>OY282503.1:55348829-60213829 GCA_958295605.1 Ajuga chamaepitys | reverse complement strand
CTTGATGCATTGAAAAGCTAACACACAGGGCTAATGGAAAAGGATACAAAATGTTCAAAAAGTTGAAATTTCAAAAAGTGCTTTTTATTGGGGCCTATTGTATGCGAAATTTATATGAACGTTAATGTAAAAATGCACAAATCACTACTCCCCATGTAGGAACCTCCACAAAGTGAATCTTTTGTTTTTGGAAAGGTAAGTGAGTTAGCTACAACTTTTGTGATAGAACCATTCCAAAGTTCTTGCAAGAAAGGTTCCAAAAGCTCAAAGGAAATGACAGTGGTGCATTGTAAGGTAGTTTTCGGCATACCTTTAGTATAATCATATCTTGGGATAAAAAAATGATTTTTAAATGAAACAAGATGCGTTGGAAAGCTAACATGTAGGGCTACTAGAAAATGAGAAGAAATTTTCAAAAAGTGCTTTTTATTTAGGGCTAATCAGATGTGAACTTTATAAGAAGGTTAATGTATAAATGCACGACCACAACTCCTACTCTAGAAATCTCCCCGTAGTGACTCTAATATTTTTAGAAAGATAAGTGAGTTAGCTACAACTTTTGTGTTGGAACCATTCCAAATTTCTTGCAAGAAAGTGGCCAAAAGCTCATTGGAAGTGAATATGGTGCATTTTGAGGTACTTTCCAACATACCTTTAGTATTTTGGTCATAACTTGGGCTACAAAAATGATTTTTAGGTGAAACTAGATGCGTTGCAAAGATAACACACAGGGCTACTGGAAAAGGATACAAAATGTTCAAAAAGTTAAAATTTTAAAAAGTGCTTTTTATTGGGGCCTATTGTATGCGAAATTTATATGAACGTTAATGTACAAATGCACAAATCACTACTCCCCATGTAGGAACCTCCACAAAGTGAATCTTTGGTTTTTGGAATGGTAAGTGAGTTAGCTACAACTTTTGTGATAGAACCATTCCAAAGTTCTTGAAAGATAGGTTCCAAAAGCTCAAAGGAAATGACAGTGGTGCATTGTAAGGTAGTTTTCGGCATACCTATAGTATTTTGATCATATCTTGGGCTAAAAAAATGATTTTTAAGTGGAAAAAGATGCGTCGGAAAGCTAACACATAGGGCTACTAGAAAATGAAAAGAAATTTTCAAAAAGTGCTTTTTATTTAGGGCTAATTAGATGTGAACTTTATACGAACGTTAATGTATAAATGCACGATCACGACTCCTACTGTAGGAATCTCCCCAAAGTGACTCGAATATTTTTAGAAAGCTAAGTGAATTAGCTACAATTTTTATGTTGGAACCATTCCAAATTTCTTGAAAGAAAGTGGCCAAAAGCTCAACGGAAGTGAATATGGTGCATTTTGAGGTACTTTCCAACATACCTTTAGTATTTTGGTCATAACTTGGGCTACAAAAATGATTTTTAGGTGAAAATAGATACATTGCAAAGATAACACACAGGGCTACTGGAAAAGGATACAAAATGTTCAAAACGTTGAAATTTCAAAAAGTACTTTTTATTGGGGCCTATTGTATGCGAAATTTATATGAACGTTAATGTACAAATGCACAAATCACTACTCCCCATGTAGGAACCTCCACAAAGTGAATCTTTTGTTTTTGGAAAGGTAAGTGACTTAGCTACAACTTTTGTGATAGATCCATTCCAAAGTTCTTGCAAGAAAGGTTCCAAAAGCTCAAAGGAAATGACAGTGGTGCATTGTAAGGTAGTTTTCGGCATACCTATAGTATTTTGATCATATCTTGGGCTAAAAAAATGATTTATAAGTGAAACAAGTTGCGTTGGAAAGCTAACACATAGGGCTACTAGAAAATGAAAAGAAATTTTCAAAAAGTGCTTTTTATTTAGGGCTAATTAGATGTGAACTTTATACGAACGTTAATGTATAAATGCACGATCACAACTCCTACTGTAGGAATCTCCCCGAAGTGACTCGAATATTTTTAGAAAGCTAAGTGAATTAGCTACAACTTTTGTGTTGGAACCATTCCAAATTTCTTGCAAGAAAGTGGCCAAAAGCTCAACGGAAGTGAATATGGTGCATTTTGAGGTACTTTCCAACATACCTTTAGTACTTTGGTCATAACTTGGGCTACAAAAATGATTTTTAGGTGAAACTGGATGCACTGCAAAGCTAACACACTGGGCTACTGGAAAAGGATACAAAATGTTCAAAAAGTTGAAATTTCAAAAAGTGCTTTTTATTGGGGCCTATTGTATGCGAAATTTATATGAACGTTAATGTACAAATGCACAAATCACTACTCCCCATGTAGGAACCTCCACAAAGTGAATCTTTTGTTTTTGGAAAGGTAAGTGAGTTTGCTACAACTTTTGTGATAGAACCATTCCAAAGTTCTTGAAAGATAGGTTCCAAAAGCTCAAAGGAAATGACAGTGGTGCATTGTAAGGTAGTTTTCGGCATACCTATAGTATTTTGATCATATCTTGGGCTAAAAAAATGATTTTTAAGTGGAAAAAGATGCGTCGGAAAGCTAACACATAGGGCTACTAGAAAATGAAAAGAAATTTTCAAAAAGTGCTTTTTATTTAGGGCTAATTAGATGTGAACTTTATACGAACGTTAATGTATAAATGCACGATCACGACTCCTACTGTAGGAATCTCCCCAAAGTGACTCGAATATTTTTAGAAAGCTAAGTGAATTAGCTACAATTTTTATGTTGGAACCATTCCAAATTTCTTGAAAGAAAGTGGCCAAAAGCTCAACGGAAGTGAATATGGTGCATTTTGAGGTACTTTCCAACATACCTTTAGTATTTTGGTCATAACTTGGGCTACAAAAATGATTTTTAGGTGAAAATAGATACATTGCAAAGATAACACACAGGGCTACTGGAAAAGGATACAAAATGTTCAAAACGTTGAAATTTCAAAAAGTACTTTTTATTGGGGCCTATTGTATGCGAAATTTATATGAACGTTAATGTACAAATGCACAAATCACTACTCCCCATGTAGGAACCTCCACAAAGTGAATCTTTTGTTTTTGGAAAGGTAAGTGACTTAGCTACAACTTTTGTGATAGATCCATTCCAAAGTTCTTGCAAGAAAGGTTCCAAAAGCTCAAAGGAAATGACAGTGGTGCATTGTAAGGTAGTTTTCGGCATACCTATAGTATTTTGATCATATCTTGGGCTAAAAAAATGATTTATAAGTGAAACAAGTTGCGTTGGAAAGCTAACACATAGGGCTACTAGAAAATGAAAAGAAATTTTCAAAAAGTGCTTTTTATTTAGGGCTAATTAGATGTGAACTTTATACGAACGTTAATGTATAAATGCACGATCACAACTCCTACTGTAGGAATCTCCCCGAAGTGACTCGAATATTTTTAGAAAGCTAAGTGAATTAGCTACAACTTTTGTGTTGGAACCATTCCAAATTTCTTGCAAGAAAGTGGCCAAAAGCTCAACGGAAGTGAATATGGTGCATTTTGAGGTACTTTCCAACATACCTTTAGTACTTTGGTCATAACTTGGGCTACAAAAATGATTTTTAGGTGAAACTGGATGCACTGCAAAGCTAACACACTGGGCTACTGGAAAAGGATACAAAATGTTCAAAAAGTTGAAATTTCAAAAAGTGCTTTTTATTGGGGCCTATTGTATGCGAAATTTATATGAACGTTAATGTACAAATGCACAAATCACTACTCCCCATGTAGGAACCTCCACAAAGTGAATCTTTTGTTTTTGGAAAGGTAAGTGAGTTAGCTACAACTTTTGTTAAAAGTTCTTGCAAGAAAGGTTCCAAAAGCTCAAAGGAAATGACAGTGGTGCATTGTAAGGTAGTTTTCGGCGTACCTATAGTATATTGATCATATCTTGGTCTAAAAAAATGATTTTTAAGTGAAACAAGATGCATTGGAGAACTAAAACGTAGGGATACTAGAAAATGAAAAGAAATTTCCAAAAAGTGCTTTTTATTTAGGGCTAATTAGATGTGAACTTTATACGAACATTTATGTATAAATACACGATCACAACTCCTACTGTAGGAATCTCCCCAAACTGACTCGAATATATTTAGAAAGCTAAGTGAATTAGGTACAACTTTTGTGTTGGAACCATTCCAAATTTCTTGCAAGAAAGTGGCCAAAAGCTCAACGGAAGTGAATATGGTGCATTTTGAGGTACTTTCCAACATACCTTTAGTATTTTGGTCATAAATTGGGCTACAAAAATGATTTTTAGGTGAAACTAGATGCATTGTAAAGCTAACACACATGGCTAATGGAAAAGGATACAAAATGTTCAAAAAGTTGTAATTTCAAAAAGTGCTTTTTATTGGGGCCAATTGTATGCGAAATTTATATGAACGTTAATGTACAAATGCACAAATCACTACTCCCCATGTAGGAACCTCCACAAAGTGAATCTTTTGTTTTTGGAAAGGTAAGTGAGTTAGCTACAACTTTTGTGATTGAACCATTCCAAAGTTCCTGCAAGAAAGGTTCCAAAAGCTCAAAGGAAGTGACAGTGGTGCATTGTAAGGTAGTTTTCGGCATACCTATAGTATTTTGATCATATCTTGGTTTAAAAAAATGATTTTTAAGTGAAAAAAGATGCGTTGGAAAGGTAACACATAGGGCTACTAGAAAATGAAAAGAAATTTTCAAAAAGTGCTTTTTATTTAGGGCTAATTAGATGTGAACTTTATACGAACGTTAATGTATAAATGCACGATCACAACTCCTACTGTAGGAATCTCCCCGAAGTGACTCGAATATTTTTAGAAAGCTAAGTGAATTAGCTACAACTTTTGTGTTGGAACCATCCCAAATTTCTTGCAAGAAAGTGGCCAAAAGCTCAACGGAAGTGACTATGGTGCATTTTGAGGTACTTTTTAACATAGCTTTAGTATTTTGGTCATAACTTGGGCTACAAAAATGATTTTTAGGTGAAACTAGATGCATTGCAAAGCTAACACACAGGGCTACTAGAAAAGTATACAAAATGTTCAAAAAGTTGAAATTTCAAAAAGTGCTTTTTATTGGGGACTATTGTATGCGAAATTTATATGAACGTTAATGTACAAATGCACAAATCACTACTCCCCATGTAGGAACATCCAAAAAGTGAATCTTTTGCTTTTAGAAAGGTAAGTGAGTTAGCTACAACTTTTGTGATAGAACCATTCCAAAGTTCTTGCAAGAAAGGTTCCAGAAGCTCAAAGGAAATGACAGTGGGCATTGTAAGGTAGTTTTGGGCATACCTTTAGTATTTTAATCATATCTTGCGCTAAAAAAATGATTTTTAAGTGAAACAAGATGCGTTGGAAAACTAACACGTAGGGCTACTAGAAAATGAAAAGAAATTTTCAAAAAGTTCTTTTTATTTGGGGCTAATTAGATGTCAACTTTATACGAAGGTTAATGTATAAATGCACGATCACAACTCCTACTGTAGGAATCTCCCCGAAGTGACTGGAATATTTTTAGAAAGCTAAGTGAATTAGCTACAACTTTTGTGTTGGAACCATTCCAAATTTCTTGCAAGAAAGTGGCAAAAAGCTCAACGGAAGTGAATATGGTGCATTTTGAGGTACTTTCCAACATACCTTTAGTACTTTGGTCATAACTTGGGCTACAAAAATGATTTTCAGGTGAAACTGGATGCATTGCAAAGCTAACACACTGGGCTACTGGAAAAGGATACAAAATGTTCAAAAAGTTGAAATTTCAAAAAGTGCTTTTTATTGGGGCCTATTGTATGCGAAATTTATATGAACGTTAATGTACAAATGCACAAATCACTACTCCCCATGTAGGAACCTCCACGAAGTGAATCTTTTGTTTTTGGAAAGGTAAGTGAGTTAGCTACAACTTTTGTGATAGATCCATTCCAAAGTTCTTGCAAGAAAGGTTCCAAAAGCTCAAAGGAAATGACAGTGGTGCATTGTAAGGTAGTTTTCGGCATACCTATAGTATTTTGATCATATCTTGGGCTAAAAAAATGATTTATAAGTGAAACAAGTTGCATTGAAAAGCTAACACGTAGGGCTACTAGAAAATGAAAAGAAATTTTCAAAAAGTTCTTTTTATTTGGGGCTAATTAGATGTGAACTTTATACGAGTGTTAATGTATAAATGCACGATCACAACTCCTACTGTAGGAATCTCCCCGAAGTGACTTGAATATTTTTAGAAAGCTAAGTGAATTAGCTACAACTTTTGTGTTGGAACCATCCAAATTTCTTGCAAGAAAGTGGCCAAAAGCTCAACGGAAGTGAATATGGTGCATTTTGAGGTACTTTCCAACATACCTTTAGTACTTTGGTCATAACTTGGGCTACAAAAATGATTTTCAGGTGAAACTGGATGCATTGCAAAGCTAACACACTGGGCTACTGGAAAAGGATACAAAATGTTCAAAAAGTTGAAATTTCAAAAAGTGCTTTTTATTGGGGCCTATTGTATGCGAAATTTATATGAACGTTAATGTACAAATGCACAAATCACTACTCCCCATGTAGGAACCTCCACGAAGTGAATCTTTTGTTTTTGGAAAGGTAAGTGAGTTAGCTACAACTTTTGTGATAGATCCATTCCAAAGTTCTTGCAAGAAAGGTTCCAAAAGCTCAAAGGAAATGACAGTGGTGCATTGTAAGGTAGTTTTGGGCATACCTATAGTATTTTGATCATATCTTGGGCTAAAAAAATGATTTATAAGTGAAACAAGTTGCGTTGGAAAGCTAACACATAGGGCTACTAGAAAATGAAAAGAAATTTTCAAAAAGTTCTTTTTATTTGGGGCTAATTAGATGTGAACTTTATACGAGTGTTAATGTATAAATGCACGATCACAACTCCTACTGTAGGAATCTCCCCGAAGTGACTTGAATATTTTTAGAAAGCTAAGTGAATTAGCTACAACTTTTGTGTTGGAACCATCCAAATTTCTTGCAAGAAAGTGGCCAAAAGCTCAACGGAAGTGAATATGGTGCATTTTGAGGTACTTTCCAACATACCTTTAGTACTTTGGTCATAACTTGGGCTACAAAAATGATTTTCAGGTGAAACTGGATGCATTGCAAAGCTAACACACTGGGCTACTGGAAAAGGATACAAAATGTTCAAAAAGTTGAAATTTCAAAAAGTGCTTTTTATTGGGGCCTATTGTATGCGAAATTTATATGAACGTTAATGTACAAATGCACAAATCACTACTCCCCATGTAGGAACCTCCACGAAGTGAATCTTTTGTTTTTGGAAAGGTAAGTGAGTTAGCTACAACTTTTGTGATAGATCCATTCCAAAGTTCTTGCAAGAAAGGTTCCAAAAGCTCAAAGGAAATGACAGTGGTGCATTGTAAGGTAGTTTTGGGCATACCTATAGTATTTTGATCATATCTTGGGCTAAAAAAATGATTTATAAGTGAAACAAGTTGCGTTGGAAAGCTAACACATAGGGCTACTAGAAAATGAAAAGAAATTTTCAAAAAGTGCTTTTTATTTAGGGCTAATTAGATGTGAACTTTATACGAACGTTAATGTATAAATGCACGATCACAACTCCTACTGTAGGAATCTCCCCGAAGTGACTCGAATATTTTTAGAAAGCTAAGTGAATTAGATACAACTTTTGTGTTGGAACCATTCCAAATTTCTTGCAAGAAAGTGGCCAAAAGCTCAACGGAAGTGAATATGGTGCATTTTGAGGTACTTTCCAACATACCTTTAGTACTTTGGTCATAACTTGGGCTACAAAAATGATTTTTAGGTGAAACTGGATGCATTGCAAAGCTAACACACTGGGCTACTGGAAAAGGATACAAAATGTTCAAAAAGTTGAAATTTCAAAAAGTGCTTTTTATTGGGGCCTATTGTATGCGAAATTTATATGAACGTTAATGTACAAATGCACAAATCACTACTCCCCATGTAGGAACCTCCACAAAGTGAATCTTTTGTTTTTGGAAAGGTAAGTGAGTTAGCTACAACTTTTGTTAAAAGTTCTTGCAAGAAAGGTTCCAAAAGCTCAAAGGAAATGACAGTGGTGCATTGTAAGGTAGTTTTCGGCGTACCTATAGTATATTGATCATATCTTGGTCTAAAAAAATGATTTTTAAGTGAAACAAGATGCGTTGGAAAACTAACACGTAGGGATACTAGAAAATGAAAAAAAATTTCCAAAAAGTACTTTTTATTTAAGGCTAATTAGATGTGAACTTTATACGAACATTTATGTATAAATACACGATCACAACTCCTACTGTAGGAATCTCCCCAAAGTGACTCGAATATATTTAGAAAGCTAAGTGAATTAGGTACAACTTTTGTGTTGGAACCATTCCAAATTTCTTGCAAGAAAGTGGCCAAAAGCTCAACGGAAGTGAATATGGTGCATTTTGAGGTACTTTCCAACATACCTTTAGTATTTTGGTCATAACTTGGGCTACAAAAATGATTTTTAGGTGAAACTGGATGCATTGCAAAGCTAACACACATGGCTAATGGAAAAGGATACAAAATGTTCAAAAAGTTGAAATTTCAAAAAGTGCTTTTTATTGGGGCCAATTGTATGCGAAATTTATATGAACGTTAATGTACAAATGCACAAATCACTACTCCCCATGTAGGAACCTCCACAAAGTGAATCTTTTGTTTTTGGAAAGGTAAGTGAGTTAGCTACAACTTTTGTGATAGAACCATTCCAAAGTTCCTGCAAGAAAGGTTCCAAAAGTTCAAAGGAAGTGACAGTGGTGCATTGTAAGGTAGTTTTCGGCATACCTATAGTATTTTGATCATATCTTGGGCTAAAAAAATGATTTATAAGTGAAACAAGTTGCGTTGGAAAGCTAACACATAGGGCTACTAGAAAATGAAAAGAAATTTTCAAAAAGTGCTTTTTATTTAGGGCTAATTAGATGTGAACTTTATACGAACGTTAATGTATAAATGCACGATCACAACTCCTACTGTAGGAATCTCCCCGAAGTGACTCGAATATTTTTAGAAAGCTAAGTGAATTAGATACAACTTTTGTGTTGGAACCATTCCAAATTTCTTGCAAGAAAGTGGCCAAAAGCTCAACGGAAGTGAATATGGTGCATTTTGAGGTACTTTCCAACATACCTTTAGTACTTTGGTCATAACTTGGGCTACAAAAATGATTTTTAGGTGAAACTGGATGCATTGCAAAGCTAACACACTGGGCTACTGGAAAAGGATACAAAATGTTCAAAAAGTTGAAATTTCAAAAAGTGCTTTTTATTGGGGACTATTGTATGCGAAATTTATATGAACGTTAATGTACAAATGCACAAATCACTACTCCCCATGTAGGAACCTCCACAAAGTGAATCTTTTGTTTTTGGAAAGGTAAGTGAGTTAGCTACAACTTTTTTGATAGAACCATTCCAAAGTTCTTGCAAGAAAGGTTCCAAAAGCTCAAAGGAAATGACAGTGGTGCATTGTAAGGTAGTTTTCGGCGTACCTATAGTATATTGATCATATCTTGGTCTAAAAAAATGATTTTTAAGTGAAACAAGATGCATTGGAGAACTAAAACGTAGGGATACTAGAAAATGAAAAGAAATTTCCAAAAAGTGCTTTTTATTTAGGGCTAATTAGATGTGAACTTTATACGAACATTTATGTATAAATACACGATCACAACTCCTACTGTAGGAATCTCCCCAAACTGACTCGAATATATTTAGAAAGCTAAGTGAATTAGGTACAACTTTTGTGTTGGAACCATTCCAAATTTCTTGCAAGAAAGTGGCCAAAAGCTCAACGGAAGTGAATATGGTGCATTTTGAGGTACTTTCCAACATACCTTTAGTATTTTGGTCATAACTTGGGCTACAAAAATGATTTTTAGGTGAAAATTGATACATTGCAAAGATAACACACAGGGCTACTGGAAAAGGATACAAAATGTTCAAAACGTTGAAATTTCAAAAAGTGTTTTTTATTGGGGCCTATTGTATGCGAAATTTATATGAACGTTAATGTACAAATGCACAAATCACTACTCCCCATGTAGGAACCTCCACAAAGTGAATCTTTTGTTTTTGGAAAGGTAAGTGAGTTAGCTACAACTTTTGTGATAGAACCATTCCAAAGTTCTTGAAAGAAAGGTTCCAAAAGCTCAAAGGAAATGACAGTGGTGCATTGTAAGTTAGTTTTCGGCATACCTATAGTATTTTGATCATATTTTGGGTTAAAAAAATGATTTTTAAGTGAAAAAAGATGCGTTGGAAAGCTAACACATAGGGCTACTAGAAAATGAAAAGTAATTTTCAAAAAGTGCTTTTTATTTAGGGCTAATTAGATGTGAACTTTATACGAACGTTAATGTATAAATGCACGATCACAACTCCTACTGTAGGAATCTCCCCAAAGTGACTCGAATATTTTTAGAAATCTAAGTGATTTAGCTACAACTTTTGTGTTGGAACCATTCCAAATTTCTTGCAAGAAAGTGGCCAAAAGCTCAACGGAAGTGACTATGGTGCATTTTGAGGTACTTTCCAGCATAGCTTTAGTATTTGGGTCATAACTTGGGCTACGAAAATGATTTTTAGGTGAAACTAGATGCATTGCAAAGCTAACAAACAGGGCTATTGGAAAAGTATACAAAATGTTCAACAAGTTGAAATTTCAAAAAGTGCTTTTTATTGGGGCCTATTGTAAGGAAAATTTACATGAACGTTAATGTACAAATGCACAAATCACTACTCCCCATGTAGGAACCTCCACAAAGTGAATCTTTTGTTTTTGGAAAGGTAAGTGAGTTAGCTACAACTTTTGTGATAGATCCATTCCAAAGTTCTTGCAAGAAAGGTTCCAAAAGCTCAAAGGAAATAACAGTGGTGCATTGTAAGGTAGTTTTCGGCATACCTATAGTATTTTGATCATATCTTGGGCTAAAAAAATGATTTTTAAGTGAAACAAGATGCGTTGGAAAGCTAACACATAGGGCTACTAGAAAATGAAAAGAAATTTTCAAAAAGTGCTTTTTATTTAGGGCTAATTAGATGTGAACTTTATACGAACATTAATGTATAAATACATGATCACAACTCCTACTGTAGGAATCTCCCCAAAGTGACTCGAATATATTTAGAAAGCTAAGTGAATTAGATACAACTTTTGTGTTGGAACCATCCAAATTTCTTGCAAGAAAGTGGCCAAAATCTCAACGGAAGTGAATATGGTGCATTTTGAGGTACTTTCCAACATACCTTTAGTATTTTGGTCATAACTTGGGCTACAAAAATGATTTTTAGGTGAAACTAGATGCATTGCAAAGCTAACACACAGGGCTAATGGAAAAGGATACAAAATGTTCAAAACGTTGAAATTTCAAAAAGTGCTTTTTATTGGGGCCTATTGTATGCGAAATTTATATGAACGTTAATGTACAAATGCACAAATCACTACTCCCCATGTAGGAACCTCCACAAAGTGAATCTTTTGTTTTTGGAAAGGTAAGTGACTTAGCTACAACTTTTGTGATAGATCCATTCCAAAGTTCTTGCAAGAAAGGTTCCAAAAGCTCAAAGGAAATGACAGTGGTGCATTGTAAGGTAGTTTTGGGCATACCTATAGTATTTTGATCATATCTTGGGCTAAAAAAATGATTTATAAGTGAAACAAGTTGCGTTGGAAAGCTACCACATAGGGCTACTAGAAAATGAAAAGAAATTTTCAAAAAGTGCTTTTTATTTAGGGCTAATTAGATGTGAACTTTATACGAACGTTAATGTATAAATGCACGATCACAACTCCTACTGTAGGAATCTCCCCAAAGTGACTCGAATATTTTTAGAAAGCTAAGTGAATTAGATACAACTTTTGTGTTGGAACCATTCCAAATTTCTTGCAAGAAAGTGGCCAAAAGCTCAACGGAAGTGAATATGGTGCATTTTGAGGTACTTTCCAACATACCTTTAGTACTTTGGTCATAACTTGGGCTACAAAAATGATTTTTAGGTGAAACTGGATGCATTGCAAAGCTAACACACTGGGCTACTGGAAAAGGATACAAAATGTTCAAAAAGTTGAAATTTCAAAAAGTGCTTTTTATTGGGGCCTATTGTATGCGAAATTTATATGAACGTTAATGTACAAATGCACAAATCACTACTCCCCATGTAGGAACCTCCACAAAGTGAATCTTTTGTTTTTGGAAAGGTAAGTGAGTTAGCTACAACTTTTGTTAAAAGTTCTTGCAAGAAAGGTTCCAAAAGCTCAAAGGAAATGACAGTGGTGCATTGTAAGGTAGTTTTCGGCGTACCTATAGTATATTGATCATATCTTGGTCTAAAAAAATGATTTTTAAGTGAAACAAGATGCGTTGGAAAACTAACACGTAGGGATACTAGAAAATGAAAAGAAATTTCCAAAAAGTGCTTTTTATTTAGGGCTAATTAGATGTGAACTTTATACGAACATTTATGTATAAATACACGATCACAACTCCTACTGTAGGAATCTCCCCAAAGTGACTCGAATATATTTAGAAAGCTAAGTGAATTAGGTACAACTTTTGTGTTGGAACCATTCCAAATTTTTTGCAAGAAAGTGGCCAAAAGCTCAACGGAAGTGAATATGGTGCATTTTGAGGTACTTTCCAACATACCTTTAGTATTTTGGTCATAACTTGGGCTACAAAAATGATTTTTAGGTGAAACTAGATGCATTGCAAAGCTAACACACATGGCTAATGGAAAAGGATACAAAATGTTCAAAAAGTTGAAATTTCAAAAAGTGCTTTTTATTGGGGCCAATTGTATGCGAAATTTATATGAACGTTAATGTACAAATGCACAAATCACTACTCCCCATGTAGGAACCTCCACAAAGTGAATCTTTTGTTTTGGGAAAGGTAAGTGAGTTAGCTACAACTTTTGTGATAGAACCATTCCAAAGTTCCTGCAAGAAAGGTTCCAAAAGCTCAAAGGAAGTGACAGTGGTGCATTGTAAGGTAGTTTTCGGCATACCTATAGTATTTTGATCATATCTTGGGCTAAAAAAATGATTTATAAGTGAAACAAGTTGCGTTGGAAAGCTAACACATAGGGCTACTAGAAAATGAAAAGAAATTTTCAAAAAGTGCTTTTTATTTAGGGCTAATTAGATGTGAACTTTATACGAACGTTGATGTATAAATGCACGATCACAACTCCTACTGTAGGAATCTCCCCGAAGTGACTCGAATATTTTTAGAAAGCTAAGTGAATTAGGTACAACTTTTGTGTTGGAACCATTCCAAATTTCTTGCAAGAAAGTGGCCAAAAGCTCAACGGAAGTGAATATGGTGCATTTTGAGGTACTTTCCAACATACCTTTAGTATTTTGGTCATAACTTGGGCTACAAAAATGATTTTTAGGTGAAACTGGATGCATTGCAAAGCTAACACACATGGCTAATGGAAAAGGATACAAAATGTTCAAAAAGTTGAAATTTCAAAAAGTGCTTTTTATTGGGGCCAATTGTATGCGAAATTTATATGAACGTTAATGTACAAATGCACAAATCACTACTCCCCATGTAGGAACCTCCACAAAGTGAATCTTTTGTTTTTGGAAAGGTAAGTGAGTTAGCTACAACTTTTGTGATAGAACCATTCCAAAGTTCCTGCAAGAAAGGTTCCAAAAGTTCAAAGGAAGTGACAGTGGTGCATTGTAAGGTAGTTTTCGGCATACCTATAGTATTTTGATCATATCTTGGGCTAAAAAAATGATTTATAAGTGAAACAAGTTGCGTTGGAAAGCTAACACATAGGGCTACTAGAAAATGAAAAGAAATTTTCAAAAAGTGCTTTTTATTTAGGGCTAATTAGATGTGAACTTTATACGAACGTTAATGTATAAATGCACGATCACAACTCCTACTGTAGGAATCTCCCCGAAGTGACTCGAATATTTTTAGAAAGCTAAGTGAATTAGATACAACTTTTGTGTTGGAACCATTCCAAATTTCTTGCAAGAAAGTGGCCAAAAGCTCAACGGAAGTGAATATGGTGCATTTTGAGGTACTTTCCAACATACCTTTAGTACTTTGGTCATAACTTGGGCTACAAAAATGATTTTTAGGTGAAACTGGATGCATTGCAAAGCTAACACACTGGGCTACTGGAAAAGGATACAAAATGTTCAAAAAGTTGAAATTTCAAAAAGTGCTTTTTATTGGGGACTATTGTATGCGAAATTTATATGAACGTTAATGTACAAATGCACAAATCACTACTCCCCATGTAGGAACCTCCACAAAGTGAATCTTTTGTTTTTGGAAAGGTAAGTGAGTTAGCTACAACTTTTTTGATAGAACCATTCCAAAGTTCTTGCAAGAAAGGTTCCAAAAGCTCAAAGGAAATGACAGTGGTGCATTGTAAGGTAGTTTTCGGCGTACCTATAGTATATTGATCATATCTTGGTCTAAAAAAATGATTTTTAAGTGAAACAAGATGCATTGGAGAACTAAAACGTAGGGATACTAGAAAATGAAAAGAAATTTCCAAAAAGTGCTTTTTATTTAGGGCTAATTAGATGTGAACTTTATACGAACATTTATGTATAAATACACGATCACAACTCCTACTGTAGGAATCTCCCCAAACTGACTCGAATATATTTAGAAAGCTAAGTGAATTAGGTACAACTTTTGTGTTGGAACCATTCCAAATTTCTTGCAAGAAAGTGGCCAAAAGCTCAACGGAAGTGAATATGGTGCATTTTGAGGTACTTTCCAACATACCTTTAGTATTTTGGTCATAACTTGGGCTACAAAAATGATTTTTAGGTGAAAATTGATACATTGCAAAGATAACACACAGGGCTACTGGAAAAGGATACAAAATGTTCAAAACGTTGAAATTTCAAAAAGTGTTTTTTATTGGGGCCTATTGTATGCGAAATTTATATGAACGTTAATGTACAAATGCACAAATCACTACTCCCCATGTAGGAACCTCCACAAAGTGAATCTTTTGTTTTTGGAAAGGTAAGTGAGTTAGCTACAACTTTTGTGATAGAACCATTCCAAAGTTCTTGAAAGAAAGGTTCCAAAAGCTCAAAGGAAATGACAGTGGTGCATTGTAAGTTAGTTTTCGGCATACCTATAGTATTTTGATCATATTTTGGGTTAAAAAAATGATTTTTAAGTGAAAAAAGATGCGTTGGAAAGCTAACACATAGGGCTACTAGAAAATGAAAAGTAATTTTCAAAAAGTGCTTTTTATTTAGGGCTAATTAGATGTGAACTTTATACGAACGTTAATGTATAAATGCACGATCACAACTCCTACTGTAGGAATCTCCCCAAAGTGACTCGAATATTTTTAGAAATCTAAGTGAATTAGCTACAACTTTTGTGTTGGAACCATTCCAAATTTCTTGCAAGAAAGTGGCCAAAAGCTCAACGGAAGTGACTATGGTGCATTTTGAGGTACTTTCCAGCATAGCTTTAGTATTTGGGTCATAACTTGGGCTACGAAAATGATTTTTAGGTGAAACTAGATGCATTGCAAAGCTAACAAACAGGGCTATTGGAAAAGTATACAAAATGTTCAACAAGTTGAAATTTCAAAAAGTGCTTTTTATTGGGGCCTATTGTAAGGAAAATTTACATGAACGTTAATGTACAAATGCACAAATCACTACTCCCCATGTAGGAACCTCCACAAAGTGAATCTTTTGTTTTTGGAAAGGTAAGTGAGTTAGCTACAACTTTTGTGATAGATCCATTCCAAAGTTCTTGCAAGAAAGGTTCCAAAAGCTCAAAGGAAATAACAGTGGTGCATTGTAAGGTAGTTTTCGGCATACCTATAGTATTTTGATCATATCTTGGGCTAAAAAAATGATTTTTAAGTGAAACAAGATGCGTTGGAAAGCTAACACATAGGGCTACTAGAAAATGAAAAGAAATTTTCAAAAAGTGCTTTTTATTTAGGGCTAATTAGATGTGAACTTTATACGAACATTAATGTATAAATACATGATCACAACTCCTACTGTAGGAATCTCCCCAAAGTGACTCGAATATATTTAGAAAGCTAAGTGAATTAGATACAACTTTTGTGTTGGAACCATCCAAATTTCTTGCAAGAAAGTGGCCAAAATCTCAACGGAAGTGAATATGGTGCATTTTGAGGTACTTTCCAACATACCTTTAGTATTTTGGTCATAACTTGGGCTACAAAAATGATTTTTAGGTGAAACTAGATGCATTGCAAAGCTAACACACAGGGCTAATGGAAAAGGATACAAAATGTTCAAAACGTTGAAATTTCAAAAAGTGCTTTTTATTGGGGCCTATTGTATGCGAAATTTATATGAACGTTAATGTACAAATGCACAAATCACTACTCCCCATGTAGGAACCTCCACAAAGTGAATCTTTTGTTTTTGGAAAGGTAAGTGACTTAGCTACAACTTTTGTGATAGATCCATTCCAAAGTTCTTGCAAGAAAGGTTCCAAAAGCTCAAAGGAAATGACAGTGGTGCATTGTAAGGTAGTTTTGGGCATACCTATAGTATTTTGATCATATCTTGGGCTAAAAAAATGATTTATAAGTGAAACAAGTTGCGTTGGAAAGCTACCACATAGGGCTACTAGAAAATGAAAAGAAATTTTCAAAAAGTGCTTTTTATTTAGGGCTAATTAGATGTGAACTTTATACGAACGTTAATGTATAAATGCACGATCACAACTCCTACTATAGGAATCTCCCCAAAGTGACTCGAATATTTTTAGAAAGCTAAGTGAATTAGATACAACTTTTGTGTTGGAACCATTCCAAATTTCTTGCAAGAAAGTGGCCAAAAGCTCAACGGAAGTGAATATGGTGCATTTTGAGGTACTTTCCAACATACCTTTAGTACTTTGGTCATAACTTGGGCTACAAAAATGATTTTTAGGTGAAACTGGATGCATTGCAAAGCTAACACACTGGGCTACTGGAAAAGGATACAAAATGTTCAAAAAGTTGAAATTTCAAAAAGTGCTTTTTATTGGGGCCTATTGTATGCGAAATTTATATGAACGTTAATGTACAAATGCACAAATCACTACTCCCCATGTAGGAACCTCCACAAAGTGAATCTTTTGTTTTTGGAAAGGTAAGTGAGTTAGCTACAACTTTTGTTAAAAGTTCTTGCAAGAAAGGTTCCAAAAGCTCAAAGGAAATGACAGTGGTGCATTGTAAGGTAGTTTTCGGCGTACCTATAGTATATTGATCATATCTTGGTCTAAAAAAATGATTTTTAAGTGAAACAAGATGCGTTGGAAAACTAACACGTAGGGATACTAGAAAATGAAAAGAAATTTCCAAAAAGTGCTTTTTATTTAGGGCTAATTAGATGTGAACTTTATACGAACATTTATGTATAAATACACGATCACAACTCCTACTGTAGGAATCTCCCCAAAGTGACTCGAATATATTTAGAAAGCTAAGTGAATTAGGTACAACTTTTGTGTTGGAACCATTCCAAATTTTTTGCAAGAAAGTGGCCAAAAGCTCAACGGAAGTGAATATGGTGCATTTTGAGGTACTTTCCAACATACCTTTAGTATTTTGGTCATAACTTGGGCTACAAAAATGATTTTTAGGTGAAACTAGATGCATTGCAAAGCTAACACACATGGCTAATGGAAAAGGATACAAAATGTTCAAAAAGTTGAAATTTCAAAAAGTGCTTTTTATTGGGGCCAATTGTATGCGAAATTTATATGAACGTTAATGTACAAATGCACAAATCACTACTCCCCATGTAGGAACCTCCACAAAGTGAATCTTTTGTTTTGGGAAAGGTAAGTGAGTTAGCTACAACTTTTGTGATAGAACCATTCCAAAGTTCCTGCAAGAAAGGTTCCAAAAGCTCAAAGGAAGTGACAGTGGTGCATTGTAAGGTAGTTTTCGGCATACCTATAGTATTTTGATCATATCTTGGTTTAAAAAAATGATTTTTAAGTGAAAAAAGATGCGTTGGAAAGGTAACACATAGGGCTACTAGAAAATGAAAAGAAATTTTCAAAAAGTGCTTTTTATTTAGGGCTAATTAGATGTGAACTTTATACGAACGTTAATGTATAAATGCACGATCACAACTCCTACTGTAGGAATCTCCCCGAAGTGACTCGAATATTTTTAGAAAGCTAAGTGAATTAGCTACAACTTTTGTGTTGGAACCATTCCAAATTTCTTGCAAGAAAGTGGCGAAAAGCTCAACGGAAGTGACTATGGTGCATTTTGAGGTACTTTCCAACATAGCTTTAGTATTTTGGTCATAACTTGGGCTACAAAAATGATTTTTAGGTGAAACTAGATGCATTGCAAAGCTAACACACAGGGCTACTAGAAAAGTATACAAAATGTTCAAAAAGTTGAAATTTCAAAAAGTGTTTTTTATTGGGGACTATTGTATGGGAAATTTATATGAACGTTAATGTACAAATGCACAAATCACTACTCCCCATGTAGGAACCTCCACAAAGTGAATCTTTTGTTTTTGGAAAGGTAAGTGAGTTAGCTACAACTTTTGTGATAGAACCATTCCAAAGTTCCTGCAAGAAAGGTTCCAAAAGCTCAAAGGAAGTGACAGTGGTGCATTGTAAGGTAGTTTTCGGCATACCTATAGTATTTTGATCATATCTTGGGTTAAAAAAATGATTTTTAAGTGAAAAAAGATGCGTTGGAAAGCTAACACATAGGGCTACTAGAAAATGAAAAGAAATTCTCAAAAAGTTCTTTTTATTTAGGGCTAATTAGATGTGAACTTTATACGAACGTTAATGTATAAATGCACGATCACAACTCCTACTGTAGGAATCTCCCCGAAGTGACTCGAATATTTTTAGAAATCTAAGTGAATTAGCTACAACTTTTGTGTTGGAACCATTCCAAATTTCTTGCAAGAAAGTGGCCAAAAGCTCAACGGAAATGACTATGGTGCATTTTGAGGTACTTTCCAACATAGCTTTAGTATTTTGGTCATAACTTGGGCTACAAAAATGATTTTTAGGTGAAACTAGATGCATTGCAAAGCTAACACACAGGGCTACTAGAAAAGTATACAAAATGTTCAAAAAGTTGAAATTTCAAAAAGTGTTTTTTATTGGGGACTATTGTATGGGAAATTTATATGAACGTTAATGTACAAATGCACAAATCACTACTCCCCATGTAGGAACCTCCACAAAGTGAATCTTTTGTTTTTGGAAAGGTAAGTGAGTTAGCTACAACTTTTGTGATAGAACCATTCCAAAGTTCCTGCAAGAAAGGTTCCAAAAGCTCAAAGGAAGTGACAGTGGTGCATTGTAAGGTAGTTTTCGGCATACCTATAGTATTTTGATCATATCTTGGGTTAAAAAAATGATTTTTAAGTGAAAAAAGATGCGTTGGAAAGCTAACACATAGGGCTACTAGAAAATGAAAAGAAATTCTCAAAAAGTTCTTTTTATTTAGGGCTAATTAGATGTGAACTTTATACGAACGTTAATGTATAAATGCACGATCACAACTCCTACTGTAGGAATCTCCCCGAAGTGACTCGAATATTTTTAGAAAGCTAAGTGAATTAGCTACAACTTTTGTGTTGGAACCATTCCAAATTTCTTGCAAGAAAGTGGCCAAAAGCTCAACGGAAGTGACTATGGTGCATTTTGAGGTACTTTCCAACATAGCTTTAGTATTTTGGTCATAACTTGGGCTACAAAAATGATTTTTAGGTGAAACTAGATGCATTGCAAAGCTAACACACAGGGCTACTAGAAAAGTATACAAAATGTTCAAAAAGTTGAAATTTCAAAAAGTGTTTTTTATTGGGGACTATTGTATGGGAAATTTATATGAACGTTAATGTACAAATGCACAAATCACTACTCCCCATGTAGGAACCTCCACAAAGTGAATCTTTTGTTTTTGGAAAGCTAAGTGAGTTAGCTACAACTTTTGTGATAGAACCATTCCAAAGTTCCTGCAAGAAAGGTTCCAAAAGCTCAAAGGAAGTGACAGTGGTGCATTGTAAGGTAGTTTTCGGCATACCTATAGTATTTTGATCATATCTTGGGTTAAAAAAATGATTTTTAAGTGAAAAAAGATGCGTTGGAAAGCTAACACATAGGGCTACTAGAAAATGAAAAGAAATTCTCAAAAAGTTCTTTTTATTTAGGGCTAATTAGATGTGAACTTTATACGAACGTTAATGTATAAATGCACGATCACAACTCCTACTGTAGGAATCTCCCCGAAGTGACTCGAATATTTTTAGAAATCTAAGTGAATTAGCTACAACTTTTGTGTTGGAACCATTCCAAATTTCTTGCAAGAAAGTGGCCAAAAGCTCAACGGAAATGACTATGGTGCATTTTGAGGTACTTTCCAACATAGCTTTAGTATTTTGGTCATAACTTGGGCTACAAAAATGATTTTTAGGTGAAACTAGATGCATTGCAAAGCTAACACACAGGGCTACTAGAAAAGTATACAAAATGTTCAAAAAGTTGAAATTTCAAAAAGTGCTTTTTATTGGGGACTATTGTATGCGAAATTTATATGAACGTTAATGTACAAATGCACAAATCACTACTCCCCATGTAGGAACCTCCACAAAGTGAATCTTTTGTTTTTGGAAAGGTAAGTGAGTTAGCTACAACTTTTGTGATAGAACCATTCCAAAGTTCTTGCAAGAAAGGTTCCAAAAGCTCAAAGGAAATGACAGTGGTGCATTGTAAGGTAGTTTTCGGCATACCTTTAGTATTTTAATCATATCTTGGGCTAAAAAAATGATTTTTAAGTGAAACAAGATTCGTTGGAAAGCTAACACGTAGGGATACTAGAAAATGAAAAGAAATTTTCAAAAAGTGCTTTTTATTTAGGCCTAATTAGATGTGAACTTTATACGAAGGTTAATGTATAAATGCATGATCACAACTCCTACTGTAGGAATCTCCCCAAAGTGACTCGAATATTTTTAGAAGGCTAAGTGAGTTAGCTACAACTTTTGTGTTGGAATCATTCCAAATTTCTTGCAAGAAAGTGGCCAAAAGCTCAACGGAAGTGAATATGGTGCATTTTGAGGTACTTTCCAACATACCTTTAGTATTTTGGTCATAACTTGGGCTACAAAAATGATTTTTAGGTGAAAATTGATACATTGCAAAGATAACACACAGGGCTACTGGGAAAGGATACAAAATGTTCAAAACGTTGAAATTTCAAAAAGTGCTTTTTATTGGGGCCTATTGTATGCGAAATTTATATGAACGTTAATGTACAAATGCACAAATCTCTACTCCCCATGTAGGAACCTCCACAAAGTGAATCTTTTGTTTTTGGAAAGGTAAGTGAGTTAGCTACAACTTTTGTGATAGAACCATTCCAAAGTTCTTGAAAGAAAGGTTCCAAAAGCTCAAAGGAAGTGACAGTGGTGCATTGTAAGGTAGTTTTCGGCATACCTATAGTATTTTGATCATATCTTGGGTTAAAAAAATGATTTTTAAGTGAAAAAAGATGCGTTGGAAAGCTAACACATAGGGCTACTAGAAAATGAAAAGAAATTCTCAAAAAGTTCTTTTTATTTAGGGCTAATTAGATGTGAACTTTATACGAACGTTAATGTATAAATGCACGATCACAACTCCTACTGTAGGAATCTCCCCGAAGTGACTCGAATATTTTTAGAAATCTAAGTCAATTAGCTACAACTTTTGTGTTGGAACCATTCCAAATTTCTTGCAAGAAAGTGGCCAAAAGCTCAACGGAAATGACTATGGTGCATTTTGAGGTACTTTCCAACATAGCTTTAGTATTTTGGTCATAACTTGGGCTACAAAAATGATTTTTAGGTGAAACTAGATGCATTGCAAAGCTAACACACAGGGCTACTAGAAAAGTATACAAAATGTTCAAAAAGTTGAAATTTCAAAAAGTGTTTTTTATTGGGGACTATTGTATGGGAAATTTATATGAACGTTAATGTACAAATGCACAAATCACTACTCCCCATGTAGGAACCTCCACAAAGTGAATCTTTTGTTTTTGGAAAGGTAAGTGAGTTAGCTACAACTTTTGTGATAGAACCATTCCAAAGTTCCTGCAAGAAAGGTTCCAAAAGCTCAAAGGAAGTGACAGTGGTGCATTGTAAGGTAGTTTTCGGCATACCTATAGTATTTTGATCATATCTTGGGTTAAAAAAATGATTTTTAAGTGAAAAAAGATGCGTTGGAAAGCTAACACATAGGGCTACTAGAAAATGAAAAGAAATTCTCAAAAAGTTCTTTTTATTTAGGGCTAATTAGATGTGAACTTTATACGAACGTTAATGTATAAATGCACGATCACAACTCCTACTGTAGGAATCTCCCCGAAGTGACTCGAATATTTTTAGAAAGCTAAGTGAATTAGCTACAACTTTTGTGTTGGAACCATTCCAAATTTCTTGCAAGAAAGTGGCCAAAAGCTCAACGGAAGTGACTATGGTGCATTTTGAGGTACTTTCCAACATAGCTTTAGTATTTTGGTCATAACTTGGGCTACAAAAATGATTTTTAGGTGAAACTAGATGCATTGCAAAGCTAACACACAGGGCTACTAGAAAAGTATACAAAATGTTCAAAAAGTTGAAATTTCAAAAAGTGTTTTTTATTGGGGACTATTGTATGGGAAATTTATATGAACGTTAATGTACAAATGCACAAATCACTACTCCCCATGTAGGAACCTCCACAAAGTGAATCTTTTGTTTTTGGAAAGCTAAGTGAGTTAGCTACAACTTTTGTGATAGAACCATTCCAAAGTTCCTGCAAGAAAGGTTCCAAAAGCTCAAAGGAAGTGACAGTGGTGCATTGTAAGGTAGTTTTGGGCATACCTATAGTATTTTGATCATATCTTGGGTTAAAAAAATGATTTTTAAGTGAAAAAAGATGAGTTGGAAAGCTACCACATAGGGCTACTAGAAAATGAAAAGAAATTTTCAAAAAGTGCTTTTTATTTAGGGCTAATTAGATGTGAACTTTATACGAACGTTAATGTATAAATGCACGATCACAACTCCTACTGTAGGAATCTCCCCAAAGTGACTCGAATATTTTTAGAAAGCTAAGTGAATTAGATACAACTTTTGTGTTGGAACCATTCCAAATTTCTTGCAAGAAAGTGGCCAAAAGCTCAACGGAAGTGAATATGGTGCATTTTGAGGTACTTTCCAACATACCTTTAGTACTTTGGTCATAACTTGGGCTACAAAAATGATTTTTAGGTGAAACTGGATGCATTGCAAAGCTAACACACTGGGCTACTGGAAAAGGATACAAAATGTTCAAAAAGTTGAAATTTCAAAAAGTGCTTTTTATTGGGGCCTATTGTATGCGAAATTTATATGAACGTTAATGTACAAATGCACAAATCACTACTCCCCATGTAGGAACCTCCACAAAGTGAATCTTTTGTTTTTGGAAAGGTAAGTGAGTTAGCTACAACTTTTGTTAAAAGTTCTTGCAAGAAAGGTTCCAAAAGCTCAAAGGAAATGACAGTGGTGCATTGTAAGGTAGTTTTCGGCGTACCTATAGTATATTGATCATATCTTGGTCTAAAAAAATGATTTTTAAGTGAAACAAGATGCGTTGGAAAACTAACACGTAGGGATACTAGAAAATGAAAAGAAATTTCCAAAAAGTGCTTTTTATTTAGGGCTAATTAGATGTGAACTTTATACGAACATTTATGTATAAATACACGATCACAACTCCTACTGTAGGAATCTCCCCAAAGTGACTCGAATATATTTAGAAAGCTAAGTGAATTAGGTACAACTTTTGTGTTGGAACCATTCCAAATTTCTTGCAAGAAAGTGGCCAAAAGCTCAACGGAAGTGAATATGGTGCATTTTGAGGTACTTTCCAACATACCTTTAGTATTTTGGTCATAACTTGGGCTACAAAAATGATTTTTAGGTGAAACTAGATGCATTGCAAAGCTAACACACATGGCTAATGGAAAAGGATACAAAATGTTCAAAAAGTTGAAATTTCAAAAAGTGCTTTTTATTGGGGCCAATTGTATGCGAAATTTATATGAACGTTAATGTACAAATGCACAAATCACTACTCCCCATGTAGGAACCTCCACAAAGTGAATCTTTTGTTTTGGGAAAGGTAAGTGAGTTAGCTACAACTTTTGTGATAGAACCATTCCAAAGTTCCTGCAAGAAAGGTTCCAAAAGCTCAAAGGAAGTGACAGTGGTGCATTGTAAGGTAGTTTTCGGCATACCTATAGTATTTTGATCATATCTTGGTTTAAAAAAATGATTTTTAAGTGAAAAAAGATGCGTTGGAAAGGTAACACATAGGGCTACTAGAAAATGAAAAGAAATTTTCAAAAAGTGCTTTTTATTTAGGGCTAATTAGATGTGAACTTTATACGAACGTTAATGTATAAATGCACGATCACAACTCCTACTGTAGGAATCTCCCCGAAGTGACTCGAATATTTTTAGAAAGCTAAGTGAATTAGCTACAACTTTTGTGTTGGAACCATTCCAAATTTCTTGCAAGAAAGTGGCGAAAAGCTCAACGGAAGTGACTATGGTGCATTTTGAGGTACTTTCCAACATAGCTTTAGTATTTTGGTCATAACTTGGGCTACAAAAATGATTTTTAGGTGAAACTAGATGCATTGCAAAGCTAACACACAGGGCTACTAGAAAAGTATACAAAATGTTCAAAAAGTTGAAATTTCAAAAAGTGTTTTTTATTGGGGACTATTGTATGGGAAATTTATATGAACGTTAATGTACAAATGCACAAATCACTACTCCCCATGTAGGAACCTCCACAAAGTGAATCTTTTGTTTTTGGAAAGGTAAGTGAGTTAGCTACAACTTTTGTGATAGAACCATTCCAAAGTTCCTGCAAGAAAGGTTCCAAAAGCTCAAAGGAAGTGACAGTGGTGCATTGTAAGGTAGTTTTCGGCATACCTATAGTATTTTGATCATATCTTGGGTTAAAAAAATGCTTTTTAAGTGAAAAAAGATGCGTTGGAAAGCTAACACATAGGGCTACTAGAAAATGAAAAGAAATTCTCAAAAAGTTCTTTTTATTTAGGGCTAATTAGATGTGAACTTTATACGAACGTTAATGTATAAATGCACGATCACAACTCCTACTGTAGGAATCTCCCCGAAGTGACTCGAATATTTTTAGAAATCTAAGTGAATTAGCTACAACTTTTGTGTTGGAACCATTCCAAATTTCTTGCAAGAAAGTGGCCAAAAGCTCAACGGAAATGACTATGGTGCATTTTGAGGTACTTTCCAACATAGCTTTAGTATTTTGGTCATAACTTGGGCTACAAAAATGATTTTTAGGTGAAACTAGATGCATTGCAAAGCTAACACACAGGGCTACTAGAAAAGTATACAAAATGTTCAAAAAGTTGAAATTTCAAAAAGTGTTTTTTATTGGGGACTATTGTATGGGAAATTTATATGAACGTTAATGTACAAATGCACAAATCACTACTCCCCATGTAGGAACCTCCACAAAGTGAATCTTTTGTTTTTGGAAAGGTAAGTGAGTTAGCTACAACTTTTGTGATAGAACCATTCCAAAGTTCCTGCAAGAAAGGTTCCAAAAGCTCAAAGGAAGTGACAGTGGTGCATTGTAAGGTAGTTTTCGGCATACCTATAGTATTTTGATCATATCTTGGGTTAAAAAAATGATTTTTAAGTGAAAAAAGATGCGTTGGAAAGCTAACACATAGGGCTACTAGAAAATGAAAAGAAATTCTCAAAAAGTTCTTTTTATTTAGGGCTAATTAGATGTGAACTTTATACGAACGTTAATGTATAAATGCACGATCACAACTCCTACTGTAGGAATCTCCCCGAAGTGACTCGAATATTTTTAGAAAGCTAAGTGAATTAGCTACAACTTTTGTGTTGGAACCATTCCAAATTTCTTGCAAGAAAGTGGCCAAAAGCTCAACGGAAGTGACTATGGTGCATTTTGAGGTACTTTCCAACATAGCTTTAGTATTTTGGTCATAACTTGGGCTACAAAAATGATTTTTAGGTGAAACTAGATGCATTGCAAAGCTAACACACAGGGCTACTAGAAAAGTATACAAAATGTTCAAAAAGTTGAAATTTCAAAAAGTGTTTTTTATTGGGGACTATTGTATGGGAAATTTATATGAACGTTAATGTACAAATGCACAAATCACTACTCCCCATGTAGGAACCTCCACAAAGTGAATCTTTTGTTTTTGGAAAGCTAAGTGAGTTAGCTACAACTTTTGTGATAGAACCATTCCAAAGTTCCTGCAAGAAAGGTTCCAAAAGCTCAAAGGAAGTGACAGTGGTGCATTGTAAGGTAGTTTTCGGCATACCTATAGTATTTTGATCATATCTTGGGTTAAAAAAATGATTTTTAAGTGAAAAAAGATGCGTTGGAAAGCTAACACATAGGGCTACTAGAAAATGAAAAGAAATTCTCAAAAAGTTCTTTTTATTTAGGGCTAATTAGATGTGAACTTTATACGAACGTTAATGTATAAATGCACGATCACAACTCCTACTGTAGGAATCTCCCCGAAGTGACTCGAATATTTTTAGAAATCTAAGTGAATTAGCTACAACTTTTGTGTTGGAACCATTCCAAATTTCTTGCAAGAAAGTGGCCAAAAGCTCAACGGAAATGACTATGGTGCATTTTGAGGTACTTTCCAACATAGCTTTAGTATTTTGGTCATAACTTGGGCTACAAAAATGATTTTTAGGTGAAACTAGATGCATTGCAAAGCTAACACACAGGGCTACTAGAAAAGTATACAAAATGTTCAAAAAGTTGAAATTTCAAAAAGTGCTTTTTATTGGGGACTATTGTATGCGAAATTTATATGAACGTTAATGTACAAATGCACAAATCACTACTCCCCATGTAGGAACCTCCACAAAGTGAATCTTTTGTTTTTGGAAAGGTAAGTGAGTTAGCTACAACTTTTGTGATAGAACCATTCCAAAGTTCTTGCAAGAAAGGTTCCAAAAGCTCAAAGGAAATGACAGTGGTGCATTGTAAGGTAGTTTTCGGCATACCTTTAGTATTTTAATCATATCTTGGGCTAAAAAAATGATTTTTAAGTGAAACAAGATTCGTTGGAAAGCTAACACGTAGGGATACTAGAAAATGAAAAGAAATTTTCAAAAAGTGCTTTTTATTTAGGCCTAATTAGATGTGAACTTTATACGAAGGTTAATGTATAAATGCATGATCACAACTCCTACTGTAGGAATCTCCCCAAAGTGACTCGAATATTTTTAGAAGGCTAAGTGAGTTAGCTACAACTTTTGTGTTGGAATCATTCCAAATTTCTTGCAAGAAAGTGGCCAAAAGCTCAACGGAAGTGAATATGGTGCATTTTGAGGTACTTTCCAACATACCTTTAGTATTTTGGTCATAACTTGGGCTACAAAAATGATTTTTAGGTGAAAATTGATACATTGCAAAGATAACACACAGGGCTACTGGGAAAGGATACAAAATGTTCAAAACGTTGAAATTTCAAAAAGTGCTTTTTATTGGGGCCTATTGTATGCGAAATTTATATGAACGTTAATGTACAAATGCACAAATCTCTACTCCCCATGTAGGAACCTCCACAAAGTGAATCTTTTGTTTTTGGAAAGGTAAGTGAGTTAGCTACAACTTTTGTGATAGAACCATTCCAAAGTTCTTGAAAGAAAGGTTCCAAAAGCTCAAAGGAAGTGACAGTGGTGCATTGTAAGGTAGTTTTCGGCATACCTATAGTATTTTGATCATATCTTGGGTTAAAAAAATGATTTTTAAGTGAAAAAAGATGCGTTGGAAAGCTAACACATAGGGCTACTAGAAAATGAAAAGAAATTCTCAAAAAGTTCTTTTTATTTAGGGCTAATTAGATGTGAACTTTATACGAACGTTAATGTATAAATGCACGATCACAACTCCTACTGTAGGAATCTCCCCGAAGTGACTCGAATATTTTTAGAAATCTAAGTCAATTAGCTACAACTTTTGTGTTGGAACCATTCCAAATTTCTTGCAAGAAAGTGGCCAAAAGCTCAACGGAAATGACTATGGTGCATTTTGAGGTACTTTCCAACATAGCTTTAGTATTTTGGTCATAACTTGGGCTACAAAAATGATTTTTAGGTGAAACTAGATGCATTGCAAAGCTAACACACAGGGCTACTAGAAAAGTATACAAAATGTTCAAAAAGTTGAAATTTCAAAAAGTGTTTTTTATTGGGGACTATTGTATGGGAAATTTATATGAACGTTAATGTACAAATGCACAAATCACTACTCCCCATGTAGGAACCTCCACAAAGTGAATCTTTTGTTTTTGGAAAGGTAAGTGAGTTAGCTACAACTTTTGTGATAGAACCATTCCAAAGTTCCTGCAAGAAAGGTTCCAAAAGCTCAAAGGAAGTGACAGTGGTGCATTGTAAGGTAGTTTTCGGCATACCTATAGTATTTTGATCATATCTTGGGTTAAAAAAATGATTTTTAAGTGAAAAAAGATGCGTTGGAAAGCTAACACATAGGGCTACTAGAAAATGAAAAGAAATTCTCAAAAAGTTCTTTTTATTTAGGGCTAATTAGATGTGAACTTTATACGAACGTTAATGTATAAATGCACGATCACAACTCCTACTGTAGGAATCTCCCCGAAGTGACTCGAATATTTTTAGAAAGCTAAGTGAATTAGCTACAACTTTTGTGTTGGAACCATTCCAAATTTCTTGCAAGAAAGTGGCCAAAAGCTCAACGGAAGTGACTATGGTGCATTTTGAGGTACTTTCCAACATAGCTTTAGTATTTTGGTCATAACTTGGGCTACAAAAATGATTTTTAGGTGAAACTAGATGCATTGCAAAGCTAACACACAGGGCTACTAGAAAAGTATACAAAATGTTCAAAAAGTTGAAATTTCAAAAAGTGTTTTTTATTGGGGACTATTGTATGGGAAATTTATATGAACGTTAATGTACAAATGCACAAATCACTACTCCCCATGTAGGAACCTCCACAAAGTGAATCTTTTGTTTTTGGAAAGCTAAGTGAGTTAGCTACAACTTTTGTGATAGAACCATTCCAAAGTTCCTGCAAGAAAGGTTCCAAAAGCTCAAAGGAAGTGACAGTGGTGCATTGTAAGGTAGTTTTGGGCATACCTATAGTATTTTGATCATATCTTGGGTTAAAAAAATGATTTTTAAGTGAAAAAAGATGAGTTGGAAAGCTACCACATAGGGCTACTAGAAAATGAAAAGAAATTTTCAAAAAGTGCTTTTTATTTAGGGCTAATTAGATGTGAACTTTATACGAACGTTAATGTATAAATGCACGATCACAACTCCTACTGTAGGAATCTCCCCAAAGTGACTCGAATATTTTTAGAAAGCTAAGTGAATTAGATACAACTTTTGTGTTGGAACCATTCCAAATTTCTTGCAAGAAAGTGGCCAAAAGCTCAACGGAAGTGAATATGGTGCATTTTGAGGTACTTTCCAACATACCTTTAGTACTTTGGTCATAACTTGGGCTACAAAAATGATTTTTAGGTGAAACTGGATGCATTGCAAAGCTAACACACTGGGCTACTGGAAAAGGATACAAAATGTTCAAAAAGTTGAAATTTCAAAAAGTGCTTTTTATTGGGGCCTATTGTATGCGAAATTTATATGAACGTTAATGTACAAATGCACAAATCACTACTCCCCATGTAGGAACCTCCACAAAGTGAATCTTTTGTTTTTGGAAAGGTAAGTGAGTTAGCTACAACTTTTGTTAAAAGTTCTTGCAAGAAAGGTTCCAAAAGCTCAAAGGAAATGACAGTGGTGCATTGTAAGGTAGTTTTCGGCGTACCTATAGTATATTGATCATATCTTGGTCTAAAAAAATGATTTTTAAGTGAAACAAGATGCGTTGGAAAACTAACACGTAGGGATACTAGAAAATGAAAAGAAATTTCCAAAAAGTGCTTTTTATTTAGGGCTAATTAGATGTGAACTTTATACGAACATTTATGTATAAATACACGATCACAACTCCTACTGTAGGAATCTCCCCAAAGTGACTCGAATATATTTAGAAAGCTAAGTGAATTAGGTACAACTTTTGTGTTGGAACCATTCCAAATTTCTTGCAAGAAAGTGGCCAAAAGCTCAACGGAAGTGAATATGGTGCATTTTGAGGTACTTTCCAACATACCTTTAGTATTTTGGTCATAACTTGGGCTACAAAAATGATTTTTAGGTGAAACTAGATGCATTGCAAAGCTAACACACATGGCTAATGGAAAAGGATACAAAATGTTCAAAAAGTTGAAATTTCAAAAAGTGCTTTTTATTGGGGCCAATTGTATGCGAAATTTATATGAACGTTAATGTACAAATGCACAAATCACTACTCCCCATGTAGGAACCTCCACAAAGTGAATCTTTTGTTTTGGGAAAGGTAAGTGAGTTAGCTACAACTTTTGTGATAGAACCATTCCAAAGTTCCTGCAAGAAAGGTTCCAAAAGCTCAAAGGAAGTGACAGTGGTGCATTGTAAGGTAGTTTTCGGCATACCTATAGTATTTTGATCATATCTTGGTTTAAAAAAATGATTTTTAAGTGAAAAAAGATGCGTTGGAAAGGTAACACATAGGGCTACTAGAAAATGAAAAGAAATTTTCAAAAAGTGCTTTTTATTTAGGGCTAATTAGATGTGAACTTTATACGAACGTTAATGTATAAATGCACGATCACAACTCCTACTGTAGGAATCTCCCCGAAGTGACTCGAATATTTTTAGAAAGCTAAGTGAATTAGCTACAACTTTTGTGTTGGAACCATTCCAAATTTCTTGCAAGAAAGTGGCGAAAAGCTCAACGGAAGTGACTATGGTGCATTTTGAGGTACTTTCCAACATAGCTTTAGTATTTTGGTCATAACTTGGGCTACAAAAATGATTTTTAAGTGAAACTAGATGCATTGCAAAGCTAACACACAGGGCTACTAGAAAAGTATACAAAATGTTCAAAAAGTTGAAATTTCAAAAAGTGTTTTTTATTGGGGACTATTGTATGGGAAATTTATATGAACGTTAATGTACAAATGCACAAATCACTACTCCCCATGTAGGAACCTCCACAAAGTGAATCTTTTGTTTTTGGAAAGGTAAGTGAGTTAGCTACAACTTTTGTGATAGAACCATTCCAAAGTTCCTGCAAGAAAGGTTCAAAAAGCTCAAAGGAAGTGACAGTGGTGCATTGTAAGGTAGTTTTCGGCATACCTATAGTATTTTGATCATATCTTGGGTTAAAAAAATGATTTTTAAGTGAAAAAAGATGCGTTGGAAAGCTAACACATAGGGCTACTAGAAAATGAAAAGAAATTCTCAAAAAGTTCTTTTTATTTAGGGCTAATTAGATGTGAACTTTATACGAACGTTAATGTATAAATGCACGATCACAACTCCTACTGTAGGAATCTCCCCGAAGTGACTCGAATATTTTTAGAAATCTAAGTGAATTAGCTACAACTTTTGTGTTGGAACCATTCCAAATTTCTTGCAAGAAAGTGGCCAAAAGCTCAACGGAAATGACTATGGTGCATTTTGAGGTACTTTCCAACATAGCTTTAGTATTTTGGTCATAACTTGGGCTACAAAAATGATTTTTAGGTGAAACTAGATGCATTGCAAAGCTAACACACAGGGCTACTAGAAAAGTATACAAAATGTTCAAAAAGTTGAAATTTCAAAAAGTGTTTTTTATTGGGGACTATTGTATGGGAAATTTATATGAACGTTAATGTACAAATGCACAAATCACTACTCCCCATGTAGGAACCTCCACAAAGTGAATCTTTTGTTTTTGGAAAGGTAAGTGAGTTAGCTACAACTTTTGTGATAGAACCATTCCAAAGTTCCTGCAAGAAAGGTTCCAAAAGCTCAAAGGAAGTGACAGTGGTGCATTGTAAGGTAGTTTTCGGCATACCTATAGTATTTTGATCATATCTTGGGTTAAAAAAATGATTTTTAAGTGAAAAAAGATGCGTTGGAAAGCTAACACATAGGGCTACTAGAAAATGAAAAGAAATTCTCAAAAAGTTCTTTTTATTTAGGGCTAATTAGATGTGAACTTTATACGAACGTTAATGTATAAATGCACGATCACAACTCCTACTGTAGGAATCTCCCCGAAGTGACTCGAATATTTTTAGAAAGCTAAGTGAATTAGCTACAACTTTTGTGTTGGAACCATTCCAAATTTCTTGCAAGAAAGTGGCCAAAAGCTCAACGGAAGTGACTTTGGTGCATTTTGAGGTACTTTCCAACATAGCTTTAGTATTTTGGTCATAACTTGGGCTACAAAAATGATTTTTAGGTGAAACTAGATGCATTGCAAAGCTAACACACAGGGCTACTAGAAAAGTATACAAAATGTTCAAAAAGTTGAAATTTCAAAAAGTGTTTTTTATTGGGGACTATTGTATGGGAAATTTATATGAACGTTAATGTACAAATGCACAAATCACTACTCCCCATGTAGGAACCTCCACAAAGTGAATCTTTTGTTTTTGGAAAGCTAAGTGAGTTAGCTACAACTTTTGTGATAGAACCATTCCAAAGTTCCTGCAAGAAAGGTTCCAAAAGCTCAAAGGAAGTGACAGTGGTGCATTGTAAGGTAGTTTTCGGCATACCTATAGTATTTTGATCATATCTTGGGTTAAAAAAATGATTTTTAAGTGAAAAAAGATGCGTTGGAAAGCTAACACATAGGGCTACTAGAAAATGAAAAGAAATTCTCAAAAAGTTCTTTTTATTTAGGGCTAATTAGATGTGAACTTTATACGAACGTTAATGTATAAATGCACGATCACAACTCCTACTGTAGGAATCTCCCCGAAGTGACTCGAATATTTTTAGAAATCTAAGTGAATTAGCTACAACTTTTGTGTTGGAACCATTCCAAATTTCTTGCAAGAAAGTGGCCAAAAGCTCAACGGAAATGACTATGGTGCATTTTGAGGTACTTTCCAACATAGCTTTAGTATTTTGGTCATAACTTGGGCTACAAAAATGATTTTTAGGTGAAACTAGATGCATTGCAAAGCTAACACACAGGGCTACTAGAAAAGTATACAAAATGTTCAAAAAGTTGAAATTTCAAAAAGTGCTTTTTATTGGGGACTATTGTATGCGAAATTTATATGAACGTTAATGTACAAATGCACAAATCACTACTCCCCATGTAGGAACCTCCACAAAGTGAATCTTTTGTTTTTGGAAAGGTAAGTGAGTTAGCTACAACTTTTGTGATAGAACCATTCCAAAGTTCTTGCAAGAAAGGTTCCAAAAGCTCAAAGGAAATGACAGTGGTGCATTGTAAGGTAGTTTTCGGCATACCTTTAGTATTTTAATCATATCTTGGGCTAAAAAAATGATTTTTAAGTGAAACAAGATTCGTTGGAAAGCTAACACGTAGGGATACTAGAAAATGAAAAGAAATTTTCAAAAAGTGCTTTTTATTTAGGCCTAATTAGATGTGAACTTTATACGAAGGTTAATGTATAAATGCATGATCACAACTCCTACTGTAGGAATCTCCCCAAAGTGACTCGAATATTTTTAGAAGGCTAAGTGAGTTAGCTACAACTTTTGTGTTGGAATCATTCCAAATTTCTTGCAAGAAAGTGGCCAAAAGCTCAACGGAAGTGAATATGGTGCATTTTGAGGTACTTTCCAACATACCTTTAGTATTTTGGTCATAACTTGGGCTACAAAAATGATTTTTAGGTGAAAATTGATACATTGCAAAGATAACACACAGGGCTACTGGGAAAGGATACAAAATGTTCAAAACGTTGAAATTTCAAAAAGTGCTTTTTATTGGGGCCTATTGTATGCGAAATTTATATGAACGTTAATGTACAAATGCACAAATCTCTACTCCCCATATAGGAACCTCCACAAAGTGAATCTTTTGTTTTTGGAAAGGTAAGTGAGTTAGCTACAACTTTTGTGATAGAACCATTCCAAAGTTCTTGAAAGAAAGGTTCCAAAAGCTCAAAGGAAGTGACAGTGGTGCATTGTAAGGTAGTTTTCGGCATACCTATAGTATTTTGATCATATCTTGGGTTAAAAAAATGATTTTTAAGTGAAAAAAGATGCGTTGGAAAGCTAACACATAGGGCTACTAGAAAATGAAAAGAAATTCTCAAAAAGTTCTTTTTATTTAGGGCTAATTAGATGTGAACTTTATACGAACGTTAATGTATAAATGCACGATCATAACTCCTACTGTAGGAATCTCCCCGAAGTGACTCGAATATTTTTAGAAAGCTAAGTGAATTAGCTACAACTTTTGTGTTGGAACCATTCCAAATTTCTTGCAAGAAAGTGGCCAAAAGCTCAACGGAAGTGACTATGGTGCATTTTGAGGTACTTTCCAACATAGCTTTAGTATTTTGGTCATAACTTGGGCTACAAAAATGATTTTTAGGTGAAACTAGATGCATTGCAAAGCTAACACACAGGGCTACTAGAAAAGTATACAAAATGTTCAAAAAGTTGAAATTTCAAAAAGTGTTTTTTATTGGGGACTATTGTATGGGAAATTTATATGAACGTTAATGTACAAATGCACAAATCACTACTCCCCATGTAGGAACCTCCACAAAGTGAATCTTTTGTTTTTGGAAAGCTAAGTGAGTTAGCTACAACTTTTGTGATAGAACCATTCCAAAGTTCCTGCAAGAAAGGTTCCAAAAGCTCAAAGGAAGTGACAGTGGTGCATTGTAAGGTAGTTTTCGGCATACCTATAGTATTTTGATCATATCTTGGGTTAAAAAAATGATTTTTAAGTGAAAAAAGATGCGTTGGAAAGCTAACACATAGGGCTACTAGAAAATGAAAAGAAATTCTCAAAAAGTTCTTTTTATTTAGGGCTAATTAGATGTGAACTTTATACGAACGTTAATGTATAAATGCACGATCACAACTCCTACTGTAGGAATCTCCCCGAAGTGACTCGAATATTTTTAGAAATCTAAGTGAATTAGCTACAACTTTTGTGTTGGAACCATTCCAAATTTCTTGCAAGAAAGTGGCCAAAAGCTCAACGGAAATGACTATGGTGCATTTTGAGGTACTTTCCAACATAGCTTTAGTATTTTGGTCATAACTTGGGCTACAAAAATGATTTTTAGGTGAAACTAGATGCATTGCAAAGCTAACACACAGGGCTACTAGAAAAGTATACAAAATGTTCAAAAAGTTGAAATTTCAAAAAGTGCTTTTTATTGGGGACTATTGTATGCGAAATTTATATGAACGTTAATGTACAAATGCACAAATCACTACTCCCCATGTAGGAACCTCCACAAAGTGAATCTTTTGTTTTTGGAAAGGTAAGTGAGTTAGCTACAACTTTTGTGATAGAACCATTCCAAAGTTCTTGCAAGAAAGGTTCCAAAAGCTCAAAGGAAATGACAGTGGTGCATTGTAAGGTAGTTTTCGGCATACCTTTAGTATTTTAATCATATCTTGGGCTAAAAAAATGATTTTTAAGTGAAACAAGATTCGTTGGAAAGCTAACACGTAGGGATACTAGAAAATGAAAAGAAATTTTCAAAAAGTGCTTTTTATTTAGGCCTAATTAGATGTGAACTTTATACGAAGGTTAATGTATAAATGCATGATCACAACTCCTACTGTAGGAATCTCCCCAAAGTGACTCGAATATTTTTAGAAGGCTAAGTGAGTTAGCTACAACTTTTGTGTTGGAATCATTCCAAATTTCTTGCAAGAAAGTGGCCAAAAGCTCAACGGAAGTGAATATGGTGCATTTTGAGGTACTTTCCAACATACCTTTAGTATTTTGGTCATAACTTGGGCTACAAAAATGATTTTTAGGTGAAAATTGATACATTGCAAAGATAACACACAGGGCTACTGGGAAAGGATACAAAATGTTCAAAACGTTGAAATTTCAAAAAGTGCTTTTTATTGGGGCCTATTGTATGCGAAATTTATATGAACGTTAATGTACAAATGCACAAATCTCTACTCCCCATGTAGGAACCTCCACAAAGTGAATCTTTTGTTTTTGGAAAGGTAAGTGAGTTAGCTACAACTTTTGTGATAGAACCATTCCAAAGTTCTTGAAAGAAAGGTTCCAAAAGCTCAAAGGAAGTGACAGTGGTGCATTGTAAGGTAGTTTTCGGCATACCTATAGTATTTTGATCATATCTTGGGTTAAAAAAATGATTTTTAAGTGAAAAAAGATGCGTTGGAAAGCTAACACATAGGGTTACTAGAAAATGAAAAGAAATTTTTAAAAAGTGCTTTTTATTTAGGGCTAATTAGATGTGAACTTTATACGAACGTTAATGTATAAATGCACGATCACAACTCCTACTGTAGGAATCTCCCCGAAGTGACTCGAATATTTTTAGAAATCTAAGTCAATTAGCTACAACTTTTGTGTTGGAACCATTCCAAATTTCTTGCAAGAAAGTGGCCAAAAGCTCAACGGAAGTGACTATGGTGCATTTTGAGGTACTTTCCAACATAGCTTTAGTATTTTGGTCATAACTTGGGCTACAAAAATGATTTTTAGGTGAAACTAGATGCATTGCAAAGATAACACACAGGGCTACTAGAAAAGTATACAAAATGTTCAAAAAGTTGAAATTTCAAAACGTGCTTTTTATTGGGGACTATTGTATGCGAAATTTATATGAACGTTAATGTACAAATGCACAAATCACTACTCCCCATGTAGGAACCTCCACAAAGTGAATCTTTTGTTTTTGGAAAGGTAAGTGAGTTAGCTACAACTTTTGTGATAGAACCATTCCAAAGTTCTTGCAAGAAAGGTTCCAAAAGCTCAAAGGAAATGACAGTGGTGCATTGTAAGGTAGTTTTCGGCATACCTTTAGTATTTTAATCATATCTTGGGCTAAAAAAATGATTTTTAAGTGAAACAAGATGCGTTGGAAAGCTAACACGTAGGGATACTAGAAAATGAAAAGAAATTTTCAAAAAGTGCTTTTTATTTAGGGCTAATTAGATGTGAACTTTATACGAAGGTTAATGTATAAATGCACGATCACAACTCCTACTGTAGGAATCTCCCCGAAGTGACTCGAATATTTTTAGAAAGCTAAGTGAGTTAGCTACAACTTTTGTGTTGGAACCATTCCAAATTTCTTGCAAGAAAGTGGCCAAAAGCTCAACGGAAGTGAATATGGTGCATTTTGAGGTACTTTCCAACATACCTTTAGTATTTTGGTCATAACTTGGGCTACAAAAATGATTTTTAGGTGAAAATAGATACATTGCAAAGATAACACACAGGGCTACTGGAAAAGGATACAAAATGTTCAAAACGTTGAAATTTCAAAAAGTGCTTTTTATTGGGGCCTATTGTATGCGAAATTTATATGAACGTTAATGTACAAATGCACAAATCACTACTCCCCATGTAGGAACCTCCACAAAGTGAATCTTTTGTTTTTGGAAAGGTAAGTGAGTTAGCTACAACTTTTGTGATAGAACCATTCCAAAGTTCTTGAAAGAAAGGTTCCAAAAGCTCAAAGGAAATGACAGTGGTGCATTGTAAGTTAGTTTTCGACATACCTATAGTATTTTGATCATATCTTGGGCTAAAAAAATGATTTTTAAGTGAAACAAGATGCATTGAAAAGCTAACACATAGGGCTACTAGAAAATGAAAAGTAATTTTCAAAAAGTGCTTTTTATTTAGGGCTAATTAGATGTGAACTTTATACGAACGTTAATGTATAAATGCACGATCACAACTCCTACTGTAGGAATCTCCCCAAAGTGACTCGAATATTTTTAGAAATCTAAGTGAATTAGCTACAACTTTTGTGTTGGAACCATTCCAAATTTCTTGCAAGAAAGTGGCCAAAAGCTCAACGGAAGTGACTATGGTGCATTTTGAGGTACTTTCCAGCATAGCTTTAGTATTTGGATCATAACTTGGGCTACGAAAATGATTTTTAGGTGAAACTAGATGCATTGCAAAGCTAACAAACAGGGCTACTGGAAAAGTATACAAAATGTTCAACAAGTTGAAATTTCAAAAAGTGCTTTTTATTGGGGCCTATTGTAAGCAAAATTTACATGAACGTTAATGTACAAATGCACAAATCACTACTCCCCATGTAGGAACCTCCACAAAGTGAATCTTTTGTTTTTGGAAAGGTAAGTGAGTTAGCTACAACTTTTGTGATAGATCCATTCCAAAGTTCTTGCAAGAAAGGTTCCAAAAGCTCAAAGGAAATGACAGTGGTGCATTGTAAGGTAGTTTTCGGCATACCTATAGTATTTTGATCATATCTTGGGCTAACAAAATGATTTTTAAGTGAAACAAGATGCGTTGGAAAGCTAACACATAGGGCTACTAGAAAATGAAAAGAAATTTTCAAGAAGTGCTTTTTATTTAGGGCTAATTAGATGTGAACTTTATACGAACGTTAATGTACAAATGCACGATCACAACTCCTACTGTAGGAATCTCCCCAAAGTGACTCGAATACTTTTAGAAAGCTAAGTGAATTAGCTACAACTTTTGTGTTGGAACCATTCCAAATTTCTTGCAAGAAAGTGGCCAAAAGCTCAACGGAAGTGACTATGGTGCATTTTGAAGTACTTTCCAGCATAGCTTTAGTATTTTGGTCATAACTTGGGCTACAAAAATGATTTTTAGGTGAAACTAGATGCATTGCAAAGCTAACACACAGGGCTACTTGAAAAGTATACAAAATGTTCAAAAAGTTGAAATTTCAAAAATTGCTTTTTATTGGGGCCTATTGTATGTGAAATTTATATGAACGTTAATGTACAAATGCACAAATCACTACTCCCCATGTAGGAACCTCCACAAAGTGAATCTTTTGTTTTTGGAAAGGTAAGTGAGTTCGCTACAACTTTTGTGATAGAACCATTCCAAAGTTCTTGGAAGAACGGTTCCAAAAGCTCAAAGGAAATGACAGTGGTGCATTGTAAGGTAGTTTTCGGCATACCTTTAGTATTTTAATCATATCTTGGGCTAAAAAAATAATTTTTAAGTGAAACAAGATGCATTGGAAAGCTAACACATAGGGCTACTAGAAAATGAAAAGAAATTTTCAAAAAGTGCTTTTTATTTGGGGCTAATTAGATGTGAACTTTATACGAACGTTAATGTATAAATGCACGATCACAACTCCTACTGTAGGAATCTCCCCGAAGTGACTCGAATATTTTTAGAAATCTAAGTGAATTAGCTACAACTTTTGTGTTGGAACCATTCCAAATTTCTTGCAAGAAAGTGGCCAAAAGCTCAACGGAAGTGACTATGGTGCATTTTGAGGTACTTTCCAACATAGCTTTAGTATTTTGGTCATAACTTGGGCTACAAAAATGATTTTTAGGTGAAACTAGATGCATTGCAAAGCCAACACACAGGGCTACTAGAAAAGTATACAAAATGTTCAAAAAGTTGAAATTTCAAAAAGTGCTTTTTATTGGGGCCTATTGTATGCGAAATTTATATGAACGTTAATGTACAAATGCACAAATCTCTACTCCCCATGTAGGAACCTCCACAAAGTGAATCTTTTGTTTTTGGAAAGGTAAGTGAGTTAGCTACAACTTTTGTGATAGAACCATTCCAAAGTTCTTGAAAGAAAGGTTCCAAAAGCTCAAAGGAAGTGACAGTGGTGCATTGTAAGGTAGTTTTCGGCATACCTATAGTATTTTGATCATATCTTGGGTTAAAAAAATGATTTTTAAGTGAAAAAAGATGCGTTGGAAAGCTAACACATAGGGCTACTAGAAAATGAAAAGAAATTTTTAAAAAGTGCTTTTTATTTAGGGCTAATTAGATGTGAACTTTATACGAACGTTAATGTATAAATGCACGATCACAACTCCTACTGTAGGAATCTCCCCGAAGTGACTCGAATATTTTTAGAAATCTAAGTGAATTAGCTACAACTTTTGTGTTGGAACCATTCCAAATTTCTTGCAAGAAAGTGGCCAAAAGCTCAACGGAAGTGACTATGGTGCATTTTGAGGTACTTTCCAACATAGCTTTAGTATTTTGGTCATAACTTGGGCTACAAAAATGATTTTTAGGTGAAACTAGATGCATTGCAAAGATAACACACAGGGCTACTAGAAAAGTATACAAAATGTTCAAAAAGTTGAAATTTCAAAACGTGCTTTTTATTGGGGACTATTGTATGCGAAATTTATATGAACGTTAATGTACAAATGCACAAATCACTACTCCCCATGTAGGAACCTCCACAAAGTGAATCTTTTGTTTTTGGAAAGGTAAGTGAGTTAGCTACAACTTTTGTGATAGAACCATTCCAAAGTTCTTGCAAGAAAGGTTCCAAAAGCTCAAAGGAAATGACAGTGGTGCATTGTAAGGTAGTTTTCGGCATACCTTTAGTATTTTAATCATATCTTGGGCTAAAAAAATGATTTTTAAGTGAAACAAGATGCGTTGGAAAGCTAACACGTAGGGATACTAGAAAATGAAAAGAATTTTTCAAAAAGTGCTTTTTATTTAGGGCTAATTAGATGTGAACTTTATACGAAGGTTAATGTATAAATGCACGATCACAACACCTACTGTAGGAATCTCCCTGAAGTGACTCGAATATTTTTAGAAAGCTAAGTGAGTTAGCTACAACTTTTGTGTTGGAACCATTCCAAATTTCTTGCAAGAAAGTGGCCAAAAGCTCAACGGAAGTGAATATGGTGCATTTTGAGGTACTTTCCAACATACCTTTAGTATTTTGGTCATAACTTGGGCTACAAAAATGATTTTTAGGTGAAAATAGATACATTGCAAAGATAACACACAGGGCTACTGGAAAAGGATACAAAATGTTCAAAACGTTGAAATTTCAAAAAGTGCTTTTTATTGGGGCCTATTGTATGCGAAATTTATATGAACGTTAATGTACAAATGCACAAATCACTACTCCCCATGTAGGAACCTCCACAAAGTGAATCTTTTGTTTTTGGAAAGGTAAGTGAGTTAGCTACAACTTTTGTGATAGAACCATTCCAAAGTTCTTGAAAGAAAGGTTCCAAAAGCTCAAAGGAAATGACAGTGGTGCATTGTAAGTTAGTTTTCGGCATACCTATAGTATTTTGATCATATCTTGGGCTAAAAAAATGATTTTTAAGTGAAACAAGATGCGTTGAAAAGCTAACACATAGGGCTACTAGAAAATGAAAAGTAATTTTCAAAAAGTGCTTTTTATTTAGGGCTAATTAGATGTGAACTTTATACGAACGTTAATGTATAAATGCACGATCACAACTCCTACTGTAGGAATCTCCCCAAAGTGACTCGAATATTTTTAGAAAGCTAAGTGAGTTAGCTACAACTTTTGTGTTGGAACCATTCCAAATTTCTTGCAAGAAAGTGGCCAAAAGCTCAACGGAAGTGACTATGGTGCATTTTGAGGTACTTTCCAGCATAGCTTTAGTATTTGGGTCATAACTTGGGCTACGAAAATGATTTTTAGGTGAAACTAGATGCATTGCAAAGCTAACAAACAGGGCTACTGGAAAAGTATACAAAATGTTCAACAAGTTGGAATTTCAAAAAGTGATTTTTATTGGGGCCTATTGTAAGCAAAATTTACATGAACGTTAATGTACAAATGCACAAATCACTACTCCCCATGTAGGAACCTCCACAAAGTGAATCTTTTGTTTTTGGAAAGGTAAGTGAGTTAGCTACAACTTTTGTGATAGATCCATTCCAAAGTTCTTGCAAGAAAGGTTCCAAAAGCTCAAAGGAAATGACAGTGGTGCATTGTAAGGTAGTTTTCGGCATACCTATAGTATTTTGATCATATCTTGGGCTAAAAAAATGATTTTTAAGTGAAACAAGATGCGTTGAAAAGCTAACACATAGGGCTACTAGAAAATGAAAAGTAATTTTCAAAAAGTGCTTTTTATTTAGGGCTAATTAGATGTGAACTTTATACGAACGTTAATGTATAAATGCACGATCACAACTCCTACTGTAGGAATCTCCCCAAAGTGACTTGAATATTTTTAGAAAGCTATGTGAGTTAGCTACAACTTTTGTGTTGGAACCATTCCAAATTTCTTGCAAGAAAGTGGCCAAAAGCTCAACGGAAGTGACTATGGTGCATTTTGAGGTACTTTCCAGCATAGCTTTAGTATTTGGGTCATAACTTGGGCTACGAAAATGATTTTTAGGTGAAACTAGATGCATTGCAAAGCTAACAAACAGGGCTACTGGAAAAGTATACAAAATGTTCAACAAGTTGAAATTTCAAAAAGTGATTTTTATTGGGGCCTATTGTAAGCAAAATTTACATGAACGTTAATGTACAAATGCACAAATCACTACTCCCCATGTAGGAACCTCCACAAAGTGAATCTTTTGTTTTTGGAAAGGTAAGTGAGTTAGCTACAACTTTTGTGATAGATCCATTCCAAAGTTCTTGCAAGAAAGGTTCCAAAAGCTCAAAGGAAATGACAGTGGTGCATTGTAAGGTAGTTTTCGGCATACCTATAGTATTTTGATCATATCTTGGGCTAACAAAATGATTTTTAAGTGAAACAAGATGCGTTGGAAAGCTAACACATAGGGCTACTAGAAAATGAAAAGAAATTTTCAAGAAGTGCTTTTTATTTAGGGCTAATTAGATGTGAACTTTATACGAACGTTAATGTACAAATGCACGATCACAACTCCTACTGTAGGAATCTCCCTAAAGTGACTCGAATACTTTTAGAAAGCTAAGTGAATTAGCTACAACTTTTGTGTTGGAACCATTCCAAATTTCTTGCAAGAAAGTGGCCAAAAGCTCAACGGAAGTGACTATGGTGCATTTTGAAGTACTTTCCAGCATAGCTTTAGTATTTTGGTCATAACTTGGGCTACAAAAATGATTTTTAGGTGAAACTAGATGCATTGCAAAGCTAACACACAGGGCTACTGGAAAAGTATACAAAATGTTCAAAAAGTTGAAATTTCAAAAATTGCTTTTTATTGGGGCCTATTGTATGTGAAATTTATATGAACGTTAATGTACAAATGCACAAATCACTACTCCCCATGTAGGAACCTCCACAAAGTGAATCTTTTGTTTTTGGAAAGGTAAGTGAGTTCGCTACAACTTTTGTGATAGAACCATTCCAAAGTTCTTGGAAGAACGGTTCCAAAAGCTCAAAGGAAATGACAGTGGTGCATTGTAAGGTAGTTTTCGGCATACCTTTAGTATTTTAATCATATCTTGGGCTAAAAAAATAATTTTTAAGTGAAACAAGATGCGTTGGAAAGCTAACACATAGGGCTACTAGAAAATGAAAAGAAATTTTCAAAAAGTGCTTTTTATTTAGGGCTAATTAGATGTGAACTTTATACGAACGTTAATGTATAAATGCACGATCACAACTCCTACTGTAGGAATCTCCCCGAAGTGACTCGAATATTTTTAGAAATCTAAGTAAATTAGCTACAACTTTTGTGTTGGAACCATTCCAAATTTCTTGCAAGAAAGTGGCCAAAAGCTCAACGGAAGTGACTATGGTGCATTTTGAGGTACTTTCCAACATAGCTTTAGTATTTTGGTCATAACTTGGGCTACAAAAATGATTTTTAGGTGAAACTAGATGCATTGCAAAGCTAACACACAGGGCTACTAGAAAAGTATACAAAAGGTTCAAAAAGTTGAAATTTCAAAAAGTGCTTTTTATTGGGGACTATTGTATGCGAAATTTATATGAACGTTAATGTACAAATGCACAAATCACTACTCCCCATGTAGGAACCTCCACAAAGTGAATCTTTTGTTTTTGGATAGGTAAGTGAGTTAGCTGCAACTTTTGTGATAGAACCATTCCAAAGTTCTTGGAAGAACGGTTCCAAAAGCTCAAAGGAAATGACAGTGGTGCATTGTAAGGTAGTTTTCGGCATACCTTTAGTATTTTAATCATATCTTGGGCTAAAAAAATAATTTTTAAGTGAAACAAGATGCGTTGGAAAGCTAACACATAGGGCTACTAGAAAATGAAAAGAAATTTTCAAAAAGTGCTTTTTATTTAGGGCTAATTAGATGTGAACTTTATACGAACGTTAATGTATAAATGCACGATCACAACTCCTACTGTAGGAATCTCCCCGAAGTGACTCGAATATTTTTAGAAATCTAAGTAAATTAGCTACAACTTTTGTGTTGGAACCATTCCAAATTTCTTGCAAGAAAGTGGCCAAAAGCTCAACGGAAGTGACTATGGTGCATTTTGAGGTACTTTCCAACATAGCTTTAGTATTTTGGTCATAACTTGGGCTACAAAAATGATTTTTAGGTGAAACTAGATGCATTGCAAAGCTAACACACAGGGCTACTAGAAAAGTATACAAAATGTTCAAAAAGTTGAAATTTCAAAAAGTGCTTTTTATTGGGGACTATTGTATGCGAAATTTATATGAACGTTAATGTACAAATGCACAAATCACTACTCCCCATGTAGGAACCTCCACAAAGTGAATCTTTTGTTTTTGGAAACGTAAGTGAGTTAGCTGCAACTTTTGTGATAGAACCATTCCAAAGTTCTTGGAAGAACGGTTCCAAAAGCTCAAAGGAAATGACAGTGGTGCATTGTAAGGTAGTTTTCGGCATACCTTTAGTATTTTAATCATATCTTGGGCTAAAAAAATAATTTTTAAGTGAAACAAGATGCGTTGGAAAGCTAACACATAGGGCTACTAGAAAATGGAAAGAAATTTTCAAAAAGTGCTTTTTATTTAGGGCTAATTAGATGTGAACTTTATACGAACGTTATTGTATAAATGCACGATCACAACTCCTACTGTAGGAATCTCCCCGAAGTGACTCGAATATTTTTAGAAATCTAAGTGAATTAGCTACAACTTTTGTGTTGGAACCATTCCAAATTTCTTGCAAGAAAGTGGCCAAAAGCTCAACGGAAATGACTATGGTGCATTTTGAGGTACTTTCCAACATAGCTTTAGTATTTTGGTCATAACTTGGGCTACAAAAATGATTTTTAGGTGAAACTAGATGCATTGCAAAGCCAACACACAGGGCTACTAGAAAAGTATACAAAATGTTCAAAAAGTTGAAATTTCAAAAAGTGCTTTTTATTGGGGCCTATTGTATGCGAAATTTATATGAACGTTAATGTACAAATGCACAAATCTCTACTCCCCATGTAGGAACCTCCACAAAGTGAATCTTTTGTTTTTGGAAAGGTAAGTGAGTTAGCTACAACTTTTGTGATAGAACCATTCCAAAGTTCTTGAAAGAAAGGTTCCAAAAGCTCAAAGGAAGTGACAGTGGTGCATTGTAAGGTAGTTTTCGACATACCTATAGTATTTTGATCATATCTTGGGTTAAAAAAATGATTTTTAAGTGAAAAAAGATGCGTTGGAAAGCTAACACATAGGGCTACTAGAAAATGAAAAGAAATTTTTAAAAAGTGCTTTTTATTTAGGGCTAATTAGATGTGAACTTTATACGAACGTTAATGTATAAATGCACGATCACAACTCCTACTGTAGGAATCTCCCCGAAGTGACTCGAATATTTTTAGAAATCTAAGTGAATTAGCTACAACTTTTGTGTTGGAACCATTCCAAATTTCTTGCAAGAAAGTGGCCAAAAGCTCAACGGAAGTGACTATGGTGCATTTTGAGGTACTTTCCAACATAGCTTTAGTATTTTGGTCATAACTTGGGCTACAAAAATGATTTTTAGGTGAAACTAGATGCATTGCAAAGATAACACACAGGGCTACTAGAAAAGTATACAAAATGTTCAAAAAGTTGAAATTTCAAAACGTGCTTTTTATTGGGGACTATTGTATGCGAAATTTATATGAACGTTAATGTACAAATGCACAAATCACTACTCCCCATGTAGGAACCTCCACAAAGTGAATCTTTTGTTTTTGGAAAGGTAAGTGAGTTAGCTACAACTTTTGTGATAGAACCATTCCAAAGTTCTTGCAAGAAAGGTTCCAAAAGCTCAAAGGAAATGACAGTGGTGCATTGTAAGGTAGTTTTCGGCATACCTTTAGTATTTTAATCATATCTTGGGCTAAAAAAATGATTTTTAAGTGAAACAAGATGCGTTGGAAAGCTAACACGTAGGGATACTAGAAAATGAAAAGAAATTTTCAAAAAGTGCTTTTTATTTAGGGCTAATTAGATGTGAACTTTATACGAAGGTTAATGTATAAATGCACGATCACAACTCCTACTGTAGGAATCTCCCCGAAGTGACTCGAATATTTTTAGAAAGCTAAGTGAGTTAGCTACAACTTTTGTGTTGGAACCATTCCAAATTTCTTGCAAGAAAGTGGCCAAAAGCTCAACGGAAGTGAATATGGTGCATTTTGAGGTACTTTCCAACATACCTTTAGTATTTTGGTCATAACTTGGGCTACAAAAATGATTTTTAGGTGAAAATAGATACATTGCAAAGATAACACACAGGGCTACTGGAAAAGGATACAAAATGTTCAAAACGTTGAAATTTCAAAAAGTGCTTTTTATTGGGGCCTATTGTATGCGAAATTTATATGAACGTTAATGTACAAATGCACAAATCACTACTCCCCATGTAGGAACCTCCACAAAGTGAATCTTTTGTTTTTGGAAAGGTAAGTGAGTTAGCTACAACTTTTGTGATAGAACCATTCCAAAGTTCTTGAAAGAAAGGTTCCAAAAGCTCAAAGGAAATGACAGTGGTGCATTGTAAGTTAGTTTTCGGCATACCTATAGTATTTTGATCATATCTTGGGCTAAAAAAATGATTTTTAAGTGAAACAAGATGCGTTGAAAAGCTAACACATAGGGCTACTAGAAAATGAAAAGTAATTTTCAAAAAGTGCTTTTTATTTAGGGCTAATTAGATGTGAACTTTATACGAACGTTAATGTATAAATGCACGATCACAACTCCTACTGTAGGAATCTCCCCAAAGTGACTCGAATATTTTTAGAAAGCTAAGTGAGTTAGCTACAACTTTTGTGTTGGAACCATTCCAAATTTCTTGCAAGAAAGTGGCCAAAAGCTCAACGGAAGTGACTATGGTGCATTTTGAGGTACTTTCCAGCATAGCTTTAGTATTTGGGTCATAACTTGGGCTACGAAAATGATTTTTAGGTGAAACTAGATGCATTGCAAAGCTAACAAACAGGGCTACTGGAAAAGTATACAAAATGTTCAACAAGTTGAAATTTCAAAAAGTGATTTTTATTGGGGCCTATTGTAAGCAAAATTTACATGAACGTTAATGTACAAATGCACAAATCACTACTCCCCATGTAGGAACCTCCACAAAGTGAATCTTTTGTTTTTGGAAAGGTAAGTGAGTTAGCTACAACTTTTGTGATAGATCCATTCCAAAGTTCTTGCAAGAAAGGTTCCAAAAGCTCAAAGGAAATGACAGTGGTGCATTGTAAGGTAGTTTTCGGCATACCTATAGTATTTTGATCATATCTTGGGCTAAAAAAATGATTTTTAAGTGAAACAAGATGCGTTGAAAAGCTAACACATAGGGCTACTAGAAAATGAAAAGTAATTTTCAAAAAGTGCTTTTTATTTAGGGCTAATTAGATGTGAACTTTATACGAACGTTAATGTATAAATGCACGATCACAACTCCTACTGTAGGAATCTCCCCAAAGTGACTTGAATATTTTTAGAAAGCTAAGTGAGTTAGCTACAACTTTTGTGTTGGAACCATTCCAAATTTCTTGCAAGAAAGTGGCCAAAAGCTCAACGGAAGTGACTATGGTGCATTTTGAGGTACTTTCCAGCATAGCTTTAGTATTTGGGTCATAACTTGGGCTACGAAAATGATTTTTAGGTGAAACTAGATGCATTGCAAAGCTAACAAACAGGGCTACTGGAAAAGTATACAAAATGTTCAACAAGTTGAAATTTCAAAAAGTGATTTTTATTGGGGCCTATTGTAAGCAAAATTTACATGAACGTTAATGTACAAATGCACAAATCACTACTCCCCATGTAGGAACCTCCACAAAGTGAATCTTTTGTTTTTGGAAAGGTAAGTGAGTTAGCTACAACTTTTGTGATAGATCCATTCCAAAGTTCTTGCAAGAAAGGTTCCAAAAGCTCAAAGGAAATGACAGTGGTGCATTGTAAGGTAGTTTTCGGCATACCTATAGTATTTTGATCATATCTTGGGCTAACAAAATGATTTTTAAGTGAAACAAGATGCGTTGGAAAGCTAACACATAGGGCTACTAGAAAATGAAAAGAAATTTTCAAGAAGTGCTTTTTATTTAGGGCTAATTAGATGTGAACTTTATACGAACGTTAATGTACAAATGCACGATCACAACTCCTACTGTAGGAATCTCCCCAAAGTGACTCGAATACTTTTAGAAAGCTAAGTGAATTAGCTACAACTTTTGTGTTGGAACCATTCCAAATTTCTTGCAAGAAAGTGGCCAAAAGCTCAACGGAAGTGACTATGGTGCATTTTGAAGTACTTTCCAGCATAGCTTTAGTATTTTGGTCATAACTTGGGCTACAAAAATGATTTTTAGGTGAAACTAGATGCATTGCAAAGCTAACACACAGGGCTACTGGAAAAGTATACAAAATGTTCAAAAAGTTGAAATTTCAAAAATTGCTTTTTATTGGGGCCTATTGTATGTGAAATTTATATGAACGTTAATGTACAAATGCACAAATCACTACTCCCCATGTAGGAACCTCCACAAAGTGAATCTTTTGTTTTTGGAAAGGTAAGTGAGTTCGCTACAACTTTTGTGATAGAACCATTCCAAAGTTCTTGGAAGAACGGTTCCAAAAGCTCAAAGGAAATGACAGTGGTGCATTGTAAGGTAGTTTTCGGCATACCTTTAGTATTTTAATCATATCATGGGCTAAAAAAATAATTTTTAAGTGAAACAAGATGCGTTGGAAAGCTAACACATAGGGCTACTAGAAAATGAAAAGAAATTTTCAAAAAGTGCTTTTTATTTAGGGCTAATTAGATGTGAACTTTATACGAACGTTAATGTATAAATGCACGATCACAACTCCTACTGTAGGAATCTCCCCGAAGTGACTCGAATATTTTTAGAAATCTAAGTAAATTAGCTACAACTTTTGTGTTGGAACCATTCCAAATTTCTTGCAAGAAAGTGGCCAAAAGCTCAACGGAAGTGACTATGGTGCATTTTGAGGTACTTTCCAACATAGCTTTAGTATTTTGGTCATAACTTGGGCTACAAAAATGATTTTTAGGTGAAACTAGATGCATTGCAAAGCTAACACACAGGGCTACTAGAAAAGTATACAAAAGGTTCAAAAAGTTGAAATTTCAAAAAGTGCTTTTTATTGGGGACTATTGTATGCGAAATTTATATGAACGTTAATGTACAAATGCACAAATCACTACTCCCCATGTAGGAACCTCCACAAAGTGAATCTTTTGTTTTTGGAAAGGTAAGTGAGTTAGCTGCAACTTTTGTGATAGAACCATTCCAAAGTTCTTGGAAGAACGGTTCCAAAAGCTCAAAGGAAATGACAGTGGTGCATTGTAAGGTAGTTTTCGGCATACCTTTAGTATTTTAATCATATCTTGGGCTAAAAAAATAATTTTTAAGTGAAACAAGATGCGTTGGAAAGCTAACACATAGGGCTACTAGAAAATGGAAAGAAATTTTCAAAAAGTGCTTTTTATTTAGGGCTAATTAGATGTGAACTTTATACGAACGTTATTGTATAAATGCACGATCACAACTCCTACTGTAGGAATCTCCCCGAAGTGACTCGAATATTTTTAGAAATCTAAGTAAATTAGCTACAACTTTTGTGTTGGAACCATTCCAAATTTCTTGCAAGAAAGTGGCCAAAAGCTCAACGGAAGTGACTATGGTGCATTTTGAGGTACTTTCCAACATAGCTTTAGTATTTTGGTCATAACTTGGGCTACAAAAATGATTTTTAGGAGAAACTTGATGCATTGCAAAGCTAACACATAGGGCTACTAGAAAAGTATACAAAATGTTCAAAAAGTTGAAATTTCAAAAAGTGCTTTTTATTGGGGACTATTGTATGCGAAATTTACATGAACGTTAATGTACAAATGCACAAATCACTACTCCCCATGTAGGAACCTCCACAAAGTGAATCTTTTGTTTTTGGAAAGGTAAGTGAGTTAGCTGCAACTTTTGTGATAGAACCATTCCAAAGTTCTTGGAAGAACGGTTCCAAAAGCTCAAAGGAAATGACAGTGGTGCATTGTAAGGTAGTTTTCGGCATACCTTTAGTATTTTAATCATATCTTGGGCTAAAAAAATAATTTTTAAGTGAAACAAGATGTGTTGGAAAGCTAACACATAGGGCTACTAGAAAATGAAAAGAAATTTTCAAAAAGTGCTTTTTATTTAGGGCTAATTAGATGTGAACTTTATACGAAGGTTAATGTATAAATGCACGATCACAACTCCTACTGTAGGAATCTCCCCGAAGTGACTCGAATATTTTTAGAAAGCTAAGTGAGTTAGCTACAACTTTTGTGTTGGAACCATTCCAAATTTCTTGCAAGAAAGTGGCCAAAAGCTCAACAGAAGTGAATATGGTGCATTTTGAGGTACTTTCCAACATACCTTTAGTATTTTGGTCATAACTTGGGCTACAAAAATGATTTTTAGGTGAAAATAGATACATTGCAAAGATAACACACAGGGCTACTGGAAAAGGATACAAAATGTTCAAAACGTTGAAATTTCAAAAAGTGCTTTTTATTGGGGCCTATTGTATGCGAAATTTATATGAACGTTAATGTACAAATGCACAAATCACTACTCCCCATGTAGGAACCTCCACAAAGTGAATCTTTTGTTTTTGGAAAGGTAAGTGAGTTAGCTACAACTTTTGTGATAGAACCATTCCAAAGTTCTTGAAAGAAAGGTTCCAAAAGCTCAAAGGAAATGACAGTGGTGCATTGTAAGTTAGTTTTCGGCATACCTATAGTATTTTGATCATATCTTGGGCTAAAAAAATGATTTTTAAGTGAAACAAGATGCGTTGAAAAGCTAACACATAGGGCTACTAGAAAATGAAAAGTAATTTTCAAAAAGTGCTTTTTATTTAGGGCAAATTAGATGTGAACTTTATACGAACATTAATGTATAAATGCACGATCACAACTCCTACTGTAGGAATCTCCCCAAAGTGACTCAAATATTTTTAGAAAGCTAAGTGAATTAGCTACAACTTTTGTGTTGGAACCATTCCAAATTTCTTGCAAGAAAGTGGCCAAAAGCTCAACGGAAGTGACTATGGTGCATTTCGAGGTACTTTCCAGCATAGCTTTAGTATTTGGGTCATAACTTGGGCTACGAAAATGATTTTTAGGTGAAACTAGATGCATTGCAAAGCTAACAAACAGGGCTACTGGAAAAGTATACAAAATGTTCAACAAGTTGAAATTTCAAAAAGTGCTTTTTATTGGGGCCTATTGTATGCAAAATTTACATGAACGTTAATGTACAAATGCACAAATCACTACTCCCCATGTAGGAACCTCCACAAAGTGAATCTTTTATTTTTGGAAAGGTAAGTGAGTTAGCTACAACTTTTGTGATAGATCCATTCCAAAGTTCTTGCAAGAAAGGTTCCAAAAGCTCAAAGGAAATGACAGTGGTGCATTGTAAGGTAGTTTTCGGCATACCTATAGTATTTTGGATCATATCTTGGGCTAAAAAAATGATTTTTAAGTGAAACAAGATGCGTTGGAAAGCTAACACATAGGGCTACTAGAAAATGAAAAGAAATTTTTAAGAAGTGCTTTTTATTTAGGGCTAATTAGATGTGAACTTTATACGAACGTTAATGTATAAATGCACGATCACAACTCCTACTGTAGGAATCTCCCCAAAGTGACTCGAATACTTTTAGAAAGCTAAGTGAATTAGCTACAACTTTTGTGTTGGAACCATTCCAAATTTCTTGCAAGAAAGTGGCCAAAAGCTCAACGGAAGTGACTATGGTGCATTTTGAAGTACTTTCCAGCATAGCTTTAATATTTTGGTCATAACTTGGGCTACAAAAATGATTTTTAGGTGAAACTAGATGCATTACAAAGCTAACACACAGGGCTACTAGAAAAGTATACAAAATGTTCAAAAAGTTGAAATTTCAAAAATTGCTTTTTATTGGGGCCTATTGTATGTGAAATTTATATGAACGTTAATGTACAAATGCACAAATCACTACTCCCATGTAGGAACCTCCACAAAGTGAATCTTTTGTTTTTGGAAAGGTAAGTGAGTTAGCTGCAACTTTTGTGATAGAACCATTCCAAAGTTCTTGGAAGAACGGTTCCAAAAGCTCAAAGGAAATGACAGTGGTGCATTGTAAGGTAGTTTTCGGCATACCTTTAGTATTTTAATCATATCTTGGGCTAAAAAAATGATTTTTAAGTGAAACAAGATGCGTTGGAAAGCTAACACATAGGGCTACTAGAAAATGAAAAGAAATTTTCAAAAAGTGCTTTTTATTTAGGGCTAATTAGATGTGAACTTTATACGAAGGTTAATGTATAAATGCACGATCACAACTCCTACTGTAGGAATCTCCCCAAAGTGACTCGAATACTTTTAGAAAGCTAAGTGAATTAGCTACAACTTTTGTGTTGGAACCATTCCAAATTTCTTGCAAGAAAGTGGCCAAAAGCTCAACGGAAGTGACTACGGTGCATTTTGAAGTACTTTCCAGCATAGCTTTAATATTTTGGTCATAACTTGGGCTACAAAAATGATTTTTAGGTGAAACTAGATGCATTACAAAGCTAACACACAGGGCTACTAGAAAAGTATACAAAATGTTCAAAAAGTTGAAATTTCAAAAATTGCTTTTTATTGGGGCCTATTGTATGTGAAATTTATATGAACGTTAATGTACAAATGCACAAATCACTACTCCCCATGTAGGAACCTCCACAAAGTGAATCTTTTGTTTTTGGAAAGGTAAGTGAGTTAGCTGCAACTTTTGTGATAGAACCATTCCAAAGTTCTTGGAAGAACGGTTCCAAAAGCTCAAAGGAAATGACAGTGGTGCATTGTAAGGTAGCTTTCGGCATACCTTTAGTATTTTAATCATATCTTGGGCTAAAAAAATAATTTTTAAGTGAAACAAGATGCATTGGAAAGCTAACACATAGGGATACCAGAAAATGAAAAGAAATTTTCAAAAAGTGCTTTTTATTTAGGGCTAATTAGATGTGAACTTTATACGAACGTTAATGTATAAATGCACGATCACAACTCCTACTGTAGGAATCTCCCCGAAGTGGCTCAAATATTTTTAGAAATCTAAGTGAATTAGCTACAACTTTTGTGTTGGAACCATTCCAAATTTCTTGCAAGAAAGTGGCCAAAAGCTCAACGGAAGTGACTATGGTGCATTTTGAGGTACTTTCCAACATAGCTTTAGTATTTTGGTCATAACTTGGGCTACAAAAATGATTTTTAGGTGAAACTAGATGCATTGCAAAGCTAACACACAGGGCTACTAGAAAAGTATACAAAATGTTCAAAAAGTTGAAATTTCAAAAAGTGCTTTTTATTGGGGACTATTGTATGCGAAATTTATATGAACGTTAATGTACAAATGCACAAATCACTACTCCCCATGTAGGAACCTCCACAAAGTGAATCTTTTGTTTTTGGAAAGGTAAGTGAGTTAGCTACAACTTTTGTGATAGAACCATTCCAAAGTTCTTGCAAGAAAGGTTCCAAAAGCTCAAAGGAAATGACAGTGGTGCATTGTAAGGTAGTTTTCGGCATACCTTTAGTATTTTAATCATATCTTGGGCTAAAAAAATGATTTTTAAGTGAAACAAGATGCGTTGGAAAGCTAACACGTAGGGATACTAGAAAATGAAAAGAAATTTTCAAAAAGTGCTTTTTATTTAGGGCTAATTAGATGTGAACTTTATACGAAGGTTAATGTATAAATGCACGATCACAACTCCTACTGTAGGAATCTCCCCGAAGTGACTCGAATATTTTTAGAAAGCTAAGTGAGTTAGCTACAACTTTTGTGTTGGAACCATTCCAAATTTCTTGCAAGAAAGTGGCCAAAAGCTCAACGGAAGTGAATATGGTGCATTTTGAGGTACTTTCCAACATAGCTTTAGTATTTTGGTCATAACTTGGGCTACAAAAATGATTTTTAGGTGAAAATAGATACATTGCAAAGATAACACACAAGGCTACTGGAAAAGGATACAAAATGTTCAAAACGTTGAAATTTCAAAAAGTGCTTTTTATTGGGGCCTATTGTATGCGAAATTTATATGAACGTTAATGTACAAATGCACAAATCACTACTCCCCATGTAGGAACCTCCACAAAGTGAATCTTTTGTTTTTGGAAAGGTAAGTGAGTTAGCTACAACTTTTGTGATAGAACCATTCCAAAGTTCTTGAAAGAAAGGTTCCAAAAGCTCAAAGGAAATGACAGTGGTGCATTGTAAGTTAGTTTTCGGCATACCTATAGTATTTTGATCATATCTTGGGCTAAAAAAATGATTTTTAAGTGAAACAAGATGCGTTGAAAAGCTAACACGTAGGGATACTAGAAAATGAAAAGAAATTTTCAAAAAGTGCTTTTTATTTAGGGCTAATTAGATGTGAACTTTATACGAAGGTTAATGTATAAATGCACGATCACAACTCCTACTGTAGGAATCTCCCCAAAGTGACTCAAATATTTTTAGAAAGCTAAGTGAATTAGCTACAACTTTTGTGTTGGAACCATTCCAAATTTCTTGCAAGAAAGTGGCCAAAAGCTCAACGGAAGTGACTATGGTGCATTTTGAGGTACTTTCCAGCATAGCTTTAGTATTTGGGTCATAACTTGGGCTACGAAAATGATTTTTAGGTGAAACTAGATGCATTGCAAAGCTAACAAACAGGGCTACTGGAAAAGTATACAAAATGTTCAACAAGTTGAAATTTCAAAAAGTGCTTTTTATTGGGGCCTATTGTATGCAAAATTTACATGAACGTTAATGTACAAATGCACAAATCACTACTCCCCATGTAGGAACCTCCACAAAGTGAATCTTTTATTTTTGGAAAGGTAAGTGAGTTAGCTACAACTTTTGTGATAGATCCATTCCAAAGTTCTTGCAAGAAAGGTTCCAAAAGCTCAAAGGAAATGACAGTGGTGCATTGTAAGGTAGTTTTCGGCATACCTATAGTATTTTGGATCATATCTTGGGCTAAAAAAATGATTTTTAAGTGAAACAAGATGCGTTGGAAAGCTAACACATAGGGCTACTAGAAAATGAAAAGAAATTTTTAAGAAGTGCTTTTTATTTAGGGCTAATTAGATGTGAACTTTATACGAACGTTAATGTATAAATGCACGATCACAACTCCTACTGTAGGAATCTCCCCAAAGTGACTCGAATACTTTTAGAAAGCTAAGTGAATTAGCTACAACTTTTGTGTTGGAACCATTCCAAATTTCTTGCAAGAAAGTGGCCAAAAGCTCAACGGAAGTGACTATGGTGCATTTTGAAGTACTTTCCAGCATAGCTTTAATATTTTGGTCATAACTTGGGCTACAAAAATGATTTTTAGGTGAAACTAGATGCATTACAAAGCTAACACACAGGGCTACTAGAAAAGTATACAAAATGTTCAAAAAGTTGAAATTTCAAAAATTGCTTTTTATTGGGGCCTATTGTATGTGAAATTTATATGAACGTTAATGTACAAATGCACAAATCACTACTCCCCATGTAGGAACCTCCACAAAGTGAATCTTTTGTTTTTGGAAAGGTAAGTGAGTTAGCTGCAACTTTTGTGATAGAACCATTCCAAAGTTCTTGGAAGAACGGTTCCAAAAGCTCAAAGGAAATGACAGTGGTGCATTGTAAGGTAGCTTTCGGCATACCTTTAGTATTTTAATCATATCTTGGGCTAAAAAAATAATTTTTAAGTGAAACAAGATGCATTGGAAAGCTAACACATAGGGATACTAGAAAATGAAAAGAAATTTTCAAAAAGTGCTTTTTATTTAGGGCTAATTAGATGTGAACTTTATACGAACGTTAATGTATAAATGCACGATCACAACTCCTACTATAGGAATCTCCCCGAAGTGGCTCGAATATTTTTAGAAATCTAAGTGAATTAGCTACAACTTTTGTGTTGGAACCATTCCAAATTTCTTGCAAGAAAGTGGCCAAAAGCTCAACGGAAGTGACTATGGTGCATTTTGAGGTACTTTCCAACATAGCTTTAGTATTTTGGTCATAACTTGGGCTACAAAAATGATTTTTAGGTGAAACTAGATGCATTGCAAAGCTAACACACAGGGCTACTAGAAAAGTATACAAAATGTTCAAAAAGTTGAAATTTCAAAAAGTGCTTTTTATTGGGGACTATTGTATGCGAAATTTATATGAACGTTAATGTACAAATGCACAAATCACTACTCCCCATGTAGGAACCTCCACAAAGTGAATCTTTTGTTTTTGGAAAGGTAAGTGAGTTAGCTACAACTTTTGTGATAGAACCATTCCAAAGTTCTTGGAAGAACGGTTCCAAAAGCTCAAAGGAAATGACAGTGGTGCATTGTAAGGTAGCTTTCGGCATACCTTTAGTATTTTAATCATATCTTGGGCTAAAAAAATAATTTTTAAGTGAAACAAGATGCATTGGAAAGCTAACACATAGGGATACTAGAAAATGAAAAGAAATTTTCAAAAAGTGCTTTTTATTTAGGGCTAATTAGATGTGAACTTTATACGAACGTTAATGTATAAATGCACGATCACAACTCCTACTGTAGGAATCTCCCCGAAGTGGCTCGAATATTTTTAGAAATCTAAGTGAATTAGCTACAACTTTTGTGTTGGAACCATTCCAAATTTCTTGCAAGAAAGTGGCCAAAAGCTCAACGGAAGTGACTATGGTGCATTTTGAGGTACTTTCCAACATAGCTTTAGTATTTTGGTCATAACTTGGGCTACAAAAATGATTTTTAGGTGAAACTAGATGCATTGCAAAGCTAACACACAGGGCTACTGGAAAAGTATACAAAATGTTCAAAAAGTTGAAATTTCAAAAAGTGCTTTTTATTGGGGACTATTGTATGCGAAATTTATATGAACGTTAATGTACAAATGCACAAATCACTACTCCCCATGTAGGAACCTCCACAAAGTGAATCTTTTGTTTTTGGAAAGGTAAGTGAGTTAGCTACAACTTTTGTGATAGAACCATTCCAAAGTTCTTGCAAGAAAGGTTCCAAAAGCTCAAAGGAAATGACAGTGGTGCATTGTAAGGTAGTTTTCGGCATACCTTTAGTATTTTAATCATATCTTGGGCTAAAAAAATGATTTTTAAGTGAAACAAGATGCGTTGGAAAGCTAACACGTAGGGATACTAGAAAATGAAAAGAAATTTTCAAAAAGTGCTTTTTATTTAGGGCTAATTAGATGTGAACTTTATACGAAGGTTAATGTATAAATGCACGATCACAACTCCTACTGTAGGAATCTCCCCGAAGTGACTCGAATATTTTTAGAAAGCTAAGTGAGTTAGCTACAACTTTTGTGTTGGAACCATTCCAAATTTCTTGCAAGAAAGTGGCCAAAAGCTCAACGGAAGTGAATATGGTGCATTTTGAGGTACTTTCCAACATACCTTTAGTATTTTGGTCATAACTTGGGCTACAAAAATGATTTTTAGGTGAAAATAGATACATTGCAAAGATAACACACAAGGCTACTGGAAAAGGATACAAAATGTTCAAAACGTTGAAATTTCAAAAAGTGCTTTTTATTGGGGCCTATTGTATGCGAAATTTATATGAACGTTAATGTACAAATGCACAAATCACTACTCCCCATGTAGGAACCTCCACAAAGTGAATCTTTTGTTTTTGGAAAGGTAAGTGAGTTAGCTACAACTTTTGTGATAGAACCATTCCAAAGTTCTAGAAAGAAAGGTTCCAAAAGCTCAAAGGAAATGACAGTGGTGCATTGTAAGTTAGTTTTCGGCATACCTATAGTATTTTGATCATATCTTGGGCTAAAAAAATGATTTTTAAGTGAAACAAGATGCGTTGAAAAGCTAACACATAGGGCTACTAGAAAATGAAAAGTAATTTTCAAAAAGTGCTTTTTATTTAGGGCTAATTAGATGTGAACTTTATACGAACATTAATGTATAAATGCACGATCACAACTCCTACTGTAGGAATCTCCCCAAAGTGACTCAAATATTTTTAGAAAGCTAAGTGAATTAGCTACAACTTTTGTGTTGGAACCATTCCAAATTTCTTGCAAGAAAGTGGCCAAAAGCTCAACGGAAGTGACTATGGTGCATTTTGAGGTACTTTCCAGCATAGCTTTAGTATTTGGGTCATAACTTGGGCTACGAAAATGATTTTTAGGTGAAACTAGATGCATTGCAAAGCTAACAAACAGGGCTACTGGAAAAGTATACAAAATGTTCAACAAGTTGAAATTTCAAAAAGTGCTTTTTATTGGGGCCTATTGTATGCAAAATTTACATGAACGTTAATGTACAAATGCACAAATCACTACTCCCCATGTAGGAACCTCCACAAAGTGAATCTTTTATTTTTGGAAAGGTAAGTGAGTTAGCTACAACTTTTGTGATAGATCCATTCCAAAGTTCTTGCAAGAAAGGTTCCAAAAGCTCAAAGGAAATGACAGTGGTGCATTGTAAGGTAGTTTTCGGCATACCTATAGTATTTTGGATCATATCTTGGGCTAAAAAAATGATTTTTAAGTGAAACAAGATGCGTTGGAAAGCTAACACATAGGGCTACTAGAAAATGAAAAGAAATTTTTAAGAAGTGCTTTTTATTTAGGGCTAATTAGATGTGAACTTTATACGAACGTTAATGTATAAATGCACGATCACAACTCCTACTGTAGGAATCTCCCCAAAGTGACTCGAATACTTTTAGAAAGCTAAGTGAATTAGCTACAACTTTTGTGTTGGAACCATTCCAAATTTCTTGCAAGAAAGTGGCCAAAAGCTCAACGGAAGTGACTATGGTGCATTTTGAAGTACTTTCCAACATACCTTTAGTATTTTGGTCATAACTTGGGCTACAAAAATGATTTTTAGGTGAAAATAGATACATTGCAAAGATAACACACAAGGCTACTGGAAAAGGATACAAAATGTTCAAAACGTTGAAATTTCAAAAAGTGCTTTTTATTGGGGCCTATTGTATGCGAAATTTATATGAACGTTAATGTACAAATGCACAAATCACTACTCCCCATGTAGGAACCTCCACAAAGTGAATCTTTTGTTTTTGGAAAGGTAAGTGAGTTAGCTACAACTTTTGTGATAGAACCATTCCAAAGTTCTAGAAAGAAAGGTTCCAAAAGCTCAAAGGAAATGACAGTGGTGCATTGTAAGTTAGTTTTCGGCATACCTATAGTATTTTGATCATATCTTGGGCTAAAAAAATGATTTTTAAGTGAAACAAGATGCGTTGAAAAGCTAACACATAGGGCTACTAGAAAATGAAAAGTAATTTTCAAAAAGTGCTTTTTATTTAGGGCTAATTAGATGTGAACTTTATACGAACATTAATGTATAAATGCACGATCACAACTCCTACTGTAGGAATCTCCCCAAAGTGACTCAAATATTTTTAGAAAGCTAAGTGAATTAGCTACAACTTTTGTGTTGGAACCATTCCAAATTTCTTGCAAGAAAGTGGCCAAAAGCTCAACGGAAGTGACTATGGTGCATTTTGAGGTACTTTCCAGCATAGCTTTAGTATTTGGGTCATAACTTGGGCTACGAAAATGATTTTTAGGTGAAACTAGATGCATTGCAAAGCTAACAAACAGGGCTACTGGAAAAGTATACAAAATGTTCAACAAGTTGAAATTTCAAAAAGTGCTTTTTATTGGGGCCTATTGTATGCAAAATTTACATGAACGTTAATGTACAAATGCACAAATCACTACTCCCCATGTAGGAACCTCCACAAAGTGAATCTTTTATTTTTGGAAAGGTAAGTGAGTTAGCTACAACTTTTGTGATAGATCCATTCCAAAATTCTTGCAAGAAAGGTTCCAAAAGCTCAAAGGAAATGACAGTGGTGCATTGTAAGGTAGTTTTCGGCATACCTATAGTATTTTGGATCATATCTTGGGCTAAAAAAATGATTTTTAAGTGAAACAAGATGCGTTGGAAAGCTAACACATAGGGCTACTAGAAAATGAAAAGAAATTTTTAAGAAGTGCTTTTTATTTAGGGCTAATTAGATGTGAACTTTATACGAACGTTAATGTATAAATGCACGATCACAACTCCTACAGTAGGAATCTCCCCAAAGTGACTCGAATACTTTTAGAAAGCTAAGTGAATTAGCTACAACTTTTGTGTTGGAACCATTCCAAATTTCTTGCAAGAAAGTGGCCAAAAGCTCAACGGAAGTGACTATGGTGCATTTTGAAGTACTTTCCAGCATAGCTTTAATATTTTGGTCATAACTTGGGCTACAAAAATGATTTTTAGGTGAAACTAGATGCATTACAAAGCTAACACACAGGGCTACTAGAAAAGTATACAAAATGTTCAAAAAGTTGAAATTTCAAAAATTGCTTTTTATTGGGGCCTATTGTATGTGAAATTTATATGAACGTTAATGTACAAATGCACAAATCACTACTCCCCATGTAGGAACCTCCACAAAGTGAATCTTTTGTTTTTGGAAAGGTAAGTGAGTTAGCTGCAACTTTTGTGATAGAACCATTCCAAAGTTCTTGGAAGAACGGTTCCAAAAGCTCAAAGGAAATGACAGTGGTGCATTGTAAGGTAGCTTTCGGCATACCTTTAGTATTTTAATCATATCTTGGGCTAAAAAAATAATTTTTAAGTGAAACAAGATGCATTGGAAAGCTAACACATAGGGCTACTAGAAAATGAAAAGAAATTTTCAAAAAGTGCTTTTTATTTAGGGCTAATTAGATGTGAACTTTATACGAACGTTAATGTATAAATGCACGATCACAACTCCTACTGTAGGAATCTCCCCGAAGTGACTCGAATATTTTTAGAAAGCTAAGTGAGTTAGCTACAAATTTTATGTTGGAACCATTCCAAATTTCTTGCAAGAAAGTGGCCAAAAGCTCAACGGAAGTGAATATGGTGCATTTTGAGGTACTTTCCAACATACCTTTAGTATTTTGGTCATAACTTGGGCTACAAAAATGATTTTTAGGTGAAAATAGATACATTGCAAAGATAACACACAAGGCTACTGGAAAAGGATACAAAATGTTCAAAACGTTGAAATTTCAAAAAGTGCTTTTTATTGGGGCCTATTGTATGCGAAATTTATATGAACGTTAATGTACAAATGCACAAATCACTACTCCCCATGTAGGAACCTCCACAAAGTGAATCTTTTGTTTTTGGAAAGGTAAGTGAGTTAGCTACAACTTTTGTGATAGAACCATTCCAAAGTTCTTGAAAGAAAGGTTCCAAAAGCTCAAAGGAAATGACAGTGGTGCATTGTAAGTTAGTTTTTGGCATACCTATAGTATTTTGATCATATCTTGGGCTAAAAAAATGATTTTTAAGTGAAACAAGATGCGTTGAAAAGCTAACACATAGGGCTACTAGAAAATGAAAAGTAATTTTCAAAAAGTGCTTTTTATTTAGGGCTAATTAGATGTGAACTTTATACGAACATTAATGTATAAATGCACGATCACAACTCCTACTGTAGGAATCTCCCCAAAGTGACTCAAATATTTTTAGAAAGCTAAGTGAATTAGCTACAACTTTTGTGTTGGAACCATTCCAAATTTCTTGCATGAAAGTGGCCAAAAGCTCAACGGAAGTGACTATGGTGCATTTTGAGGTACTTTCCAGCATAGCTTTAGTATTTGGGTCATAACTTGGGCTACGAAAATGATTTTTAGGTGAAACTAGATGCATTGCAAAGCTAACAAACAGGGCTACTGGAAAAGTATACAAAATGTTCAACAAGTTGAAATTTCAAAAAGTGCTTTTTATTGGGGCCTATTGTATGCAAAATTTACATGAACGTTAATGTACAAATGCACAAATCACTACTCCCCATGTAGGAACCTCCACAAAGTGAATCTTTTATTTTTGGAAAGGTAAGTGAGTTAGCTACAACTTTTGTGATAGATCCATTCCAAAGTTCTTGCAAGAAAGGTTCCAAAAGCTCAAAGGAAATGACAGTGGTGCATTGTAAGGTAGTTTTCGGCATACCTATAGTATTTTGGATCATATCTTGGGCTAAAAAAATGATTTTTAAGTGAAACAAGATGCGTTGGAAAGCTAACACATAGGGCTACTAGAAAATGAAAAGAAATTTTCAAAAAGTGCTTTTTATTTAGGGCTAATTAGATGTGAACTTTATACGAACGTTAATGTATAAATGCACGATCACAACTCCTACTGTAGGAATCTCCCCAAAGTGACTCGAATATTTTTAGAAAGCTAAGTGAATTAGCTACAACTTTTGTGTTGGAACCATTCCAAATTTCTTGCAAGAAAGGGGCCAAAAGCTCAACGGAAGTGACTATGGTGCATTTTGAGGTACTTTCCAACATACCTTTAGTACTTTGGTCATAACTTGGGCTACAAAAATGATTTTTAGGTGAAACTAGATGCATTGCAAAGATAACACACAGGGCTACTGGAAAAGGATACAAAATGTTCAAAAAGTTGAAATTTCAAAAAGTGCTTTTTATTGGGGCCTATTGTATGCGAAATTTATATGAACGTTAATGTACAAATGCACAAATCACTACTCCCCATGTAGGAACCTCCACAAAGTGAATATTTTGTTTTTGGAAAGGTAAGTGAGTTAGCTACAACTTTTGTGATAGAACCATTCCAATGTTCTTGCAAGAAAGGTTCCAAAAGCTCAAAGGAAGTGACAGTGGTGCATTGTAAGGTAGTTTTCGGCATACCTAAAGTATTTTGATCATATCTTGGACTAAAAAAATGATTTTTAAGTGAAACAAGATGCGTTGGAAAGCTAACACATAAGGATACTAGAAAATGAAAAGAAAATTTCAAAAAGTGCTTTTTATTTGGGGCTAATAAGATGTGAACTTTATACGAACGTTAATGTATAAATGCACGATCACAACTCCTACTGTAGGAACCTCCCCAAAGTGACTCGAATATTTTTAGAAAGCTAAGTGAATTAGCTACAACTTTTGTGTTGGAACCATTCCAAATTTCTTGCAAGAAAGTGGCCAAAAGCTCAAAGGAAGTGACTGTGGTGCATTTTGAGGTACTTTCCAGCATACCTTTAGTATTTTGGTCATAACTTGGGCTACAAAAATGATTTTTAGATTAAACTTGTTGCATTGCAAAGCTATCACACAGGGCTACTGGAAAAGGATACAAAATGTTCAAAAAGTGCTTTTTATTGGGGCCTATTGTATGCGAAATTTTTATGAACGTTAATGTACAAATGCACAAATCACTACTACCCATGTAGGAACCTCCACAAAGTGAATATTTTGTTTTTGGAAAGGTAAGTGAGTTAGCTACAACTTTTGTGATAGAACCATTCCAAAGTTCTTGCAAGAAAGGTTCCAAAAGCTCAAAGGAAGTGACAGTGGTGCATTGTAAGGTAGTTTTCGGCATACCTAAAGTATTTTGATCATATCTTGGGCTAAAAAAATGATTTTTAAGTGAAACAAGACGCGTTGGAAAGATAACACATAGGGATACTAGAAAATGAAAAGAAAATTTCAAAAAGTGCTTTTTATTTAGGGCTAATTAGATGTGAACTTTATACGAACGTTAATGTATAAATGCACGATCACAACTCCTACAGTAGGAACCTCCCCAAAGTGACTCGAATATTTTTAGAAAGCTAAGTGAATTAGCTACAACTTTTGTGTTGGAACCATTCCAAATTTCTTGCAAGAAAGTGGCCAAAAGCTCAAAGGAAGTGACTGTGGTGCATTTTGAGGTACTTTCCAGCATACCTTAAGTATTTTGGTTATAACTTGGGCTACAAAAACGATTTTTAGGTGAAACTTGATGCATTGCAAAGCTAACACACAGGGCTACTGGAAAAGGATACAAAATGTTCAGAAAGTTGAAATTTCAAAAAGTGCTTTTTATTGGGGCCTATTGTATGCGAAATTTTTATGAACGTTAATGTACAAATGCACAAATCACTACTCCCCATGTAGGAACCTCCACAAAGTGAATATTTTGTTTTTGGAAGGGTAAGTGAGTTAGCTACAACTTTTGTGATAGAACCATTCCAATGTTCTTGCAAGGAAGGTTCCAAAAGCTCAAAGGAAGTGACAGTGGTGCATTGTAAGGTAGTTTTCGGCATACCTATAGTATTTTAATCATATCTTGGGCTAAAAAAATGATTTTTAAGTGAAACAAGATGCATTGGAAAGCTAACACGTAGGGCTACTAGAAAATGAAAAGAAATTTTCAAAAAGTGCTTTTTATTTAGGGCTAATTAGATGTGAACTTTATACGAAGGTTAATGTATAAATGCACGATCACAACTCCTACTGTAGGAATCTCCCCAAAGTGACTCGAATATTTTTAGAAAGCTAAGTGAGTTAGCTACAACTTTTGTGTTAAAACCATTCCAAATTTCTTGCAAGAAAGTGGCCAAAAGCTCAACGGAAGTGACTATGGTGCATTTTGAGGTACTTTCCAACATACCTTTAGTACTTTGGTCATAACTTGGGCTACAAAAATGATTTTTAGGTGAAACTAGATGCATTGCAAAGCTAACACACAGGGCTACTGGAAAAGGATGAAAAATGTTCAAAAAGTTGAAATTTCAAAAAGTGCTTTTTATTGGGCCCTATTGTATGCGAAATTTATATGAACGTTAATGTACAAATGCACAAATCACTACTCCCCATGTAGGAACCTCCACAAAGTGAATCTTTTGTTTTTGGAAAGGTAAGTGAGTTAGCTACAACTTTTGTGATAGAACCCTTCCAAAGTTATTGAAAGAAAGGTTCCAAAAGCTCAAAGGAAATGACAGTGGTGCATTGTAAGGTAGTTTTCGGCATACCTATAGTATTTTGATCATATCTTGGGCTAAAAAAATGATTTTTAAGTGAAACAAGATGCGTTGAAAAGCTAACACATAGGGCTACTAGAAAATGAAAAGAAATTTTCAAAAAGTGCTTTTTATTTAGGGATAATTAGATGTGAACTTTATACAAACGTTAATGTATAAATGCACGATCACAACTCCTACTGTAAGAATCTCCCCAAAGTGACTCGAATATTTTTAGAAAGCTAAGTGAATTAGCTACAACTTTTTTGTTGGAACCATTCCAAATTTCTTGCAAGAGAGTGGCCAAAAGCTCAACGGAAGTGACTATGGTGCATTTTGAGGTACTTTCCAACATACCTTTAGTACTTTGGTCATAACTTGGGCTACAAAAATGATTTTTAGGTGAAACTAGATGCATTGCAAAGCTAACACACAGGGCTACTGGAAAAGGATAAAAAATGTTCAAAAAGTTGAAATTTCAAAAAGTGCTTTTTATTGGGCCCTATTGTATGCGAAATTTATATGAACGTTAATGTACAAATGCACAAATCACTACTCCCCATGTAGGAACCTCCACAAAGTGAATCTTTTGTTTTTGGAAAGGTAAGTGAGTTAGCTACAACTTTTGTGATAGAACCATTCCAAAGTTATTGAAAGAAAGGTTCCAAAAGCTCAAAGGAAATGACAGTGGTGCATTGTAAGGTAGTTTTCGGCATACCTATAGTATTTTGATCATATCTTGGGCTAAAAAAATGATATTTAAGTGAAACAAGATGCGTTGAAAAGCTAACACATAGGGCTACTAGAAAATGAAAAGAAATTTTCAAAAAGTGCTTTTTATTTAGGGCTAATTAGATGTGAACTTTATACGAACGTTAATGTATAAATGCACGATCACAACTCCTACTGTAGGAATCTCCCCAAAGTGACTCGAATATTTTTAGAAAGCTAAGTGAATTAGCTACAACTTTTGTGTTGGAACCATTCCAAATTTCTTGCAAGAAAGGGGCCAAAAGCTCAACGGAAGTGACTATGGTGCATTTTGAGGTACTTTCCAACATACCTTTAGTACTTTGGTCATAACTTGGGCTACAAAAATGATTTTTAGGTGAAACTAGATGCATTGCAAAGATAACACACAGGGCTACTGGAAAAGGATACAAAATGTTCAAAAAGTTGAAATTTCAAAAAGTGCTTTTTATTGGGGCCTATTGTATGCGAAATTTATATGAACGTTAATGTACAAATGCACAAATCACTACTCCCCATGTAGGAACCTCCACAAAGTGAATATTTTGTTTTTGGAAAGGTAAGTGAGTTAGCTACAACTTTTGTGATAGAACCATTCCAAAGTTCTTGCAAGAAAGGTTCCAAAAGCTCAAAGGAAGTGACAGTGGTGCATTGTAAGGTAGTTTTCGGCATACCTAAAGTATTTTGATCATATCTTGGGCTAAAAAAAAGATTTTTAAGTGAAACAAGATACATTGGAAAGCTAACACATAGGGATACTAGAAAATGAAAAGAAAATTTAAAAAAGTCCTTTTTATTTGGGGCTAATTAGATGTGAACTTTATACGAAAGTTAATGTATAAATGTACGATCACAACTCCTACTGTAGGAACCTCCCCGAAGTGACTCAAATATTTTTAGAAAGCTAAGTGAATTAGCTACAACTTTTGTGTTGGAACCATTCCAAATTTCTTGCAAGAAAGTGGCCAAAAGCTCAACGGAAGTGACTATGGTGCATTTTGAAGTACTTTCCAGCATAGCTTTAATATTTTGGTCATAACTTGGGCTACAAAAATGATTTTTAGGTGAAACTAGATGCATTACAAAGCTAACACACAGGGCTACTAGAAAAGTATACAAAATGTTCAAAAAGTTGAAATTTCAAAAATTGCTTTTTATTGGGGCCTATTGTATGTGAAATTTATATGAACGTTAATGTACAAATGCACAAATCACTACTCCCCATGTAGGAACCTCCACAAAGTGAATCTTTTGTTTTTGGAAAGGTAAGTGAGTTAGCTGCAACTTTTGTGATAGAACCATTCCAAAGTTCTTGGAAGAACGGTTCCAAAAGCTCAAAGGAAATGACAGTGGTGCATTGTAAGGTAGCTTTCGGCATACCTTTAGTATTTTAATCATATCTTGGGCTAAAAAAATAATTTTTAAGTGAAACAAGATGCATTGGAAAGCTAACACATAGGGCTACTAGAAAATGAAAAGAAATTTTCAAAAAGTGCTTTTTATTTAGGGCTAATTAGATGTGAACTTTATACGAACGTTAATGTATAAATGCACGATCACAACTCCTACTGTAGGAATCTCCCCGAAGTGACTCGAATATTTTTAGAAAGCTAAGTGAGTTAGCTACAAATTTTATGTTGGAACCATTCCAAATTTCTTGCAAGAAAGTGGCCAAAAGCTCAACGGAAGTGAATATGGTGCATTTTGAGGTACTTTCCAACATATCTTTAGTATTTTGGTCATAACTTGGGCTACAAAAATGATTTTTAGGTGAAAATAGATACATTGCAAAGATAACACACAAGGCTACTGGAAAAGGATACAAAATGTTCAAAACGTTGAAATTTCAAAAAGTGCTTTTTATTGGGGCCTATTGTATGCGAAATTTATATGAACGTTAATGTACAAATGCACAAATCACTACTCCCCATGTAGGAACCTCCACAAAGTGAATCTTTTGTTTTTGGAAAGGTAAGTGAGTTAGCTACAACTTTTGTGATAGAACCATTCCAAAGTTCTTGAAAGAAAGGTTCCAAAAGCTCAAAGGAAATGACAGTGGTGCATTGTAAGTTAGTTTTTGGCATACCTATAGTATTTTGATCATATCTTGGGCTAAAAAAATGATTTTTAAGTGAAACAAGATGCGTTGAAAAGCTAACACATAGGGCTACTAGAAAATGAAAAGTAATTTTCGAAAAGTGCTTTTTATTTAGGGCTAATTAGATGTGAACTTTATACGAACATTAATGTATAAATGCACGATCACAACTCCTACTGTAGGAATCTCCCCAAAGTGACTCAAATATTTTTAGAAAGCTAAGTGAATTAGCTACAACTTTTGTGTTGGAACCATTCCAAATTTCTTGCATGAAAGTGGCCAAAAGCTCAACGGAAGTGACTATGGTGCATTTTGAGGTACTTTCCAGCATAGCTTTAGTATTTGGGTCATAACTTGGGCTACGAAAATGATTTTTAGGTGAAACTAGATGCATTGCAAAGCTAACAAACAGGGCTACTGGAAAAGTATACAAAATGTTCAACAAGTTGAAATTTCAAAAAGTGCTTTTTATTGGGGCCTATTGTATGCAAAATTTACATGAACGTTAATGTACAAATGCACAAATCACTACTCCCCATGTAGGAACCTCCACAAAGTGAATCTTTTATTTTTGGAAAGGTAAGTGAGTTAGCTACAACTTTTGTGATAGATCCATTCCAAAGTTCTTGCAAGAAAGGTTCCAAAAGCTCAAAGGAAATGACAGTGGTGCATTGTAAGGTAGTTTTCGGCATACCTATAGTATTTTGGATCATATCTTGGGCTAAAAAAATGATTTTTAAGTGAAACAAGATGCGTTGGAAAGCTAACACATAGGGCTACTAGAAAATGAAAAGAAATTTTCAAAAAGTGCTTTTTATTTAGGGCTAATTAGATGTGAACTTTATACGAACGTTAATGTATAAATGCACGATCACAACTCCTACTGTAGGAATCTCCCCAAAGTGACTCGAATATTTTTAGAAAGCTAAGTGAATTAGCTACAACTTTTGTGTTGGAACCATTCCAAATTTCTTGCAAGAAAGGGGCCAAAAGCTCAACGGAAGTGACTATGGTGCATTTTGAGGTACTTTCCAACATACCTTTAGTACTTTGGTCATAACTTGGGCTACAAAAATGATTTTTAGGTGAAACTAGATGCATTGCAAAGATAACACACAGGGCTACTGGAAAAGGATACAAAATGTTCAAAAAGTTGAAATTTCAAAAAGTGCTTTTTATTGGGGCCTATTGTATGCGAAATTTATATGAACGTTAATGTACAAATGCACAAATCACTACTCCCCATGTAGGAACCTCCACAAAGTGAATATTTTGTTTTTGGAAAGGTAAGTGAGTTAGCTACAACTTTTGTGATAGAACCATTCCAATGTTCTTGCAAGAAAGGTTCCAAAAGCTCAAAGGAAGTGACAGTGGTGCATTGTAAGGTAGTTTTCGGCATACCTAAAGTATTTTGATCATATCTTGGACTAAAAAAATGATTTTTAAGTGAAACAAGATGCGTTGGAAAGCTAACACATAAGGATACTAGAAAATGAAAAGAAAATTTCAAAAAGTGCTTTTTATTTGGGGCTAATAAGATGTGAACTTTATACGAACGTTAATGTATAAATGCACGATCACAACTCCTACTGTAGGAACCTCCCCAAAGTGACTCGAATATTTTTAGAAAGCTAAGTGAATTAGCTACAACTTTTGTGTTGGAACCATTCCAAATTTCTTGCAAGAAAGTGGCCAAAAGCTCAAAGGAAGTGACTGTGGTGCATTTTGAGGTACTTTCCAGCATACCTTTAGTATTTTGGTCATAACTTGGGCTACAAAAATGATTTTTAGATTAAACTTGTTGCATTGCAAAGCTATCACACAGGGCTACTGGAAAAGGATACAAAATGTTCAAAAAGTGCTTTTTATTGGGGCCTATTGTATGCGAAATTTTTATGAACGTTAATGTACAAATGCACAAATCACTACTACCCATGTAGGAACCTCCACAAAGTGAATATTTTGTTTTTGGAAAGGTAAGTGAGTTAGCTACAACTTTTGTGATAGAACCATTCCAAAGTTCTTGCAAGAAAGGTTCCAAAAGCTCAAAGGAAGTGACAGTGGTGCATTGTAAGGTAGTTTTCGGCATACCTAAAGTATTTTGATCATATCTTGGGCTAAAAAAATGATTTTTAAGTGAAACAAGATGCGTTGGAAAGATAACACATAGGGATACTAGAAAATGAAAAGAAAATTTCAAAAAGTGCTTTTTATTTAGGGCTAATTAGATGTGAACTTTATACGAACGTTAATGTATAAATGCACGATCACAACTCCTACAGTAGGAACCTCCCCAAAGTGACTCGAATATTTTTAGAAAGCTAAGTGAATTAGCTACAACTTTTGTGTTGGAACCATTCCAAATTTCTTGCAAGAAAGTGGCCAAAAGCTCAAAGGAAGTGACTGTGGTGCATTTTGAGGTACTTTCCAGCATACCTTAAGTATTTTGGTTATAACTTGGGCTACAAAAACGATTTTTAGGTGAAACTTGATGCATTGCAAAGCTAACACACAGGGCTACTGGAAAAGGATACAAAATGTTCAAAAAGTTGAAATTTCAAAAAGTGCTTTTTATTGGGGCCTATTGTATGCGAAATTTTTATGAACGTTAATGTACAAATGCACAAATCACTACTCCCCATGTAGGAACCTCCACAAAGTGAATATTTTGTTTTTGGAAGGGTAAGTGAGTTAGCTACAACTTTTGTGATAGAACCATTCCAATGTTCTTGCAAGGAAGGTTCCAAAAGCTCAAAGGAAGTGACAGTGGTGCATTGTAAGGTAGTTTTCGGCATACCTATAGTATTTTAATCATATCTTGGGCTAAAAAAATGATTTTTAAGTGAAACAAGATGCATTGGAAAGCTAACACGTAGGGCTACTAGAAAATGAAAAGAAATTTTCAAAAAGTGCTTTTTATTTAGGGCTAATTAGATGTGAACTTTATACGAAGGTTAATGTATAAATGCACGATCACAACTCCTACTGTAGGAATCTCCCCAAAGTGACTCGAATATTTTTAGAAAGCTAAGTGAGTTAGCTACAACTTTTGTGTTAAAACCATTCCAAATTTCTTGCAAGAAAGTGGCCAAAAGCTCAACGGAAGTGACTATGGTGCATTTTGAGGTACTTTCCAACATACCTTTAGTACTTTGGTCATAACTTGGGCTACAAAAATGATTTTTAGGTGAAACTAGATGCATTGCAAAGCTAACACACAGGGCTACTGGAAAAGGATGAAAAATGTTCAAAAAGTTGAAATTTCAAAAAGTGCTTTTTATTGGGCCCTATTGTATGCGAAATTTATATGAACGTTAATGTACAAATGCACAAATCACTACTCCCCATGTAGGAACCTCCACAAAGTGAATCTTTTGTTTTTGGAAAGGTAAGTGAGTTAGCTACAACTTTTGTGATAGAACCCTTCCAAAGTTATTGAAAGAAAGGTTCCAAAAGCTCAAAGGAAATGACAGTGGTGCATTGTAAGGTAGTTTTCGGCATACCTATAGTATTTTGATCATATCTTGGGCTAAAAAAATGATTTTTAAGTGAAACAAGATGCGTTGAAAAGCTAACACATAGGGCTACTAGAAAATGAAAAGAAATTTTCAAAAAGTGCTTTTTATTTAGGGATAATTAGATGTGAACTTTATACAAACGTTAATGTATAAATGCACGATCACAACTCCTACTGTAAGAATCTCCCCAAAGTGGCTCGAATATTTTTAGAAAGCTAAGTGAATTAGCTACAAGTTTTGTGTTGGGACCATTCCAAATTTCTTGCAAGAAAGTGGCCAAAAGCTCAAAGGAAGTGACTGTGGTGCATTTTGAGGTACTTTCCAGCATACCTTTAGTATTTTGGTCATAACTTGGGCTACAAAAATGATTTTTAGGTGAAACTTGATGCATTGCAAAGCTAACACACAGGGCTACTGGAAAAGGATACAAAATGTTCAAAAAGTTGAAATTTCAAAAAGTGCTTTTTATTGGGGCCTATTTTATGCGAAATTTTTATGAACGTTAATGTACAAATGTACAAATCACTACTCCCCATGTAGGAACCTCCACAAAGTGAATATTTTGTTTTTGAAAAGGTAAGTGAGTTAGCTACAACTTTTGTGATAGAACCATTCCAAAGTTCTTGCAAGAAAGGTTCCAAAAGCTCAAAGGAAGTGACAGTGGTGCATTGTAAGGTAGTTTTCGGCATACCTAAAGTATTTTGATCATATCTTGGGCTAAAAAAATGATTTTTAAGTGAAATTCACAAGACGCGTTGGAAAGTTAACACATAGGGATACTAGAAAATGAAAAGAAAATTTCAAAAAGTGCTTTTTATTTGGGCTAATTAGATGTGAACTTTATACGAACGTTAATGTATAAATGCACGATCACAACTCCTACTGTAGGAACCTCCCCGAAGTGACTCGAATATTTTTAGAAAGCTAAGTGAATTAGCTACAACTTTTGTGTTGGAACCATTCCAAATTTCTTGCAAGAAAGTGGCCAAAAGCTCAAAGGAAGTGACTGTGGTGCATTTTGAGGTACTTTCCAGCATACCTTAAGTATTTTGGTTATAACTTGGGCTACAAAAATGATTTTTAGGTGAAACTTGATGCATTGCAAAGCTAACACACAGGGCTACTGGAAAAGGATACAAAATGTTCAAAAAGTTGAAATTTCAAAAAGTGCTTTTTATTGGGGCCTATTGTATGCGAAATTTTTATGAACGTTAATGTACAAATGCACAAATCACTACTCCCCATGTAGGAACCTCCACAAAGTGAATATTTTGTTTTTGGAAGGGTAAGTGAGTTAGCTACAACTTTTGTGATAGAACCATTCCAATGTTCTTGCAAGAAAGGTTCCAAAAGCTCAAAGGAAGTGACAGTGGTGCATTGTAAGGTAGTTTTCGGCATACCTAAAGTATTTTGATCATATCTTGGGCTAAAAAAAAGATTTTTAAGTGAAAAAAGATGCGTTGGAAATCTAACACATAGGGATACTAGAAAATGAAAAGAAAATTTCAAAAAAGTGCTTTTTATTTGGGGCTAATTAGATGTGAACTTTATACGAACGTTAATGTGTAAATGCACGATCACAACTCCTGCTGTAGGAACCTCCCCGCAGTGACTCCAATATTTTTAGAAAGCTAAGTGAATTAGCTACAACTTTTGTGTTGGAACCATTCCAAATATCTTGCAAGAAAGTGGCCAAAAGCTCAAAGGAAGTGACTGTGGTGCATTTTGAGGTACTTTCCAGCATACCTTTAGTATTTTGGTCATAACTTGGGCTACAAAAATGATTTTTAGGTGAAACTTGATGCATTGCAAAGCTAACACACAGGCCTACTGGAAAAGGATACAAAATGTTCAAAAAGTTGAAATTTCAAAAAGTGCTTTTTATTGGGGCCTATTGTATGCGAAATTTTTATGAACGTTAATGTACAAATGCACAAATCACTACTCCCCATGTAGGAACCTCCACAAAGTGAATATTTTGTTTTTGGAAAGGTAAGTGAGTTAGCTACAACTTTTGTGATAGAACCATTCCAAAGTTCTTGCAAGAAAGGTTCCAAAAGCTCAAAGGAAGTGACAGTGGTGCATTGTAAGGTAGTTTTCGGCATACCTAAAGTATTTTGATCATATCTTGGGCTAAAAAAATGATTTTTAAGTGAAATTCACAAGACGCGTTGGAAAGTTAACACATAGGGATACTAGAAAATGAAAAGAAAATTTCAAAAAGTGCTTTTTATTTGGGCTAATTAGATGTGAACTTTATACGAACGTTAATGTATAAATGCACGATCACAACTCCTACTGTAGGAACCTCCCCGAAGTGACTCGAATATTTTTAGAAAGCTAAGTGAATTAGCTACAACTTTTGTGTTGGAACCATTCCAAATTTCTTGCAAGAAAGTGGCCAAAAGCTCAAAGGAAGTGACTGTGGTGCATTTTGAGGTACTTTCCAGCATACCTTAAGTATTTTGGTTATAACTTGGGCTACAAAAATGATTTTTAGGTGAAACTTGATGCATTGCAAAGCTAACACACAGGGCTACTGGAAAAGGATACAAAATGTTCAAAAAGTTGAAATTTCAAAAAGTGCTTTTTATTGGGGCCTATTGTATGCGAAATTTTTATGAACGTTAATGTACAAATGCACAAATCACTACTCCCCATGTAGGAACCTCCACAAAGTGAATATTTTGTTTTTGGAAGGGTAAGTGAGTTAGCTACAACTTTTGTGATAGAACCATTCCAATGTTCTTGCAAGAAAGGTTCCAAAAGCTCAAAGGAAGTGACAGTGGTGCATTGTAAGGTAGTTTTCGGCATACCTAAAGTATTTTGATCATATCTTGGGCTAAAAAAAAGATTTTTAAGTGAAAAAAGATGCGTTGGAAATCTAACACATAGGGATACTAGAAAATGAAAAGAAAATTTCAAAAAGTGCTTTTTATTTGGGGCTAATTAGATGTGAACTTTATACGAACGTTAATGTATAAATGCACGATCACAACTCCTGCCGTATGAACCTCCCCGAAGTGACTCCAATATTTTTAGAAAGCTAAGTGAATTAGCTACAACTTTTGTGTTGGAACCATTCCAAATTTCTTGCAAGAAAGTGGCCAAAAGCTCAAAGGAAGTGACTGTGGTGCATTTTGAGGTACTTTCCAGCATACCTTTAGTATTTTGGTCATAACTTGGGGTACAAAAATGATTTTTAGGTGAAACTTGATGCATTGCAAAGCTAACACACAGGGCTACTGGAAAAGGATACAAAATGTTCAAAAAGTTGAAATTTCAAAAAGTGCTTTTTATTGGGGCCTATTTTATGCGAAATTTTTATGAACGTTAATGTACAAATGCACAAATCACTACTCCCCATGTAGGAACCTCCACAAAGTGAATATTTTGTTTTTGAAAAGGTAAGTGAGTTAGCTACAACTTTTGTGATAGAACCATTCCAAAGTTCTTGCAAGAAAGGTTCCAAAAGCTCAAAGGAAGTGACAGTGGTGCATTGTAAGGTAGTTTTCGGCATACCTAAAGTATTTTGATCATATCTTGAGCTAAAAAAATAATTTTTCAGTGAAACAAGACGCGTTGGAAAGCTAACACATAGGGATAATAGAAAATGAAAAGAAAATTTCAAAAAGTGCTTTTTATTTGGGGCTAATTAGATGTGAACTTTATACGAACGTTAATGTATAAATGCACGATCACAACTCCTACTGTAGGAACCTCCCCAAAGTGACTCAATTATTTTTAGAAACTTAAGTGAATTATCTACGACTTTTGTGTTGGAACCATTCCAAATTTCTTGCAAGAAAGTGGCCAAAAGCTCAAAGGAAGTGACTGTGGTGCATTTTGAGGTACTTTCCAGCATACCTTTAGTATTTTGGTCATAACTTGGGCTACAAAAATGATTTTTAGGTGAAACTTGATGCATTGCAAAGCTAACACACAGGGCTACTGGAAAAGGATACAAAATGTTCAAAAAGTTGAAATTTCAAAAAGTGCTTTTTATTGGGGCCTATTTTATGCGAAATTTTTATGAACGTTAATGTACAAATGTACAAATCACTACTCCCCATGTAGGAACCTCCACAAAGTGAATATTTTGTTTTTGGAAAGGTAAGTGAGTTAGCTACAACTTTTGTGATAGAACCATTCCAAAGTTCTTGCAAGAAAGGTTCCAAAAGCTCAAAGGAAGTGACAGTGGTGCATTGTAAGGTAGTTTTCGGCATATCTAAAGTATTTTGATCATATCTTGGGCTAAAAAAATGATTTTTAAGTGAAATTCACAAGACGCGTTGGAAAGCTAACACATAGGGATACTAGAAAATGAAAAGAAAATTTCAAAAAGTGCTTTTTATTTGGGGCTAATTAGATGTGAACTTTATACGAACGTTAATGTATAAATGCACGATCACAACTCCTACTGTAGGAACCTCCCCGAAGTGACTCGAATATTTTTAGAAAGCTATGTGAATTAGCTACAAGTTTTATGTTGGAACCATTCCAAATTTCTTGCAAGAAAGTGGCCAAAAGCTCAAAGGAAGTGACTGTGGTGCATTTTGAGGTACTTTCCAGCATACCTTAAGTATTTTGGTTATAACTTGGGCTACAAAAATGATTTTTAGGTGAAACTTGATGCATTGCAAAGCTAACACACAGGGCTACTGGAAAAGGATACAAAATGTTCAAAAAGTTGAAATTTCAAAAAGTGCTTTTTATTGGGGCCTATTGTATGCGAAATTTTTATGAACGTTAATGTACAAATGCACAAATCACTACTCCCCATGTAGGAACCTCCACAAAGTGAATATTTTGTTTTTGGAAAGGTAAGTGAGTTAGCTACAACTTTTGTGATAGAACCATTCCAAAGTTCTTGCAAGAAAGGTTCCAAAAGCTCAAAGGAAGTGACAGTGGTGTATTGTAAGGTAGTTTTCGGCATACCTAAAGTATTTTGATCATATCTTGGGCTAAAAAAATGATTTTTAAGTGAAACAAGATGCGTTGGAAAGCTAACACATAGGGATACTAGAAAATGAAAAGAAAATTTCAAAAAGTGCTTTTTATTTGGGGCTAATTAGATGTGAACTTTATACGAACGTTAATGTATAAATGCACGATCACAACTCCTGCCGTATGAACCTCCCCGAAGTGACTCCAATATTTTTAGAAAGCTAAGTGAATTAGCTACAACTTTTGTGTTGGAACCATTCCAAATTTCTTGCAAGAAAGTGGCCAAAAGCTCAAAGGAAGTGACTGTGGTGCATTTTGAGGTACTTTCCAGCATACCTTTAGTATTTTGGTCATAACTTGGGGTACAAAAATGATTTTTAGGTGAAACTTGATGCATTGCAAAGCTAAGACACAGGGCTACTGGAAAAGGATACAAAATGTTCAAAAAGTTGAAATTTCAAAAAGTGCTTTTTATTGGGGCCTATTTTATGCGAAATTTTTATGAACGTTAATGTACAAATGCACAAATCACTACTCCCCATGTAGGAACCTCCACAAAGTGAATATTTTGTTTTTGGAAAGGTAAGTGAGTTAGCTACAACTTTTGTGATAGAACCATTCCAAAGTTCTTGCAAGAAAGGTTCCAAAAGCTCAAAGGAAGTGACAGTGGTGCATTGTAAGGTAGTTTTCGGCATACCTAAAGTATTTTGATCATATCTTGAGCTAAAAAAATGATTTTTCAGTGAAACAAGACGCGTTGGCAAGCTAACACATAGGGATAATAGAAAATGAAAAGAAAATTTCAAAAAGTGCTTTTTATTTGGGGCTAATTAGATGTGAACTTTATACGAACGTTAATGTATAAATGCACGATCACAACTCCTACTGTAGGAACCTCCCCAAAGTGACTCAATTATTTTTAGAAACTTAAGTGAATTAGCTACGACTTTTGTGTTGGAACCATTCCAAATTTCTTGCAAGAAAGTGGCCAAAAGCTCAAAGGAAGTGACTGTGGTGCATTTTGAGGTACTTTCCAGCATACCTTTAGTATTTTGGTCATAACTTGGGCTACAAAAATGATTTTTAGGTGAAACTTGATGCATTGCAAAGCTAACACACAGGGCTACTGGAAAAGGATACAAAATGTTCAAAAAGTTGAAATTTCAAAAAGTGCTTTTTATTGGGGCCTATTTTATGCGAAATTTTTATGAACGTTAATGTACAAATGTACAAATCACTACTCCCCATGTAGGAACCTCCACAAAGTGAATATTTTGTTTTTGGAAAGGTAAGTGAGTTAGCTACAACTTTTGTGATAGAACCATTCCAAAGTTCTTGCAAGAAAGGTTCCAAAAGCTCAAAGGAAGTGACAGTGGTGCATTGTAAGGTAGTTTTCGGCATATCTAAAGTATTTTGATCATATCTTGGGCTAAAAAAATGATTTTTAAGTGAAATTCACAAGACGCGTTGGAAAGCTAACACATAGGGATACTAGAAAATGAAAAGAAAATTTCAAAAAGTGCTTTTTATTTGGGGCTAATTAGATGTGAACTTTATACGAACGTTAATGTATAAATGCACGATCACAACTCCTACTGTAGGAACCTCCCCGAAGTGACTCGAATATTTTTAGAAAGCTATGTGAATTAGCTACAAGTTTTATGTTGGAACCATTCCAAATTTCTTGCAAGAAAGTGGCCAAAAGCTCAAAGGAAGTGACTGTGGTGCATTTTGAGGTACTTTCCAGCATACCTTAAGTATTTTGGTTATAACTTGGGCTACAAAAATGATTTTTAGGTGAAACTTGATGCATTGCAAAGCTAACACACAGGGCTACTGGAAAAGGATACAAAATGTTCAAAAAGTTGAAATTTCAAAAAGTGCTTTTTATTGGGGCCTATTGTATGCGAAATTTTTATGAACGTTAATGTACAAATGCACAAATCACTACTCCCCATGTAGGAACCTCCACAAAGTGAATATTTTGTTTTTGGAAGGGTAAGTGAGTTAGCTACAACTTTTGTGATAGAACCATTCCAATGTTCTTGCAAGAAAGGTTCCAAAAGCTCAAAGGAAGTGACAGTGGTGCATTGTAAGGTAGTTTTCGGCATACCTAAAGTATTTTGATCATATCTTGGGCTAAAAAAAAGATTTTTAAGTGAAAAAAGATGCGTTGGAAATCTAACACATAGGGATACTAGAAAATGAAAAGAAAATTTCAAAAAAGTGCTTTTTATTTGGGGCTAATTAGATGTGAACTTTATACGAACGTTAATGTATAAATGCACGATCACAACTCCTGCTGTAAGAACCTCCCCGATGTGACTCCAATATTTTTAGAAAGCTAAGTGAATTAGCTACAACTTTTGTGTTGGAACCATTCCAAATATCTTGCAAGAAAGTGGCCAAAAGCTCAAAGGAAGTGACTGTGGTGCATTTTGAGGTACTTTCCAGCATACCTTTAGTATTTTGGTCATAACTTGGGCTACAAAAATGATTTTTAGGTGAAACTTGATGCATTGCAAAGCTAACACACAGGCCTACTGGAAAAGGATACAAAATGTTCAAAAAGTTGAAATTTCAAAAAGTGCTTTTTATTGGGGCCTATTGTATGCGAAATTTTTATGAACGTTAATGTACAAATGCACAAATCACTACTCCCCATGTAGGAACCTCCACAAAGTGAATATTTTGTTTTTGGAAAGGTAAGTGAGTTAGCTACAACTTTTGTGATAGAACCATTCCAAAGTTCTTGCAAGAAAGGTTCCAAAAGCTCAAAGGAAGTGACAGTGGTGCATTGTAAGGTAGTTTTCGGCATACCTAAAATATTTTGATCATATCTTGGGCTAAAAAAATGATTTTTAAGTGAAACAAGATGCGTTGGAAAGCTAACACATAGGGATACTAGAAAATGAAAAGAAAATTTCAAAAAGTGATTTTTATTTGGGGCTAATTAGATGTGAACTTTATACGAACGTTAATGTATAAATGCACGATCACAACTCCTGCTGTAGGAACCTCCCCGAAGTGACTCCAATATTTTTAGAAAGCTAAGTGAATTGGCTACAACTTTTGTGTTGGAACTATTCCAATTTTCTTGCAAGAAAGTGGCCAAAAGCTCAAAGGAAGTGACTGTGGTGCATTTTGAGGTACTTTCCAGCATACCTTTAGTATTTTGGTCATAACTTGGGGTACAAAAATGATTTTTAGGTGAAACTTGATGCATTGGAAAGCTAACACACAGGGCTACTGGAAAAGGATACAAAATGTTCAAAAAGTTGAAATTTCAAAAAGTGCTTTTTATTGGGGCCTATTTTATGCGAAATTTTTATGAACGTTAATGTACAAATGCACAAATCACTACTCCCCATGTAGGAACCTCCACAAAGTGAATATTTTGTTTTTGGAAAGGTAAGTGAGTTAGCTACAACTTTTGTGATAGAACCATTCCAAAGTTCTTGCAAGAAAGGTTCCAAAAGCTCAAAGGAAATGACAGTGGTGCATTGTAAGGTAGTTTTCGGCATACCTAAAGTATTTTGATCATATCTTGAGCTAAAAAAATGATTTTTAAGTGAAACAAGACGCGTTGGAAAGCTAACACATAGGGATAATAGAAAATGAAAAGAAAATTTCAAAAAGTGCTTTTTATTTGGGGCTAATTAGATGTGAACTTTATACGAACGTTAATGTATAAATGCACGATCACAACTCCTACTGTAGGAACCTCCCCAAAGTGACTCAATTATTTTTAGAAACTTAAGTGAATTAGCTACGACTTTTGTGTTGGAACCATTCCAAATTTCTTGCAAGAAAGTGGCCAAAAGCTCAAAGGAAGTGACTGTGGTGCATTTTGAGGTACTTTCCAGCATACCTTTAGTATTTTGGTCATAACTTGGGCTACAAAAATGATTTTTAGGTGAAACTTGATGCATTGCAAAGCTAACACACAGGGCTACTGGAAAAGGATACAAAATGTTCAAAAAGTTAAAATTTCAAAAAGTGCTTTTTATTGGGGCCTATTTTATGCGAAATTTTTATGAACGTTAATGTACAAATGTACAAATCACTACTCCCCATGTAGGAACCTCCACAAAGTGAATATTTTGTTTTTGGAAAGGTAAGTGAGTTAACTACAACTTTTGTGATAGAACCATTCCAAAGTTCTTGCAAGAAAGGTTCCAAAAGCTCAAAGGAAGTGACAGTGGTGCATTGTAAGGTAGTTTTCGGCATACCTAAAGTATTTTGATCATATCTTGGGCTAAAAAAATGATTTTTAAGTGAAATTCACAAGACGCGTTGGAAAGCTAACACATAGGGATACTAGAAAATGAAAAGAAAATTTCAAAAAGTGCTTTTTATTTGGGGCTAATTAGATGTGAACTTTATACGAACGTTAATGTATAAATGCACGATCACAACTCCTACTGTAGGAACCTCCCCGAAGTGACTCGAATATTTTTAGAAAGCTAAGTGAATTAGCTACAAGTTTTGTGTTGGAACCATTCCAAATTTCTTGCAAGAAAGTGGCCAAAAGCTCAAAGGAAGTGACTGTGGCGCATTTTGAGGTACTTTCCAGCATACCTTAAGTATTTTGGTTATAACTTGGGCTACAAAAATGATTTTTAGGTGAAACTTGATGCATTGCAAAGCTAACACACAGGGCTACTGGAAAAGGATACAAAATGTTCAAAAAGTTGAAATTTCAAAAAGTGCTTTTTATTGGGGCCTATTGTATGCGAAATTTTTATGAACGTTAATGTACAAATGCACAAATCACTACTCCCCATGTAGGAACCTCCACAAAGTGAATATTTTGTTTTTGGAAGGGTAAGTGAGTTAGCTACAACTTTTGTGATAGAACCATTCCAATGTTCTTGCAAGAAAGGTTCCAAAAGCTCAAAGGAATTGACAGTGGTGCATTGTAAGGTAGTTTTCGGCATACCTAAAGTATTTTGATCATATCTTGGGCTAAAAAAAAGATTTTTAAGTGAAAAAAGATGCGTTGGAAATCTAACACATAGGGATACTAGAAAATGAAAAGAAAATTTCAAAAAAGTGCTTTTTATTTGGGGCTAATTAGATGTGAACTTTATACGAACGTTAATGTATAAATGCACGATCACAACTCCTGCTGTAGGAACCTCCCCGAAGTGACTCCAATATTTTTAGAAAGCTAAGTGAATTAGCTACAACTTTTGTGTTGGAACCATTCCAAATTTCTTGCAAGAAAGTGGCCAAAAGCTCAAAGGAAGTGACTGTGGTGCATTTTGAGGTACTTTCCAGCATACCTTTAGTATTTTGGTCATAACTTGGGCTACAAAAATGATTTTTAGGTGAAACTTGATGCATTGCAAAGCTAACACACAGGGCTACTGGAAAAGGATACAAAATGTTCAAAAAGTTAAAATTTCAAAAAGTGCTTTTTATTGGGGCCTATTTTATGCGAAATTTTTATGAACGTTAATGTACAAATGTACAAATCACTACTCCCCATGTAGGAACCTCCACAAAGTGAATATTTTGTTTTTGGAAAGGTAAGTGAGTTAACTACAACTTTTGTGATAGAACCATTCCAAAGTTCTTGCAAGAAAGGTTCCAAAAGCTCAAAGGAAGTGACAGTGGTGCATTGTAAGGTAGTTTTCGGCATACCTAAAGTATTTTGATCATATCTTGGGCTAAAAAAAAGATTTTTAAGTGAAAAAAGATGCGTTGGAAATCTAACACATAGGGATACTAGAAAATGAAAAGAAAATTTCAAAAAAGTGCTTTTTATTTGGGGCTAATTAGATGTGAACTTTATACGAACGTTAATGTATAAATGCACGATCACAACTCCTGCTGTAGGAACCTCCCCGAAGTGACTCCAATATTTTTAGAAAGCTAAGTGAATTAGCTACAACTTTTGTGTTGGAACCATTCCAAATATCTTGCAAGAAAGTGGCCAAAGGCTCAAAGGAAGTGACTGTGGTGCATTTTGAGGTACTTTCCAGCATACCTTTAGTATTTTGGTCATAACTTGGGCTACAAAAATGATTTTTAGGTGAAACTTGATGCATTGCAAAGCTAACACACAGGCCTACTGGAAAAGGATACAAAATGTTCAAAAAGTTGAAATTTCAAAAAGTGCTTTTTATTGGGGCCTATTGTATGCGAAATTTTTATGAACGTTAATGTACAAATGCACAAATCACTACTCCCCATGTAGGAACCTCCACAAAGTGAATATTTTGTTTTTGGAAAGATAAGTGAGTTAGCTACAACTTTTGTGATAGAACCATTCCAAAGTTCTTGCAAGAAAGGTTCCAAAAGCTCAAAGGAAGTGACAGTGGTGCATTGTAAGGTAGTTTTCGGCATACCTAAAGTATTTTGATCATATCTTGGGCTAAAAAAATGATTTTTAAGTGAAACAAGATGCGTTGGAAAGCTAACACATAGGGATACTAGAAAATGAAAAGAAAATTTCAAAAAGTGCTTTTTATTTGGGGCTAATTAGATGTGAACTTTATACGAACGTTAATGTATAAATGCACGATCACAACTCCTGCTGTAGGAACCTCCCCGAAGTGACTCCAATATTTTTAGAAAGCTAAGTGAATTAGCTACAACTTTTGTGTTGGAACCATTCCAAATTTCTTGCAAGAAAGTGGCCAAAAGCTCAAAGGAAGTGACTGTGGTGCATTTTGAGGTACTTTCCAGCATACCTTTAGTATTTTGGTCATAACATGGGGTACAAAAATGATTTTTAGGTGAAACTTGATGCATTGCAAAGCTAACACACAGGGCTACTGGAAAAGGATACAAAATGTTCAAAAAGTTGAAATTTCAAAAAGTGCTTTTTATTGGGGCCTATTTTATGCGAAATTTTTATGAACGTTAATGTACAAATGCACAAATCACTACTCCCCATGTAGGAACCTCCACAAAGTGAATATTTTGTTTTTGGAAAGATAAGTGAGTTAGCTACAACTTTTGTGATAGAACCATTCCAAAGTTCTTGCAAGAAAGGTTCCAAAAGCTCAAAGGAAGTGACAGTGGTGCATTGTAAGGTAGTTTTCGGCATACCTAAAGTATTTTGATCATATCTTGGGCTAAAAAAAAGATTTTTAAGTGAAAAAAGATGCGTTGGAAATCTAACACATAGGGATACTAGAAAATGAAAAGAAAATTTCAAAAAAGTGCTTTTTATTTGGGGCTAATTAGATGTGAACTTTATACGAACGTTAATGTATAAATGCACGATCACAACTCCTGCTGTAGGAACCTCCCCGAAGTGACTCCAATATTTTTAGAAAGCTAGGTGAATTAGCTACAACTTTTGTGTTGGAACCATTCCAAATATCTTGCAAGAAAGTGGCCAAAAGCTCAAAGGAAGTGACTGTGGTGCATTTTGAGGTACTTTCCAGCATACCTTTAGTATTTTGGTCATAACTTGGGCTACAAAAATGATTTTTAGGTGAAACTTGATGCATTGCAAAGCTAACACACAGGCCTACTGGAAAAGGATACAAAATGTTCAAAAAGTTGAAATTTCAAAAAGTGCTTTTTATTGGGGCCTATTGTATGCGAAATTTTTATGAACGTTAATGTACAAATGCACAAATCACTACTCCCCATGTAGGAACCTCCACAAAGTGAATATTTTGTTTTTGGAAAGATAAGTGAGTTAGCTACAACTTTTGTGATAGAACCATTCCAAAGTTCTTGCAAGAAAGGTTCCAAAAGCTCAAAGGAAGTGACAGTGGTGCATTGTAAGGTAGTTTTCGGCATACCTAAAGTATTTTGATCATATCTTGGGCTAAAAAAATGATTTTTAAGTGAAACAAGATGCGTTGGAAAGCTAACACATAGGGATACTAGAAAATGAAAAGAAAATTTCAAAAAGTGCTTTTTATTTGGGGCTAATTAGATGTGAACTTTATACGAACGTTAATGTATAAATGCACGATCACAACTCCTGCTGTAGGAACCTCCCCGAAGTGACTCCAATATTTTTAGAAAGCTAAGTGAATTAGCTACAACTTTTGTGTTGGAACCATTCCAAATTTCTTGCAAGAAAGTGGCCAAAAGCTCAAAGGAAGTGACTGTGGTGCATTTTGAGGTACTTTCCAGCATACCTTTAGTATTTTGGTCATAACATGGGGTACAAAAATGATTTTTAGGTGAAACTTGATGCATTGCAAAGCTAACACACAGGGCTACAGGAAAAGGATACAAAATGTTCAAAAAGTTGAAATTTCAAAAAGTGCTTTTTATTGGGGCCTATTTTATGCGAAATTTTTATGAACGTTAATGTACAAATGCACAAATCACTACTCCCCATGTAGGAACCTCCACAAAGTGAATATTTTGTTTTTGGAAAGGTAAGTGAGTTAGCTACAACTTTTGTGATAGAACCATTCCAAAGTTCTTGCAAGAAAGGTTCCAAAAGCTCAAAGGAAGTGACAGTGGTGCATTGTAAGGTAGTTTTCGGCATACCTAAAGTATTTTGATCATATCTTGAGCTAAAAAAATGATTTTTAAGTGAAACAAGACGCGTTGGAAAGCTAACACATAGGGATAATAGAAAATGAAAAGAAAATTTCAAAAAGTGCTTTTTATTTGGGGCTAATTAGATGTGAACTTTATACGAACGTTAATGTATAAATGCACGATCACAACTCCTACTGTAGGAACCTCCCCAAAGTAACTCAATTATTTTTAGAAACTTAAGTGAATTAGCTACGACTTTTGTGTTGGAACTATTCCAAATTTCTTGCAAGAAAGTGGCCAAAAGCTCAAAGGAAGTGACTGTGGTGCATTTTGAGGTACTTTCCAGCATACCTTTAGTATTTTGGTCATAACTTGGGCTACAAAAATGATTTTTAGGTGAAACTTCACGCATTGCAAAGCTAACACACAGGGCTACTGGAAAAGGATACAAAATGTTCAAAAAGTTAAAATTTCAAAAAGTGCTTTTTATTGGGGCCTATTTTATGCGAAATTTTTATGAACGTTAATGTACAAATGCACAAATCACTACTCCCCATGTAGGAACCTCCACAAAGTGAATATTTTGTTTTTGGAAAGGTAAGTGAGTTAGCTACAACTTTTGTGATAGAACCATTCCAAAGTTCTTGCAAGAAAGGTTCCAAAAGCTCAAAGGAAGTGACAGTGGTGCATTGTAAGGTAGTTTTCGGCATACCTAAAGTATTTTGATCATATCTTGGGCTAAAAAAATGATTTTTAAGTGAAACAAGACGCGTTGGAAAGCTAAAACATAGGGATACTAGAAAATGAAAAGAAAATTTCAAAAAGTGCTTTTTATTTGGGGCTAATTAGATGTGAACTTTATACGAACGTTAATGTATAAATGCACGATCACAACTCCTACTGTAGGAACCTCCCCGAAGTGACTCGATTATTTTTAGAAACTTAAGTGAATTAGCTACGACTTTTGTGTTGGAACCATTCCAAATTTCTTGCAAGAAAGTGGCCAAAAGCTCAAAGGAAGCGACTGTGGTGCATTTTGAGGTACTTTCAAGCATACCTTAAGTATTTTGGTCATAACTTGGGCTACAAAAATGATTTTTAGGTGAAACTTTATGCATTGCAAAGCTAACACACAGGGCTACTGGAAAAGGATACAAAATGTTCAAAAAGTTGAAATTTCAAAGAGTGCTTTTTATTGGGGCCTATTGTATGCGAAATTTTTATGAACGTTAATGTACAAATGCACAAATCACTACTCCCCATGTAGGAACCTCCACAAAGTGAATCTTTTGTTTTCGGAAAGGTAAGTGAGTTAGCTACAACTTTTGTGATAGAACCATTCCAAAGTTCTTGCAAGAAAGGTTCCAAAAGCTCAAAGGAAGTGACAGTGGTGCATTGTAAGGTAGTTTTCGGCATACCTAAAGTATTTTGATCATATCTTGGGCTAAAAAAATGATTTTTAAGTGAAACAAGATGCGTTGGAAAGCTAACACATAGGGCTACTAGAAAATGAAAAGAAAATTTCAAAAAGTACTTTTTATTTGGGGCTAATTAGATGTGAACTTTATACGAACGTTAATGTATAAATGCACGATCACAACTCCTACTGTAGGAACCTCCCCAAAGTGACTCGATTACTTTTAGAAACTTAAGTGAATTAGCTACAACTTTTGTGTTGGAACCATTCCAAATTTCTTGCAAGAAAGTGGCCAAAAGCTCAAAGGAAGTGAATGTGGTGCATTTTGAGGTACTTTCCAGCATACCTTTAGTATTTTGGTCATAACTTGGGCTACAAAAGTAATTTTTAGGTGAAACTTTATGTATTGCAAAGCTAACACACAGGGCTATTGGAAAAGGATACAAAATGTTCAAAAAGTTGAAATTTCAAAAAGTGCTTTTTAGTAGGGCCTATTGTATGCGAAATTTATATGAACGTTAATGTACAAATGCACAAATCACTACTCCCCATGTAGGAACCTCCACAACGTGAATCTTTTGTTTTTGGAAAGGTAAGTGAGTTAGCTACAACTTTTGTGATAGAACCATTCCAAAGTTCTTGCAAGAAAGGTTCCAAAAGCTCAAAGGAAGTGACAGTGGTGCATTGTAAGGTAGTTTTCGGCATACCTAAAGTATTTTGATCATATCTTGGGCTAAAAAAATGATTTTTAAGTGAAACAAGACGCGTTGGAAAGCTAACACATAGGGCTACTAGAAAATGAAAAGAAAATTTCAAAAAGTGCTTTTTATTTTGGGCTAATTAGATGTGAACTTTATACGAACGTTAATGTATAAATGCACGATCACAACTCCTACTGTAGGAACCTCCCCAAAGTGACTCGATTATTTTTAGAAAGCTAAGTGAATTAGCTAGAACTTTTGTGTTGGAACCATTCCAAATTTCTTGCAAGAAAGTGGCCAAAAGCTCAAAGGAAGTGACTGTGGTGCATTTTGAGGTACTTTACAGCATACCTTTAGTATTTTGGTCATAACTTGGGCTAAAAAAATGATTTTTAGGTGAAACTTGATGCATTGCAAAGCTAACACACATGGCTACTGGAAAAGGATACAAAATGTTCAAAAAGTTGAAATTTCAAAAAGTGCTTTTTATTGGGGCCTATTTTATGCGAAATTTTTATGAACGTTAATGTACAAATGCACAAATCACTACTCCCCATGTAGGAACCTCCACAAAGTGAATATTTTGTTTTTGGAAAGGTAAGTGAGTTAGCTACAACTTTCGTGATAGAACCATTCCAAAGTTCTTGCAAGAAAGGTTCCAAAAGCTCAAAGGAAGTGACAGTGATGCATTGTAAGGTAGTTTTCGGCATACCTAAAGTATTTTGATCATATCTTGGGCTAAAAAAATGATTTTTAAGTGAAACAAGACGCGTTGGAAAGCTAACACATAGGGATACTAGAAAATGAAAAGAAAATTTTAAAAAGTGCTTTTTATTTGGGGCTAATTAGATGTGAACTTTATACGAACGTTAATGTATAAATGCACGATCACAACTCCTACTGTAGGAACCTCCCCAAAGTGACTCGATTATTTTTAGAAACTTAAGTGAATTAGCTACGACTTTTGTGTTGGAACCATTCCAAATTTCTTGCAAGAAAGTGGCCAAAAGCTCAAAGGAAGTGACTGTGGTGCATTTTGAGGTACTTTCAAGCATACCTTTAGTAATTTGGTCATAACTTGGGCTACAAAAATGATTTTTAGGTGAAACTTTATGCATTGCAAAGCTAATACACAGGGCTACTGGAAAAGGATACAAAATGTTCAAAAAGTTGAAATTTCAAAAAGTGCTTTTTATTGGGGCCTATTGTATGCGAAATTTTTATGAACGTTAATGTACAAATGCACAAATCACTACTCCCCATGTAAGAACCTCCACAAAGTGAATATTTTGTTTTCGGAAAGGTAAGTGAGTTAGCTACAACTTTTGTGATAGAACCATTCCAAAGTTCTTGCAAGAAAGGTTCCAAAAGCTCAAAGGAAGTGACAGTGGTGCATTGTAAGGTAGTTTTCGGCATACCTAAAGTATTTTGATCATATCTTGGGCTAAAAAAATGATTTTTAAGTGAAACAAGACGCATTGGAAAGCTAACACATAGGGCTACTAGAAAATGAAAAGAAAATTTCAAAAAGTGCTTTTTATTTTGGGCTAATTAGATGTGAACTTTATACGAACGTTAATGTATAAATGCACGATCACAACTCCTACTGTAGGAACCTCCCCAAAGTGACTCGATTATTTTTAGAAAGCTAAGTGAATTAGCTAGAACTTTTGTGTTGGAACCATTCCAAATTTCTTGCAAGAAAGTGGCCAAAAGCTCAAAGGAAGTGACTGTGGTGCATTTTGAGGTACTTTACAGCATACCTTTAGTATTTTGGTCATAACTTGGGCTAAAAAAATGATTTTTAGGTGAAACTTGATGCATTGCAAAGCTAACACACATGGCTACTGGAAAAGGATACAAAATGTTCAAAAAGTTGAAATTTCAAAAAGTGCTTTTTATTGGGGCCTATTGTATGCGAAATTTTTATGAACGTTAATGTACAAATGCACAAATCACTACTCCCCATGTAGGAACCTCCACAAAGTGAATATTTTGTTTTTGGAAAGGTAAGTGAGTTAGCTACAACTTTTGTGATAGAACCATTCCAAAGTTCTTGCAAGAAAGGTTCCAAAAGCTCAAAGGAAGTGACAGTGGTGCATTGTAAGGTAGTTTTCGGCATACCTAAAGTATTTTGATCATATCTTGGGCTAAAAAAATGATTTTTAAGTGAAACAAGACGCGTTGGAAAGCTAACACATAGGGCTACTAGAAAATGAAAACAAAATTTCAAAAAGTGCTTTTTATTTGGGGCTAATTAGATGTGAAATTTATGCGAACGTTAATGTATAAATGCACGATCACAACTCCTACTGTAGGAACCTCCCGAAAGTGACTCGATTATTTTTAGAAATCTAAGTGAATTAGCTACAACTTTTGTGTTGGAACCATTCCAAATTTCTTGCAAGAAAGTGGCCAAAAGCTCAAAGGAAGTGAATGTGGTGCATTTTGAGGTACTTTCCAGCATACCTTTAGTATTTTGGTCATAACTTGGGCTAAAAAAATGATTTTTAGGTGAAACTTGATGCATTGCAAAGCTAACACACATAGCTACTGGAAAGGATACAAAATGATCAAACAGTTGAAATTTCAAAAAGTGCTTTTTATTGGGGCCTATTATATGCGAAATTTTTATGAACGTTAATGTACAAATGCACAAATCACTACTCCCCATGTAGGAACCTCCACAAAGTGAATATTTTGTTTTTGGAAAGGTAAGTGAGTTAGCTACAACTTTTGTGATAGAACCATTCCAATGTTCTTGCAAGAAATGTTCCGAAAGCTCAAAGGAAGTGACAGTGGTGCATTGTAAGGTGGTTTTCGGCATACCTAAAGTATTTAGATCATATCTTGGGCTAAAAAAATGATTTTTAAGTGAAACAAGATGCGTTGGAAAGATAACACATAAGGATACTAGAAAATGAAAAGAAAATTTCAAAAAGTGCTTTTTATTTGGAGCTAATTAGATGTGAACTTTATACGAACGTTAATGTATAAATGCACGATCACAACTCCTACTGTAGGAACCTCCCCAAAGTGACTCGATTATTTTTAGAAAGCTAAGTGAATTAGCTATAACTTTTGTGTTGGAACCATTCCAAATTTCTTGCAAGAAAGTGGCCAAAAGCTCAACGGAAGTGACTATGGTGCATTTTGAAGTACTTTCCAGCATAGCTTTAGTATTTTGGTCATAACTTGGGCTACAAAAATGATTTTTAGGTGAAACTAGATGCATTGCAAAGCTAACAAACTGGGCTACAGGAAAAGTATACAAAATGTTCAAAAAGTTGAAATTTCAAAAAGTGCTTTTTATTGGGGCCTATTGTATGCGAAATTTTTATGAACGTTAATGTACAAATGCACAAATCACTACTCCCCATGTAGGAACCTCCACAAAGTGAATATTTTGTTTTTGGAAAGGTAAGTGAGTTAGCTACAACTTTTGTGATAGAACCATTCCAAAGTTCTTGCAAGAAAGGTTCCAAAAGCTCAAAGGAAGTGACAGTGGTGCATTGTAAGGTAGTTTTCGGCATACCTAAAGTATTTTGATCATATCTTGGGCTAAAAAAATGATTTTTAAGTGAAACAAGACGCGTTGGAAAGCTAACACATAGGGCTACTAGAAAATGAAAACAAAATTTCAAAAAGTGCTTTTTATTTGGGGCTAATTAGATGTGAAATTTATGCGAACGTTAATGTATAAATGCACGATCACAACTCCTACTGTAGGAACCTCCCGAAAGTGACTCGATTATTTTTAGAAATCTAAGTGAATTAGCTACAGCTTTTGTGTTGGAACCATTCCAAATTTCTTGCAAGAAAGTGGCCAAAAGCTCAAAGGAAGTGAATGTGGTGCATTTTGAGGTACTTTCCAGCATACCTTTAGTATTTTGGTCATAACTTGGGCTACAAAAGTAATTTTTAGGTGAAACTTTATGTATTGCAAAGCTAACACACAGGGCTATTGGAAAAGGATACAAAATGTTCAAAAAGTTGAAATTTCAAAAAGTGCTTTTTAGTGGGGCCTATTGTATGCGAAATTTATATGAACGTTAATGTACAAATGCACAAATCACTACTCCCCATGTAGGAACCTCCACAACGTGAATCTTTTGTTTTTGGAAAGGTAAGTGAGTTAGCTACAACTTTTGTGATAGAACCATTCCAAAGTTCTTGCAAGAAAGGTTCCAAAAGCTCAAAGGAAGTGACAGTGGTGCATTGTAAGGTAGTTTTCGGCATACCTAAAGTATTTTGATCATATCTTGGGCTAAAAAAATGATTTTTAAGTGAAACAAGACGCGTTGGAAAGCTAACACATAGGGCTACTAGAAAATGAAAAGAAAATTTCAAAAAGTGCTTTTTATTTTGGGCTAATTAGATGTGAACTTTATACGAACGTTAATGTATAAATGCACGATCACAACTCCTACTGTAGGAACCTCCCCAAAGTGACTCGATTATTTTTAGAAAGCTAAGTGAATTAGCTAGAACTTTTGTGTTGGAACCATTCCAAATTTCTTGCAAGAAAGTGGCCAAAAGCTCAAAGGAAGTGACTGTGGTGCATTTTGAGGTACTTTACAGCATACCTTTAGTATTTTGGTCATAACTTGGGCTAAAAAAATGATTTTTAGGTGAAACTTGATGCATTGCAAAGCTAACACACATGGCTACTGGAAAAGGATACAAAATGTTCAAAAAGTTGAAATTTCAAAAAGTGCTTTTTATTGGGGCCTATTGTATGCGAAATTTTTATGAACGTTAATGTACAAATGCACAAATCACTACTCCCCATGTAGGAACCTCCACAAAGTGAATATTTTGTTTTTGGAAAGGTAAGTGAGTTAGCTACAACTTTTGTGATAGAACCATTCCAAAGTTCTTGCAAGAAAGGTTCCAAAAGCTCAAAGGAAGTGACAGTGGTGCATTGTAAGGTAGTTTTCGGCATACCTAAAGTATTTTGATCATATCTTGGGCTAAAAAAATGATTTTTAAGTGAAACAAAACGCGTTGGAAAGCTAACACATAGGGCTACTAGAAAATGAAAACAAAATTTCAAAAAGTGCTTTTTATTTGGGGCTAATTAGATGTGAAATTTATGCGAACGTTAATGTATAAATGCACGATCACAACTCCTACTGTAGGAACCTCCCGAAAGTGACTCGATTATTTTTAGAAATCTAAGTGAATTAGCTACAACTTTTGTGTTGGAACCATTCCAAATTTCTTGCAAGAAAGTGGCCAAAAGCTCAAAGGAAGTGAATGTGGTGCATTTTGAGGTACTTTCCAGCATACCTTTAGTATTTTGGTCATAACTTGGGCTAAAAAAATGATTTTTAGGTGAAACTTGATGCATTGCAAAGCTAACACACATAGCTACTGGAAAGGATACAAAATGATCAAACAGTTGAAATTTCAAAAAGTGCTTTTTATTGGGGCCTATTGTATGCGAAATTTTTATGAACGTTAATGTACAAATGCACAAATCACTACTCCCCATGTAGGAACCTCCACAAAGTGAATATTTTGTTTTTGGAAAGGTAAGTGAGTTAGCTACAACTTTTGTGATAGAACCATTCCAATGTTCTTGCAAGAAAGGTTCCGAAAGCTCAAAGGAAGTGACAGTGGTGCATTGTAAGGTGGTTTTCGGCATACCTAAAGTATTTAGATCATATCTTGGGCTAAAAAAATGATTTTTAAGTGAAACAAGATGCGTTGGAAAGATAACACATAAGGATACTAGAAAATGAAAAGAAAATTTCAAAAAGTGCTTTTTATTTGGAGCTAATTAGATGTGAACTTTATACGAACGTTAATGTATAAATGCACGATCACAACTCCTACTGTAGGAACCTCCCCAAAGTGACTCGATTATTTTTAGAAAGCTAAGTGAATTAGCTATAACTTTTGTGTTGGAACCATTCCAAATTTCTTGCAAGAAAGTGGCCAAAAGCTCAACGGAAGTGACTATGGTGCATTTTGAAGTACTTTCCAGCATAGCTTTAGTATTTTGGTCATAACTTGGGCTACAAAAATGATTTTTAGGTGAAACTAGATGCATTGCAAAGCTAACAAACTGGGCTACAGGAAAAGTATACAAAATGTTCAAAAAGTTGAAATTTCAAAAAGTGCTTTTTATTGGGGCCTATTGTATGCGAAATTTTTATGAACGTTAATGTACAAATGCACAAATCACTACTCCCCATGTAGGAACCTCCACAAAGTGAATATTTTGTTTTTGGAAAGGTAAGTGAGTTAGCTACAACTTTTGTGATAGAACCATTCCAAAGTTCTTGCAAGAAAGGTTCCAAAAGCTCAAAGGAAGTGACAGTGGTGCATTGTAAGGTAGTTTTCGGCATACCTAAAGTATTTTGATCATATCTTGGGCTAAAAAAATGATTTTTAAGTGAAACAAGACGCGTTGGAAAGCTAACACATAGGGTTACTAGAAAATGAAAACAAAATTTCAAAAAGTGCTTTTTATTTGGGGCTAATTAGATGTGAAATTTATGCGAACGTTAATGTATAAATGCACGATCACAACTCCTACTGTAGGAACCTCCCGAAAGTGACTCGATTATTTTTAGAAATCTAAGTGAATTAGCTACAATTTTTGTGTTGGAACCATTCCAAATTTCTTGCAAGAAAGTGGCCAAAAGCTCAAAGGAAGTGAATGTGGTGCATTTTGAGGTACTTTCCAGCATACCTTTAGTATTTTGGTCATAACTTGGGCTAAAAAAATGATTTTTAGGTGAAACTTGATGCATTGCAAAGCTAACACACATAGCTACTGGAAAGGATACAAAATGATCAAACAGTTGAAATTTCAAAAAGTGCTTTTTATTGGGGCCTATTGTATGCGAAATTTTTATGAACGTTAATGTACAAATGCACAAATCACTACTCCCCATGTAGGAACCTCCACAAAGTGAATATTTTGTTTTTGGAAAGGTAAGTGAGTTAGCTACAACTTTTGTGATAGAACCATTCCAATGTTCTTGCAAGAAAGGTTCCGAAAGCTCAAAGGAAGTGACAGTGGTGCATTGTAAGGTGGTTTTCGGCATACCTAAAGTATTTAGATCATATCTTGGGCTAAAAAAATGATTTTTAAGTGAAACAAGATGCGTTGGAAAGATAACACATAAGGATACTAGAAAATGAAAAGAAAATTTCAAAAAGTGCTTTTTATTTGGAGCTAATTAGATGTGAACTTTATACGAACGTTAATGTATAAATGCACGATCACAACTCCTACTGTAGGAACCTCCCCAAAGTGACTCGATTATTTTTAGAAAGCTAAGTGAATTAGCTATAACTTTTGTGTTGGAACCATTCCAAATTTCTTGCAAGAAAGTGGCCAAAAGCTCAAAGGAAGTGACTGTGGTGCATTTTGAGGTACTTTCCAGCATAACTTTAGTATTTTGGTCATAACTTGGGCTAAAAAAATGATTTTTAGGTGAAAATTGATGCATTGCAAAGCTAACACACATGGATACTGGAAAATGATACAAAATGTTCAAAAATTTGAAATTTGAAAAAGTGCTTTTTATTGGGGCCTATTGTATGCGAAATTTTTATGAACGTTAATGTACAAATGCACACATCACTACTCCCCATGTAGGAACCTCCACAAAGTGAATATTTTGTTTTTGGAAAGGTAAGTGAGTTAGCTACAACTTTTGTGATAGAACCATTCCAAAGTTCTTGCAAGAAAGGTTCCAAAAGCTCAAAGGAAGTGACAGTGGTGCATTGTAAGGTAGTTTTCGGCATACCTAAAGTATTTTGATCATATCTTGGGCTAAAAAAATGATTTTTAAGTGAAACAAGACGCGTTGGAAAGTTAACACATAGGGCTACTAGATAATGAAAAGAAAATTTCAAAAAGTGCTTTTTATTTGGGGCTAATTAGATGTGAACTTTATACGAACGTTAATGTATAAATGCACGATCACAACTCCTACTGTAGGAACCTCCCCGAAGTGACTCGATTATTTTTAGAAAGCTAAGTGAATTAGATACAACTTTTGTGTTGGAACCATTCCAAAGTTCTTGCAAGAAAGTGGCCAAAAGCTCAAAGGAAGTGACTGTGGTGCATTTTAAGGTACTTTCCAGCATACCTTTAGTATTTTGGTCATAACTTGGGCTACAAAAATGATTTTTAGGTGAAACTTTATGTATTGCAAAGCTAACACACAGGGCTATTGGAAAAGGATACAAAATGTTCAAAAAGTTGAAATTTCAAAAAGTGCTTTTTATTGGGGCCTATTGTATGCGAAATTTATATGAACGTTAATGTAGAAATGCACAAATCACTACTCCCCATGTAGGAACCTCCACAAAGTGAATCTTTTGTTTTTGGAAAGGTAAGTGAGTTAGCTACAACTTTTGTGATAGAACCATTCCAATGTTCTTGCAAGAAAGGTTCCGAAAGCTCAAAGGAAGTGACAGTGGTGCATTGTAAGGTGGTTTTCGGCATACCTAAAGTATTTAGATCATATCTTGGGCTAAAAAAATGATTTTTAAGTGAAACAAGATGCGTTGGAAAGATAACACATAAGGATACTAGAAAATGAAAAGAAAATTTCAAAAAGTGCTTTTTATTTGGAGCTAATTAGATGTGAACTTTATACGAACGTTAATGTATAAATGCACGATCACAACTCCTACTGTAGGAACCTCCCCAAAGTGACTCGATTATTTTTAGAAAGCTAAGTGAATTAGCTATAACTTTTGTGTTGGAACCATTCCAAATTTCTTGCAAGAAAGTGGCCAAAAGCTCAAAGGAAGTGACTGTGGTGCATTTTGAGGTACTTTCCAGCATAACTTTAGTATTTTGGTCATAACTTGGGCTAAAAAAATGATTTTTAGGTGAAAATTGATGCATTGCAAAGCTAACACACATGGATACTGGAAAATGATACAAAATGTTCAAAAATTTGAAATTTGAAAAAGTGCTTTTTATTGGGGCCTATTGTATGCGAAATTTTTATGAACGTTAATGTACAAATGCACACATCACTACTCCCCATGTAGGAACCTCCACAAAGTGAATATTTTGTTTTTGGAAAGGTAAGTGAGTTAGCTACAACTTTTGTGATAGAACCATTCCAAAGTTCTTGCAAGAAAGGTTCCAAAAGCTCAAAGGAAGTGACAGTGGTGCATTGTAAGGTAGTTTTCGGCATACCTAAAGTATTTTGATCATATCTTGGGCTAAAAAAATGATTTTTAAGTGAAACAAGACGCGTTGGAAAGTTAACACATAGGGCTACTAGATAATGAAAAGAAAATTTCAAAAAGTGCTTTTTATTTGGGGCTAATTAGATGTGAACTTTATACGAACGTTAATGTATAAATGCACGATCACAACTCCTACTGTAGGAACCTCCCCGAAGTGACTCGATTATTTTTAGAAAGCTAAGTGAATTAGATACAACTTTTGTGTTGGAACCATTCCAAAGTTCTTGCAAGAAAGTGGCCAAAAGCTCAAAGGAAGTGACTGTGGTGCATTTTAAGGTACTTTCCAGCATACCTTTAGTATTTTGGTCATAACTTGGGCTACAAAAATGATTTTTAGGTGAAACTTTATGTATTGCAAAGCTAACACACAGGGCTATTGGAAAAGGATACAAAATGTTCAAAAAGTTGAAATTTCAAAAAGTGCTTTTTATTGGGGCCTATTGTATGCGAAATTTATATGAACGTTAATGTAGAAATGCACAAATCACTACTCCCCATGTAGGAACCTCCACAAAGTGAATCTTTTGTTTTTGGAAAGGTAAGTGAGTTAGCTACAACTTTTGTGATAGAACCATTCCAATGTTCTTGCAAGAAAGGTTCCGAAAGCTCAAAGGAAGTGACAGTGGTGCATTGTAAGGTGGTTTTCGGCATACCTAAAGTATTTAGATCATATCTTGGGCTAAAAAAATGATTTTTAAGTGAAACAAGATGCGTTGGAAAGATAACACATAAGGATACTAGAAAATGAAAAGAAAATTTCAAAAAGTGCTTTTTATTTGGAGCTAATTAGATGTGAACTTTATACGAACGTTAATGTATAAATGCACGATCACAACTCCTACTGTAGGAACCTCCCCGAAGTGACTCGATTATTTTTAGAAAGCTAAGTGAATTAGATACAACTTTTGTGTTGGAACCATTCCAAAGTTCTTGCAAGAAAGTGGCCAAAAGCTCAAAGGAAGTGACTGTGGTGCATTTTAAGGTACTTTCCAGCATACCTTTAGTATTTTGGTCATAACTTGGGCTACAAAAATGATTTTTAGGTGAAACTTTATGTATTGCAAAGCTAACACACAGGGCTATTGGAAAAGGATACAAAATGTTCAAAAAGTTGAAATTTCAAAAAGTGCTTTTTATTGGGGCCTATTGTATGCGAAATTTATATGAACGTTAATGTAGAAATGCACAAATCACTACTCCCCATGTAGGAACCTCCACAAAGTGAATCTTTTGTTTTTGGAAAGGTAAGTGAGTTAGCTACAACTTTTGTGATAGAACCATTCCAAAGTTCTTGCAAGAAAGGTTCCAAAAGCTCAAAGGAAGTGACAGTGGTGCATTGTAAGGTAGTTTTCGGCATACCTAAAGTATTTTGATGATATCTTGGGCTAAAAAAATGATTTTTAAGTGAAACAAGACGCGTTGGAAAGCTAACACATAGGGCTACTAGAAAATGAAAAGAAAATTTCAAAAAGTGCTTTTTATTTGGGGCTAATTAGATGTGAACTTTATGCGAACGTTAATGTATAAATGCACGATCACAACTCCTACTGTAGGATCCTCCCCAAAGTGACTCGATTATTTTTAGAAAGCTAAGTGAATTAGCTATAACTTTTGTGTTGGAACCATTCCAAATTTCTTGCAAGAAAGTGGCCAAAAGCTCAAAGGAAGTGACTGTGGTGCATTTTGAGGTACTTTCCAGCATAACTTTAGTATTTTGGTCATAACTTGGGCTAAAAAAATGATTTTTAGGTGAAAATTGATGCATTGCAAAGCTAACACACATGGATACTGGAAAATGATACAAAATGTTCAAAAATTTGAAATTTGAAAAAGTGCTTTTTATTGGGGCCTATTGTATGCGAAATTTTTATGAACGTTAATGTACAAATGCACACATCACTACTCCCCATGTAGGAACCTCCACAAAGTGAATATTTTGTTTTTGGAAAGGTAAGTGAGTTAGCTACAACTTTTGTGATAGAACCATTCCAAAGTTCTTGCAAGAAAGGTTCCAAAAGCTCAAAGGAAGTGACAGTGGTGCATTGTAAGGTAGTTTTCGGCATACCTAAAGTATTTTGATCATATCTTGGGCTAAAAAAATGATTTTTAAGTGAAACAAGACGCGTTGGAAAGTTAACACATAGGGCTACTAGATAATGAAAAGAAAATTTCAAAAAGTGCTTTTTATTTGGGGCTAATTAGATGTGAACTTTATACGAACGTTAATGTATAAATGCACGATCACAACTCCTACTGTAGGAACCTCCCCGAAGTGACTCGATTATTTTTAGAAAGCTAAGTGAATTAGATACAACTTTTGTGTTGGAACCATTCCAAAGTTCTTGCAAGAAAGTGGCCAAAAGCTCAAAGGAAGTGACTGTGGTGCATTTTAAGGTACTTTCCAGCATACCTTTAGTATTTTGGTCATAACTTGGGCTACAAAAATGATTTTTAGGTGAAACTTTATGTATTGCAAAGCTAACACACAGGGCTATTGGAAAAGGATACAAAATGTTCAAAAAGTTGAAATTTCAAAAAGTGCTTTTTATTGGGGCCTATTGTATGCGAAATTTATATGAACGTTAATGTAGAAATGCACAAATCACTACTCCCCATGTAGGAACCTCCACAAAGTGAATCTTTTGTTTTTGGAAAGGTAAGTGAGTTAGCTACAACTTTTGTGATAGAACCATTACAAAGTTCTTGCAAGAAAGGTTCCAAAAGCTCAAAGGAAGTGACAGTGGTGCATTGTAAGGTAGTTTTCGGCATACCTAAAGTATTTTGATCATATCTTGGGCTAAAAAAATGATTTTTAAGTGAAACAAGACGCGTTGGAAAGCTAACACATAGGGCTACTAGAAAATGAAAAGAAAATTTCAAAAAGTGCTTTTTATTTGGGGCTAATTAGATGTGAACTTTATGCGAACGTTAATGTATAAATGCACGATCACAACTCCTACTGTAGGAACCTCCCCAAAGTGACTCGATTATTTTTAGAAATCTAATTGAATTAGCTACAACTTTTGTTTTGGAACCATTCCAAATTTCTTGCAAGAAAGTGGCCAAAAGCTTAAAGGAAACGACTGTGGTGCATTTTGAGGTACTTTCCAGCATACCTTTAGTATTTTGGTCATAACTTGGGCTACAAAAATGATTTTTAGGTTAAACTTGATGCATTGAAAAGCTAACACACATGGCTACTGGAAAAGGATACAAAATGTTCAAAAAGTTGAAATTTCAAAAAGTGCTTTTTATTGGGGCCTATTGTATGTGAAATTTATATGAACGTTAATGTACAAATGCACAAATCACTACTCCCCATGTAGGAACCTCCACAAAGTGAATATTTTGTTTTTGAAAAGGTAAATGAGTTAGCTACAACTTTTGTGAGAGAACCATTCCAATGTTCTTGCAAGAAAGGTTCCAAAAGCTCAAAGGAAGTGACAGTGGTGCATTGTAAGGTAGTTTTCGGCATACCTAAAGTATTTTGATCATATCTTGGGCTAAAAAAATGATTTTTAAGTGAAACAAGATGCGTTGGAAAACTAACACATAGGGCTACTAGAAAATGAAAAGAAATTTTCAAAAAGTGCTTTTTATTTGGGGCTAATTATATGTGAACTTTATACGAACGTTAATGTATTAATGCACGATCACAACTCCTACCGTAGGAACCTCCCCGAAGTGACTCGAATATTTTTAGAAAGCTAAGTGAATTAGCTACAACTTTTGTGGTGCAACCATTCCAAATTTCTTGAAAGAAAGTGGCCAAAAGCTCAAAGGAAGTGACTGTGGTGCATTTTGAGGTACTTTCCAGCATACCTTTAGTATTTTGGTCAAAACATGGGCTACAAAAATGATTTTTAGGTGAAACTTGATGCATTGCAAAGCTAACACACAGGGCTACTGGAAAAGGATACAAAATGTTTAAAAAGTTGAAATTTCAAAAAGTGCTTTTTATTGGGGCCTATTGTATGCGAAATTTTTATGAACGTTAATGTACAAATGCTCAAATCACTACTCCCTATGTAGGAACCTCCACAAAGTGAATATTTTGTTTTTGAAAGGTAAGTGAGTTAGCTACAACTTTTGTGATAGAATCATTCCAAAGTTCTTGCAAGAAAGGTTCCAAAAGCTCAAAGGAAGTGACAGTGGTGTATTGTAAAGTAGTTTTCGTCATACCGAAAGTATTTTGATCATATCTTGGGCTAAAAAATGATTTTTAAGTGAAACAAGATGTTTTGGAAATCTAACACATAGGTCTACGAGAAAATGAAAAGAAAATTTCAAAAAGTTCTTTTTATTTGGGGCTAATTAGATGTGAACTTTATACGAACGTTAACGTATAAATGCACGATCACAACTCCTACTGTAGGAACCTCCCCGAAGTGACACGAATACTTTTAGAAAGCTAAGTGAATTAGCTACAACTTTCGGGTTGGAACCATTCCAAATTTCTTGCAAGAAAGTGGCCAAAAGCTCAAAGGAAGTGACTGTGGTGCATTTTGAGGTACTTTCCAGCATACCTTTAGTATTTTGGTCATAACTTGGGCTACAAAATTGATTTTTAGGTGAAACTTGATGCATTGCAAAGCTAACACACATGGATACTGGAAAAGGATACAAAATGTTCAAAAAGTTGAAATTTCAAAAAGTGCTTTTTATTGGGGCCTATTGTAGGTGAAATTTATATGAACGTTAATGTACAAATGCACAAATCACTACTCCCCATGTAGGAACCTCCACAAAGTGAATATTTTGTTTTTGGAAAGGTAAGTGAGTTAGCTACAACTTTTGTAATAGAACCATTCCAATGTTCTTGCAAGAAAGGTTCCAAAAGCTCAAAGGAAGTGACAGTGGTGCATTGTAAGGTAGTTTTCGGCATACCTAAAGTATTTTGATCATATCTTGGGCTAAAAAAATGATTTTTAAGTGAAACAAGATGCGTTGGAAAACTAACACATAGGGCTACTAGAAAATGAAAAGAAATTTTCAAAAAGTGCTTTTTATTTGGGGCTAATTATATGTGAACTTTATACGAACGTTAATGTATTAATGCACGATCACAACTCCTACCGTAGGAACCTCCCCGAAGTGACTCGAATATTTTTAGAAAGCTAAGTGAATTAGCTACAACTTTTTTGTTGGAACCATTCCAAATTTCTTGAAAGAAAGTGGCCAAAAGCTCAAAGGAAGTGACTGTGGTGCATTTTGTGGTACTTTCCAGCATACCTTTAGTATTTTGGTCAAAACATGGGCTACAAAAATGATTTTTAGGTGAAACTTGATGCATTGCAAAGCTAACACACAGGGCTACTAGAAAAGGATACAAAATGTTTAAAAAGTTGAAATTTCAAAAAGTGCTTTTTATTGGGGCCTATTGTATGCGAAATTTTTATGAACGTTAATGTACAAATGCTCAAATCACTACTCTCCATGTAAGAACCTCCACAAAGTGAATATTTTGTTTTCGGAAAGGTAAGTGAGTTAGCTACAACTTTTGTGATAGAACCATTCCAAAGTTCTTGCAAGAAAGGTTCCAAAAGCTCAAAGGAAGTGACAGTGGTGCATTGTAAGGTAGTTTTCGGCATACCTAAAGTATTTTGATCATATCTTGGGCTAAAAAAATGATTTTTAAGTGAAACAAGATGCGTTGGAAAGCTAACACATAGGGCTACTAGAAAATGAAAAGAAAATTTCAAAAAGTGCTTTTTATTTGGGGCTAATTAGATGTGAACTTTATACGAACGTTAATGTATAAATGCACGATCACAACTCCTACTGTAGGAACCTCCCCAAAGTGACTCGATTACTTTTAGAAACTTAAGTGAATTAGCTACAACTTTTGTGTTGGAACCATTCCAAATTTCTTGCAAGAAAGTGGCCAAAAGCTCAAAGGAAGTGAATGTGGTGCATTTTGAGGTACTTTCCAGCATACCTTTAGTATTTTGGTCATAACTTGGGCTACAAAAGTAATTTTTAGGTGAAACTTTATGTATTGCAAAGCTAACACACAGGGCTATTGGAAAAGGATACAAAATGTTCAAAAAGTTGAAATTTCAAAAAGTGCTTTTTAGTGGGGCCTATTGTATGCGAAATTTATATGAACGTTAATGTACAAATGCACAAATCACTACTCCCCATGTAGGAACCTCCACAACGTGAATCTTTTGTTTTTGGAAAGGTAAGTGAGTTAGCTACAACTTTTGTGATAGAACCATTCCAAAGTTCTTGCAAGAAAGGTTCCAAAAGCTCAAAGGAAGTGACAGTGGTGCATTGTAAGGTAGTTTTCGGCATACCTAAAGTATTTTGATCATATCTTGGGCTAAAAAAATGATTTTTAAGTGAAACAAGACGCGTTGGAAAGCTAACACATAGGGCTACTAGAAAACGAAAAGAAAATTTCAAAAAGTGCTTTTTATTTTGGGCTAATTAGATGTGAACTTTATACGAACGTTAATGTATAAATGCACGATCACAACTCCTACTGTAGGAACCTCCCCAAAGTGACTCGATTATTTTTAGAAAGCTAAGTGAATTAGATACAACTTTTGTGTTGGAACCATTCCAAAGTTCTTGCAAGAAAGTGGCCAAAAGCTCAAAGGAAGTGACTGTGGTGCATTTTAAGGTACTTTCCAGCATACCTTTAGTATTTTGGTCATAACTTTGGCTACAAAAATGATTTTTAGGTGAAACTTTATGTATTGCAAAGCTAACACACAGGGCTATTGGAAAAGGATACAAAATGTTCAAAAAGTTGAAATTTCAAAAAGTGCTTTTTATTGGGGCCTATTGTATGCGAAATTTATATGAACGTTAATGTAGAAATGCACAAATCACTACTCCCCATGTAGGAACCTCCACAAAGTGAATCTTTTGTTTTTGGAAAGGTAAGTGAGTTAGCTACAACTTTTGTGATAGAACCATTCCAAAGTTCTTGCAAGAAAGGTTCCAAAAGCTCAAAGGAAGTGACAGTGGTGCATTGTAAGGTAGTTTTCGGCATACCTAAAGTATTTTGATCATATCTTGGGCTAAAAAAATGATTTTTAAGTGAAACAAGACGCGTTGGAAAGCTAAGACATAGGGCTACTAGAAAATGAAAAGAAAATTTCAAAAAGTGCTTTTTATTTGGGGCTAATTAGATGTGAACTTTATGCGAACGTTAATGTATAAATGCACGATCACAACTCCTACTGTAGGAACCTCCCCAAAGTGACTCGATTATTTTTAGAAATCTAATTGAATTAGCTACAACTTTTGTTTTGGAACCATTCCAAATTTCTTGCAAGAAAGTGGCCAAAAGCTTAAAGGAAGTGACTGTGGTGCATTTTGAGGTACTTTCCAGCATACCTTTAGTATTTTGGTCATAACTTGGGCTACAAAAATGATTTTTAGGTTAAACTTGATGCATTGAAAAGCTAACACACATGGCTACTGGAAAAGGATACAAAATGTTCAAAAAGTTGAAATTTCAAAAAGTGCTTTTTATTGGGGCCTATTGTATGTGAAATTTATATGAACGTTAATGTACAAATGCACAAATCACTACTCCCCATGTAGGAACCTCCACAAAGTGAATATTTTGTTTTTGAAAAGGTAAGTCAGTTAGCTACAACTTTTGTGAGAGAACCATTCCAATGTTCTTGCAAGAAAGGTTCCAAAAGCTCAAAGGAAGTGACAGTGGTGCATTGTAAGGTAGTTTTCGGCATACCTAAAGTATTTTGATCATATCTTGGGCTAAAAAAATGATTTTTAAGTGAAACAAGACGCGTTGGAAAGCTAACACATAGGGCTACTAGAAAACGAAAAGAAAATTTCAAAAAGTGCTTTTTATTTTGGGCTAATTAGATGTGAACTTTATACGAACGTTAATGTATTAATGCACGATCACAACTCCTACCGTAGGAACCTCCCCGAAGTGACTCGAATATTTTTAGAAAGCTAAGTGAATTAGCTACAACTTTTGTGGTGCAACCATTCCAAATTTCTTGAAAGAAAGTGGCCAAAAGCTCAAAGGAAGTGACTGTGGTGCATTTTGAGGTACTTTCCAGCATACCTTTAGTATTTTGGTCAAAACATGGGCTACAAAAATGATTTTTAGGTGAAACTTGATGCATTGCAAAGCTAACACACAGGGCTACTGGAAAAGGATACAAAATGTTTAAAAAGTTGAAATTTCAAAAAGTGCTTTTTATTGGGGCCTATTGTATGCGAAATTTTTATGAACGTTAATGTACAAATGCTCAAATCACTACTCCCCATGTAGGAACCTCCACAAAGTGAATATTTTGTTTTTGAAAGGTAAGTGAGTTAGCTACAACTTTTGTGATAGAACCATTCCAAAGTTCTTGCAAGAAAGGTTCCAAAAGCTCAAAGGAAGTGACAGTGGTGCATTGTAAGGTAGTTTTCGGCATACCTAAAGTATTTTGATCATATCTTGGGCTAAAAAAATGATTTTTAAGTGAAACAAGACGCGTTGGAAAGCTAACACATAGGGCTACTAGAAAACGAAAAGAAAATTTCAAAAAGTGCTTTTTATTTTGGGCTAATTAGATGTGAACTTTATACGAACGTTAATGTATAAATGCACGATCACAACTCCTACTGTAGGAACCTCCCCAAAGTGACTCGATTATTTTTAGAAAGCTAAGTGAATTAGATACAACTTTTGTGTTGGAACCATTCCAAAGTTCTTGCAAGAAAGTGGCCAAAAGCTCAAAGGAAGTGACTGTGGTGCATTTTAAGGTACTTTCCAGCATACCTTTAGTATTTTGGTCATAACTTTGGCTACAAAAATGATTTTTAGGTGAAACTTTATGTATTGCAAAGCTAACACACAGGGCTATTGGAAAAGGATACAAAATGTTCAAAAAGTTGAAATTTCAAAAAGTGCTTTTTATTGGGGCCTATTGTATGCGAAATTTATATGAACGTTAATGTAGAAATGCACAAATCACTACTCCCCATGTAGGAACCTCCACAAAGTGAATCTTTTGTTTTTGGAAAGGTAAGTGAGTTAGCTACAACTTTTGTGATAGAACCATTCCAAAGTTCTTGCAAGAAAGGTTCCAAAAGCTCAAAGGAAGTGACAGTGGTGCATTGTAAGGTAGTTTTCGGCATACCTAAAGTATTTTGATCATATCTTGGGCTAAAAAAATGATTTTTAAGTGAAACAAGACGCGTTGGAAAGCTAAGACATAGGGCTACTAGAAAATGAAAAGAAAATTTCAAAAAGTGCTTTTTATTTGGGGCTAATTAGATGTGAACTTTATGCGAACGTTAATGTATAAATGCACGATCACAACTCCTACTGTAGGAACCTCCCCAAAGTGACTCGATTATTTTTAGAAATCTAATTGAATTAGCTACAACTTTTGTTTTGGAACCATTCCAAATTTCTTGCAAGAAAGTGGCCAAAAGCTTAAAGGAAGTGACTGTGGTGCATTTTGAGGTACTTTCCAGCATACCTTTAGTATTTTGGTCATAACTTGGGCTACAAAAATGATTTTTAGGTTAAACTTGATGCATTGAAAAGCTAACACACATGGCTACTGGAAAAGGATACAAAATGTTCAAAAAGTTGAAATTTCAAAAAGTGCTTTTTATTGGGGCCTATTGTATGTGAAATTTATATGAACGTTAATGTACAAATGCACAAATCACTACTCCCCATGTAGGAACCTCCACAAAGTGAATATTTTGTTTTTGAAAAGGTAAGTGAGTTAGCTACAACTTTTGTGAGAGAACCATTCCAATGTTCTTGCAAGAAAGGTTCCAAAAGCTCAAAGGAAGTGACAGTGGTGCATTGTAAGGTAGTTTTCGGCATACCTAAAGTATTTTGATCATATCTTGGGCTAAAAAAATGATTTTTAAGTGAAACAAGATGCGTTGGAAAACTAACACATAGGGCTACTAGAAAATGAAAAGAAATTTTCAAAAAGTGCTTTTTATTTGGGGCTAATTATATGTGAACTTTATACGAACGTTAATGTATTAATGCACGATCACAACTCCTACCGTAGGAACCTCCCCGAAGTGACTCGAATATTTTTAGAAAGCTAAGTGAATTAGCTACAACTTTTGTGGTGCAACCATTCCAAATTTCTTGAAAGAAAGTGGCCAAAAGCTCAAAGGAAGTGACTGTGGTGCATTTTGAGGTACTTTCCAGCATACCTTTAGTATTTTGGTCAAAACATGGGCTACAAAAATGATTTTTAGGTGAAACTTGATGCATTGCAAAGCTAACACACAGGGCTACTGGAAAAGGATACAAAATGTTTAAAAAGTTGAAATTTCAAAAAGTGCTTTTTATTGGGGCCTATTGTATGCGAAATTTTTATGAACGTTAATGTACAAATGCTCAAATCACTACTCCCCATGTAGGAACCTCCACAAAGTGAATATTTTGTTTTTGAAAGGTAAGTGAGTTAGCTACAACTTTTGTGATAGAACCATTCCAAAGTTCTTGCAAGAAAGGTTCCAAAAGCTCAAAGGAAGTGACAGTGGTGCATTGTAAGGTAGTTTTCGGCATACCTAAAGTATTTTGATCATATCTTGGGCTAAAAAAATGATTTTTAAGTGAAACAAGACGCGTTGGAAAGCTAACACATAGGGCTACTAGAAAACGAAAAGAAAATTTCAAAAAGTGCTTTTTATTTTGGGCTAATTAGATGTGAACTTTATACGAACGTTAATGTATAAATGCACGATCACAACTCCTACTGTAGGAACCTCCCCAAAGTGACTCGATTATTTTTAGAAAGCTAAGTGAATTAGATACAACTTTGTGTTGGAACCATTCCAAAGTTCTTGCAAGAAAGTGGCCAAAAGCTCAAAGGAAGTGACTGTGGTGCATTTTAAGGTACTTTCCAGCATACCTTTAGTATTTTGGTCATAACTTTGGCTACAAAAATGATTTTTAGGTGAAACTTTATGTATTGCAAAGCTAACACACAGGGCTATTGGAAAAGGATACAAAATGTTCAAAAAGTTGAAATTTCAAAAAGTGCTTTTTATTGGGGCCTATTGTATGCGAAATTTATATGAACGTTAATGTACAAATGCACAAATCACTACTCCCCATGTAGGAACCTCCACAAAGTGAATCTTTTGTTTTTGGAAAGGTAAGTGAGTTAGCTACAACTTTTGTGATAGAACCATTCCAAAGTTCTTGCAAGAAAGGTTCCAAAAGCTCAAAGGAAGTGACAGTGGTGCATTGTAAGGTAGTTTTCGGCATACCTAAAGTATTTTGATCATATCTTGGGCTAAAAAAATGATTTTTAAGTGAAACAAGACGCGTTGGAAAGCTAACACATAGGGCTACTAGAAAATGAAAAGAAAATTTCAAAAAGTGCTTTTTATTTGGGGCTAATTAGATGTGAACTTTATGCGAACGTTAATGTATAAATGCACGATCACAACTCCTACTGTAGGAACCTCCCCAAAGTGACTCGATTATTTTTAGAAATCTAATTGAATTAGCTACAACTTTTGTTTTGGAACCATTCCAAATTTCTTGCAAGAAAGTGGCCAAAAGCTTAAAGGAAGTGACTGTGGTGCATTTTGAGGTACTTTCCAGCATACCTTTAGTATTTTGGTCATAACTTGGGCTACAAAAATGATTTTTAGGTTAAACTTGATGCATTGAAAAGCTAACACACATGGCTACTGGAAAAGGATACAAAATGTTCAAAAAGTTGAAATTTCAAAAAGTGCTTTTTATTGGGGCCTATTGTATGTGAAATTTATATGAACGTTAATGTACAAATGCACAAATCACTACTCCCCATGTAGGAACCTCCACAAAGTGAATATTTTGTTTTTGAAAAGGTAAGTGAGTTAGCTACAACTTTTGTGAGAGAACCATTCCAATGTTCTTGCAAGAAAGGTTCCAAAAGCTCAAAGGAAGTGACAGTGGTGCATTGTAAGGTAGTTTTCGGCATACCTAAAGTATTTTGATCATATCTTGGGCTAAAAAAATGATTTTTAAGTGAAACAAGATGCGTTGGAAAACTAACACATAGGGCTACTAGAAAATGAAAAGAAATTTCCAAAAATGCTTTTTATTTGGGGCTAATTATATGTGAACTTTATACGAACGTTAATGTATTAATGCACGATCACAACTCCTACCGTAGGAACCTCCCCGAAGTGACTCGAATATTTTTAGAAAGCTAAGTGAATTAGCTACAACTTTTGTGGTGCAACCATTCCAAATTTCTTGAAAGAAAGTGGCCAAAAGCTCAAAGGAAGTGACTGTGGTGCATTTTGAGGTACTTTCCAGCATACCTTTAGTATTTTGGTCAAAACATGGGCTACAAAAATGATTTTTAGGTGAAACTTGATGCATTGCAAAGCTAACACACAGGGCTACTGGAAAAGGATACAAAATGTTTAAAAAGTTGAAATTTCAAAAAGTGCTTTTTATTGGGGCCTATTGTATGCGAAATTTTTATGAACGTTAATGTACAAATGCTCAAATCACTACTCCCCATGTAGGAACCTCCACAAAGTGAATATTTTGTTTTTGAAAGGTAAGTGAGTTAGCTACAACTTTTGTGATAGAACCATTCCAAAGTTCTTGCAAGAAAGGTTCCAAAAGCTCAAAGGAAGTGACAGTGGTGTATTGTAAAGTAGTTTTCGTCATACCGAAAGTATTTTGATCATATCTTGGGCTAAAAAATGATTTTTAAGTGAAACAAGATGTTTTGGAAATCTAACACATAGGTCTACGAGAAAATGAAAAGAAAATTTCAAAAAGTTCTTTTTATTTGGGGCTAATTAGATGTGAACTTTATACGAACGTTAATGTATAAATGCACGATCACAACTCCTACTGTAGGAACCTCCCCGAAGTGACACGAATACTTTTAGAAAGCTAAGTGAATTAGCTACAACTTTCGGGTTGGAACCATTCCAAATTTCTTGCAAGAAAGTGGCGAAAAGCTCAAAGGAAGTGACTGTGGTGCATTTTGAGGTACTTTCCAGCATACCTTTAGTATTTTGGTCATAACTTGGGCTACAAAATTGATTTTTAGGTGAAACTTGATGCATTGCAAAGCTAACACACATGGATACTGGAAAAGGATACAAAATGTTCAAAAAGTTGAAATTTCAAAAAGTGCTTTTTATTGGGGCCTATTGTATGTGAAATTTATATGAACGTTAATGTACAAATGCACAAATCACTACTCCCCATGTAGGAACCTCCACAAAGTGAATATTTTGTTTTTGGAAAGGTAAGTGAGTTAGCTATAACTTTTGTGATAGAACCATTCCAATGTTCTTGCAAGAAAGGTTCCAAAAGCTCAAAGGAAGTGACAGTGGTGCATTGTAAGGTAGTTTTCGGCATACCTAAAGTATTTTGATCATATCTTGGGCTAAAAAAATGATTTTTAAGTGAAACAAGATGCGTTGGAAAACTAACACATAGGGCTACTATAAAATGAAAAGAAATTTTCAAAAAGTGCTTTTTATTTGGGGCTAATTATATGTGAACTTTATACGAACGTTAATGTATTAATGCACGATCACAACTCCTACCGTAGGAACCTCCCCGAAGTGACTCGAATATTTTTAGAAAGCTAAGTGAATTAGCTACAACTTTTTTGTTGGAACCATTCCAAATTTCTTGAAAGAAAGTGGCCAAAAGCTCAAAGGAAGTGACTGTGGTGCATTTTGTGGTACTTTCCAGCATACCTTTAGTATTTTGGTCAAAACATGGGCTACAAAAATGATTTTTAGGTGAAACTAGATGCATTGCAAAGCTAACACACAGGGCTACTAGAAAAGGATACAAAATGTTTAAAAAGTTGAAATTTCAAAAAGTGCTTTTTATTGGGGCCTATTGTATGCGAAATTTTTATGAACGTTAATGTACAAATGCTCAAATCACTACTCCCCATGTAGGAACCTCCACAAAGTGAATATTTTGTTTTTGAAAGGTAAGTGAGTTAGCTACAACTTTTGTGATAGAACCATTCCAAAGTTCTTGCAAGAAAGGTTCCAAAAGCTCAAAGGAAGTGACAGTGGTGTATTGTAAAGTAGTTTTCGTCATACCGAAAGTATTTTGATCATATCTTGGGCTAAAAAAATGATTTTTAAGTGAAACAAGATGTGTTGGAAAGCTAACACATAGGGCTACTAGAAAATGAAAAGAAAATTTCAAAAAGTTCTTTTTATTTGGGGCTAATTAGATGTGAACTTTATACGAACGTTAATGTATAAATGCACGATCACAACTCCTACTGTAGGAACCTCCCCGAAGTGACACAAATATTTTTAGAAAGCTAAGTGAATTAGCTACAACTTTTGTGTCGGAACCATTCCAAATTTCTTGAAAGAAAGTGGCCAAAAGCTCAAAGGAAGTGACTGTGGTGCATTTTGAGGTACTTTCCAGCATACCTTTAGTATTTTGGTCAAAACATGGGCTACAAAAATGATTTAGGTGAAACTTGATGCATTGCAAAGCTAACACACAGGACTACTGGAAAAGGATACAAAATGTTCAAAAAGTTAAAGTGCTTTTTATTGGGCCCCATTGTATGCGAAATTTATATGAACGTTAATGTACAAATGCACAAATCACTACTCCCCATGTAGGAACCTCCACAAAGTGAATCTTTTGTTTTTGGAAAGGTAAGTGAGTTAGCTACAACTTTTGTGATAGAACCATTCCAAAGTTCTTGCAAGAAAGGTTCCAAAAGCTCAAAGGAATTGACAGTGGTGCATTGTAAGGTAGTTTTCGGCATACCTAAAGTATTTTGATCATATCCTGGGCTAAAAAAATGATTTTTAAGTGAAACAAGACGCGTTGGAAAGCTAACACATAGGGCTACTAGAAAATGAAAATAAAATATCAAAAAGTGCATTTTATTTGGGGCTAATTAGATGTGAACTTTATACGAACGTTAACGTATAAATGCACGATCACAACTCCTACTGTAGGAACCTCCCCGAAGTGACTCGAATATTTTTAGAAAGATAAGTGAATTAGCTACAACTTTTGTGTTGGAACCATTGCAAATTTCTTGCAAGAAAGTGGCCAAAAGCTCAAAGGAATTTAATGTGGTGCATTTTGAGGTACTTTCCAGCATACCTTTAGTATTTTGGTCATAACTTGGGCTACAAAAATGATTTTTAGGTGAAACTTGATGCATTGCAAAGCTAACACACAGGGCTACTGGAAAAGGATTCAAAATGTTCAAAAAGTTGAAATTTCAAAAAGTGCTTTTTATTGGGGCCTATTGTATGCGAAATTTATATGAACGTTAATGTACAAATGCACAAATCACTACTCCCCATGTAGGAACCTCCACAAAGTGAATATTTTGTTTCTGGAAAGGTAAGTGAGTTAGCTACAACTTTTGTGATAGAACCATTCCAAAGTTCTTGCAAGAAAGGTTCCAAAAGCTCAAAGGAAGTGACAGTGGTGCATTGTAAGGTAGTTTTCGGCATACCTAAAGTATTTTGATCATATCTTGGGCTGAAAAAATTATTTTTAAGTGAAACAAGATGCGTTGGAAAGCTAACACATAGGGCTACTAGAAAATGAAAAGAAAATTTCAAAAAGTGCTTTTTATTTGGGGCTAATTAGATGTGAACTTTATACGAACGTTAATGTATAAATGCACGATCACAACTCCTATTGTAGGAACCTCCCCGAAGTGACTCGAATATTTTTAGAAAGGTAAGTGAATTAGCTACAACTTTTGTGTTGTAACCATTCCAAATTTCTTGCAAGAAAGTGGCCAAAAGCTCAAAGGAAGTGACTGTGGTGCATTTTGAGGTACTTTCCAGCATACCTTTAGTATTTTGGTCATAACTTGGGCTAAAAAAATGATTTTTAGGTGTAACTTGATGCAACACACAGGGCTATTAGAAAAGGATACAAAATGTTCCACAAGTTGAAATTTCAAAAAGTGCTTTTTATTGGGGCCTATTGTATGCGAAATTTTTATGAACGTTAAAGTACAAATGCACAAATTACTACTCCCCATGTAGGAACTTCCACAAAGTGAATATTTTGTTTTTGGAAAGGTAAGTGAGTTAACTACAACTTTTTTGATAGAACCATTCCAATGTTCTTGCGAGAAAGGTTCTAAAAGCTCAAAGGAAGTGACAGTGGTGCATTGTAAGGTAGTTTTCGGCATACCTAAAGTATTTTGATCATATCTTGGGCTAAAAAAATTATTTTTAAGTGAAACAAGATGCGTTGGAAAGCTAACACATAAGGATACTAGAAAATGAAAAGATAATTTCAAAAAGTGCTTTTTATTTGGGGCTAATTAGATGTGAACTTTATACGAATGTTAATGTATAAATGCACGATCACAACTCCTACTGTAGGAACCTCCCCAAAGTGACTAGAATATTTTTAGAAAGCTAAGTGAATTAGCTACAACTTTTGTGTTGGAACCATTTCAAATTTCTTGCAGGAAAGTGGCCAAAAGCTCAAAGGAAGTGATTGTGGTGCATTTTGAGGTACTTTCCAGAATACCTTTAGTATTTTGATCATAACATGGGCTACAAAAATGATTTTTAGGTGAAACTTGATGCATTGCAAATATAACACACAGGGCTACTAGAAAAGGATACAAAATGTTCAAAAAGTTGAAATTTCAAAAAGTGCTTTTTATTGGGGCCTATTGTATGCGAAATTTTTATGAACGTTAATGTACAAATGCACAAATCACTACTGCCCATGTAGGAACCTCCACAAAGTGAATATTTTGTTTTTGGAAAGGTAAGTGAGTTAGCTACAACTTTTGTGATAGAACCATTCCAAAGTTCTTGCAACAAAGGTTCCAAAAGCTCAAAGGAAATGACAGTGGTGCATTGTAAGGTAGTTTTCGGCATACCTTTAGTATTTTAATCATATATTGGGATAAAAAAATACTTTTTAAATGAAACAAGATGCGTTGGAAAGCTAACACGTAGGGCTACTAGAAAATGAAAAGAAATTTTCAAAAAGTGCTTTTTATTTAGGGCTAATTAGATGTGAACTTTATACGAACGTTAATGTATAAATACATGATGACAACTCCTACTGTAGCAATTTCCCCAAAGTGACTCGAATATTTTTAGAATGCTAAGAGAATTAGCTACAGCTTTTGTATCGGAACCATTCCAAATTTCTTGCAAGAAAGTGGCCAAAAGCTCAACGGAAGTGACTATGGTGCATTTTGAGGTACTTTCCATCATACCTTTAGTATTTTGGTCATAACTTGGGCAACAAAAATGATTTTTAGGTGAAACTAGATGCATTGCAAAGAAAACACACAGGGCTACTGGAAAAGTATACAAAATGTTTAAAAAGTTGAAATTTCAAAAAGTGCTTTTTATTGGGGCCTATTGTATGCGAAATTTATATGAACGTTAATGTACAAATGCACAAATCACTACTCCCCATGTAGGAACCTCCACAAAATGAATCTTTTGTTTTTGGAAAGGTAAGTGAGTTAGCTACAACTTTTGTGTTAGAACCATTCCAAAGTTCTTGCAAGAAAGGTTCCAAAAGCTCAAAGGAAATGACAGTGGTGCATTGTAAAGTAGTTTTCGGCATACCTTTAGTATTTTAATCATATATTGGGATAAAAACATGCTTTTTAAGTGAAACAAGATGCATTGGAAAGCTAACACGTAGGGCTACCAGAAAAAGAAAAGAAATTTTCAAAAAGTGCTTTTTATTTAGGGCTAATTAGATGTGAACTTTATACGAACGTTAATGTATAAATACATGATGACAACTCCTACTGTAGGAATTTCCCACAAGTGACTCGGATATTTTTAGAATGCTAAGTGAATTAGCTACAAATTTTGTATCGGAACCATTCCAAATTTCTTGCAAGAAAGTGGCCAAAAGCTCAACGGAAGTGACTATGGTGCATTTTGAGGTACTTTCCATCATACCTTTAGTATTTTGGTCATAACTTGGGCAACAAAAATGATTTTTAGGTGAAACTTGATGCATTGCAAAGCTAACACACAGGGCTACTGGAAAAGGATACAAAATGTTCAAAAAGTTGAAATTTCAAAAAGTGCTTTTTAGTGGGGCCTATTCTATGCGAAATTTATATGAACGTTAATGTACAAATGCACAAATCACTACTCCCCATGTAGGAACCTCCACAAAGTGAATCTTTTATTTTTGTAAAGGTAAGTGACTTAGCTAAAACTTTTGTGATAGAACCATTCCAAAGTTCTTGCAAGAAAGGTTCCAAAAGCTCAATGGAAATGACAATGGTGCATTGTAAGGTAGTTTTCGGCATACCTTTAGTATTTTAATCATATCTTGGGCTAAAAAAATCATTTTTAAGTGAAACAAGATGCGTTGGAAAGCTAAAACATAGGGCTACTAGAAAATGAAAGGAAATTTTCAAAAACTAGTTTTTATTTAGGGCTAATTAGATGTGAACTTTATACGAACGTTAATGTATAAATGCACGATCACAACTCCTACTGTAGGAATCTCCCCGTAGTGACTCAAATATTTTAAGAAAGCTAAGTGACTTAGCTACAACTTTTGTGTTGGAACCATTCCAAATTTCTTGCAAGAAAGTGGCCAAAAGCTCAACGGAAGTGACTGTGGTGCATTTTGAGGTACTTTCCAGCGTACCTTTAGTATTTTGGTCATAACTTGGGCTACAAAAATGATTTTTAGGTTAAACTTGATGCATTGCAAAGCTAACACACATGGCTACTGGAAAAGGATACAAAATGTTCAAGAAGTTGAAATTTCAAAAAGTGCTTTTTATTGGGGTCTATTGTATGCGAAATTTTTATGAACGTTAAAGTACAAATGCACAAATTACTACTCCCCATGTAGGAACTTCCACAAAGTGAATATTTTGTTTTTGGAAAGGTAAGTGAGTTAACTACAACTTTTTTGATAGAACCATTCCAATGTTCTTGCGAGAAAGGTTCTAAAAGCTCAAAGGAAGTGACAGTGGTGCATTGTAAGGTAGTTTTCGGCATACCTAAAGTATTTTGATCATATCTTGGGCTAAAAAAATTATTTTTAAGTGAAACAAGATGCGTTGGAAAGCTAACACATAAGGATACTAGAAAATGAAAAGATAATTTCAAAAAGTGCTTTTTATTTGGGGCTAATTAGATGTGAACTTTATACGAATGTTAATGTATAAATGCACGATCACAACTCCTACTGTAGGAACCTCCCCAAAGTGACTCGAATATTTTTAGAAAGCTAAGTGAATTAGCTACAACTTTTGTGTTGGAACCATTTCAAATTTCTTGCAGGAAAGTGGCCAAAAGCTCAAAGGAAGTGATTGTGGTGCATTTTGAGGTACTTTCCAGAATACCTTTAGTATTTTGATCATAACATGGGCTACAAAAATGATTTTTAGGTGAAACTTGATGCATTGCAAATATAACACACAGGGCTACTAGAAAAGGATACAAAATGTTCAAAAAGTTGAAATTTCAAAAAGTGCTTTTTATTGGGGCCTATTGTATGCGAAATTTTTATGAACGTTAATGTACAAATGCACAAATCACTACTCCCCATGTAGGAACCTCCACAAAGTGAATATTTTGTTTTTGGAAAGGTAAGTGAGTTAGCTACAACTTTTGTGATAGAACCATTCCAAAGTTCTTGCAACAAAGGTTCCAAAAGCTCAAAGGAAATGACAGTGGTGCATTGTAAGGTAGTTTTCGGCATACCTTTAGTATTTTAATCATATATTGGGATAAAAAAATACTTTTTAAGTGAAACAAGATGCGTTGGAAAGCTAACACGTAGGGCTACTAGAAAATGAAAAGAAATTTTCAAAAAGTGCTTTTTATTTAGGGCTAATTAGATGTGAACTTTATACGAACGTTAATGTATAAATACATGATGACAACTCCTACTGTAGCAATTTCCCCAAAGTAACTCGAATATTTTTAGAATGCTAAGAGAATTAGCTACAGCTTTTGTATCGGAACCATTCCAAATTTCTTGCAAGAAAGTGGCCAAAAGCTCAACGGAAGTGACTATGGTGCATTTTGAGGTACTTTCCATCATACCTTTAGTATTTTGGTCATAACTTGGGCAACAAAAATGATTTTTAGGTGAAACTAGATGCATTGCAAAGCAAACACACAGGGCTACTGGAAAAGTATACAAAATGTTTAAAAAGTTGAAATTTCAAAAAGTGCTTTTTATTGGGGCCTATTGTATGCGAAATTTATATGAACGTTAATGTACAAATGCACAAATCACTACTCCCCATGTAGGAACCTCCACAAAATGAATCTTTTGTTTTTGGAAAGGTAAGTGAGTTAGCTACAACTTTTGTGTTAGAACCATTCCAAAGTTCTTGCAAGAAAGGTTCCAAAAGCTCAAAGGAAATGACAGTGGTGCATTGTAAAGTAGTTTTCGGCATACCTTTAGTATTTTAATCATATATTGGGATAAAAACATGCTTTTTAAGTGAAACAAGATGCATTGGAAAGCTAACACGTAGGGTTACTAGAAAAAGAAAAGAAATTTTCAAAAAGTGCTTTTTATTTAGGGCTAATTAGATGTGAACTTTATACGAACGTTAATGTATAAATACATGATGACAACTCCTACTGTAGGTATTTCCCACAAGTGACTCGGATATTTTTAGAATGCTAAGTGAATTAGCTACAAATTTTGTATCGGAACCATTCCAAATTTCTTGCAAGAAAGTGGCCAAAAGCTCAACGGAAGTGACTATGGTGCATTTTGAGGTACTTTCCATCATACCTTTAGTATTTTGGTCATAACTTGGGCAACAAAAATGATTTTTAGGTGAAACTTGATGCATTGCAAAGCTAACACACAGGGCTACTGGAAAAGGATACAAAATGTTCAAAAAGTTGAAATTTCAAAAAGTGCTTTTTAGTGGGGCCTATTGTATGCGAAATTTATATGAACGTTAATGTACAAATGCACAAATCACTACTCCCCATGTAGGAACCTCCACAAAGTGAATCTTTTATTTTTGTAAAGGTAAGTGACTTAGCTAAAACTTTTGTGATAGAACCATTCCAAAGTTCTTGCAAGAAAGGTTCCAAAAGCTCAATGGAAATGACAATGGTGCATTGTAAGGTAGTTTTCGGCATACCTTTAGTATTTTAATCATATCTTGGGCTAAAAATATCATTTTTAAGTGAAACAAGATGCGTTGGAAAGCTAACACATAGGGCTACTAGAAAATGAAAGGAAATTTTCAAAAACTAGTTTTTATTTAGGGCTAATTAGATGTGAACTTTATACGAACGTTAATGTATAAATGCACGATCACAACTCCTACTGTAGGAATCTCCCCGTAGTGACTCAAATATTTTAAGAAAGCTAAGTGACTTAGCTACAACTTTTGTGTTGGAACCATTCCAAATTTCTTGCACGAAAGTGGCCAAAAGCTCAACGGAAGTGAATATGGTGCATTTTGAGGTACTTTCCAACATACCTTTAGTATTTTGGTCATAACTTGAGCTACAAAAATGATTTTTAGGTGAAACTAGAAGCATTGCAAAGCTAACACACAGGGCTACTAGAAAAGGATACAAAATGTTCTAAAAGTTGAAATTTGAAAAAGTGCTTTTTATTGGGGCCTATTGTATGCGAAATTTATATGAACGTTAATGTACAAATGCACAAATCACTACTCCCCATGTAGGAACCTCCACAAAGTGAATCTTTTGTTATTGGAATGGTAAGTGAGTTAGCTACAACTTTTGTGATAGAACCATTCCAGAGTTCTTGCAAGAAAGGTTCCAAAAGCTCAAAGGAAATGACAGTGGTGCATTGTAAGGTAGTTTTCGGCATACCTTTAGTATTTTAATCATATCTTGGGCTAAACAAATGATTTTTAAGTGAAAAAAGATGCGTTGGAAAGCTAACACATAGGGCTACTAGAAAATGAAAAGAATTTTTCAAAAAGTAGTTTTTATTTAGGGCTAATTAGATGTGAACTTTATACGAACGTTAATGTATAAATGCACGATCCCAACTCCTACTGTAGGAATCTCCCCGTAGTGACTCAAATATTTTAAGAAAGCTAAGTGACTTAGCTACAACTTTTGTGTTGGAACCATTCCAAATTTCTTGCAAGAAAGTGGCCAAAAGCTCAACGGAAGTGAATATGGTGCATTTTGAGGTACTTTCCCACATACCTTTAGTATTTTGGTCATAACTTGAGCTACAAAAATGATTTTTAGGTGAAACTAGAAGCATTGCAAAGCTAACACACAGGGCTACTGGAAAAGGATACAAAATGTTCTAAAAGTTGAAATTTGAAAAAGTGCTTTTTATTGGGGCCTATTGTATGCGAAATTTATATAAACGTTAATGTACAAATGCACAAATCACTACTCCCCATGTAGGAACCTCCACAAAGTGAATATTTTGTTTTTGGAAAGGTAAGTGCGTTAGCTACAACTTTTGTGATAGAACCATTCCAAAGTTCTTGCAAGAAAGGTTCCAAAAGCTCAAAGGAAATGACAGTGGTGCATTGTAAGGTAGTTTTCGGCATACCTTTAGTATTTTAATCATATCTTGGGCTAAACAAATGATTTTTAAGTGAAACAAGATGCGTTGGAAAGCTAACACATAGGGCTACTAGAAAATGAAAAGAATGTTTCAAAAAGTAGTTTTTATTTAGGGCTAATTAGATGTGAACTTTATACGAACGTTAATGTATAAATGCACAATCACAACTCCTACTGTAGGAATCTCCCCGAAGTGACTCGAATATTTTTAGAAAGCTAAGTGAATTAGATACAACTTTTGTGTTGGAAACATTCCAAATTTCTTGCAATAAAGTGGCCAAAAGCTCAACGGAAGTGAATATGGTGCATTTTGAGGTACTTTCCAGCATACCTTTAGTATTTTGGTCATAACTTGGGCTACAAAAATGATTTTTAGGTGAAACTAGAAGCATTGCAAAGCTAACACACAGGGCTACTGGAAAAGGATACAAAATGTTCTAAAAGTTGAAATTTGAAAAAGTGCTTTTTATTGGGGCCTATTGTATGCGAAATTTATATAAACGTTAATGTACAAATGCACAAATCACTACTCCCCATGTAGGAACCTCCACAAAGTAAATCTTTTGTTTTTGGAAAGGTAAGTGCGTTAGCTACAACTTTTGTGATAGAACCATTCCAAAGTTCTTGCAAGAAAGGTTCCAAAAGCTCAAAGGAAATGACAGTGGTGCATTGTAAGGTAGTTTTCGGCATACCTTTAGTATTTTAATCATATCTTGGGCTAAACAAATGATTTTTAAGTGAAACAAGATGCGTTGGAAAGCTAACACATAGGGCTACTAGAAAATGGAAAGAATGTTTCAAAAAGTAGTTTTTATTTAGGGCTAATTAGATGTGAACTTTATACGAACGTTAATGTATAAATGCACAATCACAACTCCTACTGTAGGAATCTCCCCGAAGTGACTCGAATATTTTTAGAAAGCTAAGTGAATTAGATACAACTTTTGTGTTGGAAACATTCCAAATTTCTTGCAATAAAGTGGCCAAAAGCTCAACGGAAGTGAATATGGTGCATTTTGAGGTACTTTCCAGCATACCTTTAGTATTTTGGTCATAACTTGGGCTACAAAAATAATTTTTAGGTGAAACTAGATGCATTGCAAAGCTAACACACAGGGCTACTGGAAAAGGATACAAAATGTTCAAAAATTTAAAATTTCAAAAAGTGCTTTTTATTGGGGCCTATTGTATGCGAAATTTATATGAACGTTAATGTACAAATGCACAAATCACTACTCCCCATGTAGGAACCTCCACAAAGTGAATCTTTTGTTTTTGGAAAGGTAAGTGAGTTAGCTACAACTTTAGTGATAGAACCATTCCAAAGTTCTTGGAAGAAAGGTTCCAAAAGCTCAAAGAAAATGACAGTGGTGCAATGTAAGGTAGTTTTCGGCATACCTTTAGTATTTTAATCATATCTTGGGATAAAAATATGATTTTTAAGTGAAACAAGATGCGTTGGAAAGCTAACACGTAGGGCTACTGGGAAATGAAGAGAAAGTTTCAAAAACTAGTTTTTATTTAGGGCTAATTAGATGTGAACTTTATACGAACGTTAATGTATAAATGCACGATCACAACTCCTACTGTAGGAATCTCCCCGTAGTGACTCAAATATTTTAAGAAAGCTAAGTGACTTAGCTACAACTTTTGTGTTGGAACCATTCCAAATTTCTTGCAAGAAAGTGGCCAAAAGCTCAACGGAAGTGAATATGGTGCATTTTGAGGTACTTTCCAACATACCTTTAGTATTTTGGTCATAACTTGAGCTACAAAAATGATTTTTAGGTGAAACTAGAAGCATTGCAAAGCTAACACACAGGGCTACTAGAAAAGGATACAAAATGTTCTAAAAGTTGAAATTTGAAAAAGTGCTTTTTATTGGGGCCTATTGTATGCGAAATTTATATGAACGTTAATGTACAAATGCACAAATCACTACTCCCCATGTAGGAACCTCCACAAAGTGAATCTTTTGTTATTGGAATGGTAAGTGAGTTAGCTACAACTTTTGTGATAGAACCATTCCAGAGTTCTTGCAAGAAAGGTTCCGAAAGCTCAAAGGAAATGACAGTGGTGCATTGTAAGGTAGTTTTCGGCATACCTTTAGTATTTTAATCATATCTTGGGCTAAACAAATGATTTTTAAGTGAAAAAAGATGCGTTGGAAAGCTAACACATAGGGCTACTAGAAAATGAAAAGAATTTTTCAAAAAGTAGTTTTTATTTAGGGCTAATTAGATGTGAACTTTATACGAACGTTAATGTATAAATGCACGATCACAACTCCTACTGTAGGAATCTCCCCGTAGTGACTCAAATATTTTAAGAAAGCTAAGTGACTTAGCTACAACTTTTGTGTTGGAACCATTCCAAATTTCTTGCAAGAAAGTGGCCAAAAGCTCAACGGAAGTGAATATCGTGCATTTTGAGGTACTTTCCCACATACCTTTAGTATTTTGGTCATAACTTGAGCTACAAAAATGATTTTTAGGTGAAACTAGAAGCATTGCAAAGCTAACACACAGGGCTACTGGAAAAGGATACAAAATGTTCTAAAAGTTGAAATTTGAAAAAGTGCTTTTTATTGGGGCCTATTGTATGCGAAATTTATATGAACGTTAATGTACAAATGCACAAATCACTACTCCCCATGTAGGAACCTCCACAAAGTGAATCTTTTGTTTTTGGAAAGGTAAGTACGTTAGCTACAACTTTTGTGATAGAACCATTCCAAAGTTCTTGCAAGAAAGGTTCCAAAACCTCAAAGGAAATGACAGTGGTGCATTGTAAGGTAGTTTTCGGCATACCTTTAGTATTTTAATCATATCTTGGGCTAAACAAATGATTTTTAAGTGAAACAAGATGCGTTGGAAAGCTAACACATAGGGCTACTAGAAAATGAAAAGAATGTTTCAAAAAGTAGTTTTTATTTAGGGCTAATTAGATGTGAACTTTATACGAACGTTAATGTATAAATGCACAATCACAACTCCTACTGTAGGAATCTCCCCGAAGTGAATCGAATATTTTTAGAAAGCTAAGTGAATTAGCTACAACTTTTGTGTTGGAACCATTCCAAATTTCATGCAAGAAAGTGGCCAAAAGCTCAACGGAAGTGAATATGGTGCATTTTGAGGTACTTTCCAGCATACCTTTAGTATTTTGGTCATAACTTGGGCTACAAAAATGATTTTTAGGTGAAACTAGATGCATTGCAAAGCTAACACAGAGGGCTACTGGAAAAGGATACAAAATGTTCAAAAAGTTGAAATTTCAAAAAGTGCTTTTTAGTGGGGCCTATTGTATGCGAAATTTATATAAACGTTAATGTACAAATGCACAAATCACTACTCCCCATGTAGGAACCTCCACAAAGTGAATCTTTTGTTTTTGGAAAGGTAAGAGAGTTAGCTACAACTTATGTGATAGAACCATTCCAAAGTTCTTGCAAGAAAGGTTCCAAAAGCTCAAAGGAAATGACAGTGGTGCATTGTAAGGTAGTTTTCGGCATACCTATAGTATTTTGATCATATCTTGGGCTAAAAAAATGATTTTTAAGTGAAACAAGATGCGTTGGAAAGCTAACACGTAGGGCTACTAGTAAAAAAAAAGAAATTTTCAAAAAGTTCTTTTTATTTAGGGCTAATTTGATGTGAACTTTATACGAACGTTAATGTATAAATGCACGATCACAACTCCGACTGTAGGAATCTCCCCAAAGTGACTCGAATATTTTTAGAAAGCTAAGTGAATTAGATACAACTTTTGTGTTGAAAAGATTCCAAATTTATTGCAATAAAGTGGCCAAAAGCTCAACGGAAGTGAATATGGTGCATTTTGAGGTACTTTCCATTATACCTTTAGTATTTTGGTCTTAACTTGGGCTACAAAAATGATTTTTAGGTGAAACTAGATGCATTGCAAAGCTAACACAAAGGGCTACTGGAAAAGTTTACAAAATGTTTAGAAAGTTGAAATTTGAAAAAGTGCTTTTTATTGGGGCCTATTGTATGCGAAATTTATATGAACGTTAATGTACAAATGCACAAATCACTACTCCCATGTAGGAACCTCCACAAAATGAATCTTTTGTTTTTGGAAAGGTAAGTGAGTTAGCTACAACTTTTGTGTTAGAACCATTCCAAAGTTCTTGCAAGAAAGGTTCCAAAAGCTCAAAGGAAATGACAGTGGTGCATTGTAAGGTAGTTTTCGGCATACCTTTAGTTTTTTAATCATATATTGGGATAAAAAAATGCTTTTTAAGTGAAAAAAGATGCGTTGGAAAGCTAACACGTAGGGCTACTAGAAAATGAAAAGAAATTTTCAAAAAGTGCTTTTTATTTAGGGCTAATTAGATGTGAACTTTATAAGAACGTTAATGTATAAATACATGATGACAACTCCTACTGTAGGAATTTCCCCAAAGTGACTCGAATATTATTAGAATGCTAAGTGAATTAGCTACAACTTTTGTATCGGAACCATTCCAAATTTCTTGCAAGAAAGTGGCCAAAAGCTCAACGGAAGTGACTATGGTGCATTTTGAGGTACTTTCCATCATACCTTTAGTATTTTGGTCATAACTTGGGCAATAAAAATGATTTTTAGGTGAAACTAGATGCATTGCAAAGCTAACACACAGGGCTACTGGAAAAGGATACAAAATGTTCAAAAAGTTGAAATTTCAAAAAGTGCTTTTTAGTGGGGCCTATTGTATGCGAAATTTATATGAACGTTAATGTACAAATGCACAAATCACTACTCCCCATGTAGGAACCTCCACAAAGTGAATCTTTTGTTTTTGGAAAGGTAAGTGAGTTAGCTACAACTTTTGTGATAGAACCATTCCAAAGTTCTTGGAAGAAAGGTTCCAAAAGCTCAAAGAAAATGACAGTGGTGCAATGTAAGGTAGTTTTCGGCATACCTTTAGTATTTTAATCATATCTTGGGATAAAAATATGATTTTTAAGTGAAACAAGATGCGTTGGAAAGCTAACACGTAGGGCTACTAGGAAATGAAGAGAAATTTTCAAAAAGTTCTTTTTATTTAGGGCTAATTTGATGTGAACTTTATACGAACGTTAATGTATAAATGCACGATCACAACTCCTACTGTAGGAATCTCCCCAAAGTGACTCGAATATTTTTAGAAAGCTAAGTGAATTAGCTACAACTTTTGTGTTGGAAACATTCCAAATTTATTGCAATAAAGTGGCCAAAAGCTCAACGGAAGTGAATATGGTGCATTTTGAGGTACTTTCCAGCATACCTTTAGTATTTTGGTCATAACTTGGGCTACAAAAATGATTTTTAGGTGAAACTAGATGCATTGCAAAGCTAACACACAGGGCTACTGGAAAAGGATACAAAATGTTCAAAAATTTGAAATTTCAAAAAGTGTTTTTTATTGGGGCCTATTGTATGCGAAATTTATATAAACGTTAATGTACAAATGCACAAATCACTACTCCCCATGTAGGAACCTCCACAAAGTGAATCTTTTGTTTTTGGAAAGGTAAGTGAGTTAGCTACAACTTATGTGATAGAACCATTCCAAAGTTCTTGCAAGAAAGGTTCCAAAAGCTCAAAGGAAATGACAGTGGTGCATTGTAAGGTAGTTTTCGGCATACCTATAGTATTTTGATCATATCTTGGGCTAAAAAAATGATTTTTAAGTGAAACAAGATGCGTTGGAAAGCTAACACGTAGGGCTACTAGTAAAAAAAAAGAAATTTTCAAAAAGTTCTTTTTATTTAGGGCTAATTTGATGTGAACTTTATACGAACGTTAATGTATAAATGCACGATCACAACTCCGACTGTAGGAATCTCCCCAAAGTGACTCGAATATTTTTAGAAAGCTAAGTGAATTAGATACAACTTTTGTGTTGAAAAGATTCCAAATTTATTGCAATAAAGTGGCCAAAAGCTCAACGGAAGTGAATATGGTGCATTTTGAGGTACTTTCCAGCATACCTTTAGTATTTTGGTCATAACTTGGGCTACAAAAATGATTTTTAGGTGAAACTAGATGCATTGCAAAGCTAACACACAGGGCTACTGGAATAGGATACAAAATGTTCAAAAATTTGAAATTTCAAAAAGTGCTTTTTATTGGGGCCTATTGTATGCGAAATTTATATAAACGTTAATGTACAAATGCACAAATCACTACTCCCCATGTAGGAACCTCCACAAAGTGAATCTTTTGTTTTTGGAAAGGTAAGTGAGTTAGCTACAACTTTTGTGATAGAACCATTCCAAAGTTCTTGGAAGAAAGGTTCCAAAAGCTCAAAGGAAATGACAGTGGTGCATTGTAAGGTAGTTTTCGGCATACCTTTAGTATTTTAATCATATCTTGGGCTAAAAAAATGATTTTTAAGTGAAACAAGATGCGTTGGAAAGCTGACACGTAGCGATACTAGGAAATGAAAAGAAATTTTCAAAAAGTTCTTTTTATTTAGGGCTAATTTAATGTGAACTTTATACGAACGTTAATGTATAAATGCACGATCACAACTCCTACTGTAGGAATCTCCCCGTAGTGACTCGAATATTTTTAGAAAGCTAAGTGAATTAGCTACAACTTTTGTGTTGGAACCATTCCAAAGTTCTTGCAAGAAAGTGGCCAAAAGCTCAACGGAAGTGAATATGGTGCATTTTGAGGTACTTTCCAGCATACCTTTAGTATTTTGGTCATAAGTTGGGCTACAAAAATGATTTTTAGGTGAAGCTAGATGCATTGCAAAGCTAACACACAGGGCTACTGGAAAAGGATACAAAATGTCCAAAAAGTTGAAATTTGAAAAAGTGCTTTTTATTGGAGCCTATTGTATGCGAAATTTATATGAACGTTAATGTACAAATGCACAAATCACTACTCCCCATGTATGAACCTCCACAAAGTGAATCTTTATGTTTTTGGAAAGGTAACTGAGTTAGCTACAACTTTTGTGATAGAACCATTCCAATGTTCTTGCAAGAAAGGTTCCAAAAGCTCAAAGGAAATGACAGTAGTGCATTGTAAGGTAGTTTTCGGCATACCTTTAGTATTTTAATCATATCTTGGGATAAAAAAATGATTTTTAAGTGAAACAAGATGCGTTGGAAATCTAACACATAGGGCTACTAGAAAATGAAAAGAAAGTTTCAAAAAGTACTTTTTATTTAGGGCTAATTAGATGTGAACTTTATACGAACGTTAATGTATAAATGGACGATCACAACTCCTACTGTAGGAATCTACCGGAAGTGACTCAAATATTTTTAGAAAGCTAAGAGAATTAGCTACAACTTTTGTGTTGGAACCATTCCAAATTTCTTGCAAGAAAGTGGCCAAAAGCTCAACGGAAGTGAATATGGTGCATTTTGAGGTACTTTCCAGCATACCTTTAGTATTTTGGTCATAACTTGGGCTACAAAAATGATTTTTAGGTGAAACTAGATGCATTGCAAAGCTAACACACAGGGCTACTGGAAAAGGATACAAAATGTTCAAAAAGTTGAAATTACAAAAAGTGCTTTTTAGTGCGGCCTATTGTATGCGAAATTTATATGAACGTTAATGTACAAATGCACAAATCACTACTCCCCATGTAGGAACCTCCACAAAGTGACTCTTTTGTTTTTGGAAAGGTAAGTGAGTTAGCTACAACTTATGTGATAGAACCATTCCAAAGTTCTTGCAAGAAAGGTTCCAAAAGCTCAAAGGAAATGACAGTGGTGCATTGTAAGGTAGTTTTCGGCATACCTATAGTATTTTGATCATATCTTGGGCTAAAAAAATGATTTTTAAGTGAAACAATATGCGTTGGAAAGCTAACACGTAGGACTACTAGTAAACAAAAATAAATTTTCAAAAAGTTCTTTTTATTTAGGGCTAATTTGATGTGAACTTTATACGAACGTTAATGTATAAATGCACGATCACAACTCCTACTGTAGGAATCTCCCCAAAGTGACTCGAATATTTTTAGAAAGCTAAGTGAATTAGCTACAACTTTTGTGTTGGAAACATTCCAAATTTATTGCAATAAAGTGGCCAAAAGCTCAACGGAAGTGAATATGGTGCATTTTGAGGTACTTTCCAGCATACCTTTAGTATTTTGGTCATAACTTGGGCTACAAAAATGATTTTTAGGTGAAACTAGATGCATTGCAAAGCTAACACACAGGGCTACTGGAAAAGGATACAAAATGTTCAAAAATTTGAAATTTCAAAAAGTGCTTTTTATTGGGGCCTATTGTATGCGAAATTTATATAAACGTTAATGTACAAATGCACAAATCACTACTCCCCATGTAGGAACCTCCACAAAGTGAATCTTTTGTTTTTGGAAAGGTAAGTGAGTTAGCTACAACTTTTGTGATAGAACCATTCCAAAGTTCTTGGAAGAAAGGTTCCAAAAGCTCAAAGGAAATGACAGTGGTGCATTGTAAGGTAGTTTTCGGCATACCTTTAGTATTTTAATCATATCTTGGGCTAAAAAAATGATTTTTAAGTGAAACAAGATGCGTTGGAAAGCTGACACGTAGGGCTACTAGGAAATGAAAAGAAATTTTCAAAAAGTTCTTTTTATTTACGGCTAATTTAATGTGAACTTTATACGAACGTTAATGTATGAATGCACGATCACAACTCCTACTGTAGGAATCTCCCCGTAGTGACTCGAATATTTTTAGAAAGCTAAGTGAATTAGCTACAACTTTTGTGTTGGAACCATTCCAAAGTTCTTGCAAGAAAGTGGCCAAAAGCTCAACGGAAGTGAATATGGTGCATTTTGAGGTACTTTCCAGCATACCTTTAGTATTTTGGTCATAAGTTGGGCTACAAAAATGATTTTTAGGTGAAGCTAGATGCATTGCAAAGCTAACACACAGGGCTACTAGAAAAGGATACAAAATGTTCAAAAAGTTGAAATTTGAAAAAGTGCTTTTTATTGGGGCCTATTGTATGCGAAATTCATATGAACGTTAATATACAAATGCACAAATCACTACTCCCCATGTATGAACCTCCACAAAGTGAATCTTTTGTTTTTGGAAAGGTAACTGAGTTAGCTACAACTTTTGTGATAGAACCATTCCAAAGTTCTTGCAAGAAAGGTTCCAAAAGCTCAAAGGAAATGACAGTGGTGCATTGTAAGGTAGTTTTCGGCATACCTTTAGTATTTTAATCATATCTTGGGATAAAAAAATGATTTTTAAGTGAAACAAGATGCGTTGGAAAGCTAACACATAGGGCTACTAGAAAATGAAAAGAAAGTTTCAAAAAGTACTTTTTATTTAGGGCTAATTAGATGTGAACTTTATACGAACGTTAATGTATAAATGGACGATCACAACTCCTACTGTAGGAATCTCCCAGAAGTGACTCCAATATTTTTAGAAAGCTAAGAGAATTAGCTACAACTTTTGTGTTGGAACCATTCCAAATTTCTTGCAAGAAAGTGGCCAAAAGCTCAACGGAAGTGAATATGGTGCATTTTGAGGTACTTTCCAGCATACCTTTAGTATTTTGGTCATAACTTGGGCTACAAAAATGATTTTTAGGTGAAACTAGATGCATTGCAAAGCTAACACACAGGGCTACTGGAAAAGGATACAAAATGTTCAAAAAGTTGAAATTTCAAAAAGTGCTTTTTAGTGGGGCCTATTGTATGCGAAATTTATATGAACGCTAATGTACAAATGCACAAATCACTACTCCCCATGTAGGAACCTCCACAAAGTGAATCTTTTGTTTTTGGAAAGGTAAGTGAGTTAGCTACAACTTATGTGATAGAACCATTCCAAAGTTCTTGGAAGAAAGGTTCCAAAAGCTCAAAGGAAATGACAGTGGTGCATTGTAATGTAGTTTTCGGCATACCTATAGTATTTCGATCATATCTTGGGCTAAAAAAATGATTTTTAAGTGAAACAAGATGCGTTGGAAAGCTAACACGTAGGGCTACTAGTAAATGAAAAGAAATTTTCAAAAAGTTCTTTTTATTTAGGGCTAATTTGATGTGAACTTTATACGAACGTTAATGTATAAATGCACGATCACAACTCCTACTGTAGGAATCTCCCCAAAGTGACTCGAATATTTTTAGAAAGCTAAGTGAATTAGCTACAACTTTTGTGTTGGAAACATTCCAAATTTATTGCAATAAAGTGGCCAAAAGCTCAACGGAAGTGAATATGGTGCATTTTGAGGTACTTTCCAGCATACCTTTAGTATTTTGGTCATAACTTGGGCTACAAAAATGATTTTTTGGTGAAACTAGATGCATTGCAAAGCTAACACACAGGGCTACTGGAAAAGGATACAAAATGTTCAAAAAGTTGAAATTTCAAAAAGTGCTTTTTAGTGGGGCCTATTGTATGCGAAATTTATATGAACGTTAATGTACAAATGCACAAATCACTACTCCCCATGTAGGAACCTCCACAAAGTGACTCTTTTGTTTTTGGAAAGGTAAGTGAGTTAGCTACAACTTATGTGATAGAACCATTCCAAAGTTCTTGCAAGAAAGGTTCCAAAAGCTCAAAGGAAATGACAGTGGTGCATTGTAAGGTAGTTTTCGGCATACCTATAGTATTTTGATCATATCTTGGGCTAAAAAAATGATTTTTAAGTGAAACAATATGCGTTGGAAAGCTAACACGTAGGACTACTAGTAAACAAAAATAAATTTTCAAAAAGTTCTTTTTATTTAGGGCTAATTTGATGTGAACTTTATACGAACGTTAATGTATAAATGCACGATCACAACTCCTACTGTAGGAATCTCCCCAAAGTGACTCGAATATTTTTAGAAAGCTAAGTGAATTAGCTACAACTTTTGTGTTGGAAACATTCCAAATTTATTGCAATAAAGTGGCCAAAAGCTCAACGGAAGTGAATATGGTGCATTTTGAGGTACTTTCCAGCATACCTTTAGTATTTTGGTCATAACTTGGGCTACAAAAATGATTTTTAGGTGAAACTAGATGCATTGCAAAGCTAACACACAGGGCTACTGGAAAAGGATACAAAATGTTCAAAAATTTGAAATTTCAAAAAGTGCTTTTTATTGGGGCCTATTGTATGCGAAATTTATATAAACGTTAATGTACAAATGCACAAATCACTACTCCCCATGTAGGAACCTCCACAAAGTGAATCTTTTGTTTTTGGAAAGGTAAGTGAGTTAGCTACAACTTTTGTGATAGAACCATTCCAAAGTTCTTGGAAGAAAGGTTCCAAAAGCTCAAAGGAAATGACAGTGGTGCATTGTAAGGTAGTTTTCGGCATACCTTTAGTATTTTAATCATATCTTGGGCTAAAAAAATGATTTTTAAGTGAAACAAGATGCGTTGGAAAGCTGACACGTAGGGCTACTAGGAAATGAAAAGAAATTTTCAAAAAGTTCTTTTTATTTACGGCTAATTTAATGTGAACTTTATACGAACGTTAATGTATGAATGCACGATCACAACTCCTACTGTAGGAATCTCCCCGTAGTGACTCGAATATTTTTAGAAAGCTAAGTGAATTAGCTACAACTTTTGTGTTGGAACCATTCCAAAGTTCTTGCAAGAAAGTGGCCAAAAGCTCAACGGAAGTGAATATGGTGCATTTTGAGGTACTTTCCAGCATACCTTTAGTATTATGGTCATAAGTTGGGCTACAAAAATGATTTTTAGGTGAAGCTAGATGCATTGCAAAGCTAACACACAGGGCTACTAGAAAAGGATACAAAATGTTCAAAAAGTTGAAATTTGAAAAAGTGCTTTTTATTGGGGCCAATTGTATGCGAAATTCATATGAACGTTAATATACAAATGCACAAATCACTACTCCCCATGTATGAACCTCCACAAAGTGAATCTTTTGTTTTTGGAAAGGTAACTGAGTTAGCTACAACTTTTGTGATAGAACCATTCCAAAGTTCTTGCAAGAAAGGTTCCAAAAGCTCAAAGGAAATGACAGTGGTGCATTGTAAGGTAGTTTTCGGCATACCTTTAGTATTTTAATCATATCTTGGGATAAAAAAATGATTTTTAAGTGAAACAAGATGCGTTGGAAAGCTAACACATAGGGCTACTAGAAAATGAAAAGAAAGTTTCAAAAAGTACTTTTTATTTAGGGCTAATTAGATGTGAACTTTATACGAACGTTAATGTATAAATGGACGATCACAACTCCTACTGTAGGAATCTCCCAGAAGTGACTTGAATATTTTTAGAAAGCTAAGAGAATTAGCTACAACTTTTGTGTTGGAACCATTCCAAATTTCTTGCAAGAAAGTGGCCAAAAGCTCAACGGAAGTGAATATGGTGCATTTTGAGGTACTTTCCAGCATACCTTTAGTATTTTGGTCATAACTTGGGCTACAAAAATGATTTTTAGGTGAAACTAGATGCATTGCAAAGCTAACACACAGGGCTACTGGAAAAGGATACAAAATGTTCAAAAAGTTGAAATTTCAAAAAGTGCTTTTTAGTGGGGCCTATTGTATGCGAAATTTATATGAACGTTAATGTACAAATGCACAAATCACTACTCCCCATGTAGGAACCTCCACAAAGTGAATCTTTTGTTTTTGGAAAGGTAAGTGAGTTAGCTACAACTTATGTGATAGAACCATTCCAAAGTTCTTGGAAGAAAGGTTCCAAAAGCTCAAAGGAAATGACAGTGGTGCATTGTAATGTAGTTTTCGGCATACCTATAGTATTTCGATCATATCTTGGGCTAAAAAAATGATTTTTAAGTGAAACAAGATGCGTTGGAAAGCTAACACGTAGGGCTACTAGTAAACGAAAAGAAATTTTCAAAAAGTTCTTTTTATTTAGGGCTAATTTGATGTGAACTTTATACGAACGTTAATGTATAAATGCACGATCACAACTCCTACTGTAGGAATCTCCCCAAAGTGACTCGAATATTTTTAGAAAGCTAAGTGAATTAGCTACAACTTTTGTGTTGGAAACATTCCAAATTTATTGCAATAAAGTGGCCAAAAGCTCAACGGAAGTGAATATGGTGCATTTTGAGGTACTTTCCAGCATACCTTTAGTATTTTGGTCATAACTTGGGCTACAAAAATGATTTTTTGGTGAAACTAGATGCATTGCAAAGCTAACACACAGGGCTACTGGAAAAGGATACAAAATGTTCAAAAATTTGAAATTTCAAAAAGTGCTTTTTATTGGGGCCTATTGTATGCGAAATTTATATAAACGTTAATGTACAAATGCACAAATCACTACTCCCCATGTAGGAACCTCCACAAAGTGAATCTTTTGTTTTTGGAAAGGTAAGTGAGTTAGCTACAACTTTTGTGATAGAACCATTCCAAAGTTCTTGGAAGAAAGGTTCCAAAAGCTCAAAGGAAATGACAGTGGTGCATTGTAAGGTAGTTTTCGGCATACCTTTAGTATTTTAATCATATCTTGGGCTAAAAAAATGATTTTTAAGTGAAACAAGATGCGTTGGAAAGCTGACACGTAGGGCTACTAGGAAATGAAAAGAAATTTTCAAAAAGTTCTTTTTATTTAGGGCTAATTTAATGTGAACTTTATACGAACGTTAATGTATAAATGCACGATCACAACTCCTACTGTAGGAATCTCCCCGTAGTGACTCGAATATTTTTAGAAAGCTAAGTGAATTAGCTACAACTTTTGTGTTGGAACCATTCCAAAGTTCTTGCAAGAAAGTGGCCAAAAGCTCAACGGAAGTGAATATGGTGCATTTTGAGGTACTTTCCAGCATACCTTTAGTATTTTGGTCATAAGTTGGGCTACAAAAATGATTTTTAGGTGAAGCTAGATGCATTGCAAAGCTAACACACAGGGCTACTGGAAAAGGATACAAAATGTTCAAAAAGTTGAAATTTGAAAAAGTGCTTTTTATTGGGGCCTATTGTATGCGAAATTTATATAAACGTTAATGTACAAATGCACAAATCACTACTCCCCATGTAGGAACCTCCACAAAGTGAATCTTTTGTTTTTGGAAAGGTAAGTGAGTTAGCTACAACTTTTGTGATAGAACCATTCCAAAGTTCTTGGAAGAAAGGTTCCAAAAGCTCAAAGGAAATGACAGTGGTGCATTGTAAGGTAGTTTTCGGCATACCTTTAGTATTTTAATCATATCTTGGGCTAAAAAAATGATTTTTAAGTGAAACAAGATGCGTTGGAAAGCTGACACGTAGGGCTACTAGGAAATGAAAAGAAATTTTCAAAAAGTTCTTTTTATTTAGGGCTAATTTAATGTGAACTTTATACGAACGTTAATGTATAAATGCACGATCACAACTCCTACTGTAGGAATCTCCCCGTAGTGACTCGAATATTTTTAGAAAGCTAAGTGAATTAGCTACAACTTTTGTGTTGGAACCATTCCAAAGTTCTTGCAAGAAAGTGGCCAAAAGCTCAACGGAAGTGAATATGGTGCATTTTGAGGTACTTTCCAGCATACCTTTAGTATTTTGGTCATAAGTTGGGCTACAAAAATGATTTTTAGGTGAAGCTAGATGCATTGCAAAGCTAACACACAAGGCTACTGGAAAAAGGATACAAAATGTTCAAAAAGTTGAAATTTGAAAAAGTGCTTTTTATTGGGGCCTATTGTATGCGAAATTTATATAAACGTTAATGTACAAATGCACAAATCACTACTCCCCATGTAGGAACCTCCACAAAGTGAATCTTTTGTTTTTGGAAAGGTAAGTGAGTTAGCTACAACTTTTGTGATAGAACCATTCCAAAGTTCTTGGAAGAAAGGTTCCAAAAGCTCAAAGGAAATGACAGTGGTGCATTGTAAGGTAGTTTTCGGCATACCTTTAGCATTTTAATCATATCTTGGGCTAAAAAAATGATTTTTAAGTGAAACAAGATGCGTTGGAAAGCTGACATGTAGGGCTACTAGGAAATGAAAAGAAATTTTCAAAAAGTTCTTTTTATTTAGGGCTAATTTAATGTGAACTTTATACGAACGTTAATGTATAAATGCACGATCACAACTCCTACTGTAGGAATCTCCCCATAGTGACTCGAATATTTTTAGAAAGCTAAGTTAATTAGCTACAACTTTTGTGTTGGAACCATTCCAAAGTTCTTGCAAGAAAGTGGCCAAAAGCTCAACGGAAGTGAATATGGTGCATTTTGAGGTACTTTCCAGCATACCTTTAGTATTTTGGTCATAACTTAGGCTACAAAAATGATTTTTAGGTGAAGCTAGATGCATTGCAAAGCTAACACACAGGGCTACTGGAAAAGGATACAAAATGTTCAAAAAGTTGAAATTTGAAAAAGTGCTTTTTATTGGGGCCTACTGTATGCGAAATTTATATGAACGTTAATGTACAAATGCACAAATCACTACTCCCCATGTATGAACCTCGACAAAGTGAATCTTTTGTTTTTGGAAAGGTAAGTGAGTTAGCTACAACTTATGTGATAGAACCATTCCAAAGTTCTTGGAAGAAAGGTTCCAAAAGCTCAAAGGAAATGACAGTGGTGCATTGTAAGGTAGTTTTCGGCATACCTATAGTATTTTGATCATATCTTGGGCTAAAAAAATGATTTTTAAGTGAAACAAGATGCGTTGGAAAGCTAACACGTAGGGCTACTAGTAAACGAAAAGAAATTTTCAAAAAGTTCTTTTTATTTAGGGCTAATTTGATGTGAACTTTATACGAACATTTATGTATAAATGCACGATCACAACTCCTACTGTAGGAATCTCCCCAAAGTGACTCGAATATTTTTAGAAAGCTAAGTGAATTAGCTACAACTTTTGTGTTGGAAACATTCCAAATTTATTGCAATAAAGTGGCCAAAAGCTCAACGGAAGTGAATATGGTGCATTTTGAGGTACTTTCCAGCATATCTTTAGTATTTTAGTCATAACTTGGGCTACAAAAATGATTTTTTGGTGAAACTAGATGCATTGCAAAGCTAACACACAGGGCTACTGGAAAAGGATACAAAATGTTCAAAAATTTGAAATTTCAAAAAGTGCTTTTTATTTGGGCCTATTGTATGCGAAATTTATATAAACGTTAATGTACAAATGCACAAATCACTACTCCCCATGTAGGAACCTCCACAAAGTGAATCTTTTGTTTTTGGAAAGGTAAGTGAGTTAGCTACAACTTTTGTGATAGAACCATTCCAATGTTCTTGGAAGAAAGGTTCCAAAAGCTCAAAGGAAATGACAGTGGTGCATTGTAAGGTAGTTTTCGGCATACCTATAGTATTTTGATCATATCTTGGGCTAAAAAAATGATTTTTAAGTGAAACAAGATGCGTTGGAAAGCTAACACGTAGGGCTACTAGTAAACGAAAAGAAATTTTCAAAAAGTTCTTTTTATTTAGGGCTAATTTGATGTGAACTTTATACGAACATTAATGTATAAATGCACGATCACAACTCCTACTGTAGGAATCTCCCCAAAGTGACTCGAATATTTTTAGAAAGCTAAGTGAATTAGCTACAACTTTTGTGTTGGAAACATTCCAAATTTATTGCAATAAAGTGGCCAAAAGCTCAACGGAAGTGCATATGGTGCATTTTGAGGTACTTTCCAGCATACCTTTAGTATTTTGGTCATAACTTGGGCTACAAAAATGATTTTTAGGTGAAACTAGATGCATTGCAAAGCTAACACACAGGGCTACTGGAAAAGGATACAAAATGTTCAAAAATTTGAAATTTCAAAAAGTGCTTTTTATTGGGGCCTATTGTATGCGAAATTTATATAAACGTTAATGTACAAATGCACAAATCACTACTCCCCATGTAGGAACCTCCACAAAGTGAATCTTTTGTTTTTGGAAAGGTAAGTGAGTTAGCTACAACTTTTGTGATAGAACCATTCCAAAGTTCTTGGAAGAAAGGTTCCAAAAGCTCAAAGGAAATGACAGTGGTGCATTGTAAGGTAGTTTTCGGCATACCTTTAGTATTTTAATCATATCTTGGGCTAAAAAAATGATTTTTAAGTGAAACAAGATGCGTTGGAAAGCTGACATGTAGGGCTACTAGGAAATGGAAAGAAATTTTCAAAAAGTTCTTTTTATTTAGGGCTAATTTAATGTGAACTTTATACGAACGTTAATGTATAAATGCACGATCACAACTCCTACTGTAGGAATCTCCCCGTAGTGACTCGAATATTTTTAGAAAGCTAAGTTAATTAGCTACAACTTTTGTGTTGGAACCATTCCAAAGTTCTTGCAAGAAAGTGGCCAAAAGCTCAACGGAAGTGAATATGGTGCATTTTGAGGTACTTTCCAGCATACCTTTAGTATTTTGGTCATAACTTAGGCTACAAAAATGATTTTTAGGTGAAGCTAGATGCATTGCAAACCTAACACACAGGGCTACTAGAAAAGGATACAAAATGTTCAAAAAGTTGAAATTTGAAAAAGTGCTTTTTATTGGGGCCTATTGTATGCGAAATTTATATGAACGTTAATGTACAAATGCACAAATCACTACTCCCCATGTATGAACCTCCACAAAGTGAATCTTTTGTTTTTGGAAAGGTAACCGAGTTAGCTACAACTTTTGTGATAGAACCATTCCAAAGTTCTTGCAAGAAAGGTTCCAAAAGCTCAAAGGAAATGACAGTGGTGCATTGTAAGGTAGTTTTCGGCATACCTTTAGTATTTTAATCATATCTTGGGATAAAAAAATGATTTTTAAGTGAAACAAGATGCGTTGGAAAGCTAACACATAGGGCTACTAGAAAATGAAAAGAAAGTTTCAAAAAGTACTTTTTATTTAGGGCTAATTAGATGTGAACTTTATACGAACGTTAATGTATAAATGGACGATCACAACTCCTACTGTAGGAATCTCCCGGAAGTGACTCGAATATTTTTAGAAAGCTAAGAGAATTAGCTACAACTTTTGTGTTGGAACCATTCCAAATTTCTTGCAAGAAAGTGGCCAAAAGCTCAACGGAAGTGAATATGGTGCATTTTGAGGTACTTTCCAGCATACCTTTAGTATTAAAATTTGAAATTTCAAAAAGTGCTTTTTATTGGGGCCTATTGTATGCGAAATTTATATAAACGTTAATGTACAAATGCACAAATCACTACTCCCCATGTAGGAACCTCCACAAAGTGAATCTTTTGTTTTTGGAAAGGTAAGTGAGTTAGCTACAACTTTTGTGATAGAACCATTCCAAAGTTCTTGGAAGAAAGGTTCCAAAAGCTCAAAGGAAATGACAGTGGTGCATTGTAAGGTAGTTTTCGGCATACCTTTAGTATTTTAATCATATCTTGGGCTAAAAAAATGATTTTTAAGTGAAACAAGATGCGTTGGAAAGCTGACATGTAGGGCTACTAGGAAAGGAAAAGAAATTTTCAAAAAGTTCTTTTTATTTAGGGCTAATTTAATGTGAACTTTATACGAACGTTAATGTATAAATGCACGATCACAACTCCTACTGTAGGAATCTCCCCGTAGTGACTCGAATATTTTTAGAAAGCTAAGTTAATTAGCTACAACTTTTGTGTTGGAACCATTCCAAAGTTCTTGCAAGAAAGTGGCCAAAAGCTCAACGGAAGTGAATATGGTGCATTTTGAGGTACTTTCCAGCATACCTTTAGTATTTTGGTCATAACTTAGGCTACAAAAATGATTTTTAGGTGAAGCTAGATGCATTGCAAAGCTAACACACAGGGCTACTGGAAAAGGATATAAAATGTTCAAAAAGTTGAAATTTGAAAAAGTGCTTTTTATTGGGGCCTATTGTATGCGAAATTTATATGAACGTTAATGTACAAATGCACAAATCACTACTCCCCATGTATGAACCTCCACAAAGTGAATCTTTTGTTTTTGGAAAGGTAACTGAGTTAGCTACAACTTTTGTGATAGAACCATTCCAAAGTTCTTGCAAGAAAGGTTCCAAAAGCTCAAAGGAAATGACAGTGGTGCATTGTAAGGTAGTTTTCGGCATACCTTTAGTATTTTAATCATATCTTGGGATAAAAAAATGATTTTTAAGTGAAACAAGATGCGTTGGAAAGCTAACACATAGGGCTACTAGAAAATGAAAAGAAAGTTTCAAAAAGTACTTTTTATTTAGGGCTAATTAGATGTGAACTTTATACGAACGTTAATGTATAAATGGACGATCACAACTCCTACTGTAGGAATCTCCCGGAAGTGACTCGAATATTTTTAGAAAGCTAAGAGAATTAGCTACAACTTTTGTGTTGGAACCATTCCAAATTTCTTGCAAGAAAGTGGCCAAAAGCTCAACGGAAGTGAATATGGTGCATTTTGAGGTACTTTCCAGCATACCTTTAGTATTAAAATTTGAAATTTCAAAAAGTGCTTTTTATTGGGGCCTATTGTATGCGAAATTTATATAAACGTTAATGTACAAATGCACAAATCACTACTCCCCATGTAGGAACCTCCACAAAGTGAATCTTTTGTTTTTGGAAAGGTAAGTGAGTTAGCTACAACTTTTGTGATAGAACCATTCCAAAGTTCTTGGAAGAAAGGTTCCAAAAGCTCAAAGGAAATGACAGTGGTGCATTGTAAGGTAGTTTTCGGCATACCTTTAGTATTTTAATCATATCTTGGGCTAAAAAAATGATTTTTAAGTGAAACAAGATGCGTTGGAAAACTGACATGTAGGGCTACTAGGAAATGAAAAGAAATTTTCAAAAAGTTCTTTTTATTTAGGGCTAATTTAATGTGAACTTTATACGAACGTTAATGTATAAATGCACGATCACAACTCCTACTGTAGGAATCTCCCCGTAGTGACTCGAATATTTTTAGAAAGCTAAGTTAATTAGCTACAACTTTTGTGTTGGAACCATTCCAAAGTTCTTGCAAGAAAGTGGCCAAAAGCTCAACGGAAGTGAATATGGTGCATTTTGAGGTACTTTCCAGCATACCTTTAGTATTTTGGTCATAACTTAGGCTACAAAAATGATTTTTAGGTGAAGCTAGATGCATTGCAAAGCTAACACACAGGGCTACTGGAAAAGGATACAAAATGTTCAAAAAGTTGAAATTTGAAAAAGTGCTTTTTATTGGGGCCTATTGTATGCGAAATTTATATGAACGTTAATGTAAAAATGCACAAATCACTACTCCCCATGTATGAACCTCCACAAAGTGAATCTTTTGTTTTTGGAAAGGTAACTGAGTTAGCTACAACTTTTGTGATAGAACCATTCCAAAGTTCTTGCAAGAAAGGTTCCAAAAGCTCAAAGGAAATGACAGTGGTGCATTGTAAGGTAGTTTTCGGCATACCTTTAGTATTTTAATCATATCTTGGGATAAAAAAATGATTTTTAAGTGAAACAAGATGCGTTGGAAAGCTAACACATAGGGCTACTAGAAAATGAAAAGAAAGTTTCAAAAAGTACTTTTTATTTAGGGCTAATTAGATGTGAACTTTATACGAACGTTAATGTATAAATGGACGATCACAACTCCTACTGTAGGAATCTCCCGGAAGTGACTCGAATATTTTTAGAAAGCTAAGAGAATTAGCTACAACTTTTGTGTTGGAACCATTCCAAATTTCTTGCAAGAAAGTGGCCAAAAGCTCAACGGAAGTGAATATGGTGCATTTTGAGGTACTTTCCAGCATACCTTTAGTATTTTGGTCATAACTTGGGCAACAAAAATGATTTTTAGGTGAAACTAGAAGCATTGCAAAGCTAACACACAGGGCTACTGGAAAAGGATACAAAATGTTCAAAAAGTTGAAATTTCAAAAAGTGCTTTTTAGTGGGGACTATTGTATGCGAAATTTATATGAACGTTAATGTATAAATGCACAAATCACTACTCCCCATGTAGGAACCTCCACAAAGTGAATCTTTTGTTTTTGGAAAGGTAAGTGAGTTAGCTACAACTTATGTGATAGAACCATTCCAAATTTCTTGCAAGAAAGGTTCCAAAAGCTCAAAGGAAATGACAGTGGTGCATTGTAAGGTAGTTTTCGGCATACCTATAGTATTTTGATCATATCTTGGGCTAAAAAAATGATTTTTAAGTGAAACAAGATGCGTTGGAAAGCTAACATGTAAGGCTACTAGGAAACGAAAAGAAATTTTCAAAAAGTTCTTTTTATTTAGGGATAATTTGATGTGAACTTTATACGAAGGTTAATGTATAAATGCACGATCACAACTCCTACTGTAGGAATCTCCCCGAAGTGACTCGAATATTTTTAGAAAGCTAAGTGAATTAGCTACAACTTTTTTGTTGGAACCATTCCAAATTTCTTGCAAGAAAGTGGCCAAAAGCTCAACGGAATTGAATATGGTGCATTTTGAGGTACTTTCCATTATACCTTTAGTATTTTGGTCATAACTTGGGCTACAAAAATGATTTTTAGGTGAAACTAGATGCATTGCAAAGCTAACACACAGGGCTACTGGAAAAGGATACAAAATGTTCAAAAAGTTGAAATTTGAAAAAGTGCTTTTTATTGGGGCCTATTGTATGCTAAATTTATATGAACGTTAATGTACAAATGCACAAATCACTACTCCCCATGTAGGAACCTCCACAAAGTGAATCTTTTGTTTTTGGAAAGGTAAGTGAGTTAGCTACAACTTTTGTGATAGAACCATTCCAAAGTTCTTCCAAGAAAGGTTCCAAAAGTTCAAAGGAAATGACAGTGGTGCATTGTAAGGTAGTTTTCGGCATACCTTTAGTATTTTAAACATATCTTGGGCTAAAAAAATCATTTTTAAGTGAAACAAGATGCGTTAGAAAACTAACACGTAGGGCTACTAGGAAATGAAAAGAAATTTTCAAAAAGTGCTTTTTATTCAGGGCTAATTAGATGTGAACTTTATACGAACGTTAATGTATAAATGCACGATCACAACTCCTACTGTAGGAATCTCCCCAAAGTGACTCGAATATTAATAGAAAGCTAAGTGAATTAGCTACAACTTTTATGTTGGAACCATTCCAAATTTCTTGCAAGAAAGTGGCCAAAAGCTCAACGGAAGTGACTATGGTGCATTTTGAGGTACTTTCCAACATACCTTTAGTATTTTTGTCATAACTTGGGCTACAAAAATGATTTTTAGGTGAAACTAGATGTATTGCAAAGCTAACACACAGGGCTACAGGAAAAGGATACAAAATGTTCAAAAAGTTGAAATTCCAAAAAGTGTTTTTTATTGGGGCCTATTGTATGCGAAATTTATATGAACGTTAATGTACAAATGCACAAATCACTACTCCCCATGTATGAACCTCGACAAAGTGAATCTTTTGTTTTTGGAAAGGTAAGTGAGTTAGCTACAACTTTTGTGATAGAACCATTCCAAAGTTCTTGGAAGAAAGGTTCCAAAAGCTCAAAGGAAATGACAGTGGTGCATTGTAAGGTAGTTTTCGGCATACCTTTAGTATTTTAATCATATCTTGGGATAAAAAAATGATTTTTAAGTGAAACAAGATGCGTTGGAAAGCTAACACATAGGGCTACTAGAAAATGAAAAGAAAGTTTCAAAAAGTACTTTTTATTTAGGGCTAATTAGATGTGAACTTTATACGAACGTTAATGTATAAATGGACGATCACAACTCCTACTGTAGGAATCTCCCCAATGTGACTCGAATATTTTTAGAAAGATAAGTGAATTAGCTACAACTTTTGTGTCGGAACCATTCCAAATTTATTGCAAGAAAGTGGCCAAAAGCTCAACGGAAGTGAATATGGTGCATTTTGAGGTACTTTCCAGCATACCTTTAGTATTTTGGTCATAACTTGGGCAACAAAAATGATTTTTAGGTGAAACTAGAAGCATTGCAAAGCTAACACACAGGGCTACTGGAAAAGGATACAAAATGTTCAAAAAGTTGAAATTTCAAAAAGTGCTTTTTAGTGGGGACTATTGTATGCGAAATTTATATGAACGTTAATGTATAAATGCACAAATCACTACTCCCCATGTAGGAACCTCCACAAAGTGAATCTTTTGTTTTTGGAAAGGTAAGTGAGTTAGCTACAACTTATGTGATAGAACCATTCCAAATTTCTTGCAAGAAAGGTTCCAAAAGCTCAAAGGAAATGACAGTGGTGCATTGTAAGGTAGTTTTCGGCATACCTATAGTATTTTGATCATATCTTGGGCTAAAAAAATGATTTTTAAGTGAAACAAGATGCGTTGGAAAGCTAACATGTAAGGCTACTAGGAAACGAAAAGAAATTTTCAAAAAGTTCTTTTTATTTAGGGATAATTTGATGTGAACTTTATACGAAGGTTAATGTATAAATGCACGATCACAACTCCTACTGTAGGAATCTCCCCGAAGTGACTCGAATATTTTTAGAAAGCTAAGTGAATTAGCTACAACTTTTTTGTTGGAACCATTCCAAATTTCTTGCAAGAAAGTGGCCAAAAGCTCAACGGAATTGAATATGGTGCATTTTGAGGTACTTTCCATTATACCTTTAGTATTTTGGTCATAACTTGGGCTACAAAAATGATTTTTAGGTGAAACTAGATGCATTGCAAAGCTAACACACAGGGCTACTGGAAAAGGATACAAAATGTTCAAAAAGTTGAAATTTGAAAAAGTGCTTTTTATTGGGGCCTATTGTATGCTAAATTTATATGAACGTTAATGTACAAATGCACAAATCACTACTCCCCATGTAGGAACCTCCACAAAGTGAATCTTTTGTTTTTGGAAAGGTAAGTGAGTTAGCTACAACTTTTGTGATAGAACCATTCCAAAGTTCTTCCAAGAAAGGTTCCAAAAGTTCAAAGGAAATGACAGTGGTGCATTGTAAGGTAGTTTTCGGCATACCTTTAGTATTTTAAACATATCTTGGGCTAAAAAAATCATTTTTAAGTGAAACAAGATGCGTTAGAAAACTAACACGTAGGGCTACTAGGAAATGAAAAGAAATTTTCAAAAAGTGCTTTTTATTCAGGGCTAATTAGATGTGAACTTTATACGAACGTTAATGTATAAATGCACGATCACAACTCCTACTGTAGGAATCTCCCCAAAGTGACTCGAATATTAATAGAAAGCTAAGTGAATTAGCTACAACTTTTATGTTGGAACCATTCCAAATTTCTTGCAAGAAAGTGGCCAAAAGCTCAACGGAAGTGACTATGGTGCATTTTGAGGTACTTTCCAACATACCTTTAGTATTTTTGTCATAACTTGGGCTACAAAAATGATTTTTAGGTGAAACTAGATGTATTGCAAAGCTAACACACAGGGCTACAGGAAAAGGATACAAAATGTTCAAAAAGTTGAAATTCCAAAAAGTGTTTTTTATTGGGGCCTATTGTATGCGAAATTTATATGAACGTTAATGTACAAATGCACAAATCACTACTCCCCATGTAGGAACCTCCACAAAGTGAATCTTTTGTTTTTGGAAAGGTAAGTGAGTTAGCTACAACTTTTGTGATAGAACCATTCCAAAGTTCTTGGATGAAAGGTTCCAAAAGCTCAAAGGAAATGACAGTGGTGCATTGTATGGTAGTTTTCGGCATACCTTTAGTATTTTAATCATATCTTGGGCTAAAAAAATGATTTTTAAGTGAAAAAAGATGCGTTGGAAAGCTAACACGTAGGGCTAATTTGATGTGAACTTTATACGAACGTTACTGTATAAATGCACGATCACAACTCCTACTGTAGGAATCTCCCCGAAGTGACTCGAATATTTTTAGAAAGCTAAGTGTATTAGCTACAACTTTTGTGTTGGAAACATTCCAAATTTCTTGCAATAAAGTGGCCAAAAGCTCAACGGAAGTGAATATGGTGCATTTTGAGGTACTTTCCATTATACCTTTAGTATTTTGGTCATAACTTGGGCTACAAAAATATTTTTTAGGTGAAACTAGATGCATTGCAAAGCTAACACACAGGGCTACTGGAAAAGTCTACAAAATGTTTAAAAATTTGAAATTTCAAAAAGTGCTTTTTAGTGGGGCCTATTGTATGCGAAATTTATATGAACGTTAATGTACAAATGCACAAATCACTACTCCCCATGTAAGAACCTCCACAAAGTGAATCTTTTGTTTTTGGAAAGCTAAGTGAGTTAGCTACAACTTATGTGATAGAACCATTCCAAAGTTCTTGCAAGAAAGGTTCCAAAAGCTCAAAGGAAATGACAGTGGTGCATTATAAGGTAGTTTTCGGCATACCTATAGTATTTTGATCATATCTTGGGCCAAAAAAATGATTTTTAAGTGAAACAAGATGCGTTGCAAAGCTAACACGTAGGGCTACTAGGAAACGAAAATAAATTTTCAAAAAGTTCTTTTTATTTAGGGCTAATTTGATGTGAACTTTATACGAACGTTAATGTATAAATGGACGATCACAACTCCTACTGTAGGAATCTCCCCAAAGTGACTCGAATATTTTTAGAAAGCTAAGTGAATTAGCTACAACTTTTGTGTTGGAACCATTCCAAATTTCTTGCAAGAAAGTGGCCAAAAGCTCAACGGAAGTGACTATGGTGCATTTTGAGGTACTTTCCATCATACCTTTAGTATTTTGGTCATAACTTGGGCAACAAAAATGATTTTTAGGTGACACCAGATGCATTGCAAAGCTAACACACAGGGCTACTGGAAAAGGATACAAAATGTTCAAAAAGTTGAAATTTCAAAAAGTCCTTTTTAGTGGGGCCTATTGTATGCGAAATTTATATGAACGTTAATGTACAAATGCACAAATCACTACTCCCCATGTAGGAACCTCCACAAAGTGAATCTTTTGTTTTTGGAAAGGTAAGTGAGTTAGCTACAACTTTTGTGATAGAACCATTCCAAAGTTCTTGCAAGAAAGGTTCCAAAAGCTCAAAGGAAATGACAATGGTGCATTGTAAGGTAGTTTTCGGCATACCTTTAGTATTTTAATCATATCTTGGGCTAAAAAAATCATTTTTAAGTGAAACAAGATGTGTTGGAAAGCTAACACATAGGGCTACTAGAAAATGAAAAGGAATTTTCAAAAACTGCTTTTTATTTAGGGCTAATTAGATGTGAACTTTATACGAACGTTAATGTATAAATGCACGATCACAACTCCTACTGTAGGAATCTCCCCAAAGTGACTCGAATATTTTTAGAAAGATAAGTGAATTAGCTACAACTTTTGTGTTGGAACCATTCCAAATTTCTTGCAAGAAAGTGGCCAAAAGCTCAACGGAAGTGACTATGGTGCATTTTGAGGTACTTTCCAGCATACCTTTAGTATTTTGCTCATAACTTGGGCAACAAAAATGATTTTTAGGTGAAACTAGATGCATTGCAAAGCTAACACACAGGGCTACTGGAAAAGGATACAAAATGTTCAAAAAGTTGTAATTTCAAAAAGTGCTTTTTAGTGGGGCCTATTGTATGCGAAATTTATATGAACGTTAATGTACAAATGCACAAATCACTACTCCCCATGTAGGAACCTCCACAAAGTGAATCTTTTATTTTTGGAAAGGTAAGTGAGTCAGCTACAACTTATGTGATAGAACCATTCCAAAGTTCTTGGAAGAAAGGTTCCAAAAGCTCAAAGGAAATAACAGTGGTGCATTGTAAGGTAGTTTTCGGCATACCTATAGTATTTTGATCATATCTTGGGCTAAAAAAATGATTTTTAAGTGAAACAAGATGCGTTGGAAAGCTAACATGTAAGGCTACTAGGAAATGAAAAGAAATTTTCAAAAAGTTCTTTTTATTTAGGGCTAATTTGATGTGAACTTTATACGAACGTTAATGTATAAATGCACGATCACAACTCCTACTGTAGGAATCTCCCCGTAGTGACTCGAATATTTTTAGAAGGCTAAGTGAATTAGCTACAACTTTTGTGTTGGAACCATTCCAAATTTCTTGCAAGAAGGTGGCCAACAGCTCAACGGAAGTGAATATGGTGCATTTTGAGGTACTTTCCAGCATACATTTAGTATTTTGGTCATAACTTGGGCTACAAAAATGATTTTTAGGTGAAACTAGATGCATTGCAAAGCTAACATACAGGGCTACTGGAAAAGGATACAAAATGTTCAAAAAGTTGAAATTTCAAAAAGTGCTTTTTATTGAAATACATGATGACAACTCCTACTGTAGGAATTTCCCCAAAGTGACTCGAATATTTTTAGAATGCTAAGTGAATTAGCTACAACTTTTGTATCGGAACCATTCCAAATTTCTTGCAAGAAAGTGGCCAAAAGCTCAACGGAAGTGACTATGGTGCATTTTGAGGTACTTTCCATCATACCTTTAGTATTTTGGTCATAACTTGGGCAACAAAAATGATTTTTAGGTGACACCAGATGCATTGCAAAGCTAACACACAGGGCTACTGGAAAAGGATACAAAATGTTCAAAAAGTTGAAATTTCAAAAAGTCCTTTTTAGTGGGGCCTATTGTATGCGAAATTTATATGAACGTTAATGTACAAATGCACAAATCACTACTCCCCATGTAGGAACCTCCACAAAGTGAATCTTTTGTTTTTGGAAAGGTAAGTGAGTTAGCTACAACTTTTGTGATAGAACCATTCCAAAGTTCTTGCAAGAAAGGTTCCAAAAGCTCAAAGGAAATGACAATGGTGCATTGTAAGGTAGTTTTCGGCATACCTTTAGTATTTTAATCATATCTTGGGCTAAAAAAATCATTTTTAAGTGAAACAAGATGTGTTGGAAAGCTAACACATAGGGCTACTAGAAAATGAAAAGGAATTTTCAAAAACTGCTTTTTATTTAGGGCTAATTAGATGTGAACTTTATACGAACGTTAATGTATAAATGCACGATCACAACTCCTACTGTAGGAATCTCCCCAAAGTGACTCGAATATTTTTAGAAAGATAAGTGAATTAGCTACAACTTTTGTGTTGGAACCATTCCAAATTTCTTGCAAGAAAGTGGCCAAAAGCTCAACGGAAGTGACTATGGTGCATTTTGAGGTACTTTCCAGCATACCTTTTGTATTTTGCTCATAACTTGGGCAACAAAAATGATTTTTAGGTGAAACTAGATGCATTGCAAAGCTAACACACAGGGCTACTGGAAAAGGATACAAAATGTTCAAAAAGTTGTAATTTCAAAAAGTGCTTTTTAGTGGGGCCTATTGTATGCGAAATTTATATGAACGTTAATGTACAAATGCACAAATCACTACTCCCCATGTAGGAACCTCCACAAAGTGAATCTTTTATTTTTGGAAAGGTAAGTGAGTCAGCTACAACTTATGTGATAGAACCATTCCAAAGTTCTTGGAAGAAAGGTTCCAAAAGCTCAAAGGAAATAACAGTGGTGCATTGTAAGGTAGTTTTCGGCATACCTATAGTATTTTGATCATATCTTGGGCTAAAAAAATGATTTTTAAGTGAAACAAGATGCGTTGGAAAGCTAACATGTAAGGCTACTAGGAAATGAAAAGAAATTTTCAAAAAGTTCTTTTTATTTAGGGCTAATTTGATGTGAACTTTATACGAACGTTAATGTATAAATGCACGATCACAACTCCTACTGTAGGAATCTCCCCGTAGTGACTCGAATATTTTTAGAAGGCTAAGTGAATTAGCTACAACTTTTGTGTTGGAACCATTCCAAATTTCTTGCAAGAAGGTGGCCAAAAGCTCAACGGAAGTGAATATGGTGCATTTTGAGGTACTTTCCAGCATACATTTAGTATTTTGGTCATAACTTGGGCTACAAAAATGATTTTTAGGTGAAACTAGATGCATTGCAAAGCTAACATACAGGGCTACTGGAAAAGGATACAAAATGTTCAACAAGTTGAAATTTCAAAAAGTGCTTTTTATTGAAATACATGATGACAACTCCTACTGTAGGAATTTCCCCAAAGTGACTCGAATATTTTTAGAATGCTAAGTGAATTAGCTACAACTTTTGTATCGGAACCATTCCAAATTTCTTGCAAGAAAGTGGCCAAAAGCTCAACGGAAGTGACTATGGTGCATTTTGAGGTACTTTCCATCATACCTTTAGTATTTTGGTCATAACTTGGGCAACAAAAATGATTTTTAGGTGAAACTAGATGCATTGCAAAGCTAACACACAGCGCTACTGGAAAAGGATACAAAATGTTCAAAAAGTTTAAATTTCAAAAAGTGCTTTTTAGTGGGGCCTATTGTATGCGAAATTTATATGAACGTTAATGTACAAATGCACAAATCACTACTCCCCATGTAGGAACCTCCACAAAGTGAATCTTTTGTTTTTGGAAAGGTAAGTGAGTTAGCTACAACTTTTGTGATAGACCCATTCCAAAGTTCTTGCAAGAAAGGTTCCAAAAGCTCAAAGGAAATGACAATGGTGCATTGTAAGGTAGTTTTCGGCATACCTTTAGTATTTTAATCATATCTTGGGCTAAAAAAATCATTTTTAAGTGAAACAAGATGCGTTGGAAAGCTAACACATAGGGCTACTAGAAAATGAAAAGGAATTTTCAAAAAGTGCTTTTTATTTAGGGCTAATTTGATGTGAACTTTATACGAACGTTAATGTATAAATGCACGATCACAACTCCTACTGTAGGAATCTTCCCAAAGTGAATAGAATATTAATAGGAAGCTAAATGAATTAGCTACAACTTTTGTGTTGGAACAATTCCAAATTTCTTGCAAGAAAGTGGCCAAAAGCTCAACGGAAGTGAATATGGTGCATTTTGAGGTACTTTCCAGCATACCTTTAGTATTTTTGTCATAACTTGGGATACAGAAATGATTTTTAGGTGAAACTAGATGCATTGCAAAGCTAACACACAGGGCTACTGGAAAAGGATACAAAATGTTCAAAAAGTTGAAATTTCAAAAAGTGATTTTTAGTGGGGCCTATTGTATGCGAAATTTATATGAACGTTAATGTACAAATGCACAAATCACTACTCCCCATGTAGGAACCTCCACAAAGTGAATCTTTTGTTTTTGGAAAGGTAAGTGAGTTAGCTACAACTTTTGTGATAGAACCATTCCAAAGTTCTTGCAAGAAAGGTTCCAAAAGCTCAAAGGAAATGACAATGGTGCATTGTAAGGTAGTTTTCGGCATACCTTTAGTATTTTAATCATATCTTGGGCTAAAAAAATCATTTTTAAGTGAAACAAGATGCGTTGGAAAGCTAACACATAGGGCTACTAGAAAATGAAAAGGAATTTTCAAAAAGTGCTTTTTATTTAGGGCTAATTTGATGTGAACTGTATACGAACGTTAATGTATAAATGCACGATCACAACTCCTACTGTAGGAATCTTCCCAAAGTGAATAGAATATTAATAGGAAGCTAAATGAATTAGCTACAACTTTTGTGTTGGAACCATTCCAAATTTCATGCAAGAAAGTGGCCAAAAGCTCAACGGAAGTGAATATGGTGCATTTTGAGGTACTTTCCATCATACCTTTAGTATTTTTGTCATAACTTGGGATACAAAAATGATTTTTAGGTGAAACTAGATGCATTGCAAAGCTAACACACAGGGCTACTGGAAAAGGATACAAAATGTTCAAAAAGTTGAAATTTCAAAAAGTGCTTTTTATTGGGGCCTATTGTATGCGAAATTTATATGAACGTTAATGTACAAATGCACAAATCACTACTCCCCATGTAGGAACCTCCACAAAGTGAATCTTTTGTTTTTGGAAAGGTAAGTGAGCTAGCTACAACTTTTGTGATAGAACCATTCCAAAGTTCTTGAAATAAAGGTTCCAAAAGCTCAAAGGAAATGACAGTGGTGCATTGTAAGGTAGTTTTCGGCATACCTTTAGTATTTTAATCATATCTTGGGCTAAAAAAAATGACTTTTAAGTGAAACAAGATGCGTTGGAATGCTAACACATAGGGCTACTAGAAAATGAAAAGAAACTTTCAAAAAGTACTTTTTATTTAGGGCTAATTAGATGTGAACTTTATACGAACGTTAATGTATAAATGCACGATCACAACTCCTACTGTAGGAATCTCCCCAAAGTGACTCGAATATTTCTAGAAAGCTAAGTGAATTAGATACAACTTTTTTGTTGGAACCATTCCAAATTTCTTGCAAGAAAGTGGCCAAAAGCTCAACGGAAGTGAATATGGGGCATTTTGAGGTACTTTCCAGCATACCTTTAGTATTTTGGTCATAACTTGGGCTACAAAAATGATTTTTAGGTGAAACTAGATGCATTGCAAAGCTAACACACAGGGCTACTGGAAAAGGATACAAAATGTTCAAAAAGTTGAAATTTCAAAAAGTGCTTTTTATTGGGGCCTATTGTATGCGAAATTTATATGAACGTTAATGTACAAATGCACAAATCACTACTCCCCATGTAGGAACCTCCACAAAGTGAATCTTTTGTTTTTGGAAAGGAAAGTGAGTTAGCTACAACTTTTGTGATAGAACCATTCCAAAGTTCTTGAAAGAAAGGTTCCAAAAGCTCAAAGGAAATGACAGTGGTGCATTGTAAGGTAGTTTTCGGCATACCTATAGTATTTTGATCATATCTTGGGCTAAAAAAATGATTTTTAAGTGAAACAAGATGCGTTGGAAAGCTAACACATAGAGCTACTAGAAAATGAAAAGAAATTTTCAAAAAGTGATTTTTATTCAGGGCTAATTAGATGTGAACTTTATACGAACGTTAATGTATAAATGCACGATCACAACTCCTACTGTAAGAATCTCCCCAAAGTGACTCGAATATTTTTAGAAAGCTATGTGAATTAGCTACAACTTTTGTGTTGGAACCATTCCAAATTTCTTGCAAGAAAGTGGCCAAAAGCTTAACGGAAGTGAATATGGTGCATTTTGAGGTACTTTCCAGCATACCTTTAGTATTTTGGTCATAACTTGGGCTACAAAAATGATTTTTAGGTGAAACTAGATGTATTGCAAAGCTAACACACAGGGCTACTGGAAAATGATACAAAATGTTCAAAAAGTTGAAATTTCAAAAAGTGCTTTTTATTGGGGCCTATTGTATGCGAAATTTATATGAACGTTAATGTACAAATGCACAAATCACTACTCCCCATGTAGGAACCTCCACAAAGTGAATCTTTTGTTTTTGGAAAGGTAAGTGAGCTAGCTACAACTTTTGTGATAGAACCATTCCAAAGTTCTTGCAAGAAAGGTTTCAGAAGCTCAAAGGAAATGACAGTGGTGCATTGTAAGGTAGTTTTCGGCATACCTTTAGTATTTTAATCATATCTTGGGCTAAAAAAATGATTTTTAAGTAAAACAAGAAGCGTTGGAAAGCTAACACATAGGGCTACTAGAAAATGAAAAGAAATTTTCAAAAAGTGCTTTTTATTTAGGGCTAATTAGATGTGAACTTTATACGAACGTTAATGTATAAATGCACGATCACAACTCCTACTGTAGGAATCTCCCCAAAGTGACTCGAATATTTTTAGAAAGCTAAGTGATTTAGCTACAACTTTTGTGTTGGAACCGTTCCAAATTTCTTGCAAGAAAGTGGCCAAAAATTCAACGGAAGTGAATATGGTGCATTTTGAGGTACTTTCCAGCATACCTTTAGTATTTTGGTCATAACTTGGGCTACAAAAATGATTTTTAGGTGAAACTAGATGCATTGCAAAGCTAACACATAGGGCTACTGGAAAAGGATACAAAATGTTCAAAAAGTTGAAATTTCAAAAAGTGCTTTTTATTGGGGCCTATTGTATGCGAAATTTATATGAACGTTAATGTACAAATGCACAAATCACTACTCCCCATGTAGGAACCTCCACAAAGTGAATCTTTTGTTTTTGGAAAGGTAAGTGAGTTAGCTACAACTTTTGTGATAGAACCATTCCAAAGTTCTTGCAAGAAACGTTCCAAAAGCTCAAAGGAAATGACAGTGGTGCATTGTAAGGTAGTTTTCGGCATACCTATAGTATTTTGATCATATCATGGGCTAAAAAAATGATTTTTAAGTGAAACAAGATGCGTTGGAAAGCTAACACATAGGGCTACTAGAAAATGAAAAGAAAATTTCAAAAAGTGCTTTTTATTTGGGGCTAATTAGATGTGAACTTTATACGAACGTTAATGTATAAATGCACGATCACAACTCCTACTGTAGGAACCTCCCCGAAGTGACTCGAATATTAATAGAAAGCTAAGTGATATAAACATCACCACCTGAGTTTACTTGGCACCAGAACATGATTCTTTCTGCGCGGAATTTGCATTGGCATCTCCCTCGATTATGCAGAATGTTTGAAGATTTTTGACATCACTAACCGCTAGAGGATCTTTAAGGGCAGTGTCTTTATCATCTCATTTTTTTAGAGAAACCTCAGCAGGAATGACCATGTCTGTTTCTCTCTTTACTAGACCCTGCAGTGATGAGACATACAAAACAGAGGAAGTAACATGCCTCCTGATGATTAAGTGACCATGAAATATATATATGAATTGTAGTGGGGATCAGCCTTCCGAACTGACACATCTCTATCTTAGTTCTGACAAGAAGTCGTCTAAGCAGATAATGTAAGCTTTACATCGCAGTTCCTCCAGAAATTTTACTTTTACTTACGAAACATGTATACCAGCAACTACCGGAAGGAGGAAAAGAAAGAACAGCTCAACTGGTATACTGTCTGCTTGTTGAATATATCTTTAAGACTGAAACCCTGAGACCTAGAATAAGCTCAAAAGCATTCATGGATGCAGGTTTCTCTTTCATTTCTGTAACAAGATGTTCCTGCACAGAGGAATGTACTTGTCCCAATTAAACTTAAATTTTATTCTTTTACCAGAAAATAATGAAGCAGTATTATGTGAATTTAGCAAGATCACCCTCAGAGTCATTGTAGACAGCCTCTTCCTGCTCGAAGTGCTATGGCTCGTAATCTTTCCGGAATCACTCATTTTCTAGAATCTCAGCAACTTTTATTTGCCGCAACATAAAACGTGAAGTATACCAGCAGAACTCAACATGTATAAAGTAATTTGTCACAAGATAAAAAAAAATTAACAACTAAGACAAGAGAAAGGAACACAGTGTGACTGAACTAGTGATTAAGAGCTCTCGGACAGAGGATTCGGATCAAGAATACGTTTAAAAAGTACCTCTGCAATGGAGAAAAACCACAAAGAAAATGACAGATCAGCTGCATCTCGAACTCCAGTCACAAATTACCAAGAAAGGGAGTATGTCAGTTTCTAAATAGTTACATCATATGAAAAGTCTATCTGATATCTTACATGCAGTTGTACAAACGATTACTGATGATGATTTAATTACTCATATATTGAATGGATTCGGTCAACAATATGAGTTCATAGTGGTGAACTTGTCGACAAGAAACACAATATGCTCTGCAGAGACATGAGAACTTTCAGGATCTTGAATAGTTGAATCTGTTCAAGCTGGAGTTCCTTAAAATCCGGAATGTAATTATAGCCAGTTTTCATGTTATGTTACTAACCGTTTTTCTGCTTCTCACAAAAGGTGGTATGTTGGCAGTGGAGCTACTTCACATGTCACCGCTGACTTAAGCAGCAAAAACTCGAGACCAAAATAAACGAGCACAGTTCGAGCTCGAGTTCGTTATGCATACAATTGCACTCGAACTCAAGATCGAGAGCTCGTTGAGAAACGACATTCTGAAATTGTTGCACCTTTTCTCATTTTTCCAAGTATATTTCTTTTGATGTTACAATATATTAGCAAAAACTCAACTAAGGTTCAGTCATCATGATTCATCATAAAACATTTTTCCCATGGCAAAAATGAAACTTCAGCCATGTCTTGCTCATATAGACACAAAATTCTGGCAGACTAACCTGTTCAGATGTTTCCTCAAGCGAAGCATATGCAGTCGAGGCACTAGTAGCCTGGAAATCTAAGAAGCTCATGAGTTCCATAAAAAGTTTTACCGGCGATGTTCCAATCCTTCTCCAGAATTCCAGCTTTCCCACGGCTAACCATTTCATTGTGAAAAGCTGAGGCGATGCAGTAAATCGAAGTTTTAGGAATCAGCCAACGAATATGCTTTTGCATACAGAGGACTCCCTCTTATTTTTCCCATGGCCCTGCTGTAGACTCCCCCGTCTCCCGGGTTGATGGTGGCCCATCAAATGTGCAGACTGTATGTTGATCTTCTTCCCCATGAGAGTTTCGACAGCTAATAAGTTAGATAACAGTGTTGCTGTCGTAAATTACAGCAGCATTGCGACCTGAGAGTTGAGCAACGCCAAATTTGTCCTCCCTGTGTGACCGTGCAGTCAGTGAAGAAATTATCTGGGCACACCATGCGCATAGCTGCATTATTGGCATTAGAAATCAGTAAATGCACTTTTCGCGTGTTGTTAGCCATGTTAAAGCTCCTTCTGACTTAGAGTACTCTGATGGTTTGAGTCCAGCCTCTGCTGCATCTACTAAGTACTATATGAATTTTTGGATGCATTCACTAGATACACTTTATCTTATGACAGCAAAGAGTAGGCATTGTCTTTTTTAAAACACGCCTTAATTTCTGTTAGAGGAAGTTTCAAACTAAGATTAAAGCCTTTCAGTCAGACTGTGGTATAATTATCTCAACTCATTGGGTGTATTAGTGAGACATCCATGTCCACACACTCCCCAACAGAATGGGATCCCTGAGAGAAAACATCAACGTATAACTGAAATGGGCCTTACACTTCTACCTCAGACCTTACTTCCTTCAAAATAATGTGCATGGTCAGAATTCATCATTATCTGGTTCACAAGCTACATCACAGATACAAGCAGCATCGCATATACAACCAACACTCAAAGATTTGAAAATGTTAAATATAATTCCAACATTTTTTTTATATTTTGAATGATTTTTTAGAATTTTGAACGTTTTCAAACTTTTATAGGCTTGCTTTTAATATACTTAAATAAATTGCTTCAAATTTTATTAAAGGAACCATGAATCAGTTAAATACAGAGCTACAGCAGAACCTGAAGCAAGGCACTGTGAATACGACTTCGGGTAGCGTGGATGACTAATCTGGAATCATGTAATTATAGTGATTTCTTCTTCTGCAGATCAATTCCATCATGAATGTTGTGCAGATGTGCGAGAATCTTAAGCACCAGAGTTCACATATCCTAGGTGGTATTTGTAGTTTAGTTGGAAGCATTTTACTTATAGATGGATCTGTAAAGTATAAGAATGGAACTTATTCTTCAGGAGAAAGAGTATCTGAAGAGGTATACCATTTAGGCTGCATATTTAAGCATTGTAGAATTAATTGTGTGCCGTCGTTCATGGTGCATCTTGGGTGCCTTGAGCATGCACAATCTGCAATTAAGCATCAAGTTCCTCTGGGCAGCAGGCCTTTGGATCACTGTAGCTGAAATGGTTGATGTGATAAACAACATATTATTGTAATCAAGTTCTAGGACTTGCTGACAGATAGCTTGGATTTCGGTGATATAAGTCGTAAAGAGGAAAAAGCAGAAACTGTTTTTAATCCTCTTCCATTAAATCATCAAGCTTTATGAGCTGAAGATATTAACAGACAGGGTTTTGGCCTTAATAATAATCCGACATATTGTTCCTGGTAGAATTAGTTGAGGCTAGACAAGGAGGAAAATAAGATGTTTGTAGATAGGAAAACATAATAAAAGGCCATCTTCGAAATGTAAAAGGAGCTTGAATAGCTTGTTAATTCCCGCCTTCATTTGAATCCAAAATTTGATCGTTGTAGTTTTCTGGCTTTCTCAGCTGAGTAGTCATTCTAATTGCATTAGATGCTTATCTTCAGAGCCTATCTTCTTTTTCACCTTCTTACATCTGCTTATCAGATGTCTGAATCGTAATATAGAAGCTCCATTGTGGTTTTTATTATTATAAACATATCTATGACAGAAAACTCCAGTGCTTGGTTTTTCTTGGCGATTTGGTAATATGATCGCACTAAACTTGTTGATTGCACGTGCAATTTTGTGTTACTCAGACCTCAAATTTCTCAGGTATTCAATGATTCCTGGCTTCGAAAGCACAAAAATTCAATTATAACTTACTTGTTTTTCCATATTTTTTATCTCTCATCTAATGACACTTCTTGAATGTTACATTTGCTTCTCGTTAATTAGTCAATGATTTAGAAGCTTCTTATGCTGCTTCATGATCCTTATTATTGAGTTAGGTTTGCCTGGCACGAAGGATTAGTGTCCTTTCCCATACACGGGGTGGCCATTTTGAGCTCTTTCAAGATGTATGGTAGGTGGTTTGAGTATTGATTTATTTCTGGTAGTCGTGGGACCTCGTCTTTGTCTTAAAGGATTTGGTAGTCTATTATTAGGCTGACTCTTGCCAAAGTTCAAGCTTTGCATTATTGTATTAGTTTCTGAACGGCACTACTCCTTGAAGTACGATGTGATAATATAAAGTCAGTGGCTTCTTTTTTATTTTTTGTTTTTAATTTAACCGGAGTTATTATACTTGCCGGTGAAGCACCACGTCATTGTATAAATTAGTCTTCTTTCACCAGTTTTGAGTTACAATCATACAGTTTTGTGCTCTCTCAAAAGCATACAAAGAAAACTCACTGCCTACTTGATAAGTATTTCCTAGTTAGGTGTTCTGTTATACGAACTATTTTATGAAAAATAATTAGTTTTAGAACTGATCGACTGGACAGAACTTCTTCACAAAGAGCATTTTTGTATGTTCTGGAGATCCCTTTTAGTTTGAGTTCTTTGACATCTGGTTGCTAATGTAACTCAGATGAAGTGGAACTAGATAGATCCATGGTAAAGATGAGTTAAGTTCCCAAGTTGTGGTACACGAGTTTTTCGCAGGTCTGTGATATCCACCTTAAGCGTAGAGAAGAGTCAACTTCGTGCATTAATAGTTATCTCAGTGTGCAGATATTGGTGGGATGACTAGTCTCATACCTAAAGATGTGTCCTCGGGAGGAGACTGATTATGTAATCTGATAGATTATTATTGGCACTGTCTTTATTTTAGTGAAGGAAATAAGCAATTGTAGGCATTGTTGTTGACTATATGATCTGATCATCAAAATGGTTCCTACTCAATCTTGAAGTTCTCGAACTATATCATGTTGCAGCAGAAGGCTATGAGTAGAATCCAATTGACGGGAAATTCAGTCGACTGAAATTCTTATTGATTTCCGAGAGCAAGTTCAAAATCTGGCGAGCAAAGAAAGAACATTTTTCATGTCTTGAGCGTCTAGTTCTCATAGACGTGGAGTTGGAGGATATCTCAATGAACTTTGTCAAAAAACTGACACTTGAAACAATCAAGTTACATGGCGTAAAAGAGTCCGTGTGGACATCAGCAAGGGAAATATCACAAGAGCGAGAGCAGCTAGGATACGAGCCCCCTATTCTACTTGAAATGTTTTCATACCATTAATTACAGGTTGCACGATGTCATTCTGCATTCATTTTACACCCAACTTTCAGTTGCTTCATTTATGCATTACACTTCAATCTTGATGTTGAGTTTTGGATTATAGGATTTTGAGAATAAATATTTGTATTTAAGTTGGTTATATCATGTTAAACTTTCAGATTTTAATACATTTTTTGGCATTTTTAGAGAAATACACGGTTATTTCCACTGATTCTGACATTTCATCGATATTTTGTAAAATTAGAACATTCATAACTCGGTAAAATCGATATTGTCATCCTTAAATACAGATAAATATCCCCTACATAGATCAAAGTTTGACACCACAAATAATACACCAAATTTTCTTCCAAATCTACTATTCCGTTTCTAAGATAGCATCTGAAGGGGAATCTATTTCAGAAGCAAAGATGCAGAATCGCTCATGGAAAAACGAACTGCTGACTGAGATAGGACATTGACTAGAGAAGTTACATTGAAGAATGGCGATGGATGTGCAAGTGGTTCTGAAGCACAGTCACTGGATCAGGCGGAAAAGGGGATGGGGAACCTGAACATGAAAGAGATGGTATCTGCTGACAAGTCTTCTAAAAAAGCATTTGATGGAAAATCTGTTTCAGAATCAAAGAAGCAGTAGCGCCAGGGGAAACGCTTGCCGCTGACTCAGCTGTCACGGATAAAAGAAAATAAAAGAATTCTCCAATTTAATGTCTTAACATGAATCCCGTTAATTTGGAGAAGTGCCTCGCCCATGAGATCAAACAAAATTCAAGAATTATTGACTTAATTGGCAATGATATTTGCAGAGAAAATCTACCAAATGTGTATAAGTATATAAACATAAACAAATGTAATTCTGTATTATTCCGAGAAATCTTACTAGTGTCACACCAGAGAAACCAACACAACTTGCCGGCAAATCACCACAAATGCACTAAGAAAAAACAAAGAGAAAAACTTGAAGCAATTGGTATATTGTCATAAGCTGTAATGGCATGTCCAGTGGTGGTATATTATAGACTTTACGAATAACCTGATTCGGAATCAAATATCAACCAGAAGCTTAAAAAAACAAGGAGAATGTCTTCCTATGTGTGAATCATTTCTTTAGTCGTTTTAACTATGATCGCCCTTTCCTTTCTGCCTTTCACTAAAGTAGGGTGTTCAGCCAGCGACAGCAGCCGAATGCAGTGTAAAATGTTCGGCAAACACTTGAGGTCGAACAGAGTGAAGGCTAGGGTGTCATAATGCAGGACTAGTCACATCTAATAAGAAAAGTCGGTATTATAAAATGTTGACACTCTTGAGTCAATGACATCCAAAACAATCTCCAATAAACTTAATAAGCTGATAAAATACAGAATGGAGAATAGATACTTTCCCTTAAGTCATGAAAGCTAGACTAATTATATGGATAAGAAACGAGACCAAAACTGGAGGGAGAGGGAGCGAGAGAGAGAGAATTCAGAATGCAAAGCTTGAATAACAGCTTGTACCTGACCATTCCTGCTGTAGCTTGGACGCTGGCCAATTCTATGTCTGATGGTTTCTTCTCCATATCATCTGAATAGCCCAGACTTCTGAGATTGTTCGGCAGAAACCGTAGGCACCCCATCAAATTTCTGATTGTGTTGTAGCTGTTAGTCCAACACCTCTATATAAGCATCGAATCCTTCTGTCCTTATCACTTTGCATAAAACTTTGGATGGAGCATTGCTACTTATAGTCCTTGGCACTCCGTGAAACATTAACCTCTGACAGATCTGACTAACAAGTAAATGGTATTAGAGTTCTGATCAGATGCACATAAAATAGTCTTTCACGTTAAATATCGAAATAGTATACCGAAAGAGCACATTGAGAACTTCTTAGAGAACTTACAAACCTAAAAACCATATAAATCATGCCAAATATCATATTCGCTGTTGTACGTGTGTCTGTGAAGCATACTTGACAGGCTATGAAATCATAAAATTAGCACAAGTAAATATAAGAGCCATCAAGTATATAATTTGAAAGAATAAGACCACGCACCATATCGTGAACTCGTAACTGATCTTGCTTGCGATCTGCATAAGTCTCTCGCTGTTTTGCTTGCAAAACTTCCCCATCAAATTAACGATAGCCTCACCCGTAGTATCATCATTCAGCTTATTCTTCTTTTTGCTATTGCTATTTTTCTTGCCCAATGAACTACCTGGGATAGCTTGTGAGGTGGCATTGGCAGAAGGAGACATAATCTCGTCGGCATCGAATTCCTCGCAGTTCTACCCGGCTTGTGGATTATCAACTTCCAGATTGGAAACCTTGCCTATTAAGATCCTATGCATGCTCCACTACAGCTACAAAGAGAATTCAGGTTATTGAGGTCCATTTTAATTTGTAAAACTCAATTTTACGCTCATCTAACCTGAAAAAGACAGCTCATAAAATTTCTGAAATTTAGTTGCAAGACAAAAGAGGCAGAATCATACTTCACAGCTCAACTGAACGCAATACTCCGAAATCGAATCTTGTAATACTTCGATCACAACATCTTAACCTTGATTAACAGCTATCCCCGCTAGTTATATCCAACGTCTAACTCGCCTACTCGTCTCAGTATGAGAAGAATATTTACAAATGATAAGCGGAACGAATAATTGGATACAAACCTCTGTTGTAAACTGCTCGGCCAACACTAGCTGTGAAGTTTCTGTATTCTCGTAAGTTGGGGAAAGTTTTCCTTTTATTATCTCTTGAATATTCAGTACATTCTTAGCTCTCAAAATGAGCTATCTGTGTACATTCTGTAGACGTGCTGAAGAGAGGGAAAAACAGTAGTAATGACAGAAAAGATAACCTACCAACTTTTGACATGTGCATTAGGCTAGTAAACTAAGGCATGCTCCAGCAGCAGACGAAGTCGTGCTTTTATCCTCCATGCGGTACTCTTTTGTCATCTTTCCACACTAGCAGCCAAACAATGTGAAGGATGTTCGGCGTGAAATACCAGCTGAACTTAAAAATTGAGATTATGATCAAATACGTAGCAGCACTACTACTAAAATGTAGTAGCTAGGGGAATTAAGTTGTACGTTTGAACCGGTGATGTTACTAGATCAGCGATCTAAGTTTTGATACTCATAGAGGCTCGTGAACAATCTCAGTGATGAGAAAGAAGGCATGGGGTAATATATGGAAACCCATGCATTCCTGTGCATAAATCTGCCCACTCCATGCATCCAACACCACTTTATTCCACAACTCCCTGTTCTTTGGGGACATCCTACGCCATATATAGTGCCAAGAAACACTATGCATGTACCTTCAATATCCCATACGTAAAACAAAGGTCAAATCAATGAATTATAAGCTCAAATCAATTAATTATAAGCAGGTTTGTTACCATCAACGAGTTGAAGCCGTTTGTGTGCAGCCTAAAAAATGAGAAACACGTTTGCATGAACCTTCTTTTACAAGATTTTTGCCCTTGTTTGACTGGAGAAATTCACCTCCAGTATCTCCCAGATTTCTTGAGTATGTGTTAGTCCAACAGCGGTTACTAACATATTTTCTGAAAGAGAGGATAAAAGCTGTGAGCCCAATAACTGATCTTGTCTATTCCAAGCAGCAAACTCCGTGTTGTCAACCACTTCTCCTTCTTTTGCACCACTGTAACTTTTTCGAGTTGTGGATCTGCTCCTGTTATGAAGCCTTCAAGTTCATAGCCTCTGGTGGCATCAAGAAGTTGTTGTTTCCAAACCATGTAATTGGTTTCTGATAGCTTGATTGTAATGTACAATTATCTGAGTAGATGTTTCTTTTGTCATGTTGCTGAATGTTCCATTTATTTCTGATGACTTGGATTCGGAGTGCAGACAAGTACAAATGTGGTTCTAGTGTGTTCTGGAAATGGTGAAATGTGAAACACTTGTTTATGGATATGTATCCATTTTCTCCTTTTAAGCATTCATTTTCTCAACTATCCTACTTCAATTTTGTATTTTTTTCTTTTACCGGAAGTATATTGCAGGATTGAAAGTTCATCATTTTCTCATCATTATCTGGTTCACAAGCTACGTCGCAGATACAAGCAGCATCTGCACAGAATATGATTCATGATCAAGAATTTATACCTGCTCAGTCTAATACTCGTGTATCTGTTTTTTTCATTTTTAACTGTTGAGATGTTATTTGTGGTTATATCTCGGTTGACTACTGTATTCACTTGTTCGTTTATCTAGTCTTATGATTTCTGTGGAAACTCAGTGAGCTGAAATTCAAGCTTCTTGAGTGAATTTGGATGTGATGGGTTTAAAGATAGTGTAACAGAAACGAAGTGCAAAACCATATGCCGGCCATTTTGTTCGTGACGTAAATTGAAATATCGAAAATATATTATCCTATATTGTAAAAAAAGGGAAGATGAGAATCAAATCAGAAAAGCTACAAGTTATAAGCATAAAAATTCAATCAGAAAAAAGCAAAAAAAGGCAATAACAGTGTTCGGCCGAAATATGAGCCGAACAAGCTTCAACAGCTTCGGCTGAAATTCTGGCCGAAGCTGTTTCAATAGCTTCGGTTGAAATTCTGGCCGAAGCTTTTTCAATAGCTTCGGCTGAAGTTTGGGCCGAAGCTCCTTAAAAGAATTCGGCCGAAACTTGGGAAACTTCGGCCGAACCGTGCGCCTTGTGTTCGAATGCTATTTTCGTGTAATGAAGAAATTGAAATTAGGCGATTCTTGGTTCTTTAGAAATCTAAGACGGATACCTACAACTTTTATGTTGACGACATTTCCCGATTGATACAAAAGATGTTCACAAATCGCCAAGAAACTGAAAGTAGTGCACTGGTGGATCCGCCCCGATACAACTCTAGTATTTTGATCATATCTCGGGCTACACATATCCGATCATGGTGAAACTAGCAGCATAGGAAAGCTGACTTAAATAGCTACAACTTTCCCGTTGATGACGTTGCTCAATTCATACAAAAATTGTCCACAAATGGCCAAGAAAATGAAAGTAGTGCACTTGTGGGTCCATCCCGGCATACCTCTAGTATTTTGATCATATCTCGGGCTACACATATCCGATCATGGTGAAATCAGAGCCATAGGAAAGATAATTCACAACTTTTCTGTTGACAACATTTCCCGATTCGTACACAAAATTTACATGAATTGCCAAGGAAGTGAAAGTAGTGAAAAAATAACAAAGTTGGTGCATGAGCATGCAAAACTAGACGTAAAAGCATAGTATGATGTCAACCATGCTATGCTATGCACAAACTTATAATCTCTCTCTCTCTTTGTCTTTTTAAAGCATGATATTATGCGCATTTCTCTTCAGATCTTTGGCCGGGGCATCTAAAAGAACAATATAGCCGCCCAAAACTTGGTCAGCCCATTTCTCTTCAGAAATGATGTGTTGGATGCTAGGCACAGAAGCAAATTATCGATGTTGTTGTACAAGCTGCTGACGTTTTGATCAAGTTGTGATGTTGCTAGATTTTATTTGAAGGAAAGCTTCGAGAATGGTTATGGTGAAGGGCTCTTGACAGTAGTTGTAGGGACTATTTTGCAACTCCCCCTCTGATGCCCCTTGCGAGTTCGTTCAAGAAACTACTGATGCTACATCAAGAAAGGTACTTAACCCAGAATTTCTCTTATGGAGTCGTAGAGATCAGCTTATTGACTTCAATTTCTTAGTCAATGCTTGGGCATGCAACCAGAATAACTGCTATCTACTCTTTTACATATTCTTTTGGAGCCTTATCACTTGTTTAGCTTCCATGATGCTATTTTCCTTAATTTTATGTACTTCTGCTTTTCACCAGCTTTCGTTCTTAACTGTAAACTAAATCTGTCTTCTAAAGAGTATTCATGTGCTTCAAATTCTGATGCACTAGATACGAAGTTTTGCTTACTAGCAGCCCCGATCAACAACTTGGATGATACTATGGCCAATAAAGTTAGTTAGTTAGTTTTTCATTCTATGGCCACAACTCAAAGCGGAACACATATGTACACTTGTCTAAACACACTTCATCTTTTTTACATGCTCTGGCGTATGGTCATGCTTACTTGGTTGCGTCATGCCTTCCATCATTTCATTAGTTCTCTCACGTTGTCAAGTTGGATATTATATAAGAGTTAACCAGCTGTCCATCAGCGCTGTGGTGGAGTATGATAATAATACAGATGAATTGTACTCTTTCGAATTTGTTACCCTTTTCTATAGCTCTGTTTCTCAGGACAATATTCATTTACTGTGATGTCTGTATGGTAATATGGTGTCCTCTTTTTGCCAGTGAATTCAAATCTGTCTCGTTTAAATTGAGAAGGCAGTATTTAGAACGAAGGAGTTATAGAAGAATGGTATCCTTATTATTGCAAGTCTTTGATAGATCAATTCTAAGTGTTATGCTATTGTCAATCCTGAAACCCTCAATCTAACCAATGCTATGCAAACAACCAAACCTCACAAACGCAGCAACAAGCTTAATCAAGAAACCATGAAAGAAAAGAAATGTGACAAAAGAATTTACGTGGTTCGGTTTAAGTAACCTACATCCACGGGAGAAGAGAGAATTTCACTATGAACTTTCCAGAATACAACCACACAAGATAAGCTGATGACTCACAGCTCAATCTTCTTGTATGAACCTCACCAAGATACAAACACACATATACAACTCTATTGGAAGAAAAATGGCTTTCTTGATAATGTGCTTCTTGAGATGATCTCTCACATAACCAACCAACCTTCCTGCTGCATGTGTTGCTGTATTTATAACAGAAGAAAATGATGCATTCCAGCTGAATCGGAACATCTCAACCGCAAAGAACAGAATAACAGAATAACTGGAAAAATTAGTTCTGCAAAAAACCGTTGTTAAAGAGTACAAAAAACCGTTGTCGTATACCCGTCCAGAAAACTGCTTCTCAAATTGCAAAACTACCCTAACAGAAATCCTAACTGCTTTCTTATGCTGATGCTGAGTTGTATGACACCTTATCAGCTTTATATTATCACACTAAGAAATTAAGAGTGACAGACCCATCACCAATTTCCCGCTAAATGCTGCATAATATGTGGGATAATCATCAATAGATATATTAAAAGACTACTTATATCATATACTCTTATTTGTAAAAAAAATCATCTAGCTGCAAACACATCACCAAGTAGTTAATTAGGAGGTTTTCATACTTTTAATAATTAAAAATAGGAAAAGGAAAAAAACACGTTTGTTGAGCCTTTCCCAGCTATGTCATCACTCACACACCATTTTCCAACTGATGTGATGCGCTAACAGTAGAAAAAAAAATGTAAGGTCTGTTCGGCTGGAGTCAAATATTTTGAGGTAGTAGATCCTGTCTGCTGTTGCTGCCTCAGTGGATGATCATATCCTGACATATCCTGAGAAACGGGTCCCAAGCATGGTAGGATGAGCAGGAGAAAGGCTAGATGTTGAAGAATTATCAGAAGATGACAAGGTACTGGTTACAGGTGTGGCTTATTTTTGTTTATCTCGAGACAAACACGGTTCCTTTATATCATCTTCCCCTCCTGCTTGTCTGATATTTCAATGGCATTTTTTGAGACTTTCAAACAAGATTCGGCTCAACTTCTGCTATATCCCTCACCGTTTTGCAATCATCAATTGTAGAGTGAAAGTCAGTCTCAAGTCCAGAACTTTCTTCAGCATAGGAGTACCAGAAGCTGAAACTGAAATATTGTCTTCGTGATCAACAGCCAGACCATGAACTGTTTCACCTTGCACAAATTCTGCATCTAGTTTCTTCAGTTATGTTGTCTTGTCATCTTTGACATTGGCAGAAGAAATAAATGATTTTTCCTCCTGCTCTACACCTCGATCCTCTTCAACTTCAGGACGCAGACTAATTGGGTCGGTTTCATGCTTGTCCTGCTGGAGTCCATATCCTGGTCATTCTTATGCGAAGCATCTCCACTGGACTCGGATTCTGGCCTAGGAACAACTCCAGTTCCTTTTACAGCATCTCCATCTTCAATTTCAGATGATGGCTCGTGAATCTGTTCTTTGAGTGCATCAGCAGAATCGATCTTCATGCATTCATGAGTCGAACTGCATAACAAATTATCATTACCCGAGGAACCATTTTCAGGAGATCCTGAACTAATATTGCCTCCAAATATATTGGCATCTTGAACTTCTGTCATCTCATTAGGACGGTTTTTCAATTTCAAGCTTCTCAAGGCCACTCTCAGTTATGATAGACTCATTGGGTTCTAGAGTTTCAAGCATCCCCGTTATAGGTTCTCTTTTGTTGTCTAAGACTTTTTCTCTCCTGTGCCCTCGTCTGTCTAAATCCAAAGTTTTTGCAGTTCCAGAAGTTGGGGCTTCAAGACTTGTATAGTAGTGGTCTTACGTAGTGCTGCTGGTTGTGTTGTGGCAGCTGTCTCAGTAGCCATAATAATAGGCTAGACTAGGAGAGGTAAAAGGAATAAAGGTAGGTGTTATGCTGATCACTCTTTATTTTTATTTCAGAACCAAGAATAGTAATCTTCTATTGGTTCATGTTTATGTTGATGATATGTTGTTACATCTACAAGCTAATATTCAAGCTGTGCATTTTGAATTTTTTCTTAAAATCTTGGTTCGGTGCACTATTTCATGAGTTTTGAAGTTCACAGCAGCATTCTGGTGCTGCTTCCAAGAGTATTCGTGGGAGCTCCAACAGCAGACATCACTGGGATTTATACAGTCCAAACTTCGTAAGTGAAAGTGATAAATATAGTGAAAGTGCTAGTGTAAAACTTATATTATCTGCTTGGACGACTTCTTGTCAGAACCAGGATAGAGGTGTGTCAGTCCGGATGGCTAAACTTACCACAGAGGAAATCGAAATCAAGCATCCGCTGAATCTGGAGTTGCATGTAGTTATAAAACAGTGCTTGAGTGGTTTTTGAGAAGATTTGTCCAGTTGCCATTGTGCGTCAGATTGAACCCTGCTCATGTACACCAATAAGAACCCCAGAAGAAAAATTCCCTATTATCGAACCATTTTACTGAAATCTTCTAGCTGATCCTAGAAAAACTAGTTCTAAGCTCTTTATGAACATCTCAGCTCATCGGGAAGAAATGGGCAAGATGGTGTGAGCGAGATGATCTCACTAAATGATTGGTTTTGCCTCCTGAATAGCTTTACTTAGGATTTTTAAAAATCAACACGGTTCATTTTGTAAACCTCCGGCTCAATGAGCATCAGCTGCTATACTTTGCCTCGACTGTGACTAGCTTTTATTGATATGTTTCCCGTTTCTGTGATTTGCTGTTCTATTAGTAAGTATTATTACACGTTTACTATTATGCACTTCCAGGGCAATAATATAGTCGACATATTTTTGTGCCTTCACCGAGAAGAAAGGCATGTTCCTCTATAGCAGTCATTGCAGCTAAACAAGGAGTGGTTCCTTCCTGCTGTGATTTCTCTCAAAAAGTTAGATGGCAATGCAAATTCCGCATAGAAAGTATCTGTACCAATGATAGAGCAAAGGAGTATTGTCAAGTGTTTCAGCCTTATAAAGTGCCAATATTATACCAATTCAATAACTTGAGTTTGCCAATGATCTGCATTTATGCATGCATTTACCTCCTAGTAGACTCAGTGTGCTGTGTAACCTTTGCAAAAAATCTTGGCAGGAGGAAATTACTTGTGGGTAAGGAGGAGATAAGTGAAGTAAGTGAAAAAAAAAAAAAAGGAACGTTCGGTGGACACTCACCGAACACTGGACGAATGTTCGGTGGCCAGGCGCCGAACATTTGATAAATGTTCGGTGAGTACCCACCGAACATTATATAAATGTTCGGTGAGTACTCACCGAACATTTTAAGAATGTTCGGTGGATACTCGCCGAACATCTTAAGAATGTTCGGTGTATACTCGCCGAACACATTGAAATATGCATGTTCAAGTTTGGATGAGCATAACGTGTGATGTAGAAATTGAAATAAGGTGATTCTTGGTTCTTTGGAAAGCTAAGACAGATATCTACAACTTTTCCGTTGACAACATTTCCTAGTTCATGCAAAAAATTTACACAAAACGCCAACGCAGTGAAAGCAGTGCACTTGTGGGTCCCCCCTGACACCTCTCTAGTATTTTGATCATATCTCGACCTACGCATATCAGATCATGGTGGCATTAGAGGCACAGGAAAGCTGACCTAGAGGGCTACAAATTTTCTGTTTACAACATTACCCGATTCAAACAAAAAATGTTCACAAATCACCAAGAAACTGAAAGTAGTGCACTTGTGGGTCCATCCCGACACACCTCTAGTATTTCGATCATATCCTTGGATAAACATATCAAGTCATGGTGCAATCAGAGTCATAGGACAGCTCACCTGAAGGGCTACAACTTTTCTGTTGACAACATTTCCCTATTCGTACAAAAAAGGTTGCACAAATCGCCGAGGAAGTGAAAGTAGTGCACTTGTATATTGATTTGCTTCACTGGTTTGGTTCGCTTGCAGGTTAAAAGAAACAAGGTGATTTGGATGCACAGATGATGCCATAAGTCTAAGCTTCTGAAGTGACGGCACCTGCAGATTAGTTACAAGAACCTCGTGAACCTGGATTAGTTCCACTTCTAAGCGTTGAAATCCACTGCGAGACAAAGGGGTTCGGCTATTTGTTTAGGAAATTTTTTATATCCAGCAAACCGATGCCGAGGATTTTAGAACTGCACAACAGCACGACAGCAGGGATTTTAAATCTGGATGTAAGAACGATTACTTGCAGTTCCAAAAAAGAAACGATTAAGGGCAGAATCCACGATAATAATAATTGCAGGTACAAAGTTTCTGAGCTAATATTTCAGAATTCTTGGTCTCCCTAATTCACCTGCTTGCTAACGGCTGGACGCCTGCCTCATAATCTGTTCCGGAAGTTACCTTAAGGGCTTTGGCACATTATTCCCTACAACGATACAAAAGATCAGAGCACATCGGAAGCAGCTGATTACTAAAGCGTAGACAACTGAAGGAGTGATCTCGCTACTGGTGTGACCAAGACTATCCTGTTATTCGTTATTCGTGCCATTTACTTGATGTATTTACTTTTCTCGTTATTCGTGCCATTTACTTGATGAAACCGAATCGAGCTGATGATATAGAAGATACAATATTCTGTTTAGACGGATTCAAAAATCAAGGGATTGGATAATTGGATTTCAATCACCAAAAATCAGAGTGGATTTGACAGCAGAAAACCATTTACGGGTTGCAGTAACTGCATCATTCTATCATCAAGGCAGAGGTCTTCCGTCCGTTCAAGAGATACGCATACTTCAGACCATCAGATTCCACAATAATAAGGTTTTCGTTTTGGTATTGGTTGGTAAATGATAAGTTGTTCAGAGAAAGAAGCAACTGTCAAAAATTTCCTGGTGAAAGCTGTCTCAGATGCCCTCTGATTCAGATACCGTACAAGACAACATTGAAGCCAACTGTGGTGCAACTTCCCCAAACGAAGTGGAGGACTTCCCCTTGATAAGATGCCAAGGAAACAGAATGGCCTCAAATGGTCGCCAAACCTCCTTTATTGCTGAGATAGATGCAGGGGAGTCTTAAATTTTGAAACAGCTTATTTTATTTGTTCCTGATACTCCTCAAGATACCAAACTTCATGAGATGTTTCAGGTTTCCGAGAAGTAGAATTTAAACGACGCTCTAATACCACGACAATGGGAGCCATCGGCATTAATCTTATTCTTCTCACCATGAGTCAGAGTTGTATTTTCTGCAATTCGTGCAGCCTCCTCTTTCTGCAATTCACCAAAACGAAGCATGAATTTCATTTACCGTATCCTATTGACTTCAATTTCTGAGTCAATTCTTGGGCATGCAACTAGAATAACTGCTATCTACTCTTTTACAGATTCTTTTGGAGCCTTATCACTTGTTTAGCTTCCACGATTCTATTTTCCTTAATTTTATGTACTTCTGCTTTTCACCAGCTTTCGTTCTTAGTAGTAAACTAAATCTGGCTTTTTTTAAGAAGCTTGGGTGGATGAGGGTGTAATATCTTAATAATTATGGGGTTTAGGCTTTTAGCTGCTGAATCTAAAGACTGATTGAAATTCTAATGGTGGTGTTTGAGTAGAAACCTGTTTGGAGATATCCTCTCGTTCTGAAGGTGATCAAGGTAGCAATACATGCCAAAACAATTTTGATTCCTTCGTTTGAGTGAAGATCGTCAAGACATGCTTCACCGTATAAAATTTCCCTCCACCACTTGGTGTCTGCTGTAGATCTGATGAACTTATGAAGACGAACCTGTAGTGCAGTCAAAACATACACGTTTCTTTGATAGTTTGACATGACATAATCTTTAAATTCCAAATCTTCCCATTTATGTGTTTGATGTTTGAAAAGGGTCTCAAGAATTACTTGGCTCTCCAAATTCATTTTCGTGTTATATGGTGTATCTTTTGACTTGTTTCTTCAATGTATATTCATCTGCCCAGGTCAAACCCCCAGGTCTGCAGCCTCTTTTATCAGGTAATGTGATCCATTCGTTGTCAAAAGAGTCCTACAGACAAGGGAACAGAGATCGCGCCCTTGTTATGCGTCATCAAATGATCGAAGATGCTGCTCATAAGGGAAAGCGACAGTTCCATGGTAATATTTTTGCCTTCTGTGCAAGTTGAATTACTGTGGTAATATACAGCACTATTGACAATGCCTTTCAGCTCTCTCATGTGTCGACGTATCAAGCAAGCTTCAAAATTTAGCAAGAGCTATTGCTGTTGAAGAAACGGAAAGGGATCGTTCTAGTACGGAGGGTTCTAATTCTGATGGGAGAGGGCTTCCGAGTCTTGACAAGAATTTGGTTCTCGGGCTTGGTTTGAGAACCTTAAAACAGCACCTGTCGCTCCAGAGTCTGGAGAAATAAATGCAAATACTGCAAGTTATGATGTCAAAGGTTCAGAAAAAAGAATTTTTGGCCCTTTCGATTCCAAGATCACAATATTCCTTTCTCAGTTCATTCTCCACATTGCTACGATATGGGACCGATACCACTCATGGTTTCAACTTTTTTTCTCTGGTTTATGTGTGGCCCCAAGATGTAAGACTCTTTCCCCCTTTTCTCTGTTGTTTGATTATCATCTTCCTTTTCTCTTGGGAGCTACACGTTCACTATGCAGTGTTTAATAGATACTGATATTGTTTCTGGTTTCAGAGGTTCCATATAAATTAAATTCTTGTAGAATTTATTGTTTATAATTTTGGTTTTTTTATCTGAAAGGAAAGGGATATGATATTAAAAGATACTGATTGAGATGCAAATTTTCTACTTTTTAAAGCTGAAATAGCAGAGTTGTTATCTGCAAGGAAGTATGTTGTAATTGCGTTAGGGATTTCTCTTCCCTTGGACCGTTCTTTGAATAAATCCTCTGTTTCTTATAAAAAAAAAAGGAAATGAAACTTGCCTTCTCACTGTCTGAAGCATTTTATTGTCATCTTTGGTGCATCAAATCAGTTTCTTTTGTCCCAGTATTTATTTGTGCTTCTCTGTTTGAAGTTTCCTGTGTTAATTTAGGTGCAAAACCATGACTTGGTGCTCGCGCACACACATAAATATTTGCCTCTTTTTCTCTTTTGTCCCAGTATTCCTTTGCACTTATCTGTCTGGACTTCCCTTGGTTAATTTAGGTGCAAAATCATGACTTGGTGTTCACACACACACATATAAGATGTAAATTGTGACGTATTATTGAATGGCAGAAATGGAGGACTTTCTTTAAAGTATGATAATAACTATGCTAGGCATATAAGCAAATTATACTCTGGTTAATATCGTACTTCTAACCATGATGTATTTACTTTCCTCATTATTTGTTCCATTTACTTGATGATGGTGAATCGATATATGTTTTGTAAAGATAACACGAGGACGGACCACCTCAAGGCTACAAATAGTTAATAATCTTAGTTAAGTACAGGATGAATATAGAAGAAATCATTATGTTCCTTTGTATTATAGAAATGTACAAGTATATTTTCATTCGTTAACATGCAAAATTTTCAACCTGTTGATGAGTTTGGAGCAGGCTAATGATTTAGAGTTGAGAAGGGAAATTCTGGTTTTAATTAACTGCCTAAACAAGGTTTTAAGGTATTCTTCAAGAGCCTAAATGGATGGTCCATCTCGTTTAAGTGACTCATTATCTCCTCTTTTAACAGCTGAACCAGAAAACGACTCTATTTTTTTTTTTTCAGAAAAAGAATGGTAATCTTCTATTGATTCTTGTTTATGCTGATGATATGTTGTTAGCTGGAGATGAATCTAGTCAAGTACAAGCTGTTATTCAAGCTTTGCGTCCTGGATATGTTTGTTCTCTGCACTATTTCTTGGGTTTTGAAGGTTGGAAGACTCTAATAAACTGCAAAAATACCAAAGTTAGCTTACCAAGAACTCTGGGCAGTAAACTCATGGAGGTTTTTTCATCCGCAATAAAATGAGCAACCAAACTGTGAAGCATAACATGGTTCCATATATTGGTTTTAGAGATTTGATGAGCTATAAAAAAAATTTCATTCTTTAACTGCTTACTTCTGCAAACCATGTTTAGCAGTTCTGACTTGCACAAGGTGTAGGCATGCTGTAACCGAAAACTCCGCGTGAAACTTTACACTTGTCTTTTACACTTGGCTCAAATTCTTCACTGTTGACGTTCTTCACTTCACCTATAGTCGTTAGATGTTATACAGTCTGAATACATCAGTTTTGATTTTAAAAAAGTGTTATATTAGTGCGAAACAGATATGGACGAATGAAGCATATAAATATTTACTTTTTCATTCAGATGAACAGATCTCCTAGCTTGAATTTATCAACTGAAAGGAAAATTGTGTGGAACAAGAAGGTCTATTGGACTCTCAATCTGTAACAGAAGCAATACGATAAAAGAAAAACTTTGTTTCCTGTGGTTCAAGTGGTGGAGGCCTCTATTTTGCATTTAATGGCCCTTATATTAGGGTCAAATGGCATCTGATGCAAAATATCCGCTTGAGAAGGAAAATATGTACCAAAAAGAGCAGAATATGAAAAATGGCAAACAATATTTAAATCCGAAATTAGTTTAAGTCTGTATATTTCTTTAAAGTCATAATTGTTTTAAGATTGAACAGCAGACTGTATATTAAGAATGATCACTGTTTGAAATACTAACAAAGCTGTGTTGATTATGTATGATTATATGTGCGTGTGTGAATATATAAAGACGCAATACTGAAAAACAAATTCTCTGTACATACTGGATCAGACAAGTGCTTCTCATACTCCTTATCAGTGTACTTGATCACATCAAATATATCAGCAAAGAAACAACCAAAGCATATATTATATGATCCTGTACATATGCACGGCAGATTGATTTGGCTTACTTTGTTATACTCTGCAAATGAATAGTCACCGTTGGTGGAACGCCATTTACCACTCGAGCCTACAAACATAAGAGCTGTATATCTTGAATGCGCGCTCTACACCACGAGATTATTGACTCTCAAGAAACTTACCCAATGGTAAAGCTATCTTTTCGAGCAGAATTTTTAAGTGGAAACCATTGCCAAGTTATCTGGTTTGTTTCATTGTTGCGAAAGTTAGTAAGTTCTAATGAAAAAAAAATAAAAAATCCATGATTTCATGTTATTTTATATTGAACCATAATTTCATGATGAAAATAGCAATTGTGGACAATATTGGTTTCCCTAATCACATCACATTACCCTCCTGCATGAAGGATGAATATGATGATCACTGAAGTAGGGATGATGAAGTAAACAAAGTAGAGTGTATGCCCAGATTTTCTCCGAACGGGCTGAAAGGCGTTCGGCCACAATTATCAGCTGAAGGTCATTCTTGGTTTGTCGGAATGCGAGACCGGTTCTTTATTAGAAGAGTTAAGTTTTCTGTGTGCTTTTCTTTACAGGCTGAGGAGAAAATGAGAGCTGTGCACGAGTGCAAGTCCCAAAAAATGAAGCGTAGGGGTGAAAGAGGTTCTGAGGCTCAGAAAGTGGATGCAACCAGCAATTTGGTCAAAAGTCTCCACAAGGAATTGTGGTCACAGCAAGCTGAAACTGCTTATCCTGGATCATGTTTCTCCAGACATGGACCTTAATTTTCCTCCTGTGCTGCTAGATTGAGATCTGTTCACGTTCAGATGATCGTCTCTCATCTAGTTTGCATCCTCTATTGGTCCTTTTTGTGAATGATTGGGCGTTTAAAGCATGTTTGACTTGGGAGAAACATAATTATTACTGTCGAAGGTAGTTGCGAGTTTCATTGACAGTATGAATTGGTGTATTGTACGAACTGATACAGAAGGAATTGGGCATCGGGGCATGAATTTAGGCGTTATATTATAGACTTCACAAATAACCTAATTTGGAGTCAAATATCAACCAGAAGCTTAGAGAAATTAAGGAGAATATCTTCCTACAGTGTGAAGCATTTCTTCTGTCATTTTAACTAGATTACGATATAGCCGCCCTTTTCTTTTCTATTCGCCTTTCGCCAACCATCACTCACTGTAACCTTACTTCATCATATTCCTCTTTCACTCCCTTGCATAGCTTTATTAAGAGGAAAAGTGGCATCATTTGAACGAACATGGCCGGTTTTCAGCTTTCTTTGGTGGAATTCTTCACAGCAGGAGAGAACTCACACGTTGACTTACCTTTTGCTTTTCCTTATCTGTTGTACACTTATTTTGTTCAGTGCTTGTTCTGCTCTCGTCCTACAGTGGTAAGACAACAACTATGTTCACACCGTTCGGCTGCTACATAACACAAATCCAATTTGTCGATACAGCTCTTGACCAGCTTATTCAGGTTGAGCTAGAGAGAGCTTATTTTGTTGAACTTGACAATGAAAGCATTTCTAGCAACTCTAGTCGAACTCTAAGAAAGTCGAACAAATTTCGTGATAAAAACTTGATTTCAAACTTGATTTCGAGATAAAATGGAAGGTAAGAAATTTTTAAGTGAAGTAAGCAAAGAAAACAAAAAAAAAAAAAAAAAGCCAAGGGATGTTCGCTCAGAACCGAGCGAACATTTGTGAAGAAGTTCGCTCAGTACCGAGCGAACATGTTCGAAGTTGTTCGCTCAAGACTGAGCGAACATGTTTGAAGATGTTCGCTCAGTACTGAGCGAACATGTTTAAAATGTACACCTACAACTTGAATGATCATAACTTGTCATGTACAAATTGAAATTAGGCGATTCTTGGTTCATCGGAAAACTTAGACGGATAGCTACAACTTTGATGTTGAAAATATTTCCCAATTTTTAAAAATTGTTTCCACAAATGGCCGAGGAAGTGAAAGTAGTGCACTTGTGGGTGCATCCCGACACACCTCTAGTATTTTGATCATATCTCACCCTACACATATCAGATCATCGAGAAATCAGAGCCGTATGAAAGAAAAATCGAAGGACTACAACTTTTCTGTTGACCACATTTCCCAATTCATAGAGAAAATTATCGCGAATCGTCAAGGAAGTGAAAGTATTGCACTTGTGGGTCCACCCTGATACACCTCTAGTATTCTGATCATAAATTTCAACGATGAATTGGTCGGAAGCACCATGCAGATATGCAAGACTTCCGTTGCGTTTCGGAACAGGTAATCCCCTTCAGACATAAATTTTAGGTTTCTGGCAAAGTTTAACAGTTGCTGGTATTAACACTCAAATTGCTGAGAATATCATATTGGGAACAGGAAGGCACTACAGTTCATATACAGCAGCGAGAAATTCAAAACAAAAGGCGGTCTTAACACTGGAACCGCCAATACTAACGTCTACTGCGACGCAGAGTTCAAGAAAACAATGAAGGCAATGCAGACCCCCTGTTGCAGCCCTGACGAAGTTATCTTCTGTGAAGACTTCAACCAATCGTTGTACTGTCATCTCTTGTGTGGTCTGATTTTCCGAGACGAAATCCAAGTCTTTTCCTGCACGTTTGCGCACAGCATTGTCCATGCTTTCAGAACCTTCGAATAGATTTGGCAGCAGCTTGTCTCTGATATTTGTCAAGGCATTCTGAGCAGTCAAGTCACGTAGAGATCAGTACGATCAGCTAAGGCATTCTTTGAATCAAAATATTGTTCTTCTTAATTTTCAAGATTATCCATATAATCAAATTAAGCTATGAAGCATTAATAAGGCATGTACTAGTATCTGCATATCATGATTACAGATTCTTATTACATGGAGGAAAGGAGAACTATAATCGCCACCGAAGTTTTGTGATGTTATGTTTCCATCTTCTGAAATACTTGTGATACTCGATATATTCTGATGAAAATAGATCCACACCTTCTCATTTTTCCTAGGAACAGTAAAAGTGGCGTGCTAAAACACAAGCACGCATGTATACATTACACCTATGCATGTGAAGCTAAACCCATGTGATATACTTGTGTTTTGAACATATCCTTGTTTGAATCAAATCATCGCTCTATATAGTCTTTTAGCAGAAAAACGTAGCAGACAGACTGCAGAATCCAAGTGCTTGAAGAGATGAAGAAAGGAAAAATGAAGTCGAAGAAGAAGGAAAGGAAGGGACACGTGATGGAATTCAATAGTTTTGCGGTGGTGAAGATTTCATTTGATCCACAGCGGGACTTTAGAGATTTGATGGTTGAGATGTTCAGGTACAAAGGTATCAAACAGCCTGAGGAGCTCGAACAACTCTAGCCTGCATATTCGGGCAGGTACGGCTGACTTGAGCTGAGCAAGGCTGTATATTGGTCCTGAAATAACAGAATGGATTATAAATTTGACAGCTCAGCCTTTACCACCTCAGAAACCAGTGAAATTGTTAGACCGAGCTTGAGTTTGAGATCCAGCTGGGGCTTGACTTCTCATGTTCACAGAAGGAGATGAACCATCAGATATCATCCCATTTCGCTTTTCTCGCAGGAAATTTCATCAGAAATCGGTGTAAACATTGATCTTAGGAGCCAAAACTTGTGGAAAACAAAACTCTAGTCCCAACAACTTACAGTGAGCCAATCTATCGTATCCAGCCTCTGGGCAAGGCTATTTACCAACTGCCTAGTGATGCAAAATGATAGAAATATTTCTTGGTTCGGCACCTTGCCTAATGTGACGGCATCTGTTATATGATCTGCTTTCAGATAAGCCTGCTTGTTTTTACTCCTATAAATATCTATCATGGAGCAATTAATACATGTAAGTTTTTCCTTTGTTGACATCAAAGTGTAAGCTCTGGAACTGGAGAAGTTCTCTACAAAGAGAGTTTTGCTGATGCTGTCAGGGGTTCGGGCGTAGCTGACGGGAAGTCACTTGTATCTTCTTAGGGAAGAAAAGCTAGTCAAACATAGTGCCGGAACAGATCCAGATGCAGATTTCACTTTAACAGGTGCACTTGATAGTTGATTAGTTCAGAAACTAAAGCACTAGAAGCTGCTTCCATATCGCTTTGTGCTCCAATCGTTTTGGCCGGGTCATTTGAGGATCTTGCAAAAGGTTCCTCCACTGTCAGTCAGCCACAGAATGGGAAAACATACTCCTTCCATCCCATAAAAAGAGGCCGATCTCAAAGTCATTGCGTGTCTTAAAAAGAGTAGTTTTAGAAATCGATGTCTCGTTTTATTAGTTACAATACGAATTAATTTTTTTCATCTCACGAATAAATTACATATGGTTGAATAAGTCAAATTAACAAATACAAGAAACGATAATTTATAGTTTTTGTAGGTTCATCAAATTGGTTAGAAATAAAAAGTTATACCTCCCTAAACTACTCAAGTTCAACTTGTGTTCGGGTTGACTAGAAAATATTCAAGATAAACTCATAAATGGAAGGTAAAAAGAAAAAATTTAAGTGAAGCAAGAAAAGAAAACCAAAAAAAAAAAAAAAAAAGAGCCAAGGTATGTTCGCTCAGTACTGAGCGAACACTTGTGACGATGTTCGCTCACTACTGAGCGAACACTTTTGAATATGTCCGCTCATTACCGAGCGAACTTATTTTAGGAAGTTCGCTCAGTACTGAGCGAACATCTTTACAAATGTTCGCTCAGTATTGAGCGAATATTTTTAAAATGTACACCTTCAACTTTGAATGATCATAACTTGTCATGTACAAACTGAAATTAGGCGATTCTTGGTTTGTTGGAAAGCTAAGACGGATAGCTACAACTTTGATGTTGACAATATTTCCCAATTTTTAAAAATTATTTCCACAAATGGCCAAGGAAGTGAAAGTAGTGCACTTGTGGGTGCATCCCAACACACCTCTAGTATTTTGATCATATCTCGGGCTACATATATCAGATCATTGTGAAATCAGAGCCGTAGGAAAGATAAATCAAAGTGCTACAACTTTTCTTTTGACAACATGTCCCAATTCATAGAGAAAATTATCACAAATCGTCAAGGTAGTGAAACTAGTGCACTTGTATGTTGTTGGACTCTTTTTGCTTTCATTTGCCTATTTGAATTTGCTCTTGTGAAAATGATCGATTGGTAAGTACAGTAAGAACACATTCTTGTGGTGTTATGGATTCATGTATGTATTGTGTTTTTGCGAGGCCAGGTTTTGATTAGACGAGTTAAGTTTTCTATGTGCTTTGCTTTACCGGCTGAGGAGAAAATGAGAGTTGTGCACGAGGGCAAGTCCCAGAAAATGATGCGTATGGACGAACAAGGGCAGGTCCCAGAGAAGAGTCAACTTCGTGCATTAATAGTTATCTCAATGTGCAGATATTGGTGGGATGACTACTCTGATACCTAAAGATGTGTCGTCGGGAGGAGACTGATTATGTAATCTGATAGATTGTTATTGGCTCTGTCTTTATTTTAGTGAAGGAAAATAGAAATTGTAGGTACTAAGTTTATTTGAGCCTGACGGAAAAAGAAGAGGTTTGTGCTCTGAAGATATGTGAGACAACGATGTTCTCGGGATTTCACAAGAACATTTATGGATTTTATGTCATCCATTGAGGGTGAAGTCCCTCAACATATATGTGGTATGCGATAGTACGTGCTGCATTCCCTCACTTGCCAACCATTAACGTCATAAAAGAATGGAACGTCCAAAAGGCTAAAATTGTATCGAGCTTGAAACCAAGGAGCAGGGATACCTTAAAAATGTAATGATAGGTACGAACAAATAAAACAAATACAGATTGCAGAGCACCTTCTGTTTAATGCATATCGACTAGTTTCTGTAGAAATTCGTTGCATGCTACTCTGATATGTTTGGATTCATTTATTTCTTATCTTGAATTTACTTACTAAAGTATATGTCGTCTCAGTTCAAATTTTGGTGTGAAGGTGGCCGTGTCCTCGAAAGAAAAAGTTGTGAAAGCAGATGTAGTTTTAGCTGCTGGTCCTCAGCCTAGCGCGATAATGGAGACTATCTAGTCACTCGTATGCATCTTGCGCTGCACAGCGAGAAAATAGAGTTATAGGTTCTTGTATTTCTTGCATCAACAATTGCCGGTTCAACTTGTTTCCTTTCACTGATCTACCATCCACTATAAATAACAGTTCAGTTCCTGATCAATAATGATTGAAATCAGAGAATAACATTGACTCACTGATTCTTCGAGTGATTTGAAAGTGCATATATGGAGGTAATCTGGACTGCTCCGAACAGGATAATTCTGGTGCTGCTTCCAAGAGTACTCGTGGTAGCTCCGATGATGGGCCTATGCGTAAAGTGAGCAGACATCATTGGGATTTAAACAGTCTGGTGGATGCTCGGGATGAACCATTCGGCTATTCAATTTCTGGAGACACGCCGAAGGAAGTCAAAGATGACATGCATTTTGAAAGACAGGAGTCTAGAAACCATGTATGCTCTAGGCCAGACGGCACAACAAATGAGTCCTCCAATCTTAAAATCGAAAGTGAACAACTCTACATCAGTTTCTAATGCTGCTGTGACTGAAGATACTGATGGTAAGTGAAGAGAAAAAAAAAAGATGGATTTTTCGGTCGTTGGAACCGAACATAGCAAGAAACGAATTGCAAAAACTATATGCCGGCCCTTTTGTATGTGACGTAAATTGAAGTTTTCTAAAATATGTTATCCTATATTATAAAAAATGGAAGATGAGAATAAATTCAGAAAAGCTATAAGTTACAAGCATAAAAATTCAATCAGAAAACGAAAAGAATGCAATAACAATGTTCGGTTGCAACATAGGCCGAACAATTGTAAAAAAACCTCGGCTGAAATACTGGCCGAAGCTGCTTCACAGGCTTCGGCTGAAATTTGGGCCGAAGCTGCTTCACAAGTTTCGGCTGAAATTTGGGCCGAAGATGCTTCACAAGTCTCGGTTGAAATTTGAGCCGAAGATGTTTTACAGATTTCGGCTGAAACTTGGGAATTTTCGGCCGAACCGTACTCGCTGTGTTTGGCTGCTATTTTCGTATAATGTAGAAATTGAAATTAGTCGATTCTTAGTTCTTTAGAAAGCTAAGACGGATACCTACAACTTTTATGTTGACAACATTTCCCGATTCATACAAAAAGTTTACACAAATCGCCAAGGAAGTAAAACGAGTGCACTTGTGGGTCCGCCCCGATACAACTCTAGTATTTTGATCATATCTCGGGTTACACATATCCGATCATGGTGAAACTAGAGGCATAGGAAATTTGACGTAAGGGGCTACAAATTTTCCGTAGACAACATTTCCTAATTCATACATAAAATTCCCACAAATGGCCAAGAAAGTGAAAGTAGTGCACTTGTGGGTCCATCCCGGCACATCTCTAGTATTTTGATCATATCTCGGGCTACACATATCCGATCATTGTGAAATCAGAGCCATAGGAAGGACAAATCAAAGTTCTACAACTTTTGTGTTGACAACATTTCCCGATTCATACACAAAATTTACATAAATTGCCAAGGAAGTGAAAGTAGTGAAAAAATAACAAAGTTGGTGGATGAGCTTGCAAAACTAGATGTAAAAGTAGAGTATGATATTAACCATGCTACACAGAAACTTATAATTACTCTCTCTCTCTGTCTCTCTTTCTCTCTCTCTCTGTCTTTTTAAAGTATGATATTAACCATGCTAGGCACAGAAGCAAATTATACTTTGGCCGTTGCGCATGTCTCTTCAGATCTTCAGAAATGGTGTTGGATGCTAGGCACAGAAGCAAATTATCGATGTTGCTGTACAAGCAACTAAAGTTTTGATCAAGTTGTGATGTTTCTGGACTTTCTTTGAAGGAAGGCTTCGAGAATGGTGGTGGTGAAGGGCTCTTGACAGTAGCTGTAGGGACTGTTTTGCAACTCCCCCTCCGATGCTCCAGCTCAGGCGGTTCGGCAAACCAGTCGAGATTTTTTTTTGCTTCTACATTCTTTTGCCATAACAAGACATACTCTACATTTCTTGCTTTAGAATCTCATCTGCCATCCTCATTAATCATTTTCATGTTGCTTGGATTGAGTTCAGAATCTACACTTGGCCTGCATCAGACGAAGCTGCAAACATTTACCTAAATTCTGATGTAATTACCCGGCAAGCCACCTACGCATGGTCAACGAGCTCGGAAGAGCTGTAGCTGGATTTTTGTTAGCAAATGCTCTTGTGACGCTTAAGTGACTTGAGCGGAAACTCACGCAATTTGCCTTATGGGTCGGCGTCAAGTTTGTGAATTCATTTGTTGCAGCTCTGCTACCACTCGAGGGAAGCCAAACTATGTAATTTCAACGATGAATTGGTCGGAAGCACCATGCAGATATGCAAGACTTCCGTTGCGTTTCGGAACAGGTAATCCCCTTCAGACATAAATTTTAGGTTTCTGGCAAAGTTTAACAGTTGCTGGTATTAACACTCAAATTGCTGAGAATATCATATTGGGAACAGGAAGGCACTACAGTTCATATACAGCAGCGAGAAATTCAAAACAAAAGGCGGTCTTAACACTAGAACCGCCAATACTAACGTCTACTGCGACGCAGAGTTCAAGAAAACAATGAAGGCAATGCAGACCCCCTGTTGCAGCCCTGGCGAAGTTATCTTCTGTGAAGACTTCAACCAATCGTTGTACTGTCATCTCTTGTGTGGTCTGATTTTCCGAGACGAAATCCAAGTCTTTTCCTGCACGTTTGCGCACAGCATTGTCCATGCTTTCAGAACCTTCGAATAGATTTGGCAGCAGCTTGTCTCTGATATTTGTCAAGGCATTCTGAGCAGTCAAGTCACGTAGAGATCAGTACGATCAGCTAAGGCATTCTTTGAATCAAAATATTGTTCTTCTTAATTTTCAAGATTATCCATATAATCAAATTAAGCTATGAAGCATTAATAAGGCATGTACTAGTATCTGCATATCATGATTACAGATTCTTATTACATGGAGGAAAGGAGAACTATAATCGCCACCGAAGTTTTGTGATGTTATGTTTCCATCTTCTGAAATACTTGTGATACTCGATATATTCTGATGAAAATAGATCCACACCTTCTCATTTTTCCTAGGAACAGTAAAAGTGGCGTGCTAAAACACAAGCACGCATGTATACATTACACCTATGCATGTGAAGCTAAACCCATGTGATATACTTGTGTTTTGAACATATCCTTGTTTGAATCAAATCATCGCTCTATATTGTCTTTTAGCAGAAAAACGTAGCAGACAGACTGCAGAATCCAAGTGCTTGAAGAGATGAAGAAAGGAAAAATGAAGTCGAAGAAGAAGGAAAGGAAGGGACACGTGATGGAATTCAATAGTTTTGCGGTGGTGAAGATTTCATTTGATCCACAGCGGGACTTTAGAGATTTGATGGTTGAGATGTTCAGGTACAAAGGTATCAAACAGCCTGAGGAGCTCGAACAACTCTAGCCTGCATATTCGGGCAGGTACGGCTGACTTGAGCTGAGCAAGGCTGTATATTGGTCCTGAAATAACAGAATGGATTATAAATTTGACAGCTCAGCCTTTACCACCTCAGAAACCAGTGAAATTGTTAGACCGAGCTTGAGTTTGAGATCCAGCTGGGGCTTGACTTCTCATGTTCACAGAAGGAGATGAACCATCAGATATCATCCCATTTCGCTTTTCTCGCAGGAAATTTCATCAGAAATCGGTGTAAACATTGATCTTAGGAGCCAAAACTTGTGGAAAACAAAACTCTAGTCCCAACAACTTACAGTGAGCCAATCTATCGTATCCAGCCTCTGGGCAAGGCTATTTACCAACTGCCTAGTGATGCAAAATGATAGAAATATTTCTTGGTTCGGCACCTTGCCTAATGTGACGGCATCTGTTATATGATCTGCTTTCAGATAAGCCTGCTTGTTTTTACTCCTATAAATATCTATCATGGAGCAATTAATACATGTAAGTTTTTCCTTTGTTGACATCAAAGTGTAAGCTCTGGAACTGGAGAAGTTCTCTACAAAGAGAGTTTTGCTGATGCTGTCAGGGGTTCGGGCGTAGCTAACGGGAAGTCACTTGTATCTTCTTAGGGAAGAAAAGCTAGTCAAACATAGTGCCGGAACAGATCCAGATGCAGATTTCACTTTAACAGGTGCACTTGATAGTTGATTAGTTCAGAAACTAAAGCACTAGAAGCTGCTTCCATATCGCTTTGTGCTCCAATCGTTTTGGCCGGGTCATTTGAGGATCTTGCAAAAGGTTCCTCCACTGTCAGTCAGCCACAGAATGGGAAAACATACTCCTTCCATCCCATAAAAAGAGGCCGATCTCAAAGTCATTGCGTGTCTTAAAAAGAGTAGTTTTAAAAATCGATGTCTCGTTTTATTAGTTACAATACGAATTAATTTTTTTCATCTCACGAATAAATTACATATGGTTGAATAAGTCAAATTAACAAATACAAGAAACGATAATTTATAGTTTTTGTAGGTTCATCAAATTGGTTAGAAATAAAAAGTTATACCTCCCTAAACTACTCAAGTTCAACTTATGTTCGGGTTGACTATAAATTATTCAAGATAAACTCATAAATGGAAGGTAAAAAGAAAAAGTTTAAGTGAAGTAAGAAAAGAAAACCAAAAAAAAAAAAAAAAAGAGCCAAGGTATGTTCGCTCAGTACTGAGCGAACACTTGTGAAGATGTTCGCTCACTACTGAGCGAACACGTTTGAATATGTTCGCTCGGTACCGAGCGAACTTGTTTGAGGATGTTCGCTCAGTACTGAGCGAACATCTTTACAAATGTTCGCTCAGTATTGAGCGAACATTTTTAAAATGTACACCTTCAACTTTGAATGATCATAACTTGTCATGTACAAACTGAAATTAGGCGATTCTTGGTTTGTTGGAAAGCTAAGACGGATAGCTACAACTTTGATGTTGACAATATTTCCCAATTTTTAAAAATTATTTCCACAAATGGCCAAGGAAGTGAATGTAGTGCACTTGTGGGTGCATCCCAACACACCTCTAGTATTTTGATCATATCTCGGGCTACATATATCAGATCATTGTGAAATCAGAGCCGTAGGAAAGATAAATCAAAGTGCTACAACTTTTCTTTTGACAACATGTCCCAATTCATAGAGAAAATTATCACAAATCGTCAAGGAAGTGAAACTAGTGCACTTGTATGTTGTTGGACTCTTTTTGCTTTCATTTGCCTATTTGAATTTGCTCTTGTGAAAATGATCGATTGGTAAGTACAGTAAGAACACATTCTTGTGGTGTTATGGATTCATGTATGTATTGTGTTTTTGCGAGGCCAGGTTTTGATTAGACGAGTTAAGTTTTCTATGTGCTTTGCTTTACCGGTTGAGGAGAAAATGAGAGTTGTGCACGAGGGCAAGTCCCAGAAAATGATGCGTATGGACGAACAAGGGCAGGTCCCAGAGAAGAGTCAACTTCGTGCATTAATAGTTATCTCAATGTGCAGATATTGGTGGGATGACTACTCTGATACCTAAAGATGTGTCGTCGGGAGGAGACTGATTATGTAATCTGATAGATTGTTATTGGCTCTGTCTTTATTTTAGTGAAGGAAAATAGAAATTGTAGGTACTAAGTTTATTTGAGCCTGACGGAAAAAGAAGAGGTTTGTGCTCTGAAGATATGTGAGACAACGATGTTCTCGGGATTTCACAAGAACATTTATGGATTTTATGTCATCCATTGAGGGTGAACTCCCTCAACATATATGTGGTATGCGATAGTACGTGCTGCATTCCCTCACTTGCCAACCATTAACGTCATAAAAGAATGGAACGTCCAAAAGGCTAAAATTGTATCGAGCTTGAAACCAAGGAGCAGGGATACCTTAAAAATGTAATGATAGGTACGAACAAATAAAACAAATACAGATTGCAGAGCACCTTCTGTTTAATGCATATCGACTAGTTTCTGTAGAAATTCGTTGCATGCTACTCTGATATGTTTGGATTCATTTATTTCTTATCTTGAATTTACTTACTAAAGTATATGTCGTCTCAGTTCAAATTTTGGTGTGAAGGTGGCCGTGTCCTCGAAAAGCTATAAGTTACAAGCATAAAAATTCAATCAGAAAACGAAAAGAATGCAATAACAATGTTCGGTTGCAACATAGGCCGAACAATTGTAAAAAAACCTCGGCTGAAATACTGGCCGAAGCTGCTTCACAGGCTTCGGCTTAAATTTGGGCCGAAGCTGCTTCACAAGTTTCGGCTGAAATTTGGGCCGAAGATGCTTCACAAGTCTCGGTTGAAATTTGAGCCGAAGATGTTTTACAGATTTCGGCTGAAACTTGGGAATTTTCGGCCGAACCGTACTCGCTGTGTTTGGCTGCTATTTTTGTATAATGTAGAAATTGAAATTAGTCGATTCTTGGTTCTTTAGAAAGCTAAGACGGATACCTACAACTTTTATGTTGACAACATTTCCCGATTCATACAAAAAGTTTACACAAATCGCCAAGGAAGTAAAACGAGTGCACTTGTGGGTCCGCCCCGATACAACTCTAGTATTTTGATCATATCTCGGGTTACACATATTTGATCATGGTGAAACTAGAGGCATAGGAAATTTGACTTAAGGGGCTACAAATTTTCCGTAGACAACATTTCCTAATTCATACATAAAATTCCCACAAATGGCCAAGAAAGTGAAAGTAGTGCACTTGTGGGTCCATCCCGGCACATCTCTAGTATTTTGATCATATCTCGGGCTACACATATCCGATCATTGTGAAATCAGAGCCATAGGAAGGACAAATCAAAGTTCTACAACTTTTGTGTTGACAACATTTCCCGATTCATACACAAAATTTACATAAATTGCCAAGGAAGTGAAAGTAGTGAAAAAATAACAAAGTTGGTGGATGAGCTTGCAAAACTAGATGTAAAAGTAGAGTATGATATTAACCATGCTACACAGAAACTTATAATTACTCTCTCTCTCTGTCTCTCTTTCTCTCTCTCTCTGTCTTTTTAAAGTATGATATTAACCATGCTAGGCACAGAAGCAAATTATACTTTGGCCGTTGCGCATGTCTCTTCAGATCTTCAGAAATGGTGTTGGATGCTAGGCACAGAAGCAAATTATCGATGTTGCTGTACAAGCAACTAAAGTTTTGATCAAGTTGTGATGTTTCTGGACTTTCTTTGAAGGAAGGCTTCGAGAATGGTGGTGGTGAAGGGCTCTTGACAGTAGCTGTAGGGACTGTTTTGCAACTCCCCCTCCGATGCTCCAGCTCAGGCGGTTCGGCAAACCAGTCGAGATTTTTTTTTGCTTCTACATTCTTTTGCCATAACAAGACATACTCTACATTTCTTGCTTTAGAATCTCATCTGCCATCCTCATTAATCATTTTCATGTTGCTTGGATTGAGTTCAGAATCTACACTTGGCCTGCATCAGACGAAGCTGCAAACATTTACCTAAATTCTGATGTAATTACCCGGCAAGCCACCTACGCATGGTCAACGAGCTCGGAAGAGCTGTAGCTGGATTTTTGTTAGCAAATGCTCTTGTGACGCTTAAGTGGCTTGAGCGGAAACTCACGCAATTTGCCTTATGGGTCGGCGTCAAGTTTGTGAATTCATTTGTTGCAGCTCTGCTACCACTCGAGGGAAGCCAAACTATGTAATTTCAACGATGAATTGGTCGGAAGCACCATGCAGATATGCAAGACTTCCGTTGCGTTTCGGAACAGGTAATCCCCTTCAGACATAAATTTTAGGTTTCTGGCAAAGTTTAACAGTTGCTGGTATTAACACTCAAATTGCTGAGAATATCATATTGGGAACAGGAAGGCACTACAGTTCATATACAGCAGCGAGAAATTCAAAACAAAAGGCGGTCTTAACACTAGAACCGCCAATACTAACGTCTACTGCGACGCAGAGTTCAAGAAAACAATGAAGGCAATGCAGACCCCCTGTTGCAGCCCTGGCGAAGTTATCTTCTGTGAAGACTTCAACCAATCGTTGTACTGTCATCTCTTGTGTGGTCTGATTTTCCGAGACGAAATCCAAGTCTTTTCCTGCACGTTTGCGCACAGCATTGTCCATGCTTTCAGAACCTTCGAATAGATTTGGCAGCAGCTTGTCTCTGATATTTGTCAAGGCATTCTGAGCAGTCAAGTCACGTAGAGATCAGTACGATCAGCTAAGGCATTCTTTGAATCAAAATATTGTTCTTCTTAATTTTCAAGATTATCCATATAATCAAATTAAGCTATGAAGCATTAATAAGGCATGTACTAGTATCTGCATATCATGATTACAGATTCTTATTACATGGAGGAAAGGAGAACTATAATCGCCACCGAAGTTTTGTGATGTTATGTTTCCATCTTCTGAAATACTTGTGATACTCGATATATTCTGATGAAAATAGATCCACACCTTCTCATTTTTCCTAGGAACAGTAAAAGTGGCGTGCTAAAACACAAGCACGCATGTATACATTACACCTATGCATGTGAAGCTAAACCCATGTGATATACTTGTGTTTTGAACATATCCTTGTTTGAATCAAATCATCGCTCTATATTGTCTTTTAGCAGAAAAACGTAGCAGACAGACTGCAGAATCCAAGTGCTTGAAGAGATGAAGAAAGGAAAAATGAAGTCGAAGAAGAAGGAAAGGAAGGGACACGTGATGGAATTCAATAGTTTTGCGGTGGTGAAGATTTCATTTGATCCACAGCGGGACTTTAGAGATTTGATGGTTGAGATGTTCAGGTACAAAGGTATCAAACAGCCTGAGGAGCTCGAACAACTCTAGTCTGCATATTCCGGCAGGTACGGCTGACTTGAGCTGAGCAAGGCTGTATATTGGTCCTGAAATAACAGAATGGATTATAAATTTGACAGCTCAGCCTTTACCACCTCAGAAACCAGTGAAATTGTTAGACCGAGCTTGAGTTTGAGATCCAGCTGGGGCTTGACTTCTCATGTTCACAGAAGGAGATGAACCATCAGATATCATCCCATTTCGCTTTTCTCGCAGGAAATTTCATCAGAAATCGGTGTAAACATTGATCTTAGGAGCCAAAACTTGTGGAAAACAAAACTCTAGTCCCAACAACTTACAGTGAGCCAATCTATCGTATCCAGCCTCTGGGCAAGGCTATTTACCAACTGCCTAGTGATGCAAAATGATAGAAATATTTCTTGGTTCGGCACCTTGCCTAATGTGACGGCATCTGTTATATGATCTGCTTTCAGATAAGCCTGCTTGTTTTTACTCCTATAAATATCTATCATGGAGCAATTAATACATGTAAGTTTTTCCTTTGTTGACATCAAAGTGTAAGCTCTGGAACTGGAGAAGTTCTCTACAAAGAGAGTTTTGCTGATGCTGTCAGGGGTTCGGGCGTAGCTGACGGGAAGTCACTTGTATCTTCTTAGGGAAGAAAAGCTAGTCAAACATAGTGCCGGAACAGATCCAGATGCAGATTTCACTTTAACAGGTGCACTTGATAGTTGATTAGTTCAGAAACTAAAGCACTAGAAGCTGCTTCCATATCGCTTTGTGCTCCAATCGTTTTGGCCGGGTCATTTGAGGATCTTGCAAAAGGTTCCTCCACTGTCAGTCAGCCACAGAATGGGAAAACATACTCCTTCCATCCCATAAAAAGAGGCCGATCTCAAAGTCATTGCGTGTCTTAAAAAGAGTAGTTTTAAAAATCGATGTCTCGTTTTATTAGTTACAATACGAATTAATTTTTTTCATCTCACGAATAAATTACATATGGTTGAATAAGTCAAATTAACAAATACAAGAAACGATAATTTATAGTTTTTGTAGGTTCATCAAATTGGTTAGAAATAAAAAGTTATACCTCCCTAAACTACTCAAGTTCAACTTGTGTTCGGGTTGACTAGAAAATATTCAAGATAAACTCATAAATGGAAGGTAAAAAGAAAAAATTTAAGTGAAGCAAGAAAAGAAAACCAAAAAAAAAAAAAAAAAGAGCCAAGGTATGTTCGCTCAGTACTGAGTGAACACTTGTGACGATGTTCGCTCACTACTGAGCGAACACTTTTGAATATGTCCGCTCATTACCGAGCGAACTTATTTTAGGAAGTTCGCTCAGTACTGAGCGAACATCTTTACAAATGTTCGCTCAGTATTGAGCGAACATTTTTAAAATGTACACCTTCAACTTTGAATGATCATAACTTGTCATGTACAAACTGAAATTAGGCGATTCTTGGTTTGTTGGAAAGCTAAGACGGATAGCTACAACTTTGATGTTGACAATATTTCCCAATTTTTAAAAATTATTTCCACAAATGGCCAAGGAAGTGAAAGTAGTGCACTTGTGGGTGCATCCCAACACACCTCTAGTATTTTGATCATATCTCGGGCTACATATATCAGATCATTGTGAAATCAGAGCCGTAGGAAAGATAAATAGTGCTACAACTTTTCTTTTGACAACATGTCCCAATTCATAGAGAAAATTATCACAAATCGTCAAGGAAGTGAAACTAGTGCACTTGTATGTTGTTGGACTCTTTTTGCTTTCATTTGCCTATTTGAATTTGCTCTTGTGAAAATGATCGATTGGTAAGTACAGTAAGAACACATTCTTGTGGTGTTATGGATTCATGTATGTATTGTGTTTTTGCAAGGCCAGGTTTTGATTAGACGAGTTAAGTTTTCTATGTGCTTTGCTTTACCGGCTGAGGAGAAAATGAGAGTTGTGCACGAGGGCAAGTCCCAGAAAATGATGCGTATGGACGAACAAGGGCAGGTCCCAGAGAAGAGTCAACTTCGTGCATTAATAGTTATCTCAATGTGCAGATATTGGTGGGATGACTACTCTGATACCTAAAGATGTGTCGTCGGGAGGAGACTGATTATGTAATCTGATAGATTGTTATTGGCTCTGTCTTTATTTTAGTGAAGGAAAATAGAAATTGTAGGTACTAAGTTTATTTGAGCCTGACGGAAAAAGAAGAGGTTTGTGCTCTGAAGATATGTGAGACAACGATGTTCTCGGGATTTCACAAGAACATTTATGGATTTTATGTCATCCATTGAGGGTGAACTCCCTCAACATATATGTGGTATGCGATAGTACGTGCTGCATTCCCTCACTTGCCAACCATTAACGTCATAAAAGAATGGAACGTCCAAAAGGCTAAAATTGTATCGAGCTTGAAACCAAGGAGCAGGGATACCTTAAAAATGTAATGATAGGTACGAACAAATAAAACAAATACAGATTGCAGAGCACCTTCTGTTTAATGCATATCGACTAGTTTCTGTAGAAATTCGTTGCATGCTACTCTGATATGTTTGGATTCATTTATTTCTTATCTTGAATTTACTTACTAAAGTATATGTCGTCTCAGTTCAAATTTTGGTGTGAAGGTGGCCGTGTCCTCGAAAGAAAAAGTTGTGAAAGCAGATGTAGTTTTAGCTGCTGGTCCTCAGCCTAGCGCGATAATGGAGACTATCTAGTCACTCGTATGCATCTTGCGCTGCACAGCGAGAAAATAGAGTTATAGGTTCTTGTATTTCTTGCATCAACAATTGCCGGTTCAACTTGTTTCCTTTCACTGATCTACCATCCACTATAAATAACAGTTCAGTTCCTGATCAATAATGATTGAAATCAGAGAATAACATTGACTCACTGATTCTTCGAGTGATTTGAAAGTGCATATATGGAGGTAATCTGGACTGCTCCGAACAGGATAATTCTGGTGCTGCTTCCAAGAGTAATCGTGGTAGCTCCGATGATGGGCCTATGCGTAAAGTGAGCAGACATCATTGGGATTTAAACAGTCTGGTGGATGCTCGGGATGAACCATTCGGCTATTCAATTTCTGGAGACACGCCGAAGGAAGTCAAAGATGACATGCATTTTGAAAGACAGGAGTCTAGAAACCATGTATGCTCTAGGCCAGACGACACAACAAATGAGTCCTCCAATCTTAAAATCGAAAGTGAACAACTCTACATCAGTTTCTAATGCTGCTGTGACTGAAGATACTGATGGTAAGTGAAGAGAAAAAAAAAAAGATGGATTTTTCGGTCGTTGGAACCGAACATAGCAAGAAACGAATTGCAAAAACTATATGCCGGCCCTTTTGTATGTGACGTAAATTGAAGTTTTCTAAAATATGTTATCCTATATTATAAAAAATGGAAGATGAGAATAAATTCAGAAAAGCTATAAGTTACAAGCATAAAAATTCAATCAGAAAACGAAAAGAATGCAATAACAATGTTCGGTTGCAACATAGGCCGAACAATTGTAAAAAAACCTCGGCTGAAATACTGGCCGAAGCTGCTTCACAGGCTTCGGCTGAAATTTGGGCCGAAGCTGCTTCACAAGTTTCGGCTGAAATTTGGGCCGAAGATGCTTCACAAGTCTCGGTTGAAATTTGAGCCGAAGATGTTTTACAGATTTCGGCTGAAACTTGGGAATTTTCGGCCGAACCGTACTCTCTGTGTTTGGCTGCTATTTTCGTATAATATAGAAATTGAAATTAGTCGATTCTTGGTTCTTTAGAAAGCTAAGACGGATATCTACAACTTTTATGTTGACAACATTTCCCGATTCATACAAAAAGTTAACACAAATCGCCAAGGAAGTAAAACGAGTGCACTTGTGGGTCCGCCCCGATACAACTCTAGTATTTTGATCATATCTCGGGTTACACATATCCGATCATTGTGAAATCAGAGCCATAGGAAGGACAAATCAAAGTTCTACAACTTTTGTGTTGACAACATTTCCCGATTCATACACAAAATTTACATAAATTGCCAAGGAAGTGAAAGTAGTGAAAAAATAACAAAGTTGGTGGATGAGCTTGCAAAACTAGATGTAAAAGTAGAGTATGATATTAACCATGCTACACATAAACTTATAATTACTCGCTCTCTCTGTCTTTTTAAAGTATGATATTAACCATGCTAGGCACAGAAGCAAATTATACTTTGGCCGTTGCGCATGTCTCTTCAGATCTTCAGAAATGGTGTTGGATGCTAGGCACAGAAGCAAATTATCGATGTTGCTGTACAAGCAACTAAAGTTTTGATCAAGTTGTGATGTTTCTGGGCTTTCTTTGAAGGAAGGCTTCGAGAATGGTGGTGGTGAAGGGCTCTTGACAGTAGCTGTAGGGACTGTTTTGCAACTCCCCCTCCGATGCTCCAGCTCAGGCGGTTCGGCAAACCAGTCGAGATTTTTTTTTTGCTTCTACATTCTTTTGCCATAACAAGACATACTCTACATTTCTTGCTTTAGAATCTCATCTGCCATCCTCATTAATCATTTTCATGTTGCTTGGATTGAGTTCAGAATCTACACTTGGCCTGCATCAGATGAAGCTGCAAACATTTACCTAAATTCTGATGTAATTACCCGGCAAGCCACCTACGCATGGTCAACGAGCTCGGAAGAGCTGTTGCTGGATTTTTGTTAGCAAATGCTCTTGTGACGCTTAAGTGACTTGAGCGGAAACTCACGCAATTTGCCTTATGGGTCGGCGTCAAGTTTGTGAATTCATTTGTTGCAGCTCTGCTACCACTCGAGGGAAGCCAAACTATGTAATTTCAACGATGAATTGGTCGGAAGCACCATGCAGATACGCAAGACTTCCGTTGCGTTTCGGAACAGGTAATCCCCTTCAGACACAAATTTTAGGTTTCTGGCAAAGTTTAACAGTTGCTGGTATTAACACTCAAATTGCTGAGAATATCATATTGGGAACAGGAAGGCACTACAGTTCATATACAGCAGCGAGAAATTCAAAACAAAAGGCGGTCTTAACACTGGAACCGCCAATACTAACGTCTACTGCGACGCAGAGTTCAAGAAAACAATGAAGGCAATGCAGACCCCCTGTTGCAGCCCTGACGAAGTTATCTTCTGTGAAGACTTCAACCAATCATTGTACTGTCATCTCTTGTGTGGTCTGATTTTCCGAGACGAAATCTAAGTCTTTTCCTGCACGTTTGCGCACAGCATTGTCCATGCTTTCAGAACCTTCGAATAGATTTGGCAGCAGCTTGTCTCTGATATTTGTCAAGGCATTCTGAGCAGTCAAGTCACGTAGAGATCAGTACGATCAGCTAAGGCATTCTTTGAATCAAAATATTGTTCTTCTTAATTTTCAAGATTATCCATATAATCAAATTAAGCTATGAAGCATTAATAAGGCATGTACTAGTATCTGCATATCATGATTACAGATTCTTATTACATGGAGGAAAGGAGAACTATAATCGCCACCGAAGTTTTGTGATGTTATGTTTCCATCTTCTGAAATACTTGTGATACTCGATATATTCTGATGAAAATAGATCCACACCTTCTCATTTTTCCTAGGAACAGTAAAAGTGGCGTGCTAAAACACAAGCACGCATGTATACATTACACCTATGCATGTGAAGCTAAACCCATGTGATATACTTGTGTTTTGAACATATCCTTGTTTGAATCAAATCATCGCTCTATATTGTCTTTTAGCAGAAAAACGTAGCAGACAGACTGCAGAATCCAAGTGCTTGAAGAGATGAAGAAAGGAAAAATGAAGTCGAAGAAGAAGGAAAGGAAGGGACACGTGATGGAATTCAATAGTTTTGCGGTGGTGAAGATTTCATTTGATCCACAGCGGGACTTTAGAGATTTGATGGTTGAGATGTTCAGGTACAAAGGTATCAAACAGCCTGAGGAGCTCGAACAACTCTAGTCTGCATATTCCGGCAGGTACGGCTGACTTGAGCTGAGCAAGGCTGTATATTGGTCCTGAAATAACAGAATGGATTATAAATTTGACAGCTCAGCCTTTACCACCTCAGAAACCAGTGAAATTGTTAGACCGAGCTTGAGTTTGAGATCCAGCTGGGGCTTGACTTCTCATGTTCACAGAAGGAGATGAACCATCAGATATCATCCCATTTCGCTTTTCTCGCAGGAAATTTCATCAGAAATCGGTGTAAACATTGATCTTAGGAGCCAAAACTTGTGGAAAACAAAACTCTAGTCCCAACAACTTACAGTGAGCCAAAATATCGTATCCAGCCTTTGGGCAAGGCTATTTACCAACTGCCTAGTGATGCAAAATGATAGAAATATTTCTTGGTTCGGCACCTTGCCTAATGTGACGGCATCTGTTATATGATCTGCTTTCAGATAAGCCTGCTTGTTTTTACTCCTATAAATATCTATCATGGAGCAATTAATACATGTAAGTTTTTCCTTTGTTGACATCAAAGTGTAAGCTCTGGAACTGGAGAAGTTCTCTACAAAGAGAGTTTTGCTGATGCTGTCAGGGGTTCGGGCGTAGCTGACGGGAAGTCACTTGTATCTTCTTAGGGAAGAAAAGCTAGTCAAACATAGTGCCGGAACAGATCCAGATGCAGATTTCACTTTAACAGGTGCACTTGATAGTTGATTAGTTCAGAAACTAAAGCACTAGAAGCTGCTTCCATATCGCTTTGTGCTCCAATCGTTTTGGCCGGGTCATTTGAGGATCTTGCAAAAGGTTCCTCCACTGTCAGTCAGCCACAGAATGGGAAAACATACTCCTTCCATCCCATAAAAAGAGGCCGATCTCAAAGTCATTGCGTGTCTTAAAAAGAGTAGTTTTAAAAATCGATGTCTCGTTTTATTAGTTACAATATGAATTAATTTTTTTCATCTCACGAATAAATTACATATGGTTGAATAAGTCAAATTAACAAATACAAGAAACGATAATTTATAGTTTTTGTAGGTTCATCAAATTGGTTAGAAATAAAAAGTTATACCTCCCTAAACTACTCAAGTTCAACTTGTGTTCGGGTTGACTAGAAATTATTCAAGATAAACTCATAAATGGAAGGTAAAAAGAAAAAGTTTAAGTGAAGTAAGAAAAGAAAACCAAAAAAAAAAAAAAATAGAGCCAAGGTATGTTCGCTCAGTACTGAGCGAACACTTGAAGATGTTCGCTCACTACTGAGCGAACACGTTTGAATATGTTCGATCGGTACCGAGCGAACTTGTTTGAGGATGTTCGCTCAGTACTGAGCGAACATCTTTACAAATGTTCGCTCAGTATTGAGCGAACATTTTTAAAATGTACACCTTCAACTTTGAATGATCATAACTTGTCATGTACAAACTGAAATTAGGCGATTCTTGGTTTGTTGGAAAGCTAAGACGGATAGCTACAACTTTGATGTTGACAATATTTCCCAATTTTTAAAAATTATTTCCACAAATGGCCAAGGAAGTGAATGTAGTGCACTTGTGGGTGCATCCGAACACACCTCTAGTATTTTGATCATATCTCGGGCTACATATATCAGATCATTGTGAAATCAGAGCCGTAGGAAAGATAAATCAAAGTGCTACAACTTTTCTTTTGACAACATGTCCCAATTCATAGAGAAAATTATCACAAATCGTCAAGGAAGTGAAACTAGTGCACTTGTATGTTGTTGGACTCTTTTTGCTTTCATTTGCCTATTTGAATTTGCTCTTGTGAAAATGATCGATTGGTAAGTACAGTAAGAACACATTCTTATGGTGTTATGGATTCATGTATGTATTGTGTTTTTGCGAGGCCAGGTTTTGATTAGACGAGTTAAGTTTTCTATGTGCTTTGCTTTACCGGCTGAGGAGAAAATGAGAGTTGTGCACGAGGGCAAGTCCCAGAAAATGATGCGTATGGACGAACAAGGGCAGGTCCCAGAGAAGAGTCAACTTCGTGCATTAATAGTTATCTCAATGTGCAGATATTGGTGGGATGACTACTCTGATACCTAAAGATGTGTCGTCGGGAGGAGACTGATTATGTAATCTGATAGATTGTTATTGGCTCTGTCTTTATTTTAGTGAAGGAAAATAGAAATTGTAGGTACTAAGTTTATTTGAGCCTGACAGAAAAAGAAGAGGTTTGTGCTCTGAAGATATGTGAGACAACGATGTTCTCGGGATTTCACAAGAACATTTATGGATTTTATGTCATCCATTGAGGGTGAACTCCCTCAACATATATGTGGTATGCGATAGTACGTGCTGCATTCCCTCACTTGCCAACCATTAACGTCATAAAAGAATGGAACGTCCAAAAGGCTAAAATAGTATCGAGCTTGAAACCAAGGAGCAGGGATACCTTAAAAATGTAATGATAGGTACGAACAAATAAAACAAATACAGATTGCAGAGCACCTTCTGTTTAATGCATATCGACTAGTTTCTGTAGAAATTCGTTGCATGCTACTCTGATATGTTTGGATTCATTTATTTCTTATCTTGAATTTACTTACTAAAGTATATGTCGTCTCAGTTCAAATTTTGGTGTGAAGGTGGCCGTGTCCTCGAAAGAAAAAGTTGTGAAAGCAGATGTAGTTTTAGCTGCTGGTCCTCAGCCTAGCGCGATAATGGAGACTATCTAGTCACTCGTATGCATCTTGCGCTGCACAGCGAGAAAATAGAGTTATAGGTTCTTGTATTTCTTGCATCAACAATTGCCGGTTCAACTTGTTTCCTTTCACTGATCTACCATCCACTATAAATAACAGTTCAGTTCCTGATCAATAATGATTGAAATCAGAGAATAACATTGACTCACTGATTCTTCGAGTGATTTGAAAGTGCATATATGGAGGTAATCTGGACTGCTCCGAACAGGATAATTCTGGTGCTGCTTCCAAGAGTACTCGTGGTAGCTCCGATGATGGGCCTATGCGTAAAGTGAGCAGACATCATTGGGATTTAAACAGTCTGGTGGATGCTCGGGATGAACCATTCGGCTATTCAATTTCTGGAGACACGCCGAAGGAAGTCAAAGATGACATGCATTTTGAAAGACAGGAGTCTAGAAACCATGTATGCTCTAGGCCAGACGGCACAACAAATGAGTCCTCCAATCTTAAAATCGAAAGTGAACAACTCTACATCAGTTTCTAATGCTGCTGTGACTGAAGATACTGATGGTAAGTGAAGAGAAAAAAAAAAGATGGATTTTTCGGTCGTTGGAACCGAACATAGCAAGAAACGAATTGCAAAAACTATATGCCGGCCCTTTTGTATGTGACGTAAATTGAAGTTTTCTAAAATATGTTATCCTATATTATAAAAAATGGAAGATGAGAATAAATTCAGAAAAGCTATAAGTTACAAGCATAAAAATTCAATCAGAAAACGAAAAGAATGCAATAACAATGTTCGGTTGCAACATAGGCCGAACAATTGTAAAAAAACCTCGGCTGAAATACTGGCCGAAGCTGCTTCACAGGCTTCGGCTGAAATTTGGGCCGAAGCTGCTTCACAAGTTTCGGCTGAAATTTGGGCCGAAGATGCTTCACAAGTCTCGGTTGAAATTTGAGCCGAAGATGTTTTACAGATTTCGGCTGAAACTTGGGAATTTTCGGCCGAACCGTACTCTCTGTGTTTGGCTGCTATTTTCGTATAATGTAGAAATTGAAATTAGTCGATTCTTGGTTCTTTAGAAAGCTAAGACGGATACCTACAACTTTTATGTTGACAACATTTCCCGATTCATACAAAAAGTTTACACAAATCGCCAAGGAAGTAAAACGAGTGCACTTGTGGGTCCGCCCCGATACAACTCTAGTATTTTGATCATATCTCGGGTTACACATATCCGATCATGGTGAAACTAGAGGCATAGGAAATTTGACTTAAGGGGCTACAAATTTTACGTAGACAACATTTCCTAATTCATACATAAAATTCCCACAAATGGCCAAGAAAGTGAAAGTAGTGCACTTGTGGGTCCATCCCGGCACATCTCTAGTATTTTGATCATATCTCGGGCTACACATATCCGATCATTGTGAAATCAGAGCCATAGGAAGGACAAATCAAAGTTCTACAACTTTTGTGTTGACAACATTTCCCGATTCATACACAAAATTTACATAAATTGCCAAGGAAGTGAAAGTAGTGAAAAAATAACAAAGTTGGTGGATGAGCTTGCAAAACTAGATGTAAAAGTAGAGTATGATATTAACCATGCTACACAGAAACTTATAATTACTCTCTCTCTCTGTCTCTCTTTCTCTCTCTCTCTGTCTTTTTAAAGTATGATATTAACCATGCTAGGCACAGAAGCAAATTATACTTTGGCCGTTGCGCATGTCTCTTCAGATCTTCAGAAATGGTGTTGGATGCTAGGCACAGAAGCAAATTATCGATGTTGCTGTACAAGCAACTAAAGTTTTGATCAAGTTGTGATGTTTCTGGACTTTCTTTGAAGGAAGGCTTCGAGAATGGTGGTGGTGAAGGGCTCTTGACAGTAGCTGTAGGGACTGTTTTGCAACTCCCCCTCCGATGCTCCAGCTCAGGCGGTTCGGCAAACCAGTCGAGATTTTTTTTTGCTTCTACATTCTTTTGCCATAACAAGACATACTCTACATTTCTTGCTTTAGAATCTCATCTGCCATCCTCATTAATCATTTTCATGTTGCTTGGATTGAGTTCAGAATCTACACTTGGCCTGCATCAGACGAAGCTGCAAACATTTACCTAAATTCTGATGTAATTACCCGGCAAGCCACCTACGCATGGTCAACGAGCTCGGAAGAGCTGTAGCTGGATTTTTGTTAGCAAATGCTCTTGTGACGCTTAAGTGACTTGAGCGGAAACTCACGCAATTTGCCTTATGGGTCGGCGTCAAGTTTGTGAATTCATTTGTTGCAGCTCTGCTACCACTCGAGGGAAGCCAAACTATGTAATTTCAACGATGAATTGGTCGGAAGCACCATGCAGATATGCAAGACTTCCGTTGCGTTTCGGAACAGGTAATCCCCTTCAGACATAAATTTTAGGTTTCTGGCAAAGTTTAACAGTTGCTGGTATTAACACTCAAATTGCTGAGAATATCATATTGGGAACAGGAAGGCACTACAGTTCATATACAGCAGCGAGAAATTCAAAACAAAAGGCGGTCTTAACACTGGAACCGCCAATACTAACGTCTACTGCGACGCAGAGTTCAAGAAAACAATGAAGGCAATGCAGACCCCCTGTTGCAGCCCTGGCGAAGTTATCTTCTGTGAAGACTTCAACCAATCGTTGTACTGTCATCTCTTGTGTGGTCTGATTTTCCGAGACGAAATCCAAGTCTTTTCCTGCACGTTTGCGCACAGCATTGTCCATGCTTTCAGAACCTTCGAATAGATTTGGCAGCAGCTTGTCTCTGATATTTGTCAAGGCATTCTGAGCAGTCAAGTCACGTAGAGATCAGTACGATCAGCTAAGGCATTCTTTGAATCAAAATATTGTTCTTCTTAATTTTCAAGATTATCCATATAATCAAATTAAGCTATGAAGCATTAATAAGGCATGTACTAGTATCTGCATATCATGATTACAGATTCTTATTACATGGAGGAAAGGAGAACTATAATCGCCACCGAAGTTTTGTGATGTTATGTTTCCATCTTCTGAAATACTTGTGATACTCGATGTATTCTGATGAAAATAGATCCACACCTTCTCATTTTTCCTAGGAACAGTAAAAGTGGCGTGCTAAAACACAAGCACGCATGTATACATTACACCTATGCATGTGAAGCTAAACCCATGTGATATACTTGTGTTTTGAACATATCCTTGTTTGAATCAAATCATCGCTCTATATTGTCTTTTAGCAGAAAAACGTAGCAGACAGACTGCAGAATCCAAGTGCTTGAAGAGATGAAGAAAGGAAAAATGAAGTCGAAGAAGAAGGAAAGGAAGGGACACGTGATGGAATTCAATAGTTTTGCGGTGGTGAAGATTTCATTTGATCCACAGCGGGACTTTAGAGATTTGATGGTTGAGATGTTCAGGTACAAAGGTATCAAACAGCCTGAGGAGCTCGAACAACTCTAGTCTGCATATTCCGGCAGGTACGGCTGACTTGAGCTGAGCAAGGTTGTATATTGGTCCTGAAATAACAGAATGGATTATAAATTTGACAGCTCAGCCTTTACCACCTCAGAAACCAGTGAAATTGTTAGACCGAGCTTGAGTTTGAGATCCAGCTGGGGCTTGACTTCTCATGTTCACAGAAGGAGATGAACCATCAGATATCATCCCATTTCGCTTTTCTCGCAGGAAATTTCATCAGAAATCGGTGTAAACATTGATCTTAGGAGCCAAAACTTGTGGAAAACAAAACTCTAGTCCCAACAACTTACAGTGAGCCAAAATATCGTATCCAGCCTTTGGGCAAGGCTATTTACCAACTGCCTAGTGATGCAAAATGATAGAAATATTTCTTGGTTCGGCACCTTGCCTAATGTGACGGCATCTGTTATATGATCTGCTTTCAGATAAGCCTGCTTGTTTTTACTCCTATAAATATCTATCATGGAGCAATTAATACATGTAAGTTTTTCCTTTGTTGACATCAAAGTGTAAGCTCTGGAACTGGAGAAGTTCTCTACAAAGAGAGTTTTGCTGATGCTGTCAGGGGTTCGGGCGTAGCTGACGGGAAGTCACTTGTATCTTCTTAGGGAAGAAAAGCTAGTCAAACATAGTGCCGGAACAGATCCAGATGCAGATTTCACTTTAACAGGTGCACTTGATAGTTGATTAGTTCAGAAACTAAAGCACTAGAAGCTGCTTCCATATCGCTTTGTGCTCCAATCGTTTTGGCCGGGTCATTTGAGGATCTTGCAAAAGGTTCCTCCACTGTCAGTCAGCCACAGAATGGGAAAACATACTCCTTCCATCCCATAAAAAGAGGCCGATCTCAAAGTCATTGCGTGTCTTAAAAAGAGTAGTTTTAAAAATCGATGTCTCGTTTTATTAGTTACAATACGAATTAATTTTTTTCATCTCACGAATAAATTACATATGGTTGAATAAGTCAAATTAACAAATACAAGAAACGATAATTTATAGTTTTTGTAGGTTCATCAAATTGGTTAGAAATAAAAAGTTATACGTCCCTAAACTACTCAAGTTCAACTTGTGTTCGGGTTGACTAGAAATTATTCAAGATAAACTCATAAATGGAAGGTAAAAAGAAAAAGTTTAAGTGAAGTAAGAAAAGAAAACCAAAAAAAAAAAAAAAAGAGCCAAGGTATGTTCGCTCAGTACTGAGCGAACACTTGTGAAGATGTTCGCTCACTACTGAGCGAACACTTTTGAATATGTCCGCTCATTACCGAGCGAACTTATTTTAGGATGTTCGCTCAGTACTGAGCGAACATCTTTACAAATGTTCGCTCAGTATTGAGCGAACATTTTTAAAATGTACACCTTCAACTTTGAATGATCATAACTTGTCATGTACAAACTGAAATTAGGCGATTCTTGGTTTGTTGGAAAGCTAAGACGGATAGCTACAACTTTGATGTTGACAATATTTCCCAATTTTTAAAAATTATTTCCACAAATGGCCAAGGAAGTGAAAGTAGTGCACTTGTGGGTGCATCCCAACACACCTCTAGTATTTTGATCATATCTCGGGCTACATATATCAGATCATTGTGAAATCAGAGCCGTAGGAAAGATAAATCAAAGTGCTACAACTTTTCTTTTGACAACATGTCCCAATTCATAGAGAAAATTATCACAAATCGTCAAGGAAGTGAAACTAGTGCACTTGTATGTTGTTGGACTCTTTTTGCTTTCATTTGCCTATTTGAATTTGCTCTTGTGAAAATGATCGATTGGTAAGTACATTAAGAACACATTCTTGTGGTGTTATGGATTCATGTATGTATTGTGTTTTTGCGAGGCCAGGTTTTGATTAGACGAGTTAAGTTTTCTATGTGCTTTGCTTTACCGGCTGAGGAGAAAATGAGAGTTGTGCATGAGGGCAAGTCCCAGAAAATGATGCGTATGGACGAACAAGGGCAGGTCCCAGAGAAGAGTCAACTTCGTGCATTAATAGTTATCTCAATGTGCAGATATTGGTGGGATGACTACTCTGATACCTAAAGATGTGTCGTCGGGAGGAGACTGATTATGTAATCTGATAGATTGTTATTGGCTCTGTCTTTATTTTAGTGAAGGAAAATAGAAATTGTAGGTACTAAGTTTATTTGAGCCTGACAGAAAAAGAAGAGGTTTGTGCTCTGAAGATATGTGAGACAACGATGTTCTCGGGATTTCACAAGAACATTTATGGATTTTATGTCATCCATTGAGGGTGAACTCCCTCAACATATATGTGGTATGCGATAGTACGTGCTGCATTCCCTCACTTGCCAACCATTAACGTCATAAAAGAATGGAACGTCCAAAAGGCTAAAATTGTATCGAGCTTGAAACCAAGGAGCAGGGATACCTTAAAAATGTAATGATAGGTACGAACAAATAAAACAAATACAGATTGCAGAGCACCTTCTGTTTAATGCATATCGACTAGTTTCTGTAGAAATTCGTTGCATGCTACTCTGATATGTTTGGATTCATTTATTTCTTATCTTGAATTTACTTACTAAAGTATATGTCGTCTCAGTTCAAATTTTGGTGTGAAGGTGGCCGTGTCCTCGAAAGAAAAAGTTGTGAAAGCAGATGTAGTTTTAGCTGCTGGTCCTCAGCCTAGCGCGATAATGGAGACTATCTAGTCACTCGTATGCATCTTGCGCTGCACAGCGAGAAAATAGAGTTATAGGTTCTTGTATTTCTTGCATCAACAATTGCCGGTTCAACTTGTTTCCTTTCACTGATCTACCATCCACTATAAATAACAGTTCAGTTCCTGATCAATAATGATTGAAATCAGAGAATAACATTGACTCACTGATTCTTCGAGTGATTTGAAAGTGCATATATGGAGGTAATCTGGACTGCTCCGAACAGGATAATTCTGGTGCTGCTTCCAAGAGTACTCGTGGTAGCTCCGATGATGGGCCTATGCGTAAAGTGAGCAGACATCATTGGGATTTAAACAGTCTGGTGGATGCTCGGGATGAACCATTCGGCTATTCAATTTCTGGAGACACGCCGAAGGAAGTCAAAGATGACATGCATTTTGAAAGACAGGAGTCTAGAAACCATGTATGCTCTAGGCCAGACGGCACAACAAATGAGTCCTCCAATCTTAAAATCGAAAGTGAACAACTCTACATCAGTTTCTAATGCTGCTGTGACTGAAGATACTGATGGTAAGTGAAGAGAAAAAAAAAAGATGGATTTTTCGGTCGTTGGAACCGAACATAGCAAGAAACGAATTGCAAAAACTATATGCCGGCCCTTTTGTATGTGACGTAAATTGAAGTTTTCTAAAATATGTTATCCTATATTATAAAAAATGGAAGATGAGAATAAATTCAGAAAAGCTATAAGTTACAAGCATAAAAATTCAATCAGAAAACGAAAAGAATGCAATAACAATGTTCGGTTGCAACATAGGCCGAACAATTGTAAAAAAACCTCGGCTGAAATACTGGCCGAAGCTGCTTCACAGGCTTCGGCTGAAATTTGGGCCGAAGCTGCTTCACAAGTTTCGGCTGAAATTTGGGCCGAAGATGCTTCACAAGTCTCGGTTGAAATTTGAGCCGAAGATGTTTTACAGATTTCGGCTGAAACTTGGGAATTTTCGGCCGAACCGTACTCGCTGTGTTTGGCTGCTATTTTCGTATAATGTAGAAATTGAAATTAGTCGATTCTTGGTTCTTTAGAAAGCTAAGACGGATACCTACAACTTTTATGTTGACAACATTTCCCGATTCATACAAAAAGTTTACACAAATCGCCAAGGAAGTAAAACGAGTGCACTTGTGGGTCCGCCCCGATACAACTCTAGTATTTTGATCATATCTCGGGTTACACATATCCGATCATGGTGAAACTAGAGGCATAGGAAATTTGACTTAAGGGGCTACAAATTTTCCGTAGACAACATTTCCTAATTCATACATAAAATTCCCACAAATGGCCAAGAAAGTGAAAGTAGTGCACTTGTGGGTCCATCCCGGCACATCTCTAGTATTTTGATCATATCTCGGGCTACACATATCCGATCATTGTGAAATCAGAGCCATAGGAAGGACAAATCAAAGTTCTACAACTTTTGTGTTGACAACATTTCCCGATTCATACACAAAATTTACATAAATTGCCAAGGAAGTGAAAGTAGTGAAAAAATAACAAAGTTGGTGGATGAGCTTGCAAAACTAGATGTAAAAGTAGAGTATGATATTAACCATGCTACACAGAAACTTATAATTACTCTCTCTCTCTGTCTCTCTTTCTCTCTCTCTCTGTCTTTTTAAAGTATGATATTAACCATGCTAGGCACAGAAGCAAATTATACTTTGGCCGTTGCGCATGTCTCTTCAGATCTTCAGAAATGGTGTTGGATGCTAGGCACAGAAGCAAATTATCGATGTTGCTGTACAAGCAACTAAAGTTTTGATCAAGTTGTGATGTTTCTGGACTTTCTTTGAAGGAAGGCTTCGAGAATGGTGGTGGTGAAGGGCTCTTGACAGTAGCTGTAGGGACTGTTTTGCAACTCCCCCTCCGATGCTCCAGCTCAGGCGGTTCGGCAAACCAGTCGAGATTTTTTTTTGCTTCTACATTAAGTTTTCTATGTGCTTTGCTTTACCGGCTGAGGAGAAAATGAGAGTTGTGCACGAGGGCAAGTCCCAGAAAATGATGCGTATGGATGAACAAGGGCAGGTCCCAGAGAAGAGTCAACTTCGTGCATTAATAGTTATCTCAATGTGCAGATATTGGTGGGATGACTACTCTGATACCTAAAGATGTGTCGTCGGGAGGAGACTGATTATGTAATCTGATAGATTGTTATTGGCTCTGTCTTTATTTTAGTGAAGGAAAATAGAAATTGTAGGTACTAAGTTTATTTGAGCCTGACAGAAAAAGAAGAGGTTTGTGCTCTGAAGATATGTGAGACAACGATGTTCTCGGGATTTCACAAGAACATTTATGGATTTTATGTCATCCATTGAGGGTGAACTCCCTCAACATATATGTGGTATGCGATAGTACGTGCTGCATTCCCTCACTTGCCAACCATTAACGTCATAAAAGAATGGAACTTCCAAAAGGCTAAAATTGTATCGAGCTTGAAACCAAGGAGCAGGGATACCTTAAAAATGTAATGATAGGTACGAACAAATAAAACAAATACAGATTGCAGAGCACCTTCTGTTTAATGCATATCGACTAGTTTCTGTAGAAATTCGTTGCATGCTACTCTGATATGTTTGGATTCATTTATTTCTTATCTTGAATTTACTTACTAAAGTATATGTCGTCTCAGTTCAAATTTTGGTGTGAAGGTGGCCGTGTCCTCGAAAGAAAAAGTTGTGAAAGCAGATGTAGTTTTAGCTGCTGGTCCTCAGCCTAGCGCGATAATGGAGACTATCTAGTCACTCGTATGCATCTTGCGCTGCACAGCGAGAAAATAGAGTTATAGGTTCTTGTATTTCTTGCATCAACAATTGCCGGTTCAACTTGTTTCCTTTCACTGATCTACCATCCACTATAAATAACAGTTCAGTTCCTGATCAATAATGATTGAAATCAGAGAATAACATTGACTCACTGATTCTTCGAGTGATTTGAAAGTGCATATATGGAGGTAATCCGGACTGCTCCGAACAGGATAATTCTGGTGCTGCTTCCAAGAGTACTCGTGGTAGCTCCGATGATGGGCCTATGCGTAAAGTGAGCAGACATCATTGGGATTTAAACAGTCTGGTGGATGCTCGGGATGAACCATTCGGCTATTCAATTTCTGGAGACACGCCGAAGGAAGACAAAGATGACATGCATTTTGAAAGACAGGAGTCTAGAAACCATGTATGCTCTAGGCCAGACGGCACAACAAATGAGTCCTCCAATCTTAAAATCGAAAGTGAACAACTCTACATCAGTTTCTAATGCTGCTGTGACTGAAGATACTGATGGTAAGTGAAGAGAAAAAAAAAAAAGATGGATTTTTCGGTCGTTGGAACCGAACATAGCAAGAAACGAATTGCAAAAACTATATGCCGGCCCTTTTGTATGTGACGTAAATTGAAGTTTTCTAAAATATGTTATCCTATATTATAAAAAATGGAAGATGAGAATAAATTCAGAAAAGCTATAAGTTGCAAGCATAAAAATTCAATCAGAAAACGAAAAGAATGCAATAACAATGTTCGGTTGCAACATAGGCCGAACAATTGTAAAAAAACCTCGGCTGAAATACTGGCCGAAGCTGCTTCACAGGCTTCGGCTGAAATTTGGGCCGAAGCTGCTTCACAAGTTTCGGCTGAAATTTGGGCCGAAGATGCTTCACAAGTCTCGGTTGAAATTTGAGCCGAAGATGTTTTACAGATTTCGGCTGAAACTTGGGAATTTTCGGCCGAACCGTACTCGCTGTGTTTGGCTGCTATTTTCGTATAATGTAGAAATTGAAATTAGTCGATTCTTGGTTCTTTAGAAAGCTAAGACGGATACCTACAACTTTTATGTTGACAACATTTCCCGATTCATACAAAAAGTTTACACAAATCGCCAAGAAAGTAAAACGAGTGCACTTGTGGGTCCGCCCCGATACAACTCTAGTATTTTGATCATATCTCGGGTTACACATATCCGATCATGGTGAAACTAGAGGCATAGGAAATTTGACTTAAGGGGCTACAAATTTTCCGTAGACAACATTTCCTAATTCATACATAAAATTCCCACAAATGGCCAAGAAAGTGAAAGTAGTGCACTTGTGGGTCCATCCCGGCACATCTCTAGTATTTTGATCATATCTCGGGCTACACATATCCGATCATTGTGAAATCAGAGCCATAGGAAGGACAAATCAAAGTTCTACAACTTTTGTGTTGACAACATTTCCCGATTCATACACAAAATTTACATAAATTGCCAAGGAAGTGAAAGTAGTGAAAAAATAACAAAGTTGGTGGATGAGCTTGCAAAACTAGATGTAAAAGTAGAGTATGATATTAACCATGCTACACAGAAACTTATAATTACTCTCTCTCTCTATCTCTCTTTCTCTCTCTCTCTGTCTTTTTAAAGTATGATATTAACCATGCTAGGCACAGAAGCAAATTATACTTTGGCCGTTGCGCATGTCTCTTCAGATCTTCAGAAATGGTGTTGGATGCTAGGCACAGAAGCAAATTATCGATGTTGCTGTACAAGCAACTAAAGTTTTGATCAAGTTGTGATGTTTCTGGACTTTCTTTGAAGGAAGGCTTCGAGAATGGTGGTGGTGAAGGGCTCTTGACAGTAGCTGTAGGGACTGTTTTGCAACTCCCCCTCCGATGCTCCAGCTCAGGCGGTTCGGCAAACCAGTCGAGATTCTTTTTTGCTTCTACATTCTTTTGCCATAACAAGACATACTCTACATTTCTTGCTTTAGAATCTCATCTGCCATCCTCATTAATCATTTTCATGTTGCTTGGATTGAGTTCAGAATCTACACTTGGCCTGCATCAGACGAAGCTGCAAACATTTACCTAAATTCTGATGTAATTACCCGGCAAGCCACCTACGCATGGTCAACGAGCTCGGAAGAGCTGTAGCTGGATTTTTGTTAGCAAATGCTCTTGTGACGCTTAAGTGACTTGAGCGGAAACTCACGCAATTTGCCTTATGGGTCGGCGTCAAGTTTGTGAATTCATTTGTTGCAGCTCTGCTACCACTCGAGTGAAGCCAAACTATGTAATTTCAACGATGAATTGGTCGGAAGCACCATGCAGATATGCAAGACTTCCGTTGCGTTTCGGAACAGGTAATCCCCTTCAGACATAAATTTTAGGTTTCTGGCAAAGTTTAACAGTTTGGCGACCACTTCCATACATAGAGACACACTATTTCTTCTTGGCCTTGGGTGTGAAATAGTCAGCTACAAATTTCCTCCAAAACTCAATATTGTTATCCTACAAAAAAATTGTGATATGCTTTAATTGATAACTCATAGAATGCATAAATAAAGACTTTACCAACAAAAACCCAAGCCCGAAAATCTAATTCAACACATTGCAAAACTGAAGCATATAGAATTTTCCTTCATACCTTTGATTTTGAATCCTGTTTCATCTTTTTCTGATCCTATTTCATCTTTTTTTGGTCGGCTACCAACGTCGCACATCTTTTCTCTTCCTCCTACAAAGTTTGATTCATTCAATTTTCTTCCAGTAAGCAACATTCAAAGAGCAGATGCACTACATTGTCATAACATCAAAGTTACCTGAACAAAATGTAGGTAATACTTGTTGAAGGTCCGAAGAGTTTCCATGACCTTAGCGTATGCACCTTCTTCGACGGCAGCAGAATCAGCAGCACCGTCACTATCGCCGGAAACAAAGGAAACGAGAGGAGGGAGATGAGATTTAATTTTTTCAAAATTTCACTCTCTCCAGGGTTTAGTATGCGAGAGTGTAATTGGGTTTAGTGTAATGGGCCCCAATCAAAAGCAGCTTCCTAGTGTAATTGGGCCGAAGTTCAGGCTTCTATTTTCAGATCTCTGATTTTCTCCATTGGGCCCATATTATTCCTGTGATCAAATTTCCCAGGTTTCGGCCGAAGCTTGTGAAGGAGTTTCGGTCGAAGTTTCAGCCGAGGCTTGTGAAGGAGTTTCGGCCCAAGTTTCAGCCGAGGCTTGTGAAGGAGTTTCGGCCGAATGTTCAGCCGAAGTTTGTGAAGCGTGTTCGGCCGAAGTTTTAGCCGAACATTGCTATTGCATTCTTTTCTTTTTCCGACTCAATTCTTATTATGCTTATACCTAGTGTGTTGTGGATATCTCTCATTCAAGATGTTAACATTTGACAAGTTACTTCTCTTGGTAGACGAACCACCATCACGAAAGGGGCTTTCCAAGATCGGATTACATGATCACCATATAAATGTTATGAAATATTTCTGGTACAAGGAAATAACCTTCAATCACTGCTAGATTAAGAGAAGAACTTAATGATCTCAACTGCATTCGTCCACCCTCACCAAGACCTTATTCTGCACATCAGGAAGATCAATTAGCAATATGATAGTTCTAGTCGATGGATTGGTTGATATAACATGCTAAAAACTCCAATGCATGTTGGAATGAAGAGTAGAATACTATCTGAACTATTTACATGCTCTTCCCAGCTGTATAACGTCATAGTTTTCTGCTTCTTGGTGCAAAGGATTTTGCTCCAAAGAAAGCTGAAAAACCGGGCCATGTTCGTGCAAATTATGCCACTTGTCCTCTTATAAAGCCAGGCAAGGGAGTGAAAGAGGAATATGATGAAGTAAGGTTACAGTGCGTGATGGATGGTGCAAGGCGAAAAGAAAAGGGCGGTGATATCGTGATCTAGTTAAAACGGCCGATGAAATGCTTCACATCGTATTCTCCTTACTTTCTCTAGGCCTCTGGTTGATATTTGACTCTATATCAGTTTTTTTGTGAAGTCTATAATATAATGCCAAAACTCATGCTCTGGTGCCTAACTCCTGCTGCATCATCTCGTACAGAATACCAATTCATACTGTCAAAGAAACTCGCTACTGCCTTCGACAGTAGTAATTATGTTTCTCCCAAGTCAACAAGGCATGATGTAAACGTTCAATCATTCACAAAAAGAATCAATAGACGATGCAATACCGATGAACGTCAATAATCTGAGCGAGATCTGAAAAGAACTCAACCAAAGTATGAGAAACAATCAAGCAGCACAGAAAGAAAATAAGGCCCAAGTTTGGATAAACGTGATCCGGATAGCAGTTTCAGCTTGCAATCCAGAAAGTTTTCTTTCTTTGCCTTCAATCTCCCAATGAGATGCTGTGGCAGTCGATTCTTCAGGAGTTTCTAGTTCAGAAACAGTTTATTCCTCTTACCTCACGAAACAATTTAGTGACAATGCCTCTTCCATTATAACCTTTCCCTTCAGTGTCTGAATATCTACCTCCATTTTCTCGATGAACAATATTTGCAGCATGATTTCCTTCATTATTCAGAGAAAATGCAGAAGCATTCTGTAACAATCTAATCTCATCTGTCTGTAAAGCATCTTGTATTTGTTGCAAAGTTAATTTCTCATTTCTGTTAGACAAGGTCCCATGCTTCAGTGAGCTTTCAATTTCCATTTGAAGGCTAGAGTCCTTCTTGTCCTTTGAAATGCGACCAGAGAAAGATACGGGTACCTTGTCCTTACCCACAAACAATCTCTCAGCATTAATACCATTGTATCCGATGCCTCGCACGCATTGGGTTAGAGGAACCAAGAATCAAAAGAAGTAGGTGGGATCAAGTCTGGCACAGGAACTCGTGCGGATGCAACAACATTGCTTCTTCACCATCATCATCATAATCAGTAGGGAAATTCTTAGCTGCTTCCTGCAATTACTTCGTCATCTTCTGTTGCTTTCTCTCCTCCTTCAGCTGCTTCTTCAGGAAAAGTTTTTCTCTTAGTTCCAGCTCATCATCATACGCCTTCCTTCGTAGTCTACTAAGCTTTTCCACTTGAGCTTTAGCCAATGATTTGAATGGAGGTAATTCATCATATTCCGATTCTTCAGTTGTGAACCTACAGTTGTTCTGTTGCTGTAGTTGAAGCCCTTATTGGTTATTATGTTCTTGAAGTCAACATGCCATTTTGTGTTCGGGTCCGTATTACTGCATATGGCTTTTTCAGCTAACGGACCTGCTACAAATTAATACGGGAGGCCTAGTAAATAAAAGGAGCAAAATCTTTGGTAACATATTAATAACCTGATGTCAGGAGATTCGAAGGAGCTGACCTGGGGAATAATCACCATATCATTACTGGCTTGATTTTGGGCAAGGTATTATGAATATTGTATAATAAATACTGGTTGCGTTAAGTACGGGAATCGTCCCGGTGTACCCTTTTATTACATCCAAATAAATCATATATCCCTCTAGATACAGTAGTCTAAACCCTAAACCTGCTATAGTTATCACACGAGTATCTGTAGTAACAAGTGCGTAAGATGATTTTATATAATACTGCCACAACCAAGTTCAGCCCAACAAAAAGGTAATCACATACCTTATCCAAAAGGCTTGTCGCAAAGTTCAGGTTATCAAAATCAGTGTGGATGTATTTTGATTTACAGATAGCAAATATATATATATATATATATATATATATATATATTTTTCTTTTGGAAAATAAGAAATATTCCAAAGAGAAAAATAGTTAAATAGTTAATAGTGTTTGACGTGTGTAAACTAACGTGGTGTAGGACGAAAAGGACAACATCCAGTTGAGTCCTTTTGTAATTTATTTCTGCTTAGTAAGGTGAATCAGCATTGATTTGTCTTTTCACTTTTACAGCTCTCTCTCAGTTGAGAAGTTAAATGTTGTTTTTTTCTGCGTAAAGTTCAGAAGCTTTGTTGCTAACTGCTTATTAGTTTCAGAATTCAGATTTCCTATTCAATTCTGGAATAATATTTTGCCACTGGTTGCTGAGATTCGTAGTTATGAATCCTCCTAATCAGTAACTGTTTAATCCTCAGTAAAGCTAAAGTATAGTGTGCGTTGTTTGTCTGTTGCTTCGATCTTCTCCTTCCACCTTTTGTACATCACGAACAAGCTATTGCTCGTTGCATGGTTTAACCATTTATGCCCCTCCTCTTTCACTAACCTTGTCAGTATCTTGATGCTATCTTAACCCATCTCATAAACCTTCCTTTGCTTATGTCTAATCTTGTTATATGCAGTGCTCGCTTCTGTTTGTCTTTCCGTCAGTTTTTCTTCAACTTAAAGTTACATCCAATAGCTGTATATCAATAGGTCGGGGTCTCTCATCATGTTCCATAAACTCGGCCTGAAAAAAAGTTTAGCAGAAGACCAACGTAGTACATACATAAGCAGCAACATGAGTATGCACCTGCACATCTTGGTTGACTAGCCGTTGGACTAGTGGCAGCTGTAGCTCAGTCAATTGTCTACCGTGATCATTTAAGCCCTTTGAGTTAGCTTTCCTATACCTCTGTTTTCACCACGATCTAATAAGTGTAGCCCCATATATTATCAAAATACTAGTGGTATGTCAAGATGGACCCACAAGTGCGCTACTTTCAGTTCCTTGGCGATTTATGCTCGTTTTTTATATGAGTTGGGAAATGGTGTCAACCAAAAAGTTGTAGCCCTTTAAGTCGGCTTTCCTATGCTTCTAATTTTACCATGATCTGATATGTGTAGCCCGAGATATAATCAAAATACTAGAGGTGTGTCGGGGCGGACCCACAAGTGCACTAGTTTCACTTCCGTGGCGATTTGTGTCGATTTTTTGAATGAATTGGGAAATGTTGTGAACGTAAAAGTCGTAGGTATCCGTCTTAGCTTTCCAAAGAATCAATGTTCGCCTGATTTCAATTTCTACATTACACGAAATTAGCAGTCGAACACAATGGTACTGTTTCGGCCGAAATCTCCCAACTTTCAGCCGAAGCTCCTGAAATAGCTTCGGCCAGTGTTTCAGCCGAATCTCCTCAAATAGCTTCGGCCAGTGTTTCAGCCGAAGCTCCTCAAGTTTCGGCCGATTTTTCAGCCGAAGTTCCTCAAGCGTTTTCGGCCCAAATACTATAATCTTCAAAATGATCACCTCAATTCATTTATTATACTATAATCTTCAAAATTATTAGTTTAAAATACGAATACACAAATACTTATTCAATTAGCACCTCAATTCATATATACTGTAATCTTGAAAATTATTAATTTCATTGACGAATACACAAATACTTATTCAATTATCACCTCAATTCATTTAATATACTATAATCTTCAAAATTATTTATTTCATTGACGAATACACAAATACTTAATCAATTAGCACATCAATTCATTTAGTATACTATAATCTTCAAAATTATAAATTTCTATTGAGAAATACACAAATACTTAATCAATTCCTACCCTTGACAGAAGCTTCCTCTATCAGCTTAATTTCAAGGCTGCTGATAGGTTAAGTTTCACATTTAGTTTTTCTTTCTTTCAGTTCTTTTTGTTATAAACTTTACAACCTCTTCCATTTTTCATCCGTATTGATAAATTAAATGTTAAAACATGATATCATCATCAGCTTTTATTGATCCGTTTTCTGTTTGTACGTTTTGTTATTCTATTAGTAAATACGATTGCACGTTTGCTGAGTGTGGTGATTTGTGACTTGGATACACTCAGAATAGATTGGAAACTGATTCGGATCAGAATTGGACTGGAAAATGCAGTCTTGGAGCTGGATTGAAGAGCAGTTACTAAAGCTGTTAAACTCTGTTCTAACTGTCAAGTGCAACGGTTATTGCTAAAAACCGTTGTCTTTCCCAGCGCAGCAGTTTTTCCAGAATTTATTTCAGCTGTTTTCTTGGATCCGTTTAAATTTTTTTTCTTCCAGTTGTAAAAGCATTATTGAGATATCATTCTAGAGAGCTAATTCATCTATCTAGAGAGAGAAGGGGCGGGGTTCTAGAGTGAGAAACTCAAGAGGGTTTGAGTTATGTTTTGCTTTAATCTTGGGTTGGTTATCTCATGGTTTTGATTGCATTTCTCTTGTTATCATGTACTGTTTTCTATCACAGTGAAGATGGTGTTCGTTCTGCTCCGTGGATGTAGACCATAAGTTCGAACCACGTAATTCTTTGGTGTGATAGCTTTACAGTTTTGCATTTCATTTCTTTTGTGGTTGGAGTTGATATTTTATGTTCTTGCTTTGATTCCCATAACACTGGGAGAGTCTTAAATTTTGAAACAACTGATTATTTGTTCATTCTCAGGTTTCCGAGAAGTAGAATTTAAAATACCACAACAGCGGGAGCCATCATAGCTGAGTACTTTGCAGCAATAATCTTATCCTTTTCACCATGAGTCGGAGGTGTATTTTCTGCAATTCGTGCAGCCTCCTCTTTCTGCAGTTAACACAGTATTAGGCAAAGAAGCATGAATTTCGTTTACCAGATCCTATCAGAGTAGAACATAATGCTTCAGGGGAGAGCATTCATGGTTAATATCATACTTTAAAAAGGCAGAGAGAGAGAGATTATAAGTTTGTGCATAGCATAGCATGGTTGATATCATACTATGCTTTTACATCTAGTTTTGCATGCTCATGCACCAACTTTGTCATTTTTTCACTACTTTCACTTCCTTGGAAATTTATGTAAATTTTGTGTACGAATCGGGAAATGTTATCAACAGAAAAGTTGTAGAAATTTGAATTATCTTTCCTATGGCTCTGATTTCACCACGATCGGATATGTGTAGCCCGAGATATGATCAAAATACTAGAGGTATGCCGGGATGGACCCACAAGTGCACTACTTTCACTTTATTGGCCATTTTTGGACATTTTTTGTATGAATTGAGCAACGTCATCAACGGGAAAGTTGTAGCCCTTTAAGTCAGCTTTCCTATGCCTCTAGTTTCACCATGATCGGATATGTGTAGCCCGAGATATGATCAAAATACTAGAGTTGTATCGGGGCGGATCCACAAGTGCACTACTTTCAGTTTCTTGGCGATTTGTGAACATCTTTTGTATCAATCGGGAAATGTCATCAACGTAAAAGTTGTAGGTATCCGTCTTAGCTTTCTAAAGAACCAAGAATCGCCTAATTTCAATTTCTACATTACACGAAAATAGCATTCGAACACAAGGCACAAGGTTCGGCCGAAGTTTAGGTTGTTTCGGCCGAATTCTTTGAATGAGCTTCGGCCAGAATTTCAGCCGAAGCTATTCAAAAAGCTTCGGCCAAAATTTCAGCCGAAGCTATTCAAACAGATTCGGCCAGAGTTTCAGCCGAAGCTATTGAAGCTTGTTCGGCCCGTATTTCGACCGAACACTGTTATTGCATTCTTTTCTTTTTCTGATTGAATTCTTATGTTTATAACTTGTATGCCACTTATTCTAGCCTACTCCCAAACTTATAAAGGTGGCCATCACAGGGTGATGACATCTCAATAAAGAAAAAACACATCTTATTTCTCATAGATGCAATACATGCAGCTTTAACTAGTTGTGATTTTCCATCTTTGCTGTCAAGTTTTTCACTCTTCTTTTAAATATACATGTTATACATAAATTAAATATACATGTATTCGAGTTCATGAATAGCCACATCATCAACCCAGCTTGACTCTATCCGCTCGGCTATACTGCTGCGACCCGAATTTCCGTTATTCTGCACCGTTCAACACTCTCTGAAGAAAGCTCCAGTTCACCGCTCTCTCCACTTCTCAAGCTACGAACTTTTAATTTATTCCTCCAAAGCCCTCAATTTAAGTCTTTCTCCATACTTGCATGTACAATTTATTAACAATTATAGCATACTAATATTTACTCCATGCATGATGTCGAAGCAGTAGAAAGAAAAACATAAAATTAATAGAAAATGAACGAAGTCTATCAGCTTTTTCGAAAGAAGTCAAATGTTGTTGTTAGGAAATGGAGTTCCTAAGTTGCTCAAAACTACGTGATGATGTGTATTCAAGTATTGTATAAAATACTAGTCGTTAAATATATGCTGCTGCTCAAAACAAGCAATGCAGGCATCTGTGACCTGCTACCACAAAATTCAGTGTACCGAGTCAAAGGATGTCTATGGTTTCAGGTTTACCTTGTAGTCTTCGTGCTTCCCGAAGAACATCTTCCACAAGAATGAGCAGAAAGGAGCAATACCGGTTCCACTGGCACGCTACGTTTTCATCCATACAACAATGCTAAATCAGTTTTAACCTCTTTAAAAATTAAAGAAACATAATGAAATGAAAAGGTGTTTATAAGAAATAAACAACCTCAAGTGGGGTAAACATACCATTATAATAATAATTAAAAAAGAAAGAAAAGAAAGCTTAAAAAATTATTGAAGAGTCTACAATTAAATCTGAAAGTTACTAGCTGGCGAAACTGAGAAATTGATTGGTTTGATGCCAATATCTATTGAGCCTGTAAACTGACAATTAGACAACAGACTCTACTCAATCTGCGTAACTCCATTCCTGTAAATAGACAGCACCTCAACAATTCCATTAGCTAATGCTCTTCTAAACACACACAAGGCTTCAACGTCTACCCTTTCAAAATTTTCGTTGCTCAACTTGATTTTGGGATTTATTGGCAAGACGTTCCAGCTCTTCGTAGTCAAAACCTAGTGTGATTACCCACTCAACAATCTTCTTGTCACATAACCAAATATTGTATCAACACCACCATAATTAATTTGTAACTCACTTAGATACGGATACAACAACAAACATAATTCATGAAGGATAGTGAAATAATTAACGCAATCAGAGCAATACTCTCAATTTATGGCTACGGAATTAGATGGTTCTTCTTGAACAGAAAGGCTGCTAATAGGTTAAGTTTCACATTTAGTTCTTCTTTTTTTTAGTTCTTTTTATTATAAACTTTCCAACCTCTTCCATTTTTCATCCGTATTGATAAATTAAATGTTAAAACATGATATCATCATCAGCTTTTATTGATCCGTTTCTGTTTGTACGTTTTGTTATTCTATTAGTAAATACGATTGCACGTTTGCTGGGTGTGGTGATTTGACTTGGATACACTCAGAATAGATTGGAAACTGATTCGGATCAGAATTGGACTGGAAAATGCAGTCTTGGAGCTGGATTGAAGAGCAGTTACAAAAGCTGTTAAATTCTGTTCTAACTGTCAAGTGCAACGGTTATTGTTAAAAACCGTTGTCTTTCCCAGCACAGCAGTTTTTCCAGAATTTATTTCAGCTGTTTTCTTGGATCCATTTAAATTGTTTTTCTTACAGTTGTAAGAGAATTATTGAGAGATCATTCTAGAGATCTAATTCATCTATCTAGAGAGATAAGGGGCGGGGTTCTAGAGTGAGAAACTCAAGAGGGTTTGAGCTATGTTTTGCTTTAATCCTGGGTTGGTTATCTTGAGTGTCTCTTTCCTGGACTAAAGATGTCACTCTGGTCCGAAAGTTTCCCTTCCGTACTGCAAAATTTACGAGATAACCCATAATCAAGCATGTTCTATCATAACTATGTTTGACTGGATTTTTCATCACTAATGTCGTTTTAGGAGAATAATAGTGGAGTTGCTTTTTTCATCTCTGTTCTCTTAAGGGGTAAGGACATAAGATTAACATGTTCTGATATTTATTTAGAGGTGGGAAGGTTTTGAGTTGCAAAAACGTTTTTCAACTTTCCGCAACTTCTCCGTGGTACTACTTGCATCTTTTTTGGCTTGGGCAAGTACTGACTCAATTATTGAGTTTTTCTCTGCTAATATTGTGGCAAGGCCCCCACTTGACATACAATTTTTAAAATTTGTCAAACTAACCCTCCCAAGCGACTGAGTTTTACTGAGCCAAATAATCTGCCGCTCTAGCGCATTAACCAACAGCAAGCAACTGCTTAAGGGGAAAAAATACTAGCTTGAGACTGGACAGTATTTTAAATTTTAAATTTTTTGGCGAAAGCATTTGAAGTATACCAAGTTCAAAAGCGTCGCAAGAATTTCTGGAGGTATGTTTGGAGATGAAAATGTCATTTCCGGACTTCTTGATTGTGGCATATTGCGATGCGCCAGCAATGCTTCTGTATTAATACTCATCTGCTATAGGCTGACCTTGATCCGGGCTACTCACCATAGGCTTGGATGTGGCTAGGTCTCGTTCCCCTATACTCGCATAGTTATTCGTTGCTTGCTCCAATAATTTTCATTTGCCTGATCTCTCGCTCTTAAAAGCTTCCGGCTGTGATGGCTACCCATTCTTGAGGCCAGAATTGACTTAGAAACAGCTCGATTTTATCACCTTAAAAGTGTTCATTCCAACATCAGTAAAACGTGATTGGCTGCTGCAATTACCGGCCCTTGACTTCTGATGTAAACCTGATAAGCCCCAGTTCACATACAAAATTATGCTAATTCTTTCCCGATTTTGCAAACAGATTATATATCTTCTTGTTTAGTCTTCAGAATTCAAAGTGTTTGGCTGTCAATTCTGGTCAAACAGTCTGAATGCTTCTTGAATGCATGTAAGGGGTGATATTGTAAATAGCTGCAGGAATCTGAACATAAAGCACGCTGTTGCTGTTGCATACATGCAGATGGGAAAGCACCCTCTGTGGAATTTCCTCTGCTTCAGCAGCCATTTCAAAAGAATGAAACACAGATCTTTGTTTTGATGGTGACAACACAATAGAAACGAAGAAAGGTTGCAGAAGAGTGTGCAACATGGTAACTAGAGCTGGAGCTGTGAAACAAATCTAAAACTAATAACCAATAGTTCAGAGAGAGCAGTGCTTAACCTGATGCTCTTGTACCAGAAAAGAGAATAATATGAAAAACCAAGCTAATAAATGTCAAACATGTTAATATCACTAATGAATAATCTAGCATGCTTGTATAGTGCTATACAGGTATAGTGTAATCAATGTATTGATATCACTAATGGTTTTGTCAAACTTTGTATTGATAGTGCTATAACTTTTTGGATTGCAGTGGTTGTTATCGTGGAGTTTTATTTCTGTTCATTTTCAATGGCTTATCCATGATAATTTTTTGACCAGTGATTTTAGGACACATTTCTTGTGGCGGTGGCGGAAATTCGATTTCAGGGGTGCAAATCTTCTGTCTGATGTGAGCTCCTTTTGGTAAGGCTAAGCAGATCAGTACTGATTCAAATTGTGTTCCTGCAGCAGAAGTCTTAGATATATAAGCATTAATTTGCTCATATGGGTTCTGTGGGAATTGCTGTTGAGGTTTCTCTCATATCTAATGAATCTCAGTGAGTTGGATAATATGTACACTGAGATACATATTGGCGAAAATGCCGGTGACAGTAAGGCAGTCTCATCTTTAATTGATCTTGATTTTGGTATTGGTGAATTAGCTTTTTCTCGCATACCGTATGAATCCTCTTGGAGCTGATGAATCATCTGCAACTATGGCCAAACCAGCTGCTGATGGTCTTCTTTCAGCTTTGCCGAGGATGCGAGAGCAAAAAATACCATTCGAAGTGATGCTAACCTGCCTGGACAGAGAACGGATGAGGGGCAAGATACTTGTAAATTTGGTTCTTCGGACTTGGCAAAGATTGCTAAACCATCTACAAACGGGGATGGTGAACCTGAGGTAGTTGACGAAATTGGCAAAAACCGGAAATCAAATGGCCATCTGATTGTATACACATCTTCTAGGAAGAATAGTGCTCGTGTTACAAATACTGAATTAAGAAACTGTAGGATGTTTGCCCAAAAACGCTCAGAGTCAGATTTGAAGTCCTTGCAGATTGCTAGAAGAAGAAGGAGCTTATTCTCCAAAGAACACGGTGTGCTTGACCCAATATCAGGTAACGGGAAAAAGATAGGGAGAGAAGGAAGTGGTAGAGGGAAAAGAAATGTTATCGGGGGCGAGACAGGTCATAAATCAGTGCAGAAGAGCTGCGCTCCAACTCGTCACATCACTTTGAAGATTAAAATCGGCAATCAAAGATGTGGTTACTGTTAGTGAAAAACTTATTGCTTTAGGGGAGAGCATATTTCCTGGTCTATGTGACATTATGGAACGTAAATAAGGTAACCGGTGCAGAAATCGAACATAATGCTAAAGCACTTGCTGAACTTGAACCAAGGCAGAAAATGGTTGACATCTCTAAACGTGGTGATTCTTTAGTAATTTCAAATGCAAGCCTATGTACAAGTACATACAGCTGGAACAGAGTTCCCAGCGGTGTTTCGGGGTTTTCAAGGATGACCAACTCAAGAACCCTTACTACTACCTTAGAAAAAGCTTATACTTGAAGTGAATCCTTCTGTGTTTGCTGATGGCACTGAGTCCTCAAACCCACAGTCCTATGACTCATTACTTCCTTGTAGCAATGGGCAAAAATCCCCGAAATATTCTGGTACAGAGGGACGGCACAAGAGCAGATCTGGAGTCTTGGATTTACCCAGCAATTAAGACATATAAAGATAAAAATGACTCTGTAGCCAAGCATCAAATTTATGAGGATGATACTAGTTGTCTTTTCAATGAGGTCGAAAGCCATTTGACAGCAGATATCTGTTTAAATCCTGTTTAGATCAACATTTATGTAATACTGAAAGAGCATGAAACTCGATAATGACACTGCGTGGAATTCAATGCAGGTTTAATGTAGGACAGTAACAATTTGTTCTATTCGCAAATAGATATATGATCAATGCAGTACTATATTTAAGCAATAGTTTGCCTGTTTTCCGTTTCCTTCTGCAGCTATATTTACTATATTCTGAGGTTTACTAGCACAAAAGTGAAAACTGAAAAACCTCATAAGTTCTCTTTTCCTTAAAAAGGAAACTTATCTATCGTTTCCCGGATAGGTGCTCATGTATCATAGCCACCAAGGCAAATGGACCCACAAGTGCACTACTTTCACTTCCTTGGCGATTTGTGCCCATTTTTTTTATGAATTGGGAAATATTTTCAACATAAAAGTTGTAGACCTTTAAGTCAGCTTTCATATGCCTCTAATTTCACCGTGATCTAATATGTGTAGCACGAGATATGATCTAAATACTAGAGGTATGTCAGAGCGGATCCACATGCGCAGTACTTTCACTTCGTTGGCGATTTGTGTAAATATTTTTCATGAAGTAGGAAATATTTTCAACATAAAAGTTGTACGTATCCGTCTTGGCTTTCCAAAGAACCAAGAATCGCCTAATTTCAATTTCTACATTACACGAAAGTAGCAGACGAACACTATGAGTAGTTTCGGCCCAAATTTCCCAAGTTTCTGCCGAAACCTGTGAAGTATATTCGGCCGAAGTTCAGCCGATGCTTGTGAAGGAGTTTCGGCCGAAGTTTCAGCCGAGGCTTGTGAAGGAGTTTCGGCCGAATTTTCAGCCGAGGCCTGTGAAGGAGTTTCGGCCACATTTTCAGCCGAACACGTCTATTGCGTTCTTTTCTTTTTCTTATTGAATTCTTATGCTTATAACTTGCCACTCATGCACTGATAGAAAAATGCAATAACAGGACAATGCCAATAGTATTACAAGCACAAAACCGGATGAATTTAAAAACATCGTGTAAACGAAACCGGAGCACATGAAAATTTATAAGCAGCAGTTTCTCTGTATATGGTTCTGCTACTCACAAATATTTTTACTTCAACATCAATGCCATTATCAGCACTAGTTACATAGTCATATTTTTTATGTTTTTGCAAAGTACAATCACCTAAAAGCACACATTAAGAGCACTTCAAATCTTTGATCACCGCAAGGTGACTGGACCAAATTCGCATCATGTTTCTTGTTAGCAGAAAACTTTTGTGCAGTTCCCCCCGATCGCCTTGATGGTGACTGAAGCTCTTGCTGCCTTTTGAAATTACGGAGTTGCCCTGATAAGCCTTACTTGGCCCTTCACCAGCTTTAGAATCAAGAAAACTGTTAACAGGAACAGCATCACAATGGTCGAGCAGAATGAAATCCCGGTAAATATCACTTGTGGCTAACTGCAACAATAAAACTATCCATTATCTTTTAACAGGGATAGGCAATACGATATAGTTCGAGACGTAACGCAGGTATACCAGATACGACTCTAGCTCCCCAGCATCACCACTGGCATCCAAGCATTCACCTTCGAGCACAACTAGATTTGCAGGGGGCCGTACGGAATGACTGGGTGGTGCATCTCGACAGGTTGCACTATCGAGCATATCCTTTGCTTCCACTACAACACGATAGGCTAAATGAATCAAATTGTGTAATATGTACACTACCACAATTGCCAAGTACACAACCTACCAGGTATATCATCCAAACCCCAATATTGATCACCCTATTCATCTTTTGCACTTTTTGCACCTGAATCTGATCGAGCAGATGGACTTGCTGCTTGATCTTCTTGACTCTCAAAATAATGATATCAAACCATAAATTTCCTAAAAGTACAATCACCTAAAAGCACATATTAAGAAAATGCACATTGGTAAGCCTCAACACCTTTGGAACCATGCGGATTACTTTCCGGATGACGTGCCATAGCAAAAGGACAGGGCCTAGAGATTGATGCAAAGAAGGATCGAAATTGCATTGCCCGCCCATTGTACAACACTCGGAGCATATTATCTCATAAGGAACACTGTAAGTTACACTAAAACCTTGCATTAAGGCTTCCCCAAGATTCAGCTGCGAATTCCTGAGCTGATTGCTTACGGCCCTCAAAACCGTGATGGGAATACTCGTGCTACTGATGGAGAAGCTTGAAACTTGGAGTGTTGATGATATTAAAATAGTCGTTTTACTACAAACCTTGTAGCAAAACAGAAATTTTATTAATGAAGAGTCATGATTTTGAAATGTTCTCTATACATACGATCAAAACTGTTGTTTCAGTTCATTATCTTTGGTAGTCGCTCTTTCCACCTTTTTTGCATGCTTGATGAATCGAATCGTTCCCTGAACTTATGCCCTTAATAGTCGAATTATCAGAATCCTATTTCTCTGTTTCCTGAAGTCCCATGGTGAAATCCTCATTTGCTTCTCCAAACATGGTATCTGATATAATTTGGATGATTTTGCAGTTACGTAATAACTCCAAATAATGAGTACCCACAATTGCTTGGGTTACTTCTGGAATTGCTTAGTGGTGCGCTAGCTTTGTCTACGAAGCGCGAAGTGTTGAAGGTAGCTGGATTACACAATAATCGGTTTTGTGCTACATGTAGTTTGTTACTTCAAAATGTGCTTTGGTTATTGCTAGGTCCTTGGGATAACGGGTGCTTTAGATCCACATGCACATAAACGAAATCAACTAAGCTTACGAGGTTCCCACGGTGAAGTCGCCCGCACTGCATATTCTGTCAGTGGATGAACTGCCTTTGGATCTCTGGCCATATCTTTCAACATCAGAAGATTATTTTTCCACTTTAAGAACCCATTATTTCTGCTACATTTCCAGCTGCATCAGTACTGCCTAGTTCAAATAACAAACGAGTTAAAAGCTGCCAAAAACAGAAGTAATTTGAGTCGGATACACACTGTACTTACTGATTGCAAAAAGAAAGTCCTCCATTTCTGCCATTCAATAATACGTCACAAATTACATCTTATATGTGTGTGTGTGAACACCAAGTCAAGATTTTGCACCTAATTTAACCAAGGGAAGTCCAGACAGATAAGTGCAAAGGAATACTGGGACAAAAGAGAAAAAGAGGCAAATATTTATGTGTGTGCGCGAGCCCCAAGTCATGGTTTTGCACCTAAATTAACACAGGAAACTTCAAACAGAGAAGCACAAATAAATACTGGGACAAAAGAAACTGATTTGATGCACCAAAGATGACAATAAAATGCTTCACACAGTGAGAAGGCAAGTTTCATTTCCTTTTTTTTTTTATAAGAAACAGAGGATTCATTCAAAGAACGGTCCGAGGGATGAGAAATCCCTAACGCAATTACAACATACTTCCTTGCAGATAACAACTCTGCTATTTCAGCTTTAAAAAGTAGAAAATTTGCAACTCAATCAGTATCTTTTAATATCATATCCGTTTCCTTTGAGATAAAAAACCAAAATTATAAACAATAAGTTCTACAAGAATTTTACTTATATCGAACATCTGAAACCAGAAAGAATATCAGTATCTATTAAACACTACATAGTGAACGTGTAGCTCCCAAGAGAAAACGAAGATGATAATCAAACAACAGAGAGATAAGGGGCGGGGTTCTAGAGTGAGAAACTCAAGAGGGTTTGAGCTATGTTTTGCTTTAATCCTGGGTTGGTTATCTTGAGTGTCTCTTTCCTGGACTAAAGATGTCACTCTGGTCCGAAAGTTTCCCTTCCGTACTGCAAAATTTACAAGATAACCCATAATCAAGCATGTTCTATCATAACTATGTTTGACTGGATTTTTCATCACTAATGTCGTTTTAGGAGAATAATAGTGGAGTTGCTTTTTTCATCTCTGTTCTCTTAAGGGGTAAGGACATAAGATTAACATGTTCTGATATTTATTTAGAGGTGGGAAGGTTTTGAGTTGCAAAAACGTTTTTCAACTTGCCGCAACTTCTCCGTGGTACTACTTGCATCTTTTTTGGCTTGGGCAAGTACTGACTCAATTATTGAGTTTTTCTCTGCTAATATTGTGGCAAGGCCCCCATTTGACATACAATTTTTAAAATTTGTCAAACTAACCCTCCCAAGTGACTGAGTTTTACTGAGTGTTAATACATAGTTTGGCTGAGTTTTTCCCAATATGATATTCTCAGCAATTTGAGTGTTAATACCAGCAACTGTTAAACTTTGCCAGAAACCTAAAATTTATGTCTGAAGGGGATTACCTGTTCCGAAACGCAACGGAAGTCTTGCATATCTGCATGGTGCTTCCGACCAATTCATCGTTGAAATTACATAGTTTGGCTTCCCTCGAGTGGTAGCAGAGCTGCAACAAATGAATTCACAAACTTGACGCCGACCCATAAGGCAAATTGCGTGAGTTTCCGCTCAAGTCACTTAAGCGTCACAAGAGCATTTGCTAACAAAAATCCAGCTACAGCTCTTCCGAGCTCGTTGACCATGCGTAGGTGGCTTGCCGGGTAATTACATCAGAATTTAGGTAAATGTTTGCAGCTTCGTCTGATGCAGGCCAAGTGTAGATTCTGAACTCAATCCAAGCAACATGAAAATGATTAATGAGGATGGCAGATGAGATTCTAAAGCAAGAAATGTAGAGTATGTCTTGTTATGGCAAAAGAATGTAGAAGCAAAAAAAAATCTCGACTGGTTTGCCGAACCGCCTGAGCTGGAGCATCGGAGGGGGAGTTGCAAAACAGTCCCTACAGCTACTGTCAAGAGCCCTTCACCACCACCATTCTCGAAGCCTTCCTTCAAAGAAAGTCCAGAAACATCACAACTTGATCAAAACTTTAGTTGCTTGTACAGCAACATCGATAATTTGCTTCTGTGCCTAGCATCCAACACCATTTCTGAAGATCTGAAGAGACATGCGCAACGGCCAAAGTATAATTTGCTTCTGTGCCTAGCATGGTTAATATCATACTTTAAAAAGACAGAGAGAGAGAGAAAGAGAGACAGAGAGAGAGAGTAATTATAAGTTTCTGTGTAGCATGGTTAATATCATACTCTACTTTTACATCTAGTTTTGCAAGCTCATCCACCAACTTTGTTATTTTTTCACTACTTTCACTTCCTTGGCAATTTATGTAAATTTTGTGTATGAATCGGGAAATGTTGTCAACACAAAAGTTGTAGAACTTTGATTTGTCCTTCCTATGGCTCTGATTTCACAATGATCGGATATGTGTAGCCCGAGATATGATCAAAATACTAGAGATGTGCCGGGATGGACCCACAAGTGCACTACTTTCACTTTCTTGGCCATTTGTGGGAATTTTATGTATGAATTAGGAAATGTTGTCTACGGAAAATTTGTAGCCCCTTAAGTCAAATTTCCTATGCCTCTAGTTTCACCATGATCGGATATGTGTAACCCGAGATATGATCAAAATACTAGAGTTGTATCGGGGCGGACCCACAAGTGCACTCGTTTTACTTCCTTGGCGATTTGTGTAAACTTTTTGTATGAATCGGGAAATGTTGTCAACATAAAAGTTGTAGGTATCCGTCTTAGCTTTCTAAAGAACCAAGAATCGACTAATTTCAATTTCTACATTATACGAAAATAGCAGCCAAACACAGCGAGTACGGTTCGGCCGAAAATTCCCAAGTTTCAGCCGAAATCTGTAAAACATCTTCGGCTCAAATTTCAACCGAGACTTGTGAAGCATCTTCGGCCCAAATTTCAGCCGAAACTTGTGAAGCAGCTTCGGCCCAAATTTCAGCCGAAGCCTGTGAAGCAGCTTCGGCCAGTATTTCAGCCGAGGTTTTTTTACAATTGTTCGGCCTATGTTGCAACCGAACATTGTTATTGCATTCTTTTCGTTTTCTGATTGAATTTTTATGCTTGTAACTTATAGCTTTTCTGAATTTATTCTCATCTTCCATTTTTTATAATATAGGATAACATATTTTAGAAAACTTCAATTTACGTCACATACAAAAGGGCCGGCATATAGTTTTTGCAATTCGTTTCTTGCTATGTTCGGTTCCAACGACCGAAAAATCCATCTTTTTTTTTTCTCTTCACTTACCATCAGTATCTTCAGTCACAGCAGCATTAGAAACTGATGTAGAGTTGTTCACTTTCGATTTTAAGATTGGAGGACTCATTTGTTGTGCCGTCTGGCCTAGAGCATACATGGTTTCTAGACTCCTGTCTTTCAAAATGCATGTCATCTTTGACTTCCTTCGGCGTGTCTCCAGAAATTGAATAGCCGAATGGTTCATCCCGAGCATCCACCAGACTGTTTAAATCCCAATGATGTCTGCTCACTTTACGCATAGGCCCATCATCGGAGCTACCACGAGTACTCTTGGAAGCAGCACCAGAATTATCCTGTTCGGAGCAGTCCAGATTACCTCCATATATGCACTTTCAAATCACTCGAAGAATCAGTGAGTCAATGTTATTCTCTGATTTCAATCATTATTGATCAGGAACTGAACTGTTATTTATAGTGGATGGTAGATCAGTGAAAGGAAACAAGTTGAACCGGCAATTGTTGATGCAAGAAATACAAGAACCTATAACTCTATTTTCTCGCTGTGCAGCGCAAGATGCATACGAGTGACTAGATAGTCTCCATTATCGCGCTAGGCTGAGGACCAGCAGCTAAAACTACATCTGCTTTCACAACTTTTTCTTTCGAGGACACGGCCACCTTCACACCAAAATTTGAACTGAGACGACATATACTTTAGTAAGTAAATTCAAGATAAGAAATAAATGAATCCAAACATATCAGAGTAGCATGCAACGAATTTCTACAGAAACTAGTCGATATGCATTAAACAGAAGGTGCTCTGCAATCTGTATTTGTTTTATTTGTTCGTACCTATCATTACATTTTTAAGGTATCCCTGCTCCTTGGTTTCAAGCTCGATACAATTTTAGCCTTTTGGACGTTCCATTCTTTTATGACGTTAATGGTTGGCAAGTGAGGGAATGCAGCACGTACTATCGCATACCACATATATGTTGAGGGAGTTCACCCTCAATGGATGACATAAAATCCATAAATGTTCTTGTGAAATCCCGAGAACATCGTTGTCTCACATATCTTCAGAGCACAAACCTCTTCTTTTTCTGTCAGGCTCAAATAAACTTAGTACCTACAATTTCTATTTTCCTTCACTAAAATAAAGACAGAGCCAATAACAATCTATCAGATTACATAATCAGTCTCCTCCCGACGACACATCTTTAGGTATCAGAGTAGTCATCCCACCAATATCTGCACATTGAGATAACTATTAATGCACGAAGTTGACTCTTCTCTGGGACCTGCCCTTGTTCGTCCATACGCATCATTTTCTGGGACTTGCCCTCGTGCACAACTCTCATTTTCTCCTCAGCCGGTAAAGCAAAGCACATAGAAAACTTAACTCGTCTAATCAAAACCTGGCCTCGCAAAAACACAATACATACATGAATCCATAACACCACAAGAATGTGTTCTTAATGTACTTACCAATCGATCATTTTCACAAGAGCAAATTCAAATAGGCAAATGAAAGCAAAAAGAGTCCAACAACATACAAGTGCACTAGTTTCACTTCCTTGACGATTTGTGATAATTTTCTCTATGAATTGGGACATGTTGTCAAAAGAAAAGTTGTAGCACTTTGATTTATCTTTCCTACGGCTCTGATTTCACAATGATCTGATATATGTAGCCCGAGATATGATCAAAATACTAGAGGTGTGTTGGGATGCACCCACAAGTGCACTACATTCACTTCCTTGGCCATTTGTGGAAATAATTTTTAAAAATTGGGAAATATTGTCAACATCAAAGTTGTAGCTATCCGTCTTAGCTTTCCAACAAACCAAGAATCGCCTAATTTCAGTTTGTACATGACAAGTTATGATCATTCAAAGTTGAAGGTGTACATTTTAAAAATGTTCGCTCAATACTGAGCGAACATTTGTAAAGATGTTCGCTCAGTACTGAGCGAACATCCTCAAACAAGTTCGCTCGGTACCGAGCGAACATATTCAAACGTGTTCGCTCAGTAGTGAGCGAACATCTTCACAAGTGTTCGCTCAGTACTGAGCGAACATACCTTGGCTCTTTTTTTTTTTTTTTTTGGTTTTCTTTTCTTACTTCACTTAAACTTTTTCTTTTTACCTTCCATTTATGAGTTTATCTTGAATAATTTCTAGTCAACCCGAACACAAGTTGAACTTGAGTAGTTTAGGGACGTATAACTTTTTATTTCTAACCAATTTGATGAACCTACAAAAACTATAAATTATCGTTTCTTGTATTTGTTAATTTGACTTATTCAACCATATGTAATTTATTCGTGAGATGAAAAAAATTAATTCGTATTGTAACTAATAAAACGAGACATCGATTTTTAAAACTACTCTTTTTAAGACACGCAATGACTTTGAGATCGGCCTCTTTTTATGGGATGGAAGGAGTATGTTTTCCCATTCTGTGGCTGACTGACAGTGGAGGAACCTTTTGCAAGATCCTCAAATGACCCGGCCAAAACGATTGGAGCACAAAGCGATATGGAAGCAGCTTCTAGTGCTTTAGTTTCTGAACTAATCAACTATCAAGTGCACCTGTTAAAGTGAAATCTGCATCTGGATCTGTTCCGGCACTATGTTTGACTAGCTTTTCTTCCCTAAGAAGATACAAGTGACTTCCCGTCAGCTACGCCCGAACCCCTGACAGCATCAGCAAAACTCTCTTTGTAGAGAACTTCTCCAGTTCCAGAGCTTACACTTTGATGTCAACAAAGGAAAAACTTACATGTATTAATTGCTCCATGATAGATATTTATAGGAGTAAAAACAAGCAGGCTTATCTGAAAGCAGATCATATAACAGATGCCGTCACATTAGGCAAGGTGCCGAACCAAGAAATATTTCTATCATTTTGCATCACTAGGCAGTTGGTAAATAGCCTTGCCCAGAGGCTGGATACGATAGATTGGCTCACTGTAAGTTGTTGGGACTAGAGTTTTGTTTTCCACAAGTTTTGGCTCCTAAGATCAATGTTTACACCGATTTCTGATGAAATTTCCTGCGAGAAAAGCGAAATGGGATGATATCTGATGGTTCATCTCCTTCTGTGAACATGAGAAGTCAAGCCCCAGCTGGATCTCAAACTCAAGCTCGGTCTAACAATTTCACTGGTTTCTGAGGTGGTAAAGGCTGAGCTGTCAAATTTATAATCCATTCTGTTATTTCAGGACCAATATACAGCCTTGCTCAGCTCAAGTCAGCCGTACCTGCCGGAATATGCAGACTAGAGTTGTTCGAGCTCCTCAGGCTGTTTGATACCTTTGTACCTGAACATCTCAACCATCAAATCTCTAAAGTCCCGCTGTGGATCAAATGAAATCTTCACCAACGCAAAACTATTGAATTCCATCACGTGTCCCTTCCTTTCCTTCTTCTTCGACTTCATTTTTCCTTTCTTCATCTCTTCAAGCACTTGGATTCTGCAGTCTGTCTGCTACGTTTTTCTGCTAAAAGACAATATAGAGCGATGATTTGATTCAAACAAGGATATGTTCAAAACACAAGTATATCACATGGGTTTAGCTTCACATGCATAGGTGTAATGTATACATGCGTGCTTGTGTTTTAGCACGCCACTTTTACTGTTCCTAGGAAAAATGAGAAGGTGTGGATCTATTTTCATCAGAATATATCGAGTATCACAAGTATTTCAGAAGATGGAAACATAACATCACAAAACTTCGGTGGCGATTATAGTTCTCCTTTCCTCCATGTAATAAGAATCTGTAATCATGATATGCAGATACTAGTACATGCCTTATTAATGCTTCATAGCTTAATTTGATTATATGGATAATCTTGAAAATTAAGAAGAACAATATTTTGATTCAATGAATGCCTTAGCTGATCGTACTGATCTCTACGTGACTTGACTGCTCAGAATGCCTTGACAAATATCAGAGACAAGCTGCTGCCAAATCTATTCGAAGATTCTGAAAGCATGGACAATGCTGTGCGCAAACGTGCAGGAAAAGACTTGGATTTCGTCTCGGAAAATCAGACCACACAAGAGATGACAGTACAACGATTGGTTGAAGTCTTCACAGAAGATAACTTCGTCAGGGCTGCAACAGTGGGTCTGCATTGCCTTCATTGTTTTCTTGAACTCTGCGTCGCAGTAGACTTTAGTATTGGCGGTTCCAGTGTTAAGACCGCCTTTTGTTTTGAATTTCTCGCTGCTGTATATGAACTGTAGTGCCTTCCTGTTCCCAATATGATATTCTCAGCAATTTGAGTGTTAATACCAGCAACTGTTAAACTTTGCCAGAAACCTAAAATTTATGTCTGAAGGGGATTACCTGTTCCGAAACGCAACGGAAGTCTTGCATATCTGCATGGTGCTTCCGACCAATTCATCGTTGAAATTACATAGTTTGGCTTCCCTCGAGTGGTAGCAGAGCTGCAACAAATGAATTCACAAACTTGACGCCGACCCATAAGGCAAATTGCGTGAGTTTCCGCTCAAGTCACTTAAGCGTCACAAGAGCATTTGCTAACAAAAATCCAGCTACAGCTCTTCCGAGCTCGTTGACCATGCGTAGGTGGCTTGCCGGGTAATTACATCAGAATTTAGGTAAATGTTTGCAGCTTCGTCTGATGCAGGCCAAGTGTAGATTCTGAACTCAATCCAAGCAACATGAAAATGATTAATGAGGATGGCAGATGAGATTCTAAAGCAAGAAATGTAGAGTATGTCTTGTTATGGCAAAAGAATGTAGAAGCAAAAAAAAATCTCGACTGGTTTGCCGAACCGCCTGAGCTGGAGCATCGGAGGGGGAGTTGCAAAACAGTCCCTACAGCTACTGTCAAGAGCCCTTCACCACCACCATTCTCGAAGCCTTCCTTCAAAGAAAGTCCAGAAACATCACAACTTGATCAAAACTTTAGTTGCTTGTACAGCAACATCGATAATTTGCTTCTGTGCCTAGCATCCAACACCATTTCTGAAGATCTGAAGAGACATGCGCAACGGCCAAAGTATAATTTGCTTCTGTGCCTAGCATGGTTAATATCATACTTTAAAAAGACAGAGAGAGAGAGAAAGAGAGACAGAGAGAGAGAGTAATTATAAGTTTCTGTGTAGCATGGTTAATATCATACTCTACTTTTACATTTAGTTTTGCAAGCTCATCCACCAACTTTGTTATTTTTTCACTACTTTCACTTCCTTGGCAATTTATGTAAATTTTGTGTATGAATCGGGAAATGTTGTCAACACAAAAGTTGTAGAACTTTGATTTGTCCTTCCTATGGCTCTGATTTCACAATGATCGGATATGTGTAGCCCGAGATATGATCAAAATACTAGAGATGTGCCGGGATGGACCCACAAGTGCACTACTTTCACTTTCTTGGCCATTTGTGGGAATTTTATGTATGAATTAGGAAATGTTGTCTACGGAAAATTTGTAGCCCCTTAAGTCAAATTTCCTATGCCTCTAGTTTCACCATGATCGGATATGTGTAACCCGAGATATGATCAAAATACTAGAGTTGTATCGGGGCGGACCCACAAGTGCACTCGTTTTACTTCCTTGGCGATTTGTGTAAACTTTTTGTATAAATCGGGAAATGTTGTCAACATAAAAGTTGTAGGTATCCGTCTTAGCTTTCTAAAGAACCAAGAATCGACTAATTTCAATTTCTACATTATACGAAAATAGCAGCCAAACACAGCGAGTACGGTTCGGCCGAAAATTCCCAAGTTTCAGCCGAAATCTGTAAAACATCTTCGGCTCAAATTTCAACCGAGACTTGTGAAGCATCTTCGGCCCAAATTTCAGCCGAAACTTGTGAAGCAGCTTCGGCCCAAATTTCAGCCGAAGCCTGTGAAGCAGCTTCGGCCAGTATTTCAGCCGAGGTTTTTTTACAATTGTTCGGCCTATGTTGCAACCGAACATTGTTATTGCATTCTTTTCGTTTTCTGATTGAATTTTTATGCTTGTAACTTATAGCTTTTCTGAATTTATTCTCATCTTCCATTTTTTATAATATAGGATAACATATTTTAGAAAACTTCAATTTACGTCACATACAAAAGGGCCGGCATATAGTTTTTGCAATTCGTTTCTTGCTATGTTCGGTTCCAACGACCGAAAAATCCATCTTTTTTTTTTCTCTTCACTTACCATCAGTATCTTCAGTCACAGCAGCATTAGAAACTGATGTAGAGTTGTTCACTTTCGATTTTAAGATTGGAGGACTCATTTGTTGTGCCGTCTGGCCTAGAGCATACATGGTTTCTAGACTCCTGTCTTTCAAAATGCATGTCATCTTTGACTTCCTTCGGCGTGTCTCCAGAAATTGAATAGCCGAATGGTTCATCCCGAGCATCCACCAGACTGTTTAAATCCCAATGATGTCTGCTCACTTTACGCATAGGCCCATCATCGGAGCTACCATGAGTACTCTTGGAAGCAGCACCAGAATTATCCTGTTCGGAGCAGTCCAGATTACCTCCATATATGCACTTTCAAATCACTCGAAGAATCAGTGAGTCAATGTTATTCTCTGATTTCAATCATTATTGATCAGGAACTGAACTGTTATTTATAGTGGATGGTAGATCAGTGAAAGGAAACAAGTTGAACCGGCAATTGTTGATGCAAGAAATACAAGAACCTATAACTCTATTTTCTCGCTGTGCAGCGCAAGATGCATACGAGTGACTAGATAGTCTCCATTATCGCGCTAGGCTGAGGACCAGCAGCTAAAACTACATCTGCTTTCACAACTTTTTCTTTCGAGGACACGGCCACCTTCACACCAAAATTTGAACTGAGACGACATATACTTTAGTAAGTAAATTCAAGATAAGAAATAAATGAATCCAAACATATCAGAGTAGCATGCAACGAATTTCTACAGAAACTAGTCGATATGCATTAAACAGAAGGTGCTCTGCAATCTGTATTTGTTTTATTTGTTCGTACCTATCATTACATTTTTAAGGTATCCCTGCTCCTTGGTTTCAAGCTCGATACAATTTTAGCCTTTTGGACGTTCCATTCTTTTATGACGTTAATGGTTGGCAAGTGAGGGAATGCAGCACGTACTATCGCATACCACATATATGTTGAGGGAGTTCACCCTCAATGGATGACATAAAATCCATAAATGTTCTTGTGAAATCCCGAGAACATCGTTGTCTCACATATCTTCAGAGCACAAACCTCTTCTTTTTCTGTCAGGCTCAAATAAACTTAGTACCTACAATTTCTATTTTCCTTCACTAAAATAAAGACAGAGCCAATAACAATCTATCAGATTACATAATCAGTCTCCTCCCGACGACACATCTTTAGGTATCAGAGTAGTCATCCCACCAATATCTGCACATTGAGATAACTATTAATGCACGAAGTTGACTCTTCTCTGGGACCTGCCCTTGTTCGTCCATACGCATCATTTTCTGGGACTTGCCCTCATGCACAACTCTCATTTTCTCCTCAGCCGGTAAAGCAAAGCACATAGAAAACTTAACTCGTCTAATCAAAACCTGGCCTCGCAAAAACACAATACATACATGAATCCATAACACCACAAGAATGTGTTCTTAATGTACTTACCAATCGATCATTTTCACAAGAGCAAATTCAAATAGGCAAATGAAAGCAAAAAGAGTCCAACAACATACAAGTGCACTAGTTTCACTTCCTTGACGATTTGTGATAATTTTCTCTATGAATTGGGACATGTTGTCAAAAGAAAAGTTGTAGCACTTTGATTTATCTTTCCTACGGCTCTGATTTCACAATGATCTGATATATGTAGCCCGAGATATGATCAAAATACTAGAGGTGTGTTGGGATGCACCCACAAGTGCACTACTTTCACTTCCTTGGCCATTTGTGGAAATAATTTTTAAAAATTGGGATAATTGTCAACATCAAAGTTGTAGCTATCCGTCTTAGCTTTCCAACAAACCAAGAATCGCCTAATTTCAGTTTGTACATGACAACTTATGATCATTCAAAGTTGAAGGTGTACATTTTAAAAATGTTCGCTCAATACTGAGCGAACATTTGTAAAGATGTTCGCTCAGTACTGAGCGAACATCCTAAAATAAGTTCGCTCGGTAATGAGCGGACATATTCAAAAGTGTTCGCTCAGTAGTGAGCGAACATCTTCACAAGTGTTCGCTCAGTACTGAGCGAACATACCTTGGCTCTTTTTTTTTTTTTTTTGGTTTTCTTTTCTTACTTCACTTAAACTTTTTCTTTTTACCTTCCATTTATGAGTTTATCTTGAATAATTTCTAGTCAACCCGAACACAAGTTGAACTTGAGTAGTTTAGGGACGTATAACTTTTTATTTCTAACCAATTTGATGAACCTACAAAAACTATAAATTATCGTTTCTTGTATTTGTTAATTTGACTTATTCAACCATATGTAATTTATTCGTGAGATGAAAAAAATTAATTCGTATTGTAACTAATAAAACGAGACATCGATTTTTAAAACTACTCTTTTTAAGACACGCAATGACTTTGAGATCGGCCTCTTTTTATGGGATGGAAGGAGTATGTTTTCCCATTCTGTGGCTGACTGACAGTGGAGGAACCTTTTGCAAGATCCTCAAATGACCCGGCCAAAACGATTGGAGCACAAAGCGATATGGAAGCAGCTTCTAGTGCTTTAGTTTCTGAACTAATCAACTATCAAGTGCACCTGTTAAAGTGAAATCTGCATCTGGATCTGTTCCGGCACTATGTTTGACTAGCTTTTCTTCCCTAAGAAGATACAAGTGACTTCCCGTCAGCTACGCCCGAACCCCTGACAGCATCAGCAAAACTCTCTTTGTAGAGAACTTCTCCAGTTCCAGAGCTTACACTTTGATGTCAACAAAGGAAAAACTTACATGTATTAATTGCTCCATGATAGATATTTATAGGAGTAAAAACAAGCAGGCTTATCTGAAAGCAGATCATATAACAGATGCCGTCACATTAGGCAAGGTGCCAAACCAAGAAATATTTCTATCATTTTGCATCACTAGGCAGTTGGTAAATAGCCTTGCCCAGAGGCTGGATACGATATTTTGGCTCACTGTAAGTTGTTGGGACTAGAGTTTTGTTTTCCACAAGTTTTGGCTCCTAAGATCAATGTGTACACCGATTTCTGATGAAATTTCCTGCGAGAAAAGCGAAATGGGATGATATCTGATGGTTCATCTCCTTCTGTGAACATGAGAAGTCAAGCCCCAGCTGGATCTCAAACTCAAGCTCGGTCTAACAATTTCACTGGTTTCTGAGGTGGTAAAGGCTGAGCTGTCAAATTTATAATCCATTCTGTTATTTCAGGACCAATATACAGCCTTGCTCAGCTCAAGTCAGCCGTACCTGCCGGAATATGCAGACTAGAGTTGTTCGAGCTCCTCAGGCTGTTTGATACCTTTGTACCTGAACATCTCAACCATCAAATCTCTAAAGTCCCGCTGTGGATCAAATGAAATCTTCACCACCGCAAAACTATTGAATTCCATCACGTGTCCCTTCCTTTCCTTCTTCTTCGACTTCATTTTTCCTTTCTTCATCTCTTCAAGCACTTGGATTCTGCAGTCTGTCTGCTACGTTTTTCTGCTAAAAGACAATATAGAGCGATGATTTGATTCAAACAAGGATATGTTCAAAACACAAGTATATCACATGGGTTTAGCTTCACATGCATAGGTGTAATGTATACATGCGTGCTTGTGTTTTAGCACGCCACTTTTACTGTTCCTAGGAAAAATGAGAAGGTGTGGATCTATTTTCATCAGAATATATCGAGTATCACAAGTATTTCAGAAGATGGAAACATAACATCACAAAACTTCGGTGGCGATTATAGTTCTCCTTTCCTCCATGTAATAAGAATCTGTAATCATGATATGCAGATACTAGTACATGCCTTATTAATGCTTCATAGCTTAATTTGATTATATGGATAATCTTGAAAATTAAGAAGAACAATATTTTGATTCAAAGAATGCCTTAGCTGATCGTACTGATCTCTACGTGACTTGACTGCTCAGAATGCCTTGACAAATATCAGAGACAAGCTGCTGCCAAATCTATTCGAAGGTTCTGAAAGCATGGACAATGCTGTGCGCAAACGTGCAGGAAAAGACTTGGATTTCGTCTCGGAAAATCAGACCACACAAGAGATGACAGTACAACGATTGGTTGAAGTCTTCACAGAAGATAACTTCGCCAGGGCTGCAACAGGGGGTCTGCATTGCCTTCATTGTTTTCTTGAACTCTGCGTCGCAGTAGACGTTAGTATTGGCGGTTCCAGTGTTAAGACCGCCTTTTGTTTTGAATTTCTCGCTGCTGTATATGAACTGTAGTGCCTTCCTGTTCCCAATATGATATTCTCAGCAATTTGAGTGTTAATACCAGCAACTGTTAAACTTTGCCAGAAACCTAAAATTTATGTCTGAAGGGGATTACCTGTTCCGAAACGCAACGGAAGTCTTGCATATCTGCATGGTGCTTCCGACCAATTCATCGTTGAAATTACATAGTTTGGCTTCCCTCGAGTGGTAGCAGAGCTGCAACAAATGAATTCACAAACTTGACGCCGACCCATAAGGCAAATTGCGTGAGTTTCCGCTCAAGTCACTTAAGCGTCACAAGAGCATTTGCTAACAAAAATCCAGCTACAGCTCTTCCGAGCTCGTTGACCATGCGTAGGTGGCTTGCCGGGTAATTACATCAGAATTTAGGTAAATGTTTGCAGCTTCGTCTGATGCAGGCCAAGTGTAGATTCTGAACTCAATCCAAGCAACATGAAAATGATTAATGAGGATGGCAGATGAGATTCTAAAGCAAGAAATGTAGAGTATGTCTTGTTATGGCAAAAGAATGTAGAAGCAAAAAAAAATCTCGACTGGTTTGCCGAACCGCCTGAGCTGGAGCATCGGAGGGGGAGTTGCAAAACAGTCCCTACAGCTACTGTCAAGAGCCCTTCACCACCACCATTCTCGAAGCCTTCCTTCAAAGAAAGTCCAGAAACATCACAACTTGATCAAAACTTTAGTTGCTTGTACAGCAACATCGATAATTTGCTTCTGTGCCTAGCATCCAACACCATTTCTGAAGATCTGAAGAGACATGCGCAACGGCCAAAGTATAATTTGCTTCTGTGCCTAGCATGGTTAATATCATACTTTAAAAAGACAGAGAGAGAGAGAAAGAGAGACAGAGAGAGAGAGTAATTATAAGTTTCTGTGTAGCATGGTTAATATCATACTCTACTTTTACATCTAGTTTTGCAAGCTCATCCACCAACTTTGTTATTTTTTCACTACTTTCACTTCCTTGGCAATTTATGTAATTTTGTGTATGAATCGGGAAATGTTGTCAACACAAAAGTTGTAGAACTTTGATTTGTCCTTCCTATGGCTCTGATTTCACAATGATCGGATATGTGTAGCCCGAGATATGATCAAAATACTAGAGATGTGCCGGGATGGACCCACAAGTGCACTACTTTCACTTTCTTGGCCATTTGTGGGAATTTTATGTATGAATTAGGAAATGTTGTCTACGGAAAATTTGTAGCCCCTTAAGTCAAATTTCCTATGCCTCTAGTTTCACCATGATCGGATATGTGTAACCCGAGATATGATCAAAATACTAGAGTTGTATCGGGGCGGACCCACAAGTGCACTCGTTTTACTTCCTTGGCGATTTGTGTAAACTTTTTGTATGAATCGGGAAATGTTGTCAACATAAAAGTTGTAGGTATCCGTCTTAGCTTTCTAAAGAACCAAGAATCGACTAATTTCAATTTCTACATTATACGAAAATAGCAGCCAAACACAGCGAGTACGGTTCGGCCGAAAATTCCCAAGTTTCAGCCGAAATCTGTAAAACATCTTCGGCTCAAATTTCAACCGAGACTTGTGAAGCATCTTCGGCCCAAATTTCAGCCGAAACTTGTGAAGCAGCTTCGGCCCAAATTTCAGCCGAAGCCTGTGAAGCAGCTTCGGCCAGTATTTCAGCCGAGGTTTTTTTACAATTGTTCGGCCTATGTTGCAACCGAACATTGTTATTGCATTCTTTTCGTTTTCTGATTGAATTTTTATGCTTGTAACTTATAGCTTTTCTGAATTTATTCTCATCTTCCATTTTTTATAATATAGGATAACATATTTTAGAAAACTTCAATTTACGTCACATACAAAAGGGCCGGCATATAGTTTTTGCAATTCGTTTCTTGCTATGTTCGGTTCCAACGACCGAAAAATCCATCTTTTTTTTTTTCTCTTCACTTACCATCAGTATCTTCAGTCACAGCAGCATTAGAAACTGATGTAGAGTTGTTCACTTTCGATTTTAAGATTGGAGGACTCATTTGTTGTGCCGTCTGGCCTAGAGCATACATGGTTTCTAGACTCCTGTCTTTCAAAATGCATGTCATCTTTGACTTCCTTCGGCGTGTCTCCAGAAATTGAATAGCCGAATGGTTCATCCCGAGCATCCACCAGACTGTTTAAATCCCAATGATGTCTGCTCACTTTACGCATAGGCCCATCATCGGAGCTACCACGAGTACTCTTGGAAGCAGCACCAGAATTATCCTGTTCGGAGCAGTCCAGATTACCTCCATATATGCACTTTCAAATCACTCGAAGAATCAGTGAGTCAATGTTATTCTCTGATTTCAATCATTATTGATCAGGAACTGAACTGTTATTTATAGTGGATGGTAGATCAGTGAAAGGAAACAAGTTGAACCGGCAATTGTTGATGCAAGAAATACAAGAACCTATAACTCTATTTTCTCGCTGTGCAGCGCAAGATGCATACGAGTGACTAGATAGTCTCCATTATCGCGCTAGGCTGAGGACCAGCAGCTAAAACTACATCTGCTTTCACAACTTTTTCTTTCGAGGACACGGCCACCTTCACACCAAAATTTGAACTGAGACGACATATACTTTAGTAAGTAAATTCAAGATAAGAAATAAATGAATCCAAACATATCAGAGTAGCATGCAACGAATTTCTACAGAAACTAGTCGATATGCATTAAACAGAAGGTGCTCTGCAATCTGTATTTGTTTTATTTGTTCGTACCTATCATTACATTTTTAAGGTATCCCTGCTCCTTGGTTTCAAGCTCGATACAATTTTAGCCTTTTGGACGTTCCATTCTTTTATGACGTTAATGGTTGGCAAGTGAGGGAATGCAGCACGTACTATCGCATACCACATATATGTTGAGGGAGTTCACCCTCAATGGATGACATAAAATCCATAAATGTTCTTGTGAAATCCCGAGAACATCGTTGTCTCACATATCTTCAGAGCACAAACCTCTTCTTTTTCTGTCAGGCTCAAATAAACTTAGTACCTACAATTTCTATTTTCCTTCACTAAAATAAAGACAGAGCCAATAACAATCTATCAGATTACATAATCAGTCTCCTCCCGACGACACATCTTTAGGTATCAGAGTAGTCATCCCACCAATATCTGCACATTGAGATAACTATTAATGCACGAAGTTGACTCTTCTCTGGGACCTGCCCTTGTTCGTCCATACGCATCATTTTCTGGGACTTGCCCTCGTGCACAACTCTCATTTTCTCCTCAGCCGGTAAAGCAAAGCACATAGAAAACTTAACTCGTCTAATCAAAACCTGGCCTCGCAAAAACACAATACATACATGAATCCATAACACCATAAGAATGTGTTCTTACTGTACTTACCAATCGATCATTTTCACAAGAGCAAATTCAAATAGGCAAATGAAAGCAAAAAGAGTCCAACAACATACAAGTGCACTAGTTTCACTTCCTTGACGATTTGTGATAATTTTCTCTATGAATTGGGACATGTTGTCAAAAGAAAAGTTGTAGCACTTTGATTTATCTTTCCTACGGCTCTGATTTCACAATGATCTGATATATGTAGCCCGAGATATGATCAAAATACTAGAGGTGTGTTGGGATGCACCCACAAGTGCACTACATTCACTTCCTTGGCCATTTGTGGAAATAATTTTTAAAAATTGGGAAATATTGTCAACATCAAAGTTGTAGCTATCCGTCTTAGCTTTCCAACAAACCAAGAATCGCCTAATTTCAGTTTGTACATGACAAGTTATGATCATTCAAAGTTGAAGGTGTACATTTTAAAAATGTTCGCTCAATACTGAGCGAACATTTGTAAAGATGTTCGCTCAGTACTGAGCGAACATCCTCAAACAAGTTCGCTCGGTACCGATCGAACATATTCAAACGTGTTCGCTCAGTAGTGAGCGAACATCTTCAAGTGTTCGCTCAGTACTGAGCGAACATACCTTGGCTCTATTTTTTTTTTTTTTTTTGGTTTTCTTTTCTTACTTCACTTAAACTTTTTCTTTTTACCTTCCATTTATGAGTTTATCTTGAATAATTTCTAGTCAACCCGAACACAAGTTGAACTTGAGTAGTTTAGGGAGGTATAACTTTTTATTTCTAACCAATTTGATGAACCCACAAAAACTATAAATTATCGTTTCTTGTATTTGTTAATTTGACTTATTCAACCATATGTAATTTATTCGTGAGATGAAAAAAATTAATTCATATTGTAACTAATAAAACGAGACATCGATTTTTAAAACTACTCTTTTTAAGACACGCAATGACTTTGAGATCGGCCTCTTTTTATGGGATGGAAGGAGTATGTTTTCCCATTCTGTGGCTGACTGACAGTGGAGGAACCTTTTGCAAGATCCTCAAATGACCCGGCCAAAACGATTGGAGCACAAAGTGATATGGAAGCAGCTTCTAGTGCTTTAGTTTCTGAACTAATCAACTATCAAGTGCACCTGTTAAAGTGAAATCTGCATCTGGATCTGTTCCGGCACTATGTTTGACTAGCTTTTCTTCCCTAAGAAGATACAAGTGACTTCCCGTCAGCTACGCCCGAACCCCTGACAGCATCAGCAAAACTCTCTTTGTAGAGAACTTCTCCAGTTCCAGAGCTTACACTTTGATGTCAACAAAGGAAAAACTTACATGTATTAATTGCTCCATGATAGATATTTATAGGAGTAAAAACAAGCAGGCTTATCTGAAAGCAGATCATATAACAGATGCCGTCACATTAGGCAAGGTGCCGAACCAAGAAATATTTCTATCATTTTGCATCACTAGGCAGTTGGTAAATAGCCTTGCCCAGAGGCTGGATACGATAGATTGGCTCACTGTAAGTTGTTGGGACTAGAGTTTTGTTTTCCACAAGTTTTGGCTCCTAAGATCAATGTTTACACCGATTTCTGATGAAATTTCCTGCGAGAAAAGCGAAATGGGATGATATCTGATGGTTCATCTCCTTCTGTGAACATGAGAAGTCAAGCCCCAGCTGGATCTCAAACTCAAGCTCGGTCTAACAATTTCACTGGTTTCTGAGGTGGTAAAGGCTGAGCTGTCAAATTTATAATCCATTCTGTTATTTCAGGACCAATATACAGCCTTGCTCAGCTCAAGTCAGCCGTACCTGCCGGAATATGCAGACTAGAGTTGTTCGAGCTCCTCAGGCTGTTTGATACCTTTGTACCTGAACATCTCAACCATCAAATCTCTAAAGTCCCGCTGTGGATCAAATGAAATCTTCACCACCGCAAAACTATTGAATTCCATCACGTGTCCCTTCCTTTCCTTCTTCTTCGACTTCATTTTTCCTTTCTTCATCTCTTCAAGCACTTGGATTCTGCAGTCTGTCTGCTACGTTTTTCTGCTAAAAGACAATATAGAGCGATGATTTGATTCAAACAAGGATATGTTCAAAACACAAGTATATCACATGGGTTTAGCTTCACATGCATAGGTGTAATGTATACATGCGTGCTTGTGTTTTAGCACGCCACTTTTACTGTTCCTAGGAAAAATGAGAAGGTGTGGATCTATTTTCATCAGAATATATCGAGTATCACAAGTATTTCAGAAGATGGAAACATAACATCACAAAACTTCGGTGGCGATTATAGTTCTCCTTTCCTCCATGTAATAAGAATCTGTAATCATGATATGCAGATACTAGTACATGCCTTATTAATGCTTCATAGCTTAATTTGATTATATGGATAATCTTGAAAATTAAGAAGAACAATATTTTGATTCAAAGAATGCCTTAGCTGATCGTACTGATCTCTACGTGACTTGACTGCTCAGAATGCCTTGACAAATATCAGAGACAAGCTGCTGCCAAATCTATTCGAAGGTTCTGAAAGCATGGACAATGTTGTGCGCAAACGTGCAGGAAAAGACTTAGATTTCGTCTCGGAAAATCAGACCACACAAGAGATGACAGTACAATGATTGGTTGAAGTCTTCACAGAAGATAACTTCGTCAGGGCTGCAACAGGGGGTCTGCATTGCCTTCATTGTTTTCTTGAACTCTGCGTCGCAGTAGACGTTAGTATTGGCGGTTCCAGTGTTAAGACCGCCTTTTGTTTTGAATTTCTCGCTGCTGTATATGAACTGTAGTGCCTTCCTGTTCCCAATATGATATTCTCAGCAATTTGAGTGTTAATACCAGCAACTGTTAAACTTTGCCAGAAACCTAAAATTTATGTCTGAAGGGGATTACCTGTTCCGAAACGCAACGGAAGTCTTGCGTATCTGCATGGTGCTTCCGACCAATTCATCGTTGAAATTACATAGTTTGGCTTCCCTCGAGTGGTAGCAGAGCTGCAACAAATGAATTCACAAACTTGACGCCGACCCATAAGGCAAATTGCGTGAGTTTCCGCTCAAGTCACTTAAGCGTCACAAGAGCATTTGCTAACAAAAATCCAGCAACAGCTCTTCCGAGCTCGTTGACCATGCGTAGGTGGCTTGCCGGGTAATTACATCAGAATTTAGGTAAATGTTTGCAGCTTCGTCTGATGCAGGCCAAGTGTAGATTCTGAACTCAATCCAAGCAACATGAAAATGATTAATGAGGATGGCAGATGAGATTCTAAAGCAAGAAATGTAGAGTATGTCTTGTTATGGCAAAAGAATGTAGAAGCAAAAAAAAAATCTCGACTGGTTTGCCGAACCGCCTGAGCTGGAGCATCGGAGGGGGAGTTGCAAAACAGTCCCTACAGCTACTGTCAAGAGCCCTTCACCACCACCATTCTCGAAGCCTTCCTTCAAAGAAAGTCCAGAAACATCACAACTTGATCAAAACTTTAGTTGCTTGTACAGCAACATCGATAATTTGCTTCTGTGCCTAGCATCCAACACCATTTCTGAAGATCTGAAGAGACATGCGCAACGGCCAAAGTATAATTTGCTTCTGTGCCTAGCATGGTTAATATCATACTTTAAAAAGACAGAGAGAGAGAGTAATTATAAGTTTATGTGTAGCATGGTTAATATCATACTCTACTTTTACATCTAGTTTTGCAAGCTCATCCACCAACTTTGTTATTTTTTCACTACTTTCACTTCCTTGGCAATTTATGTAAATTTTGTGTATGAATCGGGAAATGTTGTCAACACAAAAGTTGTAGAACATTGATTTGTCCTTCCTATGGCTCTGATTTCACAATGATCGGATATGTGTAGCCCGAGATATGATCAAAATACTAGAGATGTGCCGGGATGGACCCACAAGTGCACTACTTTCACTTTCTTGGCCATTTGTGGGAATTTTATGTATGAATTAGGAAATGTTGTCTACGGAAAATTTGTAGCCCCTTAAGTCAAATTTCCTATGCCTCTAGTTTCACCATGATCGGATATGTGTAACCCGAGATATGATCAAAATACTAGAGTTGTATCGGGGCGGACCCACAAGTGCACTCGTTTTACTTCCTTGGCGATTTGTGTTAACTTTTTGTATGAATCGGGAAATGTTGTCAACATAAAAGTTGTAGATATTCGTCTTAGCTTTCTAAAGAACCAAGAATCGACTAATTTCAATTTCTATATTATACGAAAATAGCAGCCAAACACAGAGAGTACGGTTCGGCCGAAAATTCCCAAGTTTCAGCCGAAATCTGTAAAACATCTTCGGCTCAAATTTCAACCGAGACTTGTGAAGCATCTTCGGCCCAAATTTCAGCCGAAACTTGTGAAGCAGCTTCGGCCCAAATTTCAGCCGAAGCCTGTGAAGCAGCTTCGGCCAGTATTTCAGCCGAGGTTTTTTTACAATTGTTCGGCCTATGTTGCAACCGAACATTGTTATTGCATTCTTTTCGTTTTCTGATTGAATTTTTATGCTTGTAACTTATAGCTTTTCTGAATTTATTCTCATCTTCCATTTTTTATAATATAGGATAACATATTTTAGAAAACTTCAATTTACGTCACATACAAAAGGGCCGGCATATAGTTTTTGCAATTCGTTTCTTGCTATGTTCGGTTCCAACGACCGAAAAATCCATCTTTTTTTTTTTCTCTTCACTTACCATCAGTATCTTCAGTCACAGCAGCATTAGAAACTGATGTAGAGTTGTTCACTTTCGATTTTAAGATTGGAGGACTCATTTGTTGTGCCGTCTGGCCTAGAGCATACATGGTTTCTAGACTCCTGTCTTTCAAAATGCATGTCATCTTTGACTTCCTTCGGCGTGTCTCCAGAAATTGAATAGCCGAATGGTTCATCCCGAGCATCCACCAGACTGTTTAAATCCTAATGATGTCTGCTCACTTTACGCATAGGCCCATCATCGGAGCTACCACGAGTACTCTTGGAAGCAGCACCAGAATTATCCTGTTCGGAGCAGTCCAGATTACCTCCATATATGCACTTTCAAATCACTCGAAGAATCAGTGAGTCAATGTTATTCTCTGATTTCAATCATTATTGATCAGGAACTGAACTGTTATTTATAGTGGATGGTAGATCAGTGAAAGGAAACAAGTTGAACCGGCAATTGTTGATGCAAGAAATACAAGAACCTATAACTCTATTTTCTCGCTGTGCAGCGCAAGATGCATACGAGTGACTAGATAGTCTCCATTATCGCGCTAGGCTGAGGACCAGCAGCTAAAACTACATCTGCTTTCACAACTTTTTCTTTCGAGGACACGGCCACCTTCACACCAAAATTTGAACTGAGACGACATATACTTTAGTAAGTAAATTCAAGATAAGAAATAAATGAATCCAAACATATCAGAGTAGCATGCAACGAATTTCTACAGAAACTAGTCGATATGCATTAAACAGAAGGTGCTCTGCAATCTGTATTTGTTTTATTTGTTCGTACCTATCATTACATTTTTAAGGTATCCCTGCTCCTTGGTTTCAAGCTCGATACAATTTTAGCCTTTTGGACGTTCCATTCTTTTATGACGTTAATGGTTGGCAAGTGAGGGAATGCAGCACGTACTATCGCATACCACATATATGTTGAGGGAGTTCACCCTCAATGGATGACATAAAATCCATAAATGTTCTTGTGAAATCCCGAGAACATCGTTGTCTCACATATCTTCAGAGCACAAACCTCTTCTTTTTCCGTCAGGCTCAAATAAACTTAGTACCTACAATTTCTATTTTCCTTCACTAAAATAAAGACAGAGCCAATAACAATCTATCAGATTACATAATCAGTCTCCTCCCGACGACACATCTTTAGGTATCAGAGTAGTCATCCCACCAATATCTGCACATTGAGATAACTATTAATGCACGAAGTTGACTCTTCTCTGGGACCTGCCCTTGTTCGTCCATACGCATCATTTTCTGGGACTTGCCCTCGTGCACAACTCTCATTTTCTCCTCAGCCGGTAAAGCAAAGCACATAGAAAACTTAACTCGTCTAATCAAAACCTGGCCTCGCAAAAACACAATACATACATGAATCCATAACACCACAAGAATGTGTTCTTACTGTACTTACCAATCGATCATTTTCACAAGAGCAAATTCAAATAGGCAAATGAAAGCAAAAAGAGTCCAACAACATACAAGTGCACTAGTTTCACTTCCTTGACGATTTGTGATAATTTTCTCTATGAATTGGGACATGTTGTCAAAAGAAAAGTTGTAGCACTATTTATCTTTCCTACGGCTCTGATTTCACAATGATCTGATATATGTAGCCCGAGATATGATCAAAATACTAGAGGTGTGTTGGGATGCACCCACAAGTGCACTACTTTCACTTCCTTGGCCATTTGTGGAAATAATTTTTAAAAATTGGGAAATATTGTCAACATCAAAGTTGTAGCTATCCGTCTTAGCTTTCCAACAAACCAAGAATCGCCTAATTTCAGTTTGTACATGACAAGTTATGATCATTCAAAGTTGAAGGTGTACATTTTAAAAATGTTCGCTCAATACTGAGCGAACATTTGTAAAGATATTCGCTCAGTACTGAGCGAACTTCCTAAAATAAGTTCGCTCGGTAATGAGCGGACATATTCAAAAGTGTTCGCTCAGTAGTGAGCGAACATCGTCACAAGTGTTCGCTCAGTACTGAGCGAACATACCTTGGCTCTTTTTTTTTTTTTTTTTTGGTTTTCTTTTCTTGCTTCACTTAAATTTTTTCTTTTTACCTTCCATTTATGAGTTTATCTTGAATATTTTCTAGTCAACCCGAACACAAGTTGAACTTGAGTAGTTTAGGGAGGTATAACTTTTTATTTCTAACCAATTTGATGAACCTACAAAAACTATAAATTATCGTTTCTTGTATTTGTTAATTTGACTTATTCAACCATATGTAATTTATTCGTGAGATGAAAAAAATTAATTCGTATTGTAACTAATAAAACGAGACATCGATTTTTAAAACTACTCTTTTTAAGACACGCAATGACTTTGAGATCGGCCTCTTTTTATGGGATGGAAGGAGTATGTTTTCCCATTCTGTGGCTGACTGACAGTGGAGGAACCTTTTGCAAGATCCTCAAATGACCCGGCCAAAACGATTGGAGCACAAAGCGATATGGAAGCAGCTTCTAGTGCTTTAGTTTCTGAACTAATCAACTATCAAGTGCACCTGTTAAAGTGAAATCTGCATCTGGATCTGTTCCGGCACTATGTTTGACTAGCTTTTCTTCCCTAAGAAGATACAAGTGACTTCCCGTTAGCTACGCCCGAACCCCTGACAGCATCAGCAAAACTCTCTTTGTAGAGAACTTCTCCAGTTCCAGAGCTTACACTTTGATGTCAACAAAGGAAAAACTTACATGTATTAATTGCTCCATGATAGATATTTATAGGAGTAAAAACAAGCAGGCTTATCTGAAAGCAGATCATATAATAGATGCCGTCACATTAGGCAAGGTGCCGAACCAAGAAATATTTCTATCATTTTGCATCACTAGGCAGTTGGTAAATAGCCTTGCCCAGAGGCTGGATACGATAGATTGGCTCACTGTAAGTTGTTGGGACTAGAGTTTTGTTTTCCACAAGTTTTGGCTCCTAAGATCAATGTTTACACCGATTTCTGATGAAATTTCCTGCGAGAAAAGCGAAATGGGATGATATCTGATGGTTCATCTCCTTCTGTGAACATGAGAAGTCAAGCCCCAGCTGGATCTCAAACTCAAGCTCGGTCTAACAATTTCACTGGTTTCTGAGGTGGTAAAGGCTGAGCTGTCAAATTTATAATCCATTCTGTTATTTCAGGACCAATATACAGCCTTGCTCAGCTCAAGTCAGCCGTACCTGCCCGAATATGCAGGCTAGAGTTGTTCGAGCTCCTCAGGCTGTTTGATACCTTTGTACCTGAACATCTCAACCATCAAATCTCTAAAGTCCCGCTGTGGATCAAATGAAATCTTCACCACCGCAAAACTATTGAATTCCATCACGTGTCCCTTCCTTTCCTTCTTCTTCGACTTCATTTTTCCTTTCTTCATCTCTTCAAGCACTTGGATTCTGCAGTCTGTCTGCTACGTTTTTCTGCTAAAAGACAATATAGAGCGATGATTTGATTCAAACAAGGATATGTTCAAAACACAAGTATATCACATGGGTTTAGCTTCACATGCATAGGTGTAATGTATACATGCGTGCTTGTGTTTTAGCACGCCACTTTTACTGTTCCTAGGAAAAATGAGAAGGTGTGGATCTATTTTCATCAGAATATATCGAGTATCACAAGTATTTCAGAAGATGGAAACATAACATCACAAAACTTCGGTGGCGATTATAGTTCTCCTTTCCTCCATGTAATAAGAATCTGTAATCATGATATGCAGATACTAGTACATCCCTTATTAATGCTTCATAGCTTAATTTGATTATATGGATAATCTTGAAAATTAAGAAGAACAATATTTTGATTTAAAGAATGCCTTAGCTGATCGTACTGATCTCTACGTGACTTGACTGCTCAGAATGCCTTGACAAATATCAGAGACAAGCTGCTGCCAAATCTATTCGAAGGTTCTGAAAGCATGGACAATGCTGTGCGCAAACGTGCAGGAAAAGACTTGGATTTCGTCTCGGAAAATCAGACCACACAAGAGATGACAGTACAACGATTGGTTGAAGTCTTCACAGAAGATAACTTCGCCAGGGCTGCAACAGGGGGTCTGCATTGCCTTCATTGTTTTCTTGAACTCTGCGTCGCAGTAGACGTTAGTATTGGCGGTTCTAGTGTTAAGACCGCCTTTTGTTTTGAATTTCTCGCTGCTGTATATGAACTGTAGTGCCTTCCTGTTCCCAATATGATATTCTCAGCAATTTGAGTGTTAATACAAGCAACTGTTAAACTTTGCCAGAAACCTAAAATTTATGTCTGAAGGGGATTACCTGTTCCGAAACGCAACGGAAGTCTTGCATATCTGCATGGTGCTTCCGACCAATTCATCGTTGAAATTACATAGTTTGGCTTCCCTCGAGTGGTAGCAGAGCTGCAACAAATGAATTCACAAACTTGACGCCGACCCATAAGGCAAATTGCGTGAGTTTCCGCTCAAGTCACTTAAGCGTCACAAGAGCATTTGCTAACAAAAATCCAGCTACAGCTCTTCCGAGCTCGTTGACCATGCGTAGGTGGCTTGCCGGGTAATTACATCAGAATTTAGGTAAATGTTTGCAGCTTCGTCTGATGCAGGCCAAGTGTAGATTCTGAACTCAATCCAAGCAACATGAAAATGATTAATGAGGATGGCAGATGAGATTCTAAAGCAAGAAATGTAGAGTATGTCTTGTTACATCAGAATCTCGACTGGTTTGCCGAACCGCCTGAGCTGGAGCATCGGAGGGGGAGTTGCAAAACAGTCCCTACAGCTACTGTCAAGAGCCCTTCACCACCACCATTCTCGAAGCCTTCCTTCAAAGAAAGTCCAGAAACATCACAACTTGATCAAAACTTTAGTTGCTTGTACAGCAACATCGATAATTTGCTTCTGTGCCTAGCATCCAACACCATTTCTGAAGATCTGAAGAGACATGCGCAACGGCCAAAGTATAATTTGCTTCTGTGCCTAGCATGGTTAATATCATACTTTAAAAAGACAGAGAGAGAGAGAAAGAGAGACAGAGAGAGAGAGTAATTATAAGTTTCTGTGTAGCATGGTTAATATCATACTCTACTTTTACATCTAGTTTTGCAAGCTCATCCACCAACTTTGTTATTTTTTCACTACTTTCACTTCCTTGGCAATTTATGTAAATTTTGTGTATGAATCGGGAAATGTTGTCAACACAAAAGTTGTAGAACTTTGATTTGTCCTTCCTATGGCTCTGATTTCACAATGATCGGATATGTGTAGCCCGAGATATGATCAAAATACTAGAGATGTGCCGGGATGGACCCACAAGTGCACTACTTTCACTTTCTTGGCCATTTGTGGGAATTTTATGTATGAATTAGGAAATGTTGTCTACGGAAAATTTGTAGCCCCTTAAGTCAAATTTCCTATGCCTCTAGTTTCACCATGATCAAATATGTGTAACCCGAGATATGATCAAAATACTAGAGTTGTATCGGGGCGGACCCACAAGTGCACTCGTTTTACTTCCTTGGCGATTTGTGTAAACTTTTTGTATGAATCGGGAAATGTTGTCAACATAAAAGTTGTAGGTATCCGTCTTAGCTTTCTAAAGAACTAAGAATCGACTAATTTCAATTTCTACATTATACGAAAATAGCAGCCAAACACAGCGAGTACGGTTCGGCCGAAAATTCCCAAGTTTCAGCCGAAATCTGTAAAACATCTTCGGCTCAAATTTCAACCGAGACTTGTGAAGCATCTTCGGCCCAAATTTCAGCCGAAACTTGTGAAGCAGCTTCGGCCCAAATTTCAGCCGAAGCCTGTGAAGCAGCTTCGGCCAGTATTTCAGCCGAGGTTTTTTTACAATTGTTCGGCCTATGTTGCAACCGAACATTGTTATTGCATTCTTTTCGTTTTCTGATTGAATTTTTATGCTTGTAACTTATAGCTTTTCTGAATTTATTCTCATCTTCCATTTTTTATAATATAGGATAACATATTTTAGAAAACTTCAATTTACGTCACATACAAAAGGGCCGGCATATAGTTTTTGCAATTCGTTTCTTGCTATGTTCGGTTCCAACGACCGAAAAATCCATCTTTTTTTTTTCTCTTCACTTACCATCAGTATCTTCAGTCACAGCAGCATTAGAAACTGATGTAGAGTTGTTCACTTTCGATTTTAAGATTGGAGGACTCATTTGTTGTGCCGTCTGGCCTAGAGCATACATGGTTTCTAGACTCCTGTCTTTCAAAATGCATGTCATCTTTGACTTCCTTCGGCGTGTCTCCAGAAATTGAATAGCCGAATGGTTCATCCCGAGCATCCACCAGACTGTTTAAATCCCAATGATGTCTGCTCACTTTACGCATAGGCCCATCATCGGAGCTACCACGAGTACTCTTGGAAGCAGCACCAGAATTATCCTGTTCGGAGCAGTCCAGATTACCTCCATATATGCACTTTCAAATCACTCGAAGAATCAGTGAGTCAATGTTATTCTCTGATTTCAATCATTATTGATCAGGAACTGAACTGTTATTTATAGTGGATGGTAGATCAGTGAAAGGAAACAAGTTGAACCGGCAATTGTTGATGCAAGAAATACAAGAACCTATAACTCTATTTTCTCGCTGTGCAGCGCAAGATGCATACGAGTGACTAGATAGTCTCCATTATCGCGCTAGGCTGAGGACCAGCAGCTAAAACTACATCTGCTTTCACAACTTTTTCTTTCGAGGACACGGCCACCTTCACACCAAAATTTGAACTGAGACGACATATACTTTAGTAAGTAAATTCAAGATAAGAAATAAATGAATCCAAACATATCAGAGTAGCATGCAACGAATTTCTACAGAAACTAGTCGATATGCATTAAACAGAAGGTGCTCTGCAATCTGTATTTGTTTTATTTGTTCGTACCTATCATTACATTTTTAAGGTATCCCTGCTCCTTGGTTTCAAGCTCGATACAATTTTAGCCTTTTGGACGTTCCATTCTTTTATGACGTTAATGGTTGGCAAGTGAGGGAATGCAGCACGTACTATCGCATACCACATATATGTTGAGGGAGTTCACCCTCAATGGATGACATAAAATCCATAAATGTTCTTGTGAAATCCCGAGAACATCGTTGTCTCACATATCTTCAGAGCACAAACCTCTTCTTTTTCCGTCAGGCTCAAATAAACTTAGTACCTACAATTTCCATTTTCCTTCACTAAAATAAAGACAGAGCCAATAACAATCTATCAGATTACATAATCAGTCTCCTCCCGACGACACATCTTTAGGTATCAGAGTAGTCATCCCACCAATATCTGCACATTGAGATAACTATTAATGCACGAAGTTGACTCTTCTCTGGGACCTGCCCTTGTTCGTCCATACGCATCATTTTCTGGGACTTGCCCTCGTGCACAACTCTCATTTTCTCCTCAGCCGGTAAAGCAAAGCACATAGAAAACTTAACTCGTCTAATCAAAACCTGGCCTCGCAAAAACACAATACATACATGAATCCATAACACCACAAGAATGTGTTCTTACTGTACTTACCAATCGATCATTTTCACAAGAGCAAATTCAAATAGGCAAATGAAAGCAAAAAGAGTCCAACAACATACAAGTGCACTAGTTTCACTACCTTGACGATTTGTGATAATTTTCTCTATGAATTGGGACATGTTGTCAAAAGAAAAGTTGTAGCACTTTGATTTATCTTTCCTACGGCTCTGATTTCACAATGATCTGATATATGTAGCCTGAGATATGATCAAAATACTAGAGGTGTGTTGGGATGCACCCACAAGTGCACTACTTTCACTTCCTTGGCCATTTGTGGAAATAATTTTTAAAAATTGGGAAATATTGTCAACATCAAAGTTGTAGCTATCCGTCTTAGCTTTCCAACAAACCAAGAATCGCCTAATTTCAGTTTGTACATGACAAGTTATGATCATTCAAAGTTGAAGGTGTACATTTTAAAAATATTCGCTCAATACTGAGCGAACATTTGTAAAGATGTTCGCTCAGTACTGAGCGAACTTCCTAAAATAAGTTCGCTCGGTAATGAGCGGACATATTCAAAAGTGTTCGCTCAGTAGTGAGCGAACATCGTCACAAGTGTTCGCTCAGTACTGAGCGAACATACCTTGGCTCTTTTTTTTTTTTTTTTTTGGTTTTCTTTTCTTGCTTCACTTAAATTTTTTCTTTTTACCTTCCATTTATGAGTTTATCTTGAATATTTTCTAGTCAACCCGAACACAAGTTGAACTTGAGTAGTTTAGGGAGGTATAACTTTTTATTTCTAACCAATTTGATGAACCTACAAAAACTATAAATTATCGTTTCTTGTATTTGTTAATTTGACTTATTCAACCATATGTAATTTATTCGTGAGATGAAAAAAATTAATTCGTATTGTAACTAATAAAACGAGACATCGATTTCTAAAACTACTCTTTTTAAGACACGCAATGACTTTGAGATCGGCCTCTTTTTATGGGATGGAAGGAGTATGTTTTCCCATTCTGTGGCTGACTGACAGTGGAGGAACCTTTTGCAAGATCCTCAAATGACCCGGCCAAAACGATTGGAGCACAAAGCGATATGGAAGCAGCTTCTAGTGCTTTAGTTTCTGAACTAATCAACTATCAAGTGCACCTGTTAAAGTGAAATCTGCATCTGGATCTGTTCCGGCACTATGTTTGACTAGCTTTTCTTCCCTAAGAAGATACAAGTGACTTCCCGTCAGCTACGCCCGAACCCCTGACAGCATCAGCAAAACTCTCTTTGTAGAGAACTTCTCCAGTTCCAGAGCTTACACTTTGATGTCAACAAAGGAAAAACTTACATGTATTAATTGCTCCATGATAGATATTTATAGGAGTAAAAACAAGCAGGCTTATCTGAAAGCAGATCATATAACAGATGCCGTCACATTAGGCAAGGTGCCGAACCAAGAAATATTTCTATCATTTTGCATCACTAGGCAGTTGGTAAATAGCCTTGCCCAGAGGCTGGATACGATAGATTGGCTCACTGTAAGTTGTTGGGACTAGAGTTTTGTTTTCCACAAGTTTTGGCTCCTAAGATCAATGTTTACACCGATTTCTGATGAAATTTCCTGCGAGAAAAGCGAAATGGGATGATATCTGATGGTTCATCTCCTTCTGTGAACATGAGAAGTCAAGCCCCAGCTGGATCTCAAACTCAAGCTCGGTCTAACAATTTCACTGGTTTCTGAGGTGGTAAAGGCTGAGCTGTCAAATTTATAATACATTCTGTTATTTCAGGACCAATATACAGCCTTGCTCAGCTCAAGTCAGCCGTACCTGCCCGAATATGCAGGCTAGAGTTGTTCGAGCTCCTCAGGCTGTTTGATACCTTTGTACCTGAACATCTCAACCATCAAATCTCTAAAGTCCCGCTGTGGATCAAATGAAATCTTCACCACCGCAAAACTATTGAATTCCATCACGTGTCCCTTCCTTTCCTTCTTCTTCGACTTCATTTTTCCTTTCTTCATCTCTTCAAGCACTTGGATTCTGCAGTCTGTCTGCTACGTTTTTCTGCTAAAAGACAATATAGAGCGATGATTTGATTCAAACAAGGATATGTTCAAAACACAAGTATATCACATGGGTTTAGCTTCACATGCATAGGTGTAATGTATACATGCGTGCTTGTGTTTTAGCACGCCACTTTTACTGTTCCTAGGAAAAATGAGAAGGTGTGGATCTATTTTCATCAGAATATATCGAGTATCACAAGTATTTCAGAAGATGGAAACATAACATCACAAAACTTCGGTGGCGATTATAGTTCTCCTTTCCTCCATGTAATAAGAATCTGTAATCATGATATGCAGATACTAGTACATGCCTTATTAATGCTTCATAGCTTAATTTGATTATATGGATAATCTTGAAAATTAAGAAGAACAATATTTTGATTCAAAGAATGCCTTAGCTGATCGTACTGATCTCTACGTGACTTGACTGCTCAGAATGCCTTGACAAATATCAGAGACAAGCTGCTGCCAAATCTATTCGAAGGTTCTGAAAGCATGGACAATGCTGTGCGCAAACGTGCAGGAAAAGACTTGGATTTCGTCTCGGAAAATTAGACCACACAAGAGATGACAGTACAACGATTGGTTGAAGTCTTCACAGAAGATAACTTCGTCAGGGCTGCAACAGGGGGTCTGCATTGCCTTCATTGTTTTCTTGAACTCTGCGTCGCAGTAGACTCTTTCCCCCTTTTCTCTGTTGTTTGATTATCATCTTCCTTTTCTCTTGGGAGCTACACGTTCACTATGCAGTGTTTAATAGATACTGAGATTGTTTCTGGTTTCAGAGGTTCCATATAAATTAAATTCTTGTAGAATTTATTGTTTATAATTTTGGTTTTTTTATCTGAAAGGAAAGGGATATGATATTAAAAGATACTGATTGAGATGCAAATTTTCTACTTTTTAAAGCTGAAATAGCAGAGTTGTTATCTGCAAGGAAGTATGTTGTAATTGCGTTAGGGATTTCTCTTCCCTTGGACCGTTCTTTGAATAAATCCTCTGTTTCTTATAAAAAAAAAAGGAAATGAAACTTGCCTTCTCACTGTCTGAAGCATTTTATTGTCATCTTTGGTGCATCAAATCAGTTTCTTTTGTCCCAGTATTTATTTGTGCTTCTCTGTTTGAAGTTTCCTGTGTTAATTTAGGTGCAAAACCATGACTTGGTGCTCGCGCACACACATAAATATTTGCCTCTTTTTCTCTTTTGTCCCAGTATTCCTTTGCACTTATCTGTCTGGACTTCCCTTGGTTAATTTAGGTGCAAAATCATGACTTGGTGTTCACACACACACATATAAGATGTAAATTGTGACGTATTATTGAATGGCAGAAATGGAGGACTTTCTTTAAAGTATGATAATAACTATGCTAGGCATATAAGCAAATTATACTCTGGTTAATATCGTACTTCTAACCATGATGTATTTACTTTCCTCATTATTTGTTCCATTTACTTGATGATGGTGAATCGATATATGTTTTGTAAAGATAACACGAGGACGGACCACCTCAAGGCTACAAATAGTTAATAATCTTAGTTAAGTACAGGATGAATATAGAAGAAATCATTATGTTCCTTTGTATTATAGAAATGTACAAGTATATTTTCATTCGTTAACGTGCAAAATTTTCAACCTGTTGATGAGTTTGGAGCAGGCTAATGATTTAGAGTTGAGAAGGGAAATTCTGGTTTTAATTAACTGCCTAAACAAGGTTTTAAGGTATTCTTCAAGAGCCTAAATGGATGGTCCATCTCGTTTAAGTGACTCATTATCTCCTCTTTTAACAGCTGAACCAGAAAACGACTCTATTTTTTTTTTTTCAGAAAAAGAATGGTAATCTTCTATTGATTCTTGTTTATGCTGATGATATGTTGTTAGCTGGAGATGAATCTAGTCAAGTACAAGCTGTTATTCAAGCTTTGCGTCCTGGATATGTTTGTTCTCTGCACTATTTCTTGGGTTTTGAAGGTTGGAAGACTCTAATAAACTGCAAAAATACCAAAGTTAGCTTACCAAGAACTCTGGGCAGTAAACTCATGGAGGTTTTTTCATCCGCAATAAAATGAGCAACCAAACTGTGAAGCATAACATGGTTCCATATATTGGTTTTAGAGATTTGATGAGCTATAAAAAAAATTTCATTCTTTAACTGCTTACTTCTGCAAACCATGTTTAGCAGTTCTGACTTGCACAAGGTGTAGGCATGCTGTAACCGAAAACTCCGCGTGAAACTTTACACTTGTCTTTTACACTTGGCTCAAATTCTTCACTGTTGACGTTCTTCACTTCACCTATAGTCGTTAGATGTTATACAGTCTGAATACATCAGTTTTGATTTTTGTAGCTAATTCACTTAGCATTCTAAAAATATTCGAGTCACTTTGGGGAAATTCCTACAGTAGGAGTTGTCATCATGTATTTCAATAAAAAGCACTTTTTGAAATTTCAACTTTTTGAACATTTTGTATCCTTTTCCAGTAGCCCTGTATGTTAGCTTTGCAATGCATCTAGTTTCACCTAAAAATCATTTTTGTAGCCCAAGTTATGACCAAAATACTAAATGTATGCTGGAAAGTACCTCAAAATGCACCATATTCACTTCCGTTGAGCTTTTGGCCACCTTCTTGCAAGAAATTTGGAATGGTTCCAACACAAAAGTTGTAGCTAATTCACTTAGCCTTCTAAAAATATTCGAGTCACTACGGGGAGATTCCTACAGTAGGAGTTGTGATCGTGCATTTATACATTAACGTTCGTATAAAGTTCACATCAAATTAGCCCTAAATAAAAAGAACTTTTTGAAAATTTCTTTTCATTTCCTAGTAGTTGGATCACTTAAAAATCATTTTTTTAGCCCAAGATATGATCAAAATACTATAGGTATGCCGAAAACTACCTTACAATGCACCACTGTTATTTCCTTTGAGCTTTTGGAACCTTTCTTCCAAGAACTTTGGAATGGTTCTATCACATAAGTTGTAGCTGACTCACTTACCTTTCCAAAAATAAAAGATTCACTTTGTGGAGGTTCCTACATGGGGAGTAGTGATTTGTGCATTTGTACATTAACGTTCATATAAATTTCGCATACAATAGGCCCCACTAAAAAGCACTTTTTGAAATTACAACTTTTTGAACATTTTGTATCCTTTTCCAGTAGCCCTGTGTGTTAGCTTTGCAATGCATCTAGTTTCACCTAAAAATCATTTTTGTTGCCCAAGTTATGAGCAAAATACTAAAGGTATGCTGGAAAGTACCTCAAAATGCACCATAGTCACTTCCGTTGAGCTTTTGGCCACTTTCTTGCAAGAAATTTGGAATGGTTCCAACACAAAAGTTGTAGCTAATTCACTTATCTTTCTAAAAATATTCGAGTCACTTTGGGGAGATTCCTACAGTAGGAGTTGTGATCGTGCATTTATACATTAACGTTCGTATAAAGTTCACATCTAATTAGCCCTAAATAAAAAGCAGTTTTTGAAAATTCCTTTTCATTTTCTAGTAGCCCTATGTGTTAGCTTTCCAACACATCTTGTTTCACTTAAAAATGATTTTTTTAGCCCAAGATATGATTAAAATACTAAAGGTATGCCGAAAACTACCTTACAATGCACCATTGTCATTTCCTTTGAGCTTTTGGAACCTTTCTTGCAAGAACTTTGGAATGGTTCTATCACAAAAGTTGTAGCTAACTCACTTACCTTTCCGAAAACAAAAGATTCACTTTGTGGAGGTTCCTACATGGGGAGTAGTGATTTGTGCATTTGTACATTAACGTTCATATAAATTTCGCATACAATAGGCCCCACTAAAAAGGACTTTTTGAAATTTCAACTTTTTGAACATTTTGTATCCTTTTCCAGTAGCCCTGTGTGTTAGCTTTGCAATGCATCTGGTGTCACCTAAAAATCATTTTTGTTGCCCAAGTTATGACCAAAATACTAAAGGTATGATGGAAAGTACCTCAAAATGCACCATAGTCACTTCCGTTGAGCTTTTGGCCACTTTCTTGCAAGAAATTTGGAATGGTTCCAACACAAAAGTTGTAGCTAATTCACTTAGCTTTCTAAAAATATTCGAGTCACTTTGGGGAGATTCCTACAGTAGGAGTTGTGATCGTCCATTTATACATTAACGTTCGTATAAAGTTCACATCAAATTAGCCCTAAATAAAAAGAACTTTTTGAAAATTTATTTTCGTTTCCTAGTAGCCATACGTGTTAGCTTTGCAACGCATCTTGTTTCACTTAAAAATCATTTTTTTAGCCCAAGATATGATCAAAATACTATAGGTATGCCGAAAACTACCTTACAATGCACCACTGTCATTTCCTTTGAGCTTTTGGAACCTTTCTTGCAAGAACTTTGGAATGGTTCTATCACATAAGTTGTAGCTAACTCACTTAGCTTTCCAAAAACAAAAGATTCACTTTGTGGAGGTTCTTACATGGGGAGTAGTGATTTGTGCATTTGTACATTAACGTTCATATAAATTTCGCATACAATAGGCCCCACTAAAAAGCACTTTTTGAAATTTCAAATTTTTAAACATTTTGTATACTTTTCCAGTAGCCCTGTGTGTTAGCTTTGCAATGCATCTAGTTTCACCTAAAAAATATTTTTGTAGCCCAAGTTATGACCAAAATACTAAAGGTATAATGGAAAGTACCTCAAAATGCACCATATTCACTTCCGTTGAGCTTTTGGCCACTTTATTGCAAGAAATTTGGAATGTTTCCAACACAAAAGTTGTAGCTAATACACTTAGCTTTCTAAAAATATTCGAGTCACTTCGGGGAGATTCCTACAGTAGGAGTTGTGATCGTGCATTTATACAGTAACGTTCGTATAAAGTTCACATCAAATTAGCCCTACGTGTTAGCTTTCCAACGCATCTTTTTTCACTTAAAAATCATTTTTTTAGCCCAAGATATGATTAAAATACTAAAGGTATGCCGAAAACTACCATACAATGCACCACTGTCATTTCCTTTGAGCTTTTGGAACCTTTCATCCAAGAACTTTGGAATGGTTCTATCACAAAAGTTGTAGCTAACTCACTTACCTTTCCAAAAACAAAAGATTCACTTTGTGGAGGTTCCTACATGGGGAGTAGTGATTTGTGCATTTGTACATTAACGTTCATATAAATTTTGCATACAATAGGCCCCAATAAAAAACACTTTTTGGAATTTTAACTTTTTGAACATTTTGTATCCTTTTCCTGTAGCCCTGTGTGTTAGCTTTGCAATACATCTAGTTTCACCTAAAAATCATTTTTGTAGCCCAAGTTATGACAAAAATACTAAAGGTATGTTGGAAAGTACCTCAAAATGCACCATAGTCACTTCCGTTGAGCTTTTGGCCACTTTCTTGCAAGAAATTTGGAATGGTTCCAACATAAAAGTTGTAGCTAATTCACTTAGCTTTCTATTAATATTCGAGTCACTTTGGGGAGATTCCTACAGTAGGAGTTGTGATCGTGCATTTATACATTAACGTTCGTATAAAGTTCACATCTAATTAGCCCTGAATAAAAAGCACTTTTTGAAAATTTCTTTTCATTTCCTAGTAGCCCTACGTGTTAGTTTTCCAACGCATCTTGTTTCACTTAAAAATGATTTTTTTAGCCCAAGATATGTTTAAAATACTAAAGGTATGCCGAAAACTACCTTACAATGCACCACTGTCATTTCCTTTGAACTTTTGGAACCTTTCTTGGAAGAACTTTGGAATGGTTCTATCACAAAAGTTGTAGCTAACTCACTTACCTTTCCAAAAACAAAAGATTCACTTTGTGGAGGTTCCTACATGGGGAGTAGTGATTTGTGCATTTGTACATTAACGTTCATATAAATTTAGCATACAATAGGCCCCAATAAAAAGCACTTTTTCAAATTTCAACTTTTTGAACATTTTGTATCCTTTTCCAGTAGCCCTGTGTGTTAGCTTTGCAATGCATCTAGTTTCACCTAAAAATCATTTTTGTAGCCCAAGTTATGACCAAAATACTAAAGGTATAATGGAAAGTACCTCAAAATGCACCATATTCAATTCCGTTGAGCTTTTGGCCACTTTCTTGCAAGAAATTTGGAATGGTTCCAACAAAAAAGTTGTAGCTAATTCACTTAGCTTTCTAAAAATATTCGAGTCACTTCGGGGAGATTCCTACAGTAGGAGTTGTGATCGTGCATTTATACATTAACCTTCGTATAAAGTTCACATCAAATTATCCCTAAATAAAAAGAACTTTTTGAAAATTTCTTTTCGTTTCCTAGTAGCCTTACATGTTAGCTTTCCAACACATCTTGTTTCACTTAAAAATCATTTTTTTAGCCCAAGATATGATCAAAATACTATAGGTATGCCGAAAACTACCTTACAATGCACCACTGTCATTTCCATTGAGCTTTTGGAACCTTTCTTGCAAGAAATTTGGAATGGTTCTATCACATAAGTTGTAGCTAACTCACTTACCTTTCCAAAAACAAAAGATTCACTTTGTGGAGGTTCCTACATGGGGAGTAATGATTTGTGCATTTATACATTAACGTTCATATAAATTTCGCATACAATAGTCCCCACTAAAAAGCACTTTTTGAAATTTCAACTTTTTGAACATTTTGTATCCTTTTCCAGTAGCCCTGTGTGTTAGCTTTGCAATGCATCTAGTTTCACCTAAAAATCATTTTTGTTGCCCAAGTTATGACCAAAATACTAAAGGTATGCTGGAAAGTACCTCAAAATGCACCATATTCACTTCCGTTGAGCTTTTGGCCACTTTCTTGCAATAAATTTGGAATGGTTCCGACACAAAAGTTGTAGCTAATTCACTTATCTTTCTAAAAATATTCGAGTCACTTTGGGGAGATTCCTACAGTAGGAGTTGTGATCGTCCATTTATACATTAACGTTCGTATAAAGTTCACATCAAATTAGCCCTAAATAAAAAGAACTTTTTGAAAATTTATTTTCGTTTCCTAGTAGCCATACGTGTTAGCTTTGCAACGCATCTTGTTTCACTTAAAAATCATTTTTTTAGCCCAAGATATGATCAAAATACTATAGGTATGCCGAAAACTACCTTACAATGCACCACTGTCATTTCCTTTGAGCTTTTGGAACCTTTCTTGCAAGAACTTTGGAATGGTTCTATCACAAAAGTTGTAGCTAACTCACTTACCTTTCCAAAAACAAAAGATTCACTTTGTCGAGGTTCATACATGGGGAGTAGTGATTTGTGCATTTGTACATTAACGTTTATATAAATTTCGCATACAATAGGCCCCAATAAAAAACACTTTTTGGAATTTCAACTTTTTGAACATTTTGTATCCTTTTCCTGTAGCCCTGTGTGTTAGCTTTGCAATACATCTAGTTTCACCTAAAAATCATTTTTGTAGCCCAAGTTATGACAAAAATACTAAAGGTATGTTGGAAAGTACCTCAAAATGCACCATAGTCACTTCCGTTGAGCTTTTGGCCACTTTCTTGCAAGAAATTTGGAATGGTTCCAACATAAAAGTTGTAGCTAATTCACTTAGCTTTCTATTAATATTCGAGTCACTTTGGGGAGATTCCTACAGTAGGAGTTGTGATCGTGCATTTATACATTAACGTTCGTATAAAGTTCACATCTAATTAGCCCTGAATAAAAAGCACTTTATGAAAATTTCTTTTCATTTCCTAGTAGCCCTACGTGTTAGTTTTCCAACGCATCTTGTTTCACTTAAAAATGATTTTTTTAGCCCAAGATATGTTTAAAATACTAAAGGTATGCCGAAAACTACCTTACAATGCACCACTGTCATTTCCTTTGAACTTTTGGAACCTTTCTTGGAAGAACTTTGGAATGGTTCTATCACAAAAGTTGTAGCTAACTCACTTACCTTTCCAAAAACAAAAGATTCACTTTGTGGAGGTTCCTACATGGGGAGTAGTGATTTGTGCATTTGTACATTAACGTTCATATAAATTTAGCATACAATAGGCCCCAATAAAAAGCACTTTTTCAAATTTCAACTTTTTGAACATTTTGTATCCTTTTCCAGTAGCCCTGTGTGTTAGCTTTGCAATGCATCTAGTTTCACCTAAAAATCATTTTTGTAGCCCAAGTTATGACCAAAATACTAAAGGTATAATGGAAAGTACCTCAAAATGCACCATATTCAATTCCGTTGAGCTTTTGGCCACTTTCTTGCAAGAAATTTGGAATGGTTCCAACAAAAAAGTTGTAGCTAATTCACTTAGCTTTCTAAAAATATTCGACTCACTTCGGGGAGATTCCTACAGTAGGAGTTGTGATCGTGCATTTATACATTAACCTTCGTATAAAGTTCACATCAAATTATCCCTAAATAAAAAGAACTTTTTGAAAATTTCTTTTCGTTTCCTAGTAGCCTTACATGTTAGCTTTCCAACGCATCTTGTTTCACTTAAAAATCATTTTTTTAGCCCAAGATATGATCAAAATACTATAGGTATGCCGAAAACTACCTTACAATGCACTACTGTCATTTCCTTTGAGCTTTTGGAACCTTTCTTGCAAGAAATTTGGAATGGTTCTATCACATAAGTTGTAGCTAACTCACTTACCTTTCCAAAAACAAAAGATTCACTTTGTGGAGGTTCATACATGGGGAGTAGTGATTTGTGCATTTGTACATTAACGTTCATATAAATTTCGCATACAGTAGGCCCCAATAAAAAGCACTTTTTCAAATTTCAACTTTTTGAACATTTTGTATCCTTTTCCAGTAGCCCTGTGTGTTAGCTTTGCAATGCATCTAGCTTCACCTAAAAATCATTTTTGTAGCCTAAGTTATGACCAAAATACTAAAGGTATGCTGGAAAGTACCTCAAAATGCACCATATTCACTTCCGTTGAGCTTTTGGCCACTTTCTTGCAAGAACTTTGGAATGGTTCCAACACAAAAGTTGTAGCTAATTAACTTAGCTTTCTAAAAATATTCGAGTCACTACGGGGAGATTCCTACAGTAGGAGTTGTGATCGTGCATTTATACATTAACGTTCGTATAAAGTTCACATTAAATTAGCCCTAAATAAAAAGAACTTTTTGAAAATTTCTTTTCATTTCCTAGTAGCCCTACATGTCAGCTTTCCAACGCATCTTGTTTCACTTAAAAATCATTTTTTTAGCCCAAGATATGATTAAAATGCTAAAGGTATGCCGAAAACTACCTTACAATGCACCACTGTCATTTCCTTTGAGCTTTTGGAACCTTTCTTCCAAGAACTTTGGAATGGTTCTATCACAAAAGTTGTAGCTAACTCACTTACCTTTCCAAAAACAAAAGATTCACTTTGTGGAGGTTCCTACATCGGGAGTAGTGATTTGTGCATTTGTACATTAACGTTTATATAAATTTCGCATACAATAGGCCCCAATAAAAAGAACTTTTTGAAATTTCAAATTTTTGAACATTTTGTATCCTTTTCCAGTAGCTCTGTGTGTTAGCTTTGCAATGCATCTAGTTTCACCTAAAAATCATTTTTGTAGCCCAAGTTATGACCAAAATACTAAAGGTATGCTGGAAAGTACCTCAAAATGCACCATATTCACTTCCGTTGAGCTTTTGGCCACTTTATTGCAATAAATTTGGAATGTTTCCAACACAAAAGTTGTAGCTAATTCACTTAGCTTTCTAAAAATGTTCGAGTCACTTTGGGGAGATTCCTACAGTAGGAGTTGTGATCGTGCATTTATACATTAACGTTCGTATAAAGTTCACATCAAATTAGCCCTAAATAAAAAGAACTTTTTGAAAATTTCTTTTCGTTTACCAGTAGCCCTACGTGTTAGCTTTCCAACGCATCTTGTTTCACTTAAAAATCATTTTTTTAGCCCAAGATATGATCAAAATACTATAGGTATGCCGAAAACTACCTTACAATGCACCACTGTCATTTCCTTTGAGCTTTTGGAACCTTTCTTGCAAGAACTTTGGAATGGTTCTATCACATAAGTTGTAGCTAACTCACTTACCTTTCCAAAAACAAAAGATTCACTTTGTGGAGGTTCCTACATGGGGAGTAGTGATTTGTGCATTTGTACATTAACTTTCATATAAATTTCGCATACAATAGTCCCCACTAAAAAGCACTTTTTGAAATTTCAACTTTTTGAACATTTTGTATCCTTTTCCAGTAGCCCTGTGTGCTAGCTTTGCAATGCATCTAGTTTCACCTAAAAATCATTTTTGTAGCCCAAGTTATGACCAAAATACTAAAGGTATGCTGGAAAGTACCTCAAAATGCACCATATTCACTTCCGTTGAGCTTTTGGCCACTTTCTTGCAAGAAATTTGGAATGGTTCCAATACAAAAGTTGTAGCTAATTCTCTTAGCTTTCTAAAAATATTCGAGTCACTTCCGGGAGATTCCTACAGTAGGAGTTGTGATCGTCCATTTATACATTAACGTTCGTATAAAGTTCACATCTAATTAGCCCCAAATAAAAAGTACTTTTTGAAACTTTCTTTTCATTTTCTAGTAGCTCTATGTGTTAGCTTTCCAACGCATCTTGTTTCACTTAAAAATCATTTTTTTATCCCAAGATATGATTAAAATACTAAAGGTATGCCGAAAACTACCTTACAATGCACCACTGTCATTTCCTTTGAGCTTTTGGAACCTTTCTTGCAAGAACTTTGGAATGGTTCTATCACAAAAGTTGTAGCTAACTCAGTTACCTTTCCAAAAACAAAAGATTCACTTTGTGGAGGTTCATACATGGGGAGTAGTGATTTGTGCATTTGTACATTAACGTTCATATAAATTTCGCATACAATAGGCCCCAATAAAAAGCACTTTTTCAAATTTCAACTTTTTGAACATTTTGTATCCTTTTCCAGTAGCCCTGTGTGTTAGCTTTGCAATGCATCTAGCTTCACCTAAAAATCATTTTTGTAGCCTAAGTTATGACCAAAATACTAAAGGTATGCTGGAAAGTACCTCAAAATGCACCATATTCACTTCCGTTGAGCTTTTGGCCACTTTCTTGCAAGAACTTTGGAATGGTTCCAACACAAAAGTTGTAGCTAATTAACTTAGCTTTCTAAAAATATTCGAGTCACTATGGGGAGATTCCTACAGTAGGAGTTGTGATCGTGCATTTATACATTAACGTTCGTATAAAGTTCACATTAAATTGGCCCTAAATAAAAAGAACTTTTTGAAAATTTCTTTTCATTTCCTAGTAGCCCTACATGTCAGCTGTCCAACGCATCTTGTTTCACTTAAAAATCATTTTTTTAGCCCAAGATATGATTAAAATACTAAAGGTATGCCGAAAACTACCTTACAATGCACCACTGTCATTTCCTTTGAGCTTTTGGAACCTTTCTTCCAAGAACTTTGGAATGGTTCTATCACAAAAGTTGTAGCTAACTCACTTACCTTTCCAAAAACAAAAGATTCACTTTGTGGAGGTTCCTACATGGGGAGTAGTGATTTGTGCATTTGTACATTAACGTTTATATAAATTTCGCATACAATAGGCCCCAATAAAAAGCACTTTTTGAAATTTCAAAATTTTGAACATTTTGTATTCTTTTCCAGTAGCCCTGTGTGTTAGCTTTGCAATGCATCTAGTTTCACCTAAAAATCATTTTTGTAGCCCAAGTTATGACCAAAATACTAAAGGTATGCTGGAAAGTACCTCAAAATGCACCATATTCACTTCCGTTGAGCTTTTGGCCACTTTATTGCAATAAATTTGGAATGTTTCCAACACAAAAGTTGTAGCTAATTCACTTAGCTTTCTAAAAATATTCGAGTCACTTTGGGGAGATTCCTACAGTAGGAGTTGTGATCGTGCATTTATACATTAACGTTCGTATAAAGTTCACATCAAATTAGCCCTAAATAAAAAGAACTTTTTGAAAATTTCTTTTCGTTTACTAGTAGCCCTACGTGTTGGCTTTCCAACGCATCTTGTTTCACTTAAAAATCATTTTTTTAGCCCAAGATATGATCAAAATACTATAGGTATGCCGAAAACTACCTTACAATGCACCACTGTCATTTCCTTTGAGCTTTTGGAACCTTTCTTGCAAGAACTTTGGAATGGTTCTATCACATAAGTTGTAGCTAACTCACTTACCTTTCCAAAAACAAAAGATTCACTTTGTGGAGGTTCCTACATGGGGAGTAGTGATTTGTGCATTTGTACATTAACGTTCATATAAATTTCGCATACAATAGGCCCCACTAAAAAGCACTTTTTGAAATTTCAACTTTTTTAACATTTTGTATCCTTTTCCAGTAGCCCTGTGTGCTAGCTTTGCAATGCATCTAGTTTCACCTAAAAATCATTTTTGTAGCCCAAGTTATGACCAAAATACTAAAGGTATGCTGGAAATTACCTCAAAATGCACCATATTCACTTCAGTTGAGCTTTTGGCCACTTTCTTGCAAGAAATTTGGAATGGTTCCAACACAAAAGTTGTAGCTAATTCTCTTAGCTTTCTAAAAATATTCGAGTCACTTCCGGGAGATTCCTACAGTAGGAGTTGTGATCGTCCATTTATACATTAACGTTCGTATAAAGTTCACATCTAATTAGCCCTAAATAAAAAGTACTTTTTGAAACTTTCTTTTCATTTTCTAGTAGCCCTATGTGTTAGCTTTCCAACGCATCTTGTTTCACTTAAAAATCATTTTTTTATCCCAAGATATGATTAAAATACTAAAGGTATGCCGAAAACTACCTTACAATGCACCACTGTCATTTCCTTTGAGCTTTTGGAACCTTTCTTGCAAGAACTTTGGAATGGTTCTATCACAAAAGTTGTAGCTAACTCAGTTACCTTTCCAAAAACAAAAGATTCACTTTGTGGAGGTTCATACATGGGGAGTAGTGATTTGTGCATTTTTACATTAACGTTCATATAAATTTCGCATACAATAGGCCCCAATAAAAAGCACTTTTTCAAATTTCAACTTTTTGAACATTTTGTATCCTTTTCCAGTAGCCCTGTGTGTTAGCTTTGCAATGCATCTAGCTTCACCTAAAAATCATTTTTGTAGCCTAAGTTATGACCAAAATACTAAAGGTATGCTGGAAAGTACCTCAAAATGCACCATATTCACTTCCGTTGAGCTTTTGGCCACTTTCTTGCAAGAACTTTGGAATGGTTCCAACACAAAAGTTGTAGCTAATTAACTTAGCTTTCTAAAAATATTCGAGTCACTACGGGGAGATTCCTACAGTAGGAGTTGTGATCGTGCATTTATACATTAACGTTCGTATAAAGTTCACATTAAATTAGCCCTAAATAAAAAGAACTTTTTGAAAATTTCTTTTCATTTCCTAGTAGCCCTACATGTCAGCTTTCCAACGCATCTTGTTTCACTTAAAAATCATTTTTTTAGCCCAAGATATGATTAAAATACTAAAGGTATGCCGAAAACTACCTTACAATGCACCACTGTCATTTCCTTTGAGCTTTTGGAACCTTTCTTCCAAGAACTTTGGAATGGTTCTATCACAAAAGTTGTAGCTAACTCACTTACCTTTCCAAAAACAAAAGATTCACTTTGTGGAGGTTCCTACATGGGGAGTAGTGATTTGTGCATTTGTACATTAACGTTTATATAAATTTCGCATACAATAGGCCCCAATAAAAAGCACTTTTTGAAATTTCAAATTTTAATACTAAAGGTATGCTGGAAAGTACCTCAAAATGCACCATATTCACTTCCGTTGAGCTTTTGGCCACTTTCTTGCAAGAAATTTTGAATGGTTCCAACACAAAAGTTGTAGCTAATTCTCTTAGCTTTCTAAAAATATTCGAGTCACTTCCGGGAGATTCCTACAGTAGGAGTTGTGATCGTCCATTTATACATTAACGTTCGTATAAAGTTCACATCTAATTAGCCCTAAATAAAAAGTACTTTTTGAAACTTTCTTTTCATTTTCTAGTAGCCCTATGTGTTAGCTTTCCAACGCATCTTGTTTCACTTAAAAATCATTTTTTTATCCCAAGATATGATTAAAATACTAAAGGTATGCCGAAAACTACCTTACAATGCACCACTGTCATTTCCTTTGAGCTTTTGGAACCTTTCTTGCAAGAACTTTGGAATGGTTCTATCACAAAAGTTGTAGCTAACTCGGTTACCTTTCCAAAAACAAAAGATTCACTTTGTGGAGGTTCATACATGGGGAGTAGTGATTTGTGCATTTGTACATTAACGTTCATATAAATTTCGCATACAATAGGCCCCAATAAAAAGCACTTTTTCAAATTTCAACTTTTTGAACATTTTGTATCCTTTTCTAGTAGCCCTGTGTGTTAGGTTTGCAATGCATCTAGCTTCACCTAAAAATCATTTTTGTAGCCTAAGTTATGACCAAAATACTAAAGGTATGCTGGAAAGTACCTCAAAATGCACCATATTCACTTCCGTTGAGCTTTTGGCCACTTTCTTGCAAGAACTTTGGAATGGTTCCAACACAAAAGTTGTAGCTAATTAACTTAGCTTTCTAAAAATATTCGAGTCACTACGGGGAGATTCCTACAGTAGGAGTTGTGATCGTGCATTTATACATTAACGTTCGTATAAAGTTCACATTAAATTAGCCCTAAATAAAAAGAACTTTTTGAAAATTTCTTTCCATTTCCTAGTAGCCCTACATGTCAGCTTTCCAACGCATCTTGTTTCACTTAAAAATCATTTTTTTAGCCCAAGATATGATTAAAATACTAAAGGTATGCCGAAAACTACCTTACAATGCACCACTGTCATTTCCTTTGAGCTTTTGGAACCTTTCTTCCAAGAACTTTGGAATGGTTCTATCACAAAAGTTGTAGCTAACTCACTTACCTTTCCAAAAACAAAAGATTCACTTTGTGGAGGTTCCTACATGGGGAGTAGTGATTTGTGCATTTGTACATTAACGTTTATATAAATTTCGCATACAATAGGCCCCAATAAAAAGCACTTTTTGAAATTTCAAATTTTTGAACATTTTGTATCCTTTTCCAGTAGCCCTGTGTGTTAGCTTTGCAATGCATCTAGTTTCACCTAAAAATCATTTTTGTAGCCCAAGTTATGACCAAAATACTAAAGGTATGCTGGAAAGTACCTCAAAATGCACCATATGCACTTCCGTTGAGCTTTTGGCCACTTTATTGCAATAAATTTGGAATGTTTCCAACACAAAAGTTGTAGCTAATTCACTTAGCTTTCTAAAAATATTCGAGTCACTTTGGGGAGATTCCTACAGTAGGAGTTGTGATCGTGCATTTATACATTAATGTTCGTATAAAGTTCACATCAAATTAGCCCTAAATAAAAAGAACTTTTTGAAAATTTCTTTTCGTTTACTAGTAGCCCTACGTGTTAGCTTTCCAACGCATCTTGTTTCACTTAAAAATCATTTTTTTAGCCCAAGATATGATCAAAATACTATAGGTATGCCGAAAACTACCTTACAATGCACCACTGTCATTTCCTTTGAGCTTTTGGAACCTTTCTTCCAAGAACTTTGGAATGGTTCTATCACAAAAGTTGTAGCTAACTCACTTACCTTTCCAAAAACAAAAGATTCACTTTGTGGAGGTTCCTACATGGGGAGTAGTGATTTGTGCATTTGTACATTAACGTTTATATAAATTTCGCATACAATAGGCCCCAATAAAAAGCACTTTTTGAAATTTCAAATTTTTGAACATTTTGTATCCTTTTCCAGTAGCCCTGTGTGTTAGCTTTGCAATGCATCTAGCTTCACCTAAAAATCATTTTTGTAGCCCAAGTTATGACTAAAATACTAAAGATATGCTGGAAAGTACCTCAAAATGCACCATATTCACTTCCGTTGAGCTTTTGGCCACTTTATTGCAATAAATTTGGAATGTTTCCAACACAAAAGTTGTAGCTAATTCACTTAGCTTTCTAAAAATATTCGAGTCACTTTTGGGAGATTCCTACAGTAGGAGTTGTGATCGTGCATTTATACATTAATGTTCGTATAAAGTTCACATCAAATTAGCCCTAAATAAAAAGAACTTTTTGAAAATTTCTTTTCGTTTACTAGTAGCCCTACGTGTTAGCTTTCCAACGCATCTTGTTTCACTTAAAAATCATTTTTTTAGCCCAAGATATGATCAAAATACTATAGGTATGCCGAAAACTACCTTACAATGCACCACTGTCATTTCCTTTGAGCTTTTGGAACCTTTCTTCCAAGAACTTTGGAATGGTTCTATCACATAAGTTGTAGCTAACTCACTTACCTTTCCAAAAACAAAAGATTCACTTTGTCGAGGTTCATACATGGGGAGTAGTGATTTGTGCATTTGTACATTAACGTTCATATAAATTTCGCATACAGTAGGCCCCAATAAAAAGCACTTTTTCAAATTTCAACTTTTTGAACATTTTGTATCCTTTTCCAGTAGCCCTGTGTGTTAGCTTTGCAATGCATCTAGCTTCACCTAAAAATCATTTTTGTAGCCTAAGTTATGACCAAAATACTAAAGGTATGCTGGAAAGTACCTCAAAATGCACCATATTCACTTCCGTTGAGCTTTTGGCCACTTTCTTGCAAGAACTTTGGAATGGTTCCAACACAAAAGTTGTAGCTAATTAACTTAGCTTTCTAAAAATATTCGAGTCACTACGGGGAGATTCCTACAGTAGGAGTTGTGATCGTGCATTTATACATTAACGTTCGTATAAAGTTCACATTAAATTAGCCCTAAATAAAAAGAACTTTTTGAAAATTTCTTTTCATTTCCTAGTAGCCCTACATGTCAGCTTTCCAACGCATCTTGTTTCACTTAAAAATCATTTTTTTAGCCCAAGATATGATTAAAATGATAAAGGTATGCCGAAAACTACCTTACAATGCACCACTGTCATTTCCTTTGAGCTTTTGGAACCTTTCTTCCAAGAACTTTGGAATGGTTCTATCACAAAAGTTGTAGCTAACTCACTTACCTTTCCAAAAACAAAAGATTCACTTTGTGGAGGTTCCTACATGGGGAGTAGTGATTTGTGCATTTGTACATTAACGTTTATATAAATTTCGCATACAATAGGCCCCAATAAAAAGCACTTTTTCAAATTTCAACTTTTTGAACATTTTGTATCCTTTTCCAGTAGCCCTGTGTGTTAGCTTTGCAATGCATCTAGTTTCACCAAAAAATCATTTTTGTAGCCCAAGTTATGACCAAAATACTAAAGGTATGCTGGAAAGTACCTCAAAATGCACCATATTCACTTCCGTTGAGCTTTTGGCCACTTTATTGCAATAAATTTGGAATGTTTCCAACACAAAAGTTGTAGCTAATTCACTTAGCTTTCTAAAAATATTCGAGTCACTTTGGGGAGATTCCTACAGTAGGAGTTGTGATCGTGCATTTATACATTAACGTTCGTATAAAGTTCACATCAAATTAGCCCTAAATAAAAAGAACTTTTTGAAAATTTCTTTTCGTTTACTAGTAGCCCTACGTGTTAGCTTTCCAACGCATCTTGTTTCACTTAAAAATCATTTTTTTAGCCCAAGATATGATCGAAATACTATAGGTATGCCGAAAACTACATTACAATGCACCACTGTCATTTCCTTTGAGCTTTTGGAACCTTTCTTCCAAGAACTTTGGAATGGTTCTATCACATAAGTTGTAGCTAACTCACTTACCTTTCCAAAAACAAAAGATTCACTTTGTGGAGGTTCCTACATGGGGAGTAGTGATTTGTGCATTTGTACATTAACGTTCATATAAATTTCGCATACAATAGGCCCCACTAAAAAGCACTTTTTGAAATTTCAACTTTTTGAACATTTTGTATCCTTTTCCAGTAGCCCTGTGTGTTAGCTTTGCAATGCATCTAGTTTCACCTAAAAATCATTTTTGTAGCCCAAGTTATGACCAAAATACTAAAGGTATGCTGGAAAGTACCTCAAAATGCACCATATTCACTTCCGTTGAGCTTTTGGCCACTTTCTTGCAAGAAATTTGGAATGGTTCCAACACAAAAATTGTAGCTAATTCTCTTAGCTTTCTAAAAATATTCGAGTCACTTCTGGGAGATTCCTACAGTAGGAGTTGTGATCGTCCATTTATACATTAACGTTCGTATAAAGTTCACATCTAATTAGCCCTAAATAAAAAGTACTTTTTGAAACTTTCTTTTCATTTTCTAGTAGCCCTATGTGTTAGCTTTCCAACGCATCTTGTTTCACTTAAAAATCATTTTTTTATCCCAAGATATGATTAAAATACTAAAGGTATGCCGAAAACTACCTTACAATGCACCACTGTCATTTCCTTTGAGCTTTTGGAACCTTTCTTGCAAGAACTTTGGAATGGTTCTATCACAAAAGTTGTAGCTAACTCAGTTACCTTTCCAAAAACAAAAGATTCGCTTTGTGGAGGTTCATACATGGGGAGTAGTGATTTGTGCATTTGTATATTAACGTTCATATAAATTTCGCATACAATAGGCCCCAATAAAAAGCACTTTTTCAAATTTCAACTTTTTGAACATTTTGTATCCTTTTCTAGTAGCCCTGTGTGTTAGCTTTGCAATGCATCTAGCTTCACCTAAAAATCATTTTTGTAGCCCAACTTATGACCAAAATACTAAAGGTATGCTGGAAAGTACCTCAAAATGCACCATATTCACTTCCGTTGAGCTTTTGGCCACTTTCTTGCAAGAACTTTGGAATGGTTCCAACACAAAAGTTGTAGCTAATTCACTTAGCTTTCTAAAAATATTCGAGTCACTACGGGGAGATTCCTACAGTAGGAGTTGTGATCGTGCATTTATACATTAACGTTCGTATAAAGTTCACATTAAATTAGCCGTAAATAAAAAGAACTTTTTGAAAATTTCTTTTCATTTCCTAGTAGCCCTACGTGTCAGCTTTCCAACGCATCTTGTTTCACTTAAAAATCATTTTTTTAGCCCAAGATATGATTAAAATACTAAAGGTATGCCGAAAACTACCTTACAATGCACCACTGTCATTTCCTTTGAGCTTTTGGAACCTTTCTTCCAAGAACTTTGGAATGGTTCTATCACAAAAGTTGTAGCTAACTCACTTACCTTTCCAAAAACAAAAGATTCACTTTGTGGAGGTTCCTACATGGGGAGTAGTGATTTGTGCATTTGTACATTAACGTTTATATAAATTTCGCATACAATAGGCCCCAATAAAAAGCACTTTTTGAAATTTCAAATTTTTGAACATTTTGTATCCTTTTCCAGTCGCCCTGTGTGTTAGCTTTGCAATGCATCTAGTTTCACCAAAAAATCATTTTTGTAGCCCAAGTTATGACCAAAATACTAAAGGTATGCTGGAAAGTACCTCAAAATGCACCATATTCACTTCCGTTGAGCTTTTGGCCACTTTATTGCAATAAATTTGGAATGTTTCCAACACAAAAGTTGTAGCTAATTCACTTAGCTTTCTAAAAATATTCGAGTCACTTTGGGGAGATTCCTACAGTAGGAGTTGTGATCGTGCATTTATACATTAACGTTCGTATAAAGTTCACATCAAATTAGCCCTAAATAAAAAGAACTTTTTGAAAATTTCTTTTCGTTTACTAGTAGCCCTACGTGTTAGCTTTCCAACGCATCTTGTTTCACTTAAAAATCATTTTTTTAGCCCAAGATATGATCGAAATACTATAGGTATGCCGAAAACTACATTACAATGCACCACTGTCATTTCCTTTGAGCTTTTGGAACCTTTCTTCCAAGAACTTTGGAATGGTTCTATCACATAAGTTGTAGCTAACTCACTTACCTTTCCAAAAACAAAAGATTCACTTTGTGGAGGTTCCTACATGGGGAGTAGTGATTTGTGCATTTGTACATTAACGTTCATATAAATTTCGCATACAATAGGCCCCACTAAAAAGCACTTTTTGAAATTTCAACTTTTTGAACATTTTGTATCCTTTTCCAGTAGCCCTGTGTGTTAGCTTTGCAATGCATCTAGTTTCACCTAAAAATCATTTTTGTAGCCCAAGTTATGACCAAAATACTAAAGGTATGCTGGAAAGTACCTCAAAATGCACCATATTCACTTCCGTTGAGCTTTTGGCCACTTTCTTGCAAGAAATTTGGAATGGTTCCAACACAAAAATTGTAGCTAATTCTCTTAGCTTTCTAAAAATATTCGAGTCACTTCTGGGAGATTCCTACAGTAGGAGTTGTGATCGTCCATTTATACATTAACGTTCGTATAAAGTTCACATCTAATTAGCCCTAAATAAAAAGTACTTTTTGAAACTTTCTTTTCATTTTCTAGTAGCCCTATGTGTTAGCTTTCCAACGCATCTTGTTTCACTTAAAAATCATTTTTTTATCCCAAGATATGATTAAAATACTAAAGGTATGCCGAAAACTACCTTACAATGCACCACTGTCATTTCCTTTGAGCTTTTGGAACCTTTCTTGCAAGAACTTTGGAATGGTTCTATCACAAAAGTTGTAGCTAACTCAGTTACCTTTCCAAAAACAAAAGATTCACTTTGTGGAGGTTCATACATGGGGAGTAGTGATTTGTGCATTTGTATATTAACGTTCATATAAATTTCGCATACAATAGGCCCCAATAAAAAGCACTTTTTCAAATTTCAACTTTTTGAACATTTTGTATCCTTTTCTAGTAGCCCTGTGTGTTAGCTTTGCAATGCATCTAGCTTCACCTAAAAATCATTTTTGTAGCCCAACTTATGACCAAAATACTAAAGGTATGCTGGAAAGTACCTCAAAATGCACCATATTCACTTCCGTTGAGCTTTTGGCCACTTTCTTGCAAGAACTTTGGAATGGTTCCAACACAAAAGTTGTAGCTAATTCACTTAGCTTTCTAAAAATATTCGAGTCACTACGGGGAGATTCCTACAGTAGGAGTTGTGATCGTGCATTTATACATTAACGTTCGTATAAAGTTCACATTAAATTAGCCGTAAATAAAAAGAACTTTTTGAAAATTTCTTTTCATTTCCTAGTAGCCCTACGTGTCAGCTTTCCAACGCATCTTGTTTCACTTAAAAATCATTTTTTTAGCCCAATATATGATTAAAATACTAAAGGTATGCCGAAAACTACCTTACAATGCACCACTGTCATTTCCTTTGAGCTTTTGGAACCTTTCTTCCAAGAACTTTGGAATGGTTCTATCACAAAAGTTGTAGCTAACTCACTTACCTTTCCAAAAACAAAAGATTCACTTTGTGGAGGTTCCTACATGGGGAGTAGTGATTTGTGCATTTGTACATTAACGTTTATATAAATTTCGCATACAATAGGCCCCAATAAAAAGCACTTTTTGAAATTTCAAATTTTTGAACATTTTGTATCCTTTTCCAGTAGCCCTGTGTGTTAGCTTTGCAATGCATCTAGTTTCACCTAAAAATCATTTTTGTAGCCCAAGTTATGACCAAAATACTAAAGTTATGCTGGAAAGTACCTCAAAATGCACCATATTCACTTCCGTTGAGCTTTTGGCCACTTTATTGCAATAAATTTGGAATGTTTCCAACACAAAAGTTGTAGCTAATTCACTTAGCTTTCTAAAAATATTCGAGTCACTTTGGGGAGATTCCTACAGTAGGAGTTGTGATCGTGCATTTATACATTAACGTTCGTATAAAGTTCACATCAAATTAGCCCTAAATAAAAAGAACTTTTTGAAAATTTATTTTTGTTTACTAGTAGTCCTACGTGTTAGCTTTCCAACGCATATTGTTTCACTTAAAAATCATTTTTTTAGCCCAAGATATGATCAAAATACTATAGGTATGCCGAAAACTACCTTACAATGCACCACTGTCATTTCCTTTGAGCTTTTGGAACCTTTCTTGCAAGAACTTTGGAATGGTTCTATCACATAAGTTGTAGCTAACTCACTTACCTTTCCAAAAACAAAAGAGTCACTTTGTGGAGGTTCCTACATGGGGAGTAGTGATTTGTGCATTTGTACATTAACGTTCATATAAATTTCGCATACAATAGGCCGCACTAAAAAGCACTTTTTGAAATTTCAACTTTTTGAACATTTTGTATCCTTTTCCAGTAGCCCTGTGTGTTAGCTTTGCAATGCATCTAGTTTCACCTAAAAATCATTTTTGTAGCCCAAGTTATGACCAAAATACTAAAGGTATGCTGGAAAGTACCTCAAAATGCACCATATTCACTTCCGTTGAGCTTTTGGCCACTTTCTTGCAAGAAATTTGGAATGGTTCCAACACAAAAGTTGTAGCTAATTCTCTTAGCTTTCTAAAAATATTTGAGTCACTTCCGGTAGATTCCTACAGTAGGAGTTGTGATCGTCCATTTATACATTAACGTTCGTATAAAGTTCACATCTAATTAGCCCTAAATAAAAAGTACTTTTTGAAACTTTCTTTTCATTTTCTAGTAGCCCTATGTGTTAGATTTCCAACGCATCTTGTTTCACTTAAAAATCATTTTTTTATCCCAAGATATGATTAAAATACTAAAGGTATGCCGAAAACTACCTTACAATGCACTACTGTCATTTCCTTTGAGCTTTTGGAACCTTTCTTGCAAGAACATTGGAATGGTTCTATCACAAAAGTTGTAGCTAACTCAGTTACCTTTCCAAAAACATAAAGATTCACTTTGTGGAGGTTCATACATGGGGAGTAGTGATTTGTGCATTTGTACATTAACGTTCATATAAATTTCGCATACAATAGGCCCCAATAAAAAGCACTTTTTCAAATTTCAACTTTTTGAACATTTTGTATCCTTTTCCAGTAGCCCAGTGTGTTAGCTTTGCAATGCATCTAGCTTCATCTAAAAATCATTTTTGTAGCCCAACTTATGACCAAAATACTAAAGGTATGCTGGAAAGTACCTCAAAATGCACCATATTCACTTCCGTTGAGCTTTTGGCCACTTTCTTGCAAGAACTTTGGAATGGTTCCAACACAAAAGTTGTAGCTAATTCACTTAGCTTTCTAAAAATATTCGAGTCACTACGGGGAGATTCCTACAGTAGGAGTTGTGATCGTGCATTTATACATTAACGTTCGTATAAAGTTCACATTAAATTAGCCCTAAATAAAAAGAACTTTTTGAAAATTTCTTTTCATTTCCTAGTATCGCTACGTGTCAGCTTTCCAACGCATCTTGTTTCACTTAAAAATCATTTTTTTAGCCCAAGATATGATTAAAATACTAAAGGTATGCCGAAAACTACCTTACAATGCACCACTGTCATTTCCTTTGAGCTTTTGGAACCTTTCTTCCAAGAACTTTGGAATGGTTCTATCACAAAAGTTGTAGCTAACTCACTTACCTTTCCAAAAACAAAAGATTCACTTTGTGGAGGTTCCTACATGGGGAGTAGTGATTTGTGCATTTGTACATTAACGTTTATATAAATTTCGCATACAATAGGCCCCAATAAAAAGCACTTTTTGAAATTTCAAATTTTTGAACATTTTGTATCCTTTTCCAGTAGCCCTGTGTGTTAGCTTTGCAATGCATCTAGTTTCACCTAAAAATCATTTTTGTAGCCCAAGTTATGACCAAAATACTAAAGGTATGCTGGAAAGTACCTCAAAATGCACCATATTCACTTCCGTTGAGCTTTTGGCCACTTTATTGCAAGAAATTTGGAATGTTTCCAACACAAAAGTTGTATCTAATTCACTTAGCTTTCTAAAAATATTCGAGTCACTTCGGGGAGATTCCTACAGTAGGAGTTGTGATCATGCATTTATACATTAACGTTCGTATAAAGTTCACATCAAATTAGCCCTAAATAAAAAGAACTTTTTGAAAATTTCTTTTTTTTTACTAGTAGCCCTACGTGTTAGCTTTCCAACGCATCTTGTTTCACTTAAAAATCATTTTTTTAGCCCAAGATATGATCAAAATACTATAGGTATGCCGAAAACTACCTTACAATGCACCATTGTCATTTCCTTTGAGCTTTTGGAACCTTTCTTGCAAGAACTTTGGAATGGTTCTATCACATAAGTTGTAGCTAACTCACTTACCTTTCCAAAAACAAAAGATTCACTTTGTGGAGGTTCCTACATGGGGAGTAGTGATTTGTGCATTTGTACATTAACGTTTATATAAATTTCGCATACAATAGGCCCCAATAAAAAGCACTTTTTGAAATTTCAAATTTTTGAACATTTTGTATCCTTTTCCAGTAGCCCTGTGTGTTAGCTTTGCAATGCATCTAGTTTCACCTAAAAATCATTTTTGTAGCCCAAGTTATGACCAAAATACTAAAGGTATGCTGGAAAGTACCTCAAAATGCACCATATTCACTTCCGTTGAGCTTTTGGCCACTTTATTGCAATAAATTTGGAATGTTTCCAACACAAAAGTTGTAGCTAATTCACTTAGCTTTCTAAAAATATTCGAGTCACTTTGGGGAGATTCCTACAGTAGGAGTTGTGATCGTGCATTTATACATTAACGTTCGTATAAAGTTCACATCAAATTAGCCCTAAATAAAAAGAACTTTTTGAAAATTTCTCTTCATTTCCTAGTAGCCCTACGTGTTAGCTTTCCAACGCATCTTGTTTCACTTAAAAATCATATTTTTATCCCAAGATATGATTAAAATACTAAAGGTATGCCGAAAACTACCTTACATTGCACCACTGTCATTTTCTTTGAGCTTTTGGAACCTTTCTTCCAAGAACTTTGGAATGGTTCTATCACAAAAGTTGTAGCTAACTCACTTACCTTTCCAAAAACAAAAGATTCACTTTGTGGAGGTTCCTACATGGGGAGTAGTGATTTGTGCATTTGTACATTAACGTTCATATAAATTTCGCATACAATAGACCCCAATAAAAAGCACTTTTTGAAATTTTAAATTTTTGAACATTTTGTATCCTTTTCCAGTAGCCCTGTGTGTTAGCTTTGCAATGCATCTAGTTTCACCTAAAAATTATTTTTGTAGCCCAAGTTATGACCAAAATACTAAAGGTATGCTGGAAAGTACCTCAAAATGCACCATATTCACTTCCGTTGAGCTTTTGGCCACTTTCTTGCAAGAAATTTGGAATGGTTCCAACACAAAAATTGTAGCTAATTCTCTTAGCTTTCTAAAAATATTCGAGTCACTTCTGGGAGATTCCTACAGTAGGAGTTGTGATCGTCCATTTATACATTAACGTTCGTATAAATTTCACATCTAATTAGCCCTAAATAAAAAGTACTTTTTGAAACTTTCTTTTCATTTTCTAGTAGCCCTATGTGTTAGCTTTCCAACGCATCTTGTTTCACTTAAAAATCATTTTTTTATCCCAAGATATGATTAAAATACTAAAGGTATGCCGAAAACTACCTTACAATGCACCACTGTCATTTCCTTTGAGCTTTTGGAACCTTTCTTGCAAGAACTTTGGAATGGTTCTATCACAAAAGTTGTAGCTAACTCAGTTACCTTTCCAAAAACAAAAGATTCACTTTGTGGAGGTTCATACATGGGGAGTAGTGATTTGTGCATTTGTATATTAACGTTCATATAAATTTCGCATACAATAGGCCCCAATAAAAAGCACTTTTTCAAATTTCAACTTTTTGAACATTTTGTATCCTTTTCTAGTAGCCCTGTGTGTTAGCTTTGCAATGCATCTAGCTTCACCTAAAAATCATTTTTGTAGCCCAACTTATGACCAAAATACTAAAGGTATGCTGGAAAGTACCTCAAAATGCACCATATTCACTTCCGTTGAGCTTTTGGCCACTTTCTTGCAAGAACTTTGGAATGGTTCCAACACAAAAGTTGTAGCTAATTCACTTAGCTTTCTAAAAATATTCGAGTCACTACGGGGAGATTCCTACAGTAGGAGTTGTGATCGTGCATTTATACATTAACGTTCGTATAAAGTTCACATTAAATTAGCCGTAAATAAAAAGAACTTTTTGAAAATTTCTTTTCATTTCCTAGTAGCCCTACGTGTCAGCTTTCCAACGCATCTTGTTTCACTTAAAAATCATTTTTTTAGCCCAATATATGATTAAAATACTAAAGGTATGCCGAAAACTACCTTACAATGCACCACTGTCATTTCCTTTGAGCTTTTGGAACCTTTCTTCCAAGAACTTTGGAATGGTTCTATCACAAAAGTTGTAGCTAACTCACTTACCTTTCCAAAAACAAAAGATTCACTTTGTGGAGGTTCCTACATGGGGAGTAGTGATTTGTGCATTTGTACATTAACGTTTATATAAATTTCGCATACAATAGGCCCCAATAAAAAGCACTTTTTGAAATTTCAAAATTTTGAACATTTTGTATCCTTTTCCAGTAGCCCTGTGTGTTAGCTTTGCAATGCATCTAGTTTCACCTAAAAATCATTTTTGTAGCCCAAGTTATGACCAAAATACTAAAGTTATGCTGGAAAGTACCTCAAAATGCACCATATTCACTTCCGTTGAGCTTTTGGCCACTTTATTGCAATAAATTTGGAATGTTTCCAACACAAAAGTTGTAGCTAATTCACTTAGCTTTCTAAAAATATTCGAGTCACTTTGGGGAGATTCCTACAGTAGGAGTTGTGATCGTGCATTTATACATTAACGTTCGTATAAAGTTCACATCAAATTAGCCCTAAATAAAAAGAACTTTTTGAAAATTTATTTTTGTTTACTAGTAGTCCTACGTGTTAGCTTTCCAACGCATATTGTTTCACTTAAAAATCATTTTTTTAGCCCAAGATATGATCAAAATACTATAGGTATGCCGAAAACTACCTTACAATGCACCACTGTCATTTCCTTTGAGCTTTTGGAACCTTTCTTGCAAGAACTTTGGAATGGTTCTATCACATAAGTTGTAGCTAACTCACTTACCTTTCCAAAAACAAAAGAGTCACTTTGTGGAGGTTCCTACATGGGGAGTAGTGATTTGTGCATTTGTACATTAACGTTCATATAAATTTCGCATACAATAGGCCGCACTAAAAAGCACTTTTTGAAATTTCAACTTTTTGAACATTTTGTATCCTTTTCCAGTAGCCCTGTGTGTTAGCTTTGCAATGCATCTAGTTTCACCTAAAAATCATTTTTGTAGCCCAAGTTATGACCAAAATACTAAAGGTATGCTGGAAAGTACCTCAAAATGCACCATATTCACTTCCGTTGAGCTTTTGGCCACTTTCTTGCAAGAAATTTGGAATGGTTCCAACACAAAAGTTGTAGCTAATTCTCTTAGCTTTCTAAAAATATTTGAGTCACTTCCGGTAGATTCCTACAGTAGGAGTTGTGATCGTCCATTTATACATTAACGTTCGTATAAAGTTCACATCTAATTAGCCCTAAATAAAAAGTACTTTTTGAAACTTTCTTTTCATTTTCTAGTAGCCCTATGTGTTAGATTTCCAACGCATCTTGTTTCACTTAAAAATCATTTTTTTATCCCAAGATATGATTAAAATACTAAAGGTATGCCGAAAACTACCTTACAATGCACTACTGTCATTTCCTTTGAGCTTTTGGAACCTTTCTTGCAAGAACATTGGAATGGTTCTATCACAAAAGTTGTAGCTAACTCAGTTACCTTTCCAAAAACATAAAGATTCACTTTGTGGAGGTTCATACATGGGGAGTAGTGATTTGTGCATTTGTACATTAACGTTCATATAAATTTCGCATACAATAGGCCCCAATAAAAAGCACTTTTTCAAATTTCAACTTTTTGAACATTTTGTATCCTTTTCCAGTAGCCCAGTGTGTTAGCTTTGCAATGCATCTAGCTTCATCTAAAAATCATTTTTGTAGCCCAACTTATGACCAAAATACTAAAGGTATGCTGGAAAGTACCTCAAAATGCACCATATTCACTTCCGTTGAGCTTTTGGCCACTTTCTTGCAAGAACTTTGGAATGGTTCCAACACAAAAGTTGTAGCTAATTCACTTAGCTTTCTAAAAATATTCGAGTCACTACGGGGAGATTCCTACAGTAGGAGTTGTGATCGTGCATTTATACATTAACGTTCGTATAAAGTTCACATTAAATTAGCCCTAAATAAAAAGAACTTTTTGAAAATTTCTTTTCATTTCCTAGTATCGCTACGTGTCAGCTTTCCAACGCATCTTGTTTCACTTAAAAATCATTTTTTTAGCCCAAGATATGATTAAAATACTAAAGGTATGCCGAAAACTACCTTACAATGCACCACTGTCATTTCCTTTGAGCTTTTGGAACCTTTCTTCCAAGAACTTTGGAATGGTTCTATCACAAAAGTTGTAGCTAACTCACTTACCTTTCCAAAAACAAAAGATTCACTTTGTGGAGGTTCCTACATGGGGAGTAGTGATTTGTGCATTTGTACATTAACGTTTATATAAATTTCGCATACAATAGGCCCCAATAAAAAGCACTTTTTGAAATTTCAAATTTTTGAACATTTTGTATCCTTTTCCAGTAGCCCTGTGTGTTAGCTTTGCAATGCATCTAGTTTCACCTAAAAATCATTTTTGTAGCCCAAGTTATGACCAAAATACTAAAGGTATGCTGGAAAGTACCTCAAAATGCACCATATTCACTTCCGTTGAGCTTTTGGCCACTTTATTGCAAGAAATTTGGAATGTTTCCAACACAAAAGTTGTATCTAATTCACTTAGCTTTCTAAAAATATTCGAGTCACTTCGGGGAGATTCCTACAGTAGGAGTTGTGATCATGCATTTATACATTAACGTTCGTATAAAGTTCACATCAAATTAGCCCTAAATAAAAAGAACTTTTTGAAAATTTCTTTTTTTTTACTAGTAGCCCTACGTGTTAGCTTTCCAACGCATCTTGTTTCACTTAAAAATCATTTTTTTAGCCCAAGATATGATCAAAATACTATAGGTATGCCGAAAACTACCTTACAATGCACCATTGTCATTTCCTTTGAGCTTTTGGAACCTTTCTTGCAAGAACTTTGGAATGGTTCTATCACATAAGTTGTAGCTAACTCACTTACCTTTCCAAAAACAAAAGATTCACTTTGTGGAGGTTCCTACATGGGGAGTAGTGATTTGTGCATTTGTACATTAACGTTTATATAAATTTCGCATACAATAGGCCCCAATAAAAAGCACTTTTTGAAATTTCAAATTTTTGAACATTTTGTATCCTTTTCCAGTAGCCCTGTGTGTTAGCTTTGCAATGCATCTAGTTTCACCTAAAAATCATTTTTGTAGCCCAAGTTATGACCAAAATACTAAAGGTATGCTGGAAAGTACCTCAAAATGCACCATATTCACTTCCGTTGAGCTTTTGGCCACTTTATTGCAATAAATTTGGAATGTTTCCAACACAAAAGTTGTAGCTAATTCACTTAGCTTTCTAAAAATATTCGAGTCACTTTGGGGAGATTCCTACAGTAGGAGTTGTGATCGTGCATTTATACATTAACGTTCGTATAAAGTTCACATCAAATTAGCCCTAAATAAAAAGAACTTTTTGAAAATTTCTCTTCATTTCCTAGTAGCCCTACGTGTTAGCTTTCCAACGCATCTTGTTTCACTTAAAAATCATATTTTTATCCCAAGATATGATTAAAATACTAAAGGTATGCCGAAAACTACCTTACATTGCACCACTGTCATTTTCTTTGAGCTTTTGGAACCTTTCTTCCAAGAACTTTGGAATGGTTCTATCACAAAAGTTGTAGCTAACTCACTTACCTTTCCAAAAACAAAAGATTCACTTTGTGGAGGTTCCTACATGGGGAGTAGTGATTTGTGCATTTGTACATTAACGTTCATATAAATTTCGCATACAATAGACCCCAATAAAAAGCACTTTTTGAAATTTTAAATTTTTGAACATTTTGTATCCTTTTCCAGTAGCCCTGTGTGTTAGCTTTGCAATGCATCTAGTTTCACCTAAAAATTATTTTTGTAGCCCAAGTTATGACCAAAATACTAAAGGTATGCTGGAAAGTACCTCAAAATGCACCATATTCACTTCCGTTGAGCTTTTGGCCACTTTATTGCAAGAAATTTGGAATGTTTCCAACACAAAAGTTGTATCTAATTCACTTAGCTTTCTAAAAATATTCGAGTCACTTCGGGGAGATTCCTACAGTAGGAGTTGTGATCATGCATTTATACATTAACGTTCGTATAAAGTTCACATCAGATTAGCCCTAAATAAAAAGCACTTTTTTTAAAATTTCTTATCATTTCCTAGTAGCCCTACGTGTTAGCTTTCCAAAGCATCTTGTTTCACTTAAAAATCATTTTTTTAGCCCAAGATATGATTAAAATACTAAAGGTATGCCGAAAACTACCATACAATGCACCACTGTCATTTCCTTTGAGCTTTTGGAACCTTTCATCCAAGAACTTTGGAATGGTTCTATCACAAAAGTTGTAGCTAACTCACTTACCTTTCCAAAAACAAAAGATTCACTTTGTGGAGGTTCCTACATGGGGTGTAGTGATTTGTGCATTTGTACATTAACGTTCATATAAATTTCGCATACAATAGGCCCCAATAAAAAGCACTTTTTGAAATTTTAAATTTTTGAACATTTTGTATCCTTTTCCAGTAGCCCTGTGTGTTAGCTTTGCAATGCATCTAGTTTCACCTAAAAATTATTTTTGTAGCCCAAGTTATGACCAAAATACTAAAGGTATGCTGGAAAGTACCTCAAAATGCACCATATTCACTTCCGTTGAGCTTTTGGCCACTTTATTGCAAGAAATTTGGAATGTTTCCAACACAAAAGTTGTATCTAATTCACTTAGCTTTCTAAAAATATTCGAGTCACTTCGGGGAGATTCCTACAGTAGGAGTTGTGATCATGCATTTATACATTAACGTTCGTATAAAGTTCACATCTAATTAGCCCTAAATAAAAAGTACTTTTTGAAACTTTCTTTTCATTTTCTAGTAGCCCTATGTGTTAGCTTTCCAACGCATCTTGTTTCACTTAAAAATCATTTTTTTATCCCAAGATATGATTAAAATACTAAAGGTATGCCGAAAACTACCTTACAATGCACCACTGTCATTTCCTTTGAGCTTTTGGAACCTTTCTTGCAAGAACTTTGGAATGGTTCTATCACAAAAGTTGTAGCTAACTCAGTTACCTTTCCAAAAACAAAAGATTCACTTTGTGGAGGTTCATACATGGGGAGTAGTGATTTGTGCATTTGTATATTAACGTTCATATAAATTTCGCATACAATAGGCCCCAATAAAAAGCACTTTTTCAAATTTCAACTTTTTGAACATTTTGTATCCTTTTCTAGTAGCCCTGTGTGTTAGCTTTGCAATGCATCTAGCTTCACCTAAAAATCATTTTTGTAGCCCAACTTATGACCAAAATACTAAAGGTATGCTGGAAAGTACCTCAAAATGCACCATATTCACTTCCGTTGAGCTTTTGGCCACTTTCTTGCAAGAACTTTGGAATGGTTCCAACACAAAAGTTGTAGCTAATTCACTTAGCTTTCTAAAAATATTCGAGTCACTACGGGGAGATTCCTACAGTAGGAGTTGTGATCGTGCATTTATACATTAACGTTCGTATAAAGTTCACATTAAATTAGCCGTAAATAAAAAGAACTTTTTGAAAATTTCTTTTCATTTCCTAGTAGCCCTACGTGTCAGCTTTCCAACGCATCTTGTTTCACTTAAAAATCATTTTTTTAGCCCAAGATATGATTAAAATACTAAAGGTATGCCGAAAACTACCTTACAATGCACCACTGTCATTTCCTTTGAGCTTTTGGAACCTTTCTTCCAAGAACTTTGGAATGGTTCTATCACAAAAGTTGTAGCTAACTCACTTACCTTTCCAAAAACAAAAGATTCACTTTGTGGAGGTTCCTACATGGGGAGTAGTGATTTGTGCATTTGTACATTAACGTTTATATAAATTTCGCATAAAATAGGCCCCAATAAAAAGCACTTTTTGAAATTTCAAATTTTTGAACATTTTGTATCCTTTTCCAGTAGCCCTGTGTGTTAGCTTTGCAATGCATCTAGTTTCACCTAAAAATCATTTTTGTAGCCCAAGTTATGACCAAAATACTAAAGGTATGCTGGAAAGTACCTCAAAATGCACCATATTCACTTCCGTTGAGCTTTTGGCCACTTTATTGCAATAAATTTGGAATGTTTCCAACACAAAAGTTGTAGCTAATTCACTTAGCTTTCTAAAAATATTCGAGTCACTTTGGGGAGATTCCTACAGTAGGAGTTGTGATCGTGCATTTATACATTAACGTTCGTATAAAGTTCACATCAAATTAGCCCTAAATAAAAAGAACTTTTTGAAAATTTATTTTTGTTTACTAGTAGTCCTACGTGTTAGCTTTCCAACGCATATTGTTTCACTTAAAAATCATTTTTTTAGCCCAAGATATGATCAAAATACTATAGGTATGCCGAAAACTACCTTACAATGCACCACTGTCATTTCCTTTGAGCTTTTGGAACCTTTCTTGCAAGAACTTTGGAATGGTTCTATCACATAAGTTGTAGCTAACTCACTTACCTTTCCAAAAACAAAAGAGTCACTTTGTGGAGGTTCCTACATGGGGAGTAGTGATTTGTGCATTTGTACATTAACGTTCATATAAATTTCGCATACAATAGGCCGCACTAAAAAGCACTTTTTGAAATTTCAACTTTTTGAACATTTTGTATCCTTTTCCAGTAGCCCTGTGTGTTAGCTTTGCAATGCATCTAGTTTCACCTAAAAATCATTTTTGTAGCCCAAGTTATGACCAAAATACTAAAGGTATGCTGGAAAGTACCTCAAAATGCACCATATTCACTTCCGTTGAGCTTTTGGCCACTTTCTTGCAAGAAATTTGGAATGGTTCCAACACAAAAGTTGTAGCTAATTCTCTTAGCTTTCTAAAAATATTTGAGTCACTTCCGGTAGATTCCTACAGTAGGAGTTGTGATCGTCCATTTATACATTAACGTTCGTATAAAGTTCACATCTAATTAGCCCTAAATAAAAAGTACTTTTTGAAACTTTCTTTTCATTTTCTAGTAGCCCTATGTGTTAGATTTCCAACGCATCTTGTTTCACTTAAAAATCATTTTTTTATCCCAAGATATGATTAAAATACTAAAGGTATGCCGAAAACTACCTTACAATGCACTACTGTCATTTCCTTTGAGCTTTTGGAACCTTTCTTGCAAGAACATTGGAATGGTTCTATCACAAAAGTTGTAGCTAACTCAGTTACCTTTCCAAAAACATAAAGATTCACTTTGTGGAGGTTCATACATGGGGAGTAGTGATTTGTGCATTTGTACATTAACGTTCATATAAATTTCGCATACAATAGGCCCCAATAAAAAGCACTTTTTCAAATTTCAACTTTTTGAACATTTTGTATCCTTTTCCAGTAGCCCTGTGTGTTAGCTTTGCAATGCATCTAGCTTCACCTAAAAATCATTTTTGTAGCCCAACTTATGACCAAAATACTAAAGGTATGCTGGAAAGTACCTCAAAATGCACCATATTCACTTCCGTTGAGCTTTTGGCCACTTTCTTGCAAGAACTTTGGAATGGTTCCAACACAAAAGTTGTAGCTAATTCACTTAGCTTTCTAAAAATATTCGAGTCACTACGGGGAGATTCCTACAGTAGGAGTTGTGATCGTGCATTTATACATTAACGTTCGTATAAAGTTCACATTAAATTAGCCCTAAATAAAAAGAACTTTTTGAAAATTTCTTTTCATTTCCTAGTATCGCTACGTGTCAGCTTTCCAACGCATCTTGTTTCACTTAAAAATCATTTTTTTAGCCCAAGATATGATTAAAATACTAAAGGTATGCCGAAAACTACCTTACAATGCACCACTGTCATTTCCTTTGAGCTTTTGGAACCTTTCTTCCAAGAACTTTGGAATGGTTCTATCACAAAAGTTGTAGCTAACTCACTTACCTTTCCAAAAACAAAAGATTCACTTTGTGGAGGTTCCTACATGGGGAGTAGTGATTTGTGCATTTGTACATTAACGTTTATATAAATTTCGCATACAATAGGCCCCAATAAAAAGCACTTTTTGAAATTTCAAATTTTTGAACATTTTGTATCCTTTTCCAGTAGCCCTGTGTGTTAGCTTTGCAATGCATCTAGTTTCACCTAAAAATCATTTTTGTAGCCCAAGTTATGACCAAAATACTAAAGGTATGCTGGAAAGTACCTCAAAATGCACCATATTCACTTCCGTTGAGCTTTTGGCCACTTTATTGCAATAAATTTGGAATCTTTTCAACACAAAAGTTGTATCTAATTCACTTAGCTTTCTAAAAATATTCGAGTCACTTTGGGGAGATTCCTACAGTCGGAGTTGTGATCGTGCATTTATACATTAACGTTCGTATAAAGTTCACATCAAATTAGCCCTAAATAAAAAGAACTTTTTGAAAATTTCTTTTTTTTTTAGAAGTAGCCCTACGTGTTAGCTTTCCAACGCATCTTGTTTCACTTAAAAATCATTTTTTTAGCCCAAGATATGATCAAAATACTATAGGTATGCCGAAAACTACCTTACAATGCACCACTGTCATTTCCTTTGAGCTTTTGGAACCTTTCTTGCAAGAACTTTGGAATGGTTCTATCACATAAGTTGTAGCTAACTCACTTACCTTTCCAAAAACAAAAGATTCACTTTGTGGAGGTTCCTACATGGGGAGTAGTGATTTGTGCATTTGTACATTAACGTTTATATAAATTTCGCATACAATAGGCCCCAATAAAAAGCACTTTTTGAAATTTCAAATTTTTGAACATTTTGTATCCTTTTCCAGTAGCCCTGTGTGTTAGCTTTGCAATGCATCTAGTTTCACCTAAAAATCATTTTTGTAGCCCAAGTTATGACCAAAATACTAAAGGTATGCTGGAAAGTACCTCAAAATGCACCATATTCACTTCCGTTGAGCTTTTGGCCACTTTATTGCAATAAATTTGGAATCTTTTCAACACAAAAGTTGTATCTAATTCACTTAGCTTTCTAAAAATATTCGAGTCACTTTGGGGAGATTCCTACAGTCGGAGTTGTGATCGTGCATTTATACATTAACGTTCGTATAAAGTTCACATCAAATTAGCCCTAAATAAAAAGAACTTTTTGAAAATTTCTTTTTTTTTACTAGTAGCCCTACGTGTTAGCTTTCCAACGCATCTTGTTTCACTTAAAAATCATTTTTTTAGCCCAAGATATGATCAAAATACTATAGGTATGCCGAAAACTACCTTACAATGCACCACTGTCATTTCCTTTGAGCTTTTGGAACCTTTCTTGCAAGAACTTTGGAATGGTTCTATCACATAAGTTGTAGCTAACTCACTTACCTTTCCAAAAACAAAAGATTCACTTTGTGGAGGTTCCTACATGGGGAGTAGTGATTTGTGCATTTGTACATTAACGTTTATATAAATTTCGCATACAATAGGCCCCAATAAAAAGCACTTTTTGAAATTTCAAATTTTTGAACATTTTGTATCCTTTTCCAGTAGCCCTGTGTGTTAGCTTTGCAATGCATCTAGTTTCACCTAAAAATCATTTTTGTAGCCCAAGTTATGACCAAAATACTAAAGGTATGCTGGAAAGTACCTCAAAATGCACCATATTCACTTCCGTTGAGCTTTTGGCCACTTTATTGCAATAAATTTGGAATGTTTCCAACACAAAAGTTGTAGCTAATTCACTTAGCTTTCTAAAAATATTCGAGTCACTTTGGGGAGATTCCTACAGTAGGAGTTGTGATCGTGCATTTATACATTAACGTTCGTATAAAGTTCACATCAAATTAGCCCTAAATAAAAAGAACTTTTTGAAAATTTCTCTTCATTTCCTAGTAGCCCTACATGTTAGCTTTCCAACGCATCTTGTTTCACTTAAAAATCATATTTTTATCCCAAGATATGATTAAAATACTAAAGGTATGCCGAAAACTACCTTACATTGCACCACTGTCATTTTCTTTGAGCTTTTGGAACCTTTCTTCCAAGAACTTTGGAATGGTTCTATCACAAAAGTTGTAGCTAACTCACTTACCTTTCCAAAAACAAAAGATTCACTTTGTGGAGGTTCCTACATGGGGAGTAGTGATTTGTGCATTTGTACATTAACGTTCATATAAATTTCGCATACAATAGGCCCCAATAAAAAGCACTTTTTGAAATTTCAACTTTTTGAACATTTTGTATCCTTTTCCAGTAGCCCTGTGTGTTAGCTTTGCAATGCATCTAGTTTCACCTAAAAATCATTTTTATTGCCCAAGTTATGACCAAAATACTAAAGGTATGATGGAAAGTACTTCAAAATGCACCATAGTCACTTCCGTTGAGCTTTTGGCCACTTTCTTGCAAGAAATTTGGAATGGTTCCGATACAAAAGTTGTAGCTAATTCACTTAGCATTCTAATAATATTCGAGTCACTTTGGGGAAATTCCTACAGTAGGAGTTGTCATCATGTATTTATACATTAACGTTCTTATAAAGTTCACATCTAATTAGCCCTAAATAAAAAGCACTTTTTGAAAATTTCTTTTCATTTTCTAGTAGCCCTACGTGTTAGCTTTCCAACGCATCTTTTTTCACTTAAAAAGCATTTTTTTATCCCAATATATGATTAAAAAACTAAAGGTATGCCGAAAACTACCTTACAATGCACCACTGTCATTTCCTTTGAGCTTTTGGAACCTTTCTTGCAAGAACTTTGGAATGGTTCTAACACAAAAGTTGTAGCTAACTCACTTACCTTTCCAAAAACAAAAGATTCATTTTGTGGAGGTTCCTACATGGGAGTAGTGATTTGTGCATTTGTACATTAACGTTCATATAAATTTCGCATACAATAGGCCCCAATAAAAAGTACTTTTTCAAATTTCAACTTTCTAAACATTTTGTAAACTTTTCCAGTAGCCCTTTGTGTTAGCTTTGCAATGCATCTAGTTTCACCTAAAAATCATTTTTGTAGCCCAAGTTAAGACCAAAATACTAAAGGTATAATGGAAAGTACCTCAAAATGCACCATATTCACTTCCGTTGAGCTTTTGGCCACTTTATTGCAATAAATTTGGAATCTTTTCAACACAAAAGTTGTATCTAATTCACTTAGCTTTCTAAAAATATTCGAGTCACTTTGGGGAGATTCCTACAGTCGGAGTTGTGATTGTGCATTTATACATTAACGTTCGTATAAAGTTCACATCAAATTAGCCCTAAATAAAAAGAACTTTTTGAAAATTTCTTTTTTTTTACTAGTAGCCCTACGTGTTAGCTTTCCAACGCATCTTGTTTCACTTAAAAATCATTTTTTTAGCCCAAGATATGATCAAAATACTATAGGTATGCCGAAAACTACCTTACAATGCACCACTGTCATTTCCTTTGAGCTTTTGGAACCTTTCTTGCAAGAACTTTGGAATGGTTCTATCACATAAGTTGTAGCTAACTCACTTACCTTTCCAAAAACAATAGATTCACTTTGTGGAGGTTCCTACATGGGGAGTAGTGATTTGTGCATTTGTACATTAACGTTTATATAAATTTCGCATACAATAGGCCCCACTAAAAAGCACTTTTTGAAATTTCAACTTTTTGAACATTTTGTATCCTTTTCCAGTAGCCCTGTGTGTTAGCTTTGCAATGCATCTAGTTTCACCTAAAAATCATTTTTGTAGCCCAAGTTATGACCAAAATACTAAAGGTATGCTGGAAAGTACCTCAAAATGCACCATATTCACTTCCGTTGAGCTTTTGGCCACTTTCTTGCAAGAAATTTGGAATGGTTCCAACACAAAAGTTGTAGCTAATTCACTTAGCTTTCTAAAAATATTCGATTCACTTCGGGGAGATTCCTACAGTAGGAGTTGTGATTGTGCATTTATACATTAACGTTCGTATAAAGTTCACATCTAATTAGCCCTAAATAAAAACTACTTTTTGAAACATTCTTTTCATTTTCTAGTAGCCCTATGTGTTAGCTTTCCAACGCATCTTGTTTCACTTAAAAATCATTTGTTTAGCCCAAGATATGATTAAAATACTAAAGGTATGCCGAAAACTACCTTACAATGCACCACTGTCATTTTCTTTGAGCTTTTGGAACCTTTCTTGCAAGAACTTTGGAATGGTTCTATCACAAAAGTTGTAGCTAACGCACTTACCTTTCCAAAAACAAAAGATTCACTTTGTGGAGGTTCCTACATGGGGAGTAGTGATTTGTGCATTTGTACATTAACGTTCATATAAATTTCGCATACAATAGGCCCCAATAAAAAGCACTTTTTCAAATTTCAACTTTTAGAACATTTTGTATCCTTTTCCAGTAGCCCTGTGTGTTAGCTTTGCAATGCTTCTAGTTTCACCTAAAAATCATTTTTGTAGCTCAAGTTATGACCAAAATACTAAAGGTATGTGGGAAAGTACCTCAAAATGCACGATATTCACTTCCGTTGAGCTTTTGGCCACTTTCTTGCAAGAAATTTGGAATGGTTCCAACACAAAAGTTGTAGCTAAGTCACTTAGCTTTCTTAAAATATTTGAGTCACTACGGGGAGATTCCTACAGTAGGAGTTGTGATCGTGCATTTATACATTAACGTTCGTATAAAGTTCACATCTAATTAGCCCTAAATAAAAACTACTTTTTGAAAAATTCTTTTCATTTTCTAGTAGCCCTATGTGTTAGCTTTCCAATGCATCTTTTTTCACTTAAAAATCATTTGTTTAGCCCAAGATATGATTAAAATACTAAAGGTATGCCGAAAACTACCTTACAATGCACCACTGTCATTTCCTTTGAGCTTTCGGAACCTTTCTTGCAAGAACTCTGGAATGGTTCTATCACAAAAGTTGTAGCTAACTCACTTACCATTCCTATAACAAAAGATTCACTTTGTGGAGGTTCCTACATGGGGAGTAGTGATTTGTGCATTTGTACATTAACGTTCATATAAATTTCGCATACAATAGGCCCCAATAAAAAGCACTTTTTCAAATTTCAACTTTTAGAACATTTTGTATCCTTTTCTAGTAGCCCTGTGTGTTAGCTTTGCAATGCTTCTAGTTTCACCTAAAAATCATTTTTGTAGCTCAAGTTATGACCAAAATACTAAAGGTATGTTGGAAAGTACCTCAAAATGCACCATATTCACTTCCGTTGAGCTTTTGGCCACTTTCTTGCAAGAAATTTGGAATGGTTCCAACACAAAAGTTGTAGCTAAGTCACTTAGCTTTCTTAAAATATTTGAGTCACTACGGGGAGATTCCTACAGTAGGAGTTGTGATCGTGCATTTATACATTAACGTTCGTATAAAGTTCACATCTAATTAGCCCTAAATAAAAACTAGTTTTTGAAACTTTCTCTTCATTTCCTAGTAGCCCTACGTGTTAGCTTTCCAACGCATCTTGTTTCACTTAAAAATCATATTTTTATCCCAAGATATGATTAAAATACTAAAGGTATGCCGAAAACTACCTTACATTGCACCACTGTCATTTTCTTTGAGCTTTTGGAACCTTTCTTCCAAGAACTTTGGAATGGTTCTATCACAAAAGTTGTAGCTAACTCACTTACCTTTCCAAAAACAAAAGATTCACTTTGTGGAGGTTCCTACATGGGGAGTAGTGATTTGTGCATTTGTACATTAACGTTCATATAAATTTCGCATACAATAGGCCCCAATAAAAAGCACTTTTTGAAATTTTAAATTTTTGAACATTTTGTATCCTTTTCCAGTAGCCCTGTGTGTTAGCTTTGCAATGCATCTAGTTTCACCTAAAAATTATTTTTGTAGCCCAAGTTATGACCAAAATACTAAAGGTATGCTGGAAAGTACCTCAAAATGCACCATATTCACTTCCGTTGAGCTTTTGGCCACTTTATTGCAAGAAATTTGGAATGTTTCCAACACAAAAGTTGTATCTAATTCACTTAGCTTTCTAAAAATATTCGAGTCACTTCGGGGAGATTCCTACAGTAGGAGTTGTGATTGTGCATTTATACATTAACGTTCGTATAAAGTTCACATCTAATTAGCCCTAAATAAAAACTACTTTTTGAAACATTCTTTTCATTTTCTAGTAGCCCTATGTGTTAGCTTTCCAACGCATCTTGTTTCACTTAAAAATCATTTGTTTAGCCCAAGATATGATTAAAATACTAAAGGTATGCCGAAAACTACCTTACAATGCACCACTGTCATTTCCTTTGAGCTTTTGGAACCTTTCTTGCAAGAACTTTGGAATGGTTCTATCACAAAAGTTGTAGCTAACGCACTTACCTTTCCAAAAACAAAAGATTCACTTTGTGGAGGTTCCTACATGGGGAGTAGTGATTTGTGCATTTGTACATTAACGTTCATATAAATTTCGCATACAATAGGCCCCAATAAAAAGCACTTTTTCAAATTTCAACTTTTAGAACATTTTGTATCCTTTTCCAGTAGCCCTGTGTGTTAGCTTTGCAATGCTTCTAGTTTCACCTAAAAATCATTTTTGTAGCTCAAGTTATGACCAAAATACTAAAGGTATGTGGGAAAGTACCTCAAAATGCACCATATTCACTTCCGTTGAGCTTTTGGCCACTTTCTTGCAAGAAATTTGGAATGGTTCCAACACAAAAGTTGTAGCTAAGTCACTTAGCTTTCTTAAAATATTTGAGTCACTACGGGGAGATTCCTACAGTAGGAGTTGTGATCGTGCATTTATACATTAACGTTCGTATAAAGTTCACATCTAATTAGCCCTAAATAAAAACTACTTTTTGATAAATTCTTTTCATTTTCTAGTAGCCCTATGTGTTAGCTTTCCAACGCATCTTTTTTCACTTAAAAATCATTTGTTTAGCCCAAGATATGATTAAAATACTAAAGGTATGCCGAAAACTACCTTACAATGCACCACTGTCATTTCCTTTGAGCTTTTGGAACCTTTCTTGCAAGAACTCTGGAATGGTTCTATCACAAAAGTTGTAGCTAACTCACTTACCATTCCAATAACAAAAGATTCACTTTGTGGAGGTTCCTACATGGGGAGTAGTGATTTGTGCATTTGTACATTAACGTTCATATAAATTTCGCATACAATAGGCCCCAATAAAAAGCACTTTTTCAAATTTCAACTTTTAGAACATTTTGTATCCTTTTCTAGTAGCCCTGTGTGTTAGCTTTGCAATGCTTCTAGTTTCACCTAAAAATCATTTTTGTAGCTCAAGTTATGACCAAAATACTAAAGGTATGTTGGAAAGTACCTCAAAATGCACCATATTCACTTCCGTTGAGCTTTTGGCCACTTTCGTGCAAGAAATTTGGAATGGTTCCAACACAAAAGTTGTAGCTAAGTCACTTAGCTTTCTTAAAATATTTGAGTCACTACGGGGAGATTCCTACAGTAGGAGTTGTGATCGTGCATTTATACATTAACGTTCGTATAAAGTTCACATCTAATTAGCCCTAAATAAAAACTAGTTTTTGAAAATTTCCTTTCATTTTCTAGTAGCCCTATGTGTTAGCTTTCCAACGCATCTTGTTTCACTTAAAAATGATATTTTTAGCCCAAGATATGATTAAAATACTAAAGGTATGCCGAAAACTACCTTACAATGCACCATTGTCATTTCCATTGAGCTTTTGGAACCTTTCTTGCAAGAACTTTGGAATGGTTCTATCACAAAAGTTTTAGCTAAGTCACTTACCTTTACAAAAATAAAAGATTCACTTTGTGGAGGTTCCTACATGGGGAGTAGTGATTTGTGCATTTGTACATTAACGTTCATATAAATTTCGCATACAATAGGCCCCACTAAAAAGCACTTTTTGAAATTTCAACTTTTTGAACATTTTGTATCCTTTTCCAGTAGCCCTGTGTGTTAGCTTTGCAATGCATCAAGTTTCACCTAAAAATCATTTTTGTTGCCCAAGTTATGACCAAAATACTAAAGGTATGATGGAAAGTACCTCAAAATGCACCATAGTCACTTCCGTTGAGCTTTTGGCCACTTTCTTGCAAGAAATTTGGAATGGTTCCGATACAAAATTTGTAGCTAATTCACTTAGCATTCTAAAAATATCCGAGTCACTTGTGGGAAATTCCTACAGTAGGAGTTGTCATCATGTATTTATACATTAACGTTCGTATAAAGTTCACATCTAATTAGCCCTAAATAAAAAGCACTTTTTGAAAATTTCTTTTCTTTTTCTAGTAGCCCTACGTGTTAGCTTTCCAATGCATCTTGTTTCACTTAAAAAGCATGTTTTTATCCCAATATATGATTAAAATACTAAAGGTATGCCGAAAACTACTTTACAATGCACCACTGTCATTTCCTTTGAGCTTTTGGAACCTTTCTTGCAAGAACTTTGGAATGGTTCTAACACAAAAGTTGTAGCTAACTCACTTACCTTTCCAAAAACAAAAGATTCATTTTGTGGAGGTTCCTACATGGGGAGTAGTGATTTGTGCATTTGTACATTAACGTTCATATAAATTTCGCATACAATAGGCCCCAATAAAAAGCACTTTTTGAAATTTCAACTTTTTAAACATTTTGTATACTTTTCCAGTAGCCCTGTGTGTTTGCTTTGCAATGCATCTAGTTTCACCTAAAAATCATTTTTGTTGCCCAAGTTATGACCAAAATACTAAAGGTATGATGGAAAGTACCTCAAAATGCACCATAGTCACTTCCGTTGAGCTTTTGGCCACTTTCTTGCAAGAAATTTGGAATGGTTCCGATACAAAAGCTGTAGCTAATTCTCTTAGCATTCTAAAAATATTCGAGTTACTTTGGGGAAATTGCTACAGTAGGAGTTGTCATCATGTATTTATACATTAACGTTCGTATAAAGTTCACATCTAATTAGCCCTAAATAAAAAGCACTTTTTGAAAATTTCTTTTCATTTTCTAGTAGCCCTACGTGTTAGCTTTCCAACGCATCTTGTTTCACTTAAAAACTATTTTTTTATCCCAATATATGATTAAAATACTAAAGGTATGCCGAAAACTACCTTACAATGCACCACTGTCATTTCCTTTGAGCTTTTGGAACCTTTGTTGCAAGAACTTTGGAATGGTTCTATCACAAAAGTTGTAGCTAACTCACTTACCTTTCCAAAAACAAAATATTCACTTTGTGGAGGTTCCTACATGGGGAGTAGTGATTTGTGCATTTGTACATTAACGTTCATAAAAATTTCGCATACAATAGGCCCCAATAAAAAGCACTTTTTGAAATTTCAACTTTTTGAACATTTTGTATCCTTTTCTAGTAGCCCTGTGTGTTATATTTGCAATGCATCAAGTTTCACCTAAAAATCATTTTTGTAGCCCATGTTATGATCAAAATACTAAAGGTATTCTGGAAAGTACCTCAAAATGCACCACAATCACTTCCTTTGAGCTTTTGGCCACTTTCCTGCAAGAAATTTGAAATGGTTCCAACACAAAAGTTGTAGCTAATTCACTTAGCTTTCGAAAAATATTCGAGTCACTTTGGGGAGGTTCCTACAGTAGGAGTTGTGATCGTGCATTTATACATTAACGTTCGTATAAAGTTCATATCTAATTAGCCCCAAATAAAAAGCACTTTTTGAAATTATCTTTTCATTTTCTAGTATCCTTATGTGTTAGCTTTCCAACGCATCTTGTTTCACTTAAAAATAATTTTTTTAGCCCAAGATATGATCAAAATACTTTAGGTATGCCGAAAACTACCTTACAATGCACCACTGTCACTTCCTTTGAGCTTTTAGAACCTTTCTCGCAAGAACATTGGAATGGTTCTATCAAAAAAGTTGTAGTTAACTCACTTACCTTTCCAAAAACAAAATATTCACTTTGTGGAAGTTCCTACATGGGGAGTAGTAATTTGTGCATTTGTACTTTAACGTTCATAAAAATTTCGCATACAATAGACCCCAATAAAAAGCACTTTTTGAAATTTCAACTTTTTGAACATTTTGTATCCTTTTCCAGTAGCCATGTGTGTTAGCTTTGCAATGCATCAAGTTTAACCTAAAAATCATTTTTGTAGCCCAAGTTATGACCAAAATACTAAAGGTACGCTGGAAAGTACCTCAAAATGCACCACAGTCACTTCCGTTGAGCTTTTGGCCACTTTCTTGCAAGAAATTTGGAATGGTTCCAACACAAAAGTTGTAGCTAAGTCACTTAGCTTTCTTAAAATATTTGAGTCACTACGGGGAGATTCCTACAGCAGGAGTTGTGATCGTGCATTTATACATTAACGTTCGTATAAAGTTCACATCTAATTAGCCCTAAATAAAAACTAGTTTTTGAAAATTTCCTTTCATTTTCTAGTAGCCCTATGTGTTAGCTTTCCAACGCATCTTGTTTCACTTAAAAATGATTTTTTTAGCCCAAGATATGATTAAAATACTAAAGGTATGCCGAAAACTACCTTACAATGCACCATTGTCATTTCCATTGAGCTTTTGGAACCTTTCTTGCAAGAACTTTGGAATGGTTCTATCACAAAAGTTTTAGCTAAGTCACTTACCTTTACAAAAATAAAAGATTCACTTTGTGGAGGTTCCTACATGGGGAGTAGTGATTTGTGCATTTGTACATTAACGTTCATATAAATTTCGCATACAATAGGCCCCACTAAAAAGCACTTTTTGAAATTTCAACTTTTTGAACATTTTGTATCCTTTTCCAGTAGCCCTGTGTGTTAGCTTTGCAATGCATCAAGTTTCACCTAAAAATCATTTTTGTTGCCCAAGTTATGACCAAAATACTAAAGGTATGATGGAAAGTACCTCAAAATGCACCATAGTCACTTCCGTTGAGCTTTTGGCCACTTTCTTGCAAGAAATTTGGAATGGTTCCGATACAAAATTTGTAGCTAATTCACTTAGCATTCTAAAAATATCCGAGTCACTTGTGGGAAATTCCTACAGTAGGAGTTGTCATCATGTATTTATACATTAACGTTCGTATAAAGTTCACATCTAATTAGCCCTAAATAAAAAGCACTTTTTGAAAATTTCTTTTCTTTTTCTAGTAGCCCTACGTGTTAGCTTTCCAATGCATCTTGTTTCACTTAAAAAGCATGTTTTTATCCCAATATATGATTAAAATACTAAAGGTATGCCGAAAACTACTTTACAATGCACCACTGTCATTTCCTTTGAGCTTTTGGAACCTTTCTTGCAAGAACTTTGGAATGGTTCTAACACAAAAGTTGTAGCTAACTCACTTACCTTTCCAAAAACAAAAGATTCATTTTGTGGAGGTTCCTACATGGGGAGTAGTGATTTGTGCATTTGTACATTAACGTTCATATAAATTTCGCATACAATAGGCCCCAATAAAAAGCACTTTTTGAAATTTCAACTTTTTAAACATTTTGTATACTTTTCCAGTAGCCCTGTGTGTTTGCTTTGCAATGCATCTAGTTTCACCTAAAAATCATTTTTGTTGCCCAAGTTATGACCAAAATACTAAAGGTATGATGGAAAGTACCTCAAAATGCACCATAGTCACTTCCGTTGAGCTTTTGGCCACTTTCGTGCAAGAAATTTGGAATGGTTCCAACACAAAAGTTGTAGCTAAGTCACTTAGCTTTCTTAAAATATTTGAGTCACTACGGGGAGATTCCTACAGCAGGAGTTGTGATCGTGCATTTATACATTAACGTTCGTATAAAGTTCACATCTAATTAGCCCTAAATAAAAACTAGTTTTTGAAAATTTCCTTTCATTTTCTAGTAGCCCTATGTGTTAGCTTTCCAACGCATCTTGTTTCACTTAAAAATGATTTTTTTAGCCCAAGATATGATTAAAATACTAAAGGTATGCCGAAAACTACCTTACAATGCACCATTGTCATTTCCATTGAGCTTTTGGAACCTTTCTTGCAAGAACTTTGGAATGGTTCTATCACAAAAGTTTTAGCTAAGTCACTTACCTTTACAAAAATAAAAGATTCACTTTGTGGAGGTTCCTACATGGGGAGTAGTGATTTGTGCATTTGTACATTAACGTTCATATAAATTTCGCATACAATAGGCCCCACTAAAAAGCACTTTTTGAAATTTCAACTTTTTGAACATTTTGTATCCTTTTCCAGTAGCCCTGTGTGTTAGCTTTGCAATGCATCAAGTTTCACCTAAAAATCATTTTTGTTGCCCAAGTTATGACCAAAATACTAAAGGTATGATGGAAAGTACCTCAAAATGCACCATAGTCACTTCCGTTGAGCTTTTGGCCACTTTCTTGCAAGAAATTTGGAATGGTTCCGATACAAAATTTGTAGCTAATTCACTTAGCATTCTAAAAATATCCGAGTCACTTGTGGGAAATTCCTACAGTAGGAGTTGTCATCATGTATTTATACATTAACGTTCGTATAAAGTTCACGTCTAATTAGCCCTAAATAAAAAGCACTTTTTGAAAATTTCTTTTCTTTTTCTAGTAGCCCTACGTGTTAGCTTTCCAATGCATCTTGTTTCACTTAAAAAGCATGTTTTTATCCCAATATATGATTAAAATACTAAAGGTATGCCGAAAACTACTTTACAATGCACCACTGTCATTTCCTTTGAGCTTTTGGAACCTTTCTTGCAAGAACTTTGGAATGGTTCTAACACAAAAGTTGTAGCTAACTCACTTACCTTTCCAAAAACAAAAGATTCATTTTGTGGAGGTTCCTACATGGGGAGTAGTGATTTGTGCATTTGTACATTAACGTTCATATAAATTTCGCATACAATAGGCCCCAATAAAAAGCACTTTTTGAAATTTCAACTTTTTAAACATTTTGTATACTTTTCCAGTAGCCCTGTGTGTTTGCTTTGCAATGCATCTAGTTTCACCTAAAAATCATTTTTGTTGCCCAAGTTATGACCAAAATACTAAAGGTATGATGGAAAGTACCTCAAAATGCACCATAGTCACTTCCGTTGAGCTTTTGGCCACTTTCTTGCAAGAAATTTGGAATGGTTCCGATACAAAAGCTGTAGCTAATTCTCTTAGCATTCTAAAAATATTCGAGTCACTTTGGGGAAATTGCTACAGTAGGAGTTGTCATCATGTATTTATACATTAACGTTCGTATAAAGTTCACATCTAATTAGCCCTAAATAAAAAGCACTTTTTGAAAATTTCTTTTCATTTTCTAGTAGCCCTACGTGTTAGCTTTCCAACGCATCTTGTTTCACTTAAAAAGTATTTTTTTATCCCAATATATGATTAAAATACTAAAGGTATGCCGAAAACTACCTTACAATGCACCACTGTCATTTCCTTTGAGCTTTTGGAACCTTTGTTGCAAGAACTTTGGAATGGTTCTATCACAAAAGTTGTAGCTAACTCACTTACCTTTCCAAAAACAAAATATTCACTTTGTGGAGGTTCCTACATGGGGAGTAGTGATTTGTGCATTTGTACATTAACGTTCATAAAAATTTCGCATACAATAGGCCCCAATAAAAAGCACTTTTTGAAATTTCAACTTTTTGAACATTTTGTATCCTTTTCTAGTAGCCCTGTGTGTTATATTTGCAATGCATCAAGTTTCACCTAAAAATCATTTTTGTAGCCCATGTTATGATCAAAATACTAAAGGTATTCTGGAAAGTACCTCAAAATGCACCACAATCACTTCCTTTGAGCTTTTGGCCACTTTCCTGCAAGAAATTTGAAATGGTTCCAACACAAAAGTTGTAGCTAATTCACTTAGCTTTCTAAAAATATTCGAGTCACTTTGGGGAGGTTCCTACAGTAGGAGTTGTGATCGTGCATTTATACATTAACGTTCGTATAAAGTTCACATCTAATTAGCCCCAAATAAAAAGCACTTTTTGAAATTATCTTTTCATTTTCTAATATCCTTATGTGTTAGCTTTCCAACGCATCTTGTTTCACTTAAAAATAATTTTTTTAGCCCAAGATATGATCAAAATACTTTAGGTATGCCGAAAACTACCTTACAATGCACCACTGTCACTTCCTTTGAGCTTTTAGAACCTTTCTCGCAAGAACATTGGAATGGTTCTATCAAAAAAGTTGTAGTTAACTCACTTACCTTTCCAAAAACAAAATATTCACTTTGTGGAAGTTCCTACATGGGGAGTAGTAATTTGTGCATTTGTACTTTAACGTTCATAAAAATTTCGCATACAATAGGCCCCAATAAAAAGCACTTTTTGAAATTTCAACTTTTTGAACATTTTGTATCCTTTTCCAGTAGCCATGTGTGTTAGCTTTGCAATGCATCAAGTTTAACCTAAAAATCATTTTTGTAGCCCAAGTTGTGACCAAAATACTAAAGGTACGCTGGAAAGTACCTCAAAATGCACCACAGTCACTTCCTTTGAGCTTTTGGCCACTTTTTTGCAAGAAATTTGGAATGGTTCCAACACAAAAGTTGTAGCTAATTCACTTAGCTTTCTAAAAATATTCGAGTCACTTCGGGGAGGTTCCTACAGTAGGAGTTGTGATCGTGCATTTATACATTAACGTTCGTATAAAGTTCACATCTAATTAGCCCCAAATGAAAAGCACTTTTTGAAATTTTCTTTTCATTTTCTAGTAGCCCTATGTGTTAGCTTTCCAACACATCTTGTTTCACTTAAATATAATTTTTTTAGCCCAAGATATTATCAAAATACTTTAGGTATGCCGAAAACTACCTTACAATGCACCACTGTCACTTCCTTTGAGCTTTTGGAACCTTTCTTACAAGAACTTTTGAATGGTTCTATCACAAAAGTTTTAGCTAATTCACTTACCTTTCCAAAAACAAAAAATTCATTTTGTGGAGGTTCCTACATGGGGAGTAGTGATTTGTGTATTTGTACATTAACGTTCATATAAATTTCGCATACAATAGGCCCCAATAAAAAGCACTTTTTGAAATTTCAACTTGTGGAACATTTTGTATCCTTTTCTAATAGCCCTGTGTGTTGCATCAAGTTTCACCTAAAAATCATTTTTTTAGCCCAAGTTATGACCAAAATACTAAAGGTATGCTGGAAAGTACCTCAAAATGCACCACAGTCACTTCCTTTGAGCTTTTGGCCACTTTCTTGCTAGAAATTTGGAATGGTTACAACACAAAAGTTGTAGCTAATTCACTTACCTTTCTAAAAATATTCGAGTAACTTCGGGGAGGTTCCTACAATAGGAGTTGTGATCGTGCATTTATACATTAACGTTCGTATAAAGTTCACATCTAATTAGCCCCAAATAAAAAGCACTTTTTGAAATTTTCTTTTCATTTTCTAGTAGCCCTATGTGTTAGCTTTCCAACGCATCTTGTTTCACTTAAAAATAATTTTTTCAGCCCAAGATATGATCAAAATACTTTAGGTATGCCGAAAACTACCTTACAATGCACCACTGTCACTTCCTTTGAGCTTTTGGAACCTTTCTTGCAAGAACTTTGGAATGGTTCTATCACAAAAGTTGTAGCTAACTCACTTACCTTTCCAGAAACAAAATATTCACTTTGTGGAGGTTCCTACATGGGGAGTAGTGATTTGTGCATTTGTACATTAACGTTCATATAAATTTCGCATACAATAGGCCCCAATAAAAAGCACTTTTTGAAATTTCAACTTTTTGAACATTTTGAATCCTTTTCCAGTAGCCCTGTGTGTTAGCTTTGCAATGCATCAAGTTTCACCTAAAAATCATTTTTGTAGCCCAAGTTATGACCAAAATACTAAAGGTATGCTGGAAAGTACCTCAAAATGCACCACATTAAATTCCTTTGAGCTTTTGGCCACTTTCTTGCAAGAAATTTGCAATGGTTCCAACACAAAAGTTGTAGCTAATTCACTTATCTTTCTAAAAATATTCGAGTCACTTCGGGGAGGTTCCTACAGTAGGAGTTGTGATCGTGCATTTATACGTTAACGTTCGTATAAAGTTCACATCTAATTAGCCCCAAATAAAATGCACTTTTTGATATTTTATTTTCATTTTCTAGTAGCCCTATGTGTTAGCTTTCCAACGCGTCTTGTTTCACTTAAAAATCATTTTTTTAGCCCAGGATATGATCAAAATACTTTAGGTATGCCGAAAACTACCTTACAATGCACCACTGTCAATTCCTTTGAGCTTTTGGAACCTTTCTTGCAAGAACTTTGGAATGGTTCTATCACAAAAGTTGTAGCTAACTCACTTACCTTTCCAAAAACAAAAGATTCACTTTGTGGAGGTTCCTACATGGGGAGTAGTGATTTGTGCATTTGTACATTAACGTTCATATAAATTTCGCATACAATGGGGCCCAATAAAAAGCACTTTAACTTTTTGAACATTTTGTATCCTTTTCCAGTAGTCCTGTGTGTTAGCTTTGCAATGCATCAAGTTTCACCTAAATCATTTTTGTAGCCCATGTTTTGACCAAAATACTAAAGGTATGCTGGAAAGTACCACAAAATGCACCACAGTCACTTCCTTTGAGCTTTTGGCCACTTTCTTTCAAGAAATATGGAATGGTTCCAACAAAAAAGTTGTAGCTAATTCACTTAGCTTTCTAAAAATATTCGAGTCACTTCGGGGAGGTTCCTACGGTAGGAGTTGTGATCGTGCATTAATACATTAACGTTCGTATAAAGTTCACATATAATTAGCCCCAAATAAAAAGCACTTTTTGAAAATTTCTTTTCATTTTATAGTAGCCCTATGTGTTAGTTTTCCAACGCATCTTGTTTCACTTAAAAATCATTTTTTTAGCCCAAGATATGATCAAAATACTTTAGGTATGCCGAAAACTACCTTACAATGCACCACTGTCACTTCCTTTGAGCTTTTGGAACCTTTCTTGCAAGAACATTGGAATGGTTCTATCACAAAAGTTATAGCTAACTCACTTACCTTTCCAAAAACAAAATATTCACTTTGTGGAGGTTCCTACATGGGGAGTAGTGATTTGTGCATTTGTACATTAACGTTCATATAAATTTCACATACAATAGGCCCCAATAAAAAGCACTTTTTGAAATTTCAACATTTTGAACATTTTGTATCCTTTTCCAGTATCCATGTGTGTTAGCTTTGCAATGCATCAAGTTTCACCTAAAAATCATTTTTGTAGCCCATGTTTTGACCAAAATACTAAAGGTATGCTGGAAAGTACCTCAAAATGCACCACAGTCACTTCCTTTGAGCTTTTGGCCACTTTCTTTCAAGAAATTTGGAATGGTTCCGACACAAAAGTTGTAGCTAATTCACTTAGCTTTCTAAAAATATTTGTGTCACTTCGGGGAGGTTCCTACAGTAGGAGTTGTGATCGTGCATTTATACATTAACGTTCGTATAAAGTTCACATCTAATTAGCCCCAAATAAAAAGAACTTTTTGAAATTTTCTTTTCATTTTCTAGTAGCCCTATGTGTTAGCTTTCCAACACATCTTGTTTCACTTAAAAATCATTTTTTTAGCCCAAGATATGATCAAAATACTTTCGGTATGACGAAAACTACTTTACAATACACCACTGTCACTTCCTTTGAGCTTTTGGAACCTTTCTTGCAAGAACTTTGGAATGGTTCTATCACAAAAGTTGTAGCTAACTCACTTACCTTTCAAAAACAAAATATTCACTTTGTGGAGGTTCCTACATGGGGAGTAGTGATTTGAGCATTTGTACATTAACGTTCATAAAAATTTCGCATACAATAGGCCCCAATAAAAAGCACTTTTTGAAATTTCAACTTTTTAAACATTTTGTATCCTTTTCTAGTAGCCCTGTGTGTTAGCTTTGCAATGCATCTAGTTTCACCTAAAAATCATTTTTGTAGCCCATGTTTTGACCAAAATACTAAAGGTATGCTGGAAAGTACCACAAAATGCACCACAGTCACTTCCTTTGAGCTTTTGGCCACTTTCTTTCAAGAAATTTGGAATGGTTCCAACAAAAAAGTTGTAGCTAATTCACTTAGCTTTCTAAAAATATTCGAGTCACTTCGGGGAGGTTCCTACGGTAGGAGTTGTGATCGTGCATTAATACATTAACGTTCGTATAAAGTTCACATATAATTAGCCCCAAATAAAAAGCACTTTTTGAAAATTTCTTTTCATGTTATAGTAGCCCTATGTGTTAGTTTTCCAACGCATCTTGTTTCACTTAAAAATCATTTTTTTAGCCCAAGATATGATCAAAATACTTTAGGTATGCCGAAAACTACCTTACAATGCACCACTGTCACTTCCTTTGAGCTTTTGGAACCTTTCTTGCAAGAACATTGGAATGGTTCTATCACAAAAGTTATAGCTAACTCACTTACCTTTCCAAAAACAAAATATTCACTTTGTGGAGGTTCCTACATGGGGAGTAGTGATTTGTGCATTTGTACATTAACGTTCATATAAATTTCACATACAATAGGCCCCAATAAAAAGCACTTTTTGAAATTTCAACTTTTTGAACATTTTGTATCCTTTTCCAGTATCCATGTGTGTTAGCTTTGCAATGCATCAAGTTTCACCTAAAAATCAATTTTGTAGCCCAAGTTATGACCAAAATACTAAAGGTATGCTGGAAAGTACCTCAAAATGCACCACAGTCACTTCCTTTGAGCTTTTCGCCACTTTCTTGCAAGAAATTTGGAATGGTTCCAACCCGAAAGTTGTAGCTAATTCACTTAGCTTTCTAAAAGTATTCGTGTCACTTCGGGGAGGTTCCTACAGTAGGAGTTGTGATCGTGCATTTATACATTAACGTTCGTATAAAGTTCACATCTAATTAGCCCCAAATAAAAAGAACTTTTTGAAATTTTCTTTTCATTTTCTCGTAGACCTATGTGTTAGATTTCCAAAACATCTTGTTTCACTTAAAAATCATTTTTTAGCCCAAGATATGATCAAAATACTTTCGGTATGACGAAAACTACTTTACAATACACCACTGTCACTTCCTTTGAGCTTTTGGAACCTTTCTTGCAAGAACTTTGGAATGGTTCTATCACAAAAGTTGTAGCTAACTCACTTACCTTTCAAAAACAAAATATTCACTTTGTGGAGGTTCCTACATGGGGAGTAGTGATTTGAGCATTTGTACATTAACGTTCATAAAAATTTCGCATACAATAGGCCCCAATAAAAAGCACTTTTTGAAATTTCAACTTTTTAAACATTTTGTATCCTTTTCTAGTAGCCCTGTGTGTTAGCTTTGCAATGCATCTAGTTTCACCTAAAAATCATTTTTGTAGCCCATGTTTTGACCAAAATACTAAAGGTATGCTGGAAAGTACCACAAAATGCACCACAGTCACTTCCTTTGAGCTTTTGGCCACTTTCTTTCAAGAAATTTGGAATGGTTCCAACAAAAAAGTTGTAGCTAATTCACTTAGCTTTCTAAAAATATTCGAGTCACTTCGGGGAGGTTCCTACGGTAGGAGTTGTGATCGTGCATTAATACATTAACGTTCGTATAAAGTTCACATATAATTAGCCCCAAATAAAAAGCACTTTTTGAAAATTTCTTTTCATTTTATAGTAGCCCTATGTGTTAGTTTTCCAACGCATCTTGTTTCACTTAAAAATCATTTTTTTAGCCCAAGATATGATCAAAATACTTTAGGTATGCCGAAAACTACCTTACAATGCACCACTGTCACTTCCTTTGAGCTTTTGGAACCTTTCTTGCAAGAACATTGGAATGGTTCTATCACAAAAGTTATAGCTAACTCACTTACCTTTCCAAAAACAAAATATTCACTTTGTGGAGGTTCCTACATGGGGAGTAGTGATTTGTGCATTTGTACATTAACGTTCATATAAATTTCACATACAATAGGCCCCAATAAAAAGCACTTTTTGAAATTTCAACTTTTTGAACATTTTGTATCCTTTTCCAGTATCCATGTGTGTTAGCTTTGCAATGCATCAAGTTTCACCTAAAAATCAATTTTGTAGCCCAAGTTATGACCAAAATACTAAAGGTATGCTGGAAAGTACCTCAAAATGCACCACAGTCACTTCCTTTGAGCTTTTGGCCACTTTCTTTCAAGAAATTTGGAATGGTTGCACCACAAAAGTTGTAGCTAATTCACTTAGCTTTCTAAAAATATTCGAGTCACTTCGGGGAGGTTCCTACGGTAGGAGTTGTGATCGTGCATTAATACATTAACGTTCGTATAAAGTTCACATATAATTAGCCCCAAATAAAAAGCACTTTTTGAAAATTTCTTTTCATTTTCTAGTAGCCCTATGTGTTAGTTTTCCAACGCATCTTGTTTCACTTAAAAATCATTTTTTTAGCCCAAGATATGATCAAAATACTTTAGGTATGCCGAAAACTACCTTACAATGCACCACTGTCACTTCCTTTGAGCTTTTGGAACCTTTCTTGCAAGAACATTGGAATGGTTCTCTCACAAAAGTTGTAGCTAACTCACTTACCTTTTCAAAAACAAAATATTCACTTTGTGGAGGTTCCTACATGGGGAGTAGTGATTTGTGCATTTGTACATTAACGTTCATATAAATTTCACATACAATAGGCCCCAATAAAAAGCACTTTTTGAAATTTCAACTTTTTGAACATTTTGTATCCTTTTCCAGTAGCCATGTGTGTTAGCTTTTCAATGCATCAAGTTTAACCTAAAAATCATTTTTGTAGCCCAAGTTATGACCAAAATACTAAAGGTATGCTGGAAAGTACCTCAAAATGCACCACAGTCACTTCCTTTAAGCTTTTGGCCACTTTCTTGCAAGAAATTTGGAATGGTTCCAAAACAAAAGTTGTAGCTAATTCAATTAGATTTCTAAAAATAATCGAGTCACTTTGGGGAGGTTCCTACAGTAGGAGTTGTGATCGTGTATTTATACATTAACGTTCGCATAAAGTTCACATCTAATTAGCCCCAAATAAAAAGCACTTTTTGAAATTTTCTTTTCATTTTCTAGTAGCCCTATGTGTTAGCTTTCCAACGCGTCTTGTTTCACTTAAAAATCATTTTTTTAGCCCAAGATATGATCAAAATACTTTAGGTATGCCGAAAACTACCTTACAATGCACCACTGTCACTTCCTTTGAGCTTTTGGAACCTTTCTTGCAAGAACTTTGGAATGGTTCTATCACAAAAGTTGTAGCTAACTCACTTACCTTTCCAAAAACAAAAGATTCACTTTGTGGAGGTTCCTACATGGGGAGTAGTGATTTGTGCATTTCTACATTAACGTTCATATAAATTTCGCATACAATAGGCCCCAATAAAAAGCACTTTTTGAAATTTCAACTTTTTGAACATTTTGTATCCTTTTCCAATAGCCCTGTGTGTTAGCTTTGCAATACATAAAGTTTCACCTAAAAATCATTTTTGTAGCCAAAGTTATGACCAAAATACTAAAGGTATGCTGGAAAGTACCTTAAAATGCACCACAATCACTTCCTTTGAGCTTTTGGCCACTTTCTTGCAAGAACTTTGGAATGGTTCCAACACAAAAGTTGTATCTAATTCACTTAGCTTTCTAAAAATAATCGAGTCACTTTGGGGAGGTTCCTACAGTAGGAGTTGTGATCGTGCATTTATACATTAACGTTCGTATAAAGTTCACATCTAATTAGCGCAAAATAAAAAGCACTTTTTGAAATTTTCTTTTCGTTTTCTAGTAGCCCTATGTGTTAGCTTTCCAACGCGTCTTGTTTCACTTAAAAATCATTTTTTTAGCCCAAGATATGATCAAAATACTTTAGGTATGCCGAAAACTACCTTACAATGCACCACTGTCACTTCCTTTGAGCTTTTGGAACCTTTCTTGCAAGAACTTTGGAATGGTTCTATCACAAAAGTTGTAGCTAACTCACTTACCTTTCCAAAAACAAAAGATTCACGTTGTGGAGGTTCCTACATGGGGAGTAGTGAGTTGTGCATTTGTACATTAACGTTCATATAAATTTCGCATACAATAGGCCCCACTAAAAAGCACTTTTTGAAATTTCAACTTTTTGAACATTTTGTATCCTTTTCCAATAGCCCTGTGTGTTAGCTTTGCAATACATAAAGTTTCACCTAAAAATTACTTTTGTAGCCCAAGTTATGACCAAAATACTAAAGGTATGCTGGAAAGTACCTCAAAATGCACCACATTCAATTCCTTTGAGCTTTTGGCCACTTTCTTGCAAGAAATTTGGAATGGTTCCAACACAAAAGTTGTAGCTAATTCACTTAAGTTTCTAAAAGTAATCGAGTCACTTTGGGGAGGTTCCTACAGTAGGAGTTGTGATCGTGCATTTATACATTAACGTTCGTATAAAGTTCACATCTAATTAGCCCCAAATAAAAAGCACTTTTTGAAATTTTCTTTTCATTTTCTAGTAGCCCTATGTGTTAGCTTTCCAACGCATCTTGTTTCACTTAAAAATCATTTTTTTAGCCCAAGATATGATCAAAATACTTTAGGTATGCCGAAAACTACCTTACAATGCACCACTGTCACTTCCTTTGAGCTTTTGGAACCTTTCTTGCAAGAACTTTGGAATGGTTCTATCACAAAAGTTGTAGCTAACTCACTTACCTTTCCGAAAACAAAATATTCACTTTGTGGAGGTTCTTACATGGAGAGTAGTGATTTGAGCATTTGTACATTAACGTTCATAAAAATTTCGCATACAATAGGCCCCAATAAAAAGCACTTTTTGAAATTTCAACTTTTTAAACATTTTGTATCCTTTTCTAGTAGCCCTGTGTGTTAGCTTTGCAATGCATCAAGTTTCACCTAAAAATCATTTTTGTAGCCCATGTTTTGACCAAAATACTAAAGGTATGCTGGAAAGTACCACAAAATGCACCACAGTCACTTCCTTTGAGCTTTTGGCCACTTTCTTTCAAGAAATTTGGAATGGTTCCAACAAAAAAGTTGTAGCTAATTCACTTAGCTTTCTAAAAATATTCGAGTCACTTCGGGGAGGTTCCTACGGTAGGAGTTGTGATCGTGCATTAATACATTAACGTTCGTATAAAGTTCACATATAATTAGCCCCAAATAAAAAGCACTTTTTGAAAATTTCTTTTCATTTTCTAGTAGCCCTATGTGTTAGTTTTCCAACGCATCTTGTTTCACTTAAAATTCATTTTTTTAGCCCAAGATATGATCAAAATACTTTAGGTATGCCGAAAACTACCTTACAATGCACCACTGTCACTTCCTTTGAGCTTTTGGAACCTTTCTTGCAAGAACATTGGAATGGTTCTATCACAAAAGTTGTAGCTAACTCACTTACCTTTCCAAAAACAAAATATTCACTTTGTGGAGGTTCCTACATGGGGAGTAGTGATTTGTGCATTTGTACATTAACGTTCATATAAATTTCACCTACAATAGGCCCCAATAAAAAGCACTTTTTGAAATTTCAACTTTTTGAACATTTTTTATCCTTTTCCAGTATCCATGTGTGTTAGCTTTGCAATGCATCAAGTTTCACCTAAAAATCAATTTTGTAGCCCAAGTTATGACCAAAATACTAAAGGTATGCTGGAAAGTACCTCAAAATGCACCACAGTCACTTCCTTTGAGCTTTTGGCCACTTTCTTGCAAGAAATTTGGAATGGTTCCAACCCGAAAGTTGTAGCTAATTCACTTAGCTTTCTAAAAGTATTCGTGTCACTTCGGGGAGGTTCCTACAGTAGGAGTTGTGATCGTGCATTTATACGTTAACGTTCGTATAAAGTTCACATCTAATTAGCCCCAAATAAAAAGAACTTTTTGAAATTTTCTTTTCATTTTCTCGTAGACCTATGTGTTAGATTTCCAAAACATCTTGTTTCACTTAAAAATCATTTTTTAGCCCAAGATATGATCAAAATACTTTCGGTATGACGAAAACTACTTTACAATACACCACTGTCACTTCCTTTGAGCTTTTGGAACCTTTCTTGCAAGAACTTTGGAATGGTTCTATCACAAAAGTTGTAGCTAACTCACTTACCTTTCAAAAACAAAATATTCACTTTGTGCAGGTTTCTACATAGGGAGTAGTGATTTGAGCATTTGTACATTAACGTTCATAAAAATTTCGCATACAATAGGCCCCAATAAAAAGCACTTTTTGAAATTTCAACTTTTTAAACATTTTGTATCCTTTTCCAGTAGCCCTGTGTGTTAGCTTTGCAATGCATCAAGTTTCACCTAAAAATCATTTTTGTAGCCCATGTTTTGACCAAAATACTAAAGGTATGCTGGAAAGTACCTCAAAATGCACCACAGTCTCTTCCTTTGAGCTTTTGGCCACTTTCTTTCAAGAAATTTGGAATGGTTGCACCACAAAAGTTGTAGCTAATTCACTTAGCTTTCTAAAAATATTCGAGTCACTTCGGGGAGGTTCCTACGGTAGGAGTTGTGATCGTGCATTAATACATTAACGTTCGTATAAAGTTCACATATAATTAGCCCCAAATAAAAAGCACTTTTTGAAAATTTCTTTTCATTTTCTAGTAGCCCTATGTGTTAGTTTTCCAACGCATCTTGTTTCACTTAAAAATCATTTTTTTAGCCCAAGATATGATCAAAATACTTTAGGTATGCCGAAAACTACCTTACAATGCACCACTGTCACTTCCTTTGAGCTTTTGGAACCTTTCTTGCAAGAACATTGGAATGGTTCTCTCACAAAAGTTGTAGCTAACTCACTTACCTTTTCAAAAACAAAATATTCACTTTGTGGAGGTTCCTACATGGGGAGTAGTGATTTGTGCATTTGTACATTAACGTTCATATAAATTTCACATACAATAGGCCCCAATAAAAAGCACTTTTTGAAATTTCAACTTTTTGAACATTTTGTATCCTTTTCCAGTAGCCATGTGTGTTAGCTTTTCAATGCATCAAGTTTAACCTAAAAATCATTTTTGTAGCCCAAGTTATGACCAAAATACTAAAGGTATGCTGGAAAGTACCTCAAAATGCACCACAGTCACTTCCTTTAAGCTTTTGGCCACTTTCTTGCAAGAAATTTGGAATGGTTCCAAAACAAAAGTTGTAGCTAATTCAATTAGATTTCTAAAAATAATCGAGTCACTTTGGGGAGGTTCCTACAGTAGGAGTTGTGATCGTGCATTTATACATTAACGTTCGCATAAAGTTCACATCTAATTAGCCCCAAATAAAAAGCACTTTTTGAAATTTTCTTTTCATTTTCTAGTAGCCCTATGTGTTAGCTTTCCAACGCGTCTTGTTTCACTTAAAAATCATTTTTTTAGCCCAAGATATGATCAAAATACTTTAGGTATGCCGAAAACTACCTTACAATGCACCACTGTCACTTCCTTTGAGCTTTTGGAACCTTTCTTGCAAGAACTTTGGAATGGTTCTATCACAAAAGTTGTAGCTAACTCACTTACCTTTCCAAAAACAAAAGATTCACTTTGTGGAGGTTCCTACATGGGGAGTAGTGATTTGTGCATTTCTACATTAACGTTCATATAAATTTCGCATACAATAGGCCCCAATAAAAAGCACTTTTTGAAATTTCAACTTTTTGAACATTTTGTATCCTTTTCCAATAGCCCTGTGTGTTAGCTTTGCAATACATAAAGTTTCACCTAAAAATCATTTTTGTAGCCAAAGTTATGACCAAAATACTAAAGGTATGCTGGAAAGTACCTTAAAATGCACCACAATCACTTCCTTTGAGCTTTTGGCCACTTTCTTGCAAGAACTTTGGAATGGTTCCAACACAAAAGTTGTATCTAATTCACTTAGCTTTCTAAAAATAATCGAGTCACTTTGGGGAGGTTCCTACAGTAGGAGTTGTGATCGTGCATTTATACATTAACGTTCGTATAAAGTTCACATCTAATTAGCCCAAAATAAAAAGCACTTTTTGAAATTTTCTTTTCGTTTTCTAGTAGCCCTATGTGTTAGCTTTCCAACGCGTCTTGTTTCACTTAAAAATCATTTTTTTAGCCCAAGATATGATCAAAATACTTTAGGTATGCCGAAAACTACCTTACAATGCACCACTGTCACTTCCTTTGAGCTTTTGGAACCTTTCTTGCAAGAACTTTGGAATGGTTCTATCACAAAAGTTGTAGCTAACTCACTTACCTTTCCAAAAACAAAAGATTCACGTTGTGGAGGTTCCTACATGGGGAGTAGTGATTTGTGCATTTGTACATTAACGTTCATATAAATTTCGCATACAATAGGCCCCACTAAAAAGCACTTTTTGAAATTTCAACTTTTTGAACATTTTGTATCCTTTTCCAATAGCCCTGTATGTTAGCTTTGCAATACATAAAGTTTCACCTAAAAATTACTTTTGTAGCCCAAGTTATGACCAAAATACTAAAGGTATGCTGGAAAGTACCTCAAAATGCACCACATTCAATTCCTTTGAGCTTTTGGCCACTTTCTTGCAAGAAATTTGGAATGGTTCCAACACAAAAGTTGTAGCTAATTCACTTAAGTTTCTAAAAGTAATCGAGTCACTTTGGGGAGGTTCCTACAGTAGGAGTTGTGATCGTGCATTTATACATTAACGTTCGTATAAAGTTCACATCTAATTAGCCCCAAATAAAAAGCACTTTTTGAAATTTTCTTTTCATTTTCTAGTAGCCCTATGTGTTAGCTTTCCAACGCATCTTGTTTCACTTAAAAATCATTTTTTTAGCCCAAGATATGATCAAAATACTTTAGGTATGCCGAAAACTACCTTACAATGCACCACTGTCACTTCCTTTGAGCTTTTGGAACCTTTCTTGCAAGAACTTTGGAATGGTTCTATCACAAAAGTTGTAGCTAACTCACTTACCTTTCCGAAAACAAAATATTCACTTTGTGGAGGTTCTTACATGGAGAGTAGTGATTTGAGCATTTGTACATTAACGTTCATAAAAATTTCGCATACAATAGGCCCCAATAAAAAGCACTTTTTGAAATTTCAACTTTTTAAACATTTTGTATCCTTTTCTAGTAGCCCTGTGTGTTAGCTTTGCAATGCATCAAGTTTCACCTAAAAATCATTTTTGTAGCCCATGTTTTGACCAAAATACTAAAGGTATGCTGGAAAGTACCACAAAATGCACCACAGTCACTTCCTTTGAGCTTTTGGCCACTTTCTTTCAAGAAATTTGGAATGGTTCCAACAAAAAAGTTGTAGCTAATTCACTTAGCTTTCTAAAAATATTCGAGTCACTTCGGGGAGGTTCCTACGGTAGGAGTTGTGATCGTGCATTAATACATTAACGTTCGTATAAAGTTCACATATAATTAGCCCCAAATAAAAAGCACTTTTTGAAAATTTCTTTTCATTTTCTAGTAGCCCTATGTGTTAGTTTTCCAACGCATCTTGTTTCACTTAAAATTCATTTTTTTAGCCCAAGATATGATCAAAATTCTTTAGGTATGCCGAAAACTACCTTACAATGCACCACTGTCACTTCCTTTGAGCTTTTGGAACCTTTCTTGCAAGAACATTGGAATGGTTCTATCACAAAAGTTGTAGCTAACTCACTTACCTTTCCAAAAACAAAATATTCACTTTGTGGAGGTTCCTACATGGGGAGTAGTGATTTGTGCATTTGTACATTAACGTTCATATAAATTTCACCTACAATAGGCCCCAATAAAAAGCACTTTTTGAAATTTCAACTTTTTGAACATTTTTTATCCTTTTCCAGTATCCATGTGTGTTAGCTTTGCAATGCATCAAGTTTCACCTAAAAATCAATTTTGTAGCCCAAGTTATGACCAAAATACTAAAGGTATGCTGGAAAGTACCTCAAAATGCACCACAGTCACTTCCTTTGAGCTTTTGGCCACTTTCTTGCAAGAAATTTGGAATGGTTCCAACCCGAAAGTTGTAGCTAATTCACTTAGCTTTCTAAAAGTATTCGTGTCACTTCGGGGAGGTTCCTACAGTAGGAGTTGTGATCGTGCATTTATACGTTAACGTTCGTATAAAGTTCACATCTAATTAGCCCCAAATAAAAAGAACTTTTTGAAATTTTCTTTTCATTTTCTCGTAGACCTATGTGTTAGATTTCCAAAACATCTTGTTTCACTTAAAAATCATTTTTTAGCCCAAGATATGATCAAAATACTTTCGGTATGACGAAAACTACTTTACAATACACCACTGTCACTTCCTTTGAGCTTTTGGAACCTTTCTTGCAAGAACTTTGGAATGGTTCTATCACAAATGTTGTAGCTAACTCACTTACCTTTCAAAAACAAAATATTCACTTTGTGGAGGTTTCTACATAGGGAGTAGTGATTTGAGCATTTGTACATTAACGTTCATAAAAATTTCGCATACAATAGGCCCCAATAAAAAGCACTTTTTGAAATTTCAACTTTTTAAACATTTTGTATCCTTTTCCAGTAGCCCTGTGTGTTAGCTTTGCAATGCATCAAGTTTCACCTAAAAATCATTTTTGTAGCCCATGTTTTGACCAAAATACTAAAGGTATGCTGGAAAGTACCTCAAAATGCACCACAGTCACTTCCTTTGAGCTTTTGGCCACTTTCTTTCAAGAAATTTGGAATGGTTGCACCACAAAAGTTGTAGCTAATTCACTTAGCTTTCTAAAAATATTCGAGTCACTTCGGGGAGGTTCCTACGGTAGGAGTTGTGATCGTGCATTAATACATTAACGTTCGTATAAAGTTCACATATAATTAGCCCCAAATAAAAAGCACTTTTTGAAAATTTCTTTTCATTTTCTAGTAGCCCTATGTGTTAGTTTTCCAACGCATCTTGTTTCACTTAAAAATCATTTTTTTAGCCCAAGATATGATCAAAATACTTTAGGTATGCCGAAAACTACCTTACAATGCACCACTGTCACTTCCTTTGAGCTTTTGGAACCTTTCTTGCAAGAACATTGGAATGGTTCTCTCACAAAAGTTGTAGCTAACTCACTTACCTTTTCAAAAACAAAATATTCACTTTGTGGAGGTTCCTACATGGGGAGTAGTGATTTGTGCATTTGTACATTAACGTTCATATAAATTTCACATACAATAGGCCCCAATAAAAAGCACTTTTTGAAATTTCAACTTTTTGAACATTTTGTATCCTTTTCCAGTAGCCATGTGTGTTAGCTTTTCAATGCATCAAGTTTAACCTAAAAATCATTTTTGTAGCCCAAGTTATGACCAAAATACTAAAGGTATGCTGGAAAGTACCTCAAAATGCACCACAGTCATTTCCTTTAAGCTTTTGGCCACTTTCTTGCAAGAAATTTGGAATGGTTCCAAAACAAAAGTTGTAGCTAATTCAATTAGATTTCTAAAAATAATCGAGTCACTTTGGGGAGGTTCCTACAGTAGGAGTTGTGATCGTGCATTTATACATTAACGTTCGCATAAAGTTCACATCTAATTAGCCCCAAATAAAAAGCACTTTTTGAAATTTTCTTTTCATTTTCTAGTAGCCCTATGTGTTAGCTTTCCAACGCGTCTTGTTTCACTTAAAAATCATTTTTTTAGCCCAAGATATGATCAAAATACTTTAGGTATGCCGAAAACTACCTTACAATGCACCACTGTCACTTCCTTTGAGCTTTTGGAACCTTTCTTGCAAGAACTTTGGAATGGTTCTATCACAAAAGTTGTAGCTAACTCACTTACCTTTCCAAAAACAAAAGATTCACTTTGTGGAGGTTCCTACATGGGGAGTAGTGATTTGTGCATTTCTACATTAACGTTCATATAAATTTCGCATACAATAGGCCCCAATAAAAAGCACATTTTGAAATTTCAACTTTTTGAACATTTTGTATCCTTTTCCAATAGCCCTGTGTGTTAGCTTTGCAATACATAAAGTTTCACCTAAAAATCATTTTTGTAGCCCAAGTTATGACCAAAATACTAAAGGTATGCTGGAAAGTACCTTAAAATGCACCACAGTCACTTCCTTTGAGCTTTTGGCCACTTTCTTGCAAGAACTTTGGAATGGTTCCAACACAAAAGTTGTATCTAATTCACTTAGCTTTCTAAAAATAATCGAGTCACTTCGGGGAGGTTCCTACAGTAGGAGTTGTGATCGTGCATTTATACATTAACGTTCGTATAAAGTTCACATCTAATTAGCCCCAAATAAAAAGCACTTTTTGAAATTTTCTTTTCATTATCTAGTAGCCCTATGTGTTAACTTTCCAACGCGTCTTGTTTCACTTAAAAATCATTTTTTTAGCCCAAGATATGATCAAAATACTTTAGGTATGCCGAAAACTACCTTACAATGCACCACTGTCACTTCCTTTGAGCTTTTGGAACCTTTCTTGCAAGAACTTTGGAATGGTTCTATCACAAAAGTTGTAGCTAACTCACTTACCTTTCCAAAAACAAAATATTCACTTTGTGGAGGTTCCTACATGGGGAGTAGTGATGTGTGCATTTGTACATTAACGTTCATAAAAATTTCGCATACAATAGGCCCCAATAAAAAGCACTTTTTCAAATTTCAAATTTTTGAACATTTTGTATCATTTTCCAGTATCCATGTGTGTTAGCTTTGCAATGCATCAATTTTCACCTAAAAATCATTTTTTTAGCCCAAGTTATGACCAAAATACTAAAGTTATGCTGGAAAGTACCTCAAAATGCACCACAGTCACTTCCTTTGAGCTTTTGGCCACTTTCTTGCAAGAAATTTGGAATGGTTCCAACACAAAAATTGTAGCTAATTCACTTAGATTTCTAAAAATAATCGAGTCACTTTCGGGAGGTTCCTACAGTAGGAGTTGTGATCGTGCATTTATACATTAACGTTCGTATAAAGTTCACATCTAATTAGCTCCAAATAAAAAGCACTTTTTGAAATTTTCTTTTCATTTTCTAGTATCCTTATGTGTTATCTTTCCAACGCATCTTGTTTCACTTAAAAATCATTTTTTTAGCCCAAGATATGATCTAAATACTTTAGGTATGCCGAAAACCACCTTACAATGCACCACTGTCACTTCCTTTGAGCTTTCGGAACCTTTCTTGCAAGAACATTGGAATGGTTCTATCACAAAAGTTGTAGCTAACTCACTTACCTTTCCAAAAACAAAATATTCACTTTGTGGAGGTTCCTACATGGGGAGTAGTGATTTGTGCATTTGTACATTAACGTTCATAAAAATTTCGCATACAATAGGCCCCAATAAAAAGCACTTTTTGAAATTTCAACTGTTTGATCATTTTGTATCCTTTCCAGTAGCTATGTGTGTTAGCTTTGCAATGCATCAAGTTTCACCTAAAAATCATTTTTTTAGCCCAAGTTATGACCAAAATACTAAAGGTATGCTGGAAAGTACCTCAAAATGCACCACATTCACTTCCTTTGAGCTTTTGGCCACTTTCTTGCAAGAAATTTGGAATGGTTCCAACACAAAAATTGTAGCTAATTCACTTAGATTTCTAAAAATAATCGAGTCACTTTCGGGAGGTTCCTACAGTAGGAGTTGTGATCGTGCATTTATACATTAACGTTCGCATAAATTTCACATCTAATTAGCCCCAAATAAAAAGCACTTTTTGAAATTTTGTTTTCATTTTCTAGTAGCCCTATGTGTTAGCTTTCCAACGCGTCTTGTTTCACTTAAAAATCATTTTTTTAGCCCAAGATATGATCAAAATACTTTAGGTATGCCGAAAACTACCTTACAATGCACCACTGTCACTTCCTTTGAGCTTTTGGAACCTTTCTTGCAAGAACTTTGGAATGGTTCTATCACAAAAGTTGTAGCTAACTCACTTACCTTTCCAAAAACAAAATATTCACTTTGTGGAGGTTCCTACATGGGGAGTAGTGATTTGTGCATTTGTACATTAACGTTCATAAAAATTTCGCATACAATAGGCCCCAATAAAAAGCACTTTTTGAAATTTCAACTGTTTGATCATTTTGTATCCTTTCCAGTAGCTATGTGTGTTAGCTTTGTAATGCATCAAGTTTCACCTAAAAATCATTTTTTTAGCCCAAGTTATGACCAAAATACTAAAGGTATGCTAGAAAGTACCTCAAAATGCACCACATTCACTTCCTTTGAGCTTTTGGCCACTTTCTTGCAAGAAATTTGGAATGGTTCCAACACAAAAGTTGTAGCTAATTCACTTAGATTTCTAAAAATAATCGAGTCACTTTCGGGAGGTTCCTACAGTAGGAGTTGTGATCGTGCATTTATACATTAACGTTCGCATAAATTTCACATCTAATTAGCCCCAAATAAAAAGCACTTTTTGAAATTTTGTTTTCATTTTCTAGTAGCCCTATGTGTTAGCTTTCCAACGCGTCTTGTTTCACTTAAAAATCATTTTTTTAGCCCAAGATATGATCAAAATACTTTAGGTATGCCGAAAACTACCTTACAATGCACCACTGTCACTTCCTTTGAGCTTTTGGAACCTTTCTTGCAAGAACTTTGGAATGGTTCTATCACAAAAGTTGTAGCTAACTCACTTACCTTTCCAAAAACAAAATATTCACTTTGTGGAGGTTCCTACATGGGGAGTAGTGATTTGTGCATTTGTACATTAACGTTCATAAAAATTTCGCATACAATAGGCCCCAATAAAAAGCACTTTTTGAAATTTCAACTTTTTGAACATTTTGTATCCTTTTCCAGTAGCCATGTGTGTTAGCTTTGCAATGCATCAAGTTTCACCTAAAAATCATTTTTTTAGCCCAAGTTATGACCAAAATACTAAAGGTATGCTGTAAAGTACCTCAAAATGCACCACAGTCACTTCCTTTGAGCTTTTGGCCACTTTCTTGCAAGAAATTTGGAATGGTTCCAACACAAAAGTTCTAGCTAATTCACTTAGCTTTCTAAAAATAATCGAGTCACTTTGGGGAGGTTCCTACAGTAGGAGTTGTGATCGTGCATTTATACATTAACGTTCGTATAAAGTTCACATCTAATTAGCCCAAAATAAAAAGCACTTTTTGAAATTTTCTTTTCATTTTCTAGTAGCCCTATGTGTTAGCTTTCCAACGCGTCTTGTTTCACTTAAAAATCATTTTTTTAGCCCAAGATATGATCAAAATACTTTAGGTATGCCGAAAACTACCTTACAATGCACCACTGTCACTTCCTTTGAGCTTTTGGAACCTTTCTTGCAAGAACTTTGGAATGGTTCTATCACAAAAGTTGTAGCTAACTCACTTACCTTTCCAAAAACAAAAGATTCACGTTGTGGAGGTTCCTACATGGGGAGTAGTGATTTGTGCATTTGTACATTAACGTTCATATAAATTTCGCATACAATAGGCCCCACTAAAAAGCACTTTTTGAAATTTCAACTTTTTGAACATTTTGTATCCTTTTCCAATAGCCCTGTGTGTTAGCTTTGCAATACATAAAGTTTCACCTAAAAATTACTTTTGTAGCCCAAGTTATGACCAAAATACTAAAGGTATGCTGGAAAGTACCTCAAAATGCACCACATTCACTTCCTTTGAGCTTTTGGCCACTTTCTTGCAAGAAATTTGGAATGGTTCCAACACAAAAGTTGTAGCTAATTCACTTAAGTTTCTAAAAGTAATCGAGTCACTTTGGGGAGGTTCCTACAGTAGGAGTTGTGATCGTGCATTTATACATTAACGTTCGTATAAAGTTCACATCTAATTAGCCCCAAATAAAAAGTACTTTTTGAAATTTTCTTTTCATTTTCTAGTAGCCCTATGTGTTAGCTTTCCAACGCATCTTGTTTCACTTAAAAATCATTTTTTTAGCCCAAGATATGATCAAAATACTTTAGGTATGCCGAAAACTACCTTACAATGCACCACTGTCACTTCCTTTGAGCTTTTGGAACCTTTCTTGCCAGAACTTTGGAATGGTTCTATCACAAAAGTTGTAGCTAACTCACTTACCTTTCCGAAAACAAAATATTCACTTTGTGGAGGTTCTTACATGGGGAGTAGTGATTTGTGCATTTGTACATTAACGTTCATAAAAATTTCGCATACAATAGGCCCCAATAAAAAGCACTTTTTGAAATTTCAACTTTTTGAACATTTTGTATCCTTTTCCAGTAGCCCTGTGTGTTAGCTTTGCAATGCATAAAGTTTCACCTAAAAATCATTTTTGTAGCCCAAGTTATGACCAAAATACTAAAGGTATGCTTGAAAGTACCTCAAAATGCACCACAGTCACTTCCTTTGAGCTTTTGGCCACTTTCTTGCAAGAAATTTGGAATGGTTCCAACACAAAAGTCGTAGCTAATTCACTTAAGTTTCTAAAAATAATCGAGTCACTTTGGGGAGGTTCCTACAGTAGGAGTTGTGATCGTGCATTTATACATTAACGTTCGTATAAAGTTCACATCTAATTAGCCCCAAATAAAAAGCACTTTTTGAAATTTTCTTTTCATTTTCTAGTATCCCTATGTGTTAGCTTTCCAACGCGTCTTGTTTCACTTAAAAATCATTTTTTTAGCCCAAGATATGATCAAAATACTTTAGGTATGCCGAAAACTACCTTACAATGCACCACTGTCACTTCCTTTGAGCTTTTGGAACCTTTCTTGCAAGAACTTTGGAATGGTTCTATCACAAAAGTTGTAGCTAACTCACTTACCTTTCCAAAAACAAAATATTCACTTTGTGGAGGTTCCTACATGGGGAGTAGTGATTTGTGCATTTGTACATTAACGTTCATAAAAATTTCGCATAAAATAGGCCCCAATAAAAAGCACTTTTTGAAATTTCAACTTTTTGAACATTTTGTATCCTTTTCCAGTAGCCCTATGTGTTAGCTTTGCAATGCATCAAGTTTCACCTAAAAATCATTTTTGTAGCCCATGTTATGACCAAAATACTAAAGGTATGCTGGAAAGTACCTCAAAATACACCACAGTCACTTCCTTTGAGCTTTTGGCCACTTTCTTGCAAGATATTTGGAATGGTTCCAACACAAAAGTTGTAGCTAATTCACTTAGCTTTCTAAAAATATTGGAGTGACTTCGGGGAGGTTCCTACAGCAGGAGTTGTGATCGTGCATTTATACATTAACGTTCGTATAAAGTTCACATCTAATTAGCCCCAAATAAAAAGCACTTTTTTGAAATTTTCTTTTCATTTTCTAGTATCCCTATGTGTTAGATTTCCAACGCATCTTTTTTCACTTAAAAATCTTTTTTTTAGCCCAAGATATGATCAAAATACTTTAGGTATGCCTAAAACTACCTTACAATGCACCACTGTCACTTCCTTTGAGCTTTTGGAACCTTTCTTGCAAGAACATTGGAATGGTTCTATCACAAAAGTTGTAGCTAACTCACTTACCCTTCCAAAAACAAAATATTCACTTTGTGGAGGTTCCTACATGGGGAGTAGTGATTTGTGCATTTGTACATTAACGTTCATAAAAATTTCGCATACAATAGGCCCCAATAAAAAGCACTCTTTGAAATTTCAACTTTTTGAACATTTTGTATCCTTTTCCAGTAGCCCTGTGTGTTAGCTTTGCAATGCATCAAGTTTCACCTAAAAATCATTTTTGTTGCCCAAGTTATAACCAAAATACTTAAGGTATGCTGGAAAGTACCTCAAAATGCACCACAGTCGCTTCCTTTGAGCTTTTGGCCACTTTCTTGCAAGAAATTTGGAATGGTTCCAACACAAAAGTTGTAGCTAATTCACTTAGCTTTCTAAAAATATTCGAGTCACTTCGGGGAGGTTCCTACAGTAGGAGTTGTGATCGTGCATTTATACATTAACGTTCGTATAAAGTTCACATCTAATTAGCCCCAAATAAAAAGCACTTTTTGAAATTTTCTTTTCATTTTCTAGTATCCCTATGTGTTAGCTTTCCAACGCGTCTTGTTTCACTTAAAAATCATTTTTTTAGCCCAAGATATGATCAAAATACTTTAGGTATGCCGAAAACTACCTTACAATGCACCACTGTCACTTCCTTTGAGCTTTTGGAACCTTTCTTGCAAGAACTTTGGAATGGTTCTATCACAAAAGTTGTAGCTAACTCACTTACCTTTCCAAAAACAAAATATTCACTTTGTGGAGGTTCCTACATGGGGAGTAGTGATTTGTACATTTGTACATTAACGTTCATAAAAATTTCGCATAAAATAGGCCCCAATAAAAAGCACTTTTTGAAATTTTAACTTTTTGAACATTTTGTATCCTTTTCCAGTAGCCCTGTGTGTTAGCTTTGCAATGCGTGAAGTTTCACCTAAAAATCATTTTTGTAGCCCAAGTTATGACCAAAATACTAAAGGTATGCTGGAATGTACCTCAAAATGCACCACAGTCACTTCCTTTGAGCTTTTGGCCACTTTCTTGCAAGAAATTTGGAATAGTTCCAACACAAAAGTCGTAGCTAATTCACTTAAGTTTCTAAAAATAATCGAGTCACTTTGGGGAGGTTCCTACAGTAGGAGTTGTGATCGTGCATTTATACATTAACGTTCGTATAAAGTTCACATCTAATTAGCCCCAAATAAAAAGCACTTTTTGAAATTTTCTTTTCATTTTCTAGTATCCCTATGTGTTAGCTTTCCAACGCGTCTTGTTTCACTTAAAAATCATTTTTTTAGCCCAAGATATGATCAAAATACTTTAGGTATGCCGAAAACTACCTTACAATGCACCACTGTCACTTCCTTTGAGCTTTTGGAACCTTTCTTGCAAGAACTTTGGAATGGTTCTATCACAAAAGTTGTAGCTAACTCACTTACCTTTCCAAAAACAAAATATTCACTTTGTGGAGGTTCCTACATGGGGAGTAGTGATTTGTGCATTTGTACATTAACGTTCATAAAAATTTCGCATAAAATAGGCCCCAATAAAAAGCACTTTTTGAAATTTCAACTTTTTGAACATTTTGTATCCTTTTCCAGTAGCCCTATGTGTTAGCTTTGCAATGCATCAAGTTTCACCTAAAAATCATTTTTGTAGCCCATGTTATGACCAAAATACTAAAGGTATGCTGGAAAGTACCTCAAAATACACCACAGTCACTTCCTTTGAGCTTTTGGCCACTTTCTTGCAAGATATTTGGAATGGTTCCAACACAAAAGTTGTAGCTAATTCACTTAGCTTTCTAAAAATATTGGAGTGACTTCGGGGAGGTTCCTACAGCAGGAGTTGTGATCGTGCATTTATACATTAACGTTCGTATAAAGTTCACATCTAATTAGCCCCAAATAAAAAGCACTTTTTTGAAATTTTCTTTTCATTTTCTAGTATCCCTATGTGTTAGATTTCCAACGCATCTTTTTTCACTTAAAAATCTTTTTTTTAGCCCAAGATATGATCAAAATACTTTAGGTATGCCTAAAACTACCTTACAATGCACCACTGTCACTTCCTTTGAGCTTTTGGAACCTTTCTTGCAAGAACATTGGAATGGTTCTATCACAAAAGTTGTAGCTAACTCACTTACCCTTCCAAAAACAAAATATTCACTTTGTGGAGGTTCCTACATGGGGAGTAGTGATTTGTGCATTTGTACATTAACGTTCATAAAAATTTCGCATACAATAGGCCCCAATAAAAAGCACTCTTTGAAATTTCAACTTTTTGAACATTTTGTATCCTTTTCCAGTAGCCCTGTGTGTTAGCTTTGCAATGCATCAAGTTTCACCTAAAAATCATTTTTGTTGCCCAAGTTATAACCAAAATACTTAAGGTATGCTGGAAAGTACCTCAAAATGCACCACAGTCGCTTCCTTTGAGCTTTTGGCCACTTTCTTGCAAGAAATTTGGAATGGTTCCAACACAAAAGTTGTAGCTAATTCACTTAGCTTTCTAAAAATATTCGAGTCACTTCGGGGAGGTTCCTACAGTAGGAGTTGTGATCGTGCATTTATACATTAACGTTCGTATAAAGTTCACATCTAATTAGCCCCAAATAAAAAGCACTTTTTGAAATTTTCTTTTCATTTTCTAGTATCCCTATGTGTTAGCTTTCCAACGCGTCTTGTTTCACTTAAAAATCATTTTTTTAGCCCAAGATATGATCAAAATACTTTAGGTATGCCGAAAACTACCTTACAATGCACCACTGTCACTTCCTTTGAGCTTTTGGAACCTTTCTTGCAAGAACTTTGGAATGGTTCTATCACAAAAGTTGTAGCTAACTCACTTACCTTTCCAAAAACAAAATATTCACTTTGTGGAGGTTCCTACATGGGGAGTAGTGATTTGTACATTTGTACATTAACGTTCATAAAAATTTCGCATAAAATAGGCCCCAATAAAAAGCACTTTTTGAAATTTTAACTTTTTGAACATTTTGTATCCTTTTCCAGTAGCCCTGTGTGTTAGCTTTGCAATGCGTGAAGTTTCACCTAAAAATCATTTTTGTAGCCCAAGTTATGACCAAAATACTAAAGGTATGCTGGAATGTACCTCAAAATGCACCACAGTCACTTCCTTTGAGCTTTTGGCCACTTTCTTGCAAGAAATTTGGAATAGTTCCAACACAAAAGTCGTAGCTAATTCACTTAAGTTTCTAAAAATAATTGAGTTACTTTGGGGAGGTTCCTACAGTAGGAGTTGTGATCGTGCATTTATACATTAACATTCGTATAAAGTTCACATCTAATTAGCCCCAAATAAAAAGCACTTTTTGAAATTTTCTTTTCATTTTCTATTATCCCTATGTGTTAGCTTTCCAACGCGTCTTGTTTCACTTAAAAATCATTTTTTTAGCTCAAGATATGATCAAAATACTTTAGGTATGCCGAAAACTACCTTACAATGCACCACTGTCACTTCCTTTGAGCTTTTGGAACCTTTCTTGCAAGAACTTTGGAATGGTTCTATCACAAAAGTTGTAGCTAACTCACTTACCTTTCCAAAAACAAAATATTCACTTTGTGGAGGTTCCTACATGGGGAGTAGTGATTTGTACATTTGTACATTAACGTTCATAAAAATTTCGCATAAAATAGGCCCCAATAAAAAGCACTTTTTGAAATTTTAACTTTTTGAACATTTTGTATCCTTTTCCAGTAGCCCTGTGTGTTAGCTTTGCAATGCGTGAAGTTTCACCTAAAAATCATTTTTGTAGCCCAAGTTATGACCAAAATACTAAAGGTATGCTGGAATGTACCTCAAAATGCACCACAGTCACTTCCTTTGAGCTTTTGGCCACTTTCTTGCAAGAAATTTGGAATAGTTCCAACACAAAAGTCGTAGCTAATTCACTTAAGTTTCTAAAAATAATTGAGTTACTTTGGGGAGGTTCCTACAGTAGGAGTTGTGATCGTGCATTTATACATTAACATTCGTATAAAGTTCACATCTAATTAGCCCCAAATAAAAAGCACTTTTTGAAATTTTCTTTTCATTTTCTATTATCCCTATGTGTTAGCTTTCCAACGCGTCTTGTTTCACTTAAAAATCATTTTTTTAGCTCAAGATATGATCAAAATACTTTAGGTATGCCGAAAACTACCTTACAATGCACCACTGTCACTTCCTTTGAGCTTTTGGAACCTTTCTTGCCAGAACTTTGGAATGGTTCTATCACAAAAGTTGTAGCTAACTCACTTACCTTTCCGAAAACAAAATATTCACTTTGTGGAGGTTCTTACATGGGGAGTAGTGATTTGTGCATTTGTACATTAACGTTCATAAAAATTTCGCATACAATAGGCCCCAATAAAAAGCACTTTTTGAAATTTCAACTTTTTGAACATTTTGTATCCTTTTCCAGTAGCCCTGTGTGTTAGCTTTGCAATGCATAAAGTTTCACCTAAAAATCATTTTTGTAGCCCAAGTTATGACCAAAATACTAAAGGTATGCTTGAAAGTACCTCAAAATGCACCACAGTCACTTCCTTTGAGCTTTTGGCCACTTTCTTGCAAGAAATTTGGAATGGTTCCAACACAAAAGTCGTAGCTAATTCACTTAAGTTTCTAAAAATAATCGAGTCACTTTGGGGAGGTTCCTACAGTAGGAGTTGTGATCGTGCATTTATACATTAACGTTCGTATAAAGTTCACATCTAATTAGCCCCAAATAAAAAGCACTTTTTGAAATTTTCTTTTCATTTTCTAGTATCCCTATGTGTTAGCTTTCCAACGCGTCTTGTTTCACTTAAAAATCATTTTTTTAGCCCAAGATATGATCAAAATACTTTAGGTATGCCGAAAACTACCTTACAATGCACCACTGTCACTTCCTTTGAGCTTTTGGAACCTTTCTTGCAAGAACTTTGGAATGGTTCTATCACAAAAGTTGTAGCTAACTCACTTACCTTTCCAAAAACAAAATATTCACTTTGTGGAGGTTCCTACATGGGGAGTAGTGATTTGTGCATTTGTACATTAACGTTCATAAAAATTTCGCATAAAATAGGCCCCAATAAAAAGCACTTTTTGAAATTTTAACTTTTTGAACATTTTGTATCCTTTTCCAGTAGCCCTGTGTGTTAGCTTTGCAATGCATCAAGTTTCACCTAAAAATCATTTTTGTAGCCCATGTTATGACCAAAATACTAAAGGTATGCTGGAAAGTACCTCAAAATGCACCACAGTCACTTCCTTTGAGCTTTTGGCCACTTTTTTGCAAGAAATTTGGAATGGTTCCAACACAAAAGTTCTAGCTAATTCACTTAGCTTTCTAAAAATAATCGATTCACTTTGGGGAGGTTCCTACAGTAGGAGTTGTGATCGTGCATTTATACATTAACGTTCGTATAAAGTTCACATCTAATTAGCCCAAAATAAAAAGCACTTTTTGAAATTTTCTTTTCATTTTCTAGTAGCCCTATGTGTTAGCTTTCCAACGCGTCTTGTTTCACTTAAAAATCATTTTTTTAGCCCAAGATATGATCAAAATACTTTAGGTATGCCGAAAACTACCTTACAATGCACCACTGTCACTTCCTTTGAGCTTTTGGAACCTTTCTTGCAAGAACTTTGGAATGGTTCTATCACAAAAGTTGTAGCTAACTCACTTACCTTTCAAAAAACAAAAGATTCACGTTGTGGAGGTTCCTACATGGGGAGTAGTGATTTGTGCATTTGTACATTAACGTTCATATAAATTTCGCATACAATAGGCCCTACTAAAAAGCACTTTTTGAAATTTCAACTTTTTGAACATTTTGTATCCTTTTCCAATAGCCCTGTGTGTTAGCTTTGCAATACATAAAGTTTCACCTAAAAATTACTTTTGTAGCCCAAGTTATGACCAAAATACTAAAGGTATGCTGGAAAGTACCTCAAAATGCACCACATTCACTTCCTTTGAGCTTTTGGCCACTTTCTTGCAAGAAATTTGGAATGGTTCCAACACAAAAGTTGTAGCTAATTCACTTAAGTTTCTAAAAGTAATCGAGTCACTTTGGGGAGGTTCCTACAGTAGGAGTTGTGATCGTGCATTTATACATTAACGTTCGTATAAAGTTCACATCTAATTAGCCCCAAATAAAAAGCACTTTTTGAAATTTTCTTTTCATTTTCTAGTAGCCCTATGTGTTAGCTTTCCAACGCATCTTGTTTCACTTAAAAATCATTTTTTTAGCCCAAGATATGATCAAAATACTTTAGGTATGCCGAAAACTACCTTACAATGCACCACTGTCACTTCCTTTGAGCTTTTGGAACCTTTCTTGCAAGAACTTTGGAATGGTTCTATCACAAAAGTTGTAGCTAACTCACTTACCTTTCCAAAAACAAAATATTCACTTTGTGGAGGTTCCTACATGGGGAGTAGTGATTTGTGCATTTGTACATTAACGTTCATAAAAATTTCGCATAAAATAGGCCCCAATAAAAAGCACTTTTTGAAATTTTAACTTTTTGAACATTTTGTATCCTTTTCCAGTAGCCCTGTGTGTTAGCTTTGCAATGCATCAAGTTTCACCTAAAAATCATTTTTTTAGCCCAAGTTATGACCAAAATACTAAAGGTATGCTGTAAAGTACCTCAAAATGCACCACAGTCACTTCCTTTGAGCTTTTGGCCACTTTCTTGCAAGAAATTTGGAATGGTTCCAACACAAAAGTTCTAGCTAATTCACTTAGCTTTCTAAAAATAATCGATTCACTTTGGGGAGGTTCCTACAGTAGGAGTTGTGATCGTGCATTTATACATTAACGTTCGTATAAAGTTCACATCTAATTAGCCCAAAATAAAAAGCACTTTTTGAAATTTTCTTTTCATTTTCTAGTAGCCCTATGTGTTAGCTTTCCAACGCGTCTTGTTTCACTTAAAAATCATTTTTTTAGCCCAAGATATGATCAAAATACTTTAGGTATGCCGAAAACTACCTTACAATGCACCACTGTCACTTCCTTTGAGCTTTTGGAACCTTTCTTGCAAGAACTTTGGAATGGTTCTATCACAAAAGTTGTAGCTAACTCACTTACCTTTCAAAAAACAAAAGATTCACGTTGTGGAGGTTCCTACATGGGGAGTAGTGATTTGTGCATTTGTACATTAACGTTCATATAAATTTCGCATACAATAGGCCCTACTAAAAAGCACTTTTTGAAATTTCAACTTTTTGAACATTTTGTATCCTTTTCCAATAGCCCTGTGTGTTAGCTTTGCAATACATAAAGTTTCACCTAAAAATTACTTTTGTAGCCCAAGTTATGACCAAAATACTAAAGGTATGCTGGAAAGTACCTCAAAATGCACCACATTCACTTCCTTTGAGCTTTTGGCCACTTTCTTGCAAGAAATTTGGAATGGTTCCAACACAAAAGTTGTAGCTAATTCACTTAAGTTTCTAAAAGTAATCGAGTCACTTTGGGGAGGTTCCTACAGTAGGAGTTGTGATCGTGCATTTATACATTAACGTTCGTATAAAGTTCACATCTAATTAGCCCCAAATAAAAAGTACTTTTTGAAATTTTCTTTTCATTTTCTAGTAGCCCTATGTGTTAGCTTTCCAACGCATCTTGTTTCACTTAAAAATCATTTTTTTAGCCCAAGATATGATCAAAATACTTTAGGTATGCCGAAAACTACCTTACAATGCACCACTGTCACTTCCTTTGAGCTTTTGGAACCTTTCTTGCAAGAACTTTGGAATGGTTCTATCACAAAAGTTGTAGCTAACTCACTTACCTTTCCGAAAACAAAATATTCACTTTGTGGAGGTTCTTACATGGGGAGTAGTGATTTGTGCATTTGTACATTAACGTTCATAAAAATTTCGCATACAATAGGCCCCAATAAAAAGCACTTTTTGAAATTTCAACTTTTTGAACATTTTGTATCCTTTTCCAGTAGCCCTGTGTGTTAGCTTTGCAATGCATAAAGTTTCACCTAAAAATCATTTTTGTAGCCCAAGTTATGACCAAAATACTAAAGGTATGCTTGAAAGTACCTCAAAATGCACCACAGTCACTTCCTTTGAGCTTTTGGCCACTTTTTTGCAAGAAATTTGGAATGGTTCCAACACAAAAGTCGTAGCTAATTCACTTAAGTTTCTAAAAATAATCGAGTCACTTTGGGGAGGTTCCTACAGTAGGAGTTGTGATCGTGCATTTATACATTAACGTTCGTATAAAGTTCACATCTAATTAGCCCCAAATAAAAAGCACTTTTTGAAATTTTCTTTTCATTTTCTAGTATCCCTATGTGTTAGCTTTCCAACGCGTCTTGTTTCACTTAAAAATCATTTTTTTAGCCCAAGATATGATCAAAATACTTTAGGTATGCCGAAAACTACCTTACAATGCACCACTGTCACTTCCTTTGAGCTTTTGGAACCTTTCTTGCAAGAACTTTGGAATGGTTCTATCACAAAAGTTGTAGCTAACTCACTTACCTTTCCAAAAACAAAATATTCACTTTGTGGAGGTTCCTACATGGGGAGTAGTGATTTGTGCATTTGTACATTAACGTTCATAAAAATTTCGCATAAAATAGGCCCCAATAAAAAGCACTTTTTGAAATTTCAACTTTTTGAACATTTTGTATCCTTTTCCAGTAGCCCTATGTGTTAGCTTTGCAATGCATCAAGTTTCACCTAAAAATCATTTTTGTAGCCCAAGTTATGACCAAAATACTAAAGGTATGCTGGAAAGTACCTCAAAATACACCACAGTCACTTCCTTTGAGCTTTTGGCCACTTTCTTGCAAGATATTTGGAATGGTTCCAACACAAAAGTTGTAGCTAATTCACTTAGCTTTCTAAAAATATTGGAGTGACTTCGGGGAGGTTCCTACAGCAGGAGTTGTGATCGTGCATTTATACATTAACGTTCGTATAAAGTTCACATCTAATTAGGCCCAAATAAAAAGCACTTTTTTGAAATTTTCTTTTCATTTTCTAGTATCCCTATGTGTTAGATTTCCAACGCATCTTTTTTCACTTAAAAATCTTTTTTTTAGCCCAAGATATGATCAAAATACTTTAGGTATGCCTAAAACTACCTTACAATGCACCACTGTCACTTCCTTTGAGCTTTTGGAACCTTTCTTGCAAGAACATTGGAATGGTTCTATCACAAAAGTTGTAGCTAACTCACTTACCCTTCCAAAAACAAAATATTCACTTTGTGGAGGTTCCTACATGGGGAGTAGTGATTTGTGCATTTGTACATTAACGTTCATAAAAATTTCGCATACAATAGGCCCCAATAAAAAGCACTTTTTGAAATTTCAACTTTTTGAACATTTTGTATCCTTTTCCAGTAGCCCTGTGTGTTAGCTTTGCAATGCATCAAGTTTCACCTAAAAATCATTTTTGTTGCCCAAGTTATAACCAAAATACTTAAGGTATGCTGGAAAGTACCTCAAAATGCACCACAGTCGCTTCCTTTGAGCTTTTGGCCACTTTCTTGCAAGAAATTTGGAATGGTTCCAACACAAAAGTTGTAGCTAATTCACTTAGCTTTCTAAAAATATTCGAGTCACTTCGGGGAGGTTCCTACATTAGGAGTTGTGATCGTGCATTTATACATTAACGTTCGTATAAAGTTCACATCTAATTAGCCCCAAATAAAAAGCACTTTTTTGAAATTTTCTTTTCATTTTCTAGTATCCCTATGTGTTAGATTTCCAACGCATCTTTTTTCACTTAAAAATCTTTTTTTTAGCCCAAGATACGATCAAAATACTTTAGGTATGCCTAAAACTACCTTACAATGCACCACTGTCACTTCCTTTGAGCTTTTGGAACCTTTCTTGCAAGAACATTGGAATGGTTCTATCACAAAAGTTGTAGCTAACTCACTTACCCTTCCAAAAACAAAATATTCACTTTGTGGAGGTTCCTACATGGGGAGTAGTGATTTGTGCATTTGTACATTAACGTTCATAAAAATTTCGCATACAATAGGCCCCAATAAAAAGCACTTTTTGAAATTTCAACTTTTTGAACATTTTGTATCCTTTTCCAGTAGCCCTGTGTGTTAGCTTTGCAATGCATCAAGTTTCGCCTAAAAATCATTTTTGTTGCCCAAGTTATAACCAAAATACTTAAGGTATGCTGGAAAGTACCTCAAAATGCACCACAGTCACTTCCTTTGAGCTTTTGGCCACTTTCTTGCAAGAAATTTGGAATGGTTCCAACACAAAAGTTGTAGCTAATTCACTTAGCTTTCTAAAAATATTCGAGTCACTTCGGGGAGGTTCCTACAGTAGGAGTTGTGATCGTGCATTTATACATTAACGTTCGTATAAAGTTCACATCTAATTAGCCCCAAATAAAAAGCACTTTTTGAAATTTTCTTTTCATTTTCTAGTATCCCTATGTGTTAGCTTTCCGACGCATCTTGTTTCACTTAAAAATCATTTTTTTAGCCCAAGATATGATCAAAAAACTTTAGGTATGCCGAAAACTACCTTACAATGCACCACTGTCACTTCCTTTGAGCTTTTGGAACCTTTCTTGCAAGAACTTTGGAATGGTTCTATCACAAAAGTTGTAGCTAACTCACTTACCTTTCCAAAAACAAAATATTCACTTTGTGGAGGTTCCTACATGGGGAGTAGTGATTTGTACATTTGTACATTAACGTTCATAAAAATTTCGCATAAAATAGGCCCCAATAAAAAGCACTTTTTGAAATTTTAACTTTTTGAACATTTTGTATCCTTTTCCAGTAGCCCTGTGTGTTAGCTTTGCAATGCGTGAAGTTTCACCTAAAAATCATTTTTGTAGCCCAAGTTATGACCAAAATACTAAAGGTATGCTGGAAAGTACCTCAAAATGCACCACAGTCACTTCCTTTGAGCTTTTGGCCACTTTCTTGCAAGAAATTTGGAATAGTTCCAACACAAAAGTCGTAGCTAATTCACTTAAGTTTCTAAAAATAATTGAGTTACTTTGGGGAGGTTCCTACAGTAGGAGTTGTGATCGTGCATTTATACATTAACGTTCGTATAAAGTTCACATCTAATTAGCCCCAAATAAAAAGCACTTTTTGAAATTTTCTTTTCATTTTCTATTATCCCTATGTGTTAGCTTTCCAACGCGTTTTGTTTCACTTAAAAATCATTTTTTTAGCCCAAGATATGATCAAAAAACTTTAGGTATGCCGAAAACTACCTTACAATGCACCACTGTCACTTCCTTTGAGCTTTTGGAACCTTTCTTGCAAGAACTTTGGAATGGTTCTATCACAAAAGTTGTAGCTAACTCACTTACCTTTCCAAAAACAAAATATTCACTTTGTGGAGGTTCCTACATGGGGAGTAGTGATTTGTACATTTGTACATTAACGTTCATAAAAATTTCGCATAAAATAGGCCCCAATAAAAAGCACTTTTTGAAATTTTAACTTTTTGAACATTTTGTATCCTTTTCCAGTAGCCCTGTGTGTTAGCTTTGCAATGCGTGAAGTTTCACCTAAAAATCATTTTTGTAGCCCAAGTTATGACCAAAATACTAAAGGTATGCTGGAAAGTACCTCAAAATGCACCACAGTCACTTCCTTTGAGCTTTTGGCCACTTTCTTGCAAGAAATTTGGAATAGTTCCAACACAAAAGTCGTAGCTAATTCACTTAAGTTTCTAAAAATAATTGAGTTACTTTGGGGAGGTTCCTACAGTAGGAGTTGTGATCGTGCATTTATACATTAACGTTCGTATAAAGTTCACATCTAATTAGCCCCAAATAAAAAGCACTTTTTGAAATTTTCTTTTCATTTTCTATTATCCCTATGTGTTAGCTTTCCAACGCGTCTTGTTTCACTTAAAAATCATTTTTTTAGCTCAAGATATGATCAAAATACTTTAGGTATGCCGAAAACTACCTTACAATGCACCACTGTCACTTCCTTTGAGCTTTTGGAACCTTTCTTGCAAGAACTTTGGAATGGTTCTATCACAAAAGTTGTAGCTAACTCACTTACCTTTCCAAAAACAAAATATTCACTTTGTGGAGGTTCCTACATGGGGAGTAGTGATTTGTGCATTTGTACATTAACGTTCATAAAAATTTCGCATAAAATAGGCCCCAATAAAAAGCACTTTTTGAAATTTCAACTTTTTGAACATTTTGTATCCTTTTCCAGTAGCCCTGTGTGTTAGCTTTGCAATGCATCAAGTTTCACCTAAAAATCATTTTTGTACCCCATGTTATGACCAAAATACTAAAGGTATGCTGGAAAGTACCTCAAAATGCACCACAGTCACTTCCTTTGAGCTTTTGGCCACTTTCTTGCAAGAAATTTGGAATGGTTCCAACACAAAAGTTGTAGCTAATTCACTTAGCTTTCTAAAAATATTGGAGTCACTTCGGGGAGGTTCCTACAGCAGGAGTTGTGATCGTGCATTTATACATTAACGTTCGTATAAAGTTCACATCTAATTAGCCCCAAATAAAAAGCACTTTTTGAAATTTTCTTTTCATTTTCTAGTATCCCTATGTGTTAGCTTTCCAACGCATCTTGTTTCACTTAAAAATCATTTTTTTAGCCCAAGATATGATCAAAATACTTTAGGTATGCCGAAAACTACCTTACAATGCACCACTGTCACTTCCTTTGAGCTTTTGGAACCTTTCTTGCAAGAACTTTGGAATGGTTCTATCACAAAAGTTGTAGCTAACTCACTTATCTTTCCAAAAACAAAATATTCACTTTTTGGAGGTTCCTACATGGGGAGTAGTGATTTGTGCATTTGTACATTAACGTTCATAAAAATTTCGCATACAATAGGCCCCAATAAAAAGCACTTTTTGAAATTTCAACTTTTTGAACATTTTGTATCCTTTTCCAGTAGGCCTGTGTGTTAGCTTTGCAATGCATCAAGTTTCACCTAAAAATCATTTTTGTAGCCCAAGTTATGACCAAAATACTAAAGGTATGCTGGAAAGTACCTCAAAATGCACCACAGTCACTTCCTTTGAGCTTTTGGCCACTTTCTTGCAAGATATTTGGAATGGTTCCAACACAAAAGTTGTAGCTAATTCACTTAGCTTTCTAAAAATATTGGAGTCACTTCGGGGAGGTTCCTACAGCAGGAGTTGTGATCGTGCATTTATACATTAACGTTCGTATAAAGTTCACATCTAATTAGCCCCAAATAAAAAGCACTTTTTTGAAATTTTCTTTTCATTTTCTAGTATCCCTATGTGTTAGATTTCCAACGCATCTTTTTTCACTTAAAAATCTTTTTTTTAGCCCAAGATATGATCAAAATACTTTAGGTATGCCGAAAACTACCTTACAATGCACCACTGTCACTTCCTTTGAGCTTTTGGAACCTTTCTTGCAAGAACATTGGAATGGTTCTATCACAAAAGTTGTAGCTAACTCACTTACCCTTCCAAAAACAAAATATTCACTTTGTGGAGGTTCCTACATGGGGAGTAGTGATTTGTGCATTTGTACATTAACGTTCATAAAAATTTCGCATACAATAGGCCCCAATAAAAAGCACTTTTTGAAATTTCAACTTTTTGAACATTTTGTATCCTTTTCCAGTAGCCCTGTGTGTTAGCTTTGCAATGCATCAAGTTTCACCTAAAAATCATTTTTGTAGCCCAAGTTATAACCAAAATACTTAAGGTATGCTGGAAAGTACCTCAAAATGCACCACAGTCACTTCCTTTGAGCTTTTGGCCACTTTCTTGCAAGAAATTTGGAATGGTTCCAACATAAAACTTGTAGCTAATTCACTTAGCTTTCTAAAAATATTCGAGTCACTTCGGGGAGGTTCCTACAGTAGGAGTTGTGATCGTGCATTTATACATTAACGTTCGTATAAAGTTCACATCTAATTAGCCCCAAATAAAAAGCACTTTTTGAAATTTTCTTTTCATTTTCTAGTATCCCTATGTGTTAGCTTTCCAACGCGTCTTGTGAATTTCACTTAAAAATCATTTTTTTAGCCCAAGATATGATCAAAATACTTTAGGTATGCCGAAAACTACCTTACAATGCACCACTGTCACTTCCTTTGAGCTTTTGGAACCTTTCTTGCAAGAACTTTGGAATGGTTCTATCACAAAAGTTGTAGTTAACTCACTTACCTTTCCAAAAACAAAATATTCACTTTGTGGAGGTTCCTACATGGGGAGTAGTGATTTGTACATTTGTACATTAACGTTCATAAAAATTTCGCATAAAATAGGCCCCAATAAAAAGCACTTTTTGAAATTTTAACTTTTTGAACATTTTGTATCCTTTTCCAGTAGCCCTGTGTGTTAGCTTTGCAATGCATCAAGTTTCACCTAAAAATCATTTTTGTAGCCCAAGTTATGACCAAAATACTAAAGGTATGCTGGAAAGTACCTCAAAATGCACCACAGTCACTTCCTTTGAGCTTTTGGCCACTTTCTTGCAAGAAATTTGGAATGGTTCCAACACAAAAGTCGTAGCTAATTCACTTAAGTTTCTAAAAATAATTGAGTCACTTTGGGGAGGTTCCTACAGTAGGAGTTGTGATCGTGCATTTATACATTAACGTTCGTATAAAGTTCACATCTAATTAGCCCCAAATAAAAAGCACTTTTTGAAATTTTCTTTTCATTTTCTATTATCCCTATGTGTTAGCTTTCCAACGCGTCTTGTTTCACTTAAAAATCATTTTTTTAGCTCAAGATATGATCAAAATACTTTAGGTATGCCGAAAACTACCTTACAATGCACCACTGTCATTTCCTTTGAGCTTTTGGAACCTTTCTTGCAAGAACTTTGGAATGGTTCTATCACAAAAGTTGTAGCTAACTCACTTACCTTTCCAAAAACAAAATATTCACTTTGTGGAGGTTCCTACATGGGGAGTAGTGATTTGTGCATTTGTACATTAACGTTCATAAAAATTTCGCATAAAATAGGCCCCAATAAAAAGCACTTTTTGAAATTTCAACTTTTTGAACATTTTGTATCCTTTTCCAGTAGCCCTGTGTGTTAGCTTTCCAATGCATCAAGTTTCACCTAAAAATCATTTTTGTACCCCAAGTTATGACCAAAATACTAAAGGTATGCTGGAAAGTACCTCAAAATGCACCACAGTCACTTCCTTTGAGCTTTTGGCCACTTTCTTGCAAGAAAATTGGAATGGTTCCAACACAAAAGTTGTAGCCAATTCACTTAGCTTTCTAAAAATATTGGAGTCACTTCGGGGAGGTTCCTACAGCAGGAGTTGTGATCGTGCATTTATACATTAACGTTCGTATAAAGTTCACATCTAATTAGCCCCAAATAAAAAGCACTTTTTGAAATTTTCTTTTCATTTTCTAGTATCCCTATGTGTTAGCTTTCCAACGCATCTTGTTTCACTTAAAAATCATTTTTTTAGCCCAAGATATGATCAAAATATTTTAGGTATGCCGAAAACTACCTTACAATGCACCACTGTCACTTCCTTTGAGCTTTTGGAACATTTCTTGCAAGAACTTTGGAATGGTTCTATCACAAAAGTTGTAGCTAACTCACTTACCTTTCCAAAAACAAAATATTCACTTTGTGGAGGTTCCTACATGGGGAGTAGTGATTTGTGCATTTGTACATTAACGTTCATAAAAATTTCGCATACAATAGGCCCCAATAAAAAGCACTTTTTGAAATTTCAACTTTTTGAACATTTTGTATCCTTTTCCAGTAGGCCTGTGTGTTAGCTTTGCAATGCATCAAGTTTCACCTAAAAATCATTTTTGTAGCCCAAGTTATGACCAAAATACTAAAGGTATGCTGGAAAGTACCTCAAAATGCACCACAGTCACTTCCTTTGAGCTTTTGGCCACTTTCTTGCAAGATATTTGGAATGGTTCCAACACAAAAGTTGTAGCTAATTCACTTAGCTTTCTAAAAATATTGGAGTCACATCGGGGAGGTTCTTACAGCAGGAGTTGTGATCGTGCATTTATACATTAACGTTCGTATAAAGTTCACATCTAATTAGCCCCAAATAAAAAGCACTTTTTTGAAATTTTCTTTTCATTTTCTAGTATCCCTATGTGTTAGATTTCCAACGCATCTTTTTTCACTTAAAAATCTTTTTTTTTAGCCCAAGATATGATCAAAATACTTTAGGTATGCCGAAAACTACCTTACAATGCACCACTGTCACTTCCTTTGAGCTTTTGGAACCTTTCTTGCAAGAACATTGGAATGGTTCTATCACAAAAGTTGTAGCTAACTCACTTACCCTTCCAAAAACAAAATATTCACTTTGTGGAGGTTCCTACATGGGGAGTAGTGATTTGTGCATTTGTACATTAACGTTCATAAAAATTTCGCATACAATAGGCCCCAATAAAAAGCACTTTTTGAAATTTCAACTTTTTGAACATTTTGTATCCTTTTCCAGTAGCCCTGTGTGTTAGCTTTGCAATGCATCAAGTTTCACCTAAAAATCATTTTTGTAGCCCAAGTTATAACCAAAATACTTAAGGTATGCTGGAAAGTACCTCAAAATGCACCACAGTCACTTCCTTTGAGCTTTTGGCCACTTTCTTGCAAGAAATTTGGAATGGTTCCAACATAAAACTTGTAGCTAATTCACATAGCTTTCTAAAAATATTCGATTCACTTCGGGGAGGTTCCTACAGTAGGAGTTGTGATCGTGCATTTATACATTAACGTTCGTATAAAGTTCACATCTAATTAGCCCCAAATAAAAAGCACTTTTTGAAATTTTCTTTTCATTTTCTAGTATCCCTATGTGTTAGCTTTCCAACGCGTCTTGTGAATTTCACTTAAAAATCATTTTTTTAGCCCAAGATATGATCAAAATACTTTAGATATGCCGAAAACTACCTTACAATGCACCACTGTCACTTCCTTTGAGCTTTTGGAACCTTTCTTGCAAGAACTTTGGAATGGTTCTATCACAAAAGTTGTAGCTAACTCACTTACCTTTCCAAAAACAAAATATTCACTTTGTGGAGGTTCCTACATGGGGAGTAGTGATTTGTACATTTGTACATTAACGTTCATAAAAATTTCGCATAAAATAGGCCCCAATAAAAAGCACTTTTTGAAATTTCAACTTTTTGAAAATTTTGTATCCTTTTCCAGTAGCCCTGTGTGTTAGCTTTGCAATGCATCAAGTTTCACCTAAAAATCATTTTTGTAGCCCAAGTTATGACCAAAATACTAAAGGTATGCTGGAAAGTACCTCAAAATGCACCACAGTCACTTCCTTTGAGCTTTTGGCCACTTTCTTGCAAGAAATTTGGAATGGTTCCAACACAAAAGTCGTAGCTAATTCACTTAAGTTTCTAAAAATAATTGAGTCACTTTGGGGAGGTTCCTACAGTAGGAGTTGTGATCGTGCATTTATACATTAACGTTCGTATAAAGTTCACATCTAATTAGCCCCAAATAAAAAGCACTTTTTGAAATTTTCTTTTCATTTTCTATTATCCCTATGTGTTAGCTTTCCAACGCGTCTTGTTTCACTGAAAAATCATTTTTTTAGCTCAAGATATGATCAAAATACTTTAGGTATGCCGAAAACTACCTTACAATGCACCACTGTCACTTCCTTTGAGCTTTTGGAACCTTTCTTGCAAGAACTTTGGAATGGTTCTATCACAAAAGTTGTAGCTAACTCACTTACCTTTCCAAAAACAAAATATTCACTTTGTGGAGGTTCCTACATGGGGAGTAGTGATTTGTGCATTTGTACATTAACGTTCATAAAAATTTCGCATAAAATAGGCCCCAATAAAAAGCACTTTTTGAAATTTCAACTTTTTGAACATTTTGTATCCTTTTCCAGTAGCCCTGTGTGTTAGCTTTGCAATGCATCAAGTTTCACCTAAAAATCATTTTTGTACCCCAAGTTATGACCAAAATACTAAAGGTATGCTGGAAAGTACCTCAAAATGCACCACAGTCACTTCCTTTGAGCTTTTGGCCACTTTCTTGCAAGAAATTTGGAATGGTTCCAACACAAAAGTTGTAGCTAATTCACTTAGCTTTCTAAAAATATTGGAGTCACTTCGGGGAGGTTCATACGGCAGGAGTTGTGATCGTGCATTTATACATTAACGTTCGTATAAAGTTCACATCTAATTAGCCCCAAATAAAAAGCACTTTTTGAAATTTTCTTTTCATTTTCTAGTATCCCTATGTGTTAGATTTCCAACGCATCTTTTTTCACCTAAAAATCTTTTTTTTTAGCCCAAGATATGATCAAAATACTTTAGGTATGCCGAAAACTACCTTACAATGCACCACTGTCACTTCCTTTGAGCTTTTGGAACCTTTCTTGCAAGAACATTGGAATGGTTCTATCACAAAAGTTGTAGCTAACTCACTTACCCTTCCAAAAACAAAATATTCACTTTGTGGAGGTTCCTACATGGGGAGTAGTGATTTGTGCATTTGTACATTAACGTTCATAAAAATTTCGCATACAATAGGCCCCAATAAAAAGCACTTTTTGAAATTTCAACTTTTTGAACATTTTGTATCCTTTTCCAGTAGCCCTGTGTGTTAGCTTTGCAATGCATCAAGTTTCACCTAAAAATCATTTTTGTAGCCCAAGTTATAACCAAAATACTTAAGGTATGCTGGAAAGTACCTCAAAATGCACCACAGTCACTTCCTTTGAGCTTTTGGCCACTTTCTTGCAAGATATTTGGAATGGTTCCAACACAAAAGTTGTAGCTAATTCACTTAGCTTTCTAAAAATATTGGAGTCACATCGGGGAGGTTCTTACAGCAGGAGTTGTGATCGTGCATTTATACATTAACGTTCGTATAAAGTTCACATCTAATTAGCCCCAAATAAAAAGCACTTTTTTGAAATTTTCTTTTCATTTTCTAGTATCCCTATGTGTTAGATTTCCAACGCATCTTTTTTCACTTAAAAATCTTTTTTTTTAGCCCAAGATATGATCAAAATACTTTAGGTATGCCGAAAACTACCTTACAATGCACCACTGTCACTTCCTTTGAGCTTTTGGAACCTTTCTTGCAAGAACATTGGAATGGTTCTATCACAAAAGTTGTAGCTAACTCACTTACCCTTCCAAAAACAAAATATTCACTTTGTGGAGGTTCCTACATGGGGAGTAGTGATTTGTGCATTTGTACATTAACGTTCATAAAAATTTCGCATACAATAGGCCCCAATAAAAAGCACTTTTTGAAATTTCAACTTTTTGAACATTTTGTATCCTTTTCCAGTAGCCCTGTGTGTTAGCTTTGCAATGCATCAAGTTTCACCTAAAAATCATTTTTGTAGCCCAAGTTATAACCAAAATACTTAAGGTATGCTGGAAAGTACCTCAAAATGCACCACAGTCACTTCCTTTGAGCTTTTGGCCACTTTCTTGCAAGAAATTTGGAATGGTTCCAACATAAAACTTGTAGCTAATTCACATAGCTTTCTAAAAATATTCGATTCACTTCGGGGAGGTTCCTACAGTAGGAGTTGTGATCGTGCATTTATACATTAACGTTCGTATAAAGTTCACATCTAATTAGCCCCAAATAAAAAGCACTTTTTGAAATTTTCTTTTCATTTTCTAGTATCCCTATGTGTTAGCTTTCCAACGCGTCTTGTGAATTTCACTTAAAAATCATTTTTTTAGCCCAAGATATGATCAAAATACTTTAGATATGCCGAAAACTACCTTACAATGCACCACTGTCACTTCCTTTGAGCTTTTGGAACCTTTCTTGCAAGAACTTTGGAATGGTTCTATCACAAAAGTTGTAGCTAACTCACTTACCTTTCCAAAAACAAAATATTCACTTTGTGGAGGTTCCTACATGGGGAGTAGTGATTTGTACATTTGTACATTAACGTTCATAAAAATTTCGCATAAAATAGGCCCCAATAAAAAGCACTTTTTGAAATTTCAACTTTTTGAAAATTTTGTATCCTTTTCCAGTAGCCCTGTGTGTTAGCTTTGCAATGCATCAAGTTTCACCTAAAAATCATTTTTGTAGCCCAAGTTATGACCAAAATACTAAAGGTATGCTGGAAAGTACCTCAAAATGCACCACAGTCACTTCCTTTGAGCTTTTGGCCACTTTCTTGCAAGAAATTTGGAATGGTTCCAACACAAAAGTCGTAGCTAATTCACTTAAGTTTCTAAAAATAATTGAGTCACTTTGGGGAGGTTCCTACAGTAGGAGTTGTGATCGTGCATTTATACATTAACGTTCGTATAAAGTTCACATCTAATTAGCCCCAAATAAAAAGCACTTTTTGAAATTTTCTTTTCATTTTCTATTATCCCTATGTGTTAGCTTTCCAACGCGTCTTGTTTCACTGAAAAATCATTTTTTTAGCTCAAGATATGATCAAAATACTTTAGGTATGCCGAAAACTACCTTACAATGCACCACTGTCACTTCCTTTGAGCTTTTGGAACCTTTCTTGCAAGAACTTTGGAATGGTTCTATCACAAAAGTTGTAGCTAACTCACTTACCTTTCCAAAAACAAAATATTCACTTTGTGGAGGTTCCTACATGGGGAGTAGTGATTTGTGCATTTGTACATTAACGTTCATAAAAATTTCGCATAAAATAGGCCCCAATAAAAAGCACTTTTTGAAATTTCAACTTTTTGAACATTTTGTATCCTTTTCCAGTAGCCCTGTGTGTTAGCTTTGCAATGCATCAAGTTTCACCTAAAAATCATTTTTGTACCCCAAGTTATGACCAAAATACTAAAGGTATGCTGGAAAGTACCTCAAAATGCACCACAGTCACTTCCTTTGAGCTTTTGGCCACTTTCTTGCAAGAAATTTGGAATGGTTCCAACACAAAAGTTGTAGCTAATTCACTTAGCTTTCTAAAAATATTGGAGTCACTTCGGGGAGGTTCATACGGCAGGAGTTGTGATCGTGCATTTATACATTAACGTTCGTATAAAGTTCACATCTAATTAGCCCCAAATAAAAAGCACTTTTTGAAATTTTCTTTTCATTTTCTAGTATCCCTATGTGTTAGATTTCCAACGCATCTTTTTTCACCTAAAAATCTTTTTTTTTAGCCCAAGATATGATCAAAATACTTTAGGTATGCCGAAAACTACCTTACAATGCACCACTGTCACTTCCTTTGAGCTTTTGGAACCTTTCTTGCAAGAACATTGGAATGGTTCTATCACAAAAGTTGTAGCTAACTCACTTACCCTTCCAAAAACAAAATATTCACTTTGTGGAGGTTCCTACATGGGGAGTAGTGATTTGTGCATTTGTACATTAACGTTCATAAAAATTTCGCATACAATAGGCCCCAATAAAAAGCACTTTTTGAAATTTCAACTTTTTGAACATTTTGTATCCTTTTCCAGTAGCCCTGTGTGTTAGCTTTGCAATGCATCAAGTTTCACCTAAAAATCATTTTTGTAGCCCAAGTTATAACCAAAATACTTAAGGTATGCTGGAAAGTACCTCAAAATGCACCACAGTCACTTCCTTTGAGCTTTTGGCCACTTTCTTGCAAGAAATTTGGAATGGTTCCAACATAAAACTTGTAGCTAATTCACATAGCTTTCTAAAAATATTCGAGTCACTTCGGGGAGGTTCCTACAGTAGGAGTTGTGATCGTGCATTTATACATTAACGTTCGTATAAAGTTCACATCTAATTAGCCCCAAATAAAAAGCACTTTTTGAAATTTTCTTTTCATTTTCTAGTATCCCTATGTGTTAGCTTTCCAACGCGTCTTGTGAATTTCACTTAAAAATCATTTTTTTAGCCCAAGATATGATCAAAATACTTTAGATATGCCGAAAACTACCTTACAATGCACCACTGTCACTTCCTTTGAGCTTTTGGAACCTTTCTTGCAAGAACTTTAGAATGGTTCTATCACAAAAGTTGTAGCTAACTCACTTACCTTTCCAAAAACAAAATATTCACTTTGTGGAGGTTCCTACATGGGGAGTAGTGATTTGTACATTTGTACATTAACGTTCATAAAAATTTCGCATAAAATAGGCCCCAATAAAAAGCACTTTTTGAAATTTCAACTTTTTGAAAATTTTGTATCCTTTTCCAGTAGCCCTGTGTGTTAGCTTTGCAATGCATCAAGTTTCACCTAAAAATCATTTTTGTACCCCAAGTTATGACCAAAATACTAAAGGTATGCTGGAAAGTACCTCAAAATGCACCACAGTCACTTCCTTTGAGCTTTTGGCCACTTTCTTGCAAGAAATTTGGAATGGTTCCAACACAAAAGTCGTAGCTAATTCACTTAAGTTTCTAAAAATAATTGAGTCACTTTGGGGAGGTTCCTACAGTAGGAGTTGTGATCGTGCATTTATACATTAACGTTCGTATAAAGTTCACATCTAATTAGCCCCAAATAAAAAGCACTTTTTGAAATTTTCTTTTCATTTTCTATTATCCCTATGTGTTAGCTTTCCAACGCGTCTTGTTTCACTGAAAAATCATTTTTTTAGCTCAAGATATGATCAAAATACTTTAGGTATGCCGAAAACTACCTTACAATGCACCACTGTCACTTCCTTTGAGCTTTTGGAACCTTTCTTGCAAGAACTTTGGAATGGTTCTATCACAAAAGTTGTAGCTAACTCACTTACCTTTCCAAAAACAAAATATTCACTTTGTGGAGGTTCCTACATGGGGAGTAGTGATTTGTGCATTTGTACATTAACGTTCATAAAAATTTCGCATAAAATAGGCCCCAATAAAAAGCACTTTTTGAAATTTCAACTTTTTGAACATTTTGTATCCTTTTCCAGTAGCCCTGTGTGTTAGCTTTGCAATGCATCAAGTTTCACCTAAAAATCATTTTTGTACCCCAAGTTATGACCAAAATACTAAAGGTATGCTGGAAAGTACCTCAAAATGCACCACAGTCACTTCCTTTGAGCTTTTGGCCACTTTCTTGCAAGAAATTTGGAATGGTTCCAACACAAAAGTTGTAGCTAATTCACTTAGCTTTCTAAAAATATTGGAGTCACTTCGGGGAGGTTCATACGGCAGGAGTTGTGATCGTGCATTTATACATTAACGTTCGTATAAAGTTCACATCTAATTAGCCCCAAATAAAAAGCACTTTTTGAAATTTTCTTTTCATTTTCTAGTATCCCTATGTGTTAGCTTTCCAACGCATCTTGTTTCACTTAAAAATCATTTTTTTAGCCCAAGATATGATCAAAATACTTTAGGTATGCCGAAAACTACCTTACAATGCACCACTGTCACTTCCTTTGAGCTTTTGGAACCTTTCTTGCAAGAACTTTGGAATGGTTCTATCACAAAAGTTGTAGCTAACTCACTTACCTTTCCAAAAACAAAATATTCACTTTGTGGAGGTTCCTACATGGGGAGTAGTGATTTGTGCATTTGTACATTAACGTTCATAAAAATTTCGCATACAATAGGCCCCAATAAAAAGCACTTTTTGAAATTTCAACTTTTTGAACATTTTGTATCCTTTTCCAGTAGCCCTGTGTGTTAGCTTTGCAATGCATCAAGTTTCACCTAAAAATCATTTTTGTAGCCCAAGTTATAACCAAAATACTTAAGGTATGCTGGAAAGTACCTCAAAATGCACCACAGTCACTTCCTTTGAGCTTTTGGCCACTTTCTTGCAAGAAATTTGGAATGGTTCCAACATAAAACTTGTAGCTAATTCACATAGCTTTCTAAAAATATTCGAGTCACTTCGGGGAGGTTCCTACAGTAGGAGTTGTGATCGTGCATTTATACATTAACGTTCGTATAAAGTTCACATCTAATTAGCCCCAAATAAAAAGCACTTTTTGAAATTTTCTTTTCATTTTCTAGTATCCCTATGTGTTAGCTTTCCAACGCGTCTTGTGAATTTCACTTAAAAATCATTTTTTTAGCCCAAGATATGATCAAAATACTTTAGATATGCCGAAAACTACCTTACAATGCACCACTGTCACTTCCTTTGAGCTTTTGGAACCTTTCTTGCAAGAACTTTGGAATGGTTCTATCACAAAAGTTGTAGCTAACTCACTTACCTTTCCAAAAACAAAATATTCACTTTGTGGAGGTTCCTACATGGGGAGTAGTGATTTGTACATTTGTACATTAACGTTCATAAAAATTTCGCATAAAATAGGCCCCAATAAAAAGCACTTTTTGAAATTTCAACTTTTTGAACATTTTGTATCCTTTTCCAGTAGCCCTGTGTGTTAGCTTTGCAATGCATCAAGTTTCACCTAAAAATCATTTTTGTAGCCCAAGTTATGACCAAAATACTAAAGGTATGCTGGAAAGTACCTCAAAATGCACCACAGTCACTTCCTTTGAGCTTTTGGCCACTTTCTTGCAAGAAATTTGGAATGGTTCCAACACAAAAGTCGTAGCTAATTCACTTAAGTTTCTAAAAATAATTGAGTCACTTTGGGGAGGTTCCTACAGTAGGAGTTGTGATCGTGCATTTATACATTAACGTTCGTATAAAGTTCACATCTAATTAGCCCCAAATAAAAAGCACTTTTTGAAATTTTCTTTTCATTTTCTATTATCCCTATGTGTTAGCTTTCCAACGCGTCTTGTTTCACTGAAAAATCATTTTTTTAGCTCAAGATATGATCAAAATACTTTAGGTATGCCGAAAACTACCTTACAATGCACCACTGTCACTTCCTTTGAGCTTTTGGAACCTTTCTTGCAAGAACTTTGGAATGGTTCTATCACAAAAGTTGTAGCTAACTCACTTACCTTTCCAAAAACAAAATATTCACTTTGTGGAGGTTCCTACATGGGGAGTAGTGATTTGTGCATTTGTACATTAACGTTCATAAAAATTTCGCATAAAATAGGCCCCAATAAAAAGCACTTTTTGAAATTTCAACTTTTTGAACATTTTGTATCCTTTTCCAGTAGCCCTGTGTGTTAGCTTTGCAATGCATCAAGTTTCACCTAAAAATCATTTTTGTACCCCAAGTTATGACCAAAATACTAAAGGTATGCTGGAAAGTACCTCAAAATGCACCACAGTCACTTCCTTTGAGCTTTTGGCCACTTTCTTGCAAGAAATTTGGAATGGTTCCAACACAAAAGTTGTAGCTAATTCACTTAGCTTTCTAAAAATATTGGAGTCACTTCGGGGAGGTTCATACGGCAGGAGTTGTGATCGTGCATTTATACATTAACGTTCGTATAAAGTTCACATCTAATTAGCCCCAAATAAAAAGCACTTTTTGAAATTTTCTTTTCATTTTCTAGTATCCCTATGTGTTAGCTTTCCAACGCATCTTGTTTCACTTAAAAATCATTTTTTTAGCCCAAGATATGATCAAAATACTTTAGGTATGCCGAAAACTACCTTACAATGCACCACTGTCACTTCCTTTGAGCTTTTGGAACCTTTCTTGCAAGAACTTTGGAATGGTTCTATCACAAAAGTTGTAGCTAACTCACTTACCTTTCCAAAAACAAAATATTCACTTTGTGGAGGTTCCTACATGGGGAGTAGTGATTTGTGCATTTGTACATTAACGTTCATAAAAATTTCGCATACAATAGGCCCCAATAAAAAGCACTTTTTGAAATTTCAAATTTTTGAACATTTTGTATCCTTTTCCAGTAGGCCTGTGTGTTAGCTTTGCAATGCATCAAGTTTCACCTAAAAATCATTTTTGTAGCCCAAGTTATGACCAAAATACTAAAGGTATGCTGGAAAGTACCTCAAAATGCACCACAGTCACTTCCTTTGAGCTTTTGGCCACTTTCTTGCAAGATATTTGGAATGGTTCCAACACAAAAGTTGTAGCTAATTCACTTAGCTTTCTAAAAATATTGGAGTCACTGCGGGGAGGTTCCTACAGCAGGAGTTGTGATCGTGCATTTACACATTAACGTTCGTATAAAGTTCACATCTAATTAGCCCCAAATAAAAAGCACTTTTTTGAAATTTTCTTTTCATTTTCTAGTATCCCTATGTGTTAGATTTCCAACGCATCTTTTTTCACTTAAAAATCTTTTTTTTAGCCCAAGATATGATCAAAATACTTTAGGTATGCCGAAAACTACCTTACAATGCACCACTGTCACTTCCTTTGAGCTTTTGGAACCTTTCTTGCAAGAACATTGGAATGGTTCTATCACAAAAGTTGTAGCTAACTCACTTACCCTTCCAAAAACAAAATATTCACTTTGTGGAGGTTCCTACATGGGGAGTAGTGATTTGTGCATTTGTACATTAACGTTCATAAAAATTTCGCATACAATAGGCCCCAATAAAAAGCACTTTTTGAAATTTCAACTTTTTGAACATTTTGTATCCTTTTCCAGTAGCCCTGCGTGTTAGCTTTGCAATGCATCAAGTTTCACCTAAAAATCATTTTTGTAGCCCAAGTTATAACCAAAATACTTAAGGTATGCTGGAAAGTACCTCAAAATGCACCACAGTCACTTCCTTTGAGCTTTTGGCCACTTTCTTGCAAGAAATTTGGAATGGTTCCAACACAAAAGTTGTAGCTAATTCACCTAGCTTTCTAAAAATATTCGAGTCACTTCGGGGAGGTTCCTACAGTAGGAGTTGTGATCGTGCATTTATACATTAACGTTCGTATAAAGTTCACATCTAATTAGCCCAAATAAAAAGCACTTTTTGAAATTTTCTTTTCATTTTCTAGTATCCCTATGTGTTAACTTTCCAACGCGTCTTGTGAATTTCACTTAAAAATCATTTTTTTAGCCCAAGATATGATCAAAATACTTTAGGTATGCCGAAAACTACCTTACAATGCACCACTGTCACTTCCTTTGAGCTTTTGGAACCTTTCTTGCAAGAACTTTGGAATGGTTCTATCACAAAAGTTGTAGCTAACTCACTTACCTTTTCAAAAACAAAATATTCACTTTGTGGAGGTTCCTACATGGGGAGTAGTGATTTGTACATTTGTACATTAACGTTCATAAAAATTTCGCATAAAATAGGCCCCAATAAAAAGCACTTTTTGAAATTTCAACTTTTTGAACATTTTGTATCCTTTTCCAGTAGCCCTGTGTGTTAGCTTTGCAATGCATCAAGTTTCACCTAAAAATCATTTTTGTAGCCCAAGTTATGACCAAAATACTAAAGGTATGCTGGAAAGTACCTCAAAATGCACCACAGTCACTTCCTTTGAGCTTTTGGCCACTTTCTTGCAAGAAATTTGGAATGGTCCCAACACAAAACTTGTAGCTAATTCACTTAGCTTTCTAAAAATATTGGAGTCACTTCGGGGAGGTTCCTACAGCAGGAGTTGTGATCGTGCATTTATACATTAACGTTCGTATAAAGTTCACATCTAATTAGCCCCAAATAAAAAGCACTTTTTGAAATTTTCTTTTCATTTTCTAGTATCCCTATGTGTTAGCTTTCCGACGCATCTTGTTTCACTTAAAAATCATTTTTTTAGCCCAAGATATGATCAAAAAACTTTAGGTATGCCGAAAACTACCTTACAATGCACCACTGTCACTTCCTTTGAGCTTTTGGAACCTTTCTTGCAAGAACTTTGGAATGGTTCTATCACAAAAGTTGTAGCTAACTCACTTACCTTTCCAAAAACAAAATATTCACTTTGTGGAGGTTCCTACATGGGGAGTAGTGATTTGTGCATTTGTACATTAACGTTCATAAAAATTTCGCATACAATAGGCCCCAATAAAAAGCACTTTTTGAAATTTCAACTTTTTGAACATTTTGTATCCTTTTCCAGTAGGCCTGTGTGTTAGCTTTGCAATGCATCAAGTTTCACCTAAAAATCATTTTTGTAGCCCAAGTTATGACCAAAATACTAAAGGTATGCTGGAAAGTACCTCAAAATGCACCACAGTCACTTCCTTTGAGCTTTTGGCCACATTCTTGCAAGAAATTTGGAATGGTTCCAACACAAAAGTTGTAGCTAATTCACTTAGCTTTCTAAAAATATTGGATTCACTTCAGGGAGGTTCCTACAGCAGGAGTTGTGATCGTGCATTTATACATTAACGTTCGTATAAAGTTCACATCTAATTAGCCCCAAATAAAAAGCACTTTTTGAAATTTTCTTTTCATTTTCTAGTATCCCTATGTGTTAGATTTCCAACGCATCTTTTTTCACTTAAAAATCTTTTTTTTAGCCCAAGATATGATCAAAATACTTTAGGTATGCCGAAAACTACCTTACAATGCACCACTGTCACTTCCTTTGAGCTTTTGGAACCTTTCTTGCAAGAACATTGGAATGGTTCTATCACAAAAGTTGTAGCTAACTCACTTACCCTTCCAAAAACAAAATATTCACTTTGTGGAGGTTCCTACATGGGGAGTAGTGATTTGTGCATTTGTACATTAACGTTCATAAAAATTTCGCATACAATAGGCCCCAATAAAAAGCACTTTTTGAAATTTCAACTTTTTGAACATTTTGTATCCTTTTCCAGTAGCCCTGTGCGTTAGCTTTGCAATGCATCAAGTTTCACCTAAAAATCATTTTTGTAGCCCAAGTTATAACCAAAATACTTAAGGTATGCTGGAAAGTACCTCAAAATGCACCACAGTCACTTCCTTTGAGCTTTTGGCCACTTTCTTGCAAGAAATTTGGAATGGTTCCAACACAAAAGTTGTAGCTAATTCACTTAGCTTTCTAAAAATATTGGAGTCACTTCGGGGAGGTTCCTACAGTAGGAGTTGTGATCGTGCATTTATACATTAACGTTCGTACAAAGTTCACATCTAATTAGCCCCAAATAAAAAGCACTTTTTGAAATTTTCTTTTCATTTTCTAGTATCCCTATGTGTTAGCTTTCCAACGCATCTTGTTTCACTTAAAAATCATTTTTTTAGCCCAAGATATGATCAAAATACTTTAGGTATGCCGAAAACCACCTTACAATGCACCACTGTCACTTCCTTTGAGCTTTTGGAACCTTTCTTGCAGGAACTTTGGAATGGTTCTATCACAAAAGTTGTAGCTAACTCACTTACCTTTCCAAAAACAAAATATTCACTTTGTGGAGGTTCCTACATGGGGAGTAGTGATTTGTGCATTTGTACATTAACGTTCATAAAAATTTCGCATACAATAGGCCCCAATAAAAAGCACTTTTTGAACATTTTGTATCCTTTTCCAGTAGCCCTGTGTGATAGCTTTGCAATGCAACAAGTTTAATCTAAAAATCATTTTTGTAGCCCATGTTATGACCAAAATACTAAAGGTATGCTGGAAAGTACCTCAAAATGCACCACAGTCACTTCCTTTGAGCTTTTGGCCACTTTCTTGCAAGAAATTTGGAATGGTTCCAACACAAAAGTTGTAGCTAATTCACTTAGCTTTCTAAAAATATTCGAGTCACTTTGGGGAGGTTCCTACAGTAGGAGTTGTAATCGTGCATTTATACATTAACGTTCGTATAAAGTTCACATCTTATTAGCCCCAAATAAAAAGCACTTTTTGAAATTTTCTTTTCATTTTCTAGTATCCTTATGTGTTAGCTTTCCAACGCATCTTGTTTCACATAAAAATCATTTTTTTAGTCCAAGATATGATCAAAATACTTTAGGTATGCCGAAAACTACCTTACAATGCACCACTGTCACTTCCTTTGAGCTTTTGGAACCTTTCTTGCAGGAACATTGGAATGGTTCTATCACAAAAGTTGTAGCGAACTCACTTACCTTTCCAAAAATTAAATATTCACTTTGTGGAGGTTCCTACATGGGGAGTAGTGAGTTGTGCATTTGTACATTAACGTTCATAAAAATTTCGCATACAATAGGCCCCAACAAAAAGCACTTTTTGAAATTTCAACTTTTTGAACATTTTGTATCCTTTTCAAGTAGCCATGTGTGTTAGCTTTGCAATGCATCAATTTTAACCTAAAAATCATTTTTGTAGCCCAAGTTATGACCAAAATACTAAAGGTATGCTGGAAAGTACCTCAAAATGCACCACAGTCACTTCCTTTGAGCTTTTGGCCACTTTCTTGCAAGAAATTTGGAATGGTTCCAACACAAAAGTTGTAGCTAATTCACTTAGCTTTCTAAAAATATTTGAGTCACTACGGGGAGGTTCCTACAGTAGGAGTTGTGATCGTACATTTATACATTAACTTTCGTATAAAGTTCACATCTAATTAGCCCCAAATAAAAAGCACTTTTTTAAATTTTCTTTTCATTTTCTAGTATCCCTATGTGTTAGCTTTCCAATGTATCTTGTTTCACTTAAAAATCTTTTTTTTAGCCCAAGATATGATCAAAATACTTTAGGTATGCCGAAAACTACCTTACAATGCACCACTGTCACTTCCTTTGAGCTTTTGGAACCTTTCTTGCAAGAACTTTGGAATGGTTCTATCACAAAAGTTGTAGCTAACTCACTTACCTTTCCAAAAACAAAATATTCACTTTGTGGAGGTTCCTACGTGGGGAGTAGTGATTTGTGCATTTGTACATTAACGTTCATATAAATTTCGCATACAATAGGCCCCAATAAAAAGCACTTTTTGAAATTTCAACTTTTTGAACATTTTGTATCCTTTTCCAGTAGCCCTGTGTGTTATCTTTGCAATGCATCTAGTTTCACCTAAAAATCATTTTTGTAGCCCAAGTTATGACCAAAGTACTAAAGGTATGTTGGAAAGTACCTCAAAATGCACCATAGTAACTTCCGTTGATCTTTTGGCCCCTTTCTTGCAAGAAATTTGGAATGGTTCCAACACAAAAGTTGTAGCTAATTCACTTAGCTTTCTAAAAATATTCGAGTCACTTTGGGGAGATTCCTACAGTAGGAGTTGTGATCGTGCATTTATACATTAACGTTCGTATAAAGTTCACATCTAATTAGCCCTAAATAAAAAGCACTTTTTGAAAATTTCTTTTCATTTTCTAGTAGCCCTATGTGTTAGCTTTTCAACGCATCTTGTTTCACTTAAAAATCATTTTTTTAGCCCAAGATATGATCAAAATACTATAGGTATGCCGAAAACTACCTTACAATGCACCACTGTCATTTCCTTTGAGCTTTTGGAACCTTTCTTTCAATAACTTTGGAATGGTTCTATCACAAAAGTTGTAGCTAACTCACTTACCTTTCCAAAAACAAAAGATTCACTTTGTGGAGGTTCCTACATGGGGAGTAGTGATTTGTGCATTTGTACATTAACGTTCATATAAATTTCGCATACAATAGGGCCCAATAAAAAGCACTTTTTGAAATTTCAACTTTTTGAACATTTTTTATCCTTTTCCAGTAGCCCTGTGTGTTAGCTTTGCAATGCATCTAGTTTCACCTAAAAATCATTTTTGTAGCCCAAGTTATGACCAAAGTACTAAAGGTATGTTGGAAAGTACCTCAAAATGCACCATAGTCACTTCCGTTGAGCTTTTGGCCACTCTCTTGCAAGAAATTTGGAATGGTTCCAACAAAAAAGTTGTAGCTAATTCACTTAGCTTTCTAAAAATATTCGAGTCACTTTGGGGAGATTCTTACAGTAGGAGTTGTGATCGTGCATTTATACATTAACGTTTGTATAAAGTTCACATCTAATTATCCCTAAATAAAAAGCACTTTTTGAAAATTTCTTTTCATTTTCTAGTAGCCCTATGTGTTAGCTTTTCAACGCATCTTGTTTCACTTAAAAATCATTTTTTTAGCCCAAGATATGATCAAAATACTATAGGTATGCCGAAAACTACCTTACAATGCACCACTGTCATTTCCTTTGAGCTTTTGGAACCTTTCTTTCAATAACTTTGGAAGGGTTCTATCACAAAAGTTGTAGCTAACTCACTTACCTTTCCAAAAACAAAAGATTCACTTTGTGGAGGTTCCTACATGGGGAGTAGTGATTTGTGCATTTGTACATTAACGTTCATATAAATTTCGCATACAATAGGGCCCAATAAAAAGCACTTTTTGAAATTTCAACTTTTTGAACATTTTTTATCCTTTTCCAGTAGCCCTGTGTGTTAGCTTTGCAATGCATCTAGTTTCACCTAAAAATCATTTTTGTAGCCCAAGTTATGACCAAAGTACTAAAGGTATGTTGGAAAGTACCTCAAAATGCACCATAGTCACTTCCGTTGAGCTTTTGGCCACTCTCTTGCAAGAAATTTGGAATGGTTCCAACAAAAAAGTTGTAGCTAATTCACTTAGCTTTCTAAAAATATTCGAGTCACTTTGGGGAGATTCTTACAGTAGGAGTTGTGATCGTGCATTTATACATTAACGTTTGTATAAAGTTCACATCTAATTATCCCTAAATAAAAAGCACTTTTTGAAAATTTCTTTTCATTTTCTAGTAGCCCTATGTGTTAGCTTTTCAACGCATCTTGTTTCACTTAAAAATCATTTTTTTAGCCCAAGATATGATCAAAATACTATAGGTATGCCGAAAACTACCTTACAATGCACCACTGTCATTTCCTTTGAGCTTTTGGAACCTTTCTTTCAATAACTTTGGAAGGGTTCTATCACAAAAGTTGTAGCTAACTCACTTACCTTTCCAAAAACAAAAGATTCACTTTGTGGAGGTTCCTACATGGGGAGTAGTGATTTGTGCATTTGTACATTAACGTTCATATAAATTTCGCATACAATAGGGCCCAATAAAAAGCACTTTTTGAAATTTCAACTTTTTGAACATTTTTCATCCTTTTCCAGTAGCCCTGTGTGTTAGCTTTGCAATGCATCTAGTTTCACCTAAAAATCATTTTTGTAGCCCAAGTTATGACCAAAGTACTAAAGGTATGTTGGAAAGTACCTCAAAATGCACCATAGTCACTTCCGTTGAGCTTTTGGCCACTTTCTTGCAAGAAATTTGGAATGGTTTTAACACAAAAGTTGTAGCTAACTCACTTAGCTTTCGAAAAATATTCGAGTCACTTTGGGGAGATTCCTACAGTAGGAGTTGTGATCGTGCATTTATACATTAACCTTCGTATAAAGTTCACATCTAATTAGCCCTAAATAAAAAGCACTTTTTGAAAATTTCTTTTCATTTTCTAGTAGCCCTACGTGTTAGCTTTCCAATGCATCTTGTTTCACTTAAAAATCATTTTTTTAGCCCAAGATATGATTAAAATACTATAGGTATGCCGAAAACTACCTTACAATGCACCACTGTCACTTCCTTTGAGCTTTTGGAACCTTCCTTGCAAGAACATTGGAATGGTTCTATCACAAAAGTTGTAGCTAACTCACTTACCCTTCCAAAAACAAAATATTCACTTTGTGGAGGTTCCTACATCGGGAGTAGTGATTTGTGCATTTGTACATTAACGTTCATAAAAATTTCGCATACAATAGGCCCCAATAAAAAGCACTTTTTGAAATTTCAACTTTTTGAACATTTTGTATCCTTTTCCAGTAGCCCTGTGTGTTAGCTTTGCAATGCATCAAGTTTCACCTAAAAATCGTTTTTGTAGCCCAAGTTATAACCAAAATACTTAAGGTATGCTGGAAAGTACCTCAAAATGCACCACAGTCACTTCCTTTGAGCTTTTGGCCACTTTCTTGCAAGAAATTTGGAATGGTTCCAACATAAAAGTTGTAGCTAATTCACTTAGCTTTCTAAAAATATTCGAGTCACTTTGGGGAGGTTCCTACTGTAGGAGTTGTGATCGTGCATTTATACATTAACGTTCGTATAAAGTTCACATCTAATTAGCCCTAAATAAAAAGCACTTTTTGAAATTTTCTTTTCATTTTCTAGTATCCCTATGTGTTATCTTTCCAACGCGTCTTGTTTCACTTAAAAATCATTTTTTTAGCCCAAGATATGATCAAAATACTTTAGGTATGCCGAAAACTACCTTACAATGCACCACTGTCACTTCCTTTGAGCTTTTGGAACCTTTCTTGCAAGAACTTTGGAATGGTTCTATCACAAAAGTTGTAGCTAACTCACTTACCTTTCCAAAAACAAAATATTCACTTTGTGGAGGTTCCTACATGGGGAGTAGTGATTTGTGCATTTGTACATTAACGTTCATAAAAATTTCGCATACAATAGGCCCCAATAAAAAGCACTTTTTGAACATTTTGTATCCTTTTCCAGTAGCCCTGTGTGATAGCTTTGCAATGCAACAAGTTTAATCTAAAAATCATTTTTGTAGCCCAAGTTATGACCAAAATACTAAAGGTATGCTGGAAAGTACCTCAAAATGCACCACAGTCACTTCCTTTGAGCTTTTGGCCACTTTCTTGCAAGAAATTTGGAATGGTTCCAACACAAAAGTTGTAGCTAATTCACTTAGCTTTCTAAAAATATTCGAGTCACTTTGGGGAGGTTCCTACAGTAGGAGTTGTGATCGTGCATTTATACATTAACGTTCGTATAAAGTTCACATCTTATTAGCCCCAAATAAAAAGCACTTTTTGAAATTTTCTTTTCATTTTCTAGTATCCTTATGTGTTAGCTTTCCAACGCATCTTGTTTCACTTAAAAATCATTTTTTTAGTCCAAGATATGATCAAAATACTTTAGGTATGCCGAAAACTACCTTACAATGCACCACTGTCACTTCCTTTGAGCTTTTGGAACCTTTCTTGCAGGAACATTGGAATGGTTCTATCACAAAAGTTGTAGCTAACTCACTTACCTTTCCAAAAACAAAATATTCACTTTGTGGAGGTTCCTACATGGGGAGTAGTGATTTGTGCATTTGTACATTAACGTTCATATAAATTTCGCATACAATAGGCCCCAATAAAAAGCACTTTTTGAAATTTCAACTTTTTGAACATTTTGTATCCTTTTCCAGTAGCCCTGTGTGTTATCTTTGCAATGCATCTAGTTTCACCTAAAAATCATTTTTGTAGCCCAAGTTATGACCAAAGTACTAAAGGTATGTTGGAAAGTACCTCAAAATGCACCATAGTCACTTCCGTTGAGCTTTTGGCCCCTTTCTTGCAAGAAATTTGGAATGGTTCCAACACAAAAGTTGTAGCTAATTCACTTAGCTTTCTAAAAATATTCGAGTCACTTTGGGGAGATTCCTACAGTAGGAGTTGTGATCGTGCATTTATACATTAACGTTTGTATAAAGTTCACATCTAATTAGCCCTAAATAAAAAGCACTTTTTGAAAATTTCTTTTCATTTTCTAGTAGCCCTATGTGTTAGCTTTCCAACGCATCTTGTTTCACTTAAAAATCATTTTTTTAGCCCAAGATATGATCCAAAATACTATAGGTATGCCGAAAACTACCTTACAATGCACCACTGTCATTTCCTTTGAGCTTTTGGAACCTTTCTTGCAAGAACTTTGGAATGGATCTATCACAAAAGTTGTAGCTAACTCACTTACCTTTCCAAAAATAAAAGATTCACTTTGTGGAGGTTCCTACATGGGGAGTAGTGATTTGTGCATTTGTACATTAACGTTCATGTAAATTTTGCATACAATAGGCCCCAATAAAAAGCACTTTTTGAAATTTCAACTTGTTGAACATTTTGTATACTTTTCCAGTAGCCCTGTTTGTTAGCTTTGCAATGCATCTAGTTTCACCTAAAAATCATTTTCGTAGCCCAAGTTATGACCCAAATACTAAAGCTATGCTGGAAAGTACCTCAAAATGCACCATAGTCACTTCCGTTGAGCTTTTGGCCACTTTCATGCAAGAAATTTGGAATGGTTCCAACACAAAAGTTGTAGCTAATTCACTTAGCTTTCTAAAAATATTTGAGTCACTTTGGGGAGATTCCTACAGTAGGAGTTGTGATCGTGCATTTATACATTAATGTTCGTATAAAGTTCACATCTAATTAGCCCTAAATAAAAAGCACTTTTTGAAAATTACTTTTCATTTTCTAGTAGCCCTATGTGTTAGCTTTTCAACGCATCTTGTTTCACTTAAAAATCATTTTTTTAGCCCAAGATATGATCAAAATACTATAGGTATGCCAAAAACTAACTTACAATGCACCACTGTCATTTCCTTTGAGCTTTTGGAACCTTTCTTTCAAGAACTTTGGAATGGTTCTATCACAAAAGTTGTAGCTAACTCACTTACCTTTCCAAAAACAAAAGATTCACTTTGTGGAGGTTCCTACATGGGGAGTAGTGATTTGTGCATTTGTACATTAACGTTCATATAAATTTCGCATACAATAGGCCCCAATAAAAAGCACTTTTTGAAATTTCAACGTTTTGAACATTTTGTATCCTTTTCCAGTAGCCTTGTGTGTTATCTTTGCAATGTATCTATTTTCACCTAAAAATCATTTTTGTAGCCCAAGTTATGACCAAAATACTAAAGGTATGTTGGAAAGTACCTCAAAATGCACCATATTCACTTCCGTTGAGCTTTTGGCCACTTTCTTGCAAGAAATTTGGAATGGTTCCAACACAAAATTTGTAGCTAACTCACTTAGCTTTCTAAAAATATTCGAGTCACTTCGGGGAGATTCCTACAGTAGGAGTTGTGATCGTGCATTTATACATTAACGTTCGTATAAAGTTCACATCTAATTAGCCCTAAATAAAAAGCACTTTTTGAAAATTTCTTTTCATTTTCTAGTAGCCCTATGTGTTAGCTTTCCAATGCATCTTGTTTCACTTAAAAATTATTTTTTTAGCCCAAGATATGATTAAAATACTAAAGGTATGCCGAAAGCTACCTTACAATGCACCACTGTCATTTCCTTTGAGCTTTTGGAACCGTTCTTCCAAGAACTTTGGAATGGTTCTATCACAAAAGTTGCAGCTAACTCACTTACCTTTCCAAAAACAAAAGATTCACTTTGTGGAGGTTCCTACATGGGGAGTAGTGATTTGTGCATTTGTACATTAACGTTCATATAAATTTCACATACAATAGGCCCCAATAAAAAGCAATTTTTGAAATTTCAACTTTTTGAACATTTTGTATACTTTTCTAGTAGCCCTGTGTGTTAGCTTTGTAATGCATCTAGTTTCACCTAAAAATCATTTTTGTAGCCCAAGTTATGACCAAAATATTAAAGCTATGCTGGAAAGTACTTCAAAATGCACCATAGTCACTTCCGTTGAGCTTTTGGCCACTTTCTTGCAAGAAATTTGGAATGGTTCCAACACAAAAGTTGTAGCTAATTCACTTAGCTTTCTAAAAGTATTCGAGTCACTTTGGGGAGATTCCTACAGTAGGAGTTGTGATCGTGCATTTATACATTAACGTTCGTATAAAGTTCACATCTAATTAGCCCTAAATAAAAAGCACTTCTTAAAAATTTCTTTTCATTTTCTAGTAGCCCTATGTGTTAGCTTTCCAACGCATCTTGTTTCACTTAAAAATCATTTTTTTAGCCCAAGATATGATCCAAAATACTATAGGTATGCCGAAAACTACCTTACAATGCACCACTGTCATTTCCTTTGAGCTTTTGGAACCTTTCTTGCAAGAACTTTGGAATGGATCTATCACAAAAGTTGTAGCTAACTCACTTACCTTTCCAAAAATAAAAGATTCACTTTGTGGAGGTTCCTACATGGGGAGTAGTGATTTGTGCATTTGTACATTAACGTTCATGTAAATTTTGCATACAATAGGCCCCAATAAAAAGCACTTTTTGAAATTTCAACTTGTTGAACATTTTGTATACTTTTCCAGTAGCCCTGTTTGTTAGCTTTGCAATGCATCTAGTTTCACCTAAAAATCATTTTCGTAGCCCAAGTTATGACCCAAATACTAAAGCTATGCTGGAAAGTACCTCAAAATGCACCATAGTCACTTCCGTTGAGCTTTTGGCCACTTTCTTGCAAGAAATTTGGAATGGTTCCAACACAAAAGTTGTAGCTAATTCACTTAGCTTTCTAAAAATATTTGAGTCACTTTGGGGAGATTCCTACAGTAGGAGTTGTGATCGTGCATTTATACATTAATGTTCGTATAAAGTTCACATCTAATTAGCCCTAAATAAAAAGCACTTTTTGAAAATTACTTTTCATTTTCTAGTAGCCCTATGTGTTAGCTTTTCAACGCATCTTGTTTCACTTAAAAATCATTTTTTTAGCCCAAGATATGATCAAAATACTATAGGTATGCCGAAAACTAACTTACAATGCACCACTGTCATTTCCTTTGAGCTTTTGGAACCTTTCTTTCAAGAACTTTGGAATGGTTCTATCACAAAAGTTGTAGCTAACTCACTTACCTTTCCAAAAACAAAAGATTCACTTTGTGGAGGTTCCTACATGGGGAGTAGTGATTTGTGCATTTGTACATTAACGTTCATATAAATTTCGCATACAATAGGCCCCAATAAAAAGCACTTTTTGAAATTTCAACGTTTTGAACATTTTGTATCCTTTTCCAGTAGCCTTGTGTGTTATCTTTGCAATGTATCTATTTTCACCTAAAAATCATTTTTGTAGCCCAAGTTATGACCAAAATACTAAAGGTATGTTGGAAAGTACCTCAAAATGCACCATATTCACTTCCGTTGAGCTTTTGGCCACTTTCTTGCAAGAAATTTGGAATGGTTCCAACATAAAAGTTGTAGCTAACTCACTTAGCTTTCTAAAAATATTCGAGTCACTTCGGGGAGATTCCTACAGTAGGAGTTGTGATCGTGCATTTATACATTAACCTTCGTATAAAGTTCACATCTAATTAGCCCTAAATAAAAAGCACTTTTTGAAAATTTCTTTTCATTTTCTAGTATCCCTACGTGTTAGCTTTCCAACGCATCTTGTTTCACTTAAAAATCATTTTTTTAGCCCAAGATATGATTAAAATACTAAAGGTATGCCGAAAACTACCTTACAATGCACCACTGTCATTTCCTTTGAGCTTTTGGAACCTTTCTTGCAAGAACTTTGGAATGGTTCTATCACAAAAGTTGTAGCTAACTCACTTACCTTTCCAAAAACAAAAGATTCACTTTGTGGAGGTTCCTACATGGGGAGTAGTGATTTGTGCATTTGTACATTAACGTTCATATAAATTTCGCATACAATAGTCCCCAATAAAAAGCACTTTTTGAAATTTCAACTTTTTGAACATTTTGTATACTTTTCTAGTAGCCCTGTGTGTTAGCTTTGCAATGCATCTAGTTTCACCTAAAAATCATTTTTGTAGCCCAAGTTATGACCAAAATACTAAAGCTATGTTGGAAAGTACCTCAAAATGCACCATAGTCACTTCCGTTGAGCTTTTGGCCACTTTGTTGCAAGAAATTTGGAATGGTTCCAACACAAAAGTTGTAGCTAATTCACTTAGATTTCTAAAAATATTCGAGCCACTTCGGGGAGATTCCTACAGTAGGAGTTGTGATCGTGCATTTATACATTAACGTTCGTATAAAGTTCACATCTAATTAGCCCTAAATAAAAAGCACTTTTTGAAAATTTCTTTTCATTTTCTAGTATCCCTATGTGTTAGCTTTCCAATGCATCTTGTTTCACTTAAAAATTATTTTTTTAGCCCAAGATATGATTAAAATACTAAAGGTATGCCGAAAGCTACCTTACAATGCACCACTGTCATTTCCTTTGAGCTTTTGGAACCGTTCTTCCAAGAACTTTGGAATGGTTCTATCACAAAAGTTGTAGCTAACTCACTTACCTTTCCAAAAACAAAAGATTCACTTTGTGGAGGTTCCTACATGGGGAGTAGTGATTTGTGCATTTGTACATTAACGTTCATATAAATTTCGCATACAATAGTCCCCAATAAAAAGCACTTTTTGAAATTTCAACTTTTTGAACATTTTGTATACTTTTCTAGTAGCCCTGTGTGTTAGCTTTGCAATGCATCTAGTTTCACCTAAAAATCATTTTTGTAGCCCAAGTTATTACCAAAATACTAAAGCTATGTTGGAAAGTACCTCAAAATGCACCATAGTCACTTCCGTTGAGCTTTTGGCCACTTTCTTGCAAGAAATTTGGAATGGTTCCAACACAAAAGTTGTAGCTAATTCACTTAGATTTCTAAAAATATTCGAGCCACTTCGGGGAGATTCCTACAGTAGGAGTTGTGATCGTGCATTTATACATTAACGTTCGTATAAAGTTCACATCTAATTAGCCCTAAATAAAAAGCACTTTTTGAAAATTTCTTTTCATTTTCTAGTATCCCTATGTGTTAGCTTTCCAATGCATCTTGTTTCACTTAAAAATTATTTTTTTAGCCCAAGATATGATTAAAATACTAAAGGTATGCCGAAAGCTACCTTACAATGCACCACTGTCATTTCCTTTGAGCTTTTGGAACCGTTCTTCCAAGAACTTTGGAATGGTTCTATCACAAAAGTTGCAGCTCACTCACTTACCTTTCCAAAAACAAAAGATTCACTTTGTGGAGGTTCCTACATGGGGAGTAGTGATTTGTGCATTTGTACATTAACGTTCATATAAATTTCACATACAATAGGCCCCAATAAAAAGCAATTTTTGAAATTTCAACTTTTTGAACATTTTGTATACTTTTCTAGTAGCCCTGTGTGTTAGCTTTGTAATGCATCTAGTTTCACCTAAAAATCATTTTTGTAGCCCAAGTTATGACCAAAATATTAAAGCTATGCTGGAAAGTACTTCAAAATGCACCATAGTCACTTCCGTTGAGCTTTTGGCCACTTTCTTGCAAGAAATTTGGAATGGTTCCAACACAAAAGTTGTAGCTAATTCACTTAGCTTTCTAAAAGTATTCGAGTCACTTTGGGGAGATTCCTACAGTAGGAGTTGTGATCGTGCATTTATACATTAACGTTCGTATAAAGTTCACATCTAATTAGCCCTAAATAAAAAGCACTTCTTAAAAATTTCTTTTCATTTTCTAGTAGCCCTATGTGTTAGCTTTCCAACGCATCTTGTTTCACTTAAAAATCATTTTTTTAGCCCAAGATATGATCCAAAATACTATAGGTATGCCGAAAACTACCTTACAATGCACCACTGTCATTTCCTTTGAGCTTTTGGAACCTTTCTTGCAAGAACTTTGGAATGGATCTATCACAAAAGTTGTAGCTAACTCACTTACCTTTCCAAAAATAAAAGATTCACTTTGTGGAGGTTCCTACATGGGGAGTAGTGATTTGTGCATTTGTACATTAACGTTCATGTAAATTTCGCATACAATAGGCCCCAATAAAAAGCACTTTTTGAAATTTCAACGTTTTGAACATTTTGTATCCTTTTCCAGTAGCCTTGTGTGTTATCTTTGCAATGTATCTATTTTCACCTAAAAATCATTTTTGTAGCCCAAGTTATGACCAAAATACTAAAGGTATGTTGGAAAGTACCTCAAAATGCACCATATTCACTTCCGTTGAGCTTTTGGCCACTTTCTTGCAAGAAATTTGGAATGGTTCCAACACAAAAGTTGTAGCTAACTCACTTAGCTTTCTAAAAATATTCGAGTCACTTCGGGGAGATTCCTACAGTAGGAGTTGTGATCGTGCATTTATACATTAACCTTCGTATAAAGTTCACATCTAATTAACCCTAAATAAAAAGCACTTTTTGAAAATTTCTTTTCATTTTCTAGTATCCCTACGTGTTAGCTTTCCAACGCATCTTGTTTCACTTAAAAATCATTTTTTTAGCCCAAGATATGATTAAAATACTAAAGGTATGCCGAAAACTACCTTACAATGCACCACTGTCATTTCCTTTGAGCTTTTGGAACCTTTCTTGCAAGAACTTTGGAATGGTTCTATCACAAAAGTTGTAGCTAACTCACTTACCTTTCCAAAAACAAAAGATTCACTTTGTGGAGGTTCCTACATGGGGAGTAGTGATTTGTGCATTTGTACATTAACGTTCATATAAATTTCGCATACAATAGTCCCCAATAAAAAGCACTTTTTGAAATTTCAACTTTTTGAACATTTTGTATACTTTTCTAGTAGCCCTGTGTGTTAGCTTTGCAATGCATCTAGGTTCACCTAAAAATCATTTTTGTAGCCCAAGTTATGACCAAAATACTAAAGCTATGTTGGAAAGTACCTCAAAATGCACCATAGTCACTTCCGTTGAGCTTTTGGCCACTTTCTTGCAAGAAATTTGGAATGGTTCCAACACAAAAGATGTAGCTAATTCACTTAGATTTCTAAAAATATTCGAGCCACTTCGGGGAGATTCCTACAGTAGGAGTTGTGATCGTGCATTTATACATTAACGTTCGTATAAAGTTCACATCTAATTAGCCCTAAATAAAAAGCACTTTTTGAAAATTTCTTTTCATTTTCTGGTATCCCTATGTGTTAGCTTTCCAATGCATCTTGTTTCACTTAAAAATTATTTTTTTAGCCCAAGATATGATTAAAATACTAAAGGTATGCCGAAAGCTACCTTACAATGCACCACTGTCATTTCCTTTGAGCTTTTGGAACCGTTCTTCCAAGAACTTTGGAATGGTTCTATCACAAAAGTTGCAGCTAACTCACTTACCTTTCCAAAAACAAAAGATTCACTTTGTGGAGGTTCCTACATGGGGAGTAGTGATTTGTGCATTTGTACATTAACGTTCATATAAATTTCACATACAATAGGCCCCAATAAAAAGCAATTTTTGAAATTTCAACTTTTTGAACATTTTGTATACTTTTCTAGTAGCCCTGTGTGTTAGCTTTGTAATGCATCTAGTTTCACCTAAAAATCATTTTTGTAGCCCAAGTTATGACCAAAATATTAAAGCTATGCTGGAAAGTACTTCAAAATGCACCATAGTCACTTCCGTTGAGCTTTTGGCCACTTTCTTGCAAGAAATTTGGAATGGTTCCAACACAAAAGTTGTAGCTAATTCACTTAGCTTTCTAAAAGTATTCGAGTCACTTTGGGGAGATTCCTACAGTAGGAGTTGTGATCGTGCATTTATACATTAACCTTCGTATAAAGTTCACATCTAATTAGCCCTAAATAAAAAGCACTTCTTAAAAATTTCTTTTCATTTTCTAGTAGCCCTATGTGTTAGCTTTCCAACGCATCTTGTTTCACTTAAAAATCATTTTTTTAGCCCAAGATATGATCCAAAATACTATAGGTATGCCGAAAACTACCTTACAATGCACCACTGTCATTTCCTTTGAGCTTTTGGAACCTTTCTTGCAAGAACTTTGGAATGGATCTATCACAAAAGTTGTAGCTAACTCACTTACCTTTCCAAAAATAAAAGATTCACTTTGTGGAGGTTCCTACATGGGGAGTAGTGATTTGTGCATTTGTACATTAACGTTCATGTAAATTTTGCATACAATAGGCCCCAATAAAAAGCACTTTTTGAAATTTCAACTTGTTGAACATTTTGTATACTTTTCCAGTAGCCCTGTTTGTTAGCTTTGCAATGCATCTAGTTTCACCTAAAAATCATTTTCGTAGCCCAAGTTATGACCCAAATACTAAAGCTATGCTGGAAAGTACCTCAAAATGCACCATAGTCACTTCCGTTGAGCTTTTGGCCACTTTCTTGCAAGAAATTTGGAATGGTTCCAACACAAAAGTTGTAGCTAATTCACTTAGCTTTCTAAAAATATTTGAGTCACTTTGGGGAGATTCCTACAGTAGGAGTTGTGATCGTGCATTTATACATTAATGTTCGTATAAAGTTCACATCTAATTAGCCCTAAATAAAAAGCACTTTTTGAAAATTACTTTTCATTTTCTAGTAGCCCTATGTGTTAGCTTTTCAACGCATCTTGTTTCACTTAAAAATCATTTTTTTAGCCCAAGATATGATCAAAATACTATAGGTATGCCGAAAACTAACTTACAATGCACCACTGTCATTTCCTTTGAGCTTTTGGAACCTTTCTTTCAAGAACTTTGGAATGGTTCTATCACAAAAGTTGTAGCTAACTCACTTACCTTTCCAAAAACAAAAGATTCACTTTGTGGAGGTTCCTACATGGGGAGTAGTGATTTGTGCATTTGTACATTAACGTTCATATAAATTTCGCATACAATAGGCCCCAATAAAAAGCACTTTTTGAAATTTCAACGTTTTGAACATTTTGTATCCTTTTCCAGTAGCCTTGTGTGTTATCTTTGCAATGTATCTATTTTTACCTAAAAATCATTTTTGTAGCCCAAGTTATGACCAAAATACTAAAGGTATGTTGGAAAGTACCTCAAAATGCACCATATTCACTTCTGTTGAGCTTTTGGCCACTTTCTTGCAAGAAATTTGGAATGGTTCCAACACAAAAGTTGTAGCTAACTCACTTAGCTTTCTAAAAATATTCGAGTCACTTCGGGGAGATTCCTACAGTAGGAGTTGTGATCGTGCATTTATACATTAACCTTCGTATAAAGTTCACATCTAATTAGCCCTAAATAAAAAGCACTTTTTGAAAATTTCTTTTCATTTTCTAGTAGCCCTATGTGTTAGCTTTCCAACGCATCTTGTTTCACTTAAAAATTATTTTTTTAGCCCAAGATATGATTAAAATACTAAAGGTATGCCGAAAACTACCTTACAATGCACCACTGTCATTTCCTTTGAGCTTTTGGAACCGTTCTTCCAAGAACTTTGGAATGGTTCTATCACAAAAGTTGCAGCTAACTCACTTACCTTTCCAAAAACAAAAGATTCACTTTGTGGAGGTTCCTACATGGGGAGTAGTGATTTGTGCATTTGTACATTAACGTTCATATAAATTTCGCATACAATAGTCCCCAATAAAAAGCACTTTTTGAAATTTCAACTTTTTGAACATTTTGTATACTTTTCTAGTAGCCCTATGTGTTAGCTTTGCAATGCATCAAGTTTCTCCTAAAAATCATTTTTGTAGCCCAAGTTATGACCAAAATACTAAAGCTATGTTGGAAAGTACCTCAAAATGCACCATAGTCATTTCCGTTGAGCTTTTGGCCACTTTCTTGCAAGAAATTTGGAATGGTTCCAACACAAAAGTTGTAGCTAATTCACTTAGATTTCTAAAAATATTCGAGTCACTTCGGGGAGATTCCTACAGTAGGAGTTGTGATCGTGCATTTATACAATAACGTTCGTATAAAGTTCACATCTAATTAGACCTAAATAAAAAGCACTTTTTGAAAATTTCTTTCCATTTTCTAGTAGCCCTATGTGTTAGCTTTCCAACGCATCTTGTTTCACTTAAAAATTATTTTTTTAGGCCAAGATATGATTAAAATACTAAAGGTATGCCGAAAACTACTTTACAATGCACCACTGTCATTTCCTTTGAGCTTTTGGAACCGTTCTTCCAAGAACTTTGGAATGGTTCTATCACAAAAGTTGCAGCTAACTCACTTACGTTTCCAAAAACAAAAGATTCACTTTGTGGAGGTTCCTACATGGGGAGTAGTGATTTGTGCATTTGTACATTAACGTTCATATAAATTTCGCATACAATAGTCCCCAATAAAAAGCACTTTTTGAAATTTCAACTTTTTGAACATTTTGTATACTTTTCTAGTAGCCCTGTGTGTTAGCTTTGCAATGCATCTAGTTTCACCTAAAAATCATTTTTGTAGCCCAAGTTATGACCAAAATACTAAAGCTATGTTGGAAAGTACCTCAAAATGCACCATAGTCACTTCCGTTGAGCTTTTGGCCACTTTCTTGCAAGAAATTTGGAATGGTTCCAACACAAAAGTTGTAGCTAATTTACTTAGATTTCTAAAAATATTCGAGTCACTTTGGGGAGATTCCTACAGTAGGAGTTGTGATCGTGCATTTATACATTAACGTTCGTATAAAGTTCACATCTAATTAGCCCTAAATAAAAAGCACTTTTTGAAAATTACTTTTCATTTTCTAGTAGCCCTATGTGTTAGCTTTTCAACGCATCTTGTTTCACTTAAAAATCATTTTTTTAGCCCAAGATATGATCAAAATACTATAGGTATGCCGAAAACTAACTTACAATGCACCACTGTCATTTCCTTTGAGCTTTTGGAACCTTTCTTTCAAGAACTTTGGAATGGTTCTATCACAAAAGTTGTAGCTAACTCACTTACCTTTCCAAAAACAAAAGATTCACTTTGTGGAGGTTCCTACATGGGGAGTAGTGATTTGTGCATTTGTACATTAACGTTCATGTAAATTTTGCTTACAATAGGCCCCAATAAAAATCACTTTTTGAAATTTCAACTTGTTGAACATTTTGTATACTTTTCCAGTAGCCCTGTTTGTTAGCTTTGCAATGCATCTAGTTTCACCTAAAAATCATTTTCGTAGCCCAAGTTATGACCCAAATACTAAAGCTATGCTGGAAAGTACCTCAAAATGCACCATAGTCACTTCCGTTGAGCTTTTGGCCACTTTCTTGCAAGAAATTTGGAATGGTTCCAACACAAAAGTTGTAGCTAACTCACTTAGCTTTCTAAAAATATTCAAGTCACTTTGGGGAGATTCCTACAGTAGGAGTTGTGATCGTGCATTTATACATTAACGTTCGTATAAAGTTCACATCTAATTAGCCCTAAATAAAAAGCACTTTTTGAAAATTACTTTTCATTTTCTAGTAGCCCTATGTGTTAGCTTTTCAACTCATCTTGTTTCACTTAAAAATCATTTTTTTAGCCCAAGATATGATCAAAATACTATAGGTATGCCGAAAACTACCTTACAATGCACCACTGTCATTTCCTTTGAGCTTTTGGAACCTTTCTTGCAAGAACTTTGGAATGGATCTATCACAAAAGTTGTAGCTAACTCACTTACCTTTCCAAAAACAAAAGATTCACTTTGTGGAGGTTCCTACATGGGGAGTAGTGATTTGTGCATTTGTACATTAACGTTCATGTAAATTTTGCTTACAATAGGCCCCAATAAAAATCACTTTTTGAAATTTCAACTTGTTGAACATTTTGTATACTTTTCCAGTAGCCCTGTTTGTTAGCTTTGCAATGCATCTAGTTTCACCTAAAAATCATTTTCGTAGCCCAAGTTATGACCCAAATACTAAAGCTATGCTGGAAAGTACCTCAAAATGCACCATAGTCACTTCCGTTGAGCTTTTGGCCACTTTCTTGCAAGAAATTTGGAATGGTTCCAACACAAAAGTTGTAGCTAACTCACTTAGCTTTCTAAAAATATTCGAGTCACTTTGGGGAGATTCCTACAGTAGGAGTTGTGATCGTGCATTTATACATTAACGTTCGTATAAAGTTCACATCTAATTAGCCCTAAATAAAAAGCACTTTTTGAAAATTACTTTTCATTTTCTAGTAGCCCTATGTGTTAGCTTTTCAACGCATCTTGTTTCACTTAAAAATCATTTTTTTAGCCCAAGATATGATCAAAATACTATAGGTATGCCGAAAACTAACTTACAATGCACCACTGTCATTTCCTTTGAGCTTTTGGAACCTTTCTTTCAAGAACTTTGGAATGGTTCTATCACAAAAGTTGTAGCTAACTCACTTACCTTTCCAAAAACAAAAGATTCACTTTGTGGAGGTTCCTACATGGGGAGTAGTGATTTGTGCATTTGTACATTAACGTTCATATAAATTTCGCATACAATAGGCCCCAATAAAAAGCACTTTTTGAAATTTCAACGTTTTGAACATTTTGTATCCTTTTCCAGTAGCCCTGTGTGTTATCTTTGCAATGTATCTATTTTCACCTAAAAATCATTTTTGTAGCCCAAGTTATGACCAAAATACTAAAGGTATGTTGGAAAGTACCTCAAAATGCACCATATTCACTTCCGTTGAGCTTTTGGCCACTTTCTTGCAAGAAATTTGGAATGGTTCCAACACAAAAGTTGTAGCTAACTCACTTAGCTTTCTAAAAATATTCGAGTCACTTCGGGGAGATTCCTACAGTAGGAGTTGTGATCGTGCATTTATACATTAACCTTCGTATAAAGTTCACATCTAATTAGCCCTAAATAAAAAGCACTTTTTGAAAATTTCTTTTCATTTTCTAGTATCCCTACGTGTTAGCTTTCCAACGCATCTTGTTTCACTTAAAAATCATTTTTTTAGCCCAAGATATGATTAAAATACTAAAGGTATGCCGAAAACTACCTTACAATGCACCACTGTCATTTCCTTTGAGCTTTTGGAACCTTTCTTGCAAGAACTTTGGAATGGTTCTATCACAAAAGTTGTAGCTAACTCACTTACCTTTCCAAAAACAAAAGATTCACTTTGTGGAGGTTCCTACATGGGGAGTAGTGATTTGTGCATTTGTACATTAACGTTCATATAAATTTCGCATACAATAGTCCCCAATAAAAAGCACGTTTTGAAATTTCAACTTTTTGAACATTTTGTATACTTTTCTAGTAGCCCTGTGTGTTATCTTTGCAATGCATCTAGTTTCACCTAAAAATCATTTTTGTAGCCCAAGTTATGACCAAAATACTAAAGCTATGTTGGAAAGTACCTCAAAATGCACCATAGTCACTTCCGTTGAGCTTTTGGCCACTTTCTTGCAAGAAATTTGGAATGGTTCCAACACAAAAGTTGTAGCTAATTGACTTAGATTTCTAAAAATATTCGAGTCACTTCGGGGAGATTCCTACAGTAGGAGTTGTGATCGTGCATTTATACATTAACGTTCGTATAAAGTTCACATCTAATTAGCCCTAAATAAAAAGCACTTTTTGAAAATTTCTTTTCATTTTCTAGTAGCCCTATGTGTTAGCTTTCCAACGCATCTTTTTTCACTTAAAAATCATTTTTTTAACCCAAGATATGATCAAAATACTATAGGTATGCCGAAAACTACCTTACAATGCACCACTGTCACTTCCTTTGAGCTTTTGGAACCTTTCTTTCAAGAACTTTGGAATGGTTCTATCACAAAAGTTGTAGCTAACTCACTTACCTTTCCAAAAACAAAAGATTCACTTTGTGGAGGTTCCTACATGGGGAGTAGAGATTTGTGCATTTGTACATTAACGTTCATATAAATTTCGCATACAATAGGCCCCAATAAAAAGCACTTTTTGAAATTTCAACGTTTTGAACATTTTGTATCCTTTCCCAGTAGCCCTGTGTGTTATCTTTGCAATGTATCAATTTTCACCTAAAAATCATTTTTGTAGCCCAAGTTATGACCAAAATACTAAAGGTATGTTGGAAAGTACCTCAAAATGCACCATATTCACTTCCGTTGAGCTTTTGGCCACTTTCTTGCAAGAAATTTGGAATGGTTCCAACACAAAAGTTGTAGCTAACTCACTTAGCCTTCTAAAAATATTCGAGTCACTTCGGGGAGATTCCTACAGTAGGAGTTGTGATCGTGCATTTATACATTAACGTTCGTATAAAGTTCACATCTAATTAGCCCTAAATAAAAAGCACTTTTTGAAAATTTCTTTTCATTTTCTAGTAGCCCTATGTGTTAGCTTTCCAACGCATCTTTTTTCACTTAAAAATCATTTTTTTAACCCAAGATATGATCAAAATACTATAGGTATGCCGAAAACTACCTTACAATGCACCACTGTCACTTCCTTTGAGCTTTTGGAACCTTTCTTTCAAGAACTTTGGAATGGTTCTATCACAAAAGTTGTAGCTAACTCACTTACCTTTCCAAAAACAAAAGATTCACTTTGTGGAGGTTCCTACATGGGGAGTAGAGATTTGTGCATTTGTACATTAACGTTCATATAAATTTCGCATACAATAGGCCCCAATAAAAAGCACTTTTTGAAATTTCAACGTTTTGAACATTTTGTATCCTTTCCCAGTAGCCCTGTGTGTTATCTTTGCAATGTATCAATTTTCACCTAAAAATCATTTTTGTAGCCCAAGTTATGACCAAAATACTAAAGGTATGTTGGAAAGTACCTCAAAATGCACCATATTCACTTCCGTTGAGCTTTTGGCCACTTTCTTGCAAGAAATTTGGAATGGTTCCAACACAAAAGTTGTAGCTAACTCACTTAGCCTTCTAAAAATATTCGAGTCACTTCGGGGAGATTCCTACAGTAGGAGTTGTGATCATGCATTTATACATTAACCTTCGTATAAAGTTCACATCTAATTAGGCCTAAATAAAAAGCACTTTTTGAAAATTTCTTTTCATTTTCTAGTATCCCTACGTGTTAGCTTTCCAACGAATCTTGTTTCACTTAAAAATCATTTTTTTAGCCCAAGATATGATTAAAATACTAAAGGTATGCCGAAAACTACCTTACAATGCACCACTGTCATTTCCTTTGAGCTTTTGGAACCTTTCTTGCAAGAACTTTGGAATGGTTCTATCACAAAAGTTGTAGCTAACTCACTTACCTTTCCAAAAACAAAAGATTCACTTTGTGGAGGTTCCTACATGGGGAGTAGTGATTTGTGCATTTGTACATTAACGTTCATATAAATTTCGCATACAATAGTCCCCAATAAAAAGCACTTTTTGAAATTTCAACTTTTTGAACATTTTGTATACTTTTCTAGTAGCCCTGTGTGTTAGCTTTGCAATGCATCTAGTTTCACCTAAAAATCATTTTTGTAGCCCAAGTTATGACCAAAATACTAAAGCTATGTTGGAAAGTACCTCAAAATGCACCATAGTCATTTCCGTTGAGCTTTTGGCCACTTTCTTGCAAGAAATTTGGAATGGTTCCAACACAAAAGTTGTAGCTAATTCACTTAGATTTCTAAAAATATTCGAGTCACTTCGGGGAGATTCCTACAGTAGGAGTTGTGATCGTGCATTTATACATTAACGTTCGTATAAAGTTCACATCTAATTAGCCCTAAATAAAAAGAACTTTTTGAGAATTTCTTTTCATTTTCTAGTAGCCCTATGTGTTAGCTTTCCAACGCATCTTTTTTCACTTAAAAATCATTTTTTTAACCCAAGATATGATCAAAATACTATAGGTATGCCGAAAACTACCTTACAATGCACCACGGTCACTTCCTTTGAGCTTTTGGAACCTTTCTTACAGGAACTTTGGAATGGTTCTATCACAAAAGTTGTAGCTAACTCACTTACCTTTCCAAAAACAAAAGATTCACTTTGTGGAGGTTCCTACATGGGGAGTAGTGATTTGTGCATTTGTACATTAACGTTCATATAAATTTCCCATACAATAGTCCCCAATAAAAAACACTTTTTGAAATTTCAACTTTTTGAACATTTTGTATACTTTTCTAGTAGCCCTGTGTGTTAGCTTTGCAATGCATCTAGTTTCACCTAAAAATCATTTTTGTAGCCCAAGTTATGACCAAAATACTAAAGCTATGTTGGAAAGTACCTCAAAATGCACCATAGTCACTTCCGTTGAGCTTTTGGCCACTTTCTTGCAAGAAATTTGGAATGGTTCCAACACAAAAGTTGTAGCTAATTCACTTAGCTTTCTAAAAATATTCGAGTCACTTCGGGGAGATTCCTACAGTAGGAGTTGTGATCGTGCATTTATACATTAACGTTCGTATAAAGTTCACATCTAATTAGCCCTAAATAAAAAGAACTTTTTGAGAATTTCTTTTCATTTTCTAGTAGCCCTATGTGTTAGCTTTCCAACGCATCTTTTTTCACTTAAAAATCATTTTTTTAACCCAAGATATGATCAAAATACTATAGGTATGCCGAAAACTACCTTACAATGCACCACTGTCACTTCCTTTGAGCTTTTGGAACCTTTCTTGCAGGAACTTTGGAATGGTTCTATCACAAAAGTTGTAGCTAACTCACTTACCTTTCCAAAAACAAAAGATTCACTTTGTGGAGGTTCCTACATGGGGAGTAGTGATTTGTGCATTTGTACATTAACGTTCATATAAATTTCCCATACAATAGTCCCCAATAAAAAACACTTTTTGAAATTTCAACTTTTTGAACATTTTGTATACTTTTCTAGTAGCCCTGTGTGTTAGCTTTGCAATGCATCTAGTTTCACCTAAAAATCATTTTTGTAGCCCAAGTTATGACCAAAATACTAAAGCTATGTTGGAAAGTACCTCAAAATGCACCATAGTCATTTCCGTTGAGCTTTTGGCCACTTTCTTGCAAGAAATTTGGAATGGTTCCAACACAAAAGTTGTAGCTAATTCACTTAGATTTCTAAAAATATTCGAGTCACTTCGGGGAGATTCCTACAGTAGGAGTTGTGATCGTGCATTTATACATTAACGTTCGTATAAAGTTCACATCTAATTAGCCCTAAATAAAAAGAACTTTTTGAGAATTTCTTTTCATTTTCTAGTAGCCCTATGTGTTAGCTTTCCAACGCATCTTTTTTCACTTAAAAATCATTTTTTTAACCCAAGATATGATCAAAATACTATAGGTATGCCGAAAACTACCTTACAATGCACCACTGTCACTTCCTTTGAGCTTTTGGAACCTTTCTTGCAGGAACTTTGGAATGGTTCTATCACAAAAGTTGTAGCTAACTCACTTACCTTTCCAAAAACAAAAGATTCACTTTGTGGAGGTTCCTACATGGGGAGTAGTGATTTGTGCATTTGTACATTAACGTTCATATAAATTTCCCATACAATAGTCCCCAATAAAAAACACTTTTTGAAATTTCAACTTTTTGAACATTTTGTATACTTTTCTAGTAGCCCTGTGTGTTAGCTTTGCAATGCATCTAGTTTCACCTAAAAATCATTTTTGTAGCCCAAGTTATGACCAAAATACTAAAGCTATGTTGGAAAGTACCTCAAAATGCACCATAGTCACTTCCGTTGAGCTTTTGGCCACTTTCTTGCAAGAAATTTGGAATGGTTCCAACACAAAAGTTGTACCTAATTCACTTAGCTTTCTAAATATATTCGAGTCACTTTGGGGAGATTCCTACAGTAGGAGTTGTGATCGTGTATTTATACATAAATGTTCGTATAAAGTTCACATCTAATTAGCCCTAAATAAAAAGCACTTTTTGGAAATTTCTTTTCATTTTCTAGTATCCCTACGTGTTAGTTTTCCAACGCATCTTGTTTCACTTAAAAATCATTTTTTTAGACCAAGATATGATCAATATACTATAGGTACGCCGAAAACTACCTTACAATGCACCACTGTCATTTCCTTTGAGCTTTTGGAACCTTTCTTGCAAGAACTTTTAACAAAAGTTGTAGCTAACTCACTTACCTTTCCAAAAACAAAAGATTCACTTTGTGGAGGTTCCTACATGGGGAGTAGTGATTTGTGCATTTGTACATTAACGTTCATATAAATTTCGCATACAATCGGCCCCAATAAAAAGCACTTTTTGAAATTTCAACTTTTTGAACATTTTGTATCCTTTTCCAGTAGCCCAGTGTGTTAGCTTTGCAATGCATCCAGTTTCACCTAAAAATCATTTTTGTAGCCCAAGTTATGACCAAAGTACTAAAGGTATGTTGGAAAGTACCTCAAAATGCACCATATTCACTTCCGTTGAGCTTTTGGCCACTTTCTTGCAAGAAATTTGGAATGGTTCCAACACAAAAGTTGTATCTAATTCACTTAGCTTTCTAAAAATATTCGAGTCACTTTGGGGAGATTCCTACAGTAGGAGTTGTGATCGTGCATTTATACATTAACGTTCGTATAAAGTTCACATCTAATTAGCCCTAAATAAAAAGCACTTTTTGAAAATTTCTTTTCATTTTCTAGTAGCCCTATGTGTTAGCTTTCCAACGCAACTTGTTTCACTTATAAATCATTTTTTTAGCCCAAGATATGATCAAAATACTATAGGTATGCCCAAAACTACCTTACAATGCACCACTGTCATTTCCTTTGAGCTTTTGGAACCTTTCTTGCAAGAACTTTGGAATGGATCTATCACAAAAGTTGTAGCTAAGTCACTTACCTTTCCAAAAACAAAAGATTCACTTTGTGGAGGTTCCTACATGGGGAGTAGTGATTTGTGCATTTGTACATTAACGTTCATATAAATTTCGCATACAATAGGCCCCAATAAAAAACACTTTTTGAAATTTCAACGTTTTGAACATTTTGTATCCTTTTCCAGTAGCCCTGTGTGTTATCTTTGCAATGTATCAATTTTCACCTAAAAATCATTTTTGTAGCCCAAGTTATGACCAAAATACTAAAGGTATGTTGGAAAGTACCTCAAAATGCACCATATTCACTTCCGTTGAGCTTTTGGCCACTTTCTTGCAAGAAATTCGGAATGGTTCCAACACAAAAGTTGTAGCTAACTCACTTAGCCTTCTAAAAATATTCGAGTCACTTCGGGGAGATTCCTACAGTAGGAGTTGTGATCGTGCTTTTATACATTAACGTTCGTATAAAGTTCACATCTAATTAGCCCTAAATAAAAAGAACTTTTTGAGAATTTCTTTTCATTTTCTAGTAGCCCTATGTGTTAGCTTTCCAACGCATCTTTTTTCACTTAAAAATCATTTTTTTAGCCCAAGATATGATTAAAATACTAAAGGTATGCCGAAAACTACCTTACAATGCACCACTGTCATTTCCTTTGAGCTTTTGGAACCTTTCTTGCAAGAACTTTGGAATGGTTCTATCAAAAAAGTTGTAGCTAACTCACTTACCTTTCCAAAAACAAAAGATTCACTTTGTGGAGGTTCCTACATGGGGAGTAGTGATTTGTGCATTTGTACATTAACGTTCATATAAATTTCGCATACAATAGTCCCCAATAAAAAGCACTTTTTGAAATTTCAACTTTTTGAACATTTTGTATCCTTTTCCAGTAGCCCAGTGTGTTAGCTTTGCAATGCATCCAGTTTCACCTAAAAATCATTTTTGTAGCCCAAGTTATGACCAAAGTACTAAAGGTATGTTGGAAAGTACCTCAAAATGCACCATATTCACTTCCGTTGAGCTTTTGGCCACTTTCTTGCAAGAAATTTGGAATGGTTCCAACACAAAAGTTGTATCTAATTCACTTAGCTTTCTAAAAATATTCGAGTCACTTCGGGGAGATTCCTACAGTAGGAGTTGTGATCGTGCATTTATACATTAACGTTCGTATAAAGTTCACATCTAATTAGCCCTAAATAAAAAGCACTTTTTGAAAATTTCTTTTCATTTTCTAGTAGCCCTATGTGTTAGCTTTCCAACGCAACTTGTTTCACTTATAAATAATTTTTTTAGCCCAAGATATGATCAAAATACTATAGGTATGCCGAAAACTACCTTACAATGCACCACTGTCACTTCCTTTGAACTTTTGGAACCTTTCTTGCAGGAACTTTGGAATGGTTCTATCACAAAAGTTGTAGCTAACTCACTTACCTTTCCAAAAACAAAAGATTCACTTTGTGGAGGTTCCTACATGGGGAGTAGTGATTTGTGCATTTGTACATTAACGTTCATATAAATTTCGCATACAATTGGCCCCAATAAAAAGCACTTTTTGAAATTTCAACTTTTTGAATATTTTGTATCCTTTTCCATTAGCCATGTGTGTTAGCTTTGCAATGCATCCAGTTTCACCTAAAAATCATTTTTGTAGCCCAAGTTATGACCAAAATACTAAAGGTATGTTGGAAAGTACCTCAAAATGCACCATATTCACTTCCGTTGAGCTTTTGGCCACTTTCTTGCAAGAAATTCGGAATGGTTCCAACACAAAAGTTGTAGCTAACTCACTTAGCCTTCTAAAAATATTCGAGTCACTTCGGGGAGATTCCTACAGTAGGAGTTGTGATCGTGCTTTTATACATTAACGTTCGTATAAAGTTCACATCTAATTAGCCCTAAATAAAAAGAACTTTTTGAGAATTTCTTTTCATTTTCTAGTAGCCCTATGTGTTAGCTTTCCAATGCATCTTTTTTCACTTAAAAATCATTTTTTTAGCCCAAGATATGATCAAAATACTATAGGTATGCCGAAAACTACCTTACAATGCACCACTGTCACTTCCTTTGAACTTTTGGAACCTTTCTTGCAGGAACTTTGGAATGGTTCTATCACAAAAGTTGTAGCTAACTCACTTACCTTTCCAAAAACAAAAGATTCACTTTGTGGAGGTTCCTACATGGGGAGTAGTGATTTGTGCATTTGTACATTAACGTTCATATAAATTTCGCATACAATTGGCCCCAATAAAAAGCACTTTTTGAAATTTCAACTTTTTGAATATTTTGTATCCTTTTCCATTAGCCATGTGTGTTAGCTTTGCAATGCATCCAGTTTCACCTAAAAATCATTTTTGTAGCCCAAGTTATGACCAAAATACTAAAGGTATGTTGGAAAGTACCTCAAAATGCACCATATTCACTTCCGTTGAGCTTTTGGCCACTTTCTTGCAAGAAATTTGGAATGGTTCCAATACAAAAGTTGTACCTAATTCACTTAGCTTTCTAAATATATTCGAGTCACTTTGGGGAGATTCCTACAGTAGGAGTTGTGATCGTGTATTTATACATAAATGTTCGTATAAAGTTCACATCTAATTAGCCTTAAATAAAAAGTACTTTTTGGAAATTTCTTTTCATTTTCTAGTATCCCTACGTGTTAGTTTTCCAACGCATCTTGTTTCACTTAAAAATCATTTTTTTAGACCAAGATATGATCAATATACTATAGGTACGCCGAAAACTACCTTACAATGCACCACTGTCATTTCCTTTGAGCTTTTGGAACCTTTCTTGCAAGAACTTTTAACAAAAGTTGTAGCTAACTCACTTACCTTTCCAAAAACAAAAGATTCACTTTGTGGAGGTTCCTACATGGGGAGTAGTGATTTGTGCATTTGTACATTAACGTTCATATAAATTTCGCATACAATAGGCCCCAATAAAAAGCACTTTTTGAAATTTCAACTTTTTGAACATTTTGTATCCTTTTCCAGTAGCCCAGTGTGTTAGCTTTGCAATGCATCCAGTTTCACCTAAAAATCATTTTTGTAGCCCAAGTTATGACCAAAGTACTAAAGGTATGTTGGAAAGTACCTCAAAATGCACCATATTCACTTCCGTTGAGCTTTTGGCCACTTTCTTGCAAGAAATTTGGAATGGTTCCAACACAAAAGTTGTATCTAATTCACTTAGCTTTCTAAAAATATTCGAGTCACTTTGGGGAGATTCCTACAGTAGGAGTTGTGATCGTGCATTTATACATTAACGTTCGTATAAAGTTCACATCTAATTAGCCCTAAATAAAAAGCACTTTTTGAAAATTTCTTTTCATTTTCTAGTAGCCCTATGTGTTAGCTTTCCAACGCATCTTGTTTCACTTAAAAATCATTTTTTTAGCCCAAGATATGATCAAAATACTATAGGTATGCCGAAAACTACCTTACAATGCACCACTGTTATTTCCTTTGAGCTTTTGGAACCTTTCTTGCAAGAACTTTGGAATGGATCTATCACAAAAGTTGTAGCTAACTCACTTACCTTTCCAAAAACAAAAGATTCACTTTGTGGAGGTTCCTACATGGGGAGTAGTGATTTGTGCATTTGTACATTAACGTTCATGTAAATTTTCCTTACAATAGGCCCCAATAAAAAGCACTTTTTGAAATTTCAACTTGTTGAACATTTTGTATACTTTTCCAATAGCCCTATTTGTTAGCTTTGCAATGCATCTAGTTTCACCTAAAAATCATTTTCGTAGCCCAAGTTATGACCCAAATACTAAAGCTATGCTGGAAAGTACCTCAAAATGCACCATAGTCACTTCCGTTGAGCTTTTGGCCACTTTCTTGCAAGAAATTTGGAATGGTTCCAACACAAAAGTTGTAGCTAATTCACTTAGATTTCTAAAAATATTCGAGTCACTTTGGGGAGATTCCTACAGTAGGAGTTGTGATCGTGCATTTATACATTAACGTTCGTATAAAGTTCACATCTAATTAGCCCTAAATAAAAAGCACTTTTTGAAAATTACTTTTCATTTTCTAGTAGCCCTATGTGTTAGCTTTCCAATGCATCTTTTTTCACTTAAAAATCATTTTTTTAACCCAAAATATGATCAAAATACTATAGGTATGCCGAAAACTAACTTACAATGCACCACTGTCATTTCCTTTGAGCTTTTGGAACCTTTCTTTCAAGAACTTTGGAATGGTTCTATCACAAAAGTTGTAGCTAACTCACTTACCTTTCCAAAAACAAAAGATTCACTTTGTGGAGGTTCCTACATGGGGAGTAGTGATTTGTGCATTTGTACATTAACGTTCATATAAATTTCGCATACAATAGGCCCCAATAAAAAACACTTTTTGAAATTTCAACGTTTTGAACATTTTGTATCCTTTTCCAGTAGCCCTGTGTGTTATCTTTGCAATGTATCAATTTTCACCTAAAAATCATTTTTGTAGCCCAAGTTATGACCAAAATACTAAAGGTATGTTGGAAAGTACCTCAAAATGCACCATATTCACTTCCGTTGAGCTTTTGGCCACTTTCTTGCAAGAAATTCGGAATGGTTCCAACACAAAAGTTGTAGCTAACTCACTTAGCCTTCTAAAAATATTCGAGTCACTTCGGGGAGATTCCTACAGTAGGAGTTGTGATCGTGCTTTTATACATTAACGTTCGTATAAAGTTCACATCTAATTAGCCCTAAATAAAAAGAACTTTTTGAGAATTTCTTTTCATTTTCTAGTAGCCCTATGTGTTAGCTTTCCAACGCATCTTTTTTCACTTAAAAATCATTTTTTTAGCCCAAGATATGATTAAAATACTAAAGGTATGCCGAAAACTACCTTACAATGCACCACTGTCATTTCCTTTGAGCTTTTGGAACCTTTCTTGCAAGAACTTTGGAATGGTTCTATCAAAAAAGTTGTAGCTAACTCACTTACCTTTCCAAAAACAAAAGATTCACTTTGTGGAGGTTCCTACATGGGGAGTAGTGATTTGTGCATTTGTACATTAACGTTCATATAAATTTCGCATACAATAGTCCCCAATAAAAAGCACTTTTTGAAATTTCAACTTTTTGAACATTTTGTATCCTTTTCCAGTAGCCCAGTGTGTTAGCTTTGCAATGCATCCAGTTTCACCTAAAAATCATTTTTGTAGCCCAAGTTATGACCAAAGTACTAAAGGTATGTTGGAAAGTACCTCAAAATGCACCATATTCACTTCCGTTGAGCTTTTGGCCACTTTCTTGCAAGAAATTTGGAATGGTTCCAACACAAAAGTTGTATCTAATTCACTTAGCTTTCTAAAAATATTCGAGTCACTTCGGGGAGATTCCTACAGTAGGAGTTGTGATCGTGCATTTATACATTAACGTTCGTATAAAGTTCACATCTAATTAGCCCTAAATAAAAAGCACTTTTTGAAAATTTCTTTTCATTTTCTAGTAGCCCTATGTGTTAGCTTTCCAACGCAACTTGTTTCACTTATAAATAATTTTTTTAGCCCAAGATATGATCAAAATACTATAGGTATGCCGAAAACTACCTTACAATGCACCACTGTCACTTCCTTTGAACTTTTGGAACCTTTCTTGCAGGAACTTTGGAATGGTTCTATCACAAAAGTTGTAGCTAACTCACTTACCTTTCCAAAAACAAAAGATTCACTTTGTGGAGGTTCCTACATGGGGAGTAGTGATTTGTGCATTTGTACATTAACGTTCATATAAATTTCGCATACAATTGGCCCCAATAAAAAGCACTTTTTGAAATTTCAACTTTTTGAATATTTTGTATCCTTTTCCATTAGCCATGTGTGTTAGCTTTGCAATGCATCCAGTTTCACCTAAAAATCATTTTTGTAGCCCAAGTTATGACCAAAATACTAAAGGTATGTTGGAAAGTACCTCAAAATGCACCATATTCACTTCCGTTGAGCTTTTGGCCACTTTCTTCCAAGAAATTTGGAATGGTTCCAACACAAAAGTTGTACCTAATTCACTTAGCTTTCTAAATATATTCGAGTCACTTTGGGGAGATTCCTACAGTAGGAGTTGTGATCGTGTATTTATACATAAATGTTCGTATAAAGTTCACATCTAATTAGCCTTAAATAAAAAGTACTTTTTGGAAATTTCTTTTCATTTTCTAGTATCCCTACGTGTTAGTTTTCCAACGCATCTTGTTTCACTTAAAAATCATTTTTTTAGACCAAGATATGATCAATATACTATAGGTACGCCGAAAACTACCTTACAATGCACCACTGTCATTTCCTTTGAGCTTTTGGAACCTTTCTTGCAAGAACTTTTAACAAAAGTTGTAGCTAACTCACTTACCTTTCCAAAAACAAAAGATTCACTTTGTGGAGGTTCCTACATGGGGAGTAGTGATTTGTGCATTTGTACATTAACGTTCATATAAATTTCGTATACAATAGGCCCCAATAAAAAGCACTTTTTGAAATTTCAACTTTTTGAACATTTTGTATCCTTTTCCAGTAGCCCAGTGTGTTAGCTTTGCAATGCATCCAGTTTCACCTAAAAATCATTTTTGTAGCCCAAGTTATGACCAAAGTACTAAAGGTATGTTGGAAAGTACCTCAAAATGCACCATATTCACTTCCGTTGAGCTTTTGGCCACTTTCTTGCAAGAAATTTGGAATGGTTCCAACACAAAAGTTGTATCTAATTCACTTAGCTTTCTAAAAATATTCGAGTCACTTTGGGGAGATTCCTACAGTAGGAGTTGTGATCGTGCATTTATACATTAACGTTCGTATAAAGTTCACATCTAATTAGCCCTAAATAAAAAGCACTTTTTGAAAATTTCTTTTCATTTTCTAGTAGCCCTATGTGTTAGCTTTCCAACGCAACTTGTTTCACTTATAAATCATTTTTTTAGCCCAAGATATGATCAAAATACTATAGGTATGCCGAAAACTACCTTACAATGCACCACTGTCATTTCCTTTGAGCTTTTGGAACCTTTCTTGCAAGAACTTTGGAATGGATCTATCACAAAAGTTGTAGCTAACTCACTTACCTTTCCAAAAACAAAAGATTCACTTCGTGGAGGTTCCTACATGGGGAGTAGTGATTTGTGCATTTGTACATTAACGTTCATATAAATTTCGCATACAATAGGCCCCAATAAAAAGCACTTTTTGAAATTTCAACTTTTTGAACATTTTGTATCCTTTTCCAGTAGCCCAGTGTGTTAGCTTTGCAATGCATCCAGTTTCACCTGAAAATCATTTTTGTAGCCCAAGTTATGACCAAAGTACTAAAGGTATGTTGGAAAGTACCTCAAAATGCACCATATTCACTTCCGTTGAGCTTTTTGCCACTTTCTTGCAAGAAATTTGGAATGGTTCCAACATAAAAGTTGTAGCTAATTCACTTAGCTTTCTAAAAATATTCCAGTCACTCCGGGGAGATTCCTACAGTAGGAGTTGTGATCGTGCATTTATACATTAACCTTCGTATAAAGTTCACATCTAATTAGCCCCAAATAAAAAGAACTTTTTGAAAATTTCTTTTCATTTTCTAGTAGCCCTACGTGTTAGTTTTCCAACGCATCTTGTTTCACTTAAAAATCATTTTTTTAGCGCAAGATATGATTAAAATACTAAAGGTATGCCCAAAACTACCTTACAATGCCCACTGTCATTTCCTTTGAGCTTCTGGAACCTTTCTTGCAAGAACTTTGGAATGGTTCTATCACAAAAGTTGTAGCTAACTCACTTACCTTTCTAAAAACAAAAGATTCACTTTTTGGATGTTCCTACATGGGGAGTAGTGATTTGTGCATTTGTACATTAACGTTCATATAAATTTCGCATACAATAGTCCCCAATAAAAAGCACTTTTTGAAATTTCAACTTTTTGAACATTTTGTATACTTTTCTAGTAGCCCTGTGTGTTAGCTTTGCAATGCATCTAGTTTCACCTAAAAATCATTTTTGTAGCCCAAGTTATGACCAAAATACTAAAGCTATGTTAAAAAGTACCTCAAAATGCACCATAGTCACTTCCGTTGAGCTTTTGGCCACTTTCTTGCAAGAAATTTGGGATGGTTCCAACACAAAAGTTGTAGCTAATTCACTTAGCTTTCTAAAAATATTCGAGTCACTTCGGGGAGATTCCTACAGTAGGAGTTGTGATCGTGCATTTATACATTAACGTTCGTATAAAGTTCACATCTAATTAGCCCTAAATAAAAAGCACTTTTTGAAAATTTCTTTTCATTTTCTAGTAGCCCTATGTGTTACCTTTCCAACGCATCTTTTTTCACTTAAAAATCATTTTTTTAAACCAAGATATGATCAAAATACTATAGGTATGCCGAAAACTACCTTACAATGCACCACTGTCACTTCCTTTGAGCTTTTGGAACCTTTCTTGCAGGAACTTTGGAATGGTTCAATCACAAAAGTTGTAGCTAACTCACTTACCTTTCCAAAAACAAAAGATTCACTTTGTGGAGGTTCCTACATGGGGAGTAGTGATTTGTGCATTTGTACATTAACGTTCATATAAATTTCGCATACAATTGGCCCCAATAAAAAGCACTTTTTGAAATTACAACTTTTTGAACATTTTGTATCCTTTTCCATTAGCCATGTGTGTTAGCTTTACAATGCATCTAGTTTCACCTAAAAATCATTTTTGTAGCCCAAGTTATGACCAAAATACTAAAGGTATGTTGGAAAGTACCTCAAAATGCACCATATTCACTTCCGTTGAGCTTTTGGCCACTTTCTTGCAAGAAATTTGGAATGGTTCCAACACAAAAGTTGTACCTAATTCACTTAGCTTTCTAAATATATTCGAGTCAGTTTGGGGAGATTCCTACAGTAGGAGTTGTGATCGTGTATTTATACATAAATGTTCGTATAAAGTTCACATCTAATTAGCCCTAAATAAAAAGCACTTTTTGGAAATTTCTTTTCATTTTCTAGTATCCCTACGTGTTAGTTCTCCAACGCATCTTGTTTCACTAAAAAATCATTTTTTTAGACCAAGATATGATCAATATACTATAGGTACGCCGAAAACTACCTTACAATGCACCACTGTCATTTCCTTTGAGCTTTTGGAACCTTTCTTGCAAGAACTTTTAACAAAAGTTGTAGCTAACTCACTTACCTTTCCAAAAACAAAAGATTCACTTTGTGGAGGTTCCTACATGGGGAGTAGTGATTTGTGCATTTGTACATTAACGTTCATATAAATTTCGCATACAATAGGCCCCAATAAAAAGCACTTTTTGAAATTTCAACTTTTTGAACATTTTGTATCCTTTTCCAGTAGCCCAGTGTGTTAGCTTTGCAGTGCATCCAGTTTCACCTAAAAATCATTTTTGTAGCCCAAGTTATGACCAAAGTACTAAAGGTATGTTGGAAAGTACCTCAAAATGCACCATATTCACTTCCGTTGAGCTTTTGGCCACTTTCTTTCAAGAAATTTGGAATGGTTCCAACATAAAAATTGTAGCTAATTCACTTAGCTTTCTAAAAATATTCGAGTCACTTTGGGGAGATTCCTACAGTAGGAGTCGTGATCGTGCATTTATACATTAACGTTCGTATAAAGTTCACATCTAATTAGCCCTAAATAAAAAGCACTTTTTGAAAATTTCTTTTCATTTTCTAGTAGCCCTATGTGTTAGCTTTCCGACGCATCTTTTTCCACTTAAAAATCATTTTTTTAGCCCAAGATATGATCAAAATACTATAGGTATGCCGAAAACTACCTTACAATGCACCACTGTCATTTCCTTTGAGCTTTTGGAACCTATCTTTCAAGAACTTTGGAATGGTTCTATCACAAAAGTTGTAGCTAACTCACTTACCATTCCAAAAACCAAAGATTCACTTTGTGGAGGTTCCTACATGGGGAGTAGTGATTTGTGCATTTGTACATTAACGTTCATATAAATTTCGCATACAATAGGCCCCAATAAAAAGCACTCTTTGAAATTTCAACTTTTTGAACATTTTGTATCCTTTTCCATTAGCCCTGTGTGTTAGCTTTGCAATGCATCTAGTTTCACCTAAAAATCATTTTTGTAGCCCAAGTTATGACCAAAATACTAAAGGTATGTTGGAAAGTACCTCAAAATGCACCATATTCACTTCCGTTGAGCTTTTGGCCACTTTCTTGCAAGAAATTTGGAATGGTTCCAACATAAAAGTTGTAGCTAATTCACTTAGCTTTCTAAAAATAATCGAGTCACTTTGGGGAGATTCGTACAGTAGGAGTTGTGATCGTGCATTTATACATTAACGTACGTATAAAGTTCACAACTAATTAGCCCTAAATAAAAAGCACTTTTTGAAACTTTCTTTTCATTTTCTAGTAGCCCTATGTGTTAGCTTTCCAACGCATCTTGTTTCACTTAAAAATCATTTTTTTAGCCCAAGATATGATTAAAATACTAAAGGTATGCCGAAAACTACCTTACAATGCACCACTGTCATTTCCTTTGAGCTTTTGGAACCTTTCTTGCAAGAACTTTGGAATGGTTCTATCACAAAAGTTGTAGCTAACTCACTTACCTTTCCAAAAACAAAAGAATCACTTTGTGGAGGTTCCTACATGGGGAGTAGTGATTTGTGCATTTGTACATTAACGTTCATATAAATTTCGCATACAATAGGCCCCAATAAAAAGCACTCTTTGAAATTTCAACTTTTTGAACATTTTGTATCCTTTTCCATTAGCCCTATGTGTTAGCTTTGCAATGCATCTAGTTTCACCTAAAAATCATTTTTGTAGCCCAAGTTATGACCAAAATACTAAAGGTATGTTGGAAAGTACCTCAAAATGCACCATATTCACTTCCGTTGAGCTTTTGGCCACTTTCTTGCAAGAAATTTGGAATGGTTCCAACACAAAAGTTGTAGCTAATTCACTTAGCTTTCTAAAAATATTCGAGTCACTTTGGGGAGATTCCTACAGTAGGAGTTGTGATCGTGCATTTATACATTAACGTACGTATAAAGTTCACAACTAATTAGCCCTAAATAAAAAGCACTTTTTGAAACTTTCTTTTCATTTTCTAGTAGCCCTATGTGTTAGCTTTCCAACGCATCTTGTTTCACTTAAAAATCATTTTTTTAGCCCAAGATATGATCAAAATACTATAGGTATGCCGAAAACTACCTTACAATGCACCACTGTCATTTCCTTTGAGCTTTTGGAACCTTTCTTTCAAGAACTTTGGAATGGTTCTATCTCAAAAGTTGTAGCTAACTCACTTACCTTTCCAAAAACAAAAGATTCACTTTGTGGAGGTTCCTACATGGGGAGTAGTGATTTGTGCATTTGTACATTAACGTTCATATAAATTTCCCATACAATAGGCCCCAATAAAATGCACTTTTTGAAATTTCAACTTTTTGAACATTTTGTATCCTTTTCCAGTATCCCTGTGTGTTATCTTTGCAATGCATCTAGTTTCACCTAAAAATCATTTTTGTAGCCCAAGTTATGACCAAAATACTAAAGGTATGTTGGAAAGTACCTCAAAATGCACCATATTCACTTCCGTTGAGCTTTTGGCCACTTTCTTTCAAGAAATTTGGAATGGTTCCTACACAAAAGTTGTAGCTAACTCACTTATCTTTCTAAAAATATTCGAGTCACTTCCGGGAGATTCCTACAGTAGGAGTTATGATCGTGCATTTATACATTAACCTTCGTATAAAGTTCACATCTAATTAGCCCTAAATAAAAAGCACTTTTTGAAAATTTCTTTTCATTTTCTAGTAGCCCTACGTGTTAGCTTTCCAAATCATCTTGTTTCACTTAAAAATCATTTTTTTAGCCCAAGATATGATTAAAATACTAAAGGTATGCCGAAAACTACCTTACAATGCACCACTGTCATTTCCTTTGAGCTTTTGGAACCTTTCTTGCAAGAACTTTGGAATGGTTCTATCACAAAAGTTGTAGCTAACTCACTTACCTTTCCAAAAACAAAAGATTCACTTTGTGGAGGTTCCTACATGGGGAGTAGTGATTTGTGCATTTGTACATTAACGTTCATATAAATTTCGCATACAATAGGCCCCAATAAAAAGCACTCTTTGAAATTTCAACTTTTTGAACATTTTGTATCCTTTTCCATTAGCCCTATGTGTTAGCTTTGCAATGCATCTAGTTTCACCTAAAAATCATTTTTGTAGCCCAAGTTATGACCAAAATACTAAAGGTATGTTGGAAAGTACCTCAAATGCACCATATTCACTTCCGTTGAGCTTTTGGCCACTTTCTTGCAAGAAATTTGGAATGGTTCCAACATAAAAGTTGTAGCTAATTCACTTAGCTTTCTAAAAATATTCGAGTCACTTTGGGGAGATTCCTACAGTAGGAGTTGTGATCGTGCATTTATACATTAACGTACGTATAAAGTTCACAACTAATTAGCCCTAAATAAAAAGCACTTTTTGAAACTTTCTTTTCATTTTCTAGTAGTCCTATGTGTTAGCTTTCCAACGCATCTTGTTTCACTTAAAAATCATTTTTTTAGCCCAAGATATGATCAAAATACTATAGGTATGCCGAAAACTACCTTACAATGCACCACTGTCATTTCCTTTGAGCTTTTGGAACCTTTCTTTCAAGAACTTTGGAATAGTTCTATCTCAAAAGTTGTAGCTAACTCACTTACCTTTCCAAAAACAAAAGATTCACTTTGTGGAGGTTCCTACATGGGGAGTAGTGATTTGTGCATTTGTACATTAACGTTCATATAAATTTCCCATACAATAGGCCCCAATAAAATGCACTTTTTGAAATTTCAACTTTTTGAACATTTTGTATCCTTTTACAGTAGCCCTATGTGTTATCTTTGCAATGCATCTAGTTTCACCTAAAAATCATTTTTGTAGCCCAAGTTATGACCAAAATACTAAAGGTATGTTGGAAAGTACCTCAAAATGCACCATATTCACTTCCGTTGAGCTTTTGGCCACTTTCTTGCAAGAAATTTGGAATGGTTCCAACACAAAAGTTGTAGCTAACTCACTTATCTTTCTAAAAATATTCGAGTCACTTCCGGGAGATTCCTACAGTAGGAGTTATGATCGTGCATTTATACATTAACCTTCGTATAAAGTTCACATCTAATTAGCCCTAAATAAAAAGCACTTTTTGAAAATTTCTTTTCATTTTCTAGTAGCCCCACGTGTTAGATTCCCAATGCATATTGTTTCACTTAAAAATCATTTTTTTAGCCCAAGATATGATTAAAATACTAAAGGTATGCCGAAAACTACCTTACAATGCACCACTGTCATTTCCTTTGAGCTTTTGGAACCTTTCTTGCAAGAACTTTGGAATGGTTCTATCACAAAAGTTGTAGCTAACTCACTTACCTTTCCAAAAACAAAAGATTCACTTTGTGGAGGTTCCTTCATGGGGAGAAGTGATTTGTGCATTTGTACATTAACGTTCATATAAATTTCGCATACAATAGGCCCCAATAAAAAGCACTCTTTGAAATTTCAACTTTTTGAACATTTTGTATCCTTTTCCATTAGCCCTATGTGTTAGCTTTGCAATGCATCTAGTTTCACCTAAAAATCATTTTTGTAGCCCAAGTTATGACCAAAATACTAAAGGTATGTTGGAAAGTACCTCAAAATGCACCATATTCACTTCCGTTGAGCTTTTGGCCACTTTCTTGCAAGAAATTTGGAATGGTTCCAACATAAAAGTTGTAGCTAATTCACTTAGCTTTCTAAAAATATTCGAGTCACTTTGGGGAGATTCCTACAGTAGGAGTTGTGATCGTGCATTTATACATTAACGTACGTATAAAGTTCACAACTAATTAGCCCTAAATAAAAAGCACTTTTTGAAACTTTCTTTTCATTTTCTAGTAGTCCTATGTGTTAGCTTTCCAACGCATCTTGTTTCACTTAAAAATCATTTTTTTAGCCCAAGATATGATCAAAATACTATAGGTATGCCGAAAACTACCTTACAATGCACCACTGTCATTTCCTTTGAGCTTTTGGAACCTTTCTTTCAAGAACTTTGGAATAGTTCTATCTCAAAAGTTGTAGCTAACTCACTTACCTTTCCAAAAACAAAAGATTCACTTTGTGGAGGTTCCTACATGGGGAGTAGTGATTTGTGCATTTGTACATTAACGTTCATATAAATTTCCCATACAATAGGCCCCAATAAAATGCACTTTTTGAAATTTCAACTTTTTGAACATTTTGTATCCTTTTACAGTAGCCCTATGTGTTATCTTTGCAATGCATCTAGTTTCACCTAAAAATCATTTTTGTAGCCCAAGTTATGACCAAAATACTAAAGGTATGTTGGAAAGTACCTCAAAATGCACCATATTCACTTCCGTTGAGCTTTTGGCCACTTTCTTGCAAGAAATTTGGAATGGTTCCAACACAAAAGTTGTAGCTAACTCACTTATCTTTCTAAAAATATTCGAGTCACTTCCGGGAGATTCCTACAGTAGGAGTTATGATCGTGCATTTATACATTAACCTTCGTATAAAGTTCACATCTAATTAGCCCTAAATAAAAAGCACTTTTTGAAAATTTCTTTTCATTTTCTAGTAGCCCTACGTGTTAGATTTCCAATGCATATTGTTTCACTTAAAACTCATTTTTTTAGCCCAAGATATGATTAAAATACTAAAGGTATGCCGAAAACTACCTTACAATGCACCACTGTCATTTCCTTTGAGCTTTTGGAACCTTTCTTGCAAGAACTTTGGAATGGTTCTATCACAAAAGTTGTAGCTAACTCACTTACCTTTCCAAAAACAAAAGATTCACTTTGTGGAGGTTCCTACATGGGGAGTAGTGATTTGTGCATTTGTACATTAACGTTCATATAAATTTCGCATACAATAGGCCCCAATAAAAAGCACTCTTTGAAATTTCAACTTTTTGAACATTTTGTATCCTTTTCCGTTAGCCCTATGTGTTAGCTTTGCAATGCATCTAGTTTCACCTAAAAATCATTTTTGTAGCCCAAGTTATGACCAAAATACTAAAGGTATGTTGGAAAGTACCTCAAAATGCACCATATTCACTTCCGTTGAGCTTTTGGCCACTTTCTTGCAAGAAATTTGGAATGGTTCCAACATAAAAGTTGTAGCTAATTCACTTAGCTTTCTAAAAATATTCGAGTCACTTTGGGGAGATTCCTACAGTAGGAGTTGTGATCGTGCATTTATACATTAACGTACGTATAAAGTTCACAACTAATTAGCCCTAAATAAAAAGCACTTTTTGAAACTTTCTTTTCATTTTCTAGTAGTCCTATGTGTTAGCTTTCCAACGCATCTTGTTTCACTTAAAAATCATTTTTTTAGCCCAAGATATGATCAAAATACTATAGGTATGCCGAAAACTACCTTACAATGCACCACTGTCATTTCCTTTGAGCTTTTGGAACCTTTCTTTCAAGAACTTTGGAATAGTTCTATCTCAAAAGTTGTAGCTAACTCACTTACCTTTCCAAAAACAAAAGATTCACTTTGTGGAGGTTCCTACATGGGGAGTAGTGATTTGTGCATTTGTACATTAACGTTCATATAAATTTCCCATACAATAGGCCCCAATAAAATGCACTTTTTGAAATTTCAACTTTTTGAACATTTTGTATCCTTTTACAGTAGCCCTATGTGTTATCTTTGCAATGCATCTAGTTTCACCTAAAAATCATTTTTGTAGCCCAAGTTATGACCAAAATACTAAAGGTATGTTGGAAAGTACCTCAAAATGCACCATATTCACTTCCGTTGAGCTTTTGGCCACTTTCTTGCAAGAAATTTGGAATGGTTCCAACACAAAAGTTGTAGCTAACTCACTTATCTTTCTAAAAATATTCGAGTCACTTCCGGGAGATTCCTACAGTAGGAGTTATGATCGTGCATTTATACATTAACCTTCGTATAAAGTTCACATCTAATTAGCCCTAAATAAAAAGCACTTTTTGAAAATTTCTTTTCATTTTCTAGTAGCCCTACGTGTTAGATTTCCAATGCATATTGTTTCACTTAAAAATCATTTTTTTAGCCCAAGATATGATTAAAATACTAAAGGTATGCCGAAAACTACCTTACAATGCACCACTGTCATTTCCTTTGAGCTTTTGGAACCTTTCTTGCAAGAACTTTGGAATGGTTCTATCACAAAAGTTGTAGCTAACTCACTTACCTTTCCAAAAACAAAAGATTCACTTTGTGGAGGTTCCTACATGGGGAGTAGTGATTTGTGCATTTGTACATTAACGTTCATATAAATTTCGCTTACAATAGGCCCCAAAAAAAGCACTCTTTGAAATTTCAACTTTTTGAACATTTTGTATATGTTTCTAGTAGCCCTGTGTGTTAGCTTTGCAATGCATCTAGTTTCACCTAAAAATCATTTTTGTAGCCCAAGTTATGACCAAAATACTAAAGGTATGCTGGAAAGTACCTCAAAATGCACCATATTCACTTCCGTTCAGCTTTTGGCCACTTTCTTGCAAGAAATTTGGAATGTTTCCAACATAAAAGTTGTATCTAATTCACTTAGCTTTCTAAAAATAATTGAGTCACTTCGTGGAGATTCCTACAGTAGGAGTTGTGATCGTGCATTTATACATTAACGTTCGTATAAAGTTCACATCTAATTAGCCCTAAATAAAAACCACTTTTTGAAAATTTCTTTTCATTTTCTAGTAGCCCTACGTGTTAGCTTTCCAACACATCTTGTTTCACTTAAAAATCATGTTTCTAGCCCAATATATGGTTAAAATACTAAAGGTATGCCGAAAACTACCTTACAATGCACCACTGTCATTTCCTTTGAGCTTTCGGAATCTTTCTTGCAAGAAATTTGGAATGGTTCTATTACAAAAGTTGTAGCTAACTCACTTACCTTTCCAAAAACAAAAGATTCACTTTGTGGAGGTTCCTACATGGGGAGTAGTGATTTGTGCATTTGTACATTAACGTTCATATAAATTTCGCATACAATAGGCCCCAATAAAAAGCACTTTTTGAAATTTTAACTTTTTGAACATTTTGTATACTTTTCCAGTAGCCCTGTGTGTTAGCTTTGCAATGCATCTAGTTTCACCTAAAAATCATTTTTGTAGCCCAAGTTATGACCAAAATACTAAAGCTATGTTAGAAAGTACCTCAAAATGCACCATAGTCACTTCCGTTGAGCTTTTGGCCACTTTCTTGCAAGAAATTTGGAATGGTTCCAACATAAAAGTTGTAGCTAATTCACTTAGCTTTCTAAAAATATTCGAGTCACTTCGAGGAGATTCCTACAGTAGGAGTTGTGATCGTGCATTTATACATTAACATTCCTATAAAGTTCACATCTAATTAGCCCTAAATAAAAAGCACTTTTTGAAAATTTCTTTTCATTTTCTAGTAGCCCTATGTGTTTGCTTTCCAACGCATCTTGTTTCACTTAAAAATCATGTTTTTTAGCCCAAGATATGATCAAAATACTATAGGTATGCCGGAAAACTACCTTACAATGCACCACTGTCATTTCCTTTGAGCTTTTGGAACCTTTCTTTCAAGAACTTTGGAATGGTTCTATCACAAAAGTTGTAGCTAACTCACGTTCCTTTCCAAAAACAAAAGATTCACTTTGTGGAGGTTCCTACATGGGGAGTAGTGATTTGTGCATTTGTACATTAACGTTCATATAAATTTCGCATACAATAGGCCCAATAAAAAGCACTTTTTGAAATTTCAACTTTTTGAACATTTTGTATCCTTTTCCAGTAGCCCTGTGTGTTATCTTTGCAATGCATCTAGTTTCACCTAAAAATCATTTTTGTAGCCCAAGTTATGACCAAAATACTAAAGGTATGTTGGAAAGTACCTCAAAATGCAACATAGTCACTTCCGTTGAGCTTTTGGCCACTTTCTTGCAAGAAATTTGGAATGGTTCCAACATAAAAGTTGTAGCTAATTCACTTAGATTTCTAAAAATATTCGAGTCAATTTGGGGAGATTCCTACAGTAGGAGTTGTGATCGTGCATTTATACATTAACGTTCGTATAAAGTTCACATCTAATTAGCCCTAAATAAAAAGCACTTTTTGAAAATTTCTTATCATTTCTAGTAGCCCTATGTGTTAGCTTTCCAACGCATCTTGTTTCACTTAAAAATCATGTTTTTTAGCCCAAGATATGATCAAAATACTATAGGTATGCCGAAAACTACCTTACAATGCACCACTGTCATTTCCTTTGAGCTTTTGGAACCTTTCTTTCAAGAACTTTGGAATGGTTCTATCACAAAAGTTATAGCTAACTCACTTACCTTATCAAAAACAAAAGATTCACTTCGTGGAGGTTCCTACATGGGGAGTAGTGATTTGTGCATTTGTACATTAACGTTCATATAAATTTCGCATACAATAGGCCCAATAAAAAGCACTTTTTGAAATTTCAACTTTTTGAACATTTTGTATATGTTTCTAGTAGCCCTGTGTGTTAGCTTTGCAATGCATCTAGTTTCACCTAAAAATCATTTTTGTAGCCCAAGTTATGACCAAAATACTACAGGTATGCTGGAAAGTACCTCAAAATGCACCATATTCACTTCCGTTGAGCTTTTGGCCACTTTCTTGCAAGAAATTTGGAATGGTTCCAACATAAAAGTTGTAGCTAATTCACTTAGCTTTCTAAAAATATTTGAGTCACTTCGGGGAGATTCCTACAGTAGGAGTTGTGATCGTGCATTTATACATTAACGTTCGTATAAAGTTCACATCTAATTAGCCCTAAATAAAAAGCACTTTTTGAAAATTTCTTTTCATTTTCTAGTAGCCCTACGTGTTAGCTTTCCAACACATCTTGTTTCACTTAAAAATCATGTTTCTAGCCCAATATATGGTTAAAATACTAAAGGTATGCCGAAAACTACCTTACAATGCACCACTGTCATTTCCTTTGAGCTTTCGGAATCTTTCTTGCAAGAAATTTGGAATGGTTCTATTACAAAAGTTTTAGCTAACTCACTTACCTTTCCAAAAACAAAAGATTCACTTTGTGGAGGTTCCTACATGGGGAGTAGTGATTTGTGCATTTGTACATTAACGTTCATATAAATTTCGCATACAATAGGCCCCAATAAAAAGCACTTTTTGAAATTTTAACTTTTTGAACATTTTGTGTACTTTTCCAGTAGCCCTGTGTGTTAGCTTTGCAATGCATCTAGTTTCACCTAAAAATCATTTTTGTAGCCCAAGTTATGACCAAAATACTAAAGCTATGTTAGAAAGTACCTCAAAATGCACCATAGTCACTTCCGTTGAGCTTTTGGCCACTTTCTTGCAAGAAATTTGGAATGGTTCCAACATAAAAGTTGTAGCTAATTCACTTAGCTTTCTAAAAATATTCGAGTCACTTCGAGGAGATTCCTACAGTAGGAGTTGTGATCGTGCATTTATACATTAACATTCCTATAAAGTTCACATCTAATTTGCCCTAAATAAAAAGCACTTTTTGAAAATTTCTTTTCATTTTCTAGTAGCCCTATGTGTTTGCTTTCCAACGCATCTTGTTTCACTTAAAAATCATGTTTTTTAGCCCAAGATATGATCAAAATACTATAGGTATGCCGGAAAACTACCTTACAATGCACCACTGTCATTTCCTTTGAGCTTTTGGAACCTTTCTTTCAAGAACTTTGGAATGGTTCTATCACAAAAGTTGTAGCTAACTCACGTTCCTTTCCAAAAACAAAAGATTCACTTTGTGGAGGTTCCTACATGGGGAGTAGTGATTTGTGCATTTGTACATTAACGTTCATATAAATTTCGCATACAATAGGCCCAATAAAAAGCACTTTTTGAAATTTCAACTTTTTGAACATTTTGTATCCTTTTCCAGTAGCCCTGTGTGTTATCTTTGCAATGCATCTAGTTTCACCTAAAAATCATTTTTGTAGCCCAAGTTATGACCAAAATACTAAAGGTATGTTGGAAAGTACCTCAAAATGCACCATAGTCACTTCCGTTGAGCTTTTGGCCACTTTCTTGCAAGAAATTTGGAATGGTTCCAACATAAAAGTTGTAGCTAATTCACTTAGATTTCTAAAAATATTCGAGTCAATTTGGGGAGATTCCTACAGTAGGAGTTGTGATCGTGCATTTATACATTAACGTTCGTATAAAGTTCACATCTAATTAGCCCTAAATAAAAAGCACTTTTTGAAAATTTCTTATCATTTCTAGTAGCCCTATTTGTTAGCTTTCCAACGCATCTTGTTTCACTTAAAAATCATGTTTTTTAGCCCAAGGTATGATCAAAATACTATAGGTATGCCGAAAACTACCTTACAATGCACCACTGTCATTTCCTTTGAGCTTTTGGAACCTTTCTTTCAAGAACTTTGGAATGGTTCTATCATAAAAGTTATAGCTAGCTCACTTACCTTATCAAAAACAAAAGATTCACTTCGTGGAGGTTCCTACATGGGGAGTAGTGATTTGTGCATTTGTACATTAACGTTCATATAAATTTCGCATACAATAGGCCCAATAAAAAGCACTTTTTGAAATTTCAACTTTTTGAACATTTTGTATATGTTTCTAGTAGCCCTGTGTGTTAGCTTTGCAATGCATCTAGTTTCACCTAAAAATCATTTTTGTAGCCCAAGTTATGACCAAAATACTAAAGGTATGCTGGAAAGTACCTCAAAATGCACCATATTCACTTCCGTTGAGCTTTTGGCCACTTTCTTGCAAGAAATTTGGAATGGTTCCAACATAAAAGTTGTAGCTAATTCACTTAGCTTTCTAAAAATATTTGAGTCACTTCGGGGAGATTCCTACAGTAGGAGTTGTGATCGTGCATTTATACATTAACGTTCGTATAAAGTTCACATCTAATTAGCCCTAAATAAAAAGCACTTTTTGAAAATTTCTTTTCATTTTCTAGTAGCCCTATGTGTTAGCTTTCCAACGCATCTTGTTTCACTTAATAATCATGTTTTTTAGCCCAAGATAGGATCAAAATACTATAGGTATGCCGAAAACTACCTTACAATGCACCACTGTCATTTCCTTTGAGCTTTTGGAACCTTTCTTTCAAGAACTTTGGAATGGTTCTATCACAAAAGTTGTAGCTAACTCACTTACCTTTCCAAAAACAAAAGATTCACTTTGTGGAGGTTCATACATGGGGAGTAGTGATTTGTGCATTTGTACATTAACGTTCATATAAATTTCGCATACAATAGGCCCAATAAAAAACACTTTTTGAAATTTCAACTTTTTGAACATTTTGTATCCTTTTCCAGTAGCCTTGTGTGTTAGCTTTGCAATGCATCTAGTTTCACCTAAAATTCATTTTTGTAGCCCAAGTTATAACAAAAATACTAAAGGTATGTTGGAAAGTACCTCAAAATGCACCATAGTCACTTCCGTTGAGCTTTTGGCCACTTTCTTGCAAGAAATTTGGAATGGTTCCAACATAAAAGTTGTAGCTAATTCACTTAGATTTCTAAAAATATTCGAGTTAATTTGGGGAGATTCCTACAGTAGGAGTTGTGATCATGCATTTATACATTAACGTTCGTATAAAATTCACATCTAATTAGCCCTAAATAAAAAGCACTTTTTGAAAATTTCTTATCATTTCTAGTAGCCCTATGTGTTAGCTTTCCAACGCATCTTGTTTCACTTAAAAATCATGTTTTTTAGCCCAAGATATGATCAAAATACTATAGGTATGCCGAAAACTACCTTACAATGCACCACTGTCATTTCCTTTGAGCTTTTGGAACCTTTCTTTCAAGAACTTTGGAATGGTTCTATCACAAAAGTTATAGCTAACTCACTTTCCTTATCAAAAACAAAAGATTCACATCGTGGAGGTTCCTACATGGGGAGTAGTGATTTGTGCATTTGTACATTAACGTTCATATAAATTTCGCATACAATAGGCCCAATAAAAAGCACTTTTTGAAATTTCAACTTTTTGAACATTTTGTATATGTTTCTAGTAGCCCTGTGTGTTAGCTTTGCAATGCATCTAGTTTCACCTAAAAATCATTTTTGTAGCCCAAGTTATGACCAAAATACTAAAGGTATGCTGGAAAGTACCTCAAAATGCACCATATTCACTTCCGTTGAGCTTTTGCCACTTTCTTGCAAGAAATTTGGAATGGTTCCAACATAAAAGTTGTAGCTAATTCACTTAGCTTTCTAAAAATATTTGAGTCACTTCGGGGAGATTCCTACAGTAGGAGTTGTGATCGTGCATTTATACATTAACGTTCGTATAAAGTTCACATCTAATTAGCCCTAAATAAAAAGCACTTTTTGAAAATTTCTTTTCATTTTCTAGTAGCCCTATGTGTTAGCTTTCCAACGCATCTTGTTTCACTTAATAATCATGTTTTTTAGCCCAAGATAGGATCAAAATACTATAGGTATGCCGAAAACTACCTTACAATGCACCACTGTCATTTCCTTTGAGCTTTTGGAACCTTTCTTTCAAGAACTTTGGAATGGTTCTATCACAAAAGTTGTAGCTAACTCACTTACCTTTCCAAAAACAAAAGATTCACTTTGTGGAGGTTCATACATGGGGAGTAGTGATTTGTGCATTTGTACATTAACGTTCATATAAATTTCGCATACAATAGGCCCAATAAAAAACACTTTTTGAAATTTCAACTTTTTGAACATTTTGTATCCTTTTCCAGTAGCCCTGTGTGTTAGCTTTGCAATGCATCTAGTTTCACCTAAAAATCATTTTTGTAGCCCAAGTTATGACCAAAATACTAAAGGTATGCTGGAAAGTACCTCAAAATGCACCATATTCACTTCCGTTGAGCTTTTGCCACTTTCTTGCAAGAAATTTGGAATGGTTCCAACATAAAAGTTGTAGCTAATTCACTTAGCTTTCTAAAAATATTTGAGTCACTTCGGGGAGATTCCTACAGTAGGAGTTGTGATCGTGCATTTATACATTAACGTTCGTATAAAGTTCACATCTAATTAGCCCTAAATAAAAAGCACTTTTTGAAAATTTCTTTTCATTTTCTAGTAGCCCTATGTGTTAGCTTTCCAACGCATCTTGTTTCACTTAATAATCATGTTTTTTAGCCCAAGATAGGATCAAAATACTATAGGTATGCCGAAAACTACCTTACAATGCACCACTGTCATTTCCTTTGAGCTTTTGGAACCTTTCTTTCAAGAACTTTGGAATGGTTCTATCACAAAAGTTGTAGCTAACTCACTTACCTTTCCAAAAACAAAAGATTCACTTTGTGGAGGTTCATACATGGGGAGTAGTGATTTGTGCATTTGTACATTAACGTTCATATAAATTTCGCATACAATAGGCCCAATAAAAAACACTTTTTGAAATTTCAACTTTTTGAACATTTTGTATCCTTTTCCAGTAGCCCTGTGTGTTAGCTTTGCAATGCATCTAGTTTCACCTAAAATTCATTTTTGTAGCCCAAGTTATAACAAAAATACTAAAGGTATGTTGGAAGTACCTCAAAATGCACCATAGTCACTTCCGTTGAGCTTTTGGCCACTTTCTTGCAAGAAATTTGGAATGGTTCCAACATAAAAGTTGTAGCTAATTCACTTAGATTTCTAAAAATATTCGAGTCAATTTGGGGAGATTCCTACCGTAGGAGTTGTGATCGTGCATTTATACATTAACGTTCGTATAAAGTTCACATCTAATTAGCCCTAAATAAAAAGCACTTTTTGAAAATTTCTTATCATTTCTAGTAGCCCTATGTGTTAGCTTTCCAACGCATCTTGTTTCACTTAAAAATCGTGTTTTTAAGCCCAAGATATGATCAAAATACTATAGGTATGCCGAAAACTACCTTACAATGCACCACTGTCATTTCCTTTGAGCTTTTGGAACCTTTCTTTCAAGAACTTTGGAATGGTTCTATCACAAAAGTTGTAGCTAACTCACTTACCTTTCCAAAAACAAAAGATTCACTTTGTGGAGGTTCATACATGGGGAGTAGTGATTTGTGCATTTGTACATTAACGTTCATATAAATTTCGCATACAATAGGCCCAATAAAAAGTACTTTTTGAAATTTCAACTTTTTTGAACATTTTGTATCCTTTTCCAGTAGCCCTGTGTGTTAGCTTTGCAATGCATCATGTTTCACCATAAAATCATTTTTGTAGCCCAAGTTATGACCAAAATACTAAAGGTATGTTGGAAAGTACCTCAAAATGCACCATATTCACTTCCGTTGAGCTTTTGGCCACTTTCTTGCAAGAAATTTGGAATGGTTCCAACACAAAAGTTGTAGCTAATTCACTTAGCTTTCTAAAAATATTCGAGTCACTTCGGGGAGATTCCTACAGTAGGAGTTGTGATCGTGCATTTATACATTAACCTTCGTATAAAGTTCACATCTAATTAGCCCTTAAATAAAAAGCACTTTTTGAAAATTTCTTTTCATTTTCTAGTAGCCCTATGTGTTAGCTTTCCAACGCATCTTGTTTCACTTAAAAATCATGTTTCTAGCCCAAGATATGATTAAAATACTAAAGGTATGCCGAAAACTACCTTACAATGCACCACTGTCATTTCCTTTGAGCTTTTGGAACCTTTCTTGCAAGAACTTTGGAATAGTTCTATTACAAAACTTGTAGCTAACTCATTACCTTTCCAAAAACAAAAGATTCACTTTGTGGAGGTTCCTACATGGGGAGTAGTGATTTATGCATTTGTACATTAACGTTCATATAAATTTCGCATACAATAGGCCCCAATAAAAAGCACTTTTTGAAATTTCAACTTTTTGAACATTTTGTATACTTTTCCAGTAGCCCTGTGTTTTAGCTTTGCAATGCATCTAGTTTCACCTAAAAATCATTTTTGTAGCCCAAGTTATGACCAAAATACTAAAGCTATGTTGGAAAGTACCTCAAAATGCACCATAGTCACTTCCGTTGAGCTTTTGGCCACTTTCTTGCAAGAAATTTGGAATGGTTCCAACATAAAAGTTGTAGCTAATTCACTTAGCTTTCTAAAAATATTCGAGTCACTTCAGGGAGATTCTTACAGTAGGAGTTGTGATCGTGCATTTATACATTAACGTTCGTATAAAGTTCACATCTAATTAGCCCCAAATAAAAAGCACTTTTTGAAAATTTCTTATCATTTTCTAGTAGCCCTATGTGTTAGCTTTCCAACGCATCTTGTTTCACTTAAAAATCATGTTTCTAGCCCAAGATATGATCAAAATACTATAGGTATGCCGAAAACTACCTTACAATGCACCACTGTCATTTCCTTTGAGCTTTTGGAACCTTTCTTGCAAGAACTTTGGAATGGTTCTATCACAAAAGTTGTAGCTAACTCACTTACCTTTCCAAAAACAAAAGATTCACTTTGTGGAGGTTCATACATGGGGAGTAGTGATTTGTGCATTTGTACATTAACGTTCATATAAATTTCGCATACAATAGGCCCAATAAAAAGCACTTTTTGAAATTTCAACTTTTTGAACATTTTGTATCCTTTTCCAGTAGCCCTGTGTGTTAGCTTTGCAATGCATCTAGTTTCACCTAAAATTCATTTTTGTAGCCCAAGTTATAACAAAAATACTAAAGGTATGTTGGAAAGTACCTCAAAATGCACCATAGTCACTTCCGTTGAGCTTTTGGCCACTTTCTTGCAAGAAATTTGGAATGGTTCCAACATAAAAGTTGTAGCTAATTCACTTAGATTTCTAAAAATATTCGAGTCAATTTGGGGAGATTCCTACAGTAGGAGTTGTGATCGTGCATTTATACATTAACGTTCGTATAAAGTTCACATCTAATTAGCCCTAAATAAAAAGCACTTTTTGAAAATTTCTTATCATTTCTAGTAGCCCTATGTGTTAGCTTTCCAACTCATCTTGTTTCACTTAAAAATAATGTTTTTTAGCCCAAGATATGATCAAAATACTATAGGTATGCCGAAAACTACCTTACAATGCACCACTGTCATTTCCTTTGAGCTTTTGGAACCTTTCTTTCAAGAACTTTGGAATGGTTCTATCACAAAAGTTATAGCTAACTCACTTACCTTATCAAAAACAAAAGATTCACTTCGTGGAGGTTCCTACATGGGGAGTAGTGATTTGTGCATTTGTACATTAACGTTCATATAAATTTCGCATACAATAGGCCCAATAAAAAGCACTTTTTGAAATTTCAACTTTTTGAACATTTTGTATATGTTTCTAGTAGCCCTGTGTGTTAGCTTTGCAATGCATCTAGTTTCACCTAAAAATCATTTTTGTAGCCCAAGTTATGACCAAAATACTAAAGGTATGCTGGAAAGTACCTCAAAATGCACCATATTCACTTCCGTTGAGCTTTTGGCCACTTTCTTGCAAGAAATTTGGAATGGTTACAACATAAAAGTTGTAGCTAATTCACTTAGCTTTCTAAAAATATTTGAGTCACTTCGGGGAGATTCCTACAGTAGGAGTTGTGATCGTGCATTTATACATTAACGTTCGTATAAAGTTCACATCTAATTAGCCCTAAATAAAAAGCACTTTTTGAAAATTTCTTTTCATTTTCTAGTAGCCCTATGTGTTAGCTTTCCAACGCATCTTGTTTCACTTAATAATCATGTTTTTTAGCCCAAGATAGGATCAAAATACTATAGGTATGCCGAAAACTACCTTACAATGCACCACTGTCATTTCCTTTGAGCTTTTGGAACCTTTCTTTCAAGAACTTTGGAATGGTTCTATCACAAAAGTTGTAGCTAACTCACTTACCTTTCCAAAAACAAAAGAATCACTTTGTGGAGGTTCATACATGGGGAGTAGTGATTTGTGCATTTGTACATTAACGTTCATATAAATTTCGCATACAATAGGCCCAATAAAAAACACTTTTTGAAATTTCAACTTTTTTAACATTTTGTATCCTTTTCCAGTAGCCCTGTATGTTAGCTTTGCAATGCATCTAGTTTCACCTAAAATTCATTTTTGTAGCCCAAGTTATAACAAAAATACTAAAGGTATGTTGGAAAGTACCTCAAAATGCACCATAGTCACTTCCGTTGAGCTTTTGGCCACTTTCTTGCAAGAAATTTGGAATGGTTCCAACATAAAAGTTGTAGCTAATTCACTTAGATTTCTAAAAATATTCGAGTCAATTTGGGGAGATTCCTACAGTAGGAGTTGTGATCGTGCATTTATACATTAACGTTCGTATAAAGTTCACATCTAATTAGTCCTAAATAAAAAGCACTTTTTGAAAATTTCTTATCATTTCTAGTAGCCCTATGTGTTAGCTTTCCAACGCATCTTGTTTCACTTAAAAATCATGTTTTTAAGCCCAAGATATGATCAAAATACTATAGGTATGCCGAAAACTACCTTACAACGCACCACTGTCATTTCCTTTGAGCTTTTGGAACCTTTCTTTCAAGAACTTTGGAATGGTTCTATCACAAAAGTTGTAGCTAACTCACTTACCTTTCCAAAAACAAAAGATTCACTTTGTGGAGGTTCATACATGGGGAGTAGTGATTTGTGCATTTGTACATTAACGTTCATATAAATTTCGCATACAATAGGCCCAATAAAAAGTACTTTTTGAAATTTCAACTTTTTTGAACATTTTGTATCTTTTTCCAGTAGCCCTGTGTGTTAGCTTTGCAATGCATCAAGTTTCACCATAAAATCATTTTTGTAGCCCAAGTTATGACCAAAATACTAAAGGTATGTTGGAAAGTACCTCAAAATGCACCATATTCACTTCCGTTGAGCTTTTGGCCACTTTCTTGCAAGAAATTTGGAATGGTTCCAACACAAAAGTTGTAGCTAATTCACTTAGCTTTCTAAAAATATTCGAGTCACTTCGGGGAGATTCCTACAGTAGGAGTTGTGATCGTGCATTTATACATTAACCTTCGTATAAAGTTCACATCTAATTAGCCCTTAAATAAAAAGCACTTTTTGAAAATTTCTTTTCATTTTCTAGTAGCCCTATGTGTTAGCTTTCCAACGCATCTTGTTTCACTTAAAAATCATGTTTCTAGCCCAAGATATGATTAAAATACTAAAGGTATGCCGAAAACTACCTTACAATGCACCACTGTCATTTCCTTTGAGCTTTTGGAACCTTTCTTGCAAGAACTTTGGAATAGTTCTATTACAAAACTTGTAGCTAACTCACTTACCTTTCCAAAAACAAAAGATTCACTTTGTGGAGGTTCCTACATGGGGAGTAGTGATTTGTGCATTTGTACATTAACGTTCATATAAATTTCGCATACAATAGGCCCCAATAAAAAGCACTTTTTGAAATTTCAACTTTTTGAACATTTTGTATACTTTTCCAGTAGCCCTGTGTTTTAGCTTTGCAATGCATCTAGTTTCACCTAAAAATCATTTTTGTAGCCCAAGTTATGACCAAAATACTAAAGCTATGTTGGAAAGTACCTCAAAATGCACCATAGTCACTTCCGTTGAGCTTTTGGCCACCTTCTTGCAAGAAATTTGGAATGGTTCCAACATAAAAGTTGTAGCTAATTCACTTAGCTTTCTAAAAATATTCGAGTCACTTCAGGGAGATTCTTACAGTAGGAGTTGTGATCGTGCATTTATACATTAACGTTCGTATAAAGTTCACATCTAATTAGCCCTAAATAAAAAGCACTTTTTGAAAATTTCTTATCATTTTCTAGTAGCCCTATGTGTTAGCTTTCCAACGCATCTTGTTTCACTTAAAAATCATGTTTCTAGCCCAAGATATGATCAAAATACTATAGGTATGCCGAAAACTACCTTACAATGCACCACTGTCATTTCCTTTGAGCTTTTGGAACCTTTCTTTCAAGAACTTTGGAATGGTTCTATCACAAAAGTTGTAGCTAACTTACTTACCTTTCCAAAAACAAAAGATTCACTTTGTGGAGGTTCATACATGGGGAGTAGTGATTTGTGCATTTGTACATTAACGTTCATATAAATTTCGCATACAATAGGCCCAATAAAAAGCACTTTTTGAAATTTCAACTTTTTGAACATTTTGTATCCTTTTCCAGTAGCCCTGTGTGTTAGCTTTGCAATGCATCTAGTTTCACCTAAAAATCATTTTTGTAGCCCAAGTTATGACCAAAATACTAAAGGTATGTTGGAATGTACCTCAAAATGCACCATATTCACTTCCGTTGAGCTTTTGGCCACTTTCTTGCAACAAATTTGGAATGGTTCCAACATAAAAGTTGTAGCTAATTCACTTAGCTTTCTAAAAATATCCGAGTCACTTCGGGGAGATTCCTACAGTAGGAGTTGTGATCGTGCATTTATACATTAACCTTCGTATAAAGTTCACATCTAATTAGCCCTAAATAAAAAGCACTTTTTGAAAATTTCTTTTCATTTTCTAGTAGCCCTATGTGATAGCTTTCGAACGCATCTTGTTTCACTTAAAGATCATTTTTTTAGCCCAAGATATGAATAAAATACTAAAGGTATGCCGAAAACTACCTTACAATGCACCACTGTCATTTCCTTTGAGCTTTTGGAACCTTTCTTGCAAGAACTTTCGAATGGTTCTATCACAAAAGTTCTAGCTAACTCACTTACCTTTCCAAAAACAAAAGATTCACTTTGTGGAGGTTCCTACAGGGGGAGTAGTGATTTGTGCATTTGTACATTAACGTTCATATAAATTTCGCATACAATAGGCCCCAATAAAAAGCACTTTTTGAACTTTAAACTTTTTGAACATTTTGTATATGTTTCTAGTAGCCCTGTGTGTTAGCTTTGCAATGCATCAAGTTTCACCAAAAAATCATTTTTGTAGCCCAAGTTATGACCAAAATACTAAAGGTATGTTGGAAAGCACCTCAAAATGCACCATATTCACTTCCGTTGAGCTTTTGGCCACTTTCTTGCAAGAAATTTGGAATGGTTCCAACACAAAAGTTGTAGCTAATTCACTTAGCTTCCTAAAAATATCCGAGTCACTTCGGGGAGATTCCTACAGTAGGAGTTGTGATCGTGCATTTATACATTAACCTTCGTATAAAGTTCACATCTAATTAGCCCTAAATAAAAAGCACTTTTTGAAAATTTCTTTTCATTTTCTAGTAGCCCTACGTGTTAGCTTTCCAACATCTTGTTTCACTTAAAAATCATGTTTCTAGCCCAAGATATGATTAAAATACTAAAGGTATGCCGAAAACTACCTTACAATGCACCACTGTCATTTCCTTTGAGCTTTTGGAACCTTTCTTGCAAGAACTTTGGAATGGTTCTATCACAAAAGTTGTAGCTAACTCACTTACCTTTCCAAAAACAAAAGATTCACTTTGTGGAGGTTCCTACATGGGGAGTAGTGATTTGTGCATTTGTACATTAACGTTCATATAAATTTCGCATACAATAGGCCCCAATAAAAAGCACTTTTTGAAATTTCCACTTTTTGAACATTTTGTATACTTTTCCAGTAGCCCTGTGTTTTAGCTTTGCAATGCGTCTAGTTTCACCTAAAAATCATTTTTGTAGCCCAAGTTATGACCAAAATACTAAAGCTATGTTGGAAAGTACCTCAAAATGCACCATAGTCACTTCCGTTGAGCTTTTGGCCACTTTCTTGCAAGAAATTTGGAATGGTTCCAACATAAAAGTTGTAGCTAATTCACTTAGCTTTCTAAAAATATTTGAGTCACTTCAGGGAGATTCTTACAGTAGGAATTGTGATCGTGCATTTATACATTAACGTTCGTATAAAGTTCACATCTAATTAGCCCTAAATAAAAAGCACTTTTTGAAAATTTCTTATCATTTTCTAGTAGCCCTATGTGTTAGCTTTCCAACGCATCTTGTTTCACTTAAAAATCATGTTTTTTAGCCCAAGATATGATCAAAATACTATAGGTATGCCGAAAACTACCTTACAATGCACCACTATCATTTCCTTTGAGCTTTTGGAACCTTTCTTTCAAGAACTTTGGAATGGTTCTATCACAAAAGTTGTAGCTAACTTACTTACCTTTCGAAAAACAAAAGATTCACTTTGTGGAGGTTCATACATGGGGAGTAGTGATTTGTGCATTTGTACATTAACGTTCATATAAATTTCGCATACAATAGGCCCCAATAAAAAGCACTTTTTGAAATTTCCACTTTTTGAACATTTTGTATACTTTTCCAGTAGCCCTGTGTTTTAGCTTTGCAATGCATCTAGTTTCACCTAAAAATAATTTTTGTAGCCCAAGTTATGACCAAAATACTAAAGCTATGTTGGAAAGTACCTCAAAATGCACCATAGTCACTTCCGTTGAGCTTTTGGCCACTTTCTTGCAAGAAATTTGGAATGGTTCCAACATAAAAGTTGTAGCTAATTCACTTAGCTTTCTAAAAATATTTGAGTCACTTCAGGGAGATTCTTACAGTAGGAGTTGTGATCGTGCATTTATACATTAACGTTCGTATAAAGTTCACATCTAATTAGCCCTAAATAAAAAGCACTTTTTGAAAATTTCTTATCATTTTCTAGTAGCCCTATGTGTTAGCTTTCCAACGCATCTTGTTTCACTTAAAAATCATGTTTTTTAGCCCAAGATATGATCAAAATACTATAGGTATGCCGAAAACTACCTTACAATGCACCACTATCATTTCCTTTGAGCTTTTGGAACCTTTCTTTCAAGAACTTTGGAATGGTTCTATCACAAAAGTTGTAGCTAACTTACTTACCTTTCCAAAAACAAAAGATTCACTTTGTGGAGGTTCATACATGGGGAGTAGTGATTTGTGCATTTGTACATTAACGTTCATATAAATTTCGCATACAATAGGCCCAATAAAAAGCACTTTTTGAAATTTCAACTTTTTGAACATTTTGTATCCTTTTCCAGTAGCCCTGTGTGTTAGCTTTGCAATGCATCTAGTTTCACCTAAAAATCATTTTTGTAGCCCAAGTTATGACCAAAATACTAAAGGTATGTTGGAAAGTACCTCAAAATGCACCATATTCACTTCCGTTGAGCTTTTGGCCACTTTCTTGCAACAAATTTGGAATGGTTCCAACACAAAAGTTGTAGCTAATTCACTTAGCTTTCTAAAAATATCCGAGTCACTTCGGGGAGATTCCTACAGTAGGAGTTGTGATCGTGCATTTATACATTAACCTTCGTATAAAGTCCACATCTAATTAGCCCTAAATAAAAAGCACTTTTTGAAAATTTCTTTTCATTTTCTAGTAGCCCTACGTGATAGCTTTCGAACGCATCTTGTTTCACTTAAAAATCATTTTTTTAGCCCAAGATATTTCAATACTAAAGGTATGCCGAAAACTACCTTACAATGCACCACTGTCATTTCCTTTGAGCTTTTGGAACCTTTCTTGCAAGAACTTTTGAATGGTTCTATCACAAAAGTTCTAGCTAACTCACTTACCTTTCCAAAAACAAAACATTCACTTTGTGGAGGTTCCTACAGGGGGAGTAGTGATTTGTGCATTTGTACATTAACGTTCATATAAATTTCGCATACAATAGGCCCCAATAAAAAGCACTTTTTGAACTTTAAACTTTTTGAACATTTTGTATATGTTTCTAGTAGCCCTGTGTGTTAGCTTTGCAATGCATCTAGTTTCACCTAAAAATCATTTTTGTAGCCCAAGTTATGACCAAAATACTAAAGGTATGCTGGAAAGTACCTCAAAATGCACCATATTCACTTCCGTTGAGCTTTTGGCCACTTTCTTGCAAGAAATTTGGAATGGTTCCAACACAAAAGTTGTAGCTAATTCACTTAGCTTTCTAAAACTATTCGAGTCACTTCGGGGAGATTCCTACAGTAGGAGTTGTGATCGTGCATTTATACATTAACCTTCGTATAAAGTTCACATCTAATTAGCCCTAAATAAAAAGCACTTTTTGAAAATTTCTTTTCATTTTCTAGTAGCCCTACGTTTTAGCTTTCCAACGCATCTTGTTTCACTTAAAAATCATGTTTCTAGCCCAAGATATGATTAAAATACTAAAGGTATGCCGAAAACTACCTTACAATGCACCACTGTCATTTCCTTTGAGCTTTTGGAACCTTTCTTGCAAGAACTTTGGAATGGTTCTATTACAAAACTTGTAGCTAACTCACTTACCTTTCCAAAAACAAAAGATTCACTTTGTGGAGGTTCCTACATGGGGAGTAGTGATTTGTGCATTTGTACATTAACGTTCATATAAATTTCGCATACAATAGGCCCCAATAAAAAGCACTTTTTGAAATTTAAACTTTTTGAACATTTTGTATATGTTTCTAGTAGCCCTGTGTGTTAGCTTTGCAATGCATCAAGTTTCACCAAAAAATCATTTTTGTAGCCCAAGTTATGACCAAAATACTAAAGGTATGTTGGAAAGTACCTCAAAATGCACCATATTCACTTCCGTTGAGCTTTTGGCCACTTTCTTGCAAGAAATTTGGAATGGTTCCAACACAAAAGTTGTAGCTAATTCACTTAGCTTTCTAAAAATATTCGAGTCACTTCGGGGAGATTCCTACAGTAGGAGTTGTGATCGTGCATTTATACAATAACCTTCGTATAAAGTTCACATCTAATTAGCCCTAAATAAAAAGCACTTTTTGAAAATTTCTTTTCATTTTCTAGTAGCCCTACGTGTTAGCTTTCCAACGCATCTTGTTTCACTTAAAAATCATGTTTCTAGCCCAAGATATGATCAAAATACTATAGGTATGCCGAAAACTACCTTACAATGCACCACTGTCATTTCCTTTGAGCTTTTGGAACCTTTCTTGCAAGAACTTTGGAATGGTTCTATTACAAAACTTGTAGCTAACTCACTTACCTTTCCAAAAACAAAAGATTCACTTTGTGGAGGTTCCTACATGGGGAGTAGTGATTTGTGCATTTGTACATTAACGTTCATATAAATTTCGCATACAATAGGCCCCAATAAAAAGCACTTTTTGAACATTTTGTATACTTTTCCAGTAGCCCTGTGTTTTAGCTTTGCAATGCATCTAGTTTCACCTAAAAATCATTTTTGTAGCCCAAGTTATGACCAAAATACTAAAGCTATGTTGGAAAGTACCTCAAAATGCACCATAGTCACTTCCGTTGAGCTTTTGGCCACTTTCTTGCAAGAAATTTGGAATGGTTCCAACATAAAAGTTCTAGCTAATTCACTTAGCTTTCTAAAAATATTCGAGTCACTTCAGGGAGATTCTTACAGTAGGAGTTGTGATCGTGCATTTATACATTAACGTTCGTATAAAGTTCACATCTAATTAGCCCTAAATAAAAAGCACTTTTTGAAAATTTCTTATCATTTTCTAGTAGCCCTATGTGTTAGCTTTCCAACGCATCTTGTTTCACTTAAAAATCATGTTTTTTAGCCCAAGATATGATCAAAATACTATAGGTATGCCGAAAACTACCTTACAATGCACCACTATCATTTCCTTTGAGCTTTTGGAACCTTTCTTTCAAGAACTTTGGAATGGTTCTATCACAAAAGTTGTAGCTAACTTACTTACCTTTCCAAAAACAAAAGATTCACTTTGTGGAGGTTCATACATGGGGAGTAGTGATTTGTGCATTTGTACATTAACGTTCATATAAATTTCGCATACAATAGGCCCAATAAAAAGCACTTTTTGAAATTTCAACTTTTTGAACATTTGGTATCCTTTTCCAGTAGCCCTGTGTGTTAGCTTTGCAATGCATCTAGTTTCACCTAAAAATCATTTTTGTAGCCCATGTTATGACCAAAATACTAAAGGTATGTTGGAAAGTACCTCAAAATGCACCATATTCACTTCCGTTGAGCTTTTGGCCACTTTCTTGCAACAAATTTGGAATGGTTCCAACACAAAAGTTGTAGCTAATTCACTTAGCTTTCTAAAAATATCCGAGTCACTTCGGGGAGATTCCTACAGTAGGAGTTGTGATCGTGCATTTATACATTAACCTTCGTATAAAGTCCACATCTAATTAGCCCTAAATAAAAAGCACTTTTTGAAAATTTCTTTTCATTTTCTAGTAGCCCTACGTGATAGCTTTCGAACGCATCTTGTTTCACTTAAAAATCATTTTTTTAGCCCAAGATATTTCAATACTAAAGGTATGCCGAAAACTACCTTACAATGCACCACTGTCATTTCCTTTGAGCTTTTGGAACCTTTCTTGCAAGAACTTTTGAATGGTTCTATCACAAAAGTTCTAGCTAACTCACTTACCTTTCCAAAAACAAAACATTCACTTTGTGGAGGTTCCTACAGGGGGAGTAGTGATTTGTGCATTTGTACATTAACGTTCATATAAATTTCGCATACAATAGGCCCCAATAAAAAGCACTTTTTGAACTTTAAACTTTTTGAACATTTTGTATATGTTTCTAGTAGCCCTGTGTGTTAGCTTTGCAATGCATCTAGTTTCACCTAAAAATCATTTTTGTAGCCCAAGTTATGACCAAAATACTAAAGGTATGCTGGAAAGTACCTCAAAATGCACCATATTCACTTCCGTTGAGCTTTTGGCCACTTTCTTGCAAGAAATTTGGAATGGTTCCAACACAAAAGTTGTAGCTAATTCACTTAGCTTTCTAAAACTATTCGAGTCACTTCGGGGAGATTCCTACAGTAGGAGTTGTGATCGTGCATTTATACATTAACCTTCGTATAAAGTTCACATCTAATTAGCCCTAAATAAAAAGCACTTTTTGAAAATTTCTTTTCATTTTCTAGTAGCCTACGTTTTAGCTTTCCAACGCATCTTGTTTCACTTAAAAATCATGTTTCTAGCCCAAGATATGATTAAAATACTAAAGGTATGCCGAAAACTACCTTACAATGCACCACTGTCATTTACTTTGAGCTTTTGGAACCTTTCTTGCAAGAACTTTGGAATGGTTCTATTACAAAACTTGTAGCTAACTCACTTACCTTTCCAAAAACAAAAGATTCACTTTGTGGAGGTTCCTACATGGGGAGTAGTGATTTGTGCATTTGTACATTAACGTTCATATAAATTTCGCATACAATAGGCCCCAATAAAAAGCACTTTTTGAACTTTAAACTTTTTGAACATTTTTTATATGTTTCTAGTAGCCCTGTGTGTTAGCTTTGCAATGCATCAAGTTTCACCAAAAAATCATTTTTGTAGCCCAAGTTATGACCAAAATACTAAAGGTATGTTGGAAAGTACCTCAAAATGCACCATATTCACTTCCGTTGAGCTTTTGGCCACTTTCTTGCAAGAAATTTGGAATGGTTCAAACACAAAAGTTGTAGCTAATTCACTTAGCTTTCTAAAAATATTCGAGTCACTTCGGGGAGATTCCTACAGTAGGAGTTGTGATCGTGCATTTATACATTAACCTTCGTATAAAGTTCACATCTAATTAGCCCTAAATAAAAAGCACTTTTTGAAAATTTCTTTTCATTTTCTAGTAGCCCTACGTGTTAGCTTTCCAACGCATCTTGTTTCACTTAAAAATCATGTTTCTAGCCCAAGATATGATCAAAATACTATAGGTATGCCGAAAACTACCTTACAATGCACCACTGTCATTTCCTTTGAGCTTTTGGAACCTTTCTTGCAAGAAATTTGGAATGGTTCTATCACAAAAGTTGTAGCTAACTTACTTACCTTTCCAAAAACAAAAGATTCACTTTGTGGAGGTTCATACATGGGGAGTAGTGATTTGTGCATTTGTACATTAACGTTCATATAAATTTCGCATACAATAGGCCCAATAAAAAGCACTTTTTGAAATTTCAACTTTTTGAACATTTTGTATCCTTTTCCAGTAGCCCTGTGTGTTAGCTTTGCAATGCATCTAGTTTCACCTAAAAATCATTTTTGTAGCCCAAGTTATGACCAAAATACTAAAGGTATGTTGGAAAGTACCTCAAAATGCACCATATTCACTTCCGTTGAGCTTTTGGCCACTTTCTTGCAACAAATTTGGAATGGTTCCAACACAAAAGTTGTAGCTAATTCACTTAGCTTTCTAAAAATATCCGAGTCACTTCGGGGAGATTCCTACAGTAGGAGTTGTGATCGTGCATTTATACATTAACCTTCGTATAAAGTTCACATCTAATTAGCCCTAAATAAAAAGCACTTTTTGAAAATTTCTTTTCATTTTCTAGTAGCCCTACGTGTTAGCTTTCCAACGCATCTTGTATCACTTAAAAATCATGTTTCTAGCCCAAGATATGATCAAAATACTATAGGTATGCCGAAAACTACCTTACAATGCACCACTGTCATTTCCTTTGAGCTTTTGGAACCTTTCTTGCAAGAACTTTGGAATGGTTCTATCACAAAAGTTGTAGCTAACTCACTTACCTTTCCAAAAACAAAAGATTCACTTTGTGGAGGTTCATACATGGGGAGTAGTGATTTGTGCATTTGTACATTAACGTTCATATAAATTTCGCATACAATAGGCCCAATAAAAAGCACTTTTTGGAATTTCAACTTTTTGAACATTTTGTATCCTTTTCTAGTAGCCCTGTGTGTTAGCTTTGCAATGCATCTAGTTTCACCTAAAAATCATTTTTGTAGCCCAAGTTATGACCAAAATACTAAAGGTATGTTGGAAAGTACCTCAAAATGCACCATATTCACTTCCGTTGAGCTTTTGGCCACTTTCTTGCAACAAATTTGGAATGGTTCCAACACAAAAGTTGTAGCTAATTCACTTAGCTTTCTAAAAATATCCGAGTCACTTCGGGGAGATTCCTACAGTAGGAGTTGTGATCGTGCATTTATACATTAACCTTCGTATAAAGTTCACATCTAATTAGCCCTAAATAAAAAGCACTTTTTGAAAATTTCTTTTCATTTTCTAGTAGCCCTACGTGATAGCTTTCGAACGCATCTTGTTTCACTTAAAGATCATTTTTTTAGCCCAAGATATGATTAAAATACTAAAGGTATGCCGAAAACTACCTTACAATGCACCACTGTCATTTCCTTTGAGCTTTTGGAACCTTTCTTGCAAGAACTTTTGAATGGTTCTATCACAAAAGTTCTAGCTAACTCACTTACCTTTCCAAAAACAAAAGATTCACTTTGTGGAGGTTCATACATGGGGAGTAGTGATTTGTGCATTTGTACATTAACGTTCATATAAATTTCGCATACAATAGGCCCAATAAAAAGCACTTTTTGAAATTTCAACTTTTTGAACATTTTGTATCCTTTTCCAGTAGCCCTGTGTGTTAGCTTTGCAATGCATCTAGTTTCACCAAAAAATCATTTTTGTAGCCCAAGTTATGACCAAAATACTAAAGGTATGTTGGAAAGTACCTCAAAATGCACCATATTCACTTCCGTTGAGCTTTTGGCCACTTTCTTGCAAGAAATTTGGAATGGTTCCAACACAAAAGTTGTAGCTAATTCACTTGGCTTTCTAAAAATATTCGAGTCACTTCGGGGAGATTCCTACAGTAGGAGTTGTGATCGTGCATTTATACATTAACCTTCGTATAAAGTTCACATCTAATTAGCCCTAAATAAAAAGCACTTTTTGAAAATTTCTTTTCATTTTCTAGTAGCCCTACGTGTTAGCTTTCCAACATCTTGTTTCACTTAAAAATCATGTTTCTAGCCCAAGATATGATTAAAATACTAAAGGTATGCCGAAAACTACCTTACAATGCACCACTGTCATTTCCTTTGAGCTTTTGGAACCTTTCTTGCAAGAACTTTGGAATGGTTCTATTACAAAACTTGTAGCTAACTCACTTACCTTTCCAAAAACAAAAGATTCACTTTGTGGAGGTTCCTACATGGGGAGTAGTGATTTGTGCATTTGTACATTAACGTTCATATAAATTTCGCATACAATAGGCCCCAATAAAAAGCACTTTTTGAAATTTCCACTTTTTGAACATTTTGTATACTTTTCCAGTAGCCCTGTGTTTTAGCTTTGCAATGAATCTAGTTTCACCTAAAAATCATTTTTGTAGCCCAAGTTATGACCAAAATACTAAAGCTATGTTGGAAAGTACCTCAAAATGCACCATATTCACTTCCGTTGAGCTTTTGGCCACTTTCTTGCAACAAATTTGGAATGGTTCCAACACAAAAGTTGTAGCTAATTCACTTAGCTTTCTAAAAATATCCGAGTCACTTCGGGGAGATTCCTACAGTAGGAGTTGTGATCGTGCATTTATACATTAACATTCGTATAAAGTTCACATCTAATTAGCCCGAAATAAAAAGCACTTTTTGAAAATTTCTTTTCATTTTCTAGTAGCCCTACGTGTTAGCATTCCAACGCATCTTGTTTCACTTAAAAATCATGTTTCTAGCCCAAGATATGATCAAAATACTATAGGTATGCCGAAAACTACCTTACAATGCACCACTGTCATTTCCTTTGAGCTTTTGGAACCTTTCTTGCAAGAACTTTTGAATGGTTCTATCACAAAAGCTCTAGCTAACTCACTTACCTTTCCAAAAACAAAAGATTCACTTTGTGGAGGTTCCTACAGGGGGAGTAGTGATTTGTGCATTTGTACATTAACGTTCATATAAATTTCGCATACAATAGGCCCCAATAAAAAGCACTTTTTGAACTTTAAACTTTTTGAACATTTTGTATATGTTTCTAGTAGCCCTGTGTGTTAGCTTTGCAATGCATCAAGTTTCACCAAAAAATCATTTTTGTAGCCCAAGTTATGACCAAAATACTAAAGGTATGTTGGAAAGCACCTCAAAATGCACCATATTCACTTCCGTTGAGCTTTTGGCCACTTTCTTGCAAGAAATTTGGAATGGTTCCAACACAAAAGTTGTAGCTAATTCACTTAGCTTTCTAAAAATATTCGAGTCACTTCGGGGAGATTCCTACAGTAGGAGTTGTGATCGTGCATTTATACATTAACCTTCGTATAAAGTTCACATCTAATTAGCCCTAAATAAAAAGCACTTTTTGAAAATTTCTTTTCATTTTCTAGTAGCCCTACGTGTTAGCTTTCCAACATCTTGTTTCACTTAAAAATCATGTTTCTAGCCCAAGATATGATTAAAATACTAAAGGTATGCCGAAAACTACCTTACAATGCACCACTGTCATTTCCTTTGAGCTTTTGGAACCTTTTTGCAAGAACTTTGGAATGGTTCTATTACAAAACTTGTAGCTAACTCACTTACCTTTCCAAAAACAAAAGATTCACTTTGTGGAGGTTCCTACATGGGGAGTAGTGATTTGTGCATTTGTACATTAACGTTCATATAAATTTCGCATACAATAGGCCCCAATAAAAAGCACTTTTTGAAATTTCCACTTTTTGAACATTTTGTATACTTTTCCAGTAGCCCTGTGTTTTAGCTTTGCAATGCATCTAGTTTCACCTAAAAATCATTTTTGTAGCCCAAGTTATGACCAAAATACTAAAGCTATGTTGGAAAGTACCTCAAAATGCACCATAGTCACTTCCGTTGAGCTTTTGGCCACTTTCTTGCAAGAAATTTGGAATGGTTCCAACATAAAAGTTGTAGCTAATTCACTTAGCTTTCTAAAAATATTCGAGTCACTTCAGGGAGATTCTTACAGTAGGAGTTGTGATCGTGCATTTATACATTAACGTTCGTATAAAGTTCACATCTAATTAGCCCTAAATAAAAAGCACTTTTTGAAAATTTCTTATCATTTTCTAGTAGCCCTATGTGTTAGCTTTCCAACGCATCTTGTTTCACTTAAAAATCATGTTTTTTAGCCCAAGATATGATCAAAATACTATAGGTATGCCGAAAACTACCTTACAATGCACCACTATCATTTCCTTTGAGCTTTTGGAACCTTTCTTTCAAGAACTTTGGAATGGTTCTATCACAAAAGTTGTAGCTAACTTACTTACCTTTCCAAAAACAAAAGATTCACTTTGTGGAGGTTCATACATGGGGAGTAGTGATTTGTGCATTTGTACATTAACGTTCATATAAATTTCGCATACAATAGGCCCAATAAAAAGCACTTTTTGAAATTTCAACTTTTTGAACATTTTGTATCCTTTTCCAGTAGCCCTGTGTGTTAGCTTTGCAATGCATCTAGTTTCACCTAAAAATCATTTTTGTAGCCCATGTTATGACCAAAATACTAAAGGTATGTTGGAAAGTACCTCAAAATGCACCATATTCACTTCCGTTGAGCTTTTGGCCACTTTCTTGCAACAAATTTGGAATGGTTCCAACACAAAAGTTGTAGCTAATTCACTTAGCTTTCTAAAAATATCCGAGTCACTTCGGGGAGATTCCTACAGTAGGAGTTGTGATCGTGCATTTATACATTAACCTTCGTATAAAGTCCACATCTAATTAGCCCTAAATAAAAAGCACTTTTTGAAAATTTCTTTTCATTTTCTAGTAGCCCTACGTGATAGCTTTCGAACGCATCTTGTTTCACTTAAAAATCATTTTTTTAGCCCAAGATATTTCAATACTAAAGGTATGCCGAAAACTACCTTGCAATGAACCACTGTCATTTCCTTTGAGCTTTTGGAACCTTTCTTGCAAGAACTTTTGAATGGTTCTATCACAAAAGTTCTAGCTAACTCACTTACCTTTCCAAAAACAAAACATTCACTTTGTGGAGGTTCCTACAGGGGGAGTAGTGATTTGTGCATTTGTACATTAACGTTCATATAAATTTCGCATATAATAGGCCCCAATAAAAAGCACTTTTTGAACTTTAAACTTTTTGAACATTTTTTATATGTTTCTAGTAGCCCTGTGTGTTAGCTTTGCAATGCATCAAGTTTCACCAAAAAATCATTTTTGTAGCCCAAGTTATGACCAAAATACTAAAGGTATGTTGGAAAGTACCTCAAAATGCACCATATTCACTTCCGTTGAGCTTTTGGCCACTTTCTTGCAAGAAATTTGGAATGGTTCAAACACAAAAGTTGTAGCTAATTCACTTAGCTTTCTAAAAATATTCGAGCCACTTCGGGGAGATTCCTACAGTAGGAGTTGTGATCGTGCATTTATACATTAACCTTCGTATAAAGTTCACATCTAATTAGCCCTAAATAAAAAGCACTTTTTGAAAATTTCTTTTCATTTTCTAGTAGCCCTACGTGTTAGCTTTCCAACGCATCTTGTTTCACTTAAAAATCATGTTTCTAGCCCAAGATATGATCAAAATACTATAGGTATGCCGAAAACTACCTTACAATGCACCACTGTCATTTCCTTTGAGCTTTTGGAACCTTTCTTGCAAGAACTTTGGAATGGTTCTATCACAAAAGTTGTAGCTAACTTACTTACCTTTCCAAAAACAAAAGATTCACTTTTTGGAGGTTCATACATGGGGAGTAGTGATTTGTGCATTTGTACATTAACGTTCATATAAATTTCGCATACAATAGGCCCAATAAAAAGCACTTTTTGAAATTTCAACTTTTTGAACATTTTGTATCCTTTTCCAGTAGCCCTGTGTGTTAGCTTTGCAATGCATCTAGTTTCACCTAAAAATCATTTTTGTAGCCCAAGTTATGACCAAAATACTAAAGGTATGTTGGAAAGTACCTCAAAATGCACCATATTCACTTCCGTTGAGCTTTTGGCCACTTTCTTGCAACAAATTTGGAATGGTTCCAACACAAAAGTTGTAGCTAATTCACTTAGCTTTCTAAAAATATCCGAGTCACTTCGGGGAGATTCCTACAGTAGGAGTTGTGATCGTGCATTTATACATTAACCTTCGTATAAAGTTCACATCTAATTAGCCCTAAATAAAAAGCACTTTTTGAAAATTTCTTTTCATTTTCTAGTAGCCCTACGTGTTAGCTTTCCAACGCATCTTGTTTCACTTAAAAATCATGTTTCTAGCCCAAGATATGATCAAAATACTATAGGTATGCCGAAAACTACCTTACAATGCACCACTGTCATTTCCTTTGAGCTTTTGGAACCTTTCTTGCAAGAACTTTGGAATGGTTCTATCACAAAAGTTGTAGCTAACTCACTTACCTTTCCAAAAACAAAAGATTCACTTTGTGGAGGTTCATACATGGGGAGTAGTGATTTGTGCATTTGTACATTAACGTTCATATAAATTTCGCATACAATAGGCCCAATAAAAAGCACTTTTTGGAATTTCCACTTTTTGAACATTTTGTATCCTTTTCCAGTAGCCCTGTGTGTTAGCTTTGCAATGCATCTAGTTTCACCTAAAAATCATTTTTGTAGCCCAAGTTATGACCAAAATACTAAAGGTATGTTGGAAAGTACCTCAAAATGCACCATATTCACTTCCGTTGAGCTTTTGGCCACTTTCTTGCAACAAATTTGGAATGGTTCCAACACAAAAGTTGTAGCTAATTCACTTAGCTTTCTAAAAATATCCGAGTCACTTCGGGGAGATTCCTACAGTAGGAGTTGTGATCGTGCATTTATACATTAACCTTCGTATAAAGTTCACATCTAATTAGCCCTAAATAAAAAGCACTTTTTGAAAATTTCTTTTCATTTTCTAGTAGCCCTACGTGATAGCTTTCGAACGCATCTTGTTTCACTTAAAGATCATTTTTTTAGCCCAAGATATGATTAAAATACTAAAGGTATGCCGAAAACTACCTTACAATGCACCACTGTCATTTCCTTTGAGCTTTTGGAACCTTTCTTGCAAGAACTTTTGAATGGTTCTATCACAAAAGTTCTAGCTAACTCACTTACCTTTCCAAAAACAAAAGATTCACTTTGTGGAGGTTCATACATGGGGAGTAGTGATTTGTGCATTTGTACATTAACGTTCATATAAATTTCGCATACAATAGGCCCAATAAAAAGCACTTTTTGAAATTTCAACTTTTTGAACATTTTGTATCCTTTTCCAGTAGCCCTGTGTGTTAGCTTTACAATGCATCTAGTTTCACCAAAAAATCATTTTTGTAGCCCAAGTTATGACCAAAATACTAAAGGTATGTTGGAAAGTACCTCAAAATGCACCATATTCACTTCCGTTGAGCTTTTGGCCACTTTCTTGCAAGAAATTTGGAATGGTTCCAACACAAAAGTTGTAGCTAATTCACTTGGCTTTCTAAAAATATTCGAGTCACTTCGGGGAGATTCCTACAGTAGGAGTTGTGATCGTGCATTTATACATTAACCTTCGTATAAAGTTCACATCTAATTAGCCCTAAATAAAAAGCACTTTTTGAAAATTTCTTTTCATTTTCTAGTAGCCCTACGTGTTAGCTTTCCAACATCTTGTTTCACTTAAAAATCATGTTTCTAGCCCAAGATATGATTAAAATACTAAAGGTATGCCGAAAACTACCTTACAATGCACCACTGTCATTTCCTTTGAGCTTTTGAAACCTTTCTTGCAAGAACTTTGGAATGGTTCTATTACAAAACTTGTAGCTAACTCACTTACCTTTCCAAAAACAAAAGATTCACTTTGTGGAGGTTCCTACATGGGGAGTAGTGATTTGTGCATTTGTACATTAACGTTCATATAAATTTCGCATACAATAGGCCCCAATAAAAAGCACTTTTTGAAATTTCCACTTTTTGAACATTTTGTATACTTTTCCAGTAGCCCTGTGTTTTAGCTTTGCAATGAATCTAGTTTCACCTAAAAATCATTTTTGTAGCCCAAGTTATGACCAAAATACTAAAGCTATGTTGGAAAGTACCTCAAAATGCACCATAGTCACTTCCGTTGAGCTTTTGGCCACTTTCTTGCAAGAAATTTGGAATGGTTCCAACATAAAAGTTGTAGCTAATTCACGTAGCTTTCTAAAAATATTCGAGTCACTTCAGGGAGATTCTTACAGTAGGAGTCGTGATCGTGCATTTATACATTAACGTTCGTATCAAGTTCACATCTAATTAGCCCTAAATAAAAAGCACTTTTTGAAAATTTCTTATCATTTTCTAGTAGCCCTATGTGTTAGCTTTCCAACGCATCTTGTTTCACTTAAAAATCATGTTTTTTAGCCCAAGATATGATCAAAATACTATAGGTATGCCGAAAACTACCTTACAATGCACCACTATCATTTCCTTTGAGCTTTTGGAACCTTTCTTTCAAGAACTTTGGAATGGTTCTATCACAAAAGTTGTAGCTAACTTACTTACCTTTCCAAAAACAAAAGATTCACTTTGTGGAGGTTCATACATGGGGAGTAGTGATTTGTGCATTTGTACATTAACGTTCATATAAATTTCGCATACAATAGGCCCAATAAAAAGCACTTTTTGAAATTTCAACTTTTTGAACATTTTGTATCCTTTTCCAGTAGCCCTGTGTGTTAGCTTTGCAATGCATCTAGTTTCACCTAAAAATCTTTTTTGTAGCCCAAGTTATGACCAAAATACTAAAGGTATGTTGGAAACTACCTCAAAATGCACCATATTCACTTCCGTTGAGCTTTTGGCCACTTTCTTGCAACAAATTTGGAATGGTTCCAACACAAAAGTTGTAGCTAATTCACTTAGCTTTCTAAAAATATCCGAGTCACTTCGGGGAGATTCCTACAGTAGGAGTTGTGATCGTGCATTTATACATTAACCTTCGTATAAAGTCCACATCTAATTAGCCCTAAATAAAAAGCACTTTTTGAAAATTTCTTTTCATTTTCTAGTAGCCCTACGTTTTAGCTTTCCAACGCATCTTGTTTCACTTAAAAATCATGTTTCTAGCCCAAGATATGATCAAAATACTATAGGTATGCCGAAAACTACCTTACAATGCACCACTGTCATTTCCTTTGAGCTTTTGGAACCTTTCTTGCAAGAACTTTTGAATGGTTCTATCACAAAAGTTCTAGCTAACTCACTTACCTTTCCAAAAACAAAAGATTCACTTTGTGGAGGTTCCTACAGGGGGAGTAGTGATTTGTGCATTTGTACATTAACGTTCATATAAATTTCGCATACAATAGGCCCCAATAAAAAGCACTTTTTGATCTTTAAACTTTTTGAACATTTTGTATATGTTTCTAGTAGCCCTGTGTGTTAGCTTTGCAATGCATCAAGTTTCACCAAAAAATCATTTTTGTAGCCCAAGTTATGACCAAAATACTAAAGGTATGTTGGAAAGCACCTCAAAATGCACCATATTCACTTCCGTTGAGCTTTTGGCCACTTTCTTGCAAGAAATTTGGAATGGTTCCAACACAAAAGTTGTAGCTAATTCACTTAGCTTTCTAAAAATATTCGAGTCACTTCGGGGAGATTCCTACAGTAGGAGTTGTGATCGTGCATTTATACATTAACCTTCGTATAAAGTTCACATCTAATTAGCCCTAAATAAAAAGCACTTTTTGAAAATTTCTTTTCATTTTCTAGTAGCCCTACGTGTTAGCTTTCCAACATCTTGTTTCACTTAAAAATCATGTTTCTAGCCCAAGATATGATCAAAATACTATAGGTATGCCGAAAACTACCTTACAATGCACCACTGTCATTTCCTTTGAGCTTTTGGAACCTTTCTTGCAAGAACTTTTGAATGGTTCTATCACAAAAGTTCTAGCTAACTCACTTACCTTTCCAAAAACAAAAGATTCACTTTGTGGAGGTTCCTACAGGGGGAGTAGTGATTTGTGCATTTGTACATTAACGTTCATATAAATTTCGCATACAATAGGCCCCAATAAAAAGCACTTTTTGATCTTTAAACTTTTTGAACATTTTGTATATGTTTCTAGTAGCCCTGTGTGTTAGCTTTGCAATGCATCAAGTTTCACCAAAAAATCATTTTTGTAGCCCAAGTTATGACCAAAATACTAAAGGTATGTTGGAAAGCACCTCAAAATGCACCATATTCACTTCCGTTGAGCTTTTGGCCACTTTCTTGCAAGAAATTTGGAATGGTTCCAACACAAAAGTTGTAGCTAATTCACTTAGCTTTCTAAAAATATTCGAGTCACTTCGGGGAGATTCCTACAATAGGAGTTGTGATCGTGCATTTATACATTAACCTTCGTATAAAGTTCACATCTAATTAGCCCTAAATAAAAAGCACTTTTTGAAAATTTCTTTTCATTTTCTAGTAGCCCTACGTTTTAGCTTTCCAACGCATCTTGTTTCACTTAAAAATCATGTTTCTAGCCCAAGATATGATTAAAATACTAAAGGTATGCCGAAAACTACCTTACAATGCACCACTGTCATTTCCTTTGAGCTTTTGGAACCTTTCTTGCAAGAACTTTGGAATGGTTCTATTACAAAACTTGTAGCTAACTCACTTACCTTTCCAAAAACAAAAGATTCACTTTGTGGAGGTTCCTACATGGGGAGTAGTGATTTGTGCATTTGTACATTAACGTTCATATAAATTTCGCATACAATAGGCCCCAATAAAAAGCACTTTTTGAACTTTAAACTTTTTGAACATTTTGTATATATTTCTAGTGGCCCTGTGTGTTAGCTTTGCAATGCATCAAGTTTCACCAAAAAATCATTTTTGCAGCCCAAGTTATCACCAAAATACTAAAGGTATGTTGGAAAGTACCTCAAAATGCACCATATTCACTTCCGTTGAGCTTTTGGCCACTTTCTTGCAACAAATTTGGAATGGTTCCAACACAAAAGTTGTAGCTAATTCACTTAGCTTTCTAAAAATATCCGAGTCACTTCGGGGAGATTCCTACAGTAGGAGTTGTGATCGTGCATTTATACATTAACCTTCGTATAAAGTCCACATCTAATTAGCCCTAAATAAAAAGCACTTTTTGAAAATTTCTTTTCATTTTCTAGTAGCCCTACGTTTTAGCTTTCCAACGCATCTTGTTTCACTTAAAAATCATGTTTCTAGCCCAAGATATGATCAAAATACTATAGGTATGCCGAAAACTACCTTACAATGCACCACTGTCATTTCCTTTGAGCTTTTGGAACCTTTCTTGCAAGAACTTTTGAATGGTTCTATCACAAAAGTTCTAGCTAACTCACTTACCTTTCCAAAAACAAAAGATTCACTTTGTGGAGGTTCCTACAGGGGGAGTAGTGATTTGTGCATTTGTACATTAACGTTCATATAAATTTCGCATACAATAGGCCCCAATAAAAAGCACTTTTTGATCTTTAAACTTTTTGAACATTTTGTATATGTTTCTAGTAGCCCTGTGTGTTAGCTTTGCAATGCATCAAGTTTCACCAAAAAATCATTTTTGTAGCCCAAGTTATGACCAAAATACTAAAGGTATGTTGGAAAGCACCTCAAAATGCACCATATTCACTTCCGTTGAGCTTTTGGCCACTTTCTTGCAAGAAATTTGGAATGGTTCCAACACAAAAGTTGTAGCTAATTCACTTAGCTTTCTAAAAATATTCGAGTCACTTCGGGGAGATTCCTACAGTAGGAGTTGTGATCGTGCATTTATACATTAACCTTCGTATAAAGTTCACATCTAATTAGCCCTAAATAAAAAGCACTTTTTGAAAATTTCTTTTCATTTTCTAGTAGCCCTACGTGTTAGCTTTCCAACATCTTGTTTCACTTAAAAATCATGTTTCTAGCCCAAGATATGATCAAAATACTATAGGTATGCCGAAAACTACCTTACAATGCACCACTGTCATTTCCTTTGAGCTTTTGGAACCTTTCTTGCAAGAACTTTTGAATGGTTCTATCACAAAAGTTCTAGCTAACTCACTTACCTTTCCAAAAACAAAAGATTCACTTTGTGGAGGTTCCTACAGGGGGAGTAGTGATTTGTGCATTTGTACATTAACGTTCATATAAATTTCGCATACAATAGGCCCCAATAAAAAGCACTTTTTGATCTTTAAACTTTTTGAACATTTTGTATATGTTTCTAGTAGCCCTGTGTGTTAGCTTTGCAATGCATCAAGTTTCACCAAAAAATCATTTTTGTAGCCCAAGTTATGACCAAAATACTAAAGGTATGTTGGAAAGCACCTCAAAATGCACCATATTCACTTCCGTTGAGCTTTTGGCCACTTTCTTGCAAGAAATTTGGAATGGTTCCAACACAAAAGTTGTAGCTAATTCACTTAGCTTTCTAAAAATATTCGAGTCACTTCGGGGAGATTCCTACAATAGGAGTTGTGATCGTGCATTTATACATTAACCTTCGTATAAAGTTCACATCTAATTAGCCCTAAATAAAAAGCACTTTTTGAAAATTTCTTTTCATTTTCTAGTAGCCCTACGTGTTAGCTTTCCAACATCTTGTTTCACTTAAAAATCATGTTTCTAGCCCAAGATATGATTAAAATACTAAAGGTATGCCGAAAACTACCTTACAATGCACCACTGTCATTTCCTTTGAGCTTTTGGAACCTTTCTTGCAAGAACTTTGGAATGGTTCTATTACAAAACTTGTAGCTAACTCACTTACCTTTCCAAAAACAAAAGATTCACTTTGTGGAGGTTCCTACATGGGGAGTAGTGATTTGTGCATTTGTACATTAACGTTCATATAAATTTCGCATACAATACGCCCCAATAAAAAGCACTTTTTGAAATTTCCACTTTTTGAACATTTTGTATACTTTTCCAGTAGCCCTGTGTTTTGGCTTTGCAATGCATCTAGTTTCACCTAAAAATCATTTTTGTAGCCCAAGTTATGACCAAAATACTAAAGCTATGTTGGAAAGTACCTCAAAATGCACCATAGTCACTTCCGTTGAGCTTTTGGCCACTTTCTTGCAAGAAATTTGGAATGGTTCCAACATAAAAGTTGTAGCTAATTCACTTAGCTTTCTAAAAATATTCGAGTCACTTCAGGGAGATTCTTACAGTAGGAGTTGTGATCGTGCATTTATACATTAACGTTCGTATAAAGTTCACATCTAATTAGCCCTAAATAAAAAGCACTTTTTGAAAATTTCTTATCATTTTCTAGTAGCCCTATGTGTTAGCTTTCCAACGCATCTTGTTTCACTTAAAAATCATGTTTTTTAGCCCAAGATATGATCAAAATACTATAGGTATGCCGAAAACTACCTTACAATGCACCACTATCATTTCCTTTGAGCTTTTGGAACCTTTCTTTCAAGAACTTTGGAATGGTTCTATCACAAAAGTTGCAGCTAACTTACTTACCTTTCCAAAAACAAAAGATTCACTTTGTGGAGGTTCATACATGGGGAGTAGTGATTTGTGCATTTGTACATTAACGTTCATATAAATTTCGCATACAATAGGCCCAATAAAAAGCACTTTTTGAAATTTCAACTTTTTGAACATTTTGTATCCTTTTCCAGTAGCTCTGTGTGTTAGCTTTGCAATGCATCTAGTTTCACCTAAAAATCATTTTTGTAGCCCAAGTTATGACCAAAATACTAAAGGTATGTTGGAAAGTACCTCAAAATGCACCATATTCACTTCCGTTGAGCTTTTGGCCACTTTCTTGCAACAAATTTGGAATGGTTCCAACACAAAAGTTGTAGCTAATTCACTTAGCTTTCTAAAAATATCCGAGTCACTTCGGGGAGATTCCTACAGTAGGAGTTGTGATCGTGCATTTATACATTAACCTTCGTATAAAGTCCACATCTAATTAGCCCTAAATAAAAAGCACTTTTTGAAAATTTCTTTTCATTTTCTAGTAGCCCTACGTGATAGCTTTCGAACGCATCTTGTTTCACTTAAAAATCATTTTTTTAGCCCAAGATATTTCAATACTAAAGGTATGCCGAAAACTACCTTACAATGCACCACTGTCATTTCCTTTGAGCTTTTGGAACCTTTCTTGCAAGAACTTTTGAATGGTTCTATCACAAAAGTTCTAGCTAACTCACTTACCTTTCCAAAAACAAAACATTCACTTTGTGGAGGTTCCTACAGGGGGAGTAGTGATTTGTGCATTTGTACATTAACGTTCATATAAATTTCGCATACAATAGGCCCCAATAAAAAGCACTTTTTGAACTTTAAACTTTTTGAACATTTTGTATATGTTTCTAGTAGCCCTGTGTGTTAGCTTTGCAATGCATCTAGTTTCACCTAAAAATCATTTTTGTAGCCCAAGTTATGACCAAAATACTAAAGGTATGCTGGAAAGTACCTCAAAATGCACCATATTCACTTCCGTTGAGCTTTTGGCCACTTTCTTGCAAGAAATTTGGAATGGTTCCAACACAAAAGTTGTAGCTAATTCACTTAGCTTTCTAAAACTATTCGAGTCACTTCGGGGAGATTCCTACAGTAGGAGTTGTGATCGTGCATTTATTCATTAACCTTCGTATAAAGTTCACATCTAATTAGCCCTAAATAAAAAGCACTTTTTGAAAATTTCTTTTCATTTTCTAGTAGCCTACGTTTTAGCTTTCCAACGCATCTTGTTTCACTTAAAAATCATGTTTCTAGCCCAAGATATGATTAAAATACTAAAGGTATGCCGAAAACTACCTTACAATGCACCACTGTCATTTCCTTTGAGCTTTTGGAACCTTTCTTGCAAGAACTTTGGAATGGTTCTATTACAAAACTTGTAGCTAACTCACTTACCTTTCCAAAAACAAAAGATTCACTTTGTGGAGGTTCCTACATGGGGAGTAGTGATTTGTGCATTTGTACATTAACGTTCATATAAATTTCGCATACAATAGGCCCCAATAAAAAGCACTTTTTGAACTTTAAACTTTTTGAACATTTTGTATATGTTTCTAGTAGCCCTGTGTGTTAGCTTTGCAATGCATCAAGTTTCACCAAAAAATCATTTTTGTAGCCCAAGTTATGACCAAAATACTAAAGGTATGTTGGAAAGTACCTCAAAATGCACCATATTCACTTCCGTTGAGCTTTTGGCCACTTTCTTGCAAGAAATTTGGAATGGTTCCAACACAAAAGTTGTAGCTAATTCACTTAGCTTTCTAAAAATATTCGAGTCACCTCGGGGAGATTCCTACAGTAGGAGTTGTGATCGTGCATTTATACATTAACCTTCGTATAAAGTTCACATCTAATTAGCCCTAAATAAAAAGCACTTTTTGAAAATTTCTTTTCATTTTCTAGTAGCCCTACGTGTTAGCTTTCCAACGCATCTTGTTTCACTTAAAAATCATGTTTCTAGCCCAAGATATGATCAAAATACTATAGGTATGCCGAAAACTACCTTACAATGCACCACTGTCATTTCCTTTGAGCTTTTGGAACCTTTCTTGCAAGAACTTTGGAATGGTTCTATCACAAAAGTTGTAGCTAACTCACTTACCTTTCCAAAAACAAAAGATTCACTTTGTGGAGGTTCATACATGGGGAGTAGTGATTTGTGCATTTGTACATTAACGTTCATATAAATTTCGCATACAATAGGCCCAATAAAAAGCACTTTTTGGAATTTCAACTTTTTGAACATTTTGTATCCTTTTCCAGTAGCCCTGTGTGTTAGCTTTGCAATGCATCTAGTTTCACCTAAAAATCATTTTTGTAGCCCAAGTTATGACCAAAATACTAAAGGTATGTTGGAAAGTACCTCAAAATGCACCATATTCACTTCCGTTGAGCTTTTGGCCACTTTCTTGCAAGAAATTTGGAATGGTTCCAACACAAAAGTTGTAGCTAATTCACTTAGCTTTCTAAAAATATCCGAGTCACTTCGGGGAGATTCCTACAGTAGGAGTTGTGATCGTGCATTTATACATTAACCTTCGTATAAAGTTCACATCTAATTAGCCCTAAATAAAAAGCACTTTTTGAAAATTTCTTTTCATTTTCTAGTAGCCCTACGTGATAGCTTTCGAACGCATCTTGTTTCACTTAAAGAGCATTTTTTTAGCCCAAGATATGATAAAAATACTAAAGGTATGCCGAAAACTACCTTACAATACACCACTGTCATTTCCTTTGAGCTTTTGGAACCTTTCTTGCAAGAACTTTTGAATGGTTCTATCACAAAAGTTCTAGCTAACTCACTTACCTTTCCAAAAACAAAAGATTCACTTTGTGGAGGTTCATACATGGGGAGTAGTGATTTGTGCATTTGTACATTAACGTTCATATTAATTTCGCATACAATAGGCCCAATAAAAAGCACTTTTTGAAATTTCAACTTTTTGAACATTTTGTATCCTTTTCCAGTAGCCCTGTGTGTTAGCTTTGCAATGCATCTAGTTTCACCAAAAAATCATTTTTGTAGCCCAAGTTATGACCAAAATACTAAAGGTATGTTGGAAAGTACCTCAAAATGCACCATATTCACTTCCGTTGAGCTTTTGGCCACTTTCTTGCAAGAAATTTGGAATGGTTCCAACACAAAAGTTGTAGCTAATTCACTTGGCTTTCTAAAAATATTCGAGTCACTTCGGGGAGATTCCTACAGTAGGAGTTGTGATCGTGCATTTATACATTAACCTTCATATAAAGTTCACATCTAATTAGCCCTAAATAAAAAGCACTTTTTGAAAATTTCTTTTCATTTTCTAGTAGCCCTACGTGATAGCTTTCGAACGCATCTTGTTTCACTTAAAGATCATTTTTTTAGCCCAAGATATGATTAAAATACTAAAGGTATGCCGAAAACTACCTTACAATGCACCACTGTCATTTCCTTTGAGCTTTTGGAACCTTTCTTGCAAGAACTTTTGAATGGTTCTATCACAAAAGTTCTAGCTAACTCACTTACCTTTCCAAAAACAAAAGATTCACTTTGTGGAGGTTCATACATGGGGAGTAGTGATTTGTGCATTTGTACATTAACGTTCATATAAATTTCGCATACAATAGGCCCAATAAAAAGCACTTTTTGAAATTTCAACTTTTTGAACATTTTGTATCCTTTTCCAGTAGCCCTGTGTGTTAGCTTTGCAATGCATCTAGTTTCACCAAAAAATCATTTTTGTAGCCCAAGTTATGACCAAAATACTAAAGGTATGTTGGAAAGTACCTCAAAATGCACCATATTCACTTCCGTTGAGCTTTTGGCCACTTTCTTGCAAGAAATTTGGAATGGTTCCAACACAAAAGTTGTAGCTAATTCACTTGGCTTTCTAAAAATATTCGAGTCACTTCGGCGAGATTCCTACAGTAGGAGTTGTGATCGTGCATTTATACATTAACCTTCGTATAAAGTTCACATCTAATTAGCCCTAAATAAAAAGCACTTTTTGAAAATTTCTTTTCATTTTCTAGTAGCCCTACGTGTTAGCTTTCCAACATCTTGTTTCACTTAAAAATCATGTTTCTAGCCCAAGATATGATTAAAATACTAAAGGTATGCCGAAAACTACCTTACAATGCACCACTGTCATTTCCTTTGAGCTTTTGGAACCTTTCTTGCAAGAACTTTGGAATGGTTCTATTACAAAACTTGTAGCTAACTCACTTACCTTTCCAAAAACAAAAGATTCACTTTGTGGAGGTTCCTACATGGGGAGTAGTGATTTGTGCATTTGTACATTAACGTTCATATAAATTTCGCATACAATAGGCCCCAATAAAAAGCACTTTTTGAAATTTCCACTTTTTGAACATTTTGTATACTTTTCCAGTAGCCCTGTGTTTTAGCTTTGCAATGCATCTAGTTTCACCTAAAAATCATTTTTGTAGCCCAAGTTATGACCAAAATACTAAAGCTATGTTGGAAAGTACCTCAAAATGCACCATAGTCACTTCCGTTGAGCTTTTGGCAACTTTCTTGCAAGAAATTTGGAATGGTTCCAACATAAAAGTTGTAGCTAATTCACTTAGCTTTCTAAAAATATTCGAGTCACTTCAGGGAGATTCTTACAGTAGGAGTTGTGATCGTGCATTTATACATTAACGTTCGTATAAAGTTCACATCTAATTAGCCCTAAATAAAAAGCACTTTTTGAAAATTTCTTATCATTTTCTAGTAGCCCTATGTGTTAGCTTTCCAACGCATCTTGTTTCACTTAAAAATCATGTTTTTTAGCCCAAGATATGATCAAAATACTATAGGTATGCCGAAAACTACCTTACAATGCACCACTGTCATTTCCTTTGAGCTTTTGGAACCTTCCTTTCAAGAACTTTGGAATGGTTCTATCACAAAAGTTGTAGCTAACTTACTTACCTTTCCAAAAACAAAAGATTCACTTTGTGGAGGTTCATACATGGGGAGTAGTGATTTGTGCATTTGTACATTAACGTTCATATAAATTTCGCATACAATAGGCCCAATAAAAAGCACTTTTTGAAATTTCAACTTTTTGAACATTTTGTATCCTTTTCCAGTAGCCCTGTGTGTTAGCTTTGCAATGCATCTAGTTTCACCTAAAAATCATTTTTGTAGCCCAAGTTATGACCAAAATACTAAAGGTATGTTGGAAAGTACCTCAAAATGCACCATATTCACTTCCGTTGAGCTTTTGGCCACTTTCTTGCAACAAATTTGGAATGGTTCCAACACAAAAGTTGTAGCTAATTCACTTAGCTTTCTAAAAATATCCGAGTCACTTCGGGGAGATTCTTACAGTAGGAGTTGTGATCATGCATTTATACATTAACCTTCGTATAAAGTTCACATCTAATTAGCCCTAAATAAAAAGCACTTTTTGAAAATTTCTTTTCATTTTCTAGTAGCCCTACGTGATAGCTTTCGAACGCATCTTGTTTCACTTAAAAATCATTTTTTAGCCCAAGATATGATTAAAATACTAAAGGTATGCCGAAAACTACCTTACAATGCACCACTGTCATTTCCTTTGAGCTTTTGGAACCTTTCTTGCAAGAACTTTTGAATGGTTCTATCACAAAAGTTCTAGCTAACTCACTTACCTTTCCAAAAACAAAAGATTCACTTTGTGGAGGTTCATACATGGGGAGTAGTGATTTGTGCATTTGTACATTAACGTTCATATAAATTTCGCATACAATAGGCCCAATAAAAAGCACTTTTTGAAATTTCAACTTTTTGAACATTTTGTATCCTTTTCCAGTAGCCCTGTGTGTTAGCTTTGCAATGCATCTAGTTTCACCAAAAAATCATTTTTGTAGCCCAAGTTATGACCAAAATACTAAAGGTATGTTGGAAAGTACCTCAAAATGCACCATATTCACTTCCGTTGAGCTTTTGGCCACTTTCTTGCAAGAAATTTGGAATGGTTCCAACACAAAAGTTGTAGCTAATTCACTTGGCTTTCTAAAAATATTCGAGTCACTTAGGCGAGATTCCTACAGTAGGAGTTGTGATCGTGCATTTATACATTAACCTTCGTATAAAGTTCACATCTAATTAGCCCTAAATAAAAAGCACTTTTTGAAAATTTCTTTTCATTTTCTAGTAGCCCTACGTGATAGCTTTCGAACGCATCTTGTTTCACTTAAAAATCATTTTTTAGCCCAAGATATGATTAAAATACTAAAGGTATGCCGAAAACTACCTTACAATGCACCACTGTCATTTCCTTTGAGCTTTTGGAACCTTTCTTGCAAGAACTTTTGAATGGTTCTATCACAAAAGTTCTAGCTAACTCACTTACCTTTCCAAAAAAAAAAGATTCACTTTGTGGAGGTTCCTACAGGGGGAGTAGTGATTTGTGCATTTGTACATTAACGTTCATATAAATTTCGCATACAATAGGCCCCAATAAAAAGCACTTTTTGAACTTTAAACTTTTTGAACATTTTGTATATGTTTCTAGTAGCCCTGTGTTTTAGCTTTGCAATGCATCTAGTTTCACCTAAAAATCATTTTTGTAGCCCAAGTTATGACCAAAATACTAAAGGTATGTTGGAAAGTACCTCAAAATGCACCATAGTCACTTCCGTTGAGCTTTTGGCAACTTTCTTGCAAGAAATTTGGAATGGTTCCAACATAAAAGTTGTAGCTAATTCACTTAGCTTTCTAAAAATATTCGAGTCACTTCAGGGAGATTCTTACAGTAGGAGTTGTGATCGTGCATTTATACATTAACGTTCGTATAAAGTTCACATCTAATTAGCCCTAAATAAAAAGCACTTTTTGAAAATTTCTTATCATTTTCTAGTAGCCCTATGTGTTAGCTTTCCAACGCATCTTGTTTCACTTAAAAATCATGTTTTTTAGCCCAAGATATGATCAAAATACTATAGGTATGCCGAAAACTACCTTACAATGCACCACTGTCATTTCCTTTGAGCTTTTGGAACCTTCCTTTCAAGAACTTTGGAATGGTTCTATCACAAAAGTTGTAGCTAACTTACTTACCTTTCCAAAAACAAAAGATTCACTTTGTGGAGGTTCATACATGGGGAGTAGTGATTTGTGCATTTGTACATTAACGTTCATATAAATTTCACATACAATAGGCCCAATAAAAAGCACTTTTTGAAATTTCAACTTTTTGAACATTTTGTATCCTTTTCCAGTAGCCCTGTGTGTTAGCTTTACAATGCATCTAGTTTCACCTAAAAATCATTTTTGTAGCCCAAGTTATGACCAAAATACTAAAGGTATGTTGGAAAGTACCTCAAAATGCACCATATTCACTTCCGTTGAGCTTTTGGCCACTTTCTTGCAACAAATTTGGAATGGTTCCAACACAAAAGTTGTAGCTAATTCACTTAGCTTTCTAAAAATATCCGAGTCACTTCGGGGAGATTCTTACAGTAGGAGTTGTGATCATGCATTTATACATTAACCTTCGTATAAAGTTCACATCTAATTAGCCCTAAATAAAAAGCACTTTTTGAAAATTTCTTTTCATTTTCTAGTAGCCCTACGTGATAGCTTTCGAACGCATCTTGTTTCACTTAAAAATCATTTTTTAGCCCAAGATATGATTAAAATACTAAAGGTATGCCGAAAACTACCTTACAATGCACCACTGTCATTTCCTTTGAGCTTTTGGAACCTTTCTTGCAAGAACTTTTGAATGGTTCTATCACAAAAGTTCTAGCTAACTCACTTACCTTTCCAAAAAAAAAAAGATTCACTTTGTGGAGGTTCCTACAGGGGGAGTAGTGATTTGTGCATTTGTACATTAACGTTCATATAAATTTCGCATACAATAGGCCCCAATAAAAAGCACTTTTTGAACTTTAAACTTTTTGAACATTTTGTATATGTTTCTAGTAGCCCTGTGTGTTAGCTTTGCAATGCATCTAGTTTCACCTAAAAATCATTTTTGTAGCCCAAGTTATGACCAAAATACTAAAGGTATGCTGGAAAGTACCTCAAAATGCACCATATTCACTTCCGTTGAGCTTTTGGCCACTTTCTTGCAAGAAATTTGGAATGGTTCCGACACAAAAGTTGTAGCTAATTCACTTAGCTTTCTAAAACTATTCGAGTCTCTTCGGGGAGATTCCTACAGTAGGAGTTGTAATCGTGCATTTATACATTAACCTTCGTATAAAGTTCACATCTAATTAGCCCTAAATAAAAAGCACTTTTTGAAAATTTCTTTTCATTTTCTAGTAGCCCTACGTTTTAGCTTTCCAACGCATCTTGTTTCACTTAAAAATCATGTTTCTAGCCCAAGATATGATTAAAATACTAAAGGTATGCCGAAAACTACCTTACAATGCACCACTGTCATTTCATTTGAGCTTTTGGAACCTTTCTTGCAAGAACTTTGGAATGGTTCTATTACAAAACTTGTAGCTAACTCACTTATCTTTCCAAAAACAAAAGATTCACTTTGTGGAGGTTCCTACATGGGGAGTAGTGATTTGTGCATTTGTACATTAACGTTCATATAAATTTCGCATACAATAGGCCCCAATAAAAAGCACTTTTTGAACTTTAAACTTTTTGAACATTTTGTATATGTTTCTAGTAGCCCTGTGTGTTAGCTTTGCAATGCATCAAGTTTCACCAAAAAATCATTTTTGTAGCCCAAGTTATGACCAAAATACTAAAGGTATGTTGGAAAGTACCTCAAAATGCACCATATTCACTTCCGTTGAGCTTTTGGCCACTTTCTTGCAAGAAATTTGGAATGGTTCCAACACAAAAGTTGTAGCTAATTCACTTAGCTTTCTAAAAATATTCGAGTCACTTCGGGGAGATTCCTACAGTAGGAGTTGTGATCGTGCATTTATACATTAACCTTCGTATAAAGTTCACATCTAATTAGCCCTAAATAAAAAGCACTTTTTGAAAATTTCTTATCATTTTCTAGTAGCCCTATGTGTTAGCTTTCTAACGCATCTTGTTTCACTTAAAAATCATGTTTTTTAGCCCAAGATATGATCAAAATACTATAGGTATGCCGAAAACTACCTTACAATGCACCACTGTCATTTCCTTTGAGCTTTTGGAACCTTTCTTTAAAGAACTTTGGAATGGTTCTATCACAAAAGTTGTAGCTAACTTACTTACATTTCCAAAAACAAAAGATTAACTTTGTGGAGGTTCCTACATGGGGAGTAGTGATTTGTGCATTTGTACATTAACGTTCATATAAATTTCGCATACAATAGGCCCCAATAAAAAGCACTTTTTGAACTTTAAACTTTTTGAACATTTTGTATATGTTTCTAGTAGCCCTGTGTGTTAGCTTTGCAATGCATCAAGTTTCACCAAAAAATCATTTTTGTAGCCCAAGTTATGACCAAAATACTAAAGGTATGTTGGAAAGTACCTCAAAATGCACCATATTCACTTCCGTTGAGCTTTTGGCCACTTTCTTGCAAGAAATTTGGAATGGTTCCAACACAAAAGTTGTAGCTAATTCACTTAGCTTTCTAAAAATATTCGAGTCACTTCGGGGAGATTCCTACAGTAGGAGTTGTGATCGTGCATTTATACATTAACCTTCGTATAAAGTTCACATCTAATTAGCCCTAAATAAAAAGCACTTTTTGAAAATTTCTTATCATTTTCTAGTAGCCCTATGTGTTAGCTTTCCAACGCATCTTGTTTCACTTAAAAATCATGTTTTTTAGCCCAAGATATGATCAAAATACTATAGGTATGCCGAAAACTACCTTACAATGCACCACTGTCATTTCCTTTGAGCTTTTGGAACCTTTCTTTCAAGAACTTTGGAATGGTTCTATCACAAAAGTTGTAGCTAACTTACTTACCTTTCCAAAAACAAAAGATTCACTTTGTGGAGGTTCATACATGGGGAGTAGTGATTTGTGCATTTGTACATTAACGTTCATATAAATTTCGCATACAATAGGCCCAATAAAAAGCACTTTTTGAAATTTCAACTTTTTGAACATTTTGTATCCTTTTCCAGTAGCCCTGTGTGTTAGCTTTGCAATGCATCTAGTTTCACCTAAAAATCATTTTTGTAGCCCAAGTTATGACCAAAATACTAAAGGTATGCTGGAAAGTTCCTCAAAATGCACCATATTCACTTCCGTTGAGCTTTTGGCCACTTTCTTGCCAGAAATTTGGAATGGTTCCAACACAAAAGTTGTAGCTAATTCACTTAGCTTTCTAAAAATATTCGAGTCACTTCGGGGAGATTCCTACAGTAGGAGTTGTGATCGTGCATTTATACATTAACCTTCGTATAAAGTTCACATCTAATTAGCCCTAAATAAAAAGCACTTTTTGAAAATTTCTTTTCATTTTCTAGTAGCCCTACGTGTTAGCTTTCCAACGCATCTTGTTTCACTTAAAAATCATGTTTCTAGCCCAAGATATGATTAAAATACTAAAGGTATGCCGAAAACTACCTTACAATGCACCACTGTCATTTCCTTTGAGCTTTTGGAACCTTTCTTGCAAGAACTTTGGAATGGTTCTATTACAAAACTTGTAGCTAACTCACTTACCTTTCCAAAAACAAAAGATTCACTTTGTGGAGGTTCCTACATGGGGAGTAGTGATTTGTGCATTTGTACATTAACGTTCATATAAATTTCGCATACAATAGGCCCCAATAAAAAGCACTTTTTGAACTTTAAACTTTTTGAACATTTTGTATATGTTTCTAGTAGCCCTGTGTGTTAGCTTTGCAATGCATCAAGTTTCACCAAAAAATCATTTTTGTAGCCCAAGTTATGACCAAAATACTAAAGGTATGTTGGAAAGTACCTCAAAATGCACCATATTCACTTCCGTTGAGCTTTTGGCCACTTTCTTGCAAGAAATTTGGAATGGTTCCAAAACAAAAGTTGTAGCTAATTCACTTAGCTTTCTAAAAATATTCGAGTCACTTCGGGGAGATTCCTACAGTAGGAGTTGTGATCGTGCATTTATACATTAACCTTCGTATAAAGTTCACATCTAATTAGCCCTAAATAAAAAGCACTTTTTGAAAATTTCTTATCATTTTCTAGTAGCCCTATGTGTTAGCTTTCCAACGCATCTTGTTTCACTTAAAAATCATGTTTTTTAGCCCAAGATATGATCAAAATACTATAGGTATGCCGAAAACTACCTTACAATGCACCACTGTCATTTCCTTTGAGCTTTTGGAACCTTTCTTTAAAGAACTTTGGAATGGTTCTATCACAAAAGTTGTAGCTAACTTACTTACATTTCCAAAAACAAAAGATTAACTTTGTGGAGGTTCCTACATGGGGAGTAGTGATTTGTGCATTTGTACATTAACGTTCATATAAATTTCGCATACAATAGGCCCCAATAAAAAGCACTTTTTGAACTTTAAACTTTTTGAACATTTTGTATATGTTTCTAGTAGCCCTGTGTGTTAGCTTTGCAATGCATCAAGTTTCACCAAAAAATCATTTTTGTAGCCCAAGTTATGACCAAAATACTAAAGGTATGTTGGAAAGTACCTCAAAATGCACCATATTCACTTCCGTTGAGCTTTTGGCCACTTTCTTGCAAGAAATTTGGAATGGTTCCAACACAAAAGTTGTAGCTAATTCACTTAGCTTTCTAAAAATATTCGAGTCACTTCGGGGAGATTCCTACAGTAGGAGTTGTGATCGTGCATTTATACATTAACCTTCGTATAAAGTTCACATCTAATTAGCCCTAAATAAAAAGCACTTTTTGAAAATTTCTTATCATTTTCTAGTAGCCCTATGTGTTAGCTTTCCAACGCATCTTGTTTCACTTAAAAATCATGTTTTTTAGCCCAAGATATGATCAAAATACTATAGGTATGCCGAAAACTACCTTACAATGCACCACTGTCATTTCCTTTGAGCTTTTGGAACCTTTCTTTCAAGAACTTTGGAATGGTTCTATCACAAAAGTTGTAGCTAACTTACTTACCTTTCCAAAAACAAAAGATTCACTTTGTGGAGGTTCATACATGGGGAGTAGTGATTTGTGCATTTGTACATTAACGTTCATATAAATTTCGCATACAATAGGCCCAATAAAAAGCACTTTTTGAAATTTCAACTTTTTGAACATTTTGTATCCTTTTCCAGTAGCCCTGTGTGTTAGCTTTGCAATGCATCTAGTTTCACCTAAAAATCATTTTTGTAGCCCAAGTTATGACCAAAATACTAAAGCTATGTTGGAAAGTACCTCAAAATGCACCATATTCACTTCCGTTGAGCTTTTGGCCACTTTCTTGCAACAAATTTGGAATGGTTCCAACACAAAAGTTGTAGCTAATTCACTTAGCTTTCTAAAAATATCCGAGTCACTTCGGGGAGATTCCTACAGTAGGAGTTGTGATCGTGCATTTATACATTAACCTTCGTATAAAGTTCACATCTAATTAGCCCTAAATAAAAAGCACTTTTTCAAAATTTCTTTTCATTTTCTAGTAGCCCTACGTGATAGCTTTCGAACGCATCTTGTTTCACTTTAAAATCATTTTTTTAGCCCAAGATATGATTAAAATACTAAAGGTATGCCGAAAACTACCTTACAATGCACCACTGTCATTTCCTTTAAGCTTTTGGAACCTTTCTTGCAAGAACTTTTGAATGGTTCTATCACAAAAGTTCTAGCTAACTCACTTACCTTTCCAAAAACAAAAGATTCACTTTGTGGAGGTTCCTACAGGGGGAGTAGTGATTTGTGCATTTGTACATTAACGTTCATATAAATTTCGCATACAATAGGCCCCAATAAAAAGCACTTTTTGAACTTTAAACTTTTTGAACATTTTGTATATGTTTCTAGTAGCCCTGTGTGTTAGCTTTGCAATGCATCTAGTTTCACCTAAAAATCATTTTTGTAGCCCAAGTTATGACCAAAATACTAAAGGTATGCTGGAAAGTTCCTCAAAATGCACCATATTCACTTCCGTTGAGCTTTTGGCCACTTTCTTGCCAGAAATTTGGAATGGTTCCAACACAAAAGTTGTAGCTAATTCACTTAGCTTTCTAAAAATATTCGAGTCACTTCGGGGAGATTCCTACAGTAGGAGTTGTGATCGTGCATTTATACATTAACCTTCGTATAAAGTTCACATCTAATTAGCCCTAAATAAAAAGCACTTTTTGAAAATTTCTTTTCATTTTCTAGTAGCCCTACGTTTTAGCTTTCCAACGCATCTTGTTTCACTTAAAAATCATGTTTCTAGCCCAAGATATGATTAAAATACTAAAGGTATGCCGAAAACTACCTTACAATGCACCACTGTCATTTCATTTGAGCTTTTGGAACCTTTCTTGCAAGAACTTTGGAATGGTTCTATTACAAAACTTGTAGCTAACTCACTTATCTTTCCAAAAACAAAAGATTCACTTTGTGGAGGTTCCTACATGGGGAGTAGTGATTTGTGCATTTGTACATTAACGTTCATATAAATTTCGCATACAATAGGCCCCAATAAAAAGCACTTTTTGAACTTTAAACTTTTTGAACATTTTGTATATGTTTCTAGTAGCCCTGTGTGTTAGCTTTGCAATGCATCAAGTTTCACCAAAAAATCATTTTTGTAGCCCAAGTTATGACCAAAATACTAAAGGTATGTTGGAAAGTACCTCAAAATGCACCATATTCACTTCCGTTGAGCTTTTGGCCACTTTCTTGCAAGAAATTTGGAATGGTTCCAACACAAAAGTTGTAGCTAATTCACTTAGCTTTCTATAAATATTCGAGTCACTTCGGGGAGATTCCTACAGTAGGAGTTGTGATCGTGCATTTATACATTAACCTTCGTATAAAGTTCACATCTAATTAGCCCTAAATAAAAAGCACTTTTTGAAAATTTCTTATCATTTTCTAGTAGCCCTATGTGTTAGCTTTCCAAGGCATCTTGTTTCACTTAAAAATCATGTTTTTTAGCCCAAGATATGATCAAAATACTATAGGTATGCCGAAAACTACCTTACAATGCACCACTGTCATTTCCTTTGAGCTTTTGGAACCTTTCTTTCAAGAACTTTGGAATGGTTCTATCACAAAAGTTGTAGCTAACTTACTTACATTTCCAAAAACAAAAGATTAACTTTGTGGAGGTTCCTACATGGGGAGTAGTGATTTGTGCATTTGTACATTAACGTTCATATAAATTTCGCATACAATAGGCCCCAATAAAAAGCACTTTTTGAACTTTAAACTTTTTGAACATTTTGTATATGTTTCTAGTAGCCCTGTGTGTTAGCTTTGCAATGCATCAAGTTTCACCAAAAAATCATTTTTGTAGCCCAAGTTATGACCAAAATACTAAAGGTATGTTGGAAAGTACCTCAAAATGCACCATATTCACTTCCGTTGAGCTTTTGGCCACTTTCTTGCAAGAAATTTGGAATGGTTCCAACACAAAAGTTGTAGCTAATTCACTTAGCTTTCTAAAAATATTCGAGTCACTTCGGGGAGATTCCTACAGTAGGAGTTGTGATCGTGCATTTATACATTAACCTTCGTATAAAGTTCACATCTAATTAGCCCTAAATAAAAAGCACTTTTTGAAAATTTCTTATCATTTTCTAGTAGCCCTATGTGTTAGCTTTCCAACGCATCTTGTTTCACTTAAAAATCATGTTTTTTAGCCCAAGATATGATCAAAATACTATAGGTATGCCGAAAACTACCTTACAATGCACCACTGTCATTTCCTTTGAGCTTTTGGAACCTTTCTTTCAAGAACTTTGGAATGGTTCTATCACAAAAGTTGTAGCTAACTTACTTACCTTTCCAAAAACAAAAGATTCACTTTGTGGAGGTTCATACATGGGGAGTAGTGATTTGTGCATTTGTACATTAACGTTCATATAAATTTCGCATACAATAGGCCCAATAAAAAGCACTTTTTGAAATTTCAACTTTTTGAACATTTTGTATCCTTTTCCAGTAGCCCTGTGTGTTAGCTTTGCAATGCATCTAGTTTCACCTAAAAATCATTTTTGTAGCCCAAGTTATGACCAAAATACTAAAGCTATGTTGGAAAGTACCTCAAAATGCACCATATTCACTTCCGTTGAGCTTTTGGCCACTTTCTTGCAACAAATTTGGAATGGTTCCAACACAAAAGTTGTAGCTAATTCACTTAGCTTTCTAAAAATATCCGAGTCACTTCGGGGAGATTCCTACAGTAGGAGTTGTGATCGTGCATTTATACATTAACCTTCGTATAAAGTTCACATCTAATTAGCCCTAAATAAAAAGCACTTTTTCAAAATTTCTTTTCATTTTCTAGTAGCCCTACGTGATAGCTTTCGAACGCATCTTGTTTCACTTTAAAATCATTTTTTTAGCCCAAGATATGATTAAAATACTAAAGGTATGCCGAAAACTACCTTACAATGCACCACTGTCATTTCCTTTAAGCTTTTGGAACCTTTCTTGCAAGAACTTTTGAATGGTTCTATCACAAAAGTTCTAGCTAACTCACTTACCTTTCCAAAAACAAAAGATTCACTTTGTGGAGGTTCCTACAGGGGGAGTAGTGATTTGTGCATTTGTACATTAACGTTCATATAAATTTCGCATACAATAGGCCCCAATAAAAAGCACTTTTTGAACTTTAAACTTTTTGAACATTTTGTATATGTTTCTAGTAGCCCTGTGTGTTAGCTTTGCAATGCATCTAGTTTCACCTAAAAATCATTTTTGTAGCCCAAGTTATGACCAAAATACTAAAGGTATGCTGGAAAGTTCCTCAAAATGCACCATATTCACTTCCGTTGAGCTTTTGGCCACTTTCTTGCCAGAAATTTGGAATGGTTCCAACACAAAAGTTGTAGCTAATTCACTTAGCTTTCTAAAAATATTCGAGTCACTTCGGGGAGATTCCTACAGTAGGAGTTGTGATCGTGCATTTATACATTAACCTTCGTATAAAGTTCACATCTAATTAGCCCTAAATAAAAAGCACTTTTTGAAAATTTCTTTTCATTTTCTAGTAGCCCTACGTTTTAGCTTTCCAACGCATCTTGTTTCACTTAAAAATCATGTTTCTAGCCCAAGATATGATTAAAATACTAAAGGTATGCCGAAAACTACCTTACAATGCACCACTGTCATTTCATTTGAGCTTTTGGAACCTTTCTTGCAAGAACTTTGGAATGGTTCTATTACAAAACTTGTAGCTAACTCACTTATCTTTCCAAAAACAAAAGATTCACTTTGTGGAGGTTCCTACATGGGGAGTAGTGATTTGTGCATTTGTACATTAACGTTCATATAAATTTCGCATACAATAGGCCCCAATAAAAAGCACTTTTTGAACTTTAAACTTTTTGAACATTTTGTATATGTTTCTAGTAGCCCTGTGTGTTAGCTTTGCAATGCATCAAGTTTCACCAAAAAATCATTTTTGTAGCCCAAGTTATGACCAAAATACTAAAGGTATGTTGGAAAGTACCTCAAAATGCACCATATTCACTTCCGTTGAGCTTTTGGCCACTTTCTTGCAAGAAATTTGGAATGGTTCCAACACAAAAGTTGTAGCTAATTCACTTAGCTTTCTATAAATATTCGAGTCACTTCGGGGAGATTCCTACAGTAGGAGTTGTGATCGTGCATTTATACATTAACCTTCGTATAAAGTTCACATCTAATTAGCCCTAAATAAAAAGCACTTTTTGAAAATTTCTTATCATTTTCTAGTAGCCCTATGTGTTAGCTTTCCAAGGCATCTTGTTTCACTTAAAAATCATGTTTTTTAGCCCAAGATATGATCAAAATACTATAGGTATGCCGAAAACTACCTTACAATGCACCACTGTCATTTCCTTTGAGCTTTTGGAACCTTTCTTTCAAGAACTTTGGAATGGTTCTATCACAAAAGTTGTAGCTAACTTACTTACATTTCCAAAAACAAAAGATTAACTTTGTGGAGGTTCCTACATGGGGAGTAGTGATTTGTGCATTTGTACATTAACGTTCATATAAATTTCGCATACAATAGGCCCCAATAAAAAGCACTTTTTGAACTTTAAACTTTTTGAACATTTTGTATATGTTTCTAGTAGCCCTGTGTGTTAGCTTTGCAATGCATCAAGTTTCACCAAAAAATCATTTTTGTAGCCCAAGTTATGACCAAAATACTAAAGGTATGTTGGAAAGTACCTCAAAATGCACCATATTCACTTCCGTTGAGCTTTTGGCCACTTTCTTGCAAGAAATTTGGAATGGTTCCAACACAAAAGTTGTAGCTAATTCACTTAGCTTTCTAAAAATATTCGAGTCACTTCGGGGAGATTCCTACAGTAGGAGTTGTGATCGTGCATTTATACATTAACCTTCGTATAAAGTTCACATCTAATTAGCCCTAAATAAAAAGCACTTTTTGAAAATTTCTTATCATTTTCTAGTAGCCCTATGTGTTAGCTTTCCAACGCATCTTGTTTCACTTAAAAATCATGTTTTTTAGCCCAAGATATGATCAAAATACTATAGGTATGCCGAAAACTACCTTACAATGCACCACTGTCATTTCCTTTGAGCTTTTGGAACCTTTCTTTCAAGAACTTTGGAATGGTTCTATCACAAAAGTTGTAGCTAACTTACTTACCTTTCCAAAAACAAAAGATTCACTTTGTGGAGGTTCATACATGGGGAGTAGTGATTTGTGCATTTGTACATTAACGTTCATATAAATTTCGCATACAATAGGCCCAATAAAAAGCACTTTTTGAAATTTCAACTTTTTGAACATTTTGTATCCTTTTCCAGTAGCCCTGTGTGTTAGCTTTGCAATGCATCTAGTTTCACCTAAAAATCATTTTTGTAGCCCAAGTTATGACCAAAATACTAAAGCTATGTTGGAAAGTACCTCAAAATGCACCATATTCACTTCCGTTGAGCTTTTGGCCACTTTCTTGCAACAAATTTGGAATGGTTCCAACACAAAAGTTGTAGCTAATTTACTTAGCTTTCTAAAAATATCCGAGTCACTTCGGGGAGATTCCTACAGTAGGAGTTGTGATCGTGCATTTATACATTAACCTTCGTATAAAGTTCACATCTAATTAGCCCTAAATAAAAAGCACTTTTTCAAAATTTCTTTTCATTTTCTAGTAGCCCTACGTGATAGCTTTCGAACGCATCTTGTTTCACTTTAAAATCATTTTTTTAGCCCAAGATATGATTAAAATACTAAAGGTATGCCGAAAACTACCTTACAATGCACCACTGTCATTTCCTTTAAGCTTTTGGAACCTTTCTTGCAAGAACTTTTGAATGGTTCTATCACAAAAGTTCTAGCTAACTCACTTACCTTTCCAAAAACAAAAGATTCACTTTGTGGAGGTTCCTACAGGGGGAGTAGTGATTTGTGCATTTGTACATTAACGTTCATATAAATTTCGCATACAATAGGCCCCAATAAAAAGCACTTTTTGAACTTTAAACTTTTTGAACATTTTGTATATGTTTCTAGTAGCCCTGTGTGTTAGCTTTGCAATGCATCTAGTTTCACCTAAAAATCATTTTTGTAGCCCAAGTTATGACCAAAATACTAAAGGTATGCTGGAAAGTTCCTCAAAATGCACCATATTCACTTCCGTTGAGCTTTTGGCCACTTTCTTGCCAGAAATTTGGAATGGTTCCAACACAAAAGTTGTAGCTAATTCACTTAGCTTTCTAAAAATATTCGAGTCACTTCGGGGAGATTCCTACAGTAGGAGTTGTGATCGTGCATTTATACATTAACCTTCGTATAAAGTTCACATCTAATTAGCCCTAAATAAAAAGCACTTTTTGAAAATTTCTTTTCATTTTCTAGTAGCCCTACGTGTTAGCTTTCCAACGCATCTTGTTTCACTTAAAAATCATGTTTCTAGCCCAAGATATGATTAAAATACTAAAGGTATGCCGAAAACTACCTTACAATGCACCACTGTCATTTCCTTTGAGCTTTTGGAACCTTTCTTGCAAGAACTTTGGAATGGTTCTATTACAAAACTTGTAGCTAACTCACTTACCTTTCCAAAAACAAAAGATTCACTTTGTGGAGGTTCCTACATGGGGAGTAGTGATTTGTGCATTTGTACATTAACGTTCATATAAATTTCGCATACAATAGGCCCCAATAAAAAGCACTTTTTGAAATTTCCACTTTTTGAACATTTTGTATACTTTTCCAGTAGCCCTGTGTTTTAGCTTTGCAATGCATCTAGTTTCACCTAAAAATCATTTTTGTAGCCCAAGTTATGACCAAAATACTAAAGCTATGTTGGAAAGTACCTCAAAATGCACCATAGTCACTTCCGTTGAGCTTTTGGCCACTTTCTTGCAAGAAATTTGGAATGGTTCCAACATAAAAGTTGTAGCTAATTCACATAGATTTCTAAAAATATTCGAGTCACTTCAGGGAGATTCTTACAGTAGGAGTTGTGATCGTGCATTTATACATTAATGTTCGTATAAAGTTCACATCTAATTAGCCCTAAATAAAAAGCACTTTTTGAAAATTTCTTATCATTTTCTAGTAGCCCTATGTGTTAGCTTTCCAACACATCTTGTTTCACTTAAAAATCATGTTTCTAGCCCAAGATATGATTAAAATACTAAAGGTATGCCGAAAACTACCTTACATTGCACCACTGTCATTTCCTTTGAGCTTTTGGAACCTTTCTTGCAAGAACTTTGGAATGGTTCTATTACAAAACTTGTAGCTAACTCACTTACCTTTCCAAAAACAAAAGATTCACTTTGTGGAGGTTCCTACATGGGGAGTAGTGATTTGTGCATTTGTACATTAACGTTCACATAAATTTCGCATACAATAGGCCCCAATAAAAAGCACTTTTTGAAATTTCCACTTTTTGAACATTTTGTATACTTTTCGAGTAGCCCTGTGTTTTAGCTTTGCAATGCATCTAGTTTCACCTAAAAATCATTTTTGTAGCCAAAGTTATGACCAAAATACTAAAGGTATGTTGGAAAGTACCTCAAAATGCACCATATTCACTTCCGTTGAGCTTTTGGCCACTTTCTTGCAAGAAATATGGAATGGTTCCAACACAAAAGTTGTAGCTAATTCACTTAGCTTTCTAAAAATATTCGAGTCACTTCGGGGAGATTCCTACAGTAGGAGTTGTGATCGTGCATTTATACATTAACCTTCGTATAAAGTTCACATCTAATTAGCCCTAAATAAAAAGCACTTTTTGAAAATTTCTTATCATTTTCTAGTAGCCCTATGTGTTAGCTTTCCAACGCATCTTGTTTCACTTAAAAATCATGTTTTTTAGCCCAAGATATGATCAAAATACTATAGGTATGCCGAAAACTACCTTACAATGCACCACTGTCATTTCCTTTGAGCTTTTGGAACCTTTCTTTCAAGAACTTTGGAATGGTTCTATCACAAAAGTTGTAGCTAACTTACTTACCTTTCCAAAAACAAAAGATTCACTTTGTGGAGGTTCATACATGGGGAGTAGTGATTTGTGCATTTGTACATTAACGTTCATATAAATTTCGCATACAATAGGCCCAATAAAAAGCACTTTTTGAAATTTCAACTTTTTGAACATTTTGTATCCTTTTCCAGTAGCCCTGTGTGTTAGCTTTGCAATGCATCTAGTTTCACCTAAAAATCATTTTTGTAGCCCAAGTTATGACCAAAATACTAAAGCTATGTTGGAAAGTACCTCAAAATGCACCATATTCACTTCCGTTGAGCTTTTGGCCACTTTCTTGCAACAAATTTGGAATGGTTCCAACACAAAAGTTGTAGCTAATTCACTTAGCTTTCTAAAAATATCCGAGTCACTTCGGGGAGATTCCTACAGTAGGAGTTGTGATCGTGCATTTATACATTAACCTTCGAATAAAGTTCACATCTAATTAGCCCTAAATAAAAAGCACTTTTTCAAAATTTCTTTTCATTTTCTAGTAGCCCTACGTGATAGCTTTCGAACGCATCTTGTTTCACTTTAAAATCATTTTTTTAGCCCAAGATATGATTAAAATACTAAAGGTATGCCGAAAACTACCTTACAATGCACCACTGTCATTTCCTTTAAGCTTTTGGAACCTTTCTTGCAAGAACTTTTGAATGGTTCTATCACAAAAGTTCTAGCTAACTCACTTACCTTTCCAAAAACAAAAGATTCACTTTGTGGAGGTTCCTACAGGGGGAGTAGTGATTTGTGCATTTGTACATTAACGTTCATATAAATTTCGCATACAATAGGCCCCAATAAAAAGCACTTTTTGAACTTTAAACTTTTTGAACATTTTGTATATGTTTCTAGTAGCCCTGTGTGTTAGCTTTGCAATGCATCTAGTTTCACCTAAAAATCATTTTTGTAGCCCAAGTTATGACCAAAATACTAAAGGTATGCTGGAAAGTTCCTCAAAATGCACCATATTCACTTCCGTTGAGCTTTTGGCCACTTTCTTGCCAGAAATTTGGAATGGTTCCAACACAAAAGTTGTAGCTAATTCACTTAGCTTTCTAAAAATATTCGAGTCACTTCGGGGAGATTCCTACAGTAGGAGTTGTGATCGTGCATTTATACATTAACCTTCGTATAAAGTTCACATCTAATTAGCCCTAAATAAAAAGCACTTTTTGAAAATTTCTTTTCATTTTCTAGTAGCCCTACGTGTTAGCTTTCCAACGCATCTTGTTTCACTTAAAAATCATGTTTCTAGCCCAAGATATGATTAAAATACTAAAGGTATGGCGAAAACTACCTTACAATGCACCACTGTCATTTCCTTTGAGCTTTTGGAACCTTTCTTGCAAGAACTTTGGAATGGTTCTATTACAAAACTTGTAGCTAACTCACTTACCTTTCCAAAAACAAAAGATTCACTTTGTGGAGGTTCCTACATGGGGAGTAGTGATTTGTGCATTTGTACATTAACGTTCATATAAATTTCGCATACAATAGGCCCCAATAAAAAGCACTTTTTGAATTTTCCACTTTTTGAACATTTTGTATACTTTTCCAGTAGCCCTGTGTTTTAGCTTTGCAATGCATCTAGTTTCACCTAAAAATCATTTTTGTAGCCCAAGTTATGACCAAAATACTAAAGCTATGTTGGAAAGTACCTCAAAATGCACCATAGTCACTTCCGTTGAGCTTTTGGCCACTTTCTTGCAAGAAATTTGGAATGGTTCCAACATAAAAGTTGTAGCTAATTCACATAGATTTCTAAAAATATTCGAGTCACTTCAGGGAGATTCTTACAGTAGGAGTTGTGATCGTGCATTTATACATTAACGTTCGTATAAAGTTCACATCTAATTAGCCCTAAATAAAAAGCACTTTTTGAAAATTTCTTATCATTTTCTAGTAGCCCTATGTGTTAGCTTTCCAACACATCTTGTTTCACTTAAAAATCATGTTTCTAGCCCAAGATATGATTAAAATACTAAAGGTATGCCGAAAACTACCTTACATTGCACCACTGTCATTTCCTTTGAGCTTTTGGAACCTTTCTTGCAAGAACTTTGGAATGGTTCTATTACAAAACTTGTAGCTAACTCACTTACCTTTCCAAAAACAAAAGATTCACTTTGTGGAGGTTCCTACATGGGGAGTAGTGATTTGTGCATTTGTACATTAACGTTCATATAAATTTCGCATACAATAGGCCCCAATAAAAAGCACTTTTTGAAATTTCCACTTTTTGAACATTTTGTATACTTTTCCAGTAGCCCTGTGTTTTAGCTTTGCAATGCATCTAGTTTCACCTAAAAATCATTTTTGTAGCCAAAGTTATGACCAAAATACTAAAGGTATGTTGGAAAGTACCTCAAAATGCACCATATTCACTTCCGTTGAGCTTTTGGCCACTTTCTTGCAAGAAATTTGGAATGGTTCCAACACAAAAGTTGTAGCTAATTCACTTAGCTTTCTAAAAATATTCGAGTCACTTTGGGGAGATTCCTACAGTAGGAGTTGTGATCGTGCATTTATACATTAACCTTCGTATAAAGTTCACATCTAATTAGCCCTAAATAAAAAGCCCTTTTTGAAAATTTCTTTTCATTTTCTAGTAGCCCTACGTGTTAGCTTTCCAACGCATCTTGTTTCACTTAAAAATCATGTTTCTAGCCCAAGATATGATTAAAATACTAAAGGTATGCCGAAAACTACCTTACAATGCACCACTGTCATTTCCTTTGAGCTTTTGGAACCTTTCTTGCAAGAACTTTGGAATGGTTCTATTACAAAACTTGTAGCTAACTCACTTACCTTTCCAAAAACAAAAGATTCACTTTGTGGAGGTTCCTACATGGGGAGTAGTGATTTGTGCATTTGTACATTAACGTTCATATAAATTTCGCATACAATAGGCCCCAATAAAAAGCACTTTTTGAAATTTCCACTTTTTGAACATTTTGTATACTTTTCCAGTAGCCCTGTGTTTTAGCTTTGCAATGCATCTAGTTTCACCTAAAAATCATTTTTGTAGCCCAAGTTATGACCAAAATACTAAAGCTATGTTGGAAAGTACCTCAAAATGCACCATAGTCACTTCCGTTGAGCTTTTGGCCACTTTCTTGCAAGAAATTTGGAATGGTTCCAACATAAAAGTTGTAGCTAATTCACTTAGCTTTCTAAAAATATTCGAGTCACTTCAGGGAGATTCTTACAGTAGGAGTTGTGATCGTGCATTTATACATTAACGTTCGTATAAAGTTCACATCTAATTAGCCCTAAATAAAAAGCACTTTTTGAAAATTTCTTATCATTTTCTAGTAGCCCTATGTGTTAGCTTTCCAACACATCTTGTTTCACTTAAAAATCATGTTTCTAGCCCAAGATATGATTAAAATACTAAAGGTATGCGGAAAACTACCTTACATTGCACCACTGTCATTTCCTTTGAGCTTTTGGAACCTTTCTTGCAAGAACTTTGGAATGGTTCTATTACAAAACTTGTAGCTAACTCACTTACCTTTCCAAAAACAAAAGATTCACTTTGTGGAGGTTCCTACATGGGGAGTAGTGATTTGTGCATTTGTACATTAACGTTCATATAAATTTCGCATACAATAGGCCCCAATAAAAAGCACTTTTTGAAATTTCCACTTTTTGAACATTTTGTATACTTTTCCAGTAGCCCTGTGTTTTAGCTTTGCAATGCATCTAGTTTCACCTAAAAATCATTTTTGTAGCCAAAGTTATGACCAAAATACTAAAGGTATGTTGGAAAGTACCTCAAAATGCACCATATTCACTTCCGTTGAGCTTTTGGCCACTTTCTTGCAAGAAATTTGGAATGGTTCCAACACAAAAGTTGTAGCTAATTCACTTAGCTTTCTAAAAATATTCGAGTCACTTTGGGGAGATTCCTACAGTAGGAGTTGTGATCGTGCATTTATACATTAACCTTCGTATAAAGTTCACATCTAATTAGCCCTAAATAAAAAGCCCTTTTTGAAAATTTCTTTTCATTTTCTAGTAGCCCTACGTGTTAGCTTTCCAACGCATCTTGTTTCACTTAAAAATCATGTTTCTAGCCCAAGATATGATTAAAATACTAAAGGTATGCCGAAAACTACCTTACAATGCACCACTGTCATTTCCTTTGAGCTTTTGGAACCTTTCTTGCAAGAACTTTGGAATGGTTCTATTACAAAACTTGTAGCTAACTCACTTACCTTTCCAAAAACAAAAGATTCACTTTGTGGAGGTTCCTACATGGGGAGTAGTGATTTGTGCATTTGTACATTAACGTTCATATAAATTTCGCATACAATAGGCCCCAATAAAAAGCACTTTTTGAAATTTCCACTTTTTGAACATTTTGTATACTTTTCCAGTAGCCCTGTGTTTTAGCTTTGCAATGCATCTAGTTTCACCTAAAAATCATTTTTGTAGCCCAAGTTATGACCAAAATACTAAAGCTATGTTGGAAAGTACCTCAAAATGCACCATAGTCACTTCCGTTGAGCTTTTGGCCACTTTCTTGCAAGAAATTTGGAATGGTTCCAACATAAAAGTTGTAGCTAATTCACTTAGCTTTCTAAAAATATTCGAGTCACTTCAGGGAGATTCTTACAGTAGGAGTTGTGATCGTGCATTTATACATTAACGTTCGTATAAAGTTCACATCTAATTAGCCCTAAATAAAAAGCACTTTTTGAAAATTTCTTATCATTTTCTAGTAGCCCTATGTGTTAGCTTTCCAACACATCTTGTTTCACTTAAAAATCATGTTTCTAGCCCAAGATATGATTAAAATACTAAAGGTATGCGGAAAACTACCTTACATTGCACCACTGTCATTTCCTTTGAGCTTTTGGAACCTTTCTTGCAAGAACTTTGGAATGGTTCTATTAAAAAACTTGTAGCTAACTCACTTACCTTTCCAAAAACAAAAGATTCACTTTGTGGAGGTTCCTACATGGGGAGTAGTGATTTGTGCATTTGTACATTAACGTTCATATAAATTTCGCATACAATAGGCCCCAATAAAAAGCACTTTTTGAAATTTCCACTTTTTGAACATTTTGTATACTTTTCCAGTAGCCCTGTGTTTTAGCTTTGCAATGCATCTAGTTTCACCTAAAAATCATTTTTGTAGCCAAAGTTATGACCAAAATACTAAAGGTATGTTGGAAAGTACCTCAAAATGCACCATATTCACTTCCGTTGAGCTTTTGGCCACTTTCTTGCAAGAAATTTGGAATGGTTCCAACACAAAAGTTGTAGCTAATTCACTTAGCTTTCTAAAAATATTCGAGTCACTTTGGGGAGATTCCTACAGTAGGAGTTGTGATCGTGCATTTATACATTAACCTTCGTATAAAGTTCACATCTAATTAGCCCTAAATAAAAAGCACTTTTTGAAAATTTCTTTTCATTTTCTAGTAGCCCTACGTGTTAGCTTTCCAACGCATCTTGTTTCACTTAAAAATCATGTTTCTAGCCCAAGATATGATTAAAATACTAAAGGTATGCCGAAAACTACCTTACAATGCACCACTCTCATTTCCTTTGAGCTTTTGGAACCTTTCTTGCAAGAACTTTGGAATGGTTCTATTACAAAACTTGTAGCTAACTCACTTACCTTTCCAAAAACAAAAGATTCACTTTGTGGAGGTTCCTACATGGGGAGTAGTGATTTGTGCATTTGTACATTAACGTTCATATAAATTTCGCATACAATAGGCCCCAATAAAAAGCACTTTTTGAAATTTCCACTTTTTGAACATTTTGTATACTTTTCCAGTAGCCCTGTGTTTTAGCTTTGCAATGCATCTAGTTTCACCTAAAAATCATTTTTGTAGCCCAAGTTATGACCAAAATACTAAAGCTATGTTGGAAAGTACCTCAAAATGCACCATAGTCACTTCCGTTGAGCTTTTGGCCACTTTCTTGCAAGAAATTTGGAATGGTTCCAACATAAAAGTTGTAGCTAATTCACTTAGCTTTCTAAAAATATTCAAGTCACTTCAGGGAGATTCTTACAGTAGGAGTTGTGATCGTGCATTTATACATTAACGTTCGTATAAAGTTCACATCTAATTAGCCCTAAATAAAAAGCACTTTTTGAAAATTTCTTATCATTTTCTAGTAGCCCTATGTGTTAACTTTCCAACACATCTTGTTTCACTTAAAAATCATGTTTCTAGCCCAAGATATGATTAAAATACTAAAGGTATGCGGAAAACTACCTTACATTGCACCACTGTCATTTCCTTTGAGCTTTTGGAACCTTTCTTGCAAGAACTTTGGAATGGTTCTATTACAAAACTTGTAGCTAACTCACTTACCTTTCCAAAAACAAAAGATTCACTTTGTGGAGGTTCCTACATGGGGAGTAGTGATTTGTGCATTTGTACATTAACGTTCATATAAATTTCGCATACAATAGGCCCCAATAAAAAGCACTTTTTGAAATTTCCACTTTTTGAACATTTTGTATACTTTTCCAGTAGCCCTGTGTTTTAGCTTTGCAATGCATCTAGTTTCACCTAAAAATCATTTTTGTAGCCAAAGTTATGACCAAAATACTAAAGGTATGTTGGAAAGTACCTCAAAATGCACCATATTCACTTCCGTTGAGCTTTTGGCCACTTTCTTGCAAGAAATTTGGAATGGTTCCAACACAAAAGTTGTAGCTAATTCACTTAGCTTTCTAAAAATATTTGAGTCACTTTGGGGAGATTCCTACAGTAGGAGTTGTGATCGTGCATTTATACATTAACCTTCGTATAAAGTTCACATCTAATTAGCCCTAAATAAAAAGCACTTTTTGAAAATTTCTTTTCATTTTCTAGTAGCCCTACGTGTTAGCTTTCCAACGCATCTTGTTTCACTTAAAAATCATGTTTCTAGCCCAAGATATGATTAAAATACTAAAGGTATGCGGAAAACTACCTTACATTGCACCACTGTCATTTCCTTTGAGCTTTTGGAACCTTTCTTGCAAGAACTTTGGAATGGTTCTATTACAAAACTTGTAGCTAACTCACTTACCTTTCCAAAAACAAAAGATTCACTTTGTGGAGGTTCCTACATGGGGAGTAGTGATTTGTGCATTTGTACATTAACGTTCATATAAATTTCGCATACAATAGGCCCCAATAAAAAGCACTTTTTGAAATTTCCACTTTTTGAACATTTTGTATACTTTTCCAGTAGCCCTGTGTTTTAGCTTTGCAATGCATCTAGTTTCACCTAAAAATCATTTTTGTAGCCAAAGTTATGACCAAAATACTAAAGGTATGTTGGAAAGTACCTCAAAATGCACCATATTCACTTCCGTTGAGCTTTTGGCCACTTTCTTGCAAGAAATTTGGAATGGTTCCAACACAAAAGTTGTAGCTAATTCACTTAGCTTTCTAAAAATATTCGAGTCACTTTGGGGAGATTCCTACAGTAGGAGTTGTGATCGTGCATTTATACATTAACCTTCGTATAAAGTTCACATCTAATTAGCCCTAAATAAAAAGCACTTTTTGAAAATTTCTTTTCATTTTCTAGTAGCCCTACGTGTTAGCTTTCCAACGCATCTTGTTTCACTTAAAAATCATGTTTCTAGCCCAAGATATGATTAAAATACTAAAGGTATGCCGAAAACTACCTTACAATGCACCACTCTCATTTCCTTTGAGCTTTTGGAACCTTTCTTGCAAGAACTTTGGAATGGTTCTATTACAAAACTTGTAGCTAACTCACTTACCTTTCCAAAAACAAAAGATTCACTTTGTGGAGGTTCCTACATGGGGAGTAGTGATTTGTGCATTTGTACATTAACGTTCATATAAATTTCGCATACAATAGGCCCCAATAAAAAGCACTTTTTGAAATTTCCACTTTTTGAACATTTTGTATACTTTTCCAGTAGCCCTGTGTTTTAGCTTTGCAATGCATCTAGTTTCACCTAAAAATCATTTTTGTAGCCCAAGTTATGACCAAAATACTAAAGCTATGTTGGAAAGTACCTCAAAATGCACCATAGTCACTTCCGTTGAGCTTTTGGCCACTTTCTTGCAAGAAATTTGGAATGGTTCCAACATAAAAGTTGTAGCTAATTCACTTAGCTTTCTAAAAATATTCGAGTCACTTCAGGGAGATTCTTACAGTAGGAGTTGTGATCGTGCATTTATACATTAACGTTCGTATAAAGTTCACATCTAATTAGCCCTAAATAAAAACCACTTTTTGAAAATTTCTTATCATTTTCTAGTAGCCCTATGTGTTAGCTTTCCAACACATCTTGTTTCACTTAAAAATCATGTTTCTAGCCCAAGATATGATTAAAATACTAAAGGTATGCCGAAAACTACCTTACATTGCACCACTGTCATTTCCTTTGAGCTTTTGGAACCTTTCTTGCAAGAACTTTGGAATGGTTCTATTACAAAACATGTAGCTAACTCACTTACCTTTCCAAAAACAAAAGATTCACTTTGTGGAGGTTCCTACATGGGGAGTAGTGATTTGTGCATTTGTACATTAACGTTCATATAAATTTCGCATACAATAGGCCCCAATAAAAAGCACTTTTTGAAATTTCCACTTTTTGAACATTTTGTATACTTTTCCAGTAGCCCTGTGTTTTAGCTTTGCAATGCATCTAGTTTCACCTAAAAATCATTTTTGTAGCCCAAGTTATGACCAAAATACTAAAGCTATGTTGGAAAGTACCTCAAAATGCACCACAGTCACTTCCGTTGAGCTTTTGGCCACTTTCTTGCAAGAAATTTGGAATGGTTCCAACATAAAAGTTGTAGCTAATTCACTTAGCTTTCTAAAAATATTCGAGTCACTTCAGGGAGATTCCTACAGTAGGAGTTGTGATCGTGCATTTATACATTAACCTTCGTATAAAGTTCACATCTAATTAGCCCTAAATAAAAAGCACTTTTTGAAAATTTCTTTTCATTTTCTAGTAGCCCTACGTGTTAGCTTTCCAACGCATCTTGTTTCACTTAAAAATCATGTTTCTAGCCCAAGATATGATTAAAATACTAAAGGTATGCGGAAAACTACCTTACATTGCACCACTGTCATTTCCTTTGAGCTTTTGGAACCTTTCTTGCAAGAACTTTGGAATGGTTCTATTACAAAACTTGTAGCTAACTCACTTACCTTTCCAAAAACAAAAGATTCACTTTGTGGAGGTTCCTACATGGGGAGTAGTGATTTGTGCATTTGTACATTAACGTTCATATAAATTTCGCATACAATAGGCCCCAATAAAAAGCACTTTTTGAAATTTCCACTTTTTGAACATTTTGTATACTTTTCCAGTAGCCCTGTGTTTTAGCTTTGCAATGCATCTAGTTTCACCTAAAAATCATTTTTGTAGCCAAAGTTATGACCAAAATACTAAAGGTATGTTGGAAAGTACCTCAAAATGCACCATATTCACTTCCGTTGAGCTTTTGGCCACTTTCTTGCAAGAAATTTGGAATGGTTCCAACACAAAAGTTGTAGCTAATTCACTTAGCTTTCTAAAAATATTCGAGTCACTTTGGGGAGATTCCTACAGTAGGAGTTGTGATCGTGCATTTATACATTAACCTTCGTATAAAGTTCACATCTAATTAGCCCTAAATAAAAAGCACTTTTTGAAAATTTCTTTTCATTTTCTAGTAGCCCTACGTGTTAGCTTTCCAACGCATCTTGTTTCACTTAAAAATCATGTTTCTAGCCCAAGATATGATTAAAATACTAAAGGTATGCCGAAAACTACCTTACAATGCACCACTCTCATTTCCTTTGAGCTTTTGGAACCTTTCTTGCAAGAACTTTGGAATGGTTCTATTACAAAACTTGTAGCTAACTCACTTACCTTTCCAAAAACAAAAGATTCACTTTGTGGAGGTTCCTACATGGGGAGTAGTGATTTGTGCATTTGTACATTAACGTTCATATAAATTTCGCATACAATAGGCCCCAATAAAAAGCACTTTTTGAAATTTCCACTTTTTGAACATTTTGTATACTTTTCCAGTAGCCCTGTGTTTTAGCTTTGCAATGCATCTAGTTTCACCTAAAAATCATTTTTGTAGCCCAAGTTATGACCAAAATACTAAAGCTATGTTGGAAAGTACCTCAAAATGCACCATAGTCACTTCCGTTGAGCTTTTGGCCACTTTCTTGCAAGAAATTTGGAATGGTTCCAACATAAAAGTTGTAGCTAATTCACTTAGCTTTCTAAAAATATTCGAGTCACTTCAGGGAGATTCTTACAGTAGGAGTTGTGATCGTGCATTTATACATTAACGTTCGTATAAAGTTCACATCTAATTAGCCCTAAATAAAAACCACTTTTTGAAAATTTCTTATCATTTTCTAGTAGCCCTATGTGTTAGCTTTCCAACACATCTTGTTTCACTTAAAAATCATGTTTCTAGCCCAAGATATGATTAAAATACTAAAGGTATGCCGAAAACTACCTTACATTGCACCACTGTCATTTCCTTTGAGCTTTTGGAACCTTTCTTGCAAGAACTTTGGAATGGTTCTATTACAAAACATGTAGCTAACTCACTTACCTTTCCAAAAACAAAAGATTCACTTTGTGGAGGTTCCTACATGGGGAGTAGTGATTTGTGCATTTGTACATTAACGTTCATATAAATTTCGCATACAATAGGCCCCAATAAAAAGCACTTTTTGAAATTTCCACTTTTTGAACATTTTGTATACTTTTCCAGTAGCCCTGTGTTTTAGCTTTGCAATGCATCTAGTTTCACCTAAAAATCATTTTTGTAGCCCAAGTTATGACCAAAATACTAAAGCTATGTTGGAAAGTACCTCAAAATGCACCATAGTCACTTCCGTTGAGCTTTTGGCCACTTTCTTGCAAGAAATTTGGAATGGTTCCAACATAAAAGTTGTAGCTAATTCACATAGATTTCTAAAAATATTCGAGTCACTTCAGGGAGATTCTTACAGTAGGAGTTGTGATCGTGCATTTATACATTAACGTTCGTATAAAGTTCACATCTAATTAGCCCTAAATAAAAAGCACTTTTTGAAAATTTCTTATCATTTTCTAGTAGCCCTATGTGTTAGCTTTCCAGCGCATCTTGTTTCACTTAAAAATCATGTTTTTTAGCCCAAGATATGATAAAAATACTATAGATATGCCGAAAACTACCTTACAATGCACCACTGTCATTTCCTTTGAGCTTTTGGAACCTTTCTTTCAAGAACATTGGAATCGTTCTATCACAAAAGTTGTAGCTAACTTACTTACCTTTCCAAAAACAAAAGATTCACTTTGTGGAGGTTCCTACATGGGGAGTAGTGATTTGTGCATTTGTACATTAACGTTCATATAAATTTCGCATACAATAGGCCCCAATAAAAAGCACTTTTTGAAATTTCCACTTTTTGAACATTTTGTATACTTTTCCAGTAGCCCTGTGTTTTAGCTTTGCAATGCATCTAGTTTCACCTAAAAATCATTTTTGTAGCCCAAGTTATGACCAAAATACTAAAGCTATGTTGGAAAGTACCTCAAAATGCACCATAGTCACTTCCGTTGAGCTTTTGGCCACTTTCTTGCAAGAAATTTGGAATGGTTCCAACACAAAAGTTGTAGCTAATTCACTTAGCTTTCTAAAAATATTCGAGTCACTTCAGGGAGATTCTTACAGTAGGAGTTGTGATCGTGCATTTATACATTAACGTTCGTATAAAGTTCACATCTAATTAGCCCTAAATAAAAAGCACTTTTTGAAAATTTCTTATCATTTTCTAGTAGCCCTATGTGTTAGCTTTCCAACACATCTTGTTTCACTTAAAAATCATGTTTCTAGCCCAAGATATGATTAAAATACTAAAGGTATGCCGAAAACTACCTTACATTGCACCACTGTCATTTCCTTTGAGCTTTTGGAACCTTTCTTGCAAGAACTTTGGAATGGTTCTATTACAAAACATGTAGCTAACTCACTTACCTTTCCAAAAACAAAAGATTCACTTTGTGGAGGTTCCTACATGGGGAGTAGTGATTTGTGCATTTGTACATTAACGTTCATATAAATTTCGCATACAATAGGCCCCAATAAAAAGCACTTTTTGAAATTTCCACTTTTTGAACATTTTGTATACTTTTCCAGTAGCCCTGTGTTTTAGCTTTGCAATGCATCTAGTTTCACCTAAAAATCATTTTTGTAGCCCAAGTTATGACCAAAATACTAAAGCTATGTTGGAAAGTACCTCAAAATGCACCATAGTCACTTCCGTTGAGCTTTTGGCCACTTTCTTGCAAGAAATTTGGAATGGTTCCAACATAAAAGTTGTAGCTAATTCACATAGATTTCTAAAAATATTCGAGTCACTTCAGGGAGATTCTTACAGTAGGAGTTGTGATCGTGTATTTATACATTAACGTTCGTATAAAGTTCACATCTAATTAGCCCTAAATAAAAAGCACTTTTTGAAAATTTCTTATCATTTTCTAGTAGCCCTATGTGTTAGCTTTCCAGCGCATCTTGTTTCACTTAAAAATCATGTTTTTTAGCCCAAGATATGATAAAAATACTATAGGTATGCCGAAAACTACCTTACAATGCACCACTGTCATTTCCTTTGAGCTTTTGGAACCTTTCTTTCAAGAACATTGGAATCGTTCTATCACAAAAGTTGTAGCTAACTTACTTACCTTTCCAAAAACAAAAGATTCACTTTGTGGAGGTTCCTACATGGGGAGTAGTGATTTGTGCATTTGTACATTAACGTTCATATAAATTTCGCATACAATAGGCCCCAATAAAAAGCACTTTTTGAAATTTCCACTTTTTGAACATTTTGTATACTTTTCCAGTAGCCCTGTGTTTTAGCTTTGCAATGCATCTAGTTTCACCTAAAAATCATTTTTGTAGCCCAAGTTATGACCAAAATACTAAAGCTATGTTGGAAAGTACCTCAAAATGCACCATAGTCACTTCCGTTGAGCTTTTGGCCACTTTCTTGCAAGAAATTTGGAATGGTTCCAACACAAAAGTTGTAGCTAATTCACTTAGCTTTCTAAAAATATTCGAGTCACTTCAGGGAGATTCTTACAGTAGGAGTTGTGATCGTGCATTTATACATTAACGTTCGTATAAAGTTCACATCTAATTAGCCCTAAATAAAAAGCACTTTTTGAAAATTTCTTATCATTTTCTAGTAGCCCTATGTGTTAGCTTTCCAACGCATCTTGTTTCACTTAAAAATCATGTTTCTAGCCCAAGATATGATTAAAATACTAAAGGTATGCCGAAAACTACCTTACATTGCACCACTGTCATTTCCTTTGAGCTTTTGGAACCTTTCTTGCAAGAACTTTGGAATGGTTCTATTACAAAACTTGTAGCTAACTCACTTACCTTTCCAAAAACAAAAGATTCACTTTGTGGAGGTTCCTACATGGGGAGTAGTGATTTGTGCATTTGTACATTAACGTTCATATAAATTTCGCATACAATAGGCCCCAATAAAAAGCACTTTTTGAAATTTCCACTTTTTGAACATTTTGTATACTTTTCCAGTAGCCCTGTGTTTTAGCTTTGCAATGCATCTAGTTTCACCTAAAAATCATTTTTGTAGCCCAAGTTATGACCAAAATACTAAAGCTATGTTGGAAAGTACCTCAAAATGCACCATAGTCACTTTCGTTGAGCTTTTGGCCACTTTCTTGCAACAAATTTGGAATGGTTCCAACACAAAAGTTGTAGCTAATTCACTTAGCTTTCTAAAAATATCCGAGTCACTTCGGGGAGATTCCTACAGTAGGAGTTGTGATCGTGCATTTATTCATTAACCTTCGTATAAAGTTCACATCTAATTAGCCCTAAATAAAAAGCACTTTTTGAAAATTTCTTTTCATTTTCTAGTAGCCCTACGTGATAGCTTTCGAACACATCTTGTTTCACTTAAAAATCATTTTTTTAGCCCAAGATATGATTAAAATACTAAAGGTATGCCGAAAACTACCTTACAATGCACCACTGTCATTTCCTTTGAGCTTTTGGAACCTTTCTTGCAAGAAATTTTGAATGGTTCTATCACAAAAGTTCTAGCTAACTCACTTACCTTTCCAAAAACAAAAGATTCACTTTGGGGAGGTTCCTACAGGGGGAGTAGTGATTTGTGCATTTGTACATTAACGTTCATATAAATTTTGCATACAATAGGCCCCAATAAAAAGCACTTTTTGAAAATTTCTTTTCATTTTCTAGTAGCCCTACATGTTAGCTTTCCAACGCATCTTGTTTCACTTAAAAATCATGTTTCTAGCCCAAGATATGATTAAAATACTAAAGGTATGCCGAAAACTACCTTACAATGCACCACTGTCATTTCCTTTGAGCTTTTGGAACCTTTCTTGCAAGAACTTTTGAATGGTTCTATTACAAAACTTGTAGCTAACTCACTTACCTTTCCAAAAACAAAAGATTCACTTTGTGGAGGTTCCTACATGGGGAGTAGTGATTTGTGCAATTGTACATTAACGTTCATATAAATTTCGCATACAATAGGCCCCAATAAAAAGCACTTTTTGAAATTTCCACTTTTTGAACATTTTGTATACTTTTCCAGTAGCCCTGTGTTTTAGCTTTGCAATGCATCTAGTTTCACCTAAAAATCATTTTTGTAGCCCAAGTTATGACCAAAATACTAAAGCTATGTTGGAAAGTACCTCAAAATGCACCATAGTCACTTCCGTTGAGCTTTTGGCCACTTTCTTGCAAGAAATTTGGAATGGTTCCAACATAAAAGTTGTAGCTAATTCACTTAGCTTTCTAAAAATATTCGAGTCACTTCAGGGAGATTCTTACAGTAGGAGTTGTGATCGTGCATTTATACATTAACGTTCGTATAAAGTTCACATCTAATTAGCCCTAAATAAAAAGCACTTTTTGAAAATTTCTTATCATTTTCTAGTAGCCCTATGTGTTAGCTTTCCAACGCATCTTGTTTCACTTAAAAATCATGTTTTTTAGCCCAAGATATGATCAAAATACTATAGGTATGCCGAAAACTACCTTACAATGCACCACTGTCATTTCCTTTGAGCTTTTGGAACCTTTCTTTCAAGAACTTTAGAATGGTTCTATCACAAAAGTTGTAGCTAACTTACTTACCTTTACAAAAACAAAAGATTCACTTTGTGGAGGTTCATACATGGGGAGTAGTGATTTGTGCATTTGTACATTAACGTTCATATAAATTTCGCATACAATAGGCCCAATAAAAAGCACTTTTTGAAATTTCAACTTTTTGAACATTTTGTATCCTTTTCTAGTAGCCCTATGTGTTAGCTTTCCAACGCATCTTGTTTCACTTAAAAATCATGTTTTTTAGCCCAAGATATGATCAAAATACTATAGGTATGCCGAAAACTACCTTAAAATGCACCACTGTCATTTCCTTTGAGCTTTTGGAACCTTTCTTTCAAGAACTTTGGAATGGTTCTATCACAAAAGTTGTAGCTAACTTACTTACCTTTACAAAAACAAAAGATTCACTTTGTGGAGGTTCATACATGGGGAGTAGTGATTTGTGCATTTGTACATTAACGTTCATATAAATTTCGCATACAATAGGCCCCAATAAAAAGCACTTTTTGAAAATTTCTTTTCATTTTCTAGTAGCCCTACATGCTAGCTTTCCAACGCATCTTGTTTCACTTAAAAATCATGTTTCTAGCCCAAGATATGATTAAAATACTAAAGGTATGCCGAAAACTACCTTACAATGCACCACTGTCATTTCCTTTGAGCTTTTGGAACCTTTCTTGCAAGAACTTTGGAATGGTTCTATTACAAAACTTGTAGCTAACTCACTTACCTTTCCAAAAACAAAAGATTCACTTTGTGGAGGTTCCTACATGGGGAGTAGTGATTTGTGCATTTGTACATTAACGTTCATATAAATTTCGCATACAATAGGCCCCAATAAAAAGCACTTTTTGAAATTTCCACTTTTTGAACATTTTGTAAACTTTTCCAGTAGCCCTGTGTTTTAGCTTTGCAATGCATCTAGTTTCACCTAAAAATCATTTTTGTAGCCCAAGTTATGACAAAAATACTAAAGCTATGTTGGAAAGTACCTCAAAATGCACCATAGTCACTTCCGTTGAGCTTTTGGCCACTTTCTTGCAACAAATTTGGAATGGTTCCAACACAAAAGTTGTAGCTAATTCACTTAGCTTTCTAAAAATATCCGAGTCACTTCGGGGAGATTCCTACAGTAGGAGTTGTGATCGTGCATTTATACATTAACCTTCATATAAAGTTCACATCTAATTAGCCCTAAATAAAAAGCACTTTTTGAAAATTTCTTTTCATTTTCTAGTAGCCCTACGTGATAGCTTTCGAACACATCTTGTTTCACTTAAAAATCATTTTTTTAGCCCAAGATATGATTAAAATACTAAAGGTATGCCGAAAACTACCTTACAATGCACCACTGTCATTTCCTTTGAGCTTTTGGAACCTTTCTTGCAAGAAATTTTGAATGGTTCTATCACAAAACTTCTAGCTAACTCACTTACCTTTCCAAAAACAAAAGATTCACTTTGGGGAGGTTCCTACAGGGGGAGTAGTGATTTGTGCATTTGTACATTAACGTTCATATAAATTTCGCATACAATAGGCCCCAATAAAAAGCACTTTTTGAAAATTTCTTTTCATTTTCTAGTAGCCCTACATGTTAGCTTTCCAACGCATCTTGTTTCACTTAAAAATCATGTTTCTAGCCCAAGATATGATTAAAATACTAAAGGTATGCCGAAAACTACCTTACAATGCACCACTGTCATTTCCTTTGAGCTTTTGGAACCTTTCTTGCAAGAACTTTTGAATGGTTCTATTACAAAACTTGTAGCTAACTCACTTACCTTTCCAAAAACAAAAGATTCACTTTGTGGAGGTTCCTACATGGGGAGTAGTGATTTGTGCAATTGTACATTAACGTTCATATAAATTTCGCATACAATAGGCCCCAATAAAAAGCACTTTTTGAAATTTCCACTTTTTGAACATTTTGTATACTTTTCCAGTAGCCCTGTGTTTTAGCTTTGCAATGCATCTAGTTTCACCTAAAAATCATTTTTGTAGCCCAAGTTATGACCAAAATACTAAAGCTATGTTGGAAAGTACCTCAAAATGCACCATAGTCACTTCCGTTGAGCTTTTGGCCACTTTCTTGCAAGAAATTTGGAATGGTTCCAACATAAAAGTTGTAGCTAATTCACTTAGCTTTCTAAAAATATTCGAGTCACTTCAGGGAGATTCTTACAGTAGGAGTTGTGATCGTGCATTTATACATTAACGTTCGTATAAAGTTCACATCTAATTAGCCCTAAATAAAAAGCACTTTTTGAAAATTTCTTATCATTTTCTAGTAGCCCTATGTGTTAGCTTTCCAACGCATCTTGTTTCACTTAAAAATCATGTTTTTTAGCCCAAGATATGATCAAAATACTATAGGTATGCCGAAAACTACCTTACAATGCACCACTGTCATTTCCTTTGAGCTTTTGGAACCTTTCTTTCAAGAACTTTAGAATGGTTCTATCACAAAAGTTGTAGCTAACTTACTTACCTTTACAAAAACAAAAGATTCACTTTGTGGAGGTTCATACATGGGGAGTAGTGATTTGTGCATTTGTACATTAACGTTCATATAAATTTCGCATACAATAGGCCCAATAAAAAGCACTTTTTGAAATTTCAACTTTTTGAACATTTTGTATCCTTTTCTAGTAGCCCTATGTGTTAGCTTTCCAACGCATCTTGTTTCACTTAAAAATCATGTTTTTTAGCCCAAGATATGATCAAAATACTATAGGTATGCCGAAAACTACCTTAAAATGCACCACTGTCATTTCCTTTGAGCTTTTGGAACCTTTCTTTCAAGAACTTTGGAATGGTTCTATCACAAAAGTTGTAGCTAACTTACTTACCTTTACAAAAACAAAAGATTCACTTTGTGGAGGTTCATACATGGGGAGTAGTGATTTGTGCATTTGTACATTAACGTTCATATAAATTTCGCATACAATAGGCCCCAATAAAAAGCACTTTTTGAAAATTTCTTTTCATTTTCTAGTAGCCCTACATGCTAGCTTTCCAACGCATCTTGTTTCACTTAAAAATCATGTTTCTAGCCCAAGATATGATTAAAATACTAAAGGTATGCCGAAAACTACCTTACAATGCACCACTGTCATTTCCTTTGAGCTTTTGGAACCTTTCTTTCAAGAACTTTGGAATGGTTCTATCACAAAAGTTGTAGCTAACTCACTTACCTTTCCAAAAACAAAAGATTCACTTTGTGGAAGTTCCTACAGGGGGAGTAGTGATTTGTGTATTTGTACATTAACGTTCATATAAATTTCGCATACAATAGGCCCCAATAAAAAGCACTTTTTGAACTTTAAACTTTTTGAACATTTTGTATATGTTTCTAGTAGCCCTGTGTGTTAGCTTTGCAATGCATCTAGTTTCACCTAAAAATCATTTTTGTAGCCCAAGTTATGACCAAAATACTAAAGGTATGTTGGAAAGTACCTCAAAATGCACCATATTCACTTCCGTTGAGCTTTTGGCCACTTTCTTGCAAGAAATTTGGAATGGTTCCAACACAAAAGTTGTAGCTAATTCACTTAGCTTTCTAAAAATATTTGAGTCACTTCGGGGAGATTCCTACAGTAGGAGTTGTGATCGTGCATTTATACATTAACCTTCGTATAAAGTTCACATCTAATTAGCCCTAAATAAAAAGCACTTTTTGAAAATTTCTTTTCATTTTCTAGTAGCCCTACGTGTTAGCTTTCCAACGCATCTTGTTTCACTTAAAAATCATGTTTCTAGCCCAGGATATGATTAAAATACTAAAGGTATGCCGAAAACTACCTTACAATGCACCACTGTCATTTCCTTTGAGCTTTTGGAACCTTTCTTGCAAGAACTTTGGAATGGTTCTATTACAAAACTTGTAGCTAACTCACTTACCTTTCCAAAAACAAAAGATTCACTTTGTGGAGGTTCCTACATGGGGAGTAGTGATTTGTGCATTTGTACATTAACGTTCATATAAATTTCGCATACAATAGGCCCCAATAAAAAGCACTTTTTCAAATTTCCACTTTTTGAACATTTTGTATACTTATCCAGTAGCCCTGTGTTTTAGCTTTGCAATGCATCTAGTTTCACCTAAAAATCATTTTTGTAGCCCAAGTTATGACCAAAATACTAAAGCTATGTTGGAAAGTACCTCAAAATGCACCATATTCACTTCCGTTGAGCTTTTGGCCACTTTCTTGCAAGAAATTTGGAATGGTTCCAACACAAAAGTTGTAGCTAATTCACTTAGCTTTCTAAAAATATCCGAGTCACTTCGGGGAGATTCCTACAGTAGGAGTTGTGATCGTGCATTTATACATTAACCTTCGTATAAAGTTCACATCTAATTAGCCCTAAATAAAAAGCACTTTTTGAAAATTTCTTTTCATTTTCTAGTAGCCCTACATGATAGCTTTCCAACGCATCTTGTTTCACTTAAAAATCATGTTTCTAGCCCAAGATATGATTAAAATACTAAAGGTATGCCGAAAACTACCTTACAATGCACCACTGTCATTTCCTCTGAGCTTTTGGAACCTTTCTTGCAAGAACTTTGGAATGGTTCTATTACAAAACTAGTAGCTAACTCACTTACCTTTCCAAAAACAAAAGATTCACTTTGTGGAGGTTCCTACATGGGGAGTAGTGATTTGTGCATTTGTTCATTAACGTTCATATAAATTTCGCATACAATAGGCCCCAATAAAAAGCACTTTTTGAAATTTCCACTTTTTGAACATTTTGTATACTTTTCCAGTAGCCCTGTGTTTTAGCTTTGCAATGCATCTAGTTTCACCTAAAAATCATTTTTGTAGCCCAAGTTATGACCAAAATACTAAAGCTATGTTGGAAAGTACCTCAAATTGCAACATAGTCACTTCCGTTGAGCTTTTGGCCACTTTCTTGCAAGAAATTTTTAATGTTTCCAACAGAAAAGTTGTAGCTAATTCACTTAGCTTTCTAAAAATATTTGAGTCACTTCGGGGAGATTCCTACAGTAGGAGTTGTGATCGTGCATTTATACATTAACGTTCGTATAAAGTTCACATCTAATTAGCCCTAAATAAAAAGCACTTTTTGAAAATTTCTTTTCATTTTCTAGTAGCCCTACGTGTTAGCTTTCCAACGCATCTTGTTTCACTTAAAAATCATGTTTTTTAGCCCAAGATATGATCAAAATACTATAGGTATGCCGAAAACTACCTTACAATGCACCACTGTCATTTCCTTTGAGCTTTTGGAACCTTTCTTTCAAGAACTTTGGAATGGTTCTATCACAAAAGTTGTAGCTAACTTACTTACCTTTCCAAAAACAAAAGATTCACTTTGTGGAGGTTCATACATGGGGAGTAGTGATTTGTGCATTTGTATATTAACGTTCATATAAATTTCGCATACAATAGGCCCAATAAAAAGCACTTTTTGAAATTTCAACTTTTTGAACATTTTGTATCCTTTTCCAGTAGCCTTGTATGTTAGCTTTGCATTGCATCTAGTTTCACCTAAAAATCATTTTTGTAGCCCAAGTTATGACCAAAATACTAAAGGTATGTTGGAAAGTACCTCAAAATGCACCATATTCACTTCCGTTGAGCTTTTGGCCACTTTCTTGCAACAAATTTGTAATGGTTCCAACACAAAAGTTGTAGCTAATTCACTTAGCTTTCTAAAAATATCCGAGTCACTTCGGGGAGATTCCTACAGTAGGAGTTGTGATCGTGCATTTATACAGTAACCTTCGTATAAAGTTCACATCTAATTAGCCCTAAATAAAAAGCACTTTTTGAAAATTTCTTTTCATTTTCTAGTAGCCCTACGTGATAGCTTTTGAACGCATCTTGTTTCACTTAAAAATCATTTTTTTAGCCCAAGATATGATTAAAATACTAAAGGTATGCCGAAAACTACCTTACAATGCACCACTGTCATTTCCTTTGAGCTTTTGGAACCTTTCTTGCAAGAACTTTTGAATGGTTCTATCACAAAAGTTCTAGCTAACTCACTTACCTTTCCAAAAACAAAAGATTCACTTTGTGGAGGTTCCTACAGGGGGAGTAGTGATTTGTGCATTTGTACATTAACGTTCATATAAATTTCGCATACAATAGGCCCCAATAAAAAGCACTTTTTGAACTTTAAACTTTTTGAACATTTTGTATATGTTTCTAGTAGCCCTGTGTGTTAGCTTTGCAATGCATCTAGTTTCACCTAAAAATCATTTTTGTAGCCCAAGTTATGACCAAAATACTAAAGGTATGCTGGAAAGTACCTCAAAATGCACCATATTCACTTCCGTTGAGCTTTTGGCCACTTTCTTGCAAGAAATTTTTAATGTTTCCAACAGAAAAGTTGTAGCTAATTCACTTAGCTTTCTAAAACTATTTGAGTCACTTCGGGGAGATTCCTACAGTAGGAGTTGTGATCGTGCATTTATACATTAACGTTCGTATAAAGTTCACATCTAATTAGCCCTAAATAAAAAGCACTTTTTGAAAATTTCTTTTCATTTTCTAGTAGCCCTACGTGTTAGCTTTCCAACGCATCTTGTTTCACTTAAAAATCATGTTTTTTAGCCCAAGATATGATCAAAATACTATAGGTATGCCGAAAACTACCTTACAATGCACCACTGTCATTTCCTTTGAGCTTTTGGAACCTTTCTTTCAAGAACTTTGGAATGGTTCTATCACAAAAGTTGTAGCTAACTTACGTACCTTTCCAAAAACAAAAGATTCACTATGTGGAGGTTCATACATGGGGAGTAGTGATTTGTGCATTTGTACATTAACGTTCATATAAATTTCGCATACAATAGGCCCAATAAAAAGCACTTTTTGAAATTTCAACTTTTTGAACATTTTGTATCCTTTTCCAGTAGCCTTGTATGTTAGCTTTGCAATGCATCTAGTTTCACCTAAAAATCATTTTTGTAGCCCAAGTTATGACCAAAATACTAAAGGTATGTTGGAAAGTACCTCAAAATGCACCATATTCACTTCCGTTGAGCTTTTGGCCACTTTCTTGCAACAAATTTGTAATGGTTCCAACATAAAAGTTGTAGCTAATTCACTTAGCTTTCTAAAAATATCCGAGTCACTTCGGGGAGATTCCTACAGTAGGAGTTGTGATCGTGTATTTATACATTAACCTTCGTATAAAGTTCACATCTAATTAGCCCTAAATAAAAAGCACTTTTTGAAAATTTCTTTTCATTTTCTAGTAGCCCTACGTGATAGCTTTTGAACGCATCTTGTTTCACTTAAAAATCATTTTTTTAGCCCAAGATATGATTAAAATACTAAAGGTATGCCGAAAACTACCTTACAATGCACCACTGTCATTTCCTTTGAGCTTTTGGAACCTTTCTTGCAAGAACTTTTGAATGGTTCTATCACAAAAGTTCTAGCTAACTCACTTACCTTTCCAAAAACAAAATATTCACTTTGTGTAGGTTCCTACAGGGGGAGTAGTGATTTGTGCATTTGTACATTAACGTTCATATAAATTTCGCATACAATAGGCCCCAATAAAAAGCACTTTTTGAACTTTAAACTTTTTGAACATTTTGTATATGTTTCTAGTAGCCCTGTGTGTTAGCTTTGCAATGCATCCAGTTTCACCTAAAAATCATTTTTGTAGCCCAAGTTATGACCAAAATACTAAAGGTATGCTGGAAAGTACCTCAAAATGCACCATATTCACTTCCGTTGAGCTTTTGGCCACTTTCTTGCAAGAAATTTGGAATGTTTCCAACAGAAAAGTTGTAGCTAATTCACTTAGCTTTCTAAAAATATTTGAGTCACTTCGGGGAGATTCCTACAGTAGGAGTTGTGATCGTGCATTTATACATTAACGTTCGTAGAAAGTTCACATCTAATTAGCCCTAAATAAAAAGTACTTTTTGAAAATTTCTTTTCATTTTCTAGTAGCCCTATGTGTTAGCTTTCCAATGCATCTTGCTTCACTTAAAAATCATGTTTTTTAGCCCAAGATATGATCAAAATACTATAGGTATGCCGAAAACTACCTTACAATGGACCACTGTCATTTCCTTTGAGCTTTTGGAACCTTTCTTTCAAGAACTTAGGAATGGTTCTATTACAAAACTTGTAGCTAACTCACTTACCTTTCCAAAAACAAAAGATTCACTTTGTGGAGGTTCCTACATGGGGAGTAGTGATTTGTGCATTTGTACATTAACGTTCATATAAATTTCGCATACAATAGGCCCCAATAAAAAGCACTTTTTGAAATTTCCACTTTTTGAACATTTTGTATACTTTTCCAGTAGCCCTGTGTTTTAGCTTTGCAATGCATCTAGTTTCACCTAAAAATCATTTTTGTAGCCCAAGTTATGACCAAAATACTAAAGCTATGTTGGAAAGTACCTCAAAATGCACCATATTCACTTCCGTTGAGCTTTTGGCCACTTTCTTGCAAGAAATTTGGAATGGTTCCAACACAAAAGTTGTAGCTAATTCACTTAGCTTTCTAAAAATATTTGAGTCACTTTGGGGAGATTCCTACAGTAGGAGTTGTGATCGTGCATTTATACATTAACCTTCGTATAAAGTTCACTTCTGATTAGCCCTAAATAAAAAGCACTTTTTTAAAATTTCTTTTCATTTTCTAGTAGCCCTACATGTTAGCTTTCCAACGCATCTTGTTTCACTTAAAAATCATGTTTCTAGCCCAAGATATGATTAAAATACTAAAGGTATGCCGAAAACTACCTTACAATGCACCACTGTCATTTCCTTTGAGCTTTTGGAACCTTTCTTGCAAGAACTTTGGAATGGTTCTATTACAAAACTTGTAGCTAACTCACTTACCTTTCCAAACACAAAAGATTCACTTTGTGGAGGTTCTTACATGGGGAGTAGTGATTTGTGCATTTGTACATTAACGTTCATATAAATTTCGCATACAATAGGCCCCAATAAAAAGCACTTTTTGTAATTTCCACTTTTTGAACATTTTGTATACTTTTCCAGTAGCCCTGTGTTTTAGCTTTGCAATGCATCTAGTTTCACCTAAAAATCATTTTTGTAGCCCAAGTTATGACCAAAATACTAAAGCTATGTTGGAAAGTACCTCAAAATGCACCATAGTCACTTCCGTTGAGCTTTTGGCCACTTTCTTGCAAGAAATTTGGAATGGTTCCAACATAAAAGTTGTAGCTAATTCACTTAGCTTTCTAAAAATATTCGAGTCACTTCAGGGAGATTCTTACAGTAGGAGTTGTGATCGTGCATTTATACATTCACGTTCGTATAAAGTTCACATCTAATTAGCCCTAAATAAAAAGCACTTTTTGAAAATTTCTTATCATTTTCTAGTAGCCCAATGTGTTAGCTTTCCAACGCATCTTGTTTCACTTAAAAATCATGTTTTTTAGCCCAAGATATGATCAAAATACTATAGGTATGCCGAAAACTACCTTACAATGCACCACTGTCCTTTCCTTTGAGCTTTTGGAACCTTTCTTTCAAGAACTTTGGAATGGTTCTATCACAAAAGTTGTAGCTAACTTACTTTCCTTTCCAAAAACAGAAGATTCACTTTGTGGAGGTTCATACATGGGGAGTAGTGATTTGTGCATTTGTACATTAACGTTCATATAAATTTCGCATACAATAGGCCCAATAAAAAACACTTTTTGAAATTTCAACTTTTTGAACATTTTGTATCCTTTTCCAGTAGCCTTGTATGTTAGCTTTGCAATGCATCTAGTTTCACCTAAAAATCATTTTTGTAGCCCAAGTTATGACCAAAATACTAAAGGTATGTTGGAAAGTACCTCAAAATGCACCATATTCACTTCCGTTGAGCTTTTGGCCACTTTCTTGCAACAAATTTGTAATGGTTCCAACACAAAAGTTGTAGCTAATTCACTTAGCTTTCTAAAAATATCCGAGTCACTTCGGGGAGATTCCTACAGTAGGAGTTGTGATCGTGCATTTATACATTAACCTTCGTATAAAGTTCACATCTAATTAGCCCTAAATAAAAAGCACTTTTTGAAAATTTCTTTTCATTTTCTAGTAGCCCTACGTGATAGCTTTTGAACGCATCTTGTTTCACTTAAAAATCATTTTTTTAGCCCAAGATATGATTAAAATACTAAAGGTATGCCGAAAACTACCTTACAATGCACCACTGTCATTTCCTTTGAGCTTTTGGAACCTTTCTTGCAAGAACTTTTGAATGGTTCTATCACAAAAGTTCTAGTTAACTCACTTACCTTTCCAAAAACAAAAGATTCACTTTGTGGAGGTTCCTACAGGGGGAGTAGTGATTTGTGCATTTGTACATTAACGTTCATATAAATTTCGCATACAATAGGCCCCAATAAAAAGCACTTTTTGAACTTTAAAGTTTTTGAACATTTTGTATATGTTTCTAGTAGCCCTGTGTGTTAGCTTTGCAATGCATCTAGTTTCACCTAAAAATCATTTTTGTAGCCCAAGTTATGACCAAAATACTAAAGGTATGCTGGAAAGTACCTCAAAATGCACCATATTCACTTCCGTTGAGCTTTTGGCCACTTTCTTGCAAGAAATTTGGAATGTTTCCAACAGAAAAGTTGTAGCTAATTCACTTAGCTTTCTAAAAATATTTGAGTCACTTCGGGGAGATTCCTACAGTAGGAGTTGCGATCGTGCATTTATACATTAACGTTCGTATAAAGTTCACATCTAATTAGCCCTAAATAAAAAGCACTTTTTGAAAATTTCTTTTCATTTTCTAGTAGCCCTATGTGTTAGCTTTCCAATGCATCTTGTTTCACTTAAAAATCATGTTTTTTAGCCCAAGATATGATCAAAATACTATAGGTATGCCGAAAACTACCTTACAATGGACCACTGTCATTTCCTTTGAGCTTTTGGAACCTTTCTTTCAAGAACTTTGGAATGGTTCTATTACAAAACTTGTAGCTAACTCACTTACCTTTCCAAAAACAAAAGATTCACTTTGTGGAGGTTCCTACATGGGGAGTAGTGATTTGTGCATTTGTACATTAACGTTCATATAAATTTCGCATACAATAGGCCCCAATAAAAAGCACTTTTTGAAATTTCCACTTTTTGAACATTTTGTATACTTTTCCAGTAGCCCTGTGTTTTAGCTTTGCAATGCATCTAGTTTCACCTAAAAATCATTTTTGTAGCCCAAGTTATGACCAAAATACTAAAGCTATGTTGGAAAGTACCTCAAAATGCACCATATTCACTTCCGTTGAGCTTTTGGCCACTTTCTTGCAAGAAATTTGGAATGGTTCCAACACAAAAGTTGTAGCTAATTCACTTAGCTTTCTAAAAATATTTGAGTCACTTCGGGGAGATTCCTACAGTAGGAGTTGTGATCATGCATTTATACAATAACGTTCGTATAAAGTTCACATCTAATTAGCCCTAAATAAAAAGTACTTTTTGAAAAATTCTTTTCATTTTCTAGTAGTCCTATGTGTTAGCTTTCCAATGCATCTTGTTTCACTTAAAAATCATGTTTTTTAGCCCAAGATATGATCAAAATACTATAGGTATGCCGAAAACTACCTTACAATGGACCACTGTCATTTCCTTTGAGCTTTTGGAACCTTTCTTTCAAGAACTTTGGAATGGTTCTATTACAAAACTTGTAGCTAACTCACTTACCTTTCCAAAAACAAAAGATTCACTTTGTGGAGGTTCCTACATTGGGAGTAGTGATTTGTGCATTTGTACATTAACGTTCATATAAATTTCGCATACAATAGGCCCCAATAAAAAGCACTTTTTGAAATTTCCACTTTTTGAACATTTTGTATACTTTTCCAGTAGCCCTGTGTTTTAGCTTTGCAATGCATCTAGTTTCACCTAAAAATCATTTTTGTAGCCCAAGTTATGACCAAAATACTAAAGCTATGTTGGAAAGTACCTCAAAATGCACCATATTCACTTCCGTTGAGCTTTTGGCCACTTTCTTGCAAGAAATTTGGAATGGTTCCAACACAAAAGTTGTAGCTAATTCACTTAGCTTTCTAAAAATATTTGAGTCACTTTGGGGAGATTCCTACAGTAGGAGTTGTGATCGTGCATTTATACATTAACCTTCGTATAAAGTTCACATCTAATTAGCCCTAAATAAAAAGCACTTTTTGAAAATTTCTTTTCATTTTCTAGTAGCCCTACATGTTAGCTTTCCAACGCATCTTGTTTCACTTAAAAATCATGTTTCTAGCCCAAGATATGATTAAAATACTAAAGGTATGCCGAAAACTACCTTACAATGCACCACTGTCATTTCCTTTGAGCTTTTGGAACCTTTCTTGCAAGAACTTTGGAATGGTTCTATTACAAAACTTGTAGCTAACTCACTTACCTTTCCAAACACAAAAGATTCACTTTGTGGAGGTTCCTACATGGGGAGTAGTGATTTGTGCATTTGTACATTAACGTTCATATAAATTTCGCATACAATAGGCCCAATAAAAAACACTTTTTGAAATTTCAACTTTTTGAACATTTTGTATCCTTTTCCAGTAGCCTTGTATGTTAGCTTTGCAATGCATCTAGTTTCACCTAAAAATCATTTTTGTAGCCCAAGTTATGACCAAAATACTAAAGGTATGTTGGAAAGTACCTCAAAATGCACCATATTCACTTCCGTTGAGCTTTTGGCCACTTTCTTGCAACAAATTTGTAATGGTTCCAACACAAAAGTTGTAGCTAATTCACTTAGCTTTCTAAAAATATCCGAGTCACTTCGGGGAGATTCCTACAGTAGGAGTTGTGATCGTGCATTTATACATTAACCTTCGTATAAAGTTCACATCTAATTAGCCCTAAATAAAAAGCACTTTTTGAAAATTTCTTTTCATTTTCTAGTAGCCCTACGTGATAGCTTTTGAACGCATCTTGTTTCACTTAAAAATCATTTTTTTAGCCCAAGATATGATTAAAATACTAAAGGTATGCCGAAAACTACCTTACAATGCACCACTGTCATTTCCTTTGAGCTTTTGGAACCTTTCTTGCAAGAACTTTTGAATGGTTCTATCACAAAAGTTCTAGCTAACTCACTTACCTTTCCAAAAACAAAAGATTCACTTTGTGGAGGTTCCTACAGGGGGAGTAGTGATTTGTGCATTTGTACATTAACGTTCATATAAATTTCGCATACAATAGGCCCCAATAAAAAGCACTTTTTGAACTTTAAAGTTTTTGAACATTTTGTATATGTTTCTAGTAGCCCTGTGTGTTAGCTTTGCAATGCATCTAGTTTCACCTAAAAATCATTTTTGTAGCCCAAGTTATGACCAAAATACTAAAGGTATGCTGGAAAGTACCTCAAAATGCACCATATTCACTTCCGTTGAGCTTTTGGCCACTTTCCTGCAAGAAATTTGGAATGTTTCCAACAGAAAAGTTGTAGCTAATTCACTTAGCTTTCTAAAAATATTTGAGTCACTTCGGGGAGATTCCTACAGTAGGAGTTGTGATCGTGCATTTATACAGTAACCTTCGTATAAAGTTCACATCTAATTAGCCCTAAATAAAAAGCACTTTTTGAAAATTTCTTTTCATTTTCTAGTAGCCCTATGTGTTAGCTTTCCAACGCATCTTGTTTCACTAAAAAATCATGTTTTTTAGCCCAAGATATGATCAAAATACTATAGGTATGCCGAAAACTACCTTACAATGCACCACTGTCATTTCCTTTGAGCTTTTGGAACCTTTCTTTCAAGAACTTTAGAATGGTTCTATCACAAAAGTTGTAGCTAACTTACTTACCTTTACAAAAACAAAAGATTCACTTTGTGGAGGTTCATACATGGGGAGTAGTGATTTGTGCATTTGTACATTAACGTTCATATAAATTTCGCATACAATAGGCCCAATAAAAAGCACTTTTTGAAATTTCAACTTTTTGAACATTTTGTATCCTTTTCTAGTAGCCCTATGTGTTAGCTTTCCAACGCATCTTGTTTCACTTAAAAATCATGTTTTTTAGCCCAAGATATGATCAAAATACTATAGGTATGCCGAAAACTACCTTAAAATGCACCACTGTCATTTCCTTTGAGCTTTTGGAACCTTTCTTTCAAGAACTTTGGAATGGTTCTATCACAAAAGTTGTAGCTAACTTACTTACCTTTACAAAAACAAAAGATTCACTTTGTGGAGGTTCATACATGGGGAGTAGTGATTTGTGCATTTGTACATTAACGTTCATATAAATTTCGCATACAATAGGCCCCAATAAAAAGCACTTTTTGAAAATTTCTTTTCATTTTCTAGTAGCCCTACATGCTAGCTTTCCAACGCATCTTGTTTCACTTAAAAATCATGTTTCTAGCCCAAGATATGATTAAAATACTAAAGGTATGCCGAAAACTACCTTACAATGCACCACTGTCATTTCCTTTGAGCTTTTGGAACCTTTCTTGCAAGAACTTTGGAATGGTTCTATTACAAAACTTGTAGCTAACTCACTTACCTTTCCAAAAACAAAAGATTCACTTTGTGGAGGTTCCTACATGGGGAGTAGTGATTTGTGCATTTGTACATTAACGTTCATATAAATTTCGCATACAATAGGCCCCAATAAAAAGCACTTTTTGAAATTTCCACTTTTTGAACATTTTGTAAACTTTTCCAGTAGCCCTGTGTTTTAGCTTTGCAATGCATCTAGTTTCACCTAAAAATCATTTTTGTAGCCCAAGTTATGACAAAAATACTAAAGGTATGTTGGAAAGTACCTCAAAATGCACCATATTCACTTCCGTTGAGCTTTTGGCCACTTTCTTGCAACAAATTTGGAATGGTTCCAACACAAAAGTTGTAGCTAATTCACTTAGCTTTCTAAAAATATCCGAGTCACTTCGGGGAGATTCCTACAGTAGGAGTTGTGATCGTGCATTTATACAGTAACCTTCGTATAAAGTTCACATCTAATTAGCCCTAAATAAAAAGCACTTTTTGAAATTTTCTTTTCATTTTCTAGTAGCCCTATGTGTTAGCTTTCCAACGCATCTTGTTTCACTTAATAATCATGTTTTTTAGCCCAAGATAGGATCAAAATACTATAGGTATGCCGAAAACTACCTTACAATGCACCACTGTCATTTCCTTTGAGCTTTTGGAACCTTTCTTTCAAGAACTTTGGAATGGTTCTATCACAAAAGTTGTAGCTAACTCACTTACCTTTCCAAAAACAAAAGATTCACTTTGTGGAAGTTCCTACAGGGGGAGTAGTGATTTGTGTATTTGTACATTAACGTTCATATAAATTTCGCATACAATAGGCCCCAATAAAAAGCACTTTTTGAACTTTAAACTTTTTGAACATTTTGTATATGTTTCTAGTAGCCCTGTGTGTTAGCTTTGCAATGCATCTAGTTTCACCTAAAAATCATTTTTGTAGCCCAAGTTATGACCAAAATACTAAAGGTATGTTGGAAAGTACCTCAAAATGCACCATATTCACTTCCGTTGAGCTTTTGGCCACTTTCTTGCAAGAAATTTGGAATGGTTCCAACACAAAAGTTGTAGCTAATTCACTTAGCTTTCTAAAAATATTCGAGTCACTTCGGGGAGATTCCTACAGTAGGAGTTGTGATCGTGCATTTATACATTAACCTTCGTATAAAGTTCACATCTAATTAGCCCTAAATAAAAAGCACTTTTTGAAAATTTCTTTTCATTTTCTAGTAGCCCTACGTGTTAGCTTTCCAAAGCATCTTGTTTCACTTAAAAATCATGTTTCTAGCCCAAGATATGATTAAAATACTAAAGGTATGCCGAAAACTACCTTACAATGCACCACTGTCATTTCCTTTGAGCTTTTGGAACCTTTCTTGCAAGAACTTTGGAATGGTTCTATTACAAAACTTGTAGCTAACTCACTTACCTTTCCAAAAACAAAAGATTCACTTTGTGGAGGTTCCTACATGGGGAGTAGTGATTTGTGCATTTGTACATTAACGTTCATATAAATTTCGCATACAATAGGCCCCAATAAAAAGCACTTTTTCAAATTTCCACTTTTTGAACATTTTGTATACTTATCCAGTAGCCCTGTGTTTTAGCTTTGCAATGCATCTAGTTTCACCTAAAAATCATTTTTGTAGCCCAAGTTATGACCAAAATACTAAAGCTATGTTGGAAAGTACCTCAAAATGCACCATATTCACTTCCGTTGAGCTTTTGGCCACTTTCTTGCAAGAAATTTGGAATGGTTCCAACACAAAAGTTGTAGCTAATTCACTTAGCTTTCTAAAAATATCCGAGTCACTTCGGGGAGATTCCTACAGTAGGAGTTGTGATCGTGCATTTATACATTAACCTTCGTATAAAGTTCACATCTAATTAGCCCTAAATAAAAAGCACTTTTTGAAAATTTCTTTTCATTTTCTAGTAGCCCTACATGATAGCTTTCCAACGCATCTTGTTTCACTTAAAAATCATGTTTCTAGCCCAAGATATGATTAAAATACTAAAGGTATGCCGAAAACTACCTTACAATGCACCACTGTCATTTCCTCTGAGCTTTTGGAACCTTTCTTGCAAGAACTTTGGAATGGTTCTATTACAAAACTTGTAGCTAACTCACTTACCTTTCCAAAAACAAAAGATTCACTTTGTGGAGGTTCCTACATGGGGAGTAGTGATTTGTGCATTTGTTCATTAACGTTCATATAAATTTCGCATACAATAGGCCCCAATAAAAAGCACTTTTTGAAATTTCCACTTTTTGAACATTTTGTATACTTATCCAGTAGCCCTGTGTTTTAGCTTTGCAATGCATCTAGTTTCACCTAAAAATCATTTTTGTAGCCCAAGTTATGACCAAAATACTAAAGCTATGTTGGAAAGTACCTCAAAATGCACCATATTCACTTCCGTTGAGCTTTTGGCCACTTTCTTGCAAGAAATTTGGAATGGTTCCAACACAAAAGTTGTAGCTAATTCACTTAGCTTTCTAAAAATATCCGAGTCACTTCGGGGAGATTCCTACAGTAGGAGTTGTGATCGTGCATTTATACATTAACCTTCGTATAAAGTTCACATCTAATTAGCCCTAAATAAAAAGCACTTTTTGAAAATTTCTTTTCATTTTCTAGTAGCCCTACATGATAGCTTTCCAACGCATCTTGTTTCACTTAAAAATCATGTTTCTAGCCCAAGATATGATTAAAATACTAAAGGTATGCCGAAAACTACCTTACAATGCACCACTGTCATTTCCTCTGAGCTTTTGGAACCTTTCTTGCAAGAACTTTGGAATGGTTCTATTACAAAACTTGTAGCTAACTCACTTACCTTTCCAAAAACAAAAGATTCACTTTGTGGAGGTTCCTACATGGGGAGTAGTGATTTGTGCATTTGTTCATTAACGTTCATATAAATTTCGCATACAATAGGCCCCAATAAAAAGCACTTTTTGAAATTTCCACTTTTTGAACATTTTGTATACTTTTCCAGTAGCCCTATGTTTTAGCTTTGCAATGCATCTAGTTTCACCTAAAAATCATTTTTGTAGCCCAAGTTATGACCAAAATACTAAAGCTATGTTGGAAAGTACCTCAAATTGCAACATAGTCACTTCCGTTGAGCTTTTGGCCACTTTCTTGCAAGAAATTTTTAATGTTTCCAACAGAAAAGTTGTAGCTAATTCACTTAGCTTTCTAAAAATATTTGAGTCACTTCGGGGAGATTCCTACAGTAGGAGTTGTGATCGTGCATTTATACATTAACGTTCGTATAAAGTTCACATCTAATTAGCCCTAAATAAAAAGCACTTTTTGAAAATTTCTTTTCATTTTCTAGTAGCCCTACGTGTTAGCTTTCCAACGCATCTTGTTTCACTTAAAAATCATGTTTTTTAGCCCAAGATATGATCAAAATACTATAGGTATGCCGAAAACTACCTTACAATGCACCACTGTCATTTCCTTTGAGCTTTTGGAACCTTTCTTTCAAGAACTTTGGAATGGTTCTATCACAAAAGTTGTAGCTAACTTACTTACCTTTCCAAAAACAAAAGATTCACTTTGTGGAGGTTCATACATGGGGAGTAGTGATTTGTGCATTTGTACATTAACGTTCATATAAATTTCGCATACAATAGGCCCAATAAAAAGCACTTTTTGAAATTTCAACTTTTTGAACATTTTGTATCCTTTTCCAGTAGCCTTGTATGTTAGCTTTGCAATGCATCTAGTTTCACCTAAAAATCATTTTTGTAGCCCAAGTTATGACCAAAATACTAAAGGTATGTTGGAAAGTACCTCAAAATGCACCATATTCACTTCCGTTGAGCTTTTGGCCACTTTCTTGCAACAAATTTGTAATGGTTCCAACACAAAAGTTGTAGCTAATTCACTTAGCTTTCTAAAAATATCCGAGTCACTTCGGGGAGATTCCTACAGTAGGAGTTGTGATCGTGTATTTATACATTAACCTTCGTATAAAGTTCACATCTAATTAGCCCTAAATAAAAAGCACTTTTTGAAAATTTCTTTTCATTTTCTAGTAGCCCTACGTGATAGCTTTTGAACGCATCTTGTTTCACTTAAAAATCATTTTTTTAGCCCAAGATATGATTAAAATACTAAAGGTATGCCGAAAACTACCTTTTAATGCACCACTGTCATTTCCTTTGAGCTTTTGGAACCTTTCTTGCAAGAACTTTTGAATGGTTCTATCACAAAAGTTCTAGCTAACTCACTTACCTTTCCAAAAACAAAATATTCACTTTGTGTAGGTTCCTACAGGGGGAGTAGTGATTTGTGCATTTGTACATTAACGTTCATATAAATTTCGCATACAATAGGCCCCAATAAAAAGCACTTTTTGAACTTTAAACTTTTTGAACATTTTGTATATGTTTCTAGTAGCCCTGTGTGTTAGCTTTGCAATGCATCCAGTTTCACCTAAAAATCATTTTTGTAGCCCAAGTTATGACCAAAATACTAAAGGTATGCTGGAAAGTACCTCAAAATGCACCATATTCACTTCCGTTGAGCTTTTGGCCACTTTCTTGCAAGAAATTTGGAATGTTTCCAACAGAAAAGTTGTAGCTAATTCACTTAGCTTTCTAAAAATATTTGAGTCACTTCGGGGAGATTCCTACAGTAGGAGTTGTGATCGTGCATTTATACATTAACGTTCGTATAAAGTTCACATCTAATTAGCCCTAAATAAAAAGTACTTTTTGAAAATTTCTTTTCATTTTCTAGTAGCCCTATGTGTTAGCTTTCCAATGCATCTTGCTTCACTTAAAAATCATGTTTTTTAGCCCAAGATATGATCAAAATACTATAGGTATGCCGAAAACTACCTTACAATGGACCACTGTCATTTCCTTTGAGCTTTTGGAACCTTTCTTTCAAGAACTTAGGAATGGTTCTATTACAAAACTTGTAGCTAACTCACTTACCTTTCCAAAAACAAAAGATTCACTTTGTGGAGGTTCCTACATGGGGAGTAGTGATTTGTGCATTTGTACATTAACGTTCATATAAATTTCGCATACAATAGGCCCCAATAAAAAGCACTTTTTGAAATTTCCACTTTTTGAACATTTTGTATACTTTTCCAGTAGCCCTGTGTTTTAGCTTTGCAATGCATCTAGTTTCACCTAAAAATCATTTTTGTAGCCCAAGTTATGACCAAAATACTAAAGCTATGTTGGAAAGTACCTCAAAATGCACCATATTCACTTCCGTTGAGCTTTTGGCCACTTTCTTGCAAGAAATTTGGAATGGTTCCAACACAAAAGTTGTAGCTAATTCACTTAGCTTTCTAAAAATATTTGAGTCACTTTGGGGAGATTCCTACAGTAGGAGTTGTGATCGTGCATTTATACATTAACCTTCGTATAAATTTCACTTCTAATTAGCCCTAAATAAAAAGCACTTTTTTAAAATTTCTTTTCATTTTCTAGTAGCCCTACATGTTAGCTTTCCAACGCATCTTGTTTCACTTAAAAATCATGTTTCTAGCCCAAGATATGATTAAAATACTAAAGGTATGTCGAAAACTACCTTACAATGCACCACTGTCATTTCCTTTGAGCTTTTGGAACCTTTCTTGCAAGAACTTTGGAATGGTTCTATTACAAAACTTGTAGCTAACTCACTTACCTTTCCAAACACAAAAGATTCACTTTGTGGAGGTTCCTACATGGGGAGTAGTGATTTGTGCATTTGTACATTAACGTTCATATAAATTTCGCATACAATAGGCCCCAATAAAAAGCACTTTTTGAAATTTCCACTTTTTGAACATTTTGTATACTTTTCCAGTAGCCCTGTGTTTTAGCTTTGCAATGCATCTAGTTTCACCTAAAAATCATTTTTGTAGCCCAAGTTATGACCAAAATACTAAAGCTATGTTGGAAAGTACCTCAAAATGCACCATAGTCACTTCCGTTGAGCTTTTGGCCACTTTCTTGCAAGAAATTTGGAATGGTTCCAACATAAAAGTTGTAGCTAATTCACTTAGCTTTCTAAAAATATTCGAGTCACTTCAGGGAGATTCTTACAGTAGGAGTTGTGATCGTGCATTTATACATTCACGTTCGTATAAAGTTCACATCTAATTAGCCCTAAATAAAAAGCACTTTTTGAAAATTTCTTATCATTTTCTAGTATCCCAATGTGTTAGCTTTCCAACGCATCTTGTTTCACTTAAAAATCATGTTTTTTAGCCCAAGATATGATCAAAATACTATAGGTATGCCGAAAACTACCTTACAATGCACCACTGTCCTTTCCTTTGAGCTTTTGGAACCTTTCTTTCAAGAACTTTGGAATGGTTCTATCACAAAAGTTGTAGCTAACTTACTTTCCTTTCCAAAAACAGAAGATTCACTTTGTGGAGGTTCATACATGGGGAGTAGTGATTTGTGCATTTGTACATTAACGTTCATATAAATTTCGCATACAATAGGCCCAATAAAAAACACTTTTTGAAATTTCAACTTTTTGAACATTTTGTATCCTTTTCCAGTAGCCTTGTATGTTAGCTTTGCAATGCATCTAGTTTCACCTAAAAATCATTTTTGTAGCCCAAGTTATGACCAAAATACTAAAGGTATGTTGGAAAGTACCTCAAAATGCACCATATTCACTTCCGTTGAGCTTTTGGCCACTTTCTTGCAACAAATTTGTAATGGTTCCAACACAAAAGTTGTAGCTAATTCACTTAGCTTTCTAAAAATATCCGAGTCACTTCGGGGAGATTCCTACAGTAGGAGTTGTGATCGTGCATTTATACATTAACCTTCGTATAAAGTTCACATCTAATTAGCCCTAAATAAAAAGCACTTTTTGAAAATTTCTTTTCATTTTCTAGTAGCCCTACGTGATAGCTTTTGAACGCATCTTGTTTCACTTAAAAATCATTTTTTTAGCCCAAGATATGATTAAAATACTAAAGGTATGCCGAAAACTACCTTACAATGCACCACTGTCATTTCCTTTGAGCTTTTGGAACCTTTCTTGCAAGAACTTTTGAATGGTTCTATCACAAAAGTTCTAGCTAACTCACTTACCTTTCCAAAAACAAAAGATTCACTTTGTGGAGGTTCCTACAGGGGGAGTAGTGATTTGTGCATTTGTACATTAACGTTCATATAAATTTCGCATACAATAGGCCCCAATAAAAAGCACTTTTTGAACTTTAAAGTTTTTGAACATTTTGTATATGTTTCTAGTAGCCCTGTGTGTTAGCTTTGCAATGCATCTAGTTTCACCTAAAAATCATTTTTGTAGCCCAAGTTATGACCAAAATACTAAAGGTATGCTGGAAAGTACCTCAAAATGCACCATATTCACTTCCGTTGAGCTTTTGGCCACTTTCTTGCAAGAAATTTGGAATGTTTCCAACAGAAAAGTTGTAGCTAATTCACTTAGCTTTCTAAAAATATTTGAGTCACTTTGGGGAGATTCCTACAGTAGGAGTTGCGATCGTGCATTTATACATTAACGTTCGTATAAAGTTCACATCTAATTAGCCCTAAATAAAAAGCACTTTTTGAAAATTTCTTTTCATTTTCTAGTAGCCCTATGTGTTAGCTTTCCAATGCATCTTGTTTCACTTAAAAATCATGTTTTTTAGCCCAAGATATGATCAAAATACTATAGGTATGCCGAAAACTACCTTACAATGGACCACTGTCATTTCCTTTGAGCTTTTGGAACCTTTCTTTCAAGAACTTTGGAATGGTTCTATTACAAAACTTGTAGCTAACTCACTTACCTTTCCAAAAACAAAAGATTCACTTTGTGGAGGTTCCTACATGGGGAGTAGTGATTTGTGCATTTGTACATTAACGTTCATATAAATTTCGCATACAATAGGCCCCAATAAAAAGCACTTTTTGAAATTTCCACTTTTTGAACATTTTGTATACTTTTCCAGTAGCCCTGTGTTTTAGCTTTGCAATGCATCTAGTTTCACCTGAAAATCATTTTTGTAGCCCAAGTTATGACCAAAATACTAAAGCTATGTTGGAAAGTACCTCAAAATGCACCATATTCACTTCCGTTGAGCTTTTGGCCACTTTCTTGCAAGAAATTTGGAATGGTTCCAACACAAAAGTTGTAGCTAATTCACTTAGCTTTCTAAAAATATCCGAGTCACTTCGGGGAGATTCCTACAGTAGGAGTTGTGATCGTGCATTTATACATTAACCTTCGTATAAAGTTCACATCTAATTAGCCCTAAATAAAAAGCACTTTTTGAAAATTTCTTTTCATTTTCTAGTAGCCCTACGTGTTAGCTTTCCAACGCATCTTGTTTCACTTAAAAATCATGTTTCTAGCCCAAGATATGATTAAAATACTAAAGGTATGCCGAAAACTACCTTACAATGCACCACTGTCATTTCCTTTGAGCTTTTGGAACCTTTCTTGCAAGAACTTTGGAATGGTTCTATTACAAAACTTGTAGCTAACTCACTTACCTTTCCAAACACAAAAGATTCACTTTGTGGAGGTTCCTACATGGGGAGTAGTGATTTGTGCATTTGTACATTAACGTTCATATAAATTTCGCATACAATAGGCCCAATAAAAAACACTTTTTGAAATTTCAACTTTTTGAACATTTTGTATCCTTTTCCAGTAGCCTTGTATGTTAGCTTTGCAATGCATCTAGTTTCACCTAAAAATCATTTTTGTAGCCCAAGTTATGACCAAAATACTAAAGGTATGTTGGAAAGTACCTCAAAATGCACCATATTCACTTCCGTTGAGCTTTTGGCCACTTTCTTGCAACAAATTTGTAATGGTTCCAACACAAAAGTTGTAGCTAATTCACTTAGCTTTCTAAAAATATCCGAGTCACTTCAGGGAGATTCCTACAGTAGGAGTTGTGATCGTGCATTTATACATTAACCTTCGTATAAAGTTCACATCTAATTAGCCCTAAATAAAAAGCACTTTTTGAAAATTTCTTTTCATTTTCTAGTAGCCCTACGTGATAGCTTTTGAACGCATCTTGTTTCACTTAAAAATCATTTTTTTAGCCCAAGATATGATTAAAATACTAAAGGTATGCCGAAAACTACCTTACAATGCACCACTGTCATTTCCTTTGAGCTTTTGGAACCTTTCTTGCAAGAACTTTTGAATGGTTCTATCACAAAAGTTCTAGCTAACTCACTTACCTTTCCAAAAACAAAAGATTCACTTTGTGGAGGTTCCTACAGGGGGAGTAGTGATTTGTGCATTTGTACATTAACGTTCATATAAATTTCGCATACAATAGGCCCCAATAAAAAGCACTTTTTGAACTTTAAAGTTTTTGAACATTTTGTATATGTTTCTAGTAGCCCTGTGTGTTAGCTTTGCAATGCATCTAGTTTCACCTAAAAATCATTTTTGTAGCCCAAGTTATGACCAAAATACTAAAGGTATGCTGGAAAGTACCTCAAAATGCACCATATTCACTTCCGTTGAGCTTTTGGCCACTTTCTTGCAAGAAATTTGGAATGTTTCCAACAGAAAAGTTGTAGCTAATTCACTTAGCTTTCTAAAAATATTTGAGTCACTTCGGGGAGATTCCTACAGTAGGAGTTGCGATCGTGCATTTATACATTAACATTCGTATAAAGTTCACATCTAATTAGCCCTAAATAAAAAGCACTTTTTGAAAATTTCTTTTCATTTTCTAGTAGCCCTATGTGTTAGCTTTCCAATGCATCTTGTTTCACTTAAAAATCATGTTTTTTAGCCCAAGATATGATCAAAATACTATAGGTATGCCGAAAACTACCTTACAATGGACCACTGTCATTTCCTTTGAGCTTTTGGAACCTTTCTTTCAAGAACTTTGGAATGGTTCTATTACAAAACTTGTAGCTAACTCACTTACCTTTCCAAAAACAAAAGATTCACTTTGTGGAGGTTCCTACATGGGGAGTAGTGATTTGTGCATTTGTACATTAACGTTCATATAAATTTCGCATACAATAGGCCCCAATAAAAAGCACTTTTTGAAATTTCCACTTTTTGAACATTTTGTATACTTTTCCAGTAGCCCTGTGTTTTAGCTTTGCAATGCATCTAGTTTCACCTAAAAATCATTTTTGTAGCCCAAGTTATGACCAAAATACTAAAGCTATGTTGGAAAGTACCTCAAAATGCACCATATTCACTTCCGTTGAGCTTTTGGCCACTTTCTTGCAAGAAATTTGGAATGGTTCCAACACAAAAGTTGTAGCTAATTCACTTAGCTTTCTAAAAATATTTGAGTCACTTCGGGGAGATTCCTACAGTAGGAGTTGTGATCATGCATTTATACAATAACGTTCGTATAAAGTTCACATCTAATTAGCCCTAAATAAAAAGTACTTTTTGAAAATTTCTTTTCATTTTCTAGTAGTCCTATGTGTTAGCTTTCCAATGCATCTTGTTTCACTTAAAAATCATGTTTTTTAGCCCAAGATATGATCAAAATACTATAGGTATGCCGAAAACTACCTTACAATGGACCACTGTCATTTCCTTTGAGCTTTTGGAACCTTTCTTTCAAGAACTTTGGAATGGTTCTATTACAAAACTTGTAGCTAACTCACTTACCTTTCCAAAAACAAAAGATTCACTTTGTGGAGGTTCCTACATGGGGAGTAGTGATTTGTGCATTTGTACATTAACGTTCATATAAATTTCGCATACAATAGGCCCCAATAAAAAGCACTTTTTGAAATTTCCACTTTTTGAACATTTTGTATACTTTTCCAGTAGCCCCGTGTTTTAGCTTTGCAATGCATCTAGTTTCACCTAAAAATCATTTTTGTAGCCCAAGTTATGACCAAAATACTAAAGCTATGTTGGAAAGTACCTCAAAATGCACCATATTCACTTCCGTTGAGCTTTTGGCCACTTTCTTGCAAGAAATTTGGAATGGTTCCAACACAAAAGTTGTAGCTAATTCACTTAGCTTTCTAAAAATATTTGAGTCACTTTGGGGAGATTCCTACAGTAGGAGTTGTGATCGTGCATTTATACATTAACCTTCGTATAAAGTTCACATCTAATTAGCCCTAAATAAAAAGCACTTTTTGAAAATTTCTTTTCATTTTCTAGTAGCCCTACATGTTAGCTTTCCAACGCATCTTGTTTCACTTAAAAATCATGTTTCTAGCCCAAGATATGATTAAAATACTAAAGGTATGCCGAAAACTACCTTACAATGCACCACTGTCATTTCCTTTGAGCTTTTGGAACCTTTCTTGCAAGAACTTTGGAATGGTTCTATTACAAAACTTGTAGCTAACTCACTTACCTTTCCAAACACAAAAGATTCACTTTGTGGAGGTTCCTACATGGGGAGTAGTGATTTGTGCATTTGTACATTAACGTTCATATAAATTTCGCATACAATAGGCCCCAATAAAAAGCACTTTTTGAAATTTCCACTTTTTGAACATTTTGTATACTTTTCCAGTAGCCCTGTGTTTTAGCTTGGCAATGCATCTAGTTTCACCTAAAAATCATTTTTGTAGCCCAAGTTATGACCAAAATACTAAAGCTATGTTGGAAAGTACCTCAAAATGCACCATAGTCACTTCCGTTGAGCTTTTGGCCACTTTCTTGCAAGAAATTTGGAATGGTTCCAACATAAAAGTTGTAGCTAATTCACTTAGCTTTCTAAAAATATTCGAGTCACTTCAGGGAGATTCTTACAGTAGGAGTTGTGATCGTGCATTTATACATTAACGTTCGTATAAAGTTCACATCTAATTAGCCCTAAATAAAAAGCACTTTTTGAAAATTTATTATCATTTTCTAGTAGCCCAATGTGTTAGCTTTCCAACGCATCTTGTTTCACTTAAAAATCATGTTTTTTAGCCCAAGATATGATCAAAATACTATAGGTATGCCGAAAACTACCTTACAATGGACCACTGTCATTTCCTTTGAGCTTTTGGAACCTTTCTTTCAAGAACTTTGGAATGGTTCTATTACAAAACTTGTAGCTAACTCACTTACCTTTCCAAACACAAAAGATTCACCTTGTGGAGGTTCCTACATGGGGAGTAGTGATTTGTGCATTTGTACATTAACGTTCATATAAATTTCGCATACAATAGGCCCCAATAAAAAGCACTTTTTGAAATTTCCACTTTTTGAACATTTTGTATACTTTTCCAGTAGCCCTGTGTTTTAGCTTTCCAATGCATCTAGTTTCACCTAAAAATCATTTTTGTAGCCCAAGTTATGACCAAAATACTAAAGCTATGTTGGAAAGTACCTCAAAATGCACCATAGTCACTTCCGTTGAGCTTTTGGCCACTTTCTTGCAAGAAATTTGGAATGGTTCCAACATAAAAGTTGTAGCTAATTCACTTAGCTTTCTAAAAATATTCGAGTCACTTCAGGGAGATTCTTACAGTAGGAGTTGTGATCGTGCATTTATACATTAACGTTCGTATAAAGTTCACATCTAATTAGCCCTAAATAAAAAGCACTTTTTGAAAATTTCTTATCATTTTCTAGTAGCCCAATGTGTTAGCTTTCCAACGCATCTTGTTTCACTTAAAAATCATGATTTTTAGCCCAAGATATGATCAAAATACTATAGGTATGCCGAAAAATACCTTACAATGGACCACTGTCATTTCCTTTGAGCTTTTGGAACCTTTCTTTCAAGAACTTTGGAATGGTTCTATTACAAAACTTGTAGCTAACTCACTTACCTTTCCAAAAACAAAAGATTCACTTTGTGGAGGCTCCTACATGGGGAGTAGTGATTTGTGCATTTGTACATTAACGTTCATATAAATTTCGCATACAATAGGCCCCAATAAAAAGCACTTTTTGAAATTTCCACTTTTTGAACATTTTGTATACTTTTCCAGTAGCCCTGTGTTTTAGCTTTGCAATGCATCTAGTTTCACCTAAAAATCATTTTTGTAGCCCAAGTTATGACCAAAATACTAAAGCTATGTTGGAAAGTACCTCAAAATGCACCATATTCACTTCCGTTGAGCTTTTGGCCACTTTCTTGCAAGAAATTTGGAATGGTTCCAACACAAAAGTTGTAGCTAATTCACTTAGCTTTCTAAAAATATTTGAGTCACTTTGGGGAGATTCCTACAGTAGGAGTTGTGATCGTGCATTTATACATTAACCTTCGTATAAAGTTCACATCTAATTAGCCCTAAATAAAAAGCACTTTTTGAAAATTTCTTTTCATTTTCTAGTAGCCCTACATGTTAGCTTTCCAACGCATCTTTTTTCACTTAAAAATCATGTTTCTAGCCCAAGATATGATTAAAATACTAAAGGTATGCCGAAAACTACCTTACAATGCACCACTGTCATTTCCTTTGAGCTTTTGGAACCTTTCTTGCAAGAACTTTGGAATGGTTCCATTACAAAAATTGTAGCTAACTCACTTACCTTTCCAAACACAAAAGATTCACTTTGTGGAGGTTCCTACATGGGGAGTAGTGATTTGTGCATTTGTACATTAACGTTCATATAAATTTCGCATACAATAGGCCCCAATAAAAAGCACTTTTTGAAATTTCCACTTTTTGAACATTTTGTATACTTTTCCAGTAGCCCTGTGTTTTAGCTTTGCAATGCATCTAGTTTCACCTAAAAATCATTTTTGTAGCCCAAGTTATGACCAAAATACTAAAGCTATGTTGGAAAGTACCTCAAAATGCACCATAGTCACTTCCGTTGAGCTTTTGGCCACTTTCTTGCAAGAAATTTCGAATGGTTCCAACATAAAAGTTGTAGCTAATTCACTTAGCTTTCTAAAAATATTCGAGTCACTTCAGGGAGATTCTTACAGTAGGAGTTGTGATCGTGCATTTATACATTAACGTTCGTATAAAGTTCACATCTAATTAGCCCTAAATAAAAAGCACTTTTTGAAAATTTCTTTTCATTTTCTAGTAGCCCTACATGTTAGCTTTCCAACGCATCTTTTTTCACTTAAAAATCATGTTTCTAGCCCAAGATATGATTAAAATACTAAAGGTATGCCGAAAACTACCTTACAATGCACCACTGTCATTTCCTTTGAGCTTTTGGAACCTTTCTTGCAAGAACTTTGGAATGGTTCCATTACAAAAATTGTAGCTAACTCACTTACCTTTCCAAACACAAAAGATTCACTTTGTGGAGGTTCCTACATGGGGAGTAGTGATTTGTGCATTTGTACATTAACGTTCATATAAATTTCGCATACAATAGGCCCCAATAAAAAGCACTTTTTGAAATTTCCACTTTTTGAACATTTTGTATACTTTTCCAGTAGCCCTGTGTTTTAGCTTTGCAATGCATCTAGTTTCACCTAAAAATCATTTTTGTAGCCCAAGTTATGACCAAAATACTAAAGCTATGTTGGAAAGTACCTCAAAATGCACCATAGTCACTTCCGTTGAGCTTTTGGCCACTTTCTTGCAAGAAATTTGGAATGGTTCCAACATAAAAGTTGTAGCTAATTCACTTAGCTTTCTAAAAATATTCGAGTCACTTCAGGGAGATTCTTACAGTAGGAGTTGTGATCGTGCATTTATACATTAACGTTCGTATAAAGTTCACATCTAATTAGCCCTAAATAAAAAGCACTTTTTGAAAATTTCTTATCATTTTCTAGTAGCCCAATGTGTTAGCTTTCCAACGCATCTTGTTTCACTTAAAAATCATGATTTTTAGCCCAAGATATGATCAAAATACTATAGGTATGCCGAAAATTACCTTACAATGCACCACTGTCATTTCCTTTGAGCTTTTGGAACCTTTCTTTCAAGAACTTTGGAATGGTTCTATCACAAAAGTTGTAGCTAACTTACTTTCCTTTCCAAAAACAAAAGATTCACTTTGTGGAGGTTCATACATGGGGAGTAGTGATTTGTGCATTTGTACATTAACGTTCATATAAATTTCGCATACAATAGGCCCAATTAAAAACACTTTTTGAAATTTCAACTTTTTGAACATTTTGTATCCTTTTCCAGTAGCCTTGTATGTTAGCTTTGCAATGCATCTAGTTTCACCTAAAAATCATTTTTGTAGCCCAAGTTATGACCAAAATACTAAAGGTATGTTGGAAAGTACCTCAAAATGCACCATATTCACTTCCGTTGAGCTTTTGGCCACTTTCTTGCAACAAATTTGTAATGGTTCCAACACAAAAGTTGTAGCTAATTCACTTAGCTTTCTAAAAATATCCGAGTCACTTCGGGGAGATTCCTACAGTAGGAGTTGTGATCGTGCATTTATACATTAACCTTCGTATAAAGTTCACATCTAATTAGCCCTAAATAAAAAGCACTTTTTGAAAATTTCTTTTCATTTTCTAGTAGCCCTACGTGATAGCTTTTGAACGCATCTTGTTTCACTTAAAAATCATTTTTTTAGCCCAAGATATGATTAAAATACTAAAGGTATGCCGAAAACTACCTTACAATGCACCACTGTCATTTCCTTTGAGCTTTTGGAACCTTTCTTGCAAGAACTTTTGAATGGTTCTATCACAAAAGTTCTAGCTAACTCACTTACCTTTCCAAAAACAAAAGATTCACTTTGTGGAGGTTCCTACAGGGGGAGTAGTGATTTGTGCATTTGTACATTAACGTTCATATAAATTTCGCATACAATAGGCCCCAATAAAAAGCACTTTTTGAACTTTAAAGTTTTTGAACATTTTGTATATGTTTCTAGTAGCCCTGTGTGTTAGCTTTGCAATGCATCTAGTTTCACCTAAAAATCATTTTTGTAGCCCAAGTTATGACCAAAATACTAAAGGTATGCTGGAAAGTACCTCAAAATGCACCATATTCACTTCCGTTGAGCTTTTGGCCACTTTCTTGCAAGAAATTTGGAATGTTTCCAACAGAAAAGTTGTAGCTAATTCACTTAGCTTTCTAAAAATATTTGAGTCACTTCGGGGAGATTCCTACAGTAGGAGTTGCGATCGTGCATTTATACATTAACGTTCGTATAAAGTTCACATCTAATTAGCCCTAAATAAAAAGCACTTTTTGAAAATTTCTTTTCATTTTCTAGTAGCCCTATGTGTTAGCTTTCCAATGCATCTTGTTTCACTTAAAAATCATGTTTTTTAGCCCAAGATATGATCAAAATACTATAGGTATGCCGAAAACTACCTTACAATGGACCACTGCCATTTCCTTTGAGCTTTTGGAACCTTTCTTTCAAGAACTTTGGAATGGTTCTATTACAAAACTTGTAGCTAACTCACTTACCTTTCCAAAAACAAAAGATTCACTTTGTGGAGGTTCCTACATGGGGAGTAGTGATTTGTGCATTTGTACATTAACGTTCATATAAATTTCGCATACAATAGGCCCCAATAAAAAGCACTTTTTGAAATTTCCACTTTTTGAACATTTTGTATACTTTTCCAGTAGCCCTGTGTTTTAGCTTTGCAATGCATCTAGTTTCACCTAAAAATCATTTTTGTAGCCCAAGTTATGACCAAAATACTAAAGCTATGTTGGAAAGTACCTCAAAATGCACCATATTCACTTCCGTTGAGCTTTTGGCCACTTTCTTGCCAGAAATTTAGAATGGTTCCAACACAAAAGTTGTAGCTAATTCACTTAGCTTTCTAAAAATATTTGAGTCACTTTGGGGAGATTCCTACAGTAGGAGTTGTGATCGTGCATTTATACATTAACCTTCGTATAAAGTTCACATCTAATTAGCCCTAAATAAAAAGCACTTTTTGAAAATTTCTTTTCATTTTCTAGTAGCCCTACATGTTAGCTTTCCAACGCATCTTTTTTCACTTAAAAATCATGTTTCTAGCCCAAGATATGATTAAAATACTAAAGGTATGCCGAAAACTACCTTACAATGCACCACTGTCATTTCCTTTGAGCTTTTGGAACCTTTCTTGCAAGAACTTTGGAATGGTTCCATTACAAAAATTGTAGCTAACTCACTTACCTTTCCAAACACAAAAGATTCACTTTGTGGAGGTTCCTACATGGGGAGTAGTGATTTGTGCATTTGTACATTAACGTTCATATAAATTTCGCATACAATAGGCCCCAATAAAAAGCACTTTTTGAAATTTCCACTTTTTGAACATTTTGTATACTTTTCCAGTAGCCCTGTGTTTTAGCTTTGCAATGCATCTAGTTTCACCTAAAAATCATTTTTGTAGCCCAAGTTATGACCAAAATACTAAAGCTATGTTGGAAAGTACCTCAAAATGCACCATAGTCACTTCCGTTGAGCTTTTGGCCACTTTCTTGCAAGAAATTTGGAATGGTTCCAACATAAAAGTTGTAGCTAATTCACTTAGCTTTCTAAAAATATTCGAGTCACTTCAGGGAGATTCTTACAGTAGGAGTTGTGATCGTGCATTTATACATTAACGTTCGTATAAAGTTCACATCTAATTAGCCCTAAATAAAAAGCACTTTTTGAAAATTTCTTATCATTTTCTAGTAGCCCTATGTGTTAGCTTTCCAACGCATCTTGTTTCACTTAAAAATCATGTTTTTTAGCCCAAGATATGATCAAAATACTATAGGTATGCCGAAAACTACCTTACAATGCACCACTGTCATTTCCTTTGAGCTTTTGGAACCTTTCTCTCAAGAACTTTGGAATGGTTCTATCACAAAAGTTGTAGCTAACTTACTTTCCTTTCCAAAAACAAAAGATTCACTTTGTGGAGGTTCATACATGGGGAGTAGTGATTTGTGCATTTGTACATTAACGTTCATATAAATTTCGCATACAATAGGCCCAACAAAAAACACTTTTTGAAATTTCAACTTTTTGAACATTTTGTATCCTTTTCCAGTAGCCTTGTATGTTAGCTTTGCAATGCATCTAGTTTCACCTAAAAATCATTTTTGTAGCCCAAGTTATGACCAAAATACTAAAGGTATGTTGGAAAGTACCTCAAAATGCACCATATTCACTTCCGTTGAGCTTTTGGCCACTTTCTTGCAACAAATTTGTAATGGTTCCAACACAAAAGTTGTAGCTAATTCACTTAGCTTTCCAAAAATATCCGAGTCACTTCGGGGAGATTCCTACAGTAGGAGTTGTTATCGTGCATTTATACATTAACCTTCGTACAAAGTTCACATCTAATTAGCCCTAAATAAAAAGCACTTTTTGAAAATTTCTTTTCATTTTCTAGTAGCCCTACGTGATAGCTTTTGAACGCATCTTGTTTCACTTAAAAATCATTTTTTTAGCCCAAGATATGATTAAAATACTAAAGGTATGCCGAAAACTACCTTACAATGCACCACTGTCATTTCCTTTGAGCTTTTGGAACCTTTCTTGCAAGAACTTTTGAATGGTTCTATCACAAAAGTTCTAGCTAACTCACTTACCTTTCCAAAAACAAAAGATTCACTTTGTGGAGGTTCCTACAGGGGGAGTAGTGATTTGTGCATTTGTACATTAACGTTCATATAAATTTCGCATACAATAGGCCCCAATAAAAAGCACTTTTTGAACTTTAAAGTTTTTGAACATTTTGTATATGTTTCTAGTAGCCCTGTGTGTTAGCTTTGCAATGCATCTAGTTTCACCTATAAATCATTTTTGTAGCCCAAGTTATGACCAAAATACTAAAGGTATGCTGGAAAGTACCTCAAAATGCACCATATTCACTTCCGTTGAGCTTTTGGCCACTTTCTTGCAAGAAATTTGGAATGTTTCCAACAAAAAAGTTGTAGCTAATTCACTTAGCTTTCTAAAAATATTTGAGTCACTTCGGGGAGATTCCTACAGTAGGAGTTGTGATCGTGCATTTATACATTAACGTTCGTATAAAGTTCACATCTAATTAGCCCTAAATAAAAAGCACTTTTTGAAAATTTCTTTTCATTTTCTAGTAGCCCTATGTGTTAGCTTTCCAATGCATCTTGTTTCACTTAAAAATCATGTTTTTTAGGCCAAGATATGATCAAAATACTATAGGTATACCGAAAACTACCTTACAATGCACCACTGTCATTTCCTTTGAGCTTTTGGAACCTTTCTTTCAAGAACTTTGGAATGGTTCTATTACAAAACTTGTAGCTAACTCACTTACCTTTCCAAAAACAAAAGATTCACTTTGTGGAGGTTCCTACATGGGGAGTAGTGATTTGTACATTTGTACATTGACGTTCATATAAATTTCGCATACAATAGGCCCCAATAAAAAGCACTTTTTGAAATTTCCACTTTTTGAACATTTTGTATACTTTTCCAGTAGCCCTGTATTTTAGCTTTGCAATGCATCTAGTTTCACCTAAAAATCATTTTTGTAGCCCAAGTTTTGACCAAAATACTAAAGCTATGTTGGAAAGTACCTCAAAATGCACCATATTCACTTCCGTTGAGCTTTTGGCCACTTTCTTGCAAGAAATTTGGAATGGTTCCAACACAAAAGTTGTAGCTAATTCACTTAGCTTTCTAAAAATATTTGAGTCACTTTGGGGAGATTCCTACAGTAGGAGTTGTGATCGTGCATTTATACATTAACCTTCGTATAAAGTTCACATCTAATTAGCCCTAAATAAAAAGCACTTTTTGAATATTTCTTTTCATTTTCTAGTAGCCCTACATGTTAGCTTTCCATCGCATCTTGTTTCACTTAAAAATCATGTTTCTAGCCCAAGATATGATTAAAATACTAAAGGTATGCCGAAAACTACCTTACAATGCACCACTGTCATTTCCTTTGAGCTTTTGGAACCTTTCTTGCAAGAACTTTGGAATGGTTCTATTACAAAACTTGTAGCTAACTCACTTACCTTTCCAAAAACAAAAGATTCACTTTGTGGAGGTTCCTACATGGGGAGTAGTGATTTGTGCATTTGTACATTAACGTTCATATAAATTTCGCATACAATAGGCCCCAATAAAAAGCACTTTTTGAAATTTCCACTTTTTGAACATTTTGTATACTTTTCCAGTAGCCCTGTGTTTTAGCTTAGCAATGCATCTAGTTTCACCTAAAAATCATTTTTGTAGCCCAAGTTATGACCAAAATACTAAAGCTATGTTGGAAAGTACCTCAAAATGCACCATAGTCACTTCCGTTGAGCTTTTGGCCACTTTCTTGCAAGAAATTTGGAATGGTTCCAACATAAAAGTTGTAGCTAATTCACTTAGCTTTCGAAAAATATTCGAGTCACTTCAGGGAGATTCTTACAGTAGGAGTTGTGATCGTGCATTTATACATTAACGTTCGTATAAAGTTCACATCTAATTAGCCCTAAATAAAAAGCACTTTTTGAAAATTTCTTATCATTTTCTAGTAGCCCTATGTGTTAGCTTTCCAACGCATCTTGTTTCACTTAAAAATCATGTTTTTTAGCCCAAGATATGATCAAAATACTATAGGTATGCCGAAAACTACCTTACAATGCACCACTGTCATTTCCTTTGAGCTTTTGGAACCTTTCTTTCAAGAACTTTGGAATGGTTCTATCACAAAAGTTGTAGCTAACTTACTTACCTTTACAAAAACAAAAGATTCACTTTGTGGAGGTTCATACATGGGGAGTAGTGATTTGTGCATTTATACATTAACGTTCATATAAATTTCGCATACAATAGGCCCAATAAAAAGCACTTTTTGAAATTTCAACTTTTTGAACATTTTGTATCCTTTTCCAGTAGCCCTATGTGTTAGCTTTGCAATGCATCTAGTTTCACCTAAAAATCATTTTTGTAGCCCAAGTTATGACAAAAATACTAAAGGTATGTTGGAAAGTACCTCAAAATGCACCATATTCACTTCCGTTGAGCTTTTGGCCACTTTCTTGCAACAAATTTGGAATGGTTCCAACACAAAAGTTGTAGCTAATTCACTTAGCTTTCTAAAAATATCCGAGTCACTTCGGGGAGATTCCTACAGTAGGAGTTGTGATCGTGCATTTATACATTAACCTTCGTATAAAGTTCACATCTAATTAGCCCTAAATAAAAAGCATTTTTTGAAAATTTCTTTTCATTTTCTATTAGCCCTACGTGATAGCTTTCGAACGCATCTTGTTTCACTTAAAAATCATTTTTTTAGCCCAAGATATGATTAAAATACTAAAGGTATGCCAAAAACTACCTTACAATGCACCACTGTCATTTCCTTTGAGCTTTTGGAACCTTTCTTGCAAGAACTTTTGAATGGTTCTATCCCAAAAGTTCTAGCTAACTCACTTACCTTTCCAAAAACAAAAGATTCACTTTGTGGAGGTTCCTACAGGGGGAGTAGTGATTTGTGCATTTGTATATTAACGTTCATATAAATTTCGCATACAATAGGCCCCAATAAAAAGCACTTTTTGAACTTTAAACTTTTTGAACATTTTGTATATGTTTCTAGTAGCCCTGTGTGTTAGCTTTGCAATGCATCTAGTTTCACCTAAAAATCATTTTTGTAGCCCAAGTTATGACCAAAATACTAAAGGTATGTTGGAAAGTACCTCAAAATGCACCATATTCACTTCCGTTGAGCTTTTGGCCACTTACTTGCAAGAAATTTGGAATGGTTCCAACACAAAAGTTGTAGCTAAATCACTTAGCTTTCTAAAAATATTCGAGTCACTTCGGGGAGATTCCTACAGTAGGAGTTGTGATCGTGCATTTATACATTAACCTTCGTATAAAGTTCACATCTAATTTGCCCTAAATAAAAAGCACTTTTTGAAAATTTCTTTTCATTTTCTAGTAGCCCTACGTGTTAGCTTTCCAACACATCTTGTTTCACTTAAAAATCATGTTTCTAGCCCAAGATATGATTAAAATACTAAAGGTATGCCGAAAACTACCTTACAATGCACCACTGTCATTTCCTTTGAGCTTTTGGAACCTTTCTTGCAAGAACTTTTGAATGGTTCTATTACAAAACTTGTAGCTAACTCACTTACCTTTCCAAAAACAAAAGATTCACTTTGTGGAGGTTCCTACATGGGGAGTAGTGATTTGTGCATTTGTACATTAACGTTCATATAAATTTCGCATACAATAGGCCCCAATAAAAAGCACTTTTTGAAATTTCCACTTTTTGAACATTTTGTATACTTTTCCAGTAGCCCTGTGTTTTAGCTTTGCAATGCATCTAGTTTCACCTAAAAATCATTTTTGTAGCCCAAGTTATGACAAAAATACTAAAGGTATGTTGGAAAGTACCTCAAAATGCACCATATTCACTTCCGTTGAGCTTTTGGCCACTTTCTTGCAACAAATTTGGAATGGTTCCAACACAAAAGTTGTAGCTAATTCACTTAGCTTTCTAAAAATATCCGAGTCACTTCGGGGAGATTCCTACAGTAGGAGTTGTGATCGTGCATTTATACATTAACCTTCGTATAAAGTTCACATCTAATTAGCCCTAAATAAAAAGCATTTTTTGAAAATTTCTTTTCATTTTCTATTAGCCCTACGTGATAGCTTTCGAACGCATCTTGTTTCACTTAAAAATCATTTTTTTAGCCCAAGATATGATTAAAATACTAAAGGTATGCCAAAAACTACCTTACAATGCACCACTGTCATTTCCTTTGAGCTTTTGGAACCTTTCTTGCAAGAACTTTTGAATGGTTCTATCACAAAAGTTCTAGCTAACTCACTTACCTTTCCAAAAACAAAAGATTCACTTTGTGGAGGTTCCTACAGGGGGAGTAGTGATTTGTGCATTTGTATATTAACGTTCATATAAATTTCGCATACAATAGGCCCCAATAAAAAGCACTTTTTGAACTTTAAACTTTTTGAACATTTTGTATATGTTTCTAGTAGCCCTGTGTGTTAGCTTTGCAATGCATCTAGTTTCACCTAAAAATCATTTTTGTAGCCCAAGTTATGACCAAAATACTAAAGGTATGTTGGAAAGTACCTCAAAATGCACCATATTCACTTCCGTTGAGCTTTTGGCCACTTACTTGCAAGAAATTTGGAATGGTTCCAACACAAAAGTTGTAGCTAAATCACTTAGCTTTCTAAAAATATTCGAGTCACTTCGGGGAGATTCCTACAGTAGGAGTTGTGATCGTGCATTTATACATTAACCTTCGTATAAAGTTCACATCTAATTTGCCCTAAATAAAAAGCACTTTTTGAAAATTTCTTTTCATTTTCTAGTAGCCCTACGTGTTAGCTTTCCAACACATCTTGTTTCACTTAAAAATCATGTTTCTAGCCCAAGATATGATTAAAATACTAAAGGTATGCCGAAAACTACCTTACAATGCACCACTGTCATTTCCTTTGAGCTTTTGGAACCTTTCTTGCAAGAACTTTTGAATGGTTCTATTACAAAACTTGTAGCTAACTCACTTACCTTTCCAAAAACAAAAGATTCACTTTGTGGAGGTTCCTACATGGGGAGTAGTGATTTGTGCATTTGTACATTAACGTTCATATAAATTTCGCATACAATAGGCCCCAATAAAAAGCACTTTTTGAAATTTCCACTTTTTGAACATTTTGTATACTTTTCCAGTAGCCCTGTGTTTTAGCTTTGCAATGCATCTAGTTTCACCTAAAAATCATTTTTGTAGCCCAAGTTATGACCAAAATACTAAAGCTATGTTGGAAAGTACCTCAAAATGCACCATAGTCACTTCCGTTGAGCTTTTGGCCACTTTCTTGCAAGAAATTTGGAATGGTTCCAACATAAAAGTTGTAGCTAATTCACTTAGCTTTCTAAAAATATTCGAGTCACTTCAGGGAGATTCTTACAGTAGGAGTTGTGATCGTGCATTTATACATTAACGTTCGTATAAAGTTCACATCTAATTAGCCCTAAATAAAAAGCACTTTTTGAAAATTTCTTATCATTTTCTAGTAGCCCTATGTGTTAGCTTTCCAATGCATCTTGTTTCACTTAAAAATCATGTTTTTTAGCCCAAGATATGATCAAAATACTATAGGTATGCCGAAAACTACCTTACAATGCACCACTGTCATTTCCTTTGAGCTTTTGGAACCTTTCTTTCAAGAACTTTGGAATGGTTCTATCACAAAAGTTGTAGCTAACTTACTTACCTATCCAAAAACAAAAGATTCACTTTGTGGAGGTTCATACATGGGGAGTAGTGATTTGTGCATTTGTACATTAACGTTCATATAAATTTCGCATACAATAGGCCCAATAAAAAGCACTTTTTGAAATTTCAACTTTTTGAACATTTTGTATCCTTTTCCAGTAGCCCTGTGTGTTAGCTTTGCAATGCATCTAGTTTCACCTAAAAATCATTTTTGTAGCCCAAGTTATGACCAAAATACTAAAGGTATGTTGGAAAGTACCTCAAAATGCACCATATTCAATTCCGTTGAGCTTTTGGCCACTTTCTTGCAACAAATTTGGAATGGTTCCAAAACAAAAGTTGTAGCTAATTCACTTAGCTTTCTAAAAATATCCGAGTCACTTCGGGGAGATTCCTACAGTAGGAGTTGTGATCGTGCATTTATACATTAACGTTCGTATAAAGTTCACATCTAATTAGCCCTAAATAAAAAGCACTTTTTGAAAATTTCTTTTCATTTTCTAGTAGCCCTACGTGATAGCTTTCGAACGCATCTTGTTTCACTTAAAAATCATTTTTTTAGCCCAAGATATGATTAAAATACTAAAGGTATGCCGAAAACTACCTTACAATGCACCACTGTCATTTCCTTTGAGCTTTTGGAACCTTTCTTTCAAGAACTTTGGAATGGTTCTATCACAAAAGTTGTAGCTAACTTACTTACCTTTACAAAAACAAAAGATTCACTTTGTGGAGGTTCATACATGGGGAGTAGTGATTTGTGCATTTATACATTAACGTTCATATAAATTTCGCATACAATAGGCCCAATAAAAAGCACTTTTTGAAATTTCAACTTTTTGAACATTTTGTATCCTTTTCCAGTAGCCCTATGTGTTAGCTTTGCAATGCATCTAGTTTCACCTAAAAATCATTTTTGTAGCCCAAGTTATGACCAAAATACTAAAGGTATGTTGGAAAGTACCTCAAAATGCACCATAGTCACTTCCGTTGAGCTTTTGCCCACTTTCTTGCAAGAAATTTGGAATGGTTCCAACACAAAAGTTGTAGCTAATTCACTTAGCTTTCTAAAAATATTCGAGTCACTTCGGGGAGATTCCTACAGTAGGAGTTGTGATCGTGCATTTATACATTAACGTTCGTATAAAGTTCACATCTAATTAGCCCTAAATAAAAAGCACTTTTTGAAAATTTCTTTTCATTTTCTAGTAGCCCTATGTGTTAGCTTTCCAACGCATCTTGTTTCACATAAAAATCATGTTTTTTAGCCCAAGATATGATTAAAATACTATAGGTATGACGAAAACTACCTTACAATGCACCACTGTCATTTCCTTTGAGCTTTTGGAACCTTTCTTTCAAGAACTTTGGAATGGTTCTATCACAAAAGTTGTAGCTAACTCACTTACCTTTCCAAAAACAAAAGATTCACTTTGTGGAGGTTCATACATGGGGAGTAGTGATTTGTGCATTTGTGTTAGTAAAAAACAACTCCTAATCACACAATACTAAGAATCTGGAATGAGTTCGAAGAATAACAGTTTGAAAAACACACAACTAGTTCGGCCAGAGTTGTGGCCGAGGTGAACTTGCGCAGAACTGGAAATATAAATGAATCACACACTCGTTTTACGTGGTTCGTTCAAGATGAACTACATCCACGGAGGCAAGGCACACCTCAATTCACTAAGATATCCAATCAATTACAGAAATTACACTCAGAAATGAAAACGCCCAATTCTGGAACAAATTAGGGCAGAAATCAATCACTCTCAAATTCTCTCTGTAATCTATGAAAGAAAGAAATTGCTCGACGTAGTGTTGTTCTCCTGGAAGAGAGCTTTCCAAAGATATATGAATTGCAGCTCGAATGTAACTGACCAAGAAGTTCTAACTGAATCAAGTTGGCATCTGCTACCGGACAAATGTGACGGTTTTCCCCGTCACAAACCTGAAACAGACTCGTCACAAACGACGGTTATCCCCAACAACCCTGAACCCGGTTTATTCTGCACAGATTCACTTCTTCATGCTAAAACCCGGTTCATCCATCCGGTTCTTCACCTCCTGATCCCGGTTCCACATTCCTAACACATTCTTCTTCAAAGTACAGCTCACTTGATGAGATTGAACACTTCCTCACAAATCTCCACCTCAATGAATCAAGTGTACCTCTTCCTGCCTCATCACTGCCTTTCTGTTAATGCTCTTCATGACATTGCTCCAGCTGCAGCAAGCTCGAGCAATGATCCACCTTGTTTCCAGGTACACCCTTTGTAAGAAAATCAGCAGGATTATGCAATGTGTGTACCTTCTTCACCTCCACAGTCCCAGAATCTATGATATCTCTAGCAAAGTGTAACCTAACATCAATGTGTTTTGATCTTTCATGAAATGCTTGATGTTTCACAAGATGTAAAGCACTTTGATTATCACAGTAGATTACTACACACTTCTGCTTGATATCCAAATCTCTCAACACCCCTTTCAACCAGATTGACTCTTTGATAGCTTCAGTTAAAGAGATATATTCTGCTTCTGTAGTTGATAGTGCCACAACAGATTGTTGTGCACTCCTCCAGCTGATGGCTGTCCCATATAAGGTAAACACAAATCCAGAAATTGACTTCCTTTTGTCCACGTTTGCTGCAAAATCAGAATCAGCAAACCCCTCCAATGCAACAGTACTCCCATCTACTTTCTTCTCAAATTTCAGTGACATGTTCACTGATCCTTTTAAATACCTCATCACATGTTTCAAAGCTTCCCAATGTTCAGCTCCTGGATTTGACATGAACCTGCTTACCAAAGATACAGCATATGCCAAGTCAGGCCTGCTACAGATCATTCCATACATAAGACTTCCAACTCCACTTGCATAAGGGATCTTGCTCATCTGTATGATTTCCTCTTCAGTCTTTGGGCAATGTTCTTTGGAAAGTTTCTTCTGTAGATTAACTGGAGTAGAGAGAGGTTTGGCTTCATGCATATGAAACCTCTCCAGTACTTTCTGTAGGTATTGTCTCTGAGATAACCAAAGTACTCCAGCTTCTCTATTTCTTAGAATGTTCATGCCCAATATCTTCTTGGCTTCTCCCAGATCTTTCATGTCAAATTCAGCATTAAGTCTATCCTTCAACCATTGTATTCTGTTCTTGTTCCTGCTAGCAATTAGCATGTCATCCACATACAATAGAAGAAAAACTTTATCTTGCTTTAAACCTTTGTTGAAGTAAACACAACTGTCATAAAGACTTCTTACAAAGCCAACACTGATCATGAAGTCATTAAACCTCTTGTTCCACTGCCTTGGACTTTGTTTAAGTCCATATAGTGACTTCTTCAGTAAACATACTTTGTCTTCTTTCCCAGGAACAACAAAGCCTTCTGGCTGTTTCATATATATCTCCTCATTGAGTTCTCCATGTAAGAATGCTGTCTTTACATCCAGTTGTTGTAGTTCCATGTCCTCCTGTGTGACCTTTGATAAAAGCAGCCTGATTGAGCAGTGCTTTACTACTGGAGAGAAAACCTCATTGAAATCAATTCATTCTCTTTGTGTAAAGGCCCTAGCCACCAATCTTGCTTTAAACCTCACCTTTTTGGATCCTGCTGTCTCTAGTTTCTTCTTGTATATCCATTTGGAGCTTACAAGCTTCTGACCTTTTGGTTTTTCCACCAATATCCAGGTTTTATTCTTCTCCAGAGACTCCATTTCTTCTGTCATTGCCTGTATCCAGTGTTCACCTTCCTCACAGTCTAGTGCTTCTTGAAAACTACTAGGCTCTTGTGATTCCAAGTCTTCAGCAACACTTAAGGCATAATAGACACTCCCTGCTTGGCCATAGAAATCAGGTCTGTTGATTGTTCTTCTAGGCCTATCTCTTCCAATGTTGTATTCCCTGATGTTTTGTGAAGGTCCAGTTTGTGCCTCTTCTTCAGATGATGAATCACTTTCTTGTAACTCTTCTTGTGGTTGAGGTGTGTGATCATCTTCTGCAGGGTGCTCCACCTGAATTGATATCTCCTCTGTGTCTTTAGCACCATCAAATTCTTCCTTAGAGCCTGTAGAAGTGTAAGCCATCACATTCTCATTAAACTTCACATCTCTACTTGTGATTATCTTCTGATTTCCCTTTTCTAAGCACCACAATCTGTAACCCTTCATTCCATCCGGATATCCAAGAAACACACATCTGAGAGCCCTTGCATCTAGCTTGTCTTGCTTGACATGGGCAAAAGCAAGACACCCAAACACCCTTAACCCTTCATAGCTTGGCTTCTGTCCATTCCACACCTCTTCAGGTGTTTTGAATCCAATTACTGATGAGGGTGACCTATTGATGAGATAGCATGCTGTAGCAATGGTTTCTCCCCAAAACACCTTTGGCAACCCAGCATCCAACAGCATACACCTCACTCTTTCAAGAAGAGTCCTGTTGAACCTTTCTGCAACTCCATTCTGTTGAGGATTCATTGGTATTGTCCTGTGTCTTTTGATTCCTCTTTCTTCACAGAAGTTTGTAAACTCTGTAGAGAGATACTCCAGACCATTATCAGTCCTAAGATGCTTCAGCTTCTTCCCTTTGACATTTTCCAGTTGGATCAACCATGTTTTGAACTTATGAAAGGCATCACTCTTGTTCTTCATCAACATGATCCATACCTTTCTGCTGTAGTCATCAATCAAGGACATGAAATACCTTGCACCACCATGAGATTCTGTTCTTGCAGGACCCCATATGTCAGAGTGAACATAATCTAATGGTTCTTGAGTTGTGTGAGCTCCCTTTCCATAGGGCAACTTCTTGGATTTGCCCAGAGCACATTGATCACAGAACTCCAGTTCTTGATTCCCCAGATTTCCAATTACTCCACTCCTTGACAATTCCTTCAATCCCTTCACTCCTATGTGTCCAAGTCTCTTGTGCCATTTAGCAATCTCAGAATTGTTCAAGACCATATCCACACTTCCAACAATAGGTGAACCAATCAGGATAAATAGTCCATTATGCTGTCTGCCTTTTATCACCATTTTTTCATGTTTTGTGATATGCAAGAATCCATCTACTGAGCTAAACTGACATCCACTGGTTACCAAAGAACTAAGAGATAGAAGATTCCTTTTAAGGCCAGGAACATACCTAACATTTGAGATGACTCTGACCACACCATCAAACATCCTTATGCTCACTGATCCAACTCCTTTGACCTTGCATGATTGTTCATTTCCCAGGAGAACATCTCCACCATCTTCTTTCTTCAGTTCATTAAACCATGACTGATGAGGACACATGTGAAAGGAACACCCGGTGTCCAGGACCCATTCCTTTACCATTCTTGAATCAGTTACATTTAACACTTCTGGAGGGTCTGGTTGATGATCAATGGCAGCAGCTTCTGCCCCTTGATTTCCAGCTTTCTTATTCCTCTTAGGACAATCCTTCTTCAAGTGACCTGGCTGTTTACACTTGAAGCATTTCCTCTTCTCAACCCAGTCATTCCCCTTCTTAGGATTTGAATCCCCAGACTTTGGATCCTTAGCATTCTGTCCCTTCTTGCCTTGCCAAGGTTTCTTGAATTTAACATTCAGTCCTTCTCCAGGTTGCACCATGCCTTTATCACCTTGAGTCTGGAAACATTTAGATCTCAGAGCCTTCACTATTCCATCATAGGATAGCTGATCATCTCTCCCATACATCAAGGCATCCTTAAAGCTTTCCATGGATTTTGGAAGAATGTTTAACACCATCAATGCCTTGTCATCCTCCTCCAATTTCACATCCAGATCTTCCAATTCTTCAATCATCTTAATGAATTCATCAAGCTGATCAGAAATTACCTTGTCTTCAGTGATCTTGAAGGCCAACATCTTCTGCTTCAGGAACAGTTTGTTGGAAACTGACTTTGATTGATACAGTTCTTCCAATCTCCTCCATGCTTCTGAGGAACTCTTGCACCTCGAAACCTCCCTCAACGGTTTATCACCCAAGCACAAGAAGATAAGACTTAGGGCCTTCTTATCCACTGATGCAAACTTAGGTTTCTCAGTTTCTTCCCATGACTCCAGAGGTATCAATGCAAGATCAAGGCCATTGTGAACCAGTACTGCATTCATCTTGATTTTCCACAATGTGAAATCATTCCTTCCAGTAAACTTCTCAAAATCCATCTTCATACCAGCCATTCCTTCTCTTCTTCAAACTGTGCGAGCTGATTCCCACAGACGGCGCCACTTGTTAGTAAAAAACAACTCCTAATCACACAATACTAAGAATCTGGAATGAGTTCGAAGAATAACAGTTTGAAAAACACACAACTAGTTCGGCCAGAGTTGTGGCCGAGGTGAACTTGCGCAGAACTGGAAATATAAATGAATCACACACTCGTTTTACGTGGTTCGTTCAAGATGAACTACATCCACGGAGGCAAGGCACACCTCAATTCACTAAGATATCCAATCAATTACAGAAATTACACTCAGAAATGAAAACGCCCAATTCTGGAACAAATTAGGGCAGAAATCAATCACTCTCAAATTCTCTCTGTAATCTATGAAAGAAAGAAATTGCTCGACGTAGTGTTGTTCTCCTGGAAGAGAGCTTTCCAAAGATATATGAATTGCAGCTCGAATGTAACTGACCAAGAATTTCTAACTGAATCAAGTTGGCATCTGCTACCGGACAAATGTGACGGTTTTTCCCCGTCACAAACCTGAAACAGACTCGTCACAAACGACGGTTATCCCCAACAACCCTGAACCTAGTTTATTCTGCACAGATTCACTTCTTCATGCTAAAACCCGGTTCATCCATCCGGTTCTTCACCTCCTGATCCCAGTTCCACATTCCTAACACATTCTTCTTCAAAGTACAGCTCACTTGATGAGATTGAACACCTCCTCACAATTTGTACATTAACGTTCATATAAATTTCGCATAGAATAGGCCCAATAAAAAGCACTTTTTGAAATTTCAACTTTTTGAACATTTTGTATCCTTTTCCAGTAGCCCTGTGTGTTAGCTTTGCAATGCATCTAGTTTCACCTAAAAATCATTTTTGTAGCCCAAGTTATGACCAAAATACTAAAGGTATGTTGGAAAGTACCTCAAAATGCACCATAGTCACTTCCGTTGAGCTTTTGGCCACTTTCTTGCAAGAAATTTGGAATGGTTCCAACATAAAAGTTGTAGCTAATTCACTTAGCTTTCTAAAAATATTTGAGTCACTTCGGGGAGATTCCTACAGTAGGAGTTGTGATCGTGCATTTATACATTAACGTTCGTATAAAGTTCACATCTAATTTGCCCTAAATAAAAAGCACTTTTTGAAAATTTCTTTTCATTTTCTAGTAGCCCTATGTGTTAGCTTTCCAACGCATCTTGTTTCACTTAAAAATCATGTTTTTTAGCCCAAGATATGATCAAAATACTATAGGTATGCCGAAAACTACCTTACAACGCACCACTGTTATTTCCTTTGAGCTTTTGGAACCTTTCTTTCAAGAACTTTGGAATGGTTCTATCACAAAAGTTGTAGCTAACTCACTTACCTTTCCAAAAACAAAATATTCACTTTGTGGAGGTTCATACACGGGGAGTAGTGATTTGAGCATTTGTACATTAACGTTCATATAAATTTCGCATACAATAGGCCCAATAAAAAGCACTTTTTGAAATTTCAACTTTTTGAACATTTTGTATACGTTTCCAGTAGCCCTATGTGCTAGCTTTGCAATGCATCTAGTTTCACCTAAAAATCATTTTTGTAGCCCAAGTTATGACCAAAATACTAAAGGTATGTTGGAAAGTACCTCAAAATGCACCATATTCACTTCCGTTGAGCTTTTGGCCACTTTCTTGCAATAAATTTGGAATGGTTCCAACATAAAAGTTGTAGCTAATTCACTTAGCTTTCTAAAAATATTTGAGTCACTTCGGGGAGATTCCTACAGTAGGAGTTGTGATCGTGCATTTATACATTAACGTTCGTATAAAGTTCACATCTAATTAGCCCTAAATAAAAAGCACTTTTTGAAAATTTCTTTTCATTTTCTAGTAGCCCTATGTGTTAGCTTTCCAACGCATCTTGTTTCACTTAAAAATCATGTTTTTTAGCCCAAGATATGATCAAAATACTATAGGTATGCCGAAAACTACCTTACAATGCACCACTGTCATTTCCTTTGAGCTTTTGGAACCTTTCTTTCAAGAACTTTGGAATGGTTCTATCACAAAAGTTGTAGCTAACTCACTTACCTTTCCAAAAATAAAACATTCACTTTGTGGAGGTTCATACATGGGGAGTAGTGATTTGTGCATTTGTACATTAACGCTCATATAAATTTCGCACACAATAGGCCCAATAAAAAGCACTTTTTGAAATTTCAACTTTTTGAACAATTTGTATACGTTTCCAGTAGCCCTGTGTGTTAGCTTTGCAATGCGTTTAGTTTCACCTAAAAATCATTTTTGTAGCCCAGGTTATGAACAAAATACTAAAGGTATGTTGGAAAGTACCTCAAAATGCACCATATTCACTTCCGTTGAGCTTTTGGCGACTTTCTTTCAAGAAATTTGGAATGGATCCAACACAAAAGTTGTAGCTAATTCACTTAGCTTTCTAAAAATATTCAAGTCACTTCGGGGAGATTCCTACAGTAGGAGTTGTGATCGTGCATTTATACATTAACCTTCGTATAAAGTTCACATCTAATTAGCCCTAAATAAAAAGCACTTTTTGAAAATTTCTTTTCATTTTCTAGTAGCCCTACGTGTTAGCTTTCGAATGCATCTTGTTTCACTTAAAACTCATTTTTTTAGCCCAAGATATGATTAAAATACTAAAGGTATGCCGAAAACTACCTTACAATGCACCACTGTCATTTCCTTTGAGCTTTTGGAACCTTTCTTGCAAGAAATTTGGAATGGTTCTATCACAAAAGTTGTAGCTAACTCACTTACCTTTCCAAAAATAAAAGATTCACTTTGTGGAGGTTCCTACATGGGGAGTAGTGATTTGTGCATTTGTACATTAACGTTCATATAAATTTCGCATACAATAGGCCCCAATAAAAAGCACTTTTTGAAATTTCAACTTTTTGAACATTTTGTATACTTTTCCAGTAGCCCTGTGTTTCAGCTTTGCAATGAATCTAGTTTCACCTAAAAATCATTTTTCATAGCCCAAGTTATGACCAAAATACTAAAGCTATGTTGGAAAGTACCTCAAAATCCACCATAGTCACTTCCGTTGAGCTTTTGGCCACTTTCTTGCAAGAAATTTGGAATGGTTCCAACATAAAAGTTGTAGCTAATTCACTTAGATTTCTAAGAATATTCGAGTCACTTCGGGGAGATTCCTACAGAAGGAGTTGTGATCGTGCATTTATACATTAACGTTCGCATAAAGTTCTCATCTAATTAGCCCTAAATAAAAAGCACTTTTTGAAAATTTCTTTTCATTTTCTAGTAGCGCTATGTGTTAGCTTTCCAACGCATCTTGTTTCACTTAAAAATCATTTTTTTAGCCCAAGATATGATCAAAATACTATAGGTATGCCGAAAACTACCTTTCTTTCAAGAACTTTGGAATGGTTCTATCACAATGCACCACTGTCATTTCCTTTGAGCTTTTGGAACCTTTCTTTCAAGAACTTTGGAATGGTTCTATCACAAAAGTTGTAGCTAACTCACTTACCTTTCCCAAAGCAAAAGATTCACTTTCTGGAGGTTCATACATGGGGAGTAGTGATTTGTGCATTTGTACATTAACGTTCATATAAATTTCGCATACAATAGGCCCAATAAAAAGCACTTTTTGAAATTTCAACTTTTTGAACATTTTGTATCCTTTTCCAGTAGCCCTGTGTGTTAGCTTTGCAATGCATCTAGTTTCACCTAAAAATCATTTTTGAAGCCCAAGTTATGACCAAAATACTAAAGGTATGTTGGAAAGTACCTCAAAATGCACCATATTCACTTCCGTTGAGCTTTTGGCCACTTTCTTGCAAGAAATTTGGAATGGGTCCAACATAAAAGTTGTAGCTAATTCACTTAGATTTCTAAGAATATTCGAGTCACTTCGGGGAGATTCCTACAGAAGGAGTTGTGATCGTGCATTTATACATTAACGTTCGTATAAAGTTCACATCTAATTAGCCCTAAATAAAAAGCACTTTTTGAAAATTTCTTTTTATTTTCTAGTATCCCTATGTGTTAGCTTTCCAACGCATCTTGTTTCACTTAAAAATCATTTTTTTAGCCCAAGATATGATCAAAATACTATAGGTATGCCGAAAACTACCTTACAATTCACCACGGTCATTTCCTTTGAGCTTTTGGAACCTTTCTTTCAAGAACTTTGGAATGGTTCTATCACAAAAGTTGTAGCTAACTTACTTACCTTTCCAAAAACAAAAGATTCACTATGTGGAGGTTCATACATGGGGAGTAGTGATTTGTGCATTTGTACATTAACGTTCATATAAATTTCGCATACAATAGGCCCCAATAAAAAGCACTTTTTGAAATTTCAACTTTTTGAACATTTTGTATACTTTTCCAGTAGCCCTGTGTTTCAGCTTTGCAATGAATCTAGTTTCACCTAAAAATCATTTTTCATAGCCCAAGTTATGACCAAAATACTAAAGCTATGTTGGAAAGTACCTCAAAATCCACCATAGTCACTTCCGTTGAGCTTTTGGCCACTTTCTTGCAAGAAATTTGGAATGGTTCCAACATAAAAGTTGTAGCTAATTCACTTAGATTTCTAAGAATATTCGAGTCACTTTGGGGAGATTCCTACAGAAGGAGTTGTGATCGTGCATTTATACATTAACGTTCGCATAAAGTTCACATCTAATTAGCCCTAAATAAAAAGCACTTTTTGAAAATTTCTTTTCATTTTCTAGTAGCGCTATGTGTTAGCTTTCCAACGCATCTTGTTTCACTTAAAAATCATTTTTTTAGCCCAAGATATGATCAAAATACTATAGGTATGCCGAAAACTACCTTTCTTTCAAGAACTTTGGAATGGTTCTATCACAATGCACCACTGTCATTTCCTTTGAGCTTTTGGAACCTTTCTTTCAAGAACTTTGGAATGGTTCTATCACAAAAGTTGTAGCTAACTCACTTACCTTTCCAAAAGCAAAAGATTCACTTTCTGGAGGTTCATACATGGGGAGTAGTGATTTGTGCATTTGTACATTAACGTTCATATAAATTTCGCATACAATAGGCCCAATAAAAAGCACTTTTTGAAATTTCAACTTTTTGAACATTTTGTATACTTTTCCAGTAGCCCTGTGTTTCAGCTTTGCAATGAATCTAGTTTCACCTAAAAATCATTTTTCATAGCCCAAGTTATGACCAAAATACTAAAGCTATGCTGGAAAGTACCTCAAAATCCACCATAGTCACTTCCGTTGAGCTTTTGGCCACTTTCTTGCAAGAAATTTGGAATGGTTCCAACATAAAAGTTGTAGCTAATTCACTTAGATTTCTAAGAATATTCGAGTCACTTCGGGGAGATTCCTACAGAAGGAGTTGTGATCGTGCATTTATACATTAACGTTCGCATAAAGTTCACATCTAATTAGCCCTAAATAAAAAGCACTTTTTGAAAATTTCTTTTCATTTTCTAGTAGCGCTATGTGTTAGCTTTCCAACGCATCTTGTTTCACTTAAAAATCATTTTTTTAGCCCAAGATATGATCAAAATACTATAGGTATGCCGAAAACTACCTTTCTTTCAAGAACTTTGGAATGGTTCTATCACAATGCACCACTGTCATTTCCTTTGAGCTTTTGGAACCTTTCTTTCAAGAACTTTGGAATGGTTCTATCACAAAAGTTGTAGCTAACTCACTTACCTTTCCAAAAGCAAAAGATTCACTTTCTGGAGGTTCATACATGGGGAGTAGTGATTTGTGCATTTGTACATTAACATTCATATAAATTTCGCATACAATAGGCCCAATAAAAAGCACTTTTTGAAATTTCAACTTTTTGAACATTTTGTATCCTTTTCCAGTAGCCCTGTGTGTTAGCTTTGCAATGCATCTAGTTTCACCTAAAAATCATTTTTGAAGCCCAAGTTATGACCAAAATACTAAAGGTATGTTGGAAAGTACCTCAAAATGCACCATATTCACTTCCGTTGAGCTTTTGGCCACTTTCTTGCAAGAAATTTGGAATGGGTCCAACATAAAAGTTGTAGCTAATTCACTTAGATTTCTAAGAATATTCGAGTCACTTCGGGGAGATTCCTACAGAAGGAGTTGTGATCGTGCATTTATACATTAACGTTCGTATAAAGTTCACATCTAATTAGCCCTAAATAAAAAGCACTTTTTGAAAATTTCTTTTTATTTTCTAGTAGCCCTATGTGTTAGCTTTCCAACGCATCTTGTTTCACTTAAAAATCATTTTTTTAGCCCAAGATATGATCAAAATACTATAGGTATGCCGAAAACTACCTTACAATTCACCACGGTCATTTCCTTTGAGCTTTTGGAACCTTTCTTTCAAGAACTTTGGAATGGTTCTATCACAAAAGTTGTAGCTAACTCACTTACCTTTCCAAAAGCAAAAGATTCACTTTGTGGAGGTTCATACATGGGGAGTAGTGATTTGTGAATTTGTACAAGTTCATATAAATTTCGCATACAATAGGCCCAACAAAAAGCACTTTTTGAAATTTCAACTTTTTGAACATTTTGTATCCTTTTCCAGTAGCCCTGTGTGTTAGATTTGCAATGCATCTAGTTTCACCTAAAAATCATTTTTGTAGCCCAAGTTATGACCAAAATACTAAAGGTATGTTGGAAAGTACCTCAAAATGCACCATATTCACTTCCGTTGAGCTTTTGGCCACTTTCTTGCAAGAAATTTGGAATGGTTCCAACATAAAAGTTGTAGCTAATTCACTTAGCTTTCTAAAAAATATTCGAGTCACTTCGGGGAGATTCCTACAGTAGGAGTTGTCATCGTGCATTTATACATTAACCTTCGTATAAAGTTCACATCTAATTAGCCCTAAATAAAAAGCACTTTTTGAAAATTTCTTTTCATTTTCTAGTAGCCCTACGTGTAGCTTTCGAACGCATCTTATTTCACTTAAAAATCATTTTTTTAGCCCAAGATATGATTAAAATACTAAAGGTATGCCGAAAACTACCTTACAATGCACCACTGTCATTTCCTTTGAGCTTTTGGAACCTTTCTTGCAAGAACTTTTGAATGGTTCTATCACAAAAGTTCTAGCTAACTCACTTACCTTTCCAAAAATAAAAAGATTCACTTTGTGGAGGTTCCTACATGGGGAGTAGTGATTTGTGCATTCGTACATTAACGTTCATATAAATGTCGCATACAATAGGCCCCAATAAAAAGCACCTTTTGAAATTTCAACTTTTTGAACATTTTGTATACGTTTCCAGTAGCCCTGTGTGTTAGCTTTGCAATGCATCTAGTTTCACCTAAAAATCATTTTTGTAGCCCAAGTTATGACCAAAATACTAAAGGTATGCTGGAAAGTACCTAAAAATGCACCATATTCACTTCCGTTGAGCTTTTGGCAACTTTCTTGCAAGAAATTTGGAATGGTTCCAACATAAAAGTTGTAGCTAATTCACTTAGCTTTCTAAAATTATTTGAGTCACTTCGGGGAGATTCCTACAGTAGGAGTTGTGATCGTGCATTTATACATTAACGTTCGTATAAAGTTCACATCTAATTAACCCTAAATAAAAAGCACTTTTTGAAAATTTCTTTTCATTTTCTAGTAGCCCTACGTATTATCTTTCCAACGCATCTTGTTTAACTTAAAAATCATTTTTTTAGCCCAAGATATGATTAAAATACTAAAGGTATGCCGAAAACTACCTTACAATGCACCACTGTCATTTCCTTTGAGCTTTTGGAACCTTTCTTGCAAGAACTTTTGAATGGTTCTATCAGAAAAATTCTAGCTAACTCACTTACCTTTCCAAAAACAAAAGATTCACTTTGTGGAGGTTCAGACATGGGGAGTAGTGATTTGTGCATTTGTACATTAACGTTCATATAAATTTCGCATACAATAGGCCCAATAAAAAGCACTTTTTGAACATTTTGTATCCTTTTCCAGTAGCCCTGTGTGTTAGCTTTGCAATGCATCTAGTTTCACCTAAAAATCATTTTTGTAGCCCAAGTTATGACCAAAATACTAAAGGTATGCTGGAAAGTACCTCAAAATGCACCATATTCACTTCCGTTGAGCTTTTTGCCACTTTCTTGCAAGAAATTTGGAACGGTTTCAACATAAAAGTTGTAGCTAATTCACTTAGCTTTCTAAAAATATTTGAGTCACTTCGGGGAGATTCCTACAGTAGGAGTTGTGATCGTGCATTTATACATTAACGTTCGTATAAAGTTCACATCTAATTAGCCCTAAATAAAAAGCACTTTTTGAAAATTTCTTTTCATTTTCTAGTAGCCCTACGTGTTAGCTTTCCAACACATCTTGTTTCACTTAAAAATCATGTTTTTAGCCCAAGATATGATTAAAATACTATAGGTATGCCGAAAACTACCTTACAATGCACCACTGTCATTTCCTTTGAGCTTTTGGAACCTTTCTTGCAAGAACTTTGGAATGGTTCTATCACAAAAGTTGTAGCTAACTCACTTACCTTTCCAAAAACAAAAGATTCACTTTGTAGAGGTTCCTTCATGGGGAGTAGTGATTTGTGCATTTGTACATTAACGTTCATATAAATTTCGCATACAATAGGCCCCAATAAAAAGCACTTTTTGAAATTTCAACTTTTTGAACATTTTGTATACTTTTCCAGTAGCCCTGTGTTTCATCTTTGCAATGCATCTAGTTTCACCTAAAAATCATTTTTGTAGCCCAAGTTATGACCAAAATACTAAAGGTATGCTGGAAAGTACCTCAAAATGCACCATATTCACTTCCGTTGAGCTTTTTGCCACTTTCTTGCAAGAAATTTGGAACGGTTCCAACATAAAAGTTGTAGCTAATTCACTTAGCTTTCTAAAAATATTTGAGTCACTTCGGGGAGATTCCTACAGTAGGAGTTGTGATCGTGCATTTATACATTAACGTTCGTATAAAGTTCACATCTAATTAGCCCTAAATAAAAAGCACTTTTTGAAAATTTCTTTTCATTTTCTAGTAGCCCTACGTGTTAGCTTTCCAACGCATCTTGTTTCACTTAAAAATCATGTTTTTAGCCCAAGATATGATTAAAATACTATAGGTATGCCGAAAACTACCTTACAATGCACCACTGTCATTTCCTTTGAGCTTTTGGAACCTTTCTTGCAAGAACTTTGGAATGGTTCTATCACAAAAGTTGTAGCTAACTCACTTACCTTTCCAAAAACAAAAGATTCACTTTGTAGAGGTTCCTTCATGGGGAGTAGTGATTTGTGCATTTGTACATTAACGTTCATATAAATTTCGCATACAATAGGCCCCAATAAAAAGCACTTTTTGAAATTTCAAGTTTTTGAACATTTTGTATACTTTTCCAGTAGCCCTATGTTTTAGCTTTGCAATGCATCTAGTTTCACCTAAAAATCATTTTTGTAGCCCAAGTTATGACCAAAATACTAAAGGTATGCTGGAAAGTACCTCAAAATGCACCATATTCACTTCCGTTGAGCTTTTTGCCACTTTCTTGCAAGAAATTTGGAACGGTTCCAACATAAAAGTTGTAGCTAATTCACTTAGCTTTCTAAAAATATTTGAGTCACTTCGGGGAGATTCCTACAGTAGGAGTTGTGATCGTGCATTTATACATTAACGTTCGTATAAAGTTCACATCTAATTAGCCCTAAATAAAAAGCACTTTTTGAAAATTTCTTTTCATTTTCTAGTAGCCCTACGTGTTAGCTTTCCAACGCATCTTGTTTCACTTAAAAATCATGTTTTTAGCCCAAGATATGATTAAAATACTATAGGTATGCCGAAAACTACCTTACAATGCACCACTGTCATTTCCTTTGAGCTTTTGGAACCTTTCTTGCAAGAACTTTGGAATGGTTCTATCACAAAAGTTGTAGCTAACTCACTTACCTTTCCAAAAACAAAAGATTCACTTTGTAGAGGTTCCTTCATGGGGAGTAGTGATTTGTGCATTTATACATTAACGTTCATATAAATTTCGCATACAATAGGCCCCAATAAAAAGCACTTTTTGAAATTTCAAGTTTTTGAACATTTTGTATACTTTTCCAGTAGCCCTATGTTTTAGCTTTGCAATGCATCTAGTTTCACCTAAAAATCATTTTTGTAGCCCAAGTTATGACCAAAATACTAAAGGTATGCTGGAAAGTACCTCAAAATGCACCATATTCACTTCCGTTGAGCTTTTTGCCACTTTCTTGCAAGAAATTTGGAACGGTTCCAACATAAAAGTTGTAGCTAATTCACTTAGCTTTCTAAAAATATTTGAGTCACTTCGGGGAGATTCCTACAGTAGGAGTTGTGATCGTGCATTTATACATTAACGTTCGTATAAAGTTCACATCTAATTAACACTAAATAAAAAGCACTTTTTGAAAATTTCTTTTCATTTTCTAGTAGCCCTAAGTGTTAGCTTTCCAACGCATCTTGTTTCACTTAAAAATCATGTTTTTAGCCCAAGATATGATTAAAATACTAAAGGTATGCCGAAAACTACCTTACAATGCACCACTGTCATTTCCTTTGAGCTTTTGGAACCTTTCTTGCAACAACTCTGGAATGGTTCTATGACAATAGTTGTAGCTAACTCACTTACCTTTCCAATAACAAAAGATTCACTTTGTGGAGGTTCATACATGGGAGTAGTGATTTGTGCATTTGTACATTAACGTTCATATAAATTTCGCATACAATAGGCCCAATAAAAAGCACTTTTTGAAATTTCAACTTTTTGAACATTTTGTATCCTTTTCCAGTAGCCCTGTGTGTTAGCTTTGCAATGCATCTAGTTTCACCTAAAAATCATTTTTGTAGCCCAAGTTATGACCAAAATACTAAAGGTATGTTGGAAAGTACCTCAAAATGCACCATATTCAATTCCGTTGAGCTTTTGGCCACTTTCTTGCAAGAAATTTGGAATGGTTCCAACACAAAAGTTGTAGCTAATTCACTTAGCTTTCTAAAAATTTTCGAGTCACTTCGGGGAGATTCCTACAGTAGGAGTTGTGATCGTGCATTTATACATTAACCTTCGTATAAAGTTCACATCTAATTAGCCCTAAATAAAAAGCACTTTTTGAAAATTTCTTTTCATTTTCTAGTAGCCCTACGTATTATCTTTCCAACGCATCTTGTTTAACTTAAAAATCATTTTTTTAGCCCAAGATATGATTAAAATACTAAAGGTATGCCGAAAACTACCTTACAATGCACCACTGTCATTTCCTTTGAGCTTTTGGAACCTTTCTTGCAAGAACTTTTGAATGGTTCTATCAGAAAAATTCTAGCTAACTCACTTACCTTTCCAAAAACAAAAGATTCACTTTGTGGAGGTTCAGACATGGGGAGTAGTGATTTGTGCATTTGTACATTAACGTTCATATAAATTTCGCATACAATAGGCCCAATAAAAAGCACTTTTTGAACATTTTGTATCCTTTTCCAGTAGCCCTGTGTGTTAGCTTTGCAATGCATCTAGTTTCACCTAAAAATCATTTTTGTAGCCAAAGTTATGACCAAAATACTAAAGGTATGCTGGAAAGTACCTCAAAATGCACCATGTTCACTTCCGTTGAGCATTTTGCCACTTTCTTTCAAGAAATTTGGAACGGTTTCAACATAAAAGTTGTAGCTAATTCACTTAGCTTTCTAAAAATATTTGAGTCACTTCGGGGAGATTCCTACAGTAGGAGTTGTGATCGTGCATTTATACATTAACGTTCGTATAAAGTTCACATCTAATTAGCCCTAAATAAAAAGCACTTTTTGAAAATTTCTTTTCATTTTCTAGTAGCCCTACGTGTTAGCTTTCCAACACATCTTGTTTCACTTAAAAATCATGTTTTTAGCCCAAGATATGATTAAAATACTATAGGTATGCCGAAAACTACCTTACAATGCACCACTGTCATTTCCTTTGAGCTTTTGGAACCTTTCTTGCAAGAACTTTGGAATGGTTCTATCACAAAAGTTGTAGCTAACTCACTTACCTTTCCAAAAACAAAAGATTCACTTTGTAGAGGTTCCTTCATGGGGAGTAGTGATTTGTGCATTTGTACATTAACGTTCATATAAATTTCGCATACAATAGGCCCCAATAAAAAGCACTTTTTGAAATTTCAACTTTTTGAACATTTTGTATACTTTTCCAGTAGCCCTGTGTTTTAGCTTTGCAATGCATCTAGTTTCACCTAAAAATCATTTTTGTAGCCCAAGTTATGACCAAAATACTAAAGGTATGCTGGAAAGTACCTCAAAATGCACCATATTCACTTCCGTTGAGCTTTTTGCCACTTTCTTGCAAGAAATTTGGAACGGTTCCAACATAAAAGTTGTAGCTAATTCACTTAGCTTTCTAAAAATATTTGAGTCACTTCGGGGAGATTCCTACAGTAGGAGTTGTGATCGTGCATTTATACATTAACGTTCGTATAAAGTTCACATCTAATTAGCCCCAAATAAAAAGCACTTTTTGAAATTTTCTTTTCATTTTCTAGTAGCCCTACGTGTTAGCTTTCCAACGCATCTTGTTTCACTTAAAAATCATGTTTTTAGCCCAAGATATGATTAAAATACTATAGGTATGCCGAAAACTACCTTACAATGCACCACTGTCATTTCCTTTGAGCTTTTGGAACCTTTCTTGCAAGAACTTTGGAATGGTTCTATCACAAAAGTTGTAGCTAACTCACTTACCTTTCCAAAAACAAAATATTCACTTTGTAGAGGTTCCTTCATGGGGAGTAGTGATTTGTGCATTTGTACATTAACGTTCATATAAATTTCGCATACAATAGGCCCCAATAAAAAGCACTTTTTGAAATTTCAAGTTTTTGAACATTTTGTATAGTTTTCTAGTAGCCCTATGTTTTAGCTTTGCAATGCATCTAGTTTCACCTAAAAATCATTTTTGTAGCCCAAGTTATGACCAAAATACTAAAGGTATGCTGGAAAGTACCTCAAAATGCACCATATTCACTTCCGTTGAGCTTTTTGCCACTTTCTTGCAAGAAATTTGGAACGGTTCCAACATAAAAGTTGTAGCTAATTCACTTAGCTTTCTAAAAATATTTGAGTCACTTCGGGGAGATTCCTACAGTAGGAGTTGTGATCGTGCATTTATACATTAACGTTCGTATAAAGTTCACATCTAATTAGCCCTAAATAAAAAGCACTTTTTGAAAATTTCTTTTCATTTTCTAGTAGCCCTACGTGTTAGCTTTCCAACGCATCTTGTTTCACTTAAAAATCATGTTTTTAGCCCAAGATATGATTAAAATACTATAGGTATGCCGAAAACTACCTTACAATGCACCACTGTCATTTCCTTTGAGCTTTTGGAACCTTTCTTGCAAGAACTTTGGAATGGTTCTATCACAAAAGTTGTAGCTAACTCACTTACCTTTCCAAAAACAAAAGATTCACTTTGTAGAGGTTCCTTCATGGGGAGTAGTGATTTGTGCATTTGTACATTAACGTTCATATAAATTTCGCATACAATAGGCCCCAATAAAAAGCACTTTTTGAAATTTCAACTTTTTGAACATTTTGTATACTTTTCCAGTAGCCCTATGTTTTAGCTTTGCAATGCATCTAGTTTCACCTAAAAATCATTTTTGTAGCCCAATTTATGACCAAAATACTAAAGGTATGCTGGAAAGTACCTAAAAATGCACCATATTCACTTCCGTTGAGCTTTTGGCCACTTTCTTGCAAGAAATTTGGAATGGTTCCAACATAAAAGTTGTAGCTAAATCACTTAGCTTTCTAAAAATATTTGAGTCACTTCGGGGAGATTCCTACAGTAGGAGTTGTGATCGTGCATTTATACATTAACGTTCGTATAAAGTTCACATCTAATTAACCCTAAATAAAAAGCACTTTTTGAAAATTTCTTTTCATTTTCTAGTAGCCCTATGTGTTAGCTTTCCAACGCATCTTGTTTCACTTAAAAATCATGTTTTTAGCCCAAGATATGATTAAAATACTAAAGGTATGCCGAAAACTACCTTACAATGCACCACTGTCATTTCCTTTGAGCTTTTGGAACCTTTCTTGCAACAACTCTGGAATGGTTCTATCACAAAAGTTGTAGCTAACTCACTTACCTTTCCAATAACAAAAGATTCACTTTGTGGAGGTTCATACATGGGAGTAGTGATTTGTGCATTTGTACATTAACGTTCATATAAATTTCGCATACAATAGGCCCAATAAAAAGCACTTTTTGAAATTTCCACTTTTTGAACATTTTGTATCCTTTTCCAGTAGCCCTGTGTGTTAGCTTTGCAATGCATCTAGTTTCACCTAAAAATCATTTTTGTAGCCCAAGTTATGACCAAAATACTAAAGGTATGTTGGAAAGTACCTCAAAATGCACCATATTCAATTCCGTTGAGCTTTTGGCCACTTTCTTGCAAGAAATTTGGAATGGTTCCAACACAAAAGTTGTAGCTAATTCACTTAGCTTTCTAAAAATTTTCGAGTCACTTCGGGGAGATTCCTACAGTAGGAGTTGTGATCGTGCATTTATACATTAACCTTCGTATAAAGTTCACATCTAATTAGCCCTAAATAAAAAGCACTTTTTGAAAATTTCTTTTCATTTTCTAGTAGCCCTACGTATTATCTTTCCAACACATCTTGTTTAACTTAAAAATCATTTTTTTAGCCCAAGATATGATTAAAATACTAAAGGTATGCCGAAAACTACCTTACAATGCACCACTGTCATTTCCTTTGAGCTTTTGGAACCTTTCTTGCAAGAACTTTTGAATGGTTCTATCAGAAAAATTCTAGCTAACTCACTTACCTTTCCAAAAACAAAAGATTCACTTTGTGGAGGTTCAGACATGGGGAGTAGTGATTTGTGCATTTGTACATTAACGTTCATATAAATTTCGCATACAATAGGCCCAATAAAAAGCACTTTTTGAACATTTTGTATCCTTTTCCAGTAGCCCTGTGTGTTAGCTTTGCAATGCATCTAGTTTCACCTAAAAATCATTTTTGTAGCCCAAGTTATGACCAAAATACTAAAGGTATGCTGGAAAGTACCTCAAAATGCACCATATTCACTTCCGTTGAGCTTTTTGCCACTTTCTTGCAAGAAATTTGGAACGGTTTCAACATAAAAGTTGTAGCTAATTCACTTAGCTTTCTAAAAATATTTGAGTCACTTCAGGGAGATTCCTACAGTAGGAGTTGTGATCGTGCATTTATACATTAACGTTCGTATAAAGTTCACATCTAATTAGCCCTAAATAAAAAGCACTTTTTGAAAATTTCTTTTCATTTTCTAGTAGCCCTACGTGTTAGCTTTCCAACGCATCTTGTTTCACTTAAAAATCATGTTTTTAGCCCAAGATATGATTAAAATACTATAGGTATGCCGAAAACTACCTTACAATGCACCACTGTCATTTCCTTTGAGCTTTTGGAACCTTTCTTGCAAGAACTTTGGAATGGTTCTATCACAAAAGTTGTAGCTAACTCACTTACCTTTCCAAAAACAAAAGATTCACTTTGTAGAGGTTCCTTCATGGGGAGTAGTGATTTGTGCATTTGTACATTAACGTTCATATAAATTTCGCATACAATAGGCCCCAATAAAAAGCACTTTTTGAAATTTCAAGTTTTTGAACATTTTGTATACTTTTCCAGTAGCCCTATGTTTTAGCTTTGCAATGCATCTAGTTTCACCTAAAAATCATTTTTGTAGCCCAAGTTATGACCAAAATACTAAAGGTATGCTGGAAAGTACCTAAAAATGCACCATATTCACTTCCGTTGAGCTTTTGGCAACTTTCTTGCAAGAAATTTGGAATGGTTCCAACATAAAAGTTGTAGCTAAATCACTTAGCTTTCTAAAAATATTTGAGTCACTTCGGGGAGATTCCTACAGTAGGAGTTGTGATCGTGTATTTATACATTAACGTTCGTATAAAGTTCACATCTAATTAACCCTAAATAAAAAGCACTTTTTGAAAATTTCTTTTTATTTTCTAGTAGCCCTATGTGTTAGCTTTCCAACGCATCTTGTTTCACTTAAAAATCATGTTTTTAGCCCAAGATATGATTAAAATACTAAAGGTATGCCGAAAACTACCTTACAATGCACCACTGTCATTTCCTTTGAGCTTTTGGAACCTTTCTTGCAACAACTCTGGAATGGTTCTATCACAAAAGTTGTAGCTAACTCACTTACCTTTCCAATAACAAAAGATTCACTTTGTGGAGGTTCATACGTGGGAGTAGTGATTTGTGCATTTGTACATTAACGTTCATATAAATTTCGCATACAATAGGCCCAATAAAAAGCACTTTTTGAAATTTCAACTTTTTGAACATTTTGTATCCTTTTCCAGTAGCCCTATGTGTTAGCTTTGCAATGCATCTAGTTTCACCTAAAAATCATTTTTGTAGCCCAAGTTATGACCAAAATACTAAAGGTATGTTGGAAAGTACCTCAAAATGCACCATATTCAATTCCGTTGAGCTTTTGGCCACTTTCTTGCAAGAAATTTGGAATGGTTCCAACACAAAAGTTGTAGCTAATTCACTTAGCTTTCTAAAAATTTTCGAGTCACTTCGGGGAGATTCCTACAGTAGGAGTTGTGATCGTGCATTTATACATTAACCTTCGTATAAAGTTCACATCTAATTAGCCCTAAATAAAAAGCACTTTTTGAAAATTTCTTTTCATTTTCTAGTAGCCCTACGTATTATCTTTCCAACTCATCTTGTTTAACTTAAAAATCATTTTTTTTGCCCAAGATATGATTAAAATACTAAAGGTATGCCGAAAACTACCTTACAATGCACCACTGTCATTTCCTTTGAGCTTTTGGAACCTTTCTTGCAAGAACTTTTGAATGGTTCTATCAGAAAAATTCTAGCTAACTCACTTACCTTTCCAAAAACAAAAGATTCACTTTGTGGAGGTTCAGACATGGGGAGTAGTGATTTGTGCATTTGTACATTAACGTTCATATAAATTTCGCATACAATAGGCCCAATAAAAAGCACTTTTTGAACATTTTGTATCCTTTTCCAGTAGCCCTGTGTGTTAGCTTTGCAATGCATCTAGTTTCACCTAAAAATCATTTTTGTAGCCCAAGTTATGACCAAAATACTAAAGGTATGTTGGAAAGTACCTCAAAATGCACCATATTCAATTCCGTTGAGCTTTTGGCCACTTTCTTGCAAGAAATTTGGAATGGTTCCAACACAAAAGTTGTAGCTAATTCACTTAGCTTTCTAAAAATTTTCGAGTCACTTCGGGGAGATTCCTACAGTAGGAGTTGTGATCGTGCATTTATACATTAACCTTCGTATAAAGTTCACATCTAATTAGCCCTAAATAAAAAGCACTTTTTGAAAATTTCTTTTCATTTTCTAGTAGCCCTACGTATTATCTTTCCAACGCATCTTGTTTAACTTAAAAATCATTTTTTTAGCCCAAGATATGATTAAAATACTAAAGGTATGCCGAAAACTACCTTACAATGCACCACTGTCATTTCCTTTGAGCTTTTGGAACCTTTCTTGCAAGAACTTTTGAATGGTTCTATCAGAAAAATTCTAGCTAACTCACTTACCTTTCCAAAAACAAAAGATTCACTTTGTGGAGGTTCAGACATGGGGAGTAGTGATTTGTGCATTTGTACATTAACGTTCATATAAATTTCGCATACAATAGGCCCAATAAAAAGCACTTTTTGAACATTTTGTATCCTTTTCCAGTAGCCCTGTGTGTTAGCTTTGCGATGCATCTAGTTTCACCTAAAAATCATTTTTGTAGCCCAAGTTATGACCAAAATACTAAAGGTATGCTGGAAAGTACCTCAAAATGCACCATATTCACTTCCGTTGAGCTTTTTGCCACTTTCTTGCAAGAAATTTGGAATGGTTTCAACATAAAAGTTGTAGCTAATTCACTTAGCTTTCTAAAAATATTTGAGTCACTTCGGGGAGATTCCTACAGTAGGAGTTGTGATCGTGCATTTATACATTAACGTTCGTATAAAGTTCATATCTAATTAGCCCTAAATAAAAAGCACTTTTTGAAAATTTCTTTTCATTTTCTAGTAGCCCTACGTGTTAGCTTTCCAACACATCTTGTTTCACTTAAAAATCATGTTTTTAGCCCAAGATATGATTAAAATACTATAGGTATGCCGAAAACTACCTTACAATGCACCACTGTCATTTCCTTTGAGCTTTTGGAACCTTTCTTGCAAGAACTTTGGAATGGTTCTATCACAAAAGTTGTAGCTAACTCACTTACCTTTCCAAAAACAAAAGATTCACTTTGTAGAGGTTCCTTCATGGGGAGTAGTGATTTGTGCATTTGTACATTAACGTTCATATAAATTTCGCATACAATAGGCCCCAATAAAAAGCACTTTTTGAAATTTCAAGTTTTTGAACATTTTGTATACTTTTCCAGTAGCCCTGTGTTTTAGCTTTGCAATGCATCTAGTTTCACCTAAAAATCATTTTTGTAGCCCAAGTTATGACCAAAATACTAAAGGTATGCTGGAAAGTACCTCAAAATGCACCATATTCACTTCCGTTGAGCTTTTTGCCACTTTCTTGCAAGAAATTTGGAACGGTTCCAACATAAAAGTTGTAGCTAATTCACTTAGCTTTCTAAAAATATTTGAGTCACTTCGGGGAGATTCCTACAGTAGGAGTTGTGATCGTGCATTTATACATTAACGTTCGTATAAAGTTCACATCTAATTAGCCCTAAATAAAAAGCACTTTTTGAAAATTTCTTTTCATTTTCTAGTAGCCCTACGTGTTAGCTTTCCAACGCATCTTGTTTCACTTAAAAATCATGTTTTTAGCACAAGATATGATTAAAATACTATAGGTATGCCGAAAACTACCTTACAATGCACCACTGTCATTTCCTTTGAGCTTTTGGAACCTTTCGTGCAAGAACTTTGGAATGGTTCTATCACAAAAGTTGTAGCTAACTCACTTACCTTTCCAAAAACAAAAGATTCACTTCGTGGAGGTTCCTACATGGGGATTAGTGATTTGTGCATTTGTACATTAACGTTCATATAAATTTCGCATACAATAGGCCCCAATAAAAAGCACTTTTTGAAATTTCAACATTTTGAACATTTTGTATACGTTTCCAGTAGCCCTGTGTGTTATCTTTGCAATGCATCTAGTTTCACCTAAAAATCATTTTTGTAGCCCAAGTAATGACCAAAATACTAAAGGTATGCTGGAAAGTACCTCAAAATGCACCATATTCAATTCCGTTGAGCTTTTGGCCACTTTCTTGCAAGAAATTTGGAATGGTTCCAACACAAAAGTTGTAGCTAATTCACTTAGCTTTCTAAAAATATTTGAGTCACTTCGTGGAGATTCCTACAGTAGGAGTTGTGATCGTGCATTTATACATTAACGTTCATATAAAGTTCACATCTAATTAACCCTAAATAAAAAGCACTTTTTGAAAATTTCTTTTCATTTTCTAGTAGCCCTATGTGTTAGCTTTCCAACGCATCTTGTTTCACTTAAAAATCATGTTTTTAGCCCAAGATATGATTAAAATACTATAGGTATGCCGAAAACTACCTTACAATGCACCACTGTCATTTCCTTTGAGCTTTTGGAACCTTTCTTGCAAGAACTCTGGAATGGTTCTATCACAAAAGTTGTAGCTAACTCACTTACCTTTCCAAAAATAAAAGATTCACTTTGTGGAGGTTCATACATGGGGAGTAGTGATTTGTGCATTTGTACATTAACGTTCATATAAATTTCGCATACAATAGGCCCAATAAAAAGCACTTTTTGAAATTTCAACTTTTTGAACATTTTGTATCCTTTTCCAGTAGCCCTGTGTGTTAGCTTTGCAATGCATCTAGTTTCACCTAAAAATCATTTTTGTAGCCCATGTTATGACCAAAATACTAAAGGTATGTTGGAAAGTACCTCAAAATGCACCATATTCAATTCCGTTGAGCTTTTGGCCACTTTCTTGCAAAAAATTTGGAATGGTTCCAACACAAAAGTTGTAGCTAATTCACTTAGCTTTCTAAAAATATTCGAGTCACTTCGGGGAGATTCCTACAGTAGGAGTTGTCATCGTGCATTTATACATTAACCTTCGTATAAAGTTCACATCTAATTAGCCCTAAATAAAAAGCACTTTTTGAAAATTTCTTTTCATTTTCTAGTAGCCCTACGTATTAGCTTTCCAACGCATCTTGTTTAACTTAAAAATCATTTTTTTAGCCCAAGATATGATTAAAATACTAAAGGTATGCCGAAAACTACCTTACAATGCACCACTGTCATTTCCTTTGAGCTTTTGGAACCTTTCATGCAAGAATTTTTGAATGATTCTATCACAAAAGTTCTAGCTAACTCACTTACCTTTCCAAAAACAAAAGATTCACTTTGTGGAGGTTCAGACATGGGGAGTAGTGATTTGTGCATTTGTACATTAACGTTCATATAAATTTCGCATACAATAGGCCTAATAAAAAGCACTTTTTGAACATTTTGTATCCTTTTCCAGTAGCCTTGTGTGTTAGCTTTGCAATGCATCTAGTTTCACCTAAAAATCATTTTTGTAGCCCAAGTTATGACCAAAATACTAAAGGTATGCTGGAAAGTACCTCAAAATGCACCATATTCACTTCCGTTGAGCTTTTTGCCACTTTCTTGCAAGAAATTTGGAACGGTTCCAACATAAAAGATGTAGCTAATTCACTTAGCTTTCTAAAAATATTTGAGTCACTTCGGGGAGATTCCTACAGTAGGAGTTGTGATCGTGCATTTATACATTAACGTTCGTATAAAGTTCACATCTAATTAGCCCTAAATAAAAAGCACTTTTTGAAAATTTCTTTTCATTTTCTAGTAGCCCTACGTGTTAGCTTTCCAACGCATCTTGTTTCACTTAAAAATCATATTTTTAGCCCAAGATATGATTAAAATACTATAGGTATGCCGAAAACTACCTTACAATGCACCACTGTCATTTCCTTTGAGCTTTTGGAACCTTTCTTGCAAGAACTTTGGAATGGTTCTATCACAAAAGTTGTAGCTAACTCACTTACCTTTCCAAAAACAAAAGATTCACTTTGTAGAGGTTCCTTCATGGAGAGTAGTGATTTGTGCATTTGTACATTAACGTTCATATAAATTTCGCATACAATAGGCCCAATAAAAAGCACTTTTTGAAATTTCAACTTTTTGAACATTTTGTATCCTTTTCCAGTAGCCCTGTGTGTTAGCTTTGCAATGCATCTAGTTTCACCTAAAAATCATTTTTGTAGCCCATGTTATGACCAAAATACTAAAGGTATGTTGGAAAGTACCTCAAAATGCACCATATTCAATTCCGTTGAGCTTTTGGCCACTTTCTTGCAAAAAATTTGGAATGGTTCCAACACAAAAGTTGTAGCTAATTCACTTAGCTTTCTAAAAATATTCGAGTCACTTCGGGGAGATTCCTACAGTAGGAGTTGTCATCGTGCATTTATACATTAACCTTCGTATAAAGTTCACATCTAATTAGCCCTAAATAAAAAGCACTTTTTGAAAATTTCTTTTCATTTTCTAGTAGCCCTACGTATTAGCTTTCCAACGCATCTTGTTTAACTTAAAAATCATTTTTTTAGCCCAAGATATGATTAAAATACTAAAGGTATGCCGAAAACTACCTTACAATGCACCACTGTCATTTCCTTTGAGCTTTTGGAACCTTTCTTGCAAGAATTTTTGAATGATTCTATCACAAAAGTTCTAGCTAACTCACTTACCTTTCCAAAAACAAAAGATTCACTTTGTGGAGGTTCAGACATGGGGAGTAGTGATTTGTGCATTTGTACATTAACGTTCATATAAATTTCGCATACAATAGGCCTAATAAAAAGCACTTTTTGAACATTTTGTATCCTTTTCCAGTAGCCTTGTGTGTTAGCTTTGCAATGCATCTAGTTTCACCTAAAAATCATTTTTGTAGCCCAAGTTATGACCAAAATACTAAAGGTATGCTGGAAAGTACCTCAAAATGCACCATATTCACTTCCGTTGAGCTTTTTGCCACTTTCTTGCAAGAAATTTGGAACGGTTCCAACATAAAAGATGTAGCTAATTCACTTAGCTTTCTAAAAATATTTGAGTCACTTCGGGGAGATTCCTACAGTAGGAGTTGTGATCGTGCATTTATACATTAACGTTCGTATAAAGTTCACATCTAATTAGCCCTAAATAAAAAGCACTTTTTGAAAATTTCTTTTCATTTTCTAGTAGCCCTACGTGTTAGCTTTCCAACGCATCTTGTTTCACTTAAAAATCATGTTTTTAGCCCAAGATATGATTAAAATACTATAGGTATGCCGAAAACTACCTTACAATGCACCACTGTCATTTCCTTTGAGCTTTTGGAACCTTTCTTGCAAGAACATTGGAATGGTTCTATCACAAAAGTTGTACCTAACTCACTTACCTTTCCAAAAACAAAAGATTCACTTTGTGGAGGTTCCTACATGGGAAGTAGTGATTTGTGCATTTGTACATTAACGTTCATATAAATTTCGCATACAATAGGCCCCAAAAAAAAGCACTTTTTGAAATTTCAACTTTTTAAACATTTTGTATACTTTTCCAGTAGCCCTGTGTTTTAGCTTTGCAATGCATCTAGTTTCACCTAAAAATCATTTTTGTAGCCCAAGTTATGACCAAAATACTAAAGGTATGCTGGAAAGTACCTCAAAATGCACCATATTCACTTCCGTTGAGCTTTTTGCCACTTTCTTGCAAGAAAGTTGGAACGGTTCCAACATAAAAGTTGTAGCTAATTCACTTAGCTTTCTAAAAATATTTGAGTCACTTCGGGGAGATTCCTACAGTAGGAGTTGTGATCGTGCATTTATACATTAACGTTCGTATAAAGTTCACATCTAATTAGCCCTAAATAAAAAGCACTTTTTGAAAATTTCTTTTCATTTTCTAGTAGCCCTACGTGTTAGCTTTCCAACGCATCTTGTTTCACTTAAAAATTATGTTTTTAACCCAAGATATGATTAAAATACTATAGGTATGCCGAAAACTACCTTACAATGCACCACTGTCATTTCCTTTGAGCTTTTGGAACCTTTCTTGCAAGAACATTGGAATGGTTCTATCACAAAAGTTGTACCTAACTCACTTACCTTTCCAAAAACAAAAGATTCACTTTGTGGAGGTTCCTACATGGGAAGTAGTGATTTGTGCATTTGTACATTAACGTTCATATAAATTTCGCATACAATAGGCCCCAAAAAAAAGCACTTTTTGAAATTTCAACTTTTTAAACATTTTGTATACTTTTCCAGTAGCCCTGTGTTTTAGCTTTGCAATGCATCTAGTTTCACCTAAAAATCATTTTTGTAGCCCAAGTTATGACCAAAATACTAAAGGTATGCTGGAAAGTACCTCAAAATGCACCATATTCACTTCCGTTGAGCTTTTTGCCACTTTCTTGCAAGAAAGTTGGAACGGTTCCAACATAAAAGTTGTAGCTAATTCACTTAGCTTTCTAAAAATATTTGAGTCACTTCGGGGAGATTCCTACAGTAGGAGTTGTGATCGTGCATTTATACATTAACGTTCGTATAAAGTTCACATCTAATTAGCCCTAAATAAAAAGCACTTTTTGAAAATTTCTTTTCATTTTCTAGTAGCCCTACGTGTTAGCTTTCCAACGCATCTTGTTTCACTTAAAAATTATGTTTTTAACCCAAGATATGATTAAAATACTATAGGTATGCCGAAAACTACCTTACAATGCACCACTGTCATTTCCTTTGAGCTTTTGGAACCTTTCTTGCAAGAACATTGGAATGGTTCTATCACAAAAGTTGTACCTAACTCACTTACCTTTCCAAAAACAAAAGATTCACTTTGTGGAGGTTCCTACATGGGAAGTAGTGATTTGTGCATTTGTACATTAACGTTCATATAAATTTCGCATACAATAGGCCCCAATAAAAAGAACTTTTTGAAATTTCAACTTTTTGAACATATTGTATACGTTTCCAGTAGCCCTGTGTGTTAGCTTTGCAATGCATCTAGTTTCACCTAAAAATCATTTTTGTAGCCCAAGTTATGACCAAAATACTAAAAGTATGCTGGAAAGTACCTCAAAATGCACCATATTCACTTCCGTTGAGCTTTTGGCCACTTTCTTGCAAGAAATTTGGAATGGTTCCAAAATAAAAGTTTTAGCTAATTCACTTAGCTTTCTAAAGATATTCGAGTCACTTCGGGGAGATTCCTACAGTAGGAGTTGTGATCGTGCATTTATACATTAACCTTCGTATAAAGTTCACTTCTAATTAGCCCTAAATAAAAAGCACTTTTTGAAAATTTCTTTTCATTTTCTAGTAGCCCTACGTGTTAGCTTTCGAACGCATCTTGTTTCACTTAAAAATCATTTTTTTAGCCCAAGATATGATTAAAATACTGAAGGTATGCCGAAAACTACCTTACAATGCACCACTGTCATTTCCTTTGAGCTTTTGGAACCTTTCTTGCAAGAACTTTGGAATGGTTCTATCACAAAAGTTCTAGCTAACTCACTTATGTTTCCAAAAACAAAAGATTCACTTTGTGGAGGTTCCTACATGTGGAGTAGTGATTTGTGCATTCGTACATTAACGTTCATATAAATTTCGCATACAATAGGCCCCAATAAAAAGCACTTTTTGAAATTTCAACTTTTTGAACATTTTGTATACGTTTCCAGTAGCCCTGTGTGTTAGCTTTGCAATGCATCTAGTTTCACCTAAAAATTATTTTTGTAGCCCAAGTTATGACCAAAATACTAAAGGTATGCTGGAAAGTACCTCAAAATGCACCATATTCACTTCCGTTGAGCTTTTGGCAACTTTCTTGCAAGAAATTTGGAATGGTTCCAACATAAAAGTTATAGCTAATTCACTTAGCTTTCTAAAAATATTTGAGTCACTTCGGGGAGATTCCTACAGTAGGAGTTGTGATCGTGCATTTATACATTAACGTTCGTATAATGTTCACATCTAATTAGCCCTAAATAAAAAGCACTTTTTGAAAATTTCTTTTCATTTTCTAGTAGCCCTACGTGTTAGCTTTCCAACGCATCTTGTTTCACTTAAAAATCATGTTTTTAGCCCAAGATATGATTAAAATACTATAGGTATGCCGAAAACTACCTTACAATGCACCACTGTCATTTCCTTTGAGCTTTTGGAACATTTCTTGCAAGAACTTTGGAATGGTTCTATAACAAAAGTTGTAGCTAACTCACTTACCTTTCCAAAAACAAAAGATTCACTTTGTGGAGGTTCCTACATGGGGAGTAGTGATTTGTGCATTTGTACATTAACGTTCATATAAATTTCGCATACAATAGGCCCCAATAAAAAGCACTTTTTGAAATTTCAACTTTTTGAACATTTTGTATACTTTTCCAGTAGCCCTGTGTTTTAGCTTTGCAATGAATCTAGTTTCACCTAAAAATCATTTTTCATAGCCCAAGTTATGACCAAAATACTAAAGCTATGTTGGAAAGTACCTCAAAATGCACCATAGTCACTTCCGTTGAGCTTTTGGCCACTTTCTTGCAAGAAATTTGGAATGGTTCCAACATAAAAGTTGTAGCTAATTCACTTAGCATTCTAAAAATATTCGAGTCACTTCGGGGAGATTCCTACAGAAGGAGTTGTGATCGTGCATTTATACATTAACGTTCGTATAAAGTTCACATCTAATTAGCCCTAAATAAAATGCACTTTTTGAAAATTTCTTTTCATTTTCTAGTAGCCCTATCTGTTAGCTTTCCAACGCATCTTGTTTCACTTAAAAATCATTTTTTTAGCCCAAGATATGATTAAAATACTAAAGGTATGCCGAAAACTACCTTACAATGCACCACTATCATTTCCTTTGAGCTTTTGGAACCTTTCTTGCAAGAACTTTGGAATGGTTCTATCACAAAAGTTGTAGCTAACTCACTTACCTTTCCAAAAACAGAAGATTCACTTTGTGGAGGTTCCTACATGGGGAGTAGTGATTTGTGCATTTGTACATTAACGTTCATAAAAATTTCGCATACAATAGACCCCAATAAAAAGCACTTTTTGAAATTTCAACTTTTTGAACATTTTGTATACTTTTCCAGTACCCCTATGTGTTAGCTTTGCAATGCATCTAGTTTCACCTAAAAATCATTTTTGTAGCCCAAGTTATGACCAAAATACTAAAGGTATGCTGGAAAGTACCTCAAAATGCACCATATTCACTTCCGTTATGCTTTTGGCCACTTTCTTGCAAGAAATTTGGAATGGTTCCAACACAAAAGTTGTAGCTAATTCACTTAGCTTTCTAAAAATATTCGATTCACTTCGGGGAGATTCCTACAGTAGGAGTTGTGATCGTGCATTTATACATTAACTTTCGTATAAAGTTCACATCTAATTAGCCCTAAATAAAAAGTAATTTTTGAAAATTTCTTTTCATTTTCAAGTAGCACTACGTGTTAGCTTTTCAACGCATCTTGTTTCACTTAAAAATCATTTTTTTAGCCCAATATATGATCAAAATACTATTGATATGCCGAAAAATACCTTACAATGCACCACTGTCATTTCCTTTGAGCTTTTGGAACCTTTCTCTCAAAACTTTGGAATGGTTCTATCACAAAAGTTGTAGCTAACTCACTTACCTTTCCAAAAACAAAAGATTCACTTTGTGGAGGTTCCTACATGGGGAGTAGTGATTTGTGCATTTGTACATTAACGTTCATATAAATTTCGCATACAATAGGCCCCAATAAAAAGCACTTTTTGAAATTTCAACTTTTTGAACATTTTGTATACGTTTCCAGTAGCCCTGTGTGTTAGCTTTGCAATGCATCTAGTTTCACCTAAAAATCATTTTTGTAGCCCAAGTTATGACCAAAATACTAAAGGTATGCTGGAAAGTACCACAAAATGCACCATATTCACTTCCGTTGAGCTTTTGGCCACTTTCTTGCAAGAAATTTGGAATGGTTCCAACACAAAAGTTGTAGCTAATTCACTTAGCTTTCTAAAAATATTCGAGTCACTTTGGGGAGATTCTTACAGTAGGAGTTGTGATCGTGCATTTATACATTAACGTTCGTATAAAGTTCACATATAATTAGCCCTAAATAAAAAGCACTTTTCGAAAGTTTCTTTAAACTTTCTAGTAGTCCTACGTGTTAGCTTTCCAACGCATCTTGTTTCACTTAAAAATCTTTTTTTTAGCCCAAGATATGATTAAAATACTAAAGGTATGCCGAAAACTACCTTACAAAGCACCACTATCATTTCCTTTGAGCTTTTGGAACCTTTCTTGCAAGAACTTTGGAATGGTTCTATCACAAAAGTTGTAGCTAACTCACTTACCTTTCCAAAAACAAAAGATTCACTTCATGGAGGTTCCTACATGGGGAGTAGTGATTTGTGCATTTGTACATTAACGTTCATATAAATTTCCATACAATAGGCCCCAATAAAAAGCAGTTTTTGAAATTTCAACTTTTTGAACATTTTGTATATGTTTCCAGTAGCCCTGTGTGTTATCTTTGCAATGCATCTAGTTTCACCTAAAAATCATTTTTGTAGCCCAAGTTATGACCAAAATACTAAAGGTATGCTGGAAAGTACCTCAAAATGCACCATATTTACTTCCGTTGAGCTTTTGGCCACTTTCTTGCAAGAAATTTGGAATGGTTCCAACACAAAAGTTGTAGCTAATTCACTTAGCTTTCTAAAAATATTCGATTCACTTCGGGGAGATTCCTACAGTAGGAGTTGTGATCGTGCATTTATACATTAACGTTCGTATAAAGTTCACATCTAATTAGCCCTAAATAAAAAGCACTTTTTGAAAATTTCTTTCCATTTTCGAGTAGCACTACGTGTTAGCTTTCCAACACATCTTGTTTCACTTAAAAATCATTTTTTTAGCCCAATATATGATCAAAATACTATTGGTATGCCGAAAACTACCTTACAATGCACCACTTTCATTTCCTTTGAGCTTTTGGAACCTTTCTTTCAAGAACATTGGAATGGTTCTATCACAAAAGTTGTAGCTTACTCACTAACCTTTCCAAAAACAAAAGATTCACTTTGTGGAGGTTCCTACATGGGGAGTAGTGATTTGTGCATTTGTACATTAACGATCATATAAATTTCGCATACAATAGGCCCCAATAAAAAGCACTTTTTGAAATTTCAACTTTTTGAACATTTTGTATACGTTTCCAGTAGCCCTGTGTGTTAGCTTTGCAATGCATCTAGTTTCACCTAAAAATCATTTTTGTAGCCCAAGTTATGACCAAAATACTAAAGGTATGCTGGAAAGTACCTCAAAATGCACCATATTCACTTCCGTTGAGCTTTTGGCCACTTTCTTGCAAGAAATTTGGAATGGTTCCAACACAAAAATTGTAGCTAATTTACTTAGCTTTCTAAAAATATTCGAGTCACTTTAAGGAGATTCCTACAGTAGGAGTTGTGATCGTGCATTTATACATTAACGTTCGTATAAAGTTCACATCTAATTAGCCCTAAATAAAAAGCACTTTTTGAAAATTTCTTTTCATTTTCAAGTAGCACTACATGTTAGCTTTCCAACGCATCTTGTTTCACTTAAAAATCATTTTTTTAGCCCAATATATGATCAAAATACTATTGGTATGCCGAAAACTACCTTACAATGCACCACTGTCATTTCCTTTGAGCTTTTGGAACCTTTCTTTCAAGAACATTGGAATGGTTCTATCACAAAAGTTGTAGCTAACTCACTTACCTTTCCAAAAACAAAAGATTCACTTTGTGGAGGTTCCTACATGGGGAGTAGTGATTTGTGCATTTGTACATTAACGATCATATAAATTCCGCATACAATAGGCCCCAATAAAAAGCACTTTTTGAAATTTCAACTTTTTGAACATTTTGTATACGTTTCCAGTAGCCCTGTGTGTTAGCTTTGCAATGCATCTAGTTTCACCTAAAAATCATTTTTGTAGCCCAAGTTATGACCAAAATACTAAAGGTATGCTGGAAAGTACCTCAAAATGCACCATATTCACTTCCGTTGAGCCTTTGGCCACTTTCTTGCAAGAAATTTGGAATGGTTCCAACACAAAAATTGTAGCTAATTTACTTAGCTTTCTAAAAATATTCGGGTTACTTTAAGGAGATTCCTACAGTAGGAGTTGTGATCGTGCATTTATACACTAACGTTCGTATAATGTTCACATCTAATGAGCCCTAAAAAAAAAGCACTTTTTGAAAATTTATTTTCATTTTCTAGTAGTCCTACGTGTTAGCTTTCCAACGCATCTTGTTTCACTTAAAAATCATTTTTTTAGCCCAAGATATGATTAAAATACTAAAGGTATGCCAAAAACTACCTTACAAAGCACCACTTTCATTTCCTTTGAGCTTTTGGAACCTTTCTTGCAAGAACTTTGGAATGGTTCTATCACAAAAGTTGTAGCTAACTCACTTACCTTTCCAAAAACAAAAGATTCACTTTGTGGAGGTTCCTACATGGGGAGTAGTGATTTGTGCATTTGTACATTAACGTTCATATAAATTTCGCATACAATAGGCCCCAATAAAAAGCACTTTTTGAAATTTCAACTTTTTGAACATTTTGTATGCTTTTCCAGTAGCCCTGTGTGTTAGCTTTGCAATGCATCTAGTTTCACCTAAAAATCATTTTTGTAGCCCAAGTTATGACCAAAATACTAAAGGTATGCTGGAAAGTACCTCAAAATGCACCATATTCACTTCCGTTGAGCTTTTGGCCACTTTCTTGCAAGAAATTTGGAATGGTTCCAACACAAAAGTTGTAGCTAATTCACTTAGCTTTCTAAAAATATTCGAGTCACTTCGGGGAGATTCCTACAGTAGGAGATGTGATCGTGCATTTATACATTAACGTTCGTATAAAGTTCACATCTAATTAGCCCTAAATAAAAAGCACATTTTGAAAATTTCTTTTCATTTTCAAGTAGCACTACGTGTTAGCTTTCCAACGCATCTTGTTTCACTTAAAAATCATTTTTTTAGCCCAATATATGATCAAAATACTATTGGTATGCCGATAACTACCTTACAATGCACCACTGTCATTTCCTTTGAGCTTTTGGAACCTTTCTTTCAAGAACATTGGAATGGTTCTATCAAAAAAGTTGTAGCTAACTCACTTACCTTTCCAAAAACAAAAGATTCACTTTGAGGAGGTTCCTACATGGGGAGTAGTGATTTGTGCATTTGTACATTAACGATCATATAAATTTCGCATACAATAGGCCCCAATAAAAAGCACTTTTTGAAATTTCAACTTTTTGAACATTTTGTATACTTTTCCAGTAGTCCTGCGTGTTAGCTTTGCAATGCATCTAGTTTCACCTAAAAATCATTTTTGTAGCCCAAGTTATGACCAAAATACTAAAGGTATGCTGGAAAGTACCTCAAAATACACCATATTCACTTCCGTTGAGCTTTTGGCCACTTTCTTGCAAGAAATTTGGAATGGTTCCAACACAAAAATTGTAGCTAATTTACTTAGCTTTCTAAAAATATTCGAGTCACTTTAAGGAGATTCCTACAGTAGGAGTTGTGATCGTGCATTTATACATTAACGTTCGTATAAAGTTCACATCTAATTAGCCCTAAATAAAAAGCACTTTTTGAACTTTATTTTAATTTTCTAGTATTCCTACGTGTTAGCTTTCCAACGCATCTTTTTTCACTTAAAAATCATTTTTTTAGCCCAAGATATGATTAAAATACTAAAGGTATGCCGAAAACTACCTTACAAAGCACCACTGTCATTTCCTTTGAGCTTTTGGAACCTTTCTTGCAAGAACTTTGGAATGGTTCTATCACAAAAGTTGTAGCTAACTCACTTACCTTTCCAAAAACAAAAGATTCACTTCGTGGAGGTTCCTACATGGGGAGTAGTGATTTGTGCATTTGTACATTAACGTTCATATAAATTTCGCATACAATAGGCCCCAATAAAAAGCAGTTTTTGAAATTTCAACTTTTTGAACATTTTGTATACGTTTCCAGTAGCCCTTTGTGTTATCTTTGCAATGCATCTAGTTTCACCTAAAAATCATTTTTGTAGCCCAAGTTATGACCAAAATACTAAAGGTATGCTGGAAAGTACCTCAAAATGCACCATATTAACTTCCGTTGAGCTTTTGGCCACTTTCTTGCAAGAAATTTGGAATGGTTCCAACACAAAAATTGTAGCTAATTTACTTAGCTTTCTAAAAATATTCGAGTCACTTTAAGGAGATTCCTACAGTAGGAGTTGTGATCGTGCATTTATACATTAACGTTCGTATAAAGTTCACATCTAATTAGCCCTAAATAAAAAGCACTTTTTGAAAATTTCTTTTCATTTTCAAGTAGCACTACGTTTTAGCTTTCCAACGCATCTTGTTTCTCTTAAAAATCATTTTTTTAGCCCAATATATGATCAAAATACTATTGGTATGCCGAAAACTACCTTACAATGCACCACTGTCATTTCCTTTGAGCTTTTGGAACCTTTCTTTCAAGAACATTGGAATGGTTCTATCACAAAAGTTGTAGCTAACTCACTTACCTTTCCAAAAACAAAAGATTCACTTTGTGGAGGTTCCTACATGGGGAGTAGTGATTTGTGCATTTGTACATTAACGATCATATAAATTTCGCATACAATAGGCCCCAATAAAAAGCACTTTTTGAAATTTCAACTTTTTGAACATTTTGTATACGTTTCCAGTAGCCCTGTGTGTTAGCTTTGCAATGCATCTAGTTTCACCTAAAAATCATTTTTGTAGCCCAAGTTATGACCAAAATACTAAAGGTATGCTGGAAAGTACCTCAAAATGCACCATATTCACTTCCGTTGAGCTTTTGGCCACTTTCTTACAAGAAATTTGGAATGGTTCCAACACAAAAATTGTAGCTAATTTACTTAGCTTTCTAAAAATATTCGAGTCACTTTAAGGAGATTCCTACATTAGGAGTTGTGATCGTGCATTTATACACTAACGTTCGTATAAAGTTCACATCTAATTAGCCCTAAATAAAAAGCACTTTTTGAAAATTTATTTTCATTTTCTAGTAGTCCTATGTGTTAGCTTTCCAACGCATCTTGTTTCACTTAAAAATCATTTTTTTAGCCCAAGATATGATTAAAATACTAAAGGTATGCCGAAAACTACCTTACAAAGCACCACTGTCATTTCCTTTGAGCTTTTGGAACCTTTCTTGCAAGAACTTTGGAATGGTTCTATCACAAAAGTTGTTGCTAACTCACTTACCTTTCCAAAAACAAAAGATTCACTTCGTGGAGGTTCCTACATGGGGAGTAGTGATTTGTGCATTTGTACATTAACGTTCATATAAATTTCGCATACAATCGGCCCCAATAAAAAGCAGTTTTTGAAATTTCAACTTTTTGAACATTTTGTATACGTTTCCAGTAGCCCTGTGTGTTATCTTTGCAATGCATCTAGTTTCACCTAAAAATGATTTTTGTAGCCCAAGTTATGACCAAAATACTAAAGGTATGCTGGAAAGTACCTCAAAATGCACCATATTCACTTCCGTTGAGCTTTTGGCCACTTTCTTGCAAGAAATTTGGAATGGTTCCAACACAAAAGTTGTAGCTAATTCACTTAGCTTTCTAAAAATATTTGAGTCACTTCGGGGAGATTCCTACAGTAGGAGTTGTGATCGTGCATTTATACATTAACTTTCGTATAAAGTTCACATCTAATTAGCCCTAAATAAAAAGCACTTTTTGAAAATTTCTTTTCATTTTCAAGTAGCACTACGTGTTAGCTTTCCAACGCATCTTGTTTCACTTAAAAATCATTTTTTTAGCCCAATATATGATCAACATACTATTGGTATGCCGATAACTACCTTACAATGCACCACTGTCATTTCCTTTGAGCTTTTGGAACCTTTCTTTCAAGAACATTGGAATGGTTCTATCACAAAAGTTGTAGCTAACTCACTTACCTTTCCAAAAACAAAAGATTCACTTTGTGAAGGTTCCTACATGGGGAGTAGTGATTTGTGCATTTGTACATTAACGATCATATAAATTTCGCATACAATAGGCCCCAATAAAAAGCACTTTTTGAAATTTCAACTTTTTGAACATTTTGTATACGTTTCCAGTAGCCCTACGTGTTAGCTTTGCAATGCATCTAGTTTCACCTAAAAATCATTTTTGTAGCCCAAGTTATGACCAAAATACTAAAGGTATGCTGGAAAGTACCTCAAAATGCACCATATTCACTTCCGTTGAGCTTTTGGCCACTTTCTTGCAAGAAATTTGGAATGGTTCCAACACAAAAATTGTAGCTAATTTACTTAGCTTTCTAAAAATATTCGAGTCACTTTAAGGAGATTCCTACAGTAGGAGTTGTGATCGTGCATTTATACATTAACGTTCGTATAAAGTTCACATCTAATTAGCCCTAAATAAAAAGCACTTTTTGAACTTTATTTTAATTTTCTAGTATTCCTACGTGTTAGCTTTCCAACGCATCTTTTTTCACTTAAAAATCATTTTTTTAGCCCAAGATATGATTAAAATACTAAAGGTATGCCGAAAACTACCTTACAAAGCACCACTGTCATTTCCTTTGAGCTTTTGGAACCTTTCTTGCAAGAACTTTGGAATGGTTCTATCACAAAAGTTGTAGCTAACTCACTTACCTTTCCAAAAACAAAAGATTCACTTCGTGGAGGTTCCTACATGGGGAGTAGTGATTTGTGCATTTGTACATTAACGTTCATATAAATTTCGCATACAATAGGCCCCAATAAAAAGCAGTTTTTGAAATTTCAACTTTTTGAACATTTTGTATACGTTTCCAGTAGCCCTTTGTGTTATCTTTGCAATGCATCTAGTTTCACCTAAAAATCATTTTTGTAGCCCAAGTTATGACCAAAATACTAAAGGTATGCTGGAAAGTACCTCAAAATGCACCATATTCACTTCCGTTGAGCTTTTGGCCACTTTCTTGCAAGAAATTTGGAATGGTTCCAACACAAAAGTTGTAGCTAATTCACTTAGCTTTCTAAAAATATTCGAGTCACTTCGGGGAGATTCCTACAGTAGGAGATGTGATCGTGCATTTATACATTAACGTTCGTATAAAGTTCACATCTAATTAGCCCTAAATAAAAAGCACATTTTGAAAATTTCTTTTCATTTTCAAGTAGCACTACGTGTTAGCTTTCCAACGCATCTTGTTTCACTTAAAAATCATTTTTTTAGCCCAATATATGATCAAAATACTATTGGTATGCCGATAACTACCTTACAATGCACCACTGTCATTTCCTTTGAGCTTTTGGAACCTTTCTTTCAAGAACATTGGAATGGTTCTATCAAAAAAGTTGTAGCTAACTCACTTACCTTTCCAAAAACAAAAGATTCACTTTGAGGAGGTTCCTACATGGGGAGTAGTGATTTGTGCATTTGTACATTAACGATCATATAAATTTCGCATACAATAGGCCCCAATAAAAAGCACTTTTTGAAATTTCAACTTTTTGAACATTTTGTATACTTTTCCAGTAGTCCTGCGTGTTAGCTTTGCAATGCATCTAGTTTCACCTAAAAATCATTTTTGTAGCCCAAGTTATGACCAAAATACTAAAGGTATGCTGGAAAGTACCTCAAAATACACCATATTCACTTCCGTTGAGCTTTTGGCCACTTTCTTGCAAGAAATTTGGAATGGTTCCAACACAAAAATTGTAGCTAATTTACTTAGCTTTCTAAAAATATTCGAGTCACTTTAAGGAGATTCCTACAGTAGGAGTTGTGATCGTGCATTTATACATTAACGTTCGTATAAAGTTCACATCTAATTAGCCCTAAATAAAAAGCACTTTTTGAACTTTATTTTAATTTTCTAGTATTCCTACGTGTTAGCTTTCCAACGCATCTTTTTTCACTTAAAAATCATTTTTTTAGCCCAAGATATGATTAAAATACTAAAGGTATGCCGAAAACTACCTTACAAAGCACCACTGTCATTTCCTTTGAGCTTTTGGAACCTTTCTTGCAAGAACTTTGGAATGGTTCTATCACAAAAGTTGTAGCTAACTCACTTACCTTTCCAAAAACAAAAGATTCACTTCGTGGAGGTTCCTACATGGGGAGTAGTGATTTGTGCATTTGTACATTAACGTTCATATAAATTTCGCATACAATAGGCCCCAATAAAAAGCAGTTTTTGAAATTTCAACTTTTTGAACATTTTGTATACGTTTCCAGTAGCCCTTTGTGTTATCTTTGCAATGCATCTAGTTTCACCTAAAAATCATTTTTGTAGCCCAAGTTATGACCAAAATACTAAAGGTATGCTGGAAAGTACCTCAAAATGCACCATATTAACTTCCGTTGAGCTTTTGGCCACTTTCTTGCAAGAAATTTGGAATGGTTCCAACACAAAAATTGTAGCTAATTTACTTAGCTTTCTAAAAATATTCGAGTCACTTTAAGGAGATTCCTACAGTAGGAGTTGTGATCGTGCATTTATACATTAACGTTCGTATAAAGTTCACATCTAATTAGCCCTAAATAAAAAGCACTTTTTGAAAATTTCTTTTCATTTTCAAGTAGCACTACGTTTTAGCTTTCCAACGCATCTTGTTTCTCTTAAAAATCATTTTTTTAGCCCAATATATGATCAAAATACTATTGGTATGCCGAAAACTACCTTACAATGCACCACTGTCATTTCCTTTGAGCTTTTGGAACCTTTCTTTCAAGAACATTGGAATGGTTCTATCACAAAAGTTGTAGCTAACTCACTTACCTTTCCAAAAACAAAAGATTCACTTTGTGGAGGTTCCTACATGGGGAGTAGTGATTTGTGCATTTGTACATTAACGATCATATAAATTTCGCATACAATAGGCCCCAATAAAAAGCACTTTTTGAAATTTCAACTTTTTGAACATTTTGTATACGTTTCCAGTAGCCCTGTGTGTTAGCTTTGCAATGCATCTAGTTTCACCTAAAAATCATTTTTGTAGCCCAAGTTATGACCAAAATACTAAAGGTATGCTGGAAAGTACCTCAAAATGCACCATATTCACTTCCGTTGAGCTTTTGGCCACTTTCTTACAAGAAATTTGGAATGGTTCCAACACAAAAATTGTAGCTAATTTACTTAGCTTTCTAAAAATATTCGAGTCACTTTAAGGAGATTCCTACATTAGGAGTTGTGATCGTGCATTTATACACTAACGTTCGTATAAAGTTCACATCTAATTAGCCCTAAATAAAAAGCACTTTTTGAAAATTTATTTTCATTTTCTAGTAGTCCTATGTGTTAGCTTTCCAACGCATCTTGTTTCACTTAAAAATCATTTTTTTAGCCCAAGATATGATTAAAATACTAAAGGTATGCCGAAAACTACCTTACAAAGCACCACTGTCATTTCCTTTGAGCTTTTGGAACCTTTCTTGCAAGAACTTTGGAATGGTTCTATCACAAAAGTTGTTGCTAACTCACTTACCTTTCCAAAAACAAAAGATTCACTTCGTGGAGGTTCCTACATGGGGAGTAGTGATTTGTGCATTTGTACATTAACGTTCATATAAATTTCGCATACAATCGGCCCCAATAAAAAGCAGTTTTTGAAATTTCAACTTTTTGAACATTTTGTATACGTTTCCAGTAGCCCTGTGTGTTATCTTTGCAATGCATCTAGTTTCACCTAAAAATGATTTTTGTAGCCCAAGTTATGACCAAAATACTAAAGGTATGCTGGAAAGTACCTCAAAATGCACCATATTCACTTCCGTTGAGCTTTTGGCCACTTTCTTGCAAGAAATTTGGAATGGTTCCAACACAAAAGTTGTAGCTAATTCACTTAGCTTTCTAAAAATATTTGAGTCACTTCGGGGAGATTCCTACAGTAGGAGTTGTGATCGTGCATTTATACATTAACTTTCGTATAAAGTTCACATCTAATTAGCCCTAAATAAAAAGCACTTTTTGAAAATTTCTTTTCATTTTCAAGTAGCACTACGTGTTAGCTTTCCAACGCATCTTGTTTCACTTAAAAATCATTTTTTTAGCCCAATATATGATCAACATACTATTGGTATGCCGATAACTACCTTACAATGCACCACTGTCATTTCCTTTGAGCTTTTGGAACCTTTCTTTCAAGAACATTGGAATGGTTCTATCACAAAAGTTGTAGCTAACTCACTTACCTTTCCAAAAACAAAAGATTCACTTTGTGAAGGTTCCTACATGGGGAGTAGTGATTTGTGCATTTGTACATTAACGATCATATAAATTTCGCATACAATAGGCCCCAATAAAAAGCACTTTTTGAAATTTCAACTTTTTGAACATTTTGTATACGTTTCCAGTAGCCCTACGTGTTAGCTTTGCAATGCATCTAGTTTCACCTAAAAATCATTTTTGTAGCCCAAGTTATGACCAAAATACTAAAGGTATGCTGGAAAGTACCTCAAAATGCACCATATTCACTTCCGTTGAGCTTTTGGCCACTTTCTTGCAAGAAATTTGGAATGGTTCCAACACAAAAATTGTAGCTAATTTACTTAGCTTTCTAAAAATATTCGAGTCACTTTAAGGAGATTCCTACAGTAGGAGTTGTGATCGTGCATTTATACATTAACGTTCGTATAAAGTTCACATCTAATTAGCCCTAAATAAAAAGCACTTTTTGAACTTTATTTTAATTTTCTAGTATTCCTACGTGTTAGCTTTCCAACGCATCTTTTTTCACTTAAAAATCATTTTTTTAGCCCAAGATATGATTAAAATACTAAAGGTATGCCGAAAACTACCTTACAAAGCACCACTGTCATTTCCTTTGAGCTTTTGGAACCTTTCTTGCAAGAACTTTGGAATGGTTCTATCACAAAAGTTGTAGCTAACTCACTTACCTTTCCAAAAACAAAAGATTCACTTCGTGGAGGTTCCTACATGGGGAGTAGTGATTTGTGCATTTGTACATTAACGTTCATATAAATTTCGCATACAATAGGCCCCAATAAAAAGCAGTTTTTGAAATTTCAACTTTTTGAACATTTTGTATACGTTTCCAGTAGCCCTTTGTGTTATCTTTGCAATGCATCTAGTTTCACCTAAAAATCATTTTTGTAGCCCAAGTTATGACCAAAATACTAAAGGTATGCTGGAAAGTACCTCAAAATGCACCATATTAACTTCCGTTGAGCTTTTGGCCACTTTCTTGCAAGAAATTTGGAATGGTTCCAACACAAAAATTGTAGCTAATTTACTTAGCTTTCTAAAAATATTCGAGTCACTTTAAGGAGATTCCTACAGTAGGAGTTGTGATCGTGCATTTATACATTAACGTTCGTATAAAGTTCACATCTAATTAGCCCTAAATAAAAAGCACTTTTTGAAAATTTCTTTTCATTTTCAAGTAGCACTACGTTTTAGCTTTCCAACGCATCTTGTTTCTCTTAAAAATCATTTTTTTAGCCCAATATATGATCAAAATACTATTGGTATGCCGAAAACTACCTTACAATGCACCACTGTCATTTCCTTTGAGCTTTTGGAACCTTTCTTTCAAGAACATTGGAATGGTTCTATCACAAAAGTTGTAGCTAACTCACTTACCTTTCCAAAAACAAAAGATTCACTTTGTGGAGGTTCCTACATGGGGAGTAGTGATTTGTGCATTTGTACATTAACGATCATATAAATTTCGCATACAATAGGCCCCAATAAAAAGCACTTTTTGAAATTTCAACTTTTTGAACATTTTGTATACGTTTCCAATAGCCCTGTGTGTTAGCTTTGCAATGCATCTAGTTTCACCTAAAAATCATTTTTGTAGCCCAAGTTATGACCAAAATACTAAAGGTATGCTGGAAAGTACCTCAAAATGCACCATATTCACTTCCGTTGAGCTTTTGGCCACTTTCTTGCAAGAAATTTGGAATGGTTCCAACACAAAAATTGTAGCTAATTTACTTAGCTTTCTAAAAATATTCGAGTCACTTTAAGGAGATTCCTACATTAGGAGTTGTGATCGTGCATTTATACACTAACGTTCGTATAAAGTTCACATCTAATTAGCCCTAAATAAAAAGCACTTTTTGAAAATTTATTTTCATTTTCTAGTAGTCCTATGTGTTAGCTTTCCAACGCATCTTGTTTCACTTAAAAATCATTTTTTTAGCCCAAGATATGATTAAAATACTAAAGGTATGCCGAAAACTACCTTACAAAGCACCACTGTCATTTCCTTTGAGCTTTTGGAACCTTTCTTGCAAGAACTTTGGAATGGTTCTATCACAAAAGTTGTAGCTAACTCACTTACCTTTCCAAAAACAAAAGATTCACTTCGTGGAGGTTCCTACATGGGGAGTAGTGATTTGTGCATTTGTACATTAACGTTCATATAAATTTCGCATACAATAGGCCCCAATAAAAAGCAGTTTTTGAAATTTCAACTTTTTGAACATTTTGTATACGTTTCCAGTAGCCCTTTGTGTTATCTTTGCAATGCATCTAGTTTCACCTAAAAATCATTTTTGTAGCCCAAGTTATGACCAAAATACTAAAGGTATGCTGGAAAGTACCTCAAAATGCACCATATTAACTTCCGTTGAGCTTTTGGCCACTTTCTTGCAAGAAATTTGGAATGGTTCCAACACAAAAATTGTAGCTAATTTACTTAGCTTTCTAAAAATATTCGAGTCACTTTAAGGAGATTCCTACAGTAGGAGTTGTGATCGTGCATTTATACATTAACGTTCGTATAAAGTTCACATCTAATTAGCCCTAAATAAAAAGCACTTTTTGAAAATTTCTTTTCATTTTCAAGTAGCACTACGTTTTAGCTTTCCAACGCATCTTGTTTCTCTTAAAAATCATTTTTTTAGCCCAATATATGATCAAAATACTATTGGTATGCCGAAAACTACCTTACAATGCACCACTGTCATTTCCTTTGAGCTTTTGGAACCTTTCTTTCAAGAACATTGGAATGGTTCTATCACAAAAGTTGTAGCTAACTCACTTACCTTTCCAAAAACAAAAGATTCACTTTGTGGAGGTTCCTACATGGGGAGTAGTGATTTGTGCATTTGTACATTAACGATCATATAAATTTCGCATACAATAGGCCCCAATAAAAAGCACTTTTTGAAATTTCAACTTTTTGAACATTTTGTATACGTTTCCAATAGCCCTGTGTGTTAGCTTTGCAATGCATCTAGTTTCACCTAAAAATCATTTTTGTAGCCCAAGTTATGACCAAAATACTAAAGGTATGCTGGAAAGTACCTCAAAATGCACCATATTCACTTCCGTTGAGCTTTTGGCCACTTTCTTGCAAGAAATTTGGAATGGTTCCAACACAAAAATTGTAGCTAATTTACTTAGCTTTCTAAAAATATTCGAGTCACTTTAAGGAGATTCCTACATTAGGAGTTGTGATCGTGCATTTATACACTAACGTTCGTATAAAGTTCACATCTAATTAGCCCTAAATAAAAAGCACTTTTTGAAAATTTATTTTCATTTTCTAGTAGTCCTATGTGTTAGCTTTCCAACGCATCTTGTTTCACTTAAAAATCATTTTTTTAGCCCAAGATATGATTAAAATACTAAAGGTATGCCGAAAACTACCTTACAAAGCACCACTGTCATTTCCTTTGAGCTTTTGGAACCTTTCTTGCAAGAACTTTGGAATGGTTCTATCACAAAAGTTGTTGCTAACTCACTTACCTTTCCAAAAACAAAAGATTCACTTCGTGGAGGTTCCTACATGGGGAGTAGTGATTTGTGCATTTGTACATTAACGTTCATATAAATTTCGCATACAATAGGCCCCAATAAAAAGCAGTTTTTGAAATTTCAACTTTTTGAACATTTTGTATACGTTTCCAGTAGCCCTGTGTGTTATCTTTGCAATGCATCTAGTTTCACCTAAAAATGATTTTTGTAGCCCAAGTTATGACCAAAATACTAAAGGTATGCTGGAAAGTACCTCAAAATGCACCATATTCACTTCCGTTGAGCTTTTGGCCACTTTCTTGCAAGAAATTTGGAATGGTTCCAACACAAAAGTTGTAGCTAATTCACTTAGCTTTCTAAAAATATTTGAGTCACTTCGGGGAGATTCCTACAGTAGGAGTTGTGATCGTGCATTTATACATTAACTTTCGTATAAAGTTCACATCTAATTAGCCCTAAATAAAAAGCACTTTTTGAAAATTTCTTTTCATTTTCAAGTAGCACTACGTGTTAGCTTTCCAACGCATCTTGTTTCACTTAAAAATCATTTTTTTAGCCCAATATATGATCAACATACTATTGGTATGCCGATAACTACCTTACAATGCACCACTGTCATTTCCTTTGAGCTTTTGGAACCTTTCTTTCAAGAACATTGGAATGGTTCTATCACAAAAGTTGTAGCTAACTCACTTACCTTTCCAAAAACAAAAGATTCACTTTGTGAAGGTTCCTACATGGGGAGTAGTGATTTGTGCATTTGTACATTAACGATCATATAAATTTCGCATACAATAGGCCCCAATAAAAAGCACTTTTTGAAATTTCAACTTTTTGAACATTTTGTATACGTTTCCAGTAGCCCTACGTGTTAGCTTTGCAATGCATCTAGTTTCACCTAAAAATCATTTTTGTAGCCCAAGTTATGACCAAAATACTAAAGGTATGCTGGAAAGTACCTCAAAATGCACCATATTCACTTCCGTTGAGCTTTTGGCCACTTTCTTGCAAGAAATTTGGAATGGTTCCAACACAAAAATTGTAGCTAATTTACTTAGCTTTCTAAAAATATTCGAGTCACTTTAAGGAGATTCCTACAGTAGGAGTTGTGATCGTGCATTTATACACTAACGTTCGTATAAAGTTCACATCTAATTAGCCCTAAATAAAAAGCACTTTTTGAAAATTTATTTTCATTTTCTAGTAGTCCTACGTGTTAGCTTTCCAACGCATCTTGTTTCACTTAAAAATCATTTTTTTAGCCCAAGATATGATTAAAATACTAAAGGTATGCCGAAAACTACCTTACAAAGCACCACTGTCATTTCCTTTGAGCTTTTGGAACCTTTCTTGCAAGAACATTGGAATGGTTCTATCACAAAATTTGTAGCTAACTCACTTACCTTTCCAAAAACAAAAGATTCACTTCGTGGAGGTTCCTACATGGGGAGTAGTGATTTGTGCATTTGTACATTAACGTTCATATGAATTTCGCATACAATAGGCCCCAATAAAAAGCAGTTTTTGAAATTTCAACTTTTTGAACATTTTGTATACGTTTCCAATAGCCCTGTGTGTTATCTTTGCAATGCATCTAGTTTCACCTAAAAATCATTTTTGTAGCCCAAGTTATGACCAAAATACTAAAGGTATGCTGGAAAGTACCTCAAAATGCACCATATTCACTTCCATTGAGCTTTTGGCCACTTTCTTGCAAGAAATTTGGAATTGTTCCAACACAAAAGTTGTAGCTAATTCACTTAGCTTTCTAAAAATATTCGAGTCACTTCGGGGAGATTCCTACAGTAGGAGATGTGATCGTGCATTTATACATTAACGTTCGTATAAAGTTCACATCTAATTAGCCCTAAATAAAAAGCACTTTTTGAAAATTTCTTTTCATTTTCAAGTAGCACTACGTGTTAGCTTTCCAACGCATCTTGTTTCACTTAAAAATCATTTTTTTAGCCCAATATATGATCAAAATACTATTGGTATGCCGATAACTACCTTACAATGCACCACTGTCATTTCCTTTGAGCTTTTGGAACCTTTCTTTCAAGAACATTGGAATGGTTCTATCACAAAAGTTGTAGCTAACTCACTTACCTTTCCAAAAACAAAAGATTCACTTTGTGAAGGTTCCTACATGGGGAGTAGTGATTTGTGCATTTGTACATTAACGATCATATAAATTTCGCATACAATAGGCCCCAATAAAAAGCACTTTTTCAAATTTCAACTTTTTGAACATTTTGTATACGTTTCCAGTAGCCCTACGTGTTAGCTTTGCAATGCATCTAGTTTCACCTAAAAATCATTTTTGTAGCCCAAGTTATGACCAAAATACTAAAGGTATGCTGGAAAGTACCTCAAAATGCACCATATTCACTTCCGTTGAGCTTTTGGCCACTTTCTTGCAAGAAATTTGGAATGGTTCCAACACAAAAATTGTAGCTAATTTACTTAGCTTTCTAAAAATATTCGAGTCACTTTAAGGAGATTCTTACAGTAGGAGTTGTGATCGTGCATTTATACACTAACGTTCGTATAAAGTTCACATCTAATTAGCCCTAAATAAAAAGCACTTTTTGAAAATTTATTTTCATTTTCTAGTAGTCCTACGTGTTAGCTTTCCAACGCATCTTGTTTCACTTAAAAATCATTTTTTTAGCCCAAGATATGATTAGAATACTAAAGGTATGCCGAAAACTACCTTACAAAGCACCACTGTCATTTCCTTTGAGCTTTTGGAACCTTTCTTGCAAGAACTTTGGAATGGTTCTATCACAAAAGTTGTTGCTAACTCACTTACCTTTCCAAAAACAAAAGATTCACTTCGTGGAGGTTCCTACATGGGGAGTAGTGATTTGTGCATTTGTACATTAACGTTCATATAAATTTCGCATACAATAGGCCCCAATAAAAAGCAGTTTTTGAAATTTCAACTTTTTGAACATTTTGTATACGTTTCCAGTAGCCCTGTGTGTTATCTTTGCAATGCATCTAGTTTCACCTAAAAATGATTTTTGTAGCCCAAGTTATGACCAAAATACTAAAGGTATGCTGGAAAGTACCTCAAAATGCACCATATTCACTTCCGTTGAGCTTTTGGCCACTTTCTTGCAAGAAATTTGGAATGGTTCCAACACAAAAGTTGTAGCTAATTCACTTAGCTTTCTAAAAATATTTGAGTCACTTCGGGGAGATTCCTACAGTAGGAGTTGTGATCGTGCATTTATACATTAACTTTCGTATAAAGTTCACATCTAATTAGCCCTAAATAAAAAGCACTTTTTGAAAATTTCTTTTCATTTTCAAGTAGCACTACGTGTTAGCTTTCCAACGCATCTTGTTTCACTTAAAAATCATTTTTTTAGCCCAATATATGATCAACATACTATTGGTATGCCGATAACTACCTTACAATGCACCACTGTCATTTCCTTTGAGCTTTTGGAACCTTTCTTTCAAGAACATTGGAATGGTTCTATCACAAAAGTTGTAGCTAACTCACTTACCTTTCCAAAAACAAAAGATTCATTTTGTGAAGGTTCCTACATGGGGAGTAGTGATTTGTGCATTTGTACATTAACGATCATATAAATTTCGCATACAATAGGCCCCAATAAAAAGCACTTTTTGAAATTTCAACTTTTTGAACATTTTGTATACGTTTCCAGTAGCCCTACGTGTTAGCTTTGCAATGCATCTAGTTTCACCTAAAAATCATTTTTGTAGCCCAAGTTATGACCAAAATACTAAAGGTATGCTGGAAAGTACCTCAAAATGCACCATATTCACTTCCGTTGAGCTTTTGGCCACTTTCTTGCAAGAAATTTGGAATGGTTCCAACACAAAAATTGTAGCTAATTTACTTAGCTTTCTAAAAATATTCGAGTCACTTTAAGGAGATTCCTACAGTAGGAGTTGTGATCGTGCATTTATACACTAACGTTCGTATAAAGTTCACATCTAATTAGCCCTAAATAAAAAGCACTTTTTGAAAATTTATTTTCATTTTCTAGTAGTCCTACGTGTTAGCTTTCCAACGCATCTTGTTTCACTTAAAAATCATTTTTTTAGCCCAAGATATGATTAAAATACTAAAGGTATGCCGAAAACTACCTTACAAAGCACCACTGTCATTTCCTTTGAACTTTTGGAACCTTTCTTGCAAGAACATTGGAATGGTTCTATCACAAAAGTTGTAGCTAACTCACTTACCTTTCCAAAAACAAAAGATTCACTTCGTGGAGGTTCCTACATTGGGAGTAGTGATTTGTGCATTTGTACATTAACGTTCATATGAATTTCGCATACAATAGGCCCCAATAAAAAGCAGTTTTTGAAATTTCAACTTTTTGAACATTTTGTATACGTTTCCAATAGCCCTGTGTGTTATCTTTGCAATGCATCTAGTTTCACCTAAAAATCATTTTTGTAGCCCAAGTTATGACCAAAATACTAAAGGTATGCTGGAAAGTACCTCAAAATGCACCATATTCACTTCCATTGAGCTTTTGGCCACTTTCTTGCAAGAAATTTGGAATTGTTCCAACACAAAAGTTGTAGCTAATTCACTTAGCTTTCTAAAAATATTCGAGTCACTTCGGGGAGATTCCTACAGTAGGAGATGTGATCGTGCATTTATACATTAACGTTCGTATAAAGTTCACATCTAATTAGCCCTAAATAAAAAGCACTTTTTGAAAATTTCTTTTCATTTTCAAGTAGCACTACGTGTTAGCTTTCCAACGCATCTTGTTTCACTTAAAAATCATTTTTTTAGCCCAATATATGATCAAAATACTATTGGTATGCCGATAACTACCTTACAATGCACCACTGTCATTTCCTTTGAGCTTTTGGAACCTTTCTTTCAAGAACATTGGAATGGTTCTATCACAAAAGTTGTAGCTAACTCACTTACCTTTCCAAAAACAAAAGATTCACTTTGTGAAGGTTCCTACATGGGGAGTAGTGATTTGTGCATTTGTACATTAACGATCATATAAATTTCGCATACAATAGGCCCCAATAAAAAGCACTTTTTCAAATTTCAACTTTTTGAACATTTTGTATACGTTTCCAGTAGCCCTACGTGTTAGCTTTGCAATGCATCTAGTTTCACCTAAAAATCATTTTTGTAGCCCAAGTTATGACCAAAATACTAAAGGTATGCTGGAAAGTACCTCAAAATGCACCATATTCACTTCCGTTGAGCTTTTGGCCACTTTCTTGCAAGAAATTTGGAATGGTTCCAACACAAAAATTGTAGCTAATTTACTTAGCTTTCTAAAAATATTCGAGTCACTTTAAGGAGATTCTTACAGTAGGAGTTGTGATCGTGCATTTATACACTAACGTTCGTATAAAGTTCACATCTAATTAGCCCTAAATAAAAAGCACTTTTTGAAAATTTATTTTCATTTTCTAGTAGTCCTACGTGTTAGCTTTCCAACGCATCTTGTTTCACTTAAAAATCATTTTTTTAGCCCAAGATATGATTAGAATACTAAAGGTATGCCGAAAACTACCTTACAAAGCACCACTGTCATTTCCTTTGAGCTTTTGGAACCTTTCTTGCAAGAACTTTGGAATGGTTCTATCACAAAAGTTGTAGCTAACTCACTTACCTTTCAAAAAACAAAAGATTCACTTCGTGGAGGTTCCTACATGGGGAGTAGTGATTTGTGCATTTGTACATTAACGTTCATATGAATTTCGCATACAATAGGCCCCAATAAAAAGCAGTTTTTGAAATTTCAACTTTTTGAACATTTTGTATACGTTTCCAATAGCCCTGTGTGTTATCTTTGCAATGCATCTAGTTTCACCTAAAAATCATTTTTGTAGCCCAAGTTATGACCAAAATACTAAAGGTATGCTGGAAAGTACCTCAAAATGCACCATATTCACTTCCATTGAGCTTTTGGCCACTTTCTTGCAAGAAATTTGGAATGGTTCCAACATAAAAGTTGTAGCTAATTCACTTAGCTTTCTAAAAATATTCGAGTCACTTCGGGGAGATTCCTACAGTAGGAGATGTGATCGTGCATTTATACATTAACGTTCGTATAAAGTTCACATCTAATTAGCCCTAAATAAAAAGCACTTTTTGAAAATTTCTTTTCATTTTCAAGTAGCACTACGTGTTAGCTTTCCAACGCATCTTGTTTCACTTAAAAATCATTTTTTTAGCCCAATATATGATCAAAATACTATTGGTATGCCGATAACTACCTTACAATGCACCACTGTCATTTCCTTTGAGCTTTTGGAACCTTTCTTTCAAGAACATTGGAATGGTTCTATCACAAAAGTTGTAGCTAACTCACTTACCTTTCCAAAAACAAAAGATTCACTTTGAGGAGGTTCCTACATGGGGAGTAGTGATTTGTGCATTTGTACATTAACGATCATATAAATTTCGCATACAATAGGCTCCAATAAAAAGCACTTTTTGAAATTTCAACTTTTTGAACATTTTGTATACGTTTCCAGTAGCCCTGCGTGTTAGCTTTGCAATGCATCTAGTTTCACCTAAAAATCATTTTTGTAGCGCAAGTTATGACCAAAATACTAAAGGTATGCTGGAAAGTACCTCAAAATGCACCATATTCACTTCCGTTGAGCTTTTGGCCACTTTCTTGCAAGAAATTTGGAATGGTTCCAACACAAAAATTGTAGCTAATTTACTTAGCTTTCTAAAAATATTCGAGTCACTTTAAGGAGATTCCTACAGTAGGAGTTGTGATCGTGCATTTATGCATTAACGTTCGTATAAAGTTCACATCTAATTAGCCCTAAATAAAAAGCACTTTTTGAAAATTTATTTTCATTTTCTAGTATTCCTACGTGTTAGCTTACCAACGCATCTTTTTTCACTTAAAAATCATTTTTTTAGCCCAAGATATGATTAAAATACTAAAGGTATGCCGAAAACTACCTTACAATGCACCACTGTCATTTCCTTTGAGCTTTTGGAACCTTTCTTGCAAGAACTTTGGAATGGTTCTATCACAAAAGTTGTAGCTAACTCACTTACCTTTCCAAAAACAAAAGATTCACTTCGTGGAGGTTCCTACATGGGGAGTAGTGATTTGTGCATTTGTACATTAACGTTCATATAAATTTCGCATACAGTAGGCCCCAATAAAAAGCAGTTTTTGAAATTTCAACTTTTTGAACATTTTGTATACGTTTCCAGTAGCCCTTTGTGTTATCTTTGCAATGCATCTAGTTTCACCTAAAAATCATTTTTGTAGCCCAAGTTATGACCAAAATACTAAAGGTATGCTGGAAAGTACCTCAAAATGCACCATATTCACTTCCGTTGAGCTTTTGGTCACTTTCTTGCAAGAAATTTGGAATGGTTCCAACACAAAACTTGTAGCTAATTCACTTAGCTTTCTAAAAATATTCGAGACACTTCGGGGAGATTCCTACAGTAGGAGTTGTGATCGTGCATTTATACATTAACGTTCGTATAAAGTTCACATCTAATTAGCCCTAAATAAAAAAACACTTTTTAAAATTTCTTTTCATTTTCAAGTAGCACTACGTGTTAGCTTTCCAACGCATCTTGTTTCACTTAAAAATTATTTTTTTAGCCCAATATATGATCAAAATACTATTGGTATGCCGAAAACTACCTTACAATGCACCACTGTCATTTCCTTTGAGCTTTTGGAACCTTTCTTTCAAGAACATTGGAATGGTTCTATCACAAAAGTTGTAGATAACTCACTTACCTTTCCAAAAACAAAAGATTCACTTTGTGGAGGTTCTGGTAGCGTCGTTTCCGACTACCAAATTAAATCGTGTATGAAGATACACTTAAACCTTACCGACTACTCTAACTAGTAGAGTGGCAAGCAAGGGTCGATCCCACGAGGAACGGTCGAACAAATTTTGCTTTTATGTGTTAAGCTATTATTATGAAGAAACATAATGTATATAAGCTAGAAAACAATAAAGAAGTGGGGGGTCAATGAAATAACAACTACACCTAAATAAACAAAGACAAATAAAGAGATTTTTATAGGTTTTTGGTTTTTAAATATCAAAACGATTCACCCTTGATCATGTTTCACCGAGGTATTGGACGATTTATGTAACTATTGTCAATGCCCTATTCAATTGTGATTCTAGCCCTTATCTCAAGACTATTAACAAGCTCTAATAGCCTTGTTATCCCTTAATCTTAGTTAATCAAAACAAGCTCTTCGACTAACCCTATTCAGTTTAACCGAATCCTCGAAAAAGCTCTCTTAGATTCAATCACCAAATGCATTAAACACTAGGACAACGAGATAAATTCAACATAAAACTCGCAAGCTCGGTTTTAGAGGTTAAACTTTGTGTTATCACCAATAAATAATTATTGTTTGCTACTCGGGAATCGGAAATCCTACAATTACGGATAGTGACCTCCTATTCTAGCAACACATTCACAAATCCCTTAAAGGGTGATCAATCCAATAGTAAATTCGTAAATGTGAGTCAATAACAGCAAATAACACAAAACACTTGAATACACAATATTTTCGGTAACATTAACCGTAATAATCACATAAATGTCTTGGACTCAAGGTTCCACAATAATCAAGAGTGAACTAAGGGTGCTAGCCACCCATTTTACCTAATACAAAGATAAACTAACAGAAAATTAAAGAAAACATGAAAATAGGATAGAAAGAACCAGAGGTTAGGGGTTGAAGATCAAGATCTTCAACCCCCTTCCATTTCCTTGCTTCCAATGGAGAAAAGTGGCTGATTATGTGTGGGGGATGGGTTCTAGGTTGTTAGGTTTTAGGTTAAATTCGAATGGGATGATATATATATAAGGAGAGAAAGTGCTAGCTCCAATTTAGGCAAAAACGTGTTTGGGTTTTTAAAACAGGGAACCCCGCCGCGGCCGTGGCATAAAGATGGCCGCGGGCGTGGTGAAACAAGGGTTTTGGGCCCAATTTGTGGCCGCGGTCATGGTATATCTACTGCCTCGGCCGTGGTCTTTCTTGGACTGAATTCGCCTTTACTTCTGGAGGACTGGCCACGGTCGCGGATGATTCAGACCGCGGGCGTGGAACGTGTAGTGCCACGGCCGTGGCACTGGCTACCTCGGTCGTGGCAATTGATGCTGAAATGTAGCCTCTTCTGGAGGAATGGCCACGGCCGTGGCGTTGGACTGCCTCGGCCGTGGCTTGAGCCACGGGCGTGGCCTCGCCACCTCGGGCATGATCCCCTGTTTTTCCTTGTTTTCTTCTTCCTTTTAGCTCGATTTGTCAATTTGAGATCTTCGAACCTGTTTTTCGGCCTTCATTCACCTGTCTTGACATGAAAATGAAACAAACACGTCAAATTGCCCAATGAGAAATAAACGCACAAAACACACGTGAAAATGCACACAAAAGTCCGTAAAAAGACACTTAAATTGACCTAAAAGTGTGTGCACTACCACGTGCACCAAATCTCCCCAAACTTAAACCTTTGTTCGTCCCGAACAAATAAAGAAAAAGAAGAAAGGACACTTTTTAGGGCAGATTTAAGTGGCAAAATCAATTTCAGAAGAAATTTTCAAAAGTTAGGCAATCATGATAACATTGAGCATAAGAGATAGAGCATATCAACTACTTTCAAGACTTGACACTCTCAACTTGAAATCCTTACCGGATGAGTGTATCCCTCGACTCTCAAGTGTATTGAATAGGTAGTATATACGCTCACATTGAAATGCAAATAGTATCTACCATAGGCTTGCCAATCATCTAAATTTCGATGTGTACCCGACATGTGTGACAAAGAATCAAAAAGGTCTTTAACAGGTTGTAATGTTGGTTTGGGGTAAGGTGGGATAATTTTCGGTATAAGTGACTATAAAACGGACTAAATGAGTCGTGCACTACCCATCTACCCCTCAAACAATGGTCACTCAACATCACTCTTTACTTCCTTAGTAAACCAATCCTAAAAATTGATTTCTTCTCCTTAACACAAAATCCACAACCTAAATGCTTTCTCAATTCTCCCTTGGAGTGTATTTTCTTTTGAATTCTTACAACTTTGAGAACATCTATTAAAAGGCATTTATATTACTAGCCTCTCCAAATCAAAAGTAACAATGAGTATATACAACTAACTTTTTCTTTTGTTTTTCTGATTTTTCGACTTTTTTTCTTTTTCTCTTTTTTTTTTTTTTTTTTTTTTTTTTTTTTTTTTTTTTAACACAAACAAAAATTGGAGAGGACTAGTATTCTCGATTCTTTTCCTATTGTTTCAATTCCTTTCACCTTTCAATACTCCCAATAGTTCACCCTTTTCAATCCCAAATTATCCGACTACCTTCCAACCACCTCCCTCATACTCAAATAGTCCAATTAGGTTCAAAGGCTAATCGAAAGGGTTTCGGCTTGTAGAATTGGGCTGTCGAACAAAAGGCTAAAAGCTCAAGGGGCTCAACTAGAGACAATATCAAATTAGGTAAAAATGATGTGTTTTCAAGCTTGAAAGTAGGCTCAAATCAAGGATTGCCTAAAATCATTTTCAATGTCACACAATGTACCGACTCATGCAAAATAGAGAATCAAGGCAAGTTCTAGAGACAACTAAATGTACTCAATGAATTTCACACCGAAAGAAAGTTTACGTTACTCCAAAGGCGGGAGTATCTTCTAAAGCTCAAAAACTCACTCGGTTGCAATTTGATTAAAAGTTTTGAATGTAAGCTCAATTTCGTCTCATAGCCTATCATGCTCTATCATTAGCCAAGTTTTCAATTTTTATGGAAAATTTATTCATCATTAACCGTTTGCCACATTTTCATTCAAATTTGGTCCAATCAACTTTTCCAAGCGGCCAAAATCCGTACACCTACCACCCCCTCCCCAAACTTGATTGAAAATCAAAGTTTGTGGAAAGAAAGGGTACGGATTGGTGCTTAACTAACTCAACCATTTATTCAAAACACCCATCCCAATCGACTAAAAACAAATTATCAACTTATTACGACTATGCATGTAAGTGCCCAAAACTTCATCATATAAATAACAAAACTCAATTTATCTTAACCAAACAAAGATGATAGTAGAAAATGGCACACAGGCCAATCAAGACAAAACATCCTACAAGAAAATCCGATACATCATTCAATGAAATAGTGCAAGCAAGTTTACAAAGGCAAAAATAACAATCAAACGGCCCACACGCCGTGAATCCCAAGTATAGGCAAAACAGAAGGGGCACACAGGCCTAAATAGTCAACAAGCAGTAAGATATGGAAATGAAACATGAGAGATTGTAACACCGGGGTGGCCAAGAACATCCTACTTCTTTCTTTTCTCCCCCAAACTTAGTTGAAAACTAAGCTTTTGAAAAAGAAGAAGGATATTCTTGGTACTCCTACTCACAAGGATTTGGACGGTCGTGACGATCGGGAGCTTTGGCCACCAAAACATGCTCGAAGGCTGTTGAGTGCCTCGAGGATCTTGCTCTGGTTTCCTTTGATCTCCCTAATGTCCGACTTCATCTCTCGGATGTCCCCCTCCATCGTGCTTAATCTTTCATCCACTTGTTGTTGAAACTCGGTCTGGGACTGAACAGCGGATACGGGTCTCTTTCGTGAATGACGGCTGCTCACACCCTCGCCTGTGAGATCTATCCCTTCTGCAGCAGGTTCCGATACTTGGCCTCTCTGATATTTCCGGAACTCGAGGTCACTGGGTTCCCTCGAGGCTGCCCGGTGTGCAGCTGAGCTCAAGGCCAAGTTGGCTGTGGATTTGAGATCTCGGATGCGGGTGAGGTCTGGGTTAGGAAGGCGTAGCATTGGCCCTACATTTTGGATCACGTAGGGAACGGAGACTCCATCTTCTAGTCCCAAAGCAGCAATCCTCATGTTGGCTAAATCTTCCCAACCCAGAAGGAAGGAATCTGAAACAGCCTTGAAGTCAATCAACGGAACTCCACAATGCTCTAGAATTGGTGTGATAAGAGCTCCGCTGAATATTGAGTCATGTTGCTTAGGCTCTTTCTTTCTGGTCGCCGTTAGTTCCTTCACTGTCCTCTCAAAAGACTCAATCAGCACCTCTTCATATCTCCTATCGGTCCGTTTGAGAATGGACCATAGGATACTGAGCTCGGCCATCCTTGCTGCCCCCGTCTCCTTCCTCCCAAAAAGTGTCAATGCCAGGAGCCTTTGTAAAACCTTTACGACTGGATTTCTGATCCAGCTAGTTTTGGAGCTCTTAGAATCGAAGGCTTGCGGTTCAACCAAGCCGGGAGCAACAGTTATTTGCCCCCAGAACCGCCCGACATTGAACTCATCGATGCTTTCCAAGTCTGTGGTGGAGGGATTTTCTTTGAAACCGTAAATCTTCCTCAACTCCGCTGCTGTGAGTGTCATCTTTTTGTTCAGCAGGTGGAATGAAATGCTGTGGATTCTGTTTCCACATTTTTCAGAGTTGGATCGGACAGTCAGTGTGCTGAAGAACTCAAGGACGAATCGTTGGTAGGTGGGCCTTGGAGTGAACAATCCAATGAGGCCCGATGCTCTCAAAAACTCATCGATATTATCCTTGATTCCCATATCAGTCAAACACTCGGTTTTGAAATAACGGGTGGCAACAATCTGACGCTTCATTAATCGGGCAAATCTTTGTTGGTGAACCGGGTCGTCCAAAATGATGTCGAAAAGCCGACTGTCTGGTCCTGTGGACGTTGGGACCTCCGGGGTTTCGATCTCCGGTTCCTCTGGGAGGGGCTCCCGGATCACCAACTTGCCCTTCCCCTTTCCTATACTTGGTGTGCCTTTACTTGTGCCAACACTTTTCTTTGATGTCTTTTTTTGATGGTCCCATTTGTCCTACAAGACAAACACACACACTTAAATTCTGAGTTTTAACACTTATCACCAATTGAAACATTAACTCTAATCAAATAGAAGGCCAATCACTCATGTTTCAATCACTCATGTTCAACCAATCACAGAAAATCACAAGTGAATTCGCAATCTAGATGACTTAGTTGACTTGATTAAATGTGCATAAATGGCAAACATGTCTAATTATTATCCTATTGCAAGAAAATTCTATTAATGCTCAACAAAAATAGGTTGATTTTGTTTCATTATTATCAAGAGTCTAAAAGTATCTACTATTCACACAAATTCACTAATCAACCTAACAATCGAACATAATAATAGAATCAAATAGCAAAAAGGGTAACAAAAGGGAATGCATGTCAAGTGGTTGGTGATATAGCAAAAATCAACTTCAATCCTCAATTTTCAATGATTCCCAAACTAATCCTCATCCATCATCAACAAATCATGCAAAAACAAAGGCTATCACTACAAATTTAGTGTTAGATTACTTAAAAACATTCAACATTGGCAAAAATTCACAAAATACGTGTGCACAACCAATATCAATATATCAACTAATCCAACAACAAATTTGCCCCAAATCTTAACAACAAAGTTCATAATAACAAATAAAGATTGAGGGGAAAGGATAGCCATACTTACCGGTCGAGTTTAATCGAAAAATTTGAAGTTTGATTTTTCGCGCCCTTTTCGACCCGACTCCGACTTTGCTCCAAATCCGAATTTTTTTGGATAGAAATGTTAATGATGATGTGGGTGAGGTGTGGTGTGAATTTGAGGGGAAGAAATTGAGTAACAATGGCGGATTTCGTGTGTGTGTGAGTGTGTTTTCGCCAATTTTCGCGAGGAGGAGGGTGAAATGCCCTACCTCGCCCGCGTCTGTCTTTTTATACCTGGGAGTATGCCGCGGCCGAGGCGTAACAACTGCCGCGGGCGTGGCGGATGAGAAGTCCCACCGCGGGCGTGGCAATGTACTGACGCGGCCGTGGCAATTCTTCCAGTGTGATTCCGGATTTTTTAGAGTGAATGACCTCGGGCGCGGTCTAGACTTACCACGGCCGAGGCGTTGCTTCACCGCGGGCGTGGCCTATAGAAACCGCGGCCGTGGCCTTTTGTCCAGAATGGATTCAGATTTTTCACGATCTTGACCTCGGGCGCGGCATATACTTCCCACGGTCGCGGTGTTACTTGGACACGGTCGTGGCATTGAAGGGACACGGCCGAGGTGAGTTGTCCAGAATGGCTTGAATTTTTCCTTGTTGAATACCGCGGCCGAGGTGTATTATGTACCACGGCCGTGGTGCATTTTCCTGGGTAATTCCTCCATTTTGGGCTCCTTCACCCCCATTTCACACTATCTCTTTGAATGGATTGTTGGGCACCTACACACATTTAAACAAAATAATTTAAAATACTAGAATATTATTAAAACTACTAAACTATGAATTTAAAATACGAAAAGCAATAAACGTCGGGTTGCCTCCCGACAAGCGCCTTTGTTTAACGTCGTTGGCTCGACGGATGCCCTTAAATAAACAAAACAAACAACTAGCTATGTAACTAAAACAAACACTTAACACATAAAACAAAATCGTTCTAAACCATTCCCCGGCAACGGCGCCAAAATTTGGTAGCGTCGTTTCCGACTACCAAATTAAATCGTGTATGAAGATACACTTAAACCTTACCGACTACTCTAACTAGTAGAGTGGCAAGCAAGGGTCGATCCCACGAGGAACGGTCGAACAAATTTTGCTTTTATGTGTTAAGCTATTATTATGAAGAAACATAATGTATATAAGCTAGAAAACAATAAAGAAGTGGGGGGTCAATGAAATAACAACTACACCTAAATAAACAAAGACAAATAAAGAGATTTTTATAGGTTTTTGGTTTTTAAATATCAAAACGATTCACCCTTGATCATGTTTCACCGAGGTATTGGACGATTTATGTAACTATTGTCAATGCCCTATTCAATTGTGATTCTAGCCCTTATCTCAAGACTATTAACAAGCTCTAATAGCCTTGTTATCCCTTAATCTTAGTTAATCAAAACAAGCTCTTCGACTAACCCTATTCAGTTTAACCGAATCCTCGAAAAAGCTCTCTTAGATTCAATCACCAAATGCATTAAACACTAGGACAACGAGATAAATTCAACATAAAACTCGCAAGCTCGGTTTTAGAGGTTAAACTTTGTGTTATCACCAATAAATAATTATTGTTTGCTACTCGGGAATCGGAAATCCTACAATTACGGATAGTGACCTCCTATTCTAGCAACACATTCACAAATCCCTTAAAGGGTGATCAATCCAATAGTAAATTCGTAAATGTGAGTCAATAACAGCAAATAACACAAAACACTTGAATACACAATATTTTCGGTAACATTAACCGTAATAATCACATAAATGTCTTGGACTCAAGGTTCCACAATAATCAAGAGTGAACTAAGGGTGCTAGCCACCCATTTTACCTAATACAAAGATAAACTAACAGAAAATTAAAGAAAACATGAAAATAGGATAGAAAGAACCAGAGGTTAGGGGTTGAAGATCAAGATCTTCAACCCCCTTCCATTTCCTTGCTTCCAATGGAGAAAAGTGGCTGATTATGTGTGGGGGATGGGTTCTAGGTTGTTAGGTTTTAGGTTAAATTCGAATGGGATGATATATATATAAGGAGAGAAAGTGCTAGCTCCAATTTAGGCAAAAACGTGTTTGGGTTTTTAAAACAGGGAACCCCGCCGCGGCCGTGGCATAAAGATGGCCGCGGGCGTGGTGAAACAAGGGTTTTGGGCCCAATTTGTGGCCGCGGTCGTGGTATATCTACTGCCTCGGCCGTGGTCTTTTTTGGACTGAATTCGCCTTTACTTCTGGAGGACTGGCCACGGTCGCGGATGATTCAGACCGCGGGCGTGGAACGTGTAGTGCCACGGCCGTGGCACTGGCTACCTCGGTCGTGGCAATTGATGCTGAAATGTAGCCTCTTCTGGAGGAATGGCCACGGCCGTGGCGTTGGACTGCCTCGGCCGTGGCTTGAGCCACGGGCGTGGCCTCGCCACCTCGGGCATGATCCCCTGTTTTTCCTTGTTTTCTTCTTCCTTTTAGCTCGATTTGTCAATTTGAGATCTTCGAACCTGTTTTTCGGCCTTAATTCACCTGTCTTGACATGAAAATGAAACAAACACGTCAAATTGCCCAATGAGAAATAAACGCACAAAACACACGTGAAAATGCACACAAAAGTCCGTAAAAAGACACTTAAATTGACCTAAAAGTGTGTGCACTACCACGTGCACCAGGTTCCTACATGGGGAGTAGTGATTTGTGCATTAGTACATTAACGTTCATATAAATTTCGCATACAATAGGCCCCAATAAAAAGCAGTTTTTGAAATTTCAACTTTTTGAACATTTTGTATACTTTTCCAGTAGCCCTGTGTGTTAGCTTTGCAATGCATCTAGTTTCACCTAAAAATCATTTTTGTAGCCCAAGTTATGACCAAAATACTAAAGGTATGCTGGAAAGTACCTCAAAATGCACCATATTCACTTCCGTTGAGCTTTTGGCCACTTTCTTGCAAGAAATTTGGAATGGTTCCAACACAAAAGTTGTAGCTAATTCACTTAGCTTTCTAAAAATATTAGAGTCACTTCGGGGAGATTCCTACAGTAGGAGTTGTGATCGTGCATTTATACATTAACGTTCGTATAAAGTTCACATATAATTAGCCCTAAATAAAAAGCACTTTATGAAAATTTCTTTTCATTTTCAAGTAGCACTACGTGTTAGCTTTCCAACGCATCTTGTTTCACTTAAAAATCATTTTTTTAGCCCAATATATGATCAAAATACTATTGGTATGCCGAAAACTACCTTACAATGCACCACTGTCATTTCCTTTGAGCTTTTGGAACCTTTCTTTCAAGAACATTGGAATGGTTCTATCACAAAAGTTGTAACTAACTCACTTACCTTTCCAAAAACAAAAGATTCACTTTGTGGAGGTTCCTACATGGGGAGTAGTGATTTGTGCATTTGTACATTAACGTTCATATAAATTTCGCATACAATAGGCCCCAATAAAAAGCACTTTTTGAAATTTCAACTTCTTAACCATTTTGTATACGTTTCCAGTAGCCCTGTGTGTTAGCTTACCAATGCATCTAGTTTCACCTAAAAATCATTTTTGTAGCCCAAGTTATGACCAAAATACTAAAGGTATGCTGGAAAGTACCTCAAAATGCACCATATTCACTTCCGTTGAGCTTTTGGCCACTTTCTTGCAAGAAATTTGGAATGGTTCCAACACAAAAATTGTAGCTAATTTACTTAGCTTTCTAAAAATATTCGAGTCACTTCGGGGAGATTCCTACAGTAGGAGTTGTGATCGTGCATTTATACATTAACGTTCGTATAAAGTTCACATATAATTAGCCCTAAATAAAAAGCACTTTTTGAAAATTTCTTTTCACTTTCTAGTAGTCCTACGTGTTAGCTTTCCAACGCATCTTGTTTCACTTAAAAATCATTTTTTTAGCCCAAGATATGATTAAAATACTAAAGGTATGCCGAAAACTACCTTACAATGCACCACTGTCATTTCCTTTGAGCTTTTGGAACCTTTCTTGCAAGAACTTTGGAATGGTTCTATGACAAAAGTTGTAGCTAACTCACTTACCTTTCCAAAAACAAAAGATTCACTTCGTGGAGGTTCCTACATGGGGTGTAGTGATTTGTGCATTTGTACATTAACGTTCATATAAATTTCGCATACAATAGGCCCCAATAAAAAGCACTTTTTGAAATTTCAACTTTTTGAACATTTTGTATACGTTTCCAGTAGCCCTGTGTGTTATCTTTGCAATGCATCTAGTTTCACCTAAAAATCATTTTTGTAGCCCAAGTTATGACCAAAATACTAAAGGTATGCTGGAAAGTACCTCAAAATGCACCATATTCACTTCCGTTGAGCTTTTGGCCACTTTCTTGCAAGAAATTTGGAATGGTTCCAACACAAAAATTGTAGCTAATTTACTTAGCTTTCTAAAAATATTCGAGTCACTTCGATTCCTACAGTAGGAGTTGTGATCGTGCATTTATACATTAACGTTCGTATAAAGTTCACATATAATTAGCCCTAAATAAAAAGCACTTTTTGAAAATTTCTTTTCACTTTCTAGTAGTCCTACGTGTTAGCTTTCCAACGCATCTTGTTTCACTTAAAAATCATTTTTTTAGCCCAAGATATGATTAAAATACTAAAGGTATGCCGAAAACTACCTTACAATGCACCACTGTCATTTCCTTTGAGCTTTTGGAACCTTTCTTGCAAGAACTTTGGAATGGTTCTATGACAAAAGTTGTAGCTAACTCACTTACCTTTCCAAAAACAAAAGATTCACTTCGTGGAGGTTCCTACATGGGGTGTAGTGATTTGTGCATTTGTACATTAACGTTCATATAAATTTCGCATACAATAGGCCCCAATAAAAAGCACTTTTTGAAATTTCAACTTTTTGAACATTTTGTATACGTTTCCAGTAGCCCTGTGTGTTATCTTTGCAATGCATCTAGTTTCACCTAAAAATCATTTTTGTAGCCCAAGTTATGACCAAAATACTAAAGTTATGCTGGAAAGTACCTTAAAATGCACAATATTCACTTCCGTTGAGCTTTTGGCCACTTTCTTGCAAGAAATTTGGAATGGTTCCAACACAAAAGTTGTAGCTAATTCACTTAGCTTTCTAAAAATATTCGAGTCACTTCGGGGAGATTCCTACAGTAGGAGTTGTGATCGTGCATTTATACATTAACGTTCGTATAAAGTTCACATCTAATTAGCCCTAAATAAAAAGCACTTTTTGAAAATTTCTTTTCATTTTCAAGTAGCACTACGTGTTAGCTTTCCAACGCATCTTGTTTCACTTAAAAATCATTTTTTTAGCCCAATATATGATCAAAATACTATTGGTATGCCGAAAACTACCTTACAATGCACCACTGTCATTTCCTTTGAGCTTTTGGAACCTTTCTTTCAAGAACATTGGAATGGTTCTATCACAAAAGTTGTAACTAACTCACTTACCTTTCCAAAAACAAAAGATTCACTTTGTGGAGGTTCCTACATGGGGAGTAGTGATTTGTGCATTTGTACATTAACGTTCATATAAATTTCGCATACAATAGGCCCCAATAAAAAGCACTTTTTGAAATTTCAACTTGTTAACCATTTTGTATACGTTTCCAGTAGCCCTGTGTGTTAGCTTTCCAATGCATCTAGTTTCACCTAAAAATCATTTTTGTAGCCCAAGTTATGACCAAAATACTAAAGGTATGCTGGAAAGTACCTCAAAATGCACCATATTCACTTCCGTTGAGCTTTTGGCCACTTTCTTGCAAGAAATTTGGAATGGTTCCAACAAAAAAATTGTATCTAATTTACTTAGCTTTCTAAAAATATTCGAGTCACTTCGGGGAGATTCCTACAGTAGGAGTTGTGATCGTGCATTTATACATTAACGTTCGTATAAAGTTCACATATAATTAGCCCTAAATAAAAAGCACTTTTTGAAAATTTCTTTTCACTTTCTAGTAGTCCTACGTGTTAGCTTTCCAACGCATCTTGTTTCACTTAAAAATCATTTTTTTAGCCCAAGATATGATTAAAATACTAAAGGTATGCCGAAAACTACCTTACAATGCACCACTGTCATTTCCTTTGAGCTTTTGGAACCTTTCTTGCAAGAACTTTGGAATGGTTCTATGACAAAAGTTGTAGCTAACTCACTTACCTTTCCAAAAACAAAAGATTCACTTCGTGGAGGTTCCTACATGGGGTGTAGTGATTTGTGCATTTGTACATTAACGTTCATATAAATTTCGCATACAATAGGCCCCAATAAAAAGCACTTTTTGAAATTTCAACTTTTTGAACATTTTGTATACGTTTCCAGTAGCCCTGTGTGTTATCTTTGCAATGCATCTAGTTTCACCTAAAAATCATTTTTGTAGCCCAAGTTATGACCAAAATACTAAAGTTATGCTGGAAAGTACCTCAAAATGCACAATATTCACTTCCGTTGAGCTTTTGGCCACTTTCTTGCAAGAAATTTGGAATGGTTCCAACACAAAAGTTGTAGCTAATTCACTTAGCTTTCTAAAAATATTCGAGTCACTTCGGGGAGATTCCTACAGTAGGAGTTGTGATCGTGCATTTATACATTAACGTTCGTATAAAGTTCACATCTAATTAGCCCTAAATAAAAAGCACTTTTTGAAAATTTCTTTTCATTTTCAAGTAGCACTACGTGTTAGCTTTCCAACGCATCTTGTTTCACTTAAAAATCATTTTTTTAGCCCAATATATGATCAAAATACTATTGGTATGCCGAAAACTACCTTACAATGCACCACTGTCATTTCCTTTGAGCTTTTGGAACCTTTCTTTCAAGAACATTGGAATGGTTCTATCACAAAAGTTTTAACTAACTCACTTACCTTTCCAAAAACAAAAGATTCACTTTGTGGAGGTTCCTACATGGGGAGTAGTGATTTGTGCATTTGTACATTAACGTTCATATAAATTTCGCATACAATAGGCCCCAATAAAAAGCACTTTTTGAAATTTCAACTTGTTAACCATTTTGTATACGTTTCCAGTAGCCCTGTGTGTTAGCTTTCCAGTGCATCTAGTTTCACCTAAAAATCATTTTTGTAGCCCAAGTTATGACCAAAATACTAAAGGTATGCTGGAAAGTACCTCAAAATGCACCATATTCACTTCCGTTGAGCTTTTGGCCACTTTCTTGCAAGAAATTTGGAATGGTTCCAACACAAAAATTGTAGCTAATTTACTTAGCTTTCTAAAAATATTTGAGTCACTTCGGGGAGATTCCTACAGTAGGAGTTGTGATCGTGCATTTATACATTAACGTTCGTATAAAGTTCACATATAATTAGCCCTAAATAAAAAGCACTTTTTGAAAATTTCTTTTCACTTTCTAGTAGTCCTACGTGTTAGCTTTCCAACGCATCTTGTTTCACTTAAAAATCATTTTTTTAGCCCAAGATATGATTAAAATACTAAAGGTATGCCGAAAACTACCTTACAATGCACCACTGTCATTTCCTTTGAGCTTTTGGAACCTTTCTTGCAAGAACTTTGGAATGGTTCTATGACAAAAGTTGTAGCTAACTCACTTACCTTTCCAAAAACAAAAGATTCACTTCATGGAGGTTCCTACATGGGGAGTAGTGATTTGTGCATTTGTACATTAACGTTCATATAAATTTCGCATACAATAGGCCCCAATAAAAAGCACTTTTTGAAATTTCAACTTTTTGAACATTTTGTATACGTTTCCAGTAGCCCTGTCTGTTATCTTTGCAATGCATCTAGTTTCACCTAAAAATCATTTTTGTAGCCCAAGTTATGACCAAAATACTAAAGTTATGCTGGAAAGTACCTCAAAATGCACAATATTCACTTCCGTTGAGCTTTTGGCCACTTTCTTGCAATAAATTTGGAATGGTTCCAACACAAAAGTTGTAGCTAATTCACTTAGCTTTCTAAAAATATTCGAGTCACTTCGGGGAGATTCCTACAGTAGGAGTTGTTATCGTGCATTTATACATTAACGTTCGTATAAATTTCACATCTAATTAGCCCTAAATAAAAAGCACTTTTTGAAAATTTCTTTTCATTTTAAAGTAGCACTACGTGTTAGCTTTCCAACGCATCTTGTTTCACTTAAAAATCATTTTTTTAGCCCAATATATGATCAAAATACTATTGGTATGCCGAAAACTACCTTACAATGCACCACTGTCATTTCCTTTGAGCTTTTGGAACCTTTCTTTCAAGAACATTGGAATGGTTCTATCACAAAAGTTGTAACTAACTCACTTACCTTTCCAAAAACAAAAGATTCACTTTGTGGAGGTTCCTACATGGGGAGTAGTGATTTGTGCATTTGTACATTAATGTTCATATAAATTTCGCATACAATAGGCCCCAATAAAAAGCACTTTTTGAAATTTCAATTTTTTGAACATTTTGTATACGTTTCCAGTAGCCCTCTGTGTTAGCTTTGCAATGCATCTAGTTTAACCTAAAAGTCATTTTGTAGCCCAAGTTATGACCAAAATACTAAAGGTATGCTGGAAAGTACCTCAAAATGCACCATATTCACTTCCGTTGAGCTTTTGGCCACTTTCTTGCAAGAAATTTGGAATGGTTCCAACACAAAAGTTGTAGCTAATTCACTTAGCTTTCTAAAAATATTTGAGTCACTTCGGGGAGATTCCTACAGTAGAAGTTGTGATCGTGCATTTATACATTAATGTTCGTATAAAGTTCACATCTAATTAGCCCTAAATAAAAAGCACTTTTTGAAAATTTCTTTTCATTTTCTAGTAGCCCTATGTGTTAGCTTTCCAACGCATCTTGTTTCACTTAAAAATCATTTTTTTAGCCCAAGATATGATTAAAATACTAAAGGTATGCCGAAAACTACCTTACAATGCACCACTGTCATTTCCTTTGAGCTTTTGGCACCTTTCTTGCAAGAACTTTGGAATGGTTCTATCACAAAAGTTGTAGCTAACTCACTTACCTTTCCAAAAACAGAAGATTCACTTTGTGGAGGTTCCTACATGGGGAGTAGTGATTTGTGCATTTGTACATTAACGTTCATATAAATTTCGCATACAATAGGCCCCAATAAAAAGCAGTTTTTGAAATTTCAACTTTTTGAACATTTTGTATACTTTTCCAGTAGCCCTGTGTGTTAGCTTTGCAATGCATCTAGTTTCACCTAAAAATCATTATTGTAGCCCAAGTTATGACCAAAATACTAATGGTATGCTGGAAAGTACCTCAAAATGCACCATATTCACTTCCGTTGAGCTTTTGGCCACTTTCTTGCAAGAAATTTGGAATGGTTCCAACACAAAAATTGTAGCTAATTTACTTAGCTTTCTAAAAATATTCGAGTCACTGTAGGGAGATTCCTACAGTAGGAGTTGTGATCGTGCATTTATACATTAACGTTCGTATAAAGTTCACATCTAATTAGCCCTAAATAAAAAGCACTTTTTGAAAATTTATTTTCATTTTCTAGTAGCCCTACGTGTTAGCTTTCCAACGCATCTTTTTTAACTTAAAAATCATTTTTTTATCCCAAGATATGATTAAAATACTAAAGGCATGCCGAAAACTACCTTTCAATGCACCACTGTCATTTCCTTTGAACTTTTGGAACCTTTCTTGCAAGAACTTTTGAATGGTTCTATCACAAAAGTTGTAGCTAACTCACTTACCTTTCCAAAAAAAATAAGATTCACTTTGTGGAGTTTCGTACATGGGGAGTAGTGATTTGTGCATTTGTACATTAACGTTCATATAAATTTCGCATACAATAGGCCCCAATAAAAAGCACTTTTTGAAATTTCAATTTTTTGAACATTTTGTATACGTTTCCAGTAGCCCTGTGTGTTAGCTTTGCAATGCATCTAGTTCCACCTAAAAGTCATTTTGTAGCCCAAGTTATGACCAAAATACTAAAGGTATGCTGGAAAGTACCTCAAAATGCACCATATTCACTTCCGTTGAGCTTTTGGCCACTTTCTTGCAAGAAATTTGGAATGGTTCCAACACAAAAGTTGTAGCTAATTCACTTAGCTTTCTAAAAATATTTGAGTCACTTCGGGGAGATTCCTACAGTAGGAGTTGTGATCGTGCATTTATACATTAACGTTCGTATAAAGTTCACATCTAATTAGCCCTAAATAAAAAGCACTTTTTGAAAATTTCTTTTCATTTTCTAGTAGCCCTACGTGTTAGCTTTCCAACACATCTTTTTTCACTTAAAAATCATTTTTTTATCCCAAGATATGATTAAAATACTAAAGGTATGCCGAAAACTACCTTTCAATGCACCACTGTCATTTCCTTTGAACTTTTGGAACCTTTCTTGCAAGAACTTTTGAATGGTTCTATCACAAAAGTTGTAGCTAACTCACTTACCTTTCCAAAAAAAAAAAGATTCACTTTGTGGAGGTTCGTACATGGGGAGTAGTGATTTGTGCATTTGTACATTAACGTTCATATAAATTTCGCATACAATAGGCCCCAATAAAAAGCACTTTTTGAAATTTCAATTTTTTGAACATTTTGTATACGTTTCCAGTAGCCCTGTGTGTTATCTTTGCAATGCATCTAGTTTCACCTAAAAGTCATTTTGTACCCAATTTATGACCAAAATACTAAAGGTATGCTGGAAAGTACCTCAAAATGCACCATATTCACTTCCGTTGAGCTTTTGGCCACTTTCTTGCAAGAAATTTGGAATGGTTCCAACACAAAAGTTGTAGCTAATTCACTTAGCTTTCTAAAAATATTTGAGTCACTTCGGGGAGATTCCTACAGTAGGAGTTGTGATCGTGCATTTATACATTAACGTTTGTATAAAGTTCACATCTAATTAGCCCTAAATAAAAAGAACTTTTTGAAAATTTCTTTTCATTTTCTAGTAGCCCTATGCGTTATCTTTCCAACGCATCTTGTTTCACTTAAAAATCATTTTTTTAGCCCAAGATATGATTAAAATACTAAAGGTATGACGAAAACTACCTTACAATGCACCACTGTCATTTCCTTTGAGCTTTTGGCACCTTTCTTGCAAGAACTTTGGAATGGTTCTATCACAAAAGTTGTAGCTAACTCACTTACCTTTCCAAAAACAGAAGATTCACTTTGTGAAGGTTCCTACATGGGGAGTAGTGATTTGTGCATTTGTACATTAACGTTCATATAAATTTCGCATACAATAGGCCCCAATAAAAAGCACTTTTTGAAATTTCAACTTTTTGAACATTTTGTATACGTTTCCAGTAGCCCTGTGTGTTAGCTTTGCAATGCATTTAGTTTCACCTAAAAATCATTATTGTAGCCCAAGTTATGACCAAAATACTAAAGCTATGTTGGAAAGTACCTCAAAATGCACCATAGTCACTTCCGTTGAGCTTTTGGCAACTTTCTTGCGAGAAATTTGGAATGGTTCCAACATAAAAGTTGTAGCTAATTCACTTAGCTTTCTAAAAATATTCGAGTCACTACGGGGAGATTCCTACAGTAGGAGTTGTGATCATGCATTTATACATTAACGTTCGTATAAAGTTCACATCTAATTAGCCCTAAATAAAAAGCACTTTTTGAAAATTTCTTTTCATTTTCTAGTAGCACTCGTCTTAGCTTTCCAACGCATCTTGTTTCACTTAAAAATCATTTTTTTAGCCCAAGATATGATCAAAATACTAAAGGTATGCCGAAAACTACCTTACAATGCACCACTGTCATTTCCTTTGAGCTTTTGGAACCTTTCTTGCAAGAACTTTTGAATGGTTCTATCACAAAAGTTCTAGCTAACTCACTTACCTTTCCAAAAACAAAAGATTCACTTTGTGGAGGTTCCTACATGGGGAGTAGTGATTTGTGCATTTGTACATTAACGTTCATATAAATTTCGCATACAATTGGCCCCAATAAAAAGCACTTTTAGAAATTTCAACTTTTTGAATAGTTTGTATCCTTTTCCAGTAGCCCTGTGCGTTAGCTTTACAATGCATCTAGTTTCACCTAAAAATCATTTTTGTAGCCCAAGTTATGACCAAAATACTAAAGGTATGCTGGAAAGTACCTCAAAATGCACCATATTCACTTCCGTTGAGCTTTTGGCCACTTTCTTGCAAGAAATTTGGAATGGTTCCAACACAAAAGTTGTAGCTAATTCATTTAGCTTTCTAAAAATATTTGAGTCACTTTGGGGAGATTCATACAGTAGGAGTTGTGATCGTGCATTTATACATTAACGTTCGTATAAAGTTCACATCTAATTAGCCCTAAATAAAAAGCACTTTTTGAAAATTTCTTTTCATTTTCTAGTAGCCCTATGCGTTAGCTTTCCAACGCATCTTGTTTCACTTAAAAATCATTTTTTTAGCCCAAGATATGATTAAAATACTAAAGGTATGCCGAAAACTACCTTACAATGCACCACTGTCATTTCCTTTGAGCTTTTGGCACCTTTCTTGCAAGAACTTTGGAATGGTTCTATCACAAAAGTTGTAGCTAACTCACTTACCTTTCCAAAAACAGAAGATTCACTTTGTGGAGGTTCCTACATGGGGAGTAGTGATTTGTGCATTTGTACATTAACGTTCATATAAATTTCGCATACAATAGGCCCCAATAAAAAGCAGTTTTTGAAATTTCAACTTTTTGAACATTTTGTATACTTTTCCAGTAGCCCTATGTGTTAGCTTTGCAATGCATCTAGTTTCACCTAAAAATCATTATTGTAGCCCAAGTTATGACCAAAATACTAAAGGTATGCTGGAAAGTACCTCAAAATGCACCATATTCACTTCCGTTGAGCTTTTGGCCACTTTCTTGCAAGAAATTTGGAATGGTTCCAACACAAAAATTGTAGCTAATTCACTTAGCTTTCTAAAAATATTCGAGTCACTACGGGAAGATTCCTACAGTAGGAGTTGTGATCATGCATTTATACATTAACGTTCGTATAAAGTTCACATCTAATTAGCCCTAAATAAAAAGCACTTTTTGAAAATTTCATTTCATTTTCTAGTAGCACTATGTGTTAGCTTTCCAACGCATCTTGTTTCACTTAAAAATCATTTTTTTAGCCCAAGATATGATCAAAATACTAAAGGTATGCCGAAAACTACCTTACAATGCACCACTGTCATTTCCTTTGAGCTTTTGGAACCTTTCTTGCAAGAACTTTTGAATGGTTCTATCACAAAAGTTCTAGCTAACTCACTTACCTTTCCAAAAACAAAAGATTCACTTTGTGGAGGTTCCTATATGGGGAGTAGTGATTTGTGCATTTGTACATTAACGTTCATATAAATTTCGCATACAATTGGCCCCAATAAAAAGCACTTTTAGAAATTTCAACTTTTTGAATAGTTTGTATCCTTTTCCAGTAGCCTTGTGCGTTAGCTTTACAATGCATCTAGTTTCATCTAAAAATCATTTTTATAGCCCAAGTTATGACCAAAATACTAAAGGTATGCTGGAAAGTACCTCAAAATGCACCATATTCACTTCCGTTGAGCTTTTGGCCACTTTCTTGCAAGAAATTTGGAATGGTTCCAACACAAAAGTTGTAGCTAATTCATTTAGCTTTCTAAAAATATTTGAGTCACTTCGGGGAGATTCCTACAGTAGGAGTTGTGATCGTGCATTTATACATTAACGTTCGTATAAAGTTCACATCTAATTATCCCTAAATAAAAAGCACTTTTTGAAAATTTCTTTTCATTTTCTAGTAGCCCTATGCGTTAGCTTTCCAACGCATCTTGTTTCACTTAAAAATCATTTTTTTAGCCCAAGATATGATTAAAATACTAAAGGTATGCCGAAAACTACCTTACAATGCACCACTTTCATTTCCTTTGAGCTTTTGGCACCTTTCTTGCAAGAACTTTGGAATGGTTCTATCACAAAAGTTGTAGCTAACTCACTTACGTTTCCAAAAACAGAAGATTCACTTTGTGGAGGTTCCTACATGGGGAGTAGTGATTTGTGCATTTGTACATTAACGTTCATATAAATTTCGCATACAATAGGCCCCAATAAAAAGCAGTTTTTGAAATTTCAACTTTTTGAACAAATTGTATACTTTTCCAGTAGCCCTATGTGTTAGCTTTGCAATGCATCTAGTTTCACCTAAAAATCATTATTGTAGCCCAAGTTATGACCAAAATACTAAAGGTATGCTGGAAAGTACCTCAAAATGCACCATATTCACTTCCGTTGAGCTTTTGGCCACTTTCTTGCAAGAAATTTGGAATGGTTCCAACACAAAAATTGTAGCTAATTTATTTAGCTTTCTAAAAATATTCGAGTCACTTTAGGGAGATTCCTACAGTAGGAGTTGTGATCGTGCATTTATACATTAACGTTCGTATAAAGTTCACATCTAATTAGCCCTAAATAAAAAGCACTTTTTGAAAATTTATTTTCATTTTCTAGTAGCCCTACGGGTTAGCTTTCCAACGCATCTTTTTTCACTTAAAAATCATTTTTTTATCCCAAGATATGATTAAAATACTAAAGGTATGCCGAAAACTACCTTTCAATGCACCACTGTCATTTCCTTTGAACTTTTGGAACCTTTCTTGCAAGAACTTTTGAATGGTTCTATCACAAAAGTTGTAGCTAACTCACTTACCTTTCCAAAAAAAAAAAAGATTCACTTTGTGGAGGTTCCTACATGGGGAGTAGTGATTTGTGCATTTGTACATTAACGTTCATATAAATTTCGCATACAATAGGCCCCAATAAAAAGCACTTTTTGAAATTTCAATTTTTTGAACATTTTGTATACGTTTCCAGTAGCCCTGTGTGTTAGCTTTGCAATGCATCTAGTTTCACCTAAAAGTCATTTTGTAGCCCAAGTTATGACCAAAATACTAAAGGTATGCTGGAAAGTACCTCAAAACGCACCATATTCACTTCCGTTGAGCTTTTGGCCACTTTCTTGCAAGAAATTTGGAATGGTTCCAACACAAAAGTTGTAGCTAATTCACTTAGCTTTCTAAAAATATTTGAGTCACTTCGGGGAGATTCCTACAGTAGGAGTTGTGATCGTGCATTTATACATTAACGTTCGTATAAAGTTCACATCTAATTAGCCCTAAATAAAAAGCACTTTTTGAAAATTTCTTTTCATTTTCTAGTAGCCCTATGCGTTACCTTTCCAACGCATCTTGTTTCACTTAAAAATCATTTTTTTAGCCCAAGAGATGATCAAAATACTAAAGGTATGCCGAAAACTACCTTACAATGCACCACTGTCACTTCCTTTGAGCTTTTGGCACCTTTCTTGCAAGAACTTTGGAATGGTTCTATCACAAAAGTTGTAGCTAACTCACTTACCTTTCCAAAAATAGAAGATTCACTTTGTGGAGGTTCCTACATGGGGAGTAGTGATTTGTGCATTTGTACATTAACGTTCATATAAATTTCGCATACAATAGGCCCCAATAAAAAGCAGTTTTTGAAATTTCAACTTTTTGAACATTTTGTATACTTTTCCAGTAGCCCTGTGTGTTAGCTTTGCAATGCATCTAGTTTCACCTAAAAATCATTATTGTAGCCCAAGTTATGACCAAAATACTAAAGGTATGCTGGAAAGTACCTCAAAATGCACCATATTCACTTCCGTTGAGCTTTTGGCCACTTTCTTGCAAGAAATTTGGAATGGTTCCAACACAAAAATTGTAGCTAATTTACTTAGCTTTCTAAAAATATTCGAGTCACTTTAGGGAGATTCCTACAGTAGGAGTTGTGATCGTGCATTTATACATTAACGTTCGTATAAAGTTCACATCTAATTAGCCCTAAATAAAAAGCACTTTTTGAAAATTTATTTTCATTTTCTAGTAGCCCTACGTGTTAGCTTTCCAATGCATCTTTTTTCACTTAAAAATCATTTTTTTATCCCAAGATATGATTAAAATACTAAAGGTATGCCGAAAACTACCTTTCAATGCACCACTGTCATTTCCTTTGAACTTTTGGAACCTTTCTTGCAAGAACTTTTGAATGGTTCTATCACAAAAGTTGTAGCTAACTCACTTACCTTTCCAAAAAAAATAAGATTCACTTTGTGGAGTTTCGTACATGGGGAGTAGTGATTTGTGCATTTGTACATTAACGTTCATATAAATTTCGCATACAATAGGCCCCAATAAAAAGCACTTTTTGAAATTTCAATTTTTTGAACATTTTGTATACGTTTCCAGTAGCCCTGTGTGTTAGCTTTGCAATGCATCTAGTTTCACCTAAAAGTCATTTTGTAGCCCAAGTTATGACCAAAATACTAAAGGTATGCTGGAAAGTACCTCAAAATGCACCATATTCACTTCCGTTGAGCTTTTGGCCACTTTCTTGCAAGTAATTTGGAATGGTTCCAACACAAAAGTTGTAGCTAATTCACTTAGCTTTCTAAAAATAATTGAGTCACTTCGGGGAGATTCCTACAGTAGGAGTTGTGATCGTGCATTTATACATTAACGTTTGTATAAAGTTCACATCTAATTAGCCCTAAATAAAAAGCACTTTTTGAGAATTTCTTTTCATTTTCTAGTAGCTCTATGCGTTAGCTATCCAACGCATCTTGTTTCACTTAAAAATCATTTTTTTAGCCCAAGATATGATTAAAATACTAAAGGTATGCCGAAAACTACCTTACAATGCACCACTGTCATTTCCTTTGAGCTTTTGGCACCTTTCTTGCAAGAACTTTGGAATGGTTCTATCACAAAAGTTGTAGCTAACTCACTTACCTTTACAAAAATAGAAGATTCACTTTGTGGAGGTTCGTACATGGGGAGTAGTGATTTGTGCATTTGTACATTAACGTTCATATAAATTTCGCATACAATAGGCCCCAATAAAAAGCAGTTTTTGAAATTTCAACTTTTTGAACATTTTGTATACTTTTCCAGTAGCCCTGTGTGTTAGCTTTGCAATGCATCTAGTTTCACCTAAAAATCATTATTGTAGCCCAAGTTATGACCAAAATACTAAAGGTATGCTGGAAAGTACCTCAAAATGCACCATATTCACTTCCGTTGAGCTTTTGGCCACTTTCTTGCAAGAAATTTGGAATGGTTCCAACACAAAAATTGTAGCTAATTTACTTAGCTTTCTAAAAATATTCGAGTCACTTTAGGGAGATTCCTACAGTAGGAGTTGTGATCGTGCATTTATACATTAACGTTCGTATAAAGTTCACATCTAATTAGCCCTAAATAAAAAGCACTTTTTGAAAATTTATTTTCATTTTCTAGTAGCCCTACGTGTTAGCTTTCCAATGCATCTTTTTTCACTTAAAAATCATTTTTTTATCCCAAGATATGATTAAAATACTAAAGGTATGCCGAAAACTACCTTTCAATGCACCACTGTCATTTCCTTTGAACTTTTGGAACCTTTCTTGCAAGAACTTTTGAATGGTTCTATCACAAAAGTTGTAGCTAACTCACTTACCTTTCCAAAAAAAATAAGATTCACTTTGTGGAGTTTCGTACATGGGGAGTAGTGATTTGTGCATTTGTACATTAACGTTCATATAAATTTCGCATACAATAGGCCCCAATAAAAAGCACTTTTTGAAATTTCAATTTTTTGAACATTTTGTATACGTTTCCAGTAGCCCTGTGTGTTAGCTTTGCAATGCATCTAGTTTCACCTAAAAGTCATTTTGTAGCCCAAGTTATGACCAAAATACTAAAGGTATGCTGGAAAGTACCTCAAAATGCACCATATTCACTTCCGTTGAGCTTTTGGCCACTTTCTTGCAAGAAATTTGGAATGGTTCCAACACAAAAGTTGTAGCTAATTCACTTAGCTTTCTAAAAATATTTGAGTCACTTCGGGGAGATTCCTACAGTAGGAGTTGTGATCGTGCATTTATACATTAACGTTTGTACAAAGTTCACATCTAATTAGCCCTAAATAAAAAGCACTTTTTGAAAATTTCTTTTCATTTTCTAGTAGCCCTATGCGTTAGCTATCCAACGCATCTTGTTTCACTTAAAAATCATTTTTTTAGCCCAAGATATGATTAAAATACTAAAGGTATGCCGAAAACTACCTTACAATGCACCACTGTCATTTCCTTTGAGCTTTTGGCACCTTTCTTGCAAGAACTTTGGAATGGTTCTATCACAAAAGTTGTAGCTAACTCACTTACCTTTCCAAAAACAGAAGATTCACTTTGTGGAGGTTCCTACATGGGGAGTAGTGATTTGTGCATTTGTACATTAACGTTCATATAAATTTCGCATACAATAGGCCCCAATAAAAAGCAGTTTTTGAAATTTCAACTTTTTGAACATTTTGTATACTTTTCCAGTAGCCCTATGTGTTAGCTTTGCAATGCATCTAGTTTCACCTAAAAATCATTATTGTAGCCCAAGTTATGACCAAAATACTAAAGGTATGCTGGAAAGTACCTCAAAATGCACCATATTCACTTCCGTTGAGCTTTTGGCCACTTTCTTGCAAGAAATTTGGAATGGTTCCAACACAAAAATTGTAGCTAATTTACTTAGCTTTCTAAAAATATTCGAGTCACTTTAGGGAGATTCCTACAGTAGGAGTTGTGATCGTGCATTTATACATTAACGTTCGTATAAAGTTCACATCTAATTAGCCCTAAATAAAAAGCACTTTTTGAAAATTTATTTTCATTTTCTAGTAGCCCTACGGGTTAGCTTTCCAACGCATCTTTTTTCACTTAAAAATCATTTTTTTATCCCAAGATATGATTAAAATACTAAAGTTATGCCGAAAACTACCTTTCAATGCACCACTGTCATTTCCTTTGAACTTTTGGAACCTTTCTTGCAAGAACTTTTGAATGGTTCTATCACAAAAGTTGTAGCTAACTCACTTACCTTTCCAAAAAAAAAAAGATTCACTTTGTGGAGGTTCCTACATGGGGAGTAGTGATTTGTGCATTTGTACATTAACGTTCATATAAATTTCGCATACAATAGGCCCCAATAAAAAGCACTTTTTGAAATTTCAATTTTTTGAACATTTTGTATACGTTTCCAGTAGCCCTATGTGTTAGCTTTGCAATGCATCTAGTTTCACCTAAAAGTCATTTTGTAGCCCAAGTTATGACCAAAATACTAAAGGTATGCTGGAAAGTACCTCAAAATGCACCATATTCACTTCCGTTGAGCTTTTGGCCACCTTCTTGCAAGAAATTTGGAATGGTTCCAACACAAAAGTTGTAGCTAATTCACTTAGCTTTCTAAAAATATTTGAGTCACTTCGGGGAGATTCCTACAGTAGGAGTTGTGATCGTGCATTTATACATTAACGTTTGTACAAAGTTCACATCTAATTAGCCCTAAATAAAAAGCACTTTTTGAAAATTTCTTTTCATTTTCTAGTAGCCCTATGCGTTAGCTATCCAACGCATCTTGTTTCACTTAAAAATCATTTTTTTAGCCGAAGATATGATTAAAATACTAAAGGTATGCCGAAAACTACCTTACAATGCACCACTGTCATTTCCTTTGAGCTTTTGGCACCTTTCTTGCAAGAACTTTGGAATGGTTCTATCACAAAAGTTGTAGCTAACTCACTTACCTTTCCAAAAACAGAAGATTCACTTTGTGGAGGTTCCTACATGGGGAGTAGTGATTTGTGCATTTGTACATTAACGTTCATATAAATTTCGCATACAATAGGCCCCAATAAAAAGCAGTTTTTGAAATTTCAACTTTTTGAACATTTTGTATACTTTTCCAGTAGCCCTATGTGTTAGCTTTGCAATGCATCTAGTTTCACCTAAAAATCATTATTGTAGCCCAAGTTATGACCAAAATACTAAAGGTATGCTGGAAAGTACCTCAAAATGCACCATATTCACTTCCGTTGAGCTTTTGGCCACTTTCTTGCAAGAAATTTGGAATGGTTCCAACACAAAAATTGTAGCTAATTTACTTAGCTTTCTAAAAATATTCGAGTCACTTTAGGGAGATTCCTACAGTAGGAGTTGTGATCGTGCATTTATACATTAACGTTCGTATAAAGTTCACATCTAATTAGCCCTAAATAAAAAGCACTTTTTGAAAATTTATTTTCATTTTCTAGTATCCCTACGGGTTAGCTTTCCAACGCATCTTTTTTCACTTAAAAATCATTTTTTTATCCCAAGATATGATTAAAATACTAAAGGTATGCCGAAAACTACCTTTCAATGCACCACTGTCATTTCCTTTGAACTTTTGGAACCTTTCTTGCAAGAACTTTTGAATGGTTCTATCACAAAAGTTGTAGCTAACTCACTTACCTTTCCAAAAAAAAAAAGATTCACTTTGTGGAGGTTCCTACATGGGGAGTAGTGATTTGTGCATTTGTACATTAACGTTCATATAAATTTCGCATACAATAGGCCCCAATAAAAAGCACTTTTTGAAATTTCAATTTTTTGAACATTTTGTATACGTTTCCAGTAGCCCTGTGTGTTAGCTTTGCAATGCATCTAGTTTCACCTAAAAGTCATTTTGTAGCCCAAGTTATGACCAAAATACTAAAGGTATGCTGGAAAGTACCTCAAAACGCACCATATTCACTTCCGTTAAGCTTTTGGCCACTTTCTTGCAAGAAATTTGGAATGGTTCCAACACAAAAGTTGTAGCTAATTCACTTAGCTTTCTAAAAATATTTGAGTCACTTCGGGGAGATTCCTACAGTAGGAGTTGTGATCGTGCATTTATACATTAACGTTCGTATAAAGTTCACATCTAATTAGCCCTAAATAAAAAGCACTTTTTGAAAATTTCTTTTCATTTTCTAGTAGCCCTATGCGTTACCTTTCCAACGCATCTTGTTTCACTTAAAAATCATTTTTTTAGCCCAAGATATGATTAAAATACTAAAGGTATGCCGAAAACTACCTTACAATGCACCACTGTCATTTCCTTTGAGATTTTGGCACCTTTCTTGCAAGAACTTTGGAATGGTTCTATCACAAAATTTGTAGCTAACTCACTTACCTTTCCGAAAATAGAAGATTCACTTTGTGGAGGTTCGTACATGGGGAGTAGTGATTTGTGCATTTGTACATTAACGTTCATATAAATTTCGCATACAATAGGCCCCAATAAAAAGCACTTTTTGAAATTTCAATTTTTTGAACATTTTGTATACGTTTCCAGTAGCCCTGTGTGTTAGCTTTGCAATGCATCTAGTTTCACCTAAAAGTCATTTTGTAGCCCAAGTTATGACCAAAATACTAAAGGTATGCTGGAAAGTACCTCAAAATGCAACATATTCACTTCCGTTGAGCTTTTGGCCACTTTCTTGAAAGAAATTTGGAATGGTTCCAACACAAAAGTTGTAGCTAATTCACTTAGCTTTCTAAAAATATTTGAGTCACTTCGGGGAGATTCCTACAGTAGGAGTTGTGATCGTGCATTTATTCATTAACGTTTGTATAAAGTTCACATCTAATTAGCCCTAAATAAAAAGGACTTTTTGAAAATTTCTTTTCATTTTCTAGTAGCCCTATGCGTTAGCTTTCCAATGCATCTTGTTTCACTTAAAAATCATTTTTTTAGCCCAAGATATGATTAAAATACTAAAGGTATGCCGAAAACTACCTTACAATGCACCACTGTCATTTCCTTTGAGCTTTTGGCACCTTTCTTGCAAGAACTTTGGAATGGTTCTATCACAAAAGTTGTAGCTAACTCACTTACCTTTCCAAAAACAGAAGATTCACTTTGTGAAGGTTCCTACATGGGGAGTAGTGATTTGTGCATTTGTACATTAACGTTCATATAAATTTCGCATACAATAGGCCCCAATAAAAAGCAGTTTTTGAAATTTCAACTTTTTGAACATTTTGTATACTTATCCAGTAGCCCTGTGTGTTAGCTTTGCAATGCATCTAGTTTCACCTAAAAATCATTATTGTAGCCCAAGTTATGACCAAAATACTAAAGCTATGTTGGAAAGTACCTCAAAATGCACCATAGTCACTTCCGTTGAGCTTTTGGCAACTTTCTTGCGAGAAATTTGGAATGGTTCCAACATAAAAGTTGTAGCTAATTCACTTAGATTTCTAAAAATATTCGAGTCACTACGGGGAGATTCCTACAGTAGGAGTTGTGATCAAGCATTTATACATTAACGTTTGTATAAAGTTCACATCTAATTAGCCCTAAATAAAAAGCACTTTTTGAAAATTTCTTTTCATTTTCTAGTAGCACTACGTGTTAGCTTTCCAACGCATCTTGTTTCACTTAAAAATCATTTTTTTAGCCCAAGATATGATCAAAATACTAAAGGTATGCCGAAAACTACCTTACAATGCACCACTGTCATTTCCTTTGAGCTTTTGGAACCTTTCTTGCAAGAACTTTTGAATGGTTCTATCACAAAAGATCTAGCTAACTCACTTACCTTTCCAAAAACAAAAGATTCACTTTGTGGAGGTTCCTACATGGGGAGTAGTGATTTGTGCATTTGTACATTAACGTTCATATAAATTTCGCATACAATTGGCCCCAATAAAAAGCACTTTTAGAAATTTCAACTTTTTGAACAGTTTGTATCCTTTTCCAGTAGCCCTGTGCGTTAGCTTTACAATGCATCTAGTTTCACCTAAAAATCATTTTTGTAGCCCAAGTTATGACCAAAATACTAAAGGTATGCTGGAAAGTACCTCAAAATGCACTATATTCACTTCCGTTGAGCTTTTGGCCACTTTCTTGCAAGAAATTTGGAATGGTTCCAACACAAAAGTTGTAGCTAATTCATTTAGCTTTCTAAAAATATTTGAGTCACTTCGGGGAGATTCCTACAGTAGGTGTTGTGATCGTGCATTTATACATTAACGTTCGTATAAAGTTCACATCTAATTTGCCCTAAATAAAAAGCACTTTTTGAAAGTTTCTTTTCACTTTCTAGTAGCCCTACGTGTTAGCTTTCCAGCGCATCTTGTTTCACTTAAAAATCATTTTTTTAGCCCAAGATATGATTAAAATACTAAAGGTATGCCGAAAACTACCTTACAGTGCACCACTGTCATTTCCTTTGAGCTTTTGGAACCTTTCTTGCAAGAACTTTTGAATGGTTCTATCACAAAAGTTCTACCTAACTCACTTACCCTTCCAAAAACAAAAGATTCACTTTGTGGAGGTTCCTACGTGGGCAGTAGTGATTTGTGCATTTGTACATTATTAACGTTCATATAAATTTCGCATACAATAGGCCCCAATAAAAAGCACTTTTTGAAATTTCAACTTTTTGAACATTTTGTATCCTTTTCCAGTAGCCCTGTGTGTTAGCTTTACAATGCATCTAGTTTCACCTAAAAATCATTTTTGTAGCCCAAGTTATGACCAAAATACTAAAGGTATGCTGGAAAGTACCTCAAAATGCACCATATTCACTTCCGTTGAGCTTTTGGCCACTTTCTTGCAAGAAATTTGGAATGTTTCCAACACAAAAGTTGTAGATAATTCACTTCGCTTTCTAAAAATATTTGATTCACTTCGGGGAGATTCCTACAGTAGGAGTTGTGATCGTGCATTTATACATTAACATTCGTATAAAGTTCACATCTAATTATCCCTAAATAAAAATCACTTTTTGAAAATTTCTTTTCTTTTTCTAGTAGCCCTACGTGTTAGCTTTCCAATGCATCTTGTTTCACTTAAAAATCATTTTTTTAGCCAACGATATGATTAAAATACTGAAGGTATGCCGAAAACTACCTTACAATGCACCACTGTCATTTCCTTTGAGCCTTTGGAACCTTTCTTGCAAGAACTTTGGAATGGTTCTATCACAAAAGTTGTAGATAACTCACTTACCTTTCCAAAAACAAAAGATTCACTTTGTGGAGGTTCCTACATGGGGAGTAGTGATTTGTGCATTTGTACATTAACGTTCATATAAATTTCGCATACAATTGGCCCCAATAAAAAGCACTTTTAGAAATTTCAACTTTTTGAACATTTTGTATCCTTTTCCAGTAGCCCTGTGCGTTAGCTTTACAATGCATCTAGTTTCACCTAAAAATCATTTTTGTAGCCCAAGTTATGACCAAAATACTAAAGGTATGCTGGAAAGTACCTCAAAATGCACCATATTCACTTCCGTTGAGCTTTTGGCCACTTTCTTGCAAGAAATTTGGAATGGTTCCAACACAAAAGTTGTAGCTAATTCATTTAGCTTTCTAAAAATATTTGAGTCACTTCGGGGAGATTCCTACAGTAGGTGTTGTGATCGTGCATTTATACATTAACGTTCGTATAAAGTTCACATCTAATTTGCCCTAAATAAAAAGCACTTTTTGAAAGTTTCTTTTCACTTTCTAGTAGCCCTACGTGTTAGCTTTCCAGCGCATCTTGTTTCACTTAAAAATCATTTTTTTAGCCCAAGATATGATTAAAATACTAAAGGTATGCCGAAAACTACCTTACAGTGCACCTCTGTTATTTCCTTTGAGCTTTTGGAACCTTTCTTGCAAGAACTTTTGAATGGTTCTATCACAAAAGTTCTAGCTAACTCACTTACCCTTCCAAAAACAAAAGATTCACTTTGTGGAGGTTCCTACGTGGGGAGTAGTGATTTGTGCATTTGTACATTATTAACGTTCATATAAATTTCGCATACAATAGGCCCCAATGAAAAGCACTTTTTGAAATTTCAACTTTTTGAACATTTTGTATCCTTTTCCAGTAGCCCTGTGTGTTAGCTTTACAATGCATCTAGTTTCACCTAAAAATAATTTTTGTAGCCCAAGTTATGACCAAAATACTAAAGGTATGCTGGAAAGTACCTCAAAATGCACCATATTCACTTCCGTTGAGCTTTTGGCCACTTTCTTGCAAGAAATTTGGAATGGTTCCAACACAAAAGTTGTAGCTAATTCACTTCGCTTTCTAAAAATATTTGATTCACTTCGGGGAGATTCCTACAGTAGGAGTTGTGATCGTGCATTTATACATTAACATTCGTATAAAGTTCACATCTAATTAGCCCTAAATAAAAAGCACTTTTTGAAAATTTCTTTTCATTTTCTAGTAGCCCTACGTGTTAGCTTTCCAATGCATCTTGTTTCACTTAAAAATCATTTTTTTAGCCAACGATATGATTAAAATACTAAAGGTATGCTGAAAACTACCTTACAATGCACCACTGTCATTTCCTTTGAGCTTTTGGAACCTTTCTTGCAAGAACTTTGGAATGGTTCTATCACAAAAGTTGTAGATAACTCACTTACCTTTCCAAAAACAAAAGATTCACTTTGTGGAGGTTTCTACATGGGGAGTAGTGATTTGTGCATTTGTACATTAACGTTCATATAAATTTCGCATACAATTGGCCCCAATAAAAAACACTTTTAGAAATTTCAACTTTTTGAACATTTTGTATCCTTTTCCAGTAGCCCTGTGCGTTAGCTTTACAATGCATCTAGTTTCACCTAAAAATCATTTTTGTAGCCCAAGTTATGACCAAAATACTAAAGGTATGCTGGAAAGTACCTCAAAATGCACCATATTCACTTCCGTTGAGCTTTTGGCCACTTTCTTGCAAGAAATTTGGAATGGTTCCAACACAAAAGTTGTAGCTAATTCACTTAGCTTTCTAAAAATGTTCGATTCACTTCGGGGAGATTCCTACAGTAGGAGTTGTGATCGTGCATTTATACATTAATGTTCGTATAAAGTTCACATATAATTAGCCCTAAATAAAAAGCACTTTTTGAAAGTTTCTTTTCACTTTCTAGTAGTCCTACGTGTTAGCTTTCCAACGCATCTTGTTTCACTTAAAAATCATTTTTTTAGCCCAAGATATGATTAAAATACTAAAGGTATGCCGAAAACTACCTTACAATGCACCACTGTCATTTCCTTTGAGCTTTTGGAACCTTTCTCGCAAGAACTTTGGAATGGTTCTATCACAAAAGTTGTAGCTAACTCACTTACCTTTCCAAACACAAAAGATTCACTTCGTGGAGGTTCCTACATGGGGATTAGTGATTTGTGCATTTGTACATTAACGTTCATATAAATTTCGCATACAATAGGCCCCAATAAAAAGCACTTTTTGAAATTTCAACATTTTGAACATTTTGTATACTTTTCCAGAAGCCCTGTGTGTTATCTTTGCAATGCATCTAGTTTCACCTAAAAATCATTTTTGTAGCCCAAGTTATGACCAAAATACTAAAGGTATGCTGGAAAGTACCTCAAAATGCACCATATTCACTTCTGTTGAGCTTTTGGCCACTTTCTTGCAAGAAATTTGGAATGGTTCCAACACAAAAGTTGTAGCTAATTCACTTAGCTTTCTAAAAATATTCGAGTCACTTCAGGGAGATTCCTACAGTAGGAGTTGTGATCGTGCATTTATACATTAACGTTCGTATAAAGTTCACATCTAATTAGCCCTAAATAAAAAGCACTTTTTGAAAATTTCTTTTCATTTTCTAGTAGCACTACGTGTTAGCTTTCCAACGCATCTTGTTTCACTTAAAAATCATTTTTTTAGCCCAAGATATGATCAAAATACTAAAGGTATGCCAAAAACTACCTTACAATGCACCACTGTCATTTCCTTTGAGCTTTTGGAACCATTCTTGCAAGAACTTTTGAATGGTTCCGTCACAAAAGTTCTACCTAACTCACTTACCTTTCCAAAAACAAAAGATTCACTTTGTGGAGGTTCCTACATGGGTAGTAGTGATTTGTGCATTTGTACATTAACGTTCATATAAATTTCGCATACAATAGGCCCCAATAAAAAGCACTTTTAGAAATTTCAACTTGTTGAACATTTTTTATCCTTTTCCAGTAGCCCTGTGCGTTAGCTTTACAATGCATCTAGTTTCACCTAAAAATCATTTTTGTAGCCCAAGTTATGACCAAAATACTAAAGGTATGCTGGAAAGTACCTCAAAATGCACCATATTCACTTCCGTTGAGCTTTTGGCCACTTTCTTGCAAGAAATTTGGAATGGTTCCAACACAAAAGTTGTAGCTAATTCATTTACCTTTCTAAAAATATTCGAGTCACTTCGGGGAGATTCCTACAGTAGGAGTTGTGATCGTGCATTTATACATTAACGTTCGTATAAAGTTCACATCTAATTTGCCCTAAATAAAAAGTACTTTTTGAAAGTTTCTTTTCACTTTCTAGTAGCCCTACATGTTGGCTTTCCAGTGCATCTTGTTTCACTTAAAAATCATTTTTTTAGCCCAAGATATGATTAAAATACTAAATGTACTACCTTACAGTGCACCACTGTCATTTCCTCTGAGCTTTTGGAACCTTTCTTGCAAGAACTTTTGAATGGTTCTATCACAAAAGTTCTAGCTAACTCACTTACCTTTCCAAAAACAAAAGATTCACTTTGTGGAGGTTCCTACATGGGGTGAAATGATTTGTGCATTTGTACATTAACGTTCATATAAATTTCGCATACAATAGGCCCCAATAAAAAGCACTTTTAGAAATTTCAACCTTTTGAACATTTTGTATCCTTTTCCAGTAGCCCTGTGCGTTAGCTTTACAATGCATCTAGTTTCACCGAAAAATCATTTTTATAGCCCAAGTTATGACCAAAATATTAAAGGTATGCTGGAAAGTACCTGAAAATGCACCATATTCACTTCCGTTGAGCTTTTGGCCACTTTCTTGCAAGAAATTTGGAATGGTTCCAAAACAAAAGTTGTAGCTAATTCATTTAGCTTTCTAAAAATATTCGAGTCACTTCGGGGAGATTCCTACAGTAGGGGTTGTGATCGTGCATTTATACATTAACGTTCGTATAAAGTTCACATCTAATTTGCCCTAAATAAAAAGTACTTTTTGAAAGTTTCTTTTCACTTTCTAGTAGCCCTACGTGTTAGCTTTCTAGCGCATCTTGTTTCACTTAAAAATCATTTTTTTTGCCCAAGATATGATTAAAATACTAAAGGTATGCCGAAAACTACCTTACAGTGCACCACTGTCATTTCCTTTGAGCTTTTGGAACCTTTCTTGCAAGAACTTTTGAATGGTTCTATCACAAAAGTTCTAGCTAACTCACTTACCTTTCCAAAAACAAAAGATTCACTTTGTGGAGGTTCCTACATGGGGAGTAGTGATTTGTGCATTTGTACATTAACGTTCATATAAATTTCGCATACAATAGGCCCCAATAAAAAGCACTTTTAGAAATTTCAACTTTTTGAACATTTTGTATCCTTTTCCAGTAGCCCTGGGCGTTAGCTTTACAATGCATCTAGTTTCACCTAAAAATCATTTTTGTAGCCCAAGTTATGACCAAAATACTAAAGGTATGCTGGAAAGTACCTCAAAATGCACCATATTCACTTTCGTTGAGCTTTTGGCCACTTTCTTGCAAGAAATTTGGAATGGTTCCAACACAAAAGTTGTAGCTAATTCAATTTACCTTTCTAAAAATATTCGAGTCACTTCGGGGAGATTCCTACAGTAGGAGTTGTGATCGTGCATCTATACATTAACGTTCGTATAAAGTTCACATCTAATTAGCCCTAAATAAAAAGTACTTTTTGAAAGTTTCTTTTCACTTTCTAGTAGCCCTACGTGTTAGCTTTCCAGCGCATCTTGTTTCACTTAAAAATCATTTTTTTAGCCCAAGATATGATTAAAATACTAATGGTATGCCGAAAACTACCTTACAGGGCACCACTGTCATTTCCTTTGAGCTTTTGGAACCTTTCTTGCAAGAACTTTGGAATGGTTCTATCACAAAAGTTGTAGCTAACTCACTTACCTTTCCAAAAACAAAAGATTCACTTCGTGGAGGTTCCTACATGGGGATTAGTGATTTGTGCATTTGTACATTAACGTTCATATAAATTTCGCATACAATAGGCCCCAATAAAAAGCACTTTTTGAAATTTAAACATTTTGAACATTTTGTATACGTTTCCAGTAGCCCTGTGTGTTATCTTTGCAATGCATCTAGTTTCACCTAAAAATCATTTTTGTAGCCCAAGTTATGACCAAAATACTAAAGGTATGCTGGAAAGTACCTCAAAATGCACCATATTCACTTCCGTTGAGCTTTTGGCCACTTTCTTGCAAGAAATTTGGAATGGTTCCAACACAAAAGTTGTAGCTAATTCACTTAGCTTTCTAAAAATATTCGAGTCACTTCGGGGAGATTCCTACAGTAGGAGTTGTGATCGTGCATTTATACATTAATGTTCGTATAAAGTTCACATATAATTAGCCCTAAATAAAAAGCACTTTTTGAAAGTTTCTTTTCACTTCTAGTAGTCCTACGTGTTAGCTTTCCAACGCATCTTGTTTCACTTAAAAATCATTTTTTTAGCCCAAGATATGATTAAAATACTAAAGGTTTGCCGAAAACTACCTTACAATGCACCACTGTCATTTCCTTTGAGCTTTTGGAACCTTTCTTGCAAGAACTTTGGAATGGTTCTATCACAAAAGTTGTAGCTAACTCACTTACCTTTCCAAAAACAAAAGATTCACTTCGTGGAGGTTCCTACATGGGGATTAGTGATTTGTGCATTTGTACATTAACGTTCATATAAATTTCGCATACAATAGGCCCCAATAAAAAGCACTTTTTGAAATTTCAACATTTTGAACATTTTGTATACGTTTCCAGTAGCCCTGTGTGTTATCTTTGCAATGCATCTAGTTTCACCTAAAAATCATTTTTGTAGCCCAAGTAATGACCAAAATACTAAAGGTATGCTGGAAAGTACCTCAAAATGCACCATATTCACTTCCGTTGAGCTTTTGGCCACTTTCTTGCAAGAAATTTGGAATGGTTCCAACACAAAAGTTGTAGCTAATTCATTTACCTTTCTAAAAATATTCGAGTCACTTCGGGGAGATTCCTACAGTAGGAGTTGTGATCGTGCATTTATACATTAACGTTCGTATAAAGTTCACATCTAATTTGCCCTAAATAAAAAGTACTTTTTGAAAGTTTCTTTTCACTTTCTAGTAGCCCTACATGTTGGCTTTCCAGTGCATCTTGTTTCACTTAAAAATCATTTTTTTAGCCCAAGATATGATTAAAATACTAAATGTACTACCTTACAGTGCACCACTGTCATTTCCTCTGAGCTTTTGGAACCTTTCTTGCAAGAACTTTTGAATGGTTCTATCACAAAAGTTCTAGCTAACTCACTTACCTTTCCAAAAACAAAAGATTCACTTTGTGGAGGTTCCTACATGGGGTGAAATGATTTGTGCATTTGTACATTAACGTTCATATAAATTTCGCATACAATAGGCCCCAATAAAAAGCACTTTTAGAAATTTCAACCTTTTGAACATTTTGTATCCTTTTCCAGTAGCCCTGTGCGTTAGCTTTACAATGCATCTAGTTTCACCTACAAATCATTTTTATAGCCCAAGTTATGACCAAAATATTAAAGGTATGCTGGAAAGTACCTGAAAATGCACCATATTCACTTCCGTTGAGCTTTTGGCCACTTTCTTGCAAGAAATTTGGAATGGTTCCAAAACAAAAGTTGTAGCTAATTCATTTAGCTTTCTAAAAATATTCGAGTCACTTCGGGGAGATTCCTACAGTAGGAGTTGTGATCGTGCATTTATACATTAACGTTCGTATAAAGTTCACATCTAATTTGCCCTAAATAAAAAGTACTTTTTGAAAGTTTCTTTTCACTTTCTAGTAGCCCTACGTGTTAGCTTTCCAGCGCATCTTGTTTCACTTAAAAATCATTTTTTTTGCCCAAGATATGATTAAAATACTAAAGGTATGCCGAAAACTACCTTACAGTGCACCACTGTCATTTCCTTTGAGCTTCTGGAACCTTTCTTGCAAGAACTTTTGAATGGTTCTATCACAAAATTTCTAGCTAACTCACTTACCTTTCCAAAAACAAAAGATTCACTTTGTGGAGGTTCCTACATGGGGAGTAGTGATTTGTGCATTTGTACATTAACGTTCATATAAATTTCGCATACAATAGGCCCCAATAAAAAGCACTTTTAGAAATTTCAACTTTTTGAACATTTTGTATCCTTTTCCAGTAGCCCTGGGCGTTAGCTTCACAATGCATCTAGTTTCACCTAAAAATCATTTTTGTAGCCCAAGTTATGACCAAAATACTAAAGGTATGCTGGAAAGTACCTCAAAATTCACCATATTCACTTTCGTTGAGCTTTTGGCCACTTTCTTGCAAGAAATTTGGAATGGTTCCAACACAAAAGTTGTAGCTAATTCAATTTACCTTTCTAAAAATATTCGAGTCACTTCGGGGAGATTCCTACAGTAGGAGTTGTGATCGTGCATCTATACATTAACGTTCGTATAAAGTTCACATCTAATTAGCCCTAAATAAAAAGTACTTTTTGAAAGTTTCTTTTCACTTTCTAGTAGCCCTACGTGTTAGCTTTCCAGCGCATCTTGTTTCACTTAAAAATCATTTTTTTAGCCCAAGATATGATTAAAATACTAATGGTATGCCGAAAACTACCTTACAGTGCACCACTGTCATTTCCTTTGAGCTTTTGGAACCTTTCTTGCAAGAACTTTGGAATGGTTCTATCACAAAAGTTGTAGCTAACTCACTTACCTTTCCAAAAACAAAAGATTCACTTCGTGGAGGTTCCTACATGGGGATTAGTGATTTGTGCATTTGTACATTAACGTTCATATAAATTTCGCATACAATAGGCCCCAATAAAAAGCACTTTTTGAAATTTCAACATTTTGAACATTTTGTATACGTTTCCAGTAGCCCTGTGTGTTATCTTTGCAATGCATCTAGTTTCACCTAAAAATCATTTTTGTAGCCCAAGTTATGACCAAAATACTAAAGGTATGCTGGAAAGTACCTCAAAATGCACCATATTCACTTCCGTTGAGCTTTTGGCCACTTTCTTGCAAGAAATTTGGAATGGTTCCAACACAAAAGTTGTAGCTAATTCACTTAGCTTTCTAAAAATGTTCGATTCACTTCGGGGAGATTCCTACAGTAGGAGTTGTGATCGTGCATCTATACATTAACGTTCGTATAAAGTTCACATCTAATTAGCCCTAAATAAAAAGCACTTTTTGAAAATTTCTTTTCATTTTCTAGTAGCACTACGTGTTAGCTTTCCAACGCATCTTTTTTCACTTAAAAATCATTTTTTTAGCCCAAGATATGATCAAAATACTAAAGGTATGCCAAAAACTACCTTACAATGCACCACTGTCATTTCCTTTGAGCTTTTGGAACCATTCTTGCAAGAACTTTTGAATGGTTCCGTCACAAAAGTTCTACCTAACTCACTTACCTTTCCAAAAACAAAAGATTCACTTTGTGGAGGTTCCTACATGGGTAGTAGTGATTTGTGCATTTGTACATTAACGTTCATATAAATTTCGCATACAATAGGCCCCAATAAAAAACACTTTTAGAAATTTCAACTTGTTGAACATTTTGTATCCTTTTCCAGTAGCCCTGTGCGTTAGCTTTACAATGCATCTAGTTTCACCTAAAAATCATTTTTGTAGCCCAAGTTATGACCAAAATACTAAAGGTATGCTGGAAAGTACCTCAAAATGCACCATATTCACTTCCGTTGAGCTTTTGGCCACTTTCTTGCAAGAAATTTGGAATGGTTCCAACACAAAAGTTGTAGCTAATTCATTTACCTTTCTAAAAATATTCGAGTCACTTCGGGGAGATTCCTACAGTAGGAGTTGTGATCGTGCATTTATACATTAACGTTCGTATAAAGTTCACATCTAATTTGCCCTAAATAAAAAGTACTTTTTGAAAGTTTCTTTTCACTTTCTAGTAGCCCTACATGTTGGCTTTCCAGTGCATCTTGTTTCACTTAAAAATCATTTTTTTAGCCCAAGATATGATTAAAATACTAAATGTACTACCTTACAGTGCACCACTGTCATTTCCTCTGAGCTTTTGGAACCTTTCTTGCAAGAACTTTTGAATGGTTCTATCACAAAAGTTCTAGCTAACTCACTTACCTTTCCAAAAACAAAAGATTCACTTTGTGGAGGTTCCTACATGGGGTGAAATGATTTGTGCATTTGTACATTAACGTTCATATAAATTTCGCATACAATAGGCCCCAATAAAAAGCACTTTTAGAAATTTCAACCTTTTGAACATTTTGTATCCTTTTCCAGTAGCCCTGTGCGTTAGCTTTACAATGCATCTAGTTTCACCTAAAAATCATTTTTATAGCCCAAGTTATGACCAAAATATTAAAGGTATGCTGGAAAGTACCTGAAAATGCACCATATTCACTTCCGTTGAGCTTTTGGCCACTTTCTTGCAAGAAATTTGGAATGGTTCCAAAACAAAAGTTGTAGCTAATTCATTTAGCTTTCTAAAAATATTCGAGTCACTTCGGGGAGATTCCTACAGTAGGAGTTGTGATCGTGCATTTATACATTAACGTTCGTATAAAGTTCACATCTAATTTGCCCTAAATAAAAAGTACTTTTTGAAAGTTTCTTTTCACTTTCTAGTAGCCCTACGTGTTAGCTTTCCAGCGCATCTTGTTTCACTTAAAAATCATTTTTTTTGCCCAAGATATGATTAAAATACTAAAGGTATGCCGAAAACTACCTTACAGTGCACCACTGTCATTTCCTTTGAGCTTTTGGAACCTTTCTTGCAAGAACTTTTGAATGGTTCTATCACAAAAGTTCTAGCTAACTCACTTACCTTTCCAAAAACAAAAGATTCACTTTGTGGAGGTTCCTACATGGGGAGTAGTGATTTGTGCATTTGTACATTAACGTTCATATAAATTTCGCATACAATAGGCCCCAATAAAAAGCACTTTTAGAAATTTCAACTTTTTGAACATTTTGTATCCTTTTCCAGTAGCCCTGGGCGTTAGCTTTACAATGCATCTAGTTTCACCTAAAAATCATTTTTGTAGCCCAAGTTATGACGAAAATACTAAAGGTATGCTGGAAAGTACCTCAAAATGCACCATATTCACTTTCGTTGAGCTTTTGGCCACTTTCTTGCAAGAAATTTGGAATGGTTCCAACACAAAAGTTGTAGCTAATTCAATTTACCTTTCTAAAAATATTCGAGTCACTTCGGGGAGATTCCTACAGTAGGAGTTGTGATCGTGCATCTATACATTAACGTTCGTATAAAGTTCACATCTAATTAGCCCTAAATAAAAAGTACTTTCTGAAAGTTTCTTTTCACTTTCTAGTAGCCCTACGTGTTAGCTTTCCAGCGCATCTTGTTTCACTTAAAAATCATTTTTTTTGCCCAAGATATGATTAAAATACTAAAGGTATGCCGAAAACTACCTTACAGTGCACCACTGTCATTTCCTTTGAGCTTTTGGAACCTTTCTTGCAAGAACTTTTGAATGGTTCTATCACAAAAGTTCTAGCTAACTCACTTACCTTTCCAAAAACAAAAGATTCACTTTGTGGAGGTTCCTACATGGGGAGTAGTGATTTGTGCATTTGTACATTAACGTTCATATAAATTTCGCATACAATAGGCCCCAATAAAAAGCACTTTTAGAAATTTCAACTTTTTGAACATTTTGTATCCTTTTCCAGTAGCCCTGGGCGTTAGCTTTACAATGCATCTAGTTTCACCTAAAAATCATTTTTGTAGCCCAAGTTATGACCAAAATACTAAAGGTATGCTGGAAAGTACCTCAAAATGCACCATATTCACTTTCGTTGAGCTTTTGGCCACTTTCTTGCAAGAAATTTGGAATGGTTCCAACACAAAAGTTGTAGCTAATTCAATTTACCTTTCTAAAAATATTCGAGTCACTTCGGGGAGATTCCTACAGTAGGAGTTGTGATCGTGCATCTATACATTAACGTTCGTATAAAGTTCACATCTAATTAGCCCTAAATAAAAAGTACTTTTTGAAAGTTTCTTTTCACTTTCTAGTAGCCCTACGTGTTAGCTTTCCAGCGCATCTTGTTTCACTTAAAAATCATTTTTTTAGCCCAAGATATGATTAAAATACTAATGGTATGCCGAAAACTACCTTACAGGGCACCACTGTCATTTCCTTTGAGCTTTTGGAACCTTTCTTGCAAGAACTTTGGAATGGTTCTATCACAAAAGTTGTAGCTAACTCACTTACCTTTCCAAAAACAAAAGATTCACTTCGTGGAGGTTCCTACATGGGGATTAGTGATTTGTGCATTTGTACATTAACGTTCATATAAATTTCGCATACAATAGGCCCCAATAAAAAGCACTTTTTGAAATTTAAACATTTTGAACATTTTGTATACGTTTCCAGTAGCCCTGTGTGTTATCTTTGCAATGCATCTAGTTTCACCTAAAAATCATTTTTGTAGCCCAAGTTATGACCAAAATACTAAAGGTATGCTGGAAAGTACCTCAAAATGCACCATATTCACTTCCGTTGAGCTTTTGGCCACTTTCTTGCAAGAAATTTGGAATGGTTCCAACACAAACGTTGTAGCTAATTCACTTAGCTTTCTAAAAATATTCGAGTCACTTCGGGGAGATTCCTACAGTAGGAGTTGTGATCGTGCATTTATACATTAATGTTCGTATAAAGTTCACATATAATTAGCCCTAAATAAAAAGCACTTTTTGAAAGTTTCTTTTCACTTCTAGTAGTCCTACGTGTTAGCTTTCCAACGCATCTTGTTTCACTTAAAAATCATTTTTTTAGCCCAAGATATGATTAAAATACTAAAGGTTTGCCGAAAACTACCTTACAATGCACCACTGTCATTTCCTTTGAGCTTTTGGAACCTTTCTTGCAAGAACTTTGGAATGGTTCTATCACAAAAGTTGTAGCTAACTCACTTACCTTTCCAAAAACAAAAGATTCACTTCGTGGAGGTTCCTACATGGGGATTAGTGATTTGTGCATTTGTACATTAACGTTCATATAAATTTCGCATACAATAGGCCCCAATAAAAAGCACTTTTTGAAATTTCAACATTTTGAACATTTTGTATACGTTTCCAGTAGCCCTGTGTGTTATCTTTGCAATGCATCTAGTTTCACCTAAAAATCATTTTTGTAGCCCAAGTAATGACCAAAATACTAAAGGTATGCTGGAAAGTACCTCAAAATGCACCATATTCACTTCCGTTGAGCTTTTGGCCACTTTCTTGCAAGAAATTTGGAATGGTTCCAACACAAAAGTTGTAGCTAATTCATTTACCTTTCTAAAAATATTCGAGTCACTTCGGGGAGATTCCTACAGTAGGAGTTGTGATCGTGCATTTATACATTAACGTTCGTATAAAGTTCACATCTAATTTGCCCTAAATAAAAAGTACTTTTTGAAAGTTTCTTTTCACTTTCTAGTAGCCCTACATGTTGGCTTTCCAGTGCATCTTGTTTCACTTAAAAATCATTTTTTTAGCCCAAGATATGATTAAAATACTAAATGTACTACCTTACAGTGCACCACTGTCATTTCCTCTGAGCTTTTGGAACCTTTCTTGCAAGAACTTTTGAATGGTTCTATCACAAAAGTTCTAGCTAACTCACTTACCTTTCCAAAAACAAAAGATTCACTTTGTGGAGGTTCCTACATGGGGTGAAATGATTTGTGCATTTGTACATTAACGTTCATATAAATTTCGCATACAATAGGCCCCAATAAAAAGCACTTTTAGAAATTTCAACCTTTTGAACATTTTGTATCCTTTTCCAGTAGCCCTGTGCGTTAGCTTTACAATGCATCTAGTTTCACCTACAAATCATTTTTATAGCCCAAGTTATGACCAAAATATTAAAGGTATGCTGGAAAGTACCTGAAAATGCACCATATTCACTTCCGTTGAGCTTTTGGCCACTTTCTTGCAAGAAATTTGGAATGGTTCCAAAACAAAAGTTGTAGCTAATTCATTTAGCTTTCTAAAAATATTCGAGTCACTTCGGGGAGATTCCTACAGTAGGAGTTGTGATCGTGCATTTATACATTAACGTTCGTATAAAGTTCACATCTAATTTGCCCTAAATAAAAAGTACTTTTTGAAAGTTTCTTTTCACTTTCTAGTAGCCCTACGTGTTAGCTTTCCAGCGCATCTTGTTTCACTTAAAAATCATTTTTTTTGCCCAAGATATGATTAAAATACTAAAGGTATGCCGAAAACTACCTTACAGTGCACCACTGTCATTTCCTTTGAGCTTCTGGAACCTTTCTTGCAAGAACTTTTGAATGGTTCTATCACAAAATTTCTAGCTAACTCACTTACCTTTCCAAAAACAAAAGATTCACTTTGTGGAGGTTCCTACATGGGGAGTAGTGATTTGTGCATTTGTACATTAACGTTCATATAAATTTCGCATACAATAGGCCCCAATAAAAAGCACTTTTAGAAATTTCAACTTTTTGAACATTTTGTATCCTTTTCCAGTAGCCCTGGGCGTTAGCTTTACAATGCATCTAGTTTCACCTAAAAATCATTTTTGTAGCCCAAGTTATGACCAAAATACTAAAGGTATGCTGGAAAGTACCTCAAAATTCACCATATTCACTTTCGTTGAGCTTTTGGCCACTTTCTTGCAAGAAATTTGGAATGGTTCCAACACAAAAGTTGTAGCTAATTCAATTTACCTTTCTAAAAATATTCGAGTCACTTCGGGGAGATTCCTACAGTAGGAGTTGTGATCGTGCATCTATACATTAACGTTCGTATAAAGTTCACATCTAATTAGCCCTAAATAAAAAGTACTTTTTGAAAGTTTCTTTTCACTTTCTAGTAGCCCTACGTGTTAGCTTTCCAGCGCATCTTGTTTCACTTAAAAATCATTTTTTTAGCCCAAGATATGATTAAAATACTAATGGTATGCCGAAAACTACCTTACAGTGCACCACTGTCATTTCCTTTGAGCTTTTGGAACCTTTCTTGCAAGAACTTTGGAATGGTTCTATCACAAAAGTTGTAGCTAACTCACTTACCTTTCCAAAAACAAAAGATTCACTTCGTGGAGGTTCCTACATGGGGATTAGTGATTTGTGCATTTGTACATTAACGTTCATATAAATTTCGCATACAATAGGCCCCAATAAAAAGCACTTTTTGAAATTTCAACATTTTGAACATTTTGTATACGTTTCCAGTAGCCCTGTGTGTTATCTTTGCAATGCATCTAGTTTCACCTAAAAATCATTTTTGTAGCCCAAGTTATGACCAAAATACTAAAGGTATGCTGGAAAGTACCTCAAAATGCACCATATTCACTTCCGTTGAGCTTTTGGCCACTTTCTTGCAAGAAATTTGGAATGGTTCCAACACAAAAGTTGTAGCTAATTCACTTAGCTTTCTAAAAATGTTCGATTCACTTCGGGGAGATTCCTACAGTAGGAGTTGTGATCGTGCATCTATACATTAACGTTCGTATAAAGTTCACATCTAATTAGCCCTAAATAAAAAGCACTTTTTGAAAATTTCTTTTCATTTTCTAGTAGCACTACGTGTTAGCTTTCCAACGCATCTTTTTTCACTTAAAAATCATTTTTTTAGCCCAAGATATGATCAAAATACTAAAGGTATGCCAAAAACTACCTTACAATGCACCACTGTCATTTCCTTTGAGCTTTTGGAACCATTCTTGCAAGAACTTTTGAATGGTTCCGTCACAAAAGTTCTACCTAACTCACTTACCTTTCCAAAAACAAAAGATTCACTTTGTGGAGGTTCCTACATGGGTAGTAGTGATTTGTGCATTTGTACATTAACGTTCATATAAATTTCGCATACAATAGGCCCCAATAAAAAACACTTTTAGAAATTTCAACTTGTTGAACATTTTGTATCCTTTTCCAGTAGCCCTGTGCGTTAGCTTTACAATGCATCTAGTTTCACCTAAAAATCATTTTTGTAGCCCAAGTTATGACCAAAATACTAAAGGTATGCTGGAAAGTACCTCAAAATGCACCATATTCACTTCCGTTGAGCTTTTGGCCACTTTCTTGCAAGAAATTTGGAATGGTTCCAACACAAAAGTTGTAGCTAATTCATTTACCTTTCTAAAAATATTCGAGTCACTTCGGGGAGATTCCTACAGTAGGAGTTGTGATCGTGCATTTATACATTAACGTTCGTATAAAGTTCACATCTAATTTGCCCTAAATAAAAAGTACTTTTTGAAAGTTTCTTTTCACTTTCTAGTAGCCCTACATGTTGGCTTTCCAGTGCATCTTGTTTCACTTAAAAATCATTTTTTTAGCCCAAGATATGATTAAAATACTAAATGTACTACCTTACAGTGCACCACTGTCATTTCCTCTGAGCTTTTGGAACCTTTCTTGCAAGAACTTTTGAATGGTTCTATCACAAAAGTTCTAGCTAACTCACTTACCTTTCCAAAAACAAAAGATTCACTTTGTGGAGGTTCCTACATGGGGTGAAATGATTTGTGCATTTGTACATTAACGTTCATATAAATTTCGCATACAATAGGCCCCAATAAAAAGCACTTTTAGAAATTTCAACCTTTTGAACATTTTGTATCCTTTTCCAGTAGCCCTGTGCGTTAGCTTTACAATGCATCTAGTTTCACCTACAAATCATTTTTATAGCCCAAGTTATGACCAAAATATTAAAGGTATGCTGGAAAGTACCTGAAAATGCACCATATTCACTTCCGTTGAGCTTTTGGCCACTTTCTTGCAAGAAATTTGGAATGGTTCCAAAACAAAAGTTGTAGCTAATTCATTTAGCTTTCTAAAAATATTCGAGTCACTTCGGGGAGATTCCTACAGTAGGAGTTGTGATCGTGCATTTATACATTAACGTTCGTATAAAGTTCACATCTAATTTGCCCTAAATAAAAAGTACTTTTTGAAAGTTTCTTTTCACTTTCTAGTAGCCCTACGTGTTAGCTTTCCAGCGCATCTTGTTTCACTTAAAAATCATTTTTTTTGCCCAAGATATGATTAAAATACTAAAGGTATGCCGAAAACTACCTTACAGTGCACCACTGTCATTTCCTTTGAGCTTTTGGAACCTTTCTTGCAAGAACTTTTGAATGGTTCTATCACAAAAGTTCTAGCTAACTCACTTACCTTTCCAAAAACAAAAGATTCACTTTGTGGAGGTTCCTACATGGGGAGTAGTGATTTGTGCATTTGTACATTAACGTTCATATAAATTTCGCATACAATAGGCCCCAATAAAAAGCACTTTTAGAAATTTCAACTTTTTGAACATTTTGTATCCTTTTCCAGTAGCCCTGGGCGTTAGCTTTACAATGCATCTAGTTTCACCTAAAAATCATTTTTGTAGCCCAAGTTAAGACGAAAATACTAAAGGTATGCTGGAAAGTACCTCAAAATGCACCATATTCACTTTCGTTGAGCTTTTGGCCACTTTCTTGCAAGAAATTTGGAATGGTTCCAACACAAAAGTTGTAGCTAATTCAATTTACCTTTCTAAAAATATTCGAGTCACTTCGGGGAGATTCCTACAGTAGGAGTTGTGATCGTGCATCTATACATTAACGTTCGTATAAAGTTCACATCTAATTAGCCCTAAATAAAAAGTACTTTCTGAAAGTTTCTTTTCACTTTCTAGTAGCCCTACGTGTTAGCTTTCCAGCGCATCTTGTTTCACTTAAAAATCATTTTTTTTGCCCAAGATATGATTAAAATACTAAAGGTATGCCGAAAACTACCTTACAGTGCACCACTGTCATTTCCTTTGAGCTTTTGGAACCTTTCTTGCAAGAACTTTTGAATGGTTCTATCACAAAAGTTCTAGCTAACTCACTTACCTTTCCAAAAACAAAAGATTCACTTTGTGGAGGTTCCTACATGGGGAGTAGTGATTTGTGCATTTGTACATTAACGTTCATATAAATTTCGCATACAATAGGCCCCAATAAAAAGCACTTTTAGAAATTTCAACTTTTTGAACATTTTGTATCCTTTTCCAGTAGCCCTGGGCGTTAGCTTTACAATGCATCTAGTTTCACCTAAAAATCATTTTTGTAGCCCAAGTTATGACCAAAATACTAAAGGTATGCTGGAAAGTACCTCAAAATGCACCATATTCACTTTCGTTGAGCTTTTGGCCACTTTCTTGCAAGAAATTTGGAATGGTTCCAACACAAAAGTTGTAGCTAATTCAATTTACCTTTCCAAAAATATTCGAGTCACTTCGGGGAGATTCCTACAGTAGGAGTTGTGATCGTGCATTTATACATTAACGTTCGTATAAAGTTCACATCTAATTTGCCCTAAATAAAAAGTACTTTTTGAAAGTTTCTTTTCACTTTCTAGTAGCCCTACGTGTTAGCTTTCCAATGCATCTTGTTTCACTTAAAAATCATTTTTTTAGCCCAAGATATGATTAAAATACTAAAGGTATGCCGAAAACTACCTTACAGTGCACCACTGTCATTTCCTTTGAGCTTTTGGAACCTTTCTTGCAAGAACTTTTGAATGGTTCTATCACAAAAGTTCTAGCTAACTCACTTACCTTTCCAAAAGCAAAAGATTCACTTTGTGGAGGTTCCTACATGGGGAGTAGTGATTTGTGCATTTGTACATTAACGTTCATATAAATTTCGCATACAATAGGCCCCAATAAAAAGCACTTTTTGAAATTTCAACTTTTTGAATATTTTGTATCCTTTTTCAGTAGCCCTATGTGTTAGCTTTACAATGCATCTAGTTTCACCTAAAAATCATTTTTGTAGCCCAAGTTATGACCAAAATACTAAAGGTATGCTGGAAAGTACCTCATAATGCACCATATTCACTTCCGTTGAGCTTTTGGCAACTTTCTTGCAAGAAATTTGGAATGGTTCCAACACAAAAGTTGTAGCTAATTCATTTAGCTTTCTAAAAATATTCGAGTCACTTCGGGGAGATTCCTACAGTAGGAGTTGTGATCGTGCATTTATACATTAACGTTCGTATAAAGTTCACATCTAATTTGCCCTAAATAAAAAGTACTTTTTGAAAGTTTCTTTTCACTTTCTAGTAGCCCTACGTGTTAGCTTTCCAGCGCATCTTGTTTCACTTAAAAATCATTTTTTTAGCCCAAGATATGATTAAAATACTAAAGGTATGCCGAAAACTACCTTACAGTGCACCACTGTCATTTCCTTTGAGCTTTTGGAACCTTTCTTGCAAGAACTTTTGAATGGTTCTATCACAAAAGTTCTAGCTAACTCACTTACCTTTCCAAAAACAAAAGATTCACTTTGTGGAGGTTCCTACATGGGGAGTAGTGATTTGTGCATTTGTACATTAACGTTCATATAAATTTCGCATACAATAGGCCCCAATAAAAAGCACTTTTTGAAATTTCAACTTTTTTAACATTTTGTATACTTTTCCAGTAGCCCTGTGTGTTATCTTTGCAATGCATCTAGTTTCACCTAAAAATCATTTTTGTAGCCCAAGTTATGACCAAAATACTAAAGGTATGCTGGAAAGTACCTCAAAATGCACCATATTCACTTCCGTTGAGCTTTTGGCCACTTTCTTGCAAGAAATTTGGAATGGTTCCAACACAAAAGTTGTAGCTAATTCACTTAGCATTCTTAAAATATTCGAGTCACTTCGGGGAGATTACTACTGTAGGAGTTGTGATCGTGCATTTATACATTAACATTCGTATAAAGTTCACATCAAATTAGCCCTAAATAAAAAGCACTTTTTGAAAATTTCTTTTCATTTTCTTGTAGCCCTATTTCTTAGATTTCCAACGCATCTTGTTTCACTTAAAAATCATTTTTTTAGCCCAAGATATGATCAAAATACTATAGGTATGCCGAAAACTACCTCACAATGCACCACTGTCATTTCCTTTGAGCTTTTGGAACCTTTCTTGCAAGAACTTTGGAATGGTTCTATCATAAAATTTGTAGCTAACTCACTTACCTTTCCAAAAACAAAAGATTCACTTTGTGGAGGTTCCTACATGGGGAGTAGTGATTTGTGCATTTGTACATTAACGTTCATATAAATTTCGCATACAATAGGCCCCAATAAAAAGCACTTTTTGAAATTTCAACTTTTTTAACATTTTGTATACTTTTCCAGTAGCCCTGTGTGTTATCTTTTCAATGCATCTAGTTTCACCTAAAAATCATTTTTGTAGCCCAAGTTATGACCAAAATGCTAAAGGTATGCTGGAAAGTACCTCAAAATGCACCATATTCACTTCCGTTGAGCTTTTGGCCACTTTCTTGCAAGAAATTTGGAATGGTTCCAACACAAAAGTTGTAGCTAATTCACTTAGCATTCTTAAAATATTCGAGTCACTTCGGGGAGATTACTACTGTAGGAGTTGTGATCGTGCATTTATACATTAACATTCGTATAAAGTTCACATCACATTAGCCCTAAATAAAAAGCACTTTTTGAAAATTTCTTTTCATTTTCTAGTAGCCCTATTTGTTAGATTTCCAACGCATCTTGTTTCACTTAAAAATCATTTTTTTAGCCCAAGATATGATCAAAATACTATAGGTATGCCGAAAACTACCTCACAATGCACCACTGTCATTTCCTTTGAGCTTTTGGAACCTTTCTTGCAAGAACTTTGGAATGGTTCTATCATAAAATTTGTAGCTAACTCACTTACCTTTCCAAGAACAAAAGATTCACTTTGTGGAGGTTCCTACATGGGGAGTAGTGATTTGTGCATTTGTACATTAACGTTCATATAAATTTCGCATACAATAGGCCCCAATAAAAAGCACTTTTTGAAATTTCAACTTTTTGAACATTTTGTATACTTTTCCAGTAGCCATGTGTGTTATCTTTGCAATGCATCTAGTTTCACCTAAAAATCATTTTTGTAGCCCAAGTTATGACCAAAATACTAAAGGTATGCTGGAAAGTACCTCAAAATGCACCATATTCACTTCCGTTGAGCTTTTGGCCACTTTCTTGCAAGAAATTTGGAATGGTTCCAACACAAAATTTGTAGCTAATTCACTTAGCTTTCTAAAAATATTCGAGTCACTTCGGGGAGTTTCCTACAGTAGGGGTTGTGATCGTGCATTTATACATTAACGTTCGTATAAAGTTCACATCTAATTAGCCCTAAATAAAAAGCACTTTTAGAAAATTTCTTTTCATTTTCTAGAAGCCCTATTTGTTATCTTTCCAACGCATCTTGTTTCACTTAAAAATCATTTTTTTAGCCCAAGATATGATCAAAATACTATAGGTATGCCGCAAACTACCTTACAATGCACCACTTTCATTTCCTTTGAGCTTTTGGAACCTTTCTTGCAAGAACTTTGGAATGGTTCTATCATAAAAGTTGTAGCTAACTCACTGACCTTTCAAAAAACAAAAGATTCACTTTGTGGAGGTTCCTACATGGGGAGTAGTGATTTGTGCATTTGTACATTAACGTTCATATAAATTTCGCATACAATAGGCCCCAATAAAAAGCACTTTTTGAAATTTCAACTTTTTGAACATTTTGTATACGTTTCCAGTAGCCCTGTGTCTTAGCTTTGCAATGCATCTAGTTTCACCTAAAAATCATTTTTGTAGCCCAAGTTATGACCAAAATACTAAAGGTATGCTGGAAAGTACCTCAAAATGCACCATATTCACTTCCGTTGAGCTTTTGGCCACTTTCTTGCAAGAAATTTTGAATGGTTCCAACACAAAAGTTGTAGCTAATTCACTTAGCTTTCTAAAAATATTCGAGTCACTTCGGGGAGTTTCCTACAGTAGGGGTTGTGATCGTGCATTTATACATTAACATTCGTATAAAGTTCACATCTAATTAGCCCTAAATAAAAAGCACTTTTTGAAAATTTCTTTTCATTTTCTAGTAGCCCTATGTGTTAGATTTCCAACGCATCTTGTTTCACTTAAAAATCATTTTTTTAGCCCAAGATATGATCAAAATACTATAGGTATGCCGAAACTACCTTACAATGCACCACTGTCATTTCCTTTGAGCTTTTGGAACCTTTCTTGCAAGAACTTTGGAATCGTTCTATCATAAAAGTTGTAGCTAACTCACTTACCTTTCCAATAACAAAAGATTCACTTTGTGGAGGTTCCTACATGGGGAGTAGTGATTTGTGCATTTGTACATTAACGTTCATATAAATTTCGCATACAATAGGCCCCAATAAAAAACACTTTTTGAAATTTCAACTTTTTGAACATTTTGTATACGTTTCCAGTAGCCCTGTGTTTTAGCTTTGCAATGCATCTAGTTTCACCTAAAAATCATTTTTGTAGCCCAAGTTATGACCAAAATACTACAGGTATGCTGGAAAGTACCTCAAAATGCACCATATTCACTTCCGTTGAGCTTTTGGCCACTTTCTTGCAAGAAATTTGGAATGGTTCCAACACAAAAGTTGTAGCTAATTCACTTAGCTTTCTAAAAATATTCGAGTCACTTCGGGGAGATTCCTACAGTAGGAGTTGTGATCGTGCATTTATACATTTACGTTCGTATAAAGTTCACATCAAATTAGCACTAAATAAAAAGCACTTTTTGAAAATTTCTTTTCATTTTCTAGTAGCCCTATGTGTTAGATTTCCAACGCATCTTGTTTCACTTAAAAATCATTTTTTTAGCCCAAGATATGATCAAAATACTATAGGTATGCCGAAAACTACCTTACAATGCACCACTGTCATTTCCTTTGAGCTTTTGGAACCTTTCTTGCAAGAACTTTGGAATCGTTCTATCATAAAAGTTGTAGCTAACTCACTTACCTTTCCAATTACAAAAGATTCACTTTGTGGAGGTTCCTACATGGGGAGTAGTGATTTGTGCATTTGTACATTAACGTTCATATAAATTTCGCATACAATAGGCCCCAATAAAAAGCACTTTTTGAAATTTCAACTTTTTGAACATTTTGTATACGTTTCCAGTAGCCCTGTGTTTTAGCTTTGCAATGCATCTAGTTTCACCTAAAAATCATTTTTGTAGCCCAAGTTATGACCAAAATACTACAGGTATGCTGGAAAGTACCTCAAAATGCACCATATTCACTTCCGTTGAGCTTTTGGCCACTTTCTTGCAAGAAATTTGGAATGGTTCCAACACAAAAGTTGTAGCTAATTCACTTAGCTTTCTAAAAATATTCGAGTCACTTCGGGGAGATTCCTATAGTAGGAGTTGTGATCGTGCATTTATACATTAACGTTCGTATAAAGTTCACATCTAATTAGCACTAAATAAAAAGCACTTTTTGAAAATTTCTTTTCATTTTCTAGTAGCCCTATTTGTTAGATTTCCAACGCATCTTGTTCACTTAAAAATCATTTTTTTAGCCCAAGATATGATCAAAATACTATAGGTATGCCGAAAACTACCTTACAATGCACCATTGTCATTTCCTTTGAGCTTTTGGAACCGTTCTTGCAAGAACTTTGGAATGGTTCTATCATAAAAGTTGTAGCTAACTCACTTACCTTTCCAAAAACAAAAGATTCACTTTCTGGAGGTTCCTACATGGGGAGTAGTGATTTGTGCATTTGTACATTAACGTTCATATAAATTTCGCATACAATAGGCCCCAATAAAAAGCACTTTTTGAAATTTCAACTTTTTTAACATTTTGTATATGTTTCCAGTAGCCCTGTGTGTTAGCTTTCCAATGCATCTAGTTTCACCTAAAAATCATTTTTGTAGCCCAAGTTATGACCAAAATACTAAAGGTATGCTGGAAAGTACCTCAAAATGCACCATATTCACTTCCGTTGAGCTTTTGGCCACTTTCTTGCAAGAAATTTGGAATGGTTCCAAACAAAAGTTGTAGCTAATTCACTTAGCTTTCTAAAAATATTCGAGTCACTTTGGGGAGATTCCTACAGTAGGAGTTGTGATCGTGCATTTATACATTAACGTTCGTATAAAGTTCACATCTAATTAGCCCTAAATAAAAAGCACTTTATGAAAATTTCTTTTCATTTTCTAGTAGCCCTATGTGTTAGATTTCCAACGCATCTTGTTTCAATTAAAAATCATTTGTTTAGCCCAAGATATGATCAAAATACTATAGGTATGCCGAAAACTACCTTACAATGCACCACTTTTATTTCCTTTGAGCTTTTGGAACCTTTCTTGCAAGAACTTTGAAATGGTTCTATCATAAAAGTTGTAGCTAACTCACTTACCTTTCCAAAAACAAAAGATTCACTTTGTGGAGGTTCCTACATGGGGAGTAGTGATTTGTGCATTTATACATTAACGTTCATATAAATTTCGCATACAATAGGCCCCAATAAAAAGCACTTTTTGAAATTTCAACTTTTTGAACATTTTGTATACGTTTCCAGTAGCCCTGTGTTTTAGCTTTGCAATGCATCTAGTTTCACCTAAAAATCATTTTTGTAGCCCAAGTTATGACCAAAATACTAAAGGTATGCTGGAAAGTACCTTAAAATGCACCATATTCACTTCCGTTGAGCTTTTGGCCACTTTCTTGCAAGAAATTTGGAATGGTTCCAACACAAAAGTTGTAGCTAATTCACTTAGCTTTCTAAAAATATTCGAGTCACTTCGGGGAGATTCCTATAGTAGGAGTTGTGATCGTGCATTTATACATTAACGTTCGTATAAAGTTCACATCTAATTAGTACTAAATAAAAAGCAATTTTTGAAAATTTCTTTTCATTTCCTAGTAGCCCGATTTGTTAGATTTCCAACGCATCTTGTTTCACTTAAAAATCATTTTTTTTGCCCAAGATATGATCAAAATACTATAGGTATGCCGAAAACTACCTTACAATGCACCACTTTCATTTCCTTTGAGCTTTTGGAACCTTTCTTGCAAGAACTTTGGAATGGTTCTATCATAAAAGTTGTAGATAACTCACTTACCTTTCCAATAACAAAAGATTCGCTTTGTGGAGGTTCCTACATGGGGAGTAGTGATTTGTGCATTTGTACATTAACGTTCATATAAATTTCGCATACAATAGGCCCCAATAAAAAGCACTTTTTGAAATTTCAACTTTTTGAACATTTTGTATACTTTTCCAGTAGCCCTGTGTGTTATCTTTGCAATGCATCTAGTTTCACCTAAAAATCATTTTTGTAGCCGAAGTTATGACCAAAATACTAAAGGTATGCTGGAAAGTACCTCAAAATGCTCCATATTCACTTCCGTTGAGCTCTTGGCCACTTTCTTGCAAGAAATTTGGAATGGTTCCAACACAAAAGTTGTAGCTAATTCAGTTAGCTTTCTAAAAATATTTGAGTCACTTCGGGGAGATTACTACAGTAGGAGTTGTGATCGTGCATTTATACATTAACGTTCGTATAAAATTCACATCTAATTAGCCCTAAATAAAAAGCACTTTTTGAAAATTTCTTTTCATTTTCTAGTAGCCCTATTTGTTAGATTTCCAACGCATCTTGTTTCACTTAAAAATCATTTTTGTAGCCCAAGATATGATCAAAATACTATAGGTATGCCGAAAACTACCTTACAATGCACCATTGTCATTTCCTTTGAGCTTTTGGAACCGTTCTTGCAAGAACTTTGGAATGGTTCTATCATAAAAGTTGTAGCTAACTCACTTACCTTTCCAAAAACAAAAGATTCACTTTGTGGAGGTTCCTACATGGGGAGTAGTGATTTGTGCATTTGTACATTAACGTTCATATAAATTTCGCATACAATAGGCCCCAATAAAAAGCACTTTTTGAAATTTCAACTTTTTTAACATTTTGTATATGTTTCCAGTAGCCCTGTGTGTTAGCTTTCCAATGCATCTAGTTTCACCTAAAAATCATTTTTGTAGCCCAAGTTATGACCAAAATACTAAAGGTATGCTGGAAAGTACCTCAAAATGCACCATATTCACTTCCGTTGAGCTTTTGGCCACTTTCTTGCAAGAAATTTGGAATGGTTCCAAACAAAAGTTGTAGCTAATTCACTTAGCTTTCTAAAAATATTCGAGTCACTTTGGGGAGATTCCTACAGTAGGAGTTGTGATCGTGCATTTATACATTAACGTTCGTATAAAGTTCACATCTAATTAGCCCTAAATAAAAAGCACTTTTTGAAAATTTCTTTTCATTTTCTAGTAGCCCTATGTGTTAGATTTCCAACGCATCTTGTTTCAATTAAAAATCATTTGTTTAGCCCAAGATATGATCAAAATACTATAGGTATGCCGAAAACTACCTTACAATGCACCACTTTTATTTCCTTTGAGCTTTTGGAACCTTTCTTGCAAGAACTTTGAAATGGTTCTAACATAAAAGTTGTAGCTAACTCACTTACCTTTCCAAAAACAAAAGATTCACTTTGTGGAGGTTCCTACATGGGGAGTAGTGATTTGTGCATTTATACATTAACGTTCATATAAATTTCGCATACAATAGGCCCCAATAAAAAGCACTTTTTGAAATTTCAACTTTTTGAACATTTTGTATACGTTTCCAGTAGCCCTGTGTTTTAGCTTTGCAATGCATCTAGTTTCACCTAAAAATCATTTTTGTAGCCCAAGTTATGACCAAAATACTAAAGGTATGCTGGAAAGTACCTTAAAATGCACCATATTCACTTCCGTTGAGCTTTTGGCCACTTTCTTGCAAGAAATTTGGAATGGTTCCAACACAAAAGTTGTAGCTAATTCACTTAGCTTTCTAAAAATATTCGAGTCACTTCGGGGAGATTCCTATAGTAGGAGTTGTGATCGTGCATTTATACATTAACGTTCGTATAAAGTTCACATCTAATTAGCACTAAATAAAAAGCAATTTTTGAAAATTTCTTTTCATTTTCTAGTAGCCCTATTTGTTAGATTTCCAACGCATCTTGTTTCACTTAAAAATCATTTTTTTTGCCCAAGATATGATCAAAATACTATAGGTATGCCGAAAACTACCTTACAATGCACCACTTTCATTTCCTTTGAGCTTGTGGAACCTTTCTTGCAAGAACTTTGGAATGGTTCTATCATAAAAGTTGTAGATAACTCACTTACCTTTGCAATAACAAAAGATTCGCTTTGTGGAGGTTCCTACATGGGGAGTAGTGATTTGTGCATTTGTACATTAACGTTCATATAAATTTCGCATACAATAGGCCCCAATAAAAAGCACTTTTTGAAATTTCAACTTTTTGAACATTTTGTATACTTTTCCAGTAGCCCTGTGTGTTATCTTTGCAATGCATCTAGTTTCACCTAAAAATCATTTTTGTAGCCGAAGTTATGACCAAAATACTAAAGGTATGCTGGAAAGTACCTCAAAATGCTCCATATTCACTTCCGTTGAGCTCTTGGCCACTTTCTTGCAAGAAATTTGGAATGGTTCCAACACAAAAGTTGTAGCTAATTCAGTTAGCTTTCTAAAAATATTTGAGTCACTTCGGGGAGATTACTACAGTAGGAGTTGTGATCGTGCATTTATACATTAACGTTCGTATAAAATTCACATCTAATTAGCCCTAAATAAAAAGCACTTTTTGAAAATTTCTTTTCATTTCCTAGTAGCCCTATTTGTTAGATTTCCAACGCATCTTGTTTCACTTAAAAATCATTTTTTTAGCCCAAGATATGATCAAAATACTATAGGTATGCCGAAAACTACCTTACAATGCACCACTGTCATTTCCTTTGAGCTTTTGGAACCTTTCTTGCAAGAACTTTGGAATGGTTCTATCATAAAAGTTGTAGCTAACTCACTTACCTTTCCAATAACAAAAGATTCACTTTGTGGAGGTTCCTACATGGGGAGTAGTGATTTGTGCATTTGTACATTAACGTTCATATAAATTTCGCATACAATAGGCCCCAATAAAAAGCACTTTTTGAAATTTCAACTTTTTGAACATTTTGTATCCTTTTCCAGTAGCCCTGGGCGTTAGCTTTACAATGCATCTAGTTTCACCTAAAAATCATTTTTGTAGCCCAAGTTATGACCAAAATACTAAAGGTATGCTGGAAAGTACCTCAAAATGCACCATATTCACTTTCGTTGAGCTTTTGGCCACTTTCTTGCAAGAAATTTGGAATGGTTCCAACACAAAAGTTGTAGCTAATTCAATTTACCTTTCTAAAAATATTCGAGTCACTTCGGGGAGATTCCTACAGTAGGAGTTGTGATCGTGCATTTATACATTAACGTTCGTATAAAGTTCACATCTAATTAGCACTAAATAAAAAGCAATTTTTGAAAATCTCTTTAAATTTTCTAGTAGCCCTATGTGTTAGATTTCCAACGCATCTTGTTTCAATTAAAAATCATTTTTTTAGCCCAAGATATGATCAAAATACTATAGGTATGCCGAAAACTACCTTAAAATGCACCACTGTCATTTCCTTTGAGCTTCTGGAACCTTTCTTGCAAGAACTTTGGAATGGTTCTATCATAAAATTTGTAGCTAACTCACTTACCTTTCCAAAAACAAAAGATTCACTTTGTGGAGGTTCCTACATGGGGAGTAGTGATTTGTGCATTTGTACATTAACGTTCATATAAATTTCGCATACAATAGGCCCCAATAAAAAGCACTTTTTGAAATTTCAAGTTTTTGAACATTTTGTATATGTTTCCAGTAGCCCTGTGTGTTAGCTTTGCAATGCATCTAGTTTCACCTAAAAAACATTTTTGTAGCCCAAGTTATGACCAAAATACTAAAGGTATGCTGGAAAGTACCTCAAAATGCACCATATTCACTTCCGTTGAGCTTTTGGCTACTTTCTTGCAAGAAATTTGGAATGGTTCCAACATAAAAGTTGTACCTAATTCACTTAGCTTTCAAAAAATATTCGAGTCACTTCGGGGAGTTTCCTACAGTAGGAGTTGTGATCGTGCATTTATACATTAACGTTCGTATAAAGTTCACATCTAATTAGCCCTAAATAAAAAGCACTTTTTGAAAATTTCTTTTCATTTTCTAGAAGCCCTATTTGTTATCTTTCCAACGTATCTTGTTTCACTTAAAAATCATTTTTTTAGCCCAAGATATGATCAAAATACTATAGGTATGCCGAAAACTACCTTACAATGCACCACTTTCATTTCCTTTGAGCTTTTGGAACCTTTCTTGCAAGAACTTTGGAATGGTTCTATCATAAAAGTTGTAGCTAACTCACTTACCTTTCCAATAACAAAAGATTCGCTTTGTGGAGGTTCCTACATCGGGAGTAGTGATTTGTGCATTTGTACATTAACGTTCATATAAATTTCGCATACAATAGGCCCCAATAAAAAGCACTTTTTGAAATTTCAACTTTTTGAACATTTTGTATACGTTTCCAGTAGCCCTGTGTTTTAGCTTTGCAATGCATCTAGTTTCACCTAAAAATCATTTTTGTAGCCCAAGTTATGACCAAAATACTAAAGGTATGCTGGAAAGTACCTTAAAATGCACCATATTCACTTCCGTTGAGCTTTTGGCCACTTTCTTGCAAGAAATTTGGAATGGTTCCAACACAAAAGTTGTAGCTAATTCACTTAGCTTTCTAAAAATATTCGAGTCACTTCGGGGAGATTCCTACAGTAGGAGTTGTGATCGTGCATTTATACATTAACGTTCGTATAAAGTTCACATCTAATTAGCACTAAATAAAAAGCAATTTTTGAAAATTTCTTTTCATTTTCTAGTAGCCCTATTTGTTAGATTTCCAACGCATCTTGTTTCACTTAAAAATCATTTTTTTAGCCCAAGATATGATAAAAATAATATAGGTATGCCAAAAACTACCTTACAATGCACCACTGTCATTTCCTTTGAGCTTTTGGAACCTTTCTTGCAAGAACTTTGGAATGGTTCTATCATAAAATTTGTAGCTAACTCACTTACCTTTCCAAAAACAAAAGATTCACTTTGTGGAGGTTCCTACACGGGGAGTAGTGATTTGTGCATTTGTACATTAACGTTCATATAAATTTCGCATACAATAGGCCCCAATAAAAAGCCCTTTTTGAAATTTCAACTTTTTGAACATTTTGTATACGTTTCCAGTAGCCCTGTGTGTTAGCTTTGCAATGCATCTAGTTTCACCTAAAAATCATTTTTGTAGCCCAAGTTATGACCAAAATACTAAAGGTATGCTGGAAAGTACCTCATAATGTACCATATTCACTTCCGTTGAGCTTTTGGCCACTTTCTTGCAAGAAATTTGGAATGGTTCCAACACAAAAGTTGTAGCTAATTCACTTAGCTTTCTAAAAATATTCGAGTCACTTCGGGGAGATTCCTACAGTAGGAGTTGTGATCGTGCATTTATACATTAACGTTCGTATAAAGTTCACATCTAATTAGCCCTAATAAAAACCACTTTTTGAAAATTTCTTTTCATTTTCTAGAAGCCCTATTTGTTATCTTTCCAACGTATCTTGTTTCACTTAAAAATCATTTTTTTAGCCCAAGATATGATCAAAATACTATAGGTATGCCGAAAACTACCTTACAATGCACCACTTTCATTTCCTTTGAGCTTTTGGAACCTTTCTTGCAAGAACTTTGGAATGGTTCTATCATAAAAGTTGTAGCTAACTCACTTACCTTTCTAAAAACAAAAGATTCACTTTGTGGAGGTTCCTACATGGGGAGTAGTGATTTGTGCATTTGTACATTAACGTTCATATAAATTTCGCATACAATAGGCCCCAATAAAAAGCACTTTTCAAAATTTCAACTTTTTGAACAATTTGTATCCTTTTCCAGTAACCCTGTGTGTTAGCTTTGCAATGCATCTAGTTTCACCTAAAAAACATTTTTGTAGCCCAAGTTATGACCAAAATACTAAAGGTATGCTGGAAAGTACCTCAAAATGCACCATATTCACTTTCGTTGAGCTTTTGGCCACTTTCTTGCAAGAAATTTGGAATGGTTCCAACACAAAAGTTGTATCTAATTCACTTAGCTTTCAAAAAATATTCGAGTCACTTTGGGGAGATTCCTACAGTAGGAGTTGTGATCGTGAATTTATACATTAACGTTCGTATAAAGTTCACATCTAATTAGCCCTAAATAAAAAGCACTGTTTGAAAATTTCTTTTCATTTTCTAGTAGCCCTACGTGTTAGCTTTCCAACGCATCATGTTTCACTTAAAAATCATTTTTTTAGCCCAAGATATGATTAAAATAATAAAGGTATGCCGAAAACTACCTTACAATGCACCACTGTCATTTCCTTTGAGCTTTTGGAACCTTTCTTGCAAGAACTTTGGAATCGTTCTATCACAAAAGTTGTAGCTAACTCACTTACCTTTCCAAAAACAAAATATTCACTTTGTGGAGGTTCCTACATGGGGAGTAGTGATTTGTGCATTTGAACATTAACGTTCATATAAATTTCGCATACAATAGGACCCAATAAAAACCACTTTTCAAAATTTCAACTTTTTGAACATTTTGTATCCTTTTCCAGTAGCCCTGTGTGTTAGCTTTGCAATGCATCTAGTTTCACTTAAAAATCATTTTTGTAGCCCAAGTTATGACAAAAATACTAAAGGTATGCTGGAAAGTACCTCAAAATGCACCATATTCAATTCCATTGAGCTTTTGGCCACTTTCTTGCAAGAAATTAGGAATGGTACCAACACAAAAGTTGTATCTAATTCACTTAGCTTTCTAAAAATATTCGAGTCACTTCGGGGAGATTCCTACAGTAGGAGTTGTGATCGTGCATTTATACATTAACGTTCGTATAAAGTTCACATCTAATTAGCCCTAAATAAAAAGCACTGTTTGAAAATTTCTTTTCATTTTCTAGTAGCCCTACGTGTTAGCTTTCCAACGCATCTTGTTTCACTTAAAAATCATTTTTTTAGCCCAAGATATGATTAAAATACTAAAGGTATGCCGAAAACTACCTTACAATGCACCACTGTCATTTCCTTTGAGCTTTTGGAACCTTTCTTGCAAGAACTTTGGAATGGTTCTATCAAAAAAGTTGTAGCTAACTCACTTACCTTTCCAAAAACAAAAGATTCACTTTGTGGAGGTTCCTACATGGGGATTAGTGATTTGTGCATTTGTACATTAACGATCATATAAATTTCGCATACAATAGGCCCCAATAAAAAGCACTTTTCAAAATTTCAACTTTTTGAACAATTTGTATCCTTTTCCAGTAGCCCTGTGTGTTAGCTTTGCAATGCATCTAGTTTCACCTAAAAAACATTTTTGTAGCCCAAGTTATGACCAAAATACTAAAGGTATGCTGGAAAGTACCTCAAAATGCACCATATTCACTTTCGTTGAGCTTTTGGCCACTTTCTTGCAAGAAATTTGGAATGGTTCCAACACAAAAGTTGTATCTAATTCACTTAGCTTTCTAAAAATATTCGAGTCACTTCGGGGAGATTCCTACAGTAGGAGTTGTGATCGTGCATTTATACATTAACGTTCGTATAAAGTTCACATCTAATTAGCCCTAAATAAAAAGCACTGTTTGAACATTTCTTTTCATTTTCTAGTAGCTCTACGTGTTAGCTTTCCAACGCATCTTGTTTCACTTAAAAATCATTTTTTTAGCCCAAGATATGATTAAAATACTAAAGGTATGCCGAAAACTACCTTACAATGCACCACTGTCATTTCCTTTGAGCTTTTGGAACCTTTCTTGCAAGAACTTTGGAATGGTTCTATCACAAAAGTTGTAGCTAACTCACTTACCTTTCCAAAAACAAAAGATTCACTTTGTGGAGGTTCCTACATGGGGATTAGTGATTTGTGCATTTGTACATTAACGATCATATAAATTTCGCATACAATAGGCCCCAATAAAAAGCACTTTTCAAAAATTTCAACTTTTTGAACAATTTGTATCCTTTTCAAGTAGCCCTGTGTGTTAGCTTTGCAATGCATCTAGTTTCACCTAAAAAACATTTTTGTAGCCCAAGTTATGACCAAAATACTAAAGGTATGCTGGAAAGTACCTCAAAATGCACCATATTCACTTTCGTTGAGCTTTTGGCCACTTTCTTTCAAGAAATTTGGAATGGTTCCAACACAAAAGTTGTATCTAATTCACTTAGCTTTCTAAAAATATTCGAGTCACTTCGGGGAGATTCCTACAGTAGGAGTTGTGATCGTGCATTTATACATTAACGTTCGTATAAAGTTCACATCTAGTTAGCCCTAAATAAAAACCACTTTTTGAAAATTTCTTTTCCTTTTCTAGTAGCCCTATGTGTTAGCTTTCCAACGCATCTTGTTTCACTTAAAAATCATTTTTTTAGCCCAAGATATAATCAAAATACTATAAGTATGCCGAAAACTACCTTACAATGCACCACTGTCATTTCCTTTGGGCTTTTGGAACCTTTCTTGCAAGAACTTTGGAATGGTTCTATCAAAAAAGTTGTAGCTAACTCACTTACCTTTCCAAAAACAAAAGATTCACTTTGTGGAGGTTCCTACATGGGGATTAGTGATTTGTGCATTTGTACATTAACGATCATATAAATTTCGCATACAATAGGCCCCAATAAAAAGCACTTTTCAAAATTTCAACTTTTTGAACAATTTGTATCCTTTTCCAGTAGCCCTGTGTGTTAGCTTTGCAATGCATCTAGTTTCACCTAAAAAACATTTTTGTAGCCCAAGTTATGACCAAAATACTAAAGGTATGCTGGAAAGTACCTCAAAATGCACCATATTCACTTTCGTTGAGCTTTTGGCCACTTTCTTGCAAGAAATTTGGAATGGTTCCAACACAAAAGTTGTATCTAATTCACTTAGCTTTCTAAAAATATTCGAGTCACATCGGGGAGATTCCTACAGTAGGAGTTGTGATCGTGCATTTATACATTAACGTTCGTACAAAGTTCACATCTAATTAGCCCTAAATAAAAAGCACTGTTTGAAAATTTCTTTTCATTTTCTAGTAGCCCTACGTGTTAGCTTTCCAACGCATCTTGTTTCACTTAAAAATCATTTTTTTAGCCCAAGATATGATTAAAATACTAAAGGTATGCCGAAAACTACCTTACAATGCACCACTGTCATTTCCTTTGAGCTTTTGGAACCTTTCTTGCAAGAACTTTGGAATGGTTCTATCACAAAAGTTGTAGCTAACTCACTTACCTTTCCAAAAACAAAATATTCACTTTGTGGAGGTTCCTACATGGGGAGTAGTGATTTGTGCATTTGAACATTAACGTTCATATAAATTTCGCATACAATAGGACCCAATAAAAAGCACTTTTCAAAATTTCAACTTTTTGAACATTTTGTATCCTTTTCCAGTAGCCCTGTGTGTTAGCTTTGCAATGCATCTAGTTTCACCTAAAAATCATCTTTGTAGCCCAAGTTATGACCAAAATACTAAAGGTATGCTGGAAAGTACCTCAAAATGCACCATATTAAATTCCGTTGAGCTTTTGGCCACTTTCTTGCAAGAAATTAGGAATGGTTCCAACACAAAAGTTGTATCTAATTCACTTAGCTTTCTAAAAATATTCGATTCACTTCGGGGAGATTCCTACAGTAGGAGTTGTGATCGTGCATTTATACATTAACGTTCGTATAAAGTTCACATCTAATTAGCCCTAAATAAAAAGCACTGTTTGAAAATTTCTTTTCATTTTCTAGTATCCCTACGTGTTAGCTTTCCAACGCATCTTGTTTCACTTAAAAATCATTTTTTTAGCCCAAGATATGATTAAAATACTAAAGGTATGCCGTAAACTACCTTACAATGCACCACTGTCATTTCCTTTGAGCTTTTGGAACCTTTCTTGCAAGAACTTTGGAATGGTTCTATCACAAAAGTTGCAGCTAACTAAATTACCTTTCCAAAAACAAAATATTCACTTTGTGGAGGTTCCTACATGGGGAGTAGTGATTTGTGCATTTGTACATTAACGTTCATATAAATTTCGCATACAATAGGACCCAATAAAAAGCACTTTTCAAAATTTCAACTTTTTGAACATTTTGTATCCTTTTCCAGTAGCCCTGTGTGTTAGCTTTGCAATGCATCTAGTTTCACCTAAAAATCATTTTTGTAGCCCAAGTTATGACCAAAATACTAAAGGTATGCTGGAAAGTACCTCAAAATGCACCATATTCAATTCCATTGAGCTTTTGGCCACTTTCTTGCAAGAAATTAGGAATGGTACCAACACAAAAGTTGTATCTAATTCACTTAGCTTTCTAAAAATATTCGAGTCACTTCGGGGAGATTCCTACAGTAGGAGTTGTGATCGTGCATTTATACATTAACGTTCGTATAATGTTCACATCTAATTAGCCCTAAATAAAAAGCACTGTTTGAAAATTTCTTTTCATTTTCTTGTAGCCCTACGTGTTAGCTTTCCAACGCATCTTGTTTCACTTAAAAATCATTTTTTTAGCCCAAGATATGATTAAAATACTAAAGGTATGCCGAAAACTACCTTACAATGCACCACTGTCATTTCCTTTGAGCTTTTGGAACCTTTCTTGCAAGAACTTTGGAATGGTTCTATCACAAAAGTTGTAGCTAACTAAATTACCTTTCCAAAAACAAAATATTCACTTTGTGGAGGTTCCTACATGGGGAGTAGTGATTTGTGCATTTGTACATTAACGTTCATATAAATTTCGCATACAATAGGACCCAATAAAAAGCACTTTTCAAAATTTCAACTTTTTGAACATTTTGTATCCTTTTCCAGTAGCCCTGTGTGTTAGCTTTGCAATGCATCTAGTTTCACCTAAAAATCATTTTTGTAGCCCAAGTTATGACCAAAATACTAAAGGTATGCTGGAAAGTACCTCAAAATGCACCATATTCAATTCCGTTGAGCTTTTGGCCACTTTCTTGCAAGAAATTAGGAATAATTCCAACATAAAAGTTGTAGCTAATTCACTTAGCTTTCTAAAAATATTCGAGTTACTTCGGGGAGATTCCTACAGTAGGAGTTGTGATCGTTCATTTATACATTAACGTTCGTATAAAGTTCACATCTAATTAGCCTTAAATATAAAGCACTTTTTGAAATTTTCTTTTCATTTTCTAGTAGCCCTATGTGTTAGTTTTCCAACGCATCTTGTTTCACTTAAAAATCATTTTTTTAGCCCAAGATATGATCAAAATACTATAAGTATGCCGAAAACTACCTTACAATGCACCACTGTCATTTCCTTTGGGCTTTTGGAACCTTTCTTGCAAGAACTTTGGAATGGTTCTATCAAAAAAGTTGTAGCTAACTCACTTACCTTTCCAAAAACAAAAGATTCACTTTGTGGAGGTTCCTACATGGGGATTAGTGATTTGTGCATTTGTACATTAACGATCATATAAATTTCGCATACAATAGGCCCCAATAAAAAGCACTTTTTAAAATTTAAACTTTTTGAACGTTTTGTATCCTTTTCCAGTAGCCCTGTGTGTTAGCTTTGCAATGCATCTAGTTTCACCTAAAAATCATTTTTGTAGCCCAAGTTATGACCAAAATACTAAAGGTATGCTGGAAAGTACCTCAAAATGCACCATATTCACTTCCGTTGAGCTTTTGGCCACTTTCTTGCAAGAAATTTGGAATGGTTCCAACACAAAAGTTGTAGCTAATTCACTTAGCTTTCTAAAACTATTCGAGTCACTTCGGGAAGATTCCTACAGTAGGAGTTGTGATCGTGCATTTATACATTAACGTTCGTATAAAGTTCACATCTAATTAGCCCTAAATAAAAAGCACTTTTTGAAAATTTCTTTTCATTTTCTAGTAGCCCTATGTGTTAGATTTCCAACGCATCTTGTTTCACTTAAAAATCATTTTTTTAGCCCAAGATATGATCAAAATAATATAGGTATGCCGAAAACTACCTTACAATGCACCACTGTCATTTCCTTTGAGCTTTTGGAACCTTTCTTGCAAGAACTTTGGAATGGTTCTATCATAAAATTTGTAGCTAACTCACTTACCTTTCCAAAAACAAAAGATTCACTTTGTGGAGGTTCCTACACGGGGAGTAGTGATTTGTGCATTTGTACATTAACGTTCATATAAATTTCGCATACAATAGGCCCCAATAAAAAGCACTTTTTAAAATTTCAACTTTTTGAACATTTTGTTTGCTTTTCCAGTAGCCCTGTGTGTTATCTTTGCAATGCATCTAGTTTCACCTAAAAATCATTTTTGTAGCCGAAGTTATGACCAAAATACTAAAGGTATGCTGGAAAGTACCTCAAAATACACCATATTCAATTCCGTTGAGCTTTTGGCCACTTTCTTGCAAGAAATTTGGAATGGTTCCAACAGAAAAGTTGTAGCTAATTCACTTAGCTTTCTAAAAATATTCGAGTCACTTCGGGGAGATTCCTACAGGTGGAGTTGTGATCGTGCATTTATACATTAACATTCGTATAAAGTTCACATCTAATTAGCCCTAAATAAAAAGCACTGTTTGAAAAGTTCTTTTCATTTTCTAGTAGCCCTACGTGTTAGCGTTCCAATGCATCTTGTTTCACTTAAAAATCATTTTTTTAGCCCAAGATATGATTAAAATACTAAAGGTATGCCGAAAACTACCTTACAATGCACCACTGTCATTTCCTTTGAGCTTTTGGAACCTTTCTTGCAAGAACTTTGGAATGGTTCTATCACAAAAGTTGTAGCTAACTAAATTACCTTTCCAAAAACAAAATATTCACTTTGTGGAGGTTCCTACATGGGGAGTAGTGATTTGTGCATTTGTACATTAACGTTCATATAAATTTCGCATACAATAGGCCCCAATAAAAAGCACTTTTCAAAATTTCAACTTTTTGAACATTTTGTATACGTTTCCAGTAGCCCTGTGTGTTAGCTTTGCAATGCATCTAGTTTCACCTAAAAATCATTTTTGTAGCCCAAGTTATGACCAAAATACTAAAGGTATGCTGGAAAGTACCTCAAAATGCACCATATTCAATTCCATTGAGCTTTTGGCCACTTTCTTGCAAGAAATTAGGAATGGTACCAACACAAAAGTTGTATCTAATTCACTTAGCTTTCTAAAAATATTCGAGTCCCTTCGGGGAGATTCCTACAGTAGGAGTTGTGATCGTGCATTTATACATTAACGTTCGTATAAAGTTCACATCTAATTAGCCCTAAATAAAAAGCACTGTTTGAAAATTTCTTTTCATTTTCTAGTAGCCCTACGTGTTAGCTTTCCAACGCATCTTGTTTCACTTAAAAATCATTTTTTTAGCCCAAGATATGATTAAAATACTAAAGGTATGCCGAAAACTACCTTACAATGCACCACTGTCATTTCCTTTGAGCTTTTGGAACCTTTCTTGCAAGAACTTTGGAATGGTTCTATCACAAAAGTTGTAGCTAACTCACTTACCTTTCCAAAAACAAAATATTCACTTTGTGGAGGTTCCTACATGGGGAGTAGTGATTTGTGCATTTGTACATTAACGTTCATATAAATTTCGCATACAATAGGCCCCAATAAAAAGCACTTTTTAAAATTTATACCTTTTGAACATTTTGTTTGCTTTTCCAGTAGCCCTGTGTGTTATCTTTGCAATGCATCTAGTTTCACCTAAAAATCATTTTTGTAGCCGAAGTTATGACCAAAATACTAAAGGTATGATGGAAAGTACCTCAAAATGCACCATATTCAATTCCGTTGAGCTTTTGGCCACTTTCTTGCAAGAAATTTGGAATAGTTCCAACATAAAAGTTGTAGCTAATTCACTTAGCTTTCTAAAAATATTCGAGTCACTTCGGGGAGATTCCTACAGGTGGAGTTGTGATCGTGCATTTATACATTAACATTCGTATAAAGTTCACATCTAATTAGCCCTAAATAAAAAGCACTTTTTGAAAATTTCTTTTCATTTTCTAGTAGCCCTACGTGTTAGCTTTCCAACGCATCTTGTTTCACTTAAAAATCATTTTTTTAGCCCAAGATATGATTAAAATACTAAAGGTATGCCGAAAACTACCTTACAATGCACCACTTTCATTTCCTTTGAGCTTTTGGAACCTTTCTTGCAAGAACTTTGGAATGGTTCTATCACAAAAGTTGTAGCTAACTCACTTACCTTTCCAAAAACAAAATATTCACTTTGTGGAGGTTCCTACATGGGGAGTAGTGATTTGTGCATTTGTACATTAACGTTCATATAAATTTCGCATACAATAGGACCCAATAAAAAGCACTTTTCAAAATTTCAACTTTTTGAACATTTTGTATCCTTTTCCAGTAGCACCATATTCAATTCCGTTGAGCTTTTGGCCACTTTCTTGCAAGAAATTAGGAATGGTTCCAACACAAAAGTTGTAGCTAATTCACTTAGCTTTCTAAAAATATTCGAGTTACTTCGGGGAGATTCCTACAGTAGGAGTTGTGATCGTGCATTTATACATTAACGTTCGTATAAAGTTCACATCTAATTAGCCTTAAATATAAAGCACTTTTTGAAATTTTCTTTTCATTTTCTAGTAGCCCTATGTGTTAGCTTTCCAACGCATCTTGTTTCACTTAAAAATCATTTTTTTAGCCCAAGATATGATCAAAATACTATAAGTATGCCGAAAACTACCTTACAATGCACCACTGTCATTTCCTTTGAGCTTTTGGAACCTTTCTTGCAAGAACTTTGGAATGGTTCTATCATAAAATTTGTAGCTAACTCACTTACCTTTCCAAAAACAAAAGATTCACTTTGTGGAGGTTCCTACACGGGGAGTAGTGATTTGTGCATTTGTACATTAACGTTCATATAAATTTCGCATACAATAGGCCCCAATAAAAAGCCCTTTTTGAAATTTCAACTTTTTGAACATTTTGTATACGTTTCCAGTAGTCCTGTGTGTTAGCTTTGCAATGCATCTAGTTTCACCTAAAAATCATTTTTGTAGCCCAAGTTATGACCAAAATACTAAAGGTATGCTGGAAAGTACCTCAAAATGCACCATATTCACTTCCGTTGAGCTTTTGGCCACTTTCTTGCAAGAAATTTGGAATGGTTCCAACACAAAAGTTGTAGCTAATTCACTTAGCTTTCTAAAAATATTCGAGTCACTTCAGGGAGATTCCTACAGTAGGAGTTGTGATCGTGCATTTATACATTAACGTTCGTATAAAGTTCACATCTAATTAGCCCTAAATAAAAAGCACTTTTTGAAAATTTCTTTTCATTTTCTAGTAACCCTATGTGTTAGATTTCCAACGCATCTTGTTTCACTTAAAAATCATTTTTTTAGCCCAAGATATGATCAAAATAATATAGGTATGCCGAAAACTACCTTACAATGCACCACTGTCATTTCCTTTGAGCTTTTGGAACCTTTCTTGCAAGAACTTTGGAATGGTTCTATCATAAAATTTGTAGCTAACTCACTTACCTTTCCAAAAACAAAAGATTCACTTTGTGGAGGTTCCTACACGGGGAGTAGTGATTTGTGCATTTGTACATTAACGTTCATATAAATTTCGCATACAATAGGCCCCAATAAAAAGCCCTTTTTGAAATTTCAACTTTTTGAACATTTTGTATACGTTTCCAGTAGTCCTGTGTGTTAGCTTTGCAATGCATCTAGTTTCACCTAAAAATCATTTTTGTAGCCCAAGTTATGACCAAAATACTAAAGGTATGCTGGAAAGTACCTCAAAATGCACCATATTCACTTCCGTTGAGCTTTTGGCCACTTTTCTTGCAAGAAATTTGGAATGGTTCCAACACAAAAGTTGTAGCTAATTCACTTAGCTTTCTAAAAATATTCGAGTCACTTCAGGGAGATTCCTACAGTAGGAGTTGTGATCGTGCATTTATACATTAACGTTCGTATAAAGTTCACATCTAATTAGCCCTAAATAAAAAGCACTTTTTGAAAATTTCTTTTCATTTTCTAGTAACCCTATGTGTTAGATTTCCAACGCATCTTGTTTCACTTAAAAATCATTTTTTTAGCCCAAGATATGATCAAAATAATATAGGTATGCCGAAAACTACCTTACAATGCACCACTGTCATTTCCTTTGAGCTTTTGGAACCTTTCTTGCAAGAACTTTGGAATGGTTCAATCATAAAATTTGTAGCTAACTCACTTACCTTTCCAAAAACAAAAGATTCACTTGGTGGAGGTTCCTACACGGGGAGTAGTGATTTGTGCATTTGTACATTAACGTTCATATAAATTTCGCATACAATAGGCCCCAATAAAAAGCCCTTTTTGAAATTTCAACTTTTTGAACATTTTGTATACGTTTCCAGTAGTCCTGTGTGTTAGCTTTGCAATGCATCTAGTTTCACCTAAAAATCATTTTTGTAGCCCAAGTTATGACCAAAATACTAAAGGTATGCTGGAAAGTACCTCATAATGCACCATATTCACTTCCGTTGAGCTTTTGGCCACTTTCTTGAAAGAAATTTGGAATTGTTCCAACACAAAAGTTGTAGCCAATTCACTTAGCTTTCTAAAAATATTCGAGTCACTTTGGGGAGATTCCTACAGTAGGAGTTGTGATCGTGCATTTATGCATTAACGTTCGTATAAAGTTCACATCTAATTAGCCCTAATAAAAAGCACTTTTTGAAAATTTCTTTTCATTTTCTAGAAGCCCTATTTGTTATCTTTCCAACGTATCTTGTTTCACTTAAAAATCATTTTTTTAGCCCAAGATATGATCAAAATACTATAGGTATGCCGAAAACTACCTTACAATGCACCACTTTCATTTCCTTTGAGCTTTTGGAACCTTTCTTGCAAGAACTTTGGAATGGTTCTATCAAAAAAGTTGTAGCTAACTCACTTACCTTTCCAAAAACAAAAGATTCACTTTGTGGAGGTTCCTACATGGGGAGTAGTGATTTGTGCATTTGTACATTAACGTTCATATAAATTTCGCATACAATAGGCCCCAATAAAAAGCACTTTTTGAAATTTCAACTTTTTGAACATTTTGTATATGTTTCTAGTAGCCCTGTGTGTTAGATTTGCAATGCATCTAGTTTCACCTAAAAATCATTTTTGTAGCCCAAGTTATGACCAAAATACTAAAGGTATGCTGGAAAGTACCTCAAAATGCACCATATTCAATTCCGTTGAGCTTTTGGCCACTTTCTTGCAAGAAATTAGGAATGGTTCCAACACAAAAGTTGTAGCTAATTCACTTAGATTTCTAAAAATATTCGAGTCACTTCGGGGAGATTCCTACAGTAGGAGTTGTGATCGTGCATTTATACATTAACGTTCGTATAAAGTTCACATCTAATTAGCCCTAAATAAAAAGCACTGTTTGAAAATTTCATTTCATTTTCTAGTAGCCCTACGTGTTAGCTTTCCAATGCATCTTGTTTCACTTAAAAATCATTTTTTTAGCCCAAGATATGATTAAAATACTAAAGGTATGCCGAAAACTACCTTACAATGCACCACTGTCATTTCCTTTGAGCTTTTGGAACCTTTCTTGCAAGAACTTTGGAATGGTTCTATCACAAAAGTTGTAGCTAACTCACTTACCTTTCCAAAAACAAAATATTCACTTTGAGGAGGTTCCTACATGGGGAGTAGTGATTTGTGCATTTGTACATTAACGTTCATATAAATTTCGCATACAATAGGACCCAATAAAAAGCACTTTTCAAAATTTCAACTTTTTGAACATTTTGTATCCTTTTCCAGTAGCCCTGTGTGTTAGCTTTGCAATGCATCTAGTTTCACCTAAAAATCATTTTCGTAGCCCAAGTTATGACCAAAATACTAAAGGTATGCTGGAAAGTACCTCAAAATGAACCATATTCAATTCCGTTGAGCTTTTGGCCACTTTCTTGCAAGAAATTAGGAATGGTTCCAACACAAAAGTTGTAGCTAATTCACTTAGCTTTCTAAAAATATTCGAGTTACTTCGGGGAGATTCCTACAGTAGGTGTTGTGATCGTGCATTTATACATTAACGTTCGTATAAAGTTCACATCTAATTAGCCTTAAATATAAAGCACTTTTTGAAATTTTCTTTTCATTTTCTAGTAGCCCTATGTGTTAGCTTTCCAACGCATCTTGTTTCACTTAAAAATCATTTTTTTAGCCCAAGATATGATCAAAATACTATAAGTATGCCGAAAACTACCTTACAATGCACCACTGTCATTTCCTTTGGGCTTTTGGAACCTTTCTTGCAAGAACTTTGGAATGGTTCTATCAAAAAAGTTGTAGCTAACTCACTTACCTTTCCAAAAACAAAAGATTCACTTTGTGGAGGTTCCTACATGGGGATTAGTGATTTGTGCATTTGTACATTAACAATCATATAAATTTCGCATACAATAGGCCCCAATAAAAAGCACTTTTTAAAATTTCAACTTTTTGAACATTTTGTATCCTTTTCCAGTAGCCCTGTGTGTTAGCTTTGCAATGCATCTAGTTTCACCTAAAAATCATTTTTGTAGCCCAAGTTATGACCAAAATACTAAAGGTATGCTGGAAAGTACCTCAAAATGCACCATATTCACTTCCGTTGAGCTTTTGGCCACTTTCTTGCAAGAAATTTGGAATGGTTCCAACACAAAAGTTGTAGCTAATTCACTTAGCTTTCTAAAAATATTCGAGTCACTTCGGGGAGATTCCTACAGTAGGAGTTGTGATCGTGCATTTATACATTAACATTCGTATAAAGTTCACATCTAATTAGCCTTAAATAAAAAGCACTTTTTGAAAATTTCTTTTCATTTTCTAGTAGCCCTATGTGTTAGATTTCCAACGCATCTTGTTTCACTTAAAAATCATTTTTTTAGCCCATGATATGATCAAAATACTATAGGTATGCCGAAAACTACCTTACAATGCACCACTGTCATTTCCTTTGAGCTTTTGGAACCTTTCTTGCAAGAACTTTGGAATGGTTCTATCATAAAAGTTGTAGCTAACTCACTTACCTTTCCAAAAACAAAAGATTCACTTTGTGGAGGTTCCTACATGGGGAGTAGTGATTTGTGCATTTGTACATTAACGTTCATATAAATTTCACATACAATAGGCCCCAATAAAAAGCACTTTTTGAAATTTCAACTTTTTGAACAATTTGTATATTTGTATACGTTTCCAGTAGCCCTGTGTGTTAGCTTTGCAATGCATCTAGTTTCACCTAAAAATCATTTTTGTAGCCCAAGTTATGACCAAAATACTAAAGGTATGCTGGAAAGTACCTCAAAATGCACCATATTCACTTCCGTTGAGCTTTTGGCCACTTTCTTGCAAGAAATTTGGAATGGTTCCAACATAAAAGTTGTAGCTAATTCACTTAGCTTTCTAAAAATATTCGAGTCACTTCGGGGAGATTCCTACAGTAGGAGTTGTGATCGTGCATTTATACATTAACGTTCGTATAAAGTTCACATCTAGTTAGCCCTAAATAAAAAGCACTTTTTGAAAATTTCTTTTCCTTTTCTAGTAGCCCTATGTGTTAGCTTTCCAACGCATCTTGTTTCACTTAAAAATCATTTTTTTAGCCCAAGATATGATCAAAATACTGTAAGTATGCCGAAAACTACCTTACAATGCACCACTGTCATTTCCTTTGGGCTTTTGGAACCTTTCTTGCAAGAACTTTGGAATGGTTCTATCAAAAAAGTTGTAGCTAACTCACTTACCTTTCCAAAAACAAAAGATTCACTTTGTAGAGGTTCCTACATGGGGATCAGTGATTTGTTCATTTGTACATTAACGATCATATAAATTTCGCATACAATAGGCCCCAATAAAAAGCACTTTTTAAAATTTCAACTTTTTGAACATTTTGTTTGCTTTTCCAGTAGCCCTGTGTGTTATCTTTGCAATGCATCTAGTTTCACCTAAAAATCATTTTTGTAGCCGAAGTTATGACCAAAATACTAAAGGTATGCTGGAAAGTACCTCAAAATGCACCATATTCAATTCCGTTTGAGCTTTTGGCCACTTTCTTGCAAGAAATTTGGAATAGTTCCAACATAAAAGTTGTAGCTAATTCACTTAGCTTTCTAAAAATATTCGAGTCACTTTGGGGAGATTCCTACAGGTGGAGTTGTGATCGTGCATTTATACATTAACATTCGTATAAAGTTCACATCTAATTAGCCCTAAATAAAAAGCACTTTTTGAAAATTTCTTTTCATTTTCTAGTAGCCCTACGTGTTAGCTTTCCAACGCATCTTGTTTCACTTAAAAATCATTTTTTTAGCCCAATATATGATTAAAATACTAAAGGTATGCCGAAAACTACCTTACAATGCACCACTGTCATTTCCTTTGAGCTTTTGGAACCTTTCTTGCAAGAACTTTGGAATGGTTCTATCACAAAAGTTGTAGCTAACTCACTTACCTTTCCAAAAACAAAATATTCACTTTGTGGAGGTTCCTACATGGGGAGTAGTGATTTGTGCATTTGTACATTAACGTTCATATAAATTTCGCATGCAATAGGACAAAATAAAAAGCACTTTTCAAAATTTCAACTTTTTGAACATTTTGTATATGTTTCTAGTAGCCCTGTGTGTTAGATTTGCAATGCATCTAGTTTCACCTAAAAATCATTTTTGTAGCCCAAGTTATGACCAAAATACTAAAGGTATGCTGGAAAGTACCTCAAAATGCACCATATTCAATTCCGTTGAGCTTTTGGCCACTTTCTTGCAAGAAATTAGGAATGGTTCCAACACAAAAGTTGTAGCTAATTCACTTAGATTTCTAAAAATATTCGAGTCACTTCGGGGAGATTCCTACAGTAGGAGTTGTGATCGTGCATTTATACATTAACGTTCGTATAAAGTTCACGTCTAATTAGCCCTAAATAAAAAGCACTGTTTGAAAATTTCATTTCATTTTCTAGTAGCCCTACGTGTTAGCTTTCCAATGCATCTTGTTTCACTTAAAAATCATTTTTTTAGCCCAAGATATGATTAAAATACTAAAGGTATGCCGAAAACTACCTTACAATGCACCACTGTCATTTCCTTTGAGCTTTTGGAACCTTTCTTGCAAGAACTTTGGAATGGTTCTATCACAAAAGTTGTAGCTAACTCACTTACCTTTCCAAAAACAAAATATTCACTTTGAGGAGGTTCCTACATGGGGAGTAGTGATTTGTGCATTTGTACATTAACGTTCATATAAATTTCGCATACAATAGGACCCAATAAAAAGCACTTTTCAAAATTTCAACTTCTTGAACATTTTGTATCCTTTTCCAGTAGCCCTGTGTGTTAGCTTTGCAATGCATCTAGTTTCACCTAAAAATCATTTCTGTAGCCCAAGTTATGACCAAAATACTAAAGGTATGCTGGAAAGTACCTCAAAATGAACCATATTCAATTCCGTTGAGCTTTTGGCCACTTTCTTGCAAGAAATTAGGAATGGTTCCAACACAAAAGTTGTAGCTAATTCACTTAGCTTTCTAAAAATATTCGAGTTACTTCGGGGAGATTCCTACAGTAGGAGTTGTGATCGTGCATTTATACATTAACGTTCGTATAAAGTTCACATCTAATTAGCCTTAAATATAAAGCACTTTTTGAAATTTTCTTTTCATTTTCTAGTAGCCCTATGTGTTAGCTTTCCAACGCATCTTGTTTCACTTAAAAATCATTTTTTTAGCCCAAGATATGATCAAAATACTATAAGTATGCCGAAAACTACCTTACAATGCACCACTGTCATTTCCTTTGGGCTTTTGGAACCTTTCTTGCAAGAACTTTGGAATGGTTCTATCAAAAAAGTTGTAGCTAAATCACTTACCTTTCCAAAAACAAAAGATTCACTTTGTGGAGGTTCCTACATGGGGATTAGTGATTTGTGCATTTGTACATTAACGATCATATAAATTTCGCATACAATAGGCCCCAATAAAAAGCACTTTTTAAAATTTCAACTTTTTGAACATTTTGTATCCTTTTCCAGTAGCCCTGTGTGTTAGCTTTGCAATGCATCTAGTTTCACCTAAAAATCATTTTTGTAGCCCAAGTTATGACCAAAATACTAAAGGTATGCTGGAAAGTACCTCAAAATGCACCATATTCACTTCCGTTGAGCTTTTGGCCACTTTCTTGCAAGAAATTTGGAATGGTTCCAACACAAAAGTTGTAGCTAATTCACTTAGCTTTCTAAAAATATTCGAGTCACTTCGGGGAGATTCCTACAGTAGGAGTTGTGATCGTGCATTTATGCATTAACGTTCGTATAAAGTTCACATCTAATTAGCCCTAATAAAAAGCACTTTTTGAAAATTTCTTTTCATTTTCTAGAAGCCCTATTTGTTATCTTTCCAACATATCTTGTTTCACTTAAAAATCATTTTTTTAGCCCAAGATATGATCAAAATACTATAGGTATGCCGAAAACTACCTTACAATGCACCACTTTCATTTCCTTTGAGCTTTTGGAACCTTTCTTGCAAGAACTTTGGAATGGTTCTATCATAAAAGTTGTAGCTAACTCACTTACCTTTCCAAAAACAAAAGATTCACTTTGTGGAGGTTCCTACACGGGGAGTAGTGATTTGTGCATTTGTACATTAACGTTCATATAAATTTCGCATACAATAGGCCCCAATAAAAAGCCCTTTTTGAAATTTCAACTTTTAAACATTTTGTATACGTTTCCAGTAGTCCTGTGTGTTAGCTTTGCAATGCATCTAGTTTCACCTAAAAATCATTTTTGTAGCCCAAGTTATGACCAAAATACTAAAGGTATGCTGGAAAGTACCTCATAATGCACCATATTCACTTCCGTTGAGCTTTTGGCCACTTTCTCGCAAGAAATTTGGAATGGTTCCAACACAAAAGTTGTAGCTAATTCACTTAGCTTTCTAAAAATATTCGAGTCACTTCGGGGAGATTCCTACAGTAGGAGTTGTGATCGTGCATTTATGCATTAACGTTCGTATAAAGTTCACATCTAATTAGCCCTAAAAAAAAGCACTTTTTGAAAATTTCTTTTCATTTTCTAGAAGCCCTATTTGTTATCTTTCCAACGTATCTTGTTTCACTTAAAAATCATTTTTTTAGCCCAAGATATGATCAAAATACTATAGGTATGCCGAAAACTACCTTACAATGCACCACTTTCATTTCCTTTGAGCTTTTGGAACCTTTCTTGCAAGAACTTTGGAATGGTTCTATCATAAAAGTTGTAGCTAACTCACTTACCTTTCCAAAAACAAAAGATTCACTTTGTGGAGGTTCCTACATGGGGAGTAGTGATTTGTGCATTTGTACATTAACGTTCATATAAATTTCGCATACAATAAGCCCCAATGAAAAGCACTTTTTAAAATTTCAACTTTTTGAACATTTTGTATGCTTTTCCAGTAGCCCTGTGTGTTATCTTTGCAATGCATCTAGTTTCACCTAAAAATCATTTTTGTAGCCGAAGCTATGACCAAAATACTAAAGGTATGCTGGAAAGTACCTCAAAATGCACCACATTCAATTCCGTTGAGCTTTTGGCCACTTTCTTGCAAGAAATTTGGAATGGTTCCAACACAAAAGTTGTAGCTAATTCACTTAGCTTTCTAAAAATATTTGAGTCACTTCGGGGAGATTCCTACAGGTGGAGTTGTGATCGTGCATTTATACATTAATATTCGTATAAAGTTCACATCTAATTAGCCCTAAATAAAAAGCAATTTTTGAAAATTTCTTTTCATTTTCTAGTAGCCCTATGTGTTAGATTTCCAACGCATCTTGTTTCACTTAAAAATCATTTTTTTAGCCCAATATATGATTAAAATACTAAAGGTATGCCGAAAACTACCTTACAATGCACCACTGTCATTTCCTTTGAGCTTTTGGAACCTTTCTTGCAAGAACTTTGGAATGGTTCTATCACAAAAGTTGTAGCTAACTCACTTACCTTTCCAAAAACAAAATATTCACTTTGTGGAGGTTCCTACATGGGGAGTAGTGATTTGTGCATTTGTACATTAACGTTCATATAAATTTCGCATACAATAGGACAAAATAAAAAGCACTTTTCAAAATTTCAACTTTTTGAACATTTTGTATATGTTTCTAGTAGCCCTGTGTGTTAGATTTGCAATGCATCTAGTTTCACCTAAAAATCATTTTTGTAGCCCAAGTTATGACCAAAATACTAAAGGTATGCTGGAAAGTACCTCAAAATGCACCATATTCAATTCCGTTGAGCTTTTGGCCACTTTCTTGCAAGAAATTAGGAATGGTTCCAACACAAAAGTTGTAGCTAATTCACTTAGATTTCTAAAAATATTCGAGTCACTTCGGGGAGATTCCTACAGTAGGAGTTGTGATCGTGCATTTATACATTAACGTTCGTATAAAGTTCACATCTAATTAGCCCTAAATAAAAAGCACTGTTTGAAAATTTCATTTCATTTTCTAGTAGCCCTACGTGTTAGCTTTCCAATGCATCTTGTTTCACTTAAAAATCATTTTTTTAGCCCAAGATATGATTAAAATACTAAAGGTATGCCGAAAACTACCTTACAATGCACCACTGTCATTTCCTTTGAGCTTTTGGAACCTTTCTTGCAAGAACTTTGGAATGGTTCTATCACAAAAGTTGTAGCTAACTCACTTACCTTTCCAAAAAAAAAATATTCACTTTGAGGAGGTTCCTACATGGGGAGTAGTGATTTGTGCATTTGTACATTAACGTTCATATAAATTTCGCATACAATAGGACCCAATAAAAAGCACTTTTCAAAATTTCAACTTTTTGAACATTTTGTATCCTTTTCCAGTAGCCCTGTGTGTTAGCTTTGCAATGCATCTAGTTTCACCTAAAAATCATTTTTGTAGCCCATGTTATGACCAAAATACTAAAGGTATGCTGGAAAGTACCTCAAAATGAACCATATTCAATTCCGTTGAGCTTTTGGCCACTTTCTTGCAAGAAATTAGGAATGGTTCCAACACAAAAGTTGTAGCTAATTCACTTAGCTTTCTAAAAATATTCGAGTTACTTCGGGGAGATTCCTACAGTAGGAGTTGTGATCGTGCATTTATACATTAACGTTCGTATAAAGTTCACATCTAATTAGCCTTAAATATAAAGCACTTTTTGAAATTTTCTTTTCATTTTCTAGTAGCCCTATGTGTTAGCTTTCCAACGCATCTTGTTTCACTTAAAAATCATTTTTTTAGCCCAAGATATGATCAAAATACTATAAGTATGCCGAAAACTACCTTACAATGCACCACTGTCATTTCCTTTGGGCTTTTAGAACCTTTCTTGCAAGAACTTTGGAATGGTTCTATCAAAAAAGTTGTAGCTAACTCACTTACCTTTCCAAAAACAAAAGATTCACTTTGTGGAGGTTCCTACATGGGGATTAGTGATTTGTGCATTTGTACATTAACGATCATATAAATTTCGCATACAATAGGCCCCAATAAAAAGCACTTTTTAAAATTTCAACTTTTTGAACATTTTGTATCCTTTTCCAGTAGCCCTGTGTGTTAGCTTTGCAATGCATCTAGTTTCACCTAAAAATCATTTTTGTAGCCCAAGTTATGACCAAAATACTAAAGGTATGCTGGAAAGTACCTCAAAATGCACCATATTCACTTCCGTTGAGCTTTTGGCCACTTTCTTGCAAGAAATTTGGAATGGTTCCAACACAAAAGTTGTAGCTAATTCACTTAGCTTTCTAAAAATATTCGAGTCACTTCGGGGAGATTCCTACAGTAGGAGTTGTGATCGTGCATTTATGCATTAACGTTCGTATAAAGTTCACATCTAATTAGCCCTAATAAAAAGCACTTTTTGAAAATTTCTTTTCATTTTCTAGAAGCCCTATTTGTTATCTTTCCAACATATCTTGTTTCACTTAAAAATCATTTTTTTAGCCCAAGATATGATCAAAATACTATAGGTATGCCGAAAACTACCTTACAATGCACCACTTTCATTTCCTTTGAGCTTTTGGAACCTTTCTTGCAAGAACTTTGGAATGGTTCTATCATAAAAGTTGTAGCTAACTCACTTACCTTTCCAAAAACAAAAGATTCACTTTGTGGAGGTTCCTACACGGGGAGTAGTGATTTGTGCATTTGTACATTAACGTTCATATAAATTTCGCATACAATAGGCCCCAATAAAAAGCCCTTTTTGAAATTTCAACTTTTAAACATTTTGTATACGTTTCCAGTAGTCCCGTGTGTTAGCTTTGCAATGCATCTAGTTTCACCTAAAAATCATTTTTGTAGCCCAAGTTATGACCAAAATACTAAAGGTATGCTGGAAAGTACCTCATAATGCACCATATTCACTTCCGTTGAGCTTTTGGCCACTTTCTCGCAAGAAATTTGGAATGGTTCCAACACAAAAGTTGTAGCTAATTCACTTAGCTTTCTAAAAATATTCGAGTCACTTCGGGGAGATTCCTACAGTAGGAGTTGTGATCGTGCATTTATGCATTAACGTTCGTATAAAGTTCACATCTAATTAGCCCTAATAAAAAGCACTTTTTGAAAATTTCTTTTCATTTTCTAGAAGCCCTATTTGTTATCTTTCCAACGTATCTTGTTTCACTTAAAAATCATTTTTTTAGCCCAAGATATGATCAAAATACTATAGGTATGCCGAAAACTACCTTACAATGCACCACTTTCATTTCCTTTGAGCTTTTGGAACCTTTCTTGCAAGAACTTTGGAATGGTTCTATCATAAAAGTTGTAGCTAACTCACTTACCTTTCCAAAAACAAAAGATTCACTTTGTGGAGGTTCCTACATGGGGAGTAGTGATTTGTGCATTTGTACATTAACGTTCATATAAATTTCGCATACAATAAGCCCCAATGAAAAGCACTTTTTAAAATTTCAACTTTTTGAACATTTTGTATGCTTTTCCAGTAGCCCTGTGTGTTATCTTTGCAATGCATCTAGTTTCACCTAAAAATCATTTTTGTAGCCCAAGTTATGACCAAAATACTAAAGGTATGCTGGAAAGTACCTCAAAATGCACCATATTCACTTCCGTTGAGCTTTTGGCCACTTTCTTGCAAGAAATTTGGAATTGTTCCAACATAAAAGTTGTAGCTAATTCACTTAGCTTTCTAAAAATATTCGAGTCACTTCGGGGAGATTCCTACAGTAGGAGTTGTGATCGTGCATTTTTACATTAACATTCGTATAAAGTTCACATCTAGTTAGCCCTAAATAAAAAGCACTTTTTGAAAATTTCTTTTCCTTTTCTAGTAGCCCTATGTGTTAGCTTTCCAACGCATCTTGTTTCACTTAAAAATCATTTTTTTAGCCCAATATATGATCAAAATACTATAAGTATGCCGAAAACTACCTTACAATGCACCACTGTCATTTCCTTTGGGCTTTTGGAACCTTTCTTGCAAGAACTTTGGAATGGTTCTATCAAAAAAGTTGTAGCTAACTCACTTACCTTTCCAAAAACAAAAGATTCACTTTGTGGAGGTTCCTACATGGGGATCAGTGATTTGTGCATTTGTACATTAACGATCATATAAATTTCGCATACAATAGGCCCCAATAAAAAGCACTTTTTAAAATTTCAACTTTTTGAACATTTTGTTTGCTTCTCCAGTAGCCCTGTGTGTTATCTTTGCAATGCATCTAGTTTCACCTAAAAATCATTTTTGTAGCCCAAGTTATGACCAAAATACTAAAGGTATGCTGGAAAGTACCTCAAAATGCACCATATTCAATTCCGTTGAGCTTTTGGCCACTTTCTTGCAAGAAATTTGGAATAGTTCCAACATAAAAGTTGTAGCTAATTCACTTAGCTTTCTAAAAATATTCGAGTCACTTCGGGGAGATTCCTACAGGTGGAGTTGTGATCGTGCATTTATACATTAACATTCGTATAAAGTTCACATCTAATTAGCCCTAAATAAAAAGCACTTTTTGAAAATTTCTTTTCATTTTCTAGTAGCCCTACGTGTTAGCTTTCCAACGCATCTTGTTTCACTTAAAAATCATTTTTTTAGCCCAAGATATGATTAAAATACTAAAGGTATGCCGAAAACTACCTTACAATGCACCACTGTCATTTCCTTTGAGCTTTTGGAACCTTTCTTGCAAGAACTTTGGAATGGTTCTATCACAAAAGTTGTAGCTAACTCACTTACCTTTCCAAAAACAAAATATTCACTTTGTGGGGGTTCCTACATGGGGAGTAGTGATTTGTGCATTTGTACATTAACGTTCATATAAATTTCGCATACAATAGGACCCAATAAAAAGCACTTTTCAAAATTTCAACGTTTTGAACAATTTGTATCCTTTTCCATTAGCCCTGTGTGTTAGCTTTGCAATGCATCTAGTTTCACCTAAAAAACAATTTTGTAGCCCAAGTTATGACCAAAATACTAAAGGTATGCTGGAAAGTACCTCAAAATGCACCATATTCACTTTCGTTGAGCTTTTGGCCACTTTCTTGCAAGAAATTTGGAATGGTTCCAACACAAAAGTTGTATCTAATTCACTTGGCTTTCTAAAAATATTCGATTCACTTCGGGGAGATTCCTACAGTAGGAGTTGTGATCGTGCATTTATAAATTAACGTTCGTATAAAGTTCACATCTAATTAGCCCTAAATAAAAAGCACTGTTTGAAAATTTCTTTTCATTTTCTAGTAGCCCTACATGTTAGCTTTCCAACGCATCTTGTTTCACTTAAAAAACATTTTTTTAGCCCAAGATATGATTAAAATACTAAAGGTATGCCGAAAACTACCTTACAATGCACCACTGTCATTTCCTTTGAGCTTTTGGAACCTTTCTTGCAAGAACTTTGGAATGGTTCTATCACAAAAGTTGTAGCTAACTCACTTACCTTTCCAAAAACAAAATATTCACTTTGTGGAGGTTCCTACATGGGGAGTAGTGATTTGTGCATTTGTACATTAACGTTCGTATAAATTTCGCATACAATAGGACCCAATAAAAAGCACTTTTCAAAATTTCAACTTTTTGAACATTTTGTATCCTTTTCCAGTAGCCCTGTGTGTTAGCTTTGCAATGCATCTAGTTTCACCTAAAAATCATTTTTGTAGCCCAAGTTATGACCAAAATACTAAAGGTATGCTGGAAAGTACCTCAAAATGCACCATATTCAATTCCGTTGAGCTTTTGGCCACTTTCTTGCAAGAAATTAGGAATGGTTCCAACACAAAAGTTGTAGCTAATTCACTTAGCTTTCTAAAAATATTCGAGTTACTTCGGGGAGATTCCTACAGTAGGAGTTGTGATCGTGCATTTATACATTAACGTTCGTATAAAGTTCACATCTAATTAGCCTTAAATATAAAGCACTTTTTGAAATTTTCTTTTCATTTTCTAGTAACCCTATGTGTTAGATTTCCAGCGCATCTTGTTTCACTTAAAAATCATTTTTTTAGCCCAAGATATGATCAAAATAATATAGGTATGCCGAAAACTACCTTACAATGCACCACTGTCATTTCCTTTGAGCTTTTGGAACCTTTCTTGCAAGAAATTTGGAATGGTTCTATCATAAAATTTGTAGCTAACTCACTTACCTTTCCAAAAACAAAAGATTCACTTTGTGGAGGTTCCTACACGGGGAGTAGTGATTTGTGCATTTGTACATTAACGTTCATATAAATTTCACATACAATAGGCCCCAATAAAAAGCCCTTTTTGAAATTTCAACTTTTTGAACATTTTGTATACGTTTCCAGTAGCCCTGTGTGTTAGCTTTGCAATGCATCTAGTTTCACCTAAAAATCATTTTTGTAGCCCAAGTTATGACCAAAATACTAAAGGTATGCTGGAAAGTACCTCATAATGCACCATATTCACTTCCGTTGAGCTTTTGGCCACTTTCTTGCAAGAAATTTGGAATGGTTCCAACACAAAAGTTGTAGCTAATTCACTTAGCTTTCTAAAAATATTCGAGTCACTTCGGGGAGATTCCTACAGTAGGAGTTGTGATCGTGCATTTATGCATTAACGTTCGTATAAAGTTCACATCTAATTAGCCCTAATAAAAAGCACTTTTTGAAAATTTGTTTTCATTTTCTAGAAGCCCTATTTGTTTTCTTTCCAACGTATCTTGTTTCACTTAAAAATCATTTTTTTAGCCCAAGATATGATCAAAATACTATAGGTATGCCGAAAACTACCTTACAATGCACCACTTTCATTTCCTTTGAGCTTTTGGAACCTTTCTTGCAAGAACTTTGGAATGGTTCTATCAAAAAAGTTGTAGCTAACTCACTTACCTTTCCAAAAACAAAAGATTCACTTTGTGGAGGTTCCTACATGGGGATCAGTGATTTGTGCATTTGTACATTAACGATCATATAAATTTCGCATACAATAGGCCCCAATAAAAAGCACTTTTTAAAATTTCAACTTTTTGAACATTTTGTTTGCTTTTCCAGTAGCCCTGTGTGTTATCTTTGCAATGCATCTAGTTTCACCTAAAAATCATTTTTGTAGCCGAAGTTATGACCAAAATACTAAAGGTATGCTGGAAAGTACCTCAAAATGCACCATATTCAATTCCGTTGAGCTTTTGGCCACTTTCTTGCAAGAAATTTGGAATAGTTCCAACATAAAAGTTGTAGCTAATTCACTTAGCTTTCTAAAAATATTCGAGTCACTTCGGGGAGATTCCTACAGGTGGAGTTGTGATCGTGCATTTATACATTAACATTCGTATGAAGTTCACATCTAATTAGCCCTAAATAAAAAGCACTTTTTGAAAATTTCTTTTCATTTTCTAGTAGCCCTACGTGTTAGCTTTCCAACGCATCTTGTTTCACTTAAAAATCATTTTTTTAGCCCAAGATATGATTAAAATACTAAAGGTATGCCGAAAACTACCTTACAATGCACCACTGTCATTTCCTTTGAGCTTTTGGAACCTTTCTTGCAAGAACTTTGGAATGGTTCTATCACAAAAGTTGTAGCTAACTCACTTACCTTTCCAAAAACAAAATATTCACTTTGTGGAGGTTCCTACATGGGGAGTAGTGATTTGTGCATTTGTACATTAACGTTCATATAAATTTCGCATACAATAGGACCCAATAAAAAGCACTTTTCAAAATTTCAACTTTTTGAACATTTTGTATCCTTTTCCAGTAGCCCTGTGTGTTAGCTTTGCAATGCATCTAGTTTCACCTAAAAATCATTTTTGTAGCCCAAGTTATGACCAAAATACTAAAGGTATGCTGGAAAGTACCTCAAAATGCACCATATTCAATTCCGTTGAGCTTTTGGCCACTGTCTTGCAAGAAATTAGGAATGGTTCCAACACAAAAGTTGTAGCTAATTCACTTAGCTTTCTAAAAATATTCGAGTTACTTCGGGGAGATTCCTACAGTAGGAGTTGTGATCGTGCATTTATACATTAACGTTCGTATAAAGTTCACATCTAATTAGCCTTAAATATAAAGCACTTTTTGAAATTTTCTTTTCATTTTCTAGTAACCCTATGTGTTAGATTTCCAACGCATCTTGTTTCACTTAAAAATCATTTTTTTAGCCCAAGATATGATCAAAATAATATAGGTATGCCAAAAAACTACCTTACAATGCACCACTGTCATTTCCTTTGAGCTTTTGGAACCTTTCTTGCAAGAACTTTGGAATGGTTCTATCATAAAATTTGTAGCTAACTCACTTACCTTTCCAAAAACAAAAGATTCACTTTGTGGAGGTTCCTACACGGGTAGTAGTGATTTGTGCATTTGTACATTAACGTTCATATAAATTTCACATACAATAGGCCCCAATAAAAAGCCCTTTTTGAAATTTCAACTTTTTGAACATTTTGTATACGTTTCCAGTAGCCCTGTGTGTTAGCTTTGCAATGCATCTAGTTTCACCTAAAAATCATTTTTGTAGCCGAAGTTATGACCAAAATACTAAAGGTATGCTGGAAAGTACCTCAAAATGCACCATATTCAATTCCGTTGAGCTTTTGGCCACTTTCTTGCAGGAAATTTGGAATGGTTCCAACACAAAAGTTGTAGCTAATTCACTTAGCTTTCTAAAAATATTCGAGTCACTTCGGGGAGATTCCTACAGGTGGAGTTGTGATCGTGCATTTATACATTAACATTCATATAAAGTTCACATCTAATTAGCCCTAAATAAAAAGCACTTTTTGAAAATTTCTTTTCATTTTCTAGTAGCCCTATGTGTTACATTTCCAACGCATCTTGTTTCACTTAAAAATCATTTTTTTAGCCCAAGATATGATCAAAATACTATAGGTATGCCGAAAACTACCTTACAATGCACCACTGTCATTTCCTTTGAGCTTTTGGAACCTTTCTTGCAAGAACTTTGGAATGGTTCTATCATAAAAGTTGTAGCTAACTCACTTACCTTTCCAAAAACAAAAGATTCACTTTGTGGAGGTTCCTACATGGGGAGTAGTGATTTGTGCATTTGTACATTAACGTTCATATAAATTTCGCATACAATAGGCCCCAATAAAAAGCACTTTTTGAAATTTCAACTTTTTGAACATTTTGTATATTTGTATACGTTTCCAGTAGCCCTGTGTGTTAGCTTTGCAATGCATCTAGTTTCACCTAAAAATCATTTTTGCAGCCCAAGTTATGACCAAAATACTAAAGGTATGCTGGAAAGTACCTCAAAATGCACCATATTCAATTCCGTTGAGCTTTTGGCCACTTTCTTGCAAGAAATTAGGAATGGTTCCAACACAAAAGTTGTAGCTAATTCACTTAGCTTTCTAAAAATATTCGAGTTACTTCGGGGAGATTCCTACAGTAGGAGTTGCGATCGTGCATTTATACATTAACGTTCGTATAAAGTTCACATCTAATTAGCCTTAAATATAAAGCACTTTTTGAAATTTTCTTTTCATTTTCTAGTAACCCTATGTGTTAGATTTCCAACGCATCTTGTTTCACTTAAAAATCATTTTTTTAGCCCAAGATATGATCAAAATAATATAGGTATGCCAAAAAACTACCTTACAATGCACCACTGTCATTTCCTTTGAGCTTTTGGAACCTTTCTTGCAAGAACTTTGGAATGGTTCTATCATAAAATTTGTAGCTAACTCACTTACCTTTCCAAAAACAAAAGATTCACTTTGTGGAGGTTCCTACACGGGGAGTAGTGATTTGTGCATTTGTACATTAACGTTCATATAAATTTCACATACAATAGGCCCCAATAAAAAGCCCTTTTTGAAATTTCAACTTTTTGAACATTTTGTATACGTTTCCAGTAGCCCTGTGTGTTAGCTTTGCAATGCATCTAGTTTCACCTAAAAATCATTTTTGTAGCCGAAGTTATGACCAAAATACTAAAGGTATGCTGGAAAGTTCCTCAAAATGCACCATATTCAATTCCGTTGAGCTTTTGGCCTCTTTCTTGCAGGAAATTTGGAATGGTTCCAACACAAAAGTTGTAGCTAATTCACTTAGCTTTCTAAAAATATTCGAGTCACTTCGGGGAGATTCCTACAGGTGGAGTTGTGATCGTGCATTTATACATTAACATTCATATAAAGTTCACATCTAATTAGCCCTAAATAAAAAGCACTTTTTGAAAATTTCTTTTCATTTTCTAGTAGCCCTATGTGTTAGATTTCCAACGCATCTTGTTTCACTTAAAAATCATTTTTTTAGCCCAAGATATGATCAAAATACTATAGGTATGCCGAAAACTACCTTACAATGCACCACTGTCATTTCCTTTGAGCTTTTGGAACCTTTCTTGCAAGAACTTTGGAATGGTTCTATCATAAAAGTTGTAGCTAACTCACTTACCTTTCCAAAAACAAAAGATTCACTTTGTGGAGGTTCCTACATGGGGAGTAGTGATTTGTGCATTTGTACATTAACGTTCATATAAATTTCGCATACAATAGGCCCCAATAAAAAGCACTTTTTGAAATTTCAACTTTTTGAACATTTTGTATATTTGTATACGTTTCCAGTAGCCCTGTGTGTTAGCTTTGCAATGCATCTAGTTTCACCTAAAAATCATTTTTGTAGCCCAAGTTATGACCAAAATACTAAAGGTATGCTGGAAAGTACCTCAAAATGCACCATATTCACTTCCGTTGAGCTTTTGGCCACTTTCTTGCAAGAAATTTGGAATGGTTCCAACATAAAAGTTGTAGCTAATTCACTTAGCTTTCTAAAAATATTCGAGTCACTTCGGGGAGATTCCTACAGTAGGAGTTGTGATCGTGCATTTATACATTAACGTTTGTATAAAGTTCACATCTAGTTAGCCCTAAATAAAAAGCACTTTTTGAAAATTTCTTTTCCTTTTCTAGTAGCCCTATGTGTTAGCTTTCCAACGCATCTTGTTTCACTTAAAAATCATTTTTTTAGCCCAAGATATGATCAAAATACTATAGGTATGCCGAAAACTACCTCACAATGCACCACTGTCATTTCCTTTGGGCTTTTGGAACCTTTCTTGCAAGAACTTTGGAATGGTTCTATCAAAAAAGTTGTAGCTAACTCACTTACCTTTCCAAAAACAAAAGATTCACTTTGTGGAGGTTCCTACATGGGGATCAGTGATTTGTGCATTTGTACATTAACGATCATATAAATTTCGCATACAATAGGCCCCAATAAAAAGCACTTTTTAAAATTTAAACTTTTTGAACAATTTGTATCCTTTTCCATTAGCCCTGTGTGTTAGCTTTGCAATGCATCTAGTTTCACCTAAAAAACAATTTTGTAGCCCAAGTTATGACCAAAATACTAAAGGTATGCTGGAAAGTACCTCAAAATGCACCATATTCACTTTCGTTGAGCTTTTGGCCACTTTCTTGCAAGAAATTTGGAATGGTTCCAACACAAAAGTTGTATCTAATTCACTTAGCTTTCTAAAAATATTCGATTCACTTCGGGGAGATTCCTACAGTAGGAGTTGTGATCGTGCATTTATACATTAACGTTCGTATAAAGTTCACATCTAATTAGCCCTAAATAAAAAGCACTGTTTGAAAATTTCTTTTCATTTTCTAGTAGCCCTATGTGTTAGATTTCCAACGCATCTTGTTTCACTTAAAAAACATTTTTTTAGCCCAAGATATGATTAAAATACTAAAGGTATGCCGAAAACTACCTTACAATGCACCACTGTCATTTCCTTTGAGCTTTTGGAACCTTTCTTGCAAGAACTTTGGAATGGTTCTATCACAAAAGTTGTAGCTAACTCACTTACCTTTCCAAAAACAAAATATTCACTTTGTGGAGGTTCCTACATGGGGAGTAGTGATTTGTGCATTTGTACATTAACGTTCATATAAATTTCGCATACAATAGGACCCAATAAAAAGCACTTTTCAAAATTTCGACTTTTTGAACATTTTGTATCCTTTTCCAGTAGCCCTGTGTGTTAGCTTTGCAATGCATCTAGTTTCACCTAAAAATCATTTTTGTAGCCCAAGTTATGACCAAAATACTAAAGGTATGCTGGAAAGTACCTCAAAATGCACCATATTCAATTCCGTTGAGCTTTTGGCCACTTTCTTGCAAGAAATTAGGAATGGTTCCAACACAAAAGTTGTAGCTAATTCACTTAGCTTTCAAAAAATATTCGAGTTACTTCGGGGAGATTCCTACAGTAGGAGTTGTGATCGTGCATTTATACATTAACGTTTGTATAAAGTTCACATCTAATTAGGCTTAAATATAAAGCACTTTTTGAAATTTTCTTTTCATTTTCTAGTAGCCCTATGTGTTAGCTTTCCAACGCATCTTGTTTCACTTAAAAATCATTTTTTTAGCCCAAGATATGATCAAAATACTATAAGTATGCCGAAAACTACCTTACAATGCACCACTGTCATTTCCTTTGGGCTTTTGGAACCTTTCTTGCAAGAACTTTGGAATGGTTCTATCAAAAAAGTTGTAGCTAACTCACTTACCTTTCCAAAAACAAAAGATTCACTTTGTGGAGGTTCCTACATGGGGATCAGTGATTTGTGCATTTGTACATTAACGATCATATAAATTTCGCATACAATAGGCCCCAATAAAAAGCACTTTTTAAAATTTAAACTTTTTGAACAATTTGTATCCTTTTCCATTAGCCCTGTGTGTTAGCTTTGCAATGCATCTAGTTTCACCTAAAAAACAATTTTGTAGCCCAAGTTATGACCAAAATACTAAAGGTATGCTGGAAAGTACCTCAAAATGCACCATATTCACTTTCGTTGAGCTTTTGGCCACTTTCTTGCAAGAAATTTGGAATGGTTCCAACACAAAAGTTGTATCTAATTCACTTAGCTTTCTAAAAATATTCGATTCACTTCGGGGAGATTCCTACAGTAGGAGTTGTGATCGTGCATTTATACATTAACGTTCGTATAAAGTTCACATCTAATTAGCCCTAAATAAAAAGCACTGTTTGAAAATTTCTTTTCATTTTCTAGTAGCCCTATGTGTTAGATTTCCAACGCATCTTGTTTCACTTAAAAAACATTTTTTTAGCCCAAGATATGATTAAAATACTAAAGGTATGCCGAAAACTACCTTACAATGCACCACTGTCATTTCCTTTGAGCTTTTGGAACCTTTCTTGCAAGAACTTTGGAATGGTTCTATCACAAAAGTTGTAGCTAACTCACTTACCTTTCCAAAAACAAAATATTCACTTTGTGGAGGTTCCTACATGGGGAGTAGTGATTTGTGCATTTGTACATTAACGTTCATATAAATTTCGCATACAATAGGACCCAATAAAAAGCACTTTTCAAAATTTCGACTTTTTGAACATTTTGTATCCTTTTCCAGTAGCCCTGTGTGTTAGCTTTGCAATGCATCTAGTTTCACCTAAAAATCATTTTTGTAGCCCAAGTTATGACCAAAATACTAAAGGTATGCTGGAAAGTACCTCAAAATGCACCATATTCAATTCCGTTGAGCTTTTGGCCACTTTCTTGCAAGAAATTAGGAATGGTTCCAACACAAAAGTTGTAGCTAATTCACTTAGCTTTCAAAAAATATTCGAGTTACTTCGGGGAGATTCCTACAGTAGGAGTTGTGATCGTGCATTTATACATTAACGTTTGTATAAAGTTCACATCTAATTAGGCTTAAATATAAAGCACTTTTTGAAATTTTCTTTTCATTTTCTAGTAGCCCTATGTGTTAGCTTTCCAACGCATCTTGTTTCACTTAAAAATCATTTTTTTAGCCCAAGATATGATCAAAATACTATAAGTATGCCGAAAACTACCTTACAATGCACCACTGTCATTTCCTTTGGGCTTTTGGAACCTTTCTTGCAAGAACTTTGGAATGGTTCTATCAAAAAAGTTGTAGCTAACTCACTTACCTTTCCAAAAACAAAAGATTCACTTTGTGGAGGTTCCTACATGGGGATTAGTGATTTGTGCATTTGTACATTAACGATCATATAAATTTCGCATACAATAGGCCCCAATAAAAAGCACTTTTTAAAATTTCAACTTTTTGAACATTTTGTATCCTTTTCCAGTAGCCCTGTGTGTTAGCTTTGCAATGCATCTAGTTTCACCTAAAAATCATTTTTGTAGCCCAAGTTATGACCAAAATACTAAAGGTATGCTGAAAAGTACCTCAAAATGCACCATATTCACTTCCGTTGAGCTTTTGGCCACTTTCTTGCAAGAAATTTGGAATGGTTCCAACACAAAAGTTTTAGCTAATTCACTTAGCTTTCTAAAACTATTCGAGTCACTTCGGGAAGATTCCTACAGTAGGAGTTGTGATCGTGCATTTATACATTAACGTTCGTATAAAGTTCACATCTAATTAGCCCTAAATAAAAAGCACTTTTTGAAAATTTCTTTTCATTTTCTAGAATCCCTATTTGTTATCTTTCCAACGTATCTTGTTTCACTTAAAAATCATTTTTTTAGCCCAAGATATGATCAAAATACTATAGGTATGCAGAAAACTACCTTACAATGCACCACTTTCATTTCCTTTGAGCTTTTGGAACCTTTCTTGCAAGAACTTTGGTATGGTTCTATCATAAAAGTTGTAGCTAACTCACTTACCTTTCCAAAAACAAAAGATTCACTTTGTGGAGGTTCCTATATGGGAGTAGTGATTTGTGCATTTGTACATTAACGTTCATATAAATTTCGCATACAATAGGCCCCAATAAAAAACACTTTTTGAAATTTCAACTTTTTGAACATTTTGTATATGTTTCCAGTAGGCCTGTGTGTTAGCTTTGCAATGCATCTAGTTTCACCTAAAAATCATTTTTGTAGCCCAGGTTATGACCAAAATACTAAAGGTATGCTGGAAAGTACCTCAAAATGCACCATATTCACTTCCGTTGAGCTTTTGGCCACTTTCTTGCAAGAAATTTGGAATGGTTCCAACACAAAAGTTGTAGCTAATTCACTTAGCTTTCTAAAAATATTCGAGTCACTTCGGGGAGATTCCTACAGTAGGAGTTGTGATCGTGCATTTATACATTAACGTTCGTATAAAGTTCACATCTAATTAGCCCTAAATAAAAAGCACTTTTTGAAAATTTCTTTTCATTTTCTAGTAGCCCTATGTGTTAGATTTCCAACGCATCTTGTTTCACTTAAAAATCATTTTTTTAGCCCAAGATATGATCAAAATAATATAGGTATGCCGAAAACTACCTTACAATGCACCACTGTCATTTCCTTTGAGCTTTTGGAACCTTTCTTGCAAGAACTTTGGAATGGTTCTATCATAAAATTTGTAGCTAACTCACTTACCTTTCCAAAAACAAAAGATTCACTTTGTGGAGGTTCCTACACGGGGAGTAGTGATTTGTGCATTTGTACATTAACGTTCATATAAATTCCGCATACAATAGGCCCCAATAAAAAGCCCTTTTTGAAATTTCAACTTTTTGAACATTTTGTATACGTTTCCAGTAGCCCTGTGTGTTAGCTTGGCAATGCATCTAGTTTCACCTAAAAATCATTTTTGTAGCCCAAGTTATGACCAAAATACTAAAGGTATGCTGGAAAGTACCTCATAATGCACCATATTCACTTCCGTTGAGCTTTTGGCCACTTTCTTGCAAGAAATTTGGAATGGTTCCAACACAAAAGTTGTAGCTAATTCACTTAGCTTTCTAAAAATATTCGAGTCACTTCGGGGAGATTCCTACAGTAGGAGTTGTGATCGTGCATTTATACATTAACGTTCGTATAAAGTTCACATCTAATTAGCCCTAATAAAAAGTTCTTTTTGAAAATTTCTTTTCATTTTCTAGAAGCCCTATTTGTTATCTTTCCAACGTATCTTGTTTCACTTAAAAATCATTTTTTTAGCCCAAGATATGATCAAAATACTATAGGTATGCCGAAAACTACCTTACAATGCACCACTTTCATTTCCTTTGAGCTTTTGGAACCTTTCTTGCAAGAACTTTGGAATGGTTCTATCATAAAAGTTGTAGCTAACTCACTTACCTTTCCAAAACAAAAGATTCACTTTGTGGAGGTTCCTACATGGGGAGTAGTGATTTGTGCATTTGTACATTAACGTTCATATAAATTTCGCATACAATAGGCCCCAATAAAAAGCACTTTTTAAAATTTCAACTTTTTGAACATATTGTTTGCTTTTCCAGTAGCCCTATGTCTTATCTTTGCAATGCATCTAGTTTCACCTAAAAATCATTTTTGTAGCCGAAGTTATGACCAAAATACTAAAGGTATGCTGGAAAGTACCTCAAAATGCACCATATTCACTTCCGTTGAGCTTTTGGCCACTTTCTTGCAAGAAATTTGGAATGGTTCCAACACAAAAGTTGTAGCTAATTCACTTAGCTTTCTAAAAATATTCGAGTCACTTCGGGGAGATTCCTACAGTAGGAGTTGTGATCGTGCATTTATACATTAACGTTCGTATAAAGTTCACATCTAATTAGCCCTAAATAAAAGGCACTTTTTGAAAATTTCTTTTCATTTTCTAGTAGCCCTATGTGTTAGATTTCCAACGCATCTTGTTTCACTTAAAAATCATTTTTTTAGCCCAAGATATGATCAAAATAATATAGGTATGCCGAAAACTACCTTACAATGCACCACTGTCATTTCCTTTGAGCTTTTGGAACCTTTCTTGCAAGAACTTTGGAATGGTTCTATCATAAAATTTGTAGCTAACTCACTTACCTTTCCAAAAACAAAAGATTCACTTTGTGGAGGTTCCTACACGGGGAGTAGTGATTTGTGCATTTGTACATTAACGTTCATATAAATTTCGCATACAATAGGCCCCAATAAAAAGCCCTTTTTGAAATTTCAACTTTTTGAACATTTTGTATACGTTTCCAGTAGCCCTGTCTGTTAGCTTTGCAATGCATCTAGTTTCACCTAAAAATCATTTTTGTAGCCCAAGTTATGACCAAAATACTAAAGGTATGATGGAAAGTACCTCAAAATGCACCATATTCACTTCCGTTGAGCTTTTGGCCACTTTCTTGCAAGAAATTTGGAATGGTTCCAACACAAAAGTTGTAGCTAATTCACTTAGCTTTCTAAAAATATTCGAGTCACTTCGGGGAGATTCCTACAGTAGGAGTTGTGATCGTGCATTTATACATTAACGTTCGTATAAAGTTCACATCTAATTAGCCCTAAATAAAAGGCACTTTTTGAAAATTTCTTTTCATTTTCTAGTAGCCCTATGTGTTAGATTTCCAACGCATCTTGTTTCACTTAAAAATCATTTTTTTAGCCCAAGATATGATCAAAATAATATAGGTATGCCGAAAACTACCTTACAATGCACCACTGTCATTTCCTTTGAGCTTTTGGAACCTTTCTTGCAAGAACTTTGGAATGGTTCTATCATAAAATTTGTAGCTAACTCACTTACCTTTCCAAAAACAAAAGATTCACTTTGTGGAGGTTCCTACACGGGGAGTAGTGATTTGTGCATTTGTACATTAACGTTCATATAAATTTCGCATACAATAGGCCCCAATAAAAAGCCCTTTTTGAAATTTCAACTTTTTGAACATTTTGTATACGTTTCCAGTAGCCCTGTCTGTTAGCTTTGCAATGCATCTAGTTTCACCTAAAAATCATTTTTGTAGCCCAAGTTATGACCAAAATACTAAAGGTATGATGGAAAGTACCTCAAAATGCACCATATTCACTTCCGTTGAGCTTTTGGCCACTTTCTTGCAAGAAATTTGGAATGGTTCCAACACAAAAGTTGTAGCTAATTCACTTAGCTTTCTAAAAATATTCGAGTCACTTTGGAGAGATTCCTACAGTAGGAGTTGTGATCGTGCATTTATACATTAACATTCGTATAAAGTTCACATCTAATTAGCCCTAAAAAAAAAGCACTTTTTGAAAATTTCTTTTCATTTTCTAGTAGCCCTATGTGTTAGATTTCCAACGCATCTTGTTTCACTGAAAAATCATTTTTTTAGCCCAAGATATGATCAAAATAATATAGGTATGCCGAAAACTACCTTACAATGCACCACTGTCATTTCCTTTGAGCTTTTGGAACCTTTCTTGCAAGAACTTTTGAATGGTTCTATCCTAAAATTTGTAGCTAACTCACTTACCTTTCCAAAAACAAAAGATTCACTTTGTGGAGGTTCCTACACGGGGAGTAGTGATTTGTGCATTTGTACATTAACGTTCATATAAATTTCGCATACAATAGGCCCCAATAAAAAGCCCTTTTTGAAATTTCAACTTTTTGAACATTTTGTATACGTTTCCAGTAGCCCTGTGTGTTAGCTTTGCAATGCATCTAGTTTCACCTAAAAATCATTTTTGTAGCCCAAGTTATGACCAAAATACTAAAGGTATGCTGGAAAGTACCTCATAATGCACCATATTCACTTCCGTTGAGCTTTTGGCCACTTTCTTGCAAGAAATTTGGAATGGTTCCAACACAAAAGTTGTAGCTAATTCACTTAGCTTTCTAAAAATATTTGAGTCACTTCGGGGAGATTCCTACAGTAAGAGTTGTGATCGTGCATTTATACATTAACGTTCGTATAAAGTTCACATCTAATTAGCCCTAATAAAAAGCACTTTTTGAAAATTTCTTTTCATTTTCTAGAAGCCCAATTTGTTATCTTTCCAACGTATCTGGTTTCACTAAAAAATCATTTTTTTAGCCCAAGATATGATCAAAATACTATAGGTATGCCGAAAACTACCTTACAATGCACCACTTTCATTTCCTTCGAGCTTTTGGAACCTTTCTTGCAAGAACTTTGGAATGGTTCTATCATAAAAGTTGTAGCTAACTCACTTACCTTTCCAAAAACAAAAGATTCACTTTGTGGAGGTTCCTACATGGGGAGTAGTGATTTGTGCATTTGTACATTAACGTTCATATAAATTTCGCATACAATAGGCCCCAATAAAAAGCACTTTTTAAAATTTCAACTTTTTGAACATTTTGTATGCTTTTCCAGTAGCCCTGTGTGTTATCTTTGCAATGCATCTAGTTTCACCTAAAAATCATTTTTGTAGCCGAAGTTATGACCAAAATACTAAAGGTATGCTGGAAAGTACCTCAAAATGCACCATATTCACTTCCGTTGAGCTTTTGGCCACTTTCTTGCAAGAAATTTGGAATGGTTCCAACACAAAAGTTGTAGCTAATTCACTTAGCTTTCTAAAAATATTCGAGTCACTTTGGGGAGATTCCTACAGGTGGAGTTGTGATCGTGCATTTATACATTAATATTCGTATAAAGTTCACATCTAATTAGCCCTAAATAAAAATCACTTTTTGAAAATTTCTTTTCATTTTCTAGTAGCCCTATGTGTTAGATTTCCAACGCATCTTGTTTCACTTAAAAATCATTTTTTTAGCCCAAGATATGATCAAAATACTATAGGTATGCCGAAAACTACCTTACAATGCACCACAGTCATTTCCTTTGAGCTCTTGGAACCTTTCTTGCAAGAACTTTGGAATGGTTCTATCATAAAAGTTGTAGCTAACTCACTTACCTTTCCAAAAACAAAAGATTCACTTTGTGGAGGTTCCTACATGGGGAGTAGTGATTTGTGCATTTGTACATTAACGTTCATATAAATTTCGCATACAATAGGCCCCAATAAAAAGCACTTTTTGAAATTTCAACTTTTTGAACATTTTGTATATTTGTATCCTTTTCCAGTAGCCCTGTGTGTTAGCTTTGCAATGCATCTAGTTTCACCTAAAAATCATTTTTGTAGCCCAAGTTATGACCAAAATACTAAAGGTATGCTGGAAAGTACCTCAAAATGCACCATATTCACTTCCGTTGAGCTTTTGGCCACTTTCTTGCAAGAAATTTGGAATGGTTCCAACACAAAAGTTGTAGCTAATTCACTTAGCTTTCTAAAAATATTCGAGTCACTTTGGAGAGATTCCTACAGTAGGAGTTGTGATCGTGCATTTATACATTAACATTCGTATAAAGTTCACATCTAATTAGCCCTAAAAAAAAAGCACTTTTTGAAAATTTCTTTTCATTTTCTAGTAGCCCTATGTGTTAGATTTCCAACGCATCTTGTTTCACTTACCTTTCCAAAAACAAAAGATTCACTTTGTGGAGGTTCCTACATGGGGAGTAGTGATTTGTGCATTTGTACATTAACGTTCATATAAATTTTGCATACAATTGGCCCCAATAAAAAGCACTTTTAGAAATTTCAACTTTTTGAACAGTTTGTATCCTTTTCCAGTAGCCCTGTGCGTTAGCTTTACAATGCATCTAGTTTCACCTAAAAATCATTTTTGTAGCCCAAGTTATGACCAAAATACTAAAGGTATGCTGGAAAGTACCTCAAAATGCACTATATTCACTTCCGTTGAGCTTTTGGCCACTTTCTTGCAAGAAATTTGGAATGGTTCCAACACAAAAGTTGTAGCTAATTCATTTAGCTTTCTAAAAATATTTGAGTCACTTCGGGGAGATTCCTACAGTAGGTGTTGTGATCGTGCATTTATACATTAACGTTCGTATAAAGTTCACATCTAATTTGCCCTAAATAAAAAGCACTTTTTGAAAGTTTCTTTTCACTTTCTAGTAGCCCTACGTGTTAGCTTTCCAGCGCATCTTGTTTCACTTAAAAATCATTTTTTTAGCCCAAGATATGATTAAAATACTAAAGGTATGCCGAAAACTACCTTACAGTGCACCACTGTCATTTCCTTTGAGCTTTTGGAACCTTTCTTGCAAGAACTTTTGAATGGTTCTATCATAAAAGTTGTAGCTAACTCACTTACCTTTCCAAAAACAAAAGATTCACTTTGTGGAGGTTCCTACACGGGGAGTAGTGATTTGTGCATTTGTACATTAACGTTCATATAAATTTCGCATACAATAGGCCCCAATAAAAAGCCCTTTTTGAAATTTCAACTTTTTGAACATTTTGTATACGTTTCCAGTAGCCCTGTGTGTTAGCTTTGCAATGCATCTAGTTTCACCTAAAAATCATTTTTGTAGCCCAAGTTATGACCAAAATACTAAAGGTATGCTGGAAAGTACCTCATAATGCACCATATTCACTTCCGTTGAGCTTTTGGCCACTTTCTTGCAAGAAATTTGGAATGGTTCCAACACAAAAGTTGTAGCTAATTCACTTAGCTTTCTAAAAATATTCGAGTCACTTCGGGGAGATTCCTACAGTAAGAGTTGTGATCGTGCATTTATACATTAACGTTCGTATAAAGTTCACATCTAATTAGCCCTAATAAAAAGCACTTTTTGAAAATTTCTTTTCATTTTCTAGAAGCCCAATTTGTTATCTTTCCAACGTATCTGGTTTCACTAAAAAATCATTTTTTTAGCCCAAGATATGATCAAAATACTATAGGTATGCCGAAAACTACCTTACAATGCACCACTTTCATTTCCTTCGAGCTTTTGGAACCTTTCTTGCAAGAACTTTGGAATGGTTCTATCATAAAAGTTGTAGCTAACTCACTTACCTTTCCAAAAACAAAAGATTCACTTTGTGGAGGTTCCTACATGGGGAGTAGTGATTTGTGCATTTGTACATTAACGTTCATATAAATTTCGCATACAATAGGCCCCAATAAAAAGCACTTTTTAAAATTTCAACTTTTTGAACATTTTGTATGCTTTTCCAGTAGCCCTGTGTGTTATCTTTGCAATGCATCTAGTTTCACCTAAAAATCATTTTTGTAGCCGAAGTTATGACCAAAATACTAAAGGTATGCTGGAAAGTACCTCAAAATGCACCATATTCACTTCCGTTGAGCTTTTGGCCACTTTCTTGCAAGAAATTTGGAATGGTTCCAACACAAAAGTTGTAGCTAATTCACTTAGCTTTCTAAAAATATTCGAGTCACTTTGGGGAGATTCCTACAGGTGGAGTTGTGATCGTGCATTTATACATTAATATTCGTATAAAGTTCACATCTAATTAGCCCTAAATAAAAATCACTTTTTGAAAATTTCTTTTCATTTTCTAGTAGCCCTATGTGTTAGATTTCCAACGCATCTTGTTTCACTTAAAAATCATTTTTTTAGCCCAAGATATGATCAAAATACTATAGGTATGCCGAAAACTACCTTACAATGCACCACAGTCATTTCCTTTGAGCTCTTGGAACCTTTCTTGCAAGAACTTTGGAATGGTTCTATCATAAAAGTTGTAGCTAACTCACTTACCTTTCCAAAAACAAAAGATTCACTTTGTGGAGGTTCCTACATGGGGAGTAGTGATTTGTGCATTTGTACATTAACGTTCATATAAATTTCGCATACAATAGGCCCCAATAAAAAGCACTTTTTGAAATTTCAACTTTTTGAACATTTTGTATATTTGTATCCTTTTCCAGTAGCCCTGTGTGTTAGCTTTGCAATGCATCTAGTTTCACCTAAAAATCATTTTTGTAGCCCAAGTTATGACCAAAATACTAAAGGTATGCTGGAAAGTACCTCAAAATGCACCATATTCACTTCCGTTGAGCTTTTGGCCACTTTCTTGCAAGAAATTTGGAATGGTTCCAACACAAAAGTTGTAGCTAATTCACTTAGCTTTCTAAAAATATTCGAGTCACTTTGGAGAGATTCCTACAGTAGGAGTTGTGATCGTGCATTTATACATTAACATTCGTATAAAGTTCACATCTAATTAGCCCTAAAAAAAAAGCACTTTTTGAAAATTTCTTTTCATTTTCTAGTAGCCCTATGTGTTAGATTTCCAACGCATCTTGTTTCACTTACCTTTCCAAAAACAAAAGATTCACTTTGTGGAGGTTCCTACATGGGGAGTAGTGATTTGTGCATTTGTACATTAACGTTCATATAAATTTTGCATACAATTGGCCCCAATAAAAAGCACTTTTAGAAATTTCAACTTTTTGAACAGTTTGTATCCTTTTCCAGTAGCCCTGTGCGTTAGCTTTACAATGCATCTAGTTTCACCTAAAAATCATTTTTGTAGCCCAAGTTATGACCAAAATACTAAAGGTATGCTGGAAAGTACCTCAAAATGCACTATATTCACTTCCGTTGAGCTTTTGGCCACTTTCTTGCAAGAAATTTGGAATGGTTCCAACACAAAAGTTGTAGCTAATTCATTTAGCTTTCTAAAAATATTTGAGTCACTTCGGGGAGATTCCTACAGTAGGTGTTGTGATCGTGCATTTATACATTAACGTTCGTATAAAGTTCACATCTAATTTGCCCTAAATAAAAAGCACTTTTTGAAAGTTTCTTTTCACTTTCTAGTAGCCCTACGTGTTAGCTTTCCAGCGCATCTTGTTTCACTTAAAAATCATTTTTTTAGCCCAAGATATGATTAAAATACTAAAGGTATGCCGAAAACTACCTTACAGTGCACCACTGTCATTTCCTTTGAGCTTTTGGAACCTTTCTTGCAAGAACTTTTGAATGGTTCTATCACAAAAGTTCTAGCTAACTCACTTACCCTTCCAAAAACAAAAGATTCACTTTGTGGAGGTTCCTACGTGGGCAGTAGTGATTTGTGCATTTGTACATTATTAACGTTCATATAAATTTCGCATACAATAGGCCCCAATAAAAAGCACTTTTTGAAATTTCAACTTTTTGAACATTTTGTATCCTTTTCCAGTAGCCCTGTGTGTTAGCTTTGCAATGCATCTAGTTTCACCTAAAAATCATTTTTGTAGCCCAAGTTATGACCAAAATACTAAAGGTATGCTGGAAAGTACCTCAAAATGCACCATATTCACTTCCGTTGAGCTTTTGGCCACTTTCTTGCAAGAAATTTGGAATGGTTCCAACACAAAAGTTGTAGCTAATTCACTTAGCTTTCTAAAAATATTCGAGTCACTTTGGAGAGATTCCTACAGTAGGAGTTGTGATCGTGCATTTATACATTAACATTCGTATAACGTTCACATCTAATTAGCCCTAAAAAAAAAGCACTTTTTGAAAATTTCTTTTCATTTTCTAGTAGCCCTATGTGTTAGATTTCCAACGCATCTTGTTTCACTTACCTTTCCAAAAACAAAAGATTCACTTTGTGGAGGTTCCTACATGGGGAGTAGTGATTTGTGCATTTGTACATTAACGTTCATATAAATTTCGCATACAATTGGCCCCAATAAAAAGCACTTTTAGAAATTTCAACTTTTTGAACAGTTTGTATCCTTTTCCAGTAGCCCTGTGCGTTAGCTTTACAATGCATCTAGTTTCACCTAAAAATCATTTTTGTAGCCCAAGTTATGACCAAAATACTAAAGGTATGCTGGAAAGTACCTCAAAATGCACTATATTCACTTCCGTTGAGCTTTTGGCCACTTTCTTGCAAGAAATTTGGAATGGTTCCAACACAAAAGTTGTAGCTAATTCATTTAGTTTTCTAAAAATATTTGAGTCACTTCGGGGAGATTCCTACAGTAGGTGTTGTGATCGTGCATTTATACATTAACGTTCGTATAAAGTTCACATCTAATTTGCCCTAAATAAAAAGCACTTTTTGAAAGTTTCTTTTCACTTTCTAGTAGCCCTACGTGTTAGCTTTCCAGCGCATCTTGTTTCACTTAAAAATCATTTTTTTAGCCCAAGATATGATTAAAATACTAAAGGTATGCCGAAAACTACCTTACAGTGCACCACTGTCATTTCCTTTGAGCTTTTGGAACCTTTCTTGCAAGAACTTTTGAATGGTTCTATCACAAAAGTTCTAGCTAACTCACTTACCCTTCCAAAAACAAAAGATTCACTTTGTGGAGGTTCCTACGTGGGCAGTAGTGATTTGTGCATTTGTACATTATTAACGTTCATATAAATTTCGCATACAATAGGCCCCAATAAAAAGCACTTTTTGAAATTTCAACTTTTTGAACATTTTGTATCCTTTTCCAGTAGCCCTGTGTGTTAGCTTTACAATGCATCTAGTTTCACCTAAAAATCATTTTTGTAGCCCAAGTTATGACCAAAATACTAAAGGTATGCTGGAAAGTACCTCAAAATGCACCATATTCACTTCCGTTGAGCTTTTGGCCACTTTCTTGCAAGAAATTTGGAATGTTTCCAACACAAAAGTTGTAGATAATTCACTTCGCTTTCTAAAAATATTTGATTCACTTCGGGGAGATTCCTACAGTAGGAGTTGTGATCGTGCATTTATACATTAACATTCGTATAAAGTTCACATCTAATTATCCCTAAATAAAAAGCACTTTTTGAAAATTTCTTTTCTTTTTCTAGTAGCCCTACGTGTTAGCTTTCCAATGCATCTTGTTTCACTTAAAAATCATTTTTTTAGCCAACGATATGATTAAAATACTGAAGGTATGCCGAAAACTACCTTACAATGCACCACTGTCATTTCCTTTGAGCCTTTGGAACCTTTCTTGCAAGAACTTTGGAATGGTTCTATCACAAAAGTTGTAGATAACTCACTTACCTTTCCAAAAACAAAAGATTCACTTTGTGGAGGTTCCTACATGGGGAGTAGTGATTTGTGCATTTGTACATTAACGTTCATATAAATTTCGCATACAATTGGCCCCAATAAAAAGCACTTTTAGAAATTTCAACTTTTTGAACATTTTGTATCCTTTTCCAGTAGCCCTGTGCGTTAGCTTTACAATGCATCTAGTTTCACCTAAAAATCATTTTTGTAGCCCAAGTTATGACCAAAATACTAAAGGTATGCTGGAAAGTACCTCAAAATGCACCATATTCACTTCCGTTGAGCTTTTGGCCACTTTCTTGCAAGAAATTTGGAATGGTTCCAACACAAAAGTTGTAGCTAATTCACTTAGCTTTCTAAAAATATTCGAGTCACTTTGGGGAGATTCCTACAGGTGGAGTTGTGATCGTGCATTTATACATTAATATTCGTATAAAGTTCACATCTAATTAGCCCTAAATAAAAATCACTTTTTGAAAATTTCTTTTCATTTTCTAGTAGCCCTATGTGTTAGATTTCCAACGCATCTTGTTTCACTTAAAAATCATTTTTTTAGCCCAAGATATGATCAAAATACTATAGGTATGCCGAAAACTACCTTACAATGCACCACAGTCATTTCCTTTGAGCTCTTGGAACCTTTCTTGCAAGAACTTTGGAATGGTTCTATCATAAAAGTTGTAGCTAACTCACTTACCTTTCCAAAAACAAAAGATTCACTTTGTGGAGGTTCCTACATGGGGAGTAGTGATTTGTGCATTTGTACATTAACGTTCATATAAATTTCGCATACAATAGGCCCCAATAAAAAGCACTTTTTGAAATTTCAACTTTTTGAACATTTTGTATATTTGTATCCTTTTCCAGTAGCCCTGTGTGTTAGCTTTGCAATGCATCTAGTTTCACCTAAAAATCATTTTTGTAGCCCAAGTTATGACCAAAATACTAAAGGTATGCTGGAAAGTACCTCAAAATGCACCATATTCACTTCCGTTGAGCTTTTGGCCACTTTCTTGCAAGAAATTTGGAATGGTTCCAACACAAAAGTTGTAGCTAATTCACTTAGCTTTCTAAAAATATTCGAGTCACTTTGGAGAGATTCCTACAGTAGGAGTTGTGATCGTGCATTTATACATTAACATTCGTATAAAGTTCACATCTAATTAGCCCTAAAAAAAAAGCACTTTTTGAAAATTTCTTTTCATTTTCTAGTAGCCCTATGTGTTAGATTTCCAACGCATCTTGTTTCACTTACCTTTCCAAAAACAAAAGATTCACTTTGTGGAGGTTCCTACATGGGGAGTAGTGATTTGTGCATTTGTACATTAACGTTCATATAAATTTCGCATACAATTGGCCCCAATAAAAAGCACTTTTAGAAATTTCAACTTTTTGAACAGTTTGTATCCTTTTCCAGTAGCCCTGTGCGTTAGCTTTACAATGCATCTAGTTTCACCTAAAAATCATTTTTGTAGCCCAAGTTATGACCAAAATACTAAAGGTATGCTGGAAAGTACCTCAAAATGCACTATATTCACTTCCGTTGAGCTTTTGGCCACTTTCTTGCAAGAAATTTGGAATGGTTCCAACACAAAAGTTGTAGCTAATTCATTTAGCTTTCTAAAAATATTTGAGTCACTTCGGGGAGATTCCTACAGTAGGTGTTGTGATCGTGCATTTATACATTAACGTTCGTATAAAGTTCACATCTAATTTACCCTAAATAAAAAGCACTTTTTGAAAGTTTCTTTTCACTTTCTAGTAGCCCTACGTGTTAGCTTTCCAGCGCATCTTGTTTCACTTAAAAATCATTTTTTTAGCCCAAGATATGATTAAAATACTAAAGGTATGCCGAAAACTACCTTACAGTGCACCACTGTCATTTCCTTTGAGCTTTTGGAACCTTTCTTGCAAGAACTTTTGAATGGTTCTATCACAAAAGTTCTAGCTAACTCACTTACCCTTCCAAAAACAAAAGATTCACTTTGTGGAGGTTCCTACGTGGGCAGTAGTGATTTGTGCATTTGTACATTATTAACGTTCATATAAATTTCGCATACAATAGGCCCCAATAAAAAGCACTTTTTGAAATTTCAACTTTTTGAACATTTTGTATCCTTTTCCAGTAGCCCTGTGTGTTAGCTTTACAATGCATCTAGTTTCACCTAAAAATCATTTTTGTAGCCCAAGTTATGACCAAAATACTAAAGGTATGCTGGAAAGTACCTCAAAATGCACCATATTCACTTCCGTTGAGCTTTTGGCCACTTTCTTGCAAGAAATTTGGAATGTTTCCAACACAAAAGTTGTAGATAATTCACTTCGCTTTCTAAAAATATTTGATTCACTTCGGGGAGATTCCTACAGTAGGAGTTGTGATCGTGCATTTATACATTAACATTCGTATAAAGTTCACATCTAATTATCCCTAAATAAAAAGCACTTTTTGAAAATTTCTTTTCTTTTTCTAGTAGCCCTACGTGTTAGCTTTCCAATGCATCTTGTTTCACATAAAAATCATTTTTTTAGCCAACGATATGATTAAAATACTGAAGGTATGCCGAAAACTACCTTACAATGCACCACTGTCATTTCCTTTGAGCCTTTGGAACCTTTCTTGCAAGAACTTTGGAATGGTTCTATCACAAAAGTTGTAGATAACTCACTTACCTTTCCAAAAACAAAAGATTCACTTTGTGGAGGTTCCTACATGGGGAGTAGTGATTTGTGCATTTGTACATTAACGTTCATATAAATTTCGCATACAATAGGCCCCAATAAAAAGCACTTTTTGAAATTTCAACTTTTTGAACATTTTGTATATTTGTATCCTTTTCCAGTAGCCCTGTGTGTTAGCTTTGCAATGCATCTAGTTTCACCTAAAAATCATTTTTGTAGCCCAAGTTATGACCAAAATACTAAAGGTATGCTGGAAAGTACCTCAAAATGCACCATATTCACTTCCGTTGAGCTTTTGGCCACTTTCTTGCAAGAAATTTGGAATGGTTCCAACACAAAAGTTGTAGCTAATTCACTTAGCTTTCTAAAAATATTCGAGTCACTTTGGAGAGATTCCTACAGTAGGAGTTGTGATCGTGCATTTATACATTAACATTCGTATAAAGTTCACATCTAATTAGCCCTAAAAAAAAAGCACTTTTTGAAAATTTCTTTTCATTTTCTAGTAGCCCTATGTGTTAGATTTCCAACGCATCTTGTTTCACTTACCTTTCCAAAAACAAAAGATTCACTTTGTGGAGGTTCCTACATGGGGAGTAGTGATTTGTGCATTTGTACATTAACGTTCATATAAATTTCGCATACAATTGGCCCCAATAAAAAGCACTTTTAGAAATTTCAACTTTTTGAACAGTTTGTATCCTTTTCCAGTAGCCCTGTGCGTTAGCTTTACAATGCATCTAGTTTCACCTAAAAATCATTTTTGTAGCCCAAGTTATGACCAAAATACTAAAGGTATGCTGGAAAGTACCTCAAAATGCACTATATTCACTTCCGTTGAGCTTTTGGCCACTTTCTTGCAAGAAATTTGGAATGGTTCCAACACAAAAGTTGTAGCTAATTCATTTAGCTTTCTAAAAATATTTGAGTCACTTCGGGGAGATTCCTACAGTAGGTGTTGTGATCGTGCATTTATACATTAACGTTCGTATAAAGTTCACATCTAATTTACCCTAAATAAAAAGCACTTTTTGAAAGTTTCTTTTCACTTTCTAGTAGCCCTACGTGTTAGCTTTCCAGCGCATCTTGTTTCACTTAAAAATCATTTTTTTAGCCCAAGATATGATTAAAATACTAAAGGTATGCCGAAAACTACCTTACAGTGCACCACTGTCATTTCCTTTGAGCTTTTGGAACCTTTCTTGCAAGAACTTTTGAATGGTTCTATCACAAAAGTTCTAGCTAACTCACTTACCCTTCCAAAAACAAAAGATTCACTTTGTGGAGGTTCCTACGTGGGCAGTAGTGATTTGTGCATTTGTACATTATTAACGTTCATATAAATTTCGCATACAATAGGCCCCAATAAAAAGCACTTTTTGAAATTTCAACTTTTTGAACATTTTGTATCCTTTTCCAGTAGCCCTGTGTGTTAGCTTTACAATGCATCTAGTTTCACCTAAAAATCATTTTTGTAGCCCAAGTTATGACCAAAATACTAAAGGTATGCTGGAAAGTACCTCAAAATGCACCATATTCACTTCCGTTGAGCTTTTGGCCACTTTCTTGCAAGAAATTTGGAATGTTTCCAACACAAAAGTTGTAGATAATTCACTTCGCTTTCTAAAAATATTTGATTCACTTCGGGGAGATTCCTACAGTAGGAGTTGTGATCGTGCATTTATACATTAACATTCGTATAAAGTTCACATCTAATTATCCCTAAATAAAAAGCACTTTTTGAAAATTTCTTTTCTTTTTCTAGTAGCCCTACGTGTTAGCTTTCCAATGCATCTTGTTTCACTTAAAAATCATTTTTTTAGCCAACGATATGATTAAAATACTGAAGGTATGCCGAAAACTACCTTACAATGCACCACTGTCATTTCCTTTGAGCCTTTGGAACCTTTCTTGCAAGAACTTTGGAATGGTTCTATCACAAAAGTTGTAGATAACTCACTTACCTTTCCAAAAACAAAAGATTCACTTTGTGGAGGTTCCTACATGGGGAGTAGTGATTTGTGCATTTGTACATTAACGTTCATATAAATTTCGCATACAATTGGCCCCAATAAAAAGCACTTTTAGAAATTTCAACTTTTTGAACATTTTGTATCCTTTTCCAGTAGCCCTGTGCGTTAGCTTTACAATGCATCTAGTTTCACCTAAAAATCATTTTTGTAGCCCAAGTTATGACCAAAATACTAAAGGTATGCTGGAAAGTACCTCAAAATGCACCATATTCACTTCCGTTGAGCTTTTGGCCACTTTCTTGCAAGAAATTTGGAATGGTTCCAACACAAAAGTTGTAGCTAATTCATTTAGCTTTCTAAAAATATTTGAGTCACTTCGGGGAGATTCCTACAGTAGGTGTTGTGATCGTGCATTTATACATTAACGTTCGTATAAAGTTCACATCTAATTTGCCCTAAATAAAAAGCACTTTTTGAAAGTTTCTTTTCACTTTCTAGTAGCCCTACGTGTTAGCTTTCCAGCGCATCTTGTTTCACTTAAAAATCATTTTTTTAGCCCAAGATATGATTAAAATACTAAAGGTATGCCGAAAACTACCTTACAGTGCACCACTGTCATTTCCTTTGAGCTTTTGGAACCTTTCTTGCAAGAACTTTTGAATGGTTCTATCACAAAAGTTCTAGCTAACTCACTTACCCTTCCAAAAACAAAAGATTCACTTTGTGGAGGTTCCTACGTGGGCAGTAGTGATTTGTGCATTTGTACATTATTAACGTTCATATAAATTTCGCATACAATAGGCCCCAATAAAAAGCACTTTTTGAAATTTCAACTTTTTGAACATTTTGTATCCTTTTCCAGTAGCCCTGTGTGTTAGCTTTACAATGCATCTAGTTTCACCTAAAAATCATTTTTGTAGCCCAAGTTATGACCAAAATACTAAAGGTATGCTGGAAAGTACCTCAAAATGCACCATATTCACTTCCGTTGAGCTTTTGGCCACTTTCTTGCAAGAAATTTGGAATGTTTCCAACACAAAAGTTGTAGATAATTCACTTCGCTTTCTAAAAATATTTGATTCACTTCGGGGAGATTCCTACAGTAGGAGTTGTGATCGTGCATTTATACATTAACATTCGTATAAAGTTCACATCTAATTATCCCTAAATAAAAAGCACTTTTTGAAAATTTCTTTTCTTTTTCTAGTAGCCCTACGTGTTAGCTTTCCAATGCATCTTGTTTCACTTAAAAATCATTTTTTTAGCCAACGATATGATTAAAATACTGAAGGTATGCCGAAAACTACCTTACAATGCACCACTGTCATTTCCTTTGAGCCTTTGGAACCTTTCTTGCAAGAACTTTGGAATGGTTCTATCACAAAAGTTGTAGATAACTCACTTACCTTTCCAAAAACAAAATATTCACTTTGTGGAGGTTCCTACATGGGGAGTAGTGATTTGTGCATTTGTACATTAACGTTCATATAAATTTCGCATACAATTGGCCCCAATAAAAAGCACTTTTAGAAATTTCAACTTTTTGAACATTTTGTATCCTTTTCCAGTAGCCCTGTGCGTTAGCTTTACAATGCATCTAGTTTCACCTAAAAATCATTTTTGTAGCCCAAGTTATGACCAAAATACTAAAGGTATGCTGGAAAGTACCTCAAAATGCACCATATTCACTTCCGTTGAGCTTTTGGCCACTTTCTTGCAAGAAATTTGGAATGGTTCCAACACAAAAGTTGTAGCTAATTCATTTAGCTTTCTAAAAATATTTGAGTCACTTCGGGGAGATTCCTACAGTAGGTGTTGTGATCGTGCATTTATACATTAACGTTCGTATAAAGTTCACATCTAATTTGCCCTAAATAAAAAGCACTTTTTGAAAGTTTCTTTTCACTTTCTAGTAGCCCTACGTGTTAGCTTTCCAGCGCATCTTGTTTCACTTAAAAATCATTTTTTTAGCCCAAGATATGATTAAAATACTAAAGGTATGCCGAAAACTACCTTACAGTGCACCTCTGTTATTTCCTTTGAGCTTTTGGAACCTTTCTTGCAAGAACTTTTGAATGGTTCTATCACAAAAGTTCTAGCTAACTCACTTACCCTTCCAAAAACAAAAGATTCACTTTGTGGAGGTTCCTACGTGGGGAGTAGTGATTTGTGCATTTGTACATTATTAACGTTCATATAAATTTCGCATACAATAGGCCCCAATAAAAAGCACTTTTTGAAATTTCAACTTTTTGAACATTTTGTATCCTTTTCCAGTAGCCCTGTGTGTTAGCTTTACAATGCATCTAGTTTCACCTAAAAATAATTTTTGTAGCCCAAGTTATGACCAAAATACTAAAGGTATGCTGGAAAGTACCTCAAAATGCACCATATTCACTTCCGTTGAGCTTTTGGCCACTTTCTTGCAAGAAATTTGGAATGGTTCCAACACAAAAGTTGTAGCTAATTCACTTCGCTTTCTAAAAATATTTGATTCACTTCGGGGAGATTCCTACAGTAGGAGTTGTGATCGTGCATTTATACATTAACATTCGTATAAAGTTCACATCTAATTAGCCCTAAATAAAAAGCACTTTTTGAAAATTTCTTTTCATTTTCTAGTAGCCCTACGTGTTAGCTTTCCAATGCATCTTGTTTCACTTAAAAATCATTTTTTTAGCCAACGATATGATTAAAATACTAAAGGTATGCTGAAAACTACCTTACAATGCACCACTGTCATTTCCTTTGAGCTTTTGGAACCTTTCTTGCAAGAACTTTGGAATGGTTCTATCACAAAAGTTGTAGATAACTCACTTACCTTTCCAAAAACAAAAGATTCACTTTGTGGAGGTTTCTACATGGGGAGTAGTGATTTGTGCATTTGTACATTAACGTTCATATAAATTTCGCATACAATTGGCCCCAATAAAAAGCACTTTTAGAAATTTCAACTTTTTGAACATTTTGTATCCTTTTCCAGTAGCCCTGTGCGTTAGCTTTACAATGCATCTAGTTTCACCTAAAAATCATTTTTGTAGCCCAAGTTATGACCAAAATACTAAAGGTATGCTGGAAAGTACCTCAAAATGCACCATATTCACTTCCGTTGAGCTTTTGGCCACTTTCTTGCAAGAAATTTGGAATGGTTCCAACACAAAAGTTGTAGCTAATTCACTTAGCTTTCTAAAAATGTTCAATTCACTTCGGGGAGATTCCTACAGTAGGAGTTGTGATCGTGCATTTATACATTAATGTTCGTATAAAGTTCACATATAATTAGCCCTAAATAAAAAGCACTTTTTGAAAGTTTCTTTTCACTTTCTAGTAGTCCTACGTGTTAGCTTTCCAACGCATCTTGTTTCACTTAAAAATCATTTTTTTAGCCCAAGATATGATTAAAATACTAAAGGTATGCCGAAAACTACCTTACAATGCACCACTGTCATTTCCTTTGTGCTTTTGGAACCTTTCTCGCAAGAACTTTGGAATGGTTCTATCACAAAAGTTGTAGCTAACTCACTTACCTTTCCAAACACAAAAGATTCACTTCGTGGAGGTTCCTACATGGGGATTAGTGATTTGTGCATTTGTACATTAACGTTCATATAAATTTCGCATACAATAGGCCCCAATAAAAAGCACTTTTTGAAATTTCAACATTTTGAACATTTTGTATACTTTTCCAGAAGCCCTGTGTGTTATCTTTGCAATGCATCTAGTTTCACCTAAAAATCATTTTTGTAGCCCAAGTTATGACCAAAATACTAAAGGTATGCTGGAAAGTACCTCAAAATGCACCATATTCACTTCCGTTGAGCTTTTGGCCACTTTCTTGCAAGAAATTTGGAATGGTTTCAACACAAAAGTTGTAGCTAATTCACTTAGCTTTCTAAAAATATTCGAGTCACTTCAGGGAGATTCCTACAGTAGGAGTTGTGATCGTGCATTTATACATTAACGTTCGTATAAAGTTCACATCTAATTAGCCCTAAATAAAAAGCACTTTTTGAAAATTTCTTTTCATTTTCTAGTAGCACTACGTGTTAGCTTTCCAACGCATCTTGTTTCACTTAAAAATCATTTTTTTAGCCCAAGATATGATCAAAATACTAAAGGTATGCCAAAAACTACCTTACAATGCACCACTGTCATTTCCTTTGAGCTTTTGGAACCATTCTTGCAAGAACTTTTGAATGGTTCCGTCACAAAAGTTCTACCTAACTCACTTACCTTTCCAAAAACAAAAGATTCACTTTGTGGAGGTTCCTACATGGGTAGTAGTGATTTGTGCATTTGTACATTAACGTTCATATAAATTTCGCATACAATAGGCCCCAATAAAAAGCACTTTTAGAAATTTCAACTTGTTGAACATTTTGTATCCTTTTCCAGTAGCCCTGTGCGTTAGCTTTACAATGCATCTAGTTTCACCTAAAAATCATTTTTGTAGCCCAAGTTATGACCAAAATACTAAAGGTATGCTGGAAAGTACCTCAAAATGCACCATATTCACTTCCGTTGAGCTTTTGGCCACTTTCTTGCAAGAAATTTGGAATGGTTCCAACACAAAAGTTGTAGCTAATTCATTTACCTTTCTAAAAATATTCGAGTCACTTCGGGGAGATTCCTACAGTAGGAGTTGTGATCGTGCATTTATACATTAACGTTCGTATAAAGTTCACATCTAATTTGCCCTAAATAAAAAGTACTTTTTGAAAGTTTCTTTTCACTTTCTAGTAGCCCTACATGTTGGCTTTCCAGTGCATCTTGTTTCACTTAAAAATCATTTTTTTAGCCCAAGATATGATTAAAATACTAAATGTACTACCTTACAGTGCACCACTGTCATTTCCTCTGAGCTTTTGGAACCTTTCTTGCAAGAACTTTTGAATGGTTCTATCACAAAAGTTCTAGCTAACTCACTTACCTTTCCAAAAACAAAAGATTCACTTTGTGGAGGTTCCTACATGGGGTGAAATGATTTGTGCATTTGTACATTAACGTTCATATAAATTTCGCATACAATAGGCCCCAATAAAAAGCACTTTTAGAAATTTCAACCTTTTGAACATTTTGTATCCTTTTCCAGTAGCCCTGTGCGTTAGCTTTACAATGCATCTAGTTTCACCGAAAAATCATTTTTATAGCCCAAGTTATGACCAAAATATTAAAGGTATGCTGGAAAGTACCTGAAAATGCACCATATTCACTTCCGTTGAGCTTTTGGCCACTTTCTTGCAAGAAATTTGGAATGGTTCCAAAACAAAAGTTGTAGCTAATTCATTTAGCTTTCTAAAAATATTCGAGTCACTTCGGGGAGATTCCTACAGTAGGAGTTGTGATCGTGCATTTATACATTAACGTTCGTATAAAGTTCACATCTAATTTGCCCTAAATAAAAAGTACTTTTTGAAAGTTTCTTTTCACTTTCTAGTAGCCCTACGTGTTAGCTTTCCAGCGCATCTTGTTTCACTTAAAAATCATTTTTTTTGCCCAAGATATGATTAAAATACTAAAGGTATGCCGAAAACTACCTTACAGTGCACCACTGTCATTTCCTTTGAGCTTTTGGAACCTTTCTTGCAAGAACTTTTGAATGGTTCTATCACAAAAGTTCTAGCTAACTCACTTACCTTTCCAAAAACAAAAGATTCACTTTGTGGAGGTTCCTACATGGGGAGTAGTGATTTGTGCATTTGTACATTAACGTTCATATAAATTTCGCATACAATAGGCCCCAATAAAAAGCACTTTTAGAAATTTCAACTTTTTGAACATTTTGTATCCTTTTCCAGTAGCCCTGGGCGTTAGCTTTACAATGCATCTAGTTTCACCTAAAAATCATTTTTGTAGCCCAAGTTATGACCAAAATACTAAAGGTATGCTGGAAAGTACCTCAAAATGCACCATATTCACTTTCGTTGAGCTTTTGGCCACTTTCTTGCAAGAAATTTGGAATGGTTCCAACACAAAAGTTGTAGCTAATTCAATTTACCTTTCTAAAAATATTCGAGTCACTTCGGGGAGATTCCTACAGTAGGAGTTGTGATCGTGCATCTATACATTAACGTTCGTATAAAGTTCACATCTAATTAGCCCTAAATAAAAAGTACTTTTTGAAAGTTTCTTTTCACTTTCTAGTAGCCCTACGTGTTAGCTTTCCAGCGCATCTTGTTTCACTTAAAAATCATTTTTTTTGCCCAAGATATGATTAAAATACTAAAGGTATGCCGAATACTACCTTACAGTGCACCACTGTCATTTCCTTTGAGCTTTCGGAACCTTTCTTGCAAGAACTTTTGAATGGTTCTATCACAAAAGTTGTAGCTAACTCACTTACCTTTCCAAAAACAAAAGATTCACTTTGTGGAGGTTCCTACATGGGGAGTAGTGATTTGTGCATTTGTACATTAACGTTCATATAAATTTCGCATACAATAGGCCCCAATAAAAAGCACTTTTTGAAATTTCAACATTTTGAACATTTTGTATACGTTTCCAGTAGCCCTGTGTGTTATCTTTGCAATGCATCTAGTTTCACCTAAAAATCATTTTTGTAGCCCAAGTTATGACCAAAATACTAAAGGTATGCTGGAAAGTACCTCAAAATGCACCATATTCACTTTCGTTGAGCTTTTGGCCACTTTCTTGCAAGAAATTTGGAATGGTTCCAACACAAAAGTTGTAGCTAATTCAATTTACCTTTCTAAAAATATTCGAGTCACTTCGGGGAGATTCCTACAGTAGGAGTTGTGATCGTGCATCTATACATTAACGTTCGTATAAAGTTCACATCTAATTAGCCCTAAATAAAAAGTACTTTTTGAAAGTTTCTTTTCACTTTCTAGTAGCCCTACGTGTTAGCATTCCAGCGCATCTTGTTTCACTTAAAAATCATTTTTTTAGCCCAAGATATGATTAAAATACTAATGGTATGCCGAAAACTACCTTACAGTGCACCACTGTCATTTCCTTTGAGCTTTTGGAACCTTTCTTGCAAGAACTTTTGAATGGTTCTATCACAAAAGTTGTAGCTAATTCATTTACCTTTCTAAAAATATTCGAGTCACTTTGGGGAGATTCCTACAGTAGGAGTTGTGATCGTGCATTTATACATTAACGTTCGTATAAAGTTCACATCTAATTTGCCCTAAATAAAAAGTACTTTTTGAAAGTTTCTTTTCACTTTCTAGTAGCCCTACATGTTGGCTTTCCAGCGCATCTTGTTTCACTTAAAAATCATTTTTTTAGCCCAAGATATGATTAAAATACTAAAGGTATGCCAAAAACTACCTTACAATGCACCACTGTCATTTCCTTTGAGCTTTTGGAACCATTCTTGCAAGAACTTTTGAATGGTTCCGTCACAAAAGTTCTACCTAACTCACTTACCTTTCCAAAAACAAAAGATTCACTTTGTGGAGGTTCCTACATGGGTAGTAGTGATTTGTGCATTTGTACATTAACGTTCATATAAATTTCGCATACAATAGGCCCCAATAAAAAGCACTTTTAGAAATTTCAACTTGTTGAACATTTTGTATCCTTTTCCAGTAGCCCTGTGCGTTAGCTTTACAATGCATCTAGTTTCACCTAAAAATCATTTTTGTAGCCCAAGTTATGACCAAAATACTAAAGGTATGCTGGAAAGTACCTCAAAATGCACCATATTCACTTCCGTTGAGCTTTTGGCCACTTTCTTGCAAGAAATTTGGAATGGTTCCAACACAAAAGTTGTAGCTAATTCATTTACCTTTCTAAAAATATTCGAGTCACTTCGGGGAGATTCCTACAGTAGGAGTTGTGATCGTGCATTTATACATTAACGTTCGTATAAAGTTCACATCTAATTTGCCCTAAATAAAAAGTACTTTTTGAAAGTTTCTTTTCACTTTCTAGTAGCCCTACATGTTGGCTTTCCAGTGCATCTTGTTTCACTTAAAAATCATTTTTTTAGCCCAAGATATGATTAAAATACTAAATGTACTACCTTACAGTGCACCACTGTCATTTCCTCTGAGCTTTTGGAACCTTTCTTGCAAGAACTTTTGAATGGTTCTATCACAAAAGTTCTAGCTAACTCACTTACCTTTCCAAAAACAAAAGATTCACTTTGTGGAGGTTCCTACATGGGGAGTAGTGATTTGTGCATTTGTACATTAACGTTCATATAAATTTCGCATACAATAGGCCCCAATAAAAAGCACTTTTAGAAATTTCAACTTTTTGAACATTTTGTATCCTTTTCCAGTAGCCCTGGGCGTTAGCTTTACAATGCATCTAGTTTCACCTAAAAATCATTTTTGTAGCCCAAGTTATGACCAAAATACTAAAGGTATGCTGGAAAGTACCTCAAAATGCACCATATTCACTTTCGTTGAGCTTTTGGCCACTTTCTTGCAAGAAATTTGGAATGGTTCCAACACAAAAGTTGTAGCTAATTCAATTTACCTTTCTAAAAATATTCGAGTCACTTCGGGGAGATTCCTACAGTAGGAGTTGTGATCGTGCATCTATACATTAACGTTCGTATAAAGTTCACATCTAATTAGCCCTAAATAAAAAGTACTTTTTGAAAGTTTCTTTTCACTTTCTAGTAGCCCTACGTGTTAGCATTCCAGCGCATCTTGTTTCACTTAAAAATCATTTTTTTAGCCCAAGATATGATTAAAATACTAATGGTATGCCGAAAACTACCTTACAGTGCACCACTGTCATTTCCTTTGAGCTTTTGGAACCTTTCTTGCAAGAACTTTTGAATGGTTCTATCACAAAAGTTGTAGCTAATTCATTTACCTTTCTAAAAATATTCGAGTCACTTTGGGGAGATTCCTACAGTAGGAGTTGTGATCGTGCATTTATACATTAACGTTCGTATAAAGTTCACATCTAATTTGCCCTAAATAAAAAGTACTTTTTGAAAGTTTCTTTTCACTTTCTAGTAGCCCTACATGTTGGCTTTCCAGCGCATCTTGTTTCACTTAAAAATCATTTTTTTTGCCCAAGATATGATCAAAATACTAAAGGTATGCCAAAAACTACCTTACAATGCACCACTGTCATTTCCTTTGAGCTTTTGGAACCATTCTTGCAAGAACTTTTGAATGGTTCCGTCACAAAAGTTCTACCTAACTCACTTACCTTTCCAAAAACAAAAGATTCACTTTGTGGAGGTTCCTACATGGGTAGTAGTGATTTGTGCATTTGTACATTAACGTTCATATAAATTTCGCATACAATAGGCCCCAATAAAAAGCACTTTTAGAAATTTCAACTTGTTGAACATTTTGTATCCTTTTCCAGTAGCCCTGTGCGTTAGCTTTACAATGCATCTAGTTTCACCTAAAAATCATTTTTGTAGCCCAAGTTATGACCAAAATACTAAAGGTATGCTGGAAAGTACCTCAAAATGCACCATATTCACTTCCGTTGAGCTTTTGGCCACTTTCTTGCAAGAAATTTGGAATGGTTCCAACACAAAAGTTGTAGCTAATTCATTTACCTTTCTAAAAATATTCGAGTCACTTCGGGGAGATTCCTACAGTAGGAGTTGTGATCGTGCATTTTTACATTAACGTTCGTATAAAGTTCACATCTAATTTGCCCTAAATAAAAAGTACTTTTTGAAAGTTTCTTTTCACTTTCTAGTAGCCCTACATGTTGGCTTTCCAGTGCATCTTGTTTCACTTAAAAATCATTTTTTTAGCCCAAGATATGATTAAAATACTAAATGTACTACCTTACAGTGCACCACTGTCATTTCCTCTGAGCTTTTGGAACCTTTCTTGCAAGAACTTTTGAATGGTTCTATCACAAAAGTTCTAGCTAACTCACTTACCTTTCCAAAAACAAAAGATTCACTTTGTGGAGGTTCCTACATGGGGTGAAATGATTTGTGCATTTGTACATTAACGTTCATATAAATTTCGCATACAATAGGCCCCAATAAAAAGCACTTTTAGAAATTTCAACCTTTTGAACATTTTGTATCCTTTTCCAGTAGCCCTGTGCGTTAGCTTTACAATGCATCTAGTTTCACCGAAAAATCATTTTTATAGCCCAAGTTATGACCAAAATATTAAAGGTATGCTGGAAAGTACCTGAAAATGCACCATATTCACTTCCGTTGAGCTTTTGGCCACTTTCTTGCAAGAAATTTGGAATGGTTCCAAAACAAAAGTTGTAGCTAATTCATTTAGCTTTCTAAAAATATTCGAGTCACTTCGGGGAGATTCCTACAGTAGGAGTTGTGATCGTGCATTTATACATTAACGTTCGTATAAAGTTCACATCTAATTTGCCCTAAATAAAAAGTACTTTTTGAAAGTTTCTTTTCACTTTCTAGTAGCCCTACGTGTTAGCTTTCCAGCGCATCTTGTTTCACTTAAAAATCATTTTTTTTGCCCAAGATATGATTAAAATACTAAAGGTATGCCGAAAACTACCTTACAGTGCACCACTGTCATTTCCTTTGAGCTTTTGGAACCTTTCTTGCAAGAACTTTTGAATGGTTCTATCACAAAAGTTCTAGCTAACTCACTTACCTTTCCAAAAACAAAAGATTCACTTTGTGGAGGTTCCTACATGGGGAGTAGTGATTTGTGCATTTGTACATTAACGTTCATATAAATTTCGCATACAATAGGCCCCAATAAAAAGCACTTTTAGAAATTTCAACTTTTTGAACATTTTGTATCCTTTTCCAGTAGCCCTGGGCGTTAGCTTTACAATGCATCTAGTTTCACCTAAAAATCATTTTTGTAGCCCAAGTTATGACCAAAATACTAAAGGTATGCTGGAAAGTACCTCAAAATGCACCATATTCACTTTCGTTGAGCTTTTGGCCACTTTCTTGCAAGAAATTTGGAATGGTTCCAACACAAAAGTTGTAGCTAATTCAATTTACCTTTCTAAAAATATTCGAGTCACTTCGGGGAGATTCCTACAGTAGGAGTTGTGATCGTGCATCTATACATTAACGTTCGTATAAAGTTCACATCTAATTAGCCCTAAATAAAAAGTACTTTTTGAAAGTTTCTTTTCACTTTCTAGTAGCCCTACGTGTTAGCTTTCCAGCGCATCTTGTTTCACTTAAAAATCATTTTTTTTGCCCAAGATATGATTAAAATACTAAAGGTATGCCGAATACTACCTTACAGTGCACCACTGTCATTTCCTTTGAGCTTTCGGAACCTTTCTTGCAAGAACTTTTGAATGGTTCTATCACAAAAGTTGTAGCTAACTCACTTACCTTTCCAAAAACAAAAGATTCACTTTGTGGAGGTTCCTACATGGGGAGTAGTGATTTGTGCATTTGTACATTAACGTTCATATAAATTTCGCATACAATAGGCCCCAATAAAAAGCACTTTTTGAAATTTCAACATTTTGAACATTTTGTATACGTTTCCAGTAGCCCTGTGTGTTATCTTTGCAATGCATCTAGTTTCACCTAAAAATCATTTTTGTAGCCCAAGTTATGACCAAAATACTAAAGGTATGCTGGAAAGTACCTCAAAATGCACCATATTCACTTTCGTTGAGCTTTTGGCCACTTTCTTGCAAGAAATTTGGAATGGTTCCAACACAAAAGTTGTAGCTAATTCAATTTACCTTTCTAAAAATATTCGAGTCACTTCGGGGAGATTCCTACAGTAGGAGTTGTGATCGTGCATCTATACATTAACGTTCGTATAAAGTTCACATCTAATTAGCCCTAAATAAAAAGTACTTTTTGAAAGTTTCTTTTCACTTTCTAGTAGCCCTACGTGTTAGCTTTCCAGCGCATCTTGTTTCACTTAAAAATCATTTTTTTTGCCCAAGATATGATTAAAATACTAAAGGTATGCCGAAAACTACCTTACAGTGCACCACTGTCATTTCCTTTGAGCTTTTGGAACCTTTCTTGCAAGAACTTTTGAATGGTTCTATCATAAAAGTTCTAGCTAACTCACTTACCTTTCCAAAAACAAAAGATTCACTTTGTGGAGGTTCCTACATGGGGAGTAGTGATTTGTGCATTTGTACATTAACGTTCATATAAATTTCGCATACAATAGGCCCCAATAAAAAGCACTTTTAGAAATTTCAACTTTTTGAACATTTTGTATCCTTTTCCAGTAGCCCTGGGCGTTAGCTTTACAATGCATCTAGTTTCACCTAAAAATCATTTTTGTAGCCCAAGTTATGACCAAAATACTAAAGGTATGCTGGAAAGTACCTCAAAATGCACCATATTCACTTTCGTTGAGCTTTTGGCCACTTTCTTGCAAGAAATTTGGAATGGTTCCAACACAAAAGTTGTAGCTAATTCAATTTACCTTTCTAAAAATATTCGAGTCACTTCGGGGAGATTCCTACAGTAGGAGTTGTGATCGTGCATCTATACATTAACGTTCGTATAAAGTTCACATCTAATTAGCCCTAAATAAAAAGTACTTTTTGAAAGTTTCTTTTCACTTTCTAGTAGCCCTACGTGTTAGCATTCCAGCGCATCTTGTTTCACTTAAAAATCATTTTTTTAGCCCAAGATATGATTAAAATACTAATGGTATGCCGAAAACTACCTTACAGTGCACCACTGTCATTTCCTTTGAGCTTTTGGAACCTTTCTTGCAAGAACTTTTGAATGGTTCTATCACAAAAGTTGTAGCTAATTCATTTACCTTTCTAAAAATATTCGAGTCACTTTGGGGAGATTCCTACAGTAGGAGTTGTGATCGTGCATTTATACATTAACGTTCGTATAAAGTTCACATCTAATTTGCCCTAAATAAAAAGTACTTTTTGAAAGTTTCTTTTCACTTTCTAGTAGCCCTACATGTTGGCTTTCCAGCGCATCTTGTTTCACTTAAAAATCATTTTTTTAGCCCAAGATATGATTAAAATACTAAATGTACTACCTTACAGTGCACCACTGTCATTTCCTCTGAGCTTTTGGAACCTTTCTTGCAAGAACTTTTGAATGGTTCTATCACAAAAGTTCTAGCTAACTCACTTACCTTTCTAAAAACAAAAGATTCACTTTGTGGAGGTTCCTACATGGGGAGAAATGATTTGTGCATTTGTACATTAACGTTCATATAAATTTCGCATACAATAGGCCCCAATAAAAAGCACTTTTAGAAATTTCAACCTTTTGAACATATTGTATCCTTTTCCAGTAGCCCTGTGCGTTAGCTTTACAATGCATCTAGTTTCACCTAAAAATCATTTTTCTAGCCCAAGTTATGACCAAAATACTAAAGGTATGCTGGAAAGTACCTCAAAATGCACCATATTCACTTCCGTTGAGCTTTTGGCCACTTTCTTGCAAGAAATTTGGAATGGTTCCAAAACAAAAGTTGTAGCTAATTCACTTAGCATTCTAAAAATATTCGAGTCACTTTGGGGAGATTCCTACAGTTGGAGTTGTGATCGTGCATTTATACATTAACGTTCGTATAAAGTTCACATCTAATTTGCCCTAAATAAAAAGTACTTTTTGAAAGTTTCTTTTCACTTTCTAGTAGCCCTACGTGTTAGCTTTCCAATGCATCTTGTTTCACTTAAAAATCATTTTTTTAGCCCAAGATATGATTAAAATACTAAAGGTATGCCGAAAACTACCTTACAGTGCACCACTGTCATTTCCTTTGAGCTTTTGGAACCTTTCTTGCAAGAACTTTTGAATGGTTCTATCACAAAAGTTCTAGCTAACTCACTTACCTTTCCAAAAACAAAAGATTCACTTTGTGGAGGTTCCTACATGGGGAGTAGTGATTTGTGCATTTGTACATTAACGTTCATATAAATTTCGCATACAATAGGCCCCAATAAAAAGCACTTTTTGAAATTTCAACTTTTTGAATATTTTGTATCCTTTTTCAGTAGCCCTATGTGTTAGCTTTACAATGCATCTAGTTTCACCTAAAAATCATTTTTGTAGCCCAAGTTATGACCAAAATACTAAAGGTATGCTGGAAAGTACCTCATAATGCACCATATTCACTTCCGTTGAGCTTTTGGCAACTTTCTTGCAAGAAATTTGGAATGGTTCCAACACAAAAGTTGTAGCTAATTCATTTAGCTTTCTAAAAATATTCGAGTCACTTCGGGGAGATTCCTACAGTAGGAGTTGTGATCGTGCATTTATACATTAACGTTCGTATAAAGTTCACATCTAATTTGCCCTAAATAAAAAGTACTTTTTGAAAGTTTCTTTTCACTTTCTAGTAGCCCTACGTGTTAGCTTTCCAGCGCATCTTGTTTCACTTAAAAATCATTTTTTTAGCCCAAGATATGATTAAAATACTAAAGGTATGCCGAAAACTACCTTACAGTGCACCACTGTCATTTCCTTTGAGCTTTTGGAACCTTTCTTGCAAGAACTTTTGAATGTTTCTATCACAAAAGTTCTAGCTAACTCACTTACCTTTCCAAAAACAAAAGATTCACTTTGTGGAGGTTCCTACATGGGGAGTAGTGATTTGTGCATTTGTACATTAACGTTCATATAAATTTCGCATACAATAGGCCCCAATAAAAAGCACTTTTTGAAATTTCAACTTTTTTAACATTTTGTATACTTTTCCAGTAGCCCTGTGTGTTATCTTTGCAATGCATCTAGTTTCACCTAAAAATCATTTTTGTAGCCCAAGTTATGACCAAAATACTAAAGGTATGCTGGAAAGTACCTCAAAATGCACCATATTCACTTCCGTTGAGCTTTTGGCCACTTTCTTGCAAGAAATTTGGAATGGTTCCAACACAAAAGTTGTAGCTAATTCACTTAGCATTCTTAAAATATTCAAGTCACTTCGGGGAGATTACTACAGTAGGAGTTGTGATCGTGCATTTATACATTAACATTCGTATAAAGTTCACATCAAATTAGCCCTAAATAAAAAGCACTTTTTGAAAATTTCTTTTCATTTTCTTGTAGCCCTATTTCTTAGATTTCCAACGCATCTTGTTTCACTTAAAAATCATTTTTTTAGCCCAAGATATGATCAAAATACTATAGGTATGCCGAAAACTACCTCACAATGCACCACTGTCATTTCCTTTGAGCTTTTGGAACCTTTCTTGCAAGAACTTTGGAATGGTTCTATCATAAAATTTGTAGCTAACTCACTTACCTTTCCAAAAACAAAAGATTCACTTTGTGGAGGTTCCTACATGGGGAGTAGTGATTTGTGCATTTGTACATTAACGTTCATATAAATTTCGCATACAATAGGCCCCAATAAAAAGCACTTTTTGAAATTTCAACTTTTTTAACATTTTGTATACTTTTCCAGTAGCCCTATGTGTTATCTTTGCAATGCATCTAGTTTCACCTAAAAATCATTTTTGTAGCCCAAGTTATGACCAAAATGCTAAAGGTATGCTGGAAAGTACCTCAAAATGCACCATATTCACTTCCGTTGAGCTTTTGGCCACTTTCTTGCAAGAAATTTGGAATGGTTCCAACACAAAAGTTGTAGCTAATTCACTTAGCATTCTTAAAATATTCGAGTCACTTCGGGGAGATTATACTGTAGGAGTTGTGATCGTGCATTTATACATTAACATTCGTATAAAGTTCACATCACATTAGCCCTAAATAAAAAGCACTTTTTGAAAATTTCTTTTCATTTTCTAGTAGCCCTATTTGTTAGATTTCCAACGCATCTTGTTTCACTTAAAAATCATTTTTTTAGCCCAAGATATGATCAAAATACTATAGGTAAGCCGAAAACTACCTCACAATGCACCACTGTCATTTCCTTTGAGCTTTTGGAACCTTTCTTGCAAGAACTTTGGAATGGTTCTATCATAAAATTTGTAGCTAACTCACTTACCTTTCCAAGAACAAAAGATTCACTTTGTGGAGGTTCCTACATGGGGAGTAGTGATTTGTGCATTTGTACATTAACGTTCATATAAATTTCGCATACAATAGGCCCCAATAAAAAGCACTTTTTGAAATTTCAACTTTTTGAACATTTTGTATACGTTTCCAGTAGCCCTGTGTGTTATCTTTGCAATGCATCTAGTTTCACCTAAAAATCATTTTTGTAGCCCAAGTTATGACCAAAATACTAAAGGTATGCTGGAAAGTACCTCAAAATGCACCATATTCACTTCCGTTGAGCTTTTGGCCACTTTCTTGCAAGAAATTTGGAATGGTTCCAACACAAAATTTGTAGCTAATTCACTTAGCTTTCTAAAAATATTCGAGTCACTTCGGGGAGTTTCCTACAGTAGGGGTTGTGATCGTGCATTTATACATTAACGTTCGTATAAAGTTCACATCTAATTAGCCCTAAATAAAAAGCACTTTTAGAAAATTTCTTTTCATTTTCTAGAAGCCCTATTTGTTATCTTTCCAACGCATCTTGTTTCACTTAAAAATCATTTTTTTAGCCCAAGATATGATCAAAATACTATAGGTATGCCGAAAACTACCTCACAATGCACCACTGTCATTTCCTTTGAGCTTTTGGAACCTTTCTTGCAAGAACTTTGGAATGGTTCTATCATAAAATTTGTAGCTAACTCACTTACCTTTCCAAGAACAAAAGATTCACTTTGTGGAGGTTCCTACATGGGGAGTAGTGATTTGTGCATTTGTACATTAACGTTCATATAAATTTCGCATACAATAGGCCCCAATAAAAAGCACTTTTTGAAATTTCAACTTTTTGAACATTTTGTATACTTTTCCAGTAGCCCTGTGTGTTATCTTTGCAATGCATCTAGTTTCACCTAAAAATCATTTTTGTAGCCCAAGTTATGACCAAAATACTAAAGGTATGCTGGAAAGTACCTCAAAATGCACCATATTCACTTCCGTTGAGCTTTTGGCCACTTTCTTGCAAGAAATTTGGAATGGTTCCAACACAAAATTTGTAGCTAATTCACTTAGCTTTCTAAAAATATTCGAGTCACTTCGGGGAGTTTCCTACAGTAGGGGTTGTGATCGTGCATTTATACATTAACGTTCGTATAAAGTTCACATCTAATTAGCCCTAAATAAAAAGCACTTTTAGAAAATTTCTTTTCATTTTCTAGAAGCCCTATTTGTTATCTTTCCAACGCATCTTGTTTCACTTAAAAATCATTTTTTTAGCCCAAGATATGATCAAAATACTATAGGTATGCCGCAAACTACCTTACAATGCACCACTTTCATTTCCTTTGAGCTTTTGGAACCTTTCTTGCAAGAACTTTGGAATGGTTCTATCATAAAAGTTGTAGCTAACTCACTGACCTTTCAAAAAACAAAAGATTCACTTTGTGGAGGTTCCTACATGGGGAGTAGTGATTTGTGCATTTGTACATTAACGTTCATATAAATTTCGCATACAATAGGCCCCAATAAAAAGCACTTTTTGAAATTTCAACTTTTTGAACATTTTGTATACGTTTCCAGTAGCCCTGTGTCTTAGCTTTGCAATGCATCTAGTTTCACCTAAAAATCATTTTTGTAGCCCAAGTTATGACCAAAATACTAAAGGTATGCTGGAAAGTACCTCAAAATGCACCATATTCACTTCCGTTGAGCTTTTGGCCACTTTCTTGCAAGAAATTTGGAATGGTTCCAACACAAAAGTTGTAGCTAATTCACTTAGCTTTCTAAAAATATTCGAGTCACTTCGGGGAGTTTCCTACAGTAGGGGTTGTGATCGTGCATTTATACATTAACATTCGTATAAAGTTCACATCTAATTAGCCCTAAATAAAAAGCACTTTTTGAAAATTTCTTTTCATTTTCTAGTAGCCCTATGTGTTAGATTTCCAACGCATCTTGTTTCACTTAAAAATCATTTTTTTAGCCCAAGATATGATCAAAATACTATAGGTATGCCGAAACTACCTTACAATGCACCACTGTCATTTCCTTTGAGCTTTTGGAACCTTTCTTGCAAGAACTTTGGAATCGTTCTATCATAAAAGTTGTAGCTAACTCACTTACCTTTCCAATAACAAAAGATTCACTTTGTGGAGGTTCCTACATGGGGAGTAGTGATTTGTGCATTTGTACATTAACGTTCATATAAATTTCGCATACAATAGGCCCCAATAAAAAGCACTTTTTGAAATTTCAACTTTTTGAACATTTTGTATACTTTTCCAGTAGCCCTGTGTGTTATCTTTGCAATGCATCTAGTTTCACCTAAAAATCATTTTTGTAGCCCAAGTTATGACCAAAATACTAAAGGTATGCTGGAAAGTACCTCAAAATGCACCATATTCACTTCCGTTGAGCTTTTGGCCACTTTCTTGCAAGAAATTTGGAATGGTTCCAACACAAAATTTGTAGCTAATTCACTTAGCTTTCTAAAAATATTCGAGTCACTTCGGGGAGTTTCCTACAGTAGGGGTTGTGATCGTGCATTTATACATTAACGTTCGTATAAAGTTCACATCTAATTAGCCCTAAATAAAAAGCACTTTTAGAAAATTTCTTTTCATTTTCTAGAAGCCCTATTTGTTATCTTTCCAACGCATCTTGTTTCACTTAAAAATCATTTTTTTAGCCCAAGATATGATCAAAATACTATAGGTATGCCGCAAACTACCTTACAATGCACCACTTTCATTTCCTTTGAGCTTTTGGAACCTTTCTTGCAAGAACTTTGGAATGGTTCTATCATAAAAGTTGTAGCTAACTCACTGACCTTTCAAAAAACAAAAGATTCACTTTGTGGAGGTTCCAACATGGGGAGTAGTGATTTGTGCATTTGTACATTAACGTTCATATAAATTTCGCATACAATAGGCCCCAATAAAAAGCACTTTTTGAAATTTCAACTTTTTGAACATTTTGTATACGTTTCCAGTAGCCCTGTGTCTTAGCTTTGCAATGCATCTAGTTTCACCTAAAAATCATTTTTGTAGCCCAAGTTATGACCAAAATACTAAAGGTATGCTGGAAAGTACCTCAAAATGCACCATATTCACTTCCGTTGAGCTTTTGGCCACTTTCTTGCAAGAAATTTGGAATGGTTCCAACACAAAAGTTGTAGCTAATTCACTTAGCTTTCTAAAAATATTCGAGTCACTTCGGGGAGTTTCCTACAGTAGGGGTTGTGATCGTGCATTTATACATTAACATTCGTATAAAGTTCACATCTAATTAGCCCTAAATAAAAAGCACTTTTTGAAAATTTCTTTTCATTTTCTAGTAGCCCTATGTGTTAGATTTCCAACGCATCTTGTTTCACTTAAAAATCATTTTTTTAGCCCAAGATATGATCAAAATACTATAGGTATGCCGAAACTACCTTACAATGCACCACTGTCATTTCCTTTGAGCTTTTGGAACCTTTCTTGCAAGAACTTTGGAATCGTTCTATCATAAAAGTTGTAGCTAACTCACTTACCTTTCCAATAACAAAAGATTCACTTTGTGGAGGTTCCTACATGGGGAGTAGTGATTTGTGCATTTGTACATTAACGTTCATATAAATTTCGCATACAATAGGCCCCAATAAAAAGCACTTTTTGAAATTTCAACTTTTTGAACATTTTGTATACGTTTCCAGTAGCCCTGTGTTTTAGCTTTGCAATGCATCTAGTTTCACCTAAAAATCATTTTTGTAGCCCAAGTTATGACCAAAATACTACAGGTATGCTGGAAAGTACCTCAAAATGCACCATATTCACTTCCGTTGAGCTTTTGGCCACTTTCTTGCAAGAAATTTGGAATGGTTCCAACACAAAAGTTGTAGCTAATTCACTTAGCTTTCTAAAAATATTCGAGTCACTTCGGGGAGATTCCTACAGTAGGAGTTGTGATCGTGCATTTATACATTTACGTTCGTATAAAGTTCACATCTAATTAGCACTAAATAAAAAGCACTTTTTGAAAATTTCTTTTCATTTTCTAGTAGCCCTATGTGTTAGATTTCCAACGCATCTTGTTTCACTTAAAAATCATTTTTTTAGCCCAAGATATGATCAAAATACTATAGGTATGCCGAAAACTACCTTACAATGCACCACTGTCATTTCCTTTGAGCTTTTGGAACCTTTCTTGCAAGAACTTTGGAATCGTTCTATTATAAAAGTTGTAGCTAACTCACTTACCTTTCCAATTACAAAAGATTCACTTTGTGGAGGTTCCTACATGGGGAGTAGTGATTTGTGCATTTGTACATTAACGTTCATATAAATTTCGCATACAATAGGCCCCAATAAAAAGCACTTTTTGAAATTTCAACTTTTTGAACATTTTGTATACGTTTCCAGTAGCCCTGTGTTTTAGCTTTGCAATGCATCTAGTTTCACCTAAAAATCATTTTTGTAGCCCAAGTTATGACCAAAATACTACAGGTATGCTGGAAAGTACCTCAAAATGCACCATATTCACTTCCGTTGAGCTTTTGGCCACTTTCTTGCAAGAAATTTGGAATGGTTCCAACACAAAAGTTGTAGCTAATTCACTTAGCTTTCTAAAAATATTCGAGTCACTTCGGGGAGATTCCTACAGTAGGAGTTGTGATCGTGCATTTATACATTTACGTTCGTATAAAGTTCACATCTAATTAGCACTAAATAAAAAGCACTTTTTGAAAATTTCTTTTCATTTTCTAGTAGCCCTATGTGTTAGATTTCCAACGCATCTTGTTTCACTTAAAAATCATTTTTTTAGCCCAAGATATGATCAAAATACTATAGGTATGCCGAAAACTACCTTACAATGCACCACTGTCATTTCCTTTGAGCTTTTGGAACCTTTCTTGCAAGAACTTTGGAATCGTTCTATTATAAAAGTTGTAGCTAACTCACTTACCTTTCCAATTACAAAAGATTCACTTTGTGGAGGTTCCTACATGGGGAGTAGTGATTTGTGCATTTGTACATTAACGTTCATATAAATTTCGCATACAATAGGCCCCAATAAAAAGCACTTTTTGAAATTTCAACTTTTTGAACATTTTGTATACGTTTCCAGTAGCCCTGTGTTTTAGCTTTGCAATGCATCTAGTTTCACCTAAAAATCATTTTTGTAGCCCAAGTTATGACCAAAATACTACAGGTATGCTGGAAAGTACCTCAAAATGCACCATATTCACTTCCGTTGAGCTTTTGGCCACTTTCTTGCAAGAAATTTGGAATGGTTCCAACACAAAAGTTGTAGCTAATTCACTTAGCTTTCTAAAAATATTCGAGTCACTTCGGGGAGATTCCTACAGTAGGAGTTGTGATCGTGCATTTATACATTTACGTTCGTATAAAGTTCACATCTAATTAGCACTAAATAAAAAGCACTTTTTGAAAATTTCTTTTCATTTTCTAGTAGCCCTATGTGTTAGATTTCCAACGCATCTTGTTTCACTTAAAAATCATTTTTTTAGCCCAAGATATGATCAAAATACTATAGGTATGCCGAAAACTACCTTACAATGCACCACTGTCATTTCCTTTGAGCTTTTGGAACCTTTCTTGCAAGAACTTTGGAATCGTTCTATTATAAAAGTTGTAGCTAACTCACTTACCTTTCCAATTACAAAAGATTCACTTTGTGGAGGTTCCTACATGGGGAGTAGTGATTTGTGCATTTGTACATTAACGTTCATATAAATTTCGCATACAATAGGCCCCAATAAAAAGCACTTTTTGAAATTTCAACTTTTTGAACATTTTGTATACGTTTCCAGTAGCCCTGTGTTTTAGCTTTGCAATGCATCTAGTTTCACCTAAAAATCATTTTTGTAGCCCAAGTTATGACCAAAATACTACAGGTATGCTGGAAAGTACCTCAAAATGCACCATATTCACTTCCGTTGAGCTTTTGGCCACTTTCTTGCAAGAAATTTGGAATGGTTCCAACACAAAAGTTGTAGCTAATTCACTTAGCTTTCTAAAAATATTCGAGTCACTTCGGGGAGATTCCTATAGTAGGAGTTGTGATCGTGCATTTATACATTAACGTTCGTATAAAGTTCACATCTAATTAGCACTAAATAAAAAGCACTTTTTGAAAATTTCTTTTCATTTTCTAGTAGCCCTATTTGTTAGATTTCCAACGCATCTTGTTCACTTAAAAATCATTTTTTTAGCCCAAGATATGATCAAAATACTATAGGTATGCCGAAAACTACCTTACAATGCACCATTGTCATTTCCTTTGAGCTTTTGGAACCGTTCTTGCAAGAACTTTGGAATGGTTCTATCATAAAAGTTGTAGCTAACTCACTTACCTTTCCAAAAACAAAAGATTCACTTTGTGGAGGTTCCTACATGGGGAGTAGTGATTTGTGCATTTGTACATTAACGTTCATATAAATTTCGCATACAATAGGCCCCAATAAAAAGCACTTTTTGAAATTTCAACTTTTTTAACATTTTGTATATGTTTCCAGTAGCCCTGTGTGTTAGCTTTCCAATGCATCTAGTTTCACCTAAAAATCATTTTTGTAGCCCAAGTTATGACCAAAATACTAAAGGTATGCTGGAAAGTACCTCAAAATGCACCATATTCACTTCCGTTGAGCTTTTGGCCACTTTCTTGCAAGAAATTTGGAATGGTTCCAAACAAAAGTTGTAGCTAATTCACTTAGCTTTCTAAAAATATTCGAGTCACTTTGGGGAGATTCCTACAGTAGGAGTTGTGATCGTGCATTTATACATTAACGTTCGTATAAAGTTCACATCTAATTAGCCCTAAATAAAAAGCACTTTTTGAAAATTTCTTTTCATTTTCTAGTAGCCCTATGTGTTAGATTTCCAACGCATCTTGTTTCAATTAAAAATCATTTGTTTAGCCCAAGATATGATCAAAATACTATAGGTATGCCGAAAACTACCTTACAATGCACCACTTTTATTTCCTTTGAGCTTTTGGAACCTTTCTTGCAAGAACTTTGAAATGGTTCTATCATAAAAGTTGTAGCTAACTCACTTACCTTTCCAAAAACAAAAGATTCACTTTGTGGAGGTTCCTACATGGGGAGTAGTGATTTGTGCATTTATACATTAACGTTCATATAAATTTCGCATACAATAGGCCCCAATAAAAAGCACTTTTTGAAATTTCAACTTTTTGAACATTTTGTATACGTTTCCAGTAGCCCTGTGTTTTAGCTTTGCAATGCATCTAGTTTCACCTAAAAATCATTTTTGTAGCCCAAGTTATGACCAAAATACTAAAGGTATGCTGGAAAGTACCTTAAAATGCACCATATTCACTTCCGTTGAGCTTTTGGCCACTTTCTTGCAAGAAATTTGGAATGGTTCCAACACAAAAGTTGTAGCTAATTCACTTAGCTTTCTAAAAATATTCGAGTCACTTCGGGGAGATTCCTATAGTAGGAGTTGTGATCGTGCATTTATACATTAACGTTCGTATAAAGTTCACATCTAATTAGCACTAAATAAAAAGCAATTTTCGAAAATTTCTTTTCATTTTCTAGTAGCCCTATTTGTTAGATTTCCAACGCATCTTGTTTCACTTAAAAATCATTTTTTTTGCCCAAGATATGATCAAAATACTATAGGTATGCCGAAAACTACCTTACAATGCACCACTTTCATTTCCTTTGAGCTTTTGGAACCTTTCTTGCAAGAACTTTGGAATGGTTCTATCATAAAAGTTGTAGATAACTCACTTACCTTTCCAATAACAAAAGATTCGCTTTGTGGAGGTTCCTACATGGGGAGTAGTGATTTGTGCATTTGTACATTAACGTTCATATAAATTTCGCATACAATAGGCCCCAATAAAAAGCACTTTTTGAAATTTCAACTTTTTGAACATTTTGTATACTTTTCCAGTAGCCCTGTGTGTTATCTTTGCAATGCATCTAGTTTCACCTAAAAATCATTTTTGTAGCCGAAGTTATGACCAAAATACTAAAGGTATGCTGGAAAGTACCTCAAAATGCTCCATATTCACTTCCGTTGAGCTCTTGGCCACTTTCTTGCAAGAAATTTGGAATGGTTCCAACACAAAAGTTGTAGCTAATTCAGTTAGCTTTCTAAAAATATTTGAGTCACTTCGGGGAGATTACTACAGTAGGAGTTGTGATCGTGCATTTATACATTAACGTTCGTATAAAATTCACATCTAATTAGCCCTAAATAAAAAGCACTTTTTGAAAATTTCTTTTCATTTTCTAGTAGCCCTATTTGTTAGATTTCCAACGCATCTTGTTTCACTTAAAAATCATTTTTGTAGCCCAAGATATGATCAAAATACTATAGGTATGCCGAAAACTACCTTACAATGCACCATTGTCATTTCCTTTGAGCTTTTGGAACCGTTCTTGCAAGAACTTTGGAATGGTTCTATCATAAAAGTTGTAGCTAACTCACTTACCTTTCCAAAAACAAAAGATTCACTTTGTGGAGGTTCCTACATGGGGAGTAGTGATTTGTGCATTTGTACATTAACGTTCATATAAATTTCGCATACAATAGGCCCCAATAAAAAGCACTTTTTGAAATTTCAACTTTTTTAACATTTTGTATATGTTTCCAGTAGCCCTGTGTGTTAGCTTTCCAATGCATCTAGTTTCACCTAAAAATCATTTTTGTAGCCCAAGTTATGACCAAAATACTAAAGGTATGCTGGAAAGTACCTCAAAATGCACCATATTCACTTCCGTTGAGCTTTTGGCCACTTTCTTGCAAGAAATTTGGAATGGTTCCAAACAAAAGTTGTAGCTAATTCACTTAGCTTTCTAAAAATATTCGAGTCACTTTGGGGAGATTCCTACAGTAGGAGTTGTGATCGTGCATTTATACATTAACGTTCGTATAAAGTTCACATCTAATTAGCCCTAAATAAAAAGCACTTTTTGAAAATTTCTTTTCATTTTCTAGTAGCCCTATGTGTTAGATTTCCAACGCATCTTGTTTCAATTAAAAATCATTTGTTTAGCCCAAGATATGATCAAAATACTATAGGTATGCCGAAAACTACCTTACAATGCACCACTTTTATTTCCTTTGAGCTTTTGGAACCTTTCTTGCAAGAACTTTGAAATGGTTCTATCATAAAAGTTGTAGCTAACTCACTTACCTTTCCAAAAACAAAAGATTCACTTTGTGGAGGTTCCTACATGGGGAGTAGTGATTTGTGCATTTATACATTAACGTTCATATAAATTTCGCATACAATAGGCCCCAATAAAAAGCACTTTTTGAAATTTCAACTTTTTGAACATTTTGTATACGTTTCCAGTAGCCCTGTGTTTTAGCTTTGCAATGCATCTAGTTTCACCTAAAAATCATTTTTGTAGCCCAAGTTATGACCAAAATACTAAAGGTATGCTGGAAAGTACCTTAAAATGCACCATATTCACTTCCGTTGAGCTTTTGGCCACTTTCTTGCAAGAAATTTGGAATGGTTCCAACACAAAAGTTGTAGCTAATTCACTTAGCTTTCTAAAAATATTCGAGTCACTTCGGGGAGATTCCTATAGTAGGAGTTGTGATCGTGCATTTATACATTAACGTTCGTATAAAGTTCACATCTAATTAGCACTAAATAAAAAGCAATTTTTGAAAATTTCTTTTCATTTTCTAGTAGCCCTATTTGTTAGATTTCCAACGCATCTTGTTTCACTTAAAAATCATTTTTTTTGCCCAAGATATGATCAAAATACTATAGGTATGCCGAAAACTACCTTACAATGCACCACTTTCATTTCCTTTGAGCTTTTGGAACCTTTCTTGCAAGAACTTTGGAATGGTTCTATCATAAAAGTTGTAGATAACTCACTTACCTTTCCAATAACAAAAGATTCGCTTTGTGGAGGTTCCTACATGGGGAGTAGTGATTTGTGCATTTGTACATTAACGTTCATATAAATTTCGCATACAATAGGCCCCAATAAAAAGCACTTTTTGAAATTTCAACTTTTTGAACATTTTGTATACTTTTCCAGTAGCCCTGTGTGTTATCTTTGCAATGCATCTAGTTTCACCTAAAAATCATTTTTGTAGCCGAAGTTATGACCAAAATACTAAAGGTATGCTGGAAAGTACCTCAAAATGCTCCATATTCACTTCCGTTGAGCTCTTGGCCACTTTCTTGCAAGAAATTTGGAATGGTTCCAACACAAAAGTTGTAGCTAATTCAGTTAGCTTTCTAAAAATATTTGAGTCACTTCGGGGAGATTACTACAGTAGGAGTTGTGATCGTGCATTTATACATTAACGTTCGTATAAAATTCACATCTAATTAGCCCTAAATAAAAAGCACTTTTTGAAAATTTCTTTTCATTTTCTAGTAGCCCTATTTGTTAGATTTCCAACGCATCTTGTTTCACTTAAAAATCATTTTTTTAGCCCAAGATATGATCAAAATACTATAGGTATGCCGAAAACTACCTTACAATGCACCACTGTCATTTCCTTTGAGCTTTTGGAACCTTTCTTGCAAGAACTTTGGAATGGTTCTATCATAAAAGTTGTAGCTAACTCACTTACCTTTCCAATAACAAAAGATTCACTTTGTGGAGGTTCCTACATGGGGACTAGTGATTTGTGCATTTGTACATTAACGTTCATATAAATTTCGCATACAATAGGCCCCAATAAAAAGCACTTTTTGAAATTTCAACTTTTTGAACATTTTGTATACGTTTCCAGTAGCCCTGTGTTTTAGCTTTGCAATGCATCTAGTTTCACCTAAAAATCATTTTTGTAGCCCAAGTTATGACCAAAATACTAAAGGTATGCTGGAAAGTACCTCAAAATGCACCATATTCACTTCCGTTGAGCTTTTGGCCACTTTCTTGCAAGAAATTTGGAATGGTTCCAACACAAAAGTTGTAGCTAATTCACTTAGCTTTCTAAAAATATTTGAGTCGCTTCGGGGAGATTCCTACAGTAGGAGTTGTGATCGTGCATTTATACATTAACGTTCGTATAAAGTTCACATCTAATTAGCACTAAATAAAAAGCAATTTTTGAAAATCTCTTTAAATTTTCTAGTAGCCCTATGTGTTAGATTTCCAACGCATCTTGTTTCAATTAAAAATCATTTTTTTAGCCCAAGATATGATCAAAATACTATAGGTATGCCGAAAACTACCTTAAAATGCACCACTGTCATTTCCTTTGAGCTTCTGGAACCTTTCTTGCAAGAACTTTGGAATGGTTCTATCATAAAATTTGTAGCTAACTCACTTACCTTTCCAAAAACAAAAGATTCACTTTGTGGAGGTTCCTACATGGGGAGTAGTGATTTGTGCATTTGTACATTAACGTTCATATAAATTTCGCATACAATAGGCCCCAATAAAAAGCACTTTTTGAAATTTCAAGTTTTTGAACATTTTGTATATGTTTCCAGTAGCCCTGTGTGTTAGCTTTGCAATGCATCTAGTTTCACCTAAAAAACATTTTTGTAGCCCAAGTTATGACCAAAATACTAAAGGTATGCTGGAAAGTACCTCAAAATGCACCATATTCACTTCCGTTGAGCTTTTGGCTACTTTCTTGCAAGAAATTTGGAATGGTTCCAACATAAAAGTTGTACCTAATTCACTTAGCTTTCTAAAAATATTCGAGTCACTTCGGGGAGTTTCCTACAGTAGGAGTTGTGATCGTGCATTTATACATTAACGTTCGTATAAAGTTCACATCTAATTAGCCCTAAATAAAAAGCACTTTTTGAAAATTTCTTTTCATTTTCTAGAAGCCCTATTTTTTATCTTTCCAACGTATCTTGTTTCACTTAAAAATCATTTTTTTAGCCCAAGATATGATCAAAATACTATAGGTATGCCGAAAACTACCTTACAATGCACCACTTTCATTTCCTTTGAGCTTTTGGAACCTTTCTTGCAAGAACTTTGGAATGGTTCTATCATAAAAGTTGTAGCTAACTCACTTACCTTTCCAATAACAAAAGATTCGCTTTGTGGAGGTTCCTACATCGGGAGTAGTGATTTGTGCATTTGTACATTAACGTTCATATAAATTTCGCATACAATAGGCCCCAATAAAAAGCACTTTTTGAAATTTCAACTTTTTGAACATTTTGTATACGTTTCCAGTAGCCCTGTGTTTTAGCTTTGCAATGCATCTAGTTTCACCTAAAAATCATTTTTGTAGCCCAAGTTATGACCAAAATACTAAAGGTATGCTGGAAAGTACCTTAAAATGCACCATATTCACTTCCGTTGAGCTTTTGGCCACTTTCTTGCAAGAAATTTGGAATGGTTCCAACACAAAAGTTGTAGCTAATTCACTTAGCTTTCTAAAAATATTCGAGTCACTTCGGGGAGATTCCTACAGTAGGAGTTGTGATCGTGCATTTATACATTAACGTTCGTATAAAGTTCACATCTAATTAGCACTAAATAAAAAGCAATTTTTGAAAATTTCTTTTCATTTTCTAGTAGCCCTATTTGTTAGATTTCCAACGCATCTTGTTTCACTTAAAAATCATTTCTTTAGCCCAAGATATGATAAAAATAATATAGGTATGCCGAAAACTACCTTACAATGCACCACTGTCATTTCCTTTGAGCTTTTGGAACCTTTCTTGCAAGAACTTTGGAATGGTTCTATCATAAAATTTGTAGCTAACTCACTTACCTTTCCAAAAACAAAAGATTCACTTTGTGGAGGTTCCTACACGGGGAGTAGTGATTTGTGCATTTGTACATTAACGTTCATATAAATTTCGCATACAATAGGCCCCAATAAAAAGCCCTTTTTGAAATTTCAACTTTTTGAACATTTTGTATACGTTTCCAGTAGCCCTGTGTGTTAGCTTTGCAATGCATCTAGTTTCACCTAAAAATCATTTTTGTAGCCCAAGTTATGACCAAAATACTAAAGGTATGCTGGAAAGTACCTCATAATGTACCATATTCACTTCCGTTGAGCTTTTGGCCACTTTCTTGCAAGAAATTTGGAATGGTTCCAACACAAAAGTTGTAGCTAATTCACTTAGCTTTCTAAAAATATTCGAGTCACTTCGGGGAGATTCCTACAGTAGGAGTTGTGATCGTGCATTTATACATTAACGTTCGTATAAAGTTCACATCTAATTAGCCCTAATAAAAATCACTTTTTGAAAATTTCTTTTCATTTTCTAGAAGCCCTATTTGTTATCTTTCCAACGTATCTTGTTTCACTTAAAAATCATTTTTTTAGCCCAAGATATGATCAAAATACTATAGGTATGCCGAAAACTACCTTACAATGCACCACTTTCATTTCCTTTGAGCTTTTGGAACCTTTCTTGCAAGAACTTTGGAATGCTTCTATCATAAAAGTTGTAGCTAACTCACTTACCTTTCTAAAAACAAAAGATTCACTTTGTAGAGGTTCCTACATGGGGAGTAGTGATTTGTGCATTTGTACATTAACGTTCATATAAATTTCGCATACAATAGGCCCTAATAAAAAGCACTTTTCAAAATTTCAACTTTTTGAACAATTTGTATCCTTTTCCAGTAACCCTGTGTGTTAGCTTTGCAATGCATCTAGTTTCACCTAAAAAACATTTTTGTAGCCCAAGTTATGACCAAAATACTAAAGGTATGCTGGAAAGTACCTCAAAATGCACCATATTCACTTTCGTTGAGCTTTTGGCCACTTTCTTGCAAGAAATTTGGAATGGTTCCAACACAAAAGTTGTATCTAATTCACTTAGCTTTCTAAAAATATTCGAGTCACTTCGGGGAGATTCCTACAGTAGGAGTTGTGATCGTGCATTTATACATTAACGTTCGTATAAAGTTCACATCTAATTAGCCCTAAATAAAAAGCACTGTTTGAAAATTTCTTTTCATTTTCTAGTAGCCCTACGTGCTAGCTTTCCAACGCATCATGTTTCACTTAAAAATCATTTTGTTAGCCCAAGATATGATTAAAATAATAAAGGTATGCCGAAAACTACCTTACAATGCACCACTGTCATTTCCTTTGAGCTTTTGGAACCTTTCTTGCAAGAACTTTGGAATCGTTCTATCACAAAAGTTGTAGCTAACTCACTTACCTTTCCAAAAACAAAATATTCACTTTGTGGAGGTTCCTACATGGGGAGTAGTGATTTGTGCATTTGAACATTAACGTTCATATAAATTTCGCATACAATAGGACCCAATAAAAAGCACTTTTCAAAATTTCAACTTTTTGAACATTTTGTATCCTTTTCTAGTAGCCCTGTGTGTTAGCTTTGCAATGCATCTAGTTTCACCTAAAAATCATTTTTGTAGCCCAAGTTATGACCAAAATACTAAAGGTATGCTGGAAAGTACCTCATAATGCACCATATTCACTTCCGTTGAGCTTTTGGCCACTTTCTTGCAAGAAATTTGGAATGGTTCCAACACAAAAGTTGTAGCTAATTCACTTAGCTTTCTAAAAATATTCGAGTCACTTCGGGGAGATTCCTACAGTAGGAGTTGTGATCGTGCATTTATACATTAACGTTCGTATAAAGTTCACATCTAATTAGCCCAAATAAAAAGCACTTTTTCAAAATTTCTTTTCATTTTCTAGAAGCCCTATTTGTTATCTTTCCAACGTATCTTGTTTCACTTAAAAATTATTTTTTTAGCCCAAGATATGATCAAAATACTATAGGTATGCCGAAAACTACCTTACAATGCACCACATTCATTTCCTTTGAGCTTTTGGAACCTTTCTTGCAAGAACTTTGGAATGGTTCTATCATAAAAGTTGTAGCTAACTCACTTACCTTTCCAAAAACAAAAGATTCACTTTGTGGAGGTTCCTACATGGGGAGTAGTGATTTGTGCATTTGTACATTAACGTTCATATAAATTTCGCATACAATAGGCCCCAATGAAAAGAACTTTTTAAAATTTCAACTTTTTGAACATTTTGTATGCTTTTCCAGTAGCCCTGTGTGTTATCTTTGCAATGCATCTAGTTTCACCTAAAAATCATTTTTGTAGCCGAAGTTATGACCAAAATACTAAAGGTATGCTGGAAAGTACCTCAAAATGCACCATATTCAATTCCGTTGAGCTTTTGGCCACTTTCTTGCAAGAAATTTGGAATGGTTCCAATACAAAAGATGTAGCTAATTCACTTAGCTTTCTAAAAATATTCGAGTCACTTTGGGGAGATTCCTACAGGTGGAGTTGTGATCGTGCATTTATACATTAACATTCGTATAAAGTTCACATCTAATTAGCCCTAAATAAAAAGCACTTTTTGAAAATTTCTTTTCATTTTCTAGTAGCCCTATGTGTTAGATTTCCAACGCATCTTGTTTCACTTAAAAATCATTTATTTAGCCAAAGATATGATCAAAATACTATAGGTATGCCGAAAACTACCTTACAATGCACCACTGTCATTTCCTTTGAGCTTTTGGAACCTTTCTTGCAAGAACTTTGGAATGGTTCTATCATAAAAGTTGTAGCTAACTCACTTACCTTTCCAAAAACAAAAGATTCACTTTGTGGAGGTTCCTACATGGGGAGTAGTGATTTGTACATTTGTACATTAACGTTCATATAAATTTCGCATACAATAGGCCCCAATAAAAAGCACTTTTTGAAATTTCAACGTTTCGAACATTTTGTATATTTGTATACGTTTCCAGTAGTCCTGTGTGTTAGCTTTGCAATGCATCTAGTTTCACCTAAAAATCATTTTTGTAGCCCAAGTTATGACCAAAATACTAAAGGTATGTTGGAAAGTACCTCAAAATGCACCATATTCACTTCCGTTGAGCTTTTGGCCACTTTCTTGCAAGAAATTTGGAATGGTTCCAACATAAAAGTTGTAGCTAATTCACTTAGCTTTCTAAAAATATTCGAGTCACTTCGGGGAGATTCCTACAGTAGGAGTTGTGATCGTGCATTTATACATTAACGTTCGTATAAAGTTCACATCTAATTAGCACTAAATAAAAAGCAATTTTTGAAAATTTCTTTTCATTTTCTAGTAGCCCTATTTGTTAGATTTCCAACGCATCTTGTTTCACTTAAAAATCATTTTTTTTGCCCAAGATATGATCAAAATACTATAGGTATGCCGAAAACTACCTTACAATGCACCACTTTCATTTCCTTTGAGCTTTTGGAACCTTTCTTGCAAGAACTTTGGAATGGTTCTATCATAAAAGTTGTAGATAACTCACTTACCTTTCCAATAACAAAAGATTCGCTTTGTGGAGGTTCCTACATGGGGAGTAGTGATTTGTGCATTTGTACATTAACGATCATATAAATTTCGCATACAATAGGCCCCAATAAAAAGCACTTTTCAAAATTTCAACTTTTTGAACAATTTGTATCCTTTTCCAGTAGCCCTGTGTGTTAGCTTTGCAATGCATCTAGTTTCACCTAAAAATCATTTTTGTAGCCGAAGTTATGACCAAAATACTAAAGGTATGCTGGAAAGTACCTCAAAATGCACCATATTCAATTCCGTTGAGCTTTTGGCCACTTTCTTGCAAGAAATTTGGAATGGTTCCAATACAAAAGTTGTAGCTAATTCACTTAGCTTTCTAAAAATATTCGAGTCACTTTGGGGAGATTCCTACAGGTGGAGTTGTGATAGTGCATTTATACATTAACATTCGTATAAAGTTCACATCTAATTAGCCCTAAATAAAAAGCACTTTTTGAAAATTTCTTTTCATTTTCTAGTAGCCCTATGTGTTAGATTTCCAACGCATCTTGTTTCACTTAAAAATCATTTATTTAGCCAAAGATATGATCAAAATACTATAGGTATGCCGAAAACTACCTTACAATGCACCACTGTCATTTCCTTTGAGCTTTTGGAACCTTTCTTGCAAGAACTTTGGAATGGTTCTATCATAAAAGTTGTAGCTAACTCACTTACCTTTCCAAAAACAAAAGATTCACTTTGTGGAGGTTCCTACATGGGGAGTAGTGATTTGTACATTTGTACATTAACGTTCATATAAATTTCGCATACAATAGGCCCCAATAAAAAGCACTTTTTGAAATTTCAACGTTTCGAACATTTTGTATATTTGTATACGTTTCCAGTAGTCCTGTGTGTTAGCTTTGCAATGCATCTAGTTTCACCTAAAAATCATTTTTGTAGCCCAAGTTATGACCAAAATACTAAAGGTATGTTGGAAAGTACCTCAAAATGCACCATATTCACTTCCGTTGAGCTTTTGGCCACTTTCTTGCAAGAAATTTGGAATGGTTCCAACATAAAAGTTGTAGCTAATTCACTTAGCTTTCTAAAAATATTCGAGTCACTTCGGGGAGATTCCTACAGTAGGAGTTGTGATCGTGCATTTATACATTAACGTTCGTATAAAGTTCACATCTAATTAGCACTAAATAAAAAGCAATTTTTGAAAATTTCTTTTCATTTTCTAGTAGCCCTATTTGTTAGATTTCCAACGCATCTTGTTTCACTTAAAAATCATTTTTTTTGCCCAAGATATGATCAAAATACTATAGGTATGCCGAAAACTACCTTACAATGCACCACTTTCATTTCCTTTGAGCTTTTGGAACCTTTCTTGCAAGAACTTTGGAATGGTTCTATCATAAAAGTTGTAGATAACTCACTTACCTTTCCAATAACAAAAGATTCGCTTTGTGGAGGTTCCTACATGGGGAGTAGTGATTTGTGCATTTGTACATTAACGATCATATAAATTTCGCATACAATAGGCCCCAATAAAAAGCACTTTTCAAAATTTCAACTTTTTGAACAATTTGTATCCTTTTCCAGTAGCCCTGTGTGTTAGCTTTGCAATGCATCTAGTTTCACCTAAAGAACATTTTTGTAGCCCAAGTTATGACCAAAATACTAAAGGTATGCTGGAAAGTACCTCAAAATGCACCATATTCACTTTCCTTGAGCTTTTGGCCACTTTCTTGCAAGAAATTTGGAATGGTTCCAACACAAAAGTTGTATCTAATTCACTTAGCTTTCTAAAAATATTCGAGTCACTTCGGGGAGATTCCTACAGTAGGAGTTGTGATCGTGCATTTATACATTAACGTTCGTATAAAGTTCACATCTAATTAGCCCTAAATAAAAAGCACTGATTGAAAATTTCTTTTCATTTTCTAGTAGCCCTACGTGTTAGCTTTCCAACGCATCTTGTTTCACTTAAAAATCATTTTTTTAGCCCAAGATATGATTAAAATACTAAAGGTATGCCGAAAACTACCTTACAATGCACCACTGTCATTTCCTTTGAGCTTTTGGAACCTTTCTTGCAAGAACTTTGGAATGGTTCTATCAAAAAAGTTGTAGCTAACTCACTTACCTTTCCAAAAACAAAAGATTCACTTTGTGGAGGTTCCTACATGGGGATTAGTGATTTGTGCATTTGTACATTAACGATCATATAAATTTCGCATACAATAGGCCCCAATAAAAAGCACTTTTCAAAATTTCAACTTTTTGAACAATTTGTATCCTTTTCCAGTAGCCCTGTGTGTTAGCTTTGCAATGCATCTAGTTTCACCTAAAAAACATTTTTGTAGCCCAAGTTATGACCAAAATACTAAAGGTATGCTGGAAAGTACCTCAAAATGCACCATATTCACTTTCGTTGAGCTTTTGGCCACTTTCTTGCAAGAAATTTGGAATGGTTCCAACACAAAAGTTGTATCTAATTCACTTAGCTTTCTAAAAATATTCGAGTCACTTCGGGGAGATTCCTACAGTAGGAGTTGTGATCGTGCATTTATACATTAACGTTCGTATAAAGTTCACATCTAATTAGCCCTAAATAAAAAGCACTGTTTGAAAATTTCTTTTCATTTTCTAGTAGCCCTACGTGTTAGCTTTCCAACGCATCTTGTTTCACTTAAAAATCATTTTTTTAGCCCAAGATATGATAAAAATACTAAAGGTATGCCGAAAACTACCTTACAATGCACCACTGTCATTTCCTTTGAGCTTTTGGAACCTTTCTTGCAAGAACTTTGGAATGGTTCTATCACAAAAGTTGTAGCTAACTCACTTACCTTTCCAAAAACAAAAGATTCACTTTGTGGAGGTTCCTACATGGGGATTAGTGATTTGTGCATTTGTACATTAACGATCATATAAATTTCGCATACAATAGGCCCCAATAAAAAGCACTTTTCAAAATTTCAACTTTTTGAACAATTTGTATCCTTTTCCAGTAGCCCTGTGTGTTAGCTTTGCAATGCATCTAGTTTCACCTAAAAAACATTTTTGTAGCCCAAGTTATGACCAAAATACTAAAGGTATGCTGGAAAGTACCTCAAAATGCACCATATTCACTTTCGTTGAGCTTTTGGCCACTTTCTTTCAAGAAATTTGGAATGGTTCCAACACAAAAGTTGTATCTAATTCACTTAGCTTTCTAAAAATATTCGAGTCACTTCGGGGAGATTCCTACAGTAGGAGTTGTGATCGTGCATTTATACATTAACGTTCGTATAAAGTTCATATCTAGTTAGCCCTAAATAAAAACCACTTTTTGAAAATTTCTTTTCCTTTTCTAGTAGCCCTATGTGTTAGCTTTCCAACGCATCTTGTTTCACTTAAAAATCATTTTTTTAGCCCAAGATATGATCAAAATACTATAAGTATGCCGAAAACTACCTTACAATGCACCACTGTCATTTCCTTTGGGCTTTTGGAACCTTTCTTGCAAGAACTTTGGAATGGTTCTATCAAAAAAGTTGTAGCTAACTCACTTACCTTTCCAAAAACAAAAGATTCACTTTGTGGAGGTTCCTACATGGGGATTAGTGATTTGTGCATTTGTACATTAACGATCATATAAATTTCGCATACAATAGGCCCCAATAAAAAGCACTTTTCAAAATTTCAACTTTTTGAACAATTTGTATCCTTTTCCAGTAGCCCTGTGTGTTAGCTTTGCAATGCATCTAGTTTCACCTAAAAAACATTTTTGTAGCCCAAGTTATGACCAAAATACTAAAGGTATGCTGGAAAGTACCTCAAAATGCACCATATTCACTTTCGTTGAGCTTTTGGCCACTTTCTTGCAAGAAATTTGGAATGGTTCCAACACAAAAGTTGTATCTAATTCACTTAGCTTTCTAAAAATATTCGAGTCACTTCGGGGAGATTCCTACAGTAGGAGTTGTGATCGTGCATTTATACATTAACGTTCGTACAAAGTTCACATCTAATTAGCCCTAAATAAAAAGCACTGTTTGAAAATTTCTTTTCATTTTCTAGTAGCCCTACGTGTTAGCTTTCCAACGCATCTTGTTTCACTTAAAAATCATTTTTTTAGCCCAAGATATGATAAAAATACTAAAGGTATGCCGAAAACTACCTTACAATGCACCACTGTCATTTCCTTTGAGCTTTTGGAACCTTTCTTGCAAGAACTTTGGAATGGTTCTATCACAAAAGTTGTAGCTAACTCACTTACCTTTCCAAAAACAAAAGATTCACTTTGTGGAGGTTCCTACATGGGGATTAGTGATTTGTGCATTTGTACATTAACGATCATATAAATTTCGCATACAATAGGCCCCAATAAAAAGCACTTTTCAAAATTTCAACTTTTTGAACAATTTGTATCCTTTTCCAGTAGCCCTGTGTGTTAGCTTTGCAATGCATCTAGTTTCACCTAAAAAACATTTTTGTAGCCCAAGTTATGACCAAAATACTAAAGGTATGCTGGAAAGTACCTCAAAATGCACCATATTCACTTTCGTTGAGCTTTTGGCCACTTTCTTTCAAGAAATTTGGAATGGTTCCAACACAAAAGTTGTATCTAATTCACTTAGCTTTCTAAAAATATTCGAGTCACTTCGGGGAGATTCCTACAGTAGGAGTTGTGATCGTGCATTTATACATTAACGTTCGTATAAAGTTCATATCTAGTTAGCCCTAAATAAAAACCACTTTTTGAAAATTTCTTTTCCTTTTCTAGTAGCCCTATGTGTTAGCTTTCCAACGCATCTTGTTTCACTTAAAAATCATTTTTTTAGCCCAAGATATGATCAAAATACTATAAGTATGCCGAAAACTACCTTACAATGCACCACTGTCATTTCCTTTGGGCTTTTGGAACCTTTCTTGCAAGAACTTTGGAATGGTTCTATCAAAAAAGTTGTAGCTAACTCACTTACCTTTCCAAAAACAAAAGATTCACTTTGTGGAGGTTCCTACATGGGGATTAGTGATTTGTGCATTTGTACATTAACGATCATATAAATTTCGCATACAATAGGCCCCAATAAAAAGCACTTTTCAAAATTTCAACTTTTTGAACAATTTGTATCCTTTTCCAGTAGCCCTGTGTGTTAGCTTTGCAATGCATCTAGTTTCACCTAAAAAACATTTTTGTAGCCCAAGTTATGACCAAAATACTAAAGGTATGCTGGAAAGTACCTCAAAATGCACCATATTCACTTTCGTTGAGCTTTTGGCCACTTTCTTGCAAGAAATTTGGAATGGTTCCAACACAAAAGTTGTATCTAATTCACTTAGCTTTCTAAAAATATTCGAGTCACTTCGGGGAGATTCCTACAGTAGGAGTTGTGATCGTGCATTTATACATTAACGTTCGTACAAAGTTCACATCTAATTAGCCCTAAATAAAAAGCACTGTTTGAAAATTTCTTTTCATTTTCTAGTAGCCCTACGTGTTAGCTTTCCAACGCATCTTGTTTCACTTAAAAATCATTTTTTTAGCCCAAGATATGATAAAAATACTAAAGGTATGCCGAAAACTACCTTACAATGCACCACTGTCATTTCCTTTGAGCTTTTGGAACCTTTCTTGCAAGAACTTTGGAATGGTTCTATCACAAAAGTTGTAGCTAACTCACTTACCTTTCCAAAAACAAAATATTCACTTTGTGGAGGTTCCTACATGGGGAGTAGTGATTTGTGCATTTGAACATTAACGTTCATATAAATTTCGCATACAATAGGACCCAATAAAAAGCACTTTTCAAAATTTCAACTTTTTGAACATTTTGTATCCTTTTCCAGTAGCCCTGTGTGTTAGCTTTGCAATGCATCTAGTTTCACCTAAAAATCATCTTTGTAGCCCAAGTTATGACCAAAATACTAAAGGTATGCTGGAAAGTACCTCAAAATGCACCATATTAAATTCCGTTGAGCTTTTGGCCACTTTCTTGCAAGAAATTAGGAATGGTTCCAACATAAAAGTTGTATCTAATTCACTTAGCTTTCTAAAAATATTCGAGTCACTTCGGGGAGATTCCTACAGTAGGAGTTGTGATCGTGCATTTATACATTAACGTTCGTATAAAGTTCACATCTAATTAGCCCTAAATAAAAAGCACTGTTTGAAAATTTCTTTTCATTTTCTAGTATCCCTACGTGTTAGCTTTCCAACGCATCTTGTTTCACTTAAAAATCATTTTTTTAGCCCAAGATATGATTAAAATACTAAAGGTATGCCGTAAACTACCTTACAATGCACCACTGTCATTTCCTTTGAGCTTTTGGAACCTTTCTTGCAAGAACTTTGGAATGGTTCTATCACAAAAGTTGCAGCTAACTAAATTACCTTTCCAAAAACAAAATATTCACTTTGTGGAGGTTCCTACATGGGGAGTAGTGATTTGTGCATTTGTACATTAACGTTCATATAAATTTCGCATACAATAGGACCCAATAAAAAGCACTTTTCAAAATTTCAACTTTTTGAACATTTTGTATCCTTTTCCAGTAGCCCTGTGTGTTAGCTTTGCAATGCATCTAGTTTCACCTAAAAATCATTTTTGTAGCCCAAGTTATGACCAAAATACTAAAGGTATGCTGGAAAGTACCTCAAAATGCACCATATTCAATTCCGTTGAGCTTTTGGCCACTTTCTTGCAAGAAATTAGGAATGGTTCCAACACAAAAGTTGTAGCTAATTCACTTAGCTTTCTAAAAATATTCGAGTTACTTTGGGGAGATTCCTACAGTAGGAGTTGTGATCGTTCATTTATACATTAACGTTCGTATAAAGTTCACATCTAATTAGCCTTAAATAAAGCACTTTTTGAAATTTTCTTTTCATTTTCTAGTAGCCCTATGTGTTAGCTTTCCAACGCATCTTGTTTCACTTAAAAATCATTTTTTTAGCCCAAGATATGATCAAAATACTATAAGTATGCCGAAAACTACCTTACAATGCACCACTGTCATTTCCTTTAGGCTTTTGGAACCTTTCTTGCAAGAACTTTGGAATGGTTCTATCAAAAAAGTTGTAGCTAACTCACTTACCTTTCCAAAAACAAAAGATTCACTTTGTGGAGGTTCCTACATGGGGATTAGTGATTTGTGCATTTGTACATTAACGATCATATAAATTTCGCATACAATAGGCCCCAATAAAAAGCACTTTTTAAAATTTAAACTTTTTGAACATTTTGTATCCTTTTCCAGTAGCCCTGTGTGTTAGCTTTGCAATGCATCTAGTTTCACCTAAAAATCATTTTTGTAGCCCAAGTTATGACCAAAATACTAAAGGTATGCTGGAAAGTACCTCAAAATGCACCATATTCACTTCCGTTGAGCTTTTGGCCACTTTCTTGCAAGAAATTTGAAATGGTTCCAACACAAAAGTTGTAGCTAATTCACTTAGCTTTCTAAAACTATTCGAGTCACTTCGGGAAGATTCCTACAGTAGGAGTTGTGATCGTGCATTTATACATTAACGTTCGTATAAAGTTCACATCTAATTAGCCCTAAATAAAAAGCACTTTTTGAAAATTTCTTTTCATTTTCTAGTAGCCCTATGTGTTAGATTTCCAACGCATCTTGTTTCACTTAAAAATCATTTTTTTAGCCCAAGATATGATCAAAATAATATAGGTATGCCGAAAACTACCTTAAAATGCACCACTGTCATTTCCTTTGAGCTTTTGGAACCTTTCTTGCAAGAACTTTGGAATGGTTCTATCATAAAATTTGTAGCTAACTCACTTACCTTTCCAAAAACAAAAGATTCACTTTGTGGAGGTTCCTACACGGGGAGTAGTGATTTGTGCATTTGTACATTAACGTTCATATAAATTTCGCATACAATAGGCCCCAATAAAAAGCACTTTTTAAAATTTCAACTTTTTGAACATTTTGTTTGCTTTTCCAGTAGCCCTGTGTGTTATCTTTGCAATGCATCTAGTTTCACCTAAAAATCATTTTTGTAGCCGAAGTTATGACCAAAATACTAAAGGTATGCTGGAAAGTACCTCAAAATGCACCATATTCAATTCCGTTGAGCTTTTGGCCACTTTCTTGCAAGAAATTTGGAATGGTTCCAACACAAAAGTTGTAGCTAATTCACTTAGCTTTCTAAAAACATTCGAGTCACTTCGGGGAGATTCCTACAGGTGGAGTTGTGATCGTGCATTTATGCATTAACATTCGTATAAAGTTCACATCTAATTAGCCCTAAATAAAAAGCACTTTTTGAAAAGTTCTTTTCATTTTCTAGTAGCCCTACGTGTTAGCTTTCCAATGCATCTTGTTTCACTTAAAAATCATTTTTTTAGCCCAAGATATGATTAAAATACTAAAGGTATGCCGAAAACTACCTTACAATGCACCACTGTCATTTCCTTTGAGCTTTTGGAACCTTTCTTGCAAGAACTTTGGAATGGTTCTATCACAAAAGTTGTAGCTAACTCACTTACCTTTCCAAAAACAAAATATACACTTTGTGGAGGTTCCTACATGGGGAGTAGTGATTTGTGCATTTGTACATTAACGTTCATATAAATTTCGCATACAATAGGCCCCAATAAAAAGCACTTTTCAAAATTTCAACTTTTTGAACATTTTGTATACGTTTCCAGTAGCCCTGTGTGTTAGCTTTGCAATGCATCTAGTTTCACCTAAAAATCATTTTTGTAGCCCAAGTTATGACCAAAATACTCAAGGTATGCTGGAAAGTACCTCAAAATGCACCATATTCAATTCCATTGAGCTTTTGGCCACTTTCTTGCAAGAAATTAGGAATGGTACCAACACAAAAGTTGTATCTAATTCACTTAGCTTTCTAAAAATATTCGAGTCACTTCGGGGAGATTCCTACAGTAGGAGTTGTGATCGTGCATTTATACATTAACGTTCGTATAAAGTTCACATCTAATTAGCCCTAAATAAAAAGCACTGTTTGAAAATTTCTTTTCATTTTCTAGTAGCCCTACGTGTTAGCTTTCCAACGCATCTTGTTTCACTTAAAAATCATTTTTTTAGCCCAAGATATGATTAAAATACTAAAGGTATGCCGAAAACTACCTTACAATGCACCACTGTCATTTCCTTTGAGCTTTTGGAACCTTTCTTGCAAGAACTTTGGAATGGTTCTATCACAAAAGTTGTAGCTAACTAAATTACCTTTCCAAAAACAAAATATTCACTTTGTGGAGGTTCCTACATGGGGAGTAGTGATTTGTGCATTTGTACATTAACGTTCATATAAATTTCGCATACAATAGGACCCAATAAAAAGCACTTTTCAAAATTTCAACTTTTTGAACATTTTGTATCCTTTTCCAGTAGCCCTGTGTGTTAGCTTTGCAATGCATCTAGTTTCACCTAAAAATCATTTTTGTAGCCCAAGTTATGACCAAAATACTAAAGGTATGCTGGAAAGTACCTCAAAATGCACCATATTCAATTCCGTTGAGCTTTTGGCCAATTTCTTGCAAGAAATTAGGAATAATTCCAACACAAAAGTTGTAGCTAATTCACATAGCTTTCTAAAAATATTCGAGTTACTTCGGGGAGATTCCTACAGTAGGAGTTGTGATCGTTCATTTATACATTAACGTTCGTATAAAGTTCACATCTAATTAGCCTTAAATATAAAACACTTTTTGAAATTTTCTTTTCATTTTCTAGTAGCCCTATGTGTTAGTTTTCCAACGCATCTTGTTTCACTTAAAAATCATTTTTTTAGCCCAAGATATGATCAAAATACTATAAGTATGCCGAAAACTACCTTACAATGCACCACTATCATTTCCTTTGGGCTTTTGGAACCTTTCTTGCAAGAACTTTGGAATGGTTCTATCAAAAAAGTTGTAGCTAACTCACTTACCTTTCCAAAAACAAAAGATTCACTTTGTGGAGGTTCCTACATGGGGATTAGTGATTTGTGCATTTGTACATTAACGATCATATAAATTTCGCATACAATAGGCCCCAATAAAAAGCACTTTTTAAAATTTAAACTTTTTGAAAGTTTTGTATCCTTTTCCAGTAGCCCTGTGTGTTAGCTTTGCAATGCATCTAGTTTCACCTAAAAATCATTTTTGTAGCCCAAGTTATGACCAAAATACTAAAGGTATGCTGGAAAGTACCTCAAAATGCACCATATTCACTTCCGTTGAGCTTTTGGCCACTTTCTTGCAAGAAATTTGGAATGGTTCCAACACAAAAGTTGTAGCTAATTCACTTAGCTTTCTAAAACTATTCGAGTCACTTCGGGAAGATTCCTACAGTAGGAGTTGTGATCGTGCATTTATACATTAACGTTCGTATAAAGTTCACATCTAATTAGCCCTAAATAAAAAGCACTTTTTGAAAATTTCTTTTCATTTTCTAGTAGCCCTATGTGTTAGATTTCCAACGCATCTTGTTTCACTTAAAAATCATTTTTTTAGCCCAAGATATGATCAAAATAATATAGGTATGCCGAAAACTACCTTACAATGCACCACTGTCATTTCCTTTGAGCTTTTGGAACCTTTCTTGCAAGAACTTTGGAATGGTTCTATCATAAAATTTGTAGCTAACTCACTTACCTTTCCAAAAACAAAAGATTCACTTTGTGGAGGTTCCTACACGGGGAGTAGTGATTTGTGCATTTGTACATTAACGTTCATATAAATTTCGCATACAATAGGCCCCAATAAAAAGCACTTTTTAAAATTTCAACTTTTTGAACATTTTGTTTGCTTTTCCAGTAGCCCTGTGTGTTATCTTTGCAATGCATCTAGTTTCACCTAAAAATCATTTTTGTAGCCGAAGTTATGACCAAAATACTAAAGGTATGCTGGAAAGTACCTCAAAATACACCATATTCAATTCCGTTGAGCTTTTGGCCACTTTCTTGCAAGAAATTTGGAATGGTTCCAACAGAAAAGTTGTAGCTAATTCACTTAGCTTTCTAAAAATATTCGAGTCACTTCGGGGAGATTCCTACAGGTGGAGTTGTGATCGTGCATTTATACATTAACATTCGTATAAAGTTCACATCTAATTAGCCCTAAATAAAAAGCACTTTTTGAAAAGTTCTTTTCATTTTCTAGTAGCCCTACGTGTTAGCGTTCCAATGCATCTTGTTTCACTTAAAAATCATTTTTTTAGCCCAAGATATGATTAAAATACTAAAGGTATGCCGAAAACTACCTTACAATGCACCACTGTCATTTCCTTTGAGCTTTTGGAACCTTTCTTGCAAGAACTTTGGAATGGTTCTATCACAAAAGTTGTAGCTAACTAAATTACCTTTCCAAAAACAAAATATTCACTTTGTGGAGGTTCCTACATGGGGAGTAGTGATTTGTGCATTTGTACATTAACGTTCATATAAATTTCGCATACAATAGGCCCCAATAAAAAGCACTTTTCAAAATTTCAACTTTTTGAACATTTTGTATACGTTTCCAGTAGCCCTGTGTGTTAGCTTTGCAATGCATCTAGTTTCACCTAAAAATCATTTTTGTAGCCCAAGTTATGACCAAAATACTAAAGGTATGCTGGAAAGTACCTCAAAATGCACCATATTCAATTCCATTGAGCTTTTGGCCACTTTCTTGCAAGAAATTAGGAATGGTACCAACACAAAAGTTGTATCTAATTCACTTAGCTTTCTAAAAATATTCGAGTCCCTTCGGGGAGATTCCTACAGTAGGAGTTGTGATCGTGCATTTATACATTAACGTTCGTATAAAGTTCATATCTAATTAGCCCTAAATAAAAAGCACTGTTTGAAAATTTCTTTTCATTTTCTAGTAGCCCTACGTGTTAGCTTTCCAACGCATCTTGTTTCACTTAAAAATCATTTTTTTAGCCCAAGATATGATTAAAATACTAAAGGTATGCCGAAAACTACCTTACAATGCACCACTGTCATTTCCTTTGAGCTTTTGGAACCTTTCTTGCAAGAACTTTGGAATGGTTCTATCACAAAAGTTGTAGCTAACTCACTTACCTTTCCAAAAACAAAATATTCACTTTGTGGAGGTTCCTACATGGGGAGTAGTGATTTGTGCATTTGTACATTAACGTTCATATAAATTTCGCATACAATAGGCCCCAATAAAAAGCACTTTTTAAAATTTATACTTTTTGAACATTTTGTTTGCTTTTCCAGTAGCCCTGTGTGTTATCTTTGCAATGCATCTAGTTTCACCTAAAAATCATTTTTGTAGCCGAAGTTATGACCAAAATACTAAAGGTATGCTGGAAAGTACCTCAAAATACACCATATTCAATTCCGTTGAGCTTTTGGCCACTTTCTTGCAAGAAATTTGGAATGGTTCCAACAGAAAAGTTGTAGCTAATTCACTTAGCTTTCTAAAAATATTCGAGTCACTTCGGGGAGATTCCTACAGGTGGAGTTGTGATCGTGCATTTATACATTAACATTCGTATAAAGTTCACATCTAATTAGCCCTAAATAAAAAGCACTTTTTGAAAAGTTCTTTTCATTTTCTAGTAGCCCTACGTGTTAGCGTTCCAATGCATCTTGTTTCACTTAAAAATCATTTTTTTAGCCCAAGATATGATTAAAATACTAAAGGTATGCCGAAAACTACCTTACAATGCACCACTGTCATTTCCTTTGAGCTTTTGGAACCTTTCTTGCAAGAACTTTGGAATGGTTCTATCACAAAAGTTGTAGCTAACTAAATTACCTTTCCAAAAACAAAATATTCACTTTGTGGAGGTTCCTACATGGGGAGTAGTGATTTGTGCATTTGTACATTAACGTTCATATAAATTTCGCATACAATAGGCCCTAATAAAAAGCACTTTTCAAAATTTCAACTTTTTGAACATTTTGTATACGTTTCCAGTAGCCCTGTGTGTTAGCTTTGCAATGCATCTAGTTTCACCTAAAAATCATTTTTGTAGCCCAAGTTATGACCAAAATACTAAAGGTATGCTGGAAAGTACCTCAAAATGCACCATATTCAATTCCATTGAGCTTTTGGCCACTTTCTTGCAAGAAATTAGGAATGGTACCAACACAAAAGTTGTATCTAATTCACTTAGCTTTCTAAAAATATTCGAGTCCCTTCGGGGAGATTCCTACAGTAGGAGTTGTGATCGTGCATTTATACATTAACGTTCGTATAAAGTTCACATCTAATTAGCCCTAAATAAAAAGCACTGTTTGAAAATTTCTTTTCATTTTCTAGTAGCCCTACGTGTTAGCTTTCCAACGCATCTTGTTTCACTTAAAAATCATTTTTTTAGCCCAAGATATGATTAAAATACTAAAGGTATGCCGAAAACTACCTTACAATGCACCACTGTCATTTCCTTTGAGCTTTTGGAACCTTTCTTGCAAGAACTTTGGAATGGTTCTATCACAAAAGTTGTAGCTAACTCACTTACCTTTCCAAAAACAAAATATTCACTTTGTGGAGGTTCCTACATGGGGAGTAGTGATTTGTGCATTTGTACATTAACGTTCATATAAATTTCGCATACAATAGGCCCCAATAAAAAGCACTTTTTAAAATTTATACTTTTTGAACATTTTGTTTGCTTTTCCAGTAGCCCTGTGTGTTATCTTTGCAATGCATCTAGTTTCACCTAAAAATCATTTTTGTAGCCGAAGTTATGACCAAAATACTAAAGGTATGCTGGAAAGTACCTCAAAATGCACCATATTCAATTCCGTTGAGCTTTTGGCCACTTTCTTGCAAGAAATTTGGAATAGTTCCAACATAAAAGTTGTAGCTAATTCACTTAGCTTTCTAAAAATATTCGAGTCACTTCGGGGAGATTCCTACAGGTGGAGTTGTGATCGTGCATTTATACATTAACATTCGTATAAAGTTCACATCTAATTAGCCCTAAATAAAAAGCACTTTTTGAAAATTTCTTTTCATTTTCTAGTAGCCCTACGTGTTAGCTTTCCAACGCATCTTGTTTCACTTAAAAATCATTTTTTTAGCCCAAGATATGATTAAAATACTAAAGGTATGCCGAAAACTACCTTACAATGCACCACTTTCATTTCCTTTGAGCTTTTGGAACCTTTCTTGCAAGAACTTTGGAATGGTTCTATCACAAAAGTTGTAGCTAACTCACTTACCTTTCCAAAAACAAAATATTCACTTTGTGGAGGTTCCTACATGGGGAGTAGTGATTTGTGCATTTGTACATTAACGTTCATATAAATTTCGCATACAATAGGACCCAATAAAAAGCACTTTTCAAAATTTCAACTTTTTGAACATTTTGTATCCTTTTCCAGTAGCACCATATTCAATTCCGTTGAGCTTTTGGCCACTTTCTTGCAAGAAATTAGGAATGGTTCCAACACAAAAGTTGTAGCTAATTCACTTAGCTTTCTAAAAATATTCGAGTTACTTCGGGGAGATTCCTACAGTAGGAGTTGTGATCGTGCATTTATACATTAACGTTCGTATAAAGTTCACATCGAATTAGCCTTAAATATAAAGCACTTTTTGAAATTTTCTTTTCATTTTCTAGTAGCCCTATGTGTTAGCTTTCCAACGCATCTTGTTTCACTTAAAAATCATTTTTTTAGCCCAAGATATGATCAAAATACTATAAGTATGCCGAAAACTACCTTACAATGCACCACTGTCATTTCCTTTGAGCTTTTGGAACCTTTCTTGCAAGAACTTTGGAATGGTTCTATCATAAAATTTGTAGCTAACTCACTTACCTTTCCAAAAACAAAAGATTCACTTTGTGGAGGTTCCTACACGGGGAGTAGTGATTTGTGCATTTGTACATTAACGTTCATATAAATTTCGCATACAATAGGCCCCAATAAAAAGCCCTTTTTGAAATTTCAACTTTTTGAACATTTTGTATACGTTTCCAGTAGTCCTGTGTGTTAGCTTTGCAATGCATCTAGTTTCACCTAAAAATCATTTTTGTAGCCCAAGTTATGACCAAAATACTAAAGGTATGCTGGAAAGTACCTCAAAATGCACCATATTCACTTCCGTTGAGCTTTTGGCCACTTTCTTGCAAGAAATTTGGAATGGTTCCAACACAAAAGTTGTAGCTAATTCACTTAGCTTTCTAAAAATATTCGAGTCACCTCAGGGAGATTCCTACAGTAGGAGTTGTGATCGTGCATTTATACATTAACGTTCGTATAAAGTTCACATCTAATTAGCCCTAAATAAAAAGCACTTTTTGAAAATTTCTTTTCATTTTCTAGTAACCCTATGTGTTAGATTTCCAACGCATCTTGTTTCACTTAAAAATCATTTTTTTAGCCCAAGATATGATCAAAATAATATAGGTATGCCGAAAACTACCTTACAATGCACCACTGTCATTTCCTTTGAGCTTTTGGAACCTTTCTTGCAAGAACTTTGGAATGGTTCTATCATAAAATTTGTAGCTAACTCACTTACCTTTCCAAAAACAAAAGATTCACTTGGTGGAGGTTCCTACACGGGGAGTAGTGATTTGTGCATTTGTACATTAACGTTCATATAAATTTCGCATACAATAGGCCCCAATAAAAAGCCCTTTTTGAAATTTCAACTTTTTGAACATTTTGTATACGTTTCCAGTAGTCCTGTGTGTTAGCTTTGCAATGCATCTAGTTTCACCTAAAAATCATTTTTGTAGCCCAAGTTATGACCAAAATACTAAAGGTATGCTGGAAAGTACCTCATAATGCACCATATTCACTTCCGTTGAGCTTTTGGCCACTTTCTTGAAAGAAATTTGGAATTGTTCCAACACAAAAGTTGTAGCTAATTCACTTAGCTTTCTAAAAATATTCGAGTCACTTTGGGGAGATTCCTACAGTAGGAGTTGTGATCGTGCATTTATGCATTAACGTTCGTATAAAGTTCACATCTAATTAGCCCTAATAAAAAGCACTTTTTGAAAATTTCTTTTCATTTTCTAGAAGCCCTATTTGTTATCTTTCCAACGTATCTTGTTTCACTTAAAAATCATTTTTTTAGCCCAAGATATGATCAAAATACTATAGGTATGCCGAAAACTACCTTACAATGCACCACTTTCATTTCCTTTGAGCTTTTGGAACCTTTCTTGCAAGAACTTTGGAATGGTTCTATCAAAAAAGTTGTAGCTAACTCACTTACCTTTCCAAAAACAAAAGATTCACTTTGTGGAGGTTCCTACATGGGGAGTAGTGATTTGTGCATTTGTACATTAACGTTCATATAAATTTCGCATACAATAGGCCCCAATAAAAAGCACTTTTTGAAATTTCAACTTTTTGAACATTTTGTATATGTTTCTAGTAGCCCTGTGTGTTAGATTTGCAATGCATCTAGTTTCACCTAAAAATCATTTTTGTAGCCCAAGTTATGACCAAAATACTAAAGGTATGCTGGAAAGTACCTCAAAATGCACCATATTCAATTCCGTTGAGCTTTTGGCCACTTTCTTGCAAGAAATTAGGAATGGCTCCAACACAAAAGTTGTAGCTAATTCACTTAGATTTCTAAAAATATTCGAGTCACTTTGGGGAGATTCCTACAGTAGGAGTTGTGATCGTGCATTTATACATTAACGTTCGTATAAAGTTCACATCTAATTAGCCCTAAATAAAAAGCACTGTTTGAAAATTTCATTTCATTTTCTAGTAGCCCTACGTGTTAGCTTTCCAATGCATCTTGTTTCACTTAAAAATCATTTTTTTAGCCCAAGATATGATTAAAATACTAAAGGTATGCCGAAAACTACCTTACAATGCACCACTGTCATTTCCTTTGAGCTTTTGGAACCTTTCTTGCAAGAACTTTGGAATGGTTCTATCACAAAAGTTGTAGCTAACTCACTTACCTTTCCAAAAACAAAATATTCACTTTGAGGAGGTTCCTACATGGGGAGTAGTGATTTGTGCATTTGTACATTAACGTTCATATAAATTTCGCATACAATAGGACCCAATAAAAAGCACTTTTCAAAATTTCAACTTTTTGAACATTTTGTATCCTTTTCCAGTAGCCCTGTGTGTTAGCTTTGCAATGCATCTAGTTTCACCAAAAAATCATTTTCGTAGCCCAAGTTATGACCAAAATACTAAAGGTATGCTGGAAAGTACCTCAAAATGAACCATATTCAATTCAGTTGAGCTTTTGGCCACTTTCTTGCAAGAAATTAGGAATGGTTCCAACACAAAAGTTGTAGCTAATTCACTTAGCTTTCTAAAAATATTCGAGTTACTTCGGGGAGATTCCTACAGTAGGTGTTGTGATCGTGCATTTATACATTAACGTTCGTATAAAGTTCACATCTAATTAGCCTTAAATATAAAGCACTTTTTGAAATTTTCTTTTCATTTTCTAGTAGCCCTATGTGTTAGCTTTCCAACGCATCTTGTTTCACTTAAAAATCATTTTTTTAGCCCAAGATATGATCAAAATACTATAAGTATGCCGAAAACTACCTTACAATGCACCACTGTCATTTCCTTTGGGCTTTTGGAACCTTTCTTGCAAGAACTTTGGAATGGTTCTATCAAAAAAGTTGTAGCTAACTCACTTACCTTTCCAAAAACAAAAGATTCACTTTGTGGAGGTTCCTACATGGGGATTAGTGATTTGTGCATTTGTACATTAACGATCATATAAATTTCGCATACAATAGGCCCCAATAAAAAGCACTTTTTAAAATTTCAACTTTTTGAACATTTTGTATCCTTTTCCAGTAGCCCTGTGTGTTAGCTTTGCAATGCATCTAGTTTCACCTAAAAATCATTTTTGTAGCCCAAGTTATGACCAAAATACTAAAGGTATGCTGGAAAGTACCTCAAAATGCACCATATTCACTTCCGTTGAGCTTTTGGCCACTTTCTTGCAAGAAATTTGGAATGGTTCCAACACAAAAGTTGTAGCTAATTCACTTAGCTTTCTAAAAATATTCGAGTCACTTCGGGGAGATTCCTACAGTAGGAGTTGTGATCGTGCATTTATACATTAACATTCGTATAAAGTTCACATCTAATTAGCCTTAAATAAAAAGCACTTTTTGAAAATTTCTTTTCATTTTCTAGTAGCCCTATGTGTTAGATTTCCAACGCATCTTGTTTCACTTAAAAATCATTTTTTTAGCCCATGATATGATCAAAATACTATAGGTATGCCGAAAACTACCTTACAATGCACCACTGTCATTTCCTTTGAGCTTTTGGAACCTTTCTTGCAAGAACTTTGGAATGGTTCTATCATAAAAGTTGTAGCTAACTCACTTACCTTTCCAAAAACAAAAGATTCACTTTGTGGAGGTTCCTACATGGGGAGTAGTGATTTGTGCATTTGTACATTAACGTTCATATAAATTTCACATACAATAGGCCCCAATAAAAAGCACTTTTTGAAATTTCAACTTTTTGAACAATTTGTATATTTGTATATGTTTCCAGTAGCCCTGTGTGTTAGCTTTGCAATGCATCTAGTTTCACCTAAAAATCATTTTTGTAGCCCAAGTTATGACCAAAATACTAAAGGTATGCTGGAAAGTACCTCAAAATGCACCATATTCACTTCCGTTGAGCTTTTGGCCACTTTCTTGCAAGAAATTTGGAATGGTTCCAACATAAAAGTTGTAGCTAATTCACTTAGCTTTCTAAAAATATTCGAGTCACTTCGGGGAGATTCCTACAGTAGGAGTTGTGATCGTGCATTTATACATTAACGTTCGTATAAAGTTCACATCTAGTTAGCCCTAAATAAAAAGCACTTTTTGAAAATTTCTTTTCCTTTTCTAGTACCCCTATGTGTTAGCTTTCCAACGCATCTTGTTTCACTTAAAAATCATTTTTTTAGCCCAAGATATGATCAAAATACTATAAGTATGCCGAAAACTACCTTACAATGCACCACTGTCATTTCCTTTGGGCTTTTGGAACCTTTCTTGCAAGAACTTTGGAATGGTCCTATCAAAAAAGTTGTAGCTAACTCACTTACCTTTCCAAAAACAAAAGATTCACTTTGTAGAGGTTCCTACATGGGGATCAGTGATTTGTGCATTTGTACATTAACGATCATATAAATTTCGCATACAATAGGCCCCAATAAAAAGCACTTTTTAAAATTTCAACTTTTTGAACATTTTGTTTGCTTTTCCAGTAGCCCTGTGTGTTATCTTTGCAATGCATCTAGTTTCACCTAAAAATCATTTTTGTAGCCGAAGTTATGACCAAAATACTAAAGGTATGCTGGAAAGTACCTCAAAATGCACCATATTCGATTCCGTTGAGCTTTTGGCCACTTTCTTGCAAGAAATTTGGAATAGTTCCAACATAAAAGTTGTAGCTAATTCACTTAGCTTTCTAAAAATATTCGAGTCACTTTGGGGAGATTCCTACAGGTGGAGTTGTGATCGTGCATTTATACATTAACATTCGTATAAAGTTCACATCTAATTAGCCCTAAATAAAAAGCACTTTTTGAAAATTTCTTTTCATTTTCTAGTAGCCCTACGTGTTAGCTTTCCAACGCATCTTGTTTCACTTAAAAATCATTTTTTTAGCCCAATATATGATTAAAATACTAAAGGTATGCCGAAAACTACCTTACAATGCACCACTGTCATTTCCTTTGAGCTTTTGGAACCTTTCTTGCAAGAACTTTGGAATGGTTCTATCACAAAAGTTGTAGCTAACTCACTTACCTTTCCAAAAACAAAATATTCACTTTGTGGAGGTTCCTACATGGGGAGTAGTGATTTGTGCATTTGTACATTAACGTTCATATAAATTTCGCATACAATAGGACCCAATAAAAAGCACTTTTCAAAATTTCAACTTTTTGAACATTTTGTATATGTTTCTAGTAGCCCTGTGTGTTAGATTTGCAATGCATCTAGTTTCACCTAAAAATCATTTTTGTAGCCCAAGTTATGACCAAAATACTAAAGGTATGCTGGAAAGTACCTCAAAATGCACCATATTCAATTCCGTTGAGCTTTTGGCCACTTTCTTGCAAGAAATTAGGAATGGTTCCAACACAAAAGTTGTAGCTAATTCACTTAGATTTCTAAAAATATTCGAGTCACTTCGGGGAGATTCCTACAGTAGGAGTTGTGATCGTGCATTCATACATTAACGTTCGTATAAAGTTCACATCTAATTAGCCCTAAATAAAAAGCACTGTTTGAAAATTTCATTTCATTTTCTAGTAGCCCTACGTGTTAGCTTTCCAATGCATCTTGTTTCACTTAAAAATCATTTTTTTAGCCCAAGATATGATTAAAATACTAAAGGTATGCCGAAAACTACCTTACAATGCACCACTGTCATTTCCTTTGAGCTTTTGGAACCTTTCTTGCAAGAACTTTGGAATGGTTCTATCACAAAAGTTGTAGCTAACTCACTTACCTTTCCAAAAACAAAATATTCACTTTGAGGAGGTTCCTACATGGGGAGTAGTGATTTGTGCATTTGTACATTAACGTTCATATAAATTTCGCATACAATAGGACCCGATAAAAAGCACTTTTCAAAATTTCAACTTTTTGAACATTTTGTATCCTTTTCCAGTAGCCCTGTGTGTTAGCTTTGCAATGCATCTAGTTTCACCTAAAAATCATTTTTGTAGCCCAAGTTATGACCAAAATACTAAAGGTATGCTGGAAAGTACCTCAAAATGAACCATATTCAATTCCGTTGAGCTTTTGGCCACTTTCTTGCAAGAAATTAGGAATGGTTCCAACACAAAAGTTGTAGCTAATTCACTTAGCTTTCTAAAAATATTCGAGTTACTTCGGGGAGATTCCTACAGTAGGAGTTGTGATCGTGCATTTATACATTAACGTTCGTATAAAGTTCACATCTAATTAGCCTTAAATATAAAGCACTTTTTGAAATTTTCTTTTCATTTTCTAGTAGCCCTATGTGTTAGCTTTCCAACGCATCTTGTTTCACTTAAAAATCATTTTTTTAGCCCAAGATATGATCAAAATACTATAAGTATGCCGAAAACTACCTTACAATGCACCACTGTCATTTCCTTTGGGCTTTTGGAACCTTTCTTGCAAGAACTTTGGAATGGTTCTATCAAAAAAGTTGTAGCTAACTCACTTACCTTTCCAAAAACAAAAGATTCACTTTGTGGAGGTTCCTACATGGGGATTAGTGATTTGTGCATTTGTACATTAACGATCATATAAATTTCGCATACAATAGGCCCCAATAAAAAGCACTTTTTAAAATTTCAACTTTTTGAACATTTTGTATCCTTTTCCAGTAGCCCTGTGTGTTAGCTTTGCAATGCATCTAGTTTCACCTAAAAATCATTTTTGTAGCCCAAGTTATGACCAAAATACTAAAGGTATGCTGGAAAGTACCTCAAAATGCACCATATTCACTTCCGTTGAGCTTTTGGCCACTTTCTTGCAAGAAATTTGGAATGGTTCCAACACAAAAGTTGTAGCTAATTCACTTAGCTTTCTAAAAATATTCGAGTCACTTCGGGGAGATTCCTACAGTAGGAGTTGTGATCGTGCATTTATGCATTAACGTTCGTATAAAGTTCACATCTAATTAGCCCTAATAAAAAGCACTTTTTGAAATTTTCTTTTCATTTTCTAGAAGCCCTATTTGTTATCTTTCCAACATATCTTGTTTCACTTAAAAATCATTTTTTTAGCCCAAGATATGATCAAAATACTATAGGTATGCCGAAAACTACCTTACAATGCACCACTTTCATTTCCTTTGAGCTTTTGGAACCTTTCTTGCAAGAACTTTGGAATGGTTCTATCATAAAAGTTGTAGCTAACTCACTTACCTTTCCAAAAACAAAAGATTCACTTTGTGGAGGTTCCTACATGGGGAGTAGTGATTTGTGCATTTGTACATTAACGTTCATATAAATTTCGCATACAATAAGCCCCAATGAAAAGCACTTTTTAAAATTTCAACTTTTTGAACATTTTGTATGCTTTTCCAGTAGCCCTGTGTGTTATCTTTGCAATGCATCTAGTTTCACCTAAAAATCATTTTTGTAGCCGAAGCTATGACCAAAATACTAAAGGTATGCTGGAAAGTACCTCAAAATGCACCACATTCAATTCCGTTGAGCTTTTGGCCACTTTCTTGCAAGAAATTTGGAATGGTTCCAACACAAAAGTTGTAGCTAATTCACTTAGCTTTCTAAAAATATTCGAGTCACTTCGGGGAGATTCCTACAGGTGGAGTTGTGATCGTGCATTTATACATTAACATTCGTATAAAGTTCACATCTAATTAGCCCTAAATAAAAAGCACTTTTTGAAAATTTCTTTTCATTTTCTAGTAGCCCTATGTGTTAGATTTCCAACGCATCTTGTTTCACTTAAAAATCATTTTTTTAGCCCAAGATATGATCAAAATACTATAGGTATGCCGAAAACTACCTTACAATGCACCACTGTCATTTCCTTTGAGCTTTTGGAACCTTTCTTGCAAGAACTTTGGAATGGTTCTATCATAAAAGTTGTAGCTAACTCACTTACCTTTCCAAAAACAAAAGATTCACTTTGTGGAGGTTCCTACATGGGGAGTAGTGATTTGTGCATTTGTACATTAACGTTCATATAAATTTCGCATACAATAGGCCCCAATAAAAAGCACTTTTTGAAATTTCAACTTTTTGAACATTTTGTATATTTGTATATGTTTCCAGTAGCCCTGTGTGTTAGCTTTGCAATGCATCTAGTTTCACCTAAAAATCATTTTTGTAGCCCAAGTTATGACCAAAATACTATAGGTATGCTGGAAAGTACCTCAAAATGCACCATATTCACTTCCGTTGAGCTTTTGGCCACTTTCTTGCAAGAAATTTGGAATTGTTCCAACATAAAAGTTGTAGCTAATTCACTTAGCTTTCTAAAAATATTCGAGTCACTTCGGGGAGATTCCTACAGTAGGAGTTGTGATCGTGCATTTTTACATTAACATTCGTATAAAGTTCACATCTAGTTAGCCCTAAATAAAAAGCACTTTTTGAAAATTTCTTTTCCTTTTCTAGTAGCCCTATGTGTTAGCTTTCCAACGCATCTTGTTTCACTTAAAAATCATTTTTTTAGCCCAAGATATGATTAAAATACTAAAGGTATGCCGAAAACTACCTTACAATGCACCACTGTCATTTCCTTTGAGCTTTTGGAACCTTTCTTGCAAGAACTTTGGAATGGTTCTATCACAAAAGTTGTAGCTAACTCACTTACCTTTCCAAAAACAAAATATTCACTTTGTGGAGGTTCCTACATGGGGAGTAGTGATTTGTGCATTTGTACATTAACGTTCATATAAATTTCGCATACAATAGTACCCAATAAAAAGCACTTTTCAAAATTTCAACGTTTTGAACAATTTGTATCCTTTTCCATTAGCTCTGTGTGTTAGCTTTGCAATGCATCTAGTTTCACCTAAAAAACAATTTTGTAGCCCAAGTTATGACCAAAATACTAAAGGTATGCTGGAAAGTACCTCAAAATGCACCATATTCAATTCCGTTGAGCTTTTGGCCACTTTCTTGCAAGAAATTAGGAATGGTTCCAACACAAAAGTTGTAGCTAATTCACTTAGCTTTCTAAAAATATTCGAGTTACTTCGGGGAGATTCCTACAGTAGGAGTTGTGATCGTGCATTTATACATTAACGTTCGTATAAAGTTCACATCTAATTAGCCTTAAATATAAAGCACTTTTTGAAATTTTCTTTTCATTTTCTAGTAACCCTATGTGTTAGATTTCCAGCGCATCTTGTTTCACTTAAAAATCATTTTTTTAGCCCAAGATATGATCAAAATAATATAGGTATGCCGAAAACTACCTTACAATGCACCACTGTCATTTCCTTTGAGCTTTTGGAACCTTTCTTGCAAGAACTTTGGAATGGTTCTATCATAAAATTTGTAGCTAACTCACTTACCTTTCCAAAAACAAAAGATTCACTTTGTGGAGGTTCCTACACGGGGAGTAGTGATTTGTGCATTTGTACATTAACGTTCATATAAATTTCACATACAATAGGCCCCAATAAAAAGCCCTTTTTGAAATTTCAACTTTTTGAACATTTTGTATACGTTTCCAGTAGCCCTGTGAGTTAGCTTTGCAATGCATCTAGTTTCACCTAAAAATCATTTTTGTAGCCCAAGTTATGACCAAAATACTAAAGGTATGCTGGAAAGTACCTCATAATGCACCATATTCACTTCCGTTGAGATTTTGGCCACTTTCTTGCAAGAAATTTGGAATGGTTCCAACACAAAAGTTGTAGCTAATTCACTTAGCTTTCTAAAAATATTCGAGTCACTTCGGGGAGATTCCTACAGTAGGAGTTGTGATCGTGCATTTATGCATTAACGTTCGTATAAAGTTCACATCTAATTAGCCCTAATAAAAAGCACTTTTTGAAAATTTGTTTTCATTTTCTAGAAGCCCTATTTGTTTTCTTTCCAACGTATCTTGTTTCACTTAAAAATCATTTTTTTAGCCCAAGATATGATCAAAATACTATAGGTATGCCGAAAACTACCTTACAATGCACCACTTTCATTTCCTTTGAGCTTTTGGAACCTTTCTTGCAAGAACTTTGGAATGGTTCGATCAAAAAAGTTGTAGCTAACTCACTTACCTTTCCAAAAACAAAAGATTCACTTTGTGGAGGTTCCTACATGGGGATCAGTGATTTGTGCATTTGTACATTAACGATCATATAAATTTCGCATACAATAGGCCCCAATAAAAAGCACTTTTTAAAATTTCAACTTTTTGAACATTTTGTTTGCTTTTCCAGTAGCCCTGTGTGTTATCTTTGCAATGCATCTAGTTTCACCTAAAAATCATTTTTGTAGCCGAAGTTATGACCAAAATACTAAAGGTATGCTGGAAAGTACCTCAAAATGCACCATATTCAATTCCGTTGAGCTTTTGGCCACTTTCTTGCAAGAAATTTGGAATAGTTCCAACATAAAAGTTGTAGCTAATTCACTTAGCTTTCTAAAAATATTCGAGTCACTTCGGGGAGATTCCTACAGGTGGAGTTGTGATCGTGCATTTATACATTAACATTCGTATAAAGTTCACATCTAATTAGCCCTAAATAAAAAGCACTTTTTGAAAATTTCTTTTCATTTTCTAGTAGCCCTACGTGTTAGCTTTCCAACGCATCTTGTTTCACTTAAAAATCATTTTTTTAGCCCAAGATATGATTAAAATACTAAATGTATGCCGAAAACTACCTTACAATGCACCACTGTCATTTCCTTTGAGCTTTTGGAACCTTTCTTGCAAGAACTTTGGAATGGTTCTATCACAAAAGTTGTAGCTAACTCACTTACCTTTCCAAAAACAAAATATTCACTTTGTGGAGGTTCCTACATGGGGAGTAGTGATTTGTGCATTTGTACATTAACGTTCATATAAATTTCGCATACAATAGGACCCAATAAAAAGCACTTTTCAAAATTTCAACTTTTTGAACATTTTGTATCCTTTTCCTGTAGCCCTGTGTGTTAGCTTTGCAATGCATCTAGTTTCACCTAAAAATCATTTTTGTAGCCCAAGTTATGACCAAAATACTAAAGGTATGCTGGAAAGTACCTCAAAATGCACCATATTCAATTCCGTTGAGCTTTTGGCCACTGTCTTGCAAGAAATTAGGAATGGTTCCAACACAAAAGTTGTAGCTAATTCACTTAGCTTTCTAAAAATATTCGAGTTACTTCGGGGAGATTCCTACAGTAGGAGTTGTGATCGTGCATTTATACATTAACGTTCGTATAAAGTTCACATCTAATTAGCCTTAAATATAAAGCACTTTTTGAAATTTTCTTTTCATTTTCTAGTAACCCTATGTGTTAGATTTCCAACGCATCTTGTTTCACTTAAAAATCATTTTTTTAGCCCAAGATATGATCAAAATAATATAGGTATGCCAAAAAACTACCTTACAATGCACCACTGTCATTTCCTTTGAGCTTTTGGAACCTTTCTTGCAAGAACTTTGGAATGGTTCTATCATAAAATTTGTAGCTAACTCACTTACCTTTCCAAAAACAAAAGATTCACTTTGTGGAGGTTCCTACACGGGGAGTAGTGATTTGTGCATTTGTACATTAACGTTCATATAAATTTCACATACAATAGGCCCCAATAAAAAGCCCTTTTTCAAATTTCAACTTTTTGAACATTTTGTATACGTTTCCAGTAGCCCTGTGTGTTAGCTTTGCAATGCATCTAGTTTCACCTAAAAATCATTTTTGTAGCCGAAGTTATGACCAAAATACTAAAGGTATGCTGGAAAGTACCTCAAAATGCACCATATTCAATTCCGTTGAGCTTTTGGCCACTTTCTTGCAGGAAATTTGGAATGGTTCCAACACAAAAGTTGTAGCTAATTCACTTAGCTTTCTAAAAATATTCGAGTCACTTCGGGGAGATTCCTACAGGTGGAGTTGTGATCGTGCATTTATACATTAACATTCATATAAAGTTCACATCTAATTAGCCCTAAATAAAAAGCACTTTTTGAAAATTTCTTTTCATTTTCTAGTAGCCCTATGTGTTAGATTTCCAACGCATCTTGTTTAACTTAAAAATCATTTTTTTAGCCCAAGATATGATCAAAATACTATAGGTATGCCGAAAACTACCTTACAATGCACCACTGTCATTTCCTTTGAGCTTTTGGAACCTTTCTTGCAAGAACTTTGGAATGGTTCTATCATAAAAGTTGTAGCTAACTCACTTACCTTTCCAAAAACAAAAGATTCACTTTGTGGAGGTTCCTACATGGGGAGTAGTGATTTGTGCATTTGTACATTAACGTTCATATAAATTCCGCATACAATAGGCCCCAATAAAAAGCACTTTTTGAAATTTCAACTTTTTGAACATTTTGTATATTTGTATACGTTTCCAGTAGCCCTGTGTGTTAGCTTTGCAATGCATCTAGTTTCACCTAAAAATCATTTTTGTAGCCCAAGTTATGACCAAAATACTAAAGGTATGCTGGAAAGTACCTCAAAATGCACCATATTCAATTCCGTTGAGCTTTTGGCCACTTTCTTGCAAGAAATTAGGAATGGTTCCAACACAAAAGTTGTAGCTAATTCACTTAGCTTTCTAAAAATATTCGAGTTACTTCGGGGAGATTCCTACAGTAGGAGTTGTGATCGTGCATTTATACATTAACGTTCGTATAAAGTTCACATCTAATTAGCCTTAAATATAAAGCACTTTTTGAAATTTTCTTTTCATTTTCTAGTAACCCTATGTGTTAGATTTCCAACGCATCTTGTTTCACTTAAAAATCATTTTTTTAGCCCAAGATATGATCAAAATAATATAGGTATGCCAAAAAACTACCTTACAATGCACCACTGTCATTTCCTTTGAGCTTTTGGAACCTTTCTTGCAAGAACTTTGGAATGGTTCTATCATAAAATTTGTAGCTAACTCACTTACCTTTCCAAAAACAAAAGATTCACTTTGTGGAGGTTCCTACACGGGGAGTAGTGATTTGTGCATTTGTACATTAACGTTCATATAAATTTCACATACAATAGGCCCCAATAAAAAGCCCTTTTTGAAATTTCAACTTTTTGAACATTTTGTATACGTTTCCAGTAGCCCTGTTTGTTAGCTTTGCAATGCATCTAGTTTCACCTAAAAATCATTTTTGTAGCCGAAGTTATGACCAAAATACTAAAGGTATGCTGGAAAGTACCTCAAAATGCACCATATTCAATTCCGTTGAGCTTTTGGCCACTTTCTTGCAGGAAATTTGGAATGGTTCCAACGCAAAAGTTGTAGCTAATTCACTTAGCTTTCTAAAAATATTCGAGTCACTTCGGGGAGATTCCTACAGGTGGAGTTGTGATCGTGCATTTATACATTAACATTCATATAAAGTTCACATCTAATTAGCCCTAAATAAAAAGCACTTTTTGAAAATTTCTTTTCATTTTCTAGTAGCCCTATGTGTTAGATTTCCAACGCATCTTGTTTCACTTAAAAATCATTTTTTTAGCCCAAGATATGATCAAAATACTATAGGTATGCCGAAAACTACCTTACAATGCACCACTGTCATTTCCTTTGAGCTTTTGGAACCTTTCTTGCAAGAACTTTGGAATGGTTCTATCATAAAAGTTGTAGCTAACTCACTTACCTTTCCAAAAACAAAAGATTCACTTTGTGGAGGTTCCTACATGGGGAGTAGTGATTTGTGCATTTGTACATTAACGTTCATATAAATTTCGCATACAATAGGCCCCAATAAAAAGCACTTTTTGAAATTTCAACTTTTTGAACATTTTGTATATTTGTATACGTTTCCAGTAGCCCTGTGTGTTAGCTTTGCAATGCATCTAGTTTCACCTAAAAATCATTTTTGTAGCCCAAGTTATGACCAAAATACTAAAGGTATGCTGGAAAGTACCTCAAAATGCACCATATTCACTTCCGTTGAGCTTTTGGCCACTTTCTTGCAAGAAATTTGGAATGGTTCCAACATAAAAGTTGTAGCTAATTCACTTAGCTTTCTAAAAATATTCGAGTCACTTCGGGGAGATTCCTACAGTAGGAGTTGTGATCGTGCATTTATACATTAACGTTCGTATAAAGTTCACATCTAGTTAGCCCTAAATAGAAAGCACTTTTTGAAAATTTCTTTTCCTTTTCTAGTAGCCCTATGTGTTAGCTTTCCAACGCATCTTGTTTCACTTAAAAATCATTTTTTTAGCCCAAGATATGATCAAAATACTATAGGTATGCCGAAAACTACCTCACAATGCACCACTGTCATTTCCTTTGGGCTTTTGGAACCTTTCTTGCAAGAACTTTGGAATGGTTCTATCAAAAAAGTTGTAGCTAACTCACTTACCTTTCCAAAAACAAAAGATTCACTTTGTGGAGGTTCCTACATGGGGATCAGTGATTTGTGCATTTGTACATTAACGATCATATAAATTTCGCATACAATAGGCCCCAATAAAAAGCACTTTTTAAAATTTAAACTTTTTGAACAATTTGTATCCTTTTCCATTAGCCCTGTGTGTTAGCTTTGCAATGCATCTAGTTTCACCTAAAAAACAATTTTGTAGCCCAAGTTATGACCAAAATACTAAAGGTATGCTGGAAAGTACCTCAAAATGCACCATATTCACTTTCGTTGAGCTTTTGGCCACTTTCTTGCAAGAAATTTGGAATGGTTCCAACACAAAAGTTGTATCTAATTCACTTAGCTTTCTAAAAATATTCGATTCACTTCGGGGAGATTCCTACAGTAGGAGTTGTGATCGTGCATTTATACATTAACGTTCGTATAAAGTTCACATCTAATTAGCCCTAAATAAAAAGCACTGTTTGAAAATTTCTTTTCATTTTCTAGTAGCCCTATGTGTTAGATTTCCAACACATCTTGTTTCACTTAAAAAACATTTTTTTAGCCCAAGATATGATTAAAATACTAAAGGTATGCCGAAAACTACCTTACAATGCACCACTGTCATTTCCTTTGAGCTTTTGGAACCTTTCTTGCAAGAACTTTGGAATGGTTCTATCACAAAAGTTGTAGCTAACTCACTTACCTTTCCAAAAACAAAATATTCACTTTGTGGAGGTTCCTACATGGGGAGTAGTGATTTGTGCATTTGTACATTAACGTTCATATAAATTTCGCATACAATAGGACCCAATAAAAAGCACTTTTCAAAATTTCAACTTTTTGAACATTTTGTATCCTTTTCCAGTAGCCCTGTGTGTTAGCTTTGCAATGCATCTAGTTTCACCTAAAAATCATTTTTGTAGCCCAAGTTATGACCAAAATACTAAAGGTATGCTGGAAAGTACCTCAAAATGCACCATATTCAATTCCGTTGAGCTTTTGGCCACTTTCTTGCAAGAAATTAGGAATGGTTCCAACACAAAAGTTGTAGCTAATTCACTTAGCTTTCAAAAAATATTCGAGTTACTTCGGGGAGATTCCTACAGTAGGAGTTGTGATCGTGCATTTATACATTAACGTTCGTATAAAGTTCACATCTAATTAGCCTTAAATATAAAGCACTTTTTGAAATTTTCTTTTCATTTTCTAGTAGCCCTATGTGTTATCTTTCCAACGCATCTTGTTTCACTTAAAAATCATTTTTTTAGCCCAAGATATGATCAAAATACTATAAGTATACCGAAAACTACCTTACAATGCACCACTGTCATTTCCTTTGGGCTTTTGGAACCTTTCTTGCAAGAACTTTGGAATGGTTCTATCAAAAAAGTTGTAGCTAACTCACTTACCTTTCCAAAAACAAAAGATTCACTTTGTGGAGGTTCCTACATGGGGATTAGTGATTTGTGCATTTGTACATTAACGATCATATAAATTTCGCATACAATAGGCCCCAATAAAAAGCACTTTTTAAAATTTCAACTTTTTGAACATTTTGTATCCTTTTCCAGTAGCCCTGTGTGTTAGCTTTGCAATGCATCTAGTTTCACCTAAAAATCATTTTTGTAGCCCAAGTTATGACCAAAATACTAAAGGTATGCTGAAAAGTACCTCAAAATGCACCATATTCACTTCCGTTGAGCTTTTGGCCACTTTCTTGCAAGAAATTTGGAATGGTTCCAACACAAAAGTTTTAGCTAATTCACTTAGCTTTCTAAAACTATTCGAGTCACTTCGGGAAGATTCCTACAGTAGGAGTTGTGATCGTGCATTTATACATTAACGTTCGTATAAAGTTCACATCTAATTAGCCCTAAATAAAAAGCACTTTTTGAAAATTTCTTTTCATTTTCTAGAATCCCTATTTGTTATCTTTCCAACGTATCTTGTTTCACTTAAAAATCATTTTTTTAGCCCAAGATATGATCAAAATACTATAGGTATGCAGAAAACTACCTTACAATGCACCACTTTCATTTCCTTTGAGCTTTTGGAACCTTTCTTGCAAGAACTTTGGTATGGTTCTATCATAAAAGTTGTAGCTAACTCACTTACCTTTCCAAAAACAAAAGATTCACTTTGTGGAGGTTCCTATATGGGAGTAGTGATTTGTGCATTTGTACATTAACGTTCATATAAATTTCGCATACAATAGGCCCCAATAAAAAACACTTTTTGAAATTTCAACTTTTTGAACATTTTGTATACGTTTCCAGTAGCCCTGTGTGTTAGCTTTGCAATGCATCTAGTTTCACCTAAAAATCATTTTTGTAGCCCAAGTTATGACCAAAATACTAAAGGTATGCTGGAAAGTACCTCAAAATGCACCATATTCACTTCCGTTGAGCTTTTGGCCACTTTCTTGCAAGAAATTTGGAATGGTTCCAACACAAAAGTTGTAGCTAATTCACTTAGCTTTCTAAAAATATTCGAGTCACTTCGGGGAGATTCCTACAGTAGGAGTTGTGATCGTGCATTTATACATTAACGTTCGTATAAAGTTCACATCTAATTAGCCCTAAATAAAAAGCACTTTTTGAAAATTTCTTTTCATTTTCTAGTAGCCCTATGTGTTAGATTTCCAACGCATCTTGTTTCACTTAAAAATCATTTTTTTAGCCCAAGATATGATCAAAATAATATAGGTATGCCGAAAACTACCTTACAATGCACCACTGTCATTTCCTTTGAGCTTTTGGAACCTTTCTTGCAAGAACTTTGGAATGGTTCTATCATAAAATTTGTAGCTAACTCACTTACCTTTCCAAAAACAAAAGATTCACTTTGTGGAGGTTCCTACACGGGGAGTAGTGATTTGTGCATTTGTACATTAACGTTCATATAAATTTCGCATACAATAGGCCCCAATAAAAAGCCCTTTTTGAAATTTCAACTTTTTGAACATTTTGTATACGTTTCCAGTAGCCCTGTGTGTTAGCTTGGCAATGCATCTAGTTTCACCTAAAAATCATTTTTGTAGCCCAAGTTATGACCAAAATACTAAAGGTATGCTGGAAAGTACCTCATAATGCACCATATTCACTTCCGTTGAGCTTTTGGCCACTTTCTTGCAAGAAATTTGGAATGGTTCCAACACAAAAGTTGTAGCTAATTCACTTAGCTTTCTAAAAATATTCGAGTCACTTCGGGGAGATTCCTACAGTAGGAGTTGTGATCGTGCATTTATACATTAACGTTCGTATAAAGTTCACATCTAATTAGCCCTAATAAAAAGTTCTTTTTGAAAATTTCTTTTCATTTTCTAGAAGCCCCATTTGTTATCTTTCCAACGTATCTTGTTTCACTTAAAAATCATTTTTTTAGCCCAAGATATGATCAAAATACTATAGGTATGCCGAAAACTACCTTACAATGCACCACTTTCATTTCCTTTGAGCTTTTGGAACCTTTCTTGCAAGAACTTTGGAATGGTTCTATCATAAAAGTTGTAGCTAACTCACTTACCTTTCCAAAAACAAAAGATTCACTTTGTGGAGGTTCCTACATGGGGAGTAGTGATTTGTGCATTTGTACATTAACGTTCATATAAATTTCGCATACAATAGGCCCCAATAAAAAGCACTTTTTAAAATTTCAACTTTTTGAACATATTGTATGCTTTTCCAGTAGCCCTGTGTGTTATCTTTGCAATGCATCTAGTTTCACCTAAAAATCATTTTTGTAGCCGAAGTTATGACCAAAATACTAAAGGTATGCTGGAAAGTACCTCAAAATGCACCATATTCACTTCCGTTGAGCTTTTGGCCACTTTCTTGCAAGAAATTTGGAATGGTTCCAACACAAAAGTTGCAGCTAATTCACTTAGCTTTCTAAAAATATTCGAGTCACTTCGGGGAGATTCCTACAGCTGGAGTTGTGATCGTGCATTTATACATTAATATTCGTATAAAGTTCACATCTAATTAGCCCTAAATAAAAAGCACTTTTTGAAAATTTCTTTTCATTTTCTAGTAGCCCTATGTGTTAGATTTCCAACGCATCTTGTTTCACTTAAAAATCATTTTTTTAGCCCAAGATTTGATCAAAATACTATAGGTATGCCGAAAACTACCTTACAATGCACCATTGTCATTTCCTTTGAGCTTTTGGAACCTTTCTTGCAAGAACTTTGGAATGGTTCTATCATAAAAGTTGTAGCTAACTCACTTACCTTTCCAAAAACAAAAGATTCACTTTGTGGAGGTTCCTACATGGGGAGTAGTGATTTGTGCATTTGTACATTAACGTTCATATAAATTTCGCATACAATAGTCCCCAACAAAAAGCACTTTTTGAAATTTCAACTTTTTTAACATTTTGTATATTTGTATCCTTTTCCAGTAGCCCTGTGTGTTAGCTTTGCAATGCATCTAGTTTCACCTGAAAATCATTTTTGTAGCCCAAGTTATGACCAAAATACTAAAGGTATGCTGGAAAGTACCTCAAAATGCACCATATTCACTTCCGTTGAGCTTTTGGCCACTTTCTTGCAAGAAATTTGGAATGGTTCCAACACAAAAGTTGTAGCTAATTCACTTAGCTTTCTAAAAATATTCGAGTCACTTCGAGGAGTTTCCTACAGTAGGAGTTGTGATCGTGCATTTATACATTAACGTTCGTATAAAGTTCACATCTAATTAGCCCTAATAAAAAGCACTTTTTGAAAATTTCTTTTCATTTTCTAGAAGCCCTATTTGTTAGCTTTCCAACGTATCTTGTTTCACTTAAAAATCATTTTTCTAGCCCAAGATATGATCAAAATACTATAGGTATGCCGAAAACTACCTTACAACGCACCACTTTCATTTCCTATTAGCTTTTGGAACCTTTCTTGCAAGAACTTTGGAATGTTTCTATCATAAAAGTTGTAGCTAAATCACTTACCTTTCCAAAAACAAAAGATTCACTTTGTGGAGGTTCCTACATGGGGAGTAGTGATTTGTGCATTTGTACATTAACGTTCATATAAATTTCGCATACAATAGGCCCCAATAAAAAGCACTTTTTGAAATTTCAACTTTTTGAACATTTTGTATGCTTTTCCAGTAGCCCTGTGTGTTAGCTTTGCAATGCATCTAGTTTCACCTAAAAATCATTTTTGTAGCCCAAGTTATGACCAAAATACTAAAGGTATGCTGGAAAGTACCTCAAAATGCACCATATTCACTTCCGTTGAGCTTTTGGCCACTTTCTTGCAAGAAATTTGGAATGGTTCCAACACAAAAGTTGTAGCTAATTCACTTAGCTTTCTAAAAATATTCGAGTCACTTCGGGGAGATTCCTACAGTAGGAGTTGTGATCGTGCATTTATACATTAACGTTCGTATAAAGTTCACATCTAATTAGCCCTAAATAAAAGGCACTTTTTGAAAATTTCTTTTCATTTTCTAGTAGCCCTATGTGTTAGATTTCCAACGCATCTTGTTTCACTTAAAAATCATTTTTTTAGCCCAAGATATGATCAAAATAATATAGGTATGCCGAAAACTACCTTACAATGCACCACTGTCATTTCCTTTGAGCTTTTGGAACCTTTCTTGCAAGAACTTTTGAATGGTTCTATCCTAAAATTTGTAGCTAACTCACTTACCTTTCCAAAAACAAAAGATTCACTTTGTGGAGGTTCCTACACGGGGAGTAGTGATTTGTGCATTTGTACATTAACGTTCATATAAATTTCGCATACAATAGGCCCCAATAAAAAGCCCTTTTTGAAATTTCAACTTTTTGAACATTTTGTATACGTTTCCAGTAGCCCTGTGTGTTAGCTTTGCAATGCATCTAGTTTCACCTAAAAATCATTTTTGTAGCCCAAGTTATGACCAAAATACTAAAGGTATGCTGGAAAGTACCTCATAATGCACCATATTCACTTCCGTTGAGCTTTTGGCCACTTTCTTGCAAGAAATTTGGAATGGTTCCAACACAAAAGTTGTAGCTAATTCACTTAGCTTTCTAAAAATATTCGAGTCACTTCGGGGAGATTCCTACAGTAAGAGTTGTGATCGTGCATTTATACATTAACGTTCGTATAAAGTTCACATCTAATTAGCCCTAATAAAAAGCACTTTTTGAAAATTTCTTTTCATTTTCTAGAAGCCCTATTTGTTATCTTTCCAACGTATCTGGTTTCACTAAAAAATCATTTTTTTAGCCCAAGATATGATCAAAATACTATAGGTATGCCGAAAACTACCTTACAATGCACCACTTTCATTTCCTTCGAGCTTTTGGAACCTTTCTTGCAAGAACTTTGGAATGGTTCTATCATAAAAGTTGTAGCTAACTCACTTACCTTTCCAAAAACAAAAGATTCACTTTGTGGAAGTTCCTACATGGGGAGTAGTGATTTGTGCATTTGTACATTAACGTTCATATAAATTTCGCATACAATAGGCCCCAATAAAAAGCACTTTTTAAAATTTCAACTTTTTGAACATTTTGTATGCTTTTCCAGTAGCCCTGTGTGTTATCTTTGCAATGCATCTAGTTTCACCTAAAAATCATTTTTGTAGCCGAAGTTATGACCAAAATACTAAAGGTATGCTGGAAAGTACCTCAAAATGCACCATATTCACTTCCGTTGAGCTTTTGGCCACTTTCTTGCAAGAAATTTGGAATGGGTCCAACACAAAAGTTGTAGCTAATTCACTTAGCTTTCTAAAAATATTCGAGTCACTTTGGGGAGATTCCTACAGGTGGAGTTGTGATCGTGCATTTATACATTAATATTCGTATAAAGTTCACATCTAATTAGCCCTAAATAAAAATCACTTTTTGAAAATTTCTTTTCATTTTCTAGTAGCCCTATGTGTTAGATTTCCAACGCATCTTGTTTCACTTAAAAATCATTTTTTTAGCCCAAGATATGATCAAAATACTATAGGTATGCCGAAAACTACCTTACAATGCACCACAGTCATTTCCTTTGAGCTCTTGGAACCTTTCTTGCAAGAACTTTGGAATGGTTCTATCATAAAAGTTGTAGCTAACTCACTTACCTTTCCAAAAACAAAAGATTCACTTTGTGGAGGTTCCTACATGGGGAGTAGTGATTTGTGCATTTGTACATTAACGTTCATATAAATTTCGCATACAATAGGCCCCAATAAAAAGCACTTTTTGAAATTTCAACTTTTTGAACATTTTGTATATTTGTATCCTTTTCCAGTAGCCCTGTGTGTTAGCTTTGCAATGCATCTAGTTTCACCTAAAAATCATTTTTGTAGCCCAAGTTATGACCAAAATACTAAAGGTATGCCGGAAAGTACCTCAAAATGCACCATATTCACTTCCGTTGAGCTTTTGGCCACTTTCTTGCAAGAAATTTGGAATGGTTCCAACACAAAAGTTGTAGCTAATTCACTTAGCTTTCTAAAAATATTCGAGTCACTTTGGAGAGATTCCTACAGTAGGAGTTGTGATCGTGCATTTATACATTAACATTCGTATAAAGTTCACATCTAATTAGCCCTAAAAAAAAAGCACTTTTTGAAAATTTCTTTTCATTTTCTAGTAGCCCTATGTGTTAGATTTCCAACGCATCTTGTTTCACTTAAAAATCATTTTTTTAGCCCAAGATATGATCAAAATAATATAGGTATGCCGAAAACTACCTTACAATGCACCACTGTCATTTCCTTTGAGCTTTTGGAACCTTTCTTGCAAGAACTTTTGAATGGTTCTATCCTAAAATTTGTAGCTAACTCACTTACCTTTCCAAAAACAAAAGATTCACTTTGTGGAGGTTCCTACACGGGGAGTAGTGATTTGTGCATTTGTACATTAACGTTCATATAAATTTCGCATACAATAGGCCCCAATAAAAAGCCCTTTTTGAAATTTCAACTTTTTGAACATTTTGTATACGTTTCCAGTAGCCCTGTGTGTTAGCTTTGCAATGCATCTAGTTTCACCTAAAAATCATTTTTGTAGCCCAAGTTATGACCAAAATACTAAAGGTATGCTGGAAAGTACCTCATAATGCACCATATTCACTTCCGTTGAGCTTTTGGCCACTTTCTTGCAAGAAATTTGGAATGGTTCCAACACAAAAGTTGTAGCTAATTCACTTGGCTTTCTAAAAATATTCGAGTCACTTTGGGGAGATTCCTACAGTAGGAGTTGTGATCGTGCATTTATACATTAACGTTCGTATAAAGTTCACATCTAATTAGCCCTAATAAAAAGCACTTTTTGAAAATTTCTTTTCATTTTCTAGAAGCCCTATTTGTTATTTTTCCAACGTATCTTGTTTCACTTAAAAATCATTTTTTTAGCCCAAGATATGATCAAAATACTATAAGTATGCCGAAAACTACCTTACAATGCACCACTTTCATTTCCTTTGAGCTTTTGGAACCTTTCTTGCAAGAACTTTGGAATGGTTCTATCATAAAAGTTGTAGCTAACTCACTTACCTTTCCAAAAACAAAAGATTCACTTTGTGGAGGTTCCTACATGGGGAGTAGTGATTTGTGCATTTGTACATTAACTTTCATATAAATTTCGCATACAATAGGCCCCAATAAAAAGCACTTTTTAAAATTTCAACTTTTTGAACATTTTGTATGCTTTTCCAGTAGCCCTGTGTGTTATCTTTGCAATGCATCTAGTTTCACCTAAAAATCATTTTTGTAGCCGAAGTTATGACCAAAATACTAAAGGTATGCTGGAAAGTACCTCAAAATGCACCATATTCACTTCCGTTGAGCTTTTGGCCACTTTCTTGCAAGAAATTTGGAATGGTTCCAACACAAAAGTTGTAGCTAATTCACTTAGCTTTCTAAAAATATTCGAGTCACTTCGGGAAGATTCCTACAGGTGAAGTTGTGATCGTGCATTTATACATTAATATTCGTATAAATTTCACATCTAATTAGCCCTAAATAAAAGGCACTTTTTGAAAATTTCTTTTCATTTTCTAGTAGCTCTATGTGTTAGATTTCCAACGCATCTTGTTTCACTAAAAAATCATTTTTTTAGCCCAAGATATGATCAAAATACTATAGGTATGCCGAAAACTACCTTACAATGCACCACTGTCATTTCCTTTGAGCTTTTGGAACCTTTCTTGCAAGAACTTTTGAATGGTTCTATCCTAAAATTTGTAGCTAACTCACTTACCTTTCCAAAAACAAAAGATTCACTTTGTGGAGGTTCCTACACGGGGAGTAGTGATTTGTGCATTTGTACATTAACGTTCATATAAATTTCGCATACAATAGGCCCCAATAAAAAGCCCTTTTTGAAATTTCAACTTTTTGAACATTTTGTATACGTTTCCAGTAGCCCTGTGTGTTAGCTTTGCAATGCATCTAGTTTCACCTAAAAATCATTTTTGTAGCCCAAGTTATGACCAAAATACTAAAGGTATGCTGGAAAGTACCTCATAATGCACCATATTCACTTCCGTTGAGCTTTTGGCCACTTTCTTGCAAGAAATTTGGAATGGTTCCAACACAAAAGTTGTAGCTAATTCACTTAGCTTTCTAAAAATATTCGAGTCACTTCGGGAGATTCCTACAGTAGGAGTTGTGATCGTGCATTTATACATTAACGTTCGTATAAAGTTCACATCTAATTAGCCCTAATAAAAAGCACTTTTTGAAAATTTCTTTTCATTTTCTAGAAGCCCTATTTGTTATTTTTCCAACGTATCTTGTTTCACTTAAAAATCATTTTTTTAGCCCAAGATATGATCAAAATACTATAAGTATGCCGAAAACTACCTTACAATGCACCACTTTCATTTCCTTTGAGCTTTTGGAACCTTTCTTGCAAGAACTTTGGAATGGTTCTATCATAAAAGTTGTAGCTAACTCACTTACCTTTCCAAAAACAAAAGATTCACTTTGTGGAGGTTCCTACATGGGGAGTAGTGATTTGTGCATTTGTGCATTAACTTTCATATAAATTTCGCATACAATAGGCCCCAATAAAAAGCACTTTTTAAAATTTCAACTTTTTGAACATTTTGTATGCTTTTCCAGTAGCCCTGTGTGTTATCTTTGCAATGCATCTAGTTTCACCTAAAAATCATTTTTGTAGCCGAAGTTATGACCAAAATACTAAAGGTATGCTGGAAAGTACCTCAAAATGCACCATATTCACTTCCGTTGAGCTTTTGGCCACTTTCTTGCAAGAAATTTGGAATGGTTCCAACACAAAAGTTGTAGCTAATTCACTTAGCTTTCTAAAAATATTCGAGTCACTTCGGGAAGATTCCTACAGGTGGAGTTGTGATCGTGCATTTATACATTAATATTCGTATAAAGTTCACATCTAATTAGCCCTAAATAAAAAGCACTTTTTGAAAATTTCTTTTCATTTTCTAGTAGCTCTATGTGTTAGATTTCCAACACATCTTGTTTCACTAAAAAATCATTTTTTTAGCCCAAGATATGATCAAAATACTATAGGTATGCCGAAAACTACCTTACAATGCACCACTGTCATTTCCTTTGAGCTTTTGGAACCTTTCTTGCAAGAACTTTGGAATGGTTCTATCATAAAAGTTGTAGCTAACTCACTTACCTTTCCAAAAACAAAAGATTCACTTTGTGGAGGTTCCTACATGGGGAGTAGTGATTTGTGCATTTGTACATTAACGTTCATATAAATTTCGCATACAATAGGCCCCAATAAAAAGCACTTTTTGAAATTTCAACTTTTTGAACATTTTGTATATTTGTATCCTTTTCCTGTAGCCCTGTGTGTTAGCTTTGCAATGCATCTAGTTTCACCTAAAAATCATTTTTGTAGCCCAAGTTATGACCAAAATACTAAAGGTATGCTGGAAAGTACCTCAAAATGCACCATATTCACTTCCGTTGAGCTTTTGGCCACTTTCTTGCAAGAAATTTGGAATGGTTCCAACACAAAAGTTGTAGCTAATTCACTTAGCTTTCTAAAAATATTCGAGTCACTTCGGGGAGATTCCTACAAGTGGAGTTGAGATCGTGCATTTATACATTAACGTTCGTATAAAGTTCACATCTAATTAGCCCTAAATAAAAAGCACTTTTTGAAAATTTCTTTTCATTTTCTAGTAGCCCTATGTGTTAGATTTCCAATGCATCTTGTTTCACTTAAAAATCATTTTTTTAGCCCAAGATATGATCAAAATAATATAGGTATGCCGAAAACTACCTTACAATGCACCACTGTCATTTCCTTTGAGCTTTTGGAACCTTTCTTGCAAGAACTTTGGAATGGTTCTATCATAAAATTTGTAGCTAACTCACTTACCTTTCCAAAAACAAAAGATTCACTTTGTGGAGGTTCCTACACGGGGAGTAGTGATTTGTGCATTTGTACATTAACGTTCATATAAATTTCGCGTACAATAGGCCCCAATAAAAAGCCCTTTTTGAAATTTCAACTTTTTGAACATTTTGTATACGTTTCCAGTAGCCCTGTGTGTTAGCTTTGCAATGCATCTAGTTTCACCTAAAAATCATTTTTGTAGCCCAAGTTATGACCAAAATACTAAAGGTATGCTGGAAAGTACCTCATAATGCACCATATTCACTTCCGTTGAGCTTTTGGCCACTTTCTTGCAAGAAATTTGGAATGGTTCCAACACAAAAGTTGTAGCTAATTCACTTAGCTTTCTAAAAATATTTGAGTCACTTCGGGGAGATTCCTACAGTAGGAGTTGTGATCGTGCATTTATACATTAACGTTCGTATAAAGTTCACATCTAATTAGCCCTAATAAAAAGCACTTTTTGAAAATTTCTTTTCATTTTCTAGAAGCCCTATTTGTTATTTTTCCAACGTATCTTGTTTCACTTAAAAATCATTTTTTTAGCCCAAGATATGATCAAAATACTATAAGTATGCCGAAAACTACCTTACAATGCACCACTTTCATTTCCTTTGAGCTTTTGGAACCTTTCTTGCAAGAACTTTGGAATGGTTCTATCATAAAAGTTGTAGCTAACTCACTTACCTTTCCAAAAACAAAAGATTCACTTTGTGGAGGTTCCTACATGGGGAGTAGTGATTTGTGCATTTGTGCATTAACTTTCATATAAATTTCGCATACAATAGGCCCCAATAAAAAGCACTTTTTAAAATTTCAACTTTTTGAACATTTTGTATGCTTTTCCAGTAGCCCTGTGTGTTATCTTTGCAATGCATCTAGTTTCACCTAAAAATCATTTTTGTAGCCGAAGTTATGACCAAAATACTAAAGGTATGCTGGAAAGTACCTCAAAATGCACCATATTCACTTCCGTTGAGCTTTTGGCCACTTTCTTGCAAGAAATTTGGAATGGTTCCAACACAAAAGTTGTAGCTAATTCACTTAGCTTTCTAAAAATATTCGAGTCACTTCGGGAAGATTCCTACAGGTGGAGTTGTGATCGTGCATTTATACATTAATATTCGTATAAAGTTCACATCTAATTAGCCCTAAATAAAAAGCACTTTTTGAAAATTTCTTTTCATTTTCTAGTAGCTCTATGTGTTAGATTTCCAACGCATCTTGTTTCACTAAAAAATCATTTTTTTAGCCCAAGATATGATCAAAATACTATAGGTATGCCGAAAACTACCTTACAATGCACCACTGTCATTTCCTTTGAGCTTTTGGAACCTTTCTTGCAAGAACTTTGGAATGGTTCTATCATAAAAGTTGTAGCTAACTCACTTACCTTTCCAAAAACAAAAGATTCACTTTGTGGAGGTTCCTACATGGGGAGTAGTGATTTGTGCATTTGTACATTAACGTTCATATAAATTTCGCATACAATAGGCCCCAATAAAAAGCAATTTTTGAAATTTCAACTTTTTGAACATTTTGTATATTTGTATCCTTTTCCTGTAGCCCTGTGTGTTAGCTTTGCAATGCATCTAGTTTCACCTAAAAATCATTTTTGTAGCCCAAGTTATGACCAAAATACTAAAGGTATGCTGGAAAGTACCTCAAAATGCACCATATTCACTTCCGTTGAGCTTTTGGCCACTTTCTTGCAAGAAATTTGGAATGGTTCCAACACAAAAGTTGTAGCTAATTCACTTAGCTTTCTAAAAATATTCGAGTCACTTCGGGGAGATTCCTACAAGTGGAGTTGAGATCGTGCATTTATACATTAACGTTCGTATAAAGTTCACATCTAATTAGCCCTAAATAAAAAGCACTTTTTGAAAATTTCTTTTCATTTTCTAGTAGCCCTATGTGTTAGATTTCCAATGCATCTTGTTTCACTTAAAAATCATTTTTTTAGCCCAAGATATGATCAAAATAATATAGGTATGCCGAAAACTACCTTACAATGCACCACTGTCATTTCCTTTGAGCTTTTGGAACCTTTCTTGCAAGAACTTTGGAATGGTTCTATCATAAAATTTGTAGCTAACTCACTTACCTTTCCAAAAACAAAAGATTCACTTTGTGGAGGTTCCTACACGGGGAGTAGTGATTTGTGCATTTGTACATTAACGTTCATATAAATTTCGCGTACAATAGGCCCCAATAAAAAGCCCTTTTTGAAATTTCAACTTTTTGAACATTTTGTATACGTTTCCAGTAGCCCTGTGTGTTAGCTTTGCAATGCATCTAGTTTCACCTAAAAATCATTTTTGTAGCCCAAGTTATGACCAAAATACTAAAGGTATGCTGGAAAGTACCTCAAAATGCACCATATTCACTTCCGTTGAGCTTTTGGCCACTTTCTTGCAAGAAATTTGGAATGGTTCCAACACAAAAGTTGTAGCTAATTCACTTAGCTTTCTAAAAATATTCGAGTCACTTTGGGGAGATTCCTACAGTAGGAGTTGTGATCGTGCATTTATACATTAACGTTCGTATAAAGTTCACATCTAATTAGCCCTAAAAAAAAAGCACTTTTTGAAAATTTCTTTTTATTTTCTAGTAGCCCTATGTGTTAGATTTCCAACGCATCTTTTTTCACTTAAAAATCATTTTTTTAGCCCAAGATATGATCAAAATAATATAGGTATGCCGAAAACTACCTTACAATGCACCACTGTCATTTCCTTTGAGCTTTTGGAACCTTTCTTGCAAGAACTATTGAATGGTTCTATCATAAAATTTGTAGCTAACTCACTTCCCTTTCCAAAAACAAAAGATTCACTCTGTGGAGGTTCCTACACGGGGAGTAGTGATTTGTGCATTTGTACATTAACGTTCATATAAATTTCGCATACAATAGGCCCCAATAAAAAGCCCTTTTTGAAATTTCAACTTTTTGAACATTTTGTATACGTTTCCAGTAGCCCTGTGTGTTAGCTTTGCAATGCATCTAGTTTCACCTAAAAATCATTTTTGCAGCCCAAGTTATGACCAAAATACTAAAGGTATGCTGGAAAGTACCTCATAATGCACCATATTCACTTCCGTTGAGCTTTTGGCCACTTTCTTGCAAGAAATTTGGAATGGTTCCAACACAAAAGTTGTAGCTAATTCACTTAGCTTTCTAAAAATATTTGAGTCACTTTGGGGAGATTCCTACAATAGGAGTTGTGATCGTGCATTTATACATTAACGTTCGTATAAAGTTCACATCTAATTAGCCCTAATAAAAAGCACTTTTTGAAAATTTCTTTTCATTTTCTAGAAGCCCTATTTGTTATCTTTCCAACGTATCTTGTTTCACTTAAAAATCATTTTTTTAGCCCAAGATATGATCAAAATACTATAGGTATGCCGAAAACTACCTTACAATGCACCACTTTCATTTCCTTTGAGCTTTTGGAACCTTTCTTGCAAGAACTTTGGAATGGTTCTATCATCAAAGTTGTAGCTAACTCACTTACCTTTCCAAAAACAAAAGATTCACTTTGTGGAGGTTCCTACATGGGGAGTAGTGATTTGTGCATTTGTACATTAACGTTCATATAAATTTCGCATACAATAGGCCCCAATAAAAAGCACTTTTTGAAATTTCAACTTTTTGAACATTTTGTATATTTGTATCCTTTTCCAGTAGCCCTATGTGTTAGCTTTGCAATGCATCTAGTTTCACCTAAAAATCATTTTTGTAGCCCAAGTTATGACCAAAATACTAAAGGTATGCTGGAAAGTACCTCAAAATGCACCATATTCACTTCCGTTGAGCTTTTGGCCACTTTCTTGCAAGAAATTTGGAATGGTTCCAACACAAAAGTTGTAGCTAATTCACTTAGCTTTCTAAAAATATTCGAGTCACTTCGGGGAGATTCCTACAAGTGGAGTTGAGATCGTGCATTTATACATTAACGTTCGTATAAAGTTCACATCTAATTAGCCCTAAATAAAAAGCACTTTTTGAAAATTTCTTTTCATTTTCTAGTAGCCCTATGTGTTAGATTTCCAATGCATCTTGTTTCACTTAAAAATCATTTTTTTAGCCCAAGATATGATCAAAATAATATAGGTATGCCGAAAACTACCTTACAATGCACCACTGTCATTTCCTTTGAGCTTTTGGAACCTTTCTTGCAAGAACTTTGGAATGGTTCTATCATAAAATTTGTAGCTAACTCACTTACCTTTCCAAAAACAAAAGATTCACTTTGTGGAGGTTCCTACACGGGGAGTAGTGATTTGTGCATTTGTACATTAACGTTCATATAAATTTCGCGTACAATAGGCCCCAATAAAAAGCCCTTTTTGAAATTTCAACTTTTTGAACATTTTGTATACGTTTCCAGTAGCCCTGTGTGTTAGCTTTGCAATGCATCTAGTTTCACCTAAAAATCATTTTTGTAGCCCAAGTTATGACCAAAATACTAAAGGTATGTTGGAAAGTACCTCAAAATGCACCATATTCACTTCCGTTGAGCTTTTGGCCACTTTCTTGCAAGAAATTTGGAATGGTTCCAACACAAAAGTTGTAGCTAATTCACTTAGCTTTCTAAAAATATTCGAGTCACTTCGGGGAGATTCCTACAAGTGGAGTTGAGATCGTGCATTTATACATTAACGTTCGTATAAAGTTCACATCTAATTAGCCCTAAATAAAAAGCACTTTTTGAAAATTTCTTTTCATTTTCTAGTAGCCCTATGTGTTAGATTTCCAATGCATCTTGTTTCACTTAAAAATCATTTTTTTAGCCCAAGATATGATCAAAATAATATAGGTATGCCGAAAACTACCTTACAATGCACCACTGTCATTTCCTTTGAGCTTTTGGAACCTTTCTTGCAAGAACTTTGGAATGGTTCTATCATAAAATTTGTAGCTAACTCACTTACCTTTCCAAAAACAAAAGATTCACTTTGTGGAGGTTCCTACACGGGGAGTAGTGATTTGTGCATTTGTACATTAACGTTCATATAAATTTCGCGTACAATAGGCCCCAATAAAAAGCCCTTTTTGAAATTTCAACTTTTTGAACATTTTGTATACGTTTCCAGTAGCCCTGTGTGTTAGCTTTGCAATGCATCTAGTTTCACCTAAAAATCATTTTTGTAGCCCAAGTTATGACCAAAATACTAAAGGTATGCTGGAAAGTACCTCAAAATGCACCATATTCACTTCCGTTGAGCTTTTAGCCACTTTCTTGCAAGAAATTTGGAATGGTTCCAACACAAAAGTTGTAGCTAATTCACTTAGCTTTCTAAAAATATTCGAGTCACTTTGGGGAGATTCCTACAGTAGGAGTTGTGATCGTGCATTTATACATTAACGTTCGTATAAAGTTCACATCTAATTAGCCCTAAAAAAAAAGCACTTTTTGAAAATTTCTTTTCATTTTCTAGTAGCCCTATGTGTTAGATTTCCAACGCATCTTTTTTCACTTAAAAATCATTTTTTTAGCCCAAGATATGATCAAAATAATATAGGTATGCCGAAAACTACCTTACAATGCACCACTGTCATTTCCTTTGAGCTTTTGGAACCTTTCTTGCAAGAACTTTTGAATGGTTCTATCATAAAATTTGTAGCTAACTCACTTACCTTTCCAAAAACAAAAGATTCACTCTGTGGAGGTTCCTACACGGGGAGTAGTGATTTGTGCATTTGTACATTAACGTTCATATAAATTTCGCATACAATAGGCCCCAATAAAAAGCCCTTTTTGAAATTTCAACTTTTTGAACATTTTGTATACGTTTCCAGTAGCCCTGTGTGTTAGCTTTGCAATGCATCTAGTTTCACCTAAAAATCATTTTTGTAGCCCAAGTTATGACCAAAATACTAAAGGTATGCTGGAAAGTACCTCAAAATGCACCATATTCACTTCCGTTGAGCTTTTGGCCACTTTCTTGTAAGAAATTTGGAATGGTTCCAACAAAAAAGTTGTAGCTAATTCACTTAGCTTTCTAAAAATATTCGAGTCACTTTGGGGAGATTCCTACAGTAGGAGTTGTGATCGTGCATTTATACATTAACGTTCGTATAAAGTTCACATCTAATTAGCCCTAAAAAAAAAAGCACTTTTTGAAAATTCCTTTTCATTTTCTAGTAGCCCTATGTGTTAGATTTCCAACGCATCTTTTTTCACTTAAAAATCATTTTTTTAGCCCAAGATATGAACAAAATAATATAGGTATGCCGAAAACTACCTTACAATGCACCACTGTCATTTCCTTTGAGCTTTTGGAACCTTTCTTGCAAGAACTTTTGAATGGTTCTATCATAAAATTTGTAGCTAACTCACTTACCTTTCCAAAAACAAAAGATTCACTCTGTGGAGGTTCCTACACGGGGAGTAGTGATTTGTGCATTTGTACATTAACGTTCATATAAATTTCCCCAATAAAAAGCCCTTTTTGAAATTTCAACTTTTTGAACATTTTGTATACGTTTCCAGTAGCCCTGTGCGTTAGCTTTGTAATGCATCTAGTTTCACCTAAAAATCATTTTTGTAGCCCAAGTTATGACAAAAATACTAAAGGTATGCTGGAAAGTACCTCAAAATGCACCATATTCACTTCCGTTGAGCTTTTGGCCACTTTCTTGCAAGAAATTTGGAATGGTTCCAACACAAAAGTTGTAGCTAATTCACTTAGCTTTCTAAAAATATTCGAGTCACTTTGGGGAGATTCCTACAAGTGGAGTTGTGATCGTGCATTTATACATTAACGTTCGTATAAAGTTCACATCTAATTAGCCCTAAATAAAAAGCACTTTTTGAAAATTTCTTTTCATTTTCTAGTAGCCCTATGTGTTAGATTTCCAATGCATCTTGTTTCACTTAAAAATCATTTTTTTAGCCCAAGATATGATCAAAATAATATAGGTATGCCGAAAACTACCTTACAATGCACCACTGTCATTTCCTTTGAGCTTTTGGAACCTTTCTTGCAGGAACTTTGGAATGGTTCTATCATAAAATTTGTAGCTAACTCACTTACCTTTCCAAAAACAAAAGATTCACTTTGTGGAGGTTCCTACACGGGGAGTAGTGATTTGTGCATTTGTACATTAACGTTCATATAAATTTCGCGTACAATAGGCCCCAATAAAAAGCCCTTTTTGAAATTTCAACTTTTTGAACATTTTGTATACGTTTCCAGTAGCCCTGTGTGTTAGCTTTGCAATGCATCTAGTTTCACCTAAAAATCATTTTTGTAGCCCAGGTTATGACCAAAATACTAAAGGTATGCTGGAAAGTACCTCAAAATGCACCATATTCACTTCCGTTGAGCTTTTGGCCACTTTCTTGCAAGAAATTTGGAATGGTTCCAACACAAAAGTTGTAGCTAATTCACTTAGCTTTCTAAAAATATTCGAGTCACTTTGGGGAGATTCCTACAGTAGGAGTTGTGATCGTGCATTTATACATTAACGTTCGTATAAAGTTCACATCTAATTAGCCCTAAAAAAAAAGCACTTTTTGAAAATTTCTTTTCATTTTCTAGTAGCCCTATGTGTTAGATTTCCAACGCATCTTTTTTCACTTAAAAATCATTTTTTTAGCCCAAGATATGATCAAAATAATATAGGTATGCCGAAAACTACCTTACAATGCACCACTGTCATTTCCTTTGAGCTTTTGGAACCTTTCTTGCAAGAACTTTTGAATGGTTCTATCATAAAATTTGTAGCTAACTCACTTACCTTTCCAAAAACAAAAGATTCACTCTGTGGAGGTTCCTACACGGGGAGTAGTGATTTGTGCATTTGTACATTAACGTTCATATAAATTTCGCATACAATAGGCCCCAATAAAAAGCCCTTTTTGAAATTTCAACTTTTTGAACATTTTGTATACGTTTCCAGTAGCCCTGTGTGTTAGCTTTGCAATGCATCTAGTTTCACCTAAAAATCATTTTTGTAGCCCAAGTTATGACCAAAATACTAAAGGTATGCTGGAAAGTACCTCAAAATGCACCATATTCACTTCCGTTGAGCTTTTGGCCACTTTCTTGTAAGAAATTTGGAATGGTTCCAACAAAAAAGTTGTAGCTAATTCACTTAGCTTTCTAAAAATATTCGAGTCACTTTGGGGAGATTCCTACAGTAGGAGTTGTGATCGTGCATTTATACATTAACGTTCGTATAAAGTTCACATCTAATTAGCCCTAAAAAAAAAAGCACTTTTTGAAAATTCCTTTTCATTTTCTAGTAGCCCTATGTGTTAGATTTCCAACGCATCTTTTTTCACTTAAAAATCATTTTTTTAGCCCAAGATATGAACAAAATAATATAGGTATGCCGAAAACTACCTTACAATGCACCACTGTCATTTCCTTTGAGCTTTTGGAACCTTTCTTGCAAGAACTTTTGAATGGTTCTATCATAAAATTTGTAGCTAACTCACTTACCTTTCCAAAAACAAAAGATTCACTCTGTGGAGGTTCCTACACGGGGAGTAGTGATTTGTGCATTTGTACATTAACGTTCATATAAATTTCCCCAATAAAAAGCCCTTTTTGAAATTTCAACTTTTTGAACATTTTGTATACGTTTCCAGTAGCCCTGTGCGTTAGCTTTGTAATGCATCTAGTTTCACCTAAAAATCATTTTTGTAGCCCAAGTTATGACAAAAATACTAAAGGTATGCTGGAAAGTACCTCAAAATGCACCATATTCACTTCCGTTGAGCTTTTGGCCACTTTCTTGCAAGAAATTTGGAATGGTTCCAACACAAAAGTTGTAGCTAATTCACTTAGCTTTCTAAAAATATTCGAGTCACTTTGGGGAGATTCCTACAAGTGGAGTTGTGATCGTGCATTTATACATTAACGTTCGTATAAAGTTCACATCTAATTAGCCCTAAATAAAAAGCACTTTTTGAAAATTTCTTTTCATTTTCTAGTAGCCCTATGTGTTAGATTTCCAATGCATCTTGTTTCACTTAAAAATCATTTTTTTAGCCCAAGATATGATCAAAATAATATAGGTATGCCGAAAACTACCTTACAATGCACCACTGTCATTTCCTTTGAGCTTTTGGAACCTTTCTTGCAGGAACTTTGGAATGGTTCTATCATAAAATTTGTAGCTAACTCACTTACCTTTCCAAAAACAAAAGATTCACTTTGTGGAGGTTCCTACACGGGGAGTAGTGATTTGTGCATTTGTACATTAACGTTCATATAAATTTCGCGTACAATAGGCCCCAATAAAAAGCCCTTTTTGAAATTTCAACTTTTTGAACATTTTGTATACGTTTCCAGTAGCCCTGTGTGTTAGCTTTGCAATGCATCTAGTTTCACCTAAAAATCATTTTTGTAGCCCAGGTTATGACCAAAATACTAAAGGTATGCTGGAAAGTACCTCAAAATGCACCATATTCACTTCCGTTGAGCTTTTGGCCACTTTCTTGCAAGAAATTTGGAATGGTTCCAACACAAAAGTTGTAGCTAATTCACTTAGCTTTCTAAAAATATTCGAGTCACTTTGGGGAGATTCCTACAGTAGGAGTTGTGATCGTGCATTTATACATTAACGTTCGTATAAAGTTCACATCTAATTAGCCCTAAAAAAAAAGCACTTTTTGAAAATTTCTTTTCATTTTCTAGTAGCCCTATGTGTTAGATTTCCAACGCATCTTTTTTCACTTAAAAATCATTTTTTTAGCCCAAGATATGATCAAAATAATATAGGTATGCCGAAAACTACCTTACAATGCACCACTGTCATTTCCTTTGAGCTTTTGGAACCTTTCTTGCAAGAACTTTTGAATGGTTCTATCATAAAATTTGTAGCTAACTCACTTACCTTTCCAAAAACAAAAGATTCACTTTGTGGAGGTTCCTACATGGGGAGTAGTGATTTGTGCATTTGTACATTAACTTTCATATAAATTTCGCATACAATAGGCCCCAATAAAAAACACTTTTTAAAATTTCAACTTTTTGAACATTTTGTATGCTTTTCCAGTAGCCCTGTTTGTTATCTTTGCAATGCATCTAGTTTCACCTAAAAATCATTTTTGTAGCCGAAATTATGACCAAAATACTAAAGGTATGCTGGAAAGTACCTCATAATGCACCATATTCACTTCCGTTGAGCTTTTGGCCACTTTCTTGCAAGAAATTTGGAATGGTTCCAACACAAAAGTTGTAGCTAATTCACTTAGCTTTCTAAAAATATTCGAGTCACTTCGGGAAGATTCCTACAGGTGGAGTTGTGATCGTGCATTTATACATTAATATTCGTATAAAGTTCACATCTAATTAGCCCTAAATAAAAAGCACTTTTTGAAAATTTCTTTTCATTTTCTAGTAGCCCTATGTGTTAGATTTCCAACGCATCTTGTTTCACTTAAAAATCATTTTTGTAGCCCAAGATATGATCAAAATACTATAGGTAAGCCGAAAACTACCTTACAATGCACCACTGTCATTTCTTTTGAGCTTTTGGAACCTTTCTTGCAAGAACTTTGGAATGGTTCTATCATAAAAGTTGTAGCTAACTCACTTACCTTTCCAAAAACAAAAGATTCACTTTGTGGAGGTTCCTACATGGGGAGTACTGATTTGTGCATTTGTACATTAACGTTCATATAAATTTCGCATACAATAGGCCCCAATAAAAAGCACTTTTTGAAATTTCAACTTTTTGAACATTTTGTATATTTGTATCCTTTTCCAGTAGCCCTGTGTGTTAGCTTTGCAATGCATCTAGTTTCACCTAAAAATCATTTTTGTAGCCCAAGTTATGACCAAAATACTAAAGGTATGCTGGAAAGTACCTCAAAATGCACCATATTCACTTCCGTTGAGCTTTTGGCCACTTTCTTGCAAGAAATTTGGAATGGTTCCAACACAAAAGTTGTAGCTAATTCACTTAGCTTTCTAAAAATATTCGAGTCACTTTGGGGAGATTCCTACAAGTGGAGTTGTGATCGTGCATTTATACATTAACGTTCGTATAAAGTTCACATCTAATTAGCCCTAAATAAAAAGCACTTTTTGAAAATTTCTTTTCATTTTCTAGTAGCCCTATGTGTTAGATTTCCAATGCATCTTGTTTCACTTAAAAATCATTTTTTTAGCCCAAGATATGATCAAAATAATATAGGTATGCCGAAAACTACCTTACAATGCACCACTGTCATTTCCTTTGAGCTTTTGGAACCTTTCTTGCAAGAACTTTGGAATGGTTCTATCATAAAATTTGTAGCTAACTCACTTACCTTTCCAAAAACAAAAGATTCACTTTGTGGAGGTTCCTACACGGGGAGTAGTGATTTGTGCATTTGTACATTAACGTTCATATAAATTTCGCGTACAATAGGCCCCAATAAAAAGCCCTTTTTGAAATTTCAACTTTTTGAACATTTTGTATACGTTTCCAGTAGCCCTGTGTGTTAGCTTTGCAATGCATCTAGTTTCACCTAAAAATCATTTTTGTAGCCGAAGTTATGACCAAAATACTAAAGGTATGCTGGAAAGTACCTCAAAATGCACCATATTCACTTCCGTTGAGCTTTTGGCCACTTTCTTGCAAGAAATTTGGAATGGTTCCAACACAAAAGTTGTAGCTAATTCACTTAGCTTTCTAAAAATATTCGAGTCACTTCGGGAAGATTCCTACAGGTGGAGTTGTGATCGTGCATTTATACATTAATATTCGTATAAAGTTCACATCTAATTAGCCCTAAATAAAAAGCACTTTTTGAAAATTTCTTTTCATTTTCTAGTAGCCCTATGTGTTAGATTTCCAACGCATCTTGTTTCACTTAAAAATCATTTTTTTAGCCCAAGATATGATCAAAATACTATAGGTATGCCGAAAACTACCTTACAATGCACCACTGTCATTTCCTTTGAGCTTTTGGAACCTTTCTTGCAAGAACTTTGGAATGGTTCTATCATAAAAGTTGTAGCTAACTCACTTACCTTTCCAAAAACAAAAGATTCACTTTGTGGAGGTTCCTACATGGGGAGTAGTGATTTGTGCATTTGTACATTAACGTTCATATAAATTTCGCATACAATAGGCCCCAATAAAAAGCACTTTTTGAAATTTCAACTTTTTGAACATTTTGTATATTTGTATCCTTTTCCAGTAGCCCTGTGTGTTAGCTTTGCAATGCATCTAGTTTCACCTAAAAATCATTTTTGTAGCCCAAGTTATGACCAAAATACTAAAGGTATGCTGGAAAGTACCTCAAAATGCACCATATTCACTTCCGTTGAGCTTTTGGCCACTTTCTTGCAAGAAATTTGGAATGGTTCCAACATAAAAGTTGTAGCTAATTCACTTAGCTTTCTAAAAATATTCGAGTCACTTCGGGGAGATTCCTACAAGTGGAGTTGTGATCGTGCATTTATACATTAACGTTCGTATAAAGTTCACATCTAATTAGCCCTAAATAAAAAGCACTTTTTGAAAATTTCTTTTCATTTTCTAGTAGCCCTATGTGTTAGATTTCCAATGCATCTTGTTTCACTTAAAAATCATTTTTTTAGCCCAAGATATGATCAAAATAATATAGGTATGCCGAAAACTACCTTACAATGCACCACTGTCATTTCCTTTGAGCTTTTGGAACCTTTCTTGCAAGAACTTTGGAATGGTTCTATCATAAAATTTGTAGCTAACTCACTTACCTTTCCAAAAACAAAAGATTCACTTTGTGGAGGTTCCTACACGGGGAGTAGTGATTTGTGCATTTGTACATTAACGTTCATATAAATTTCGCATACAATAGGCCCCAAAAAAAAGCCCTTTTTGAAATTTCAACTTTTTGAACACTTTGTATACGTTTCCAGTAGCCCTGTGTGTTAGCTTTGCAATGCATCTAGTTTCACCTAAAAATCATTTTTGTAGCCCAAGTTATGACCAAAATACTAAAGGTATGCTGGAAAGTACCTCATAATGCACCATATTCACTTCCGTTGAGCTTTTGGCCACTTTCTTGCAAGAAATTTGGAATGGTTCCAACACAAAAGTTGTAGCTAATTCACTTAGCTTTCTAAAAATATTCGAGTCACTTCGGGGAGATTCCTACAGTAGGAGTTGTGATCGTGCATTTATACATTAACGTTCGTATAAAGTTCACATCTAATTAGCCCTAATAAAAAGCACTTTTTGAAAATTTCTTTTCATTTTCTAGAAGCCCTATTTGTTATTTTTCCAACGTATCTTGTTTCACTTAAAAATCATTTTTTTAGCCCAAGATATGATCAAAATAATATAGGTATGCCGAAAACTACCTTACAATGCACCACTGTCATTTCCTTTGAGCTTTTGGAACCTTTCTTGCAAGAACTTTGGAATGGTTCTATCATAAAATTTGTAGCTAACTCACTTACCTTTCCAAAAACAAAAGATTCACTTTGTGGAGGTTCCTACACGGGGAGTAGTGATTTGTGCATTTGTACATTAACGTTCATATAAATTTCGCATACAATAGGCCCCAATAAAAAGCCCTTTTTGAAATTTCAACTTTTTGAACATTTTGTATACGTTTCCAGTAGCCCTGTGTGTTAGCTTTGCAATGCATCTAGTTTCACCTAAAAATCATTTTTGTAGCCCAAGTTATGACCAAAATACTAAAGGTATGCTGGAAAGTACCTCATAATGCACCATATTCACTTCCGTTGAGCTTTTGGCCACTTTCTTTCAAGAAATTTGGAATGGTTCCAACACAAAAGTTGTAGCTAATTCACTTAGCTTTCTAAAAATATTCGAGTCACTTCGGGGAGATTCCTACAGTAGGAGTTGTGATCGTGCATTTATACATTAACGTTCGTATAAAGTTCACATCTAATTAGCCCTAATAAAAAGCACTTTTTGAAAATTTCTTTTCATTTTCTAGAAGCCCTATTTGTTATTTTTCCAACGTATCTTGTTTCACTTAAAAATCATTTTTTTAGCCCAAGATATGATCAAAATACTATAAGTATGCCGAAAACTACCTTACAATGCACCACTTTCATTTCCTTTGAGCTTTTGGAACCTTTCTTGCAAGAACTTTGGAATGGTTCTATCATAAAAGTTGTAGCTAACTCACTTACCTTTCCAAAAACAAAAGATTCACTTTGTGGAGGTTCCTACATGGGGAGTAGTGATTTGTGCATTTGTACATTAACGTTCATATAAATTTCGCATACAATAGGCCCCAATAAAAAGCACTTTTTGAAATTTCAACTTTTTGAACATTTTGTATATTTGTATCCTTTTCCAGTAGCCCTGTGTGTTAGCTTTGCAATGCATCTAGTTTCACCTAAAAATCATTTTTGTAGCCCAAGTTATGACCAAAATACTAAAGGTATGCTGGAAAGTACCTCAAAATGCACCATATTCACTTCCGTTGAGCTTTTGGCCACTTTCTTGCAAGAAATTTGGAATGGTTCCAACACAAAAGTTGTAGCTAATTCACTTAGCTTTCTAAAAATATTCGAGTCACTTTGGGGAGATTCCTACAAGTGGAGTTGTGATCGTGCATTTATACATTAACGTTCGTATAAAGTTCACATCTAATTAGCCCTAAATAAAAAGCACTTTTTGAAAATTTCTTTTCATTTTCTAGTAGCCCTATGTGTTAGATTTCCAATGCATCTTGTTTCACTTAAAAATCATTTTTTTAGCCCAAGATATGATCAAAATAATATAGGTATGCCGAAAACTACCTTACAATGCACCACTGTCATTTCCTTTGAGCTTTTGGAACCTTTCTTGCAAGAACTTTGGAATGGTTCTATCATAAAATTTGTAGCTAACTCACTTACCTTTCCAAAAACAAAAGATTCACTTTGTGGAGGTTCCTACACGGGGAGTAGTGATTTGTGCATTTGTACATTAACGTTCATATAAATTTCGCGTACAATAGGCCCCAATAAAAAGCCCTTTTTGAAATTTCAACTTTTTGAACATTTTGTATACGTTTCCAGTAGCCCTGTGTGTTAGCTTTGCAATGCATCTAGTTTCACCTAAAAATCATTTTTGTAGCCGAAGTTATGACCAAAATACTAAAGGTATGCTGGAAAGTACCTCAAAATGCACCATATTCACTTCCGTTGAGCTTTTGGCCAGATTAGGTTCAGATTAGTTCAGTTTAGTTTTAGTTTAGTTTTAGTTTAGTTTAGTTTAGTTTAGTTTAGTTTAGTTTAGTTTTAGTTTAGTTTTAGTTTTAGGGTTTCAGATTAGGTTCAGGGTTCAGTTTAGTTTAGTTTTAGTTTTTAGTTTTGTTTAGTTTAGTTTAGTTTAGTTTGTTTAGTTTTAGTTTTAGTTTAGTTTAGTTTAGTTTAGTTTAGTTTAGTTTTAGGGTTCAGATTAGGTTCAGTTTAGTTTAGTTTAGTTTAGTTTTAGTTTAGTTTAGTTTAGTTTAGTTTAGTTTAGTTTAGTTTAGTTTAGTTTAGGGTTCAGATAGTTTAGTTTAGTTTAGTTTTAGTTTAGTTTAGTTTTAGTTTAGTTTAGTTTAGTTTAGTTTAGTTTAGTTTTAGTTTTAGTTTAGTTTTAGTTTAGTTTATACATTAACGTTCGTATAAAGTTCACATCTAATTAGCCCTAAATAAAAAGCACTTTTTGAAAATTTCTTTTCATTTTCTAGTAGCCCTATGTGTTAGATTTCCAATGCATCTTGTTTCACTTAAAAATCATTTTTTTAGCCCAAGATATGTTCAAAATAATATAGGTATGCCGAAAACTACCTTACAATGCACCACTGTCATTTCCTTTGAGCTTTTGGAACCTTTCTTGCAAGAACTTTGGAATGGTTCTATCATAAAATTTGTAGCTAACTCACTTACCTTTCCAAAAACAAAAGATTCACTTTGTGGAGGTTCCTACACGGGGAGTAGTGATTTGTGCATTTGTACATTAACGTTCATATAAATTTCGCGTACAATAGGCCCTAATAAAAAGCCCTTTTTGAAATTTCAACTTTTTGAACATTTTGTATACGTTTCCAGTAGCCCTGTGTGTTAGCTTTGCAATGCATCTAGTTTCACCTAAAAATCATTTTTGTAGCCCAAGTTATGACCAAAATACTAAAGGTATGCTGGAAAGTACCTCAAAATGCACCATATTCACTTCCGTTGAGCTTTTGGCCACTTTCTTGCAAGAAATTTGGAATGGTTCCAACACAAAAGTTGTAGCTAATTCACTTAGCTTTCTAAAAATATTTGAGTCACTTCGGGGAGATTCTTACAGTAGGAGTTGTGATCGTGCATTTATACATTAACGTTCGTATAAAGTTCACATCTAATTAGCCCTAAAAAAAAAGCACTTTTTGAAAATTTCTTTTCATTTTCTAGTAGCCCTATGTGTTAGATTTCCAACGCATCTTTTTTCACTTAAAAATCATTTTTTTAGCCCAAGATATGATCAAAATAATATAGGTATGCCGAAAACTACCTTACAATGCACCACTGTCATTTCCTTTGAGCTTTTGGAACCTTTCTTGCAAGAACTTTTGAATGGTTCTATCATAAAATTTGTAGCTAACTCACTTACCTTTCCAAAAACAAAAGATTCACTTTGTGGAGGTTCCTACACGGGGAGTAGTGATTTGTGCATTTGTACATTAACGTTCATATAAATTTCGCATACAATAGGCCCCAATAAAAAGCCCTTTTTGAAATTTCAACTTTTTGAACATTTTGTATACGTTTCCAGTAGCCCTGTGTGTTAGCTTTGCAATGCATCTAGTTTCACCTAAAAATCATTTTTGTAGCCCAAGTTATGACCAAAATATTAAAGGTATGCTGGAAAGTACCTCATAATGCACCATATTCACTTCCGTTGAGCTTTTGGCCACTTTCTTGCAAGAAATTTGGAATGGTTCCAACACAAAAGTTGTAGCTAATTCACTTAGCTTTCTAAAAATATTTGAGTCACTTTGGGGAGATTCCTACAGTAGGAGTTGTGATCGTGCATTTATACATTAACGTTCGTATAAAGTTCACATCTAATTAGCCCTAATAAAAAGCACTTTTTGAAAATTTCTTTTCATTTTCTAGAAGCCCTATTTGTTATCTTTTCAACGTATCTTGTTTCACTTAAAAATCATTTTTTTAGCCCAAGATATGATCAAAATACTATAGGTATGCCGAAAACTACCTTACAATGCACCACTTTCATTTCCTTTGAGCTTTTGGAACCTTTCTTGCAAGAACTTTGGAATGGTTCTATCATAAAAGCTGTAGCTAACTCACTTACCTTTCCAAAAACAAAAGATTCACTTTGTGGAGGTTCCTACATGGGGAGTAGTGATTTGTGCATTTGTACATTAACGTTCATATAAATTTCGCATACAATAGGCCCCAATAAAAAGCACTTTTTGAAATTTCAACTTTTTGAACATTTTGTATATTTGTATCCTTTTCCAGTAGCCCTGTGTGTTAGCTTTGCAATGCATCTAGTTTCACCTAAAAATCATTTTTGTAGCCCAAGTTATGACCAAAATACTAAAGGTATGCTGGAAAGTACCTCAAAATGCACCATATTCACTTCCGTTGAGCTTTTGGCCACTTTCTTGCAAGAAATTTGGAATGGTTCCAACACAAAAGTTGTAGCTAATTCACTTAGCTTTCTAAAAATATTCGAGTCACTTCGGGGAGATTCCTACAAGTGGAGTTGTGATCGTGCATTTATACATTAACGTTCGTATAAAGTTCACATCTAATTAGCCCTAAATAAAAAGCACTTTTTGAAAATTTCTTTTCATTTTCTAGTAGCCCTATGTGTTAGATTTCCAATGCATCTTGTTTCACTTAAAAATCATTTTTTTAGCCCAAGATATGATCAAAATAATATAGGTATGCCGAAAACTACCTTACAATGCACCACTGTCATTTCCTTTGAGCTTTTGGAACCTTTCTTGCAAGAACTTTGGAATGGTTCTATCATAAAATTTGTAGCTAACTCACTCACCTTTCCAAAAACAAAAGATTCACTTTGTGGAGGTTCCTACACGGGGAGTAGTGATTTGTGCATTTGTACATTAACGTTCATATAAATTTCGCGTACAATAGGCCCCAATAAAAAGCCCTTTTTGAAATTTCAACTTTTTGAACATTTTGTATACGTTTCCAGTAGCCCTGTGTGTTATCTTTGCAATGCATCTAGTTTCACCTAAAAATCATTTTTGTAGCCGAAGTTATGACCAAAATACTAAAGGTATGCTGGAAAGTACCTCAAAATGCACCATATTCACTTCCGTTGAGCTTTTGGCCAGATTAGGTTCAGATTAGTTCAGTTTAGTTTTAGTTTAGTTTTAGTTTAGTTTAGTTTAGTTTAGTTTAGTTTAGTTTAGTTTTAGTTTAGTTTTAGTTTTAGGGTTTCAGATTAGGTTCAGGGTTCAGTTTAGTTTAGTTTTAGTTTTTAGTTTTGTTTAGTTTAGTTTAGTTTAGTTTGTTTAGTTTTAGTTTTAGTTTAGTTTAGTTTAGTTTAGTTTAGTTTAGTTTTAGGGTTCAGATTAGGTTCAGTTTAGTTTAGTTTAGTTTAGTTTTAGTTTAGTTTAGTTTAGTTTAGTTTAGTTTAGTTTAGTTTAGTTTAGTTTAGGGTTCAGATAGTTTAGTTTAGTTTAGTTTTAGTTTAGTTTAGTTTTAGTTTAGTTTAGTTTAGTTTAGTTTAGTTTAGTTTTAGTTTTAGTTTAGTTTTAGTTTAGTTTATACATTAACGTTCGTATAAAGTTCACATCTAATTAGCCCTAAATAAAAAGCACTTTTTGAAAATTTCTTTTCATTTTCTAGTAGCCCTATGTGTTAGATTTCCAATGCATCTTGTTTCACTTAAAAATCATTTTTTTAGCCCAAGATATGATCAAAATAATATAGGTATGCCGAAAACTACCTTACAATGCACCACTGTCATTTCCTTTGAGCTTTTGGAACCTTTCTTGCAAGAACATTGGAATGGTTCTATCATAAAATTTGTAGCTAACTCACTTACCTTTCCAAAAACAAAAGATTCACTTTGTGGAGGTTCCTACACGGGGAGTAGTGATTTGTGCATTTGTACATTAACGTTCATATAAATTTCGCGTACAATAGGCCCCAATAAAAAGCCCTTTTTGAAATTTCAACTTTTTGAACATTTTGTATACGTTTCCAGTAGCCCTGTGTGTTAGCTTTGCAATGCATCTAGTTTCACCTAAAAATCATTTTTGTAGCCCAAGTTATGACCAAAATACTAAAGGTATGCTGGAAAGTACCTCAAAATGCACCATATTCACTTCCGTTGAGCTTTTGGCCACTTTCTTGCAAGAAATTTGGAATGGTTCCAACACAAAAGTTGTAGCTAATTCACTTAGCTTTCTAAAAATATTTGAGTCACTTTGGGGAGATTCCTACAGTAGGAGTTGTGATCGTGCATTTATACATTAACGTTCGTATAAAGTTCACATCTAATTAGCCCTAAAAAAAAAGCACTTTTTGAAAATTTCTTTTCATTTTCTAGTAGCCCTATGTGTTAGATTTCCAACGCATCTTTTTTCACTTAAAAATCATTTTTTTAGCCCAAGATATGATCAAAATAATATAGGTATGCCGAAAACTACCTTACAATGCACCACTGTCATTTCCTTTGAGCTTTTGGAACCTTTCTTGCAAGAACTTTTGAATGGTTCTATCATAAAATTTGTAGCTAACTCACTTACCTTTCCAAAAACAAAAGATTCACCTTGTGGAGGTTCCTACACGGGGAGTAGTGATTTGTGCATTTGTACATTAACGTTCATATAAATTTCGCATACAATAGGCCCCAATAAAAAGCCCTTTTTGAAATTTCAACTTTTTGAACATTTTGTATACGTTTCCAGTAGCCCTGTGTGTTAGCTTTGCAATGCATCTAGTTTCACCTAAAAATCATTTTTGTAGCCCAAGTTATGATCAAAATACTAAAGGTATGCTGGAAAGTACCTCATAATGCACCATATTCACTTCCGTTGAGCTTTTGGCCACTTTCTTGCAAGAAATTTGGAATGGTTCCAACACAAAAGTTGTAGCTAATTCACTTAGCTTTCTAAAAATATTTGAGTCACTTCGGGGAGATTCTTACAGTAGGAGTTGTGATCGTGCATTTATACATTAACGTTCGTATAAAGTTCACATCTAATTAGCCCTAAAAAAAAAGCACTTTTTGAAAATTTCTTTTCATTTTCTAGTAGCCCTATGTGTTAGATTTCCAACGCATCTTTTTTCAGTTAAAAATCATTTTTTTAGCCCAAGATATGATCAAAATAATATAGGTATGCCGAAAACTACCTTACAATGCACCATTGTCATTTCCTTTGAGCTTTTGGAACCTTTCTTGCAAGAACTTTTGAATGGTTCTATCATAAAATTTGTAGCTAACTCACTTACCTTTCCAAAAACAAAAGATTCACTTTGTGGAGGTTCCTACACGGGGAGTAGTGATTTGTGCATTTGTACATTAACGTTCATATAAATTTCGCATACAATAGGCCCCAATAAAAAGCCCTTTTTGAAATTTCAACTTTTTGAACATTTTGTATACGTTTCCAGTAGCCCTGTGTGTTAGCTTTGCAATGCATCTAGTTTCACCTAAAAATCATTTTTGTAGCCCAAGTTATGACCAAAATATTAAAGGTATGCTGGAAAGTACCTCATAATGCACCATATTCACTTCCGTTGAGCTTTTGGCCACTTTCTTGCAAGAAATTTGGAATGGTTCCAACACAAAAGTTGTAGCTAATTCACTTAGCTTTCTAAAAATATTTGAGTCACTTTGGGGAGATTCCTACAGTAGGAGTTGTGATCGTGCATTTATACATTAACGTTCGTATAAAGTTCACATCTAATTAGCCCTAATAAAAAGCACTTTTTGAAAATTTCTTTTCATTTTCTAGAAGCCCTATTTGTTATCTTTTCAACGTATCTTGTTTCACTTAAAAATCATTTTTTTAGCCCAAGATATGATCAAAATACTATAGGTATGCCGAAAACTACCTTACAATGCACCACTTTCATTTCCTTTGAGCTTTTGGAACCTTTCTTGCAAGAACTTTGGAATGGTTCTATCATAAAAGCTGTAGCTAACTCACTTACCTTTCCAAAAACAAAAGATTCACTTTGTGGAGGTTCCTACATGGGGAGTAGTGATTTGTGCATTTGTACATTAACGTTCATATAAATTTCGCATACAATAGGCCCCAATAAAAAGCACTTTTTGAAATTTCAACTTTTTGAACATTTTGTATATTTGTATCCTTTTCCAGTAGCCCTGTGTGTTAGCTTTGCAATGCATCTAGTTTCACCTAAAAATCATTTTTGTAGCCCAAGTTATGACCAAAATACTAAAGGTATGCTGGAAAGTACCTCAAAATGCACCATATTCACTTCCGTTGAGCTTTTGGCCACTTTCTTGCAAGAAATTTGGAATGGTTCCAACACAAAAGTTGTAGCTAATTCACTTAGCTTTCTAAAAATATTCGAGTCACTTCGGGGAGATTCCTACAAGTGGAGTTGTGATCGTGCATTTATACATTAACGTTCGTATAAAGTTCACATCTAATTAGCCCTAAATAAAAAGCACTTTTTGAAAATTTCTTTTCATTTTCTAGTAGCCCTATGTGTTAGATTTCCAATGCATCTTGTTTCACTTAAAAATCATTTTTTTAGCCCAAGATATGATCAAAATAATATAGGTATGCCGAAAACTACCTTACAATGCACCACTGTCATTTCCTTTGAGCTTTTGGAACCTTTCTTGCAAGAACTTTGGAATGGTTCTATCATAAAATTTGTAGCTAACTCACTCACCTTTCCAAAAACAAAAGATTCACTTTGTGGAGGTTCCTACACGGGGAGTAGTGATTTGTGCATTTGTACATTAACGTTCATATAAATTTCGCGTACAATAGGCCCCAATAAAAAGCCCTTTTTGAAATTTCAACTTTTTGAACATTTTGTATACGTTTCCAGTAGCCCTGTGTGTTAGCTTTGCAATGCATCTAGTTTCACCTAAAAATCATTTTTGTAGCCCAAGTTATGACCAAAATATTAAAGGTATGCTGGAAAGTACCTCATAATGCACCATATTCACTTCCGTTGAGCTTTTGGCCACTTTCTTGCAAGAAATTTGGAATGGTTCCAACACAAAAGTTGTAGCTAATTCACTTAGCTTTCTAAAAATATTTGAGTCACTTTGGGGAGATTCCTACAGTAGGAGTTGTGATCGTGCATTTATACATTAACGTTCGTATAAAGTTCACATCTAATTAGCCCTAATAAAAAGCACTTTTTGAAAATTTCTTTTCATTTTCTAGAAGCCCTATTTGTTATCTTTTCAACGTATCTTGTTTCACTTAAAAATCATTTTTTTAGCCCAAGATATGATCAAAATACTATAGGTATGCCGAAAACTACCTTACAATGCACCACTTTCATTTCCTTTGAGCTTTTGGAACCTTTCTTGCAAGAACTTTGGAATGGTTCTATCATAAAAGCTGTAGCTAACTCACTTACCTTTCCAAAAACAAAAGATTCACTTTGTGGAGGTTCCTACATGGGGAGTAGTGATTTGTGCATTTGTACATTAACGTTCATATAAATTTCGCATACAATAGGCCCCAATAAAAAGCACTTTTTGAAATTTCAACTTTTTGAACATTTTGTATATTTGTATCCTTTTCCAGTAGCCCTGTGTGTTAGCTTTGCAATGCATCTAGTTTCACCTAAAAATCATTTTTGTAGCCCAAGTTATGACCAAAATACTAAAGGTATGCTGGAAAGTACCTCAAAATGCACCATATTCACTTCCGTTGAGCTTTTGGCCACTTTCTTGCAAGAAATTTGGAATGGTTCCAACACAAAAGTTGTAGCTAATTCACTTAGCTTTCTAAAAATATTCGAGTCACTTCGGGGAGATTCCTACAAGTGGAGTTGTGATCGTGCATTTATACATTAACGTTCGTATAAAGTTCACATCTAATTAGCCCTAAATAAAAAGCACTTTTTGAAAATTTCTTTTCATTTTCTAGTAGCCCTATGTGTTAGATTTCCAATGCATCTTGTTTCACTTAAAAATCATTTTTTTAGCCCAAGATATGATCAAAATAATATAGGTATGCCGAAAACTACCTTACAATGCACCACTGTCATTTCCTTTGAGCTTTTGGAACCTTTCTTGCAAGAACTTTGGAATGGTTCTATCATAAAATTTGTAGCTAACTCACTCACCTTTCCAAAAACAAAAGATTCACTTTGTGGAGGTTCCTACACGGGGAGTAGTGATTTGTGCATTTGTACATTAACGTTCATATAAATTTCGCGTACAATAGGCCCCAATAAAAAGCCCTTTTTGAAATTTCAACTTTTTGAACATTTTGTATACGTTTCCAGTAGCCCTGTGTGTTATCTTTGCAATGCATCTAGTTTCACCTAAAAATCATTTTTGTAGCCGAAGTTATGACCAAAATACTAAAGGTATGCTGGAAAGTACCTCAAAATGCACCATATTCACTTCCGTTGAGCTTTTGGCCAGATTAGGTTCAGATTAGTTCAGTTTAGTTTTAGTTTAGTTTTAGTTTAGTTTAGTTTAGTTTAGTTTAGTTTAGTTTAGTTTTAGTTTAGTTTTAGTTTTAGGGTTTCAGATTAGGTTCAGGGTTCAGTTTAGTTTAGTTTTAGTTTTTAGTTTTGTTTAGTTTAGTTTAGTTTAGTTTGTTTAGTTTTAGTTTTAGTTTAGTTTAGTTTAGTTTAGTTTAGTTTAGTTTTAGGGTTCAGATTAGGTTCAGTTTAGTTTAGTTTAGTTTAGTTTTAGTTTAGTTTAGTTTAGTTTAGTTTAGTTTAGTTTAGTTTAGTTTAGTTTAGGGTTCAGATAGTTTAGTTTAGTTTAGTTTTAGTTTAGTTTAGTTTTAGTTTAGTTTAGTTTAGTTTAGTTTAGTTTAGTTTTAGTTTTAGTTTAGTTTTAGTTTAGTTTATACATTAACGTTCGTATAAAGTTCACATCTAATTAGCCCTAAATAAAAAGCACTTTTTGAAAATTTCTTTTCATTTTCTAGTAGCCCTATGTGTTAGATTTCCAATGCATCTTGTTTCACTTAAAAATCATTTTTTTAGCCCAAGATATGATCAAAATAATATAGGTATGCCGAAAACTACCTTACAATGCACCACTGTCATTTCCTTTGAGCTTTTGGAACCTTTCTTGCAAGAACATTGGAATGGTTCTATCATAAAATTTGTAGCTAACTCACTTACCTTTCCAAAAACAAAAGATTCACTTTGTGGAGGTTCCTACACGGGGAGTAGTGATTTGTGCATTTGTACATTAACGTTCATATAAATTTCGCGTACAATAGGCCCCAATAAAAAGCCCTTTTTGAAATTTCAACTTTTTGAACATTTTGTATACGTTTCCAGTAGCCCTGTGTGTTAGCTTTGCAATGCATCTAGTTTCACCTAAAAATCATTTTTGTAGCCCAAGTTATGACCAAAATACTAAAGGTATGCTGGAAAGTACCTCAAAATGCACCATATTCACTTCCGTTGAGCTTTTGGCCACTTTCTTGCAAGAAATTTGGAATGGTTCCAACACAAAAGTTGTAGCTAATTCACTTAGCTTTCTAAAAATATTTGAGTCACTTTGGGGAGATTCCTACAGTAGGAGTTGTGATCGTGCATTTATACATTAACGTTCGTATAAAGTTCACATCTAATTAGCCCTAAAAAAAAAGCACTTTTTGAAAATTTCTTTTCATTTTCTAGTAGCCCTATGTGTTAGATTTCCAACGCATCTTTTTTCACTTAAAAATCATTTTTTTAGCCCAAGATATGATCAAAATAATATAGGTATGCCGAAAACTACCTTACAATGCACCACTGTCATTTCCTTTGAGCTTTTGGAACCTTTCTTGCAAGAACTTTTGAATGGTTCTATCATAAAATTTGTAGCTAACTCACTTACCTTTCCAAAAACAAAAGATTCACTTTGTGGAGGTTCCTACACGGGGAGTAGTGATTTGTGCATTTGTACATTAACGTTCATATAAATTTCGCATACAATAGGCCCCAATAAAAAGCCCTTTTTGAAATTTCAACTTTTTGAACATTTTGTATACGTTTCCAGTAGCCCTGTGTGTTAGCTTTGCAATGCATCTAGTTTCACCTAAAAATCATTTTTGTAGCCCAAGTTATGACCAAAATATTAAAGGTATGCTGGAAAGTACCTCATAATGCACCATATTCACTTCCGTTGAGCTTTTGGCCACTTTCTTGCAAGAAATTTGGAATGGTTCCAACACAAAAGTTGTAGCTAATTCACTTAGCTTTCTAAAAATATTTGAGTCACTTTGGGGAGATTCCTACAGTAGGAGTTGTGATCGTGCATTTATACATTAACGTTCGTATAAAGTTCACATCTAATTAGCCCTAATAAAAAGCACTTTTTGAAAATTTCTTTTCATTTTCTAGAAGCCCTATTTGTTATCTTTTCAACGTATCTTGTTTCACTTAAAAATCATTTTTTTAGCCCAAGATATGATCAAAATACTATAGGTATGCCGAAAACTACCTTACAATGCACCACTTTCATTTCCTTTGAGCTTTTGGAACCTTTCTTGCAAGAACTTTGGAATGGTTCTATCATAAAAGCTGTAGCTAACTCACTTACCTTTCCAAAAACAAAAGATTCACTTTGTGGAGGTTCCTACATGGGGAGTAGTGATTTGTGCATTTGTACATTAACGTTCATATAAATTTCGCATACAATAGGCCCCAATAAAAAGCACTTTTTGAAATTTCAACTTTTTGAACATTTTGTATATTTGTATCCTTTTCCAGTAGCCCTGTGTGTTAGCTTTGCAATGCATCTAGTTTCACCTAAAAATCATTTTTGTAGCCCAAGTTATGACCAAAATACTAAAGGTATGCTGGAAAGTACCTCAAAATGCACCATATTCACTTCCGTTGAGCTTTTGGCCACTTTCTTGCAAGAAATTTGGAATGGTTCCAACACAAAAGTTGTAGCTAATTCACTTAGCTTTCTAAAAATATTCGAGTCACTTCGGGGAGATTCCTACAAGTGGAGTTGTGATCGTGCATTTATACATTAACGTTCGTATAAAGTTCACATCTAATTAGCCCTAAATAAAAAGCACTTTTTGAAAATTTCTTTTCATTTTCTAGTAGCCCTATGTGTTAGATTTCCAATGCATCTTGTTTCACTTAAAAATCATTTTTTTAGCCCAAGATATGATCAAAATAATATAGGTATGCCGAAAACTACCTTACAATGCACCACTGTCATTTCCTTTGAGCTTTTGGAACCTTTCTTGCAAGAACTTTGGAATGGTTCTATCATAAAATTTGTAGCTAACTCACTCACCTTTCCAAAAACAAAAGATTCACTTTGTGGAGGTTCCTACACGGGGAGTAGTGATTTGTGCATTTGTACATTAACGTTCATATAAATTTCGCGTACAATAGGCCCCAATAAAAAGCCCTTTTTGAAATTTCAACTTTTTGAACATTTTGTATACGTTTCCAGTAGCCCTGTGTGTTATCTTTGCAATGCATCTAGTTTCACCTAAAAATCATTTTTGTAGCCGAAGTTATGACCAAAATACTAAAGGTATGCTGGAAAGTACCTCAAAATGCACCATATTCACTTCCGTTGAGCTTTTGGCCAGATTAGGTTCAGATTAGTTCAGTTTAGTTTTAGTTTAGTTTTAGTTTAGTTTAGTTTAGTTTAGTTTAGTTTAGTTTAGTTTTAGTTTAGTTTTAGTTTTAGGGTTTCAGATTAGGTTCAGGGTTCAGTTTAGTTTAGTTTTAGTTTTTAGTTTTGTTTAGTTTAGTTTAGTTTAGTTTGTTTAGTTTTAGTTTTAGTTTAGTTTAGTTTAGTTTAGTTTAGTTTAGTTTTAGGGTTCAGATTAGGTTCAGTTTAGTTTAGTTTAGTTTAGTTTTAGTTTAGTTTAGTTTAGTTTAGTTTAGTTTAGTTTAGTTTAGTTTAGTTTAGGGTTCAGATAGTTTAGTTTAGTTTAGTTTTAGTTTAGTTTAGTTTTAGTTTAGTTTAGTTTAGTTTAGTTTAGTTTAGTTTTAGTTTTAGTTTAGTTTTAGTTTAGTTTATACATTAACGTTCGTATAAAGTTCACATCTAATTAGCCCTAAATAAAAAGCACTTTTTGAAAATTTCTTTTCATTTTCTAGTAGCCCTATGTGTTAGATTTCCAATGCATCTTGTTTCACTTAAAAATCATTTTTTTAGCCCAAGATATGATCAAAATAATATAGGTATGCCGAAAACTACCTTACAATGCACCACTGTCATTTCCTTTGAGCTTTTGGAACCTTTCTTGCAAGAACATTGGAATGGTTCTATCATAAAATTTGTAGCTAACTCACTTACCTTTCCAAAAACAAAAGATTCACTTTGTGGAGGTTCCTACACGGGGAGTAGTGATTTGTGCATTTGTACATTAACGTTCATATAAATTTCGCGTACAATAGGCCCCAATAAAAAGCCCTTTTTGAAATTTCAACTTTTTGAACATTTTGTATACGTTTCCAGTAGCCCTGTGTGTTAGCTTTGCAATGCATCTAGTTTCACCTAAAAATCATTTTTGTAGCCCAAGTTATGACCAAAATACTAAAGGTATGCTGGAAAGTACCTCAAAATGCACCATATTCACTTCCGTTGAGCTTTTGGCCACTTTCTTGCAAGAAATTTGGAATGGTTCCAACACAAAAGTTGTAGCTAATTCACTTAGCTTTCTAAAAATATTTGAGTCACTTTGGGGAGATTCCTACAGTAGGAGTTGTGATCGTGCATTTATACATTAACGTTCGTATAAAGTTCACATCTAATTAGCCCTAAAAAAAAAGCACTTTTTGAAAATTTCTTTTCATTTTCTAGTAGCCCTATGTGTTAGATTTCCAACGCATCTTTTTTCACTTAAAAATCATTTTTTTAGCCCAAGATATGATCAAAATACTATAGGTATGCCGAAAACTACCTTACAATGCACCACTGTCATTTCCTTTGAGCTTTTGGAACCTTTCTTGCAAGAACTTTTGAATGGTTCTATCATAAAATTTGTAGCTAACTCACTTACCTTTCCAAAAACAAAAGATTCACTTTGTGGAGGTTCCTACACGGGGAGTAGTGATTTGTGCATTTGTACATTAACGTTCATATAAATTTCGCATACAATAGGCCCCAATAAAAAGCCCTTTTTGAAATTTCAACTTTTTGAACATTTTGTATACGTTTCCAGTAGCCCTGTGTGTTAGCTTTGCAATGCATCTAGTTTCACCTAAAAATCATTTTTGTAGCCCAAGTTATGACCAAAATACTAAAGGTATGCTGGAAAGTACCTCATAATGCACCATATTCACTTCCGTTGAGCTTTTGGCCACTTTCTTGCAAGAAATTTGGAATGGTTCCAACACAAAAGTTGTAGCTAATTCACTTAGCTTTCTAAAAATATTTGAGTCACTTTGGGGAGATTCCTACAGTAGGAGTTGTGATCGTGCATTTATACATTAACGTTCGTATAAAGTTCACATCTAATTAGCCCTAATAAAAAGCACTTTTTGAAAATTTCTTTTCATTTTCTAGAAGCCCTATTTGTTATCTTTTCAACGTATCCTGTTTCACTTAAAAATCATTTTTTTAGCCCAAGATATGATCAAAATACTATAGGTATGCCGAAAACTACCTTACAATGCACCACTTTCATTTCCTTTGAGCTTTTGGAACCTTTCTTGCAAGAACTTTGGAATGGTTCTATCATAAAAGCTGTAGCTAACTCACTTACCTTTCCAAAAACAAAAGATTCACTTTGTGGAGGTTCCTACATGGGGAGTAGTGATTTGTGCATTTGTACATTAACTTTCATATAAATTTCGCATACAATAGGCCCCAATAAAAAGCACTTTTTAAAATTTCAACTTTTTGAACATTTTGTATGCTTTTCCAGTAGCCCTGTGTGTTATCTTTGCAATGCATCTAGTTTCACCTAAAAATCATTTTTGTAGCCGAAGTTATGACCAAAATACTAAAGGTATGCTGGAAAGTACCTCAAAATGCACCATATTCACTTCCGTTGAGCTTTTGGCCACTTTCTTGCAAGAAATTTGGAATGGTTCCAACACAAAAGTTGTAGCTAATTCACTTAGCTTTCTAAAAATATTCGAGTCACTTCGGGGAGATTCCTACAGGTGGAGTTGTGATCGTGCATTTATACATTAATATTCGTATAAAGTTCACATATAATTAGCCCTAAATAAAAAGCACTTTTTGAAAATTTCTTTTCATTTTCTAGTAGCCCTATGTGTTAGATTTCCAACGCATCTTGTTTCACTTAAAAATCATTTTTTTAGCCCAAGATATGATCAAAATACTATAGGTATGCCGAAAACTACCTTACAATGCACCACTGTCATTTCCTTTGAGCTTTTGGAACCTTTCTTGCAAGAACTTTGGAATGGTTCTATCATAAAAGTTGTAGCTAACTCACTTACCTTTCCAAAAACAAAAGATTCACTTTGTGGAGGTTCCTACATGGGGAGTAGTGATTTGTGCATTTGTACATTAACATTCATATAAATTTCGCATACAATAGGCCCCAATAAAAAGCACTTTTTGAAATTTCAACTTTTTGAACATTTTGTATATTTGTATCCTTTTCCAGTAGCCCTGTGTGTTAGCTTTGCAATGCATCTAGTTTCACCTAAAAATCATTTTTGTAGCCCAAGTTATGAACAAAATACTAAAGGTATGCTGGAAAGTACCTCAAAATGCACCATATTCACTTCCGTTGAGCTTTTGGCCACTTTCTTGCAAGAAATTTGGAATGGTTCCAACACAAAAGTTGTAGCTAATTCACTTAGCTTTCTAAAAATATTCGAGTCACTTCGAGGAGTTTCCTACAGTAGGAGTTGTGATCGTGCATTTATACATTAACGTTTGTATAAAGTTCACATCTAATTAGCCCTAATAAAAAGCACTTTTTGAAAATTTCTTTTCATTTTCTAGAAGCCCTATTTGTTATCTTTCCAACGTATCTTGTTTCACTTAAAAATCATTTTTTTAGCCCAAGATATGATCAAAATACTATAGGTATGCCGAAAACTACCTTACAATGCACCACTTTCATTTTCTTTTAGCTTTTGGAACCTTTCTTGCAAGAACTTTCGAATGGTTCTATCACAAAAGTTGCAGCTAACTCACTTACCTTTCCAAAAACAAAAGATTCACTTTGTGGAGGTTCCTACATGGGGAGTAGTGATTTGTGCATTTGTACATTAACGTTCATATAAATTTCGCATACAATAGGCCCCAATAAAAAGCCCTTTTTGAAATTTCAACTTTTTGAACATTTTGTATATTTTTCCAGTAGCCCTGTGTGTTATCTTTGCAATGCATCTAGTTTCACCTAAAAATCATTTTTGTAGCCCAAGTTATGACCAAAATACTAAAGGTATGCTGGAAAGTACCTCAAAATGCACCATATTCACTTCCGTTGAGCTTTTGGCCACTTTCTTGCAAGAAATTTGGAATGGTTCCAACACAAAAGTTGTAGCTAATTCACTTAGCTTTCTAAAAATATTCGAGTCACTTCGGGGAGATTACTACAGTAGGAGTTGTGATCGTGCATTTATACATTAACATTCGTATAAAGTTCACATCTAATTAGCCCTAAATAAAAAGCACTTTTTGAAAATTTCTTTTCATTTTCTAGTAGCCCTATTTGTTAGATTTCCAACGCATCTTGTTTCACTAAAAAATCATTTTTTTAGCCCAAGATATGATCAAAATACTATAGGTATGCCGAAAACTACCTTACAATGCACCACTGTCATTTCCTTTGAGCTTTTGGAACCTTTCTTGCAAGAACTTTGGAATGGTTCTATCATAAAATTTGTAGCTAACTCACTTACCTTTCCAAAAAAAAAAGATTCACTTTGTGGAGGTTCCTACATGGGGAGTAGTGATTTGTTCATTTGTACATTAACGTTCATATAAATTTCGCATACAATAGGCCCCAATAAAAAGCCCTTTTTGAAATTTCAACTTTTTGAACATTTTGTATACGTTTCCAGTAGCCCTGTGTGTTAGCTTTGCAATGCATCTAGTTTCACCTTAAAATCATTTTTGTAGCCCAAGTTATGACCAAAATACTAAAGGTATGCTGGAAAGTACCTCAAAATGCACCATATTCACTTCCGTTGAGCTTTTGGCCACTTTCTTGCAAGAAATTTGGAATGGTTCCAACACAAAAGTTGTAGCTAATTCACTTAGCTTTCTAAAAATATTCGAGTCACTTCGAGGAGTTTCCTACAGTAGGAGTTGTGATCGTGCATTTATACATTAACGTTCGTATAAAGTTCACATCTAATTAGACCTAATAAAAAGCACTTTTTGAAAATTTCTTTTCATTTTCTAGAAGCCCTATTTGTTATCTTTCCAACGTATCTTGTTTCACTTAAAAATCATTTTTTTAACCCAAGATATGATCAAAATACTATAGGTATGCCGAAAACTACCTTACAATGCCAAAGGAAATGACAGTGGTGCATTGTAAGGTAGTTTTCGGCATACTTATAGTATTTTGATCATATCTTGGGCTAAAAAAATGATTTTTAAGTGAAACAAGATGCGTTGGAAAGCTAACACGTAGGGGTACTAGAAAATGAAAAGAAATTTTCAAAAAGTGCTTTTTATTTAGGGCTCATTAGATGTGAACTTTATACGAACGTTAATGTATAAATGAACGATCACAACTCCTACTGTAAGAATCTCCCCGAAGTGACTCGAATATTTTTAGAAAGCTAAGTGAATTAGATACAACTTTTGTGTTGGAACCATTCCAAATTTCTTGCAAGAATGTGGCCAAAAGCTCAACGAAAGTGAATATGGTGCATTTTGAGGTACTTTCCAGCATACCTTTAGTATTTTGGTCATAACTTGGGCTACAAAAATGATTTTTAGGTGAAACTAGTTGCATTGCAAAGCTAACACACAGGGCTACTGGAAAAGGATACAAAATGTTCAAAAAGTTGAAATTTTAAAAAGTGCTTTTTATTGGGGCCTATTGTATGCGAAATTTATATGATCGTTAATGTACAAATGCACAAATCACTAATCCCCATGTAGGAACCTCCACAAAGTGAATCTTTGTTTTTGGAAAGGTAAGTGAGTTAGCTACAACTTTTTTGATAGAACCATTCCAAAGTTCTTGCATGAAAGGTTCCAAAAGCCCAAAGGAAATGACAGTGGTGCATTGTAAGGTAGTTTTCGGCATACCTATAGTATTTTGATCATATCTTGGGCTAAAAAAATGATTTTTAAGTGAAACAAGATGCGTTGGAAAGCTAACACATTGGGCTACTAGAAAAGGAAAAGAAATTTTCAAAAAGTGCTTTTTATTTAGGGCTAACTAGATGTGAACTTTATACGAACGTTAATGTATAAATGCACGATCACAACTCCTACTGTAGGAATCTCCCCGAAGTGACTCGAATATTTTTAGAAAGCTAAGTGAATTAGCTACAACTTTTATGTTGGAACCATTCCAAATTTCTTGCAAGAAAGTGGCCAAAAGCTCAACGGAAGTGAATATGGTGCATTTTGAGGTACTTTCCAGCATACCTTTAGTATTTTGGTCATAACTTGGGCTACAAAAATGATTTTTAGGTGAAACTAGATGCATTGCAAAGCTAACACACAGGGCTACTGGAAAAGCATACAAAATGTTCAAAAAGTTGAAATTTCAAAAAGTGCTTTTTATTGGGGCCTATTGTATGCGAAATTTATATGAACGTTAATGTACAAATGCACAAATCACTAATCCCCATGTAGGAACCTCCACAAAGTGAATCTTTTGTTTTTGGAAAGGTAAGTGAGTTAGCTACAACTTTTATGATAGAACCATTCCAAAGTTCTTGCAAGAAAGGTTCCAAAAGCCCAAAGGAAATGACAGTGGTGCATTGTAAGGTAGTTTTCGGCATACTTATAGTATTTTGATCATATCTTTGGCTAAAAAAATGATTTTTAAGTGAAACAAGATGCGTTGGAAAGCTAACACGTAGGGGTACTAGAAAATGAAAAGAAATTTTCAAAAAGTGCTTTTTATTTAGGGCTCATTAGATGTGAACTTTATACGAACGTTAATGTATAAATGAACGATCACAACTCCTACTGTAAGAATCTCCCCGAAGTGACTCGAATATTTTTAGAAAGCTAAGTGAATTAGATACAACTTTTGTGTTGGAACCATTCCAAATTTCTTGCAAGAATGTGGCCAAAAGCTCAACGAAAGTGAATATGGTGCATTTTGAGGTACTTTCCAGCATACCTTTAGTATTTTGGTCATAACTTGGGCTACAAAAACGATTTTTAGGTGAAACTAGTTGCATTGCAAAGCTAACACACAGGGCTACTGGAAAAAGATACAAAATGTTCAAAAAGTTGAAATTTTAAAAAGTGCTTTTTATTGGGGCCTATTGTATGCGAAATTTATATGATCGTTAATGTACAAATGCACAAATCACTAATCCCCATGTAGGAACCTCCACAAAGTGAATCTTTGTTTTTGGAAAGGTAAGTGAGTTAGCTACAACTTTTTTGATAGAACCATTCCAAAGTTCTTGCATGAAAGGTTCCAAAAGCCCAAAGGAAAGGACAGTGGTGCATTGTAAGGTAGTTTTCGGCATACCTATAGTATTTTGATCATATCTTGGGCTAAAAAAATGATTTTTAAGTGAAACAAGACGTGTTGGAAAGCTAACACATAGGGCTACTAGAAAATGAAAAGAAAATTTCAAAAAGTGATTTTTATTTAGGGTTAATTAGATGTGAACTTTATACGAACGTTAATGTATAAATGCACGATCACAACTCCTACTGTAGGAATCTCCCCGAAGTGACTCGAATATATTTAGAAAGCTAAGTGAATTAGCTACAACTTTTGTGTTGGAACCATTCCTAATTTCTTGCAAGAAAGTGGCCAAAAGCTCAACGAAAGTGAATATGGTGCATTTTGAGGTACTTTCCAGCATACCTTTAGTATTTTGGTCATAACTTGGGCTACAAAAATGATTTTTAGGTGAAACTAGATGCATTGCAAAGCTAACACACAGGGCTACTGGAAAAGGATACAAAATGTTCAAAAAGTTGAAATTTTAAAAAGTGCTTTTTATTGGGGCCGATTGTATGCGAAATTTATATGATCGTTAATGTACAAATGCACAAATCACTAATCCCCATGTAGGAACCTCCACAAAGTGAATCTTTTGTTTTTGGAAAGGTAAGTGAGTTAGCTACAACTTTTTTGATAGAACCATTCCAAAGTTCTTGCAAGAAAGGTTCCAAAAGCTCAAAGGAAATGACAGTGGTGCATTGTAAGGTAGTTTTCGGCATACCTATAGTATTTTGATCATATCTTGGGCTAAAAAAATGATTTTTAAGTGAAACAAGATGTGTTGGAAAGCTAACACATAGGGCTACTAGAAAATGAAAAGAAAATTTCAAAAAGTGCTTTTTATTTAGGGCTAATTAGATGTGAACTTTATACGAACGTTAATGTATAAATGCACGATCACAACTCCTACTGTAGGAATCTCCCCAAAGTGACTCGAATATTTTTAGAAAGCTAAGTGAATTAGCTACAACTTTTGTGTTGGAACCATTCCTAATTTGTTGCAAGAAAGTGGCCAAAAGCTCAACGGAAGTGAATATGGTGCATTTTGAGGTACTTTCCAGCATACCTTTAGTATTTTGGTCATAACTTGGGCTACAAAAATGATTTTTAGGTGAAACTAGATGCATTGCAAAGCTAACACACAGGGATACTGGAAAAGGATACAAAATGTTCAAAAAGTTGAAATTTTAAAAAGTGCTTTTTATTGGGGCCTATTGTATGCGAAATTTATATGAACGTTAATGTACAAATGCACAAATCACTAATCCCCATGTAGGAACCTCCACAAAGTGAATCTTTTGTTTTTGGAAAGGTAAGTGAGTTAGCTACAACTTTTTTGATAGAACCATTCCAAAGTTCTTGCAAGAAAGGTTCCAAAAGCTCAAAGGAAATGACAGTGGTGCATTGTAAGGTAGTTTTCGGCATACCTATAGTATTTTGATCATATCTTGGGCTAAAAAAATGATTTTTAAGTGAAACAAGATGCGTTGGAAAGCTAACACATTGGGCTACTAGAAAAGGAAAAGAAATTTTCAAAAAGTGCTTTTTATTTAGGGCTAACTAGATGTGAACTTTATACGAACGTTTATGTATAAATGCACGATCACAACTCCTACTGTAGGAATCTCCCCGAAGTGACTCGAATATTTTTAGAAAGCTAAGTGAATTAGCTACAACTTTTATGTTGGAACCATTCCAAATTTCTTGCAAGAAAGTGGCCAAAAGCTCAACGGAAGTGAATATGGTGCATTTTGAGGTACTTTACAGCATACCTTTAGTATTTTGGTCATAACTTGGGCTACAAAAATGATTTTTAGGTGAAACTAGATGCATTGCAAAGCTAACACACAGGGATACTGGAAAAGGATACAAAATGTTCAAAAAGTTGAAATTTTAAAAAGTGCTTTTTATTGGGGCCTATTGTATGCGAAATTTATATGAACGTTAATGTACAAATGTACAAATCACTAATCCCCATGTAGGAACATCCACAAAGTGAATCTTTTGTTTTTGGAAAGGTAAGTGAGTTAGCTACAACTTTTTTGATAGAACCATTCCAAAGTTCTTGCAAGAAAGGTTCCAAAAGCTCAAAGGAAATGACAGTGGTGCATTGTAAGGTAGTTTTCGGCATACCTATAGTATTTTGATCATATCTTGGGCTAAAAAAATGATTTTTAAGTGAAACAAGATGCGTTGGAAAGCTAACACATTGGGCTACTAGAAAAGGAAAAGAAATTTTCAAAAAGTGCTTTTTATTTAGGGCTAACTAGATGTGAACTTTATACGAACGTTAATGTATAAATGCACGATCACAACTCCTACTGTAGGAATCTCCCCGAAGTGACTCGAATATTTTTAGAAAGCTAAGTGAATTAGCTACAACTTTTATGTTGGAACCATTCCAAATTTCTTGCAAGAAAGTGGCCAAAAGCTCAACGGAAGTGAATATGGTGCATTTTGAGGTACTTTCCAGCATACCTTTAGTATTTTGGTCATAACTTGGGCTACAAAAATGATTTTTAGGTGAAACTAGATGCATTGCAAAGCTAACACACAGGGCTACTGGAAAAGCATACAAAATGTTCAAAAAGTTGAAATTTCAAAAAGTGCTTTTTATTGGGGCCTATTGTATGCGAAATTTATATGAACGTTAATGTACAAATGCACAAATCACTAATCCCCATGTTGGAACCTCCACAAAGTGAATCTTTTGTTTTTGGAAAGGTAAGTGAGTTAGCTACAACTTTTATGATAGAACCATTCCAAAGTTCTTGCAAGAAAGGTTCCAAAAGCCCAAAGGAAATGACAGTGGTGCATTGTAAGGTAGTTTTCGGCATACTTATAGTATTTTGATCATATCTTGGGCTAAAAAAATGATTTTTAAGTGAAACAAGATGCGTTGGAAAGCTAACACGTAGGGGTACTAGAAAATGAAAAGAAATTTTCAAAAAGTGCTTTTTATTTAGGGCTCATTAGATGTGAACTTTATACGAACGTTAATGTATAAATGAACGATCACAACTCCTACTGTAAGAATCTCCCCGAAGTGACTCGAATATTTTTAGAAAGCTAAGTGAATTAGATACAACTTTTGTGTTGGAACCATTCCAAATTTCTTGCAAGAATGTGGCCAAAAGCTCAACGAAAGTGAATATGGTGCATTTTGAGGTACTTTCCAGCATACCTTTAGTATTTTGGTCATAACTTGGGCTACAAAAATGATTTTTAGGTGAAACTAGTTGCATTGCAAAGCTAACACACAGGGCTACTGGAAAAGGATACAAAATGTTCAAAAAGTTGAAATTTTAAAAAGTGCTTTTTATTGGGGCCTATTGTATGCGAAATTTATATGATCGTTAATGTACAAATGCACAAATCACTAATCCCCATGTAGGAACCTCCACAAAGTGAATCTTTGTTTTTGGAAAGGTAAGTGAGTTAGCTACAACTTTTTTGATAGAACCATTCCAAAGTTCTTGCAAGAAAGGTTCCAAAAGCCCAAAGGAAAGGACAGTGGTGCATTGTAAGGTAGTTTTCGGCATACCTATAGTATTTTGATCATATCTTGGGCTAAAAAAATGATTTTTAAGTGAAACAAGATGCGTTGGAAAGCTAACACATTGGGCTACTAGAAAAGGAAAAGAAATTTTCAAAAAGTGCTTTTTATTTAGGGCTAACTAGATGTGAACTTTATACGAACGTTAATGTATAAATGCACGATCACAACTCCTACTGTAGGAATCTCCCCGAAGTGACTCGAATATTTTTAGAAAGCTAAGTGAATTAGCTACAACTTTTATGTTGGAACCATTCCAAATTTCTTGCAAGAAAGTGGCCAAAAGCTCAACGGAAGTGAATATGGTGCATTTTGAGGTACTTTCCAGCATACCTTTAGTATTTTGGTCATAACTTGGGCTACAAAAATGATTTTTAGGTGAAACTGGATGCATTGCAAAGCTAACACACAGGGCTACTGGAAAAGCATACAAAATGTTCAAAAAGTTGAAATTTCAAAAAGTGCTTTTTATTGGGGCCTATTGTATGCGAAATTTATATGAACGTTAATGTACAAATGCACAAATCACTAATCCCCATGTAGGAACCTCCACAAAGTGAATCTTTTGTTTTTGGAAAGGTAAGTGAGTTAGCTACAACTTTTATGATAGAACCATTCCAAAGTTCTTGCAAGAAAGGTTCCAAAAGCCCAAAGGAAATGACAGTGGTGCATTGTAAGGTAGTTTTCGGCATACTTATAGTATTTTGATCATATCTTGGGCTAAAAAAATGATTTTTAAGTGAAACAAGATGCGTTGGAAAGCTAACACGTAGGGGTACTAGAAAATGAAAAGAAATTTTCAAAAAGTGCTTTTTATTTAGGGCTAATTAGATGTGAACTTTATACGAACGTTAATGTATAAATGCACGATCACAACTCGTACTGTAGGAATCTCCCCGAAGTGACTCGAATATTTTTAGAAAGCTAAGTGAATTAGCTACAACTTTTGTGTTGGAACCATTCCTAATTTATTGCAAGAAAGTGGCCAAAAGCTCAACGGAAATGAATATGGTGCATTTTGAGGTACTTTCCAGCATACCTTTAGTATTTTGGTCATAACTTGGGCTACAAAAATGATTTTTAGGTGAAACTAGATGCATTGCAAAGCTAACACACAGGGCTACTGGAAAAGTATACAAAATGTTCAAAAAGTTGAAATTTCAAAAAGTGCTTTTTATTGGGGCCTATTGTATGCGAAATTTATATGAACGTTAATGTACAAATGCACAAATCACTACTCCCCATGTAGGAACCTCCACAAAGTGAATCTATTGTTTTTGGAAAGGTAAGTGAGTTAGCTACAACTTTTGTGATAGAACCATTCCAAAGTTCTTGCAAGAAAGGTTCCAAAAGCTCAAAGGAAATGACAGTGGTGCATTGTAAGGTAGTTTTCGGCATACCTTTAGTATTTTAATCATATCTTGGGCTAAAAAAATGATTTTTAAGTGAAACAAGATGCGTTGGAAAGCTAACATGTAGGGCTACCAGAAAATGAAAAGAAATTTTCAAAAAGTGCTTTTTATTTAGGGCTAATTAGATGTGAACTTTATACGAACGTTAATGTATAAATGCACGATCACAACTCCTACTGTAGGAATTTTCCCGAAGTGACTCAAATATTTTTAGAAAGCTAAGTGAATTAGATACAACTTTTGCGTTGGAACCATTCCAAATTTCTTGCAAGAATGTGGCCAAAAGCTCAACGAAAGTGAATATGGTGCATTTTGAGGTACTTTCCAGCATACCTTTAGTATTTTGGTCATAACTTGGGCTACAAAAATGATTTTTAGGTGAAACTAGATGCATTGCAAATCTAACACACAGGGCTACTGGAAAAGGATAGAAAATGTTCAAAAAGTTGAAATTTTAAAAAGTGCTTTTTATTGGGGCCTATTGTATGCGAAATTTATATGATCGTTAATGTACAAATGCACAAATCACTAATCCCCATGTAGGAACCTCCACAAAGTGAATCTTTTGTTTTTGTAAAGGTAAGTGAGTTAGCTATAACTTTTTTGATAGAACCATTCCAAAGTTCTTGCAAGAAAGGTTCCAAAAGCCCAAAGGAAATGACAGTGGTGCATTGTAAGGTAGTTTTCGGCATACTTATAGTATTTTGATCATATCTTGGGCAAAAAAAATTATTTTTAAGTGAAACAAAATGCGTTGGAAAGCTAACACATAGGGCTACCAGAAAATGAAAAGAAATTTTCAAAAAGTGCTTTTTATTTAGGGCTAATTAGATGTGAACTTTATACGAACGTTAATGTATAAATGCACGATCACAACTCCTACTGTAGGAATCTCCCCGAAGTGACTCAAATATTTTTAGAAAGCTAAGTGAATTAGATACAACTTTTGTGTTGGAACCATTCCAAATTTCTTGCAAGAATGTGGCCAAAAGCTCAACAAAAGTGAATATGGTGCATTTTGAGGTACTTTCCAGCATACCTTTAGTATTTTGGTCATAACTTGGGCTACAAAAATGATTTTTAGGTGAAACTAGATGCATTGCAAAGCTAACACACAGGGCTACTGGAAAAGGATAGAAAATGTTCAAAAAGTTGAAATTTTAAAAAGTGCTTTTTATTGGGGCCTATTGTATGCGAAATTTATATGATCATTAATGTACAAATGCACAAATCACTAATCCCCATGTAGGAACCTCCACAAAGTGAATCTTTTGTTTTTGGAAAGGTAAGTGAGTTAGCTAAAACTTTTTTGACAGAACCATTCCAAAGTTCTTGCAAGAAAGGTTCCAAAAGCCCAAAGGAAATGACAGTGGTGCATTGTAAGGTAGTTTTCGGCATACTTATAGTATTTTGATCATATCTTGGGCTAAAAAAATTATTTTTAAGTGAAACAAAATGCGTTGGAAAGCTAACACATAGGGCTACCAGAAAATGAAAAGAAATTTTCAAAAAGTGCTTTTTATTTAGGGCTAATTAGATGTGAACTTTATACGAACGTTAATGTATAAATGCACGATCACAACTCCTACTGTAGGAATCTCCCCGAAGTGACTCAAATATTTTTAGAAAGCTAAGTGAATTAGATACAACTTTTGTGTTGGAACCATTCCAAATTTCTTGCAAGAATGTGGCCAAAAGCTCAACGAAAGTGACTATGGTGCATTTTGAGGTACTTTCCAGCATACCTTTAGTATTTTGGTCATAACTTGGGCTACAAAAATGATTTTTAGGTGAAACTAGATGCATTGCAAAGCTAACGCACAGGGCTACTGGAAAAGGATAGAAAATGTTCAAAAAGTTGAAATTTTAAAAAGTGCTTTTTATTGGGGCCTATTGTATGCGAAATTTATATGATCGTTAATGTACAAATGCACAAATCACTAATCCCCATGTAGGAACCTCCACAAAGTGAATCTTTTGTTTTTGTAAAGGTAAGTGAGTTAGCTACAACTTTTTTGATAGAACCATTCCAAAGTTCTTGCAAGAAAGGTTCCAAAAGCCCAAAGGAAATGACAGTGGTGCATTGTAAGGTAGTTTTCGGCATACTTATAGTATTTTGATCATATCTTGGGCTAAAAAAATTATTTTTAAGTGAAACAAAATGCGTTGGAAAGCTAACACATAGGGCTACCAGAAAATGAAAAGAAATTTTCAAAAAGTGCTTTTTATTTAGGGCTAATTAGATGTGAACTTTATACGAACGTTAATGTATAAATGCACGATCACAACTCCTACTGTAGGAATCTCCCCGAAGTGACTCAAATATTTTTAGAAATCTAAGTGAATTAGATACAACTTTTGTGTTGGAACCATTCCAAATTTCTTGCAAGAATGTGGCCAAAAGCTCAACGAAAGTGAATATGGTGCATTTTGAGGTACTTTCCAGCATACCTTTAGTATTTTGGTCATAACTTGGGCTACAAAAATGATTTTTAGGTGAAACAAGATGCATTGCAAAGCTAACACACAGGGCTACTGTAAAAGGATAAAAAATGTTCAAAAAGTTGAAATTTTAAAAAGTGCTTTTTATTGGGGCCTATTGTATGCGAAATTTATATGATCGTTAATGTACAAATGCACAAATCACTAATCCCAATGTAGGAACCTCCACAAAGTGAATCATTTGTTTTTGGAAAGATAAGTGAGTTAGCTACAACGTTTTTGATAGAACCATTCCAAACTTCTTGCAAGAAAGGTTCCAAAAGCCCAAAGGAAATGACAGTGGTGCATTGTAAGGTAGTTTTCGGCATACTTATAGTATTTTGATCATATCTTGGGCTAAAAAAATGATTTTTAAGTGAAACAAGATGCGTTGGAAAGCTAACACATAGGGCTACTAGAAAATGAAAAGAAAATTTCAAAAAGTGATTTTTATTTAGGGCTAATTAGATGTGAACTTTATACGAACGTTAATGTATAAATGCACGATCACAACTCGTACAGTAGGAATCTCCCCGAAGTGACTCGAATATTTTTAGAAAGCTAAGTGAATTAGCTACAACTTTTGTGTTGGAACCATTCCTAATTTATTGCAAGAAAGTGGCCAAAAGCTCAACGGAAATGAATATGGTGCATTTTGAGGTACTTTCCAGCATACCTTTAGTATTTTGGTCATAACTTGGGCTACAAAAATGATTTTTAGGTGATACTAGATGCATTGCAAAGCTAACACACAGGGCTACTGGAAAAGTGTACAAAATGTTCAAAAAGTTGAAATTTCAAAAAGTGCTTTTTATTGGGGCCTATTGTATGCGAAATTTATATGAACGTTAATGTACAAATGCACAAATCACTACTCCCCATGTAGGAACCTCAACAAAGTGAATCTTTTGTTTTTGGAAACGTAAGTGAGTTAGCTACAACTTTTGTGATAGAACCATTCCAATGTTCTTGCAAGAAAGGTTCCAAAAGCCCAAATGAAATGACAGTGGTGCATTGTAAGGTAGTTTTCGGCATACCTTTAGTATTTTAATCATATCTTGGGCTAAAAAAATGATTTTTAAGTGAAACAAGATGCGTTGGAAAGCTAACACGTAGGGCTACTAGAAAATGAAAAGAAATTTTCAAAAAGTGCTTTTTATTTAGGGCTAATTAGATGTGAACTTTATACGAACGTTAATGTATAAATGCACGATCACAACTCCTACTGTAGGAATCTCCCCGAAGTGACTCAAATATTTTTAGAAAGCTAAGTGAATTAGATACAACTTTTGTGTTGGAACCATTCCAAATTTCTTGCAAGAAAGTGGCCAAAAGCTCAACGGAAGTGAATATGGTGCATTTTGAGGTACTTTCCAGCATACCTTTAGTATTTTGGTCATAACTTGGGCTACAAAAATGATTTTTAGGTGAAACTAGATGCATTGCAAAGCTAACACACACGGCTACTGGAAAAGTGTACAAAATGTTCAAAAAGTTGAAATTTCAAAAAGTGCTTTTTATTGGGGCCTATTGTATGCGAAATTTATATGAACGTTAATGTACAAATGCACAAATCACTACTCCCCATGTAGGAACCTCCACAAAGTGAATCTCTAGTTTTTGGAAAGGTAAGTGAGTTAGCTACAACTTTTGTGATAGAACCATTCCAAAGTTCTTGCAAGAAAGGTTCCGAAAGCCCAAAGGAAATGACAGTGGTGCATTGTAAGGTAGTTTTCGGCATACTTATAGTATTTTGATCATATCTTGGGCTAAAAAAATGATTTTTAAGTGAAACAAGATGCTTTGGAAAGCTAACACATAGGGCTACTAGAAAATGAAAAGAAATTTTCAAAAAGTGATTTTTATTTAGGGCTAATTAGATGTGAACTTTATACGAACGTTAATGTATAAATGCACGATCACAACTCCTACTGTAGGAATCTCCCCGAAGTGACTCAAATATTTTTAGAAAGCTAAGTGAATTAGCTACAACTTTTGTGTTGGAACCATTCCAAATTTCTTGCAAGAAAGTGGCCAAAAGCTCAACGGAAGTGAATATGGTGCATTTTGAGGTACTTTCCAGCATACCTTTAGTATTTTGGTCATAACTTGGGCTACAAAAATGATTTTTAGGTGAAACAAGATGCATTGCAAAGCTAACACACAGGGCTACTGTAAAAGGATAAAAAATGTTCAAAAAGTTGAAATTTTAAAAAGTGCTTTTTATTGGGGCCTATTGTATGCGAAATTTATATGATCGTTAATGTACAAATGCACAAATCACTAATCCCAATGTAGGAACCTCCACAAAGTGAATCATTTGTTTTTGGAAAGATAAGTGAGTTAGCTACAACGTTTTTGATAGAACCATTCCAAACTTCTTGCAAGAAAGGTTCCAAAAGCCCAAAGGAAATGACAGTGGTGCATTGTAAGGTAGTTTTCGGCATACTTATAGTATTTTGATCATATCTTGGGCTAAAAAAATGATTTTTAAGTGAAACAAGATGCGTTGGAAAGCTAACACATAGGGCTACTAGAAAATGAAAAGAAAATTTCAAAAAGTGATTTTTATTTAGGGCTAATTAGATGTGAACTTTATACGAACGTTAATGTATAAATGCACGATCACAACTCGTACTGTAGGAATCTCCCCGAAGTGACTCGAATATTTTTAGAAAGCTAAGTGAATTAGCTACAACTTTTGTGTTGGAACCATTCCTAATTTATTGCAAGAAAGTGGCCAAAAGCTCAACGGAAATGAATATGGTGCATTTTGAGGTACTTTCCAGCATACCTTTAGTATTTTGGTCATAACTTGGGCTACAAAAATGATTTTTAGGTGATACTAGATGCATTGCAAAGCTAACACACAGGGCTACTGGAAAAGTGTACAAAATGTTCAAAAAGTTGAAATTTCAAAAAGTGCTTTTTATTGGGGCCTATTGTATGCGAAATTTATATGAACGTTAATGTACAAATGCACAAATCACTACTCCCCATGTAGGAACCTCCACAAAGTGAATCTTTTGTTTTTGGAAAGGTAAGTGAGTTAGCTACAACTTTTGTGATAGAACCATTCCAATGTTCTTGCAAGAAAGGTTCCAAAAGCCCAAATGAAATGACAGTGGTGCATTGTAAGGTAGTTTTCGGCATACCTTTAGTATTTTAATCATATCTTGGGCTAAAAAAATGATTTTTAAGTGAAACAAGATGCGTTGGAAAGCTAACACGTAGGGCTACTAGAAAATGAAAAGAAATTTTCAAAAAGTGCTTTTTATTTAGGGCTAATTAGATGTGAACTTTATACGAACGTTAATGTATAAATGCACGATCACAACTCCTACTGTAGGAATCTCCCCGAAGTGACTCAAATATTTTTAGAAAGCTAAGTGAATTAGATACAACTTTTGTGTTGGAACCATTCCAAATTTCTTGCAAGAAAGTGGCCAAAAGCTCAACGGAAGTGAATATGGTGCATTTTGAGGTACTTTCCAGCATACCTTTAGTATTTTGGTCATAACTTGGGCTACAAAAATGATTTTTAGGTGAAACTAGATGCATTGCAAAGCTAACACACACGGCTACTGGAAAAGTGTACAAAATGTTCAAAAAGTTGAAATTTCAAAAAGTGCTTTTTATTGGGGCCTATTGTATGCGAAATTTATATGAACGTTAATGTACAAATGCACAAATCACTACTCCCCATGTAGGAACCTCCACAAAGTGAATCTCTAGTTTTTGGAAAGGTAAGTGAGTTAGCTACAACTTTTGTGATAGAACCATTCCAAAGTTCTTGCAAGAAAGGTTCCGAAAGCCCAAAGGAAATGACAGTGGTGCATTGTAAGGTAGTTTTCGGCATACTTATAGTATTTTGATCATATCTTGGGCTAAAAAAATGATTTTTAAGTGAAACAAGATGCGTTGGAAAGCTAACACATAGGGCTACTAGAAAATGAAAAGAAATTTTCAAAAAGTGATTTTTATTTAGGGCTAATTAGATGTGAACTTTATACGAACGTTAATGTATAAATGCACGATCACAACTCCTACTGTAGGAATCTCCCCGAAGTGACTCGAATATTTTTAGAAAGCTAAGTGAATTAGCTACAACTTTTGTGTTGGAACCATTCCAAATTTCTTGCAAGAAAGTGGCCAAAAGCTCAACGGAAGTGAATATGGTGCATTTTGAGGTACTTTCCAGCATACCTTTAGTATTTTGGTCATAACTTGGGCTACAAAAATGATTTTTAGGTGAAACAAGATGCATTGCAAAGCTAACACACATGGCTACTGTAAAAGGATAAAAAATGTTCAAAAAGCTGAAATTTTAAAAAGTGCTTTTTATTGGGGCCTATTGTATGCGAAATTTATATGATCGTTAATGTACAAATGCACAAATCACTAATCCCAATGTAGGAACCTCCACAAAGTGAATCTTTTGTTTTTGGAAAGATAAGTGAGTTAGCTACAACGTTTTTGATAGAACCATTCCAAACTTCTTGCAAGAAAGGTTCCAAAAGCCCAAAGGAAATGACAGTGGTGCATTGTAAGGTAGTTTTCGGCATACTTATAGTATTTTGATCATATCTTGGGCTAAAAAAATGATTTTTAAGTGAAACAAGATGCGTTGGAAAGCTAACACATAGGGCTACTAGAAAATGAAAATAAAATTTCAAAAAGTGATTTTTATTTAATGCTAATTAGATGTGAACTTTATACGAACGTTAATGTATAAATGCACGATCACAACTCCTACTGTAGGAATCTCCCCGAAGTGACTCGAATATTTTTAGAAAGCTAAGTGAATTAGCTACAACTTTTGTGTTGGAACCATTCCAAATTTCTTGCAAGAATGTGGCCAAAAGCTCAACGAAAGTGAATATGGTGCATTTTGAGGTACTTTCCAGCATACCTTTAGTATTTTGGTCATAACTTGGGCTACAAAAATGATTTTTAGGTGAAACTAGATGCATTGCAAATCTAACACACAGGGCTACTGGAAAAGGATAGAAAATGTTCAAAAAGTTGAAATTTTAAAAAGTGCTTTTTATTGGGGCCTATTGTATGCGAAATTTATATGATCGTTAATGTACAAATGCACAAATCACTAATCCGCATGTAGGAACCTCCACAAAGTGAATCATTTGTTTTTGGAAAGATATGTGAGTTAGCTACAACTTTTTTGATAGAACCATTCCAAAGTTCTTGCAAGAAAGGTTCCGAAAGCCCAAAGGAAATGACAGTGGTGCATTGTAAGGTAGTTTTCGGCATACTTATAGTATTTTGATCATATCTTGGGCTAAAAAAATGATTTTTAAGTGAAACAAGATGCGTTGGAAAGCTAACACATAGGGATACCAGAAAATGGAAAGAAAATTTCAAAAAGTGATTTTTATTTAGGGCTAATTAGATGTGAACTTTATACGAACGTTAATGTATAAATGCACGATCACAACTCGTACTGTAGGAATCTCCCCGAAGTGACTCGAATATTTTTAGAAAGCTAAGTGAATTACCTACAACTTTTATGTTGGAACCATTCCAAATTTCTTGCAAGAAAGTGGCCAAAAGCTCAACGGAAGTGAATATGGTGCATTTTGAGGTACTTTCCAGCATACCTTTAGTATTTTGGTCATAACTTGGGCTACAAAAATGATTTTTAGGTGATACTAGATGCATTGCAAAGCTAACACACAGGGCTACTGGAAAAGTGTACAAAATGTTCAAAAAGTTGAAATTTCAAAAAGTGCTTTTTATTGGGGCCTATTGTATGCGAAATTTATATGAACGTTAATGTACAAATGCACAAACCTTTAGTATTTTGGTCATAACTTGGGCTACAAAAATGATTTTTAGGTGAAACTAGATGCATTGCAAGCTAACACACAGGGCTACTTGAAAATGATACAAAATGTTCAAAAAGTTAAAATTTCAAAAAGTTATTTTTATTGGGGCCTATTGAATGCGAAATTTATATGAACGTTAATGTACAAATGCACAAATCACTACTCCCAATGTCGGAACCTCCACAAAGTGAATCTTTTGTTTTTGGAAAGGTAAGTGAGTTAACTACAACTTTTGTGATAGAACCATTCCAAAGTTCTTGCAAGAAAGGTTCCAAATGCTCAAAGGAAGTGACAGTGGTGCATTGTGAGGTAGTTTTCGGCATACCTTTAGTATTTTGATCATATCTTGGGCTAAAAAAATGATTTTTAAGTGAAACCAGATGCGTTGGAAAGCTAACACATAGGGCTACTAGAAAATGAAAAGAAAATTTGAAAAAGTTCTTTTTATTTGAGGCTAATTAGATGTAAACTTATTATGAACGTTAATGTATAAATGCACGATCACAACTCCTACTGTAGGAACCTCCCTAAAGTGACTCAAATATTTTTAGAAAGCTAAGTGAATTAGCTACAACTTTTGTGTTGGAGCCATTCAAAATATCTTGCAAGAAAGTGGCCAAAAGCTCAAAGGAAGTGACCGTGGTGCATTTTGAGGTACTTTCTAGCATACCTTTAGTATTTTGGTCATAACTTTGGGTACAAAAATGATTTGTAGGTGAAACTAGATGCATTGTAAAGCTAACACACAGGGTTACTGGAATATGGTACAAAATGTTCAAAAAGTTGAAATTTCAAAAAGTGGTTTTTATTGGGGCGTATTGAATGCGAAATTTATATGAACATTAATGTACAAATGCACAAATCACTACTCCCAATGTCGGAACCTCCACAAAGTGAATCTTTTGTTTTTGGAAAGGTAAGTGAGTTAGCTACAACTTTTGTGATAGGACCATTCCAAAGTTCTTGCAAGAAAGGTTCCAAAAGCTTAAAGGAAGTGACAGTGGTGTATTGTAAGGTAGTTTCCGGCATACCTTTAGTATTTTGATCATATCTTGGGCTAAAAAAATGATTTTTAAGTGAAACAAGAAGCGTTGGAAAGCTAACACATAGGGCTACTAAAAATGAAAAGAAAATTTCAAAAAGTGTTTTTTATTTGGGGCTAATTAGATGTGAACTTTATATGAACGTTAATGTATAAATGCACGACCACAACTCCTACTGTAAGAACCTCCCCAAAGTGACTCGAATATTTTTGGAAAGCTAAGTGAATTAGCTACAAGTTTTGTGTTGGAACCTGTCCAAATTTCTTGCAAGAAAGTGGCCAAAAGCTCAAAGGAAGTGACTGTGGTGCATTTTGAGGTACTTTCCAGCATACCTTTAGTATTTTGGTCATAACTTGGGCTACAAAAATGATTTTTAGGTAAAACTAGATGCATTGCAAAGCTATTACATAGGGCTACTGGAGTATGATACAAAATGTCAAAAAGTTGAAATTTCAAAAAGTGCTTTTTATTGGGGCCTATTGAATGCGAAATTTATATGAACGTTAATGTACAAATGCACAAATCACTACTCCCAATGTCGGAACCTCCACAAAGTGAATCTTTTGTTTTTGGAAAGGTAAGTGAGTTAGCTACAACTTTTGTGATAGAACCATTCCAAAGTTCTTGGAAGAAAGGTTCCAAAAGCTCAAAGGAAGTGACAGTGGTGCATTGTAAGGTAGCTTTCACATCACTGAACAACAATCGGCCTCTTGAGGAAGCTGCTGTCAAGGGTAGGGACCAGAAAATAAGTGGCATCTCTTGAGAATGAAAGCTTTAGTCGAGCCATTCCCAAGTTTGACGGAGTTTTGAACTGATTCTTCACAGCATTGTCAGTACTGGAAGAAAAATGACACTATCTTATACAACTATGGCTTTCTTACGTTTGCAATTTCAGTTCAGCTGTTCCCAAATAACTTCTGCGCCTGATTACCGTTTTGATGATCAGATCATATAGCCAACAACAGTGTGGAAGCTACTCTTTTTGTTGACTTACACAAAGTAATATTTAACATATCAATCTAAATGATGAAACTGAACTTGCACAAAGACCATCACGGTAGTAGTTGGCTATGATACATTAGAGGTGTGTCAAAATGGACCCACAAGTGCACTACTTTCACTTCCTTGGCGATTTGTGCCAATTTTTTGTATGAATTGGGAAATATTGTCAAGATAAAAGTTGTATCCCTTTAATTCATCTTTCGTACACCTCTAATTTCACCATGATCTGATATGTGTAGCCCGAGATATGATCAAAATACTAGAGGTATGTCAGAGCAGATCCACATGTGCACTAGTTTCACTTCCGTGGCGATTTGTATCAATTTTTTGTATGAATTGGGAATTGTTGTGAATGTAAAAGTTGTAGGTATCCGTCTTAGCTTTCCAAAGAACCAAGAATCGCCTAATTTCAATTTCTACATTACACGAAAGTAGCAGCCGAAGACTATGAGTACCTTCGGCCCAAATTTCCCAAGTTTCGGCCGAAACCTGCGAAGGCTCTTCGGCCCAAGTTTCAGCCGTGCCTTGTGAAGGAGTTTGGCCAAAGTTTCAGCCGAGCCTTGTGAAGGCCTTTCGGCTGAATATTCAGCCGAAGCCATTGAAGCGTGTTCGGCCTAAATTTCAGCCGAACACTGCTATTGCATTGTTTTCTTTTTTCTGATTCAATTCGTATTATGCTTATAACTTGTGTGTTGTGGATATCTGTCATTCAAGATGTTACATTTGACAAGTTACTTCTCTTGGTAGACGAACCACCATCACGAAAGGGGCTTTCCATATTTAACATAATAAGGAGCAACAACCACAAGTGCTTCCTGCAAAACCAAAGAATAGAACACATAACTGAAGTACGAACAACTCTTATGTACAGTATGAGATTCACATACATTACAACTACAAAGTAGAAGGAATGCATTCAAATAACTGAAGGACTGCATGCTAACACAAGGAAAACAATAAATAATGCTTAAACTACAAACATCTCAGTCATGTGCACAGAACATAAGAAAACAAGATATTCACATCTTTTACTCTGTATATAAGTTGATTTACAGTAATACACTAATACAATCATATTACTGTTAGAAAAACATCACTTGCCACTCATGCACTGATAGAAAAACATCACGTATACGAAACAGAGCACATGAAAATTTATAAGCAGCAGTTTCTCTGTAATTATGGTTCTGCTACTCAGGATATTTCTATTTCACCATCAATGCCATTATCAACACTAGTTAAATAGTCATAGTTTTTATGTTTTGCAATGTACAATCACCTAAAAGCACACATTAAGAATCAGTAGTACTCTATCATTTTGAATAAACAGACACAGAAACATTACCAAGAAAATGCACATTGGTAAGCCTCAACACCTTTGGAACCATATATTCGGATTACATTCCGGATGAAGTGCCATAGCAAAAGGACAGGGCCTAGAGGTTGATGCAAAAAAGAATCGAAACCGCATTGCCAGCCCATCCTACAACGTTGGAGCATATTCTCTCATGAGGAACACTGTAAGTTACACTAAAACCTTGCATTAAGGCTTCCCCAAGATTCAGCTGCGAATTCCTGAGCTGATTGCTTATGGCCCTCAAAACCGTGACGGGAATACTCGTGCTACTGATGGAGAAGCTTGCAAGTTGGAGTGTTGATGATATTCAAATAGTCATTTTACTACAAACCTAGTAGCAAAAGAGAAATTTTAGTCTGCCAGCCTCATTTCATGTAGTACTTCAGTTTTATTAATGAAGAGTCATGATTTTGAAATGTTCTCTATACATACGATCAAAACTGTTGCTTCAGTTCATTATCTTTGGTAGTCGCTCTTTCCACCTTATTTGCATACTTGGTGAATCGAATCATGCCCTGAACTTATGCCCTTAATAATCGAATTATCAGAATCTTATGGTAAGAGAATTCGCTCTAAGAAGTCAAGTTTATGGATCTTTATTAGAGTGAAGAGTGTTTTGATTTAATATTTATGTTGACTCTGTTGAGTCATTGTACAACATTGATTCATAACACTCAATACAGCAACTAAACAATTTCACTCTCTACACTGTTCTCTCTCACTCTCTCTCGATCCATCTCTTAACTGTCGTTCACCTTCTCTACTTTCAACATGGTATCGAGAGCCATCTATGGAGTTTGTCCAGCTGCACTTTGCAAGCTTCTTCTTGAAATAAACGGTCCGTACCCATGACAGCAGCTTCCTCAAGGGCCAATTATTGTAGTTAGATTAAAGTTCAACCAAGGAAGTTGTCTCTAGCTCTACCTGAATAAGCTGATCAAGAGTTGTATCTACAAACAATTGCATGAGGCTCATAAATTCTTTTTTGTCACAAATTTTTTTTGACTTCATGAGGCTTGATCAACAATTTCAAGATATGCGATTCATTTTTGGTTCAGCAGTTATTGGAGCTTGTAACCAAAATTCATTTTTGGTTCAGCACTATTAACATTTTCTTGTTTCTTCTTAAGCGTCAGAGTTCGCAAATCTTTCTGGTTCCATGTCTGATGAAGTTTGTCCAGCTACACTTTGCAAGTTTCTTCTTGAGGTGTGTCAGAAACAGACCCGACAATGCACCACATCACTTCCTTTAAGTTTTTGACTACTTGTTTTCATGACCTATAAAATGTTTCAACCCAACACAAATTGTAGCTAACTCTCTTGATTTTCAAACAAACCAAGAATCACTTTCTGCAGGTTCCTACATTAAGAGTTATGATCGTGGATCGACACATTCACTTCCTATAAATTTCACATCCAATAAGCCCTCAACAAAGGCATAGAAATTTTCTTTATTGCATCTTATAACCCTTTGAGTTAGCTTTTAAATGCATCTGAAAAGATTATGTATAGCGCGAGATGTAACCAAAATTCTAGAAGTGTACCTGAACTGACCGGACAATGCACCAATCTCACTTCCTTTGAAATTTTGGTTATAGATGAACAAAAAGACTAATTTTTTAGTATTGTGACAAAGATACTAAAATTATGGCATTTTTACTAAATTAAATACCCCACTTGAATAAGTGGGAAAAACAATCACACATTTAATGAATACATATTCCCGTTAGTTTGTGTGACAAGAACAAGAGTTGGAACCAATCATTCTAGTCTTACTTAATATTTGTTGTGCCTTTCTCAACCTAGCATGATCACTCACAACATTTCTTGCCCATTCATAAAAATAACTCTCATTATAACCAATTTTAGAGTTCTTGTAAATTGACATGCACCGGCGGTCGTCCTCCGGGAAGGCGCAGCTATCGCCTTGCGCGTCCCGCCATGCGCCACGGTGGTTCATCCCCGACCAGTTCGCGATCCAATGGTACACATATTGGCCTACTCCGGCCAGCCTAAGCCAGCCCTTTGGAAAGAATTCCATGACACTACTGTTTTTGTCCATGAGAAACATGTTAGTCAATTGGGCTCCATGCGGAGATACCAGTATGTTTGTTAAACTCATCAATTTCACCTGCGGGAAAAATCAAAACTAGTCATGTACATTAAGGCAAACTAGTCATGCATATTTCATAATTTCAATTTTAATCGTGTATTTATGGGCTAAAATCATTTTTTGTCCTAAACTTTTTTGCTCGTATGCTTTTGGTTCTTAAGAATTCAATCTAGTGTTGTAATGTAAGAAATTGCTGGCAATTTGTTCTTTTTTCGATGTCGGTGACCAAATCGCCCAAAAAAGCGCACGTGATAGCAAAATTGGCAATATACATCTTAAAGTCCTTAAAGTATTGATGTTTGTTTTAAATAATCCTTAAAGTATCATTTTGTTTTAATTGGTCCTTAAAGTTTTAATTTTTTTATTTAATTAGTCCCTGAAGTATTTTTTACTTTAATTAGTCCCTTATGTTTTGAAATTACTTCAATTGGTCCTTAAGCTATTACAAAAATCTATTTAAGGCCCCTAGAAGAAAGAAATAAATAAAACATGTGAAATCACCGATTTAATTCAAAATGATATTGTAACATATCTTTTATTAAATAATTGTTTTGTAATTTATCATTATGATGCTTTCCCCCTGAAACGAAGGTGAATTATACTAAAATATCGATTTGAATAAAACTCTGAGATTATATTTTTTGAAGAATTTCATCCAAACTTTGAGAAAATACTTTGTCCTACTTTTTTTAGTTAGAAACGTGCTAATTTGATCTAGATATTTTGAACTCTAAATATCTTGAATTTAAAGTAAAATTGAACATTATCAACGAAATAACTTTAATTTTTTTAAATATTGTAAAGACCTTCAATCAAACACAAAATTTCAAAGTCCTTTCGTTAATAATGTTCAATTTTACATTAAATTCAAGATAAATATAGTTCAAAATATCTCAACTAAATTATCACGTTTCTAACTAAAATTAAAGTACCACAAAGTATTTCTCAAAGTTTGAATAAAATTATTGAGAAATTATAATCTCGAACTTTTATTCAAATCCTATTATAGCATAATTCACCTCGTTTGATGGTAAAAGTATCATAATAAAATTACACAATATTTATCTAATAAAAGATATGTTATAATATTATTTTGAATTAAATCAGCGATTTCACATATTTTATGTATCTTTTTTTCTTTTAGGGAGCCTTAAGATAGAATTTTGTAATAGTTTAAGGATCAATTGAAATAATTATAAAACATAAGGGACCAATTGAAACAAAAAATACTTCAGGGACTAATTGATTTAAAAATTATAATTTCAAGGACCAATTAAAACAAAATAATACTTTAAGGACCATTTAAAACAAACATTAATACTTTAAGGACCTTAAGATGTATAATGCCTAGCAAAATTTGACCAATTTTATGGCACCGGCGCACTAAGCTTTTTCGGCTGATTTGGCCATCAATGACGAAAAAATAGTCAATTGCAAGGAAATATTTTAAATTACGGGACTAAATTGAATTCTTAATTATTTTTTGAACCAAAAGTTATTAGACCAATAATGAGTTGGGCTTCGTCCAATTTGACCACAAAACCTGTAGCCGGTTATTTTAGTTGACGGATATCATCATGTGGGTTGCACGTGACGAGTTAAATTGAGTTTTTTATAGTCCATAATTTCAATTTTAGTCATTTATGTATTGAGCTTCTTCCACTTTAAGGACAAAATCCGCTGCCCCTCATTTTAATAGCCGGATATTATCACATGAGTCACACGTGACGAGCTAAATTGGGTTCTATATATTTCATAGTTTCAATTTCAGTCCTCTATGTACTGTCACCAATTTGAGCTCAAGCAGCTCGTCACATGAGGCTCACGTAATGATTTCCGGCTACTAAATTGACCGGCCACGAGTTTTATCTTCAAATTTGACGGAACCCAATATAAGGAACTAAAATTCAAATTCTAGAATATACAGGATCAGTTTTATACAGACAGACTAGTTTGATATTTTCCAGTTTCACCTGTTGGCAGAAGGTGAGATTGTTGGCATAAGCCACCGTGACGCGACAGCCGTCCACCTCCCGGCAGGCCTTCCTGAAGGTGTTGATGACGGCTGTCGCGTTCTTGAATGACCTTCGCCCTGTCCTCATTAACAGAGTCATGCCAATTAATCCTTCCTCCTTCCCATCCAAGCTGACATTGCAGAAAACTCGAGCGTTGCACCTCAACAGATCGTACACCTGGATTCGTCGCTCTCTTGACATCCCACCTTCGTTATGCCTCATCACCACTGCTCTCTCGAAACAAGCCGGACGAGAACCACTTTCATCAAAATTTTCAATCCTCAACGGATTTCGAAATGTTGCTTCCAACAAAGAACTCAACCAGGGCCCTACATTAGTCCTCAGTTCACCCCGGTGGTATAACACCCATCTGCTAGGCACAAATAGACAACGGTTTTTGATATGCCACGCGACGAAAGGCACAACGGCTGATAACCCGTGCCAGATGTTGTTGTAATCATAGTGGTTATATGAAACAAATGTAAGGCCTTTAACTATGGTAGTAGCGTTTACAGGCAGTGCATGAGGCCAGGCCAGGGAGTACGAATTCCATGAACCGTCATGCGTGTCGCGCCCTTTGAGGCACAATATTCTACCTATCGAGGCTTCTGAAGGGAATTCTTGATACTGGACTTCACCATTTTCGTGTGAGTCGAGCGTTGAGCTCATGAACCATGTGTGCCCCTCAAGCGCTCTGTTAGCGTAGCGTAGATCCTTTAGCGGGAGAAAAGTAACTGCTTCTCTGAGTTGAGACAACATAGTCGAAGACATTGCGCTGTCTGGCCTGAAATCCGATGAGTAAGTTGTCATTTGGATATGTATGAGAATGAAGAGAATGATAAAGGTGGAAAGGACGACGTAGAAAGATGCACACTTTGATAGGACTATTCTACGCCGGAATTTACAATTACAGACTGTTTCTGATGAAGATGGCTGCAGCTTGGCCATGGAAAATTGACTAAACATGAATAACATACAATTACTAGTATTTGATTAATTGATTTTCAGTTCATGCAAATAGTGTGAGGGGAGAATGATAAATGTGTGTTGCAAAAAGATAAAACCAAAAAAAGGTAAGCAACGTCATTGTGAAGCTGCTGCTTCTTATGAGAGACGCCAAAGTATGTAAACTTTTTTGTTTATTTCTCATTCATGTCACAAAAAGATTATTCATTTTAACTTTTTAACAATTTGTTTTCAACGTTTAGTAACAAACAATTAGTAGACACTTCATCTTAGTATCAACATAAGGAAATTCGAGCAAAGATTATGATAAATTTTGCAAATCTAAGTCAAGTTACATTTTTTTCTAATAAATCTTGGGCGGGCTATTAGTACCTCCATTTCCTCTAAATACATTTCAAAAAGAATGTTGTGTTACTTTGTCCAAACAAAATAAGGGAGTTTAGTTACATTAACCGAAAATATCTTGATTGTCTGAACACCTTACTTTTACGTTTTAAAAGCGTTCTATCGATGTCAACCGAACTCTAAAAAATATTATTTTTTTATCGAGTGTATTTAGAGATTGGGGGGTGTTAATAACCCATCCTAAATTTTGTATATGAAAAATTAATTAAAGAGAAGTGAGGCACATATAGTTATTGATTGGGTAATTCAGAGTAAAATGTGTGGTGTGCAATGGAAAGGACAAGTTAGTGGCTCATCTCTTCTGCTGCTGTTCCAAAAGGAATCAACAGAAATTTATTTTATTTGATTTGTGTGGGAAAAAGAGAAAGAAAATGGCAGCATTTGGGACTGGTGTAGCTGTGGCCAAAGTAGGAATCTCATTCCCTAAGGTGAACGACTCTAAACCTGTAACCAAACACCACCACTACTACCCTGTTTCTTCTTCTGTAGCCAAAAAATACCCAATCTTAGTAGCAGCAGGATCAACTTCAAACTCCAGCAGAATAATGGCGTCCTCCGTAACTGAAACTGAAAAATTGGGTATCAAGATCGTCAAATCCCCTCCTGAATCGAAGCTTTCTGAGCTCGGTGTCCGCTCTTGGCCCAAGTAAGCTTTTTTTTTTTTTCCTGTTAATTACCATAGCGCAACCCTAATTTTTACTTCATTGCTCAGTTTTCAGGGGTTAATCCAAGTTATAGCTTGTGATAATAGTTAGGGCTAATTTGTCAACCGTATAAGAAGAAATATCGTAATTGTTATATCCGATCATCAACAAGTTGATTGTATTGGCTCGCTTGATTTGTCTGTTAAGTCTCAGATGTTCCTCATTTTTCCAGTTGCAGTATGCATAAATGTGAAGCTAACTAGATTTGCATTATAGTATAAACTTACTTAGTCCATAAGCATCTTCATCATTTCTTGACTTGTCAGCTATTCTACATACATATTACCTGTGTTTGGGTAATATTGGAGAATGAAATCGTAAGTTGCTGCTTACGAAAGGCGAAAAGGATTTATTTGATATTATGCTGGTTATGGAGGGACCGTTTCGTTTTTGTACTCTTTCCTTGTGCCTATTTCGCTTTAGGGGGTTGGTTCCCTGGTACAACCTTTGTAACTTCATGGTATACCATGGATTGGCTAGCTCCTATTTGGAAGATTGGAATTTCTTAACAGCCGAAAAATCATGTTAATAGTTTAGCTGTTATCGCATTTTATCATTACTATGGGATCATGGAGCATAAGGAGATGTTATTCGTTGGTGTCAATTTGGTGATATGTGGATTTTTGTTGCTCTGCATGGCGCTTTCTGCGTGATAAGTTTCATATTACGCCAACTTGAGCTTGCTCATTTGCTCAATTTGTGGCCTTATAATCCAATTGTTGTTTTTGTTTCTGTTGTTCGTTTCATGTGGAGAGGCACATTTTCTCGGCGTCATTCTTGTACTAAGTTTGTTTAGAGTCGAACTCAGTTGGTTATTCATGGATATCCTTGATTTGTGGAATAGGTGGGGATGCCCTCCAAGTAAGTTCCCATGGACATACTCGGCAAGGGAGACTTGCTACCTATTGGAGGGAAAGGTGAAGGTGTATCCTGAGGGATCCGACGAGGCGGTTGAGATTGGTGCTGGTGATCTCGTGGTGTTCCCCAAGGGCATGAGCTGCACTTGGGACGTCTCTGAAGCTGTCGACAAGCATTACCAGTTCGATTAATCTTATTGCTTTTATGTAATAGACGAGAATCGGATTTAGAACCTAAGCTGCACTCTTTACATCCATAAACTATTCACTTTATTTGATGTTTAAGCATGTAGACATATTTCAAGTATTTTCCTCGTCTTCTTTTGTACTTATGTCCTCCAAACGGTCCTCAAGAACCGAGTGGAGACCTTGGAGACCCAGCCACTTTGGACAGGACTACAGAAGGCCCTGGAATCTGGATGGTCACTAGAAAATGCTTGAAGACGAGCAACTGGGTACCCGCCGGGTAAGAGTGATACAGTACCTGTACAGAACTAAGATACGAAAATCAAATACTTACCCGGCGAAGTACAAATCCTATAGCTAACCAAATTAGTTCGGGCTGATGTAAAGTACCTACCAAGCAACTGCATAAAAAGTATCTCCAACTAGAATTGTATGTCATAGACTCGTAAATGAAAATAGACAAAAAATTGAAGCAAGAAAAACAGAGAGGAGTCTCTCTGCCTTTGACATCCTAAAGGACCACCAATAGCCACTTCCATTGCTGACATGCTACAAAATATACCGATCAAAATCCAAAATCAAAACTGTAAACTGAAGACTGTCGATTGCCCCAAACTTCTCGATAAGAACAGGATGTAAAAATATCAATTTTTTACTGATAAATAAAATTCGTATATGAAAACATCAATAGTCTACAATGAGCTTCCCTTTGTTGCATGGGAGGAACTTGAACCATCTAGCTAGAAAGCACTAACTAGTTTCTATACTCTTCTTTATCTTTTATCCTCTGTTAAGACACATAATCAGAAGATTACAACTACTATGCGAAGGAATAATACAATCAAGACGGGGGGCGTCGGGCTAAGAAAAAAATCTTTACAAGCTCGAAAACTACATGCTCATTGCTCTTGATGAGACATCTAATTCACTTTCCTGCAGCTCCGCTTCAGATGCACCTTTCGCTTCCTGAAGGACAAGTTAATTATATTGCAGTGCCAGTAGAAAGGGCTAATTCTATGCTACCCAGTTGGGAAGTGCCCGACCAGGTGATCCAACCGTTCACTTAGAAAGTGAACGGAGATTAATGGCTAACTTTTATTTGATCTCAATACACTTTTTGGGTAGACGGCTAGATCACCCAGTCGGGAGCATAGAATTTCTCAGTAAAAAGCCAATTGAAATCGCAATTTATTCCCATTTCTATGACTCCGACCCACCCCTCCCCGCAAGAAAGGTATTTGTCGCTCCCCAAAGTGAAATCATCAATCCTTGTACTCAATTTATTTGTTAAATTAACTTATGCGATCACATTTAGCTTGATTTGAACAGAAACAAGACTCGTTTAGGACCAAGTGTGCTAGTATTATATCATACTACCTGATCTTTGGCATTGGCGTCCGATAGGTATCTCTCCAAAGCACCTTTTCCTCGAAGCAGCTTCCCCCCACATCCAGGCTTATCAATCGTACCAACTGATTCTTCATCAATTACTACAGCGTCGACCTTATCATTTCCAGTCTTCGCATCTGGAATCTAAATAGGGCAAGATAGGCTTATCGGTTACGAGCTAACAGAAGGGGCGTGGTGAAGCACTAAACACAAATGTAATGATAACTAGACCTCAGATGCACAATAACCAGCTTTACCTCATACATAGCATCTGTTAGAAGGCTTTCTAGTATGGATCTTAATCCTCTGGCACCGGTATTTTTGGTCATTGCTTTGTGGGCAATTAGTCGTAAGGCTTTATCAGTAAAATGCAGCTTCACCTGAAATTTGTGTATATGAAAACAGATTATTATTCACTATTGGGGCGAGTCTTCTTCGGAATGGCTGGGCTCAAGCCCTTTTTCAAGAAGGAGTCAGGCATTTTGTTTTGAAGCTAAGTATTGTCAAAGTTTGTGTGTGTGAGTTTGAGTGAGTGTGTGTGTGTGGGGGGGTTGGGGGGGGTTGGTGAGGGTAAGAAAAAGGTGCAGCAGCTTACATCATTCATGTTGAATAACTTCTTGTACTGCTTACCAAGTGCATTTTTGGGTTCTGTCAGGATCTGCAAATAAATTGAAGACATCAGAATTATAGTAGGAGATGAAAAATAACCAAGACGCACGACTCGGCTGAAATACTTTAGTGTGAATTTATGCAGTTCCAGACAAAGAAGGTCATCGCTACCTGAACAAGTTGGTCTTCTGTAAGGGCTGACAAACTAACCAAAATGGGGAAGCGGCCAATAAATTCTGGGATGAGGCCATATGCTATAAGATCACTACTTTCAACCTGGAAACTTCACATTTTCAGACTTCAAATACAGTTTAGAGCTAACTATGGTAATTCTCACTAGTCCAGACAAGACGCTGACATATCTAAGGATCTTACAGTTTCGAGTAGGGATGAGGTTACAGCAGCATTAATCACTCCACCTGCTCTCATGTTAGCACGCACTGGAGCTCCAAAGCCAATTGATGAATCCTGCCGTCTGCAAAACAGTCAGATAGTCCAAGTTCAAAAACAACAAGCAGTAGACAGACGAAAAAGACTGTTGTGAATCAGGAGCTAGTGGAAATGGAAAATTACCTCTCGGAAATGGTTTTCTCTAAATCAACAAATGCTCCTCCACAAATAAAAAGGATGTCTTTAGTGTCTATCTGAAGTGAAAATAGAAATAACCGCTCATATCTTAGCAACAAGCAACAGTTCAATTATGAAGGAATAATCTATTTAAGATGGGAGTCAACAAGAAATTTCAGCAAAAATTGAAGTTGGGTGGACCATAATACCTGAATATTATCGCCCCGCGGATGCTTCCTAGCCCCTTTTTCTGGAACATTGACTATCTGGCATCGGAGAAAAGGTCAGAGAAATACTTATTGACCTAATAAAACACAGGTCCAGGCATCAATTACATGAGCAGAAAACTTGTTACATGAAGCTTACTCATAAAACTAGAATGCATATTCTGCTTAACTACCATACATATTAACAGCTTTCTGTATTGATGCCACTTGCTGCTCAGAAATCAGCAAAAAACATGAAATATGAATTCGCATTCGAGTACAGGAATGGAAAAGGAGTGGCAATAAGAGTCTTCAGCTCCATTGCAGGGCTGTTGCAGAGATATGGATACAGAACAACAAGATGAAGAGGTGGAGAAGAAATATGACACAGCTTGTAAATTATTTAAGAATAAGCATTAGAAGATTCCTTTTTCAACACTTTGAGGACTAATTACACTAAATTGTACACCAAGTTACTTTGATCTCTTTCGTTTTTGGCTGGATAAACCAATAAAGCTACTCTACAGTTGTAGTTGCCTATTCTACAGGTCCATAGCAGCATGTTTATTCTCTGTGTTTCCGTGTTTGGAGCAACGGGAGGCTCTAGTGTGTCTGTGTGTGTGTGTGTGAGAGAGAGAGAGAGAGATAGCCTGATGAACCAGATATTTGCACTTAGCGGGCTCAGACATCCACTTAAAAAAATCTGTAAACAAAACCAAAGACCTAACCTCCAGTCCCTAGTGAAACAAGTAACATATAACTGCCTGGAAGTCCTCATACTTTTGAGCCCGTAAGATCACTATAAAATTAATCATCTCCCAGCACTCTATAAACACTATCATAAAACTTCCTACTATTTCTCTCCTACCTCACAGATCCACATACGATAGGCGTAATAGTTCTCCACTAAACACATCATACGGAAATCTCCATCCGAGTCGATCTACATTAGCCCATACACCAAGAGAAAAATAGGCCTAGGTTTGTAACATTCAAAAAAGTGCATCTATAAGTAATTGCCCCAGAAGACAAGTGCACAAACTATATGGTTTGGACGGGGAAGCACACACATTCGTAAAAGGATGTTGTGACTTGTGAAAGGACTAGCATTGAGTACCTCCTTTTCACTTGATTATTAAACAAAAGTAGGTTCTCTTTTAACACAAAACTAACCCAACAAAAGGAAAATACACTCATATACACATACACCAATTACACTACATATAGAATGCCTAGCCATTCATGAGCAGCCTAATCCATATGCACCCCAAGAGAAAATAGTTACAGAAGCATGTGTGATTTCTCCTGGAAGTAATTATATGCTAAAAATAAGTCATGTATGATTACCAAAAGAAAATGCCATATGTAAGAGGACTATTACTCACAGTCCCTTCAAGCATTTTCAGTAGCGCCTGCTGAACACCCTCACCAGAAACATCTCTGCTGATGTTTAAGCTCTCAGCCTAACATCAAAATTGGAAAAAAAAACATACTATAAATAGAAGGACAATGGAAGATAGGAGGACTTCCAAAGCAATATCTCAGGAAAGATGAGGAACCTTCTTAGTTATCTTATCAACTTCATCTATGTAAATCATCCCCTGTTGTGCAGCTTGCACATTAAATTCAGCAACCTTGAAGCAAATTTAAGATGATATAGTTAGTTCCAATCATATGCAAGTGTGCGTCAACATTGACTCTCTTTTAAGGAGAAAAAAAGAGAATGATTCTCTCTTATCCCTTCAAATTGCAGTGACAGCCCGTGGAAAAAGATCAATTTGTTGTACTAACCAAAATATAATGCAGATAACATAGACACCACTAAATAATTCTTAATTTCAGTTAATCCTCCACTGATGTTCATTCAACTACTTTCCTATTTCCCTCCTATGACGCATATCTCCTACCAAGTACCTCTGGCATCCATATATACACAGTCACTTGTTACTAGGAAAATGTATAGCCAGACACATTACTTTCTCTTCCATTTCTTATTCATAGGAAGTGAATTTGGACAATTTAAACAGACGACACAATCCACGCATTTAAAGAAAAACAACTGGCATACTGTGAGTAATTTGTACAATATCGACTCCACATCTTCACCGACATAACCAGCCTGCAAAACAGAAATACTTGCTTTCAGATGCGTATGAGAAAGTGAGAAAAACAAAAGAGAACACAAACTGAAAGAAAAATTATAAGGCATTTTATATATTTTTCATTTCATTTGCATCAGCAGGGAATGATCTTATCAACATTATGATGGGCTGAGAGGGGGAGAGGTTATCATTGGAGACTTGATCATAAAGATAAGAAATAGACAAAGAATGATCAGGGAAAAAGAAGAAACAGGAAATTGCTTAAAGCTTAATAAAAGCTCACAATATTTATGTCCTTCCAACATTTCTCCTAGAAGAATTCATTAATTGAGAAACAGTAAAGCAAGGATTTCTTTGATTAAAGTGAAGACGCGTAAGTGTGGTGAAACTTTAGGGGCCAACTTGGCACAATGCAACAGCACATTGAGCATGTTGATTTATAACGAATCTCATAAGTCATAAACTGAAATTTGGTTGCAACACTATTATCGCCAAGATATCTGCATGCCAAGATCAATCCTCTGTTGGTTTTGAGTTAAGATGGCATTCCATCAGCCTTACAATTTCACATGTGAAAACCTATAGCCAATACCTCATCCACTTTGTCTATTAAGCTCAGTTTTAATTCTAGTATTTGGCAGCAAATTACTTTTATGGATGAATTTTCTGCTTTACGAGAAGAAATCACTATTAATACGGACTTAGGTATACTTCAATCAGAAGCTCAGTTCTGCAATAATGACTTCCATGGATACCTTTATATTGTTCATGATGTTTTATGCTTATGGAACATGCTTAGGTACTGACCGCATTTCTCAGTCATCACAATGGCAAGGTTCAAAATGCAGCATCAAAGTACTTCTCTCCTTAGACATAGTATGAACCTTTGCTATGTTAAATGAAATGCAAAGTCAGATAATAAAACAATTTAATACTTTGAGAGACAATGTCCCTTCCCATGGTATCTCAATCATTACATATGCATGTCCCTTTTGCTAAGCAAACAGGTATCTATCCAAGACAACACCATGCCATACCAACGGTCATGCCCTCTGCCACATGTAGTACATATTTTTTTTTTTTTTTGGGGTTGGAGCGGGGTAGGATTAACAGGTAAGGAATAAAATTGTCATCAACTACCTGTGTCAAGGTAGTTGCATCTGCAATGACAAAAGGTACATTGACAAAACGAGCAAGAGTCTTCGCAAGTAGAGTTTTCCCTGTTTACCAGCAAAAAACAATCAATAACTTACTGAGATAACAAAAGCAAGAACATGACACCCTCCTGCAGTTATGTTACAGAAAAAAAACTAACATCTTGGGACAAAGAACAGGTAAACTGTATGCTTACCTGAGCCAGTAGGACCCATCAATAACACATTGCTCTTTTCCAATTCTACATTATCGTCATCATCTAATCTGGATGGTTCAGCTTCTGACCTAGTTAAAACCAAGACAAGATGTAAACTTTGGACTTTCCGTTCATCTAGGTTTTCATTGAATGCATACAGGTATGAATGAATTTCTTAATTCTTTTGTTCACAAAGCATTATTAGGTTGCTGACAGTTTTAGAGGTGCACCTGAGGCACAAGAGGCGCGAAGGTCAGCGGGTTTACCGCTTTGGAGCAAGAGGCGGCCCAACAATAAAGAGGCGTGTGCCTCGCCGTGCCTTTTATCTGTCGCCATCTGCGGCTCAGGCGCGGGCCTCCTCCATACATGTTTTTAAGGTCATCTTTAAATGTTTTCAATATTGTTTTCAAAATTCAGACTCCTTGAGTATTTTTCATTTGGGAAACTAGGTTTACACAGAAGAAACCAAATTAAGATTCAGATAAGGAGTTAAGGGCATGATGGTACACATTCCAATTCCTAGCACACCTCCGACCACATTCAGTTACTAAATCGGTTATTTTGTCTTTCTTGTTTCTTGCTGGTGTTATAGTAGTTTATATATATTGATTTAGCTTATAATTGTTTATATTTGAATTAGTCTTTTAGTCAACTTATTTGCAAGTAATACATTTCACATTAAGGATTAACTAAAACTAGACTGAATCAAATGATTAATAGATTATAATCAGGTTATGACAAACATATTTTTGATTTATTTATATCTTCGAGCTTGGTGTTCACAAGGCATGCGCCTTGCACCTCAGGTGGAAAGGGTTTGTGGTTTGCCTCAGTGAGCCTCGAAACTCTACCAATTATGGTTGTCCATTGCAACTTTCACCAATATCCCCCAGAATCTCCTTCATGCTTATTGGAAGTAACGGAAATTCAATACCAATAGCCAGTTACTAACTTGTTACGGATACAAATAACCCCCCACGAGATGACAACTAGAGCTGGGTCAAAATCCCTGTTGCCCCATAGGATCATACCTTTGGATATTGGGTACTACGGAAGAACAATTGAATGAAAAAGTTCACAAGCGGATCCTTAAAGCACCAATGAAGCGCTTAAAATCCATAAACAGATACCAATTGTAGCAAGTAATAACTGAGTCAGATTCTCAATTAGGTATTAGGCTGATATAAGGAACGAAATTAATAGAAACCATCATTAGAGAGGTATCAATGACGACTCTACAGATTCCTAGATAGGAGGCATGTGGCTGACTTCATCATATATTAAGGAACTAATCTTGTAGGGCTTGTGAGTATTGTGATTTATCAAGGCCCGATTCCAGTGATACCGGAGCTCCATGTCAAGTAAACAAGAGCAACTTAAGCATACATGGCAGAAGTTGCTCTCTAAAGGCAGTAAATTCGTTTCTTGCAGTTCGCTTATCTACCAATAATAATTATTATTAATCAATAAATAAATAAATAGGGAGAAGACACAAAGTCACTAACCCCTTTGGTAAGGAGCCATGATAGATCCTTTTGTAGTGGTTGTACACAGCCACTGAAAGCACCTATCAAGATAAACATGAACAGAATATAAGAGGTTGATTTGAAAACAAGATGAGCATAGATCCTTCTACTTTTCTTTTTATTTCTTTTTTCCTGATTATGAACAAATAAAATTTTATTCAAAAATCAAGGCAAGTACAAAGGCACAGAGATGCAAACAAGGCTACACTAAAATTAACTTTTTCGCACAATTCCTCTATTGACCATCTTAAACTATTTTTTCTATTCCTTTCAAGCCATAAATGCCAGCCTAAAGCTGGGATAACAACCCCACCCCCACCCCCACTCCCCCCCCCCCCCAACCCCCCCACACACACACACAAAAACACCTTACCTGCTTTTTTATTTAGCTTCCGGGATTTAACAAAAACAAATTCCCAGTAGGTGTGGTAACACCCATGGAAAGGCATTCATTGTGTGCAAGTGAACATATGAATCCTATGGATGAGCTAAATGAATGATTTAGGTCAAAAAATTCTAGAACCAGCTTACATAGATTAGTTCTTATAAATCAAATGATATTGATACTGGAGTTAGCACGATAATATACTAGAAGATGGAGTGATGCAAAACCAATTGATAACATCACTAACGATAATACAAGGAAGGAAGGCAAATATTGATGGCCAAACCTTTTTGGCACGTTCCTGACCAATGACAAACTTGTCAAGTCCCTTACAGATCTCTTTTGGTGTTGGCAAACGTTTACCAAGATTAGACCCACCCCAGGAGCCCTTATCTCCATTTTTAGCACCAGTTGGCTTGCCATTACCGCCAGGTCCTGATGCCCGAACAACGTTGACACCAGGTGCAAAAGGTGGACCAGGTGGGGTATGCACAGCGATCCCATTCTCCGATGGGGGAGGTGGAGGAGGAGGCCAGTTTTCAGGCGGCTCGCTGCCATACGATCTCAAGGTTTCCCAGAACGAGGGCTGCAACCTCTTAGCATACTCATGAGAATCCTTGTCAGAAATAGAGTTCTTGCTTTTCACCCTGCCAATCTCAACAAAAGTCCCCTGAAGAGGAGACATCTTAAATGGTCTGAAGTAATAGGCTGTCTTACAATTAGGGCAGAGATTCACCGCCTGGAAAGCGGCGTTTCCTGCAGCTCCCCCATCTCTGTTGGGGTTACCATTAGCAGGGGGGGAGTTATTACTGTTGCTGCTGCTGCTGCTGCTGGTAGTGCTATTATTATCAGGATCGGGAGGAATGAGGTGGTGCGGGCGATTAGTGAAGATGAGATCCATTTGCTTGGAGCAACGAGGGCAATTAGCCTCCGCCCTAATCCTCCGAGTAGTGTGGCGGTTCTCATCACCGCCGCCGCCGCCGCCGCCATGGTATCTCTGCTGCACTCCAATCAATGATTCGCTACGCTTCACATAGGACCCTACGTGCAAGCAATTTACAAAACCACGATTTTGTACCTGGAAATTATTCCACCTCCACCAAACTCCTCCCTTACCTTTCTTCGACGTCTCCAATGCCAACTTCCTCCATCTCCAAACTCCCGACATATCGAAATTCTCTTCCAATCTTCTTCCAACGCTTTGTCTGTTAGTTATTGCAAAATTGAGATGCGTGTAGAGAAAGATAGATTGATGGATGGATTTCTTATTGGTTGTATTTACAGTAGTAAAAATGGAATAACTGAATGTGGAGTTGTATCCAATGGAATCTGATTTGTGAATCTATATCTATATACGGAAGAAAGCAAATATAGGAGAGGGCTGGAAGTGGAGAGGAGACAATAAGGAGGAAAAAACGAAGACGGAAAGAAGATAAAGTACCGGAGAAATTGTAGGAGGGAAGTCCAAAACTACTCCAACAAATGAAACTGATCACGCATTTAACATTTCATTTCTATCCATCAATTTGGGTAATTTTAACCGCAGCCACGTCGGAAAGTTACACCTCAAAAATTGGCATTACGGATTTTAAGATATTATAAGCGGGGTGAAGTCTCCTCTACACTTATATATCCCTAAAGAAATGGTGTCTTATATGTTGGGTGGACGGTGTAATTTGAACTATTCGTGAAGATGTATCACTATTTATACTGAAAATGTATTATTTATTCTGTCAGAATATACGTAATACCTTTCATATAAATATTAATAAATTTTTAGAATTATATTTAATTATAAACACTAATAGCTTTTTATTGAAAAATTGCCAAAGACTAGCTTTACATGAAAAATTGCAATGACCTTAAATTGCACGAATCTACTAGCGTACAAGAGTTATAGTAAAGTAACTATGGACAAGTTTTAAGACTTCTTTAGGGAAGAAAAAAAACCAATAAGGGGATGTTTGTATTATGACGTAAATGGTGGTAATCTATCCGACTGGAAGTATGACTATCATTTAGAATTGGTAAGACTATTTGAATTGTATAAAGTGATGTTTATATTAAGATTGATTATGATAGGATGGACACTGTAAATCTCACATCAATAGATAGGATAGTACTGACTAGTAATTAAAAAGTCGTTGAGATTGATGAATAATGATTAAAAAGTAGTTATAATTGACTGATTTATATTATTATATTGCAAAAGCAATATAGTAGTATCGAAGATTGACTTATTGATACTTATTAGGTGTTGTGATTTGTAAAAATTTAAACGGAATGAAATGCATTTTATAAACAAACATATTTTTAGCTGGGCTCATCGTCATCCATCCATGGAACCAGCCTAGTCAAAAGACTCAAAACAACCTTCTCAATGATCGCAATTCGGATTCCCTATTACAGTCCTACCCATCCGTTAGAGTGGGCTCATTAAGCCCACGATATCCACTTATTTTTAGTAAGCCCATGATATCCACTTTGAAGAGAAGAATTTGTGTCCAAGAAACGTACTTGAAATGGCAATCAGACGTGATTAAGCAACAGAGTCCTTAAAAATGTATATTCTTCTAATATTACATGCTTTGTTTTGGGGAAGTCTTTTATGACTAGGTTGCATCAAGTTGATGTAGGAGAATATGTTTGCTTTGGATCCCACACTTAGTACATGTGTGATCTTCATTTGAATTTGGCATGGATCACGAGTGTGGAATTATCAATTTTTTTATTAGTTTTGTGAGAGAGAAAATCGATTTTCGCTATGCATAAACTAGAATTTGATGTCGTGTTTGCAGTAACCCATTAGAAGTGTTTTCGGGAAAAGGAACTTTAAGGCGAGTTCGGTTAACTCATTCAGACATCAGTGTAAGGGAAAAATTACTTCTAATGTGCTTAAACCAAAGTTTGTGGTGTTAGCAACAACCCAGTAGAAGTGCTTTTGGCAAATTGTAGGGCGAGTCGCTGCATATGTGATACATCCACCATGCATGCGGCATGCCTATGTCTGCCTCCTCTATCCCAAATGGTATAAGTTTCTAGACCTCTGTTTTCCATCTTTCGATCACAACCTTCAACTGCTTATCTCTGCGCCTTACCTATAAATTTAACACATCAGCAGGTGCTCACAGAGTGCTGACATAAGTGTGCGGCATATCAAAACCTTATATTCTATATATAAATGAATAGAAGGCATTAGAATCTCCGCTGTCACAGCTCCCTTATGGTACCTTGGTTCAAAGATGATCCCCACAAGTGAGTGTCAGTATTCATATTACACATTCAAACATTAAAGATATAAAACATAGAGAATTACCTCAACCAGAGGCTTTTTCCCACGGAGCAACTCATCCACACTCTTGTCGGTCTGTGCAGACAACAAGAGACAAAAGATCAAATCAACTTTGTAAAGGTTTCGTGTTCACAAGGATAACATGCAGAATATTATTGAACAATATGCAGAGTGCAGGGTTAAAAAGCGTCGCCAATTTATAATACCATTTACCCTCTCAAAGAAAGACGGCACAGAAAACTGTTTTATTTATAAACAGGAAGATTTTCAAACTGGGAACAGATCTAAGTTTCCATGATTAGCTGGTAAAATGCCACAAATTAATTGCATAACATGATCTCTGGAAACTCAAGTATTGATTACAGAGTAGGACGTCGAAATTATGTGCAAGGAAAGTAGGATGACGTATTACTAAGAGCAACGGAGCTTCATTTTTTTCACAAATTTCGATGCATTAGGTGTCTTTCTCACTCAATTGTGATGTGATTGATGCATTATGTACCCCGGATGAAAAATAAAACTAGTCCACTAGTCTGATGACAATTATAAGTTCGATGAAAGCTCAAACTGTAACGCTTAGTCTACCTTCCACAGCAATAATACAATTGTAGTAAGTGACAATGAGGATATTGTTACAATTTTTTATGCATGATAAGAAAAATGTTGACCAACTAACCCGATGTGCAACCCAGTAATGCCTTTCCCTCATTTCAATCAGAAAATGAAATGTTGGAGCAGTTCTTCTCTCGAGAACGCTTTTCCTGCGATTTCTGGTCTTGGCTTCGTGATCACTTAAAATGACATTTTCTAGGCCACCAATCTGTAAAAGATAAAACAACTCAGAAAGTCAGGCAATTAATTCAAACAATATAGGTGGCAAGTTGATCAAGTTTAACTCCTATTTCTTATGTTCTCTTTGCAAGTTTATGAGGGTAACTTCAGCATTTTATATGATTTAATATCAGGGAAGGCTTTGATAGTACAAGATCCGGTTTTATGAGATCATTTCGCTTTTCAAGAACTAATCTTGCCTAATTCAGAGTAAAACTAGACCTCATCATTTGCTGCCTAAAACATCCACAATAAGATCCTGAAAGAAGAAAGTATTTGTAACGTTTTAACTAACTAAATCATCTGACATGATTATATTTCATAGGCACAAACATGATAATCTGCATTTTAGAATTTAGATCCAATGTCAGATTACTTGTGAAGTTTTACTATGTCAAATCTAAGAAAAGACGAGTATACACTTGGATCAGTTTTAGCAGCAGAATTCCCAGTTGAAGTAACCATATGCAGTTTACAAACGATTGAATAAAGCAACCTTTTGCTTCTTTCTATCCATGAAACTGATTTATACGAACCAAATCAGAAAGAGTGGGATTTTTTATAATATCCTCAAGCTTCTTTCCATGAGCACTACCAATAAGCATAACTCCTCTCTGTGCAATAGTACGGCAAGCATGAACTTCAGCTTCTGTGCCAATCTCATCAACAATGATCACTTCAGGCATGTGATTTTCTACTGCCTCAATCATGACTTCATGCTGCATGCATGGTTCAGGAACCTGTAGTCTCCGTGCTGTCCCAATTGCTGGATGTGGGATATCCCCATCACCTCCAATTTCATTGCTTGTATCAACAATAACCTAGCTGATTGGAAAAACTGAGGATCAGTTGCAACTGAAATATCAAACTATGAGAGGAACGGGAAACTACGCATAGTCACTAAAGCACAAACCACTCTCTTCAGAAGCTCATCTGACAAGACACGTGATATCCCTCGCATGATAGTCGTTTTTCCGATCCCAGGTCTGCTGGAACAAGAACAAAATAAATACACAACAACAAAAAAAAATAGCTCCAGAAAGAAATGATAACTTGTGCATCTGCAAAAGGCAAATAATAAATAAACAAGTATACAAATAAATAAGTAGCCCCGGTGCCTCTGATGAGTTTTTGGTTCCTTTGATGGTCAAAAGGACACCTGGTAGGAGATGTGAACACCACGCATAGTTCTGAACATGGAAAAGCAAGCTCTTCTTTTCTAGGAGGATACTGATGGACAAAATTCATAAATAATTTTTTACCTTGTAAGCCATTACAGGAGCAATATTATTCATGATGTACTATGTTCTATCATCTTATCATAGAAAAAAAATATAAATTGCTGCTACTATAGGAAACAATGTGTGTGAAAAATTCATATCAGTTGCACCAATTTGAGCTCTTAGATGTCTGAGGCTTCACTCTTAGCTCATTCATTCTTTCCAAAGCTTGAAGGACTACAGAATTGCATTTCAACCTAAGCTTGGACAACCTAGTAAATTAACTCCAGGCTCTTATATTTCAACAAACTAAGACAAAGCGTAACCCATGAACATGTATACGAGCTATGCGTGTCAGTTTGCTTGCTCAATATATAGTTTTTTGAGCTAATCCTCAATGATAAAAACATATACTGATAGTAATGAGTTTATTGATTTGAGATTATATGCTAGCTTGCCTTCCCAGAAACAAGATGCTTTTACCATACTCAAGCAAATCCGCGACCATGTCCAATTCCTCTCCAAGCGGCCGGCCCACTCTGCAAGTTAAACCAACAACATTCCCTTTCTTATTCCTGATTGCAGATATCCGATGCAAAGTTCCTGCAATTCCAGCTCTATTGTCACCTCCCCATTTTCCAATTGCATTTTGAGCATATTCCAGTTCTTCAACCGATACCTGCCAAAGACATCATATTAACGAAATTATCATAGGAAACAGCCATGTTTTTTCTCACTTTTTTAGCTTTGGTTTTATCTAGTGATTATATTATAGTCTGAAGAGGCTTTTTTTTCAAATCATGTTGAAAATTGAAGACCTACCTCCGTCCTCCTAAGATTCCGCCTGCCAGAATCACCGAAATAACATGCTTGTGGCAGCCGACCTAGATCCAGTGTCACCTACGACAGCAAAGCAATAAACTTGTTCAAAATTATTATTATTATTTGAAAAACTAAAAACAAATAGATGCGCCTAAAACAACATTAGCATGTCGCCTACAACAAGTAACTGATAATGTTAGTTCACAATCCTATCACCAACGAGAGAACGATATTTTTTCGACAGCAATTAGTATAGTTCTGAGAAAAAATTGCAGGCAGCTTCACAATACCTCCATAAGCTGATCTAGCTTCGAGTCGCACAAAATATTGTCGCGCACATCACGTGGAAGAATCTGCAGATAGGGCAAACAAGATGTCAATCTGAAAACAGACATAAAAAGGACTGCCAAATCAGAGTTGTCGCATTAGCTAGAGAATAAGTGAAAAGCAGAAATGATATGAGTTGAAACCTGCAACATCAAATTGATTTCGTCATCCGCAGCAGACTCAAATGAAGGAGAACGATACACTTGACATTGCGGCCGGAGTTGGACAAGGCAACTGGTGAAATTGTAGCTGGTCCTTAGAGGAATTAGTAGTGAATTTTGTCGCCGGCGACGCCGATAACGTGGCCGGAAAATGTTGGTCGCAGCTGAAGCGGATAGAATTAAACTGTCAACTGCCATGGCAGTATTCATTACTAGGATTTAGGTCCCCGAAAAAGATTCGGGCATCAGTCTCCCGCATATGAATATGATTTTGGATAAGTTTATATTCGCCCCCTATGATTTGATGAAATTGCAGAAGTTCCGCCATAGTTTAAAAGAATTAGAATCCGCCACCCTTTTCAACTTCAAAGGCGCTATTAACACCTCAATTTTCTCGAATTAGACTCTAAAAGTATTCAGTCACTTTAGCCGAACTTATATAATCGTGTTTGATTACATCAGTCAAATATACTGAATAGCCCCTTTTTATATTTTAAAAGTAATTCAATACTATTATTGAACACTGAAAAAGAATTTGAAGGTGTTAATATTCTCACACTTTCAATATGAATATTGTATTATATGCTTATAATATGTAATGCGGGAGAATAGTGTCATTTTAAACGTGTTGATATAGATCTGTAAGTGAGTTGAGTCGAGTTGTACATCATATTGTTCAACCTTGTCTGAAAGATTATCGAACTTCTAATATTATGAGCTTGTTTGATTGTTAATTAAATTAAAGGAGCGTCTTAATCTAATTGAACATGAGTATAAGTATTTCCATAAATTCTTAAATGGATATTGAGATGTTAGTTTGAACTTTGTTTGATTATTAATTGATTCGGTGAACAAGTTCTAATCAAATCGAATATGGATCAAGTTCGAGTAGTTTGACATTTCTGATATTTGTTTTAACATTTTTTACTTATTGTTTGAAATCAAGCTATATATCAAACATGAGAGTACATTCAAACTTTTTTTAATTAAACATAGTTCAAATGAATTTTTAGTGATGAATCCCGAATTAAGCATCAAGTAAATTGATTTAATTTTTAAACGATAGAGACGTTTATCTAGTTCCAAAAATCGAAACGAAACTGTAACCAAACTATCAATCAACGATTTAATAACCATTGACTCAATTTCGACTTCAAATCGAAATCGAACCTGTATATATACAGTTCGGTTTCGATTTCACTATATTACAAATCGGGAACAACATTTGAACCGCGTTTTAATAATTCATTTATTTTCTTTAATTTTCTTTTCGCTGCCACGTTTATAACCTAAACTAAGTAATCGTTGATAATGTTCAAAATTGATGTATGTTAAGATGAAGTCGACAGTTTCTATGACTGATAAACGGACAAAATTCCTTAAAACGTTAAAAATTAAAATAAAATTTAAATGGTTAAAATTAATGTCCTAAAGACCCTAGGTTCTAATCAGGTGACAGACTAGGGTCTAACATATATAAAAGATTTAGGCGAAATTTAACAGAGAGAAGTTGAAAAAAATATAGACGGCTAACACCTAAATAAAGTACAATCAAAGGTAGATCGGAGTTTTTAGAATAAAGTTAAAATTCCAAACTAAAATCGTGATATATATGACTCGGTTAGATTTCAATTATAGGAGTGTGCCGACCGTGCAGACGGAATAAATACCATTAATGATTAACCCATAATATGATGACGTTAACACACACTGCATTTCTAACACTAACAAATGCCCACAAACAGAGCGACCTAGAATTATAAATTAGGAGAGGCAAGGATGAATCGCGGCAGGGACGAAGACGATAAGGGGCTATTATGGAAGCTACCTTCACTTAAATCCGCTCACCTGGGAAAGCTCGGCCCCGCTTTTGGTGTTGGCGCCGGCTGCGGCGTTGGTTTTGCCATCGGTCTCATCGGAGGTCTGCCTCTACACTGATTAATTCCCAATCGATGTTATATTACTGTTTAATTTGAGATATGATGCTATTTAACCTGTATAATTGCACATTTTCCCCCGATTTAGGCACCGGATTCGGTCCAGGAATTCCGGGTTTGCAACTCGGAATCGGATTCGGAGCTGGCTGTGGAGTTGGAATCGGTTTCGGGTACGGCGTCGGAAGAGGGATTGCATACGATGCGAATCGCAGATACTCTAATGTTGGAAGGTTCCAGAACCGTGGGATTATTCCCGTGGAGTAAGCCTCTTTGCCACTGCGTTAATTACTGATTTTTGATTGCTCAGGGGTGTTTGCAAATGCTGAAATTATGTGCTTTTGGGCTTTTAGCCTAAAATAAGCTGAAAAGAGTCAGCTTCTGCTTAATTTTAAGTTGATTTAAGCTAAAAATTGCTAAGCTAAAAATTATTGCTTTTCAGAATCACTTATTTTAATCACTTCTAGAAAAGTAGAAGCATTGGAAACACCTATCCATGATCTTGCTTGGACCTTGCGGCATAAACTAGTTCAGTTACTGCGTAGGGGTAGTGGAAGAGTTAGAATTTTGCTCCTTGTCTTTTGTTTCGCTTGAATAATAGAATTCAAAAGTCCAGAAATCACCTTTTTCTGATTTAAGCTGTGTTTGCAAAAGCTTTTTCAAAGCAATTGTCTGCTTTTAGCTTTAAAAAATCAATCTTGAGTGCTTGTGGAGCATAGCTTCTGCAGTAGGAGTAACCATTTTTAGCTATTCTTAAGCAGAAGCTTAAAACAGCCCAAGGGGTGCTTTTCCAAAATCTTTATACTTTTTTGCTTCTCCAAGAGCAAAATGATTTCCAAATACAGCCTAGCCCAATTGTTGTCGAGTCTTTCTCTTATCTACAATCTGATTTCTCTGTGATTGAGGTCCCACTTAGGATGCTTGCTCCAATCGAACTGCTGCACTAATCATCCGTGTCCTATCCTTCTGGCTATGAGTCTTGAAAAGCTGGATTAGTTTAAATTATCCTTGCCAATCCTTTTACGTGATATTAATCTTGCTGCTGTGTATATGTTTATTTGATTGTACTGCATACGAAGGAACAAAAAAAGATCATATCTCAATCATTTTGAGCCTTAGTAGTTGACATTCTGTGATCCTAGCTCCGGCATTAATTTTCTTCTGATTTTTATTATTACTTGAGTAAAAAATAAATTTAGCTATTAGATTGAAAGAAGAGATGTGTGCACTTACTAGTTCTAGCAGTTTGTTAAATTTTTATCATACGTGATGAATCTGCGGTGATATCTCTCAATTTCTTTCTGGTTTGTGTCTCTTCTGTTTCCCTATTCAATTTCAGCTTGAACCACCGAGCTTAGAATACATGGTAAGGTTGATGAGACAGTGGTTCTTCATTTTAGAAAATTGTGTCAAGTGTATAATATATTGAAAAAAAACAACGATAGTGTTGCATAGTAGTCAAGACCAGTGTCTGGGTATTGGTATTCTATGTACTGACAGCAAAGGGAGTGAAGTTTGTAAAAAATATGCTACAAGATAATGCATGCTGCAACAATATAACGTTTCGATGTGTTGCTTTCCATTGTAACTTTGTAAGTCACTCCAACGATTTCAAAACCTGTGATTTGTCTTACGAATAATTCTTAATGACATTTCAGCTTGTCCATGTTTGACATTTGTTAGGCGAAAAGTGAATATAGTTCTCTGCCTTTCTGTCTTTGGCTTTGGATTTCTGTTTTCAAAAAATCAGCACCTACGACTAACAGTGTGCGTGTGCATGAAAATTTCAGGGATGAAATCAGCGGTCTTGTTGATGAGCTGATTGTGAATACAAAGAAGCTAATGAAGGCAACTTCCAAAGAGGTGGACAAGTGGAGAAGATTCTGATGAGTAGGTTAATTAGTCCATTAGCTATATATTCTGGGCATATATGTTGTGGGGGAACACAGAAAATTATGTTCTGCTCCAAACGATACTGTTTCGGCTTCCAAATCATACATATATGTGTGTATATATATTCAAAGCTTAATGCTTGGGTTCTTGGATGAGAAAAAAATGTCTGCCCTTGTTATATATACACAAATGATTAAGAAAATCAGGACTATTCCACACTTTTTATGCGTTTTCTCATCCACCTTCCACGACCTGGTAATTTTCCGGCGAGGAAGGTGGCCGGTGGAGAACCAAGATTTTGGGTGAAGGGGTAATTTTCCGGCAGTTGGCGAGGTAGAAATCGGTAGGTGACGATGTGGTTGGCTGGTGTTGCTGTTCTACCCGGACCTGCATGCATTGGACGTAGAATGCTGGCTGTCTATTGCACTTGAAGTCTGTCGTCCATCTCTGTCTAGAAGTCGAAATTACAAGATTTTTCAATATGGCACCGTGAAATATTCTAAAGGATTCTAATTGTTCATTAGCAGAGCTAACTTCAACTATAGTTGTGATGTCTAATAGCCGTAGAGACTGTGCTTGAGTTGCTATATCTGAAGGTATGATGTGTACTATTCACCTTTAATTTGCATACACCAATACACGTATGTGAAATTGAGGGAATAGTACACACGATTTATTCCTCAAGTGTAACATAAATAAAACTACAACCGATGCTCACGGTAACCCAGCCTCTATCTTAATGTGAAGAAACTATGGGCTGTCTGGTTCAAAATCGAAAATAGTAATGATAATGGTTATAAATGAGTGGTTAATTGATATTCTTTCGTTTCATTTGGTCAATATTTTGTCAATTTCGGAGAGAGAAAGACACGTGTTAATAAAATATAAAAAAAGAATATTAGAAGATAAACATTTTTTATTACAATGTGTATTTCTCTCTTCGAAATTAACAAGAAATTAACCAAAATGAAATTAAGATGATTCATTTCAAAGGTTGATTGATGGTGTAAATTTTGAGTGTGTAAATTCGTTTGAGACGAACGAAAACAGAAAGTTTGCAAGATAAAGTGGCACGGAGAAGTAACACATTGAAATGAGTATGTAGCTTACACAAATCGTTAATAAAAGAAAATAAGCGTGGAAATGTATATAAGAATGTGGATAGGTTGTGCTATCCAAACATTCCACGTTGGACAGCATCATCTGCATCATCCTATCAGAATCCTCAATCAGATTATACGCCCACCAATCATCCGGATCCTACTTGGCCCGTCTCCATCCACATATGCTACCTTTTAGTTACTCCTCCCTCCACAACTTCTTACTCTCAATCCTTTATTCTAACTCTCAATCTTCCTTGGTGCTCTTCTACTACGAAATCGGGTTTCTGTTCGCCGCCGGTGAAATGGCTTCTCTCACAGCGTCGTCCATTGGCGTCTCCGAGATGCTCGGAAACCCCCTCAGCTTCACCGGCGCATCCAGATCGGCTCCGTCTGCCTCTACTCCCGCCACCTTCAAGACCGTCGCTCTCTTCTCCAAGAAGAAGGCCGCGCCACCTCCTAAGGCTAAGCCAGCTGCTGTCTCCCCCGCCGACGATGAACTCGCCAAGTGGTACGGTGAGTCACTCACTCCTCTCTATTCATCTTCTCTTATTCTTAGTTTGTTATTGCCTACCTTCTTTCAATTGTTTCCTAGGACAAAAACTTGTGTGAGAGTGTAACGGAAAATAATATCGCTTTTTATAGTAGAAGTATTACTTTCATTTGTAAAAAGATCACTTTGGACCGAATTCACATACTGAGACCACGCTAAATACTCCTAGAAATACTTGAATTTTAGAAAATGTCTCGATTGGAATTAGGACCTGTAAGGTACATTACAGTATCCTACGGACAGTTTCGTACTATATATAGAAAATTTCAATCTACTTCGAACTGAAAATCTCAATATAGTTCGTACTGCAAGACTAAGCTCTAAATTAAGAATAAATTCAAAATTTAGGACACTAAGAAAACCTCCACAATCTAAGCCCCTATCGAGACATTTCCTAAATTCAGGCTAAATTTTACCATTTAGTACCACATTGCTGTTAATACATGTCGCATCTAAATTAATGATATCACTGGGTACATGTGATTATTTTGGAATACCAAATCGAACAACAACAAAAATTGACAAAATTAGTTGTTGAATGATGAATTTCAGGACCTGACAGGAGAATTTTCTTGCCTGAGGGGCTATTGGACAGATCTGAGATCCCGGAATACTTGACCGGAGAAGTTCCCGGAGAGTGAGTACTTATGATAATACATGTTCCGCCCTGACTGCGCCCGCATCTTCACATTGATATGATATTGTCATTTGTTTTGTAACTAACTTGATTGTACGTGCATCAAATGCAGCTACGGATATGATCCCTTTGGCCTGAGCAAGAAACCCGAAGACTTCGCCAAGTGAGTTACATTATTTAATTGAGCTGTTTGTCGAACTGTTGTGATGGATCATTAATCTGATCAATTGGCTTGTAGATACCAAGCATACGAGCTGATCCATGCGCGGTGGGCCATGCTCGGCGCCGCTGGTTTCATCATCCCCGAGGCTTTCAACAAATTTGGAGCCAACTGCGGCCCCGAAGCTGTCTGGTTCAAGGTATACTTCTTTTCTTCCTTCTCCATGCTGGCTCAATTACGAAATCGATTTATATTGGTCATGGTGTTGTATTCTGTATGCAGACTGGCGCGTTGCTTCTGGACGGAAACACATTGAATTACTTCGGCAAGAACATCCCCATCAACCTTGTCGTTGCCGTGGTTGCTGAGGTTGTATTGCTCGGTGGCGCCGAGTACTACAGAATCATAAATGGCTTGGTACATATCAACATCTTACCACTTAATGTATCATATCAGGCCTTGCATTTTAACTGAATTTGATTGATAATTGGTGCAGGAATTGGAAGACAAGCTTCACCCCGGTGGTCCATTCGACCCGTTGGGGCTGGCAAATGATCCTGACCAGGCAGCATTGTTGAAGGTGAAGGAGATCAAGAATGGGAGACTAGCTATGTTCTCTATGCTTGGCTTCTTCATCCAAGCCTATGTCACCGGCAAAGGTCCGGTCGAGAACCTTGCTGCACACTTGAGCGATCCTTTCGGCAACAACTTGCTCACTGTTATTTCCGGATCAGTTGAAAGAGCTCCTACTCTGTAATTAGTTATATGTTTATATATGCATCTCACCAACTTTCTCAAACACCGACGACCTTGTATGATTTATTCAAAGAGAGATCTCATCGTATATTCGTATGAAGCAAATTAAAAACTCGTAAGAAAGATGCAGAGAATTAACAATCAACTAGTTTCTGTATATATGTTTGAATTACATGATCACTTTGTAATCTTTAAAGAATTTGACACCTCATCACATCATTAAATCCAATTCCAAATCATTCATGTCTAATCAAATAAATTTAAGATAAAAAAATAGAAGTAAAGGTATAAGGTACACACAATATTGCAGCTGCACATTCGTATAAGCACGACAATGGAAGAAGCATTCTGCTATTTTCCTCCGTAAGCCCAAAAGTCCATCTCACTCCGTAGAGATAGCGGATTGATGGAGGAAGATGTCGGGTTTGAGTCTTGATGATGGGAACTATGAATTACGAGAGGATCCCATTCGTTCAAGTTGTGATCATTCCTTGCAGCCATCGGCTGCGAGGATTGATCATCACAGTCAATTCCGGGGGCCTGGTAATTACCTGCAGCCCCCGGGCTTGCACTGTCGCAGTCATCTCGGGTGCTGTTGTTAGACATGAACTGTTTGACCTGCATATTCGCCATCGCTGGTTGGTGGTGGTCGTAATCTGTGGCAGGGAGAGCCGACAGATGATGATCGTAGTTACTAGTCAGCTGCATTAATGGCTTGTGGGTGGAGATGAAGTCTTGTGCTTCAAGTTGTGGCTGCTGGTAGTGATGATGTGGCGCGGGGATATGCGCGTAGTTCAGATCGGCTGCGTGCGGGTGCATCAGATACTGATTTAGGGTACTGTTTCTTGGAGTATAGATAGAGCTGGTTGATGTACTACTGCTCATGTTGAGCTGATCGTAACCGTTCATCGCCATATGTCCTCCTCCTCCTCCGCCTCCTCCTTCGCTGTTTCCAATCTTGAATAAATTCTTCTTCTTGAATACTCGACAAACAACCCATCCGTCCTCCTGCACGCGCACGTACGTGTTAGAGAAAGAGAGAGATTGAATTCATATAGAAATGATGGAGTACATACGTGAGTTGATTGATCGTCATGATCAGAATCCTCGAGCCTGTATTCGTGCATAATCCAATCGGTCTTCTGGCCGTGGGGAGCTCTACCGCGGTAGAAGACAAGGGTTTTCCTCATGCCGATCTTCTTGAAGGTGTTGCGAATGCATTTGTCGCGGCCGGTTGCTTTCCAGAATCCGGCGCTCGTAGCTCGGTTGGTCCGAGAACCGGTTGGATATTTTCTGTCCTTGTGGCTGAAGAAGTACCATTCATTCTGTGGAGTTGAACCAATCTTACATCTCTCTGCAACATTAAAAATTAATCAATCAATCATGCGACGAAACAAACCATTGTAACACTATTTGCAAGAAAAAATACTATTTGCAACACCATTTGAATGCACATATTAATATTACCATCATACTCCATGTATTTTAATAAATGGATGAGATCACATATTCAAAATATTGTTCGATATATTCATCTTCTATTCCAAACTCATCAATGCATATTATATGTATAAATATCATCGCAAAAAGATACATGACGCGAAATACATTATATATGCATTAGATAAGGGAAAATTGCAAAATTCATCCTCTAACTTGCAGTCTCACAATTAGTTTTTTTTTTTCTTTCTGATTTAACGTGGCTATATGAGGTGCACGTGTAATTACCTGACACAAATTTATATCACAATTGAAAAGGACCAAATCAAGCAATTAAAATAAATAATGACGGTTGAGAAAAAAAAAAAATTAATTTTGGGATTACCATAACCTATAGGACTACTAGTTCTACTATTTTCACCATTGCATAATTTGAGCTTAAATATAATTCATAGGGGTGAGCATTAGGTCCGTTTGGTTGTCGGTTTAGGTCATTAATTTTTTACATCGTAAAGTTTTATTTTTATAGCAAAAACTCTCAATATTCATGATAATTTTTTATAAATGAATAATTTTTTTCTGAAATTTGCAAATTTAAAAAAAGAAATATGAGCATAAATTTTAATTTTCATACATTTTATAATGTGAATATTATTTATATATATCAACTAAATGAAGAAAAATCATACGCAATAAATAAATAATTGGTTCGTTCAGTTTGTTTAATCCAATTCTTTTTGGATATGAACTGAACTGAATTATAAATCGATCATAATATTTGAAGCCGAACCGAAATACTTGTATATACAAACCAAACTAATCGAATCACTAGGTGCGAATCGGTTTTCCCGATTCTGGTTCGATTTTGCTCCATTTTTCAAACTCCATGGATTGAGTAAATTAATGCAGACGAAATAGAATTAATGCAACACTATCAATCAATTAGTTACCTTGCAGATCCCAGGGTTCAATCTTATTCAAATCGACTTCCCGAATGACCTCCATATCAAACTTATGAAACGATATCTTCTTCTTCAAGTAGAAGTGCAGAAGCTCCTCATCCGTCGGATGAAACCGGAATCCCGGCGGCACTCCGCCGCCACCGCCGCCGCCTGAAGAACTCGCCATCTATATCTCCGAATTTCCGATCTCCGATGAATATACCGACGCAGAAAAGTGTATATGCAGACAAGTCCTGGGTACATATATACATGGCGTAGTGTCAACTGTCAACCTGATTATTCTAATTGTGCCCTAGAGATAGATAGTTGACGGCCGGTGGCGCCGCCGCCGGGACTGCTTAAAGGTGGCGTAGATAGAAAGTTAAAGATATTTATGCAACTATCATTTTTACGCGCTGCATGCATACATTTATTACCAAATTACCCCCTCTCGTCTCATATTCACACCAATTTCTATTTTTTTATTATTTTCCCCAATTCTCAATAGGAACCTATGATTGTAAATGAGTCGAGTCGAGGAAAACGTACAATTTTCTTAAGATTGAGATTGCTTAAAATAATATTGAGCTTCTAGTATTATGTTTGAGCTTGTTTAATTAATAATTGGATCAAGTTTTAATCAAGTCGAACACAAGTTGAGCTTGAGTAGTTTGATATTTAACAACTTTTACATACCAAGCTCATTTACAGTTTTTACGTATTGAGCTCCAGTCTATCTTCACATTTTACTTAATGTATTTAAATGTGTTCAATAGTTTTAAACGAACATGGTTCAAACAAATTTTAACAAATGATCTTGAATCAAATATTGAGTAGCTTGATTTTGATTTCCAACGCTACTTCCGCGCGTAACTACGGGAGTGTTTGCAACATCAATCGAGGATATAAATTACTTTTCAAAAGCACTTCAAAGTTCAGGTGTGTGCAACATCATATTAGGGATATAAAATCTCCAAACACTATCAAATTCAGATTTTTTCGCAAGACAATTATTTGCAAAACCTCCAATATAGGTTAGTGAAATCAGAATAAATGAGTATAATTTATATAGAAGCTCAAATTTAGTCTAATGATTAATTTTACTTGTTGGTTTGTAAATACCCAGATAGTTTTAATTCGATCATTTTAAGTCCACAGTACTTGAACAATACATTTCATATTACAATACATTTCATATTTAAAAAAAAAAAATTCTTTCAATTTAAGAACAAAGAAAAAACCCCCTCTTCCCCCACGGTGACTCAAACTCAGGACCAAAGACCTAGGTAGTAGATGCTCTGTCACTTGAGTTATCCAACTTCGTCCAACAATACATTTCATATTAAAATTAGGTTAAATATTTCTTAAACTTGAATACATAAAAATAATTTTCTGAGAGGTTTCTATAGGGTCATGCTCAAATAATATTTCTTAATAATATGTTGAGTATGATAAATTTGAATATCTAAAATATTGTGAAGTGAAATTGGACATTTGACAAAAAGTTACTCCCTCCGTCCCACTTAAATTTGCATACTTTTCTTTTCGATCCGTCCCACTTAATCTCCATCCTCAAAATTTCCATCTTTGGTAAAAGTCAAAGATTTCCTAAAATCTATTTTTTCTTAACATTCGTGTCCGATCAACCTTATAAAATTAGTTGAGAGGGAGGGAGTAATTAGGTAAAAGAAATTGGAAAAGAAAGGGAAATTTTGCAATAATATAGTATTAGAAATTAAAGTCAAAGGGGTGCATTTAAGGGTTATAATTTAGTATTGGTTATTAAATGCAGGCAATGATCCCAAGGAAATAACAAAGTATATATACTTAGGGATATTGGATTGCTCCTAAAGCAAGCCCAAGAAAAAATGAAAAGAAATAAGTGCTAAACCATCTAGGGATTGCCATAATATAAATAAATAAAAGGACGGCTAATCTACTTTCAAAATTTATTATTATTAGCATTAACTAGCACAAAAAAATGTCGACGCTAGTCGAACGATAGATCGAAGTTTAACGTCTAATTGAGACTTAACACTATAAGAAAAATGGACAAAAGACAATAATATATAATTTCAAATAATGAGTATTTATCATAACTATATTAACAGAGACAACATATCGGCAATAATCAGTCGTCTAAGTAACTCAATCCCAAAGATTGTAAAAGTCGCTAGACTTAGTTAGGTGGTGGATTAAGACTTAGGCGGAGCTAATCGAGGCATAAACATGATTAGTTAGGGAGAAATCCGGAAATAAACGTAGACGGAGGAGCGTAGTACCTAGGCATGAATTAATCGCAGTTAGTCGAAATTTTTTGCAATAGAGTCAATTGCAAATAAAACTATTTGAGACCGCCAAAAACGTCTCAAATGCATATAAAACTTTTTTTTAACAACTTGTCTTTAAAAATGCTCTAAAGATGACCTTAAATTTCTTGTATAACATTTAGTGATGATAACTCATTACATATAATCATTATTAGAGATAACATTTGTCGTCTAAAAAAAAGTGACTTTTTTTGTTGTACTCTTTTAATTTAGGTAGAATAAAACGAGAAAAAGTTGAAAACAAAATATAAATAGTCTAACACCTAGAGAAATGGATGTGTAACAGAAGGTAGACGAGAATTTTTAGAGGTTGTTAATGATTAACAGTTGGAGAGGCGCAGGTAGGTCGGGATGTGCACATGTTGGGTTACTTCCTTTTTGATTCATAAACACTCTTCTAAACCTCATATACATATAAACTATTGCATTATTATTCATATATATATCATTAATTACGTCTCACGCTTTTGCTAATTCTTTTACTATTTTCATTATATTAAATAATTTCGTAATTATTATTATCTATGTTAGCGTGTATCTTCTTCAAATTTCTACATTATGGTATGAATTAGACGTAGCAATTTGGACGGTCCGATTCGATCGGGTTGGGTCAGGTCATCGTCATATTTCGGGTCGACTCAAAATTTGATCGGGTCTAAAATTATTCGTTCGCGGCCCGATGTATTTTTCTAAAATATACTAAGATTATCGGGTCGATCGGGGTTCGGACTTTTGACCCATTGAACCGTTCTAATCGGATCAAATAGTACTTCGAGCCTACATTTCTATGACCTGACCCATCTAAAACATCGGGCCTACTGGACCGGTCCATTGGATCCGACCAATTTCGCTACTTCTAGGTATGATCACTTGATCATGGTTGGCCAATCTCAAATTTGTAACACAAATAAGAAATTCTTGACACTTATATTTCCTATTTTTGAAACCAATGTATTTTCTATTTTTTGTTCTTGTCAAATTACGTGTTAGGGTACAATTATTGAGAATTTTATAGGACAAAAAATAAAGAATACAAATTTGTTAATCTTGTTCTTCAAGAATGATTACGACTGGGGCACTACCAAGTTAGAAGATTTTCTAATAATTTTGGTGATAACAAATACAATGAATTAGAGGTTATTTAAACCCAAAACTGGGCTTTCGCCCTAAAAGTCATTCAACTCGAATACTACTTTATATGCCAAAAAAAAATCCATTATGGAACGTGAAACAGTCGCTTAGGTTCCATAACCCAACATTATGATATTGGATGTGAGTGAGAGTGTAGCCGAGAGTCAAATTAAATTAAATTTTCTATTTTTATTTAGCAACTATAGGAGGAGTTTTACAATGCAAAAGTTAGGAACTAATATCTCAACCTCATTGCTTAAGGTGGTTAATTTGTGAGAGTTGGAACTCATCAGATAACATAGCCACAAAATTATTTTAACAAATTTTATTTGATATCAAACCAAATAAATAATTCCCTTCCCTTCGTCCATTCAGTTTTGCATACTTTTCGTTTCGTTCCGTTCCATTCAGTTTTGCACACTCTTAAAAAGAAATTTTTCCTTACAACCTCCACCCTTAAAATCTCCACCTTTGAAAAGTGAAGTAAAAAGTAAAAAACTATTTTTTCTTAATATATGTGTCCGTCCTTACGTGCAAAACCGAGTGGAACGGAGGGAATATGTATAATCTTGTATTGAACAATTTGTATATATCTATAAAATGGAAGAAAGGTGGTGTCGTGTTGGGCCTCACAATTGCTCTTTTATATTGGGCCTTTATTGATGAATTGGGGCAAAAGTACGAGATGCTGGGCCGGACATTACCATGTTGGCCTGGCACCCATGTTGTAGGTAAAAAAGTATCGACACGATGACATATTCTTTGAGACGATAATTTTTTAACCTAATAATAAGGTAATGTGATAATTTATCGTCACAAAACGTTTTACAAATTATTTTTTAGCTATTTTAGAGATGCAATGGGATGGGTTTAACGAGACGAACAATTAATAACATGTTTTTACAAGCTCTTACTATTTAAGATAATTTTTTTGTTATCTCAAAAGACTATTTATCTTGAAGTGAATTACTGACGGGTTTTGTGTTGCTCATCACAAACGCTTTACTAGATTAAGGGCTAGTTAAGTCAATTTTTTTAGTATCTACTCCCTCCGTTCCATATTAATTGACGTTTTAGGATGAAATATTTTGCCAAATATACCCTTAGCTAAACATTTGACCAAATCAAAATATCTCTGAAAGATTGAAAAGTAGAGATATTTTAGGATTCAGCCAAGGAGAAAATTGATAGAATTGGTGAAAAATATATAAAACGTCAATTAATTGAAAAATGGACGAACATCCTAAAAGATCAATTAATATGAAATTGAGGGAGTATTACTTTGATTTAGTTGAGTAATGAATCATTAGTAGTCTTAATGAATGCATCCACATTATTAGTCAGATTCCCAATTTTATTTAGTTAGTTATTAAAGTTAGAACATAACCACTTTATTTTTTATGGGCCAGTTCATTTGTTGTGATAGTATAAGCTGATGAGGTGGCATACAACTCAGCATTGTCATTAGGAAGCAGTTAAATTTCTGTTAAGAGCAATTTTGCAGTTAAAGAAGCAGTTTTCTGGACGGGTCTACAACAACAGTTTTTCATACCCTTTGACAACGGTTTCTGCAGAATTGATTTCCAGTTTTTTCTGTTATTCTGTTTTTCTGTTGAGTTGTTCCTTGTCAGTTGAAATGCGCCATTTTCTTCAGCTATAAATACAGCAACACATGCAGCATAAAGGAGAGTTGATGGTGAGAGAAATTATCTAAAGAAACACCAAAGAGAAGAACAATTTATCCAAGAGAGTTGTGAGTGTGTGCATTGTATCTTGGTGAGGGTTATACAAGTAGATTGAGCTGTGAATTATTAGTTCATCTTGTATGTTTGTATGTTCATAATTTCTTGTTTTGCATTTGCTACTGATTTGTGGGGTTTGGCTGCGCACAAAGAGTTGTTGAAGTAAAGGTTTGCAGATTGGAAATAACATAACATTTGTTGGTGGGAAAATGTGTGTGGGGCGGGGGCTAAAGGTGGCAATTCAGCCCGCCCAAATCATCAGGCTAAGATCATATGCTAGATTAGATTGGGTAGGTCCAAAATACCATGGAACTAACAATTATTGAGTTCTGTCCAACTCTGCTCATCCTTTTAAATATACAAAGATTTTCAATTCGATTCGTGATTCGTCGAATTTTTTGCCCATTGGACTTGATAATCCTATGAACTTAAATTTTTACGACCCAACCCATTTAATGTGTTAAGCGAAATGGGTTGGGCCAAACTATTAAATCGGACCGATTTTGCCAGCTGCAAGGGGCCTACCCTTGCATTTTGTTTTCTTTCTTTCAAAAAGTGGGGGTAAAAGTCGGAAAAAGAAAGTGAAGTAAAATGGGGCAAAAAGTTAATAGAAATTGAAGTGTACAATTTATTGATTAGATGAGTCCTCAACCACAGATTGACTCCATTCTTATTTGAGAAAAAAGCACTGCAAATTTACAGAGTTTCTCTACGTTGGCTGAGGAATGTTGGCAAGTGATGCTTTTATCTTGTCGTCAGAGAATAACAAATCGACCAAATCTCCCGCCAAATACTTCTCGTATGCTGGCAAATCGAAATGCCCGTGTCCACACATCGCCATAAGAATAACTTTTGATTCCCCCGTCTCTCTACAACGAAGAGCTTCTCGTATCGTCGCTGCTATCGCGTGAGTTGGCTCCGGTGCCGGTATCAGTCCTTCTGACCTTGCAAATTGTATGGCTCCTGAATAAACAACGAGTAAGTTTTGTGCGTGGTAGTCACATGGATCTCATTTCGTGTGGCGAAGCCTTATTCACCCAAATTAAGGAGAAAATGACAGAGCTCCATTTACCCATTTACTTTTTACAGTACTTTAGTTGACCCGTTATGCAGAATAAGATTCGCATACAAGTTTTTGATAAACAATAAAAGCAAAACAATTGTTCTTGTATTCCAATGCTCTGAATGCAGACCACGTGTTAATTAGTGATATCATTTTAAACACTATTTGAAACGGAGGAAACAAAAAGGAAAGGAAGCGTACCGGCAAAGCATTCATTCTGAGCAATTGAAATCGCTTCCATGAATCCCAATTCATACACATGTGAAATCAATGGCGCCATGCCATGATACCTCAGACCGCCTGTAAATGAAAGAAACAACGATGGATAGTAACATTATATCGGAATTGTTGGAGTGTAAACGAAAAAATGTCTATTAGACGAAAATGTATCTTGAAAAATTATGTATGTTCAAGTGGAATAAGTCGCGAACGTTCGAAAATTGATGCAATCTAACCATAAGATCATGGCATTTGGTCAAGAAGTACGATCTAACGGTTATGATTGATTAAGTTGAAAGGATGCAACTGTCAACCGGAATAACAGCAGGAGCGTAGATAACGTTTTACCAGCATGAATGGGGTCCGGTATGAAATCATGGCCAAGAGTGTGCATTTTCATCAACGGAGTCATCCCAGCCGTATCACCATAATCGTAAGCATACACGCCCTTCGTTAACGAAGGGCATGCAGCTGGCTCAACCGCCCGAATAATTGGGTTAATCTTCCCACTAAGTTTCTCCCTAATAAACGGAAAAGCAAGCCCCGCAAAATTGGACCCACCACCAGTGCATCCGATGATGACATCTGGCGTCTCGCCTACAGCCGCCATCTGCTCTATGCATTCCTCACCTATAACAGTTTGATGCAATAGGACATGATTGAGAACACTCCCGAGACAATACTTTGTATCGGCATTTGCAGCTGCGACCTCCACAGCTTCGGAGATGGCGATGCCTAGACTTCCTGGGCTTGATGGATATTTTTCAAGCATTTTTCGGCCCGTTTCAGTGACATTTGAAGGTGAAGGGTGCACTGTTGCACCCCAAGTCTGCATCATCAGTTTACGGTATGGTTTTTGATCATAAGAAGCACGTACTTGCCACACCTACAGCTCAAAACAAACGGACATTTGTTCATCAATCACTTAATGTTGTAAAATGCACTAGACGCGTTGCAAAAAAAGTTGAGCACTAATATCATAAGCAACTGAAAAGTTGAGTACTTCACAGTTAAGTCCAAACAAGCTGGAAGCAAAAGCGAGTGAACACCCCCATTGACCAGCACCAGTTTCAGTAACCACATTCTTGACGCCTTGCTGTGCGTTATACCAAACCTGAGGGACGGCGGTGTTTGGTTTGTGGGACCCGGCGGGGCTTCCGCCTTCATACTTGTAATAGATTCTTGCAGGTGTATCAAGCAGTTTTTCCAGCCTCTTAGCTCTAGAGTTAACTCAATGCAATCAGAATACCCTCAACAGAAAGACAAAAACTTGTATATGGCAGTCACACACGGATCTCATTCCATGTGACAGATCAACTTAAGTACATAAAATGGAAATGGTAAACGGGGCTCCGCTTCTTCTCCCTGTTTAGGTTAATAAGGCTCTGCAACACGGAATAAGATTCGTGTGACCACCACACACAACACTTACTCCAACAGAAATTATTACAACACATCCATTGTGATGAAGTACAACTAACCGAATCAAAGGGGTCGGGCGCCAAAGCTTATAAACATCGATAACTTCTTCCGGGATGTCAATAAACCTCTCACTCGATACCTCTTGCTTGATCAATTCATCAGGGAATAAGGGAGACAAATCCTCGGGTTTTACGGGTTGGAAAGTCTTCGGATTCAAAGGGGGTGGTGGTTTTACCGGAAGGTCCGCTATTAAATTGTACCACTGTCGAGGAATTTCGACTGCTTTGGCTGATTTTATGGATACATTGGATTTAGGTAAAACTCTCAACCTTCTGTTTGGGGCAAAACAACTCAGGCATTGCTGGTCTCCTATTAATCAATAAAAATGGTTTGATTACTTTACCACATGGAAGAATAAACCATTTTTACAACCACAGTGAGGAGTTATAATCTGTGTAACAATCAAAGATGTCTGAATGCAGGAGGTTTTGTACTACTCCCTCCTCCGACCCACTTAACTTTGCACACCCTTAAAAAGAAAATTTCTCTCACAATCTCTATCTTTGGAAAAGTCAAACATTCCCCCAAAATCTATTTTTTCTTAACATCTATGTCCGATCAACAGTGTAAAATCAGCTGGGAGGGAAGGAGTACATTTTAGCCGAATCAGTTTCGAACGTAAGGGGTATTTTTCATTGCTTAAACACTCCTGTTTTTAGCTTTTCAGCTTCGCAATCACTTTTACATAAAAGTGATTTCCCTACAATCTCCAAATTTAATCATTTTTTCTAAAATCAAAAGCAATAAAAAACACGCCGTTAATCCAATCAGTACAGACTACAGAGACCGTTACAACAATTTCGAAACGATGAATTTAAAAAAAAAAAGACGCACACACAGAGATCTACGGATGAAGAAGACGAATATTGAGCGAGTGTTTTCAGAAATGTTAAAAGCCATTGTTAAGTAGAGAAGTAGGAAGTAGTTGCAGAAGACATTATAGGATATTGACGGTTACCTTTGAGTGAAAATGGTGGTTTGACAGAAGAGGAAAGGAAGCAGGATTCTGCCATTTGCAGTATAGTTGAGATATCTCCTTTGAGCTTCTGAACTCTGAAGTAGGTGAGGGTGACACTATTTTATTCAGCAACACTTATGAATAAACAAAAATGGTGCAGATATCTCCTATCAGATCCAAGCGGCTCTCAAGTAGGCGACAATATTTTATTCACCATTAATGAATAAACAAAAGTTAGACGAAGTTAGATAAGACTTGACTAGAATGAATAAAGAAAAGTCGTGCATGAGTTGCTCACTATAAGTTTTTCAGAAAAACTTGTGTTTGAATGTGATACCAATCTAATCTTGTGTGACGAATCAGTTTAAATATAATTTTGTGTAAATCAAAGTCAAGTATAGTAAAACAGCACCTTTAGTTTGGGTAAATGGATGTAAATAGGTTCCATCATACGAAACCGTCATAGATAAGACTTTTTCTGACTTCTTTTTAAGTACAACTTCTAATTGCGGTAGGGTTGGTTGGAATCGATCACTGATCACTAATGTGAATTACAGATGCTCTATTAATTGAGATACAATTGATCAGCCGGCCAAACACAACACGAGACTCACTAATTTGTTGGAAGATAAACATATTATTAAAACAGGATTTGTTTGTTTGTTCTTGGGCTCAATCCATTGAGAATAAGTCTAACATTAAGATGTTTGGTTATATAAATTTCGCGATCAATTGAAGAAAGTACGATTAAGCTAAAAGTGAAATACCAATATTGTTATAGTTAGACTGACAAGTTCAAGCACTTTAACTGAAAATTAATTACCGATCCGATCCGATTAAGAATAGATAACCCGAAATTTGGTTCATCCGGTAAATATCGGTCAAATTCGGTAGAACCGAAAAAAGGGTATCCAAATAACCGGGGAAATCCGGGTCAAAGGGCAAAAAGAATAATGACGAAAAGACAAAATGGAGATAAAGAATTGCATTGATGACAGAAAAGACAAAATGCAGATACAGAATTGAATTTAGATTTGGGGAAGATACGGTCCCCGCTAGAGGTCGCAATTTGGGTGGCCCAACGTATCAACGTCATATTTCAGGTTAAATTGGATCGGATTAAAATTTAATTGGACCTATAATTAATCGGTACGATTCAGAATATTTTCTATAATATATTAAGATTATTGAATCGATTCGGAATTCGTGTGGCCAAATAGTATTTCGAATCTATTTTTATATGTTCCGACCCATCTAAAATATCGAATCTATTGGGTCAAGTCGGGCCGGGTACAACGTATAGTAGCTTAGGAGCAAATTTTTGTCTTGTATATTTACTTATTTTAAAATATTATATTATATAAAACTATAAATATAATTAATTTTGGAAATAATATCCTAAATAATGTTGTAAAGTATAATTAATGTTTTTTTATACAGGTTGGACCTCTGGTTGAATCAATCCGACTGATTGAACTGTGAACCAATGGCAAAGCTAGTTCATCATTCGATCCGATTATAAAAATACTATGAAATACTATCATGATTTGTTACAGTAGACAAATGTGTATTGAGGTGTTTGATTATTATGTCTGAACACTTCATTTTATATTTTAAGTGTTCAACCGATGTCAATCGATCACTAGAAAAACTTTTTTTTTTCTTGGGGCTGCTAAGAACAACTTAAGATGATGTAGAGTAGCTTAATCTAGTAACTTATTTCTCTGAGCTTATACGCCGTTGTGGAGAGCTTATAAATCTATTTAAAGTATTTAAAAATATTTTTTAAATAAGATTTTATTTCATTGCAATTATAAAATGATTCCTAGAAAAATAAAGAGAGTTCAATTTATTTCTCAAATAATATCTAATTTTAATTAACTACTTCAAAATTTATTATTTTAATTAAAAAACATCATCACGAACATCTTATTATTTAAATATAATTATCTAAAAACATCTTACAAGATGTTATAACTTATAAATATTTTAAATATCCAGACAATCTCTAAATACACAAAGGGCTTCATTTTCTTCTTTATTACAAAAAGCCCAATTATGTTTTAGCATTAAAGAGACCATATTCATTAATGGGCCTTTGCCCATTACCTTAATCACACTCCACTAAAATAGTAATTTTATCTATCACAAAAAGGCAAAAAAAAAAATATAAACAAAATTCAAATCATCAATAAATACTCATACTTCAAATCGCACGTACTTACTACTACAAATAATAGTGAACAATATTATCCTATCTTATCTTTCTATTTTACACTATCTCTAAAAAGTCTCCGTTTAGCTCCGATTATATCTTATCTAGACGCTAGATTGTTCTTGTTCTTTTATATTTTTTCACCGACTTCTCTTCCATAATCTCACTTAGATCTTATTAATTCCGTTTAAATCTCAATTAGACGCTAGACTTTGTTCGCGGTCCGAGTAACAAACATGTTTTGCGCTGCTCATTCAGCAATCATTACAGACGCTAATTGAATAGTGGGTCATTAGTGACCTTATTGAATACAGCCACGTTGTTAGTATTTTGATATTTTCTCAATCTTTAACACTAATCTATTAATTAGTTATGGAAGCACATCCACTTTATTGTATATGGGCCAGGTCATGTATTGGTAGGGATGGTAATTCCGACTGCCCGGCTCGATCAGACCCAGTCCATCAAGTTAACATTATATGTTGAGTCGCTCGAAATTTTATCCCGTAAAAAATTATCTAGCTCCATCTAAATATTTCTGATTGCCAGGTCCATTAAGTTGGACTTGTTAGTATCGATGGTACTTTAAGCTTACATTCATATGGTCCAATTTTCAACCCATCTTAATTATCGAACAGATTGGACCATTAGGTTGGACCAATTATACCAACTCTATGCATTAGTGGGCTAATATTAGTGTTTATAAATAGAGCTTTCTTATTATAAATTTGTGAATCACGTTTCAACTGCAGTAGCAAAGTTGATTTCATCTTCCACATCTCCCTTTCTTCTTTTTTCTTTTTAGATAATTTGAAACCAAAGTCAAAAATCTAAATAGTGAATGCTCGACCAGACTGCCACTTGAGCCATGCAACTAACCTTCCCTTGCTTTTAGCTAAAGCACATTATACCCCACCACCACCACTCACATAATTGTATCAAAATTATATGTAATTATAATTTACAATTAATCGAAATCAGCGCATATAATTAATTAAAGGTATATAATTAAATTCAATGTATCTGATTTATGATATGGTTTAGGGCCTAACTTTCCAAGTAATTTTGGGATCCTGGCCCCTTTATACATTATTATTTTAGTGTCCAATTTTCAGTCAATGGTTAATAAAGATGGTAATGATTTATATTTTCAATTTTGGGCTTGTCCATTTAGAGTGGGCCAAAAAATGATCTTTTGAAATAATAAAAAATAATCGCAAATAATATTAGAGACAACATGTCGTCAATCGTATCAATAATTCGAACGTAAATAATATATTTGTGATGATAAAATTGTCTCAAATACATATTAAATATTTTTGTAACTAGTTGTCTCTAAAAGTCTTAAAATGGTCTCAAATAATTTACAGGAAGATTTGTGGCAACAAGTGGTCATAAACAATTTATTACTCCATCCGTTTCAAAATAAGTGTCTTTTTAGCTTTTTTGAAAAAATTAAGGACAGATGTAAAAGGCAAATATTTCCATACATAATCCATTTTGTTGGATATATTTCGCGGAATAAGGAAATAATAAGTAAATTAAGTAGGTTGTTTTTTTATAAAATTGTAAGAATTGTGATTTTTTGTGTTAAAACGACACTTATTTTGAAATTTTTTATTTTGTCTAAAAACTAAAAAAATATTTATTTTAAAACAAAATGAGTATTAATAATTACGGTTATCGTCTCAAAAAATATTATACAAAAGTTGCATTAGTGGGCCAATTCTTACTAAAATAGACACAAAATCTATATTTCCGTCCAAGCATTCATTTTTTACTTAGAATAGGATAAGGGAGACTAAGATGTTTAATGGACCGTAAAACTCTTATTTAACCAATTAAGCCGAAGTTAGAGAGCTTAAGTGGCAGAACATTGATTACCTAAACTAGAACTGTACCTATAAATATCGTCATAAATCATTACCTGCGCGTATAATAAAATACGGAATTTTCTCGAAATTTATCTATTAATTAATTTTAAGTGATACAAGTATACAACATCAATGGGACGTGAAAAACAAGATTCATAAATTGAGGGATTACAATAGCAATATAGTGTACAATCTTTTTTTTCTAATTTGTGGCTTCTTTTTCAAGTGATCCATTTCTCATCAATGCCTACTAGTAACCAATAATGGGCACAAACAAAACAAAAAATGAAGAAAATAACATACATATATATTTGTATAGTTGATGATGCTAGACTAGCTACTTGAAATCTCTAATGACTACATAACTTTTGTTATTAATGTAATATATAGAATTTTGATACGCCGCACAACCACAGTGAGCTACTCGTGAGCAACTGCTTATGTGTTAATGATGTAGCATATGTGAAGAGTAGTCTCATAAGCAGGTGCTCATTAAAGTGTCCGATGTAGTTGTGCAGCATATCAATCCTCGTATATTAGCAAGGGGATTCAATCTGTTTCTCAAGAGATGGATTGCCAGAATACCATCTGGACCAAAAGAGATAGTTGAAGAAGTTGATGAAGCTTAGTGCAGCCAACAACCAATAGAACAGGTCTAGTCTGTCCTTATCAAGGTCATTCTCACTTAGCCACCCTCCGGCCGCGCCTCCGGCGGTAACCTTGTTGATTACAGAAACCAGAAGTGAGCTGAGATAAAACCCGAACGAATACGAGCAGTATGTCATCGCGGTTAAAAAAGAATGCATCCCCAACTGTGTAGATTGTTTGTAGAAAAACTCGATTAGCCCCACAGCGGTAAACATCTCGGACAAGCCGAAGATGAGGAACTGTGGGGCTATCCAGAGTATAGACAGATTGGGGGTGGTTCTTCTCTTGTTTTCAACAATAGCGGCGGAAACCATAGAGAATGTCGCGATGAAGAGGCCGGTGCCGATTCTCTGGAGAGGGGTGATGCCAGAAGGGGTACCGGTGAGGCGTCTAGTGAGTGGGACGAAGGCAGTTTCGTAGAGGGGGACGAGGAGGATGAGCATGATGTAGGGGATGGCTTGGAGGGAGGCCGGGGGAATGTGGAAAGACGGGGTGAGGTGGGTGTCCATGGACGCCCCCTGCGTCACGGAGAACGTCTGGAGCTGGGCGAGGATGGTGTTGAAGATGATGGTGCATGCGAATATTGGGACGAGGGATAGTAGAATCTTTGCTTGCTCCACTTGTGACACGCTACACACCCTTTCGTCCCCGTTTTCGCTCTTGATGCAGGCTTTGTCTAGGAACCTGGAAAATGTAAAATTAGTCCTGTTAAAAATGTATGTTTGCAGTATGGGGCAGCTACTACTACGTTATGTTTTGAAATGGTTTCAGCTTACTTATAAATATATTGGTCTTTTTTCGAAAAGGCATACAGATAAATGTACCGGAATTTTTTGGTGTGAATGAGCGTGACGCCGTTAGATGGATGTATCGGGTTAACATCAACGTGGCTCTGGTGTAGCATCTCCGGATTTGACGGGCAAATTTGCTTTCTCTTGGAAATTGCTGCTACAAAGACCTTAGGAAGAAGAAGACGGTCGAAGAGAAGAAACCAATTAGTAACAAGTGGTCGATGATCAAGAATGTGCGAGTGGATTTTCATATTACACACGTGTCATGATGTAATTGTGTAATCGCAGCAGATGTAGCACAATTTATAGTAGAGGGTCGAACTTAAAGTACACCTGGGCAATGGGGGTGAATATACTTCCGCGGGGTGGACTATTTCGGTAAAGATGGGAGCCAGAAATCAAAGAGATCAACCCGACAGCCATAGCAGCCGCAGAGACCCCAAACCCGACATCCATTCCCGAGTGCGTTTGGACCCACACGAGAAGCGTGAGGGCGACAAGTTGGCCGCTACAAAAGGCGAAATACGCGCAGTTAAAGAAAGTCGAGAGTTTTTTTCCTCCGGAAAACTGATTGGCGCCGTGGGAGATTATGTTCGGCTTGAGGCATCCACTACCCAACGCCACGAGATACAACGCCATGTAGAATATCCAGGCCTTGTATCCTGTAGCCTCCTCACATGATGAGCTTATCATGTTGCACTCCGGCGGCCGCAGCTCTCCCACGTGCGCTTGGATCGACAGTAATATGAATCCCTGCACGTACGTGTTATCTAACATGTCTGATAAGGCAAAAGATTTATAATAATCTTCTAGATTATTCTGTTGTTAGCTTTCTGCTTCAGTGTAAGTCAGTACATCAGAACAGAACCGTTCTAATGTACAGACTGTGAAGCAGAATTCTTTTTCTGTTCGGCCTGGTTATTCGGAATAATTATGAGTGAGTGATTAGTACTTACGGAGAGCTCGACGAAGCCAAAGATGAGCATGGTCCAGAAGCTTCCGAGATAAGAGTCGGAGAGGAAGCCGCCGAAGAGGGAGAGGAGGAAGACAGTGCCGACGAAGTTGGTGACGGTGTTGGCAGCCTTCGATAACGGGAAGTGCATCTCATTTATGACGTACGTTATGAGGTTGTTCCCCACGGCGGCAACTGCCATCATCTCGAATCCTTCGAGTCCTGCTCCGCTCCAACCCGTCAAATAATATTTCGTAAAATCATATATAATTAATAGTGCAACTACTTTTTGAACAATATAAAGTGATTAAAGAGCATTCACTACTACATTAAGATATACAATCTCACCTACTACACTCAACACAAAATGAACTAGATACATAACTACACTCCAAAATAAAGAAAAAAAACAAAGAGATTAAATACATAGATCAATATATATATATATGTATACACCTATATATATACTGCATGTAGTTAGTGTGTGTATGTGTGTTAGCTAGAGAGAGAGAGAGAAAGAACCTAAAACAAAGAGAGCAGCAGACATTCCTCCATGCTTATTAGGCTTGCAAGGTCTCCCCCTCCAATCAACGACAGACGCGTGGATACCTGATTCTGATTCAGCTTTCCTATGATCTTCTTTGCAAGTAGTCTCTAACTCCCTATCCATTACAAATGTTTTCTTACAACAAATCTCTCTCTCTCTCTCCCCTAGGAAGCTAGATACACTTTCCTAATTCTTTTCTTCTCATAAAGGTGTGTATCCTTTACTGACTCAAAAGTACTGAAGGTGAGTATTTATAATTGTTTGGTTTCTTGAATTTCCTTCAAAAGCCCAAGTTGAGTTGACTTTGGTATAGTGGGCCGGGCCCACCCGCCACAAAGTTCGGCAGAGTACTCGTTTTCAGCCCAGGCCCACCACCATCATCCCCGTATGTTTATCCAAACAATGTGTATGCATCACGGTAGTAGAAATTATTCGACCTTAGTCAGGCGGTAAATTGGGGTCTAACAACTGGTCAAAGTTTAGACGAGTTAAGTAGAGTATAAGCGTAATTAGATAGGACAAAATTAGGAAAATAATATAGACGTCAATGAAAGATTAACGCCTAGCACTACAAGAAAAAAAAAAAAAAAAAGACGGAAACATCCATATCAAATCACATATTATCTGTCTCTAAATTTAAGTAGTTATGAACTTGAAATGAAATGTTTAATCTCTATCATGCTCGACTTTAAAATTTAGAGATCGATTTATTCTGTCTCTAAATGTAGAGACAAGATTCTCGTCTCTATTATGAAATTATAGACCAAATTATCTACAGAATTGAGACAGATTATGATCGTCTCTTATATTCAGTTGCTATTTCACCTTTAGTCATACTACTGATTTTTGTCATTTTTCGGCACTATTCTATTTCTACTTCGTTTTTATTTAGTGTTCGACACTATCAGCTATCAATTTCCATCTCTAATAAGAAAATTTCTTGTAGTAAAAAACTGTCTCTGCATCAATGTTGTAGAAGTCGCTCTAGCCAGACGGTAGACTATAACTAGTCAGCACTTAGGTGGAGTTAAGCAAGGCATAAGCGTACTTAAACCTAAAGAATATAGACAGCCAATAAAAATCTAACTCCTAAATAGAAATTAGTCGGAAATTTTTACAACTGTACGTGGTGGAAACCCAACCACTAGAACTCTGCAGCAACAGGTAGTTTATAAGGGGGGAACCATTAAAAACCAAAATTGTCAATGTCCCCCAATTTCCCAACCTATTGCACCATCATTTGACACACACAACTTTTTTGTATAGTAAATGTGCCGCCAGTGGAGGAGCGTCAATTAAACCCCCTCACTAATTTGGTTTGATGATAATCACATTGAAAATAAATTACTCTCCTACTGCACTGCAAAATGCTATTCTTGTTGGGTCACTTTCATGCAAATCTTCAAAATCTACTAGATTATATACTCATCTTCATTTATATTTTTGGAAACTATGCTCACATTGATGGTCGGGTCGTAATTATAAGATGACGTGGCAAGAGTAAACGGGCCAACAATCTAAAGTTGACTTGATTCCTACATGTCAGGTCGTAGAAGACTACAACTTGTTGGATATAGACAAATCATATGCAATAAGATGGATTTAGAAGATGCTCAGGGGTTCGGCTCGTGTAACAACCTCTCAGGGACCTTGCCAAGGGTTACAAGTGTCAACTTCAACGAGCAACTTGAGATGTGAATGACAAATAAAGAATAGTGATGCTGATACAGCAGCTGCATGGAGGACAAGTATCCAACATGCAAGCTAACACGGTCCGTGATGGGACGTTTATGTTAAATGATCTGTTAATGAGTCATGATTATGTTCCTCACTAAGTAAACTAGTATATATCGCCCTATGTGAATTTATTATACCCTAATACAACTATTGTAAACAAGGGTGAAAAACGAAAATTATTGAGAAAATCATAGTGAGAGAAGTTGTAAAACGACATCAGCTTCTTCGAGCAGATCACTCAATATAGAATACCAATTTATTTTTAGTTCATTTCCTGGTCTTATTTTCATAATCATATTTCACAGTTAGTGTACATGTTGTATGTGATATTTCGATTTTCGAGTCCTCATCTAGCCACATTAGTCATATTATTAACTCCCAAAATTACCCATAATATAGATATAGTTACAATTAGGGATAACTTAGATGGGTAGACAACTAAAGGAATTGCCTTAGCCCCAATTAAAGAGCAAATATTTTTATTTTGAAAATGCTAGAGTAAAAGGTGTAATTGTATCTCCGTAATTTTTATATTCTAAGAATCAATAAATTTAAACTCGAGTATTATTGTTCTTTCGCGGGTTTTAGGTATGAGTAAACGTATTATATACAAAATAGAGCAGTTAAAAAATTGAATAAATTAGTGGTGAAGGTTTGATGAGTGACAGTTCCTCAAGTAATGATGAATATTGATGAGTGACCAAATAGCGTTTCACCATTATAACAATTTCTAGTGCCACCAACTGCCGCCAAGCGTTGACAAAAAAATTAAAAAAAAAAATTAAAAATAAATAAATAAATATAACAACTTAATGGTATTCTTTTTTTTTTTACAAAATAATTTCGAATATTTTATCAAGTCATGAAATGACACACACATACACAAGCTCTAGAATATGTTATTTTAATAATATTTTCATTGTTGTGGCAAGAAAATATGTTGATTATTGGCCTTTATAGGTATCTTGTTTTTTTATATAATAAAATATCATTTAATTGATGGAATCAATTACCACTGATTGAAAAGAAAAAAACAGTCAAGATAATACAAATTTTTATAAAATAATAGAAGCACAAAACTACTAAATTTAAACCTATACAGATCTAAATTTAGTAAATCAAACAAATCGCTATTGCGTTGCACAAGTTGCGTATCAAATACTTGATCTCGATCTTGATTTGTCACTAAATTTCTGGTGAAAGTCCTAAGAAATGAGCAAATAAATATTGAAAAGCTCAATATCGACTGAATCTTCAACACGAATACCACGAATAACGGATCTCCCATTATTTCGGGGGCTAATACCCTCACTTATTGAGGGGAGACGGAAACTCCAATGAAGGAAGAACAGTAAAACAAAATGAAAACCGAAACCTTCCCATCTTTCCATAAGATGAGGGAGAAAGACGACGGTTAAATTAAGGATTGAAGAAAGATGTTTAGAGATAAAATTATTTGTACATAAGCATCTTAATTGTCACTAATATAAATGGGGTTTTTTTTATATATATTTTCATTTTGGTATGTAGTTGTAGCTAATTTGAAACGTGTGTTACATGTGACATAACGCAGGGAAACATATTAAATGTTTTGAAGTTCTTTCTAATCCCATTAAATCATTTGTTACACTTTGGTGTTACATCTTGTGTTTCATTCATTCACTAATCGACACGTGTATGATATGATGTCACAAATTAATATGTGTCACGTAGTACATTGAGTGTAACAGAGTATGAAACACCTACTGTAATAAAGAATCCGAATTGCTTTCTGATATATAACACAAACAAGCAATACTAATTTAGGCTGACAAGGAGGAGCAGCTAGGAAAACAAAATGATGCAACTCATATGATGGTCATATATTATGTATTCTTCTTATTATTATTGAATAATTCTACGACGCACCTAGTGTATTAATACACATATTATGCTACCTCCTATAATAAATATAGGTCTGGTCCTATTCTTTTTATTTTGACAAATTATATATATTTCTATCCTCTAAATAAAATTAATAACATATATATTTACAATCCAAGTAACTGAAGATAATCAGTTAGCTTTTAGACATTTTGAGCTTCTAATACATTGTCATTAATACCTCTATTGCAAAAATCTCCGACTAGCTTCGATTAATCCCCGTCTAGGGCCTAGACTTTCATTGACCGCCTACGTTTATTTCCCGATTTCTCCAAATCAACATAAACAAACACTCATTTATTTACCCCAACCTAAAAATTCCGCTTTATTCTCCACAGCTTACAGTACTCCAGCCATAAACAAACAGACTCATAGTCTAGTTTCTATACGTAGTAGCATTTATTTAACCCTTTACTAATATACCCCTATTCATATGAGCATTTTGAATAGTATAATACTCATTAAATATGGACATATTAGGAAATTGATTATATATTTATCTTTTTCAATGATTTTTCTTAATCTTTGTGTAAAAAGCGACAAGTCTATATAATTGGGACGGAGGAAGTAGAATCTAATGATCACAGATATACTAGGTAATTAGTTATTCGCTTGTTTTTTTTTTTTTTTTTTATCTGGCGATCCAGATTTAAAAGAGCTTAACAAGACAGCCTAAATTTGAGGTGTATTAATATACTGTATATTGTAGAAGAACACTATATTATTAAATTGTGTAATTTTAAATTTTAATTTATTAATCAAGTTAATTAAAATATAAGTAATGCTTTAAAATACGCTAGCCTTAGTTGGACGGAGATTTGGGTCTAGCGCATAATTAGAGCTTATGTAAAGTTAATTGTGTCCAAGGCAAAAAGATTTAGCGATGAGATGTGTTAGAACATAAACATTCAAATATATTGAGAAAACTAATGTTAAAGAAAAGTAGTATCAACCAGAAATCTGATTTTGTACTAAGAAATACAAGAAATTTGATTTTTTATAGAAAGTTACTAAAATAATTAGTAAATTAATTTAAAATTTATTAACTGGCATGATTTTGGTTTGAGATATTTACTTATAAATGGGATAAAGATAAGAGTGTGAAAAAATAAAATTAAATAGGATAGGTTAAAAGTGAGATTCTATAAATTTTGTTTTGGCTAGAGTCTGATATTAGCCATGAGTAGATATGTCCATAACCGAGTCTAAGCATAATTAAATGGAGAGAAGTCGGAAAATACACATAAATAACCAAAAACATTTTAGCTTAGAAGGAATATAGTCGGAGCTGGAGGGACAACTCTAGAAGAGAGATATGAAGTGGTTGTTGTTTTGCGCCCGCAAGTCAAAGGATTCACATGAATAATACTAAGTAGAGGGAAAATTCACGCATCGAAATGCTATCTATATGAGAGGATGGTTACAAAATGCATTCTATAATTCGGAAAAAGTTAACAACAAAAGCACCATATCCTGGATTTTGTTCATCCTACATACCAAGCCGTTACAATGGATAAATTCAAGCCCATCATATATATCATAATTCCACTATATATTATAGATATAAATTATTCTCAACACACATAGTAGGAAGGAAATTGAAAAAATAATTAGAGGAGCAAGGATGCCTACCCCGGTAATAACATGGTTGCTAATCAATGTGATATTGATGGGGGCATTTTCGTCCAGTACTACTACTACTATCACTACTACTAATCGTCACGACTCACTAAATCATGGTGTTGTTGGTGGATCTGGTAAACTAGCAGATGCAGCTGCCAATGCAGCACATGCGCCTGGGCCATTTTCGTCCATTGACACTAGTACTGCTACTACTACTACAACTACTAGTACTGGTGATCATGGTTCACTAGGCGGGGGTGTTGGTGGTGGATCTGGTAAACCAGCAGCGGCAGCTGCCAATGCAGCACATGCAACTGGGGCATTTTCGTCTATTGGTGCTAGTACTACTACTATCACCAGTACTGGTACTCATGGTTTACCGAACGGTGGTGTTGGTGGATCTGGTAAACCAGCAGCAGCGGCCGCTAATGCAGCGCAGGCGACGGCACTCTTCGTGTTTGGTGACTCATTAGTAGATAATGGGAATAACAATTTCCTCAACTCCATTGCCAAGTCGAATTATTATCCCTATGGCATAGATATAAAGGGAGGCGCTACTGGCAGATTCTCCAACGGATACACTTTTATTGACTACCTTGGTACGTGCTCGAATTCATAATACATAACAAACTAATGTCTATCGCTACTTATTAATTGCTATATTATGAATCAGGTGCGTGGTTGGGACTTGCAGCACCGCCTCCATTCGCTGATCCAGCCACCACCGGAGCTAGGATTCTAGGCGGAGTTAACTACGCTTCTGCAGCTGCCGGCATCCTCGATGAAACTGGCCAACATTATGTACGTACGTAAGAGTTAACTAAATTGATTTTAATTCGTATAAATAAAAATGAGTTTTCTGTCTTCCCTAGGGACAAAGGTACACTTTAAGCCAACAAGTGCTGAACTTCGAGACGACGTTGAGCCAACTACGAACGATGATGGGTGGCCCGAATCTAAACAAGTACCTTTCAAAGTCCATAGCAGTGCTAGTGTTCGGCAGCAATGACTACATTAACAACTATCTCATGCCAGGAATGTACCCGTCCAGCTTCAACTATAACCCGACCGAGTTCGCGAAGCTCCTCCTCAACCACTACGCCCGACAGCTCGTGACCCTCTACAGTCTAGGCCTCCGCAAGTTCATCCTCCCCGGGATAGGCCCGTTGGGCTGCATCCCGAACCAGCTAGCCACGGGGCAGGCCCTACCAGGGAGGTGCGTGGACTATGTGAACCAAATGCTGGGGGCTTTTAACCAGGGCCTACTCTCACTGGTCAATGTCATGAACAACGGCACCCACCCCGGGTCCATGTTCGTGTACGGGAACACTTACGGGGCAATCGGGGATGTGTTGAATAACCCGGGAAGATACGGGTTCAAGGTGGTGAACAGAGGGTGCTGCGGAATAGGGCTGAACCAAGGACAGATTACGTGCATGCCCTGGGTTTCGCCCTGTCCCAATAGGAATGAGTATGTGTTTTGGGATGCATTTCATCCAACCCAGATTGTTAATGCTATTCTTGCTCAGAGGGCTTATGCGGGCCCACCTTCGGACGCCTATCCAATCAACGCGCAACAGCTGGCACTCATCAATTTCTCAGTTTAAGTATCTTTCGTGGTATCGCCCTATGTCTGTTTTTGTAATGAATTGCTTACCTGAGAGCCTCTGAATGTTTTTCAAGAATCAGTAATTGAAATTGCGATTACAATAAGAAGATATGTCGCACAATCTGAGTTGAAGGCCTGGATTTTGAGGTTAGGATGTGGATTTTGAAGGTTCTCAATTCACGGTTTGAATTTTGAGTTTTTCTCAATTAGGAGCCAACGTTTTGAATTTTATTCTCAATTGAAGTCTAACCTCTTGAAAAATAAGAGATCTGAACTTACGTCTTGATATATGATGTAATAAAGATTCAATATAAAAGTAGATTGAAATTTTCAGTACTCAGTATAATGAATTGAGAATAAAATTCATAATTTAGGCCCCTAACTAAAAAAAAAATTAAAATTCAAGCTGTGAATTAAGAACTCCCAAAATTCAAGTCTCCCATTGAAAAAAAAATCTTTGAATCAATGCAAGACACATTGTCAATCATAATGTACAACAAAAAAGAAAAATTGGAGGAAGATGTAAATAATCGCACATAAAATCTTCTGATGTTACATAATAAAATTCAAAGCTTACACAAAAATCGTGAACCTTAAAGTTCATGAACAAAACTACGAATTAAAACACAAGCAATTAGTATTTGAATTTATAAATGGATTCTAACTAATATTGTAATATTTGATGGATCAACTAGCCTAGTATTAGCTCCTTTTATTGTAAAATATTGCATGTCCCCGTTCGGATGGGCCATGGCCCATTCTCAACGTATTTTATTTTATAGTCGGATGATTCATTCCTCCATATCCACACTCTACTACCTACATCATTTTTTCAATTCCCAATACATCTTTTTCAATTCGCAGTGCATTTTCACTATTTAAATGGATGTATGTTTCGAAGATGTGTCATAGCGGACGTGACATATGTCACTACATCCCAGAACAAGTATCCCCTTAACAGAATTTGGGATACTTAGAGCCCACTTCGTTGCAAATCATCAATGACAATGATAATGAGTATGAATGAAGAGTTAATCATACAAAGGAATGAAATGGGGGAATTGTTAATAAAAGTGGGTAATGATTAATTTATTTATTATGTACCAAGCACAAATGGGATAAGTCCTCATTCATTCTCATTCCTTACCCCTAAACCCCCAACCAAGCGAGCCCTTAATATATTTATATATCATATATATATTGATTGGCGTGACACGTGGCTTCCGATCAACCATTGAATACCACTAGTCTCTCTTCTTTCAAAACTTGCCATAAAGTTATATGTGCTGTATAAGTTGAATGTGGGGCCTTGTTATGGGAATGACTTGTTGAAGATGATGAGAATTAGGACAGGAAACTCCCTGAATTACCCCTGCTCCATCCATATTACTCCCTCCGTCCCACTTAACTTTGCACATCCTTAAAAGGGAAATTTCACTCACAATCTCCATCCTCAATCTCCACATTTGAAAAAGTCAAAGATTCCGCAAAATCTATTTATTCTTAACATCCGTGTCCGATCAACCGTGCAAAATTAGATGAGACTGAGTATATATGTTTAAATCAAATATGTTGTACATCCTTGTTTCAACATTATAAAGCTGATAACTAATCATATGAACAAGATTAGCTCATTCATTAGAAACTCAGAAACGACTTTGTCCGAAACCCAATTAATAATAATAAAAATATCAACAAAAACAATAATATTCATAATATATAATATAATATTTTTATATTATCACTTGTGATAATAAGTATTAAGTTAAATTCGTTTATTTGTATGTAGATTTAGGGCAGTATGAGTGTTTGATGCTCGTGAATAAATAATTTGTTGTTCATGACTCATGAGCACAAATGTTCACGAACGATAATCAAACATTCTCGACTCCAGTTCGACCAAAAATAAATAAACCCAACACGAAGACCTATACTCTCGACCTGGTTCGTTTGCAGCCCTAGCAGCAAGTAGAAACATGTTTGTATGGCACCACCAAAGGCACACATCTATGTAAAGTTGAGCATAGTTTCAAACATAAGAAAGTAGACATTATGTTACATAAAGCAAAGAGTTGAACTGGAATAACAAGCAGTCACTAAATTACTTCAAAGGAAATGATTCTTCTTCCTAAATTACAATTACAAACCGTAGTCTTAATTCAAAGTGCGTCAACTTCTTCGATTCAGTTTCGACGACACATAAGTTCGCGACAGAGAGAGAGAGAGAAAGAGAGAGATGCGGGACGAGGATGAAGGATGACCAGAGTCCTAACCATGGTTGGTATGTTAGGGTAGAAGAACCCAAAGAGAGTAGCAAAAATATCCAAGGGTATCTTCCAATGCGGAGAAACTCCATAGCCATCAATGGAGCTTCTCAAACTATATTAAAACTATAAAAAAAATGCTACCAACTATTATGTCACGGGGTTCCGACTCCAAAAGCTGAGCCCCGTGATTTCATATTTTACATTAAAAAGACGAAAAAAAATCAGATCATCTCCCTTTTCCAAAAGGGAGAAGATCCATTTTTCTTAACTAAAACAAAGTTTTAAAACACTAATCAAGAAAACTAGTACTAGTCAGAGTTTTTAAAATCCTGAGACTAGGGGTTAATTGGAAACAAAATCTAGGGCACCCCTGCCCTGGTTTCCTAAACTACTATTGCCATCAACAAATTTTTTTAAAAAAGAAAAAAGTCGTTTCAAGATCAACATTTTGAAAATGAAAAGACTGAGAAGTTAGTAATATATATCATTTGACAATTTGAACCAGCACGAAGAATTTTGTGCTGCTCTGCCTTTCCGGGGCAGAAGCAGCGCAAATATTCCGACCAACTAAGCCTTTCCTCTGAAAGACTTGAGTTGGGAGATGAGATGCAAATGCATATATGCATTAATTCCCTTCTCTTGTCGGAACCTTTCCGACAAAGAGAAGGTGTAAACAACCCCTATGGGGGGTTCATCCATGGCCTAATGCCCATATGCATAGGCCAAGAGAGAGATGGAAAGTAGAAAGATAACCATGGTTAGGCCAAAGGTGTACTTCAAGAGATGAATCTTGCTTGATAAATCGGCGCACGAGTCTCTTAACGATGAGGTATTGGAGCGTGCAGAGCCATGGTTACGCCTGCGGCACAGCAAAACAAACTGTCAAAAATATTAGTATGCACTCTCGAAGAAATAATCGTATTTTTCAAAAACGGAGATGGACAAACCTGATTGGAGTGGGGTTGGAGGCGCCAGGGATACGGGTGTGCCATAATGCGGGGGATAAATGCCGGTTGAGGCAGAGTACGGGAAGAGGTGGTGCGGGTACTGAACACCGTATCCCTGGCTCGCGGAGTAGCCAGTGGCTGCTCCGCTCGCCTCACTGAAGTTGAGATACGGGTAGTATGCTGCAGCAGCAGCATTTGAGACTAGTCCATTGCTTCCTGCAGATCCGTACATGGAATACTGTGCGCTTGCTCCTCCGTACAGACCGTAGTAGCTCTGAACAAACAACTAATCATTATTACAGCGGTAATGCTGTCTGGGCAGAATCTGCCCGACCAGAAAGGTGATTTAAAATGATAGTTACCATTTAAATTTTTTTGTGATAGGTTTAGCAATATACTTATTACATTGTCACTTTGTAATAATTTCACTCATAAACTCAAAAGTATCTTACAAGATAAGTTTCTATGTTCCATAAGATTATTAAAATAGAAAAAAAATTGTATTTCATACATCCACAACCAAGAATTTGTTGGATCGTAAGGGAGTGTTTGCAATTACTTCATTTAAGAAATACTATATTTTCCATTAAAAAAATCAATTTAGGGTGCTCGTAGAATCTGCTTCTGGCCTAAAAAAATCACTTTAAAGCTAAAATTCAAAAGCAGGTTCCCTTTGCTTCAAACTGATTCTCAGCTTAATTCACTTTTTTGTCTTTATTTTTTTTTAAAAGTACTTCTATTTCAAACACCGTCCGATTTACTTCAAATTAATTTTTGAACAATTTTTAAATTTAATAACTTTTTAAAAAGCACAACGAAAACTTGCGGAGACTCCCTAAGTTTGAGCTAATTAGATCAAATTTGGCTCTTAAATTTGGGGTCAGGAGAATAGCTGTTAGCCAATAAAAGGACAAATAGTGCTTAAAGATTAGCAAGTTTAGATAAAAATTACTCCCTCCGTCCCAACTAATTTTGCACATATAAAGAGGTACATATATTAAGAAAAAACTATTTTCTGTTTCTTAAGATTGAGGTGGAGATTGTGAGAGATATTTCTTTTTTAAAGATATGCGAAATTATGTGAGACGGATCAAAAGGAAAAGTGTGCAAAATTAGATGGGACGTAGGTAGTACTAGCTACTCAAGGTCCCAAGTTTTTGTTTTTTATTGTACTTCTTGCACCATTTTTGGGAGAAACATAACTCCACCTTCCAAGCAGTTGACTCTACCCTACCCTATTGATATGCTCACATGGGTAGATGTGAGGCATGTGGCATTAATCTTCAATTGTATTGCATGGCAAACATCTAACATATAGCGGTGAACTGGGACATAATGACTAACCGAGCTTTAGATGGAGTTAATCGCCACATAGGCATTGTTAGACGAAGAGGAATCGAAAAATTAACATAAACGGTTAGTGAGAATCTAATTCCTAAACAAGAGTTAAACGGAGCTAGTCGAAAATTTCGCAAAAGAAGTATATAACACAAGTTAGACAATTATATGTCATAAATTGGTACAATTGTAACAAGATATAACACAAGCTAGACAATTATTTCTCCTATAACTTTTAAAATGTACCAAGTCTTTAATTTGCAAGAGATTTCAAATAATAAAAAGTATAAATGTTAGTTTTCATGGGTATTTCTAATCAAACATTATAAAATTACATATTTTGTAGTGACTTTATAATGATAAATATTTTTTCTCCACTCTCCTTACAGACATAAATCTCGAAAATGGTCATTTTCGAGAAATCTTGAGGGTATAGTATATTTCAATAGTGATAGACCTCGAGATGAACACTCATCTCGAAGGTGATGACACCCAAGATAGATATCAGTCTTTCCGGATTCACATTTGTTATGGATATTATTTGTATTTTTAGAAAGTGACAAAAAATATATTCTCTTATCACATCTGACCATGTATCAAAACAACAAAATTACTCATACGTTGATCGTGTCCTTTTGGATATAATTAGGACGGCGAACTAATTAAAAATGTGTACATAATTACTCATAATATATTCGTGATGTTATCATATAAACGTGTCGTGTGGATTAGAAACGAGACGGGCAAAGAAAAAGGAGAGTTTTGTACAAACCGTAGGGTATGCATAATCAGCCGAGTATGGTGAGTACCTGAGGTTCATCAAAACAAGAAAGCATTATTAGGATCCCAATCACCAATATATACTTATTTATTTTATTTTTTTCTTTTTCAGTTACATACTTATATATATTTATATTAGATATTTATGGATGTAGAGGTGTATGATAAATTGATCCGCAGGAAGCTTAATTGTATAAATTTTAAATATAGTGTTTATTTTAGAATAGAAAATAAGTCATTTTAGACTTTCGGTTAGAAATTAAGATTTATACTATGGACAAAAAAACGAGGCAACCTATCTTTATCATCTTAAATTTTTTTCAAGGACAATTTTTCTTTATTACCTTAAATTCCATTATTTTTTCAGATAATAGGTGATAAAAAATGATCAATTTATAAATAGAGAAAATAAATAATTTAGGTAATGATAATATTATAAGATTTGTAGAGAGACTTAGTTTGAATTTATATAAGGATAATATTAAATATTTTACTAGAATGATTTTCTCGAAAATAAGTAATATTTTGAATTAAAATATTGTCCTATGATGCTTAAATAGATCTCAAAATCAATTAGAAATGAAATAATAATCAATATTATCATTGGAGTTAAATCAGTCAGTCAGATTTCCTAACTGTTTAGAAACGGTAAACACATGCATGCAGACTGCAGTAGTAGAATACGTACGTACAGTAAGAGAGAGAGAAAAAGAGAGGCGGGGGGTAATAATGGAAGAACGGACCACAAAAAATTCTTACATATCCGTAGTGTCCCCACATCATGCACGATACATGGACAGAAAACTAATTGTTTTCACTTTTTTTGCTTGTGTCGTGCATTCAGTGGAGGAGGCACTACCCCTATGGGTAGGGATGGAAATCTCTGACTCGACTTGTCTGACCTGACGAACCTGACCTAATCCGACACGAATTTATTGAGGAAAATCCGCAACCAACCCGACATGAACCGACTAACCCGATTTTGATTCGAATCGATCCAAAGTCAATATGTTTTCTTAAAATATAATAATTACTCCCTCCGTCCCAAGCTAATTGTCATACATTGGCCTGACACAAATACTAAGAAAAAGTAGATTTTGTGAAATCTTTGACTTTTTCAAAGGTAAAGATTGAATGTGGAGATTTTAATGGTAGAGATTGTGAGAGAATTTGCCATTTATGGGATAAGAAAATTAATTTGGGACAAACAAATAAGGCAAATAGGACAATTAGGCCGAGACGGAGGGAATATATGTTTCAAATCATTTTTAGTATATAATTCGAAATCAAACACTAACCCGACTCAATGACCCGAATTACCACACCTACCTACGGGTAGGTAAGAAATTCCCCAGCAGAAGCAATGTGGGTGGTCCAGGTCCCAACAAGAGATGGTGAACATGTTGTCTCAAAAGAGTAAAATGCACAATGATGCAACACAAGAGTCTTGAACAAGAAAGAATGCAACTGGGTATTATTGGTTCCTACTCATTCTGTTTCTGCGCGCGTGTGAGTGAGTGTGTGTGAGAGAGACAGTGTGTCAGATGATGATGGAGGGTGGTGGGGGAAAGCCCTCGTGTTTGTGTCACGCATGCGAGCTGGCATTGCACGTGCGGAGTAATAATACACAGGTATTGTAACATACATACCCAAAAAGATTGTAGGGAATGCCTTGTTGAATGGAATAATGAGGGAACGTTGCAGCTGAAGCAAACGCCGCCGCCGTGCCGACTCCTCCGGCCGCCGCGAATCCGCCCTGATGAAACCCTCCCATCACCCTTACATTTCTCCCTCCTCCTCCTCCACCTGATCATCATCACAGACACTCTCAACAGTCAGTTTTTGCAGTAATTAATCTGTTAACTTAACTTTTTCGGAAGAAAATTAGGGTATGTTTGTTTATGGATTTTCTCGTCCAGATAGAGAACATGACGATCTAATTTAAATAATTTTAATGAATATTATTTAATTTTTTGTACATTTTAATCACTTTTTTAGGGATGATTTAAGAATATCTTGTCAGTTTTACAACTTTTTATTGCAAAACAAAACATTATATGGTAGTGTTTGCAAAAGTTTAGAACAAACACTTTTGTACTTTTGCCAGAGCGTTTTTAAATATCTATTTCTACTTTAACAGTAGCTTAAAATAATTTATTTCAAGCAAAAGCTGAAAGCAAGTCATCACATGCATGCTTTTTTCTGTTTAAATATACAACTCTCGTTGAAAATCATTTTTTTTTTTCAAACAATACAACTTATATTTTTTGTAAGACAACACTTATTATTACAAATCCTTGCTACTTTTTCCTAAAGCAATCTTTTTCATAATCACTAAATTTATCAAAAATTCATGCAATCAAAACTTTCTCGTCCATATTTTCCACGACCCACTCAATCCATAACCAAACATAAAACAAAAATTCAGATCCAACTGAGAATCTCATCATGAAAATGGGTGTTGACTGAGCTGAAATGAAGGTTTTCCATTTTTATTGGGTAATATTAATATATATATATATGATGTGTATATATATAATACAGGTAGGCAGTGAGTAGTAACAGTAAGGCAAGAGGTAAAGGAAAGGCAAGAAATATACCTTGACAACACAACATGACCACAAAAGCTAAAGCGTGTCTCTCACAGTCACAGCTGTCATTGCTGCTTTTCTATAACATAATATTAATATCCCCTACTATTTATGCCCAACCATACATTACTTTCTGCTCCTAAATACAGGGTGCGATTGCGCCAGTCGAGCTGTATTTTTTTTAAGATTGCTGGTAATATATTTAAACTTATCACATCATTTTTTTTTGTCACTTTTTACACTAAAAACAAGTCTCAATCTAATCTTCAACCACACAACCTTCTCTTTTCACTTTATTTCTCCAGTCTACAGTACTCCAACCTCCTCCGGCCGCCATAAATTCTTAATTTCCATTCTTAAAAAAAGCTAGAATATTGAACATTCTGGAAGTAATTCAAATAATGCTAATGGCTTCTTCATATCAGGTATTAGTTAGGAGGTCTTATTAAGGTAGCTACATAAAATAATAAAATAAAAATGAAATTATGAAAAAAATTAAAAATCACCATGTTTAGGAGTAGAAGGCTTGGATCGTTGAACACCCAAGGAAGCAAGGTTGCAATTAGCCCTCCTTCCATCGATCACCGGGGCGGCGTCGACGCAAGCTCTCATTGCTGCATCTGCTTCCCGAAAAGTCACCTGATTCATGTGCAGAACTCGTAAATTATATATATACGAGTTTTCCGATCTATGTATACATACAAATTAGAACAATTTCTAAATCTTTTTCTCATGAATAAACTGTAGAAGATCGTACTATCCTCCTACAGTACGCATTGAATGAGTATAGATACAGATACATATAAATTAGAACAAGTTTTAGCTAGATCTTCGTCTGAGAAATGAATCGGAAAAAATTGAACTATCCTCCTACAGTATGCATAGAATATTCAGCAGGAAAATGAGAAGAAATGCATACAAATTAGAACAAGTTCTAGCTAGATCTTCGTTTGAAAAATAATTCAAAGAGAATTGAACTATTATCCTACAGTAGCACAGAATATTCAGGAATAAAGCTAGATCAGGAGAATGAGAAGAAATAGATGCAGATAGATATAGATACATACAAATCCATAGCCTTTGGATCTTCCAGTAGCTTTATCAGTGATGACCACAGCTTCCAAAATTTCACCGAACTGTTCAAAGTACTTCTTCATGGTGTCCTTTTGAGTCTCCCACGCCAATCCTCCGACGAATACCTTCGTGTAAGTCGTGTCGCCGAACTGTCCCGCTATGTTCGCCGGCGTCATCTTAATTGACGATAATGATCAAGTTTCCTGATGATTCAGAGTTAGTTTCTCCTGGATCTACAAACTGTTAACTAAGAAGAGGATTCAACTTCGTGTTAAAGGAACTTACGGAGATTAGTGGAGAGAGAAGACGAACTGGTGTTTGGATGAGGGAGAATTAGGTCAGAGAGAAGGGAGGGAAAAAAAGGAGGAGGAGAGAGAAAGTGATGGAGGGAAGAAAGAAAAAATAAAAAAGAAAAGGTAGATAAAGGAGAAAGGAGAGTGTGATAATACGGACATCAATTATATATATATATATCAGCCCCCACTACTCTCAACTGCTTCCTCACGCGCCTAAATCTCCCTCCTTTCTTGTTCAAGTTTTGCAAACATTGGAGACCATTCAACTACCCAAATAATAATCCATTTAAAAAAAATTAAAATAAATTATCAATAAAAAATAAACAATGAAATAAAAGTATGTTTGGATTGGATTGTAGTTGTCTGGAGCATATTTGGTCAAATACATTCAGAATGTATATGTAGAGATGTAAATGAATCGAATTAAATCTAATAGTGCGGGAATCGAGTTCGACTTATTTGACTTTTCAATAGGTTCGAATTCAGCTAGAGTTTTTATAGTTATGTTCGAGTTCGATGTCGTAGATACTAAACTCATGAATAGCTTGAGTTCGATTTGATAAAAACTCAACAATAAAAAATGAGTGTAGTTTGAGTTCGAATTCGAGTTCGAGTTCGTTACGCATAGAATGGAGCTCGAGCTCGAGGTCAAGAGTCCATTAAGCATTTAAGCTCATTATATGATGGGATACATATGAGTAACAAAATCACTTGAACATTATATTTAGCAATTTAAAAATAGAGCATAACATGTTAATTAAAAAATATAAAATATATCTTATACATTGAAACGAGCAGAATAACTTAATTCAAAAGTTCAAAACTATATACAATCTCAGCTAGCTCGTGGCCGAAGTTCGCAAATAAGTTGGCAAACTAGCAAAACAAATACTGATAAGTTTGAGTTCGACATAAAATAAATATAGACTACAAAATTATGTTCGAGCTCGGCTCGTTTAAATTAACGAATAATTCCCTACGAGTATTTTTTTTATTCAAAATGGTGCGTTTTTCATGATCTCCGTGGGCTATCTTTTATGGTTTTCACACGACCCATCACTTTTAAAAATATCCCACAACACTAGAAGTGAGTTTCAGTTCTTTTGTATTTTCCTTTTTTTTTTTTTTCCTTTTATACATTTAATACATCATTAATAAATAAATAATATATTAAATTGAGAAGGACCAAGTAGACATGTCAATTTTGGCTATCAAATACTCTCTTCGTTCCACTTAATTTTGCGGGGCTGATCGGACACGGATGTTAAAAGAAAACTGATTTTGCTTTTAAGTTGATTTTGTTAAAGGTGTAGATTGAGGGTGGAGATTATGAGAAAAAAAATCATTTTTAAGGGTGTGCAAAGTTAAGTGAGACGGACGAAAAATGCAAGTGTGCAAATTTAAATGGGACGGGGGAAGTAGCATTTAGATAATGTCACGATTTTGTTATATTTTTTTAATTTATATCAGTGCACAAATCTTTAAATTCTGTTTTATATTCACTCTTACCAACGCAACATAAAGCTATCCATAACTAAAAACTAAAATTTGAAAAAGAAAAAAGAAAAGTATACATAGAAAACGAATGAAAGTGATTTTAAATTAGTAATATTATTTTTAACCCAATATAAATATAAAGTAAACCAATATTATTGACATTTGACCCTATATAAATATACATTCATGTTAACATATAAATATTTGAATTATAAGTCAAATCCTACTTCAACAATAATAAGAGAAATATTTTTGTGTGTAAAAATCGAAAATTAAAATTGAGTTTATGAATTAATAATATTATCCATTCTTAAACTAATCCCTTATTCCTTTTTTTTTCTCTTCAATTTGTGGCCAACATAAAATGAAAGCCTACCAAATTCATATTCATTCATTTAAACCAAATTAGTTGTCATTATTCAATGTTAATTAAAAAAATCATTAGCAAATAAGAAATGACGTGGCATCAATTTGGAGTTCCATTGAAGTTGAGGAGGTCCAACTCATTGCATGCGTGACTATTTTAAGCATCGATATGCTGCACATCTACAATATGCATTTTTGTATCCATAAATCGACGTGATTACGTTTTATATATGCTACAACCAATCAATCGTATATATATAAAGCGTAGTTCTCTTGTAAGGTCTATGCAATTCGATATATGGACAATTTTTCACGAAAAGGTATTAGTGTTTATAATAAAATGTATTATTTGTTCGAAAGAAGGGTATTATTTTGAAATGTAATACATTTCTTAAAAACAAATAATATTCTTAACTTGCTACAAATTCTTCTTTCTGCTTCCTGTAAATCAAAAGATAATTATTCGCACTCGGGTATAAAGAAATTAGAAAAATAATAAACCCTATAAGTTGACAATACAGATTCTAACCGAACTTGGAATTAACCGCTAAAAACTATGGTAGAGTTGCAGTGGACTTGAAATCACTAAAGATGATGAAAACGTGAAACGATAATACATTTTTATGAACTCGTTCTTCAATTGAAAATGTATGGATCTTTTATGCACTTAGTGTGCGTGAGAATTAGTGATATATAAATCATATATATAGTATTTTTGATGTCATTGCCACGTCATTCAGATAAAGGCCACCAAAACAGTCAACTTGCGACTACTCCACCGGAATAAATGACAAATTAACACTTTAATTTATTATTGAAAAGTCGACTTAATACTCATTTCTACTGTCCCAACTTTTATTAAATTATTTCCTCAAAACAACTTTTATTAAATTATTATTCATTATTTTGCTCCCATAGAGTCAAGAAAAAACATTTCGTTTTTGGTTTTTCGCACTCCATCCGTGTTAAAATAAGTGTCCTTTTAACTTTTATTGAAAAAATTAAGAATAGATATAAAAGGCAAATATTTCATTACGATGAAATTGGAAGAATTGTGGTTTTTTGTGGTAAAGCAACATTTATATGAAAATTTTCATTTTGTCTAAAAAGACTTATTTTAAAACGGAGGGGTATTGTTTTTAGAACTATAATCTTAAACACTTAGTATCTAATATTCTTTATTTTCAGTTTTCAATCAAATCTCAGTGTTTTCTGTGCAAAAAATTCATTTTAACAGCTTATATGTTATGTATTGACGCGGCTGAACTATGGAAGAAACAATAACACACAGAATAATTCCGTTAATTCTAAGAATAAACAAAAATAGATATAAATTAAGAATAAATCTCGTCTTCAATTATCAAATCAAACATCTAAAACAATGTAAAACTCATGTTCATAATAAAAATAAATTACTACCTAATAAATAAAAGTAAACAAATTAAAACAAATATTTTAAAAGATAAACTATACCATATTAAATACATCCTATAAAATAAAAAGAATATTTTCAAATTATATATATATTCGAAAGATTCATGAGCTAGCCACAACATTTAGGTTGGACATAGATGTTGTAGTTCAGGCCATACGGCCCAGTTGAGTCAATCGAGTCAACGGTATATATTAACTGGCCTTAAATTTCATAAAATATAAAGTCAAGCTCAACCCATCACTTGATCTACAATAAAAATTGTAGGCTAAGTAATGATCCATCAAGTTTTTGATCGATTGAATCAGATATGTTAGGCCCAATAATACTTCGTACTAAAATTCATATGGTCCAGTTCATCTCGCCCATTATGCCACCAAACATAATAAAACTCTTGCCTTGTATATGTTTCCTATTTATACATTTGTAAGGGCCAATGCATAATGTGATATGATGCGTTAGAAAACCTCTTGGCCTTTGGACAAGATTGCTTCTTTACCACGTTGATTTTCTTTGTTATAAATAGATTTTTTCCCGAGTAATTGAGTAACTGATTGAATCCAGACGGGGTTGAGCAGGGCATGAGCATGATTAGACATAAAAGAATCGTTAAACAAACATAGACAATCAATGAATGCCTAGCATTCATACGGAGACAAATCAAAGCTAATAATAAAATTGCCACAGTCCTTGAGGCAAGTACTATGGTGTAGGTCGAGAATTCACCAAGGGTCAGTTTACTTTGACAAATTGAAAGGTATTGGGACTATTTGTCCACCTAAAACTATGACTACTTTATTGGACCATCGAAATCGGGTAATCATCTCAACCCGGGAAAAATGCCTCAGTTTGAGACAAATTGAAGGACCAATGATCCCACCCCAAGTCCTAGAACTAAATTGATCCGAGGGATAAGTAAGAAGCTTTAGTATGTCTCTCTTCACTTGCGTTCTAGAGCAACAACTGAAGAAGCATATCTTCATGAAATCTTTCTTGTTAGTCTGTAGACATCATCGTCATCTTCGGACAAATCTTAACCTCCTTTAATATTTTTTTCCCAATCTTGTTAATTGTTATTTGGTTTTGTGGCTTTTCGTTTTTTGTTGACGATGGTGGTTTTGCCGGAATCATGAAAGAAGTCTGGACAATCTGGTTGATTGTTTGCTGGTAATGATTTTCTTCTTCCTTTTCAACTTTTTTTGGGAATTCTGACAGCATCTACTGTTAAATTTTTTTGGATTTGGGCTGTAATTACAACTGTTTATTTCACTTAGGTAAAAAAATATAAGCACATAAATGTCTTAATCCCTATCCATATATGACACCCCGAAAGTAAACATAGGACAATATTATTTTGTCACAATCCAAATACGAATTGAACTAAATGTAAACATGAGTTTGTTTGATACCAACTAGACCCGTCCCACCAGAAATTCCTTTAACAGAAATACATAAGAATATTGAAACATTTAAAGTAAAAAGACCCCAAATAACAATATTTAGCTGGATTAAAACATAAATTTATTTTAATTTTTTTGTTATGATTTAGCCACAGACTTATTTAACTGGCCCCAATGACAAAAGGAGAAATGGGGATGAATTTATTGAAGAATTATACTATACAAGTAGTCTGAGGCCCATTCTGGCATAGTTGTTGAATATTCAAAGTCCCCATCTTTTTGAAAAGCATATGTTTATTTTATCTTTACAGCAGCACTAGTATTAATTTGATGCAATATTAGCATAGTATATGTATGTATATCTGGCAAAGGTAGTACAGGGGGGTGGGTATCAGGGATAAAGCTGGCTCCAACTTGCTAATTTCTTTGACCACAAAAAGTGATGTTTCACCCTCCAACATCTCATATGAGCCAGTCAGTACACACATGATGCCCTTTCTTTGCACTGTTAAGTCTCCCGTGCAAAAATTCCCGAGTAACTCTGATTAATTTGTATTTAAATGATAGGTGACAATTCAAACGGTTCGATCCAGTCAACCGTAGTCCCTCATAAGAGGCTGGGCCTGTTCAGCCCAAAATTTTAACGGGCCAAATATTATCCAACCCAACCCAACCCAACCCATCTAATATACTAAGATTTTTGTGTTAAATCGTGACCCATCAGACTTTTGACTCACGGAATCAAGGTTATTGGACCCGACCCCATGATACTTCGAACCTAGATTCATTGGTCCAGCTTATCTAAAATGTTAGATAGACTGGGCTTGCCCATCAAACAAGACCACAACCACTTTTACTTGCTCTAGTCTAGACATTTGATTCTCATTAACTGCTTATATTTTTTTCTCAATTTCTCTCTCCCTAGCTACGTCTATACTTTGATTAGGCCCGCATAGATCCCACCTAATCGCTAGGCTCTAGTTTACCGTTCAACTAACATCTAATAATTTTTACAACATTGTTATAAACTAATTTCGGCTGAGATTTTGAGTATCATCTATATTTATACTCCCTCCGCCCCAGCTTAAGTTTCCTACTTTGACCGGGCACGGAGGTTAAAAAAAACAGATTTTGTGAAATCTTTGACTTTTTTAAAATTGGAGATTGAGGGTGAAGATTTTGAGGGTGGAGATTGTGAGAGAAGCTCGTCATTTATGGGCTGAAAAGTTAAATTGGGAAAAAAAAAAAAAAGGAAAGTTAAAGTGGAACGGAGGTAGTATCTTATATTTATCCATTATTTCCCCACATACGAGATGCTTGAGTTGGAATGTAGGTGTACGGAGTTCATTCAGAATGTGTACAACGATTTTAATAGTAAAAATTGATGTTTATATTATAATTAAGGTAGGATGGATACTATCAGTATATAGGGTACTATACATATCAAATTAATAAATAAATTAGATGAAATAGATGGCCAACCCAAACCAGATATTTCATTTTTGAAAGGACTAATATACTCTTTATCAGTTTCCCAAAAGAGAAAAGAAGGTTATTTGTAAAACTATTTTTTGTGAAAAAAAATCCTGTTTAGAAATATTGATGACTAATAAAATATTGAATTTTTTTTCCAGCAAAAATAAGTAATCCGATAACACGATACAAAGCAAACGCCAATATAGTAGATTGGGCTTCTAGTAAGGCCCTACTGCACATAATTAGAAGTGGTAAAATTGGCTCGGTCCAATAGATCGATCAGTAGGTCCGATATTTTAGATGAATCGGGTCATAGAATTATAGGTTCAAAGTACTACTTGGTCCAATCGAGCCAGTCAGATGGGCCAAAAGTCTGACGAGCCCCGGACCGACCCGAAAATCTTAGGATATTATAGAAAAATACCCCTGATCGGATCGACTAATTGTAGTCCCAACCAAATTTTGGCCCGACGGGCCCAGCCCAATCAAATTGCCACTTCTCCAAAAGTTAAGCAAAGAAAAACACCCCCCCCCTTAACAATCCCGCATCCTTGATCAGATATCTACCCATATCAAGCCCGGGGTCAAGCACATTGCATTTGAGTGAAATGGCTTCTTTTTCCGTTCAATAAGCAGTTACCGACACTCATGCATGTGCATAAACTGTCGTCAGAAGCCCAACTAAGAGGGTGTTTGGCTTATTTTTACATCTTATAAGTGTTTATCTTATTTTGTCAAACACATTTCAAGAGCTTATAAGCTCTTGAACATCTTATAAGATGTTTTAAAGAGCTTATAACCTTAACCAAACACCCTCTAACGTCCACAGTAAAACTGCGGCAATGCCTGTTATATCACACTCAAAATGTACATATATATAATTCAACTACCGAACTTCCAAACTGATTTCCACATTTACGAGTGACTTTGCACCCCTTTTTGCACTAAAAACATGCATAAAATCCGAATTTCTAACTTGATTAGATACAATAAGCAAGTACGCAAAAGCTAACTAGTTGAGGGGGCGCGTAATCGAAATTCAGTCGACTGATTCAAGAAACAAAAGAACCGCACCACAGATAAACATATATAACAGTCGAAAGTTAGGCAGATAATGGCTTACTCGAGGTCCTCATGATACAGATAAAGTCCCAGCCCAAGGCGAGCGCAAGCTCGTCGAAATGCCATTGCTTCTGCATTCTGCACTGCGTAGCTTGTGTCTCTAACTGAACCAGTCCCATGCCCATAGTTCGTGTCGCTTACTGACGCAGTACCCGTTGCTTCCCGGTAAATCTAATCCATATGGAACAACAAATCCCGTCATAAATGTGTCCAAGATTAAAACAACCTTGGCTTCATATTGGCTAACATCCTAAGATACAATACTTGCAAAGAATGACCGAAGGTGGGCTGTGGGTGGCAGGTTTGCGGGGTTAGAAAAAGTCCAAATTCGGGACTGCATCTTAGGAGCTCAAAATCCGGAGCTTGAATTTTGAGGGTTTTTCCTCAATTAGGGACATAGATTTTACATTTTATTCTCAATTTAGAACATGCGTCTTTAAAAATAAGACACATTATCCAATGTACAAAAGGTTTAGTACAATATATTGAAAATTACAATCTACTCCATACTAAATCTTCTGTACATCGAATAATATTTCATATTTCGTGAACAAAACCAAACACCACTTGCGACTAAAAATAAACGAACCAAACACGAACACCTACAAGCTAAGCTCTACTCGGTCCATTTACAGGCCTAATTGTGGGCTTTGCTACTAACGACATTGTATTGCAAACATATTATCTTAATACTGGAATGTTAAGAAAGATCATACCTCAGCATCAGTTCCATAAAGTGTTACACGATAGACGACGGTCACAGAGGTACCGTCAGCTGAATAAGTGATGCTGCGGACCTCACCAGACCATTCTGCAATAGGAAGCAGAGAACATCTTTCAGAGTGCATTGCAGTTACAATTCGCGCACATACTGGTCAAAAACATACCTGGTGCGTGTAAGTTCAGAATCCGATTCAGTACGTGCCTACAAGAGATAGAAATTGGTAAGGAGATGATGTTAACATCTTAGAAAAACAAAAAGCTAGCTGAAATTGATACAGACGAACTTCTTCAGACAATGTCTGTGATCACTATGTTAGGTGCAAATAGACAAAACAAAAAGTATGCAGTTACTCAAATTTTCATTAGAGATTGGGCTGCAAATGATCCTACCTGAGCTCAGCTTGTAGGTGTTCATGTATCGTTCATTATTTTAGTCGAACCCAACCCGACCTGAGCAGTTTTTTAGAGTATTTGGTTATGTTTACGGAGGTGTTTCACCTTGTTCCTGAACATTTTTGCTTGTAAACAACTAATTATTTTATTTACGAACATCAAATAAACACACATTTTCCTAAATCTCCATACATATAAAGAAATTTAACCAAATTCTCATTATAGTAAGAGGTAATAACAAGATATTATGAATATTGCTGTTTTTGTTGTCATCTTTATTATTATTACTGTTATTATTAATTAGGTTTCGAACAAGTTTGTTTTAACAAACGAGTCAATCATTTTCTAAGCTCTGCTTGTTTATAGAACAAGCTCAAAATTTTGTTCGTTAATTCAACTAAACCAGTTGTTTAACAAAAGCTCTATTCGTCCGCGGCTCTAGTGAGAGGCAACAACTCATTTGTAGTAATTAGCTTAACGCTCAAACTTATTAGATCGTAATGTTTCTTTTCCAGATGAACAAGCCACTATAAACAAAGTAATTTTCTCCATGAATGCAGCTATTGTCAGATAAACAAAAGCTCCGAGTGCTAAAACAATAACACCGATGATTGATAAAAGCAGAACACAGTTAATAAACGGCGAAATCGGGCACAGATTGAACGAAAACTTCTGCACAATCAAACACTACGAATGATTCATAAACCACTGAATTGAGAGAGAGAAAGAGAGGGAAAACCAGGGGATATATCTGGCGCAGAAGCCACGAGAATCAGTCCAGGAGCTAACGAGGGATTCTGGCACCTTCTTGTTCAATTCCTTGAGAATATCGGAAAGCGGTTTGCTGATTCCGGAGGTCGGAACAGCGTCGTCTTCACTTCCAAAGCTTGATTCATGCTGCAGCTTACTACTACTGTTGCCAGTGTAAGAAGAAAAAGACGACGATAATGGCAGACGACGACAGTGCAATTGACAGCGATAAGCTTGAGCAATTTTCAACACTGAATTTTTGGCGGCCATTTTTGATCTTTCTCCCGCTTCCCTCAAAATTTAACCCCCAAAGGGAAAATGAACCCTAATGTATGCAGCCAATACGAATTTATTGTGGTAAATATGCAGCAAACCCGATATGAACTGATTAATTTGATATTGATTTGAGTCGGCTGAAATTAATAATTTATTTTAAAATATAATAATTATAAGTTAGGAATCTTCTTGAGTTCCTTGATTAATTATGTTTGTCTAAGGAATTAATTGGTTGTTTTGTGCGTAAACCACTCCCACAAGAATTAGACCGGTCTATCGGTCGGTCGTGCAAAATGAAAACGTTTGTTATACATGGTTTATGATATGAAATGAAAACGTTTGTAATACATGGTTTATAATATGAAATGATGTTTTTATTGATTATTTGTAACTCTTACACGTGGAGTTGAAGTATAATATTTCTCAAATCTCTTCCCTCTTTCTTAATACTTTTCTCTCTCTATTTTCTGGTCCTTCGTTACAATAGGGATGTTGGGGTATTTATAGCCTTTTGAAGCTGCTTCGGCATGGCCGACATGTGTCCGCCACAAGTCACAGCCGATGTCAGTTGATCTGTGTCCACGTGTCATCGCTTTGCTGAGTTAGTGCATCATTCTGGCCATGTATTTTCTTGAAGATGTAATGATGATTGCGATCGACGATCATCGGATGTTAGGGCCTCAGTATGATTATTTTGGCGGTCGGGTTACATGGTCTAATGTTGATGTGATCGTGAAAGAGCGATGCTACTTTATCGGTCGAGTCGTCATTTGAACCATGTGACTAAGGTCCTTGGTTGAACAGATCAATGGTGGGGAGTTTTGGGAAGGTCCTTCCCGAATTACATTAATTACGATCTGTCTATCTATTTTAGTATGCGATATCCACATTACGAATCATTTTTATTAGATAACTCAAATTGACCTGAAAATTAAACACAAACCCGACTCGATAATCCGAATTGTCACCTTAGAGTCAATAGTAAAGGGGTTTGGGAGGAAAAATCTTCAAATTCATATTGCCGTTTTAGGAATTTTTTAAGCTAATCTTTGTATCGAGAAAAATAAGAAAGTCATTTTGGATTTATCGGATGTAGAGCGTACTTGATTTTGAATTAATTCAAGTTACGTGTCCAAAAGTTATTTGAAACATCTTATTACCATGTGTTTAAAATAATTTATGATTTTTAAATTGGAGTCAGGGTTAACTATTTTACACCCCTAAGTATGGCGAGAAAAACCGAATCGAAATCAAGAAAGCCAATTCGAACCGAGTAGTTTGGTTCGGTTCGATTTAGTATATACAATCTATTTGATTTGGTTCCAGATATTAAAATCGATCTATAATTTGGTGCGGTCCGATATTTGGTAGAAAAAGAATTATGTTAGTCTAACTAATCATATTTAATTATATATTTTCAATTATTTATTTATTGTATATTTCTTTTATTAAATTTATATATATGTGTGTGTGTGTTTCATAGTGTAACATGCATGAAAGTTAAAATGTATGATATGAATTGATCATTCTTTAATTTTCCTGTTTCACTCTAAATTATAGTGAAATTAGAAAGTATTTGCTATAAAACAAATGTAAAACTTTAAAACTTAAACCGACGACAATCGAACCTATCGAAATTTCTTCGGTTGGTTCGATTCAATTAAGAAAAAAATTCGATTTCATTTGATTTAAAAAATATAAAAAGTTCGATTTCAGTTCTTCTTGGTTCATTTCGCTTCGGTTGAATGCTCATCCGTGCCCCCAACAATTTACAAGAAATATCACGGCCCACTCAAAACTATAAGCGCTAGCTGGGCTTTCTGTGGGCCTAGCAAGAGCCAAGGCTCAAACCTAGAGGAAAGAAAATGAGCAACCCATGTCTTCTTGGGCCTTGTCTCGGGCTTGGGCCTTGTCTCGTTCCATAGGAAAGCGGGCAAAATTGGGAAAGGGAAACAAAATGAGCGGGACGAAGTAATTTTTAGAGAGAGAGAGAGAAAACGCGAGCCATTTCCGGTGACCGAGAAACCCCTGCGCTGCCGCCAAGTTGGAGAGAAGAGTGATGTTTAAGCTCTCCAGACTGCTTCTGCGATCCTCAAGGTAAATTTCTCTCTCTCTCTCTACATTTTATAGCTTCACTGTTTACTATGATTCGTCTATGTTATAGCTTCGGCTACTGTCTCGTTAATTCCCCAAAAGTTAGGTTTTATGTGAATTTCATGTACTTCGTTACGTATTTGATTGAATTCCAGCTTAAGCTTGTATTGATTGACTGTAGAATTTGGTGTTCTGAAATTTTCCCCAAACAAGGCTTTCCGTATTCTACTCCATTTTTTTTCTAGTATCCAAACACGGTGAAAATGTAACTGAAATTAGGTGAAAGAGAAGTGATTCAGATGCCTTTCCACATGAAATTATCATGTGTTTGTGTTGCTACTGAGTATGTTAGGTTATCTAGAAGCTACCGTATAGTTTTTGAGTCTGTAGTAATCTAGATAGACGGTGTTTAGCTAAGCGTATTTCAAAAAACTTATAAGCTTCACGATCTTATAAGTTGTTCCAAAAACTTATAAGTTAAAAATGTTTGGATAATGGAGCTTATAAGCTTGCAATTGAAAGAATGGTTTGAGCTACGGATTTGACGGACGAATTTGAAATGCATCATCAAACACACATGTTGATTGTGTGTGAAGTGTTTGTAATTTGAGTGCGGATTATAAGATCTTAAGAAAGATGAACTAGAGGTACTTATTTCTTTGGAGCTTATTGGCTCAAAGAGCTTATTAAGTTGTTTAACATTTGGCAAACACATTTTAAGAGAATGTGTGATCTCCCAAAACATCTTATACGATGTTTTGAAGGACTTATGAGCTTATTCAAACACCCTCCTAAGATTATTTTAAGCTTTAAATGCTTCTTGACGGCATTTATTTCTTCTTTTATATGTTGCAGGGATCTGCTCCCCCGCGCGAGCCTTATCAATGAAGCAACTAGCGACTTCAAATTGTTCCGGGGCATAACCACTCAGTCTGGCATCGCAAGAACTACGCCCAGTGGTATCAGATTGTTTAACCATTTACCCTCTTCCTGAATTTGATTTGTCTATCTAATGTTTCTGTGTTTGGGAAATCTGCAGCTAAAATATCTGCACCTTATGCGGTTTTTAAGGGCAAAGCTGCACTCTCTGCTGAACCCTGTCTTCCTACGTTTAGCAAAACGGATGTAAGTGATGAATATCCAAATATTTATGTTATTGTGATACATTCATAATCCCGGTTCCTCTTTTTCCCTCTAAAGTTAGATAACATGGCTGTTTTGGGCCTTCAATTTGCAGTCTGGGTTTTACAGAGTTGAACGCCGTGGTGTCATTATGTTGAAATTCATGCCTGCCATTGGCGAGCGTAAATACGATTCAGAGAAGAGGCAGGTAAATAAATTCGATCTCTTTTCTTTTTTCCATTCACTCTTTTTTTTTTTTTTTTTCTTTCTGTTTGGCTCATGAATCACATAATAAACACCGTAATCTTCATGCACACTGCAGATATTTGCTCTATCCGCGACAGAGGTTGGGTCCTTGATCAATCTAGGTCCAAATGAGTCATGTGAATTCTTCCACGACCCATCAATGAAATCGAGGTTGATTTCCTATTTGTTTTGTTTTTAATTGTCTGATTTTCTCATCCTATCTTTGTCTGAAACATTATAGTTTAGTTTGAATTACGAAGTTCGTTGAAATTTTTAATCCACAGCAATGCAGGTCAAGTTAGAAAGAGTTTATCGATCAAAGCGCATGCCGATGGTAGTGGCTACTTTTTTAGTCTGAGTAAGTAATCCTTTCTTACATGAAGATGTTCAAATGAATTTTGAGAGTCCGTGAATTACATTTTGTTGTGTGCTCGAGAGAAAAAAGGTTCATCGCACTCACCAAATGCACGTAATTAAATTCGAAATATCAGTACCTTGGTTGGTAATAATGCTTTCTGTATTCTTTTAATGTTAAATCTAAAAAGAAGGGTCTATGGAGACCCTAATTTATTCTCAATACCTATCGGTTTTTGCTTTGCAGGTGTTGTTAGCAATGTCCTCAATATAAATGATCGGCTTACCGTTCCTGTCACAGCTGCTGAGTTTGCAGTCATGAGAACCGCTTTTGCTGTAAGTCGTTATCTATGATAACCTTTCTTTCTTTCGCTTGTTCTTTGAGCCGTTTTTGTTGTTTGTCTGATTATTTAAGAATTTATAGAGACAATGATTTTAAAGCACGATGTAGTTGCATTTCGAGATGCTCGTACATAGATTGGCTTTACTTCTGCATATATACCCAACCTAGATAGATTGGCTTTACTTCTGTATTGCAGGATATTTGGCATCTATAAATCTTAACCAAGCCTTCGCAATTGTCTGTCTATTGAACTTTTATTAGGTTTAATATCAAAAAGCACCTGTTACTATGCGCGTTTTATCAATTAAGTATGTAAACGTGTTTTTTGTCTCCGATTACAAGAAATGCTGAGCTGGGATTGCAAATGGAAAAAACCCGCATACTTCAGGTTGCAATCGGAGACAGAGAAAGTTTAGGTATTTAAGTGATAAAACGTGCATTGTACAGGGTGGTTTGTAAAAAATCAACTGTTAAGTGCCTGAATGTGTGAAATTATGGAAGAGAAATTGAGGATGCCATGTCACTGTAGCTAAGTATTAATACTTTTGAATGGATAATTGATCATGTAACTAGCAGTCAATTGCCAAATCTTATGGGAACATCTATTTAGGGAGTGTTTGCAGTTGCTTTTACTTTTGAAAAAGTGATTAAAATTAGTTTGTAGAAAATTTGCTAAAAAATCAAACTCATAGTTGTAGTGTTTGTCAAATAATCACTTTTTCTAACAATTTTTGCTAAGCAGCACTTTAAAGTACCAAATACCTTGCTTCAAGATTTTAACTTGAATGTGCTGAATTTCAGCAAACGCAGAAGAATGCAAACCACCAAACACTTCTTTTTAGCTAAACTTAGGGAGTGCTTGCCTTTGCTTTTGCTTTTGCAGAAGTGATTAAAATTAAAATTTATGCAAAAATCACTTATAACTAAAACTGAAAAGTGTTTGAGAATTAAGTGATTTTGACCAAAATTTTAAGATAAATTTTTTTGATAAATAAGCACTTGTGCTCTCTTAATTTTCTAAATAATAAGTAGATAAAAGTAGTATATTTGCTGCTTATGACTTTTGGCGTCCAGCTAATTAATTACAGCATAAGGTAAACACCCCCATTTACCTTCTATGAAAGCTAAAATCAAATATTTACTTAAAATAACCAAATGCAAACACCCCCATGAGCCAAAAAGCGGAAATTTGCTTAAAAAAAGCAACCACAAACACTGCTTTACTTGCCCTCATCTTTGGGAACATGGAAAATCATCTTGATGATTGATTAAATTCTGCCATTCTTTATCTTGATCACCTTGTTCGTTGTCTCTTTTCTGTGTGTTCTGGTGCAGTTTGCTTTGCCTCACATCATGGGTTGGGACCAATACACCCATCAGCCTTCGGTTCGTCCCAGTCAAAGTTCGCCTGTGGCCGGCCCTGCTTCGCCTGCTTCTGAGTGGAATCGATGATTACGTCCATATCCATTTTGTTATCTGTGCAGACTATGTTCGTTTGCACTTAAGGTTATGTGTGGTGAACTCATTTCAGTCGTTAAATTCTGCAACTGTTGGCAGGAATTAGACATTGGACTTGACAAGGTTTTGAGTACTTATGTCACCAATCTGTCTATAGTTTACTCGGGTTTTTGCTTGCATAAACTGTCTTAACTTGGAAATAGAATTCAATTGATATATCTACGCAGGAGAACAGAAGCAGTAACCAGTATTTATTGTTTCCTTTTTGTTTTCGAAACGAAATGAGGAGTACTATGTATTTCTGTTAAAATTTTGCCGAAAAATCGGAAGATCTTAGTAAAATTCAACCCATTTTGTTGTATTTTCGCTGAAGTATCAGTTATTTCGCGAAATGTTGATTAATTTAAAAAAAACCGTTTTAAATAATGGGGAGTTAATGGTGCGACAATAAGGCAATTGACGTTATTTTACTAATGTTGGATATATTAGAGACCAATCCTATATTTTAGAAATAAAGTAGGGGCCAAATATCATTTATCATTACTGTCACTATATTTAAGTATCAAGTATATAATGTCAACATTAAGGTAGTAAATTTTCATGGATTGGGTGATTGCATTGGAAAGCTAATTTGTAATTTCACAGTTTGGATGACAAAGTGTCAAATTGCTCAATACTTTGAGATCGTTTGTTAAAAACTTGTCTGAGTTCGATTAAATATATTAAATAATTTTGAGCTTACTTTTACGTTTGATAAAATCTAAAGTTCGATAAATAAAATAGCATAAAAATGCTAAATACTGAAGCTCGACATGTGTATAACTCGATTAAAGCTCATTGAAGCTCTATTTGATTAATAATCAAATAAGCTCAAATAAGGAAAACTTGGATAATATTTCAACAAACTTGAAAAATAATACGTTTGATTGTACTGATTTCAAAGCTCATTAAAACTCGATTTGATTAATAATTAAACAATGTCTCAAATAATATTTTAAACAAGTATGAACAATAAGACTTTTGACAGTTTCCATTTTCAACGTGAGTTATTCGTTTTTTCTTGCAAATTTCTTAGTACTAAGAGAACACATGATTCATCACTACAAACTAAACTAATCAAAACTGTAACAAAAAACAGATACAAATGTATTAATCCCAAAACCTGAAATATGGCTAGTAACTTCATATGTACTTATGAAACTTCTATGTGCAAATATATTCATTCAAATGCAACTCTCAAAACACGCCTAACAAAGAGAGGGAGAGAAAAGGCTCCGGTGAGTCTGTCTGGTCGGGTCCGTCAGGGCTGGGTTCCTCCTTGGGCATACTAGATGCTAGAAGGTATCGTGGTGTTCAACGAATGCACTTGATACCACGGCATATTACCAACCATATCACTAACAAAACAACCAATATTGCAGAATCAATCGCTAGAACAATCCGCACCTGTCGACACCACTTCTTCTGTAATTTAGACTTACTCGACTCTGGTGAGTTTGCCTGGTCGGGCCCAGCGACACCACTTCTTCCATAGATTAGACTTACTCCACTCGGGTGAGTTTGCCTGGTCGGGCCCACCAGAGTTGGCTCCCTCCCTGAACATACTACGTGCTAGAAGGTACACAACTTTTAACGAATGCACTGGATACCATGGCATATTACCAACCAAATCACTAACAAAACAACCAAAACCGCAGCATCAATGGCTAAAACAATCCGCACCTGTCGACACCACTTCTTCCGTAGATTCGCCTTACTCTTCGGATGCAATGGAGACGCAGACGTTGTTCCTTGCTTGTCAGAATCCAGTGGTCCAGAATCAATCCTAACACCTCTATCTGTCGATGTCGACCTCCTATGCTCCTCCATCTCAATGTCTCTCATCACAATAGCATGATCCTTCATCTTCTTCTTCTCCGCCTTGCTAGGCTTCCCCAGCAATGGAGCTTTGGTCGACGCTACATGCCCGTTGGCATTATTACACGGTGAAGGATTCTCGGCCGGCCATACTGTGTCACTCCTTGAAGCTCGCTCGAGTGAAGCAACCAAGTTATTAACAACAGGCAGCATCCGCTCGTGCAAACAGAGCGAATCAAGGCTCGTAAAACTTATTCTAGAATCCTTCCTGAACTCATCTCTCAGTTTTTGGAGGAATCTCAGAACTTCTGGATTGCCTAAACTCTCACGCACGATTACGAAATATATGAAACCTTCGTCCATGAAGAAGGCAAAAGTGTTTCGACTAATGGTTTCGAAGTACCATTGGTGATAAGGAGGGATCGCCTCCAAGCAGTATGAAGCTAATTTATCAACCTCTTGGTTTCCGATACTGTAATTGTACAAAATTCGACCGTCCTTCCATATACAGCAGTAAGAAACAGTATTCCGAACAGGATCCATTAATCAGGAGCAATCACAATTTGCAAAAACTCAAACGCTGATCAGCACCTAATTAAAAGCTTTTTCGATTCCAATCAAACGATTTTTCCGATTCCAAACAAACAACCAGATACTGCAACAAGGGCAAACACATTGACTAAGTGCTTTTTCCCGATTCCAAACTAAGCAAGCAGATATTGCGGAAGTAGCTAGAAATCCATCAATCAGAGGGAAGGACGGCAATTGGAGAGCTGAAGCCAGCAAACACATTGATTAAGTGTTTTTTTCCCATTCCAAACTAAACAAGCAGAAATTGGGGAAGTAAAAACCTAGAAATTCGTCAATCGAGCTAAAGCTAGATCAGCAACGAGAGGCACATTGACTAAGTACCAAAACAACCACACCGCTTCGAAAATCGAGAATAAAATCTTTCATACTAAAGCAAAAAAAGAGATCGGGAAGAAAAGTCTGATGAATCTACGGAGCAATCAGCTAATTACGGAGATTTTCCACGGACTGAAAGAGTTCAAACCTAATTTCGCAGCTAATTGCGGAAATTTTCAACGGATTGGAAGAGTTTACACCTAATTTCACGGATTGGAAGAGTTTAAACCTAATTTCAATTTTGTGATCTTCAAGCAATATCAGCAAATCGAGGAGATTTTCAACGGATTGGAAGAATTTCAGAGAGAAAACTACTTTCAATTTTGTGATCTTAGATAAGAGGCTATATGGCAGATAAGCAAGAATTCGTTTTTACCTCAATGGCGAATTCGTTTTTACCTTAATGGCGATAGCAGCTGTTGAGTGGTTCTACGGCGGAGGAGAGGAGCTTCAGACGGCTAACAACTTAGAGCCGGAAAGTCAACTGATATATAGAGAGAGAGAGAGAGAGAGAGAGAGAGAGAGAGAGTAGGAGATAGAGAGAAGTGGAAACAGGTGATGTTGTGATGATTGTGGACTCTGAGAGAGAAGTTTTCAGCTGAAGATTTCAAATCCCATGAATTTCTCAGATGACTTTGACCCTTTCCTAGGATCCTATCTCACTCTTCCAATATATATATATATATATATGATATATACTTATCTTTTTAAAATTGTTTACTTCTAATATGTAGTATTTTATTTTTTACTTCTTTAATTTTTGACTTTTTGACAGGGATTTTGGGCGGATGTGGCAATTGAATTATTAGGTCGAGTTCATGTTCGATTTTGGTTCAGATAAATTATTATATTTTAAGATAAAGATTAATTTTGGATCGTTTTGATTCGAGATCTAGGGTATACTAAATTGATTTAAGATTTACTTCAATAAATTTGAATTGAGGTAGGTTGAATTGGTCGAAGTGAACTGTGATCTTTGCCGATATGTTGTGATGTTATTAGTATCCAAGAAGAGTTTTATTTGTAGTAGAAGATGGAGATCTATAAATATCATTGTGCTAAAGCAGTTTGAGCTCGGATCTTCATCTTCTCTGATTTAGGTGGCCTGAAAACGTTTTGTTACCTGCAAAAATTACATCGGGGAGATCACGTTGCGAGATTCCGTCACTCAAGTCCCCTTACCTGCAAAAACCAAGCCTTGGGAGAGCCTGTCGTGAGGTTACAACACTCAAGTAGTTTTGATTTATTTCATTGAGTTGAAAGTCGTGGTTTCGATAGATTATTGTAGGGAGAGTGAAGAAGATGCAAGGAGAGCAATGGCACTTAATTTTTACTTGTGGCAATTAACATATGTATATACTTTTTTGTTTTTACCGAAGAGTCTTAGGATCATTTTAATGTAATTAGGGTTCTCTTTGAGTTTGAGCCTACAATGGGTCCTCTCATTGGACTTGGATTTATACCCATATTTATATAATATGGGCTCAAAATTTGACTCCCAAAGTGGAGGGTTTCTTCCCCATCAATATGACATGTGTTGATGTGTATTTATCCACGTCTCACTTTGTCAATTGCAATACTTAATCATAGCAAGATCTAGATCCACGAGTTTCGTGACCAACAAGCCAAGTCGCATCCATCTCATTATGAGTTCACCTAGCATAGGACAGCTCTAAGTTCTCACTACAGAGAGCTTACTGTCACGACAAAAGTAGTTCGTGGGTGTCCCAAACTATTTTGAAAGGAAGCTTGGCGGATCATATGTCATTTGTCACAAGAAAAAAATAAGTGTCATTACTCTTTTTACATCTTCTCAACTCTCTCCCTATAATAATCTATCAAAAAACTATAGCTTAATGAAATAATCAAAGCTGGCATTAACGTCGGAGTCCCTGCGCCAGAGCTCTCCCCGCGTAGGTTTTGCAAGTCAAAAGGACCGTCTCCAGGCCACCTAGAACATTGAAGATGAAGACCCAAACTGAAATTGTTTTGGCACATTAACATGCAAATGTGAAAATTACACCAGGTATTTATATACTGTAGATTTACACATAGTACACACCTACTTCATACAAATATACACTTCCATCAGACACAATTCACACATTTCACACACACTATACAAACACAACACACACTGGCATACTAATCTAACTAGATATGTTTGATGGTGGGTTTCAGATTTTTTTAAATGCAATGGTAAATCCCTTCATTCAATCACAAGCTTTTAAGCTTCATTATTCAAACACCTTATTAGTTTAGAGAGTGTTTTGCTTAGCTTATTTGAAGCACTTTTGTGCTTAACTTAATTTGAGCTAAATTGAGTTCAGTTACAATTGCTTCTGCTAGAATCGAGCACCTAGAAGCAACAAATTGGTTGTTTTTACTTGCTTATTGCATTTTTGTAAATTAATCAAACTTCTTCTAGTAAAACGAGTGATAAAAGGTACTTATTTATCGAACACACTCGTTCTTAAATTTTGATTAAAAAAAATCATTTATTCTCTACCTACATTCTAACTAAAAGTAAATTTTCCACAATTTTTAATTTTAATCACTTATTCAAAGCACAAGCAACCACAAATACTCCCTTATAAGCTCTTGAGAAATTACATTTTTATAATTTTTTGAAACAACTTATTAGATGTTTGAAATAAACGTAGTCCAAACGGACTCGAAGTAAATCAACTGAACCAGCAGTTTGTACGAATGTATTTTAAATCGATGTCTATTCAGAACTCAGAGTCCAAGTTCGAAAATCTCAAGCGTATAAATTACAAAAAATACAAGACACTGGATATGCCTCCCAAACAAAGTGTATGCAAATTCCTAAGACCTATCGGAGAAAATCTTCACTACCTCTGCCCGCATTGCCTGTATTCATTGGATTCGCAACACGTGCGCAAAAAAACAATTCTTTCTGTCTTTTTTTCTCTCGTATCGTATATTCAGTGAATGTAGGTAATACCGGTAGGAGTAGAAAAGAACTTCCCGACCGATAGGCTATCACAGGATTGCATAATGATACAATTTGAAGTACCAAGACAGACATCATTTGACGGCACTGAGACGCCTTTGAACCTCCTCATCTATGTTGTCCCTTTCGACAACTCTTTCGTCCGTGTCCCCAGACACTGGCGAAGGTGGTGGTCGACTAGGTTGAGGGTCTTCTTCATCGGCCTGCCCGTGCCTGTCCACATCAGACGATATTTCTACAGCGGCTGTAGTGGAGGAAACAAGGAGGGATTGGCGGCAGAGGGGGCAAGTGGTGTGGGTGGTGAGCCAGAGGTCAATGCAGTCCATGTGGAATGTGTGCGCACAGCTCGGTATTTGTTGAAGTCTGTCCTCCGCTTGGTACTCCCCCAGGCACACCGAGCATCTAGAATATACGTGTTGTGAAACAAGCACCAGAGAAATACAGAAACGTTGCGGAAATATATAGAAGGTAAAGCAAGAAAACAAGAACGCAGGATTATTGAGATAGTCAAACAAAGTCGCGTATCACATATGGGAGATCATGGAGTTTATTAGGAGGAAAGGATCTCTATTGGTACGCGGCCTTTTGGGAATAAGCCTAAAACAGAAACGTGCAGTCAACAATATCGCACCAAGTTGGCAGTTAACCAACTAAATGAACGATATCATGTCATACCAAGTTGGCACTTAACCTATGAACAATATCATATCATACCAAAAGGGCAGTTAACCAACGAAACGAGTCCTTTTTAGGGGGTGTTAAGAAATGCTTAAGATAACTACTTTTGAGCTTTTAATTTCAAATAAGCTGAAAATAGTGTTTATAAATGACAGTTTCTGCTTCAATTTAAGTTGTTTGGGTAAAAAATTACAAGCTTTAAATTGTGGCTTTTTACAATCACTTATTTTAATCATTTCCAAGAACTAGAGAAGCAGAAACCTGACCTATGAAACAGATAATCAAAAGCCTATGCATTAAACAAATCCTACATCCAAATGATTGGCAACTTAAGATGATCTGCAATCTCATTCTCTTCAAGGTTTTACAGAAGTACAACTCTGAACTACCAAAAGCGCGACGGTTAAAAAAACACGTCAATTGGCTGATATTTTATGCATAAACGTAGAATCTAACGCATAGATTTGTTCGACACTAAAGTAAGTATTTAGGAGCTTCCAAACAGCCTATGTTTTCTAAAAGATTCACCGATTCTGTTTCATCTTTTCCAGTTGAAGACCAACAGTTTGAACATCGTTGATTGCCACTCTTTCCATTTCTCACTCCAGAAAACACAATTACAGAAAAAGAGAAGAAGAAAGAAACGGACAACTCGTTTAGAAGAGAAAAAAACTTGGGTAAGTGCACCACAAATGCCCTCAAGGCTCAAACCCCTTCTCCCGTTCAAAAAATAAACGAAAGTCAAAGACAGCAGAGAGAGAGAGAGCAATAAGGGTAATAAGAAAACTATTCTGATGCAGTCCGATCAGTTGTTATATGGAGAGGCCGGATGGCTCTTTTCCAACTTCATAAAACAACGTAACATATGTGAAGTTGATTGTAATCAATTTACTGAGCTAGAGATTGTCCATTTGATAAAGGTAAAGTTCAACCTACAGACTTCGACTCTGACTGCTATTTATAGACAAACAAAACACTGAAAAAGGAATAACCGTTTGTGACACGTCACACTAAACACGCTACTAACGTGCACACTTATTTCATGCTAGTATATGAAAATATATGATATTTCCACAACGTCTTATCAAATAGAGTAAACTAGTAATAAGGATGCTATAATTTGTCGACCACAAATCGCACAAAAACCTGTGCAGTAGGAAAAGGATATCCTACGTAGTTGATCCATATAGACAAACAAAACACTGAACAAGAAATAACTGTTTGTGACACGTCACACTAAACATGCTACTAATGTGCACACTTATTTCATCCTAGTATATTAAAATATATGATACTTCCACAACATACTTCTTGTCGAACAGAGAAAACTACTAATAGGGATGCTACATTTTGTCGACCACAAATCGCACAAAAATCTGTGCAGTATGAAAGGGATGTCCTACATAGTTGATCCATCCCCCCCACCCTAACCCCCAACCAATGAATCAAGTATAAACAGTTAACAGCATATCAAGTATCCAACAGTCAACTAAGCTACACAATCTCATCATAACTCAGCTGAGGTACATCTCTTTATATAAAGGATGTTGAGATTCAGTATGCCTGAACAACCGTACGTCCAGCTCGACTCAGGGAGGAAGACCTAAATATCCTAATTCCTACATATCCATCCCAACCCCCAACTCCCAAACCAATGAATTAACTAACAATATATCAAGTATCCAACAGTCAACATATCAAATTAAGCTACACAATCCATCATAACTATGGCATCTTCAACTAAGAGTGAGACTCAGTAAGCAACTCAATGGAGATCAACCTTACATCTACGAAACCAAAGAAATCACCAACAATTCACCTAATGTACAAAGAGCAGAAGAAAATCACCAAAAATAACGACTTACTGAGTATCGTTGACTGAAAAGCTCTCGTTGAAAACGATAATCGGCAGCATTTCTCTCAGCTCCTTCTTCACCCCCATTTCACACTACCAATCCAGAAAATACTCAATTAGAACTTAAATAGAAGCATTGGTGACCTAATTGAAGAAATCATACCCTAGAGAGCTCATCGCTGCTGTGCGAAATGTGCGTAGAATTATCAGTCCTCATTCTGAGAGAAGACCAATCCACACTCCTACGGCGGAGATAGAACCAATAGAACAAGAATAGAAGTACGAAAATGAAGAGAATCGGCACCGAGAAGATGAAAGCTTTGTACAGATTCAGCTCAGACGAGGCGGCGCCATTGTCGTTTTGCTCCGAGATTCCGTTTTTAGCAGCAAGAGACATTGTAAACACCAATCAATGTGAATCGCATTCCTCCGGAGCTATGGCGAAGCTAGATTGGATTATGATCCAAGTGTATAATAAAATAATAATAAGAGGAAATGTAGTTTATCTTATTATCGATAATACTGATGGCATGAAACTGGTGGAAGATTATATCGTGATTTAGGAGGAAAAACGACGCTGAGATGAAGATCTGGAAAGATTGTTCGGAAGATTAGTGAAAAGGACAGAGATGATGATGATTAGTAAGGTAGTAAACTGTTCCTGCTATTAAATAAAGTGTATGGGATTAGTATGGTAGGGGGTCTAACACGTAACATACACGGGTTTAAGCAGAATCCATATGCTTCGCTGCATCAAAGCTTAACAGATGGCATTTCGGATTTTCTACGACTGTTGGTACAATATCTTCTACAATGATTTTAATAATTATCCCAAACATGTTAATGCTGATGGAGTGATGATATCATCAAATATACGCATATATTGAGTCGTTGTAGAAAATGTTGCACCAATCATTATAGAAGATCTCATATCGAATAAAGCATGAAGCAAACAACGTAGACGAACGGATAAAGATAATCTAATATATTAAGAAAATTTAGTCGGATTTAGTCCAACTTTTAGAAATGAGTTAAACCTTATTTTATGAGCTCTATTTGCACATATACAAGAATGTCAAACTTACAAGGTGGTAACTATAGAGCTACTTTACATAGCAAAAATCAAAATGATTGCAAATTGTGATTATAAAATTGATCATATTCTTTTTCATAAATGTCGAGTACTAGTTGTTTTCTATAACTTGTAGCCGCTATTAAGATTTTGGTTGCATCTACCTTTGCTCGTTTTAAAGCAAATTTTACTTATGCTGAAATTTAGCATATTTAAGTCAAAATCGAACCGTGTTTGTATAATTCTACTTTTGCTGTAATTAAGCACATCTAAATCAAAATCTTGAAATAAGAGGAGTTATTTCAAATTGCTTACCGATAATTTGTACCTACAACAAAATATATTTGTAACGGTGATAATAGTCAGTATACTTATACTTTATCTTCTTCAACCACTATTCACTTTCGACTTATGTAATTTTCAACCATCTTAATATAATTTTCTAAAAAATATATTTAACCATAAACACTCCATTGAAACCAAAAGAGAACTATTATATGTGTGTACAAACTACAAAGCACAAAGCTAAAATAATCAATCACTAATAAGATATTTATGTAGTAGGAATAGAAAAATGTGTTCAACATCATGCATCGTACAACATTTTGCAATTTAAATAAATAAAGTGATGAAGACAGAACGAATATTATCAACTATGATAATGACATTAACTTATCGTTTTTTTGTACAGTTAAGTCACATTTATGCTGCCAAAGATTAAATAATGTGAGATTTCTTATTCAAATTACCCAACCCCAATCAGTAGTACAGTTCCTCCGTGCAATAATGTATGACATTTTGTCATCGTGTTTAGGGGTGGCAATCCGAATCATCAAATCGGATTTATGATTGATTTCGAGTCAATTCGGATTATATATTAAGAATGATTTGACATATATAATTATCACATTTTAAGATAAATTCGCCTCACCAATTAAAATCGAACTAATCGGTTTTTGTCTTATTAGTTTTAAATTTCTATCAACAAAGTTGAATTGGGTTGGACCAAGTTTGTCAGATCCATCCGATCGAATTAGGGGTTGCCACCATACAGCATAAGGATACAACAGCCTCCTCCATCCTATACATTTGCACACTCATGCGCGCGCACACGCACAACGATATGTGTTAATGTTCGGTGGAAATGTTGTAGGAAAGCAGGAAACAACATGAAAAAAACAAGTACTAGAGGTGACAATTCAGACTACATGTCCAGCCTGATCCAACCCGTTATCTCCCATTATCTCAATATCATATGTCTGGCTGGATCAACACAACCCCTAATGAACTAGATTTTCGATTCAACTAGTCGGACCAATGACCCGATCCACCTGCATCTAGGGTTGTTTGGGCTAAAAACATTTCCTTGGACTGAATACACTCTAAATAAGCCCAAAGAAAACATAACATTGCCAATAAATACAAAATAGTTTTCCTCCATGAATGTAGACCAAGTTAGATTACATTCAAGTTTACATGCATTGATTACATGGTATTTACAAGGACACTTGAGGGTGCAATGAACCAGCGAATCGTGGGATTTAGAATCAGTGCAGTGACTGCACCAAATAATGTGCTCTGCTCCCCTTGAATTTTTCTTTTCTATTACTTTTTTTTAAATGGAAAAAAGCACTTCTTCCCCGACTGCACCTGATCCAAATCCCGCACCACGGGCCTTATAGTCAATTAGTCATACATCCCTGACCTTTAGTCTGACTTCACGAGGGGAGCCGACAGACTTTCTCGGGCTGCCAATGGCGGGAATTTTCGGGCTTGAAGGAACAGAGCTGAACTTTAAAACCAAGAACTTGAAACACGGCAATGCCAACACGTAGAGGCCTCCAAGGATGAATGGTGCAGCAACAAGCCAGCCCAACATCTGCACACACATGCGGGTTCGTAGTAATAAATTGCATATGCACGAGTATAGAAGCTATGGGGGTGTTTGGCTGAACTTATAAGTTCTTCAAAAAATCTTATAAGATGTTTGAGAACATATAAGCTCTTGAAATGTAGAAGATGATATAAGATGTTTGAGATGAAATCAGATGTTAAACAACTTAAAAGATGTAAAAACAAGCTCTTAGAGTTTATAAGATCCAAGAAAATAAATTCCTCTAGTCCATCTTTTTTTAATATCTTGTAAGTTACACTAAAAATTTACATACTACACATATTTCACACACTAGCATACTTCTTTATACGAACTATACACACACTACACACCATACACAAAACGCAAACTTCCCACACAAATCAAAGTATGTTTGAAGTGGCTTCTATATTAGTTCCACAATTCATAGCGAAAATCATTTCATTCGATTGCAGCAAACTTATAAGCTCTTTTATCCAAACATTTTATTAACTTATAAGCTCTTGAAACAACTTATACGATGTTTGAACTAAGTTTAGCCAAACACCCTCTAAAAACAGGACAAACAACTAACAAGGTGTTCTAAAGGCATCTTATAGCCTCACGAGTCAAAACAAACATGAACAAGAAAATAGTTAAGTAAGCAAATTGCATGGCAAAAAAATCATGAACGAGAAATGCTAAATTGGCTGCATACCGCATGCAAAACGCTGTACAAGACTTCACTCGAAGCTTGTCCAGTCAAGACCTTCTTAAAAGCATCAGAAGTTAGGGGGAAATGAGGCCCGCCAGTAACGAATTCGCCGAATCGTAGAAAAGGAATCATCAGACTGCAGGAAGACAAATAGGAAAAAGATTAATCATTCAAGATCTTGGCCACATTGGCAAGAAGAATTAGCATACAACATCACAGCCAATGAAAACTATTTATCACACAACTACCTGCGTTCAGGTAATTTGAACGCTATCCCCAGAATTTACGACAAAAAATGAATAGTACAAGACTAAGAGGGTGTTTGGCTAAAGCTTATATGATCCTCAAAACATCTTATAAGATGTTCAAGAGATTATAAGCTCTTGAAATGCATTGGCAAAATAAGATGTTAAAATAAGCTCTATAAGCTACAAAAAGAATAAGTTCCTAGTCCATCTTAAGTTTTAGGATTTATAAAATACCCTCAAATTTTACATACTACATACACATACACACACTTTAAACACACTACTCACAGTCACTTCACAACACACTCACTTCACACACAATGCACAAGCTTCCCTAACTAATCAAAATGTGTTTGATAGACTTTCAAAATAGTCCCAAATTCAAATCACTAAATCACTCCATTCAATTACAAGCTTATAAACTATTTTATCCAAATACTTTATTAACTTATAAGCTCTTGAGAAGTTACATCTTATAAACCCTTGAAATAACTTATAATATGTTTGAAATAAATTTAGCCAGACACCCTCAGAAAATAAAAGCATTTGAGACCAATGGCTTGACTTTATTCACTTCATTGATCTCAGAATTAGTACACATACAAGATTGCAATGGCAGAGTAGGAATCATTTTCCAGACAACTATTGCCATACATTGCCAATAATTATTTTTATGGATGAAGGAGGAGGATCCCAAGTTAATGCTCTATTTGGTGGACTAGTTAGCCACTAAATCAATGGCACAAAATAGAATTAGTGCTAAAGATGACAGAAATGTAAATGGGCCTAACAATGAGCACGACACTGGTACCATTAAAAGCAATTGTAGTCAATGTGGCTTGATTTCACTGACCTGGGGTTTTTAATACAAGATTACAATGGCAGATCAGGAATGATTTTTCTGGAACAACTTATAAATGTAATTACTGTATAATGCAAATAAGTTTGTGAATGAGAAAAGAGCTTCTAAGTTAAGGCTTCTAATCAACCACTAAGAAAAAATAGGAACTCCTACATTTCTCTTGCGATTATTAGCAAAAGTACATCATTAATGCATTTCTATTTCTAGAAAAGCTTTGAGTGTAGGAGGATGTTAGCAGAGACAGTCTCAATTACTCAATCAACATGTCTCGGGAGCAAGCAAAATAGGATTGTGACAGCTCTAGTACAAGAACCTGGTTCCAACAACATTTACAACCGTGCCTTCGACATCCTAAACTTAAGCCAAGTAAAATACATCAAAGACGGTTCACCATTTTTACAGCAAGGATATAGGAACAGACCATCATTATATCGGTTAGAATTCTACACCTTAAAATGCAAAACTTCTTGCAATGAATAGTTCATCAGAAGATGAACATTATAAAGTGGAAATATAATGATTTTTGCACTGCTAGCATTTAATACAGAATAGTGGAGAACGATTGACTCGAGCTGAAAAAGGATTACCTCAATTCAATAGGAGTAGAAATGAAGTTAGCCAGCATTACAGTTGGAGCATGACAAAGTGATCCAAATATTGCAATAGCTATCCCGCATAGAAACACAGGAACCCCTAGTAATGATAAAAAACTCCACTTATAAGGTGATTATCCATATCAAAAGCTGAAGTAAAGATGATAAACCTGTCCAACTAATGCAACATCTGTCCCGCATAAAAACACAGCAATCCGTAGTAAAGATGATGAATTCCAAACTTCATGGTAGTCAACCATATCACATAAGAATCAGTTTAAATAGAAACAACATATACATCCTTGAAGCCCATGTTATCAGTTATTAAATACGTTCATTAGATTAATAGGGGACATGAGCATGACACAACAATTTTAATGGGACGTAATAAGAAACTCCCAAAATCACCAAATTACTGAAAACAACCCAAAAAACAGATCCAGAAACTAACCAGTTCCATCCGAGAAATACAAAAATCAGGTGCTCAGGCATGAAATATAACACAACGATAGCAATAGCTACTTTAAGTTTAAGAGAGTAACATTGTTTATAAATTACTTACAAGGTGGGCCAATTAACACCTTCCAATTCCTCTAAATACACCCGAAAGAACAATTAGTTTCTTCTGCTCCTTTGGTTATGCTGGTAAAACATTTTTAAAACATGAAAAGGAGGTATTCACTCACACTGGTCGAACACCTCAGAACTTGTTCGGCTAGTGTAACCGAACACAATTGTATTTGTTCGGCGAAATTGACTGATACTTTTTCCGGGATGTATCTAGAGGAAATGGAGGTATTAATAGCCCCACCTTACTTATATATAGGTAAAAGGTTCCAATATCACAAATCCTTACTAAAAATTGGATACCAAGAAAATTTTCTCATCTTGCCATTTAACTCTTAAACCATGCAGTAACAGCAACCTCCTAGTCCGAGACCAATATAGAGAAAAAACAGAGAAAGGAGGAGATGCAAATATCAAACACAACTCATCACATTCCAAACAGAACAAACTAAAAGATGGTAATTAAGCTCAGTACCGGCATAACTAACTGATAATACAGTAACTAAAAGGTTATGAAAAAAAAGAGGCCAAATATAAGTTGAATTCTATCACAATAATATTTTGGTGAAACAGATAACATACCAACGATGGGAAACAGTCCTAGAGATATCCCCAGAGCAGCAGAAAATGCCAACTGCTTCGGTTCAGTTCCCCTATGTAATGGCAGTACGCACACACACATAAGAGCATCATCGTCAAATATTACGGAAATGCTACTATTACAGAATAAATGCTATAGAAATTGGGAGAAATGGATGAAAACTAACCGGCGAAGTATTAGATGAAGAGGATCGACAACTTTTGTGCGGAACCATGAGGCGACACCAAATCCGAAACGTTCCAGCATGATTTGTTCGCACGTGCAAAGCTCCAATCGTTGACTATGAATCCTGAGTAAATGGATCTTATAACTTCTCAACGAATTAATCCAATTTGTAGGTGAAGAATGTGTAAATACGATTCACTGCAGATCACACACCGCTTGATTCCAGAAACCTTCAAATTTTAGAAACGTGTAAACACGATTCACTGCAGATTACACATCGCTTGAATCCAGAAACCTTCAAAATTTAGAAATGTGTAGAGACGATTCTCTACAGATCACACGTTGCTTGAATCCAGAAACCTTCAAAAGCTAGAAATGTGTGAACACGATTCACTGCAGATCACACGTTGCTTGATTCCAGAAACCTTCAAAATTAGAAATGTGTAAACAACATTAACTGCGGATCACACATCGCTTGAATACAGAAACATTCAAAATTTATTATGTTTTGAATGAGCTGTAGCAGTGTTGGGAGCAATAACTGGTTCTGCGCCTTGCTCAGATGGTCGGTCGGTTGAATTTGGGAATCTGAGAAGTGAAGTTAATGCTGCTTATCGGAAGCAGAGCCTGACCAAAACGGTGTCGTTTGGGACATCCCAGAAGCAAGCGGTTATTATTCCTTGCGTTACGTGTTCCGTCCCCACATCTCAGAAACCACGGCACCCTGCCTGCTGCTCCTTTGTTTGCTTGCTAAGTCCCCTTCACGTCCAAATAAAAAAACAAAGATTTGAAAAAAGAGCGTTTGACAAGATTTATAAACTATTATTTTCAAAAAAAAAATTATTATCATGTATGAAAAAAATGTTTGTGCCAAAATAAGAATTACATTTAAAAACAAACATTTCATTCTACTCATTCAAGTAAAAAAAAAATTCTTAATATTATTTATTGGAGAGTTAGTATCTTCGTCAAATTGACTAATAAAAGGTTACATTTTCAAATATGACTCTTATTACATGACGGAGGAAATATTTTCGGGATGTTTTAGAGCTATAAGCTCTCTTTTTTATTAGAATAAGTTAATAAGCTGTCTTAGAGTATTTGATAAAGCTTAAGAAAATATCTTATTTTAATTTTCAAATAAAATATTATTACAAACTAATAAGTTATTTTAAAAAGTGAGAAAATTCCTACTTATTTCTCGATATAAGATTTATTTTGGTTACCTCATCAAATTTGTAATTTTAATAACAAAATTGTTGTTACCATTTACCAACATCTTATAAGTTTCATCTTCTTAATTTAACCACATAATCTAAAATTTTCATAATAAGATACAAGTCTAAAATTTAATAATCTCTAAAACATCTTGTATAATGTTAGAGCTTAGTAAAACACGTTGTATCGGTTTCTCCTCTCGAGGAGGTTCCGGTTTCATTTGTAACTGATGGATCCGGTTGGCCTTCAAACCTACAATCTACATCATCAAGATAGCTCTCTCGTCGAGCTGGAGCAAGTCAGTTCTAAGCCAATAAGAAGCCGAGATGGAAGAAAAAACGCACCTTAGGTCTAATAATTCCCAACCAATTTGGTCGGGTGGTTCTGCAATGTTCGCGTAAAATATTGAGCTAATTTCTCGTGTGTGTAGATCAAAGACTTATAGCTAGTTTTCTTCTCCTCTATGACACAACTCAACTCCCTAAACATTTCTATATTTTTCTCTGATAATACTATATCCATATATTCAAGCTTTGCATTTACCCCTACTAGTAAGTGCAAGTGTACTATCCCATTCTCAACATCAAGAAGCCAATGAAAAACCTTCCTCAAAGCATTTTGTTCTTGCATCCTGCATAACACGTTGTAGCAGCGCCGGATTACTGGTGACGACAGCATCAACGCGCTCCAACAGCATTTTCTGCATCTGCTCCTCTTCATCCACTGTCCACGCGTACACCTTCTTGTTCCGCCTGTTTTCAACAGAAGGTGCACCAAAACCCCGAATATGATGTGCTTATGTTTACAGACTAGTAACTTGTTTCAAAAAATAAAAAGTAATTCGGTTGAAATTCGTACCCGTGGAGGATTTTCACAAGTTTTTCATCAATCAGTGGGTGGTAGACACCAACCACCCCAGCACCTCTCATTCTCAATAGGTTCGTCCTAGTCCCAGTTGATGGATCGATCATTACGATGTACCCCACCTTCATGAACAATCACCAGCGTAAACCAATCTCAGCCACAGTACAATGGTATTACACACACACACACACACACAAAAAAAAAAAAAAAAGACCCTCACTCCCTCTTGTAGAAGTATATGAGTACAAGCACATAAGATCACATGCATTGTGGATAAGAATTAGCCGTGTAACAACTGAAAACGAGTCATGTCTTATTAGCTAGTTGGATAAAGGAGTATTAGAATAGAGCACATTAGTTGTTACAAATAAGAAACACATGGTATCTTCTACACATATATATGCATATATATGTATAGAAGATAGCAATCATGCATGAAAGCTCGCCATGAGCAGTCGAGCTGAAGCTCTATGTTGTATTGATCAATTCTGGTTACAATATTCTGATACAAAATGTGCATGTGTTTCTTATTCATAGCAACTAATGTGCTCTATTCTAATAATCCGTAATCCAACTAGCTAATAAGACAGTGACACGTGTTCAGTTAGTTACACGGCTACTTCTTATCCACTATGCATGTGATCTCACGTGTGTGTACTCATATATACACACACACACAACTGCCAAGTGCTCTTAAGAAGGCAAAATATTAAATTGGAGTTACAGCAGGGATAGATGTAATTGCATAACCATTCACATCTCTTCCAGATGCCAGAAAGGAAATGATGAAATGGTAAATGCATTTCTAACCCGTTGCAAAATTCTTTTTACCACCCACTAGTCCTTTTTAACCTTTCTTCGATAAATACAAAGAAAATATTTCCAAGTTAAAACCATGATATGAGATTTGGACGGAAAAGAATGGAAAAGCAACTGAAATCGAGGAGAATGCAATAGGGTAACGTTCGTTTACCATTATATCTGTAGATAATCTAATCAGGTCCCTGGCTAGGCTGTCACTTTTAGCCCATACAAGGCAGTTCTTACACTCAGTTCTCTCGACCTGTAAAAGTGTAGTTTTGAGGTTGCTGATGATCTTAGATGATAATATGATTGGAAACTTTGCAATGTTGACCCTATCAAAAAAAACTTTGCAGCGTTGACAGTCGAAAGCGTAGAAAAGTTACATGCAAAACTAATTGAGAAATTACAAAATTTGGACAGCATTGGATGTTCTACTGAAATTGCAAATGTGCATTGTTAAGCCAAATGTCAAAAATATAACTCTCTAACAAAAGTACAAATCGGTTAAGAGCACATGTAGTAGTATTTTCTTTGTTGGGCAGTGAGTTGATTTTACAATAAAACAATAATAACTTTAATGCCAAAATATCCCTCGATATCAATTCAATAACATCTATATCCTTCATTTGGAGAACAATTATGAGTTGATTAGAACTTCAAGTTCATCAAAAGTTTCAAACGAACTTTTGATTTAGTGTGTGTACTGGTTATATTATGAACCAAAACTAGATGCTAATCCACACTTAAGGGCAACTAAGCATGGCTGCATAACCAATTGACGCTCTCTTTAAGTAGGCAGCAGTTAAATAGCAGCATGGCATTCCCCTTAAGCAACAACGCACCAAATACGCAATGGTGTAAAGCATAAACCTTACATAGGTGGCAGCCATTTTTATTCCATAGAACATCACTGTAAAACTAAAATTTCGAAGCTTACGGCAGAAAGAATGTCCCTCGCGAGTCCTTTCTCATATAGAGGAGGCCCAACTTTAGCATCAAGAATCACCTGCCTAACAGAACCTGACACCAGCTGATACACAAAAAAACCAACCTTAGATAAACACTCGGACTTTTCATAAGTTAGTAATAATATAATCTTGGAAAAAAACGATTATAGACATGATGAAAGAGCTTCAATCCATCTCAACTATTCTAGATAGCTTTTGCAGAAGATTGATCCTAGTGGCATAGAAAACAGCCCCGTTGTTGTTCTACTTGCAAGATAATCGAGAAATTGTGGCTGGTCAAAATAACTTCGAGGAACCTTGTCAGAGGTTTAGTGGAGAGGAAAAATGTTCATCTTACCTTCAATGCATCTATAATGGTAGGGATATTTACATCATGAAACTCCAGTGAAGGTGGTTTTTTAGATCCCAGATCTACAATCTACAGCCACGAAGTAAAACAATATCCCAGATTTTGATCAACAACGTAACATACTCAAGTGTTTAACATCATGGAGGGCGCCCACCTCTTTCATGTCTAAATGACCAACTCTAGAAGAACTATTCCCAGATAGCCGCTGCAGATCCCTGACTATAACATGTGAGAAACAACATTCCAAAAAACTTAAAAAAACAATACACAACTTGAAGCCATGAAGAATACCAGAGCCGGGAGCGGGGGGAGGAGTGTTGAAAGTGCAAAAGTTCTTCAATTATGTTGTCAGAAAAATTGGTTATACTCGAGAAGGATAAGGTTATTTTGACTTCACATGTTGAAGCCAAAGATTAATGTATGTCCTGCTAAATCAGTCAATGAAAGCCAAAAAAGGCCTTGACCCTTCATCTAGTTAACTCCTCTCCAGTCATTTCTTAGGTAACATAGGTTTTTGTGATGATTTTTCAGCAGTGATGTATCATCGTAGAGCAAGATACTGTGTACCACTTACAACTGCATTTCTTTTCTTCTATCTAATTTGAAAAATCATAATCTTCTTAGAGTTTGTTCATCTTGATACTTTTCAATCAATATGTATTGTATGTGTATTCTTAAAAGGGTCCTAAAAGATTATAATCATCAAATAATCAATTGTTTTTCAAGTCTGTCACTTGCTTCTTAATAGTACCACCGTTGAGATGTATGCTTTCAACAGAAAGTACACAGAGCTCGTTCACTTTGCCAGACGCAAGTTTTTTTTACTTCCTTGAGATCGACAGAGGGGGGAGGGGGGGACCATGGAGAAACCAAAGACTAAAACCATAGTCAAATCAGAAACACTGGTGAATATCTGAATTCTGAATAAGTTAATATACCTATCGACAAAGTAGTATAGCTCAAGTGGCAGAGCATCTACTACCTAGGTCTTTGGTCCTGGGTTCGAGTCACCATGGGGGGAGGGGAGGGTTTTTCTTTCTTTCTTAGATTAGGAGAAAAAAATAAAAAAAATAAGTTAATATACCTATCATGAAGGGCAAACAATACTCCGTCTGAAGAACGTGACATATCAATCTCAATACAATCTGCTTGCGAACTTATAGCAATATTGTAAGCATCCATCTGTCACAAGTAAAATAACATGTAAAGATGAAGCCAGTTGAATTATTGCAATTCCAAGAACTCAAGACCTATTTCTCGATTGTTCTATCTCCGCCAGTTCTTGTTTGCTTTTCTTTTAATAATAAGAGGTCAAATTAAGAACATATGAAAACCTACATTAACCGGACCCCAAAAAGGCCATACATGATCATATCAGCTCTATCAATTGATTTTTTTTCAAATTATCACTTCAGCATGTTCTATCCATTAACTTTCAGTTTCATTATGTTGCTTAACAGTTTTTTTGTTTGAAGTACGAAAACCTGCTAATACATCAATCTCATATTATCCGTTGAACACTGTGGATTCTGAGCTAAGTATATGCAGAAAGAAATTAGTCCAAGTGTTATGAAATGCCCACAGTATTCGGAAAAGCCTTGGATGAGTCGCCCCCATGCGCACACACTAACGGTGGACTACGCATCCAACTGCAGTTCCGTAGTTGCATCTGCGTATATATAGCAGAACATAAGACAACATAACACGCAATCGCAGTCACAGAAGTTTCTTAAAAAAAAAAAGCAGCTGAGATCCGTCACTTTTTTCACCTAATTCCAACTTATGATGAATGGAAACCTGCAAACTATCAAAGTTTACAATGATAATGCCCTAAAATAGTCCGATTACATCGGGAACAATGTTCTTCACAGAGCTATGAAATCCAGTTCACGCTTTTAGCTGATGCTATAAATGAAAAAGTTTAACAAAAGTTGAATGGGTAATAACGATGCAGACCTGGTTGAAGCGACGGAGGTGGAAATGGAAGTAGAGAGGGGGGACGATTGCAATAATGGCGAGAGAAATGAGTAGAAATCGAATGAGTTTCTTCCTCGAGAAAAGCAAATCGAATTTTCGCGGTAATAGGCTGCGTCTATGCAGGCGGAGCTGCCGCCGTTGCCGATTCCATCGCGGAATCACCATTGCCGTTTCTTCCACCTCCTTCGAGATCACCTACTGGCAATTACACGAACGCGGTTAATTCATTCCCACTGCCAAATTTAATTTAATTAGTTAAATACTCTTTTGGTTTTAACCGAAAAATATATGAAATGTAACTTTTGTGCTTTGGAAAATTTCTATCTGCATTTTAATCTTTTAAAAAATGCATTTTAATCTTTTAAAAAATAAAAAGGGTAAATAGTTTTCTTACTTTATTAAGTTTTATATTTTATTTAAGGATATTAATTTTTGTTATTCAATTTGATCATTTAACTTTTGAAATTCGATAAATTAATCTTTAACTTTTGAAAATTGAAACTGAAGACTTATTAAAAATCAGTTATATTATATGTTCTCGAAAGTCAAATGACAAATTTGTCAAATTTTAGAAGTTAAAGGATTAAAATCAAAATTGCTGGAGAGTTTTTAAATAAAAATGATGAAACTTAATAGACTAAAAAATATTTAGTCAAATTTTTTAGTCTTGTTAAGTCTATGATTTTGCTATGTCAGTCTCGCCACGGTAAATATTGATGTTAAGTCTATGATTTTGCTATGTTCGTCTCGCCATGGTAAATATTGAAATCTCATTGTTTTACAACAATTACTTAATTATGTTTTAAAGAGTTTCAACTTACTCGTTGGAATCTTCTCGATATCTAAATTTGTTGTTCAGTTAGGTTCCGCACTCCATATTGTCTAAATTTATCTGATGATTACTCTATGTCACATGGTGCTTATCTCAAAAATATCTCGCGCACCATGCGGCTAGCAGTCGATTCCTTCTACTACGTTTGCCTATCTGAACGCAGACATCAAACGGCTTCGGCTGTTGCGACGCAATTACACCTCTGAATGCTTTAGAGGCACATCAAAATGGATAGCTTGTTTTATTGATTGAAAGCAACAACGATTATACCATTTGAGATTGTGGAGATGGGGGGCCTCCAACAATTTTCTCATGACGCTTGTCCAACCACTTTTTTTGGTAGTGGAACACAATGATACCTGATTATCTTTTTTGATATTTGTGGATATAAGCACCTCGTTGACACCTTTTTTTTTTTTTTTACATAAAGGATGTGGAAGACGATCTCATGGGTTACGATCATCTAAAAAACAATCTGGCAGGTCTCTTCAACTCAAGAAAACGATATGGAGTTCGTTTATAAAGAAATGCAACAAGGTCACACTGAAGTCGTCTCTAACGACCTTCCTCATTTCTCCATCGCGGCCTGAAATAAAGTGACGGATAGAAGCAGGTGCGCCTGCACATGGCTCGCATGTATGACACATGTCACACATGCGTCGCCACGTGACCTCTATGCCCACAAACGATGTGAGTGGTGACGATTATATCTTCTACTAGAAAATAGCATCATAAAGAGGAGAAGTGCACAAAGAAACATGATCCCAAAATCTGAGAGAATAAGTTTGGAGGGAGAAATACGGTAAGGAACGACCTGAGCTCGCTAACTCAATTCATTTATTTATAAATTCACCTTTAAAAGTCATTTTGCACCCATAATGTAACATTTACAAAGTTTCTTAAGAGAAATAATCAATTCTACGTGCACTCTTAGAATTACATTAGCGTTGAATCATCTTTTGTCATAATTAACATATTTATTGCGTGTATTTAATTCTCCAAGTACAAGTGTCAAGTTGTGATTTTCATTTATAGTAACCACATTAGTAACACTTCCCACGTTATTTTTCCACACACATCACAATTTTACATTACTATTATAATCGTATTCTCAAATAAAGTAACGTGACATAACAAAAAATTAAATAAAAATGAAACCCACATCAAATATAAACGCTAAAAAATTACGAATTTCCATAGCAAATGTTGGGAACGGAAAAAATGCAAAATTTAACTGGATTAAATTACATATTTTTTGTTTAATACTAAAATGTAAATACACATTTTAATGAGACCAATTTGGGCTTTTTTTTTTTAAAAAAAAAAAAACGCCGCAGCAGTCTTTTCATGTTTCCAAAATTGCCCCTGGTTACTGTCCCGCCTAACCCGCACCGGAATTTTCCATCTCTTCCCTCCAAATCCACTTCCCTATATATAGTGGCTATCCGAATTTCAAATTTCTGAATCTCTCCCGACAACAGACAGAGAGATAGAATGTAAGCTTCGCCAATCATTTTCAAGGATTGAGAAATGGAGGAGTAATGGCGTTCGAGATTTGATTTATTTCATTCACACATATACATAACTACTGCTGTTATTCTGGATAGGTGAAAATGGAGGAGTTATTTCAGTACATGAAGACGCTCCGCTCTCAGATCAACGGTGCTTTACTCTTCCCTTCCTTAATAAATCAACTACTGAAAACGTTATTTGATGTTCGAAATCGATTGTATGATTATTCAGTATATTCTTATTAAACCTTGAGATAAAGGAGACAAATAGTTTTTGACGATAAGTAGCTGGATAGCTTTTCAGATGCTTGATTGAAGTTAATGTTCAATCCGTTAAAATGCAGATGTGGCGGATCAAGCTGCGAAAACATCAGTTGAAGAACATATGCAATCCGCCACTATTCAGAATCTTCAAACGGAGCTCGATTCAGGTTTTATGTTGGATATGGTTTTTTCCTTTTTGTATTTGCTGTTGCATTGGAAACAAATAGTGTCGATAATACTTTAATATTTATTATGGTGACGTTCGTTATCTTGTTTGGTAGCCTACTGTTTTTATTGCTTAATCTAAGAGATAAGACATGGATCTCGTCTGTTTTTAGGTATATCTTTTCGATAAAAGTTGCATGCATGGGTGTTGGTTTTGAAGTTGTTCTTATTCCTGGATAGTGCTTGTCATTTTTGCAATTTAGTTATTGTATTTTTCACATGTTCTCTAAAATAAAGTGCAGTGAAGAATGAAACTAAGCAAGTCAAGGAAGAAGCTGACCGTATGGCCAAAGAGAAGAGCCAGATCTGTTCACAGATTTTGGAAAAGCAGAGGAAAATTGCGGCTCTGGAGTCTGATTCTTATACCCGCTGTCAGGTACTAAGGTTTCGCTTACCAACATAAGGTTGATCAAACCTGATTCCTTTTCTATTGGTGACGGATGATGGTAATCCACATCTTGTTAATGATTTTGTGTTGTCTCATATGGTAACTTTCTAAAATGCATTAGAGATCTGATTGTTTAGAAGTAGAGTCCATTATCATGAAGTAGTTTAATTATGAGCCGTAAAGGTTTGTCATTGACTTAAACACCTCTGTGCCTCTATATAGTTAATCTTGCAGGCCATAATAAGATAATTATTTGGAATAACAACTTATCCTGGATACTACTAGTTGAATACTCGTTAGAATGTAGACACCCCAAAATCAAAAGTGATTGATTTCTTCTTGCACGTTTAGTTCTTATATACAAAGTGCGACGTAAAAGAATACATATATTCATTTCAGTTTAGCTAAATATCTATTGGAATTCCCAACAACAACAACAATAATAATTCCATTGAGATGCCGGCTGCACCAGGGGGGCCGGATGGTGTTGCATCTTTCAGTTTCATAGCATCTGCAAGAAAGACTCATTCTAGTCTTGTTTCCTCTTGACATGCAGACATTAGAGCTGATGCGACAAGAAAGATCAAGCCTGTCAGCGAGACTTGTGGACCAAAGGTAACATGCTAACAGGTGGATCATATATCAAGAACCGATGAAATTTCATCTAACAACGTGTTTGCCTCACATGACAGTGCGCATTATAAGAAGGTTAATGAGGATATCAGTGGACAACTAAAACAACAGCAGGTTTGAGATCTTCGTCTCCAATCATCCAGATTGTCATGCTGTATTTGTCACTTTTACTGAACTCATGTACAACTATGCAGGAGTGGGTTGAAGCTCAGAAGTTTGGCTCACAAACCAGAGAGAGCATAGTAATCTTTTTAAATAATTTTAAACTTCGTACCACAAGATATTGACAGTAAATTATGTCTACATGCTCTTGAGGACAGCATTATTATCTACAAGTGATGATGTGTGTTAATCCTAAAACTATGTTCGTTCCAAAATAAAATACTAATGTTTGGCATGTAAAAACCTTTTAATGAGTATTAGTTGTTCGTGACATGAAGCAGATGATAATGTCCTTTCTAAAATAGCCGATAAAGGACTTTACATCTTTATTACCACTAGATATATTATATTATTATTGGCCCTACAGTTTTAAGTGAGAGTATTATATTATGCCTCCTGCATATGCTTAACAAGGCACTTCTATGCTTTAAGCTTGTTATGTCACATCCACACAACAATGCCAAGTGTTATTGTTGCCCTGTAGTTCCAACTCTTGTAGGAACATTTTCGCCATCCATATCCTGAACGATTCTCCTCCTATACTGCATCAGTCTAATATATTGACATGTTCTAATTATGAGGATCATCTTTTGACCTATGGGTCAATTTTCCTGTTCTGGTTTTCTTCTATTGTTCGACTACCCATGAGAAAATTACGAGATTGTTGGAACGTCAATTATTTCGCTTTCTGTCTTATTTTCACTTTCATGATGGAGGCTATTGATGTGCAGGTAAGTGAGAAAGCACCTGGAACAAAAGGTATTATATACAAGATTCTGCTGTTTCCAATTATTCACACCATTTAATTGATGTAAACACTATTAAGCTAATTATGAAAACAACTATACTCTGTTTGAATGATGAAGATTTTACATTAACAAATACATGACAGCTGTAACCTTCACTTAATATTTCATGGTTGGCGATTTGGAAATGAATCTTGCAGTGAGGAAATATACTCTCTTTCTGATGAGTGACCTCATAATATGGGGAATCGGTTTACAGGGACAAAGATTGTCCACAGTGTTCAGAGATCTGCCATATAGCAATGCAGTCCCTTTTTTGGCATTTAGTGTTAAAAACGCTATTGTTTAGAGATTCTCTTAGTTCATATCTCATGCTCTTCATAGTAATCTTATAACTGACATGCATCAAATTTATTATCTGCTTATGTTAATTGCTCCAATTTCAAATAACAAAAGACTTGGGAAATTCCAGAGTTTCGTGATGACACGGATCTTCAAGCTGCTCAAGCAAGGTTCGATAAGATGGAACAACTAAATTCTAGTCTTGTTCTGGAGAATGCTAAGGTTTGTATATTCATCTTGTTATTGCATACTTACTGTTTTCCTATTTAACATGGGGGGAAAGCTGTGGATAGCAAAACATCAAACCATTGAAATGTATATAGTAGAGACAAGCTTCTGAAGTATATACTCAAGATATTCTGTTTTGATCCTTGCTCCAATTTGAGTGCCTTTTCCATATATCAAAGGGGGATTTTGTAACTTATTGACATTGTTTTCCGCTAAAGCACAAAGTGATGCGACTAACAAAATATCAGTTGTTGAGCGTGCAACAACAAAAGTATCATTTGACATTTTTTCACGACTATATTGGTGTTGCAGCTGCGACAGGCTGTTGAACTAGTAAAGACTAAAATGACCGACTTTCGGGTGAGTTTCAGCACTAATTCCTTATTTCAAGTCTACTCCTTCTATAAGGTTCTACATCTGATAACAATTCTGTCGGAATCCAGCCAGAACTTATGGAGATGGACGAGAAAAGATTGCAAGAGGGGCTTCAAGAACTGTTATCTTACAAAGCTACAGAAACTGAGCATTTGCAGTCTATGGAACACCAGATTATGAGCTTCAAGGTGGTTACTCTTTCTTTCTTTCGATTCTCACTCAAGTTGAACCAATAGTCGGCTAGCCATATGTGATCATAATGTGTTTAGCTTCTATATATTAGTGATTAGACAACACAATCCTTCGGAAACTGGCTTGATTTTTCTGCGGTGTTCGTATTATCATTTCTTCGACCTAATTTGAGGCTCTCTTTTATCTTCAGGAATATTCACACACAATTGTGTGCACTTGCGGCAAGGAATACACTGTTAAGCTGGATAAATGAGTTCTACAGGTGGCTAAGGAAAAACGGTACGCAATAGAAAAATTCATGGACATATCTCAATGCTTTTATATGAAATATATGTTTACAGAAGTGCCAATAAATAATAAAGATGCTAAATGTAGATTTATTCTGCTGTTAAATGCGATATGATAGTAAACATTATAAACTCCAATAGTTCTAAAAACGACAAAAGATACAGTGTTTCGACTAAGAATTCACATGATACCAAAACACCCCAAGGCTTTGGTGATGTCATGAACTTCAAATCCTTGCACTATAGCCGTTGTGCTGTCGGCAACTATGTCATCCTTTTTGCGGCCATACTCACTCTGTCCGTTCCTCTCGCTACTGTAAACAACAGAATCTTTCAGGATAACAGTCTTATGAAGACCTCCAAGCAACTCCTCATGGTCCGTGTCTCCTCTTTCGCCCGTAAACAGAATCACTTTGGACAGGTCTACACTGAACTTGACCGATAAATATCTGCCAAGTAAATTGTGTTAGTTATGAATATGAAACAACATTCAGCTTCAGTCGAAAAGAAAAGACTGACCTTAGGGCTTGGGCTCTCGATGCAGACAAAGGCACAACTTTCAAACTTGTTCCACCGTGCGTGTAGACCAGGTTGCACCGTAGGCCTCTCATGCGTAGTCTTTGTCTTAAAACATCGACCTTCTGAATCTGTCACATGCATAACAAAATTGATTTGTTGAATTCCAGTATTTTGTTAGATCATTAGCAGCAAAAGATCATAATGGTACCTTGGATCCTGGTTTGATACTGTACGAGTAGCATCGCGAGCTACAATGACTTAGCTGCAAATCATCATTCTCAGTTGTGTTCTCTATCTTGGCAAGCCTTGTCACCATTGATTTCACGTGTTCGCCCGGCCAACGGTACTCGATGTGGGATTCATAATCTTGATCTTCTTCCAAATCCCTCCAAGGATAGCACATTTCACCCCCACTACTACAAACCAATGCATCAAAATCTTGCAAACTACTTCCCACCATTTCCTTCGTCTCTCGTAAATTCATCCCTGTCAACAACACAAAGCCTATCTGTCCAGACTTCGATCCAGAAACCTGCATCACATTCTTGATTATCACCGGCAATGTCCCGTTTCTGTCATAACTGTCAACCGCCACCACATACAGCCACTGCCTTCTCCCGGGACAATAAATACTAACCGATTTTCCGTTGGACGCCGTTTTCTCCAACAGAATATCAATAATTCTCTGCTGACTGTTTGCTGCTGCTGCTTCAAGTTCACCAATGGCCTTCACATCCACATCAATGGAGAATTTCAAAGACAGGTCTTCAATGCCGCGGAGTGATTCGCTTAGTGGCTCCTCAGGAACCGGCATGACCGAGAGATGATTGGTCGGGTTGTGTGTTATGCAATGCTCGATGTACGAGAGGTAGCTACGGCAGTGCTCTGGCCATGAGAACTTGTGGATGTTTTGCAGGCCGTTTTTCCGGCAGTCTTGCCAGAGAGTCTTGTCAGCGACGAGCTTTAGAAGAGCGTCTGCGATGGCGTTATCGTCGTGCGGGTCGACGAGTAGACCATTGTTGAGTGCCTGATTCATAAATAGCTACTGTTAGATTACTTGCATTTGAGTTTGTATAGGCAAGGGTATAATAGTCCTAAAAGCTACCTTTAGGATGTCCACAGGACCACCGTTTTTTGTGGCAACAATGGGTAGTCCATAAGCTGCAGCCTACAGTAAACCATGGCTTTCAGCAAAGTTAATAACACTGTTCGTTAAAAGCTCGTTTGAAATATGCTCGGTTAAAGATAATAAAAAGCTTGAAAAATACTTTTACGTTGAATAAAATCTAAAGCTCGACTCGAGCTCGAGTTTGATAAGTAAAAAATCTAAAATGTCAAATTATTGAAGATCGTCTCGTGTTTGACTTGATTAAACTCAACTTGATCAATAACCAAACAAGCTCAAACGTAATATTAGAAGCTTGATAATACTTCAAACAAGCTTAAACAACTGTACATTTGGCTTGACTCGACTCATTTACGCTCTAATGTCCAAGTCTTAAGTCGAGAATGGTATGACATTAGTCTGTGGAAAGAAGCTAGCTATATAACTGACCTCTATGAGAGTGAGACCGAATGGTTCGACCAGAGCCGGATTGATGAAAACTCCTTTGGTTTTGGCAGCGAGACGATATATTTCAGGGACATCTGGCTGCTTATGATGCTTCGGATACGCGACTTGACCGTACAAATCATACTTGTCAATGAGCTTAAGCACTGTTGTAAGAACAGTCGAGCTGGCGTTGGACATCTCTTCGATGTTGTCTCTGTTACCAAGTATTAGCGTCTGCAGTTTTGAGATTTATTACATTACTCTACACTCCAACTGTGCCTTAGATAAACTGAAGGTGAAAAATGTAATACCAAATTTGCCAATTCTCTGAGAGGCTGGCATTCTCCAAAAGCCTTGAGTAGAGTGGTTACGTTTTTCTTTGGATCGGGGCGTGATAATGCTAGTATCATCGGCTTGTGTGGATTCGTGAAGAAACGCATGATCTACATTGGATACAGCATAAGTTCATGTGTGTGAACAAATGCGTAATCTGTGTATTTTGCGGTTAAAACAATCTAACCTCGGGCCATATCGGAGGTCTTGTCCGTTTATTGATCTTGTCAGTTCCTATCATCGATTTGAGATCCGTATTACTGTCCAACGACACTTGTTCTGCCACACTGCTGAAGTCCATTCCAGGCGGTATAACCTGGTTCAAACGAAACTCAGGTGTGTCATTTGTCACTGTCAGTTATTCACAGTTCGAATTTTATTCGAGATTAAGACATACCACCATCCTCGGCATGTATCTTCCAAGGCAGCTTACACCTCTCCTTCTCCTAACTCTTAGTTTCCTCTCCAACTGCACGTCGAATCCATCGTACAAACCCCACTGCTGTTCGATCTCTTGCCTAGTGCTCGTCACGATCATCTCAGCCGAATCAACTGCCAACTCCTCAGCTTCGATTCGCCTAATTATCTTGTAGGTAGAATCAATGTCCTCCCTAGATAGTCTCCCTTGTTTAAGCAATTGCTCTAACTTGTTCCTCCCTAGGGAATGCCCTGTCAGCACCATCGGCACATTTAAAACTGCCGATAACCGGGCCCCGACTTCCCCTCCGTCGGCATAGTGGCCGTGTATCACGTAAGGCCACACTGGTTTCGCACACTCCCCTATGGCTCTTGCCATGTTGACGATGTGACCAAGGGCCCCGTCTATGAATTCCGGTATGTAAGGCCACAGTGACTCTTTCGGAATATACCTGTTTATTGCTTGTCGTTTAGATTGTAAGTATATATATAAGAGTACAACAAGAATATTCTAGATAGATATCGTATGGACCTAGTCAATACTTTCCGTATTAGTAACTAATGTATTGAAATTTCATTTGTGTTTGTGTTACGTACTTGTCTGGAGGGCCACACGGGATCCGGACAATGTAGGCCCCACAGCTACCGAACCCATCAGACGGGCACGAAAGCATCTCAATGGGTTCGGCGTAGGTGGAGTCGACCTCCGGGGATGTGATTTGCCGCGTAAGAAGATCCACTCTATGAACACCTTCCGTGTTTGCTAGAGCTCGCGCTAGTTCCACAACGTATTTTACCTTCAATTTTAAATAAAATGATTCTAGTTTGTGGTAATATAGCATCAGTAATATCAGTAATAGTAGTAGCAGTAGCAGTAGCAGTAGTACCTGACCACCAGTGTCAGAGTCTCGACCAAGTTCCATGTTTTCGCCTCGTACCAAACCATGCATACTACATTAAAGCAAATTTAGCTCATTATGTCTTTGTCACATGAATCTTTTCATTTTCTGTCGAAAAATTACCTGATCAAAACGATGTATAGTTGACGAGATTCGTCGATTTGAGTATCGGAATGCATCGTTGCCATGTCCGGAACTGAGGCGATTCGATTCGACTCATCTTTCTCCTTCTCACCTTCAGAGAGCTCAGAGAGATCCTCTGCAGCGTCTCTTCGCCCCTTTTCTCTCTCAAATCTCCGTTTCACTAGCTTTTGCGCTGCATCCCATGCTATCTGCAAGTATAACAGAAAATCAAACCAAGCTACTCGACTCGAGATTGTTTATTAAAAATTAGTTTAAACTATGTTGGATTATAGATATCAAACAAGTTTGAACATACTTATACATTTCATAAAATCTAAAGTTGACTTAAGCTCGAATAAAAAATGGAAAATTTCCACCTGAATAAGGGAATTTTTGAAAATGTGGGGCTTGAATTTTAGGAGTTGTTAATTTGGAGTTTGAATTTTGAGTTTTTTCTTAATTAGGGGCCTATATTTTAAATTTTATCTCTATTCAAGGCTTATATCTTAAAAAATAATACATTATCCGATGAACAGAAGGTTCATTCAAAAATTTCAATATACTACGTATTGAAATTTTAATCTACTCAGTAATAAATTTTCCTGACATCAAATAATGTTTCTTACTTTTCAAAATGAAAGTCTTGAATTGAGAATAAAATTTAAAATTTAGGTTTCTAATTGAGAATAACTTAAAATTCAGGCCCCTAATTGAAATATTTTCCAAAATTCTGTTGTTTAAAACCATTAGAATGAGTGCAAAACTGTCAAACTACTAAGAAACTGTCAAATTACTCGACCTCGATTAATAATCACACGAGCTCAAACACAATAATAGAAGCTCGATAATATTTCAAGTTTGAACAACAGTACGTTCAGCTCGACTCAACTCACCTGTTTCTTCCTGCGCGCGAGATGCCAAATGCGCCAGCACATATTCTCGAGCCGGTTATTCCGCTGCCGCGAATTCCTCGTCGCAATCACCTTAATCCACGTCCTATGAAGATCAGCTTCATCGAATCCATTAACGACTTCTTCGACAAAGTATTTGGTCGGACAGAAAGCCTTGTCATGTTTTCGTCTTTCAAACTTCAACATCTCATCGTCTAGCCTCTTCACTGCGTTGTTGCTGCTGTTGTTGTTACTCTTCGTCTCTGAGACGACGCAGTTGCTGTTCGTTTTCGCAGTTCCGACGTCGAGTATGGCCTCTAAGTAGCCATTCAGCCACTCATTTTCTCCCATATTCACCATTTCTGGTGATGCTTCAGTTGGTGTTAGTTAACATTTTATAAAGAAGAACAATCAATAGTCTGCCACTTTTTCAGAATAAGATGCAATGACACTTTTCTCTTCACTTTGGGTATATGCCTACATGCTTCTCCCCCTCGCTGGTAGCTGTAAACGAGTCGAGTTGAACTGAACATACTTTTCATTCTTCTTTCCAATATTATAAAGGTTCTAATATTATATTTGAGCTTGTTTGATTATTAATTGAATCGAGCTGAAGACGAGTCGAGCTAGACTAGCTTAACATATTTATACTTGTTTTAACATTTTTCTATTTATAGAGTTCGAGTTGAACTTTAGATTTTACAAAAAATAAAAGCATGTTCAAGTTTATTTTATATCTTTAGTTGAACATGGTTCAAACATGCTTTTAACAAACAATTTTCATAGATAGCTTGGTTTAAGTTCCGTCTACTTTACTTGCTTGCATGGGATTTCTCCACCCGTCCTAATCATCTATTTCAAAGTGTATATTCCACATATTGTGAAAGTGACACATGTCCCATAACTTTTTAAATTAAAAAAATCAAATCATGAAACATGTGTAACTCCATGGTGCGTTGAACACAAAGTAACTACGTATTTTGTAACAGATGATTTCGACCGTTTCTCAACCCTTCTCTATATTAATTACTAAAAGGTTCAGTCTCATAAATAATAAAAAAATAAAATAAAACATTTGGCATGCTTGATATAGAATCAAATGTGCCTAAATGATTATAATATATTTCAAGAATCAATACTCAAGTCTTATTTCTTTAAATACTTTATTGCATCAATGGTGTAGGTTGATTTAGTTTCAACTACTTTTATTAGTCAAAATCATCCTACTTTTTTCTACCGCAAAAAATCAAAATTAATAGAAAATATTTATTCTTAAGATAAAAATAGTTTTGATGGACATTACTAATTATGGAGAAAAAAGAACAATTTCTCTTTCATGTCCAATTTTTCTATTACAAGAATCTAAAGTGCAATTTGAATAGAATAAATAATAGTGTAATGCTTCGAATTTTGGCAGAGATGCCATCAGCATATTGTTCATATCTTAAGTAGGAAGAAATAAGTACCATTGTTTTAATAATGGATATCCCATTACCTACACGTAAACGGGTTGAATCCATCGCCCTAGTCGATTTCGGGCTAACCGGTAAACTAATTTTGAATAGTTTGGAATTAGAGGTGATTATTTGGACAGTTCGACTCGATCCTAGTCATCTTACCAATGTCATATTTAGATTGGATCGAGCCGACTAAAAATTTACCGGCCCCAAAATTAATCAACCTAGCACATCTCATGTAATATACTAAGATATTAGATCAGTTTGTGGCCGTTGGACGCCCATTAGGTCGATCTATCGAGCTCAATAGTACTTTGGATCAAAATTTGTATGCTCAAGTCCATCTAAAATATCGGATGGACCATTCAACAGATCAGAACAATTTTTACCAGCTCTAGTAAAATATTGTGGACATCCCTAACCTTGTTGCTTTTCGCACTAAACGGACCATTGTTTGTCCAGGGGTCCATAGTTGAATTACATAATTTCTCTATTCTAAAAGTCTCCGTCTGCTTTTGATTATATCTCGTTCACGCGCTAGACCCGTCTAACCCTACTTAGACTCGATACCCCATCTAGTATCTAAATGGTTCTTGGTTGTCTATGTTTTTTTTCTCGACTCCTCTTCGACTAACTATATTTAAACTTGATTAAGTCCGTCTAGACCCCAAGTAGGTACTAAACACCTAGATCCTATTATATCGTCCAACTAGCGTATGTCGTTTTTTAGAACATTATATATGTTTCAATCAAATCTATTTATATAAATTCTAAAAGTTTTACCGCATTAAAGTTTCCTTACAATTTTTTCGAGCTAATACTATAATTTTTCGGCCTAGAGTCACCTGCCGCGGCCTTTTTAACATCTACACTTATGAGGTGTATGCAGTAACGATGTGGATTGAATATTTAAAAATATTCAGATTCATATCAAACTCAATTATTTAAGAAATGAGTATCCAATCAATCCAAAAATAAAAAACTGTAAAGTACAATTATTATTTTTCTAGAGACCGTTCGACTCAAATTTAACGGAACAATTCAATTCAATTTAATTTAATACCGTTCGAAACTTATTCCGCTCAGATTTCAGTCCGATTCAATATCTCCATGCACATCCCTACTTAAAATTATAATATATCATTGGTAATGAAATTCAAAAATACGCTGGCAATATATATTAAAGATTAATGAATCCTACACCATAGAATTAACGTTGGAAACATGAAGAAATAATTCAACATATTCTTGCAGCATCTAATTCCCCGCAACACTTATTTGCTCCGCCTTTTCAGCAAAATAATTCAATTAATTAATAAAATCAAAGATTTATGGCTTCCGAGCATCAAAGAACAAAGGAATCCATCGACGATTAAGCCTACTTACAAAGGATATTTTGTCGAATATCACAATCTGAATCAACCCCCACTGTTGATGCCGGGATGAACTGAGCCAAACCGAGTTTCTTTCAATTTTTTTCACTTTAATGGCTCGGGAATTTATTCAAATCTAACAAATCATCTATTTGTGTACACACAGAAGTCGTCAGATGCTAATCAGACAGTAAATTGAGGCCTAGCTACTAGTCGAAGTCTAGACGAGACTGAGGAGCATAGGAGTTCTTACTTCTTAGGAAGAAATCGGGAAAAGAATACGGCTACTAAAAAGCCTAACATCTAGACAAGAGTTCATCGAAAATTTTGCAACAGAGCTTGTATTATGTGGCCCTATTACATTGTTTTCGAGGCTAAGCAGTCAGAAAAGATGCAACCAAATCAATAGAGGTGACTATTGGGCTGCCCGTCCTAGCCCATCCGGCCAATGCCATAGCTCGCAAATTCTATCAAGCCAAAGTTGGTGAGCTCGGTCCAACTCATCCCCTAAATACACTAAATAAGCGGACCCACCAATCTGTTGGGCCACTAGTCCATAGAATCAAGCTTACTGGGCTCAATGATATTTCAGACTAAGATTCCTGCGACCAGCCACCTCTAGAAATCACTAATCACAAAGTGCAGAAATAAATTCAATTGATTCAAGCTACAACACAAGACAACACCACCAAAACTGGTCCCAAAAATAAGAATTTTAGTAGCTATACAAAGCTAATGAAATAACAACACAGTAGGATCCTTATTCCATTCACATCATTGTTTTTAAGCAGACACTGTGACACACCACAAATGAGACGCCATAAATATGGCATGAGAACTGCGGACGACTCACCTGCATTTCTTACAACCGCAAGCATGCGTGCATGTGCCTTTATACCTGGGGAGCAAGAAAATATTACCAACTACAGCCGAGTAAAATGCACATTAAGCTCGTAAACTTCAGTTTTGATTCCACTAGAAGTCTTGAATTTTGGAAATGGTCACCGGCCTAAATTTTAAGTTTTTCTCAATTAGGAGCCTAGATTTTGAATTTTATTCTCAATCCAGAGATTTCGCCTTGAAAAATAACACATTATCCGATGTGCGGAAGGTTTAGTACAATATAAAAAAGATTAATATAATTCATACTGAAATTTTCAATCTACTTCATACCAAATCTTCAGTACATTGGATAATGTATCCTATTTTTCAAGGCGTAAGTCTTGAATTGAGAGAAAAAAAATTCAAAATTTAGGAAACTCTATATTCAAGTCCTAAATTGAGAACCTCCAAAATTCAGGCCCCTAATTGAGACATTTTCCAAAATTCAAGACTTCAACTGAAATTTTCCCATTTTGAGACCTTGTTTTTCAATCTACTCCAAACTATATCTCCCGTACATTGGATAATCTTTCCTATTTTTCAAGATGTATGCCTTAAATTGAGAATAAAATTCAAAATTTAGGCCCTTAGCTGAGCAAAACTCAAAATTGACGCTCTGAATAGAGAACATCCAAAATTCAGGCCTTTAATTAAGAAATTTTTCAAGATTCAGGGCTTCAACTGAAATTTTCCCATTTACGGACCATGCTTTTCAGTGGAGGGGAACTATCTTCTTCAAAATAGCAGACTTCTTCTTCTTTAAGCATCAAATAAAGTAGAAGTCGATCTGTCAAACTTTGGTGAACAAAATGGCAAACTAAAACGTACAAATTAATTGTCAAAATCAACCTGTTAACTAACTTTGAAATAGCAAGTGAAGGGTTCTGATGCACAAAGAGAATCACATAAACAAACTAACCTTAAATGCTTATTTTCTGCTGGTCTTGTCAAGAACTTCAATGTATCTCTTATGGACCCCGCACTGCTCAACAAGATGTCTTGCAAGATCATCGATTACGCCACCTTGGACTAGAACCTCGAGCCCCTTCTTACCTAGTTTGTACACACAAAAAGAAATTATTAGATATGACAAATAGAAACAACACCAGTTCGAGTAATACAACAAAACGCAGGAAAAGTGTGCCAATTCAATTATTGCAATGAATAAGTAATATTCTAGAAGATCTTTGCATGGGAAAACGCTACTGTGTCGGCATATAAAAAAGGACAAATAAATCAGCAAAAAACTAAGTTTCACCTGTTGAGATGGTAGGAAATAACAATGCAAAAACTTTATTATCAAACTTTACCATAGGCGTGGCTTCTATATAACTCACGACATTGGTCAGAATATTTAAAATCAAAATAGCAAGAATTTGAGGTAACTTTTTTACGCTCGCTGCATAAAATGTCTCACTCTAATCAACTAATTCTTGCTTCCAATATATTTCCCAGTTCCCAACTAATTGAAGATTTTGATAGGCACCGAACAAGTATGGTAATCCAGAATTTGTTGCCATTGACTGACTAATGAAAATCAACTCAACAGGATCAGTAGTATATGGAATGCATAAGTTCATAAACACACATGGATACAATGTATATTGTAAAAAAATATGACTAAAAGCTCAAGCACAAGAGATTATACGGAGGTGTACAGAGTACAGGTATTAAAACAGAAGGAACATGGAAATATAAGGATAAAAAATATATTTTTGTGTGTGTTGTGTGTTGTACATGCTGTTCATGCATATCACAAAAAATATTTAAATCTTCCTCTAAAATTTTGAGATAATTTAGTTTTACTTGTGACTAAATTAAGTAGATACTATGCGAATGGGAATGTGATAGGTTTAAATCATCGGCACAGTTGTTCCTGTCACACAAATGACGTGCTGAAAAGAAGAGCAACACTGCATCGCCATTCGCCATTGCGGATTAGGTAGTTGCCCATATCCTTCTCAGTTATTTATACTTACTTCATGGAGAAACTAGCACTCCACATATAGCCATGTCATGATTATGAAACGCGGCATTAACCACCGCAATTTCCTATTCTAATATCACTACAAGAATCGAATGTATGCACCACTTATTTTAACAGTTATACCAGAAAAGCATCTCAAGCTTAATATTGCCAAGAGCGGCCACCAAAATTATGTATTAATGAAACAATACACAGGTTGTATTAGTACCACAACTTCACAGTACATACCAAGGACACACACACACACACACAACAACCATGCACAGAAAGAGAAGGTGAGAATCGACAAAATGGCACACTAGGATCAAGCCATACCAGGAAGTTCTGCTACCGTTGTACTACAAGCAAACTTCTTCTGCAGCTCTGAAGCTAACGCCTCTGGATCTATCAAATAAGACTCAACACCAGATAGTTTTGTAACCTTTTTGTTTCCTTGTCTTCGCTCTGTAACTATTTGGATTGGCTTAAGCCCACCTTTCCGATAAACAGTTTCACCTCCTCTTGTCACTCCGTGATGAGCCTGCATTCTGTTGATAAAAGTTTGCGCTAAATCCTTCTTGTGAATTTGAGATGGATACATTGTGCCCTTTTTTATAGCACCCTTGAACAAAGCATCGCACAAAGTAGCATCTAAGACTACGATGGACTTGTCTGCTTCTTTAACTAGCTTTTCCTGCTCAACGTATCCAAAGACAATTTGAGAAACCTCTGAAGCAGTATACAGTTTCCCAGTATCTGCTCCAACAGCAGCAAATATAGAGTTGACATGTGTACTTGGCTTATAAACCTCCACAACATCAAGAAATTTATGCGACTGCCCTTCACTGTCCGCACTTTTTGCGGATTGTTCATTCTTATCCACTTTCTTCTTCTCTGGCTTGAAAGATGTGTAGTCCAAGTGGTTGCGGTTAATCGAGACTAATGTCACCTCCTTTTTATGTTTGTCTTCTTTAACGGAAATCTGGTATGTAAAATGTACAGGAAACAATATCAAGGAACCAATCCATATGACAAGCAAATACTAATGGCATTATATTACAATAAAATAGTAACATGGCAACAGAAAGAAGCAGAGCTTGAAAAGCAACTAGGCCAAACAAATAGTTCCTGAGTTAATCCCAAGACTTAACCATCAGAAAAACGAAAAAGACTTGACCAATTTTAAAATGATTCGTGGTCTAGCTGACAAAAATGGGACTTGCATATCCAGTCGATGGAAAAAGAAATTAAACTGACCAGCCCACTAGTTGCTTTAGACTGCAACCACTTGGACAGCTTCTTGTGAGAAGATTTCTTTATGTCTAACGTAACACCAGAAGGCCGACAAGGTAGCACATGGCCAGACCTGTAATAGCACAAACAACGTCGGTTTGGACATCAAACATGAAGAAGATTCAATGAAAGAAAAGGATAAAATAATGGAAAAGATAAAAGAAAAGAACAATATTAAACTGAAGTAAGATAAATTTGACCATAGTCAAGTATGAAATGAAATGCAATTACCATAATATACTTCCTAGCATGGGAAGATCTTTATCCTTGATGGTTGTATGCAAGGCTTGCAAGAGGCACTTATCCAATAGCGAATCTACATCCTCAACAGACAATGCATGCTGGTCATCCACATGACACTCACTGCCTGATGCATTTTCCGTAACCTGCAAATCGGCCATGGCAGTGGTTATTTGTTCACTAACTTCATTTGCCGCAGCGGGCTCGCCCTTGGTAGCAGAATCAAGAATAGAGACAGCTCCATCTGTAGCAGCAGCTTCTCCCGTATGATCATTGCTGACGGCATTCATCTGGCCAAGAGAGGAATCATTTTCACATGAATCAGGTGCCTGGCCAGTAGAAAACAGGGCAGGGTCCTCGACCACAGCATCTTGGTAAAATCCAGCATTTGGAACATAACAGTTTTCAGCCGACCCCCTGGAAAAAATAATAAATATACAAATAAAGAAACAGAGAATGATTACTAAAACAAAGTAAAAGTTGTCATATATTTCGATTTAATGGAAAATTGCATTTCTAGACAAAGTTCCAGGCTGCTTTTACCAGAGGGTATCAGAGTAGTAATGATTTATTTTTAACGCCTTTCCCCGCAATCCTGCCTTCAATGCCTCTGTGCTACTCATGGTGGTAGTGCCTACCTATGTATAGAAATTTTGCAATATATTGATTAGCAGACCTTGTGAAGATTTAATCTTGCTAAATGACATCTATATATTACTTACAGCTATTGGAGCTGAATTGCCAGGAACTTTGACAGCCCATGGCTCACCAGCAGAAAACGACGGAAGACCTTCCGCAGGAATTCGGATGCCAGGAAACATCAAGTCAGCCCCACCAAGCATGAAACGAGAAACCTCGCCCCCTTTCAGCATGAAAGAAGGCAAAAGATCCGGAACCTTCCACAAAGCATAAACTGCCATGGAAATAGGACGGAAAACTCATGTTGCTATTTCATGAAAAGCCGGGAGGGAGCACGGATTTCTATAGATTAGTTCATGAAGATAGATATTGATGAAGTCAATAGAAGCCAGAAGGATCTTCACATATTTTACATGGAAGACATTACATTTTCGCTATAGAAGCACAATATTAGCAGCATCTTGGAGCTTGACTCTAAATTCATAGGTGATACTACTTTTCAGATCACTCATAAGAATATGTGATAAATCTAGTTTGATGGCTGGCCCATAATGATTCCCTCGTGTCTATCCCATTCGTTCAAGACGATTTCTAGGCTCAGAGGAAAGTCTGCAATAAGAAAGAGGGACCCACCATGGATTTTTTTCCCCAAAAGTGGATTCACTATTATTACATCCAACTTGGAGGCAAACTACTCTAATTTGCATTTAAGAAAATCTTAATTGACTTCATCATGCTCCCATTTAATTTTTTTTTAATCTTTGAAATATCAGTCTAGACCAGCTAAAAATAATTCAGATGATCCTCATGGGTTTGCCAGTGATAGTTGCCTCTTGATCAAGACCTGCGTAACTTCAGAGATGATTAACACTTATTGGTAGCCAACTTCAGTTCGTGTTAGTCATCTACGATCACCAGAGCCAACTGGCTAATCGTCCCGAAAAAAGAACTTGCCACGTGAGTTAATCCAGAAATTTCCAAATCTGATAGTGTGATACGTGGCTCCGAGGTAACTATTCAGCTCTATCTACAGAAATTTAAAACACGTGTACCTAAATAATTCGCAAAAAACAAAAAATGAATGTAGATATGCAAAGAGACAAATAACAATAACTCACAGAAGCAGGAAAAATATACGTATTAATTAGTATACAAGACATACACCCTAGCATATCATTACCTGTAGGGAATATTTCGGAGCCTCGTCCATCAACATCAAAGAACATGGGACAGTCACCTTCTATGCCATATACAAGAACTCGGTTTGGATACTTCGATACACTTATTTCTACCTGAAGACACAATTCATTATGTCAATAATATAAGCTAAACTAGCACTCAAGGATGTACAAAACCAAAAAATTCATCAGAAAAGCAGATAGTTAGCTCATCGGCTTAGTTTTCCATCTTTCTCATCATAACAATCATCACAGCTCAATAACTCAGCTACCAACACACACACACGAATTCAGGGCAGTTTTTGACGAGATATAGTGATTTATATGGTTCAAACTATCAAAATCCAGTTCCCGACTGAACAAACAAATAGCCTATCCAGCAAATTCATCGTCGATAGCAGAGGTAACTTCTTTACAATTCCAGATTCAGCATTTCTAACTGACATTCAAACAATCACTACCTACATTAGACATATGAAAGCAATCACACAACCAAACCGAAATGAGAATCAATGCTTCGAAGATGTATACAATTCAATCAGCCACCAAAACAAATAAATCAAAATTTATTAGTTGCAGAGCATAGATATACCTTCGGCGGCAGTAAAACATCGATATCAGCATCAGAAACACTGGGAAATCGCTCTCTGATAGCGCGTTTCAGCTTCTTCCGGTCGGCGCCTGATAGTCGCTGTTGTGATTTCGCCTCCACTGCCTTCTTGAACATTCTCCCCGAATCTTCTAGCGCTTTTTCTCCCCTTTTTGGAAATAGATTCTCTGAGCTTCAATGGTGGTCTGTAAACCCCTGTGGCGGTGCACAAACTGATATTTATACCCACGCTTTTGCCCAATATCTCGTAAACACACGTCGGACATCGCATGCCTTTTTTCCTTTTTCTTTTTTTTAATAAATCTGAAAAACAGCTGACATTTTTCGTCTAAATAGTACCTTAACTGGCCCGTACACTCAAATGTGTCGTAGACCATAATGAGACGAGTCGAGTCGAGTCGAGTCGAAAAATAATATCATATGTTTAATCGGATTAAGTTGGAGGAGAATTTCATTAGCCCAAAATTTATTAAGTAAAGCTCGGCCCACTCATCCTTTTATAAGACCAGAATTTCATTAACCCAAAATTTAGTTAGTAAAGTCCGGCCCACTCATTCCTTTATAAACTGCGATATACTATTATTTTTTGCTTACACTATGATCCGTCGTATTTTTAACCCATTAAGTCGAGCCAAATGATATTTCAGACAAAGAATTATATGAACTTGCTCACCTAGATCAATAAGCATCAAATGAAGTCATTTGGTCATTTTTGTCTGCATCAATCAAGTAGAGTCGGCAAAATTGTTCGGCTAATGGGCAGACTTAGTCTACCCGACATTTTAAATGAATTTTACTATAAAAATGCAGGCAAAAACAAAGCAAATTTGATGGACTCTGACGGACCACGAATCTGTCAGAAAATCTTATAAAATTAAGAGATGGCCTGAGCTTTTTGGTATGATAGAATTTGAGACAACCCAACCCAGCACAATGTATAATATTTGCCCGATAGCTAGGCCGAGCTAACTGAATTGCCGGCTCCAAATCAAGTATTGGTGAAACTTGTGGTTTCTTACAAATACTTCGGATTTTCTATCATTCTGTCAAAATAAGAAAGCATTATTTATATTAAGCTTAAAAACAATTATAATAAATTAATTTATATCATTATTGAAACAAAACAAATATCCGGAAAACACTCAAATCTACTCCTTTTGAGCTGAATCCAAAATTGCATTTTTAAAGCTTCGGCAAACACTGCCATAGACATGACATTGTGCAATTTTATTCAAACAAAATAATAAAATCCAACATCACAATGTCGGTGGAGAATTGCTGCAGCGGTAGAGACAAGTGCATGTATTAGTTTTGTAATTGCATAAGACGCGATAAAGGCCTGTAAATGCACGGCAATCGGAGCACGCGCCTAATCCCGTGTTCTACACGTGCTAAAAAAACGAAAGCTGCAGTCTTCCGCCGCATCCACCATCATCAAGCCTCCCTCGTCCGCACAGAACAATTAGATGAACATTACATGTCAAGTAGGTTTCAAACTTAGTAGAACTTGAAATTAGTGAACTCACGTCATCCCATCCTCTAAAATACACTAATATTATTGCGTCGAACATCTAGGCATGATGATATATTGAACCAGAAACGTATGGTCCAACCCGTGAAAGATATCACACGGAGCCTTATGCTTATGATCTTGAACGTTGTGACATTTGCGATATATTACATGACCTTGGAGATGTGTACGCTAATTTTACAAAAAAAAAATTTATTTAAGGATATTTTGACCTTTTTAGGAAAAATAACCAACTTATTATTATAAAATGACTAAAAAGCATATAATCCCATAGTAGTTAGATAAAATGTCCGTTAAAGTTAGAGATGGTGAGAAAATCACTTTTACGTTGATTTACATAAATAGTAAAAGTTGAATTGTTTGAAGAAAAAAAGTTAAATTAAAATTGTATTTTCAAGAATACAAGAAGCGGAAAAGAGCGTACGATTACTTTATAACTTGCTTCTAACTTTTACTTAAAATAAGCTAAATTATTAATAGAGGCATTGTCCAAAACAATAGAAAGAACAGAAAAAGAAAAGGAAGACATAATGATTTTAAAAACGAATTCTTTTACCCTACTTCGTAATAATACCAGAACTTTTTTATCATACTTCGTAAATAATACCCGAATAAATTATACAAACCAGAAATAAGAAAGCATAGAGCAACCAGAAACAAATTTTATGCTGAAAGGACTTTTTTCATCTTGCTTGGGAAGAGAAGTGTATTTTTTTATTTTATTTTTTATCTTTTTATTTTTGAAGACAAGTGTGGTGAATGGTCAAAACATTGCACAATTTTCTATTTATATAGGCATAAGTGAACCTCGAATTTCATTATTTAATTTAATTTAATAAACACTATATTCACTGGATTTATAAATATACATATTTAATTATTAAGATATTGAAATCTTTTCTAAATAAATACTGTTGCGATGACTTATTATATATTTTCCTTTTTAATATCACTCGATTGACAATTGTTTGCACTATTGCTATACACATCTAATTTTTTTTTTTTTTTTTGGAGAACCTATACACATCTAATTAATAAGATACTGAAATAATATTACTCGATTTATAAATATACATATAAAAAAAAAGATATTGAAATTATTTCGTGGTACTATTAATTTGCATAAACAATCAAGTTTCTTTCAATATTATTCTTGGCTCGGTTCCTGACAAATCTCCTTAAATTTTTAAAATTCTTATTATCTTAACCAATTACTATAGTGACACACTCCGTGTAATGTACGACATTGGTTCAATAATACGTGGGAGATCTTTTTAATTAGGGACGTTTCGTACCCTTTTTAAAATATTTTAGTGATCTTATATTTAGTGAAAAGTACTTACCTGATTAATTATTCTCTATTAATGGAACAATATCTTATAGAGAATCACAATCGAAATAAAAAGTAGGAAAAGTTAATCGGAATGGAGGAAATATATAAGACGAAAAATGGAGGATTATTGTCAAATGAAGTAACTATACATTAATAAACAACGTTTAAAATGAAGTACCATCCTTGTGAAACGAAATTTTATAGTATACCATCTAATTAAACTCTAATTAAATTTATGCCATATTTTAATCGGGTCAAATTCGAGTCGATACCCACTTAATTACACCAACTTTCCAACAAGTTCTTTTGTTTGTTCTTTTTTGCATTGTACCACTTTTAATTAAACCAACTCTTCAACAAGTTTTTTGTTAGTTCAATTTTGCATTTATCCTCTTTTATGTTCTTGTAAGCCTCTTGGTCGCAATTGGATGTTTTTTTCTTTTTTTAATTATTTGTTTAGTTTTTTCTATTTTATTTGTTAATTTTTACGTTTTAGAATAATTAATTAAACTTAGATCTACGTGGAAAAACTACTTTTAAGCAAATGTAGGTATTATTTGCAAAAAGTAGAAGTTATATTGTTTAGAAAAAAATAATTTTAGTTAGATAGCGTATCTAAAAGAATAAACGCAGAATATAGTATGTGAAAACATGCTTCACTTAAAATTGATAAGTTATTTTATATCACCGTTAAAGCAAAAACAAATATAAAAGACCACTCAAATCTATTATTCTTAAGCTAAAAGTTCAAAATCGCTTTTCTAAAGCTTTGGCAAACACTGCCATAGATTCAAATAAAACAATAATATCCGATATCAAGATGCTGGTGGAGTACCGCTGCAGCGGTAGAGACAAGTGCATGTATTAGTATTATAGTCGCAGAAGACGCGATACAGGCCTGGATATGTAGCGCAACTGGAGCATGCACTTAATCCTGTGGTTTTGCATGTGCTAGCAAAACGGAAGCTGCAGTTTTCTCCATTCACCATCATCAAACCTCCCTCATCTGCACACAACAAATCAAACGAACATTATATGTCAAAATTGATTCAATTCGACCCAATTGAATTAGTGAGATATATTGTACATGACGTTCCTTATGTATATGCTAGCTATTAAGAGTATCGGACCAAAAAACAACTAATTTATTAGCCAATCGTTTGGCTCAATAAACAAAACAGAAAAAAGTAAAGAGGAAAAAGGAAGACATAATAATATTGAAAACGGCTTTTTCTACCCTACTTCGTAAATAATACCCGAATAAATTATACGAACCTGAAATGAGAAAGCATAGAGCAACCAAAAACAAAATTTTTGCAGAAAGAACTTTTGTCATTTTGCCTACGAAAACAAGTGTAAATTTTTTTTTTTTTATGTTTTCTTTTTTTTTGAGATAGGAAAACAAGTCTAGTTAATGGTTTATATAGACATAAGTGAATATTGACTTACCTTTTTAATTTCATTATTTAATTAACACAATATTCACTCGATTTATAAAATATGCATATTTAATTAATACGATATTGAAGTTGTTTCTATATATTAGGTGACTTATATTATATCATATATTTTTTCTTTTTAGTGAGTACAATTAAGGGAAATAAAATCAGAAATTGATATTTTCTCAAACTAAATAGACATGCTTAATTGTGTATGTGTGTGGATGATATATACGTCTTCCATCCCAGTTAATTTTGCACATACATATGAAGGGACACGTATATTAAAGAAAATTTATTTTTTGTTTTTTAGTTGACTTTTTAAATGTGGAGATATTGAGAGTGTGCAAAATTGTGCGAGATGGACCAAATTTTTTTTTACAAGATTAGGTGGGACGGAGAAAGTATTTAATTAATAGTCCTTCAGATTCTAATTAAATTTGAGAAATTATTTTATTGCCAATTTCTGTACTTTTAACATAAAAAAATCATTATTCTTCTAATATTATTTTTAGCTATGTTCCTAGCAGATCTCCCTATTATTTTAAGTTTTCTTATTATCTTAATCAATTATTATGATTTATAAATTTATATGAAAAATATTAAATAAATTTTAGTACCTTAAAAAGATAATGCTTCTTTTATCTATATATTTGTGGTGTGTTTTCCCTATTACTTAGTGGTACTTTCCTATACACTAGTTATTTAATTTTCAAGTTATAATTGGTAAACGGGATTAAAGAAAAAATGACAAAAACTTATGTGCCTCAGATGGACGTCCTAAAACCCGAGCGCGACCACCCGATATATATTTTTCTTTAATTTTATACGTTGCATTTTATAAATTATAATCAACACGCACCTTTAGATCATTAGGTGGTGATCACCTAATGATTATGCTCTATAAATTGAGCTCTATCAACTTTATATATATGTATGCTCCTCAAATTTACGGATTTGCAGGGGGCCTCAGGCCCTAGCTGTACTTCCTCGACCAAGATTGCTTATTTTCAAATGGAGCCGTTACTGTTGTTTTCAAATACGCTCTTTGAAGGACAATTTATGTGGATATCGTAGGTACTGGAATAAAAAATAGATAGTATGTTTTATTAAAATTATATTTTCCTTATAATGAAAGTTCAACGTTTGGATTGCATGCCTATTTCAATAAAATAGTTAAAGATAAAAATAATAGAACTTATAACCACATATTTAATTTCTGATTTTATCAAATAACTTTAGAAAATTAATTTTTAACATCCAATCCTTTATATATACACATTAATGTTCATTGCATTAAAATGGTGTTTTATAATTAGTACCAATCTTTTAAGTAATAATAATATATAAAAAGAAAAATGGAGGATTATTTCAAATGAAGTATTTATGTACTTGGCCATTCAATTGTTTTTACAATCTACATTTTTATTGATTTTTTATTGCACCGTACTCTCATTACTATTATTCGTACCCTCTCGTCTATATCTCAGTTGATAGAGGATTTGTAATATAGATCAGTGACTAGGGATCGATTCCCACCAATTCCACCTCGATCAGAATTTATACTAAAAAAAATTAAGAGTATATATAACAAAACGTTCCTTTATAATAATAAGCATATAAAATAACAATACCAAACGCAAATAATTAGTTTCCTTGTTATAAATCAAAGTTCTTTTTGTCATTTTTATTTATAACATAACTATCAAATTTTATTAAATATATGTTGGAATTTGTCCATAAACACCATTGAAAAATCTTTGAGCTCCTTTAATTTTAGAAATTTATGCCATATTTTAATCGATTCAAACTCGAGTTGATATCCACTTAATTAAACCAATTTTCCAAAAATTGTTTTTGTTTGTTATTTTTTGCATTGATTTATTTTATGTTCTTGTAGTCGCATATTCGTTACCCATCTGCATGGAGACATGTATTCATAACATAGAGAGTGTTTGCGATTGACTACGTTTAAGAATAATCAATTAAATTAGATATTGTGAAAAATTTACTTTTAAGTTAAAGTAGGTAGTATGTAAAACAATAGAAAACGTAAAAGTTGTGTTGTTTAGAGAAATATATAATTTTAATTAGATAGTGTACCTATAAGAAAATAAGCGGAATAAAGTATGTAAAAACATGCTTCCTTTAAAATAAATAAGCCACTTTATATCACTATGCAGCAAAAACAAACATAAAAAACACTCAAAGCTATTATTCTTAAGCTAAAAGTTCAAAATCGCTTCTCTAAAGCTTTGGCAAACACTGCCATAGACATGCAATTTAATTTAAATAAAATGATAAAATCTATCAAGATGCTGGTGGAGAACTGCTGCAGCGGTAGAGACAAGTGCATGTATTAGTATTGTAGTCGCAGAAGACGCGATATAAGCCTGGATATGTACTGCAACTGGAGCATGCACCTAATCCTGTGGTTTTGCACGTGCTAGCAAAACGGAAGCTGCAGTTTTCTGCATCCACCATCATCAAGCCTCCCTCATCTGCACACAACAAATCGGACGAACAATATATGTTAAGTAGGTCCGAAATTCGACTGAATTTGAATTAGTGGGATGTATTATACATGATGTTCTACATGTATATGCTAGCTACTAAGGATGTCAGACGAAAAAACAACTAGTTTATTAACCGATCGTTTGATCCAATAAACAATACGTAAGAAAATAAAGAGCAAAAGGAAGACATAATAATATTGAAAACGGTTTTTTCTACACTACTTCGTAAATAATACCCGAATAAATTATACAAACCTGAAATGAGAAAGCATAGAGCAACCAGAAACAAAACTTTTGCAGAAAGAACTTTTGCCATCTTGCTTGGGAAAAGAAGTGTAATAATTTTATTTTTATTTTTTTTGTTTGACAAATAATGGATGATTAACCCGTAGCATTATTTTCTGTTTATATAGGCATAATTGAACATTGAGTTACCTTTTTAAATTTCATTATTTAATTAGCACGATATTGACTCGATTTATAAAATATGCATATCTAATTAATTAATACTGATATTGAATTCTTTTTCTATATATTAGGGTGACTTATATTATATCATACAAGTATAGAACCCGTGTAATATACGGATCTGTAAAAGAGAACTAAAAAAGTTCAATTTGATAATTAAACTAAATAAATAATTAATAATATAAACTTCTTAGAGGTTAATTGTTAGAATTAAATTTGATATTAAGTGATATCTTATTAGTATTAGATTTGATTTTTTTTTTCTCATTATCATTACCTGAAATTATAGTCTTATTTAAATTTAGAAGTTACAGCGGGTATTGAGGTGTGGCTTAGTGAATAGTTTTATTCTAGTCATATAATTATTTTGTTAATTTATAAAATAGCGGACCTTCTTTTTGTATATTAAAGATATTTTTCTTTTTAATGAGTACAATAGAGGGAAGGAAAATCAGAAATTGAGATTTTCTTTATTTAGATTTACTCAAACTAAATAGATAGACATGCTATTAATACTCCTTCGGATTCTAATTAAATTCGAGAAATTATTTTATTGCCAATTTTATGTACTTTTAGCATAAAAAACTATTATTCTTCCAATATTATTTTTGGCTTGGTTCCTAGTAATTCTCCCTATTATTTTAAATTTTCTTATTATCTTAATCAATTATTGGTGGTGCACTCGTGTGATGGCCATGTTATGACATATCCCAATTAAATGGATTGTGTAGGGATACACTTACCATTTTCATTCATTCTTAATTTTTCCAAATAAGTTTAGAGCGATATTTTTTATGAACCAGAGGGAGTATATCTTTATTGAAATCTAACTTATTTGACTATTCTTCGAGATTTAGTTGCTTCGCAAAACTCTCACGACCACGTTGGCCGCTAGTGGCAGACCATGACATTTATTGCAAAGGTCAATCGTGTGTGGGAGTAAGTGTTGTTGCACAATAGAAATTTTAGAATGACTGTTATTGGTGGCAGAGCACTTTGAGCATCGAAGCAAACTGAGTAGAATTCAAAATCTTCAGCCGGTCATTTTGATTAATGCTTACAAAATGTCGAACATAAAATCCTTTTGCATCGAATTAAAATGATTAGTCTTCCCATTGGATTGTGGGTGGTAGCTTGAGCTCAGATTCAATTTAGAGACAAGTAGTTTAAAGAGCTTGGTCCAAAAAATGTCAGTAAAATATGAATCGCGATAATTAACAATGTCTGGCGACAGTCCCCAATGATTAACAATGTGAGTAAAGAAGAGATGAACATTCTCTTCCGGCCGTAACATTTGTAGGGGCTGCCATGAAGGTTGCACCCTTAGAAAATCGCCCTACCACAACGGTGATGGCGTCAAGTTAACTTTGGGTAGACCAGCGATGTAATCCATCGACACACTCTCCCAAGGTCTGGTAGGGACGGGAAATGGCCCCAAGAAACCTACTCTCTTTTGTCGATCTGCTTTGTCTCGCTGATTTACCAAGCATGTATGCACAAAAGTCCCAATATTGCCAACATTTGTAACTAGTAGTATACTAGTATTCTTGATTTTAGTTCTTGTTCTGATGTTATTTCTTTTAGCTTAGTCGAACATTTGGTGTCATAGCACTTCGCAATAATACATTCCGACAAGTCCCCACCTTTCGGTGTATAGATCCTCAGTCCTCTAAATTCCATCCTCAAGCCAAAACCGGTGGGTTTTGCCTTACCCGACAAGATTAATCACAGACTGAGTTGTCAAGCCCGTCTCTATAAGCTCCCGTATCTAGTCTTGCAAGTGGGTGGTAAACATACAAATAAAAAACATCTTCCTTTGTAGCTAGTAATGTTTTTACTAACCATGGCCATGTGCACACTTCCATAAACAACAATTGCAGCAATAACAAAAACGGTATATTTCATATAATCTGCAAGAAATCAAGAATTGATATATTGAAAAAACCTCTATAAGGAGAGAATGACAATAGTAATGCTACAACTAAGTAGTAAGTAAAACCAGGAAGACTTCTCCCAACAAAATTTCCTGGAAACCGAATCATCATCCTCCGATCTATTAACATACGCGTCTCGTCTCACCATATCTGCAAACGACCGTATAATAGCTAAGAATCCAAACACTACACATACAAGAAAAATAAGAATCCCCTTGTTCTCCAGATGTATCTGATTACTCCGAACCTTCTCTACCTCCAACCTGCATTCAGATAAAGACGTCACGCTCTGAACAAACATTGAATTTTCATATTGAATTACTACCAGCAAAGATATAATCTTTCACAGCTTTCTTGAAGAATATCTAATCTCGACTTCATAAGTTGTTAGAAAGGTAACTAGAGGGGTAATCGATATTATTAAAGTTGAATTTCGACAAGAAAAAGTGAGCACAAAAAAGTATAAAGTTGAAAACCAGTTTCAAGCAAGGGGGAACGTGCTTTTGGATTATGGCTTTAAAGTGATTTTTTCAAGCCAAAAGCAGGTTCTGCAAACATTCGAAATTGATTGTTTTAGGGAAAAACACGTAATTGCTTAACTCACACTATAACAAACACTGCCTTCCCCTGAATTAAGATTTTAACTTAAATGTGCTAAATTCCAGCAGAAGCAGAAACATGCAAACACTCTTTTCTAGATGAACTTAAGCCAAAAGCATAAACTTGATTATAACACAAGCAAACACAAAAACTGCATCAGCCTCTGTTCCAAAAATCTCAACTTGCTCTGATTAGGCCTAGTCTAGACGCTAGACTCTCTTCGGGTGTCTAGATTTTTTTCGACTCCTCTCTAGTTTACCCCGCCTAGACTCCATCCACTTAATCACACCCTAAGCCCCAACTAGGCGCTAGGCCCGCCTAATATCTTTTAGAACATTGCATGCAACACAATGCATAATTCAACAACAAAACTAAGACAAAGTATGGTAGCAAATAGAAAATAAATCAACCTGAGAAGGGTATGTTCCTCGATTATACTGCCGAGCTGTGTGGAAACAAGAGATTTCCAAGACAAAAGATCACCAATCTCCCTATTCTGCAAGTATTGGAAAGATGATACCAAATCAGAGTGGCGCAATTTCTAAGTATGAACACGTAAAAAGCTGAAACCGAAAAAAAACATAAACGAATTAGAAACTGTACGAACCATGTCCTCTTTGCTTTCAGACAAACTTCGAACTTCAGACATGATCTTCTCAAGAAGCTCGCCGTGATGACCAACTTCTTTATCGAATTCTTCGAAAATGTCACTGTATCTGGCATTCAACTCCTCCAGATACCGCTCAAGAATCCCTAAATTCAAATCCAAAGATCTCACCTTTTTCATTAGAATCTTAAGAACACTATCCCCAGGCAGCCTATGTTGTTGATGCCGGATTTCTTCAACAGGATCGGGTACATCAATTTCGAACCTTCCCTGCTTCACGTCACTCGTAGAATCCGGTTCTTCGACTAGCTCTTCATGTGCAACACCTTCCATGGAACCTAATTCAGGCTTTTTTTCATCTAGTATTTCTCCAGATGCCGGTAGCTTATCTTGAACCGAAACGAGGTCCTCCAGCATTTTCTCGACTGCATCAACACCGTATACTTCTAGAACACTCAGCGTGCAGTAGAACTCCGAACCGTAATGACTTAGCAAATTCAGTTTAAGATATCTTGCCCATTTTGGCTCCGGAAGGCCAAGCCGTTGAGCATGCTTCACGTTTTCAGCAGTAAGGTTCGCAAGCTTGACCCACGAATCGGTAGGATAAACATTACTGCCTAATAACTCAAAGTCTTTTAAATTAGATGAATGATGCTCGAAGTTCGCTATTTCGATTGTGTCCACCAAGGTTTCTTCGGAAAGCTCTATCACGACGAATTTTTCTTCGGTTGAGCAAGGGTTTCGAAGATACTTGTCTTTATCTCTATTCAAGATATTAGAAGCACCCTTGGCTTCCTTGTTGTATGACAAGACCTTTGCTCCTTTAGAGGCGGAAGCGTAATTGTATTCCTCCCCACCAGGCTCGACTCGATGTATAATATTTCCAGCCTCCCCAGCTACATATTTACTTTTAGAATTAAATGCTTTATTCTTGTACTCATCAAGGCCCATATGTACTCCACGACTCAACCTGCCGTTTGAAGGCTTCTCTCTTCCGATATTTCCAGGTGAATTTCTCCCAACGGCGACTTCTTCAGCAGCAGATTCAGAGTTTACTTTTGCCGATTCACTCTTACTCATTTTGGCATCACAAACTTCAGAGACCTTTTCATTTGATGAATGCCCGTCGACAGATAAATTGGGATTTGCATCCCTATCATATGCAACCACTTTATCTTCACCCCATCTTGTTGCATTATACGGATACTCTTCTGGTTTGTCTATGTTCAATAACGCAAACAAAGTTATTTAGTGAGGCGAATATACAGAAATTATACTTTCAATAAGTAAAACGATAAAAACACAAGATAGTCAGTGATTAATGTTCACTCATATGACTGATCAACCATGGAGGGTGAGCGAAAAAACTACTTTATTGCAGGCCTATGGTTTTTTCCCAATACTTCCCTGCCTACACCTATAAGCTATCCGACTAGCGTCTAACGACTTTTACAACGTTGGAGAAAAGGGAAGTGACACAAATCACACCAATCAAACCTCAATCATGCAATTTTAAACAATCCAAAAAAGAGATAAATGCTCATTGCTGCGTGTTCGGATTGTAGGACAAAAGTAGATATGTGACTGACCTCTTTGGGTGTTGCCATGGCCAAGCCATGTACTTAAAAGGAAGACAAGGCCCCATAGAATAACGACAATCGAAAGGGAGACCTTATACAAGCGAGTCCGACCACAAATTGTGCCCTCCAAAGCTCTCCTTTGTAGAAGAGCTCTGCGTGACCTCTGCATCTCACATCAACCCAACTTGCTGCAAACAAGACGACAGCTATTCTAGACAAAAAACAGCGCCTCAACCTGGAAAATGAAGTAGTTATCATTAATAAAAGATTTTAGTTCGCTGGCAGAAGACACAAATCTAAGTCCCAAATATCATTTAGTTCAAAATCAAGCTTTCGAGCCTTTGGATTGACATGATTCAGATTATAGTTCAGAATCGGGGAAAATCAAAGTTGCATAATCTACTCTGAGTTTGAAGAGGTCAAGCTAAAGAGAAAAATAGAGATTGTACTCCACGAAGTTGTAAACTCCATTTATTTGATCCAAAGAACTTCAATCTGTATCTCTTCTTCGTGTTTATAACACAAAATTTGTTTCGCAGGCAGAAGACATGCACACAAGCTTATAACTTCGATCAATAATCTCCCACACACAATATCATGTCCATAAACACAAGAAAACAGAGAGAGGGATTTAAATCGTTTGACAAAAACAAACCAAGCAATAGATACTGTATCTCATTTTCAAAAACTTTTCAACTCGAAACCTTTAATTTCTAATAAACATATCATTATGAACTAACCCGATAACGGAAATCGAAGATCAGAAAGAAAATTCACCCAGATAAAACATGATGAACAAGAACAAACCTATCAACACAAGAAATGACAATAAGCAAGACTAAATTCCCATCTAAGCTTGCAATGATACAAAATTCATGGTTTACAAAACCAAAAGAGAATTTATCTTGGCAGTGACGTAAAGTATGAAAAGCACACTTTATGAACACGAAACACTTGTACCAAAAACTGATGGTGATACAGCAATTTAAACAGCTCAAATTAAATCGCACTTTATAGAAATCGTAGAGAAACTGAATTTGACCCTAAAAAGGAAAGCGCCCAATTGAGAGATCCGATTCCAAAAAAGCCTTGAAGAACAATTCGAGTAAAAAAATATAAAAATCCAACTCACCTGAATTCCCAGTCCCCAAAACCAGTCTTTGAATTCTGAAAACCGCGTATCCCTCTCTCTCCCTCCTATTTCTCTCTCTAAAACGCACTCAGGCAGCGACCTCGCTTATTTTATCATCACCCTGTCGTATTGTAACGGCTTTCTGAGCTGGCATCCGCCGATTGTCCGGCTTTTCTTCCTTATACACACACACACATGCATACATACACATACATATATACATATATATATTAAAATTCAGTAATGGAGACTTTATAGAAAAAATTTAACTGAAAAATGACTGAATTTGAAACACAATAGACTGTTATTACAGCGCCATGAACAGTTGACTTGGATAAATAAATCAAATCAGGTGCTGGTAAAATTGGTTTCAGGTAGGTTAATTTTTTTAAGACTTTTTTGAACCGTCGACATAAACATGGAATAGAGTTGTACCGCGTGTAAGAAATCGAGAAATGGAGAGTGGATGACGTCGTTTTGAGGTGGTGGAGGAAAGTGATTGGTGGAGAGAGTGGTGGTGGCGTCGGCACTCTGCAAGAGATGATGAGCTGGATAAAGTTTGGCGCAAGGTTTTATGTCGGGGCCTGTCAATGGGCCCAAACCCCAATTATTTTACTTTCATCTTTTTATTCTAAGCCTCGTACTGAAAATCCCGACCAACTTCAACTAATTGTTCTTAAAAATTATTTAGGTGTTACGTTATCATTGACCGTCTATATTTTTTTCTAATTTTTTTTTATTTAATTAAATTTATGTCTTAATTAATCATGTCTAATTTTTAATTAATTATTAAATTACATTTTACCGTTTAATTATCGTCTAGCAATTAATAATTTATACAATTTTATTCATAACTAGAAGAAGTCAAATCGATCACATTCAATTTTTTGTTTAAAATATCATTAGATGTCGGTTTAGCTCATTCAAATTATAGATGAGATGGATTATAGGGATTTTAGTTAGAAATATCATTAGATTTAGCTTGGGGGTGATAATTTATAATCCGACAAGTTCGACCCAACTCGATACGAATTTACTAAGGGAAAAATAACCTGATTAACCTGATTTTACCCGTACTAACCTGAAATCAATATTTTTTCTTAAAATATACTCCCTCCGTCTCGGTTAAAGTGTCGCAGTTGACTGGGCACGAATGTTAAGAAAAAACAGATTTTGTGAAATTTTTAACTTTTCTAAAGATGGAGATTGAATGTGGATATTTTGAGGGTGTAGATTGTTACCTTTAATTGCCATTTATGGGTGTGACAAGTTAAGTGGGACGGACCGAAATGAAAAGTAGGACAAGTTAACTGGGACGGAGGGAGTAATAATTATATATTTCAAACTATTTTTAATATATAACCTGAATCGATCTGAAATCGAACACGAATCCAACCAATGACCTGCCACCCCTAGATCTAGCAAGTCTGAGTTGATGGACCAAATATTTGATGGGTCACAGAGTGCATAAAATTATTGTATATTTTAGGAAATGAATCAAACTTTGTCCACTAGTTTTTAACCCATTAAAATTTTGGATGTGTTCAACCCAGCGACGGACCTAAAGTTTAATCGAGAGACCCGTTTATAGATCGATTTAGGAATTCTACTTACAAAGTAAATTTTTCATTTTTTTACTATACTCTAGCGTATGTGACAATTTTTTATCAAATAAGGACAAATTTTGAGTAGGCTGAAAATCAAATTCTTATATATTAAGTTTCAAACTTATAATATTGGATAATCTACATTAAGAAAGTAATATTTAAAAAATCCAAAAGGAAAGACTACTGTTGTGCATCTCTTAAATATGCTCATGGGCCTCTACAATACTCAATTCTATAAATAAAACTAGAAGTACTCATTTTTTTATTTATAAAACCAATACGTTGGTTCAATTAGAAAAAGGAAAAAAAGAATAATTAAAATATAATGTTTCTATATTCATTCTATGTTCTAAAATCTTTATCTCTACTTTTTATTCATAATAATACATATATTTAATATTATTAAATAATTATTCAAGTTACACAATAGATTTATTTATTTTATTTTATTCAATTTTATTAAAATCGATCAAAATACACATATATAGTAGTACATATTTATGGGCTCAGGATGGCCCAATGTCCCCCTCGCCCCCTACATAGATTCGTCAGTGGCCTGATCCAATATAAGACGTTGGCCCGACGGGTTGGGCTGGGCCTCCCGAATTACCATGTGAGATGTCAACAGTTTTGGAGCCTAAAATATTTTCCATGGTACATTTCAGAGGGAGAATCACACACTTTATGTAGGTTTTACATTCTTATACTTCATTGGCACATATAATGCATGACTTTATGTGGATTCCATCATATTCCGATATTCTATTCAAACACACAATGCGTGACTCTGTAGGAAGTGCATCATGAGGATAGAATGGTGACTCTCTCTTCGAAATGCACTGAAAAATAATCCAAGGATATCCAATATCAACAGTGATCCTGCACTTTGCATTATTTTCTTCTATTGGTATATGATCTTAAAAACATTTCTGATGATTTTCTGCACTTTACGATATTTGCTAGTTGCTACATGAACTATTACTTTCCAGCGAAAACAAAACAAAAAATGGCAATTGAGCTTAAAATTAAGCTAAATTTCTATTTGTACCCTAACTTGTTAATATCTTTAAATAACTTGAGGATGTAGTAGAGGTTGGAGACGTCGAGCCCTCGCACATCCTCCACGAATGATATTTTATAATACATGATTTCAAAGGCTTTAAATAGACCATTGTAGTGCTCGTGACACCCATTATTTTCACTAGTTGTGGGGTAAGGGTGTTCAATTTTCTGTCAAAATCAATCAAACCGAAACAAAATTAGAGTTTCGATTTAAATTTCGGTTCGGTTCTATATTGTTCAGTTCAGCTTCGACTTTGAATTTATTAAGAATTCGATTATCGGTTCGATTGGTTTTCATATTGAAAATCCGGAATACAACCGAAATCGACCGATAAAAGATGAGTATGTAAGTTTTCTTTGATGTATTTGTCGTGAACTTAATGTTTCGTAGCTAAATTAAATGAAATCTTGTTTGGACCTTGAAATCGTATTAATCTTATTTGTTTTTTTAATCTTAATGATTTTTTTTCTTTTTTTCCCATGATTTTTTTTTTTTTTAATTCTTGAATGTTGGTTATCAGCTTTGACCGCAACCAAACCGAAATATCTCGGTATGATTGATGTCGATTTTCAATACTTATCAGTTGATTTTTTATATTTTAAACAATTTTCGATATATATTTCTCCAAATCGATTTAGTTCGATTCTCAACCTAGGAACACTCCTAGTAGGAAATGTAAAAATAGAATCTACATAGATTTATTTTACCTCAATTGAAATTCTCTTATATTATTTGTAAGGTACCAAATTAAAAATCCACTAAAAATAGTTTTTTTTTTTTTTTTTTTTTTTTTTATATTAACCCTTATTTTAGTATTTTAATTTTAATAGAAATATAACTTTACGTGGTGTCCGTGTCAGAGTCGTAATAAAGCTCAACTTCAATGGCAATATCGGATTCCTCTTCCCTAATCTCTATATAAAATCAGCTGGTTCGTTTGGGTTGACTATTGACGGGATACGAGCCACATTCCTTTCGTCTCTCGGATTTCTTCTTCGCGCTATATATTTACAACTTTACCAAACGGGAGAATAAACCAAGCTGAGATTTGCGAGCATATTCTGCATCCAAGTGTTTCAATCATGGCGGACAAACCGAATTCCAGTGTTTATATTGGTAAGTACCTGTTTCGCACTTGCTCTCGTCTTCGTTTCATCTATTTTTATGAATTTCAGTAGAGGTTTGTGCATTCGATGGCTGATTTTAGTAGAGCAGTCGTTATTTTACGATTCGGAGCTTATTTGCTTTTTTGCTTGTAGTTTGATGTCTTAGCAGCTTTAAATTTGATCTAGGTTTAGGTTTGTGAGGTAGTACTGGCAGCTTCAACGGTGAATTCGTTAGCTGAATTATTAATGATTGCTGTCGTCTAGTTTAAGTAATTCTTGTATTCAAGCTTGCCACTGTTAATTTTTCTTTGGATCTGTTATTTTACGATTCGGAGCTTTTTTGGTGTTTTGCTTCAAGTTTAATGTCTTAACATCTTTAAATTTGATCTAGGTTTAGGTTTGTAAGGTGGTGCTGGTAGCTTCAATGGTGAATTTGTTAGCTTAACTATTAACGATTGCTATCGTCTAATTTAAGTAATCGGTTGTGTTCATGCTTAATTTTACGATTCGGAGCTTTGTTTGCTTTTTGCTTGAAATTTGATATCTTAACAGCTTTAAATTTGATCTAGGTTTAGGTTTGTGAGGTAATGCTGCCAGCTTCAATGGTGAATCCGTTAGCTGAAGTATTAATGATTGCTGTTGTCTAATTTAAGCTATTCGTTGTGTTCATGCTTGCCACTGTTAATTTTTCTTTGAATCGCTTTTATCTGGCAAATTGGTTCCCCTGTCCAACAATAAAATAAAATTAAAAAAATTAGAAGAACAGAAGAAGTAGTTCATGTGCTATGATTTTTATGGTATTGCTATGTTTTCTGGTGACAGGTGTTTAAGTCGCTTCATACTATTTGAAGATATGAATTCAGATGCTTAAATCACTATCTAATATCATATCATATCATATCCTCCATTTACTTGTGATCTGATTTTGCAACTGTACTTCTTAACAAGGCGGGAAGTTACTGTTAGAACTTGTCAAATTCTAATTTCTAAGCCGGTTAAATCACCGTGTTTTGCGAATCTTAGATGTACTGGAATACTGATTTCTGTTCTCAATTTTCTTCAACAGGTAACCTTGATGAGAGAGTCAGTGAGAGGGTGTTGTACGACATTCTCATTCAGGCAGGCCGTGTAGTAGATTTACATATTCCTCGAGACAAGGAGACCGATAAAGCTAAAGGTTATGCTTTTGCTGAATATGAATCCGAGGAAGATGCTGAGTACGCTGTCAAGCTTTTCACTGGACTCGTAACACTCTACAAAAGGACGCTGAAATTTGCAGTAAGTAGTCGAGAAGACTCGCTCTCTCACATTTACTAGCTTTAATTCCATAATAGTTCGCACGTGAATGCCTGATTGGCTCTATAGATGGAAGAGATAATGGCATGTTATTCAGTGTTTAGTACTCTGCTGATAGTTGTGACTTGTGGGCTTGCAACTTGAACTTTTACTGAGCAATGAAAAACCATGTGGGAACCTTGTTTTATCTTTTTATATTTTATGGGAGTTTGATTATTTAACAACATCGTTTCGCGTAACAGATTTCTGGGCAAGACAAACCCTCTGCAAGTTTACCCATCGGGACCCCTCCCGCAATTAGTTCTTCTCACAAACCAAGGTCACACCATATCCCATACAATGATTCGTCACATTACTCACAACCTCCTAAAATGTTAGGATCTTGTCGGGTGTCAGAGCACAGAGTAAATCCAGAAGGTATCACATGGTTCTAATACTGTAATTTGCTTTTCTAATTGAATGTTTAATTTGTTATCTTTAGTTTCTGTTCTTTCCCCCTTTTCCCGCTTGCGGTTAATAATATCTTTTTTTCTTTTCATTCCATGCCAGTTCCTTCTGATATATCTGTGCACCAACCTAGTGGGTATAGATCATACCATGACAGCCCCGATTACAGATACAGTCGAAGAGTGTTTGGTTCAGTATTGGATAGTGTTAGTCACCCTAGCTCGGGACGTTATGAGATGCATGATTCAATGTATCATGATCGTTATCGTTACTGAGTTTCTATAGAAGACCAACTCTGGTAGTCTATTGCTCATTTTTGTATGAAGTGGTGTAGCATTTAACGTAGTAATGACACATTTCAGTGGACAACTATTTAGTTTCTATGTGTCGTGTTTGTGTTGGTGATCGTTGTCGTCGTACGTGGTTTACGCAACCAGGCTGCTGAATTCACCTATTAATGTGTATTAAGGTTATGGGAAGTCTTACTTAAATGATTGTGTGTTCATTACCTGGTACCTGTCTACCTCTTCTTTTGTGTTTTATTCTGTGGAACTTTATAGTGAATTGTCCTAGTTGGAGATTATTTTGGTTGTTAATCAGTCGTAATATTGTGTAGGCTGGAGTTTTTTGTTGTAGTTCGAAGTTTTCTCATAATGTTTGCGATGTGACAATTTGCCCTTTTTTGTGTGTGTATGTGATTTGCTTGTGATTGGGTTTAACTGCCATCTGCTAACATATGAATGTATGTAATTTCATTGTGGTGATCTGAATTTAGAATACATGGTGTTCTAAATTTTCTTGAAGATAGTTTTAGTAGTTAAGGGTACTGTTTTAGCTCTGTGTCCACGCATCGGGCGCACCCCAAATGTACATATTTGACCTCTTGCCCTTGAATTGTAATGCTGGTTTGCTTGTCCAATAACACCAATGCTCATGTACACTAGGTGCACGGTCTTAAATCCGTGTAATTCGGCTGAAAGTACGGGTCCATGAAAAGTATCACTGTATACACTGAAAGGTATTGGTAGTACTTGTTCTGTTATCTTTCAGCATAATATCTTTTCTTCAGAACAAGCATGATACCTTTTTTAGAACAAGTAATACCTTAAGATTCATGCAACCGGTACACAAGAGAACTACTCGTTGAATACATTGCAGCAGCCAACCTAAGCAACTTGTGTTGGCTTTGAATGTGAAGTTTGGTATTGTAAGAAATATATTTATTCCATTATGTTTATATGTGAAAGTGAGGTGTTTAATTGGATTTAAGGTGTTGATAATGTTGTGTATGCATATGTGTATATGTTTTGGTGCATTTAGTTATACAGCATCAGAGTGATAGAAGCTGATGATGATGCCATGTAGACGCTGCTGCTGCGGCTGAAGAAGAATTAGTCGAAGAAGGCGAAATTGTTTGCACAGACGATGCTGCTCTATTACAGGGAGACAGAAATGAGTTGTCATCGTTGTCTACATGAGCAAAGTCAGCATTTCACTCTGCATTTTGATTTATCTCGCAAAAGTTTCACGTATGTATTTTTAGTTTGGTTTAGTTTAGCCTATTAGGAAGATAGATAAGCTTTTGCCCAAAAGGGCGCTCGGAAATAATGGCTAGTAAAGATATACTACGGCGTGCATTTACACTTTCTCCGTCGTGTACCTCCTTTTACATACCGTGCTATAGACTGTGCATCCCAACCACAGATTGTATACACTATTTCAATTTGATTTCATCATGTATGCTCAAATAACTAGGGCTGCAACCTAGTCGAGCCGATCCGGGTTCACAAAGATAATCATGTATGCTTAGATAACTAGGGCTGCAACTCAGTTGAGCCGAGCCGTGTTTCACGAACATGTCTGTGAACATTTGTGCATGTGAACAATTCACGAATATTAAATTAAGTCTCAATTTTCTAAATCTCCATAGACAGTCGAATTTGAGCAAATGTTCATTATAATAAGAGGCAATATAAGAATATTATAATAAGTAATTTGAATATTGTTACGTGTTATTATTGTTATTATTAACATGTTCACGAGCTATTAATGAACGAGTGGATCATGTTCACACTCTTTTCGTTTATAAAACGAGTTCAAAATTTTGTTCATTTACTCAAATAATTACCATACTCGATAATGAGTTGTTCAACGAATGATCTGCTTGTTTGCGGTCATATAAATAATTATTACATGTCACGTGTATTTGATGGTATAATTAATTAACACATGTTGTATATTAGATGCAATGAATGGAAGATGAAATACAAGTTAGAATATGAGATCTCATCAATGCGAACCTTTGTTATCCTTCCAGCTTATGATGGGGAGGTTTTTATGTTAGCATGTTCTTCTATCCAACACGGGTGAAATTTAGAGGATATTTGATTGAGCTTATAAGCTCTTCAATATATTTTATAAGAAGTTTGAAGCTAATAAAATTAACTTAAGGTGTTTGTCACAATTTTTTAAATAAAATTTATTTTATTTTAAAATAAGTTGTTAGCAACTTATAAGCTGTTTTAAAGAAAAACATAGGCTATAATATGTTGTCTGTGTTTCTTTTTCGACCATCTTACATTACCTTGTCTATATTTATTTGATCCTATCTAACTTTCTAATCTGTTAAGTACCGATTTACGCTCTGACTAGCCCCTAAAGTTTTTTAAACATTACATTACTTTTAACGCATAAGCAGAGTGTGAAAGAGGCACGAGATTAGCGATGTCCCACATAGTATACGACGCCGTTTATGCTGAAAGAAACTATACAGCTGGGATTTCCCAATGAGCTGGATCCGCCATGAAAACTGCGTCCACATTACTTGTCCGAAAAGCATGTCTTCACCAAGCACTCCGCCGCCACTGCCACATGAACACCACCGCGCAGCCACCGCCGGACCTCATCACCGCCAACAACATCATCAACATGCACGCGAAGCGGGGCAACCTACACGACGCCCACCAACTTTTCGACCAAATGCCACACAGAAATGTTGTTTCATGGACAGTTCTCATCTCAGGCTTTGCTCAGCGGGGAAAGTTGGACCAGTGCTTCCGCTTGTTTTGTCAAATGTTGAGCGATTATCGGCCCAACGATTTCACGTTTGCGAGTGTACTGTCTGTTTGTGATTACTGGCATGGAATACAAGTTCATGGGATAACTTTAAAAACTGGTTTTGATGCTTGGATTTACGTCGCTAATGCTCTCGTGGCGATGTACTGGAAGAATAGTCGTAAAGTTGGAGTGGAGGCGTGGAGGGTGTTTGACGAAATGGGCTTGCGTAATCTTGTTACGTATAACTCCATGATTAAAGGACTTGGAATGCACCACCAAGGCCGGAAAGCGATGACGTTGTTCGTACAAATGGTTAGGGATGGAGTTGATGTCGACAGTACGACACTCTTAACTCTGGTTTCTTCACTAGATGAAGAAGTTGTACAATTGCATTGTCTAGCCATTAAGACAGGGTTGGTGCTAGACATTGGAGTCGTGACGTCCCTGATCAAAAGCTATTCGTCTCTTTCTGGAGAGATCGCTGCTTGTCATAAGTTGTTCGTGGAGACGGGTGAGTTATGTCGCGATATTGTTCTTTGGACGGGTATTATGACTGCCTCTGCTGAAAGGGAACCGGAAAAAGTAGTGATTCTGTTCAATCAGATGCGTGAGGAGGATCTAAATTCGGATTGTTATGTGTTCTCGATATTATTGAAAGCTTGCGCTAGCCTGGCGGCAGAACAGACTGCGTCTGCAGTGCACTGTCAAGTGCTTACGACTGGTTTTGTTAATGTTGTCGAGCTTGATAATGCGCTGATTCATGCTTATGCTAGGTGTGGGTCGATTGACAATGCCGAGAAAGTGTTTCTCGAAATGTTGTCAAGGGATATTGTTTCTTGGAATTCGATGTTGAAGGCTTACGCACTACACGGGAAGGCTGAAACAGCGTTATCTTTCTTTAAAAAAATGGATCTTGCACCTGACGAAACCACCTTTGTTGCGCTTCTCTCGTCCTGCAGCCATGCTGGATTGGTGAAGGAAGGAACTGAGATATTCGAGGCTATGCATGAGAAATATGAGGTAGTTCCTCAACTTGATCACTACGCTTGTATGGTCGATATTCTAGGGCGAGCTGGGCAGCTTTCGGAGGCTGAAAACATGATAACGAAAATGCCTATGGAACCAGATTATGTTATTTGGAGTGCTTTCTTAGGAGCATGTAGGAAACACGGAGAAACAAAGCGGGCCCACTTAGCTTCATCGAAGCTAAAGGAGTTGGATCCGGGAAATTCGTTAGGATACGTTATGATCTCGAATATTTACTGTTCTGGTAATAGCTTTGACGAAGGGGGTGTTATAAGAGCAAAGATGAATAAAGCAGGTATTAGGAAGGAACCGGGCTTGAGTTGGACTGAAGTCGGGCATAGAGTGCACGAGTTTGCTTCTGGAGGCCGGCGACACCCACAGATAGAAGAAATCCGAGCAAATATGGACGATCTATTAAGACAGTTAAAGAAAATCGGGTATGTTCCAGAGACTAGTTCGGTGTTGTTTGATGTAGAAGAAGAGCATAAGGAGGAGCAGCTGTATTACCACAGCGAGAAGCTTGCGCTCATCTTCTGGTTGATGGTTTCCGGTAATTCTAGTCGCAGTCGCGACGTTATTAAAATAATCAAGAATATTCGTATTTGTCTAGACTGCCATAATTTTATGAAATTTGCATCTAAGCTTGTTGAGAAGGTCATTATAGTTAGAGATTGTAACCGGTTTCATCATTTTAAGGATGGAGTTTGCTCTTGCAATGACTATTGGTAAACTTATTCGACTTGTTATTTACATCCATCTGGTGAAAACTTAATGCTTAGATGCTAGAAGTAAGGCTGTAGACAATCAGAGTCGAGCCGAGCTTGTAGGTGTTCGCGTAGTTCATTATTTTTAATCAAACTCGCCGTATTTGAAGTTTGATTATGTTCACTAACATGGTCAAACATATTCATAGACATGCTTGTGAATATAATCACACACTCTCAAATATGACTTGAGTTCGACACTAACGTGTTTGACCATGTTCATGAACATTTTTGTTCATGAATAAATAATTATTTCTTTCACGAACATCAAGTAAACATACATTTTTCCTAAATCTCCATACAAATAAAGGGATTTAATGAATGCTCATTATAATAAGAGACAATATAAGAATATATGTCATATGTAGTGGAATATTGCTGGTTTTGTTGTTAATTGGGCTTGTTCGCAATTGAGCTAAAGAATTTGTTCGTTTTTTTGAATAAATGAGTTGTTCAACGAAGTTCTGTTCGTTTACATCCCTAGTTACACCATATGATTTTAATGAACCAGATGAATCTTTATTAAGGCCACATTTATTTTGCAACAAAGTAACATCTAAGAACACAAGGTAAACTTAATGAGGTAATCTTAATCGTGCGGCTGGAGATGCATTTGATCACAGAGCTGTCACTCTAGCCGTCGATATGGCAATGCGATTTACGGCATTTGGTTACGCATTCCGTCATCCTCTTCTCATCTGCAACCATAAATGGTAGCTTAAGCTCTTGAAGAACACGAAATTTGTACAGAAACAGAAACAAAAACAGACACTTACTCTTCGTGTACGCAGCGCATTCGTCAAGCATACATGAAAGATTACAGTTGTGCTCTTTGTTTGAACTGTCCGAAGGAAGACAGTGCACCGGACAGTATCGGAAACAGGCTACACCACCTATGCCGCTTGTATTGCATTCTCTGAGACAACGTTCGATACAGGCTCCAGGCGGTAAGTGGGCTGTTACTGGGCTGACGCCAAGAATGGCCGCGACCAGCATCAGACCGGCCAGAATTTCGACCCTTTTCGTCTCCATGGATGATTGATTTTTTCTCTGCAGAAATGTGGTTGGACTGTGCCTTTTATATAGTTCTTGTGTTATTATTTGTGTAGAAATAATGAGTAAATTAAGAGAATTTGATGCAGTTGGTTCATTTACTTCATATGATACCACCTTGTGTATGTTGTGATCATTAACTATGAGGTAATATTTGATGTTTCATCTACATACAATCCCAATTTACATTTACATAATTACTTAAATGCTAGAACAAGAAATAGAATGAAAATAAAGTGTGTTGAAATTCGAACCCGTACTAAACCCGTTTGTATAGGGCGGGCTTAGACCGGTGAAAAGAATATTGTCAGGTTTTAGAATTTATTTAGTTATTTTTATGAATAGATTTTTTACTTTATATTATTTTCTAATTCGAAAGTTATTACAAAATAAGGGTTACAATATTGAAAATATTGGAAGAGAACAAAAACAATTAGGCAGGTAAATTTGCTGGGCTAGAAGAGCCGAGATTTCTGAGAAGGCGGGGTGAAACGACTTACAGATCTGATTGATTCTATATTTTCTAAAACGGGGTGAAGCAGGTTAGTGATCAATTCAATCTATGTGGGGCATGTCCGGGAATGCCAAACCTGTTTTATATCCGCGTTGTTGCCATCCCTACCTTTACTCCGACGGATATAAAGTAGCAAAATTTTAACCCGATTAAGCCGGACATTCTACAGGAATACATGATAGACCATTTAAATCCATGCCTGAAGTATAATTAGACTATGTGAGCCAAGGCCGAATAGGCCATAGATTGATCTAATAATTTGAGTGTATTTGAGGGATGTTTAAATGCCGAAAAGAGTGTGCTAATCACAGCTTCTACTTAAATTTAAGCCAATTCAGATAGAAAAATGTAAGTTAAAATTGTTATATTTTACAATTACTTCCTAAAAGTAGAAGCAATTGCAAACACCCCCTAAGATGTTTGGGTTATGCCCGACTCGCCGATTGATTGACATGCCTTTGAAATCCGTCATTTATTTAGTTAATTTCAAAGCATTTGAGTAAATTTCGAATTCATTCCACCTTGAATAAATTTTAAATCCTTCCGTTTCAAATGCCTTCATTTCTAATCCTTATAACCAAATGCAACATAATTAAGAGGATGTTTAACGAAACTTATTTATACATCTTATAGGTTGCAACATCTTAAATTTATAAAATATTTTTATAGCTCGTCTATTACGTACGAATAAATTCCATAAATCGAACCCAAGTCACCTTTTAAAATTCCATTCGAATTCAAAATTTATGTGTTCGATTGGTTTATATGTATTCAATTAGTTTACAACTTTGTTCGATTAAATATGTTTGACTATTCATGGATCGAATTCGAATCACCCCCTCAAAACAACCCTACTTGCATTGGAGGACTTCTAAATTAAATTTATAGTCATGAAAAAACAAAGTTGCATTTCTATAGAAAAGCAAAAACCATAATGGACATACCATTTAACACTTAAACAACATTATTTCACCACAAACTCCCAAATCTGTAACATCAAAACAAAGAATGGGAGTCTCCTTTTCTTCCTTTTCTATGGAAAGTAACCAAAACCAAAACCCACCAACAAAACACAACACACCCACATATCAAATTACACAACACATGTATCCATCTAATACCCCCCTTTCTTCTTCAGCTCATCGTCTTCGCCTTCGTCCGCCATCCCGAACGTATGCCTCACCGCCTCTGCCGCTCCCTGCGCCATCCCTTTCACCTGCAGCAAGGAATCCATAAAACTTCGTCAAATCTTCTATCATAAGAGGTATTTCAATCTTCTGTTACTTTCAATTCAGTACACGACATATATTAATTCGTAGCATCCAATACACATTTCGGTGGATGAATATGATGAACTCAAGATGCAACCCCAGAACTTTCAATTCAATACACGACATATATTAATTCGTAGCATCCAATACATGTTTCGGTTGATGAATATGATGAACTCAACGATGCAACCCCAGAACGCAACAGATGATGTCATATGATTGTATATGGGAAGCAAAATTAATTCTATCATTATAACTCCCTCGTCCCGAATGAACTTGCACTGGTTAGTGAACACACATATTAAGAAAAATTTACTTTTTGAATTATGTTAACTTTTCAAAAGTATATTTTTTATTTATTTGGTAAATAAAAGTATATTATGAGGTAAAATTTATGAAATTTATCTCCTTAATTTACAAAGTATATAAATTGCTTGGAACGGATCGAAATAAAAAATTAATTGAGCACGGGTACACAATACTTCTTACTTCTTTTTAACCTAATGAGTGTATTAATCAAAACAATTACTCCTCCGTCCCACTTAAATTTGCGTACTTTTATTTTCGATCCATCCCACTAAACTTTGTACACCTTTAAAAATAAAATTTCTCTCACAATCTCCACCCTCAGAATCTCCACCCTAAAAAGGTCAAAAATTCTCCAAAATCTATTTTTTTTTAAACATTCGTGTTCGATCAACCGTGCAAAATTAGCTCATAAGAAGAGAGTTAAAGAAAAAATTGTGGGGGCACATGCACCCATAGTGAGTTGTGTGCATTCGTCTGTGTTTACCTGCTCGCCGGTTTTCTGCAGAATGCCGCCAGTTTTCTCCTTGCCCGCCTGAGCCGTCTCCTTGCCCGACTCCATCATCTGCGACGCCTTCTCTTTTGTGGCTTGAGCCGCACCCGCAGCCTTGTCCTTCGTTGTTTGAGCCGCTCCGGCAGTCTTGTCCTTGGCGGCTCCCATGTGGCTCCCAGTTTGGTCCTTAGCTTGTTGGGTTCGGCCCTTCGCCGTGTCGGCGGCATGCGAAGCCGCATCTTTGGCTCCCTGAGCCTTGTCCTTCATTGTGTCCATTGCCGCCCCCGTTTTCTCCTGTAAACGGGAAGGAGATCATCAAATCAAATCATATCATCCTATCAAAGTAAAGAGAGCCACCAAATTAAGAAGTAAAAGATGACCAATAAGTTGTCATTCTATCAAGAGTGAGTTCCGGCAACCCACAACTAGGGCCGTAAAGGCGCCAAGTCGAGCTTTATGTTTGGATCGTTTATTTTTAATCAAACTTGAGTGGAGCATGTTTGGAAGTGTTTGATTATGTTCCAAAACGTGACCTTGTTGCTCAAGAATATCATAAAGCACATTTTCCTTAATTTTTATACAAATAAGCAAATTTAACCAACTTTTTACGAGCATAAAAGGTAATATGAAATTATTTTTAGTATCAACATTATTATTATTATTATATCGAACGAGTTTGTTCATGAGTTATTAATGAACAAACTAATTTACGTTGAAGCTCTACTCATTCATAAAACCAAACTAAAAAATTTGTTCGTTTACTCAAATAGACGATCTTATTCACGAGATGTCAACAAAAACGCTGCTTATATACAGCCGACCAAAACCTATTTAGCAACAAGTACACACAGAGAACTCAAAAATTATTCGTTTACTCAAATAAACGAGCTTATTCACTAGATATTTGCAGCCTACCAAAACCTATTTTAGCAACAAGTTCACACAAAGAAGGTGTAAGTGTGTGTATAATGTTACCTGGGCATGGCCCTTGGCTTCACCAGCTTTGTAGCTTTGCTCGTGCGACATTGTAGATATGCAAACTTCAAATTCACTATGTAATACAATGCAAGTTTGAACTGTTGTTGTCTGGAAATGAGTGAATTGTAAGAGATTGTTTGCATGGGATTTTATAGTGTTGGTGGGGATCAACTGAGCTGCCACGTGTCTATCTATCTGACGCGTGTAATGTCAACGTGTCATTTAGCAATGGGCTTTGTCATTTAAAGTAATCTGTTGGACAGTTGGGGGTATATTATCACCTTATCCAGAGGGAGAGCATGTGCAGAAATAGTAAAATATTGTAAACCCTACTTGGGAGCTTATATAGTAAATTCACCATTCATTTAAGTTGTATTTGGAGACTGGAATATTATAAGCTAAAAAATTTAAATTGAGAAAAAAAAAAATTGAATTAATTAAATCGATGTTTAATTTTACTGGTTGAAGAGTGAGTTAAAATTTATTTTTAATGTAAAAGGTGAAAAAAAGGTGATGTGATGTGTGTAAATATATTGCTGCAAATCCCAAAGAAAACACGGCTCGAATGACTCAATCTTCAACAGATTGGATAAACAGATTGGATAAAGTGCTAAGTAGACACACCCTTAGAAAGGATATGATGATTTAGAGGGTATTTGGTTAAACTTATATTAAATATTTTATAAGCTCCAATATCTTATAAGTTGTTTTAAAAGTTTATAAGATGTAGCTTTTAAGTTAATAAAATATTTGAATAAAATAACTTATAAGTTTACAATTGAATAAAGTGATTTACCATGAATTTAGAGATTTAATTTGTAACACAGCAGAGATGCAAGTGAAGGACGCGAGACTGTCCTATCCTATTAGCTCAAGAAGAGGAATTATGAGACCTAGCATATGTGAAGTGTGTGCAGTGTGTGTATTATATGTAACGTGTATAGTGTGTGTAGCATGTGTAGTGTATATAGCGTGTGTATCGTGTGAAAAGTCTGTATATTGTATGAAATGTGAAACTTGAGTAATAATTAAGATCTTAAAAAGAAGATGAAAATAAGATGGAATATATAACTTATTTTTTTAGATCTTATAAGCTCTTATAGTCTCACTCCTTTTTTTCTTTTTCTTTTTTAATATTATAAGTTCCTAGACATCTTTTTTCGTCATACACTTTACAAGAACTTATAAGTTCAAACACCCTCTTAGTAGCTATTTTTTTTTTTAATTTCCATATAATTTTCAAATATATTGTGGACCCCCCACTTAAACATTACCCTCTTTGATAAAATTGAAAATATCCTTTTGTTAAGCAAAAAATAAAACACGAGAATGTAGAGGTTGTAAGTAAAAATGATTTATCTTTAAGAGAGAATTGTAAAAGTTGTCCATTAAGTTAGGGATCTTGCGCATTTAGTGACCTCGTCGATTTTGCTCACGGTGTAATACGTAAGTTATTAGAAATCTGAAAATAATTTATGCCTAAAACTCTCCCCAAACCTTTGTAGCGCCACCTTTGGCACAGTATAAAGAAGCTCATGTACCACTTAAAATAGGTTCATTTTGGTAACTAAATATAATTTTTTTCTCCCTCAAACTAAAAAGCAATTATATTCTCGAACACTACCAACTTACGATTTTAAGTAATTTCACCACAATTCCTACTTTTAACGACTTCTTCAAAAGTTAAAGCAATAAAAGATACCCCTTAATACTATTCAAATTAATTCACACCTATTCCGTCTAGCCCTCCCAGGTTTATGATTATTTGAGCAACAAAAAAAGGAGCAATTAATTGTTGAAACATTGCTAACCCTCTTCACAGTAGATAAACATATTTTGATATCGAAAATGCAATATTGGCACAATTAGCTTACAAGTTGACTACTGTAATTCGAGACGAAGGTGATGAAACTCTCAAGTGTCTCGCACCAAACAGATTGTATATAAAAGAATCTGGTAATCAATCTCGTACAACTCACTACGATAACAAATGCCCGATATTTCAAAATTTTAGCAAGGATAACATGATCTGGTTCGACGAGAAAACTACTACAGTCCAAACACTTCATTATCAGATCTTGATGTGGAAGTAGTCTGGGTCGAAATGGTGTAGCCTAACGTAACCATCTTCACCGCCACTTGAGAAACTGTTTACACGATGAAAAGATGTCAGATTGAATTTTATCGGATATAAGATTGTCAAGGGTAATACCAATAACCGAACACCAAAAATATAGGTTCAGCTACAATGAAGGGGTGTTTTTCATTGCTTTTGATTTTAGAAAGTAGTTAAATTTAGAGATTGTGGGAAAAGTCACTTTTAAATGGAAGCAGATAGTGTTTTGAGGTACAAGTGATTTTGACCAAATTTGATAAGTTAAGACAGCTGCTGCTTTTGTCATAAAGCTGTTTTTTTAAGCATAATTTCCAATTAGCAAACACCAAATAAAACTTTTGCAAGGCAGAAAAACGAAAAACCGGGGTGTTTAAGCAATGAAAAACACCATCTGAGTATAGCACAAACTACCACATGAGAGTACTAATGTACTAAAAAAACACGACAAGTGCATCATACCCCTAAACGTAAATAACCCAAATGACACATTTGCATAAGCATAAATAACTTAACGTTGCAATAGGATGGATTTAAAATACATGGTGGCAAATTGCGTTTTGCTGTCTGGGCTGATATGATTTTGAAATCCATCACTTCTTTTTTAATAATTATCAAGGGATTTGGGTGGATTTCAAATTCAATCCACCTTGAGTGGATTTGATATCCTTATGTATCAAACGCCTTCATTTCAAATCCTTGTAGCCAGATGCAAAATAACCGAATCATATCCTCAAAACCGGCTTCTCATGTAAAAAAGTACGAGACGTTATTTCTTTTGCATTAGGTCCATTAATGTGGACCACATAATCACGACGCACATATCAAAACATCGTTGACTCTATGAATATGTGAACACACACCTAAGAGATCCTATATGCAGATAGTAGCCAATAAGGTGTAAAGGAACAAGGTAAAAGTCTCACCTCCTCCCATCCGGATTAAAGGCCAAGGCATTTATTGGACCAAAATGGCCTTTTACACCTCCTATTTCTTCTGTAAGGATCTGTAAACAAGAAAGAGCACAAAAATTATTCAAAGCTGAAAGAGCTCCTTGGTTGATTGGGTCTCAGAAACATCTACATTTCCAACTTGTAAGAAAATTTCACCTTGTCGTAGAACTTCGCCTCAAACTTTCCAGCACGATGATCAGTGGTGGTAACAGAAGAGGCATCTTGACCACCTCCAAGAACCACCTATAGACGCAATGGGGATCACAAAATCAACACATACTGATAATTCACATTCATCTAACACTAATGATGGAGATTAACACAAATATACTACACCATAGTGTTTAAGTTCAAACTGAGACGTATATAAATATAGGAAGCTACTAAATCATGGTGCTTTGCTTCAAATATTGAAATATGTTCGGTAAAACCGATCAATATGAATGACAAATTCAAAGAGAAGACCTCAGTTCAATAGGTAATCGAGCAACAAGCACTACAATTCTCATACGAATAAACACAGAACATAGGAAAACAAATATAGGCAAAATGTGGGGCAGGGTAAAAGACAGTGTATGTATAGAGAATAAACAACTAAAAAGCTGCACTTTGTAGGCTCGAAAATATAGACAAACTGAGGGGCAGGTAAAAGATAAAAGCGTACCAATAGAGAATTAACAACTACATAGCTACACTTGGTCAGTTCTTTCGCCACTTACATGATCCAGAAGTGGAGACATTGCTACTGCATTAACCGGGCGTTCAGTCACGTAGGTTTTGATAAGTTTCAGTGTCCTTATATCCCACAGCTGAAATGTGAGGACAGGTCAGTCAAGGGAAGACATTACGCAAAAAAATCTAGACAGGCAAGTATCAAAAGATGCTAAGAACATGACCTACCTTAGCAGATTTATCCAAGGAACCAGTGAGGAAATGTGAACCATCTGTTGATTTTGTTAGTGATGTTATCGTTTTTTTGTGTCCCACTCCCTCCTCCTTGTCAGACTCTTTCAGCAATTTCCCTGTCTGAAATTTAGAAAGTGGAAATAGCAGGGTCAAAAATGTAATTCATTGCAGGCTACAAACAAAACACTAAGGGTGATACAAGTCTCAGTGATTTCTTTTGCAGCAATCTTATCTTTCATAAAAAAGATAACGAATGAATTTCACATAAACTTAAACAAAATTACTGACCTCAGTATCCCAGATACGAACAACTGCATCTTCACCAGCACTTATGATCGTCCTGTTAAGAGGACCCCAAACTGCTCTGTTAATTCTTCCCTGTGGCCCCTTAATAACGAGAACCGAGTCACCAACCTCTGCAATACCAAAAATAATAATAATTTAACCAGTAATTTGGTGAAGTAATTGGGATAAAGAATATGCAAAGTATTCGGCAGTCAAAAACAATATTAGCAGGTAGATGAAATATTCATTCTTGTTTACTCCATTTAATCAACCTTGTCCAAAATACATTATTCGAAATTTACCTCCGCATTTTCATCTTAACAATAACCTGATTTTGCATCTAAATATAGTACAGTGTCTTCTCATAGGTATTTCATGCCCTTCCTAAATACTACCTCCGTCCCGGCTTATTTTGCACACTTCCCCTTTTCGACCGTCCCATCTTATTTTGCACACTCAAAAAAAAGAAACTTCTCCCACAATCTCCACCCTCAAAATCTCAACACTCAGTCTCCACCTTTAAAAAAGTCAAAGAAAAATCAAAAGCAGTTTTTTTCTAAACATCCGTGCCCGGTCACCTGTGCAAAATAAGCTGGGACGGAGGGAGTATAACTTGTCTAATAGAATAGGAAAAAAAAAGTTTCCAACTCATTGTAAATAGCATAGGAAAATATGGTATAATTGCTTAAAATACAGAGAATTGTGCACCACTCACGGTCTTCGGTATCTCGAGCTATGCGTTTGATGTGAATGGCGGAGGGCAATCCCATGAAAGGATCTGTTGTTATTACTGCAAGCTTATCACCAACAGAAAGATCAACGGACTTCACCGGCGAATCAAAATTAAAAGTGTAAAGTGGAGTTCCGGATTTGACATCCCATATCTTTGCAGTCTGATCTGCACTTCCAGTTAAAAGCCTCGTGGAGTCCCCTATAAACAACAAAAGTAGTTTCACAAGAATAAGTAACAAGAAGCCAAGCAGAGAAAAGAAAAAAAAAACACATAAAAACTTAAAATTTCATAATTATCCACGGGTTTTGGGATAAGGACAAATATAAGAGCTGTTTGGCTAAGCTTATAAGCTCCTGAAAACATCTTATAAATTGTTTGGGAGCTCATAAACTCTTAAAATGTGTTTGGCATATAAGATATTAAACAAATTATACGATGTAAAAATAGCTCATAGAGCTTATAAGCTCCCAAAAAAGAAAAAAAAAGTGCCTCCAGCCAACCCCAATTACACACACTGCAGACATGCGGAGCACGCTAACACACCTACACACTTCACACACAATACCACAATTCCTTCACACACATTACACTCACTTCCTCCACACACAATTGACAAAAGCTACATATACTTCCTTCACACCTACACAGAATTCATGCACACTACAAACACTTCACCCACTAATCAATATGTGTTTCCAATGGGTGGATTTCAAATCCGACCCTCAAATCCATAGCTAAATTTCTACATTTAATTCTAAGCTTATAAGCTCCATCATCCAAACACTATAAATTTCTACATTCAATTCTAAGCTTATAAGCTCCATCATTCAACACTACATTAACTTATAAGCTCTTGAGATATCACACCTATAATCTAAACGGAACACTCTACAGGAAAATAGCTATGACAAATTAACACAAGCAAATAACGAAAGGGCAAGAAAATTCTAGAACCCTCAACAGCCCAATACTTTACAGCTCACGCTCAAAACCCTAACTCGAATATTATTTGTCCACAAACCAAGATATGATTACTCACGGGTAGCTCTCAATTCACCAAACGAAAACAAAAGAAGGTACGACTACATGACGATAAAAAAAAAAAAATAGTGAAAACAAAGGAAAAAATGGAGGAATTACTCGAGATATCGCAGGACCACACAGCACCATTATGACCACGGTACGTGCCGAGCCGTTCACCATCATCGGCGAACCAAATCGTTGGGTTGTGGTCTTTTGCACAGGAAATCAGTAGATCGCCATCCCTGTTGTACTTCAAAAACGTCAGGGGCCTCTCGTGGCCTTTCATCAATATTGGCCTCATCCTGGATTGCTTTCCCTTTTACTTACCGATGAAGATAGAATCTCTACAGATAAAAATTGAACCCATTATGAACAAAATTGAAGCTCTACAGATGAAATTAAACTAAGTATAAACAAACGCAGGCAATGAAAGCAAAAGTTTAGCTTTACCTCGACCGATTATGCAGAAACGCTGGCAAAAGAGGGAGGAGAGATAAACCCTAATCTGGTTATGTTTTAGCGTTTGATGAGAGAGAAGACGGAGGTCGGGGACGACGTCGTATATCTCTTATTGGGTAGGTGGGCCACTTTTAGAAGCCCATGGGCTTTATTAATTTCTCGACTTAAATATATAGGGGTACGTACCTCGTACCGAACCATCCATATCGTTATGGCACCGAAATTTTTGGTAATGTCGAAAATCTACATTATTATCATATTAGAAATTTTGATACACTAAATTTTGTGAGATATCGGTATATATCGATTCACACACGTTGATTTTTGATATACGTTAAAAAATTTGGTATACTGAAATATCAAAAAAAATTAGTATAATGACATATACCAAACTACCAAAATACAAAAAAAAAAAATTAACATACCGGTATATACCAAAATTTTTATATTATCATACACTTTTCGGTACGGTATGATATGATATCGTACTAGAAAATCAATAATACCGAAAAATTCACTATTTTCGATAATTTTTTCGATACGATAAGTGTCGTATTTTGACATTTTGATATTTTTTCCCACTAGATAAGGAGTTAGGATTTTAGAAGGTAATATCTCTTTTATTATTGGATATTTTTTTTATTTTGTAAATATACCATATTTTATCTTTGATTCCTCTCCAGATAATCTCGTTTAGATTCGATTAACACCTTCTATACCTTAATTAGGCGCTAAAACTTAGTTTGCCGTCTAATCAGCGCCTAGGATCTTTTAAAGTATTGGGCTCAAGTATACAATGATTGGCCCAACTAGGAGAAAATAATATTTTATCCTTGGGCTCAAGTCCATTGTCACTGGCCCAACTACGAGTGGGCTTCTCCCCGGCCTCATGTTAGAGTCATACTCACTCCGTCCCACTCAGTTTTATACGTAACACCAAAGCAATTTTTTTATTATTTAGATAATCTTTTTCTAAAGAACCATTAAGTAAAAGAAACCTTTGTAGCAACAAAATCAATTAACTACTGATTTTTTTAGTTTTTTTAGTAAATCCTAATGAAGAAAGGTTTTAATGGGATTTGATCCCAAATCGAAGGTTTTTTTGTGAAATTTGATCATTAATCAATGACCAGAACTATAAAAGGTTCTATCAACAAGCTATTATCAATTCCCGACTGGTTCTCTTAATAGTGTTAGAAACTCTATTTATGTTTTGGTTCGAACTTATTATTATTAAGATTGTTTGAAATATAATCAAGCCTATAATATTATATTTGAACTTATTTGATAATAATGAATCGAGTTTGAACGAGTTTCAACCCAGCCGAGCACGAGTTAATTTCGAGTAATTTGATATTCTCTCACTAATTTTAACGAAATCTACTTTTTGAGCTGGAGCTTGAATTGAGCTTTAGAGTATATCAAATGTAAAATAATGTTCAAACTTATTTGATTTCTTTAATTATTCCAAGCTTTTAATGAACGATTTTGAATCGAGTATTTAATAGACAAACAGACAAAGAAATAATCATTCATTCAAGTGATATTTCAGATGCTACTTTAAAACAAGAAATTTTCATTTAACTGACCAACCTGCATTACATATTTAATTGATGATCATAAAAATCTAATTTGCACCAAAATTTTCTGGTAGCAAATAACCCTATGACCAAAGATATATACACTTAGAAAATACATAATTTCATCAAATCCAAATATAATCACCACTTATACGATCATTTACTTCCAGCGAAGTACGCTAAGGGTCCAACTATAGCAGCATTAATATAAGTCGCAGGCTCCGAATGACTAAAATCCGCCCGTTCATCCGGGAAGAAGTCATTCGGGTTTGGACCTCCGACAATTGCACCCGTCAATATATTAGGGTTTGCGTTTGGCGTGTTGTAAAACGGCTGAAATCCACCCTCGCATCCAAAAGATTGTGGATGAGTTGCCACGGAGGGTAAAGACGATCCTCTGTGATGAATCCTCCTAGGGTAATTTGACCCGTACCCAACCATGTACGACATTTTCATCGGGTTATCGCCCAATATGTAGTCTACTTGTTTCTTAGCCAGGATCCGTAGATTGTGTGAAGTTACGACGACGTTTCCGCAATTGAATGTGTGTTTTTTGGTAGCCATGTATTTGGAGTATGTTGTAAGTAAGAATGTTATGGATGTTACATACTGGAGATTGCTTGAACTCAGCTTGAACATTAATCCTCCTGCAATTTTTTTTATTAAGGACATGAAAATAATAAAAATTGTTAACAAATAAAAATCGTTAATAAATAATAAAAATCGTTAATAATTATATTTAAAGAACGAAGAAATACTTAAAGAAAACTCTACTATATATTTTCTTTTGTAAGACGAAAGTTATTTTATTATAAAAAATGTCACGTTTAATACATAAAAAGCTTACCTCGTGAGTGTTAATCTTTAATTTTTATAGAGGCTTAATCTTTAATACAGAAACAACAATTTTGAAAAAGTAATATTTTTTGGTGATGAAAGTGATAAAGTTTACATTAACAAAATTCATTATAAAAATAACTCTCGTCTTATAAAAGACAGTCTAGTGGCAGCCAACCTCGTGTGTATTGTGTACTTGAAGAAGGAGAATTCGGCAGAATTCTGCACATAAAGTCTTCTGCTTGTTGTTTGTATGACTGAAATGTCTGATCATTATCCACCAAGCTTCTCTGCAAATCATGGTTAATTAAGACATTTTAGCTCAACTTAAACATAGAGGTGGTAACGGGTCGGGCCTGATGGTTCGGTCCAGCCCACCCGTCATTTTAGGCGGATTGAGATGTAAGAATGTGAGCCTAGAATACAATTGGGCCCGCAAACATAATCCAGTGGATCAAAGCTCCAACAGGTCCGACAATAAAATATTGCGTATTTTTAGGAGGATTGATCGGACTTAGCTCCCAATTTTTGGCCAATAGAATTTTGGGCCGGGTCTAATTGTTCGGGCCAGCCCACCTGTAATTTTAATGTGGATTGGGGGGTAGAATATGAGCCCAAAGTACGATGGGCCCGGCAAACCTATTTTGATGGACAAAAGCTCCAACGGGTTCCGACAAAATAGTGTATTTTTTGGAGGGCAAATCGGGCTTAGCTCACAATAATTTGGCTAATAGAATTTTGGGCCAACCTAATCCTACATTAATTGCAAATAGAGGTAGCAATGGGCCGGGCCTGATGATCCGACCCAATCCTCCCGTCATGTTGTGCGAACTAGAGTGTATGAATATGAGTCCAAAGTATCATGATGCTTGATAGACAAAAGACCAACTGACGCAACAAAATATAGTATATTTGTAGGAGGATTGTCTAAGTTAGCTCCTAATTATTGACCCAACAAAATTTTAGATCGATTCAATCTGACATATGACGTTGGCCCGCAGATCGGGCCGGGCCCAAATAAAAACATCCTATTGATCAATAAAAGTTTCATTCTTACCCTTGCTAGAAGAACATGGGCCCCAGCATACTTGTTGTCCCAGCTGAAAATGTCAGGCCCATTAGTACCACCTAATGATCTTATAAAGTTTAGGTAATAAACCTGATTGGTTGCTCTGAATAGCCATGCTGCTCCCCATAACAACTCATCCTACAACCAAATAAATTCTTAGTTACGGTCGAAAATGAAATCAAGCTACTCGATATTTCATTTAAGATCTTCTGTCAATAATTCGTTTAAATTAAGTTCAAATAAAGATATCAAACAACTTTAAATATAAGTTTACATTTTACAAATCTAAAGCTCAACTCAGCTCGATACAATAAGTGAAAAAATATTAAAATTACAGTAAAAATGTTAAAACTACTCAAACTCGATTCATATTCGACTCGATTAAAACTCATTCAGGTTTGACTCATGATTTAATAATCAAATAAGCTCGAAAATAATAAATGAATCTCGATAATATTTCAAATATCAATATGTTCGACTCGACTTAGTTACTACCCTATATTCTTACTTTAGGACTAAAAAACAAGAGAGACATATAATAATGATAGGAGTAGTAGTAGTTGTTTAATCATTTATGTAACTCATAAATGTTTATCAACTTATTGTTAAAATAAGAAAATTTAAGATTTTTTTTTTTTAAGACTAGAATAATATCTAATGAGCACGTTTACAAGAACAAATTGTTTACAACTGTGTTTGTTAATATTAGAGAAAATTGACAAATAAGAGTAGCAAGTGTAGTTCGAATACAATTTGCTTTAAAAGTCAACAAACATTATTCGAATGACTCAAAACTCAGCTCGACTCGATCCATCAATAAGGAAGAAAGGAAGTATACATACCGTGTAACCCGAATACGAGCAATAAAAGGGGCAAACGGCTGAGCCAAGAGAATCACTATACGACCCTCTATACTTAATCGCAAATTGCATCACTTTCTTAGCAGTCGCCAATAGCAACTTCGAGTAATTAGGGTCGACCCGTCGAAAAACAATCGAAGCAGCTGCTAGCGCAGCTGCAGTTTCACCGGCCACATCCGATCCTGGATTGGCCGCTGAAACAGAGTAGACGTTTCTAGAAGTGTCCATATCTTCGGGCCTCTCCCAACACTTGTGGTCCGCATTCGGGTCACCCACGCCGACGTAGAGTTTACCCGGCGTGGCCCGTGCACACTTCAGGAGATAGTCTGTGGCCCATCGGATCGCGGCCCGAGTACCGGCTATCTGGGGCCCCATTTTCTTGCCGTACTCTATGGCCCCCCAAGATAGCATTGTAGTGGTGAATGCCATCGGAAGATTGAACTTCACATTGTCGCCGGCGTCGTAGTATCCTCCGGTCAAGTCGACCTGCAAAATTATAAACAATTTTCTTTAGCCAGTGCTCACGAATTATGCTCTATAGGTGTGCAATATATCAAAAATTTATATACATACATATTTTATATTTCACACTATTGTATGTCGTGACTCGTGAATAGGGATGAAAATGAAACAAGTACGAGGTAAGTTATGCTAAACCTCGTAAAATGCCCTCTAAAATGCTAAACCTCATCGACCTATCTAGTTTACTTGTCGTCTGTCGTACTTATTTTGTATTATGTATTTTTCAATATTTTGAATATTACTATTTCTATAGATTAATTTAAAAGATGAAAGCTTAACTTGCAAATAAAAAATATTATGACTGATAAATAGACTTTACCGAATCATATGAAGTCACCTGTCATATTATCGTGTTTTATCTTTTGTTTTACAATATTTACTAAATGACATGTATTGAATGAAGTAACATGTGTTTGTGCAGTGTAACAGAAGATAAAATACCTAGTTTAACATAGAATCCGAATGCTATCGAATATAATATGATAACAAATATTAAAATTTATAAATTACTACACGGGACAAGATTAGAGCCGGTTTAGCAAAATCCCTTTACTCGACTCAAACCTGCTAAAACCCGTTTGACAGGATTTTTAGCCGGTTCGACCGAGACGAGTTTCATGTAGTTTCGAGTTTAGAATGACATACACCAGCCATGCGACCATCTGAAAGACCAGAACTAGCCCTCCAAGTGATTTCCTGATTTGCCCCTGGTGGAATCCTGCCGGAGCGCTGTCCTTGGAAGAACAAAATGGATTTAGCAAGGGCATCCCGGTAATTTTGGGTGGCTAAAACAGAGGGCGAGTTGCAGAAACAGAGGAAGAAGAAAATGGCGTGGAAAAAAGCCATTATACTTGGTGAGTCGGAGTGAGTTGACTCAGCAAGTACAAGGCTTAATTTGTGTTAATATGTATGAGTTGAATAGCGAGACATGCATGGCTTTATATAGGCAACAACGTAAATTAAGGCTTTTAGGTATTGTTGTTTTATTTTATTTATTTATTTTTGAGGAATTTAGGTACTTCCTCCGTCTCGGTTAAATTTTGCAACTTTGACTGAACACGAATATTAAGAAAATTTTGATTTTGATTTTTCTTTAACTTTTTTAAAGATGAAGATTGAGAATTGAGATTTTGAGGGTAAAAATTGTGGGATTTAGTTTCTATTTATGGAGGTGCATAGGTAACCGGGACGGAGATAGTATTGTTTTAACTCAACCTACTTTTTATGAAATTTTTTGTACCAAAATTGTAATTATGTTAATCTTGTTGACGGATTCATTTGGAAAGGAAATTAGGTAGGCAGTTACTTCATATGTACTATAGTTCTATTTGAAGCGACTCACACGGGATTTATCGGTTAAGAATTTGAAAGACAAATCAACTACCAATTGAAAAATTAAAAGATTTGAAATTAACAATAAAATACTCGTAAATTTAAAACTACTATAAGTAATGTTTGAAAAATTATAAAATCCACAGAATAAAATTGTCTTGAATTGATAAGCAGTGAAAAAATACGTCAAAATATAAAAACAAATCATTTGATTTTTGTTAATACAAAAAATATAAAAAAAAATATTAGAAGTATTAATAGTTTCAATGGTCTAGGTCCTAAATTGATATAAATTTTCTTTCGTGACTTGAACTAATAGTTGACGTATTTTTCTGATCCTCGACCTATAAAATTCTTTTTGAAACCAGTCTCGTATCCTTACTCGTTGTCAGTACATGTTAGTGTGCGATCACTAGCTGTTTTGCAAAAATCTTCTAAAGTAAATTATCTTATCCATAATTAAAGGATAAGATCATTATATATCAGCGGTGGATACATTAACATGTATTCGTAGTGAGTTAGGGAACATTTCCCTATGAAAACCATAGTTCTTTCATCTTCTTTTCAATATAATTATCACAAATTTCATAAAAAAATAGTCCACAATTAATTGTAAGCATCTTAAAAAGGACTTGTGAGGACATATTAGAAACTCCAATATTTTATAAATTATTTCAATAATTTATAAAATATAATTTTTCAAGAGCTCATAAGTTAATAAATTCTTGAATAATAGAAATTATAAGCTTGAAGTTGAATTAAAAGATATAGCTATGGATTTAACGTATGAATTGAAGCTTATGTACCGTCAAACACACATTTCATTAGTATGGAAAGTGTGTCTAGTGTGTGTAAAGTGTATGGACTGTGTGTAATATGTGTAGCGTGGGTATGTGCGTGTGTACGTGTAATTTGAGTGTGACATATAGTTTGAACAGAGATTATTATATTATTATTATTATTATTGTTGACCTTATAAGATTTACGAGCTTATTTTTATATGTTATAATTTATCTAACATTCTATTTTTTCAAATACATTTTAAAAAATTTATAAGCACCAAAATCTTTTATAAGGTATTTTTATTAGCTTATAAATATAGTCATTGTAGTTGTGTTTTATTTACCCACAACACATATATTAAATGATGTCATTAATTAATATATATCGTGTATTAAATATTGTGTAACGGAAAATGCGACATGTAGTGTAACAGAGAATCCGACTTGCATTTCGTCTGCCAATATCATGAACCCCGGTTGTATCCCCATTATTTTTTTCATCTTACATAATTTATACAATTAATAAAGAGTAGCAATTATCATTACCATTTGGTCTACATAAATATAAATTAAATCTGCAAAATGAATGATGATTAATAATGATAATTAATTAATTAATATAGTAATATTAAGTAAAAACAGCAGAAATAATGGCAGTAGTCATGTGTGGTTGGGTTATCTTCCGACCAAATGCATTCAAAAGTGCATGCCTTTAACCCTAAAAAAGGATAACACACACTTAACTGAAAAACCGGCTGATAGTTCCCATTAATATAGATTAGGGTTTGGGGCATATCAGGTGAAAATTAAATTAAGTTACTCGATTTACGATTGGAGATTGTTTAGCGGAAATTTGTCTAAATATTGTTCGACAAAAGTAGCATACAAGCTTGAACATAATTTTTGTGTTTGATTAGCTCTAAATCTCAGCCTCGATAAATAAAGTTTGTTAAAATAAATACTACCTCCGTTTAAAAAAGATAGTTTACTTCCTACTTTCACATGTATTAAGAATATTACGTGTGTAAACTACTGTTATAACGTTTCAAATTTTCTACAATAAAATGTGATGAATAAAAGATTGTTACACATATTTAATGGTAATTCAACGTACTACTTTTATTTTTTAGATGTTCTTTTTTTGTTTTGTTTATAATTAGATTTTCTTTTAGTTTTTTACATTTTTTTTCTATACTACCCCTTAAAAATCTTTCATTATGTAACCTACCATATTTAATTCAATTTCTTAATTCCAAATACTACTACTATATAGAACGGTAAGTTTTCTTTTTCTCGTTCAGAAAAAGTTGGCGCTAGCGAAAAGAGAATTTTTCCCTCTCATGTTCTTCAAGTTTTCGTTTTTATGGGATTATATGTCGAGGGTAAAAATCTAGATCAATGATAATTATTCAAAATCCACCATTAAAAAAATCGAAGATCCTCTATTTTGATTTCCAATACTAGTAGTTATGGAAGTCTTTGTTCTTTGTTTGTTGTTTGTTATTGTTGTTGTTTATTCTTGTATGTAGCTAAAACATTTATTTTTTTATTATTTTTTGATCCATATTTAAATTTTATTTCGTACTTAATGTGGCTCCAAATTAAAATTTTTTAGGGATGTCATAAAAATGTGTAGAAATTCCAAAAAGGAAATATGACTATCTTTTTTAGACGGGGGGAATATAAGAATACCAAACTACTCATGTTCAATTCAATCAGCTTTCGTCAAAAATAACCTCAATTAACTTGAACATTGATACATTATGCTCGACTTGACTCGACTCGACTGAAAGTTCATTAGTACTCCCAAAAATTAATTAGTGGTACTACGGATTAGGAAGCCAGGCGCAAATGGCGCTCCCTATCCTTTCCTTGGATTGCGCTAACATAAATGATATATCGGCCCAACTTTAATTTCATTATCTTTTTCTTTTTTTCTTTTCTCTTTTTCCTTTTTCTTATTTTCTTTTCTTTAGAGAAATATGTATAAAAAAATATAATATTTTATAGTATTTATAGTGTGGATCTGGATTTTGTATTGGGATTGTGAAAAAATTCTCTTTTCACCCTTCTTTAAGACTAAGACTTTGATTCCACTTTTTGAAAATCTCAATAGTCACACAACAATTCTAAAGTTAAATAAATTATTAATTAATATTCAATATCATTACTATTGAATGTTTATGTATCTCGCTATTAGCTAAATATATTTAGGCATTTTGTTTATGGATTTACCCGTTCAGATGCATAACAAGTTTATTCAAACTTGCGTTTAGACTATAACTTACAATTAAAATCATTTAATCCACTTAAATTCAAGCATATTATACGCTCTATTATTATACTCTTTCTCGCCAACATAAGGAGTGCGCATTTTTTATAAATCCTACCATATTCCATCCTAGAACAATCATAAGATTTATATCTTCATTTGGATTCACATGTCCTTTGTCACGCCCATTCCATCCATAAACAAACATATCCTTAAGGCCCGTTTGGTTGAGTGTATAAGATAAATGGATAGTAGCTATCATGACATCGTTTAGCATATTTAGGTCGTATAATATAACATGTCTTTCGTTTGGTAGGGTGTATAGGTAGAAGGTGGAGAAGTAGACCTAGCTTTGAGCTCCGTTTTGAATGGGTGTGGAGTAGGGTTTTGCGTAAGACAATATGAGAGACGAAAACGAAAATATCATGTGGCTTGGGGTATTTTCGAGATAAAATTGGGTTATCTTAGGTACTACTAAAACATGTATATACTGTCGTATTAATTTTGACAGCTAACATATATACATGGACAAATCATGGAATTAATTTTAATATAAAAATTAATTTTGGTATAAAACATTTTATTTGGAAATAATTTAATTTGAATATTGTTTATTTTTGTTCTAAAGCAATTTTATTTGGAAATAGCTTAAATTCAACTTTGTTTCCATTTTTATTAATTTTTTTAATCATATAAAATATAAAAATTGAATTATTTAGTAAATATTTTATAACTTTAGTTTATAATTTCAACATTTTATTTTTCTTAAAAAAAATAATTTAAATTTTTGAAATAATTTTATTTTTTATTTCTAATGTGATTTTTCTGTATAATATATTAATTTAGTAATCTATTATCGATCTATAGTTTGACAGCATATTGTATAAATAAATTAAATTAAAGACAAATATTTGTTTCTTGGTTGATTTTGTGCATTAATTATTAATGTGTTTGTGCTACAAATAAAAATTAATAAAATTAAAATGTAGTAATATTGGTACTCACTAAAACTTTTGAAGATTTCTTAAACATTATATTTGAAAAAATAAAAAATGTATATACTTTGAATAAATCTATCGTTTATCATAAAATATACATATACACACTCATTTTTTGTATAAGATGGTCAACATGACCTACATAATTGATGCTAGAGATATTCATACATTACGAATAATTATTCATTGATCCTTCTTTCATTAACATATAACTATTCATCTCTTATTATATATTGATTGTAACATTTCATTATATTAAAATTACATAAACATATAAAATTATTATTATTTATTCATTTACATTTACAAATCGTGCATCGCACAAAATACCACTAGTAGTTATAACAAGACAAAACCTCATGTCGCACGATGTAATTAACAAAAGACAAAAACAAAAAAAGACAGAAAATCTTTATGAGACAAAAGAAATAGTTTGTGCCCACATTCATATAAAGATGGAGAAAAATTGAATAAAGATATATATATATATATATATATATATATATATATATATATATATTTAAAAGATGGATAATTCCTTTAATTTAGGTTTGTCGTAGAGCAATCATTATATAAAGTAATTTTGAACCGTGAATCCAAAGATTACACTTCGGGCCCTCTATCCTAGCATGACACGTCGGGACAATATTATATATTTGAGTCGAACATCAATGCAGAAAACTGTAAGATCAACTCAATATTTTTAGATTATACTAAAATTATCGAACTCATCCGTCCAATAACAGCAATGAGGCAAGGCGAAGGGGCGATCACGTCGGGCGCCTTAGCTATTGAGAACCTACTTTTATTAATATATATGTATACATACTTAAAAATATAATCATTAATAAATCAAAATTTTATTCAATTTAATTAATAAATCAATTGTATTAGGTGAAACTCATTCCGAAAAATAAAAAGAAAATTAACAATCCCAAAATAAAAACAAGCCCAATTCTAATACCATCAATCCCTCTCCCCTATTCGTAGAGAACACATGTCAATCAACTGATATGCCAAAATCTCATGAAATGCAGTAAATTACATCATTCATAAATTTAGGATGAGAACTTTACACATTAGTGGTGAACGCATTAACTTTTGCCTACAAATGGTAGGATAGCATTTTCCGCAATTATCATGTATGTAAATTCATCAAAGGATTAGACTAAGAAATAAAACCCTATCTCTTATCACTTATGTCTCTCACTTAACAGTAAAATCTAGATATCGCACGAAATAAAAATCATCCACATCTTCCCTATCTCTACTATAGTTTTTCATAAATTTGCGATCATTAGACAAGACAAAAGAAAAAATTTCATTCATCATCACCCCTACAAGAAGTCCCCGCTATAGTAATCAAAATATCTACTATCGTGAAGAGAAATAAGTGATTGATTCAAGCAAGTTTTAACCAGGTTGAATTGTTCCTTTCATCTTGCCAGTTAGGTTGTTAGTGATTGATGATGCCATGAAGTAGTGAAAGGGTTTGATTTGCGTTTTTAGAAGACTAATTATAGACAAAATGAGTTTACTTTTATTATGATATCAACTACATGCATGTCTTGCACTAGAAATGAGTTTTGAACTTGTTTTTCCTCGGGAAACAACACATTCTAAGAAATAAGCAATTTGATGAAAATACATCTGATGACCCTCATTAGTAGGAGAAAAAGAAGACACGCTTAGTTGATTAGATTTGTAAATGCTTTAGACTATTATCGTAATACCTTGATTGCCAGAGTATTATTTACAATAAGTGTGATGATGGTATATGCGGAGGATGTTTCTCAAAATTAAAATTGTTAAAAACACGTAATCAAAGATGTCACATGAAAGGCTAAACAAATTAACACTTCGAAATTAATTATGAAAAATATATTGATGAATTTGCTTCCAAAATGCTCGAAGATGTCATTTCGAACAATTATTACTTCAATTCATTTTTAGTTTTAATTTTTTTTTTTATACTTATATGTTAATTAATTTTTTTTTTCACCACTTATAGAGAGGGATTCAGTTTCCTCTTCAGTCCCAGGCCTAGAGAATGTTAGGACAGGCTCTGGATCCGTGACCAACCTATAATTGGTCCACCGAATCGAACATATTGTGTCTGATAGTATTTTGTGCAAAAATTTCTATTACCTTACATCTCTAAACTATCGTACAAATTGGATCGGACCAATCTTAACACCTCTACGTTCGTTCCCATAATTTTATTTTATTTTTTTGAAAAAGGGAACAAAATAAATTAACGGTACTTGAAGAGGGGACGGGTGGACTTCATATCAAGCAACTTAATAAAGTCCCAATCAATTGCAAGAATGAAGGCTTTTGTAGATTGCTTGATTACAAGAAAAGCAACTAATCATTATCTTATTGTAACCAATATTATTTGAAATGTAATTCTTTCCATTTCTTAAATAATATTCCCTTCGTCCCGAATGAACTTACACATTTTTTCACAAAAAAAATTATAACTTAATTTCTATCCTCAATTTCTCCATCATCAATCGATCACACAAATCCTATTTCGTGATACGGACTTAATTCATACCTAAATTAATGACGCAACATTCTTATTCAAAGTCTGACCTATACATAAAATAAAATCAATTATTATTACAAGGAATATGATTCATATGACTGCTACACACAAGGTTTACAAAAAAAATGGCAGAGATAGATTACTCAGTGATATATATTTCAGTCTAAGGATTCTTAATTTTCTCATACAAAATCTAAAACGACTAGTATAGGGGTGGATAAAATACTGAAATATCGTACTTATTGAACTATAAATTATTGAAAATAAAGAAACTTTTGGTATATCGAGATTTTCAATATGGTATGGTAACTGTATAAGAATTCAATATTTTTTATATTTCAGTATATACCAGTATACTAATTCTTTTGGCATTTTGATGTTTGAGATTTCAGTGTATACTGGTATACCAATTTTTTTCAGTATTTTGATATACCAAATTTCTAACGATATATCGATAATTTTCGATATACCAAAATTTCTGTATAACATAATCAACAGTAAATAAAGTACATATTGACACAAACACAAAATTTAGTACACCGATACCGATGTTGTACCAAATTTTTGGTATACCCAAATTTTCATATATAAAAACTTTCGGCACAGTAATAGTACGAATGATTCGATACATTAATTAGATAATATTGTTAATACTACTATACTTAGCTGCAATTTGAAGCCAATTACATACATAAATCAATCCCTAATTACGTCTTTTCATGCAATGCATTGTTATATTTATCATATAAAAATATAATAATTAAAATTAACTTGTTTGCTACTCTATACGACGACGTACAATCCCTTCAAAACATCAACTTCAATTGCTTGTCTCTGCAATACGACGGCTAAAAGGGTTGGTCAAAAGCTTCTACAAGGTTACTGCATTGAATTTCCTTTACTTTTGAGAACCGATAAAAATTGGTGGATAGAGGTGACAATTCGGACAGCTTGACCCGGTCGATTTTGTCGGACCAACGTCATATGTTCGACTGAGCTAGAATGGTACTATAATATACCAGATTTGGATAATATGTTGTGGAAACAACATAACATCTCGTGCTGTGTCTTAAAACGATGTTGTTTTGCAGCTAAAGCGATGTTGTGGGAGCACATCAAAAAATGCGGAGTGCACATTTCGGAACTGGATCTAAATTCCAATACAATGCTTTTTGGACTAAGTATATGAATAGAAGCCAAAGTAAAATAGTCAAATGTCAAAGAATACGATCGATGTTATAACTGAAAAAAAAAATATGAAAATTTTAAATATTATGTTGTAATTTAAAATTAGACTAAAGTGGTTATTGTTTTGGTATTTGATTCAGACTATCATATCATACATGTAAGTAACAATAGTTACAAACTTCACATTAAATTAAAATGTTCCTAGAACTGATAATGATATCAATAGTTGCATGAAAACGTAGAGAAACAGTCCGATTTGATGGACTGATTCAATCCATTCAAATTTTTAATAGGCTGAACTATAATAATCTTACTTCGAAATACCACTACGCTCGACTAGGACCAACACATGGTGTTGGTCCAATAAGCTACCCGATCATGCCGCACCGTTCAAATTGCCGCTTACCTCTGGTTGCAATTTTTTATTGTTAAAGATGGATACTATTACGAGAAATAGATTTTAGAGCACACAATATTTTTTTAAAAGAAAATGAAGATAAAAAGAATTCAAATCGTGCATAAATTTTAAAAGGGTGATAATTCGAATAATCGGATTAGATTTGTGCTTGATTTCGGATTATACTTAAAATACATATAAAATTATTTAAATTTATAATTATTATATTCTAAGTAACATAGTACAATCAGGTCCGAATCCGGTTAAGCAATTTTACATTAGGTCGATTTTAAGCTTCTCTTCGTAAATTATGATCAGATTCAAGTTGGATTTACGATGTTGGGTGAAGGACGGAATACATGCCGGCCCTAAATTATATTTTAAGATAATTTGATTCAATTATATCAGAGTCGGATTAATCATTTTCAAGTTGGGTCGATTTCGAGTTTCTCTCCACAATTTCGAATTAAATTCGAGTTGAATTATGGCTTCGGGACAAGGACTAGCTCCTCTATATATATATATATGTGTATATATTTCTTTTTTTTTTTCTCTGGGCTATCGATTGGGCCGGCAGATGGCTATATAGATAAATTGATAGACGCCGGCCCAGGCCCATATATTGAAGCCCAAATCTAAAAGCAGGCCAACACCAACAGCAGTACTGGGCTAAAAAATGAGGCCCATAATGTAAACGAAGACAAGAAGATTAAAACAATTGAGTGGCAAGTTGCAAATTGTGATTAAACTAATATCTAATAGCAAAACGTATGTTTAGATCCCTCAATTATCCGTGAATATTTATAAAGGTTTCTAGTTATTGTAATAGTGATAGAGGTCTCTTAGTTATTGAATATGAATTTGTATAGGTCCCTCGATTATTATAATAGTGGCAGAGGTTTCTCAGTTATTGAATATGAACTTGTATAGGTCCCTATCGTTGGAATGTGACGGAAGTTTGTACGCCTGTCATGCTTTCTAACTTAGCAATTGATGCGTCCTTTTTAATTGCATAGCATTAGTACCTCAAATTCATTCACAAACATCGGCGTGTGTTTACAATACTAACAAAATAAAATGGAGTGACTTTACACAAATTCATATTCAATAATTAAGGGACCTCTACCGCTATTATAATAATTGGGGAATCTTTATAAAAATTCACGGATAACTGAAGGACCTAAACATACATTTTGCCTATTTAATAATTACAAATCAAGGAATATTCACATATGTGGAATTTACTTTATGCCCAAAGATTATATCGAAATAAGTTGTATATCAATAATAAAGTATATGTACCCAAACAAAATACACTAATTTAAACTCAATTATAGGGGGAGCTGGTGCAAAATTTAGGGCTTAACTCATTTTTCGCTCCGTAACTTTTCACTCATTCTTATTTCGTTTCAAAATTTGTTGTTTTTTCTTCAATTTTATTTCATAATAAATGAAATGGTTTGCATATGTACCAATTTCCACTGTCGATCAAAATAATCAGGAAAGCACACGCGATTGTAACATGACACCGGGACAAAAAACAATTTCATGTGATATAAATACAAGTACTTTCTTTAACTGTGGAATAATATTAAAAAAATGTGACAAAATGAAACGAATGAAATTATGTAGGCATCTACAAGATACTCCATTCATTTCAAAATAAGTGTCTTTTTAGATATTTTGAAATTTTTTAGAATATGTGTCACTTTACCAAAAAAATTCCAATTCTTTCAATATTATCTTAAATAATATACTTAATTTAGTTAATTATTTCCTTATTTTATAAAATATACAAATTAAATATAAATCTTTATTTAAAAAAAATATATATCATTTATTTTGAAACGGAGGAAGTAAATTATAGTGAAATGCTCATGAATATAACAAGAGAATTTAGATGGGCGCCGCAATTGCCTAACAAAAAAACCGGTTATTAATTATATATAGTATTATTTTTTTTTATTTTTTTGCTATTTTTATATATAGTCCTATTTATTTAATTAAAATTAAAATTGTTGATGATCACATGGGCATGAATATGTAACTTCCTTGAATTGTAACGACCCACATGGATAAGCACGTGCCCCACACAGTCTATTTTTAGCATTCATCCCATGATTTCTTCAACTGACGTTGCAACTATTATAACCTCCTTCTCTCACCCCTTCACTTTACTGGAAACCCTAAACTACCGTAAACTTTTTCCCTACACTACAAGGAAAAGGGTCTTTTGAGACCACAAAAAAGTGGTCTCAAATAATGAATATTTGCCACAACTTAAGCAAAGTGGTCTCAAATAATGAGTATTTGTCACAACTTATGAGCATTTGTCACAACTTTATTGTCGTGTCAATAACTCCGTCGCAAATAATATATTTGTGACCACAAAAGTGGTCTCAAATGCTTCTCAAATATTTTTTGCAACAACTAGTTGTCTCTAAAAGTAGTCTTAAAGTTGTCTTAAATAATTTGTAGAGAGATTTGTGACAACAAGTGGTCACAAATAACTTATTATTAGTAACCACAATTGTGGTGTCAAAAAGTCTTATGCAAAAGACTTCTTTTGTTGTAGTGCTAACAACAAGAAGAGGGAGAAAGAGAGATGTTAGGATTCGGCACACTGAAAATTTGGTTATCGATGTAGTATTGAAATTTTAGTATATCAAATTTTAGATCGGTATGTATCAATCTATACTGTCGATTTTGATATATCAAAATTTCGGTATACCGAAAAGTTACGGTATACAATTAGAAATTTGGTATACTGAAATATCGAATTAGCAAAATACCGAAAAAAATGGTATATCGGTGTATACTAAAAATATCGATTTTTTTTCGGTATTTCGGTATATACAGAAATTTTCGAATTATCGTATTGTTACCGTATCAAAATTTTGATATTTATGTTTTTTAATACAGTATGTACGGTATTTCGACATTTCGATATTTTTTCCCCTAAATAAGTGTTCGTTAAAGTTCTTTTATTTTTATTTATTTAATAAAGGAACAGTTTAAACGTTAAACGACTCGTATATTAATGTCTCTCGAACATATCCGTTGGATTCATATAATAAAAATATTATAAAAATTAATAATGGTAATAGTGGTTTTATATTATTAATGTAATTCATTTATTGTTAAAAAATACACATGAACTTGTTATTGAAATATAAGAACCGAAGTTCTTTTCGCAAATTCTTCCGTTTCATAAAAAAAATCCTAACTAAAAATGTACAACTTTTTATTTTTAGTTAATTTTATGAAGTTACAACTTTTCAAAAGTGATTAATATGCACTTATATGATTTATTTTACTTTTTTTATTCAACTTATTCAATCATATTAAAAACTCTAATTTTATACTTAAACTAGCAAAATAGACCTTTATTTTTGAATATGATACTCGTTTTAGGATTCTTTCTAATATATATAACTATTTTACGAGATAAAGAGTGTATTAGTATTCGTGTTCAAGAATACAAAAAGTTTACAAACTAAATATTCATTAATATTCAAGAACATTAATGACCATCAATTCAGTGAGTTCAGCTTACGTGAAAATTCCGCTCGACTCGATTCGTCCAACGGCCGGAAGAACCCCACCAATACCATACCTATATCTCCACTCCACCACTCCACCGAAAACGCACCGTTTTTCCTTTAAAACATTCTATATTTAGCAAATTCCTCATCACCAAATCCATTATAAATAGCCATGCAAGAACCCTCAAACCCTCACTCCTCCAACACTAAAAAAACACACAAACACACACTGAAAATGGCTTCTCTTACAAGTTTGATTCTTCCTATGTTTCTATTTATATCATGTGTCCTAATTTGTGAAGCTAGGGTTCCTAGGTCCTTAGCTTTTGTTGAAACAAGAGGGTCCCATTTTGTGCTCCATGGATCACCATTTCTCTTCAATGGCTTCAACTCTTATTGGATGATGCACGTCGCTTCCGACCCGAACGAGCGGTCGAAAGTGACGGAGGTCTTCCGCGAAGCCTCCGCCGCCGGCCTCACTGTCTGCCGGACGTGGGCTTTTTCCGATGGGGGCGATCGCCCCCTCCAGATTTCACCTGGAACTTATGATGAACGTGTCTTCCAGGTATAATTGTGAATATATATATATATGTGTATATATATATAGATATTTATTTCCATAATAAGTAAATATATTAGTACAAATGGTAAATTCTGTAACGTACGGCGGTTTCAAAACTAGTCTATCATCTTTTTAAATTTTCGAATTTAGTCTTTTACGATGTTAATGTTCGGTTTCGATTTTTAAATTGAAAGTTTAAATTCATCCCAAATAACTGCATTGTATCGAATATAACTGCATTAAATTGGAGTTTTTATTTTTCTCAAGCGTTGCAAATGTCGTGGATCTCTATCAAAGGGACACTAAAAACATGCCAAAATTCACCTACTCGGATAAACAATGTGACACTAACGACATGCCAAAATTCACCTACTTTAATAAACAATGTGACACTAACAACATGCCAAATTCACCATATATTAATCGAGAAAATTAAAATTTCTAATTTAACGTTGTCATGTGTGATGCACGTGCTGCAAATCAGTTTTGCAATTTGCTGCAACCAAAAAGGTTTATTGTGCATAGACAGATTATTTTAAAATTATTTTACATTATTTTAAAACAACTAATTGCTACAAAAAATACTTAATACATACTCTCTCCGTCCCACATTAACTTGTTTACTTGTCATTTCGGTTTGTCTCAGCTTAACTTGTGAGCCCATAAATAACAAATTTCTCACACAATCTTCACCCTCAATCTCTATCTTTAAAACAGTCAAAGATTCCACAAAATCTATTTTTTTTCTTAACCTTCGTGTCCGATCAACTAAGCAAGTTAAGCCGAAGTACATGTTACTCGATTATTAAGACGACTAATTAATGACAGACTATAAATTTGCAGGGACTGGATTTTGTGATATCTGAAGCAAGAAAGTATGGGATCAGATTGATACTGAGCTTTGTGAACAATTACAAGGATTTTGGGGGTAGAGCGCAGTACGCACAGTGGGCTAGAAATGCAGGGGCGCAAGTTAGCAACGATGATGATTTCTACACACATCCACTTCTCAAAGATTATTACAAGAACCATATTAGGGTACATACATTTTTTTTTAATTAATTTACACAATTTATCAATATATCTGGACGATGAGTAACATTTGTGTAAGACGTATATTACTTTCATTAAAATGTTATTTTTGACGTAAATTAACAATTTACTTTTGAAAAACAGGTACTTATGTATAAAGGTTAGCACTCAGAGCAACAATTTTTAACGTCAAAAGTAATACTACTTTTTATGATAAAAGTAACTCTCGTCTTACGTAAAGACATTCATAATACCGTCTGGTTTACTTGCATAAGACCGTCTTTTATAAAATGAAAGTTACTTTTTGACGTGAAAACTGTTATTTTTTTTAAAAGTGGCTTTTGTATTAAGTTTAACACGGAAAATGTATTCTAAAGATAAAAGTAATTCATGTCTTATGAAGATATAACAGTACGACTGTCTTATTTAAGTATTTGTATTGTATGCATGTATACATAAAAGTTTTCGTTTTACAGAAAGGTATTCATAAGACCGTCTTATTTAACTGTTTTCAATTGCAGAAAGTAGTGACAAGATTGAACACAATCACAAGAATTGCTTACAAGGATGAACCAACAATCATGGCGTGGGAGCTCATGAACGAACCTCGTTGCCAAACTGACTACTCTGGAAAAACAGTTAATGTAAATACCTAATTAATTAACTCTTAATTTTACATTTCCGCATTTTCTATTACGAATAAAATTACTTTTCATCACATAACTTTCAGCTCCGTCCATTTTCGTTCTAAAATTTGTTTGCTATTCAAATTTCGCATTTGGGTCACTTTTTGCTGGGCAATAAAAGCAGGACTGTCACATGAAATTCCTTTTTATCCCATAATTTTTCGCTCTTTCAACTTTGATCCCCAAAAAGAAAACGTCAGCATCGATGTCTCATCAATTAAAATCGGCCGGAAAAGTGATTTCATGTCCCATAACTTTTCGCCTTTTCAATTTTCATCCCAAATAACAACATCAACGCCATTACCTCGTTAGTTAAAATTAGTGTCATGTGTGCTTTTAAGGGCGGTTTGTTCACTGGCAGCTGAAATTGATCCAAATATGAGCAATTTCTTTAATTATGAAACGAAATTGAAAAAACAAGAAATTTTTGAACAAACACTGAACGGACAGAAAGTTATGGGACGAAAAATGATTTCAGCCCGTACTAATGATTGATTAATTACTTGACTAGGGATGGGTTCAAGAAATGGCAAGTTTTGTGAAATCTTTGGACAATAGACATTTGGTTGAAATAGGGATGGAAGGATTTTATGGAGACACAATGCCAGAGAGGAAGCAAGTTAACCCTGGTTACCAAGTTGGAACTGATTTTATTGCAAATAATCTTGTCAGAGAAATTGATTTTGCTACCATACATGCCTACCCTGATATTTGGTAAGTTATAATTAATTTAATCTTGTATGTATAAATAATTTTTATATATATATAATTGTGAATTAGAACCATGCTTGTGTGAGACCGTCTCACAGTGATGGAACACGATTTCTTTGGATTGGATCTTTAGTGTTACATCTTCTATTACAGTTATATCGGTATAAAACACATGTGCGTGTATGATATATTAATGATGTCACGTTGTACATGTGTTATATAATGGTGTAACGGTAACAGGGGATGTATCACAATCTTTAGTTGTGCTACTTTTTCATTTCAGTTCTTTTAACTTTGGCAAACATCTATAAAAGACTATTTTACAGATCTGTTTTTGTAAAACAGAAGTTACTTTTATCATAAAAAAATGTTTATTTTGATGTAACAAGTGTTATACTTTGAATTTTGATATTTCACTAGGGTTGTAGTTTCAAAAAGTAGCGTTTTTGTGATGAAAGTAATATCTTTTACATCAAAAGTAACAATTTTTATAATAGAAGTAATTCCCGACTTACATAATACAGTATTAACACAAGTGTTGCTCTTTAATTTTTCCAGGACCTTTTACTTTTTTATATTTTAGAGAATATTCCAATTTTTTTCATGTTAAGGCATTATTATTTTCTTTCTTTTAAAAAAATTGAGTTTCTCACACACACAATAAATATATATATATATATATATATACATATATATATATTAAATACAAAAGATTGGACAGTTAAGAGTTAGTTGGGCTATTTCATGTCATGTGGGCAGTTAGAAAGAAATATAAAATAAAAATTCATCTGAAAGCATGCAAGAAATTGTGAAAAGGCTGCAACAATTTAATTTTTTTTTTTAATTTTTTTTTTCTATTTTAGGCATGATGAGCAATCACCATTTAAATAATATTATTTTTATTATTTAATTTTCACAGGTTATCAGGAAAATCAGAAGCTGAACAAATGGGATTCATGGAGAATTGGATGACCAATCATTGGCAAGATGCAAAAAACATTTTAAGAAAACCATTAATAATTGCAGAATTTGGAAAATCCAATAAAGACCCTGGATTTAGTATGAGCTCAAGAGACTTGTACCTTGGCAATATATACAGCGATACATACAAAATGGCAAGGGTTGGAGGTAAAAGTTATGCTTGTAAACGAGTCGAATTGAATACTGTTTCCAATTCGTAAATATTAAGTCGGATTCGTATGGAAATCGAATTTTAAAAAATGATTCGGATTCGATTCGATTGAAAATCCGAATATATTATTATTTAACTTTTTTTATAATATACTCCATCCGATCTAAAAAATGTAGTTTTAGAGAAATTAAAAGTTAAAAAAAAGTGTTGTTTTAGTAAAAAAATCACAGTTCTTCAAATCTTACCATAAACAATCTACTTAATCTAATTGACTATATTTCGTTATTCCACAAAATATATCCTAATTAAATAGATTGAGTAGGGATATATTTGTCATTTACGTCCATCCTTAAATTTTCAAAAAAATGTAAAGTGACGCTATTTATTGATCGGATGGAGTATGATATATAAATAAATCGATTATTCGAGTTATTCGAAATAAATGCAACTATATTGTATTCTAATTCGAATATTATGCGAATCTAAAAATTTGGTTGTATTCAAATTCAAATTCGAACTTTCTGAAATTTGAATCATTTAAAATCGAATTTGAATTACGAATCGAATAAAAATTACTGACTGTTTGATTTATTTACGTCCCTAGGTACAATGAGTGGAAGCTTAGTATGGCAAATCATGGCTAGTGGCATGGAGGGGTATGATGATGGGTATGAGATTGTCCTCTCTCAAAATCCTACCACATCTACGGTCATGTCATCACAATCACGTGCCATGAGTGCTTTGTCTCATTTGGTTAGTGGTGGGGGCCCTCATGATCATGCGGATGATGATCGTGCCATGACCATCCAAGGGCGTGGACGTAGACATGGACGTGGACATCATCATCATCACCTTCATCATCATGCAGCGCGGCATCACATACCATGAATGCATATGTTTTGCGATATCGGCCGTCATGATCATGTGAATGACTGAGCCGTGATAACTTATGGACATGGACGTGGACGTGGACGTGGACGTGGACGTGAGACATCATTTTATTAGGAAGTTTCATTATTTCACAAGAAATTCCCATTAAGCTCATTCTTGTATTGTTTTTCATTTATGTACTTTGTTTTTTATGAATTAATATTCAAAGGGATTCCCTTTCGTGTTGTTTTTTAAAGATATGAAGTGTTTTTTTTATTGAAATTTCGAGAATTAGGTGTTTAGGACATTCTACGGTCAAAATATTATTGATTTTGTATGATTTTATTAAAAATTTCGCGCAGAAAATACTAACTGTGAAAATTCTTACTATTCGACCCAAGTTGTTTGAACGACGTAAAAGTTATTCAATCTTGGGGACACAAAAAAGTGAAGATTAATTAGTCTTAATTTTAATTGATAATTTTTTTTTTCTTACTTAATTGGTGTCTTTATTTTACAAGTAGTAATATATAATTAAAAATGTACATTTTTATCATATACCTTTAGAATTAAATACATTATGCATGCACATTGTTCTACTTTTAGTTTTCGTTTTCCATTGCAAAATAAAAAATAAAAAATTGCTATAATAGTCCAATTAATTTATTGATTGAGGGCAAAAATAGTTTGAGGACTTGCACATTTTATGGTGTTCCTTATAATTATCAACAAATAAATTTTAAAAAATAGAGTATATACGTTCACCTAGCATCGTTTAGGCTTCGACTAAGTATTATACTATCGTTAGTCTCCTACGTTTTTTTCTCAATTCCATCACGCCAAATCATGCATAGACCCCACTTAACTATGTTTAGGTAACCTCTCATTCTTCACTGTAGGTAAAAGTTAATGTGTTCGTTAGTCAATAAGTTAATATCTAATAAAAGGCACTTAATTACTTTATTCAAAATTTAGGGGAAAATTTCTTAAATACTCCCTCCGTTCCACCTTAACCTGCATACTTGCCATTTTGGTTCTAACCTTAATCTGTGAGCCCATAAATGACAAATTTCTCACCCAATCTCCACCTTTGAAAAAGTCAGATTCCACAAAATTTGTTTTTTTCTTAACCTCCGTGCCCGATCAACCTAGACAGATTAAGTCGGGACAGAGGTAGCAGTGCATACCGCAGCAACAGTCGTTTTAAGGGCTAAACTATGAACACGGGCAGAACAGCTTGCTTCACTAGCTGCAAGATAGAAGAGAAAAAGAATGTGGTATCGAACCGAAAAACCTATGGAATCGAAGGTAAATGAGCCATTCAAATTCACTTAAATAGCAATCTTGGGATAGCCTTCATTGTCGATGTTAGCTAACAGTATTCCAGTTATCCAGTAACGAAATGCAAATGTAGATACACGCGGGATTGCATTAAAAACTAATACTTGATCCCATGTAATTCAAGTAAGTTCATTTACACCTATAAAGAGATGAGAAGATAAGAACACATACTAAATACGAATCAGGCATGCCACATGTTGGATATTCTGTTCAAATGTAAAGAGCACAAAATCTAGGATTAGGTCTATATCTCATCACAACTTCCTCAATCTGTTTCGATTAACCTTGCAGACTAAACGAAACGGCTACAAGACAAGTAGCTATCTGGTTCTTGGCAAGGGAACAACATACGGACAAAGTTATACAGCAGCAAACTATAAAGGATGGGCATTAACCTCCAACCAGCCCGATCGAATAATCAACCAGAGTGCAACAAGCAAATTACCTGAACATCCAATTGTTTTGCAAGGGGGCCTCTTGCATTCGAGCATCCGTATCATCATAAGCTCGAACAAGCATGGGAAGCACATGAGAAATAAGGTGCACTTGACTAGCCTGCAGGGTTGAAAATGTGCAAGTTTATTGTTGTCGCGTTATGGGCTATTATCATCTTTCTCCACTTAAAAAGTATTCGTGTTAACAAAGTGTGCTGTGACGAAAATGAGGACAATCGAAGTTTCCACGAAAATCATGGAAAGGAAGAGTAATGTATTATATCAATCATAAGGCAGAGTAACAGATGAATGCATTACCTTGTTGATAATAATGTCTCACCTGCAGCTGAATTAAAGACAGGTACAAGAGCTGGTAGAGTTGATTGCTCAAAATCATTTTAAGCCGTGCAAGATAAGATGAGACGACTGTTTAAGGAAAGCGTGCAAAATAAGATGAGACTGAGAGAATGCACATAGAAAATAAAGCAGTACCTGGGACTCTGCTATTGTCAAAACCATAGGCAGAATCATCGGCTGCATAACCAGATTCCGGAGCTCTGCACAAAGTCGGGGAAGAACCTGTATGCAGAATATTATCTGCAGATCAGTTTAACAAACATTCAAACACAATCAGCAAAATTAAGACGTAAATTATACATAGGAAGGATCAAATATCTCAAGAAATTTCCGAGAATACTCTCCTCCTTACGATTACAAAATAGCAGCAATACATCTGTGAATCTATAGTGACAATAAAATGATAGAAACAACAAAAAGTTTCCATAACACTAAAGGAATGCATAAATGCAAACCTTATACCGCAGAACACGGGGGTCGAAATCTTTCCACATGTCTGATAAAGCTGTAAGAAATTCAGTTTTTTGCATGTTATCTCTTTCCTGCAAGCAGTTAGAGACGTATGATCAGATTTCATATTGCATTGAAGGATTTCCTGAAAGAGCAACTCAAGACTGAGCTAAGGATAGTGTACATACAAGCATTTGATCGAGGAAGCGAAGAGCGCGCAATCTAGTATCTTCCCGAAAAAAAGATGAACCTGCAATCGGGGAACAATCAGGGACCTGTTGCCTATAAATGTCGAATATCTGTAAGCTTTTTGTAAGACGAAAGTTACTTTAAGTAAAAAAAATGGCGCGTTTAATGTACAAAAACATTACTGTGAGTGTTTATCTTTAAAACAAAAACAACAATTTTGACATCAAAAGTAACAAAATTCATTATAAAAGTAACTCTCGTCTTATGAGAGGCAGTCTAGTGGAGGCCAACCTCGTGTGTATTGTGTAGTTGAAGAAGGAGAATTAGGCAGAATTCTGCACATAAAGTCTTCTGCTTGTTGTTTGTATGACTGAAATGTCTGATCATCATCCACCAAGCTTCTCTGCAAATCAAGGTTAATTAAGACATTTTAGCTCAACTTAAACACAGATTGCAAATAGAGGTGGCAACGGGCCGGGCCTGGTGGTCCGTAGGTATGTTAATTTCGATTCGTCTCGTGATCATGTCGTTCGGATTCGAGTTTTACAGCGCGGGGACCCGCTGAATAATAAAATATATATTATATAATTTTTTTATATATATTCTGTAAATATTAATAAGTAAAATATAAACTCTAAAGGGTTAAAATAACATAATTAAAACCCTAGTCTCACTTTCAGAATTCATTTCAAAACTCTCGTTCCACTTGTATTTCACGGTCTGCTCTCTTCAGTCATCTCTCGCCGCGCTCCACCACACCCAGACGCCGACGCCGCCGCTGCCTCCGCTGCTGCCGCTGCTGCTGCTGCTGCCGCCGAGCTGCCGCTGCTGCCGCCGCTTCAGTCCGCAGCTGCTCTGCCGCGACCGCCATTAAGGTATTTCCATCGTCTAATCTGGAGTCTGAACTATACGTTTTAATTTCTTCCTGTATAAGTTTTATGTTCCATTGCACCTACACAGCACTTGGAATGAGAATTTTTCATCAAAAATACAGCTGCTCTTAATCAACAAAAAAACAGATTTTTTCAGAAAAAAAAAAGAGGGGGGGTGGGCGGAGCAGATCCGTCCGGTGCGGGACAGGTGATGGGGCGCCAATGTTTGACCCGGGGCGCGGGGAGGGGCGAGACGGGGCAGAAAAATAAAAAAACCCGTCCCGTTGACATGCCTAGTCACATCTCTCTCATGCAGAGCCCATCTGCCCCATCCAATTAATACACAAAAATTAGGGCACTATTCGACAGCAACTGTGCGCGAACTCGAACTTAATTCCTGGTTTCTTCTCCTTCCTTTTCTTCTTCATCTTATTGCTCTATTTGCTGATCTTTGCGTCCCAGGATAAACTCCAAAACATGGCTACTACGAGTGGATCGCATGACTTTTCTTCAGAGATGGAGCAGGATGCTTTTAGACGTCTTTTTCCTCTACGCTTTCATGAGCCTCATCTTCTTGAATCGATAAGGCCTGATGGGAGGTCCCTTGGAAGTGCTAGAGACACTACACTGATGCTTGGTTTGTCAATCTGTTATTCATATCCTTTACTTTACGTATTATTGAAGAACTGCACTCTTGCTAAAAGTCGAACATTTCTATATCTAGGAGCTGTTGCATCTGCTAATGGATCAGCGCTGGCAAAGATAGGTTGCACTGTAAGTCTGTCTTTTATTATAACTTCCACTTCATTTGAGCTGTCGGAAGCACTAATAAAAAGTTCTATACAATGTTCAGACCATGTTGGCTGCTATTAAACTGGAAGTCATGACTCCAACTGTTGAGGCACCTGATGAGGGATGCATAGGTAAATTTGTTTTGGATTAGTTGGCAACATTCCAATGGTCTTTGCAACCAATCGTTTCTTAATTTCTATGTTCTTTTCTTCTAACTGTTTTCATGGTACTTATGCTTTCCAGCCATTGATTTCCATATGCCTCCGATTTGTTCTCCGCTAGTACGCCCTGGTAGACCTGCAGAAATAGCTCCAGTAATATCGAAGCAGTTGTCTGACACAATTTTGAGGCAAGAGATGATATAACACTGTTTTGGTACTCATGATTCAGTTACGTTTTGGTTTTGGATTTTGAGAATTCATTGCTATCAATAGTATTATATTAAACGCCACTGTTTGACTTTCTTTTAGGAAATTGCTACTGATTAAGGCTCAAAACATGAATATTTTAAAGAGCACTTTTCCAATACAGTCCACTTTATAGTCGAAGTGGAGTAAATATAGGAAGAAAATGACAATGTATAACATGGCTACCCTCTTTTAACGTTCACTCTCAGAAACACCCTAATATAGATTTGTATCTGTAAGTGTGAAGCTGTAGTTGTTTTGGGATCGTTAGTTAGCAAACCAGAGCGATAAAAGTCACCCTTTTACACTTTCATCTGGAATGCAAGTATTGCACCTTTGACGTCTCTGGTTATGTTCCGTTGCTCATTTTCTATTATTCGTGCAGTTCTGGCATGATTGATCTAAAAGAGTTGTGTTTGGTTAGTGGCAAAGCTGCTTGGATGGCCTACCTGGTAATCAGTTTCAATATTTCAATTTCTTTGCACCAATGTGATTTAGGATTGATGCCTCTAGTGCATGAGTCAATTGTCACGGCACATCACTGTAGGAAATGACTCTTGCAGGATATACACTGTTTGGATGCTGATGGTGCCCTTTTTGATGCAGCAATGCTTTCTGCAGTAGCTGCCTTCTCACATTGTAAGTTTGTAATGGGCTTTTTTTGTTCACTCTTGTGTATGGCAGTATATATGTGATCATTTTAATCAATAGATGTGCTTTTACTGTTCTGCCCAAACATCCTGTTACTTGCTTCATCTTTGTTTGGATCCATTGCTATCATGTCTTCTATTTGCTCGTAAGACTTCCATTTCTCCGTCCCAAAATCAAAGCTCCCATGTGACCGTGTTTTAGACAAGAGTTGAAAAACAGGAAAGTTTTGTGTATGTGAGCAATATTGCTCATACATGTTTGGAAGTTAATTATGTCGGGTAATTAGTTTAAGTGGGTAATATTATTTCAGATAAAAAATTCCAGGAAATAGACTCTTTCCCCGAAAAAAAAAAAAAAAAAAAAAAAAGAGAAAAGGACTTGGGAGAGAGGGAATGCTATTTAATTGGACGACTGTACAGAATGAATCTATCAATGAAGTTCATGCCCTAAATGTTCAAGTGTTAACTAAAGATGAATGGCAATGGCAAGTTGAAGCATATCTAGTTCTTGACGTTATCAGTTAACTATGTCTTGCAGTGCAAATTCCAGTAGTATCTCTCGATGATGATGGGAGAATATTTCTTGTATCTGAGGACAATAATGGATCAATGAAGGAAAAGGAACCTGTGAATAAAGAGAAGATAAAGCTGAAGTTGAATAGTCAGTTGTTCGCCTTAACATGCATACTTCACAAGAACTACATTCTGGCAGATCCCACCTCGGAGGAAGAGTCGATTATGGATACATATTTAACAGTTGTACTGGACTCGTCTTTTCAGCTTGTGTCTCTCAATAAACCAGGTGGATCAGGTCTAGCAAGTACTTCGGCAATCCAGGTAAACTTTGCCTCTTCCTTCTGTTTTTCTTAAATTTACTTCCCATTGGCTTCGGAGAAGAATAGTTGTGTAATGTAATTTGGTCACATCTGGTTAAAGAAGCACGCTGATGCTTGATATAATTTCTCGGACATTTCATTTTAAAACAAACCGTACAGAATGATATCCACTATTAGTTTCACGCATGCATGTTGGTGTTGTGTCTTCGTGTAATTACTTGTGGATATTACACCCGGTACAACTACAATGCACCCGTTGTAGGATGTACCAGTTAACCACAACCATCACCCCCTTAGCCCCCTAAATGGGGGAGAAAAGAAAGACATGTTGCGGTTCGATTGTTCCATATGTTCAGCATGTATCAATACTACTGAGCCGCTGCTTATAAGAATGTGTCTTAACTGCAGGATTGCATAAGATTGGCGCAGAACAGAGTGAAAGAACTTCAGAAGATCTTGGAAGAAGCATCGTCTGATATGGAAGTTGAGTGAAAATTGCAATATGAAGCCTTGCTAGCTGCTAGATTGTGTTTATTTTTCACCCTCTTTTACTGTATGTTTTTAATTGTGTTGTAGAATAGAAATACTACAGCTCAGAAAAATTTAACCGATATGTTCGTAGAACAGCATTGATTGGCAACTCTGGTTACAGTATTTCGTGGCTTCACCTCATATTCTGTCTTGGCTGGGTTTTGGCCGAAATCTCGCGAGAGAATTGACAACCATTTTCCCGTGCTTTTTCATCACGGTAAGCTCATTTTCGCGAGATTTCTCGATATTTTCAACTGTAGTGCTGGGAAGTGTTGGCTGATATACTCCTTTTTTCTTCTGTTATATTATTACTATCAGTTTGTTTAGCTGATAATGAACAAATTGGAAAAAGGTGTTGTTGATTCGATTCACATTGGTCAAAAAGTTTCAGTTCTTAATTTCTTTAATGCTTCCAAACTTTTTTAGAATGTTTGCCCAGATTTTGAAAATATAAAATTCCACCTCCGTTTTTTAGTTATTTAAATTTAGGATTAAAATTTTACGGTATTTTATTAAACATGGGATCCTCTATTCCAAACTATGAACAATTGTGTCTTATCTCAAAATAGCCAATTATAATTATTTTATTGCGATTTGTGAATTTAAAGTTCATTATTTAAGTTCATGATTCATATTTAAATTCCATGTTTAAGGTTTAAGGTTCGACTTTCTTGGAATAGGGCATATTTTCTATTGTAAACTTACAATTTCATGAAACACGGTTCATGATTTAAAGGTTCACTTTATAATTCAATAGTTCATAGTTATGGTTCATAATTCATGCGACTTGATTTTGTAGTGGGACAAGGTTGAGACAGGGTAAATATGGGATAGAGGATAATTACCCGTTTGATTAAGGTTGTAAAGTGTTGAAATACTGTTAACCAAAGTTAATAAAGTGGTGAAAAATACGTAAAAAAATTTGGATTGACATTTCCCAATATATTGTGGAGAATCAATCGGTGAAATGAACAACTAAGTTCTCAATTAATTTTCTTCTATTTATATAAATTCCTAAAATTTCAACTCCTTTTCTTTATATTATGGATTTCGAATTGTTAATGAATGTATTAGAAGAAATATGAAAAAAAATTAAAATGAGACGATCCCTGAGCCGTGACCCAAGTCTCATGACCTATGAGGCCCCCCCCAACCCCATGGACCGGCCGAACACATTTTAATGTAGTGTAAAAAATGGGCTGGATTGGGCTTGACTCACCATTATCCAGTCGGATAGAAACTTAAGCAAGCCCAATCTGACCCAAATACGACTTTGGCCCAGCAGACTCAGGACAGCTCGAATTACCACCACTAGCCCGAATAAACCACATTAAAAACACTGTAGCACATTCAGACTCAATTTCCGGGTAGGAAGAATGGACTGACTAAATAGAGTAGATAAATTAATCTCCATTCATTATTTACCATCCCCAAGAATAGGTGTTGCCTGTATGAATAATACAAAAAAAAAAAAAAAAAAAAAAAAAAAAGATAATATAAAAATAAAAATCGATGGATTCGGTAAGAAAACCAAAAAGAGGAAATTGCTATAAGTCAAAACCAGACTATGCTACAAATACAATTACACACTATGCAACAACAGCCCTCACTATTTTGAGGAGAATCCGTATTGAAACGTAAATTTTCCATTCACAGCAGAAGACGACCAAAACCTGTACCTTCGATGAGGACAAACACGAACAAAATTATCGACAAAGCAGCTACAGCAAGTCCAGTAAAGGTGGCTGCTCGGTTTGAGACTTCCCTGTTTGCCCTTGACTTCCCCTCCCTCTTCCTCTAACTCTGCCAACAGTAGATGCGGGAGGGGGAGCAAGCCTTGGGGCAATATGGTCATTCTTGTTAGACGTAAAGATGGATTCCAGGTTTGTTGCCTTCTCAGCTGAAACCGTGTGGTTTTGCTTCAGATTCCCGAGTGAATTCTGTGACCCAAATCCACCAATGCTACTTCCGATATTTGTTGATGAATTAGTCCCGTGATTTTGCTTCAAATTCCCGAGGGAATTCTGTGAACCAAATCCACCGATACTGGTTCCTACGTTTGTCGACGAACTAATCCCTTGATTCTGGCTTTGCATGCCGAAAGCCCACGATGTGTTCAAACCATTGGCGGTAGTTGTATTATTGGTCGACCCGTATTTGTTGACTGAAGATACAGTGGTGCCGTTGTTGACATTTGGGGGCCCACTAGGCCGTGGGGGCCAGTTAGCAAAAGGATCTATATCATCTAAACTTGGACTTGATGTGTTCTTGTTTGTATTTACATTTTCTGAGCCACCTGGAGAGCTCGATGATGAAGACCTAGGAGGCCATTCGACATCAACTGCAGGACATGAAGAAGGTAGTTGCTGAGATGTGGACGACGAGTTGCTTTGCTGACTTGGCACTGCGGGCTGAGTGGTTGATGTTGTAGGTACCCTTGCAGGTATCCAATCTTCATCCCATGACGAGTTGCGCTTTGGAATAGATGGCGCGGTGGAGACGGTTTTATTTGTTTGTCCTAATGCGGGTCTCTCAGCTGCGGGTGACGGTTTTACCTCGGGAAATCCAGTGTCTGTTAAGGTGACTCCTCGTTTTTCTTCTATTTTCCTGTAAACAGGTAGGATAATTGAATAAAACACGGTTAGTAAAATTGCATATGATAACTGTGTTAGCCTCCGTTCATTAAGTTGTAGTTTTAGGCTTTTAGCTTAGGATAAGAAAATTAAGGAGTACGTGGAATAGACGAATATGCCCTCAATTGATTTTTAGCTCTCCTCAAATGCCTATATCTTATCCACGTTTCCCTTTATATTTCTCTCTTCACAAGTATTAGGGGATAGTATTGGAATTTGGAAGAAATATGGAAAAAAAACTAAACAGACAAATACTACCTCCGTTTCCTTTAGTTGTTCTTTTAGCTTAGAATTAGAAAATTAAGGAGTTAGTGAAATGGACAATCAAGCCCTCACTTAATTTTCCTTTATTTACTCAAATTTCTAAAATTATACCATTCTTTCCTTTATATTATCACTTTCCAATTACTAAGGGGTAGTATTGGAAGAAATATTGTAAAAAAGCTAAAAGACAACTATTTATAAACATCTCACAAAATCTAAAAGGACAACTTAGAATAAACGGAGGTAGTATTTCAAAAAAAAACTAAAACTACGACTAGAAAAACGGAAGTAGTATATATATCCTTTTTCAACTTCACCCTTGTCTTGATTTTTGTAGTAAACCTTCTCAAATGTTGATGAAACAAGGGTATCTACTCATCTTAAATACCTATCAACTTTTTAATCCTTTAGGAACAATATTTAATGACACACGTAAAGAACGGAAATGCTCCCCTACATACCATGGGTACATTAACCGCTGATGTGCAATAATCTTATCTCTTAATTATGGATTGAGACAGCTTAGTTCTTTTTAGGAGATTGACACATTAGCTAACATGCGCCCACAGTGGGAGCAGGACTATTGTAAAGGTTGTTGCGGGGGAGACAGTAAGGATACCTTAATACATCCTTGACAAAAAGCATATACTTTGCGAACTGCTGTACATTCAATTGTTGCGTAATGAGAAGAGGTACGAGTAGTGGAAGAACATTTGTCGCTACAAATTCAACTCCAAACTGGCAAAAAGAATAGAGATGGTCGAAGGTAAGGCGAAGAGTATAATGATAATGTCTTCCATTACCACGAATCGAGTAAAATCACAAACCTGCTTCAGAATTGAGTTTGCAACCCCGAGGGTACACATAAGAGTAGGAGCAGAATGATCAACAGCAGTGCATCTTTGGATAGTTTGCAAGATCTCTAAAACGGCACTCTTGTCTAGTATCTGAACCATGTCTCCAAAACATAATAGAGCATTCACTCTCACCTGCCAACAGGAGAAAGAGAAAAGCTTTCAAGACTGATAAAAATTCACTTCCAACGAGTCTTGTAGAGTGGGAAAGACTAATATATGTTGCTCTATGTCTATACCCTATTGCTAACAAGCCTATCACAAAATATTCTTTTATTTAGATAGAAAAGGGATAATTACAAGAAAATACATACACCATTAACTCTGGCATAATTACCAAAGAAAAATAAAGTTCATCCTTCACCTTACAAACACCACCTTGAGGTTTATTTCATCTTGCATTTTACACTAAGCATTAGGTGACATGACGGAAGATGCTAAAATCATCAAGAAAATCAAATGAAAAAAAGAAGTATATGAATATCCAAAATTTTCCACTGAATACTGTTCACATGATGTAAACAAACATGAATACCCTTTCATGAGTATTTTGGATTGTACAATTTAGAGCAGGAAGTGTTTTCAATATTAGTGCTGCAATTTGACATTGGCAGATATGCTTACAATACTCAGTTCCAAATAGGGTTGTAAGCAATTCAAATATTTTTTATTCGATTCGTGATTCGAATTCGATTAAGATGATTCGAATTCGAAAAAATCAAATTCGAATTCGAATACGAATTAATTATAAGATTCGAATAATATTCGAATTCGAATTCGAATATAGTTGTATTCGATTCGAATAATTCGAATATTCGATTCGTTTATAATATAATATATTTTAAAAATTAAATAATACATATAATACTAAATATATGTATATAATATATTTTTATAGCTACATATTTAAATAAATTTTATATATAATATACATTATTTAAATTTATAATTGAAAAAAATTCAAAAATAATAAATATTTAAATATTTAAAAAATAAATAATATATATAATATAAAAATAGAAAGGAATTTTTCGAATCTCGAATCGAATCGAATAGTTCGAATATTTCTCACGAATCGAATTCGAATCAGCTATTTAAATTCGATTAATATTCGATTCGAATTCGAATTCGAGATTTTATTTACGAATTCGAATCGAATTTCTTAATATTCTGTTCGATTCGATTCGTTTACATCCCTAGTTCCAAATATTACAAATACCCCAAACAGTACGCCCCACAGACAAACTTAGATTTCACAACCATTTTGTTTGATAGTGTCTGCATTTCGGTCATGTCAATTAACAGTTGGTGTAGATGTAATATGACATAAACCTTGGGAAGGGGGGGTGGGGGGGTGAGGTTAAAGATAACTAATGTTTTTGTGATTAGACGAAACGTCAGGGGTGGTTTTGTAATTTGCCCCACAGAAAAAGGAAGAAGGAAGCCCAAGTGATGCCACAGTTTCTGCAAGAATATTCATCTCTATATACATGAATAGTTGGATATACTAAAGACCACCAAGATCACATACCGCAGCAACAGTCGTTTTAAGGGCCAAACCATGAACACGAGGCAGAACAGCTTGCTTCACTAGCTGCAAGATAGAAAACAAAGAGAAAAAGAATGGTGATGGTGTCAGTGCCTATGGAATCGAAGGTAAATGAACCACTGTTTAAAAAGTTTAGATTCACTCAAATGGCAATCATGGGGTAACCTTCCCTATCAATGTCAGCTAACAGTAATCCAGTTATCCAGTAACGAAATGCAAATGTAGATAAACGTCAGATTGCATAAAAAAACTATTAGCAAATACGATTAGCTCTATATCTCATCATAACTTTCCCAATCAATCTCTATTAACCTTGCAGACTAAAAGAAACGGCTACAAGTCAAGTAGCTATATGGTTCTTGGCAGGTCTCATGTAGCACACTTAATTCCGGTCACAGGAACAACGTATGAACAAAGAGATACAGCATCAAATTGTAAAGGATGGGCATTAAGCTCCAACTAGCCCAAGTAGATCGAATAATCAACCAGAGTGCAACAAGCAAATTACCTGAACATCCAATTGTTTTGCAAGGGTGACAGTCTTTTTGAGAACTTCCTCTTGCATGCGAGCATCCGTATCATCATAAGCTCGAACAAGCATTGGGAGAACATGAGAAATAAGGTGCTCTTGACTAGCCTGCAGAGTTGAAAATATGAAGTAAATATCCCATTATAGGTAAGCCTCCAACCATGCAAGAAATACATTTTCAACAGTCGAAGATGGGCCCACTGTAATCTATATGAGTGTGCGCATTGTGGTATCAGTTCATTGTTCACTCATTAACCATAGGCACTCTCAAGAAAAGCTACAAATGCTTCCCATTACTTCTGGCCAGCGAAACCATTTTTTATGTTGCCTCTTCTTTTGAGAAGCATTCTTATGCCACCTTTGTTTGGAAAAGAGCTAGGAAAAGAAAAAGTTTATTGTTGTTGCATCATGGGCTATTATCATCTTTCTCCACTTAAAAGAATTCGTGTTAATCTACAAAGTGTGCTTTGACCAAAATGAGCACAATCTAAGTTTCCATGAAAATCATGGAAAGGAAGATTAGTGTATATAGCAATCATGTGGCAGAGTAACAGATAAATGCATTACCTTGTTGATGATAAGCTCGGCATGCTTCACAAGTAGCAATAATGTCTCACCTGCAGCTGAATTAAACACAGGTACAAGAGCTGGTAGAGTTGATTGCTCAAAATCATTTTTGTCCTGCAGTAATTTTGAAGTATAAGATAGTTCTCAAGCCTAACGTTGGAATTAGAGCAATAATTTAAATATGATTATTTGAATTATATGCATTAAATCATGAGACTTGGCATTGTCATGCATCATATATGAAACAACATATTACTTGTTCCTCATCTATTTACATAACATCGCTTGGAACACTATTAAGCACCTTGGCATAGCTCAACATCACATTCTTTTTTCTCCTAATTCCTTTTTGGGGTTGTATGAGTGTGTGTGTGGGGGGGAGGGGATAAGTCCCGAAACTTTTTTAGCCATGCGAACATGCGTTAGAATTAAAGTCACAAAATCCATCATATAAGCGTATACAGAATCACATCTAATCTCAACTATTTATGTATTATGCCAAAGAAACTTCAGAATGCACAGAGAAAATAAAGCAGTACCTGGGACTCTGCTATTGTCAAAACCATAGGCAAAATCATAGGCTGCATAACCAAATTGCGGAGCTCTGCACAAAGGGGGGGAAGAACCTGTATGCAGAATATTATCCGCAGATCAGTTTATCAAACATTCAAACACAATCAGCAAAAAAATATTGACTGGCTCAATGCAACTGCATAGCCATCACATTCAAGAAGGAGAAGAAAGGGCTAGTAAGATATTGTTTTAGGTATATGGAAAGGGAAATGTGGGTTGTCAAATTAAGACGTAAAACATGCATAGAATATTCTCATCCTTACAATTACAAATAGCAAAAAATGATAGAAACAACAAAAGGTTTTAATAGCACTAAAGGAATGAAGAAATGCAAACCTTATACCGCAGAACACGGGGGTCGAAATCTTTCCACATGTCTGATAAAGCTTTAAGAAATTCAGTTTTTTGCATGTTATCTCTTTCCTGGAAGCAGTTAGAGACATATGATCAGATTTCATATTGCATAATAGGATTTCCTAAAAGAGCAACTCAAGACTGAGCTAAGAGATAGTTTGCATACAAGCATGTGATCGAGGAAACGAAGAGCACGCAATCTAGTATCTTCCCGAAAAAACGATGAACCTGCAATCAGGGAACAATTATTTGGCAAAGACGATTGATATATTAAATACTAACACAGCAACAGAATATCTCATAAGTTGGCAAAATACACTAAAAGAACAATTCAAGAAAAACAAAACTTTAACTTTGATCATCAACCTCTAGTGTTTTCAATGCCATTCCTTAACAACAGACGCAAGAGTGTTGTGCGGAAAATAAAAATTGTATATCCACCAATGGCAAAGAACAAACGAAAAGTGCTACAACCACAAAGAATTCATCCTAACCTGTAAAATCCATTGCTGTTGGCCTTGAAGCCTCATTTATAGAAAGCATTCTCTGCAGATCTGGGACTAGCTCCCTCGGAATTTTTGAAAATGATTCACCGGTTAGGTAATTTAGACTATTCATATACTGCAAAATATAACCAGACGGGAAAGATATAGCTTAAGTGTGTTTCACAATGTGAAGATCTAACAGCACTATATGATAGAGCATGGGACAATTTCAAAAGGTGCAATCCCAGGACAACCAAATCCATGAAAAGAATGTCGAGAACAATCTAAGTTCGATTATATCTATTTCTATAAGTGATATCAGTTTTGGGAATCAATCAGGCAAAGGCAGCATCTCATGTCTAGAAAATATTATTATGCATGTTTATGTTATGAGCCTTGTTAACTTTATTTTTGTGCCTCACTTCAAAAGGTAGGTCTGCGCCTCACGGCATTAATAACTAACAGCCTTCAGGTTTGACTCTTGCTTTTCAGTTTTTTTTTCCCCTTTTATGATTGTATGAACATATTGCTGAAACCCTTCCTAAGAGCACGCCTTTAATATGGTGAGGTGTCCTAAAGGTAAGGTGCCTAGCATTCCGCCTCAATTAACTATGGCTGTAATGGGCACTTAAGAAAGGGAAATTGGCCCCACAAAAATGAAAGTTTACAATAGCAAACGACTTGTCTACTGTCCATGTACATTCAACATAAATCGATATAACAGAGAAAAATGAATTCATAAAATCAAATAAGGCGACAATGATTATCAAATGAAAACCAGAGCAAATAGATATATGCCTTGTCAACATGAAACAGCAAGCGTAAAACGAAAATGTAAACTGAAAATCAAATGGATATATTCTTCAGAAAAGTACTAATTCTTAAGAAAATCAAATCAACTTTATACAAGACACAGGACATTTCACAAGAGAACATACCAATGCTGGAAGTACCATTTTTAACTTTAAGCAGAAAGAGGAAGGAAAAATAACTTTTGAGTTGTTGGAAACAATAAATTTGCTCATTACCGAGCTATGTAAAGAAGTCATGCATGTATATTCCTATTTCTGAGACCATAACAACAAAAATATATAAGACAGGATCTAGAATGCATCAAAGCACATGCTACTGACAGCAAATAATTTAGCAGAGTAGGTCATAACGCAGGTCTAGCTATTTCTGGATATTACAGCACATATGATCATTGAGAAATACAACATGCAAAAAGCTCAAAGTAATAAAAACGCACCATCTTCACATTATTGTGACAGTCAAGTAAAGGCTTCCTAGCTATCAAGTGGTAGGCAAGGCACCCGAAACTGAAAATATCAGAAGCAGGTCCAACAGAAGATGCTTTACTTCGAACCAATTCAGGAGCCGTGTAGTTTATTGATGGCTGCAAGGGCAGAACAGAATCTTCCACATCGTATTCCTATTCAAGAAGCAGATTAGAGTTGAATCATATGTATAATTCAAGTTCTGGTTAAAGCAGATTGTGTTGCAAACATATGAATAAATAAATAGGACGAACAAACTACAACCAACAAAACAATACCAATCACTGTGGACCAATTCTTGGTAGTGCAAAAAGAACTTACAGAGAACTCTCAAGTAAATTGAAGGCCATAACAACACCTAGTTTATGGTCAACCCAGAAACAAATGTTTGACAACATTTTACTCTTTATGTGAAGTAACAGTAAGATTAAGGATCACTCTGTCCATCAAATTGCCCTATTCCTTCCATTGGATCCGATACATTGTAGAGTAACCATCATCAACAAAATTTAGTTCTTCAGTTTATTCTTTCATGAAAAGCATGAGATATTTACAAGATAGGTGCAATATAAACCAACTAAAAGCAGCAGATATGAAATATCTGTAGACAGAAATGATGAATATATTTCAGAGAAAATATTCTGTAAAGTATGTATAAAAGAACATGCATATTTACCAAGTTAAACAGATCTATGACTCACAGCATAATGGAACGCCTGAACGCTAGCAGAGTCATTGGAAGACTGATCAGTTGAAATGGCAAAACCAAAACCACCAAGCTTCCAAGCTCCATTAGAAGTAATGAGAACAGTCTGTCAGAGAAACAACAACAGATCAGTTCAGCTAAACATACAATTTACCTTCCAAGAAAGTATAACACCAATTTCCAAGTCAATTGGAACAAATAAATGCAAATCCCTCTAATCCAATTCAGTGAGCCATGTAAAGTATGCTAGAGATAATTTGATAATTATTAAAATTTAAAAGTAGCGCATGTTTCCATCACACATTAGTACAAAGCAAGCATATTGTGTGCTTAACCGCTTTCTATCTGTCAAAGCACTGTGATGTAAGTGACGTGCATCTACAGAGCACGCTCGTCCAATATTTCTGCTTGGCTTTTTTGCCTCATTATGGGCTTTGGTCCAAGGTTCTCTTGTAAAACCCACACCCTCCTCCTCAACGGTGAGTGAGGTAGATTCATATGTAACTGAAGATCATGTTGAATAATACAAGTCAAATGGAAATGATGTAGAAACTGATTATGGTTTCAGCAACAGGGGTTCCTTGGGCGATGGCAATCTCTAGGCCCAGGTACTTGAAGAAGGTGTTTCATCACACTATGATATGCTTCATAAATCTACACTTTCTATAGTAGATTCTTATTATATGGATTAGTTTACGTTCTTATTGGTGCGTATGGTATGATCTTATATAATTTATCATGTTTTGGTTATATAAATATAATATATATATATATATATACATAATTATATTAGAATTTCGATCATGCGAGCGCTCATTTTGCATTTTTCACTTAAAGCACCAAGGAACCTTTGCACATTGAGTGAGATTTCCTTTTTGACACAAATCTAAGCATTAAAAGATTTTTATCATCCAAATTAAACATATACCAAGTATGACAAACAAAGTTCCTGGTGAAGTTCTGGGAGTTTATTGATCCCCATGGGAGACACAAAATAAAAACAGCAGGCGAAAATGTAACTTGTCTTTTAGACACTTCGTCTTTTAGATAGTAACTTGTTAGACACTTCGTCTTTTAGACACTTCGTCTTCGAAGAAGCACAATACTGTATCAGAAGCTGGAATGATTTCGTGCAAAGAGGAAATATCCAGTGCTTGTTACTAAATGGAAATATCGATAGTTCTGAGTCACAAAAAGTTAAGACATATGACAAGCTGAAGACCTTTGAATGGAAAGAATAATGAATTGCAATGGTTCGAGTGAGCCCATGGGAGCAAGATGTGAAGCTAAAAGCAAGCTTAAAATAATAATATGTGCCATTCCAGCATACATGAATCTAGAAACAAGGAGAAGAAGGGAAGAGTAAAGATGTAAGCAATTGAAAAAGACAATGTCCAACACCACCCCGCACCGGCTGATCAATTTGAATCCCGAGAAGTGTGTGTTGAACTTGAAAATTGACAACCATAGATCACCTCCCACAAAGTACAGAGTCAGAAGAATATACATGCACACTATCAGATCAAGGCCACCACAGCAAATGTTCACTCCATTTCTCATCACAAACAAAACCCAACAATGCATTGAGTCAATTCATTCTTATTGGCAAAAGAAGATTCAATGAGAACATCGCAAGATGCCGACAAATTAAAAAATAAAAGTTCATAGTATATTCTGTGCAGGTTCATATGTAAACACATGATCATTTATTACTTACTGCTTCTTCCCGGAACCCAAAAGGCTAGTTTACACTTAACAGAATGCAGCAAATTAAATGAAACACAACAAACAAGAGTTTTTTCAAAATTAAATTTTAAAAGAAAGAAATAATTACCTCAGGTGATATAGCTCTGTGGATAAGGCGTGCATTATTGTGTAGGAAATCCAATGTCTCAGCAATCTGAAGCATACCATGCTTAACCTCTAATATTCCCATTTCCTGCAGCAGAACATAGTTAGTATTCTTTTCTTTCTTCTTCTTCATAGAATCAAGAAGATAAATATTATGCATAGGATTCGTCTCTCACTTCAAAACAAGTCAAGCCTCAGAAGAAAAGCACCAGAATTCATGAACATATTTTCACCAACTCAAACAGCAAGAAGTTGGGCACGTAGCACTCAGAGATTTGTATATATTTCAACTCCAAATTGGGATACAATTTAAACTATAAGGAAGCTGATGTTGCTAAGGTTATTCTGCTTTGGAACATTTTTCATCTTTCTAAACATCCAGAGCAAATTAAACAATTTACGGGGTAACTGATTGTTCTCCCATGTAGTTAACTCACTTGCATCAAGTTAAGAACACTAATCCAAATTCATTCTATCTTTACTAGCACCCCTTAATCTAGCTCCAGTCAATAGGGTAACCCAAACTCGAGAAATAGAACTAATCTTCAACTTCAACAAAACCTTAAATCGAAATCGAAAGCACATACCATTCCCAATTGTTCCTAAGGTGCCTTAGGAACAATTTTGGAAACATTTTTCATCTTTCTAAACATCCACAGCAAATTAAACAATTACGGGGTAACTGATTCTTCTCACGCGTAGTTAACTCACTTGCATCAAGTTAAGAACACTAATCCAAATTCGTTCTATATTTACTAGGACCCCTTAATCTAGCTCCAATCAATACGGTAACGCAAACTCAAGCAATAGAACTAATCTCCAACTTCAACAAAAACTTCAAAATACGAAGCACATACCATTCCCTTGAGCTCCTTAGGCACCTTGCCAATATTATCCACAATCCCCAGCGCATTCGCCGCCGATGCAAACAGTGGTTCCGTGACCATTGCCATGGTATTCTTACTCTCATCCAGCGCCTGAACTACGTGGACCACCCCAGGGTGCCTCAGCCTCACCAGTCGGGTCGCATCCGCCCGAATCACATCCAAAAACGAATCCTCCGCAGCTTTCGACAGCCCAGCCCGCTGCCGTGCCTCCGACAGTGCCTTCTTATCCAACACCCAAACGCACACCGTAGGGTAGACGGCAGGCGCGTGGCCGTCGCGTGACTTGGCTAAGTACAATTTCCAGGCCAAGCCGGGGCCGGCGGAGCCGATCTGATCGATTAGCTCGTAGTCCTGCATCGCTCTAGGTAAGCCGGTGACTTCCTGCACGGTGGTTTGCACGGTCTTCTCTATGACGGCCGACGCCTTCGCGAAGGCCTGTGTTAAGGTTTTCATGTTGATAGACATGGTTATTGTGGTTGTGAGGGTTTACAGTGAGGCGAGGCGTTTTTTTGATCGGAATTGTCGGTGCCGGTGGCGGAATTGGCCGTAGGCGGTGGCGAAGAGGAAGATCGATGAGTTTGAGACGATCGGAGTCCAGATCTCACCCCTTCTTTCTCTCTCTGGCTGTTGAAACTTGAAGAGAGAGAAAACTTGTGTTTTGTTGTTTCTAGTTGGCGTGGAAAATTAAAATGAAATTGAATCTAATGCCACGTCGGAAATTTGTTGGAAAATGCTACTCGTATTTAGGGGTTCGGATTTTCTACCACATTTTGTGCGACATCTTCCAACAAACGGAGTGTAACTTATAATTTATTCGTGATATCATCATATAGACGTGTCGTGTGTGGATTAAAATGTGATAGAATATGTTATATTGTATGGAGTAGGAGATCCAAAATGCGTTTCGGATAAGAATTTGATTTTTTTTTGGAAATTTGTTTATAATTATTTTAAGTTACACTCCGTTTTAACCGCGATCCTTTGTTACACTAGGTGGAAATTTGTGTGTCTATGGATTTGCTGTGAAACTTGCGTTTGGATTAAAACTTAAAATAGGATCTTTTAATCCTCGTAAATTCAATGTTATTCTGCTATCTTCTCATTTTCAGTATGGTGATTGCACATTTTTTATAATTTCTACTCTATTACATCCTAGAGCAAACACAATATTAACACTATCACACGTCCGGTCCACTCAATCCATAAACAAACATATCCTTAGTGACGTCATTTAATACATGTATCATTTGATTAACATTGTGAAATACAAGATGAAACACATCTCATATACATTTTAACCCCTTTCTTTACACTGCGCATAATGGACATAATACCGATACTAAATCGTCATGGGGGGCCACACTTTTGGGTAACGCTTACATGTGCTATTTTCTCTGTGCATTGTTAACGGAAGAACTATGATAAAGCTATATCTGCATAAAGAATTTATAGAACCGTGTGTCACCGAAGTGCCGGAGGAATAGGGCAAAGAAGGCTTGACTTGTCCAAATGTTTTCATAGGCCTATGTGTCTTTACCGGTGTATAATCCTTGTAGGAGAGCTCTTAGTTTTGGTAACCTGTAAAAAATCGTAGGAGTAAAAATTCCTAGTTTTTCTTTTTATATCCATAAGCAGAGAAAATCCATAAAAGAGGACTATGAGCTCGTAACCAGCTACTTAAAAAAGCGCGCCTATTCGCGAGGAGAGACGAATAAAGAGTGTAGCGCCTTTGTATGCCTAGGCGAGGCGGGCTTTAGAAAGGCACTGTCTAGGCGCGCGCCTCAATCGTCTTGCGGTGAGGCTGAGGCACTAAAAGGCAGAACCTATTTTAGTTCGCCTATATATTTTCTTTAAGTTTATATAAACAACATATTAGAATTGTTAAAAATACATCCATTAATTATTATTAATTAATTATTCACATTAAAGAATATTTTTGTTTATTTAATTAAACCGATTAAATTACATTTATACAAGAGCAAATTTATGTTCTAAAATAATAGCAAATTTTCATAGAACAGGGCTCAAGTGCACCCATTTGACCTCTATGTAGGTGCGTCCATGCGACTCAGTTACGTCTATGGGTGGTCTTGAGGTTATTGTGCCGGATTTATCTTCGATTTCGGGTTATACATTAAAAATATTTAAAATATATATTTATTATATTTTAAGATAAATTATCGATTTTGAATCGCTTCGATTCTGATTAAAGTCAATCAATCCGTGTCTGATTGACTTTAAATCTCTCAATAAATTTATATCAGATTGAATTGAATCCATCGAATCGAGTAGGATTCCCACTCCTACTTACGTCCCTACCAAAGTTGACTACATCTAAAATGGGAACTTTCGTAGCCTCATGACTCCACCGCATTTGTATCCAAAGCGTGTAATTTTTCTACTTACATCACATGCTCCCATTTTACAAAGAGAGTCTCTTTTGAATCGGTTTGGATTTTCTACTACATTTAGTACAACATCTTTTACAACAATTATATTAATCATGCCACATAATTACTTATGATGTCATTATATACACGTATCGTATGTGTATTGAAATGTAGTAGAAGTTGTATTATTTGAAGTTTAAGATCCAAAATGCTTTTGAATACTTCTGGACATAATATTTTCTGCAATTTTCTCCAAAGTCCCATCTAGTCGGAAGATTGAGTTGAGTCGAGATTTAAGTTGTTCGAGTAATTTTCGCTAAATTTTAAAATAAATCGTGCGTGTTAATTTTATCTGTATTATTGTTTGTAAATCGTTCGTGAACTAATACCACCAATTTTATGTTCTTTGAGGGAAATATTAAATATTATTATAATTTTGTTGAAAAAAACACTTAAATTTTGTTATTTTAAGAATAATTATGTGCATTTTACAATGAGGAATATTACAGTTCATCATTTCAAATTTGCGTGTTTGTGCAGTTTTTGGTACAAACTTATTATTTTTTTGTTGCAATATGGGCTGCTTGCAAACAATAGTGTTTCTAGAGAAGCGATTTAAATTAATTTTGCGATAAGTTTGGAATTTGGGAGTGATTTAGAAAAAAACGATTTTAAACAAATAGAAAAAATAAAATAAAATAAATAATAGTTCTATTTATTTGAAAAAGGCTAAAAGCTAACAAAATCTAGGATTCTCAAAAACACTTTCGGGAAGTGATTCGAGACTCCAAGTATGAATTGCAAACACCCTTTCAAGTTAAAATTGCTTTTTAAAAGTGATTTTAGTGTTGTCATTGGGTTTGCAAACACCCTCTTATTCGTATTTTGCAAATTATCATCTCAAATAAATCTCAACCATTGATTAATATACATGTGTCCAACCGTTGACGATTCAGATTTTTTCAAGACAACAACTTGCAACAAACATTCGGATGGTGGTGCAAAATTACGAAATGTTTGGATGACTATATGTAATTTCAGCTGTAAAATAAATGAGTTATTTTAGTAATATAAAGTTGTATAAATTCAACGAATAATTTTACGAATCATTAATGAACGAATTAGTAAATGTTCAAACTCTATTTCATTTTTAACGAATAAAATAAACGAGTTTGAACGAATGCTAACGAGTCCGAGCGGACTTTTTTATCCAAGTGAACAGCCCCACACCATGTGGTACTTCGTATTGATGGCTCATCCACTATGGGCCCCATTTTGCAAACTACATAATTGACTTTCTTTCTCTATAAATACACACATATATGTATTAATACACACCAAGTCTAACAATATGCATACTCTTCTTGTATTCTCTCTCTTCCTCCTACTCTCTACAGTCGCAGCTTCGGCTGCGACTTGTAACCCCGATGACAAAGTCGGGTTACTGGGGTTCAAGTCGGGTATCAACTTCGACCCATCCGGTATGTTAACCTCATGGAAAAAGAACACGAACTGTTGCAGATGGATCGGCGTAACATGTGAATGGACTTTAAACGGCACCCGAGTGACCTTCGTAACAATTGTTGGGGAACCCGGTAATCTCACTTACTCCTTATCAGGTACCATTTCATCCTCTCTCTCTAAACTCCACTATTTGATTGAGTTTTGTCTCCGGGATTTAAATAATTTATCAGGTCCATTTCCAAACTTTCTACTGGACCTACCAAACCTTCAATTTATATACATCGAAAACAATAAGCTTTCCGGCCCATTACCCACGAATATCGGCAAATCGGCCCAATTATATGTACTAAACCTACAAGGAAACCAATTCTCCGGGTCAATACCCAGTTCAATCAGCGAGTTAACTCAGTTGAGTCAGCTCAAACTCAGTAACAACCGCTTCACTGGCACCATTCCTAACAACGTCAGGTTATTAAAAACTCTTACGCAGTTGGACCTATCCCAAAATCAATTGTCTGGCCCAATCCCAAATCTCTTTTCCGGGTTAACTACTCTCCTTTCTCTCGAACTTAGTCACAATAATTTCACTGGGAATATCTCGTGGAGCATTTCAACTCTAAGCCGGAACTTACTTAATCTGAAATTGGGTCATAATGCTCTATCTGGCCCAATTCCAGATTTCTTGGACTTTTCCAAACCCTAGATACGTTGAACCTTTCGTCCAACAAATTTTCCGGCCCGATTCCTAAATCCTTCACCAATCTCACCAAAATCTTCAATCTGGATCTTTCCAATAACCAATTAACCGACCCGTTTCCACAATTGAATGTAAAAGGGATTGAATCATTGGACCTATCCTATAACAATTTTCATTTGGGCTCAATTCCTAAATGGGCCACAACCTCGCCCATTATCTATTCTTTAAAGTTAGCCAAATGTGGGCTTAAGTTCAAACTGGACGATTGGAGGCCCACAGAGACATACTTCTACGACTACATCGATCTCTCGGAGAACGAAATTACGGGTAAGGATGAAAATATATCCGATATCTATCGTTTTTTTTACATCTTTATCTTTTAGCATGATCGATATTGATATAGGTAACAACCAATATTTTGTATTTGACACCTGAAAATTGAAAATATCACTAAAATATTGAAAAAATACCGGTGAATATTGAAACTATTGAGGAAATAAAAGATATTCCTTCGTCTCGTTCAATTTTGCACACTTTTCGTTTCGGTCTGTTCCATTTGTTTCGCACCCTTAAAAATGAATTTTTTCTTACAATCTCCATCCTCAAAATTTCCACCCTCAATCTTCACCTTTGAAAAAGTCAACAAAAAAGCAAAATATAGTTTTTTCTTAATATACATATTCGATCTTACGTGCAAAACTGAGCAGGACGGAGGGAGTGTAAAATAAATATATATATTGGTTATAATTTTCGGATGTAAGAAATGTTATTAGCATTGGCCTCATGTGACTCTTGATTTGTGTGAAATTATTTTGAATTTTTATTGTAATGCTAGAAAAAAATTATATGGGGTGTTATTAGTACTTGTGATATCTATAATATTTTCTAACAAGTTAAGGTAAATTTTTAAACTCTTCGTGAATTTTGAATATTTTTAGTGTTTTATGAATAGTGATATCGATGTGGATATATCAGCCGAGAATAAAATGAAGGGTAAATAGTTTCTTTGTCTATTAAGTTTCATCGTTTTTTATTTAAGGACATTGTCTTTACTCATTTTGATTTTAGTCCTTTAATATTTGAAACTCGATAAATTGGTGCTTTAACTTTTAATTTGACAATTGGTTCTGCGGGCATTCCCTGCCGTAGGCAGTGATATGGCCCATTTGTCGAATTTTCAAAGTTAAAGAGTCAATTTATCAAATTTAAAAAATTAAAGGATAAAAAATTAAAATGACTAAAACTAATGCCGTTGAATAAAATATAGTGAAACTTAATGGATGAAACACTATTTACACAAATTTACCAATATGTCCATATATACCGATATTTTCGTCCTTATTACAGGAAGCCCGACCCAATTGCTGAACCGAACCGAGTATTTAAAGGGCTTTTACGCTGCTGATAATAAGCTGAAGTTCGATTTGGGAAAACTAGAGTTTGCTAATGCATTGAAGGAATTGGATTTGTCGAGAAACATGTTGATTGGTGGAGTGCCCAAAGTAATTTTCGAATTGTCAAAATTGAATGTTAGTTATAATCATCTATGCGGTGCCTTACCACCGAACAAGTTTCCGGCGAATGCATTCGTTGGAAATGATTGTTTATGTGGATCTCCATTGCCCAAGTGCAACTAACACCTATGCGGCGACTCAAATTAGATCGACCCTGGTTACGTGTATAACAAAATCTGCCCATTGATATCGCTAAAACGAAATATTGCGATTTCCGGTCAACAAGCTGACCGAAATTGACTACATTTGAAGTTGACTGCATTTGTAAGAAGTGCGTCATTACAGGCAAAGCGTGTAAGTTTGGTGCCCACATCACATGCTCCCATTTTAGAAAGGCAGTCTCTTTTGAATACTTTTTAGATACTATTTTCTGCATTTTCCTTTAAAGTTGTTCACGTCTGAGTCGAGTCGAGATTTGAATAGTTTAAATAGTGTTTGTTAAATTTTAAAATGAATCGAGCCAATCAATTTAATGTCCGTTGATGTTTATAAATGTTAATGATTGATCTTTTTTCTTTTTTTTTAATGTTTTTGAACGTGAACATTAAATATTAGATATTGTTCTAGTTTGCTGGAAAAAAATTAATTTTATTAGTTCAAGAAGTTCATGTGTATTTTAAATAAATGGGTTATATAGGTAACACAATTATTTCTCCCTCCACTAAAAAAAAAAAAAGAGCCATTTAGAGAAAAACAATTTTTATGCAAAAACAAGTCATTCTAGCAAATATCTAAAACTCTTCCAATACAATAAGGTTCTTAGATAAACCTTAATGAATCCTCATAATATTATCATAACTTAAATGATTTATTCTCTCTACTCGTAAATATATGGTAATGAAAGTTTTTTTTGAGATGAAAAAATACTACAACAAAATAGGTCGTTTGTATAACTCTTTTTGATACCATAATTGTGGTCACTGATAATAATTTATTTGCGACCACTTGTTGTCATAAATTTTTCTATAAATTTTTTGGACCATTTTATGACTACTTTTAAAGATAACTAGTTGTTACAAAAAACATTTGAGACACATTTAAGATCACTGTCGTTACAAATATATTATTTATGTCCGGTTATTGAGAACTGAGAAGATAATAGAGTTATGACAAATACTCATTATTTCAAAATCACTTTTCATAAGTTGTGATAAATTCTTATTATTTGATACCACTTTTTATGGTCTCAAAAAATTATTTTTTTGTAGTGAAAATAAAATTTAAGATAATAAAAATAAATTATGCAAAAATGTTTTTGTCCATTTAGTAAATTATTAAATTCTACTTACAAGCTTAAAATGACTTAGTTTTATGAACAAAAAGATACTATTACGTGACACTAACGAATATGTTTACAAGTTACTTCCTCCATTCCAGCCTAATTTACACATCTACTCTGGCGCGTATATTAAGAAAAAATTATTTTTTGTTTTTTATTTGACTATTTTAAATGTGAAGATTGAGGATGTAGATTTTAAAGGTAAAGATTATAATTTTTTTTTTTTTTAAATATATAAAATGGAATGGGACGACCAAAAAAAGAGGGTGCAAATTTGAACGGCACGAAGGAAGGGTGTACTAATAAGTGCCTCAATATTTAAGCTCTCTTCTTTACCAGTTTTAACAAATGTTCGGCCGAGCTCAAGTACAACTTTTATATCCTATTCCTACCCCATGTGGTACTGTGTATTAATTGCTCATCCACTATGGGCCCCATTTTCCAAACTACATGATTGACTCTCTCTTTCTATAAATACACACATATATGTATTAAAAAAAAGAACATACACACACAAAGTTTCAGAATATGCAAACTCTTCTTCCGTTCTATCTCTTCCTCCTCCTCTCTGCAGTCGCAGCATCAGCTGCGACATGTAATCCCGACGACGAAGTCGGGTTACTCGGCTTCAAGTTGGGTATCAAATCCGACCCCTCCGGCATGCTAACCTCATGGAAAAAGGGCACGAATTGCTGCCAATGGTTCGGCGTAGCATGCCGAGACGACACTCGGGTTACCACCCTAACACTTGTCGGCCAACCCGATAACCGCACCACCTCTTTATCGGGTACCATTTCATCTTCTCTCTCTAAACTCCACTATTTAGATGGGCTTTATCTTCAGGATCTAAAAAATTTATCCGGTCCATTTCCAAATTTCTTATTGGGCCTACCAAACCTTCAATATATATACATCGAAAACAGCAAGCTCTCCGGCCCATTACCTACGAGTATCGGCAAGTCGACCCAATTTATTGTACTAAGCGTGCAAGGGAACCAATTCTCCGGCCCGATACCAAGTTCGATCGGCAACTTGACTCAATTGATACAACTCAGACTCGGCAGCAACCGTTTTACTGGCACCATCCCCAGCAGCATCAGATTTTTAAGAAATGTGACGCTGCTGGGCCTAGCCCGAAACCAATTGTCGGGTCCAATCCCAGATTTCTTTTCCGAGTTCACTAATCTCCTTTTCCTTGAACTTAGTCACAATAATTTCACTGGCACTATCCCACGGAGCATTGCAACTTTAAGCCGAAGACTAGTTAATCTGGAATTGGGCCATAATGCGTTATCTGGCCCAATTCCGAATTATCTTGGGCTTTTCCAAGCCCTAGATACGTTGGACCTCTCGTCCAACAAATTCTCCGGGCCGATTCCTAAATCCTTTACCAATCTCACAAAAATCTTCAATCTGGATCTTTCTCGTAACCAATTAACCGACCCGTTTCCACAATTGAATGTAAAAGGAATCGAATCATTGGACCTATCCTATAACAATTTCCATTTGGGTTCGATTCCTAAATGGGTCACAACCTCGCCCATTATCTATTCTTTAAAGTTAGCAAAATGTGGGCTTAAGTTCAAACTGGACGATTGGAAGCCGACGGAGACGTACTTTTACGACTACATCGATCTCTCGGACAATGAAATTACGGGTAAGGATGAAAATATCTCCGATATTTCTCTATATAAGTATATCTTTTAGCATGATGAATTTTTTTTTATTTGATTTCTAATATCTCAAGAATTAAAATATTAAATTAATATCATTGAAAATCGTTAGGTTACATGTTAAACTAGTCAGGAGTCGGTGAAATGTCCGATCCATATAAAAAATATCGAGAAATTTGGCAACTTTAAATTTCATTATTTGATTTGTTATAAATAATAAAATAGATAGTAATTATATATATTGATTATAATTTTTTAGATATAAGAATTGTATATGGTGTTATTCATATGTTTATCATATTTATAATATTTTCTAACAAATTAAGGTAAAATTTCTACCCATTTAGTCTTTTAGGAGACAAAGGGGGTATTTGCAAATAAATGTACTTTTAGTGAAGTGATTTAAACTGATTTATTGAATAAATCGGAGATCAGTGGTATTTGAATATAAAGTGAATTTAAAGTAATAAACTTAGAGAAATGCTTTTGAGAAGCAATTTTTTGTTCACAATGTGATATTGCAAATATGCCAAAAGCAATTTGTGAATGAAAATGTGATTTTAAACTTACAATTATGGTGTTGCAAACACCCTCTGATATCGATATCGATATATTCACCAATGTTAAAATTAAATTACTCATATATACGTATACTGATATTTTCGTCCTTGATTACAGGAAGCCCGGCCCAGCTGCTGAACCGGACCGAGTACTTAAAGGGCTTCTATGCTGCTGGTAATAAGCTGAAGTTCGATTTCGGGAAATTAAGGTTTGCTATTACATTGAAGGAATTGGATTTGTCGAGGAACTTGGTGGTTGGTGGAGTGTCCAAAGCAATTTCAGGGTTGTCAAAATTGAATGTTAGTTACAACCATCTGTGCGGCACTTTGCCGCCGAACAAGTTTCCGGCGAGCGCATTCGTCGGAAATGATTGTTTATGTGGATCTCCTTTGCCTAAGTGCAAAGCTTGATGGAGAGCGACTGATTTATCGAACGTACACATTGTAAACGTATACGTTCAGATGTACAACATTGTATTACATCGCGGCACAAATATAGATTTAGATAAGATACGGTAATAAAAGAATTTGTCGGTTGTAATAAGTGTCTTCTTTCATGAATAAGAGATTTTGTCCACCTTGTCATTTTCTGTTGTACTATTGGAGCTTGTGAGTTTGCTTGTTTTAATTGAATTCTGCTTTTTGGTTTGCGTAAGTGTTTGCCTAATTTTGTTTTCATTTGTAATAGATGTGCTTCCGTGTGATGCACGGTAAAAATAATATGTGATTAAATAGTTGGAACAATTATAATATATAGTAAATATAAATTAATCGAAATAAATTGACACAGAGACTTACTAGCAATGTCCTAATGTGTTGAAGATTACGGGTGTTCTTTTCATAGAATTCAACTGTGTGCTCTTCGTTGAATTTCGCATCTAGAATTTCAAACTGGGACTCAATTGTGTATTATTCAAATTTCGCAATCTAGAATTTTTGGAAGTTTAAACTTCATACTTTATGTGTCTCTCTCATACTATGTATCGAATTAAATTAATTTGTAAATATATCTTGTCGGATATATATACACAGATTTTGGGGTATCAATTTTTGTGAGTCAAAATAGATGATTTTGTGACTTGTACTTTTAAGTTATCAATTGGTTGCTTAATTTTTATGTCTCGGGGTAGTCCGTTTATTCCTACACATATATTCGGCAAATTTTATTTGTACCTTATTTGAGGCAAAAATAAAGGTAATGTCATATTCGGTGACATTCTAACTAGAGCGGCTCAATTTCGATCGGGTCCAACCCATCGAATCAGCACAATATGTCGGGCGGCCTGAAATTTCATAGATATTGAGCACATCACAGTATATTTCTTGAAATATACTAAGATTTTTGGGTTGTTTCATGACCCATCATTGGCCCATCAGATTGAACTTATTGAGTCCAATGATATTTCGAATCTAAAATCCTATGACCTAACTCATCTAAAATGTTCCGCGGATTGGACCGATTCATCGGACCCGGATTTTGCCAGCACTGTCCCTAACCCTCCCAATACAAACATGGGCTGAGTGAGCCATTCCACAAATGGTTGTGCCTAGAGGTGGCATTTCAAACGGGTCAACTCGATATATCCCGTCAGGGCAACAACATATATTGGCAAGATCAAATTTTATCGGGCTAAAAATTAATAAGTCCAGCTCAACTCACCCCCCTAAATATACTACAGTTTTCGATCTAACCTACCGCTCGTCGAGCCATTGGGCCCGTTAGGCCTAATAATATTTCAGCCAAATATTCTTATAATTCAATCCGTTAAAAATACCGAACAAGTTAGCCAAGTTTATTGATCCGGACAAATTTCGCCACCTCTAATTGATTCCAACCCCAAACCAAATACACCCAAATTTGTACAAATAGCAGGTCGCACCTCTAAATTTGTACGAGTTTCATCCAACTCCCAGAACTTGAGGATAATTACAAATAACCCCTAATTAGGAAGCAGTTGTACCATACGCTATGGATATTGTACCTTTGACCTTTTGCAGATAAAACATTTGACTCCATCTCATTCCTCATTTCTCAGTCCATCTTCATCGCGTCTCCATAACAGAGAGCTGAAAATGGGGAATCTGTTAAGTTTGTGAATGAATTCATAACGGTACGCTCTTCATCTTTCATTTATGTCATCGGATATTTACCAATTTTTCGAAAATTTGCAAATGTTTGTTGATAACAATTCGCTGTTGTTATTAGCGAATCAACTGTTTTTAGAATTGAGCTTGCGTTTGTAATTATTGTGCTTTTAGAGTGATTTGAATTAATTTTCGTGGAAAAATCAGAATTTTGTCGTGTTTGGAAATAAAGTGGTTTTGAAGTCAAAAAGTTGATAGAAGCAGAGTGTGGATGACTTTTCAGAATCAGATTTTAAGGGGATGTTTGCAAGTAATTGTGAATTTAGAAAAGTGCTTTGATTGATTTTGTATAAAAAACAGTTTTTGGAAATAAAATGATGTTGCTAAAAGCTAGTAGAAGTTGAGTGTTAAACGAGAATCAGCTTGTGCTTCTAAAAAATAATTTACATTTCTAATATAATGTTGCAAACACTCCTTCAACTTTGAAGTGCTTTTCAAAAGCAGTTTGTATCTTCAATTGAGGAGCAATTTTTGCTTCTAATATGATATTTCAAATATCCCCAAAAGCAGTTTTTGGATGGAAAAGTGATTTTAAGCTAACAAATATGGGTTGCAAACACCCGACTGTAAAAGTAAAACCAGAAAGAAAAAAAATGGATCCGTGGGTGTTCACGATTGATTGTGCTTTTGAAGAAATGATTTGAATTGACATTTGTGAAAAAATTAGAATTAGATAGTGCTTACAATAAAGCGCCTAGGCGTGGACTAGTCGGGGATTTTTGAGTTCTTATGTATAACACACACCTTTGATTAACACATATTACACATAATGTGAGTGAAACTAATGGTAGATGTTCATGTTACACAAGATGTACTCCACCAGATGTAGCATCAATGTGAATTCAGGGTGTGTGTGCGCGCGTCAGTGCATGAGAGGGAGATTACTAGAGAGATTACTGGTTTTTTTTGGTTGAAGGGTCTCGATGCGAGCAAAGTGTGTGTTTAGGGATTTTGATCTAGTGCAGTGACTGTATCGGATACAGTGGAGTGTGTGAGAGAAGAAGCACTGGATCTGGTGCAGGTCACTGCACCGGATCCGTGTGTTTAGAGGTACATAAATATGACTTAATCCACCATTTTCCTCGGCAGGAACTCCAGCGTCCAAGCGTGTACGCAAAGAGCTCCGCGAGTCGATCTGAAATGGAGAACGAAACGAGAGAAAAGGATGATACATCTATCAAGATAAAGGTTCTGTTCTTCGCTCGAGCAAGAGATCTCACCGGCACGACAGAAATGTCATTGGAAGTCTCAACAGGTACTACTGCTCTCGATTGCTTGAATAAACTTATGTCACAATTTCCGGCCCTAGAAGAGATACGTAACTGTATGCTACTCGCTCTAAACGAGGAATACACCCCTGAGTCTACGGTTGTTAAAGATCGCGATGAACTCGCCATTATACCTCCTATAAGCGGAGGGTAGAATGTCGTTTCTGGATTATAAGTTTACGCATTTTGTCGAGCACTCTTTCGTGTTGCTGAAATTTTATGAAGCTCAGTTTTGCTCAATTGTTTGTCAAGATATCAAGCATATTTCTGTACATTATTATAAGTCTTGATCTTATACCATAATATAGCTTCAATCTTTGATTACAGCGTCTGAAATGATCAAAGGATGCTTCTTTTTTACCTACAATTGAATCAATTTTTGAATTGATGATGCCTTCAACCTTTTACCTTGAGTTTGAGTTTTCAATTCTGGCCGGGCTGCCCACCCCAGCCAGCCGAACTTGGGGTGGTTCGGTATGGTATACCGTGCCAAATTTCACATACTATTATCGCATAGAAATTTTAGGTATGTTACTATATTGAAAATTTCGTAAGCCGAAATTCAGTATACCAAAAAATTTCGATATAATATTGGTAAAATACAGATACCATACTGAAATTTCGGTATAATTTTTCGGTATACAGCTAGAAATTTTGTATACTCAAATATAAAAAAGAAAATCTGTCTACCAATATATATTGGAATACCAGATTACTGAAATACCAATTTTTTTGGGTACATACCGAAATAGCAAATTTTTTGAATCCTCATATCATTACCATCATTTTCGATACATTGAGTGCGGTATTTCGACCTTTTGATGTTTTTCCCACCCCTCAGCCCGGACCAAACTCATGTCGGGCTAGTAAATTCTCGTCCCAGCTCAGCCCACTTAAAGTGAATTGAATTGTTTTTTGTTAGGATGACCTTTGGCCCATGACTCGCCATGTTGTTGGCCCATAAAAAGAGGGGCCAAATTGGTCATTTTGTCGTCCTAATTATTGTAATAGGTCTCTTATACACTAGTTTCATAGATCTAATTTGGATTATAAGTCAAAAAAATAAAAATGTATTAATATTTATGTTGCATTGTATTACGCTGAAAATGTATTGGTATGTATAGTAAAATATGTTAATTGTTCTAAAAAAATGTATTATACTGAAAAATAATACATTTATTCAGTACAAGTAATACCTTTCAGTGTAAATAGTTTTAAATTTTTCATGAATCTACCCTTTAACTCGATTTAAATTCGTGCACCTGATTTATGGGGGAGTTTGCCTAATTATTGGGCTGGATGATATTAGCCGCTCTACCTTCTGTTTAATTATTGGCTTCCACACTCTTAAACCCACCCAACGGCGAAAACCGAAAAGAAAATGAAAGAATATTCAAGCTAATAAGGGTCCGTTTGCTTAAGACTTGGTTCAGTAAATTTAGAGGATCGAATCCCAATAAAGCACACTCATTAATTCTCTCAGTCAAATTTGACCCAACACTCTCTAGTCTTAACAAACTGACTAGTAGTTGAAATAAATACACAAATTGAATTTATTAATGGAATTAAAAGATTGTGAGTAAAATCTTTATTTCTTTCTTTAATTCTTTTGTTGAAGTCAATATTCTTAAACCCGGACGGTCTATTAAATCGAACGATGAGTTAGATCATCGGGTCATTAATTCGACCGATTGAACTGTTATAAAAACACCGAACGACTCAGAGATATATATATTATCTAATATATGTATTCACATCAAGTATATAATCAAAATCAAAATCTATATAATAATGGAGTTTGGAGAATGAATAGATATTATAAAAATTGTTGTAGCTTGTCTATTTGATTTTAATTTGAGAAACTTATTTACTACATTATTACTAGTTGTTGTATATTTCTCTCTCTGTTTAATTTTAAAATTCACATTTGATATTAGAGTAATTAGTTGTTCACAAGCACCGATGTTCACAAGCATGGTCAAACATGTTCGCGAACGCGTTCATAAACAAAATTAAACATTCTCTAACATCGCTCAACTTGACTCAAGTTCAATTAAAAGTAAACGAATCAAATATGAGCTCGGCTCGTTTACTGCCCTACATATAAACAAAAATGGTTAACAAAAACTTTTGTGGCCTGCAAAACATTATGCATCCATATCAAACGAAATCTGAGTTTCGATTACATATCCAATTAAACAAAAGCTTCCAATGTTACAGCAAAAGTAAAACATATACACACGATTTTACACTAATATCGGCACCTACACATCGTCTTAAACTTGGCAAGATTACCCCACCTTCTTACATGTTTTATGTAGAGCTTCTTATCTCATACTCATTGCTGGCCAGGTGCTGTTCGAGCCGACGGCGGGAAGCGAGGGCCGGATAACTGGGACCCGTTTCACGACTGAGAACGCTTCGTTCAGACGAGCAGCGCGACTCATGACCTGAGATACCCTCTGCAAAATAGAAATTACAATGCATATGTTCTCTTCTAGTAAAACATACATCGAAACAATTCGCGAAGAAATGAAAAGTGCATTGGATCAGAATAAAATAAAAGCAAGTTGCAGAAGTTCTAACACTAAAAATATATGGCCTACAACTGATATTACAGCTGATATGGACAACAATGAGGTCATCAATGCACCAACTACTATGTGTGTGAATTAAAACACTTCTGAGGTGTAACATTATCCAGACAAGAAAATGCATCTTATCCACAACTGCAAATCCATAATCTGGATCCAATGCACCAGAGGAATGGGGAAAATTTACTGTTGCCATTAAAAAGTACCCATCACTTTAACTTTCTTTCAATCATTTTACGCTAAAGTACTCGTTTACCTTTATGAATTAGACAGAATGCTAAAGTTGGTGACTGTGAGTCACGGCCTTACACGAATTCGTGTAAGTCGAGGACTACTTAACAATTCGCAAGGTTTACACGATTACAAAAATTAATTAATAACACGATTTTCGTGTAAGCTAAAGAGGCATAATCGTGTAAGCCAACCAAGGGGGGGATTACACGAAATTGTGTAAACTGTTTACACGAATTCGTGTAAGCGCCTATCGAGGCAACAATTTTTGGTGGGGTGAGGGTGAGTTAAACGAGGGACAAAGTAGGTAGTACAATCTAAAATTTGGGTAGAATTGGTGAAAGAAAGTTAAAGTGATAGAAAAGATTTTCACTCTCGGGTATAGCGAACCAGTCCCACAAAAGAGATACCTTACTGTCAAATATTTAGTCTAAGGAATTTTAAAGCAAACACATACAAATTTAAGCAGTTTTCTGGAGCTAAGATATATATATTCTGTGACAACCCACAGATCATCCCCAAAAGATTGGACAAATATCGGGGGCAATGGCCTAAAAGTGTTACAGCCTCTTCCTTGACAAACCAAAGTGCCTCAAAAGCCAATGCGACTTGCATCACTCAATTAGGTTAAATCAAGAAAGACCATTTAATTCCAAGATCTCACAAGATAGTGATCCGATATAAAAAATGTGGCTTATCTTCAAAAGCAGCTCAAGTTACTTTACGGTCAAACAAAATGCTCACTTAAAATCTAACATAAAAATGAATGCAATCCACATATATAAGAAAATTGACATAAACGGATCGCCCTTAATTGTAAAATGAATCCATATCCAAACCAAGTTATAGTCAGTTGGACTGTTACTATTGATCCAATAGCCTTATATTTCAAAATGAACTCCATCTTACCAAATAATTCAGTGAGGATACCCTCCATGTAATCTACACAATAACATGAAACTCGAAACAACCCCATTAGTCGAAGGTCAAAGAACGAATCATTTACTTGTCTTCACGCCGCCTATGATATTGTCCAAACTCCAAAGCTCTTAATAATGTTAACATGTAAACTTTTAGCAAACAAGAAGATCCTAAAGCAGAATCTGTGTTGCACAATGGCTGGAGACAGATGTAGCAATGATCATTTTAGAAACTTCAGCTACCAAACTTTCCAAGAATCAGATAATTTATTCTCTAAGATTCCACCCAACTATTATGTTTTCATTTACATCTCATGATACACTTCTAAGGCTAGAAATCAAATCCAGATACTTGATGTTCGATTCAAGATCGTTCTTCAAAAGCTCATTTGAGCTATATTTGATTGAAGACATCAAATAAGCTTGAACATATTTTTACGTTTGATAAAATCTAAAGCTCAACTCGAGCTCGATAAGTAAAAAAAAATGTTAAAACTAGCGTGAAAATATCAAACTACTTAAACTGGACTAGGTTTTGGCTCAATTAAAGCTCATTCAAGTTTGACTTGATTAACAAGCTCAACCATAATATTATCAGCGCGATAATATTTCAAACAAACTTCGAACTATTCGATTCATTTATACCCTAGACTCGTTGTCGGCTCGATTAATAATGAAACAAGCTCAAACATGATATTATAAGATCGGTAATGTGTCAAAAAAGCTCGAACAACACTAAGTTTGGCTCCATCCGACTCATTTACGGCACTTCTACAACAAAGTAGCACAACAAGATCTTCTGAAATGAAACAAAACAGGAATAGTATATAACGATCATGGCAGTTAAAGGAATCAAGAACAGAAACACGGACCTTATCATCAACTGTCACCTTAATCTCCAACCCCCTAGTCTTCTTCTTCATCTTATACAACCTTCGTCCCAAAATAAGGAACCCCATGAAAGCAGCTGCAACAGAGACAGTCCACACAGGACTCATCCTTAGCACACAATACTTCAGAAACTCCATTGGCATCTTCCACCACACTATGCCCCTCTTCTCCAGCTCCCCACTTCCCCTAGTCCCATCACTTCCAATTTTCCCATTTTCGTGCCCTAAAACCTCCGATTCACCACCCGAATTCGCATTACCCTCAACATCCACTGAAGAATCCTCCACAGAATCACTAATTTTAGAAGCACACACATCAATTCCAGTCGAATGACTCGAATCCGCACCAAAATTCCCCAATTCCTCTTTCCCCTCATGTATTTCCCCAATTCCTTCAAATTTCACCTCGTTCTCAGACGAATTAATCTCCTTCATCACCTCCGACCGCTCACTGCCGGAATCGGACCAAAACTCGCCAGCCTCCTTATTAACATACCGAGTCGGACCTTCATCGAAACCTGGATCAATCCAGCTCGGGTTATCAGACTTATCCGATACATCATCATCCACACGCTCCGCGCGACGCTCCGGCGAGTCTAACGAGAAATAATTGGCCTGAATTAAGCCCCCGGAATCAATTCCATCGAGCGAGTTACCAGAATCGAGAGGCGCCTCAGAATCCGAGTTGGTTTGGAGAAGCTCCCAGTCTAGAAAGTCGTTTGAAGCCTCGACAACATCCATATCGATCCGATTCCGAAAATGGAAGGAGAATTACGCAACAGAGTAGAGTGTTCGGAAGAGAGAGATAGAATAGAGAGAGAAAAGTTTTTGAGGGAAAAGAAAGGAATAAAGCCAAAAGGATATTAACCTGGTGGGCCCACCCCCTTCACTTCTTCTAACCTACATGAGGCGCAAATTGAGTTTAGCCCACCAATTTTTTGTTGTATTTTTTGTTATCATTATTGTCAATCAAGAAAAGTGTTACGATCTCTTCGTCCTTTAAAAAATAAAAAATAAAAAAATACTCCCTCCGTCCCGAGTTAATTATCCAACTTACCATATTTGTTTGTCCCAAGTTAATTGTTCAAGCTCATAAATAAAAAATTTCATACTCAAAATCTCTACTTTTAATCTCCACATTTGAAAAAGTCAATGATGTCATAAAATCTGTTTTTTCTTAGTCTTCGTGCCCGATGAAAGTTAGACAATTAGGTCGGGACGAAGGAGGTAGTATTTTAATCCATTAAGGGGTGTTTGCAAATGCTTTTTTAAAGAAAACACTTGGATGGACGGGGATTAAGACACAATTCCCACTTATATATAAACAAATTAACAATAATGTTCAAACATAAATATAAAAATTTGGCTAAATTTAACAAGCTTGTGTTTTGAGCTCGAATTTTTTTTCGAGCCGAACTTAAAGCCTACTTATATTTGGTTCATAAGTTCGTGAGCTTGTACGCAAGCTTCGACTCATGAAAGAGCCAAGTCGATTATGTATAGTTTACGAGTTCTCAATCCTAAGCTCGAGCTCATTGTATGCATTTCGAACTCGAGTGTCATTCGTAAATATGTATCGATTAACGGTTTTTTATATGCTATATTTGAAGATCTACACTATATTTACTTTATTCAGTGTAAATTTATACACACACATATATATATATATGAATGTATTTGAATATGTGTATTTAAATAACGGATAAATCATGTAGTGTAGAATTACAGACGTAACAGGAGAAATATCGATTAACTTTCTAGATGTGATGTGTAATTGACTATGTTGGATTTCAAGGGTGCAGACATGTAATTATGTTAAAATCAACATAATTTGGCAATAATAAATGTATAGTACAAATAGATGTTTAACTTGTGATGAATTTGGGCTGGCCTTAAATTTAAGGTACAATTGGGTATTAAAGGTGAAACTAATTCGGTTGAACTTTTAATATAGGTTATGTTTAGGGTGGGATGACCCAATAATTGTGAGTTGGGCCACCTAGCCCGTATGACAATGTGGTAGAATAGTCTTAATGAAAAAAAATTTAAAAAAGAAGTCTCCTTAACTCTCTAATAAAACAAACATGCGTCCAAGCAAAAATAACATCTCAACGGAGTCAAATACTACCATAAGCCAGTAGGGAGCTTATAGAGAAATATTATGGGCAAAAGAGAATCAAAGTGTGGTATCCGTACATAAGAGAGTGGCATGCAGCCATAAAAGCAAGTCGTAGCAACTGAGCAGGGACAATCAAGTTCGTTGCTATAACGGCTAAGCAGTTGGGCGTACAACATATGAATCCACGCTTAAGGGACCAAGATCCCAAATGCTTCGTAAAGTCACCCCGCGTAGAAGTCCTTATAAGCCAAGTTAGCAATGTTAGCGCAGAGGATTCCAACACTTGAGAGACATATGGAATTTAGATAAAGCATCAATTGTTCCCTTATTTGACGATACATGGCACATCTAGTCATCCACAACCAATTTCGGTTTACTGTGACAACAAAACGGCCATCCACATTACCTAAAATCCGGTCTTTCATGAAAGCACAACGCACGTCGAGATAAATTGCCATTTTGTTCGAGAAAAGATCCAAAGGGGTGTTATTGACATTTACTTGGAGGTGATCCTTATCGAAGACTACTCAGCAAGTTGGGTGTTATTGACATTTCAATCCATCTCCAACTTGGGGGAAGGGGTATTGGATAATATGAAGGAGGATAAGCTTCAACATACTTCACGTGTCGAGACGCCTACCAATCTCATTTGTAGCTACTGTATCCTCAAATATGTCATTTGTAGTTGTTGTACCTTTTTCCCACGTTTCATTATTTGTATTGATCTTTTAGCTAGATTCACTGTAACATAATCATAGTTACTAGTTTGTGTAGATTCAGATCTTGTAGCTTTGCCTATAAATGTAGGCCTTGTAAACGATAATAAACATCTTCAAATCAAATAATTTTTCTGCAATTTTACACAAATATTTACAAAGAAAAATTACTTCGGAGATTTAGTGTCCACAACGAAAAAACAACTTTGGAGATTTAGAGTGTACATAGAAAATTTGCTTCAGAGATTTAATATAGGTCTGCGGAAAAAAAAACTACATCGAAGATCTAATATAGGGCTATGAAGAAAAAGTTGCATTAACGATTTAATATGGATCTACAAGAGAAAGATGCATCTAAGATTTAATATGGGCATACAGAGAAAATGCATCGCAAATTTAATATGGCTTTAGAAACAAAAGATGCATCGGAGATATAATATAGTTCTATGAACATAAAATTGTATTGGAGCCATAAAGTGAGTCTCCAAATGTAAAAATGCTTCAAAAATACACTCAAGATATATGAAGTAAAACTAAACGAAGACGTTCTACATCATTCCAAGTAACGTCTACATTCATCTACCATAATAAATGTAAAAGTCATTCACAAGTAACAAAAGAGAGTATAATAAAATGATAAACTACTACTACATGCGGTTGAAGCAAAAAACACTTGGCAAATTCATAAATGCTTATAATGCTTACCTACTAAGTAAAAGCTGCACAACTGATTTAAACAAGAAAAGAGATAGAAAGTGAAGATATTGCATGGTAACCATTTATGTACAAACGTCATGCGGAAGCAGAACGTGAGATTGATTGAGTCATACACATTACGTATCACATGTGAAAAATATTTGAAGAAGGAAATAAAATAATTCAAGGTTTATTTGTCTTCAGAGCTCATGTCAAAATGTTAAGCGTTGTGAGCATCTCAACTAAGATGTCAATTTTAATTCTCAACCTTGCTTAGATGAATCACAACTAAGTTGGGGCTTATGATGATCTATGATTGGGTATATATATATATATATATATATATATATATATATATGTATATATATATTTTTGTGGCTTAATAGATTAAGTCCATCCATATTAGATATGCTATAGATTAAATAAATGTCCAGACCCTGACAAGCCCATGAGACCCATATATACGTATATAAATTATAAACCTCATTAATAGGGTTATTGGATGATAAATTACACATTTTTATCCGAAGAAATTAAGTTTTCAAAGAAAGTTACTTTTACTGATACAGGGTGAAAATCCGAATAATTTTTGGGATAATAACTTTGCTATTTTTAGAAGTGATTTAACATCATCATTGATGTAAATATTAATACACCCTACATTTGGCATACCACTAGTTCTGAAACGAGTGATAGTAGAAGAGAGGGGAGAAAGAGGCTTAGTCTGGTTTTAATGCAATAAGCCTCTCCCTCCTGCCAATCCTTTAAAGCAAAATAAACACCTTCAATAATACGTTTTGAATCAAAGATCCAAAAATTCCTCGCTTTTCATAGCCCCCGAAGGATAAAAGATGAAATTTAAATACGGTTACCAACCAATTTATCCTTCCTATCAAACATTTATTACTCCATCATGAATTAAACCAGAAATCCGCCAAATCTAGATCGTTCTACTGGACCTGATTTACAAACAAGTATTGCTCTGTTGCACTTAAAAGAAATGCTCAATGGTCTTTGGATCTTCGCCACGCCAACTGCAAAAGTTATCAATCTGAATTAACATAACTAAATCCGCAATCCTAGACAAACACATGGGACATGTGGCTGGACTCACACCTATTGGACGATTTCTTTTGCTCTATAGGAGCATTGTTCCTAATGTAGTTTAACCATATATTTAATACACACCCACATGGATGTATTGTTTGTGATTGTATGGTTAAAATCTATACCCTGATCTAGTCGGATATTCTTGCAACAAAATTTTAATTGACGAGAGAGAAAGACAAAAAGAAAGAAAAAGATAAACCACACTGAAAAAAAAAAAAAAAAAAAACTCCTATATTCACCGTGGACTGTTTCACATGCCTTAACTTTTAGACAAAATATATAAATATAGCTCAATGTTTCACGAATATAACAAATACAACAAATTTGATAAATATAATATAACATTTTAGTAATTGTTAATTAATTCGAACCTATCAATTTTTTTTCAATGCTATCATCCTTTTAAATTTATGTCTAGTTTAGCTTATATGACAAACGCAAGTCCATGGTAACAAAATTGGCTTAAAAAACAAAAGTATACAAATATATCCCCACGCGTTGCATTCTTAACAAATATTGTTCATGATCTTAAAAAATGAACCAAATATATAAAAAAATTAATTATTGGAGTTGAATCATCCATCCGAACAAACCAATTCATAAACAAACATAACCTTAATAATTCATTTCAGTAAAATCATAATCCCCTGATATAAAAGTAGAACAGTCTCAGGATACACATTTGCCTATAAATATTCCGTATGGATATGATTAATTTGAAATTGTAATTAAAATATGTATGATTAAATTAAAATCGAAATTAAAATTGTAATTCAAATTTTGAATAAACTCAAATGTCTATCTAATGCACACGTGTGCCAACAGTTATTGGTTAGTGGGTTAATCAGTTGAATTTTTTTTACTACCAATGATAAATTTCTTCGTTTTCCATGTCTCTTTCTTCATCTTTTCACCTCAATATTTAAACGTCTTACAAATTTTCGTTCCAACTCCATTTTCGATGACAAATATGTTAAATTAATACACTTTTCACAATCTTCAATTTGACATACAATCGTTCATATATATTGTTAAAATTTTAATTTTTAAGTGTAAGATACTCTTATTATCATTTTCATTGTTATATGTTACTCCTTTCGTCCTGGCTAACTTTTCCTATTTTTATTTTCGGTCCGTCCCACTTAATTTTTCACATCCTTAAAAATGAAATTTCTCTCACAATCTTTACCCTCAAAATCTTTACACTCAATCTCCACATTTAAAAAGTCAAAGAAAAAACAAAATCTATTTTTTCTTAACCTTTGTGCTCGGTCAACTGTGAAAACTTAGCCAGGGACGGAGGGGGTATTATTTTTTAGTACAAATCTTGATTGAGATGGAATTAATAGGAATCAATTTCTGGTCATTAGTCCGTAATACAAGATGCTCTACTAATTGAGTAACAAACGATTTCCGGAAGATTCAAATTATTTATAATATTAATTTAAAAAAACAAAACCTGCTCTATGCCAAATAGTTTTTAAAATTTCAAAATAAATATGTAATTTCATTATTCAAATTTATTTCTAAATTCCAAAATTTAAAAGGTTAGAAGCCAAAATCAAATGCCCTCTTAAATCGATTCTCCGCATCACATGAAAGTTGAAACCACCAAACATCTCTAATTAGCATCAATATTAATCAGCCGCCATTAACACACACTCACACGCACTGCCGTCTGCAACCTGCGAACAGCAATGGCGTTCGCGTCTTCCTTCTATCCATCTTCTTCTCTAGTTTCCGCACCGAAGAAATTCTCAACAAATGTAAGCAGGATTCTCCCCCTTTCTCTCCATCAACGCTCCCCCATTTTCAGGTAACATTTTCTGCTTAATTTGTGTCGATTGTTTTTCTACTTTCTTAGTGAAAGCTGAATTTCTCCTTATCGGTAATGGATTAATTGCGTAATGAGATTCAATTTTTGTTTGGATTCAGTTGTTTGGCTACTGTTTCATTTTTTACTTTAGTTCGGTTTGTAATGCAGCTAATGAAAGCTGGATTAGTTCGTAATTATAATTTAGCTTTTAATCGATGTCACATTCAAAACCACATTAATAAGGGCTGCAGGCTGGTTTTTCTGAAGCACTTGTCGTTAATATCAACTTAATATGCTAACTAAATGTTTGTTAAAATGATATCAGTGGTGTAAAACAAATTTGAGAGTGAGTGATGTTGCTATTCTTGTAGTTATTTGTTACTGCCTTAATTTTTGGATTTAAGTCTCATATGTCCAAGATAAAATACAAATACAAGGACTATTCTCAAAGTATCGCTACTCAATGGCATGATCCAGCTCGATGTTCAGTTTTTGGATTTTGTATATTTTATACAGAGTATGAGACTGGAATTTCTTTACTTCTGTGACTGAAATTGCGTTCTTATTGACCTTCCAAATATTTATTTTAATTTCGCTTTTGTTTTTGTGATTACTTCTAGTGTCTATTTTGCCAACAGCTGACGATGTATTATGTATGCTTATTTTACAGAGTAGGCTGCAGTACACCGTCGCAAGGAAGAGATTCGTCAAACTTTAATCTGTTTGCTTCAGTCACTAGTGCAGGTTTCCTTGGATTTGTTTGCTAATTCTAAACTAATTGAATATATTTTGTGCCATGCTAATTTCCCAATGGATCACTAAATTCTAGATCCTGTGTTGGATAATGCGGTGGAAGATTTTCAACTTCCAGAGGGCGACACTTGGTCCATTCATAAATTTGGCGGTACATGTGTTGGAACTTCTGAAAGAATATACAATGTTGCGAACATTGTTGTTAAGGATGCCTCAGAAAGAAAGTTGGTTGTTGTGTCTGCAATGTCAAAGGTGACGGATATGATGTATGATCTCATACACAAGGCACAGGCCCGGGACGATGCTTACATAACTGCATTGGATGCTGTTCTGGAGAAGCACAAGTCCACAGCGATTGATTTGCTCGAAGGGGATGATCTGGCTGATTTCTTGGCACGCTTGCATCAGGACGTAAATAACCTTAAGGCAATGTTACGTGCAATATATATTGGTATGTCGTTGTGTGGATAGTGCCCAACTCTTGATGGCTCTAATCTCTCTCTCTCTCTCTCTCTCTCTCTCTCTCTCCATTAACGATCTAGTAATCGAGCAGGATATTAAGTTTGATGAACAAAATATTCTGTTTTCTCTGAACCTTAAAAGAAAAAAGAAAAGGAAAGGAATAAATCTGACTATTGGCAATAGTTTTGCTGTAACTGGACTATGCTTTTGCCAATAGAAGAAAAATAAGAAGTCAAAGTTTCAATTGATGACTCCTAATAATTGATTTTTTGCACGTGTTGATCTACATGTGTTAAAGCAGTGAAATAAATAATAAGTTTTCAATGACTAATTCTTATTTACTTGTCCATGAACTTGGGGGGTCGCAAGTGTGGTAGCGTTCTCACGACTTCTGTTCTTTTCTTCCTGCATTTTTTTGACATATATATATATGTGTGTATATATATATGTATATGTACCTAGATGATCTTTCCTTATCACTCTTGTCACTAGTCAGAGAGAAATATCCACTAAAACGTGCTGGAGCCTATTTATATACATATCTTTTGTGACTACTCAAGAATTTGAATTTTTTCATTTCTTTATACCATATACTTCATATTTTACAAGAATTCTCGATGTATTGCAGCTGGCCATGCAACGGAATCTTTTTCTGATTTTGTGGTTGGTCATGGCGAGTTATGGTCTGCTCAATTACTCTCTGCTGTTGTCAGAAAGGTGCTTCTTATCCTTTTATGTTTTACTTTTTATTTCTAGGGTGCTTCTTATCATTGAAGCTTCTAATTACGAACTCCAAGTTCTGCTCATCCTGATCTTCTTAAGATATTCTATTGGTTCTTGTAGAGTGGGATAGCCTGTACTTGCATGGACACTAGAGATGTGCTTGTGGTTAACCCCACAAGTTCTAATCAAGTCGATCCAGATTATGTGGAGTCAGGCCGAAGACTTAAGAAATGGTACTCCCAAAATCCGGCCGAAACAATTGTTGCAACAGGGTTTATTGCCAGTACTCCTGACAATATCCCCACAACTTTGAAGAGAGATGGAAGTGACTTTTCTGCTGCAATTATGGGAGCTTTATTCAGAGCGCGTCAAGTCACGATTTGGACCGACGTGGATGGTGTGTACAGTGCAGACCCCAGAAAAGGTACTATTTCTCTCTCCCTCTCTCCCCACCCCCTCCCCCTCTCTTCTTTCCTGCTAGCCTGGTATAGTGTACTAGCATTTACTATCATGTTGATAATACTTCTCTCTCTTTCTCTCCTTTTCCTGCAGCCTGGTGTAGTGCACTAGCATTTAATTTCATTTCGATAATTATTTTTTTCTCTGACTTTCTTTTGCAGTTAGTGAAGCTGTGATTTTGAAAACATTGTCTTATCAGGAGGCGTGGGAAATGGTAATACTTTTCTGGTACTGTCTGCTTTCAGTGAGTTTTATATTTGTCATTATATTAATCATGAGTGACTCATAACTATGCAGTCATACTTTGGGGCAAATGTTTTACATCCTCGAACAATTATTCCTGTCATGAAATATGATATTCCAATTGTTATAAGAAATATTTTCAACCTCTCTGCTCCTGGGACTATGATATGCCAACCTGCTGAAGAAGAAGAAGATGGCCACCAAGTTAAAGGATTTGCAACAATTGATAATGTGGCCCTTGTAAATGTTGAAGGGTGAGCATTTGATCTATAGAATTATGATGATTGTGGACTGCGGAGTCTTTGCTTGTCAAAATTTTTTCCGTTATTTGCGATTGAGGTTAACTGCATGCTTTCTGCAGAACTGGAATGGCTGGTGTTCCTGGTACTGCTAGCGCCATTTTTAGTGCCGTCAAAGATGTTGGAGCTAATGTAATCATGATATCCCAGGTAATTTATTCTCTTTCATCTGTTAAATGCATAATCTATGTTTGATACAGGACCTAATTGATTGTTTTCAACACAGGCTAGCAGTGAGCATTCTGTGTGTTTTGCTGTACCTGAAAAGGAAGTAAGAGCTGTAGGTAAAGCTCTAGAGTCTAGATTTCGTCAGGCCTTGGATGCTGGTCGTCTTTCTCAGGTAACTTGTTTTTTCCACAAGTGAAGGAACATGAATAATGCTGAAGCATGTAAGAAGTCTGTTATACAAAGTATGCAACTGCAAGTATTTCACAGTGGGATTACATAACCGTTATTGCTTTGAAGGTCATACCTGGCAAATAGTACTTAACAAAATCCAGAAATCATTTTGTTTTATTCGGCATTGTCGCACAAAAGCTCCGTAACATTGGAAGTTGAAGATCTACCTCTCTAAACGAAACCTTTTTCTGGGGGTGGGTGGGTGTATTGTACATAACGTTGAATTTTTTTCTTCAGAAGAAAACATGGATCTTCATTCGACTGATTGTTTAGGTAATATGAAAAAAAATAAAAAAATCCATGATATATGGCTCCAGTTGGGGTATCCAAAAAATTCTTGATATTTGTTTTCCTCTAAGGAAGTTGGATAATGTGCTCAACTGGTGGCTCTGTTGTGACCAAACTGCATTGGTGTTTAAATCCTAGCCTCTCAGTTTGAAAACCTTGTAGTGGCTATTTTCTAGATATGCATTTCCTTGAAAATCTTTGACGTTTTGCAGATTGCAGTTATTCCCAACTGTAGCATTTTGGCAGCGGTCGGCCAGAAAATGGCGAGCACCCCTGGAGTTAGTGCTACACTTTTCAGTGCACTTGCCAAGGTTGGATACTTGAGATCTTCAAAATTTATCTAATATCTCATATGTAATCTTGTAGTCCAATACTGCTCTGAAGAATTTGCTCGAAAATTCTCGAGCCTGCTAATGTAACTTCTCACATTTCCCTGTTCTCCATGAAAAAGAAATGTGCTCTTCTACCTACTGTAGTGGATCAGTTGATAGAAATCTTAACCACATCCTTCTACAGGCCAATATCAATATACGTGCTATAGCCCAAGGCTGCTCAGAACATAATGTGACTGTAGTTCTCAAACGAGAAGACTGCATAAAGGCATTACGAGCTGTACATGCAAGATTTTATCTATCAAGAACTACTATTGCAATGGGTATTATTGGACCTGGATTGATTGGTGGCACATTGCTGGATCAGCTCAGAGAACAGGTAGTCAGTCACAACACTTGTATCTTTTAGCCTCTTCATCTTCCTTCATTTTGGTAAAAAAACATTAATCCCAGCCCATATGCAGTTAAGATATGATAACACAAACATAACTTGTTGTTATTGTGAAGAGTACAAATATAATTCTCTTATGCAATGGCTGCCTATAGGTTGCCAAACTAGTAGCGTAGAACTGTTTCTTTCTTTCTAAGGAATTACCTGTGATCATAATAATATTGTAAAGATGCCAGGGGACGCTTAATAGCTGCCTTCTAAATCGATCTCTTTTGTTAAACCAGATCAATTTTTTATATGACAAGAATCATGGTACCAACTTACTTGAATTTTTAGCTGTCTTGGTGGCATTACCAAATTTCCTAGACTAGCCTTCAGTTCAGTACAAATACTAGACTTTTTAAAAGAAATTTCATTTTCTGGAATTCCACCGTGCATAATTTCCTTCCTCTATGGAGCAGATTTCCTTACAATCTTCTGATTGATTACGTTGTTTTAGCCACCAAATTTAACCTTCGAGTGTACTTTAAAGATCACGTATTAGGAGGCTAGGAGCTAATCTGGCAGATCAATGAGATTATAGCTTCGTACACTGAGTTAGATAATTTATGTGTATCAATTAACTATGCAGGCAGCAGTCCTCAAGGAAAAGTCTAACATTGATCTGCGTGTATTGGGTATTAGTGGATCAAGGACTATGCTCTTGAATGATAGGTAAGTTAATGCGAGTTTAATCATAATTGCCTGTATGCATAGTCTGGGGTTTCATCAACCAAAATACTTTTATTTGATTTTTCTTTCAGCAAATATGCATATTTTTGGACTAAAAACGTACATACTAATATTTGATTCTAGGGGAATCGACTTGTCAATATGGAGAGATCTCCTACAGGAGAAAGGGGAAAAGGCAGACATTCAGAAGTTTGCCCAAGTTGTGCATGGAAATCATTCCATCCCAAATACAGTCTTAGTAGATTGCACTGCTGACTCCCAAGTTGCAAGCCACTACCATGATTGGTTGCGTCGAGGGATCCATGTGATTACCCCTAATAAGAAAGCCAATTCCGGACCACTTGATCAGGTAAAACAGAATATTGCATCTGTCTTATCAGTTGCCATATTCTCCATCCATCTCTATATGCACATGCGACATCCATTGTGTTTCTATGAGGGTGTTTGACTAAACTTATTTTGAAAGATCTTATAAGCTCTTACATCTCACTAAATATTTTCAGAATTTATAAGATGCTCTATCTCATTTCCAAAAGTTGTTGAAGTTAGGATAAAATAAGATGATGGAGCTTGTAAGATGTTAGTAATGGTTATTGTGTTAATTAAAATGATGAAATATAAAGCAGTTTGTCAAAATAAGATCTTAGTTCTGAAATAGACGGTGTTTTTTTACTTTTTTAAATACAGCTTAGAAGTTGCTAACATCTTATTTTATGTTACTATTTGATCTTTTTCTTAAACATCACTACATACTTTTAAGGAGCTTATAAGCTTAGCTACATAGGTGGCTGTTTTTTCCATTTACAATTGATTATTATCTTAACATCTTTGGTGGCCTCTTGTTTCAACTCTTCCCAATTGCAGTATTTGAAGTTGCGAGCGCTTCAACGAAAATCCTACACACATTACTTCTATGAAGGAACTGTTGGTGCTGGTTTACCAATCATTAGCACTTTGCAAGGTCTCCTTGAAACCGGGGACAAAATAAGGCGAATTGAGGGCATTTTTAGGTTAGTCTTTGTTACAATTCCAGCTTCTCCTTTTCCTACTGCATAATATTCATTTATCCTCGAAGCATTCTATATGATTCCACAATATTCGATTTTGTTCAACGTTTTTGTGGCAATATAGTTTTCGTCATACTCAGTAGCAGGAAAAATAGTGCTTATATATGCACAAGTTATTATTCACTGACTTCACTTCACTATCCTTATGTAGTGGGACCTTAAGTTACATATTCAACAACTTCGCGGGTGCACGAACTTTCAGTGATGTGGTGAAGGAGGCAAAAGAGGCAGGGTACACCGAACCTGATCCAAGAGACGATTTATCTGGAACCGATGTGGCTAGGAAGGTATCACCTGTTATTTCTAGACTCTGCTCTGTTATGGCCTACCGTGTTTTTTTCCCTCACAACTACTGAAAAACTCATCAAATAACACCATATGTATTTCCAGAAGCAGCACAAATGTGTCTAGATCTTTAGTTTAAGGTTCTCAGAAAAGAAACTCTTAATAACTATACTTGCAGTATGGAGAAATTGCACTGCACGACTGAGGGAATACTTGAGAAAAACTTCTAATTCTACATAAATAAATGCTAAAAAAATTAGGGGGGAAAAGAGTAGCTGAAAAGCAAAAGCTGGTCGCTTTTGCAATGCTGAAGATATAAGTTCAAAAAAAGCTATAAAAACTTTTTCTTTTTGTATAAAAGTTGGAGTTTATTTTGGACCTCAAAATACTTATTAAGTTTGTCAAACTTAATCAAATACTTCTAACCAAATTGTGAATAAATATGCTAATGTAATAAAAATTAACTTATCTAAATAAGCTATAAAATTAAGAATAATTTATTTATATATGTTAAAGCTAATTGTATATAAGCCTCATACTTAAAATTTATATGTAAATGTGTGTGATTTGTTTATCCATATAGAAGTACATACAAACACATGTGTAGCATCTAAGGGAACATTGTAATATGAATTTCTTTTAAGGGTACGACTACTTCTCTCTGCCATCAGATGCTATTTGCTATAAATGCATTTAACGCATAAATTTTCGTCTCTCATATAATGGTCATGGTGCAGGTTATAATCCTGGCTAGAGAGTCTGGATTGAAGCTAGAGTTGTCCGATATTCCAGTCCAGAGTCTTGTGCCTGATCCATTAAAGGCAAGAACACAACTATTCAATGTAAGGCTGCTGTGTTCATTTCTCTGATATATATTATGATTCTTCGTCCACAGGATATTACATCAGCCGAGGAGTTTATGCAGCAGCTCCCGAAGTATGATCAAGACTTGGCAAAGCAAAGGGAGGAGGCTGAAGCTACTGGTGAAGTAAGCACTTCTACACTTTAACGCCTTAAGTTGAAGTTTGAAAAGAATAAAATTTATATCATCAAGTAGAGGTGGCATTTTGGCGGCCTAGTCTGGCCTGACCCACCAAAATTGCATCAGGTCAAATATTATTGAGCCCAACCTAACCCATCCCCTGAAATATACTGAGTGTTCACAAAAATGGTGCATTTGTAAAAGTGATTTAAATTGATGGTTGTGGTGAAATGAGAATTTGTAGTGTTTGGGAAAAAAGTGACTTTCTATGATAAATGAAATAAAAGTTCCAAATATTTACAAAAAGCCCAAAAGCACCAAAAAGCTAGGATTTGTTGGATTCTGAGAAGCTGCTTTTAAGCACTTCCTAAAATTGATTTTTTGTCCCAAATGTGGGTTTGCAAACATCACCTATAGTGAAAAGTGATTTTCAGAAGTGATTTTGGGGGTGCAACTGGGAAGATTTTTGGGCCAGCCTATGGTCTATCTGGCTTTTGGTCCATTAGGTTGGGCCTATTGGGCTTAGTACTCTGGACCTAGATTCCTATGACCCAGCACATCTAAAATGTCTGACGGCTTGGGCTAGCCCATCGGGCCGGGCCAAATTTGCCATCTCTATCATAAAGTAGCTATTCTAAATTACCTAATCTTGATATATTTATTTTCAAAATGCGCCTTTGTTCTGAATAATCGGAGTAGACTACACTTGCGTAAGAATAAAGTAGAAAATTGATAGGTACGGTTTTTCCTACAATGCACTTGAGCTCCATTTCCACTCAATATTAGCTCTTTCCCTTATAATAATCTATGAGTTGATCTTTGTTCCACCTACCTCTCTCTCTCTCTATAATTCTCTTTTGTTGTTCAAACTTGGTGTAGTGAAACAATATATATTGAGTTGGGAACATGCATGAGATGTCACCCTGCTAAAGTAACCTCAAACTAATACAAGACGACGTAATATACACACAGAGAGATTTATGTACACGACGACCAACTTTTCAACCTATAGCCCTCTTAAAAACTTAAAAGTTGATAGGATAGTATAACACGGTACGAAATGAGTGAGATTGAACTTATGTTGCTCGGACTCGGGTAGGGGTATCTGACACGGGTATGTGTCGAGGAGTCGGACCTCTTGACTTCTAAATTAAGATACGTGGATGGCTAAAAAGGATCCAAAATTAGGACACGGGTATGGGTACGGGTACACGCCTATATATAAATAATATAAGATAAATATTTCATATATAATGATTTAAGTAAAAGATTTTAGTTTCATCATTATTAAAATTGACTTAATGTTAGGTGTTCCTTGGAGATAGAATAATAAATGAGTAAATAATTCTCGTGTCCCTAAAGATAAATAAAGTAAGTCATTATCCATTAAGTATTAATAAATATTAAAGGAATTATATAAAAACCCAAGCCCAAAATAGTAGGAGCCCCAGCCCAAGCCCAGAATTTGGACTGTCCACTTTTCAGACGGTGGGTTGGGTACGTGTTAAGTGTCGGCGTCGTGTTGTATCCACAACTTCACCCAAAATGAAGAGTCCAAGCAACATAGGTACTTTGAACTAAATTACCCATAGGATTTGGTTGAAATTTTACAGTGAGTAGTTTTGTTTTTTGTCATAGTTACCGACCTGAGGATTTGTTCGGTAATTTGACCAACCCTCAGGCGTGGTAAATGCCATTTACTCTAATTTATCATACGCTAACGATATGGAACTATTGAAGGTGTTGAGATACGTCGGAGTAGTGGACGTTGTGAACCAAAAAGGAACAGTGGAGCTGCGAAGATACAAGAAGGAGCATCCATTCGCGCAACTTTCTGGATCCGATAACATAATAGCCTTTACTACTCAGAGATACGAAAAGCAACCGCTCATTGTGCGTGGGCCCGGTGCCGGGGCTGAGGTGACAGCTGGCGGAGTGTTCAGTGACATATTGCGCCTTGCTTCGTATCTTGGCGCACCTTCATAAGCCCGTAAACAGCAAGATGGGCTTAGTTTGAGCTAGGTATGGTGAGTTTGTAACTGGAGGATGATGCTAAGTTGTAGGTGTATAAATAGTATCTTTGTGGACTAGTAAAAATTGGGGTATTTATTCAGCTGGTGATGAATTCTGTGTGCTTTGTAACTTTGTTAGATGCTTTTAGAACTTTGCTTTTCTGTACTTCTAATCAATAAAAGGCTCCCTGTTGCCTGGTCTTTTTTCTTCCCTCTCTCACCCATGCCACATATTGTCCACCATTTTTATAGAAACAACCCCCCCTCCCTCCCTCTGTTTTAGATGCAATTAGGTCTTTAAACGAGTCGAGATAAATTGAGTAATGGCAGATTCGAGCTTGATTGCTCGACTAAAAATACTCGAGATTCGAGCTTGGTCGAGTTTATTTTTTTAAACTCGAGCTCGATTTAGTAAAAATTCGTTGAACTCGAGATCGAACCGGCGCAGTTGATTGATGCAAAATAGAATTTTAAAAATATAACAATTATATTAAACTCAGTATATTAATACTACTAAGGGTTGTTGATAGGGATCTTCGGGTTTCACCTTATTAAATTTAAAAAATAGGATATACTTATAATTATGTCAAGTATAAAAGGAAAAGTAGTAATTTAATACAAATTCAATTAAGCTCGCGAGTCTGTCAAGAGTATCAATGAGTTCGAACTAGAACTTGACACTTGCTCAAGTAGCTCGAGATTGATTAATTTATCTCGGATCGATTTCAATCTTTTAGATTTCGAGTTGCTTATGAATTTTCTCGACTCATTTATATTCCTAGATGCAGTAATAGTATGGGTGATGAACCGAATAACAGCTGCGTGAATAAACAAATGGCAGTGAAGAAATGACATTACAGAATTTACCATTTCTTCGTAAAATAGGTTGTTCTACCAATAATGCCCAATAAGCTGCCTAAAATAGACTTCCCCGTATGATGCAGCATGTGACGATCTTATTCAAATATTTTTATTAATTATTATTGTTTAAAATTTTAATAACATTTTGATCACTTTTTAATAATTACTTTGACAATATCTTATCAAATTAACCACATCTGTTTTTCTAAAACAAATAATAATTCAACGTCATGCTCAGTTCGTAAATGAATATACCCTATATATATTAGTACGATAACTTGGATCCTAAATAACTAATCACAATTCTAATATAAAGTTCGAATAGAAAATATAAATTAAAAATATCCTATAAAAGTAAACTAATTTTAACCCAAAAAAAATATATCCTAACAAAAAGATCTTAATTAATAAATATAAAATTATATCTTAAGCCCCAAAAAATTGCTATTTCTTGCTATCAAACCGCAGTACTTAGTTTGTTCTACCAACAACAATGTGCATTAAGCTGCCTAAAATAGGATAATTCAGAAACGAGTTCCCACTTTTGCAAAAAATTGTACCAGGGCAAATACCAGAACGAGTGCACTTTTTTACGAGAAATTTTTTCTTATCTCTGCCGACATTGTCTGTATTCCATTAGATTCGTGACAAGTATACAAGAAAACAACTTTTTCTATCATTTTACCCATATATCGTATATCCAGTGAAATGCAGACAATGTCGGTAGGGATAGGAAAGAACTTCCGTTCATCTCGATTTTACATTTACCTGATTTTCGGACCAAGGTAATACTTCGGGTCCCTGAAAAACCTCGTAATCGTTTCAGCTTTCTCCACTGAAAGATCAGTATTCTCCAGAATGTACTCCTTTGATGCTTTAGCTATTGCTTCTATGGAACCAATGGCTTGATGAAGCTGCAATAAATGAAACTAATTATAACAAGCAAGGCTTACTGTCTCCTTTTCCATCTACCCGACTTTAGAAACGTCTCCGATTGCTATCCGTACTTTAAGATTTTTGTCAGTTGCTATCTAAACGACTATTTTGGAAAACAAGATAAAGTTGCAACTGGGCCGAAACTTAGTCTAGTTTGCAATTTTACACACATAACATTAAAACTCTAAACTAATGGAAAAAATGGAATGTCTCATGAGCACTATATTTGCGTATTTAGAGCTTTCGAAATCAAACGTCCGAAACACCATCCGTCGAGGATGTACTTCAGGCTCGGGAAACATCCGCACGCGGGATCGGCCTCTTTCTGAGGGATATCCTGTTGTTTCCGAGCTCCAACTTTTACTACACTCTCAAATTTAGTTTAGGGTTAAATATTTTGGCGGTAAAAATAGAAATTAAGCTAAATTTTAACCTCAATTGCAAATTTTTGTTTTGTGTTTGCCGAAAAATTATAGTTAAGTTAGCAAAAAGAAAAAATCGTAAAGTATATGGTGCAATCAGTGAAATTTTTAAGGTCGGGTACCAATAGAAAAAAACACTAAAGATCAGATTAATTTCCAACTAATTATAACAAGCAAGGGTTATTATCTATTTTCATTCCACAATACCACAACCATTGGTAAATAAAATGGATTAATGGATTATAACTAGGGCTGGCAAAATCGGCCCGCATACCACTCTCTATTTTAGATGAACTGAGTCATAAAAATTTAAACTTAAAGCATCATAGAGCTCAATAAACCCGACTCAATGGACTAAAAGCTTGATTGACCACATACTGGTCCGGAAACTTTAGTTTAAGGGGGAGGAGATGGGCCGAGTTCAATAACTTTTGATAAAATAGAATTTTGGGCTGGCCCATCCCAACCCACCATATGGTATTGATCCAATAAGTTGAGCTGGGTCGGGACGGAACGAACAACCCGAATTGCCATTTCTAATGAGAACTCAGAAGAAACTGAAATCCAATCCAGGCAGTAAATTGAATTATTACCGCATTTGCATCATGGCTATCAATCCCAGGAATGGACGTAACCACTTTGATGTAAGCGTCCATAGACTGCACCGACTTTTCCCTCTAACAGCATAACAGCATATCAATAGTATTACTGAAAGGAAATTTAAAAATATAACACTTACAGTGACAAGAAAAATGTAAAGCAAGCAAACCTCATCTCTCAGTTTTGCAATGGCATCCTGTCTCTTGCAAACTGCAGAAAAAGAATGTTTGGAATTAATATGAATACGAACCGAACGTTCAGTAAAAATTCGTGTTCGAGCTCGATTAGTGCTTGTTTAAATCCATTTATATATGTTCGTCTAGTAACAAATGGAACATGAATATTGAAGGGCTCGTTCAGGCCCGTATAAATAATAGCAATACATTAATAATCAATAAGAATAATACTATAATATAATATATAAATCATTTATTTTAATTGACCAAGAATTTGTCGGTGAAAGAATGAAACCCAAGTTTTATTTTGGAAATTAGAATAATATTTAATATTCGTGTTGACGAACACAAAATATTAATAAACTTGGTGTTCGTTAATATTTGAACATTAACGAACATCAAATTAATAGGAACAGCAAATTAACAAGCTCTATCGAGCTCGTTTGCCTCAAAATTAGCAAACATTACTCGAACAACCCAAAGTTCGGTTCGTTAACAGACGTACTCACCTCCACGAGCATGTGCTATCTTTACAATCTTCTCAAATCCCATCTCCAAGTCTTGTACAGGAATGAAAGTGGGCTTACCAAACTCCATGCCGTATCTTAAAGCAAATACATATGTTAGTCATAGATCAGTTCATCAAAGAAAGAACAGCAATGGTAGGTTTAAAATCAACTAACTTGAAATACGACCGGATAAACGAGTCGTTTTGATCCTTTGTTGGGAGGGTAACAACCACATAAAAGTTTGCAAACTGCCCCCTTAACTTGTGGATTCTGTATCAGCAGATGAGATTTAGATCAAACAAAAGTTAGAAAGTTGATTCGTGGTCGAAAATGGATTGCTTACCTGCTGAAGATGGATTCGGTGTTCTTGAAATCCCAATTGGTGGCAAATATGAAAGCTACGGAAAGGCCTCCACAGTTGAAGATGAAATCCTGCCAATGGAGTAATTCAAAATGCAAGACAGAGAAGATGTACATGAGATGGGGAGAGGGAATACCGGAGCAATCGGCACAAAATTTAGTTTGAAAGAATTCTCGTCGAGGAAAGAGCGGATGAAGTTGATGAAGGACGGATGTTGTTCGTCTCTCCATGTGGTACTCATGATACAAACCCCGTTGCAACCTGCACCAGTTCTCAAATCCAAATTCACGGTTGGATTAGCAATATTAGGACAGTCTTGCACCCAACATCGTAGTCACATTTGCATGAAGTATAAAACAAGACATTGGACCAATATCCAGACAGTATTTATTCTCGAACAACTTCAAATCTACACTATCACCCAATTACACATTCTACTAAATGAATTATCGGTAATTCAGCTGCAACACATCGAAATTTCAACTTCATTTTGGTTCTAGAGGTCTCTCAAATCCAAATTCATAGTCGGATTAGCAATATTAGGACAGTTTTGCGCCACAGATTGTAATCAAATGAAGCATAGAAACAAGACATTATACCAATATTCAGAAAGTAATTATTTAATTCTCGAAGAACTTCCAACAATATGGCTCGATTACACTTCCTACATAATGAAATATTCAGCTGCAACATTCCGAAATTCAACTTCATTTTTGTTCTAGAGGTCTCTCAAATCCAAATTCATAGTCTGATTAGAAATATTAGGACAGACAGTCTTGCATCATAGATCGTAACCAAATGAAGTATAGAAACAAGACATTGTACCAATATTCAGATCGAAGAACTGATATACTACACTATGGTTCGATTACACTTCCTACTAAATGAAGTATCAGTAATTCAGCTGCAACATTTCGAAATTTCAAGTTCATTTTGCTTCTAGAGGTCTCTCAAATCCAAATTCATAGTTGGATTAGCAATATTAGAAGGACAACCAGCTGAAACATTTCGAAATTCAAGTTCATTTTGCTTCTAGAGGTCTCTAAAATCCAAATCCAAATTCATAGTCGGATTAGCAATATTAGAAGGACAATCAGCTGAAACATTTCGAAATTCAAGTTCATTTTGCTTCTAGAGGTCTCTAAAATCCAAATCCAAATTCATAGTCGGATTAGCAATATTAGAAGGACAATCAGCTGAAACATTTCGAAATTCAAGTTCTTTTTGGTTCTAGAGTCTCTCAAATCCAAATTCATAGTCGGATTAGCAATATTAGAAGGACAATCAGCTGAAACATTTCGAAATTCAAGTTCACTTTGGTTCTAGAGTCTCTGAAATCTAAATTCATAGTCGGATTAGCAATATTAGAAGGACAATCAGCTGAACCATTTCGAAATTCAAGTTCATTTTGGTTCTAGAGTTTCTCAGATCCAAATTCATAGTCGGATTAGCAATACTAGAAGAAAAAATGGATATAAACAAAATCGAACGAAAAACAAATTAAATTAGAATTAGATTATCATAAACCAGAACAGAAGAAGTACCGGAACTTGATGAATATGAAGGTGTTGATTCTCTGTAGTCACGCGCAGGATTCATTGATGAATATGAAGGTGTTGATTCTCTGTAGTCACGCGAAGGATTCATCGATGAATATGAAGGTGTTGATTCTCTGTAGTTACGCGAAGGATTCATCGATGAATATGAAGGTGTTGATTCTCTGTAGTTACGCGAAGGATTCATCGATGAATATGAAGGTGTTGATTCTCTGTAATTCCGCGTAGGAATCATTGATTACGGCAGATTGACGAAGCAGAGAAAATATAATCAGAGATTCAAATAAGAGTATCGAAGTAGTGCCATACATATATGTGTGTTTATATGCGCGGGAAACTGAAACTGAAGCGTGAAACTGCGGGAAAATTGCAAAATGGTCCTGCAATCTATGAATAATCTCAAAACTGATTATTTTTTAAGTATACGATACTCCATTCGTCCCGAATGAACTCGCATACTTTTCGTTTTCGTCCTACTAAGTAAACTTGCACACTTTTTAATTAGGAAAGTTACAACACAATCTCCACACTCAAAATCCCTACTTTCAATTAATTTTTGAAAAGTCAATAAAATTCCTAAAAGCAACTTTTCTTAATATGTGCATCCATTTACCAGTGTAAGTTCATTCGAAATGGAAGGAGTATTAGTCTCTTCCTTAATTCGCAATACAAATGTCTCATCAGATAATTGAATGTAAACTGCATATGACCACGTTAAATTAGATAATTACATTATTGGTAAATTTGTGGTGCCATAATCTTAGTACGTGTTTGATGTCATATATTTTATTGGCGTATTATATTTTTCTCACTTAAAAATCCGAAAGAACAAGATAATTTTGTGTTTGGCTAAATTTATAAACTCCTCAAATTTTTTTAAGATGTTTGGGTCCTAAATTGTGGTCGACAAAATAAAATGTTAAAGAACTTCTAAGATGTAAAGATAAGCTTTTATAACTTATGAGCTCTAAGAAAAAAAAAGTATCTATAGTCCATCTTATTTTCTTAAGATCTTAAATGTCATATTCAAATTACACATAGTAAACATGATACACACAATACACACTACACACATTACACACGCATGCACACAATTCACACAAAGTAGCCACACTGTATGGTACTATACGCACTGATCAAAATGTGCATTTGATGGTGGATCACAAATTCATCCCTCAAATTCATAACTAAATTTCATAACTCAAACTTATAAATTCTATCATCCAAACACCTTGTTAACTTATAAGTTCTTAAGCTATTACATTTTATAAGCTTTGAAACAATCTTATAAGATATTTGAAATAGTTTTAGCCAAACACACTCTTAACACGATCATATGAAGTGTACGTGCAAGTTGCAACTATGGAGCGCAGACTGGTTTTGTAACACCCATAAATTAAGGGACCTCTTTTGCAATTTAGGGAGTGATTTTCATTGGCTTACTTTTTACCCTTCACCCTAAGTTTAAGTAATTTTTTAGCGTTTGCAATTTATATAGCTTCTGCTTAAATACATTAGTTTTTTGTCATAAGTTGTAAGCAGTATGATACAACTCTACTTTTACTTATTTTTCATTTTTTAAGAGGCTAGAAGTACTTATTTATCAAACACTTCAATTGTAAAGTTTTGTTCAAAATCACTTAATTTTCACACTACTCACTTTTAACCATAAGTACTTTATTGGGCAAAAACTTATATGAGACCGTCACATGGTGTGACGGAAAAAAAATATTATTTTTTTAGTAAAAGTATTACGTTTATCTGAAAAAGTATTACTTTTTCTTTAACAAAAAAAAAAGTATAACTTTTTGTAGTAAAAGTATCACTGTAGCAAAAATATCATTTTTATCTGTAAAAATATCATTTTTTTTTGTAAAAGCACCATTTTTTCGTTTAAAAATATATTCCGTCACACATGATACCGTCACACACAAGACTCACTCAAACTATTGTTAAATTTAATTTTAAACTCTTGGGGGACTAATGTGAAATAAAGATAAAACATAAGGGGTTTAGTGTTACTATTTGACATTTGCTTGGCAGGATATAGAAAACGTTATGCTTTCTCCGTGCGATTTTCCAAATATCATCAGCTTTGGGGAAAAATGTCGACCGCGGCCGTGAATTCCACCGCCGTTCTCACGCCGCCGCGCAAACGCCTCTTGTTCGACCGTCGCTATGGTTGGGTGTAAGTACTGTTTTCTCTCCCTATGGTCATAATCTGCCATTAAGATTGTTATTTTTGTTTTAATTTTTCAAATTGTTTTCTGAATTGCAGATTGGATGAATGGAAAGAGCCGTCGGAAGAAGCCTTATCTGGCGGCCGTGGAATGTATGAATTTTATATTTGAATTTTATATTTTCTGGATAGTATTCATCAGTCAAGCAAATTTTCTGGAGAAATCCAATTTATTTTGTTGTTAGATAAAATATTAACTGATTTATTTATTTTTTTGCAACTGAAGGTTCTGCATTGCGCCTCTAGCAAAAGCATTGCTTCAGAAGGCATCTGAATCGGTAAAATCACTTGCTGAACTTAGTTCAATCGTTATCATTTAGTTGTTTATCTGATAATTGTTTAATTTGATATTTATGAGTAGCGAAAAATGAAAATGTCATGACTTTTCGTATAGTTTTGTTGAGTAATTGGACAAAGAGCATGTAGGTGCTTGTCAGCTATTGTAACCACTGTTGTAAAGGACACTAGGCTCTAGTCGAGCACTAGACTGGGCTCTACCCTCTAATCGGGGCTTAGGCTGAGTTAAGCTGGGTTTAGGCGGGGTTAGAAGGAGAGGACTCGGGGAAAAACATAGACGGCCAAGAACAGTCTAGCGCCTAAGTGGGGCCTAGTCGAAGGCAGACGATAACTTTTAGAAGATTGTTGTTACTGCACTTGTTTTGTCTAGAAAGCTCTGAAACTATGAAAATGTATTGTTAAATTCATTAGCTTATGTACTCATATTTCTTCAGATGTTGCGGAAATAGAAGCCAACTAATTTATGCGTTACGTGAAAATCAGTAGGATATCTTTGACACAAGTATACATGTGCAATGCGTTCTCACACCACTTCACTTGCTCACTCAATAGTTCTGGTTAGTGCATGATCGATGATCTTCCCATCTATTGTATCGTGAATGAGACTTTTGTTTTCTTTTGCTCATATTGGGTCAGACTAAGTTACAGTCTTAATTTCCTCCGGTTTATAAAGAAACGTACTTATACGAATTTGTTAGAAGGAGAAGTTAATTAATATTAGAATGGGAATATACTTTGTGCGGCGCTGAATTTCCTTCGTTCGAGGTCAAGACTTTGAAAGGGATGGCAAGAGAGAGGAATTGTTATGTGTGTAGTAGAATATAATAAACTCACTAAATTACAATGGACCTCTTTACTTGTCTGATCAACAACGAACATAGTTCGAATTTGGTTATTCACGATACCCTAAGCATCGTGACTGAATGGTTAAAGCACCCAACTCATAATTGGCGCCGATGGAAACGTCAAATAAGTCTACTGGGATTGGCTCTGTATCAATGCATAACACGACTTCAAATGTGAACATACGTGTTTATGTCTTGTATATGACTTCCGCAAATAGCTATTCGCGTATGATAATAATGGTTTCATCAACTGCATTCAGTATGCATTGTCTGTGCTGCAATTATCTGGGATCTTTTCTGCATCCTCTACAGATATACTTGGTCGGGAGCTCCACGTTGAACGCGCTTCAACGACCTGAGATGTTCTCTCCGAAAGCTGTTCAAGCTACTCTCAGCAGTCAAATGAACAGTATTCTTTATACAGTAAAGACTGCAGATATAGCGTCGATGGCGCCGCGAAGAATTTACACGAACGAATCAGGTCGAAACACCGACGAATCACATACTGAATCAAATGTAGACTGAAGTCACTGAATTAGTTCTCTACCTGGATATTATTGACAGTTTTAGATTATGTAACTTATTTGATGTGCTTTTGAGCTCTTACCTTATAATTACACCGTGTCTGATACTAGGTACTGGATTTATTTTACACAGAGTCACACGTATAATTATATGTCCATCGGTGGACACCATTTTATATGTCTATGTCACGAGTGAGAGATATTTACAAGAAGTGGGGAAAATGAGTAAATAGAGAGGGAAGGAGAACGACACCGTTTTGACTAAAGCGTGCATAGTAATTTCAATTCTGTTACAACTTACAACTGTAAAAGGGAGATATAAAAACTGAATCTGGAAAACTGTAGAAGCTATCGAAGAAGTTAAACCAAAGTTTTGAGAGAATTTCTCTTTTCATTTTACGTTCGTAACAGTCTATCACTTATGTAGCGTAATGTTTCATGTATTATAAATTTATACGGAATTGATCATATGTCCACCGATGAACTCCATTTTATATATCCACCGCTTACGTGCCACGCCACATAAACATGGGAGCTCATCATAACTTAATTAATTTCACATGTTACATAGGAATCCTGCGTCATAATCGCTCGTTTGCAGGATTCGTAACATAATCCTTGACTAAACATATAACAATAGGAACTCAAAGCGACCTGATTCAAATTTATCAGTGATTTTTATAAATTAACTCGATACGATTACAACTCATATAATTTTAACTTAAATTAAATCAAAATCAAGTACGAATCTGATCGGATAATTCGAATTCGGAATCCTAACGTCTCAGGCGATAAATTCTACCCTACTTAAGTGGATAGTGTTCCACTTGGGTGATCCACCATACATCCAAATAGTGTATAGAGATCAAGGACGGATTATCTATTTTTACGGAGATATCGGTGTTTCAATTTACGAAGATTTCGGAGAGATCTCTATTAATATCGAAATATCGATGCAATTTTCTGAAAAATATTAAAAATCTGAAAATTTAACATGATATTTCTATAATTATTATAACAAACTCAAATACTTATACGCATATTAAATTTGATAGAAATATATTTTATTTACAACTAATTCCTAAATATAAAATAATAGAAACAATGAGTGGTAATATAAACCATACAACATTACTAGCTACTAGTACAGAAATATTATATTAAAAATTCGAAAGTTTAACAAAATATTTTAAAAATATTATAACCAACTTTAATACATAAACTCATCTTAAAATTATAATCAAAACAAAATATTTAAAAAAATACATGTTGTCAAGTATAATAATAATAAATTGAATTTTTTTATACAAAACTTTCGATTACTTATTCGATTTTATGAAAAAAATTATGATATGAGTAGACAATTCTTGCTTATTTGATTTTAGATGAATAAGTAGTTATATAGTTATTATGTGGAGATTAAAAGAAGATGTTAACTTGGTCTAGTGGTTAGAATTTGGAGCTCTCTTCAATGGGTTTCCGGTTTGATTTCCACTCTTGCATTTTTGGACAAGAATGCTCCAGTCCAGGAACGCAATCGCGAGATCATGCGTTCCTCCCTTCTCCAGTCGGATTGTCGCGAGATCATGCATGCGTTCCGCCCTTCTCTAGCCAGATTGGGTGTATGGTGGATTGGGTGGATCATCCATTCGGCAGCTTCAATTTCGCGATTTCTCGCGATATTTTCATCATTGATAGAGATCAAAATAATGTTAATCATTAAATTATGACGGATCATCTATTGAGTATTTAAGTATTCTAAGTGGGTAGCGTAGAATAAGTTGTCTCAGGTTGCTTGTTTTAGTCAAATTCTTGTTTGACAGTGTGCAATATTCCAAGTCATACAAAGCTACACGTGCAGCAATATTAGACACAATCTCCTTACTCTGCTCGAATGCTGATCACAAGATTTTCTCCAAAATTCAAAACCTCTCTCCAATCCATTCCAAAAAAAAAGTATTGAATCTAAAGAAAATATTACATTTAAAAAAAAAAATTTGAAATTCAGATTGCATTTCATTTTCTTCCAGAAACAGAAGATACTCGAGTAGATTCCAGAATTAAGCAGCTCACAAACACATCACTCTCTCTCTAATTCTCAACAAAAACAATCAGAATTCAATAAAAAAGGGAAAAGAAAAAAGAGAGAGAAAAATAAAAGGAAACAACCAACATCCACTCAGTCCACCGCTTGAAATAAAATGCCCACCATTCCTTTAACAAGAACAGCACCACCAAGACCGCCGTGCCTCAGCCTCTCCTCCACCACCACCACCGCCGCCGCCGCCGCCCCCTTCATCACCCTCCGGTTATTCGGGTTCAAGCCAAAGCGTTTCCATTTCCTTAAGCCATGTTCTTCCCTCAGAGAAACCAAGAAAACGCAGCAAACAATTCCCAAGGCTCCCAATACTGCCCCTCGGAGCCTTAAAAGAGTGTCGAATTTTAATCCGAAAGGCGAAAATGAAGAAGATAGTGATGATGGAGATGATAGTGCAGCGATAAAGGGGACTATCTTGGCTGGGTTGTTGCTTGTGGGGATTGTTGGGGGGTTTGGAGCTGTTGGGTATGTTTATAGAGAGCAGATTAATGCGTTCTTGAACCAGTTTTCTGGGTTCATTGAAGGTTGTTTCTTGTGCTGTTTTGGTTGTTGTTTTGCATGAATGATTCAAGATTTGATTTTTTTGATGCCCTTTTGCTTGTAGATGTTGTGGGCAGAATAATTTGAGCTGAAATTGTTGTTATGTTAAAGTGTTTTGGGACAATTTGGTAAAGTTTGTGTTTGATTCACTCATTATTAATTGATTTGATTCCTTGTTTAGTTTGGAAGCTATGTTAGGGACTAAGCAATGCTGTAAAAGTTGCTAGGCTGCTAATCGGGCTGCAGACTAGGGCCTAGCAAATGTGGTTAGGCAGGAGCAATCGAGAAAAAACACAGACATCTAATAGGAGTCTAGCACCTAGGGTTGTGACTAGTCGGGAGAATTCGTTATAGTTTGTGGTTTGGTTCATTCATTATTAAGTCTCATATTCACTGATTTGATTCCTTCTCTAGTTTGAAGTTATTTTAGCGACTAAGCAATGTTGTAGAAGTGGCTAGGTTGCTAGTTGGGGCTAGGCTGGGTTAAGTGGGACATAGGTGTGGTTAGGCGGGAGGAATCGAGAAAAAACATAGACAGCTAATGGGAGTCTAGCACCTAGTTGGCTAGTCGGGAGTTTAGTAACATATGTTTGAGGATTTCAGCAATGCACCCTGGCCAGTTTTGGGTGGTGGAAGGTTGATCAAGTGGTGTTGCTCAATGCAATTATTTGTTGTTATTCGATTTGAATTGAAATGACTTGCTGAACTACTGAGCTTAGTTATGCTCATCCTTATGATTTGGTCTTAGACGAGTCCATAGGCCTTGTAGAAGCAAAAGTCCATACATTAATGAATACTATTTGCATTTGCAATGGAGTCTGTTCTGTAGGATTTCTGGTTAATTAAGTTTTTTAAAGCATTTAGAGTTCTTGTTTCATGCCCCTAGTTTTGCTTGTAGCCTTGGAGACCTTTTGAATTATGAGCTCGACAAATTTAACGGAAGTTCCATTTTTCTGGTATGTGAGTAACAATTTTATTCTGCCTCATCGAAGTTTGTTCTTTTTTTGTCAGGTTATGGGCCAGCTGGATATGCTCTTTTCGTTGCAGTTTATGCTGGACTTGAAGTAAGAATTAAGAAATTTTCTTGAGTATATATGTTGCCTGATCAAGTATTATCCGTGTTTTGTAATTTAAAGTTCTCTTTATTGATGCTTATAGTTTCAACTGAGAACATCTACATGCGTGTAGTTTGCGTGTGTGTGAGCAATGTGTGTAAAGTGTGTAAACTGTGTGTATGGGTGTGTGTAAGGTGTGCGTGTAGTATGCCTGTATAATTTCAACTGAGAACGTCCACATGCATGTGTAGGGCGTGTTTGTGAGCAGTGTGTGTATGGCGCGTGTGTATAGTGTGTAAAGTGTGCGTATAGTGTCCTGTGTATAGTTTCAACTAAGACATCTACATGTGTGTGTGAGCAGTGTGTAGTGTGTATGCAGTGTGTGTGTCGTGTGTAAAGTATTTTGTGTACATGCGTGTGTAGTGTGCATGTGTGTGAGCATTGTGTTTGGAGCGTGTGTATAGTATATAAAGTGTGTGAGCAGTGTGCGTGTGTGTGATCGTGTGGTCAAATCTCTCCATCCAAACGTAACCGGAATTATCCAAATGTATAATTGACATCCTTATTAAAACCTAGATATGTGCTATCTTTCATGCATCCCGCTTGAATCCATGAACGAACTTCAACGAGTTTACACGTTGTGTAGATACTTGCAATACCAGCCATCCCATTGACAATGTCAGCTGGTCTTCTTTTCGGCCCACTAACCGGGACAATCATCGTCTCTATAAGTGGAACGGTAACTCTCGAATCCGAATGAATATGTATAGAAAGGTGAAGATGCAAACTGCTAAATTCATGATCCTCTTCAGGTGGCAGCTAGTGTTGCGTTTTTAATCGCCAGATATTTTGCGCGTGAGAGAATCCTTAAGCTGGTTGAAGGAAACAAGAAGTTCCTTGCAATCGACAAAGCTATCGGGGAAAATGGATTCAAAGTCGTTACTCTTCTCCGGTTGAGTCCCTTGCTTCCATTCTCCCTCGGAAATTACCTCTATGGACTTACGTCTGTCAAGTTCGTCCCATACGTATTAGGAAGGTCAGCTTCACTTTCGTTTGCATTTTCTTAAACTTATGACTAGAAAGATTAGAAGCACGGAAATTTTTGAATCGGTATTTCATTAGCTATTAGACGTGATGTAGATCGTCTATCTGTGCAGTTGGTTAGGTATGCTTCCAGGTTCATGGGCATACGTTAGCGCTGGCGCGTTCGGCCGTGCAATTATTGTAAGTTATCGCTAGATTTATGTTTTGAATAGAAATGCATCATGTTTACAAAAACCTCAAGAATTTAGGACATTTCGCTTCTTTTCTGAACTTTGCGACAAGTATTTCCTCGGATAAAATTGCACCATACTCCCACTGTAGTTTCATAATCTTGCGCGAGATCCTCACGTGGTTTTAAAATTGTACGGAATTTCAACATGTTTTCAATAATTCATCGCAATGTCCTTTTCATGCAGAAAAGGTTACGTCGAATGAATTCTTTTTCGTATTTTCTGGTTAAGACACTTTAAATATTTTTTGTAGAAGTTAGTTAATGGTGGAAAAATAGTGAAGATAGTAGAATTTTATGCTCGGGAAAAGGGACAGTGGGCAGAATTATTGAAACCATGTGCGCGTTTTGTATAAATACAAAACCAGATGGGGTTCTCGCGCAAGATTATAGAACGCAGGGGCTCCTAGTGCAATTTACCCCTGTTTCTTACAAGGAATATGTTCTTAAAAAACTTAGAATAAACAACTTTGGAAATAGCTTGAAAAAAGTTTAAAAACTTGTTTCTGCTTCAACAATGATATAGAATCGCTTTTTTTAAGTAGAAGCTGGTCGTCACATGCTTTTTGTATATTTAGCTTGAAAAAAGTTTAAATACTTGTTTCTGCTTCAACAGTGATATAGAATCGCTTATTTTAAGTAGAAGCTGGTCATCACATGCTTTTTCTGCTTCGGAAAAAAACAACTCCTATTTTGAAATAACTTTTTCTCGAACCATACAACTTCTACTTCTTGTATAAAATCACTTATTATTGCAAGCACTACCTAAATGTGTTCAGCAAGAAGAAACGGAAATAGGGTTAGGTGGAGGTAGTGGTCAGCTATGGACACTTGGGCTCGGGTTGTTAGCCACCGCGCTTGCTGCAACGTACGTGACGCGGCTAGCTAAGGTAATCCTATCCCTATACAACAATCAAGATTCTTATTCCAAATTGTGTTTCATCTTCTATTCTAAACGTGTGTGTTCGTTCGCTTGATTCGTGCTTATTTGTGATGCAGGACGCAGTGAAAGATATCGAGTAGAAACTGGTATTGGAATCAATATTGATAGATACATTACTCTCCATGTAAATCAAATTTTATTCTGGACAATTTGATCAAGAAACTCTTTTTTTTTTCTCTTCTGAAATAGAAATGACAGCAGGTCCTAAAGTAATTTGGGTGTATGGGTAAAATGATATTTTATTCTTTAAATTAAATATTACTACCTTCCGCTCTAACTTACTTATTTTTTTTTTCGGTTTGTCCTAACTTAACTTGTCAATCCATAAATGACTTCTTATAATTTCCGCCCTCAAAATCTCCACCTTTAAAAAAGTTAAAGATTTCACAAAATTTGTTTTTCCTTAACCTCCGTGTTCGATTAAAGTAGGCAAGTTGAGTCGGGACGGAGGGTTTAATATTTTATATAGGAATTGTTACGCATAAGTTATAAGAACACGCAACTTGCTTTCACAAGTTGGAACATCAGGTTGAAAATTAAACACTTATTCGATTCGAGAACATTCATTAGAAGCTTATTTGAGTTGTCTTTGATTAAAGATATTAAATAAGTTATAATATATTTCTATATTTGACAAAATTTAAAGACCAACTCGAGCTCAGTAAGTTAAAATAATTGTAAAAATATTAAACTACGAGGTTCGACTGAAGCTCGATTCATTTAATATCAAATTAGCTAAAATATAAAATTGAAAATTTGATAATATTTCAAATAAGCTTAAACAACAGTAGGTTCAGCTTAACTTGACTAATTTACAACCTTATGAGCAAGAGAGTATTTCTATTTTTATATAGGGTAACGAGAAGGAACACCCCGATGGAATTTTTATTGAGTTAATATGCTGATATGACAAGCTATATAAATGTATGTCCACAGTACCATAAGGCCAAATAAGCGTGATCTAATAGGTTAAAAGTTTGACGAACCACGAACGAATTAAAAAATGTTAATGTATTTAAGGGGATAGGCTAAATCAGATTCAATGACTTTTATCTCAATAAAATTTTAGGTTGGAACAAAATGACCCAATAAACTTGAGTTTAATCAGATCGGGTCATCCGAATTGCCACTTTCATTTTGCTGACGGTAAAGAGAGAAATAAATCTCATGGCCTACTAAGAAGAAGGCCCAAACCATACTGGAGCATGAAAATTACCTTTTTGTATGGCTGGCCCATTCGATTCATGGATTTACCTAAATTTTGTGTTTAAATGTTAAGTACAATCAATCAGGATCGGGTATCTGATTGTCCTGCCCCGCCACGCTCCCCTCAAACCCCGCCCCTGTGTGGTGCCCCCGTCTCAGATCAATATTTTTCGTCCCATGTCCTGCCTTGGTGCGGTGTGTCTCGTCCCGCAATTATTTTTGAAAAACATATTTTTATGCATACAAAAGTAAAATTAAAACAATGTTTAAAGTAAAGTAAAATAATAAAAAGAATTGTACGGTTTATTTTAGTTTATCACTTTTAATTTTTTATTTATTTACTAGAAATTAAACGATAGAAAATTAGATTATATTTTTATGAAATTTAATTAATTAATTAATTAACAGGGTAAAACTGATCTGCCCCGCTTTAGAACGGATCGGATTCGACTCGTCCTAAACGTCGGCCGGGTCGGGGCACATCCCTGCCGCGGCACACTAAAAAAAAAGAAGAAAAAGGCAAAAACTCGTGCAGTTATATCCAAGCACAAGGGAAATCCATAGATTCAACCACCAAAATCTAGAAATTTGTGAAATTCGCCATTTAAAGAGGTAAGCTCCGATCGGCCTTCTCAACGCCGTTGATTTCTCAAAGCTAATTGATGATGGAAAATCTCGCCATTTCTATTGTGTTTTACTAGCTGGAAGATATTTTTCGAGGTTCGATTTGTTTAACATGTAGCGTCATTTTGGGGCTTTCGTAATTTTCTTCTTCGCAATTGTGTTTTGCTATGTTTCCATCATTTGATTGATGCATTTCTCGCTATAATTCGTGGTGGTTGTTTCTTTTGGTGATTTGGTGGAGAAGTTAATTTATTGAGATTATGTTAAAACACTGTTGAATTGTCTGCATGATGTGGTTTATTCAGCTATAACTTAGAATATTTCTGCTTGTTTTGATTATGAAATTGGAGCAGAAATTGAGTAATCTGGCTTTCAGTGTTCGTTATGTGCATTTTAATTTAGGTTACTGATGTATGCTAAACGTTTCTGATGGCCTGTAGAATCAAATGGTAGCTGGAATTCGATCAGTTAAGCTTATTTCGAACTTCTTATGAGTTGTTTAGAGATTATAAGATGTAATTTCTCAAGTGCTTATAAGTTAATAAGACGTTTAAATAATGAAGCTCGTATTTGCAATTGAATGAGAGGATTTGAGGGGTGTTTTTCATTGCTTTTGGTTTTAGAAAAGTGATAAAATTAGAAATTATGGAATAAATCACTGTTAAATCAAAGTAGATAGTATTTGCGACAAAAGTGCTTTTGACCAAATAAATTTGAGAAGTTGAGAGAAGTTCTGGCCTGCTTGCTGCTTTTGAACAAAAGCTGTTTTTATTTAAGCAGAACTTTCAGTTATCAAACACCTAATCTAGCTTTTACAAAGCTAAACACAAAAGGCTAGTGTAAAAAAGCAATGAGAAACACCCTCTTAGCTATGGATGTTAAGGGAACGAATTTGAAATCCACCATAAGGCACATTTGACTAAGTGTGCAGTGTGTATCGTAGTTTGCTTGTGTAGTATGCCTAGTGTGCGTGTGAAGAAAGTGTGTTTCATGTATGTGTAATGTGTGGGTGAAGTGTTCGTATATGTGTAGTATTGTAATTTGTGTGTAATGTATAAGATTTTAAGAATATAAGATGGACTAGAGTTACTTATTCTTTTTCGAGCTTATAATCACTAAAAACTTATGTTTACATTTTATAAGTTGTTCAATATCTTATTTTACCAAACACCCTCCTAATCTGAGGTCAGTAGATCTTCACATTGCAATTTAGCATGGTTTTTTGAGTTTCAATTCTTGATTCTCATGAATATTGTTCAACTATATGGGATTGGCTTCTTTTTGGTTAGCTCTGTCTTTCAAGATCATATAGTATTCAGTTGCATATGCTGATCTATCTGCTAGATCCCATAGAGGTGGCAATTTGGCCCGCCTGGGCCGACCCAACATATATGGCTATGATTCTAGTAGAGGTGGCAATTCGCCCCGCTCGGTCCGATCTAACTCGACATATATGGCTATGGTTGCCTTAGAGGAGGCAATTCGGTCCTCCCGCCTCGGCCCAGCGCATCCCATCTCACTGGGCCAATGACACATGTTGGGTCGGATCAGGCTGGTCCGGAGCTCGGACTAGCCCATCCCCATAGCTATACTAAGATTGTCTTCCGGTCCACACCCATCGGACTATTGACTCATTGGGTCGGACCTATTAGGTCCTGTGATACTTCGTGCTAAGATTCTTATCTGCTAATCGGGCCGCTTTTGGTGAAATCTCTCCCTACCTTTTCTTTACTGTGGAATGATATGGTCATTAACTCTATTTCTCTTGTTCCCTCCATTTTTTAGCCTATTCCGGAAGCATGATCATTTACAATATTGTCTTTTAACCTCCCTTTCAGGCTGCTATTCTGCAACCTTGTGAATATATACGGAAAGTACAGCACAATAACGAACTTATCAAGACGATGCAATGGGAGCTTCGACTAAACCAAGGCTTTCAGGGATGCAGAAGCAAGTACTTGCTTTATACAGAGGATTCTTGCGAACTGCGCGCTCAAAACCCCCCGAAGAACGTAGCAGGATGGAGGCAATCGTGTCTGAAGAGTTCCGGCGAAATGCCTCACAGGTCGACCGGAAAAACTTTCTCTACATCGAGTACTTACTTAGGCGCGGTAAGAAACAGCTCGATCAGCTAAACAGTCCTGATACTGTTGGAGTGTCTACTTTAAATGTTGAAGTTTCTCAAACAAAAAGATCTTATTAATACTCGGAAAATTATAGATTGCCATCCAAACTTTTTGTGTTTTTGCACTTTGCCATAAAACTGTTTTATGTTGCAATTTACCATCTAAACTTATGATTTTATTGCAAATTATATCTGAGAGAAATTTCAGCCGTCAATAATTGGACACATACACATCAATCAATGGTTGAAATTTATTTGAGATGACAATTTGCAAAAACACGCAAAGTTGGATTTATAAATGGTAATATTCCCTTAATACTATAGGGATGCTTTAGTTTCACCATTGTTACATGAGATTTAGAGATGATTATTTCTACTATTTGGGTAACATACAAGTTACATTTAATTGATTATATCAATTCTCTCTCAATACTACTAATATGCTTTTCTGCTGTTAACTTTGTTAGTTCGGTTCCGAATTCCATAATTTTAATCGTACTTGGTCCGTCCCATAAAAATAGTTATGTTTATTGGCCCACCTAATTCTCCATTTAGGCAGTGCTTATGGATAGTGGGTAACACTCCTAATATTTTTAGGGTTGAGATCTTTTTCCGAGATATCTTGTTAACTCAGGATAACTTGTCAAAATTTAAGATAAGTGTAAGATGCTTTATCCTCTTATCTCGATATACAATATCAACAAGTAACATAAGCACGTAAGATATATATAAGAAATATCTTTATTTATCAGTTATCATGAAGTGAACACTAGAATTTCTTTTTAAAATTTCAATCATCTCACTCCTTTATCTTGATGAATTGGGTAGTGGAATTATCTCACATCTCCAAGAAATATGCATTAGTTATATTAAACACAAATATTCACAGGAAATTTTATACTCCCTTCGTCCCAAAAAAAATTCATGTTTTTAGTTATTTTTTGTCATAAATTTTGGAACAATGTTTCAGAAGATAATATTTCGTTTTATTATTCAAAGTAAAAAAAATAAAATTTAGAAGCATGTTGCATATATTGAATAAAAACCAACATTGAAAAAGGCTATATAAGAGTAATAGTTTTTTTCTTAAGTGATACTTTTATCATGTTGATTATGACTATAAATTAATAATGGTATATTTTATGAAATATCACTATTTTTTAAGAAGGGGGGAGTAATTAATACTCCTTTCGTCCCACTCAAATTTGCACATTTTCTTTTCCGGTACATTTCATATTAATTTTGCACACTTTTAAAAAAGAAATTTCTCTTACAATTTCCACTCTCAAAATCTCCATCTTTGAAAAAGACAATCAAAAATAAAAAATAGTTTTTTCTTAATATACATGTTTGATTTTATGTGCAAATTTGAATGGGACGGACGGAGCATGTACTTAGTACTAGTTCATAAAAGTCTTGTATGCAATCGTTTTCTCAACAGATACTAGTGCGTAATTGTCATTAATCATTATGTAGTATAAGGAGGATATTGTATATTGAATATATCTAAAATAATTCATAAACTAAGAAATAAATGAAATAACTACGGTAATAATATATAAAAGGTGTTATAATGCACACAAAAGTTAAATCACAAAACATAAAATCAGATGAACTCTCTGGAATTCGGGCTATCCAACTTGACTCGATCGAGTTCGTCGGACAAATATCATATGTTGAGGTAGGTAAAGTCAATCCATAATTTTAGCGGGGCAAAAAACCGAAGAACCCAACACATTTCTCTTAAATTACACTAAGATTTGTCGGATGGACCTACGATTTACTAGGCTTTTCGGGTTATTGGTCCATTAAGTCGACCTTGTTGTACCTAATGATATTTCGAACAAAAATAGTTATAGCCCAATCTACTTAAAATGTTGGTCGTATCAGCGGTTTGCTGGCTCTACTCATTATGGGCTAATTTGGTAGTCCATGTAAAATACCGGGTTAGTTGCTATCATTAGATAGTTTAGCAGGTTTAGAGCATATAGTATAACATGTCATTCATTTAGTACGACGTATTGTATGTGACAATTATTTACTCTCACTTGTTTGATGGTTCATACAATAGTCTACTTAAAGCAGTACAAGAAAAATAATGTGCACTTAAACCCTCCACCTAGGACTGTAAATGAGTCGAGTCGAGCTGAACATACTGTTCAAGCTTGTTTAAAACATTATTAAGCTTTTAAAATTATGTTTGAACTTGTTTGATTATTGATCGAATCGAGCTGAACGAGTTTAAACCTAGCCAAACACGAGTTTGATATTTTTACACTTATTTCAACATTTTTACATTATCAAGCTCGAGCTCGAATCGAGTTTTAGCTTTTATCAAACGTAAAAGTATGTTCAAGCTAGTTTGATATCTTTACTCGAACATAGTTCAAACAAACTTTTAATGAACGATCTTAAATCGAGCATCTAGTAGTTTGGTTTGATTTTCAGCCACACCTCCACCTAATAAAATATCGAAAGTGTTTTCGAGATAAAGGTATGATGGAGAGAAAAAAAGCTTATCATAGTTACTGTAACAAGATGTATAAATTATATGATCAAATTGGTCGGAGTACTTACAGTGGTTTTTACAACATTTTCTATCAAACCTCATTTTAGTAAAAAAACTCATGTAAAGACTATTAAACAGATATTAAAGTCTAATTATACATATTCTCACCCTTTATGTCATGGCAAAGTCTTCTGCACGAGGTGCACAACACAATCTGGGTTGAGTATCACGATTTATGTTTAAAGATATTACTTATTATAGGTTAATGTATTATAATACCTTTAGTAGAAATATTAATTCATTTTTAGTATAATACATTTACCCAAAAAATATAATCCTATCAGGCATAATCACTAATAAATTTTCATAAAAAGTTATGCATGACCTAAAAAATACGAATAACTGATGTACAAGAGACTTACACTGCTACGAAAGTGTGAAAAATAGCATCTTGGAAATTAGTGAATTCTAGCTACTTCTAGGATGTGAGCTATTGTGAAACGAAAGCATGACATCATCAAAAAAATATAGATTACGGAATCTTGTGTATATTTTAGGGGATGTTTGCAAACTAGATTGCTTTTACAAAAGTGATTTAAAATGCTTTTAGATATTAAATGAGAATTTGATAGTGTTTGATAAGAAAATGATTTTAACTCAATTATAAGTGCTTCTAGATATAGGGTGTTTGCAAAATAAACCCTTCTACTGAATATTACCCATATGCAAAATGTCATTTTCCAGAATTTTGTCAATTTAGAATGGGTAAATAGAATTTGAAATTTAATTGCTTTAACATGGATAAATAGAAATTGAAAACGAAATGAACATATTTTTTTACAATTTATTTGATTTCATCAAGAAACAAGTGTAGAAGTTAAAAGTTTTCACTGGATGTTCAAACAAGCAAGTCCTTCCATAGTTATAATTATTTTGAGTTCCTGGTAGTTTATTAAAATTTATCTTGCTTGTGAATTTGTTTATAATTATGAATTTTTGTTACTTAGACCGTCGAAAACCCTCGTAAATGTAAATGAGCTTGGACGTATATGTATATGAGCCGTTCTTCAGTTTTTACGGAGGGAGTGGTGATTTCCTGAATTGGGTTTTGTGTGTGGGGAAGAAGGATTAAATGAAATTAAATGAATATTTTTAATGGTAAATAAAATAAATAAAATTTCATCTATATACAAAAAAGCCATTAGAATCCCTAGAAATAGCAAGGGGGTGATTCTCAGAAGTGCTTTTAAGCTCAGTCCATAATAGCTTTTCAGCACATTCATTGAGTTTGCAAACATAACTATTTATGAAAAGTGCTTTTATAAATTGATTTTGAAGGTGTAATTGAGTTTGCAAACACCCCCTTAGTGAAGTCACTAGATTCTACCTCTAACGTCGACGTTTTATTCCAAAATATTTTAATTGCTAAATTATTTTTATATGTCTATATTCTCCTTTACCCTTGTCCTAATATTCCCATGATCTAAGTGAGAACATTTAGCAATTATAAATAAATCAATTAATGTTAGGCCTATTTCACAAGCTATTTATAATTCTATATGCATTCCTAAAAATATCATCAACGAACGAAGTTGGATAGCTCAAGTGCCGAGAGCATCAATTATCTAGATTTTTCATCCTAGATTCGAGTCATCTTGAATAGAGATGGGTCGGTACGATATACCGTACCGAAAATTTCGGTATACTGAAATTCAACATACCGGAAATTCGGTATGATATCGGTAAATACCGATATATACCGATTCATACAGTTGATTTTGTTATATTGAAATTTCGTATACCGTTAGGAATTTGGTATACCGAACTACTAAAATACCGAAAAAATCGGTATACCGGTATATACCGAAATACCGCAATTTTGGGATTATCATACCGTTACTGTACCGAAAATTGCGATATTTTCGATAATTTTTTCTTAATATCCGTGCCTAGTCCGAGTTATAAATTTAACCGGGATGGAGGGAGTAATAAATCTTTAGGTGGAGTAGGGCACCAATAAAAGAAGAAAAATAAAAAAAGAGGACATTAAAGTTGGGGGGAGTTTAATTAATTTCTAATAGATTCTTGCCAAAAAAAAAAAAAAAAAAAGGGATAAAAAGCATCAATATATACCTTAATGAATTTTTAAGGTAAAAGTGATGAGATATGGAATGTGGGAATTTCAAACACCAAGCCTTTTAGGTATAATTAAGAAATATAGTACTACCTCCGTCTCACTCTAACTTGTTTACTTTTTTTCTTCGGTTTGTTCCAATTTAACTTGTCAATTCATAAATGACAAATTTCTCTCACAATCTTCACATTTAAAAAAATAAAAAATTCTACAAAATCTATTTTTTTGTAACCTTCGTGTCCGACCAAAATAGACAAATTAGACCGGAATGAAGGGAGTACTCCACATTGATTGGATTAAATTTTCATTTCTTATAAGAAACATAATATGTCATCAAAAATAGGAATCAAGAAGTGTCTATGGAAAGTTTTGTAGGCATGATTCAATTTGTTATCCAATTAAGCATCTCTTTGTGGTGTCTTTGATTCTTTCATTAGTTAGTGTGATATCTTTGTTGTGAAGGAAAATGATATTTCTTAAATTTCAAGATAAGAGTTATTTTTTATTTTTTTAAAAAAAATTAATGTTTCGTTTTATTATCAAAATTTACCTTGAATTAGTATTGATTTTCACAAATAATATATGATTGAAGAAGTCAAATCCATAAATAAATGTAGACAAATAGTGAAAATACATCATCGATACGAGAAGGTTGTATTAATCGATCAAAATAAAAAGTAAAATGATATGTTAGGTAAAATTATTGTACAAAGGCAAAAAAGTAGAACTGTTTAAAGGTGAGCATGTATTTCCAATTCGATTTTTCTCCTCTCAATGATGCAACATTTTCTACGACAATTGCACAATTAAATAACTTATAATCATTGTCGATGTATAGTGATATCATATTATTCATATGCCATCTAATGATGCAATTATTGTAGGAGATGTTGCACAATAACAAGAAGAAAAAGAGCATGATTAATACATCCAACGAACAAAGACCGACTAGCTTTTCTTGTGAGGAGTCACGAATCAACCCGACCGGTTTTAGTGAATTTCAAGGAAATAAGCTAGATTCATCAATTTTTAACCTGATGAAATTTTGAGCCGAGCAGAGACATGTATTATGCTTTGTTGCAAAAAAACTCCAAGCTCCGATTAATCCTCGTCTAGGCGCTGAACTTTCATTGTCCGTCTGTTTATTTTTCGATTTCTCCCACTTAACCACGTCTATACCTCACCAAGATTCCAATTACTCCCTCCATCCTAGTTAACTTGTCACACTTTTCATTTCGGTCCGTCTCACTTAACTTTTCACACCCATAAATGACAATTAAAGGCAACAATCTCCACTCTCAAAATATCCACATTCAATCTCCACCTTTAAAAAAATCAAAGATTCCACAAAATCTGTTTCTTCTTAACATTCGTGCCCGATCAATAGTGAAAAATTAACTGAGACGAAGGAAGTAGTTGCTAGGACTCGATCTACCGTCTGACTACTGCTAACAACTATATTATGACTTGACATCAAATAATTAATTAATCTAGATGGACATGACAAAAAGTATCCAAAAATTAAGGAGGGAGGCTATGATCAAGATTGGATGGAAAAAGACAACTAGGTCCCTAAAGTTTTGGCTGCTGCTCAATCTATGCATGCATGAGGATTAGGAAGGACCATTAGCCCACACATTCTCCATGTGATCACATGTGAGCAATTGCCCCTACAATTTTTACAACATACCCAAATATATATATATATATACACACACATATGTGTGTGTATCTGTGTGTAATAAACATCTAGTAAGATCTGAGCTGGCTGTGGTCCTACTAAATGATATTGCAATGTACTTTCATAAATTTCTGATTCTTTTCTGTGTCACCAAGATTCTGTAGTTGTAGATGGTTCTAGATATTGTTAGTTGAAAAATTGTTTTTCCTCATTATCCATACAAGGTTTTAGGAGTGGCAATTGGGCGAGTTTTGGTAGTGAAAGATCGGAGCGGGGTTAATTAGGCTAGGGTGGGATTGGGTATTTCGATGAACTAATTTACACACTACAATAAAAATGATATTTTGAGACAGCAAAAAGTTATCTCAAATAATGAGTATTTGTCACAACTTATGAGTATTTGTCGCAACTTTATTATTAGAGACAACATTTCGTCACTAATTAGTCGTTTGAATAACTCGGACCTAAATAATATATTTCTGAAGATAAAAATGGCTAAAATGCGTCTCAAATATTTCTTGCAACAATTAGTTGTCTCAAAAAGTTGTTTAATATTTTGTAAAGAGATTTATAACAACAAGTGGTCACAAATAACTTATTATTAGTGACCATAATTATGATAACAAAAACATATTATACAAAAGACGTCTGGTGTTATAGTGTTTGAATACGACATTTATACTAAAAGTTGGACGTTTTATAATCGCATAGCGCATTAGTCATCGATTAGGTGGCTACCTAGTTTTAGTTTTTCTTTTAATTTTTTGTTTGTATTTTATTGTTGTTTATATATAATTCAAAACATAATAATGTATAAACCATCAATTAAAAAGCAAATACGTAAAAGATTATAAAAAATAAAAAAGACTATTTAGGCGCCTATAATTGTCCAACTAGATCGCTTAAACTTAGAAAATATATAAAAGCACCATTTATCAAAAAATAAAATTGATCGGTAAAGCACCGTTACTGATTGACTCATTTCTTAACATTCCACAAATCAACCCGACATACGGGTCAACAGTGATCTACATATTGATCCGTTTATGTACACACACTACAACAAAAGAAGTCTTTTGCATAAGACTTTTTGACACCACAATTGTGGTCACTAATAGTAAGTTATTTGTGACCACTTGTTGTCACAAATCTCTCTACAAATTATTTGAGACAACTTTAAGACTACTTTTAGAGACAACTAGCTGTTGCAAAAAATATTTGAGACGCATTTGAGACCACTTTTGTGGTCACAAATATATTATTTGCGACCGAGTTATTGAGACGACAATAAAGTTGTGACAAATACTCATAAGTTGTGACAAATACTTATTATTTGAGACCACTTTACTTAAGTTATGGCAAGTACTCATTATTTGAGACCACTTTTTTGTGGTCTCAAAAGACCTTTTTTCTTGTAGTGACAAGTCGACAGTGATCCACGTGTTGACTCATTGCTTTATAAGGATCGACAATAATTCGCTAACGACATGTCAACGCTTAGGTGATCGTCTAGGTCATTTTCTGCATCGATAGAATCTAGATTACCAATCCCTATCCCTAGGATCATCGTTATCCATATCATAAAAACTTAGGCCAAAAAAAGAAAATGAAGAAGACATGTCACCTTTTTTTTTTCTTTTTTCATTTTTCTTGATGGTTATAAAGATAGTATACTAACCACATAGAAAAATTCCCTTTTCCTAATACTTCACGTGTGGGACATGTGAGATAAGTGGTCACTACAATATAGTTATATTATATAGTCACTCACATTTAATTTTGACAATAATAGTAATATTGGAGAATATGTTTCCCCACTCTTTAGATTCTCTTTATAAAAATAAAAATGAAAAAGTCCACAAATGAGGCTATAGATTCTTCTTACCTTTAATTTTCTCACTCCCAATCCTTGCCACGTAGGGTTGCTGACACAATCGAGTCGAGTCAAGTTTTAGAGTGTCTGAGTTATACTTTCTCCGTTTCGGCTTATCTTATATATGGAGGTCGGCATGGGTATTAAGAAAAATTATTTTTTAGTTGTTTGTTAACTTTTCAAAGGTAAATTTAGGATGGAGGGGTCGACACGGGTATTAAGAAAAATTATTTTTTGGTTGTTTGTTGACTTTTCAAAGGTGGATTGAGGATGTAGATTTTGAGGATCGAAATTATGTTATAACTTTCCCTTTTTTAGGTTATGCAAGATAAGGTGAGACGGCCGTTTAAGGAAAGTGTGTAAGATAAGGTGGGACGAAGGGAGTATCTGTTTAGTTTTGTAGTGAACTGAGCTCAAATCAAGTCGATTAATTTGATGTTTGTTAAAGTTTGTGAACTCTTAACGACCACCATATTCGTAAACATTTTAGGTTTGTGAACATAAACTTTAGATATTGTTCTGGTTTGCAAATAAAAATGTTGAATTTTAGATATTAATGGTCACTATGTTTGTAAATATTTTGTGTTCGTGAACATAAACTTTAGATATTTTATGCTAGTTTTACAACAAGAGAAATGAATTATATTTTTTCAGTGATATGTTCATGGAAATTTTAAAGTAAATGGGTTACATAAACAATATTAAACGTTATTATTAATAATGTTGTTATTATTGTTATGATTATATGAACCTAATGAACATGTTTACGAATCATGTCCATAAGAGCCATTCAGTGCACACGAACTTAGAACGAGCGCTAATCAAACTCACACGCGAGCTTTTTACGTACAGAACGCTCCGTTCATAAACATCCCTACTCTCAACCCTTCTCGGTCAGAGAATTCTCTGTTGCACCAGGCATTTCATCTTCTGTTACAATGAATTTAGTAGACAACACATGTTAATTAGCGACATCATCTAATACATACTCCCTCCGTCCCGGTTAAATTTGCAACCTTGATCGGACACGGATGTTAAGAAAAAAACATATTTTGTTTTTTCTTTGACTTTTTAAAAGGTGGAGATTGAGGGTTGAGATTTTGAGGGTGAAGATTGTGGGAATTAGTTTTCATTTATGGGGGTTGTAAAGTTAATTGAGACGGACCGATATGACAAGTAGACAAATTTAATTGGGACGAATGTAGTATATTGTTTTGTGAACACGATAAAACACAAAATGAAATACGTTAATGTAACAAATAGTCTCATGTGAACCCCAAACCCCCTACCCACCCACCCCCACCCCCACCCCCACCCCCACCCCCCAAACTTCAACCCCCCACCTAATGGAAAAAGAATCTTAAACATCAAATGAAAATGTAATGTACGTGTACCCTAGATAACAATGCAATGGGTCCCACTATATCTAGGTTTATTACAAACCCTATCAACATCTCCCATCTTTTTCATTCCACTATACCAATCAAGAACATTTTTTCTTTTTTTTCTTTTTTATTTCTTTTTCTCTCCACACTTATAAATACCCTTCTCACTCTCCACTCCTTCACCATCTCACTCATTCATCATCTCTTCAAAACACACACAAACACACACACAAATCTCACACACTAACCCTAATCCTCCAACATGTCTGGTGTATGGGTTTTCAAGAACAATGGAGTTATGCAGCTGGTCGAAAACCCCGGCGAGCAAGCCGAGGCGAAGCGCGCAGCCTCGTCGAAGAGGAAGGTGCTGGTGCACCTTCCGACCGGCCAGGTCGTCTCGTCGTACTCGTGTCTGGATCAAATCTTGAAGGGCTTAGGATGGGAGAGGTATTATGGTGGTGACCCTGATCTTTACCAGTTCCATAAACGCTCCTCCATTGACCTCATTTCTTTGCCGAAAGATTTCTCCAAGTTCAGCTCTATTTATATGTACGATATCGTCGTCAAGAATCCCAATGTCTTCCATGTCAGAGATATGTAGTGTCAGTATCTGACGCTACATGTCTCTGAGCTTTATGGGAATTCATTGGGAAAAGGATTAAAAAAAAAAAAAAAAAAGCGGGTTGTTTTCGGTTTCGATTTCAAGAATTAGGGTTTGATTTGGGGGTTTTAACTTCTTTGGTGTGATCAATTATGTAAAGAGCAATTTCTTGATGTTGTGTGGGGTTAGTGAGTGTAGTTTTGGAGAGTTTACGGTTTTTTTTTTTTTTTGCTTGAAGAAGAATTTAAGGTTGTTGTACTATGTTCAATCAATATTGTTTTTTCTTTGCTGGTATGAAGTTTGTATTATTTTCCTTGTGTGATGAATATGTTATTGTATGAAGGATGAAAAATTGGAAATATAAGTACTTTAATTTTGCGGAATTATCGGTGAATGTTTCCAAATTCAACTCTATTTATACTATTTATACGTAGAATATCGTTGTCAAGAATCTGAATATCTTCCATGTCAGAGATATGTAGTGTCAGTGTCGATATCTGACAGTACATGTCTCTGTTTTATGAAAATTCATTGGAAAAAGGATTATGTAGAAAAGAAAAGCAGTTCGGTTTCGATTTCGAACAAGTAGGGTGGGTTAGTGTGTGTAGATTTGAAGAATTTAAGGTTGCTGTCCTAGGTTTAATTTTTTGTCTTGTTTCTTTTTTTCTTTGGCATGAAGATTGCATTTTTAGATATTCTACTTCATACAATACAATATTTTCTATCATATTTTAATTCACACACGATATATGTATATGTCACGAATACATAATAAGTAATTATACGACATGATTAGTATAATATGTTGTAGAAAATATTGTATCAAATGTGGTAGAAAATCCGAAACGTGAAGATTGTTATAACTACTTTCCTTGTTTCATGAATTGTTTATTGAGCACTTGAGTGTTGGCTTCAGTTTATTCATGGCAATGACATCAAGTCATAGTTATGTATGTTAAGGTCTGTAAAAATTTAATCTTGTATATTTTATAATTTCAATATGTTAATTCATGATGTGTTGGATTCTGTTCAATTTGAGAATAAAATCCGTCGTCGATCATTTTAGTAATTGGAAATCATCACGTGAGCCACGCGGACGAGCTACTTCCACAAATTGGACAGAGCCAATACATATAGGAGAGCCAATACAAAGATGACTAAAACTGAATTATATATGGAATAGCCCAATTAAGGCTGTCATGTGCGACTCACATGATTATTATATATTTGATTCAAATTAAATCCAGGAATGTAAATGAGTCAAATTGAGTTAAGTCGAACGTGTTGTTGTTTGAAATATTATCAAGTTTCTACTATTGTATTTGAGCATGTTTAATCATTGATCGAGTCAAGTTTTAGTTGGAGACAGACACGAGTCCAATTCGGATAATTTGGCATTTTTCACTAATAACAATCTTTTACTTATCAAGTTCGAGTTTCATATTTTATCAAATAAAATAATATGTTCAAACTAATTTGATGTTTCTAATTAAATATAGCTCAAACGAGTTTTTCATAAATAATCTTAAACCAAGTATCACTACTAGAAACAAGACTTTTTGCCACTACAAAATGTAGTTACAAAAAATAGAGAGTAGTTAAAAAAATATATTTAGTAACTAAATATCTAAAAGTAGTTACTATAGGGTAGTCACTTATAATAAGATGCAAAAAGTTTTTTTGCAACTACTTTGTAGTTACTAATGTAATTGTAACTATTTTTTGCAACTACTTTGTACTCCCTCCGTCCCTGCTGAGTTTGCACACTTGAGCCGGCACATATATTAAGAAAAACTGTTTTTTGCTTTTTTGTTGACTTTTTTAAAAGTGGAGATTGAAAGTGGAGATTTTAAGGGTGGAGATTATGAGAAAACTTTCCTTTTTAAGGGTGTGCAAACTTAGATGGGACGTCCCGAAAAGAAAAGTGTGCAAACTCAGTCGGGACAGAGGGAGTAGTTACTAATATATTTGTAACTACAAGCAGTTGCAAAAGAGTTTGTCATATTATTGCAAATTTGGTTAAAATTGTATAAAATATTTTATGTAACTACTAATAGTTATAAAATGGGTTATTTTTAGTAACTACTTTGTAGTTGCAAAAATTATTGATAAATGCCTTTTTTTCTTGTAGTGTATCAAGATGAAATAATCGTACACAAAGTATCTAGCGTCTCGATTTGATTTTGAAGAATTAAATATACATGTGTGTAGTTTTGAAGAGTTTAAGGTTGATGTCCTAGGCTCAATCATTTCTTTAAAGAAAATTAATCGTTGCCCTTTTTGGGTTTGATTTTAGTTTTTTCTTTGATTAACCATATTTTTGTTTTTATCTAAGTATAGTACTGTTGAATAATAATTGATTTGTCCTATAAATGTTGTCCATGTAGCAACCAACATGAGGCAACCTTAGAATGGACACCTACGACAAATCAGTACGAGGAAAACCCTAATAAGTCAATTAATGAGATATATATACATATATATACACACGCTCATGTGGCTTTTCTTCAACCATATATGTCACACTACCTGTAGAGGTTGTAAAATCGGCCCAGTTCAATAAGTCAGCTCAATAAATTCGATATTTTAAATGAACTAGATCATATAAATATAAGTTTGAATTACTATTTGATCAGATTGAACCGGCTCGATTGGCCAAAATTTCGACGGGTCCCGGGACGGACCGATAATCTTAGTATATTATAGAGGAATATCTCGGGTAGAACCGACTAATTTTATGCCCGACCCGACCCGGAATATGGTATTGGCCCCGATGGGTCCGGCCTGAACGGATGGGGCCGCCCGAATTGCCCCCTCTAGTTATAGGGTGTAAATGAGTCGGGTCGAGTACTGACAGACTCGAGCTTGATTTAGACCAAAATGCTTGAGGCTCGAGCTTGACTGGGTTTATTGTTTAATAGTTAAACTTGATTCGGGATAAATCGTTGAGCTAGAGATCGGTTCGCCTTTATTAATAATAAAAAAGAAATTAACAAAGAGTTTAAAAAATCATAAAAATGAAACACATGATTATACTACAATAAGACTGCTAAAAATGAAGTGTGGACCTTAGAATTTCACCTTATTTATTTTGGGTTTAGTATATGTTTATAATTATGTCGGTAACCCAGTAATTTAATAAAAGTTAAATTAAGCTTGCAAGTTTGTCGAGCTAAGTATTAATGAGTTCGTGCTTGAACTTGAGACTTGTTCGAGTAGCTCGAGCTCTACTCAACTCGCTTATCTCGAGTCGATTTCAATCTTTTACGAGTTTATTCCGATAGTTAGCGAGTTGTCTCGCTCACTTACACCCTTACCTTGTTCTTTCCCAATAAAAACATTTTTTTAGGAATATGAGAACTAATTAATTTAATCATAAGAATATATATACTTTAGTTTCACTTTTGAAGAATAAGTGATTAAGATCAGAATTATAGAAAAAATGTTTATGAAATAAAGTAATTTTGATCCAAACTTATTAATTAAAGTGTTTAATTTGATAAATAAGTGTTTGTCATATCTTAAAGAACATATCTCAGATTGAAGCAACATTCTTGTACTTGTGATTTTTAACTTTTAAATGATTAACTTAAATAACTTGTACACTACTTGCACTGATTTTAGGTCAGTATAATTCGAGTCATGAGTATTTTTTCATGAAAAGGTATTCGTATTTATTCTGTAAGGTATTATTTATTTTGAAGAAATAATATTATGATAAAAATATTAGTATTTATAACGAAATGCATTGCTTGTCTAAACAATTACGCTACATTTCAGTATAAACAGTTATACATGTTTATGGATCCATTTGTTATCCATATTGCATAAGTCTAAAATTTAAGCACCTGATATACATGGAAATTTGCCTTCTCATTTTGGATAATGTTAGCCATCTTGGACGACACATGATCCAGTCCATTGACTCGATCCAAATTCAATCAAACCAACATCAAATAGAGTTAAATACTTAAATCATCTCGTGTTTCGCGAGTTTTTACACTTTAATACCTAAACTTAGTTTTTTGACAGACCGCATCCTGAAGTCTACGAAGTGTACAAGTTGCAACCTTCGTCGAATTTTTTCGACCAAATATCAAACACGTAACAATCACATGCCAAATTGAGAGCGGGTTTTGCTATTTCGATGTTTCGTTGAGACAGATTCACAATTCGACTGAGGTTGCAACTTGACAATCGCAAAACGATTATCACGTGTTTGACATGTGAGACTGCCTCAACAAATCATAGAAATAGGAAAAATCCTCATAATTTAGTATGTGATTGTCACGTCTTTGATATTTTTCGGAAAAAATTTAACAAAGATTGCAACTTATACAATTTATAAACTTCAAGGTATAATCGATTAAAAAAACAAAATTTAAATACTGAAAAATAAAAACTCGTAAAATCCATACTCATTTAAGTATTTAACCCGATCGAATATAACTTCAAGAACTTCCAAAGAAGTTGGTATTTTAATCAGATAAATAGGTGTCAAATATTGGGGCCTGAATATGATTAAAATCTGATGTGGGCCCCCAACAAGAAAGCTATAGTTTAAAGGGGAGGCATGGGGCTTCACGTGATATGGGCAATTTAAATATCTGCGTGTCTCTCTATACTTGCAAAATTCCTTGTCTTTTCCCATCGTTTGGTGCTTGCACGTGACCTCACCTCACCACCATTCTAGAGATGACAAAATGGTTCGATCCGATGAGCTGATTCAGTGAGTCCTATATTTTAGATGAATTGAATCATAAAAATTTAGATTTGAAATACTATTTGTTTCGATATATCTAATTTAAAAAGTTAAAATCGTTATATCATAATAGATCGATCTGACACTACCTGACATATGATTTTGACATGCTACAACATCTAAACCTCAACACATTATTTCTTTACATTGACTTCTTTAATTTTTCTTTAAATACTTAGGTTGAGATTGAGATTGACATTTCTGCTTTTCGGTTTTGCTTTTCCACTATTTTTGTAGACGGTACTCTATATATGAGCTGACAAAATTAGTCCAACTCAATTTCTCTGATTTTAGGTGGGTTGACAAGTTGTATATTTTGTGAAAAAAAATGCGATCAACCAATTTAATTGAAATGTGTTTTAGGGATGCCGGATTGGGTCGAACTCTCTATTTAGGGGCCTAATGAACCTTCAACTCGAGTTATTGTGGACCCTTTACATTTACTTCTTGGGCCATGATTGGGTCGCTGATCTCTTCATTGATATTATGTGTCTGTTTTATGTCGAGCCCGCGCAGATTTTTTTTTTGGGTAACTCCCAAAAGACCTTATACTAATGGAGATTCATCTTTCCTTATATTCCCATGATCCTTCCCTTATAGTTTCGATGTGGATTTGTTGATTAAACCAACAATCATCCCCTTCAAACCACTCAAGCCTCCCCTCCAACGACAATCTGCATCGAGTCGTCACCCACCATCACTGCATTCTAGGCAATTTCTCATCATGTGTCCTTTATCCTCACACTTGTATCGATTGGCATTGTACTTCTTGGACTTTGAACGAGACTTCTTAAACTCCTCCCAGGATCCTGGTTACCGTTTCGATACCCACCATCGTCAAGCCTCTCCTCGAACGACAATCTCTATCAAGTCGACACCTACCATACCATCACTGCGTTCTGGGCACCCACCGCCGTCAAGCCTCTCCTTCAATGACAATCTTCATCGAGTTGACACCTACCATCGTCGTTCTGGGCAATCTCTCGTCATGTGTCCTTTAACTTCTCACTTGTAACAACTACCATTGTACTCCCACGATCCTGGTTACCCTTCACGACTAGCCATTCTCCCTCATCGCTGACTTTCTTGCGTTGATGAAGCACAAGTTTTTTTACTCGTCCCACAATCCTGTTTACCGTTCACGACTAGCCCTTCTCCCTCATTGCTGATTTACATTGATGAAACGCAAGTAGGACTTTGTCTTCATCCTGGTCACCTCCGCTTGATCCATAAAGCACCATTGCCTTTTTCTGGGCTCACTTCCATGGTTCGTGGACTCATAATCCAACTCTGTCTAGGTCACCTGCACCTGGTCTATAGAGCCCATTAGTCGTTATTCGTTTCAAGTTTTCTGACTCCTTCCACAATCCTTGTTACCATTTACGACTAGCTCTTCTCCCTCGTTGCTGACTTTCTTGCGTTGATGAAACGCAAGTAGGGCTTTGTCTTCATCTTGGTCACCTCTGCTTGATCCATAAAGCTCCATCGTCTTTTTCTCATTCATATTCTTGGTTCATGTCTTTGGGACCATGACTCTGATACCACTTGTTGGGCCGTGACTGGGCCACTGATCTCTATATAGGTATGATATTGTCAACTTTGGATCGAGCCCACACAGATTTGTTTTTGAACTAACTTCCAAAAGGCCTCATATAAATAGAGATACATCTTTCCATATATGCCTATGATCCTTCCCTTATATTTTTTTATGTGGAATTTGTTTGATTATCCCAAAATACTTATGTAAAAATCCATTGACAGCTAGGAGAAAAATTGAACATGGTAATAAAAGGGTTATAATTCTCATACTTAATTTTTTTACACTTCATCTTGTGTCCCTCTCTTCTAAAATTACTTGGGCAAATCGAGTAATTTACACAGAAAAATCAATGTTTGTGGAATAGGATCAGATCGATCAGTTCAATCATAAATCGGTCTACGGACTAGTCCGGCAAAGGTACAAAATAGATAATGATGTTAAACTAGTTAAAACCGGCCAAAACCGCTAAAAATCAGATCGGTTGAACCGGAAATACCCTTTCCAACTTTAAAAACTTTTTAAAATTTTATTTTGAAAATAAAAATTATCCAATATTAAATATTTTGTTTAGTCTCATATGTTTTTCAATTATTAATATATATTTTATAGTCCTTTAAACATTTATGTCATTTCCACATACAATATATATTATGTTCTACATAAATATAATTTTAAAATCTAATTATTTATCATTTCCGATTAAATTACTAATTAAACCGTGAATCGGTAGCATGATCAATTTTTCACCAGTCCTGTTCCACAACGGATAAAAAAGCCTCATTGCTTTGGGCTTGTTTCCATAAAGCCCTGATCAAGTGAACAAATTGGGCTTCTACATAAACACATTTCTTCCAATGTCGGCCCAAGCCCACGTTCCATTAGATACCCTAACCGAAAAATCTTTCACCAAATATATATACGATCCATTTACATTTCAGATAAAGCAGTATAGAAATCACAGATCGAACATCTACCAAACAGAAAAGGCAAAAATCTACCCGCGCTGTTACTGGTAGCTGGAAACCCTAGGCGTAGCTGAGATACATCGGAAAAATCCATGGCGGATGAGAAAGTTATCACTCCGTCCGAAGGTAGCCCCGTTGCATCTGCGGCTGCCGATGGCCACAAGAGGAAGCTCGAGGAAATGGCGGCCGAACAGGTTACAGCGTCTGAAGCTAACTCGGATCGTGACTCGTTGAATAACGGAGCTCAGGAGGAGGGGAATGGCGGTGTAGATGCATCTGAGACTAAACGGCCGCGTTTGGAGAGTAACGGGGATAATCCTGGCGAAGCTGACGACCTAGGTAATTTTACTGACTGACGGTACTGAATATGTTCATCATTTTGTCTTGACTGTGGTTAATTTTACGTGTAATTAGGCATAAGTTAGGAAATATATGTGAAGTGTATATCTATGGAACTGCACTATCTAGTTAAAATGGGAGTATTCATCATTTTGTCCTGACTGTGGTTAATTTGACTGTAATTAGGGATTGGTTAGGAAATTTATGTGAAGGTGTGTACCTATGGAACTGCACTATCTAGCTAAAACTGGAGTTGATGACTTTTTTGGCAAACAAAATGATAGTGCTACTCTGTGTGAGTGTGCGTTCTCTTATCCATGTTCATTTCTTCCTCTAGTAATATTGTGTGTGATTTATTTGGTTTTTTGAAACATGCCTCGTTTGAAATCTCTTAAGATGACTGTTTGTATACCTTTGTATGGATGCATTCCGTTGCTGAAAAGTTGAAACCCCTTGTTGCTTATGTGATGTTAGGTGGCAAATTTATGATAGTCTGATTGTGCCTGTAATATTTGCTTCAAATGTTCCGATCTTTTGCTAAAGAAGTAGATAAGGGAGAATTTATGTTTTAATAGTTACTGATTAGTTCTTTTTAGCAGCTCCACAGAATGGGCACCAAGAGGAAGTGGAAGAAGAGGAGCCTGAAGAAGTGGATCCTGAAGAAGAGGATCCTATAGAAGATGAGCCTAAAGAAGAGGAGCCTAAAGAAGAGGAAGTGAAAGAAGATGAGCCTAAAGAGAAGGAGCCTGAGGTTCCTAAGTCTGAAGATAATAATGGCCAGCCTGTGGAGGGCCAAGAACCTGTTGAAGAGCCTCTTCAGGCTATTACTGAAGAAACAGCTCCTAATGACAAAGAGATAAATGACAATGAGAAAACTGATGTTGGAGGTGCTGATGAACTTGGAGAACCAAATGCTAAAGATGATGATCATTCAGAACTTCCTAGAGAAGGGGATGTTCCAGTTCCCTCTGCTGACAAGCAAGGTGGATCAGACACCCAAATACTGTCACGCAAAATGGAGGTTCCTAACGACAAGGTAATTGAGTAATTTGATAGTGTATGTTCTTTGTGTAAATGGATTGAACTGATGTCGAAAGCTTTAGGGACGTGTTCTATGATATTAGCTCTCTGTTCAGCATAGCTTGTCAAGGATGATAATAGCTTTTAAGCACTCACCCTTCCCTAAAGTTCCAGTTTGGAATCTGCAAATCTCCATCTCACTTGGCTCCATTTTAGCTTTCCCAATGACTTTTTTTTTAATTCCTGAGCACTTGAAAATCATATCCTAATAGGCATGACATTCCTTCGAGAGCAGATACTCCTTCTGTAACTACATTATTCCTTAAAGCTGTAGAACATAAAGGACAAAAGAAGGCTTTCTAGTTTTTTGGCCAATGTAAATAGAAGAAAATAACCTGTCCTCAGACCCAGAATAATTGGATCCGTGAAACAGGATGAAAATTTATAAAGGAAACCTTGTATGTATTATAGGGAGTTGGACAGAACTTTTGATCTGACAAGTGATGGAAGTTCATATGTGAAAACTTGGATACTATTTGGTATTCCTTCAAGTGGTGACATAGAAAGAGATTATTAAGTATGTATAGAGAACCCAGTAAATTCACCAGATTATGAGCCTCTTTCTTTTAGGTTACAGATGTAGTGTTCAAGTTGGAGTGTAGGTATTTCCTGATTGATTATTCATGCTCAGTTATCTGTTGGAAAAAATGGTCACTTTTGTAACTTCTTTAGTAATGGGTAAAAACTATACGAGCATGGTGCTGGCTCACACTGTTAAATGACTGGACATGTTGGAGGCAAGGAAACTATGTGAGAAGTAGTAAAGAATTTGACTAGTTGATTTCTGGACAGCTGCTGACTCTGCATAATGTTCTTACGAATATATTAAAGTTGTATTTAAGAACTAGTTCTTATGTTATTTTAGGTTGGAGTTCTAATCGGCAAGGGAGGGGATACGATTAGGTCCCTGCAGGACCACTCCGGAGCCAAAATTCAGATTGAGAGGGATGCTGATGCTGATCTACGGTCTGCCTCCAGGTCTTGTGAACTAGTTGGGACCTTGCAAAGTATAGACAAAGCGGAGAAGTTGATAAAGGATGTAATTGCTGAGGTTGGATTTTGGTGTATTCTATTTTACTTACCTTGCACTTATTTGTGTTTTATATTGCTGTGCTCTTCTCTAATTTGAATTTCTTGAAGGCTGATGCTGGAGGTTCACCTTCACTTGTTGCTCGGGGATTCAACACTGTGCAGGCTGCCAGTGGCGGTGAGGAACTTGAGATTCAAGTCCCGCACGGAAAGGTTTATTCTCATTTTTGTCTACTTTGTTCTCTTTTTGTATGTGTTGCTGTTTTTGTTGTACGTTATGGGTTTGGAGCTGAGGTTGGGTATGTTTTCTTCTATTGTAGGTTGGTTTAATTATTGGTAAGAGTGGCGAAACGATTAGAAACTTACAAACAAGATCAGGGGCACGCATTCAGGTAGTAGCCCTAGTTATACTTTCCGAGGTCATGTTTCCCGTTCCACAGCTGATCATTTGAGTTCCTCTTTTCCTTAGCTGTTGCAAAATCCTCCTGATGGAGAACAATCTAAGGACAGGACTGTCCGTGTGACTGGGAATAAGAAGCAGATAGAGACTGCTAGAGAAATGATCAAAGATGCTATGAATCAGGTGTGTCTAGACGTTTCAGCTTGTAGATTTATTTATATGTTTTATGTCCTGAGTGTTTGACGTACACCTGCTGCCACTATATAAGCTTGCACATCTTATTGCTGTGATTTTCATTTTATTTATTTACTTTGTGGCTCTTCAGTCTTAACTGAGTTACATGGCATACCCTTTTTTAATATATCATGTTCTTTGTTTAGCTCTATACTCAATAAACATGTTGTTGTACCATATCAAATATCAGTATGCTTGGGTATGGATTCTTTCCACATTTATTAGAGTGCTTAATCGATAATCCATTTCGGCATAGTTAAGTAATAAACCATATTAAGTCTCTCTCTGCTTGCATCACTCATCCTGAATTGGGCCCTGGTTACAAACTATATTGTTTATGATCTATTGAGGTCCAGCACGTCTGCATATTTGAAACATTCAAATGTTTGATCTTCAGAACTTGACACAATTGTGAATAGAGACTATATCTTCTGGTGATGGTCTTTTGGCTATGAGATACTTGGTTATAAGAAATATATTGCCTCCTATATATTTTCTCAATGTATTAGTTGACAAATCAATATCTGCTCAAGAGAATTTTCCACATCTTTATGGGATCCTGAACAATTTTGGATGTAAATAGAATGCCAGTTGAACTCCTGAATGGGCTTGAGCATGCAGCTAGGTTGTAGTATCTTCGTGGGATTGATGATGAATATCCTAATTTGTTGCCATCAAAGAACCCATCAGATGATTTCACTGGATCCTATATGGTTTTCTTCTGAGGATTTTTGTAATATATGATACGAACCTTCTATAAGTTGAGAAAATTTATTGATGATGATGACACCATGGACTGAGGAGTTTATTCCTAAATACCTCTGATTAAGCATGCTCACCAAGATCTCATGATTGCTGCTAGGAAGATCTTAAATTCAAAATAAGATTTCGGTTGCCATGCTTATTCTTGTCTTGAAAGTGCCAATTTCGAATTGGATGACTTTAAAAATGCAGATTTGGCTTTTCCTTTCTCTTCCAGTTCGCCTTGCTTTCTTGGTGTATCAATAACAACCACTATTCCCTTGCGTCACCAGAAGAGAGGTACCAAGCATTAGACCTCGACATTGCACGATGTTAAATAGTTGGTAAGACTGCTTTGAGACTTAGAAACTGATAGTAGTACTTCTAATAAGGCTATTTGGCATGCCTGGTCTATTTTTGAGACGTATAACGTATTGGAAAATAATGCCTCATGGTCTTCATCTTCGTAAAGTAGATTGGAATTGGATCTATCTATAAAGTCAATTCCACTTCATATATTGGTTAATTTGGTGTAACTCAGCTTGTTAATTGAATTCAAGTTTATGCAAGGTCTGGAAGACTCTAATTCACTATTTTTTAATTATGAGATTGTTAGACAGTTTTGAAATTAATTTTCATATCCTAGGGTGATTGAATCTTGGGTTTATATTTCATCCAACACTGATTTGTTTCCGACCGAAGTTTGTTATATTGATCTGTGCATTTTGTGTACTGTTCTATGTATTTCGTAATGAATAGCCTGCCTCGTGTATCTGTCTAACCATTGTCAGAACTGGTTGTGTTGACTTGAAGAAAAGCTTTCTTGTTGTTAATGGTGAATCTCTTGCTCATCTGCTACAGGGTTCACCAATGCATGATCACAATTAGATAAGGTATTTAGATATTTTGGTATTTAGATATTTGGTGACCTTATTTTCCACGTCTCATGCGAATGATGAGTGGCGTTGAAGAAATACTCAATTGAATATTAGAAAGGTTTGGTTGGACGTGTTCATAGTGTTGGAACTTCTCTTTGGTTGCCGATTGATTTCATACCCTTAGATCACTAATCATCGTTTTTCTCTTGCAATCACAATCCATTGATGAATTTCTTACTGCCCAACATATAATGTGATTTTATTGATGCTCTCCTGATTTTGTTGTTTCTTGTTTATCATTAAATCTTGCCATCAGCTTCTGCAAGCCGAGCAGTTTGTCCTCTGGTTGGTTGTTTATTGGACATTTCTTCTTCAATTGATGCGCATGCGCATCTATCATCTGTCTACTTAATTTATTGCAGATCCATGCGTTTTCCTTTTTACTTTGTATCGTATCCTTATTTTAAATTTTCTTATTTATTCTTACTCATTTGGTTTCATTTTTTCCCCTCTCCCCTCTAGACGGTAAGACCATCACCTCTTTCTGGCGGATACAGCCAACAGGGTTATCGTCCACGTGGATCCGTGGCTTCACAGTGGGGTCCTCGTGGTCCCCATCATGCACAATACTCGTCTTACGACTATCCACCTAGAGGACCGTTTCCTTCTCAGAGTTCACAATATTCTCATCAATCATACAGTAATTATCCTCCGCCACAGGCTCCGAGGAGCAACTTCGGTCCAAGCTGGGAGCAAAGGCCCCCTGCACCAATGCACGGGCCCACATCTCAGGTTGGTGCCCTATACTTTTCTCGGTAGGGTCCACTTAATATTTGGTCGACTCACGAATTCTGCTCCTTGTACTATCCTTATCAGGGCAATTACGGCTTTGGGCAGCCAGGCCCAGATTACGGGCAGCACCCACCCGCCTACTCTCAAGGCCCTCCTCAGTCTTATGGTCACACTCATGGGTATAACGAGGCTAAATACGATCACCATGCTCCCTCACAACATTATGGGCATATGGGCTCTCAGCCAACACCGTATGGACAAGGTGCGCCACATTCCGGTTACGGCCCACAGGACCAATACAGCAAGCCACCCATGTACGGCATGCCAGCCCAAATACCACCACATTCTCAGCCATATGGTCAGCCGAGGCCCAATCAACCCGGAGAAGTGCCTTACCAGGGTCCGGCTTCCGCACCCCAATCATACCCTCAAAACATGCAGCCTCAACAACAGTCGTACCCCTACTCATCAGCTGCTCCCGTGCAACAAAGCTACCCACCCTATGCGGGTGCAACTGAGAATTACGGCCATACCCCTGCACCAGCTGCTTCCGCCTACCCACCTCAAGGTGCTCAGCCTGTTACTGGGTACGGTCAGCCTGCAGCGCAACAGGCGCCCTCGTATCCTCAGGCGGGACCTACAGGAGGTTATGCTTCATATCCAACTGCTCAATCTGGTTATGCCGAACAACAGCCGGCTGCTAGCACCGCACAATATGGATACCAAGCTCCTACAGATCCAGCTTATGGTGCAACCCAAGCTACGGCTGCTTATGCTGCAACTGGTGCGGTACAGTCGAGCTATGCTCAGCCATCCCAGACACAGCCTACCTATGATCAGTCTGGCGGTTATGTAGCTCCAGTGGCTGCTGGTTATGGAAAAAGCGCGTCGCCCCAGCCTGCTGCTTATCCACAGTACGATACTAGTCAGATGTACGGTGCACATCGTTGAATAGCTACCGGGTTTCGTCCTTTATTGTTCTCGAGTCGTAGTTTCTGACATGCTAGACCATGAAAACAATTTCAGTGATGCTTTTTAGATTGGGAGTCCTGATTAGATGTTATAAGCTACGCAAAACATCTATCCGATTATTCGTCTTCGGTTTTTGCGCCTGCAGTTTCCTTCTCGGCCATGGTAGGTTCCCTTTTACTACTATTCATTTTTCTGTGCCTTTGTAGTAGCATTGTATTGTAAACATTCTGTTCTAAAACTAATTTGTATTTGGCTGTTTTGCCTGTTGTAGTTTGTTTCGGTAAATTTTGGTTGTTGCTAGTTGAGTTGTTTCGTCATATTGTAATTAATTTCAAGGGTTACTTTGTTCTAAAAGACGTTAGGCAAGACTGGGTCTAACACTTTAACAGGATTTAGATTTAAATGGGACCTTGGCGGAATAAAACATTGGAGTTGGGGGAGAAATGTAGGCGGTCAATGGCTGGTTAATGTCTAAGTTTGGCCTAACTGGATGCGTGGGTGCGCTTTTAGGAGGGCGGGTTTGGTATGACTGACCGCACTGTCGCGATGCGGTAAAATTAATTAAACCTAGCTACCCTTCTAGCTCGTAGAAGTGGTAAGTAGGGTCGATCCCACAGGGAACAGGAAGACTATTAGTGTTTTAAATAAAACCTAATACTAGCAACGTATATAAGTATATAAATAATGGGGGTTTGTAACTTGATATATATTAACTAAAGAACTTAAAACAGAAATTAAGCAAATTAATTATAAACTGTTCTACTTATAAAATAACGAATCCCAACCCTTAATCTTATCTCCCCCTAGTTATTACTACCTGTGATAGATGCAATTATTAACCAATTTTATCCTTAAAACTCCTACCCCGAGGTTAGCAACAAGCTCTGCTAACCTCGTTATCCCTTATGTTTAACTAACCAAAACAAGCTCTTTGGTTAGTCTATCCAGTTGAGTGACCTCAGAATAAGCTCTCTGGATCTCATTAACCGGACGCCTAAAGAACTAGGATAACGGGATAGACACGGTGTGGACCTCGTAAGCTCGGACCCATACAGACCGAGCTATATACTACCCTAGCGATATCACTCACTATTCGCTACTAAGTGGCTATAGGTTCGTAACAATTACGGATTACGATTATAACCTAGCGTTACTTATGCAATTATAATCCTAGGTGATCAATCTAGCATATAAACACACAAGCATTGAAGGATAAACAAATAGTATAACAACGTTTCAAGGAATCAACTGATTAATAACCACTGTAAATATCACAGAATAGCAAAACTAGGGTTCGACTCGATTAAGGACTGAAATAACCTACTAGCCGCTCATGGCGGTGACAAAAGACATAATTCTAATGAAAAGCATAAAACAAAAATAATTTAGAAAGATGAAACCGAGAATGCCGAATCTTGATTGCTCGCCCCCTTCGAAGTGCTCCAAAATCCCAATTCCAACTCTTTCTTGATGTCTAGAGTCTTAAGATATTTATAGGAGTACATGTCTAGGATAAAGAGGGGAACTAAACCTAATTGGAATAGGAAAATAAGTCAAAAACTCGTTTTTGAGCTTGTGGGCCAAGTAATGGGCCGACACTGCATTGCTTTTCCAACTTCAAAGCTATTTTTGAGGGTCTTCTGATCATTTTTGGGTTTTTCTTCTCTCAAGTAAAGTTGTAGCTCTTTGAATCAGCTTTCCAACGCCACTAATTTCACCTCAATCGGAGTTGTATATCTCAAGATATGGCCAAAATACTAGAGGTATATCAAGCTGTCAGAAAATTCGGGAGGCTTATGGCCGCGGCCGCGCACGTAGGCCGCGGCCGCGGAGAGTTTCCAGCGCTTTTCAGCCTTTCTAGGCCACTTTTGACGCGGCGGCGCATCTAGGTCGCGGCCGCGACTAGCCTTTTCGTACTTGGCTCGATTTTCTTCCGTTCTGGACTTTCCGGGACTCGTTTCTTCACTCATCCTTAGCCGAATGCAATTATTTGGCCTTAAATCACCTGAATATCTCTAAAACAAGTCCACAAACATCAAATAGCACAATAATACGAATATAGGCCAATCACGATCGATTATGTATGCAAATATCACTAAACGGACACTTAAATCGACCTAAAATGCAGACATAAACACGTGTATCAAAATCCCCCAAACTTAAACCTTTGTTCGTCCCGAACAAATCTAAACCAAACAAACAATCAAGACACAAGTTTAAGGCACTTTAAATGGCAAGTATGAGTTTCAGAATTTTTTTTCAAAAACACAGCAGCATGATGTAAACGAGCATATTTGACAGAGCAACTTCAACTACTTTCAACACTTATGATTTTCAACAATTGATCCTCACCGGGAATGTGTATCACTCTTCTCTCAAGTGTTTAAGGTATGCAAAGTACTACACTCACACTGACTTATATGCAACGACCACCATATGCTTGCCTATTATTTAAGTCGGACCTAGTGCTCAGCATGTGTGGCAAAGAATCAAAAAGGTCTTTAATTCGGTTGTAATAAAGGCTTAGGTAAGGTAGGATAAAATCTGGATGAAAGTGACTAAAATGTGGACTAACCGAGTTATTCCTACTCAACCACCCCTCAAAACAATCACTCACATCTCACTCTCCAAATTTCAGTAAATCACTCCAAGGAATGACTTCTTCTCCCCACGAAAGTTCTTTTACAACCAAGTGCTTTTCTTTTCTCACTATTTTTTCTCTTTTGGGTACCACATGTTTTTGGGACTACCCGAATTTCTTCTCTCTTTTTTTTTTTTCTTTGTTCTCTTTTTTTTTTCACTAAGCACTTTTTTTTTTTTTTTTTTTTACTCCCCTCCTCAACTCATGCTTCATGTGTACTCGACCCATTTCTTCCTTACTTTTGCATTGTACAAATCAAAGAGTCTAAAATTTTAGCACATAGGAGGGTAAACCTTGTTGATTTTTTCTATCACCAATTCCCTTTTCATCTTTTATTTTATCCCCTTTTTCAGCCCATAGTAATCCCGAATAACATCCCCGACTACCTCTCATTTCGCCTCCCTCTTAACTAGATTAGTCCAATAAGGTCAAAGGCCAATTTGAAAGATGTTCGGCTTGTAATATTCGGCTAACAAATAACAGGCTCACGGCTCAAACGGGCTAACTAAAGGAATTTTTTTTTTCAAAATTTTGGTAAAAAGGGTAATTATTTTGAGGCTCTAAAATAGGCTAAAATCAAAAAAATGCCTAAGATCATGTTCTAAGCCACAATACATACCGACTTATTCACGACATAGATGCAAGGCAAATTCTAGAGTCTATTTGTACATAAACAATGAAAATCACACCGAAGGAATTCATACAAATTACTCCACGAATGGGAGTACAATTATAGGCTTCAAATTCTCACAGGGTAATTTATGATCAATGTTTCAATTCAAAGCTCAATTTCATCTCCATTACTCATCATGCTCTATCATGTGCTATTTTAAAACAAGTTTTCACAAGAATTCATCATTAACTCATTGCCAACTTATTATCACCTTAATGTGTATATTTTCTTTTCTCAACAGCATATTCCGGTTTCTTTTCCTATCCTAGACTCGACCTAGACTCAACAAAACAGCAAAGTACATAACAACTAAATATGACCCAACTCAAAACGACAGTGGCTCACAGTCCCGACGATCAACCAAGTAATTGGCTCACAGGCCATACAATTTAATCATTACACCAAACTAGTAGCTAGCATAAAGTAAAACTAAAGTTTAAAAGCGGCCAAGTCATCCCACTTACACCTCCTCCCCCAAACTTAGTTGAAAACCAAAGTTTGTGGGGAAAAGAGTGGTACGGCTTAGTGCTTACTTACAATGCTACTGAAGTGGTGATTGAAAGTTATGCATGCTCCAATATTTGGCTATCGCGCCCCACCAGATGTCGTGTTTTCTCCACCATACTCCATTGCTATGTTGATTTTTAACCATGTTAGTTCCTACATACTAATTAAAAACGATAAGAAACACATAAAACTGGAAATAACAATAAAATATAAAGCTTAAACTAAAAATACGATAAACGTCGGGTTGCCTCCCGATAAGCGCCTTTGTTTTACGTCGTCGGCCCGACTCAAGACTTCCCTTCTAGAAAATACACCAAGGAGGTTTACGGGTTGGTCTTGATGATTGTGGCTTCTCAACTACCGTATGAGTTTTCATTCTGACTCGTTTCCTTCTCAGGTATCCAATTGAAGCCATGTTCAAATTATACCCGCACTTTAATTCTTTTTCACAGACTGCATGTAACACATATGGCAGGGTACTGGATGATCCAGTGTGCATCTTCAATACAATGTCTGTCAACACACTGTCTGATGGCACATTGGATGACACAATGAGCATCTCGCATCCAATGTGCGTCTGTTCAGCCTGACTTTCGATGCCCTCTTCATTCTGCAACACTTGCATGGGTTTTTCATCCTCTCTAGGATGTTCTTCGCTTCTCAAAATCACGACATTTTCGTTCATCAGATTTTCCTCTGGTTGCGATGCCAATTTCTCTCTTTCTTGGCTTTCTAACATGCTTACCACGGTAACCAATTGATTCATTTGAGTCTCAAGATTCCTTATTCTTGACCGTGTCTCTTCCTGAAATTGCAGAGTGTTAGAAATCAAGATTTTCATCATATCTTCCAATGCCATATTGGAATTTTGTTCCGCCATGACATCAAAAGAAACAATAACAGTCCTACAGAAAGTAGCAATTCGACAAGCACATAAGATGACCCAAAGATTACGAACCGTAATGAAAATAACTAATACTAATTAGCAAATGAAAATACGTAACTAAAATAGAAGAAAATAAGGTTGACACTAGAAACACAGTTAATCTTGCACTGCTCCCCGGCAACGGCGCCAAAATTTGACCGCACTGTCGCGATGCGGTAAAATTAATTAAACCTAGCTACCCTTCTAGCTCGTAGAAGTGGTAAGTAGGGTCGATCCCACAGGGAACAGGAAGACTATTAGTGTTTTAAATAAAACCTAATACTAGCAACGTATATAAGTATATAAATAATGGGGGTTTGTAACTTGATATATATTAACTAAAGAACTTAAAACAGAAATTAAGCAAATTAATTATAAACTGTTCTACTTATAAAATAACGAATCCCAACCCTTAATCTTATCTCCCCCTAGTTATTACTACCTGTGATAGATGCAATTATTAACCAATTTTATCCTTAAAACTCCTACCCCGAGGTTAGCAACAAGCTCTGCTAACCTCGTTATCCCTTATGTTTAACTAACCAAAACAAGCTCTTTGGTTAGTCTATCCAGTTGAGTGACCTCAGAATAAGCTCTCTGGATCTCATTAACCGGACGCCTAAAGAACTAGGATAACGGGATAGACACGGTGTGGACCTCGTAAGCTCGGACCCATACAGACCGAGCTATATACTACCCTAGCGATATCACTCACTATTCGCTACTAAGTGGCTATAGGTTCGTAACAATTACGGATTACGATTATAACCTAGCGTTACTTATGCAATTATAATCCTAGGTGATCAATCTAGCATATAAACACACAAGCATTGAAGGATAAACAAATAGTATAACAACGTTTCAAGGAATCAACTGATTAATAACCACTGTAAATATCACAGAATAGCAAAACTAGGGTTCGACTCGATTAAGGACTGAAATAACCTACTAGCCGCTCATGGCGGTGACAAAAGACATAATTCTAATGAAAAGCATAAAACAAAAATAATTTAGAAAGATGAAACCGAGAATGCCGAATCTTGATTGCTCGCCCCCTTCGAAGTGCTCCAAAATCCCAATTCCAACTCTTTCTTGATGTCTAGAGTCTTAAGATATTTATAGGAGTACATGTCTAGGATAAAGAGGGGAACTAAACCTAATTGGAATAGGAAAATAAGTCAAAAACTCGTTTTTGAGCTTGTGGGCCAAGTAATGGGCCGACACTGCATTGCTTTTCCAACTTCAAAGCTATTTTTGAGGGTCTTCTGATCATTTTTGGGTTTTTCTTCTCTCAAGTAAAGTTGTAGCTCTTTGAATCAGCTTTCCAACGCCACTAATTTCACCTCAATCGGAGTTGTATATCTCAAGATATGGCCAAAATACTAGAGGTATATCAAGCTGTCAGAAAATTCGGGAGGCTTATGGCCGCGGCCGCGCACGTAGGCCGCGGCCGCGGAGAGTTTCCAGCGCTTTTCAGCCTTTCTAGGCCACTTTTGACGCGGCGGCGCATCTAGGTCGCGGCCGCGACTAGCCTTTTCGTACTTGGCTCGATTTTCTTCCGTTCTGGACTTTCCGGGACTCGTTTCTTCACTCATCCTTAGCCGAATGCAATTATTTGGCCTTAAATCACCTGAATATCTCTAAAACAAGTCCACAAACATCAAATAGCACAATAATACGAATATAGGCCAATCACGATCGATTATGTATGCAAATATCACTAAACGGACACTTAAATCGACCTAAAATGCAGACATAAACACGTGTATCAATGACCCTTGCGGCATTTATGTGATAGGTTATGTTCTTTTAGTTCGACGGGCTTTGGGTTACACCCGGACCCAACCTGCATATCTAAAGTCCAAGTCGGTCAGGTTCAATTATTTGGTATCTATTTTAACGAAATTAACTATAATCTTTCAACTTTTTAAACCATCTTAAAGAAGCAACAACATACTCAATTCTGAAATAATAGTTTTGAGAATAACCCGACCTCTTGGAGCGGGTAGCCACAAGATTAGGTGAAAGATCCTAGTTTCTGTATTGGGAACCCGACAATCTGAAATCTGCAAAAACTCGATCCAATTCCATATCCACCCTAATTCGAGGTAGGTGGGGATTTTTCGAATTACTATAAATCAACACAAGGTTTCCTTTGCTTATAGAATTGGTCTTGTTTGGCTTGTTCTTGATTTAGTTATCACGAATCTTGTCTGAGTGGTTTCCAAAATTGGTAGCTACTTTGACATTTTCATTTTTCTTGTTTGTGTGGGCCAGGGTATGAATTTCACATGTAAAAGAGTTCATGTGGTTAGCTCAGCAAGCATACCTGAATAAAAGAGAATCAGCAATGGAAGTGGTAGACTTACAAAGTTGCATGACAATATCTTGCAAAACTCCTAACTTATCTCTCAACATTGGTGCCTCATTGACTGTTTGTATTTTTCTCGATTCGTCCCACTTAGCCATGCATATACTCCGCCGGAGCAGGGCACATTGACTTTTACAACATTGGTAGCACAATGAACAAGTAGATGGACAAGCAAAACAAAAACAGAAGTACAAATATTGCATATTGGTGAGTATACATTGGATCATGACTGTTCGTCTACAAGAATTGTGGATTCATTGGTGACTCCAAGCTCAATAAGAGATGCCATATCATCTTCAAGCAATGTAGGCAGCGGTGAACCCTGAAAACCAACAAAAACGATTATAAATCCGGCCTACAAAGTCGCATTAAATCAGAAAACCGTGTGGTAATGTGAGGGGTAGACTTTCAAGAGGCGGGTCGGGTCAAGTATTTTCTAGTCCAGCAGGTTTTGGGTTATACATGACCCGCATCTCTCGGGTTTTAGAATTGCAAGGTTTTTCTTAGCACCATATTTTAATAAAATCAACCACAGTGATACATATCTTTCAACAACCTTAAAGAAGAAAAAAACAGATTCAATTCCAGAAAAAAGTAGCTTCGAAGAAAACCCGACTCTGGTTATACCCACAAGATTGGGTATTTTTATCAGGTATCGGGCCCGACGACCCAAAATTTGCAGAAGCCCCACCGTAGATAAGACAGAGACCACGAGATCTTGGGCGCTGTTTAAAAATACATATAGTATACCACAATTTTGCAAATCTTTCAACTTTAACGAAGCAAAAACAGATTCAATTCCAGAAAAAGTAGCTTTGAAAAAAATCTGACTCTAGGTACCCACAAGGTCGGGTGTTTTTTATCCGGTACCCCATGCGACAGGTACCGACCCGATAATCCAAAACCTGCAGAAACCCAACCCAGCCCACCCTAGATATGACACGACCACAAGATTTTGGGCGCTGCTTCAACAAAAACAGATAGTATAACAGAACTATATTATCACATTCGTATTGAGGCAATTGTTCTGTTGCACGAACCTCTTCCTTGAGATACAATATCGGTTTTATGGACTTCAACTTGAAGAAACTCTCGCATAGGTTCTTCAGCTTTCCAACCTACAAGCATGAGAGAAAAACATTTCATTTCAACTTCAGAACATGCTTTTAAAAACCGAACCGAACCAAACGGATTTGTCAGAACCGAAACCCGGAAACACTTCAAATTTGAAAACCAAAACCGACCGAACATTAAACTGGTACTAACCGTTGTGGTTGCAGGTAACTTTTTGGTCAGTGGTGGCTTTTCGCCCATTGATGCTCCAACACATTTCAAGGAAAGAGCTGCATACACCAGGGTACAAAGTTAGAATATAGTTATGCATCACATGAGGGCATATATCGAACATATGATTCATACAGATCAATCCTGAAGCCATTTTCTGAGGGCCTGATGCCTCCGTTGATGGTCTTTCATCGTCAAGTCCGTGGATCTTTTTAAGCTCTGCGAACCTGCTCATCAAGTGTACAATTTGATCATTAAACATCATCCAATAGCATCCAGATAACTGAAAATGGAGGGAAATAACAGTGAACTTGTAACTTGATTCTACACTAGCTAATTCTATTACATGCCAATATAACTTTATAACTTCATCTGACCCCTGGACATGCATAAATCACATAAGTGAGAATCTAAAGAGAAGCTGAGACAACAATACCATAGTTGCAACATAATTCGAATGCACCGATGTGCAAGCAACAATCATATGTACAATAATAATCCTTTTGAGGCTAAATTTTCCCTTAAAACAGTTACCTGGGATGGAGCCTCCTAAGTTCATCTGCATTTCCGTTGGACTTTGACATGACCAGGCGAACATACCTGCAGTTAAATCTCAAATATGATAACCAAGAGCATGAAAACAGATATTCATGCAATGAGTCTATTATCTGATTACCCGTGTCGACAACAATACTACTGGAAAATCACTCTTTTACATAAATGACCGTTTCATGCCGTTGGGCATACAAGTTCTCTGAAAAACACATTTTTATTGAAACAAGGCTACTTTCCGAGTGTTCATGCTTCCCATACGGTAACATGTCAACTAATTTAACATTTTTTTGGACAATTTATAGCATTGATAAGCATTTGAGGGAGAAAAATTACCGAATTTCAGAGTCCTTCCTTTCTCGAGGACTAACCTGTATTCGCCAAATATAGATAGAACTGTGATCATTACCCCACCCAAACATAAGCAAATATATATAATTTTTCTTGGGGGAAAGAAGTAAGTATTGGGGATTGACCTCACTTCCGTTAAGTACTTCGACTTTTGCTAAACGAGCAATAAAGACGAATCTGGGGACTCCACCTTTGCCAAGATCTGCAACTGGATTTCCAGACAGCCTAATATCCTAAACAAGAAGCAACGGTGTTAATGATGTAAAGCGTAAGCATTTTCTTATCTAGCACAGAACTCGTAAAAAGACATTTTTTCATAAAATGATGCTCACCACCAAGTTAGGGAAGGAATTTAGTGAATCAACAGACTCCAGGTCTTCGATGTTGTTACCCCCTGGAAAAAGTAATCAATCATTCAGTTTCTCTACGATGAAATTCGAACAAGAAAGATTTTATTGTTAGTCTCATGACCGTACCCAGAGAAATGCTACGCAAACTCGTGAAAGGCCTTAACTGGTCGTCCAATTTACCGGCATTTGGGTACCGAACATGATTTAAATAATTGTTGTTCAAAAACAGCTGGTCCAGGCTACACATACCACAATATGAAATTTTAGTGACAATTCAAAACGTTTAACATCGACTAAGAGAGAACTAACAAAAATCTGATCATTTTTAACTACCTGCGTAATTGGGAGAGTTTTAAAACTTCGTCCCAAGCAGATATACAGTTGTTATCTAGGTTAAGAAGTCGCAGGGAATCAAAACCTTGGACAAAAGCTGAAGACACTGGCTGGACAGACGAACATAATATTTGTGGTAAGAGAACATTAGGACACAAAATCGATAAGAAAACATCAAGTAGAATTTGAAATCAAGAAGTTTGACGTGGCAAGAATCACAAGGCAGATTGAGAAAGCTAAAAAACACAAGAGTATTGAGAATGCATACTCACTGAAGTAATCTTTGCAGTTAACGTCACTAGAGTTACAATGCTCAGCATCAAGGTTTATAACGTGACCGCTTCTATTATGCTTGATTTCGCATAGCATTTTATAGTATTCATTAATCACGGAGGATTTCCAACAATATCATTTAAAAATTCAATGGTCACAAGGCTCTGACTCTCTAAGTAAAGGAAATCAGCCATTATTTTCACAATATTTAGCATTTTATAAGGATCAACACAGTGAAAAAAGCGCCATTGATCCAAATGTTGCATTGGGCTCGAATCGATGTATTTCATCTAGCATATGTTTGTACAGAATATAGAGGGTACTTCAAGGCCATTTATATTTACCCGTTTAAAACTGTTTTTCTTGTAATCTCCGAACGGGAAATGAACTAACAGAATAAAAAGATAACATCAGCAATCATAGAACAGTAATGACAGATATCTGGCATATACCTACTAACGTCTAACTATGTAATAAACACCGAAAACTGACCGTTATTTCTCCGATTTTATTTCCCGACAGATGCAGCTCTTCCAAGTGTGGAATTGAATCCTTAAGAACCTCCACCTAGCAAATCACGTGATCACATTTGTAGCTATTCCTTTGTATTGGAAAACTATTGGAAACAGTCAAATACATAGAAGCTCAAGGTTTACCTGCTTCCATGTTACTCCAGTTTGGTTCAAGACTAAAACACGAATGTTACATAGCTTAGGCATGCTAATGATATCAGGTGACATGAGATTATTTGATAGATTAAACGACGTGAGAGAAGGCAATCTTTCACAGATAATGCCAACATCCTGCAATGGAAACAGAAAAAATTGTCCTTCGGTTAATATATGACCACTTAAGATGACTGTTGAATAGCATCATGTAATGCACTGAGAATTCCCAACGAGAATTCTCATCGTACCAACAGTTCCGTAAAAAGCATACATGTAACATTACTCGAATTAGATTGTGAAAACTATCGAAAATTTGATCATAAATATTGCTATCTAAACATGAAATATTACAGAAATGTCTATGGTCCTGATTCTTTGTTTTAAAGCAAGAAGACGTACTTCCCAATTAACAAGTAGGTTTCCGTTCAAGTCGAGCTCTTTTAAATCTGCACAGAAAATTCAGAATTTGATAAATACTCAGCATAAAGTGTAAATGCACTGATTACTTATGTTCCCAAAGATAATCGACATAAACGACCACATAAACCAAAGGAGTTTCTCATGTGGGATTTTCGGAAGAGTTCAAGCATCAAGAACTGAATTGGAGCAACCAACTTACTAGGTAATGTTGAACTGATACGATCAGGTGATCCAGGAAAACCGACTCCCAAATAAGACAACGATGCAGTAGTCAGCTCCTCAAATCGACTCATTTTGTCTTCGATCTTGTGTTTGCCAAGAAGCTCAATCGACACTTTTTTGTTGCTTGCAGAAAGTACATACATCTCATCTAGATAATACCATATTCCAGATGTTATTTCACAGGAAAAATTATACGAAGAAAGAAAAGGAAACCGATATATATGTAGATTAGAACATGTAAAGCTTATTGAACCTACACTTTAGTGACAATAATGAAACCATATGCACTTCTGCAATCATAAAAATGTCGAATTCGGCGTGGATAATGTCGTAATTCTCAGATTCTCAAATTCTCAAATATCATAACAGCTTTTAACTAATAAAGATCTAAGTTGCTCTACATATAAATGGAAAAACCGTCTTCATCTCTCTTACAAGGATACGCATATAGCTAGGGCTGAAAATCAAACCAAACCACTCGATGCTCGATTAGATATCGCTTGTTAAAAGCTCATTTGACTTATGTTCGACTAAATATATCAAACAATCTTAAACATTCTAGATCTAAAGCTCGAGCACGATAAATGAAAAATGTTAAAATAGGTTCATAAATATCAAACTACTTGAGACTGACTCGTATTCGGCTCGGTTAAAGCTCGTTCAGTTCGATTCAATAATAATCAAACGAGCTCTAGTATAATATTCGAAACTCGATAATAATTCAAACATTCTTAAACATACTTTTACGTCTAATAAGATCTAAAGCTCGAGCTCGATACGTAAAAATGTTGAAACAAGTACATAAGCAACAAACTACTCGAGATCAAGTCATGTTTGGCTCGATTAAACCTCGTTCAGTTTGATTCAATAATAATCAAGTAAGCTCAAGCATAATACTAGAAACTCGATAATAATTCAAACAATCTTAAACATACTTTATGTTTTGTAAGATCTAAAGCTCGATTCGAGCTAGAGCTTTATAAGTAAAAAATATTAAAACAGGTTCATTTATATCAAACTACTGTCGACCAACTCGCGTTCAACTCCATTCAATTATAATCAAACATAATACTAGAAGCTCGATAATAATGAATAAGCTTGAACAACAGTATATTCGACTCGACTTCACATTTTAATTTGTTTATAACAATCGGAGCTGCAAATCAATGTGATCAACGTCCAACATCCAAAAGCCAAAGTACCACCTCCTAAATGCAAAAAACCACAATGTACCAAATCTAATTCACAAAGTGCAAGCTTCATTACCTTCTTCTTCTTTAGTAGAATGAGCTCGATAGCGAGCTTCAAGTGCTTCCAGTAGCGACACGCCGGCGCTCAGATTGTGCGGCCGCACGAACGACGCCGTATTGGATCCTCTCGCCGTGAAGTATCTAACGCCGTTATGGAAACCGTCGTGTTTGCCCTCGCCGTCGGCGTCCCAGTCGACTCCGACCCAATTACCCGAGTACCCGTCCACCGGCCCCACATACTTGACCGTTCCGATCCTTCTAGGCTGCCCGATGAAGTGGACCCTCTGCCCGACCCGGAACCCGGTTCCAGGGTCCGGCATTGGTTGCCGGGTCGGATCCGCGGAGTTCGAAGTGGTCTGCATCTGCTGTCGGAGAAGTGGAACTTCACTGCTGGGTGTAAATTTGTATTCGTTTAAACTTTAAACCCGAACGAAATTACATTCCAGTCCCTAGTGTTCTTAAAAATGTTAAATGGACCCTAATAAAGCGTTAAATTGCAGTTTTGCTCAAATACGCGACTGCAAACACGCGACTTTTTAAAATCCTCAGTTAGGGCTGTAAATGAGTAGAGTCGGGTCAAACATACCGTTCATACTTATTTGAAATGTTTTTAAACTTTTAGTATAATGTTTGAATTTGTTTGATTATTAATCGAATTGAGCTTGAACGAGCTTTAACCGAGCCGAATACAAGTCGAGCTCGTGTAATTTGACATTTTTACACTTGTTTTAACATCTTTGACTTATCGAGCTCGAGCCGAACTTTAGATTTTATCAAACGTAAAAATATGTTCAAGCTTGTTTAATATCTTTAATCGATAGTTCAAACGAACTTTTAATAAACGATCTCGAATTGAGTATCGAATAATTTGATTTGATTTTCAACCTTATCTCCAGTTACATATTGACATGTGACAGCAAATGCTGAAATGTTTTCATAAAAAATTGAAACTTTAATTTTTCTTTCATGTTGACAGTTCGTTATAGGCATGTAATAAAAATAAATTATTCGTAAATTATTTAGATCTCGACTGAAAAGATATGCATTCGGAATTATTCGTTAGTCTAAACGAACCGAACTCGAGCCTAATTTCAAAATCGACAACATTTTTTACCTGAGCTAGAGGTTGCAGGTATTTGATTCGTAAGTTTTGCTTATTCACGTGATTCGTAAGCTTGCTTATTCACGAATCCGACCCAACTCAATTATATATATTAATTCAAAAAATATATGCTTCTGAACATTATATATATTAATTGAATGTTTTGTACTAATTTTGAGCTCCAACTTATTTATAAACGAATTCTCAAGCTCAATTACATATTTCACGAACCCGAGTTTGAGCTATGCTTATTTAATATGTTATGGAGCAAGTTCAAATTATTTGCAAGTGTAGTAATTATATGTTTAATGAACTCAAGCTCATAGTATGTTCGTTAGTTACCTACATAATTTTTGCCGAACCAAGTTCAAATTATTCATGAACATAGTAATTACAAATCAATCAAACTCGAACATACTTTTAGATGTCCAATCACACTCGAACTGAACTTAAACACACTAAAAAATTAAAAGAGTCGAATTCGAGCCTCGTACTATTCAACTTGATTCAACTTGTTTTCATCCCTAATTCGTTCATACGTAATTTCACAACTGAAGGAACCCTTCCCAATCATCCAATTTCGGAGTCCACCCCCACCAATCTTATAAAATAATCTAAACAGTTCTAACCTTTTTCCTCGTCGTTGGAGAGTGGTGTCTTACGTGCAATGGCGGCGGACGGTGGTGGTGGAAGAGGCGTCGAAGTGGCTGTGGTCGTGAAAGTGGACAATCCGAATTTTTGTTACAGTAAATATTTCATACTCTATTATACTAAAATTTACTATGTGACACATATTAATTTGTGACCTCATGTTATATACGTGTCGGAGTTACGCACGTCGCGGTTTTAGCTTATAGTGGGCCATGCAATTCATTTTTATTTTTATTAAGCAGGATGTTGGGCCCTTCTTGTTGGGCAATCTGGCCCAATTTGTTTCATTTTTGCTCACAAAGATAAACCCTAGCCTGAATCCTCACGGCCCATAAACGCATCATTTCTGACTATATACAGAATTTTGAGCTCAATTCCTGCAAAATTAATGGCGATTTCAAGCTTAAATGGCTGGTAGAGCTGCTTACGAGCTGTTTGTAAGTAGTATGTTATCTTCCTTGTATTTGATTTTGATTTGAAGCATTTTATATAGTTTAAGCGATTCGGAATCATCTAATTTGTTATATTTTGGTTTTCGCCCATAGGATTGTCGTTTTACACAACAACTGGAGATTTGCAGAATTTATTCTCGCGTTTTGGCGTAGTTAAAGAAGGTTAAATTTGCTTGCAGCGTAATTTTTCAATGATATTTATTTGATTTTGTTAGAGGGCGTTTGCAAATGCTTAATTTAAGTGCTTTTAGGCTTTTAGCTTAAAATAAGCTGAAATGAGTGTTTGCAAATGTCAGCTTCTGCTTAAATTTAAGTTGATTTAGGCTAAATCTGCAAGCTAAAAATGATTGTTTTCCAGAATTACTTGTTTTAATCACACCTTCGAAATCATAAGCAATTGCAAACACCCCCTTAGAACAAGCTTGTATGTTTTTCACGATTAGATTTTGGTATATGTTAATTGATTATGCAGTAAGGCTTATCAGAGACGCGAAAACTCAACGGCCGAAAGGATTTGGTTTCGTTAAATTCGGATCAGAGGAAGAGGCTCAAAACGCAGTGAAGGCGTTGAATGGCCGGGTAAAACTAAGCATCTCTGAAACCTTATGTGTATTTCTTTCTTGATTTTCGATTGAAGTTCATGTATGCTAGCTTATTTGCATCAATTGTATGCTCCATCAGTTGCATGTGCACGAAATGTCTGCTTGAGATTGTACATTTGGCTATGGTTTCTTTAGGATGTTTACAATTGATTGTGCTTATGAATAAGTAATTTAAATTGACTCTTGTGGGAAAATTAGAATTATCTAATGATCGATCTAAGTGATTCTGAAAATCTGTTTTATGTCCTTTAGAGGGTGTTTTCCCTTGCTTTTCTCAAATGCTTTTTAGCTTATAGCTTGAAAGTTGTTTTTTTCAGCTTCTTGGTATTTTGACAAATAAATCAAACTTTTCATCTCACTTTGAAGGTAAAAGCTACTTAAATACTAAACATCCTTTACATTATTTAACAAAAAGACTTAAATTTTCAAATTATTACCTACTTTTAGTCACTTATTTAAAAGTTGAAGCAAGGAAAAATACCCTACAAACACTTGAAAATCACTTTTGTTACAAATGGAAGTGATTTTGAGTCCACAAAAGAGTTTGCAAACACCCCCGAGTTTTGTTATGGGAAACTTTAGTTTTACTTAGTATATTGTATTGTCAAATATATTTCTGAGGATGTACAGTGGAGTTTAAGAAATTCTCGAAGTTGGGACATAGTGGTTTCTGGTGGAACAGACTTCTATCTTTTGGACATTCTGCTTTCAGTTTGTGCGAGGTGCTTTTTGTTGGTTCATGTTTTCTGGGGGTAAAATCACTTTTTGTTCCATAACTTTCCACTCATTCAATGTTCGTTCCAAAATTTGCTGCTTTTTGAATTTCCTCCCATAATTTAGAATTTTCTCGCATTTGGACCAATTTCTGGCGCCCATGAGCTTCAGCCGGAAAAGTACATGTGACTATCACGTGATTCCATCTTCTGGCCGATATTAGTTCACGTGGCACCGGCAGCGATGTTTTTTTGGGACGAAAATCGAACGAGTGGAAAGTTATAGGACGACAAGTAATTTCACATGACCGTCACGTGCACTTTTCCGGCCAAATTTGCTTATCTGTTGCGGAATTGGTCCAAAGCAATTTCTTTAATTATGAGATGAAATTGAAAAAGCAACACGTTTTGGAATGAAAATCGAGCGAGCGCAAAGTTATGGGACGAAAAGTGATTTTAGCTCTGTTTTTTGACATCATAAAAAGATTGTTCAAGGGAATCCTAGTGGTCCACTATTAGCGCTTTTAGAAAGTGTTTCTGTGAGTTTTCATTTACTTATCTGAAACTTGGTATGGAACTGCAGATATTGAACGGCAGGCTGATTTTCGTCGAATTCGCAGAAACTTCAAAACCCGAAAATTCAACTTCCTAGATACACAGAAACCTTAATCGACATGGGAGATGTATTTGCCTTTTCACAGTCATCGTTATTGCTAGCACCCGTCTCTCGACTTTACTCTTCAAGACAGAGGCTGTTTCCCACTAATTGCAGCCAGTCGTGTTTCTCATCAACAAAGCCACTCGTGTTTTCTACTTCTCATTCTGCACGAAGACAATATCCTTGGATGAGCCTAGCTGGTCTTGTTTCAGACACTACCGTGGACTTGTCTTCTGAAGGTATTGAAATCCTACCAGACTCTGGTGGCTCTGACGACAGTTTTGGTGGCGATGAAGGCGGCAATGGTGGTGGAGGAGGCGGTGATGAGAATGGACCTGGTGGAAACGAAGATGAAAGTGGAGGCCATGAGAAAAAGCCGGGCATGTCAATGTCCCAAAAACTCACACTCGGCTACGCTGCATTAATTGGAATCGGTGGAGCAATGGGCTATCTGAAGGGCGGAAGCAACAAGTCGTTAATGGCAGGTAAGGATGAAAATTTCGGATATTTCGGATTCAGTGATTTTAAATTATGGAAATATCGATTGAAATTTCGATAAATGAACTAAAATCTGGAAATTTAACATGATGTTACAAATTGTTATAACTTAAATACAAATATTTACTATCTATATATCAATGTTCTAAAATACGCTAAGCACTAGTCGGGTGACAGACTAGGGTCTAGCGCCTAATTGGGGTCTAAGCAGGGTTTGGCAGGGAGGAGTCGGGGAAAAAACATAGGCGGCCAAGGACCGTCTAGCGCCTAGACAGGGTATAGTTGGGGTTAGATGGGGACTTTTAGAATAGAGCTACACATTCTGAAGTTTTTTCATACAACAGTACTATCTACTAATACAAAAATGATGAGCTATGAGGCTTAAATGGAACAGATGATCCATCTTTATCTAAGCAAACTATATAGGGGGTGTTTTCCTTTGCTTTAGCTTTTGAAAACGTGATTAAAAGTAGAAATTGTGATAAAATTGTTTAAGATTAAAAGTAGGTAGTGACGTAGTGTTGGAATAAAATTGATTTTGGTCAAATATGAAAGCTCGAGTTGTTTATACAAAGTAGTTTTTAGCTCATGAGTGAGAATTTTTTTTCTATTTAATTACTACAATACCGAAAAGTTGGAAAAAGCAACTCTTGTCTACGTTTAGCTTTTAACCCTTATTTACTTTTATTAAAGCTGAAACTCTTTTTCCAAACACTCCAAAACCACTTTTCACCAAAAAAAGCTTCTGCAAACACTCCCATTATGTACGGATGTCGGAAAAAATCGTTATTTTACTGAAATTTCGATTTTGGCGATATTACAACAAACTGTATACTATATGTACCGATATCAAAATTTAGCAAAATTTCGGGGAAATATTTACATGAACACCTTGTAGCCATAATTTCGTTTCAGTAACTTAAAAAAATCGATATTTCCTTGAAACTTTCATCCTTGATTGCAGGTGGATTCTCAGCAGCTGTATTGTATTTCGTTTACACTCTACTTCCATCGAGCCCAGTTTTGGCGTCGTCTATTGGCCTTGGTCTCTCTGCTTCTCTTCTCGGCGTCATGGGCTCGCGTTTCAAGAAGTCGGGAAAGGTGTTTCCAGCAGGTGTCGTCTCGGTTGCTTCGTTTGTCATGAGTGGTGGCTATTTGCACGGAATTATGCGCAGTCTACACTGATCTTGTGTTGGCTGAATAAGGCTTTGATTTAGCCTCTTTTGTTTTGTAACTGAAGACAGATCTTACTTTGATGTAGAGCTGAACTGAAGTATGTTTTACACTTATTTTGTGAACTTAAACTCCCAATATGGATTGGAGTTGAATCACTTCTTGCTGTATACCTCGCTCTGTTGCAAAAATTACCGACTCTGCCTAGGCAGTAAGCTCCTATTGGATGTATATGTTTTTTTCATGATTCTTCACCGTCTAATCATGTCTATATCCTACTTAGTTCCGACTACGTGTTAGATCATAATTTGTCATTTGACTAGCTTATAGCCATTTTACAACATTGATACCTCAGTATATGTAATGAATGCAATAGTATATTTTCTTTTTCTTTCCTATCTAATCCTATATATATCCTACTTAGTCCCAACTAGGTCCCAACTACGTGTCAAGTTCTAATTTACCGTCTGACTAGTATATAACGGTTTTACAACATCAATACCTCGTATGTGTAATGCATGCAATAAAGTATGTTTTGAATGACTTCAAGGCATGTATTAGGCATGTTTTGAATGACTTCAAAATGAATTGACGGACCAGGTCGGATCAAAACCCAACAAGACCCATCCTCATTTGGCGAGGCGTGCCATTAAACTAACGAGCCACTCAATCCTTGACCTAGCCCAGCTCACCGTCGGTCGTAGGTTTGGCCTGAGTTAAACCACATAGTGAATAGTGCAGCACAATGGAAGACAGGAGGACTGCTTAGCTCCACCCTCCTCATTATCAGAGACTCAAGGAAAAAGGTCTGCGTGGGCGCTCGTTCCGGTATGCGTCCTGGTACCATTGACAGAAGACGTGGAACTCCATCCATTTGAGAGAGTAGTTTGGGAGAAGGTGTTAAGAGAGGGGCTGGGTGGTTTCGGGCAGTACCGTACTGTATAATGCTTGGTGACAAAAAGTACATTTATACAGTGTAAAACTAAAATAGTAAAATTTTATAAACAATTCTATTTGCTAATTAATTTAGCAACTATAACTCTATCTAATTCTGTATTCATCAACGAGTTAATGTGTCCACTAGTTAATGTGTTGAGGTATCATAGAATGCAACTAATTACCGTTACATAATTTGGAAATAAGTTCTTTACACATCAGTAATTGACACATTAACTTGTGTCCATCGTGGGTAGGTGAATATTTCCGATATATATATATATATGGAAAAAATTTACTGTACCCGAGCAGAAACATTAAAAATGTTTTTGGTCACTTTGACTTTTAAATTGCAAAAATGCTCACTTTCAAACTGTGATGTCCATTATACCCTTCCTCTAATTTATTCTCACCCTCACCCACTTCGTACATGATACTGTGGTCGTGTATTATGTCGGACATGATACACGACCTGGTGGACATGATACACGACCGGTCGTGTATCATGTCCGACATGATACACAACCACAAGACATTATACACGACCAGTCATGTATCATGTCCTGTGGTGGACATGATACACGACAGGTCGTGTATAATGTCCGACAAGATACACGACCACAGACATGATACACAACCTGGTCGTGTATCATGTCTGAAATGAGACACGATATTCTTATGTCACAGCCAATTAAAGTTAAAATTCCTCAACAAAAAGAGGGAATAATTTTGGTAATGTGGATATTTTTACAACTTATAAGTTAAAGTGACAGAAAACTAGGTTTGCACTTTCTGCTTCGGCCTGCAGTCCCATTACCATATATATATATATATATATATATATATATATATATATATATATATATATATATATATATACTGAACACACACGACAGGTTTCCTATTATATCTATAATGATTCAACCTATCTATTGTTAGTCCGGGAAATAAAAAATATTTAACATGAAATATCACTAAACCCTAGACATGAAATATTTAACATCTACGTTTAAAAAAATAAAATAAAATATATTTAACATCCAAATATCTCGGGTCGTGTAGGAAATAACATTATATTTTATTAACAACATGTTGCTTAGTTGTTTCAACTATCAATTCTATATAATTAGTTGGACAGTCTATATCTGAAAAAGTCTTAAGTAATTGGAATCCATCATAGTAGATCTATTTTATTAAATAAATAATTTAAATATATTATCCTCAATAGCTTGTCCACAATAAATAGTTTTAGGGAATTTATTTATTTCCCCAATGTTTTAAATAGCTCACCTACATCTACTTCACGACAAATTGACAATATTATACTCCCTCCGTCCTAAATCAATTTGCACAGAGAGATCGACACATATATCAAGAAAATTTTTTAGTACTTTATTGACTTTTCAAAGATTGAAGGTGTAGATTTTGAGGATGTAGATTGTGTTATAACTTTCCTTTTTAAGGGTGTGTAAGTTTGTTTCGGAAAACAGAAAGTGTGCAAGTTCATTCGGGACTGAGGGAGTATGAATTACTCCCTCCGTCTTCATATTCCCTCCGTCCCGCTCTAACTTGCCTATTTTAATTGGACACGGAAATTAAGAAAAAACAGATTTTGTAGAATCTTTGATTTTTTTAAGAGTGAGTCTTGTGTGTGAACGGTCACACGTGCGACGGAATGCACTTTTACAGAAAACATTTATACTTTTACAGGAAAAAGTGATATTTTTACAGGAAATGTGATACTTATACTACATTGATACTTTTACAGATAATGGTGATACTTTTGCTACAAAAAGTGATATTTTTTTTGTTAAAAAAAGTGATACTTTTACAGATAAACGTGATACTTTTACCACAAAAAGTGATACTTTTTTTCGTCACACCGTGTGACCACCGTGTGACGGTCACATACGAGTTTTTGCCTTTTTTTAAAGGTGAAGATTGAGGGAAGATTTTGAGAGTGGAGATTGTGAGAGAAATTTGTCATTTATAGGCTGACAAGTTAAGTTGAGACAAATCGAAAAAAAAAAAATAGACAAGTTGAAAACGGGACGGAGGTAGTAATAAAATTCTTGACATTATTATATGAATTAATTAATATTCTGATTAATGTTAGTTAATGACAACCATGCTGAATAATTTAGTGAACTACTTGAGATCCATATTTCGTCAGCAGTGATTTAGGACATTTAAATTAATATTAAATAATATTCGCTAAAAAGGTATAATTACTTAGTGTTTCCTCATTTTGGCAAGGTTTTAGTTTATGAATTTTTAAAAAATAAGATCACTATTAACCATTTCTGGAATTAGCTAAATTAGGATGAATAGGTCTGTTGTGAGATAACCGTAGTACGTATTGGGAAGAAGTATTATTTTCAAAATAATAGTAGTATAAAGTAATACTCCCTCCATTCTGATCTAATTGACCTACCTTGGTCGGGTATGGAGACCAAAAAAAGAAAATTTTTGTAGAATCTTTGACTTTTTCAAAGGTGAAAATTAAGAGTGGAGATTGTGAGATAATTTGTCATTTATGGGCTGTGCCAATTAAATTGGGACAAACAAAAAAGGAAGGTGAACCAATTAGACCGGGACGGAGTGAATATTTCTTATTTTGGAGAAAACAAAATAATACTACTTCCCTTCTTATAAGAAAGTCATTTTAGAGAACATAATTTTTTCATAACAATTTTTCCTTTTTCTTCCGATGTGGTCCTTAGGTAAATCTAAACTTATATGAAATTTATGGTGATAAAGGTTTATTGGAGAGAAAAATGAAATTTAAGATTATAAAAGATTTTCTAGGGGTATTTTTTTGTCTATGATTTCTTAATTTCCACGTGAGAGAGTAGACAATTTTCATATTAGAGATGAATGTTAGAAACGGATTATATCGATCACTAAATAAAGACAAAATAAGAATAGAGTAGTCTCAAAAATTGACAAAAATATTTTTTATAACATAAGTATCCGATTATTGATGAGATAGCAAGCGAATATTAAAGATGAACATAGCCAACTCTGTTTGTAGGTAGTTTGATCTCGAATTTCATAATAGAGATGTAAATACCATCGTTAAATTTAGAGATATAGTAAATCGGTCTCCAAATCTTAGAGATGAGTATTTTAGAGACTAGACATTTCGTATAAAAATACATCACTATTTTGGTTTAGAGACAAATATCATGTGGTTATATACGAATTTTCCATCTCTAATTTGATTTTTTCTATTTATCCATCTCAGGTTGCAGTTACACCATTATATTGACATATATGCTAAGTGACACCATTAATACATCATGCATGCACACGTATGTGTCTTGTATTTGTATAATTGTAGTAGGAGATGTAGCATCATGTTGTTGGAATTTCGAGATGTAAATGGAGAAGTGTCTGTTAGATGAAAATGTATCCTGGAAAGTTGCGTATGTTTAAGTGGAATATGTGCAAACTAAATGACGTGAGCGTACAATCGAACCATAAGACTCTTTGGTCAAGAGATACGATCAGTTGTAATTGATCAAGTCGAAATGGTGCACATGTTCGCAGAATAACATCTAGAAGTCTATAAATAGGACCTGACATTATCTTTTGCAATTGTGGTTTTATAGTCTTTCAATCTCAAGAAAGTTCCGAGTATCAAGTACTTCGTCGAAAACTTTAGTACAATTTGCATATATCATCTTCAGCATATTGTCATTTTCTAGTATTTCAATCTCAAGAAAGTTCCGAGTCTTTTAGTCTCAGGAAACTTTAGTTTCGTTGTGCTGTCGAAATTCTGAGTATCAAGAAACTTTAGTTTTATTGTGCTGTCGAAGTTTTGAGTATAAAAAAACTTTAGTTTCATTGTGCTGATCATAAAGTAAAAGTCCAAGTATCAAGTAGTTCGTCGAAAACTTTTGTACAATCTGCATAAAAGAAAGTTTCTAGTTTTTCAGTCTCAATATTGTGGTTTTCTAGTCTTTCAGTCTCAAGAAAGTTCCTAGTCTTTCAGTCTCAATATTGTGGTTTTCTAATCTTTCAATCTCTAGAAAATTTCCACCTATCAAGAAACTTTAGTTTCGTTGTGGTTTTCTAGTCTTTCAATCTCTAGAAAATTCTGATTCTTTTAGTCTCGTGAGATTTCCGAGTCTCAAGAAATTTTAGTTTCATTATGCTGTTGAAGTTCCTCGAGTATCAAGAAATTTAATTTTAGTTTTGTTGTGCTATGGATGATCCGAGTATGCACGGCCACACACTGCGAAGTCTTTCGGTCTCAAGAAAGTTATCAAGAAACTTTAGTTTCGTTGTGATTTTCTAGTCTTTCAGTCTGAAGAAAGTTCCAAGTCTTTCAGTCTCAAGAAAGTTTCGAGTATCAACAAACTTTAGTTTCGTTGTGCAGTCGAAGTTCCTCCGAGTTAGTATTAAGAAACTTAACTTTAGTTTCGTTGTACTATCGAAGTTCCAAGTATGCACGGTTCCACATTGTAAAGTGTGTCAACGTAGGGACAATTTTCGACATCGTAAAGCGTGTTAACATAAAGAGTCCCTTAATCATCAAGTGAACTTTCATGCTAAAATCAGTTCATCAATCGATAGATTAACATAGTGATTCACTATACTTACGAGATGTTCTCTGGATAAGAACCAATAATTGGTTTCTCCAGCTCATATTGGCCATGGTTGATAAATTCTCTATTTATAAAAGAAAAGAAGAATTGAATCATGATTGCACACCAAGAAACTTACACCTGCCGGCCACTAAAGACACCTTTTGACCAAACCACATATACGTATAACCCTACTGTATGTATATATATACACATACATGGGGCCAGCGCCCCCATTTCTACAGTGATTAGAGGGAATTCACACGTGCCTATTAAAGTCTATTCTTACACGTAGAAGAATCTATTTTCCGACCATCTGAAAAGACCAACAAATTCTCCTAAATTTTTCCGAAAAAGAAAAAAAACTGGCCAGATTGTATAAATCCCACATCATCTTCATTGTTTGATCACCTGCTGCTGTTTGACTTCATAATACAAGAAAAAGCTCATCTTCCAAGGTAATTACTCTCCCACTGTGTGTACTGTGTGTGAAAAATCTTTTTTTTTTTTCTTTTTTCTCCAGAATCTTAAGCTACTGCAAAATATGATCAACAATAGCTCTTTGTTCTTTCATTCTTGGTGATCAGAGACGGAGCCAGCGGGGTGCTAGCGGCAACCGACTGTTCCCTTTAAATTTTTCAGCGAAACTATTATTTATACACATATATAGTGTAATTATAGTTAAATAATGAATTTTACCCTTCCCTCGAATTCTAAATTTTTTTTCCGCCCCCTCATTATGAAACCTGGCTCCGTCCCTGTTGGTGAAATCTTTTCCAGAATCTGAAGCTACTGCAAAATCTTGTAGTTCATGAGTTAGCATTTTATGCTAAAAACTGTTTTTCTTCAGAGGCTTCTTACTGATCTCAATTTGTTTCTCGTTAATCAGTGTTAGACTGATTTAATCTTTTTATGGAAGTTTTTTTTTTCTTCGAAAAAAGGGAAGTTCTTGGTCAGATATATAGAGGGTGTTTGCAAATAATAGTGCTATAATAGAAGTGTTGAATTGATTTTGTGAAAAAAATCAGAATTTTGTAGCATTTAAAGTGATTTTAAAGCCAAAAACTAATAGAATCTGGATGTTTACAATGTTTTGTTAGTTTGTTATCACATAGATCTCTGCGTTCCATGAATAAATTCCTCATCAATTATTAATTATTTCTCAATTTTCTTTTCTGAGATCTTTTATGTATACGAGCTCTTCTATTTCAAATAATGTTTTGTTTTCGAATATTTCTAAACATCACCATAATATGAAATGTGCATAAAATAAACAAACAGCGTGAAACTGTAGTAGTTAACTGATGATCTTCTATTCCAAACAGTGTTCATCTTGTATTTCAAAGCATTCACTACATGTCATGTGTATAGGACGACATCATAAGTATATACGTGGCAGATAATAAAAATTATGGAATACAAGATGAACATGATTTGGAATAGAGGATCTCAGATTAACTATGCATGTAATATATATCACTCTGTGTGTCTGTGTTAAATTGTTCAATTTGAAGAAATTTTTAGCTTGTTTGGTTTGACTTTTTTATGTTTCCATTTGAATTTTAGGGTTATGGCAAAGGAAGAAAATCTTGAAGACATGTTTGATCTCAAGCCAATAATTCCTGATTTCTACTCATATGATCACCAATTACCTTTAATTTCTGGTATAACCAAACCCCAATTTTCTGACACAAAACCTACAACCAAACAACACCTAATCAGCCCAGAAACATTACTGATCAATCCTTCATCTGTGCCCCAATTAATTTCTTTTGAAAATTCAGACAAGAATGTTACAGAATTAGCCCCAGGTATTATAACTTTTTCGTCTTCTGCTGAATACGAAGATGCAGTTTCGTATTCAGCAGAAGGGATTGGCCCACAGAGACGGGCTTCGACTGCAACGCGGTCGCCGTCTCAAGCTCAGGAGCATCTGATGGCGGAGAGGAAACGCCGGGAGAGTTTAACGCAGCTTTTCGTCTCTCTTTCTAAGCTGATTCCTGGACTGAAAAAGGTAATTTAATTTAAATCAAGTCGAAAATAGGGTTATATCGTTACATGTATATAAGGTGACGTCATTAATATATTACTGTTATTCAGGAACAGATCTAGGAATTTGCTTAAAATTTCATTTAATTTAACTTAGTTCAAGTTGGAAATGGTGCCACATTATTACGGGTATTTTTCTTTGCTTAACTTTTGAAAAAATGATTAAATGTAGAGATTATGGTGAAATTGTTTAAAATGAAAAATAGTAGCTTAGGTAGTGTCTGAAAATAAAATTGATTTTTGTCAAATATAAAAGTTGAGTGTTTGATACTTAAACAGTTTTTAGCTAGTTAGTAAGAAAAAATTTCTATTTGTTTACTAAAATGCAAAAAAGTTAGAAAATATAATTATTTTCTACTTTTAACTTTTAACATAGAATCACTTTTATTCAATTTGAAACTGTTTTCCCCAACACTCTAAAATAACTTTTCTCAGGTTATAAGTTGAAAAGACTAGGAAAAAATAATTGCAAATACCCCCAAAATAACACATTTATAAAGTGACGTTATCAATATTATACAAAAGACCTCTTTTGTTGAAGTGCGCCTAACTTAAGTGTTTGCCAAACTTGTATCAGTTGGACAAGGCTTCACTACTTGAAGACGGTACCAACTATTTACGAGCCCTTAAAGAACGAGTGAGAGATTTGGAGGAGCAAGAGATTAAAACCTCCATAAACAATGCATCAAATCCTAAAGACAGATCCATCAATAACAACAATGCAGCTCCAGAAATCCAGGCCAGAATTTTGGACAAACATGTCCTAATCAAAATCTTCTGCAAGAAACAGATGAATTTAATGTCAATAATCCCAGGTGAAATGGACAAGATTTATCTCAATGTTTTAGACATGAGAATCATGCCTTTTGGAGAAGCAGCTCTTGATATCACCATTCTTGCTAAGGTATAAATTCTTCCGTAACCACTTGTGTAAGACTGTCTTAGGCGTAATAGTCCGTGATAAATTAATTTTTTCAAAGGAAAATGATAATTTTTTCAAAAGAAATATTTCCATCCGTCTCATAAGGAGTCCTATTTAAAAATATATCACCTTTTATTTTTCTCTCGATTTAATGAAGGCATAACTCTCCAAAAACCATAAATACACACTTACACGACTTTCTAATTTGTTATTTGACATATTGAATCATATGTGAATAAATTCGTGCAATTACCTTTTTTTATTTAGACTAACAAAACGAGTCATTGCATTTGAAATCAGACTTCATTTTGGGACACTAAAATTTGGAAAAGTCTCATATATACCAGGTGCACGGTGCAATCCGTAAGGTATTACTGTTTTACTGAAAGGTATTGCTCGTTATAATAGCATTTACATAGAACGAGTAATACCTTTCAGCAAAAATATTAATACCCTTTCAGCATGATACTTTTATTAAAACAAAAAATATCTTTAAGTATAAACCCTAATACATTTTCATGAAAAATTACCAATGATCCGAATAACATCGATCTTACAAGAGACCTACCCATAAGGAGTGTATTTTCAACACAATGTGTCCAACTTTATCCCCTATCTTGCATTTCTTCTTCTTACTCATTGTATATTTTGCCCTATCTTGCTCATCGGCCGTGGAAATCGATCTAAATACGAGTAATCTCTTTAATTATGGGATGAAATTGAGGAAACAATAAATTTTAGGATGAAAATCAAATAAGAGGAAAGTTATGAGACGAGAAGTAATTTTAACCCTTCTCAACATTATTCATGTATTATATATGCAGATGCAAAATGAATACAAGTATACAGTGAAAGACATTGTTGACCACCTTCACACAATCTTCATGAACCGGCACGTGTGACATTGTCTTCCGAAGATATTGAAATTCTACCAGACTCTGGTGGCTCCGGTGACCGTTTTGGCGGTGATGAAGGCGGCAATGGTGGTGGAGGAGGCAGCGATAAGAACGGACTCGGTGGGTACTTAGAAATATTTAGGCTTAAGTTGAGTTTTCCAGATAGGTCCATAATTTTACTTTTCTAGTATATAAACTTACAGAAACATACAAAACCGTTGTAGCATTTGCAACACTATATATTTATATTATCATAGGAAATGGTTCCATAATTTTTTTCTTTTTTTCTGGTGTACAAACTTAAAGAAAAAATTTAAAAAATTGAAGCATTTACAACTCTCTAGATATTTATATTATTATAGGTAGAAAAACAAAGTTAAAAGTCAGAGTGAGGATACCCGTCTTTAAATTGTAAAATGTACACTAATCACTGGACTATATCAATTAATTGTTTGAAAAATTATCTTAATGTACCTACATATATATAGGTATTTAAAATAAATTCGAGCTCCTAAAATATTACAATATTTTTAGGCCCGAGCCGACCAGGATCGGCGATGAAGGGTGGAGTAATGGACCAAATCTAAGGGTGGAATCAACAAGTCTTTATCTGCAGGTGGATTCTCGGCAGCCGTTTTGTATTACGTTTTCAATCTACTTCCATCAAACCCAATTTTGGCGTCGTATGTTGGTCTCGGTCGCTCTACTCTTCTCTGAGTACTCGCGTTTCGAGAAATAGGGGAAGGTGTTTTTCATTGGTGTTTGTAATAATAAATTTCGTGTCTACTATATAAACAAACAAAGTAAATGTTACAAATTGCAATAACGTATACATGAAAGATAATGAAAAATGACAAGTAAGATCACATAATTTACGTGGTTCACTGACAATGTGTTAGTCACGTACACAGTCAGAAAATTTATCCGGATAATATTATTCAAAGTGACAATATACATACAGAATGACACTAAGTCAAATAAGAAAGCTACATATAATCAATCCCTAACAGACTACACCTTAGAAAATAAGCCCAAAATAGAAACTGAGCCCAAACAACATATACACCAATCAACTCACAGTAGGGTTCAAGGCATTCTAACAAATATCTACCTTGACTTGAATCATCTCGCAAAAGATTAGATGTACTAGATGCACCATAAAAATATGCCTAGATGTACAAACAACTTCTCGTACCTAGAGTTGTCCCTAAAATAGGGCAACTAACAGCTTGTAACATTTAACAAGTCCAAGCAATGTTGGAACTTGTTACTCGGAACCAGCTCGAGGAACATGTCAGCTGGGTTATCAGCAGTCCCAACTTTCTTCACCTTGATCTTCTTCTCACTTTCAGAAAATGATACTACCTTCACCCCGCTGTAATTTGTCTACTTTCCTTTTCGGTTTGTCCCTACCTAATTTGTCCCATAAATGGCAAATTTTTCTTACAATCTCCACCCTCAAAATCTCCACTCTTAATCTCCACCTTTGAGAAAGTCAAAGATTCCACAAAATCTTTTTTTTTTCTTAACCTTCGTGCTCGACCAAGGTAGGCAAATTAGGCCGAAACGGAGGGAGTACTTGATATTAATATTCTCTCATGATGAATTTGATCCTTGGCTTAACATATTTTATTAAAACTGTCACAAAACACAGTTGCAGAATCATGTTGTAGACCAAGATCAGTAACTAAACCTTTCAACCTTGATTCTTCGTATGAGGTCTTTTTGATGGATAGGGGAGCTTTCCTTTTTGACAGCTTCCGTCAAAGTCATGTGTTCAGCTTTAGTAGTAGACAAGGTAACTGTAGGTTGCAAAGTTGCCTTCCAACTAACAACAGAGCCACCAAGAGTAAAAATATAACTTGTCATGGACCTCTTACTATCAGCATCTCCTGCATAATCAGAATCACAGTAGCCAAAACCTAAACAATTTGTATCACCTCCATAAATGAGACTAACATTAGACGTACCTCTAAGATACCGGAAAATCCTCTTCATTGCTTGCCTATGTTATTTTCCCTGTTGAGCCATAAATCTGCTAACAAACATTGACAACATGTGCAAAATCAGGTCTAGTGCAAATTATATCATACATCAAACTACCAACTGCATTAGCATATGGAACGCGAGACATGTACTCCTTTTCCTCTGCAGACTTAGGTGCAGAAGTAATAGACACATGAGTATTTGCAGCACTTGGAGTACCTATAGATTTAGCTGTGGACATACCAAACCTTCATAATATCTTCTGGTTATAATCTTCTTGTGTCAGGAAAATTTTCTTCTGACTCCTATCCTTATGGATCTCCATTCCTACTATTTTCTGAGCAGCATCTAGATCTTTCATCTCAACCTCAGCATTAAGAAAATCTTTCAACTTCTGAATATCTAACTTGTTTTTAGCACCTATCTGCATATCATCTACATACAAGAGATTATGAATCATCTTTCAGCTTGTTGTGATACAAACAACTATCATATGGATTCCTGCCATAGCCAAGATGTGTCATATAGCCATCAAACGTCTTATACCACTGTCTCAGAAAACTTCTACTTTAAGAGTGTGCTCGAGAGGTAGCCTATGAGAGCATGGGCGAAAAACTTCTATTTTGAGCCTCCTTAACAACAATTTATACACAACTTCGAATAAAATTAGTTGTGATCAGTTCGGAAATTCTTTTGAACCCTAAAGAAATTGACACATCTGCAATGTTCCCTCAAGCCGTAGCACATAATTCATTAAGGAACATTTCTCAATACTTGGTTAATTAACCAAAATTACAACTGTTTCGCAAGAGTTTGTATGAATTGATAAAATTAAAAGAATTAACCAACCAAACAAATCCGGAAAGGTTTACTTTTTAGGCTATTAGTCTAATAAAAAAATATTTAACATGCATTAAATATCACTAACCCTTGATATGAAATACTACCTCCGTCCCGCTCTAACTTACCTATTTTTCTTTTAGATTTGTCATAACTTAACTTGTCAGTCCATAAATGACAAATTTTTCTCACAATCTCCACCCTCAAAATCTTCACTCTCAATCTTCACCTTTAAAAAAGTCAAAGATTCCACAAATCTATTTTTTCTTAACTTCCGTACTCGGTCAAAGTAGACAAGTTAGATCGGGACGGAAGGAGTAATTAACATCCAAATATTTCGGGTCGTGTAGGAAATGAAGTTATAATTTATTAACAACATGTTGCTTAGTTGTTTCAACGATCAATTATATATAATTATTTGAACAGTCTATATCTGAAAAAGTCTTAAGTAATTGGAATCCATAGTAGATCTATTTTATTAAATAAATAATTTAAATATATTATCCTCAATAGCTAGCCCACAATAAATAATTTTATAGAATTTATTTATTTCCCCAATGTTTTAATTAATTCACCTACATATACTTCACGACAAATTGACAATATTATATGAATTAATTAATATTCTTGACATTATTATATGAATTAATTAATATTCTGGTTAAAGTTAGTTAATGACAACCATGCTGAATAATTTAGTGAGCTACTTGAGATCCATATATCATTATCAGGATTTTAGGACATTTAAATTAAGTATAAATAATATTCCTTCGTTTCATATTAATTATTATTTTAGAAAAAAAAAATAAGAATAAAATATTTTGACATATATTCTTCAGCTGATATTAGAAGATAAAGATTTGATCAAATAAAATATTTGCGATAGGTTAAAAAGTAGAGATATTCTAAGATTGAGTCAAGGAGAAAATTGATAGAATTGATAAAAAATATCTAAAACGCCAATTAATTAAAGAAATGAAGAAGTAGCTAGAACGATAATTTAATATGAAATAAAGAGAGTATTCGCTAATTTCGGAAGTTAATGAATTCTAAAAATATAAGATCATTATTAGACATTTTTGGAATTAGCTAAATTAGGATGTGCTAGTCAATTAACAATGAACATGTCTTTTGTGAGACAACCGCACCATGTAATGGAGAAAAGTATTTTACATATTAAAAAAAATTATTTTTTACTTTTATGTTGATTTTTTAAAGGTGAATTTAGAATGTAGATTGAGGGTGAAGATTTTAAGAAGAGATATTGTGTTATAACTTTTCTTTTCTAAGAACTACGTAAATTTAATTGGGACGAACGAAAGAGAAAAATGTACAAATTCGTTCATAACGGAGCGATTTTTATTTTTTCCGGAAAATAAATTAGTAATAGTTCTAAAAAGTAAAAGTACACATTCGTTTCCAAATAAGAGCTTTTTCTTTTCTAAAAAGTCGCTGTACGTTATAATTAGTCAAACATATATAAATAATTTTTTTCTTTTTTTGTCACAAACACCATGTACTTGAGTAGGTTAAATTAACGAATAAAATAAGGGCATGTTTGATTTTAGAGTTGAGATAGGTCGAGTACATAAAATAAGATAGGATGATATTGTTCACTATTATTAGTAAGTGTGTTAGGTTCGAAATATTACTCCTGTCATTTTATTTTAATTGACGGTTCAGAATAAAGAGAATTAAGAATTAAACAGATTGGCAAATATATCCTCGGTAATCTCATTTATCTCTCATTAATCCCTAAAATTACGTTCTCAATAATTATACACCTCTCTCACTGACCTAACCGTTGAAAATTAAGAGATATTGTAAAATTTAAATAGAGACAAAATAGGAAAAAATAGAGAAAAATATCTAAACGACAATTCATTAGGAAAATTATCTACAAGCTAAAACGACAATTAAAATGAAATGGAATGAGTAGTATTTATTAATGTTTTGAATTTTTCTTATATACTACTCCCTCAGTCCCGACTTATCTTGCATGGGGTCGACACGCATATTAAGAAATGTTGTTTTTTGGTTGTTTGTTGACTTTTCAAAGGTGGATTTAGGGTGTAGATTGTGTTATAACTTTCCATTTTTAGACTATGCAAGATAAGATGGGACGACCATTTAAGAAAAGTGTGCAAGATAAGGTGGGACGGAGTGAGTATTTGATTTTGTGATAGAAAAGATTCATGGTTTATATAGTGGAGTGTAGTATGGTGGGCCCATTAACCGTGCATGACAATTTGTCACACCTTAGTAACCATGATAAATTGTCTCGTTAGTTAGGAGATAAAAGACATTTTAGACAGAACTTCTTGTCCAATATAGACTTTAAACATAAACATTAAACATAAGATTAATTGGTGCAAATAATATATCTATCCCAACTAATCCTCAAAACCAAAATGAAAATTGTAGCATTCAAATTTATTTTTTTATTTCTTTAATTTATTTTTAATCAATAATCCAAATGAGGACAAACAAGATGAATATCAACACCTACCATCACAGATGATTGAGACAATAAAATACTTAAATACAAGAGCACAACACGGCAAGAAATGAGACAATAAGCACAACACGGATTTAGAATTTTGTTTTAGAATTCATTTTTAGTCCCGCATGTTAGGGCTTGTTCAGAAAAAATTATGTATGTTTTGAAATTTCACTTTTAGTTTTTTTATGTTTCGATAAATGTTGATATCAGACGTTGACAGCGACTAATTGTGCTGCATATGACCTAACAAATTGGGGGTTTTCGGTCAAATGGCTAGTGTGGCAGATATGAATGCAAGTGTATATGTAATGAATCAAATAAATTCAAAACCGTGAGTTATTTTCCTCCAAGAAGTCTAATACTGATATGGATTTAGAGTTTGTATTTCTGAATTGGTGTGTTGATTGATTACTTGACATGTGCACCTGAATTCATAACTGTACGTCACGTTAACTTTTTGACCTTAAATCTCTAATTTAGTGGGTCACATGTGCATATTCCAGGGACGCCAGCATCTGATGTCCTTAAATTGAACATTCCTTAAATATAATGTATTAAAATTGAAATTTGGAAATATACATAAATTTTTCTGAATATAGTGACATGTTGTACGGATTCAACAATTACAGTTTGAATGATTGTATCTTCTATTTTAGTATTGTTTAATTCTAGGTATTAATGAAAATATTATTACTAAAATGGATTTTATGATCCTACTTAGGGTTGTAAATGAGTCGAGTCGAACCGAACGTACTTTTATTCAAGTTTGTCTGAAATATTTCCGAGCTTCTAATATAATGTTTGAACTTATTTGATTATTAATCAAATCGAGCTCGAACGAGCTTTAATCGAACCGAAAATGAGTCGAATTCGAGTAGTTTGACATTTTTACACTTGTTTTAACATTTTTAACTTATCAAGTTCGAGCTTGAGTCGAGCTTTCGATTCAAGCTTATTTGATATTTTTAATCAAACATAATTCAAACAAACTTTTAACATACGATCTCGACTCGAGTATCGAATAATTTGATTTGGATTTGGCCTAATCCTACTTAAAATGTTTGCCAGTTTTTATATTTACAATATACAAACAATAATTGGTTTCTCCACATCATATTGATAAATTATTTATCCATTAAATTATAAAAATAAAATTAAAAAAAAAATCACTATTGGAAAGCAAGAAACTTGCAGCTGCCGGCCACTAAAGACAACTTTTGACCAAAATCACATATACGTATAACCCTTCTGTATGTATATATATATACATACATGGGGCCAGCGCCCCCATTTCTACAGTAAGTAGAGAGAATTCACACGTGGGTATTAATGTCTATTCGTACACGCAGAAGAATCTATTTTCAGACAAGAAGAATTTGTCCTAAATTCAGTTTGCAGAAGAAATAAATCCAACATCAGCTTTCATTTGATCACCTGCTACTGTTTGACTTCATAATACAAGAAAAGCTCATCTTCTAAGGTAATAATCTTCCACTGTGTGTATTGGGATTTGGATCCGGTGCTGTGATTGTCGGATCGAGTGTATTGTGTGAGAAGAAAGATAGAGTGTGTAGTGTGTGTATGTCAGGTAGTACTAAGTATATGTGGGATAGAAATAAAACATTAAACCCGATGCTACAGCACCTGAATCCAGATCCGTGTGTACTGTGTGTGATTTTTCGGAAAAATCCTTTTTTTTTCTTTTTTTTTTTTCTGTGTGCAAGAATCTGAAGCTACTGCAAACATATGAACAAATTTTCGACGTTTTAGAGAAGTGATTTGAATTGATTTTTTTAGAAAATGAAAGTATGTCGTATTTGTAAAATAATCACTTTTTTCTATAAATTATTAATGGAAAACTTGAAAATCGTTTTTAATCGGCCCTTAACAACATCTGAGAATCAGCTTAAAACCGATTATAATAATTAAAATCTAGTGTTTAACTGAAAATTAACATAAAATATGAAAATTGCTTTTGATCAATCTTTTGACAGCATCTGAGAATCAGCTTAAAACTGATTTTTGGCAGCTACAAAATCAATTTTTTAACAAAAAGTGATTTTTAAACTTTTTAGTGGAAGAAAACACCCCCTTTTATCAGACAGTTTTCTTTCTAGGATTTTGTAATAAAATTATGAAGAAAAAAAGAAGACAAGTTTCAAATTTCAAAAGAATTGAGGTTTGTAATATTGTTATCATATGGATCTTTAGAAACTGTAATTTCTCCCATGCATTAATTCCCCATCAAATTTTATGGTATTAAAACAACTTTCCGTCCTATAATTGTCTGCTCGTTTAACTTTCGTCCCATTTTTTTTTATTTTAATTTTATTTCATCATCAAAGAAATTATTCGCATTTGGACTTACTTCTTCCGCCGATGAGCAAATCTGCCGGAAAAGTTGTGACGTGAAATTTCTTTTTGTCGCATCAAATATTATCTCTTGATCTCTTTCTTCTCATATCTTTTTGTGTATAAGAGCTCCTCCGGTAAATAATACTCCGTCCGTCCAGAATAAAGGTGTATTGTGTGATAGGAATCTGTGTAATTTGTTTCATTTTTAAGAAAGTGTGCAAATTACTTGAAATTTGGGACAGACCAAATTAGAAAGTGTACAAGTTTCATTCTCCAAATACTTTCTATATCACCATAATTGCAATATGCATAAATTAAATTAGTCATGCATGAACAATTAATGTTTCCATATGGCATAATTTGTGTGAATTATTGTTCATTTAAAGAAACTTAAGGCCTGTTTGGTTTGACTTTTTTATGTTTCCATCTCAATTTTAGGGTTATGGCAAAGGAAGAAAATCTGGAAGACATGTTTGATCTCAAACCAATAATTCCTGATTTCTACCAAATAACCAAACCCCAATTCTCTGACACAAAACCTACAACCAAACAACACCTAATCAACCCAGAAACAATGATCAATCCTTCATCAGTTCCCCAATTAATTTCTTTTGAAAACAATATTACAGAATTAATGGATAACAACTACTCCATGGCTAAGGGGTATACTGAAATTACCCAAGAAATTATAACTTTTTCGTCTGAAGAGTCTGCAAAAGTGATTAGCTCGCAGAGACGGGTTTCGACCGGCGCGACGCCGACGCGGTCGCCGTCTCAGGCTCAGGAGCATTTGGTGGCGGAGAGGAAACGCCGGGAGAGTTTAACGCAGCTTTTCATCACTCTTTCTAAGCTGATTCCTGGGCTTAAGAAGGTAATACCGAATTTTATTGCTTAACTTAAATAAGTTAGGTTACCAACTGGTTATTGTAACGACTCGTGGACTTGAACTTTATCTTTTTCTTAGTTACTTACTTGACGTAGATATCTTTTACTACTGCTCGTTACTCATAGGAATATCTTCTGAGATTTTTAGACATAAATCTTCGCAACTGAAAAGTGGAACCTTCGGGTATAGATCCCAAGTTCTCTAAGTGTGAGTACCAACCATTATACTCAGAGAACTTGATATTTATGTTTGGAGGTTTCAAGTTCAAGTGTGGGAAAAGGCGAAAGAAGCACACTTTCAAGGTGTAGAGATATTCCGATGGGTGGGGGGAGGGGGAAGGTGAAGAAACCCACTTTTTAAGTGTGGGGATATTTCTATAAGTAACGGGTCGTGTAGAATACCTATTTTACATAGGAAATTAATCCCAAAAATTAAGGTTCAAGACCACGTGTCATTGCAATAATTTTACTTGACGAAGGAATTAGGCTCTCTCGTATATGAAAATGGGGTTAGGGATACTAAAGTAACATTTGTGTAAGAACGTCTTCTATAAGACACAAGTTAATTTTATTATAAGAAATGTTACTTTTGATATACAAAGAAATATTACTTTTATAACAAAAAATTAATGCTTTTATATATAAAGTTAAATTTCAAAGTACAATATTTACGCTAAAAGTAACTCCCTAAATAAAAACACTCGTAAGATGGTCTTACTTAAGTGTGCCAAACTTGCATCAGTTGGACAAAGCTTCACTACTTGAAGACGGTATCAACTATTTACGAGCCCTTAAAGAACGAGTGAAAATCTTGGAGGAACAAGAGATGATCAGCAAAACCTCCATAGATAATGCATCAAACCCTAAAGAAAGATCCATTAATAACAGTATTGAAAGATTGAATGGACAAGAGTCCCCAGAAATCCAGGCCAGAATTTTGGACAAACATGTCCTAATCAAAATCTTCTGCAAGAAACAGATGGATTTAATGTCAATAATTCCAGGTGAAATGGACAAGATTTGTCTCAATGTTTTAGACATGAGAATCATGACTTTTGGAGAAGCAGCTCTTGATATCACCATTCTTGCTCAGGTATGAATTCTTCCGTAACCACTTGTGTAAAATCGTCTTGATATGCATGTGATGGCACTATAGCAAAAATACTTTTTGAGAACACAAAAAGTGATCTCAAATAATGATCATTTACCACAATTTATGAGAAGTGGTCTCAAATAATGAGTATTTGTCACAACTTTATTATTGTCTCAATAACTCGGACGCAAATAATATATCTGTTACCACAAAAGTGGTCTTGCAACAATTAATTGTCTTTAAATAAAGTGCTCTCAAATAATTTATACAGAGATTTGTGACAACATGTGGTCACAAATAACTTATTATTAGTGACCACAATTGTGGTCTAAAAAATTGTTGCACAAAAGACCTATTTTGTTGTAGTGTGGCCCGATAACTTGTGAAAAATAAGTTTTCTTTTAAAAGAAAATTGATAATCTTTTTCAGAAAAGAAAATACTTACTCCGTTGCATAAAAAAGGTCTTGTTTAAAAATATTCAACTTTTTATTTATGGTCAATTTGATGAAGATACAACCTCTAAAATCCATTAATACGCACTTAAACAAGTTATTTTATATCTTTATTTGACTTATCCAATCATATTTTAACTAATCTGTAAAATTGAAAAAATCATTTTTTACTTGAACTAATAAAACGAGGCATTGATTTTTGAAACAAGACTTATTTTGAGAAAGAAAATTTCTGATACATAACTTGTATTATGGGATAGAGAGAATCCCTACAACAATAAATGCGTTTTTGTGATATATCTTTTAAGACGGTAATTATTGTCTCTAATGATAATTTAATGCGACGGCTTATCGTCACAATATGGTCTACAAACTCTTTTAGAGTTGTTGCAAAAAATATCTAATACACATTTGAGATGAATTTTATTGTTTAAAATAATATTATTTACGACGGGTTATTGAGATTACTAGTTAGTGACGATATGTTAGTCTCTAATAATATAATTACACTGAATATTGCTTTCCCAAAAGAGAGATATTATTTTGTAGGGCAAAAAATGATATGTTTTTTCATACTAATAATATATAGTACATTCTACGAATTGTTGACAATAATCTCAAACTTTTGATTTTGTTCAATTTATGCCCGATTTTGCTAGAATCTAGAAAACTTATGGAATATTGTTGACATGACGGTCAGTCTGCAAATTAAATCAACGGCGTCATGTCAACAATTTCCAGCAAAATAAGATAAATTAGACAAAATAAAGTTAGAACTCACCAAATTCTCAAAAATTAGAGGTTATATATTGGAGATAGATTCTTACCTACACTAAATACATTATTGTTAATACGCGTTTTTGTGCGTTACACAAAACTATATGTTCACTCGTGCGATAATATGAGTGCGGGTGATTATGTGTAAATCTTTCTTTTTCACACATCTTATTCTTACCCATGCAGATGCAAAGTGAATACGAGTATACAGTGAAAGACATTGTTGACCACCTTCACACATTCTTCTTGAACCGGCACGTGTGACAATACTATGGGTCCTTTTGCTTAAAATTGGGGAGTGCTGGGTCAAATTTGACTGAGATAGTTAATGAGTGTGCTTTATTGGGATTCGATCCTCTAAATCTACTGAGCCAAATTTTAAGCAAACGGACCCTATCACTGGTATTTTATTTCAGTATATATAATTATTGTTACTATGAGTACTCTTATCTTGCATGAAAAAACAATTTTGTTTGACGATATATAACTTTTTATTTATGTTTAATTAGATGAATGTACAATATTTAAGATAGTGAATTTTACTCGTACGATTTTATTCAGACTAATGAAATGAAAATTGACTTTTAAAACTTGAAACGTTTTAGGAGAGAATATTTTTAAATATAACTTTTTGTATGAAACGAAGAGTGTGTATATTTATTACAATATATAAGTTAGAGGTAAAGAAAACTTATAAACCTATTGCTAGATAGATTGATATAATAGTGATGCGTGACGGATTAGCAATTCAATATTAGATCAAGACGTGTATTATTCAGTTTCAATTATATAGGTAACTTAGGAAAATTGTAAAAGTTGCTCAGTAAATAATAGGGATGGACATTTATGCCCAACACTTTTTTGAAGTGAAATTTATACCCTACGTGTATCGCCTCTGTTAAATTTATGCTCAAAATTGATCGGAGAATACTAAAAGGCACGTGAAAATGCACATGTCGATGCCACTAAAACGACGTGGCATCCGGTGTATTATCAAAGTTGCACAGTAATAGTAGGAAGGGTGGCAATTTACGCCCAACATTTTTTTGAAGAGCAATTTATGCCCTATACACCTATGTTCAATTTATACCCAGATTTGGTTATGTGTCTTGTTCAGTTTTTGTTGTTTATCAGCTTTTGATTTTTGGACATGTTTCTACCTATGTGTGTTGTTTCTTATTGATTTTTTTCCTAACCGATGGCTTTATCAGTTCAGTGTAGGAGTTTTGTATTTATATATGAAATTTGTGCAGTTTGTTCAAGTAAACAAGGAAATCAAGACAAACCATTTGAATGCGCAACATCTTGAATTTAATATACAAAAAATATCAAATTTCTACTTCTTCAGATCACAAAACCAGCCATAATTCTAATATTACACATCTGGATAAATAAAATGGTCATTTCCAACATAACAAAAATCCAAACAAAAGCACTTATTGTAAACTAAACAAGCCTGTTATTTTTCCTTTCCACAATGAAGATCTTCACATTCCTGTAAAATATTACTGCCTCCAACATCAACACAACAACTAGAACAATCTTCTTTAGGCGAAGACGTAGATTCTTCATCTCATTGTTCCTCCAACACAATACTCGATTTTTGCAACGAGCTGGTTCCTCCTCCGTATCCAGCAAGCTATTATCACCCTCGCCTTTCGCATAATGGAAGATCTTCCCAAACAATTAGCTAGACACTTCAAGGTGCTCAAGCGACGGATTTATAGAATAACTGAGACTCCCACTTCTTTTCGCAGAGTAGGGTTCTTACGAATTGAGGGAGGAAATATCTGCGTTTTTTTAAATTTATAAATATCCCAATTTTGTCAATTTGTGAGAAACATATCCAAAAATCAAAAGCTGAACATGTCCAAAAATTCAATAAGAAACAACGCACATAGAAAAAAACATGTCAAAAAATCAAAAGCCGATAAACAACAGAATCTGAACAAGACACATAACTAAATTTGGACATAAATTGAACATAGATACTACATGTAGAGCATGAATTGCGCTTATAGAAATGTTGGGCATAAATTGCCAACTCCTTACTCGTAAACTTTACCATTTTCACGTAGTTAGGAGTTAAAAAATATAGTATGATTAAACGTCTACAGTTGAGATAATTAAAATTTCAAATTCGAACTTCACGTTAATAGTTGGAAGCAAAAACTTATTCGATGTATTGAATTAATTTCTTTTATAAAGGTAACTCATTTTTATATTATGTTTAAAAATTATATTACAGGTAATAATTGTCTAAAAAGTCGTGAATCTTTGCGTAATTATACAAACAATTAAGCAAATTAATTAATAAACCATCAATAATATTTACCCACGTGTTTTGTGTGTAAAAGACACACAGTTCCCATTTTGAAGTAAATGATGATATTTGACCTTAATTAACAAGTTCTTTTCTAGAAGAAACAATAAATAATTATAAAAAAACAAACATTTGAAGAAAATAAGGAAAAGTGGACATAGGATGCCTTTGAATCCCCAAACATCTCACTATAATCTATATATAATAGATATAAAAAAATGAGGTTAGGTAAAAACTTGTATAGCTATATACTTCCTCCGTCCCGGCTTATTTTGCACAGGTGACCGGGCACGGATGTTAAGAAAAAACAGATTTTGCTTTTTCTTTGACTTTTTTAAAGGTGGAGATTGAGTGATGAGATTTTGAGGGTGGAGATTGTGGAAAAAGTTTCCTTTTCTAGGGTGTGCAAAATAAGGTGGGACGGTCGAAAAGGGAAAGTGTGCAAAATAAGCCGGGACGGAGGTAGTATTTACTTTTGTACATGTTTTTCTTTGAAACGTAGTATTCCTTCCGTCTCGCTCAATTTTATATATTTTTTTCGGTCCGTTTAATTTAATTTTGTATATTTTAAAAGAATTTTTTTTTACAATCTCTATTTTCAATCTTCATATTTTAAAAAGTCAACAAAATATAATTTTTTCCTTAATATACGTATTCGTCTCTACATGTAAAACTGAGTGGGACGGAGGGAGTATTTCAAATTACCTTAAAAAATGTAGTATTTCAAATACAATGTTTATTTGTTTTTCAATACACATACAATTATTGAGAATTGTATTTTTATTTAGGCAATCACACAAAATTATCAGCTTATTTGTATATAAATTATTGAACTTTTTTTTTTTGGCACCATACATATAAATTATACAGGTTTTGATAGATAAACCACCAAACTTTTTTTCCAATCATTTTTAGCCGGAATTCCACATGTAACTTGCGCGTTATAAATTTTTAAGGATTTTTCTTGTCCAAATATGCGTTTTAGTAGGTAGAACAGCCGTACATTTTTAACAATGAAGATTCTAGATATTGAGAGGGAACTATTGATGATTCAAAGAAATTATTATGGAAAAGAAAGATGTGAAATAATTTTACACTTTTGGCATACTAAAAAGGTTGTTTGTACAAAAAAAGTATTAAAAATTTATCACGCGCAAGTCACCTGCTGAATTCCGACGAAAAATGATCGGAAAATAAGTTTGGTGGTTGACTCGACTCATGTGAAAATATTAAACTTTTCAAGCTTGACTCGACTAAAACTCGTTCAAATTTGATTTGATTAATAAATAAATAAGCTCAAACAGTATATAAGAAGCTCGATAATATTTTAAACAAACTTGAACAACAACATGTTGAGCTCGACTCGACTCGACTCATTTAGAGTCCTAATTGGTATTTTAAAATCCAATCAGGGAAGTTGGGCCCGAAGACTCGAAGTCAACGTCGAGGCCCACAAAATTGTAGCCTGTACAATTGGGCTCAGTCCAAGTTGAGGCCCATACAATTGCCAGCCCATTACACCGTCTTCAATCTTCAAATGAAAATAGAACAACCATCAAATAGCATTTTGCAGAATCTGTCAGTGATCAAAATGGAGAATCCATCAAACCTAACCTCGCTTTCGGAAGAGGAATCCAAAAATGGCGAAACTGTCTCGCGGAGTGAGAGCAATTCTGCATCCGTCTTTGCCTCCAAACCTGATCGTCCTCCAATTCAGTATGTGTTCACCATTTTCTTCCGATTTTTCCCCATTTTTTCTGTTTACGATATACGCTTTCTCCTGTTATGATTAAATTCTGAATTTCGATTAGTTCTAGTTAGATTTGTTAATTTTTTTCAGCATTTATCGATGATAATAAATTGTCAGTTCTGTTCTGTCTTACTAAGGATTATGATCGTGTAACAATAATCAGTTGTTTGAATTGTGGAACTCACTCCACAAAAAAGTTAGTAATGTAATGGCTGATGAAAGTATAGTATATTAATTTCGTTAGTGTTAGATCGTCAATCAAATTCACTGAGATTCTAACTCATGCTTGGCGTATTTAATTATTATTCAATGTTGGTTTATAAGATGTAGTCATGAGAGTAAATTTAGGTTACTACTGAAATAACATGCAATTATGAAAAGAAAATGGTTTGTGGAGAACTGGTTAATCTTATGAGTTCTAATACTATCACAGACCAGAGTATTGATTCTTTCTGAGATAATGATTGTATTGGCAATAACAATCATGGAAAAGCACGTAGGTTAGGGATCCTTTTCCTAGAAAAATGAAGGTTAGTAATCTTAGCCAGATAACTGTGCATCTCTTCTGTATTCCTTTTTCAGTCAAGCTATTCAGTGTTAAAGTATGATTCAAGTTTGTGTTTCTTTCTCTTTGTACTTGATTTTGAAGGGTTTTATTCGTGCATGCTTCCTCGTGATGTTTACTTGTTTTATTTTTTCAGCCTCTTAAATCATAAGTTATTCTCTTTCTTTTTGAATTTTTAGGATTTCATCACAAAAATATGGACCTTTAGATTGGTTGGGTTACTTTGATCAAGAAGATGATGTTTGCATCCCAGAATCAGATAATGTAAGTGGCATCCTGTTTTCAATTGATTTCCAATGTCCTCTTTTATTTAGAGAGGCTAAAAGCTTCTTTCAATTGCTTTCTGTTCAGGTGTTTCACATTTATAAGGCAGGAACTGAGGGTCCGGTTGTCTTGTGCCTCCATGGTGGGGGCTATTCCGGGTAAGTAGACCTTTGAGCCAATGTACAACCTTCTTATCTTAGGACATGCTTCTTGCACCTTTCTTTCTGGAAAGATGTCACGAACTATTGCATGAAGTAGTCCTATACTCAAATTGACTTATCTAGATCAAAAAAGAAATTAAGTGGTGTTGGTCCACTTTTTTCATTGTGCATTACCCTGTAAATACAGTCTGAATATAAACTTTCTGTTATAGAAATTCTTTATCTGCTTATAGAAACTGAAGTATCTGCCGGCAGAGGCTCTCCTGTTTGTGTTCTGTTAGAATATATTTCTCACGAAAAATTGGAGCCCCATGTTTGCATGACAAGCCTCAGGCTTTTTGTGATATATTGTTAGAATATCTAATATTATGCATTTACCTCGGTAATTGATCTGTAAGTACTCACGCTACAGATAATTTAATACGAATATTAAATTCTTGTATTTTCAGTTGATGTTTCATGAAAATCATAGATTTCATAAAAAAATTTGAAGTTGAATCCTAGTATAGCATAGGCTTCTTGCAGATACCACAGTCGCATCTAATATTGTCTATTGTATTCGATCATATTCCCAGGCTTTCATTCTCTCTAGCAGCAAATATAATAAAAGAGAAAGCTAGGGTTGTAGCATTGGATTTGAGGGGACATGGGAAGTCATCTACTGACAATGATCTAGATCTGTCTATTGAGGTATGTGCTTGTTAGATTGCAAACAAGGAAGACAATCAGAATGTTCTTCAATACCCTTTAATTTTTCAAATATTGGGGAGACCTTCTCCTTAGTCCTTATCACATCTTTATCCCAACTGTTTATGTGTTGAAATTTTGACCAATGATTGCAGAGTCTTTGCAATGATGTCGTTGCTGTTGTGAAGACATTGTATGGAGATTCTCCTCCTGCAATTGTGATGGTTGGCCACAGGTTTTGCTTCTTTGATAGGATAAAAATAATTTATGTCATTTAGTTACTGTCCTAAACATTTGGTTCTAATGAATACGTAATCCTAGCCTTATCTTTTACATTTTAAAGCATGGGGATTTTCTGTTTGTTTGAAATTCAAATAAATTGCTGTCCATAATCAGACATGAGACCATTATTATTGTCCAGTTAGCCATTTTTTCTCATCTGATGAGTTGTTTGAAGTTTTATATATATTTTAAATCTTACTGCATCAGAATGTTGAGTTATTTCTTAGTTTTTATGTTCTCTTGTCTGTCTACCGAATCTGCTGGAATCTAAACGAACAACAATTTTCAGTTGAAATATGAATTTCTAGATTACAAGTCCTGAACTGTTGTGGCAGCTAGAGTCTTTATCTTTCTGTGACACTTATAAGCCTTAACCCTCGTTATTTATCAAGCACTAGTTGAATTTTATATAGACCATGTGTCTAATGCAGTATGGGAGGCTCAGTTGCTGTTCATATTGCTGCAAAGAAGGTGCTTCCTAGCTTGGCAGGTCTGGTGGTTGTGGATGTTGTTGAGGTTGGTATCGATACATAGCCATAGGCTGATCTCAAATGAGGACCAAACATAACAAAGTCTTGGTTACTGAATGTGTAGTTTTGCGAACTGATACCTGTATAAAATTTCAGGGTACAGCAATGTCATCGCTAATCCACATGCAAAAGATTTTATCAAATCGAATGCAGCATTTCTCGACGATTGAGAAAGCGGTAATAAATTATGTAACACGCATTGATTACTAGACTTGCTCTCCTTGTCCTCTGACTTTTTTTTTTTCATTTCATATGGTCCCGTGAGCAGCCATCTGATCGTGTATGTCAATATTGAAACCCATTCTATTGAACAAAAATGAAAAAACCCACGAATGCATTGTTATAGTTGGTAGTTTTCAATTCCAAGTTACGCACTGGTGGCCAGCCTTTGGTCTGATGGTGCCTATGAAGTTCTCATCTTTTTTAGAAATATAGTGTACAAGGCAAACCTGTGCTCGCTATTTGAGTGGCAGTCTAGCTTGCATATTGAGGTTTTACAAGAAAAAATATACATATAGTGCAAAAAATCGGTAGCAAGAATACAAACTAGAAGATGAAAATCGTTCGTAAATAATAAAGAGTTGGGGTTAATAATTACAGAAATTGGTGACCAGTTGTAGAAGTTAGTATTGACTTATAAGAACACGCCATAATTCATGCTTGAAAAGGAACATGGGAAAAAACTAGAAGCATCTATGTGGAAAACTTTGCTGAGAACAGATCTGCCCCACAGCCCATAGGCAAATTTACTTCCTTTATAGATAATTATTGCATCTTTTCCCCGAAGCTGTGAGCAAATACCTAATGTCATATCATCCATCCATATCTCGTTTAAACAATATATTTTATGCAAACTTGTGATTCTTCTTAAGCTCGGTAAATATGATGTGCATATTTATGTTTTGATAGATTGAATGGAGTGTTAAAGGTGGCGCTTTGAGAAACATTGATTCTGCTCGCGTCTCTATTCCAAGCACACTAATTTATGATGATGCAAAGAAATGGTGAGTTGTCTCGCTTCAAATCTTTTTCTTTTTCGGTTTGGTGTCGTAATAATCACTGTGAGAAGCCTTTATCAGACCTCACCCTTACTATTTTTTAATTTGACTCCCTCTAACATGTGATATTCATGCTTGACTTGCAGTTATACTCACCGAGCTAGGCTGGAAGAAACTGAGCAATATTGGAGAGGATGGTATGAAGGTCTTTCAGAAAAGTTTTTGTCTAGTCCTGTACCAAAACTCTTGCTTCTGGCAGGGACTGATAGACTGGACAGGTTAGTTTGAGTTTATTCTGAATAATTAATCCAATTTTAGTATGATTATTGTTCTAATTACAAGGATGTGGTATGTGTCTCATGTAGGGAACTAAACATAGAAATTATGCCGACTGTACGGTCATATCTAGTTGGCTCTACTTGATATTTCTCTAAGTATATCTGATTGCCTCCAACAAATTCATATCTGTAGGTGTTGGAAAATATTGCTTGCACAAATTATTCCTAGTACATTGATAATCAGATTTTCAAAAATCACATACTGCGTGTTGAATGTTACCCCGTGGTCTTGATTGTTTTTAGATGATGCATGTGTATGACATACATCGTACTGGGGTCCCTTGATGCTCTATGGTAAATGATTAACTTTTCTGTACACATCATATAGTCAAGTTGTATTAATATGATCGTACCATTTCTAGTTTGGTGCGATACTGTGCATTAATTTCTTTCGGGATCTGAATTTTCCCTTATGAGGCCAAGCATAGGTTTTATGAAAAGTTCTGAATTAGTATGTTCTATAATCACTTTGATTTGTTATTTGGTCGGATGCACACGGGCAGGATAGTAGGAGTGAAATTACGACCCTTGTATTCATGAGTTTGTTGTTTGCGTACTTTTTCTCCAGAACTCTGACAATAGGTCAGATGCAAGGAAAATTCCAAATGGTGGTCGTCAGACATACAGGCCATGCCATACAGGTCTTTGTTTTGATTTTTGCAGAAACCAAAATTCCTATTCATGCATTTAGTGCCGCTCGTGATACTGACTCATTCAATAAATTACAGGAGGACGTACCTGATGAATTTGCCAATTTGATTCTTAATTTTATTTCTCGCAACAGAATAGGCCCTCGTGGAGTTGAGGTCAGTATTCTTGGTTTCATAATAACTCTTCTTCAAATAGTTATCATTTTTTTTTATATAGAACGTGCTAACACAACATTCCTTAAAATTAAATGTAGGTACATAGTTGAATATATATGATGTACAAGTAGTCATTGTCATCATTGAATCCTGTGCTTATCATGAATTGGGCTGTAAATGAGTCACATTAAGCCAAGCATATTATTGTTTAAGCTTGTTAGATGTAGTCGAGCTTGTAATATTATGTTCTAACTTATTTGATTATTAATCGAATCGAGTTTTAGTCGAGCTCGAGTAATTTGATCTCTCCTCACTTACATCAACGATTTATACTTATTGAGCTTGAGCTCGAGCTCGAATCGAGTTTAAGATTGGTAAAAACGTAAAACTGTGCTCAATGTGTGATTTATTTACTCGAACATTACTCAAACAAGCTTTTAACGAACGTCCTCGCATCGAATGTCGACTTGGTCCAATTTTCATCCCTAATCATGGCTCCAATCTCATGAAAGAAATCTTACGTAGGACAAAACTTAACCATATTAAAGCTCTTTGTTGGGGTTGCATCCATGCTTGATGATCCATAGCTTTGGATCAAAAGTCAAGCCTGGATTTTGTCACCTAATACCAATATTCTAAAAGACGCTAGGCGTTACTCGGGCGGCAAACTGGGGTTTAGCGCCTAATTGGGGCTCAGGCGGGATGAAGCAGGATGTAGCCGGGATGTAGCGAGGGAGAGTCGGGTAGAAAACTTAGGCAGTCTATAACAGTCTAGCATCTAGCGAGGCCTAATCGAAGCTAGACGGGACTTAGAACAAAGCTTAATACTTGGAAAATGATGAAAAGAAGGAAAAGGAAAACAACTAATGAGTAGCCACTTCTTGATCATCTTTATGTTCTTTATGGTATTAGGTTGTGGAGAATTACATCCCTTTTTCTCTTTTTAACGAATGTGCCCTTCAATATTTTTCGTTGCAGATTCCGGGAATTCATCATTGGGGGGTCGAAGCGAAGAACGAGAGAAGTCCATGATGATTTAGTCGAAAAGGTTTGCTCTATTGTACGAGATGTGTATTAGTATATTTGCAGATTTCCCAGGTTTAGGAAGTGATAGTTTGCCTCTTACTTAGAATGATCTGGCAGTATGATGTCTCAATGTGTTTTAGATGAATCAATGAAGCTAAGACCACTTTTTGCCTTGGAAGCACCAATATTTACTCTCTCTCTATATATATAGGTATGTATGTGTATATATATGTATGTGTATATAGGAAAAAATAAGAACTCGATGAATGGACAAATAGATTCATACTATTATGGATTCGTATAATGTTGGAAGGAATGCGAGATTAGGAGATTTGTGGGGATATGATCGGGGTAATATTGGAAGCGATGTGGGTTTTTTCCTAGAATGACGTGTTTTTGCAATAAAGTATTTTTTTCTCTAAAATGACTAATATTTGGAATTGGAGAAAGTACTTTTACATATATGTTCCCAACAGATCTTGGAGGTAACTAACTTCTCTATATCTTTAAACTTTGTATGATTGGTAAATACTCCCTCTAATTGAAGTTGAGTAACCCTTTTGAAATTTATCTTGTGTGATAAGTGATGTTTCACATTTTTTATTCTAAGGTGGTAGTTAGACACTAATTAGACGATGAACTGAAGACTAGCGATTAGTCGGGGCTAGTCGAAGTCTAGGCATGGTTAAACAGGAAGGAATTGGGAAAAAGGTATAAACGACCAATAAGAGTTCAGCGTCTAGGCCGGAACTAATCGTAACTAGTCGAGGAGTTTGGCATTAGAGGTGAAAATTGAAACTGATGTCTGAGTTCTCTATGTTGTATGCAACAACTCGTCGTCTCTAATCAAGTGAAGCCAACCCTAGGGCTACTTAGCTCGAGTCGGCATTTTCAATTGAAATTTATCGTAGATTTTAATAGCTTTTTCAGGAATAACCATGTTGACTCGAGTATAATTAGCAAGTGATAGTGATTCTTTTTTTTTTTTTAAAAGATCAAGATAAACGACTGTTAGAAGTAACAATTCATAGCTTACAGCTTTTTTGCCTCAACAAACTTACACTAAGTAAAAAAATAACTCATTTACAAACACCTATTTCTTGTTATTTTAAACCAGGGTAAAGTACATATTTAAGATTCGCAAATACTCTCAGAGGGCGTTTGCAAACCCATTTGAAAATTAACATCACTTTTTAAAATAAACTCTCACTGTTGGGAGTGTTTGCAATCATATATTGAGGGGCTAGAATTGCTTTTGAAAAGTAAATTAAATTGGATTCTCAGAATTTGGTAACATCCAGATTCTTTCCCATAATTTCATGTGACAAAAGTGGATTTTTTTTTTTTTACAAACACCCATTATAAATTTTTTTTTAAAAAAAAACACTTATAATTTGAGTGTTTAATTTCCTGTTTTTCTTCGACATAATTAGCTTATTTTGAGTGGAAGTTTGAAGCAAGTTATCACGTCATTTTCTGCTTCTTATATTCTTATAAAGGAATGTTTGTGATTACTTAAACTTTCGAGAAAGTTATTAAAATTTGTGATTGTTGAAAAATTGTCTAAAATCAAAGGCGGATAATATTTGAACAAAAAGTAACTGTACTAAATTCATAAGTTGTCACGTTTGTCAAATAATTATTTCTTTTAACAATTTATACTAAGAAACAATTCGAAGCAACATTTCCCCTTTAGAATTTAACATAAATGAGCTAAATTTTAACAGAAATAGAGAATGCAAACACTTCTTTTCAGCCAAACTTAAGCCTAAGACAGAAATTTACTTAAAACAAGCAAACACAAACACTACCTATGTACAACTACTATTTAAAATCACTTTTTTTCCAAACAGTACTTTTTGCATAAATCACTAATTATTGCAAACACCGCCTACTTTCACGTATATGTAATTCTCCACAAATTTTAAATTTAATCAATTATTCCAACACATAAACAATCTCAAACACTACCTCATTTTGCAGTTGAGTCGAGCACAAAAATGAAGATCATAGTTTACACATAAACAAAAATTGCAGAATCACACATTCATTACCAATTCATGCAATAGCAGAAAGAGCTCAAGTTCAACTTGAATTTATTTCTGTTTCTCAACAACAATAATCTCTTGGAAGTTGGAAATTCCTGTAAAATGGAAGATTAAACTACAACTTATCACAAAGAATTGTTTGTTCTTTTTATCCGCATATTTGAATCATGCCTCTCAACTGCAAAAGATGAGTATAGAAGTAAACAATGTTACACACTCAAGCCGTAGCCTCTTTGAGGTACGCGATGAGGTCGGCCCGATCTTGAGGCTTCTTCAGTCCTGGGAAAACCATCTTTGTTCCAGGAATATACTGCGTGTAACAAAACATACAGTACCTGTCAGAATTTAAGGATACAGAGATACAGAGATACGAACCTATAGAACAGATCCTGTTCAAGTAAGGTCGTAACATATGTATCCATTAGAACAGCAAGAACATCATGAACGAATTCATGTGAGATACAGAAGAAAAATTATGATCAGCTCTTTGTACCAATACCAAGTATGAGGAGGAATCTGATTTTATGTTAAAGGAAAAGATGGAGCAGTCGACAACTAATTCTAGCGGGAATTAGGAATTGTTTGTGTTTGTTTATTTTAAGCAATTTTTCGTATCATAAGCTTAATATAAGTTGGAATGGGGTATTTGGGGTGTTCTGCTTCTATTATATTAATTACCGAGAAGCCACAAGTCATAAGTAGCAAATATAAATGTTTGTGGTTGCTTTCGCTTTTGCGAAAGTGATTAAAATTAGAAATTATTGGAAATTTGCTTAATATTAAAAGTGGGTAGTGTTTGAAGGAAAAGTAGTTGTGTTGAACGCATAGGGTGTAGTGTTTGCCCAGTCATCACTTTTTCTAACATTTTTTTGCTAAGAAGCAATTTGAAGCAGCTTTAGATTTGAGCTTCAATGTACTAAGTTTCAGCAGAACAGATGTACGCAAGTACTACTTTTTAGCCTAAAGCAGATATTTGCTTAAAACAAGCAAACGTAAACACTGGCTATAGATGTAATTTATCAAGAGCTTATAAGTCAAAAGAGTGAATAACGAAGCTTATAACCTTGCAATTGAATGAAAAGATTTAATTACAAATTTAAGGGACTAGGTTGAAGTCCATCATTAAACACACATTTTGATAAGTGAGTGTGAGTGTGTGTGTGTTTGGTTTTTGTGTAGCGTGTCTAGCGTGTGTGAAGGAAACATGTGAAGTAACCGTGTGAAGCCTGCAATTTGAGTGACTTGTTAGATCTTAAGAAAATAAGACGGTTAGATGAAATTATTTTTTGAAGCTTATAAACTTCAAGAGCTTCTATCTACATCTTATTTAAGCTATTTAACATTTGTTTTGCAAAAACAGATTTTTAGAGCGGCTTCCAAACATCTTATAAAATGTTATGAGGAGCTTATAAGCTTTGTTAAACACCCTCTCAACCCAAAAATAGTACTACCTTCGTCCCGGCCTAATTTGCCTACCTTGGCCGGGCACGAAGGTTAAGAAAAAATAGATTTTGTGGAATCTTTGACTTTTTCAAAGGTGGAGATTGAGGGTAGAGATTGTAAGAGAAATTTATCATTTATGGGCTGATAAATTAAGTTGGGACAAACCGAAAAGGAAAGTAGACAAATTTGAGCAGGACGGAGGTAGTATTTCTTTTAATAGATAAATCCATATGGTAGAATGGAATTCCTAACTCCACTATCCGATGAATTTATTCAAAGCACATGATGCATAATTAAATTACACCAACTAATGAAGCAGGTGATGCCAGCCATGGAACTCTAGAAGGGGTGTTTTTCTTTGCTTAAGCTTTTGATTAAGTGATTTAAAGTAGAGATTGTAGTAAAATTACTTTTAATGAAAAGTAGGCAGTGATTGAGATAGAAGTGTTTTTAGTCAAATCTAAATGTTGTGTTGTTTGTTAGTATTTGAGTAGCTTTTAGCTTAAAATGAAAAGAAGAATTATGTAATAATTACCAAAAAAAACTAAAAGTTCAAAAAAGCATAAAAACTGCTTTCTACGAAAACAAGCTAGAAGTCAAAAGCTGCATAAAAACTGCTATCTACAAAACAAGCTAGAAGTCAAAAGCTGCATAAAAACTGCTTTCTACGAAAACAAGCTAGAAGTCAAGCAGGGCACAACACTCCTTCAATTTGAATTTGTTCATCACAGTTGAAGTTCTGTGTTGATGAATCATCATAATAAGAAGATGGATGCAGAAGAAGCATACCAAAAAAAAAAAAAATCATTTTTTGCTGTGAAAGTGTCGAAAACAATCTAATACACACCATCCTAAGACTAATTTAGTGAGCGAAATGACATTCTTAGGGCTATGTTTGTCTATGGATTGGTACGCCCCCAATTCAAATAATTATCCTAATCATTACCTAGTTTCTTAATGTATTCTGCTTACTTTCAAACATGATTGGATAATATTTTAATAAATTTTACCACAACATATCCCAAAACAACAACCATATTTAGAATTCATATGACCAAAATTTTCATGGACAGGTTCGGAATTTCATCTAGGGTATGTATGAATTCCAAAATGGAACGAATTCGTCAAGACAGATACGTACCTTTTTCGGGTTCAGCAAGTAATCGTATAGAGTGTTCTCTTCCCAATTGACAGCCATGCTCTTGTTAGCATTAGAGTAGGAATAACCAGCTGTGGTTCCAGATTGCCTTCCGAACAGGCCGTTCAAATTGGGTCCTATCATTTAAATAGATGAGAAAGAAAACATTGTTTAAAAATCACAGATATATGTCAACACAATCTGAACCATTACCACCGTTTCTTTTATCTAAGGTCGCATTTGGAAGGAGGAGTTTGGCTATGGATCACTTAAGAGATGAATTCGAAATGCACAATCAAATCTACTCACTTGTTTGGTAAAAAATTCAAATCAATGGATTTTAATTCTTTAAAATCTCTAGTTCATTTTTTATGGAATTGAAATCATTCCTACAACCGTGTCATTTAAAATCCATCATCACTAATTCATATATATAACCACATAATAATACATATCACACACACGTTACACTCTTGACACACATTTACTTACACACACTATGAAACACTTCACACACTACACACTTCAAGCACTAGACACACAATTATGTACACACATAACACACGCTCTACACTACACACACTTCACATGCACACTACACACTCAGCACACACTACACACATTTTCATAATCATCCTCTTTAAAAATCAGTAGCACTCAATACCCAAACAAAGAGCTCGAAATCATTCCAAAATCAATGCATTAGATCTCCAAATCCCTCCAACCAAACGCAACCTAAAACTCTTTTCTATACATATAAAGCACAGAAAACTGATACATAGACTGACAGACATGCATAACATTCTACAGCCCGAAACTGTGAAAGCCAATTCACCTCCAAACCAAAAAACACCATTAACCTACAAATTGAATACATGAACTTGCAATTAATCAGCATATCAAAACGCAGTAAATCTAGTTTACACATGTTTTTCCACTTCAAATCCATTCCATATGAAGATCAATAGGCATAAAGATCACAGTAGACCAAAAAATAAATTCATAATCCATCTCAACTCAATATATATCGAAGATCTCCAGAATTCGACAACAAATCCAAACAATTAAACTGTTAAATCGAATAAAATCAACTTGTAATTAATCAGCATATCAAAACGCAGTAAATCCAGTTTATAAATGTTTTCTACTTTCAACATTCCATATGAAGATCAATAGGCATAAATATCACAATAGACCTAAAATTAAATTCACAATCCAGCTCAATTCAATCGATATCAAAGAGCTCGAGAATTCGACAACAAATCCAAACAACTAAACAGTTAATCACAAAAAACACCAAAATCCGGCCAGCAACAACAAGCAAGATGAAGATATAGAAACCGTAAAATAGATCAGATCTAGTTACAAAACAACAAACGTATACGGTATACATACACGGTACAAACATATCGATATATATCTATATACACAAATATATCGAACTGAATCAGATCTATATACCTTGTTTATGACCAGCGCCTTTCTCTACGGTGTGACACTGCGCGCACTTGGTTTTGAATATTTTCTCTCCGGCGGCTTTGTTCCCCGGCGGTGCTTCCGAAAACGACGCCATTTCGATTCGATTAACTGGCTAGAAATTCAGAGAAGAACTTTCTGATGAGGAATTTATTGATGGAAAGATCGAGAAGGAAAAAGTCGTTTGTCGATTTCCGGAAACGAAGAAATGGAAGGTATAAATGAATGGAGGGGAAGGAAATAGGGAACGTGGTGTGCTCAAGCCCCTTGCATTTTCTCTAATGGCGGCGTGCCGTTATTTTACTGGTTTTTTTCTTTTTTTTATTGCCATTTTTACTTTTATAGATTTTTGGGCTGAAATTATTTTTGTGTTCGTAACTTTTCTCTCGTACAATTTTAGTGAAAAAAAAAATAAAAATTCAATAATTTAGTAATTTTGGATCCGAATTTGATCATTTTGCACCATCGATGATTAATTTGGTCGGAAAATTGCACGTGCAACTCACGTGCTCATTTTTTCGATCAATTTTTAAACACCTAACCCGACGAGTGACGTTGAATTAAAAATTTGAAAAATAAAAGAGAGATTTTATTTTATTTATTTTATGACTCGCGAGTGCCACATTTTGGAAAAATGAATGACGTGAACAACACGTACGATTTTTTTGCCAAACTAGTAGTATCCCCGTGCGATGCACGGTTTGTAAGTGCAAATGAATAAATTAATATTTTTTTATATTTTTATATAATTTTAATATAATAAAATATTACAATCAATAAATAATAAGATATGAAAAATTATATGTTAATGAAAAAGAGTGCAGTGAAAAGTATGAAAGACTAAAATATATATTAGAATGGATATTTATTTTTCTTAATGTATGAATATCTCTAGCATCCTTCCATAGAAGTCATGATGATGATTGGGGCTGGAATTGCAATATGCGGTTGACAGAGGATATATTTGTAATGTTAAAAATTAGTTACTGTCTTCATAAATAATTTTTCATTAATAATAGTCAATAAATTTATAAAAAGAAAATAATTTTAAAAAAATATATTTTTTTCGGCCCCAGACAAAATCAGCCCAAATAGCTTTATCATATTTATTTAGGCTAATATATGGCAAGTTATTGCCAATAATTGTGTTTTATATTGGGTTGAATTTTATATACCAAAAATTGTGATTTCCAGAATTAGTAATAGATTTTGGGCGGAAAAACTTCAAAGTTACTAATTTCAGTGGATTTTGTTATTATATTAAGTATAGATAGTTGTTTCCAAATTCTAACCATAAGACCTCCAAATATGACGACATTGAAGTTGGAGAAGAATGCAGTTTTGGGTCACCCAGCCCATTACACGGCCCATGCGATATGAGTCGAGTCTTACATGCGTTTTTTCCTAATTTTTTGAGGATTTTCACCCTTCAACTCATATCTTAATTCCCCAACTATAAAGGGGGGCCTAAAGATAAATTTTTATACATCTCATGTCATAATTTGGAGTGTCAAGCAAGGGATTCAAGGAAGAGTTCAAGAATTCAAGAGCAAGAAACATTCAGTTATATCTTTTTAATTGTTTTGTTCTTAGCTACTTATGATATTTTTGAGGATTCATTTTTTACTACCGAGAGATTTATTATTAAACTCTGATACTCAAAACTACACAGCTTAAAATACAATGGTTCCTGAAGAAAAACACCTTTCTGGAGAAAAATCAATATTTCCTCAATATATAAACACCTTCCTGGAGAAAAATCAATTGAACTTCATTACCGAGCCCAGAATATGAATACGTATCAATCACAATCTTTGAAAATTATAATATGATATACTGCCTTGAGTTTTGAGTTGGAAAGGTTATGTTGCGAGATTCGTGTAAATCAATTGTAACTTATTACCAAATTTAAATGCAATTCCGGAATTAAATGGTTTGAATGTTTTAACATATATAAGGTAATATCAATTAATGCAGCCAATTATACCATATATAAGGCTTAACCAATTAATGCAGCTAATATTGAAGTTTACCAGAATTAGTAATGTTGTTTTGGACGGGAAAATGTTGATATTACTATTCTTGGCGGATTTTGTTATATTATATAGTATAGATTAATTATCGGCGGTAGAAAAATAATCAGACCAATTTCAATATTATAGGATTAAATTAACAGTAAATTAATGTTTGACCCAAATCAAATAACGCACAACATGAAAATTAACATTTCTAACCAAATATCATCCCAAATTCAAATAACATTTATAACCAAATATACTTTAATTTCATTATCATCCTGTACTAAAAACTTCGATTACCTTCGATTAATTTATACCTAGACATGACACTTTCATTGAATGCCTATTTTTATTACGACTTCTCATCCTCTAATCACGTCACAACCTTACTCACTCTATTACTATAAGTGAAAATTCAGGTGGTTCGATCGAACCCAAACCATCAAGCCAACACTATATCTGAGGCTGACTCGGAATTTTGTCGGGCCAAAAAATATCGAGTTAGTATAGTCTATCATCCTTAAATATATTAAAAACTTCCGTGCCAATCCGTGACCCAATGGACTTTTAGTCCATTAGTTCGTTTCCAATTATACTTCGAGTCAACATTCTCATAGTCTAACTTATCTAAAATATCGAGAAGGATGAAGATGTTTATTGGGCCGAGTCATCTATCTAATGCGTAACTAACAACTAATAACTTAGGACTGGATAATCATTTACGGCTCGATAAATTGGGCTACAATTTGTTAGATTGGGCCAACTGAAATCAGTTATATCCAGCCCAATATGTCATGGACTGGCCTGGCCCAATTGATAATAGTTCAAGCTATAACTAGTGGACTATGTAATACGAAAAATAATTTTCTAGCCCAAAAGAAGTTTCTAATTTAAAACTCTTTTCACATGTAGCAACCCACTAAACTATCAACGTTTATTAATTTTTTCTTTTTGACACCAATACATATAAATTATATAGGTTTTGTAGATAAACTACCAAACTTATTTTCCGACAATTTTTCGTTAAAATTTGACACGTGACTAGCTCGTGATAAAGTTTTAAGGATTCCTTTTTATCCAAACAATTTTTTTAATAGGTCAAAAGTGTAATTTCATTCGCACCTTTTTTTCCTTTAACAATTCATTTAAATCAACCATTCTCTTTCTCAATATCAAGAACTTAAATTGATGAACAACTCCTCTACCAACTAAAAATGATGTTTGGACAAGAAACACCCCTAAAAGTGTGTCACGCACAAATCGCATGCAGAATTATGATGAAAAATGATTGAAAAATAAGTTTAGTGGTTTATCTGTCAAACTCGTATAGTTTATATATATTGGTGTCAATAATTTTTTTTTGTAATTTATATGCAAAAATGTTGATAATTTTATGGAGTTACTGTAATTAACTCTAAACAATTATTTAAACATGCACTAAAATTTTGATAATAGTAAAACATCAGAATTAAATTGTATATTTTGTCTTATGTCATACAAGATATTCAAATATGTTGTGCTTTCACAAAGTTAACCAACCTTACCTCAGCGGTGCAAAAAACGAACTAAATCGAGCTGAATAACACAAGATTTGAATATAGCTTGTTTGGTTTTTAATGGGCTCCATTTTAGCTTGAACTTTTATAGCTATATTTGAGCTCGATTTATTTTAAAAATACTAGTTCGGAAATAAACCGAGCTCAACTCGTTGGAAGCTCGATAACATATTCAATGAGTATATTTCGAGCTTGAGTTTGTTATACATGTAGTTGAGTTTGAACTTGAAATTTAAATTAAAAGCTCGTTAAACTCATTATATGACAACATTTATATGTCTAGCAACAATCACATGAACGTATATTTTACATTTTGTTTGAGTAAATACACATTTTACATTTAAAAATGAGAAAGAACATCAATAAGTATAAGCTATTTCACATTAATACTAAAACTAGCAAAATGAATTAAATTATAAAATTTAAATATTATATATAGTTCGACATGACTTACGAGCAACGTACGTGTGCTTAGGGTGGTTGCAATGGGAGAAGCAAGTTGGTGTTGAAGTTGGCTTTTCCAACTTCAACATTGATGTAGAAGTTCAGGTTTAACAAAATTGTTGAAGCTGGGTTCTGTATGTAGAAGCTGGGTTAGGAGAAAATGGGGAAGAAAAAAGAGAGTGGACAAAAATGGCGGTGGTGAACACGCCCAATCCCACGGCGCGTGCGGAACACACGCGCGTGGGTTGGGCTCCAAAGTTGCGTGAATTCAGGAGATGGTGGGGACAGACATTTATTGCCTTTGCAATTATTTATTTATGGGTCACTTTTTGAGTCTTAATTTTGAGGAGATTCAACGTTTTGTTTCTTTTTCTTTGCAATTATTTATTTTTCTTTTTTTGAGTCTTAAAAATTTACATGCATTTTTTATTTAATGTCATTTAATGTTACATTATATTGTTTGCATATTTTTCAAATTTGTTATATAAGAGGAAAATTTTATGAATATAGCTGTTGAATTTTGTCAACGAATAAAAAGAAAAATATTATATTACAATTGAGTGTTTTATGCAACGGTTAGAAAAATAAAATTAAAAAAAGAGTTGTGAAATTATAAATTAAGTTAATGGTGTATATAAAATGAAAATAAAATTAGAATATGAAATATAATATAAATGATGTGTAAATTAGTGGGACCCATGCTGAAGTTGTTTTTCAAGGTTCATTGTTGTAGAGATGGGGTAGTAGAAGTTGATAATTTTTAACTTTTGAGGTGGCGCTGAGGTGGCGAAGTTGAACCTATTTTTATAGAAGCATTGTTGCAACCACCCTTAGGGCCTGTTTGTTTATGAATTGACACAGCCGTTCAGGATTTAGCATAGTTCACATGTGTTTGGTTCTAGGTTGTGCCCAACTCTAAAATCCCCCAATAAATTATTTTAAACACCAAACAACAAAACATCAAACATCAATTCACTAACTACCTCTTACACACATCATCAATCAAACTCAATTTCCAATACAACTTTAATCAATTACCAATCATTTACTAACTACCTCTTATACACATTATCAATCAAACCCAATTATCAATACAACTTTAATCAATAATCAATCATTCGCTAACTACCTCTTACACATATCAAATCACCTTTACCACATTTTATATTATAATCACCCCACAACCCAATCTCCAACCAACATAAACAAACACTCACTTATTTACCCCAACTTCATATTTCACTTTATTCCTCACAGTCTACAATACTCCAACCACTTACAGCCATAAACAAACAGAGCCTTAGTACTCACGAGCTTATGTACGAAATACTACAAAATAAGCTCGAATTCGCCGAACAAACTAATAAACTCGTAATTACACTCAAGCTCGACTCGCTTTGATTAATTATAAATAAAAAAAAAGGGCCAAAAATAAACCCTTTATCCGCGCCTCTTGAAAACAGCTCACTCTATTTCCATCTTTTGCTGCCATGGCCAACTTCTCTAATGTTACTGTTATCAACATCAGCCATTGAAGAACAACGGAGAAGGTTTGAAGTTGCAGAGATGATAACTGAGCTATTATGAGAATCTCAATCAAATCTGACAGACCACAGAATTTCTTCAGGTACTGCAAGCATCTTGCATCGTTCTCTCCCAAAACCCTAAGCCCCAAACCTCCTCCGCCTTCAAATTCTGCAATTACATTCCATTCATCACCTGTGTCATCTTTTTTGTTCTCTTCTGAATCATATCCTCTTCGCAGACGGCCATTTATAAGCATTTCATCTTTAAGCTGGCCTTCAGCTCTCCATTTCGGGTTATATTCCTCAATCTGCTGTTGTAATCCATGTTCTTCTATCACGAACCGTGTTTTGATTCACTTTCCGAGCTTGTTTTCAGCAAATTTGTTGATGCGCAACTCTTACAATCAATTTTCGAATTCTGGCTTGCTTAGGTGTTACACTATATCATCCTCGAATAGTACGGTTAAAGTTTATTCTGAACAACATAAGCTAGAGGAGGAGTTTGTTTGTAAAATTGTTGATATTCTCCGAAACAATGAGAAGGATCTCGAGTCTAAGTTAAATGTGCTGCATTTGAGACTGTCGTTGCGCTTAATTACGAAGGTTTTTGAGGTTTTGAACTTCCGGAGGATGTCTGGATTAAGGTTCTTCGAGTGGATTCGAAGTAAGAATCCTCAGCTATATAGGAATGCACATGTTTGTAGTTTGATTGTTGATAACCTTGGAAGATTGGATGATTATGCTACCATGTCTACATTGTTTAAGAAGTTCACATCTGAAATGATTTGTCTCAGTTATGTAGCCTTCAGATTTTTATCCGTTGTGGATTGTACGGATTCTTTCCTGAAAGAATCCACGAAAAGAGTGGTGGATTTGATTAATGAAGCTGAGGGATCATATTGTAGTTCTGGTGTTTATGCATTGATTGAGATGTTCTGTAAATTGCACATGTTTGAAATGGCTAGGTATGTCATTAGAGTTACAGAGAGAAAAATTCCGTATTATTGCCTTTTGATTCGTGAAAATTGCAAGAGTGGCCTTATAGAAGATTCATGTAATATAATCAAAGAAATGAGAGAGGCCAGTTGTGCCCCTAATACCAAGGTTTATAACTACGTTCTTGGCAGCTTATGGAAGAACGGTAGGATGAACGAGGCTACTCCACTTCTTGATGAAATGAAAGAAAATGGTGTCCCTTTTGATGCAATAACATTTGAAATTCTTATCACTTATGCGTGTAGTGTCGGCGATATGGATGCTGTACGCTATCTGCTTGATCATATGCTGTCTCAAGGACTTGAACCTCGACTATCAAGCCATGCTTGCATTATCAAGAGTTTGTTTGCTGAAGAAAAGTATGAGGAAGCATATCAACATGTTCTTGATTCAAGTGCCGTTTTTAAGACCTCTACCAATGTGATGTACAGCTTATTGGCAAAACTTTATCAGAAGAAAGGTGATATGATGAGTGCTCAGAATATTCTTGTCGAAATGATGGATAAGAATTTGAAGCCTGATTTCCGCATTTACATTAAAATCGTGAACCTACTTAGGAGAACTGGGAAGGCGAATCTGGCAAGGGATTTAGAAATCAGGCACTCCAAATTTGTAATCAAGTCTCGTGCAGGACTTTCATGATCTATTGGAGGATCATATGGGCTCTATTATTAGGTTTTCAATTATGTTTCTAGTTAGCATTACGTTTTGATCATGTTAAAATAGAATAGCGGGATTTTGAGTCTTTATCCCACATCACAATTTTGAAGAAATGAGAATGATTCACAAGCAAAAATTCAATATTAAACCCATATTTTACTTCTTTATCCTTTGTTTTTTTTCCTTGCTATTCACTGAACTTGTTAAAAGCTGTTAATTAGAAGTTAGAATATTATTTTATCTTACAGAATATATGTTTCCTTTTCTATGTTTCTACTGAACATTGGCGTATAAATATTCTGAAAAATTGCTGGATCGTTGCTCCCCCCCCCCCTCCAACCCCTTCTCTCTTTTGATTGAAAAACATTGTAGATATGTACTTATTCCTCAGAATTGCCTTAGTTTTCAGTTATAATCTGTCCGTGACAGTGTTTTACTTTTGATAATTTGTGCTTAAAATAGGTGGTTTTGTCTTTCTGGTTGAGCATGAGATTTTCGGCATGAAGGATCTGGTGTTTGCATATATCTTTTCTTTCTTTAGTTCTTTTTCATACTGTCTGATGATTGGACAAAATATCCGCATTTCAGTTTGCTGTTACAAATAATCTTTTTAGCTGCATCTAGTTATGACAAGTTCATATATGACAGAAAACTAAAATATAGAGAAATATTCATGATAAAAAGAGAACAAAAAATTTGAATGTTATATGCTTCTTTAGACGTCCAAGATCTAGGCGAAATTCCTGTTGAACATTGTAATACTCGTTCCATATCCTTTTGCCTGCTTGATTCTTTACTCTAAAACAAGCTACATTAGTGTCCTTTTGGAGATACTATTGTACTGCAGAGCTCTCTCACGTAGTTGGAACTAGAAACTAAATTTTGGATTGTCATGGAATGCTTCATCATCTTGTTTTCATCATTTCCTTGTTTGAGCTTAACTGTTAATACTTATCCGTACAACTTCAATAAATTGTTAATTGTTAATCTTTTCCTTGTATGTTGTAGGACTTTGCCCATGTTTATGAGTTAAAAACCCGTGGCTTAGTTATTACTTGAATCTTTAAACCAGTAGCCAGATGCCGTATATCATTGGTGCCGAATAACAAGAGTAAATGCTACCACATAGGTTAACAACACCCTTCCAGCAGTTGCACCTGGATCATGAGTTGAGGTAACTAAATGCTTCCAAATGATAGTTATTTGCTTCTTGCATTCATCTTCTATTTTTCTTGGTTGTTTTTTCATTTTCCGGTGGTGATTTATTTAGTTGACTAAGTCAATTCAACTTAGCATGTGTCTATAAAACGATGTTGCTGTCATTTTTCCATTTGGCCCGAATGCTTTCTATATTGACTGCATCGTGAATTGAGCGTATCATTTGAAATATCAATATTGCAATTTGGGATGTCATCGAGAGGGTGTGAAATTATTTGGGTTATTCTTGTACCTGTTCTACCTTCATTTAGTTAGAGATGAAAATAGTCATACAACGGTGCTGCAAATACAGATAAAAAATAATTGAACTTCTAACTATTATATTTGTATTTTAGGAGAGCGGCAATTGCAGTTCTATATTAACAGCAGTGTTTCGTGTTCAAAACCGTATTATTATTACTTTTGCTTCAGATGATTCTACTTCCCTTTCCAGATTGAGTTAATATAATATGTTAAAACGTTGCTTGGTTTATCGTTATCAGAAACCATATGGTAATTCAAATTACTAGAATTTGCTACCATCGTGCTCTTAGAAGATGAAAAAGTAGTACATCTAGATACTGTGTGATTTAAAAAACTTCATGAACTACTTATAAACATATATTAAAAAAGAAGTTTTTGAACAATAAGAAAAGAAAACCAAATAAACAAGCTTTTGAGCAGTATCTATTGCATTCCATGTACTACAAACAACTTATTCAGATGAAAATACAGAAATTTAACAATCATACTCTCTTTCAATTCGAATTGTGATTAAAAGAGAGCTGCAAAGAAATGTAATACATATTAGCTCTAAAATGACATGAATATGGCCTTAAAAACTTGCCATTGTCACAAATAAGAGGGCCTAAACATTACATTGATATGTTACCTTTCAATATGAATCTTTCTATGCAGAACCATGCTCTGTAAAAATCTCCAAGCTTGTCCCGAAAATGAGAGGTTTCTCCGTCCCAAAATACCATTCTTAGCTAGAAGTGTGAAGTTAGATTGTAATGAGAAGGTAGGCAGCCAATACATATGTGTGTGTGTGTGTGTGTTTATATCTCAGTCCCAAATGGGATAATTTTCCATTCCATCCCATTCCTCCGTTTCATAATCTCCCTTATACACAGATTCTCCCACCATCGACGTACCTGCGATCTCCATCCACATTTTAGGTGAGCCAAGAGGCGCCTCATATAAGGCTTGAATATCACTCTGTGATAACACCACTCTTCCCAGAACAACACCCCCTTCTGGACCGGCGTTCACGTCTCCAGACGGTGCCCCAACCATTTGCATTGCGGCCCGTTGGGCTGCCCCACGAACATCATCTGGATTAGCACTAGCTGGCTTGGGAAGGCTCTCCACCAATTCCGGAAAGTTGACAGGGGCTTCTGAGCCTTTTAGATACCTTGCAGCAACATCATAGGCAGCAGCTGCCATTTCAGGTTTGACGAAACTTCCCAACCAAATACGTGTCTTTTTGCCTGGTTCACGGATTTCCGACACCCATTTCCCCCATTTTCGTTTCCTTACTCCGATGTATGATGTCGTGGCTCGTTCGTCCGAATCCTGTTTTCTCATATTATGCATTTTTTTTGTGAGTTTTCAAGCTGAAATTTTGAAACTGATTTGCTAGTATTTGTAGAGGGGAAAAGTCTGCATGATAAATAAAAAGTTTTGAAGGGAGTTTCCTCGTAGTTGCATGAAAGTGGATATATATATATGTGTATATATATATGTACGTGTGTGTGATTGCAAGAGCTGTAATAGCACGACACTTGTTCTTGTCCAAATTGTATGAATTAGTTAACGTCATAGGTATCTTTGAATATCCCATATCAACATCATCTGATAAATTTATTAACTTTTCAGAAGAATTCTTTGTTTTTCAATTGTTTTACAGGCCTACTGTTCCTGAGTTGAAACCTTATCCGGGTAAAGTAATATGACTATTAAATTCCAGGGCTTGGCATGGTCCCACGTAAGTGAATCGAAACAACTCGCAAATCGCTGTGATCAATTCGCAAAAAGATTGAAATCAACTCGAGCTACTGGAGTAGATGTCGAATTGGAGTTCGAGCTCGTTGATGCTTGACTCAACAGGCTAACGAGCTTAATCATAGATATATATATATATATTTAATTTACCATTTATAGTTAACATAATCATAAATATATTTTTTAATTTTAAATTAAAGAAGGTGAAACTCTAAGGTCCCCATTAGAAGTTTTTTGTAGTTTAATTAACGTTTGCAATTTTAATGTATTATTTTTATTTTATTTTGTATCAATCGAGCCGAGCTGAGTCGATTTCGAGTTCAATGAGTTCTACAGAGCCGATCTCAAGGTTGAAAAAACTGAAATCTGTCATGCTCAAGTCTGTTAGTACTTGGCTTGATTCGAATCGTTTATATCCCTAATTCTAGGCATGAAGCGTGCTCAATATGTGAAGGAGAGACTTTAGCTACCTAGTGAGGTTCGACCCTAAAACCTATTGGTAATAGGAATAGCAACTCACTAGATGTTTAAAGTAATTTTCTTTTCAATTTTATCGTTGTGCGACAATTCACATGTGGAGTTTGTAATACTTGAACAATGTGGTTGTAGTTTATTTACACTTGAGATGATGGATTTGAATCTTTTAGGGTATGTTTGCTTAATGTTTTCCTCATTAAATTTAGAGGACTAAATCTCAATGAAGCACACACATTAACTTCTTCAGTCAGATTTGACTCAACATTTTTCAACCTTAAGCAAACACATTCTTAGAGTAGTTCACCGTAAATTTATGGGACCCACACTTCATGTGGGTCCCATATTGAAAATAAAGTGTGTCGATTTCTTTAAAAGATTTACGATAAATGACTCTAGAGGATCTAAATCTGAAGTGGATATTTAGTTTCCCATTTTGCCTCCAAAGAAACTTCAAAGTCTGATTCTCTATGTTGGAGTCAACCATAATGTTTGAACTTGCAATTGTGCTTCTATTATAGTAACTAGTGTTTGGAATTTTTTTCTATATTTTACTCGAACTACTAGAACGAGACGTTGATTTTTTAAGCATGTCTTTTATTTGGAATAATAATTTTTTTCAAACAATACTCTTGTTATGAGACGGAATATTATTATTGTTAAGCTTTATGAGTTAGAATGAGCTTTTAAAGCCTATATTAACATGGTTATTTTAACTGAAATAGATGGTGGAAATGATTTATAAAAAACTAGAAGGATTAAACGAGTGGAAAATTTAATTTGGCCCATAATAGAGACGTTTTAATTTAATTATCAATTATCAATTAATTAGTTCCAGAAAGACATGACTAACAGCTGTATGTAACTATACATCATCATTGTCTGTTTAATTGTCATCATGATCCTATAATTCATTTTTCTTTTTTTTTTTTTAATTTTTTTTTACATTTACGATTTACCCCTTAGGTTTTATTATTTTATCAAGTCGACTCTCATTTTTTTTAATTTTTATTGAATTTTTTATAAAAAAATTGTACTTGGATTCTTCTGGTTAATAGTTTAATAGAGTTTGAATGAAAATAGGATTGAAGTAGTTTGAGCTTGAATTGGACCATATCGGTAAGGAATTGACAGACTAATCCTCCCGAGAGTATATTTTACTGGAATTAACGAACCTTATCGGTGTTTTAAAAGGCGTTAATCGGACGGCAACTAGGATCTAACACTTAATTGGAGTCTAATTGAGGTTAATCGGGTCTAAGCGAGGATAGACGTAGGAGTGATAAATGGACACATATATTAAGAAAAATTATTTTTGATTTATTTGGCTTTTCAAACCTATATTTTTGCTTCATTTGATAAATAAAAGTGTATTTGTGATAGAATTCGTGTGATTTGTTTCTTTATAAGATAGTGTGTAAATTGTTTGAGATGGATCGAAACGAAAAATGTTCAAGTTCATTTGAAATGGAAGGAGTATTTTCTAACCCGACAAGATTGCCGGTCAATAATTTTTCTTTTTATAAGTTATGATTTTATCAGTAATTATTCAAACATTATGCTAAACTTCTGAAAATTATTAAAAATTATAATCAAATCATATATTTTGTCTTATACCATGATAATACTGAAATATATTGTAATTTAACAAAAACCAAATCACCTCGCAACCTTCAGTATACGTATTGAATCAAATTCAGTAGTAGGGGGCTCGAGTTCTGCTAGAGGTTGTTCTATTATGCTTGAGTTTGATTCGTCTTATAAATGTTAGAGCTCACGAATAATTTTAGTATAATTCTTTGAAAGTCCAACAACATGTTAAACGATCATAGTTCGACCTTGCGTTTGACATGCATGCAACTGAACACGAGATCAAGATTGAGAGCTCCTCAAATTATTACACATTATTACTAAATTTTAATATACTTGTGAAACAGAGTTTACAAGTTTGTGTTTACGAGCAAACGCTAGAGCTTACGAACCACATATTTATAGATTCAGGCCCCGCTTGGTTGGGAGGCTTAGGGGTAAGGAATGAAAATGAATAATTTAATCATTATCCCCTTCTATTAACAATTCTCCCATTTTATTCCATAATATGATTTACTCCTCTTACATACCCATTACAATTGCGATGATTTGCAATCATGCGGGTCCTCAAATTCAGCTCAATACTTTCTCGTTTTAAAATAAATTTATAATAGACTCGAACTCGATTCGTTTAGACCGCAGATGAATGTTTTTTCGATCCGTTATTCGAATAGTTGAAAGGGAGGGAAAAAACGCTAAACCCGCTACTCTTAAAACAGCTCACGTTGTTTCCATGGCCAGCTTTTTCCAATTTACTGTCATCAAAATCTGCCATTGAAGAACAGAAGAGAAGGTTTGCAGTTGCAGAGATGACAATTGAGCTATTATGAGAATCTCAATCGAATCTAACAAACCACAAATCTCAATGTTTTTTGTCATTACAAAATGTAGTTACAAAAAAGGAGAGCAGTTACAAAAATACTTTTAGTAACTAAATATCTAAAAGTAGTTACTATAATGTAGTAACTTATAATAAAATGCAAAAAAGAATTTTGCAAATACTTTGTAGTTACTAATGTATTTGTAACTATTTCTTGCAATTGCTTTGTAATTACTAATATATTTGTAACTACAATTAGTTGCAAAAGAACTTGTCATATTGTAGCAAACTTGATTAAAATTGTACGAAATATTTTATGTAACTACTATTAGTTACAAAAGGGATTATTTTTAGTAACTGTTTTGTAGTTGCAAAAACTAGTGGCAAATGCCTCTTTTCTCGTAGTGAAAACCCTAAACCCCAAACTCCGCCTTCAAATTCTGTAATTACAATCTGTACATTATCACATTCATCATCTGTGCCATCGTTATGTTCTCTTCTTTGTTATATCTGCTTCGAAAACGATCAATCTTAAGCATGTTCACCATTCAATTTGCTTGTTTTCACCAAATTCATTGATTCACAGCTCTTACAATCTGTTTTCCATTAGATGTTATACTACGAGGTTGTTTGGCTGAGCTTATAAGCTCTTAAAAACATTTTATAAGATGTTTACGAGCTTTATAAGCTCTTGCAAAGTGTTTGACAAAATAAGATATTTAGGAGCTTATAAGACACAAAAATAAGCTCTAAGAACTTATAAGATCTAAAAAAAAAAAGTTGCTATGCCCCATCTTATTTCCATTTTATTTTCTAAGATCTTAATTATTACACTCAAAATTCAACGCAATTCACACACTTACACATACTACACACTATACACACACTACACACACTTCACACACTAATCAAAATGTGTATTTAATATTAACTTTAAATTAGACTCAAGTTTATAGCTAAATTACTATATTCAATTGCAAGTTTATAAGCTCCTTCATCAAAACACTTTGTTAACTTATAAGCTCCTTAAAAATTATATCTTATAAAATGTTAGAGCTTATAAGATGTTTAAAATAGTACGGCTAAAGTTTGTACGAAACAACATAAGCTAGGGGAGAGAAATGACTTTCCGCGGGAATGTGTTTTTTTGAAATTGTTCATTTTATTTGGAACAATGAAAAGGATGTGGAGTCTAGTTTGATTGTGCTGCATTCGAGATTGTCCTTATGCATAATTACAGAGGTTTTTGAGGTTCTTCGATTAGATTCAAAGTTTGCAAATCTGAACGGGACGAAAGAAGTAGATTGTATGTATTGTTTCCTTAAAGATTCCACTAAAAGCGTGCTGGATTTAATGAATGGAGTTGGGGGATCATGTCGTAGTTCTGGTTTGTGCATTGATTGAGATGTTCTGTAAATTGAACATGTTCGATATGGCTAGGTATGTTATCATGATTACAGAGAGCACAATTTTGTATTATTGCCTTTTGATTTGTGAAAATTGCAAAAGTGCAGATTCATATACTCTCTCCGTCCCGACTTAATTTTTCTACTTTGATCGGGCACAGAGATTAAGGAAAAACAGATTTTATGGAATTTTTAATTATTTTAAAGACGGAGATTGAAGGTGGAGATTATGAGAGAAATTTGTCATTTATGGGCTAGAAAGTTAAATTGGAACAAATAAAAAAAAAAAATAGAAAAGTTAGAGCAGGACAGTGGTAGTACGTCTTTTCCTTCTTTAGTTCATAAACCGAGTAAGTTAAACGTTGTTGTACGTGGTGGATGAGAACTTTTCTCTATAGAAACTGATTCCATCACTTGTTCTTCTATTGTTCTGAGGTTTAAGCACAGAGATGCATAGGGATACCCGATTTTGCGGGTACTTGGATCGGGTACCCGTCGGGTTGGGTCGAGTTTTTTTTTTTAGTTTATCTTTATGATAAATCATCTTTGTTTCTTTAAGATTGTTGAAGGAGGTGGAGACTTATGGTTAATTTTGTTAAAATAGGGTACCGATAAAACCCGACCCTACAAAAACCCGATCACAATCCGACTCGACCTTAACTCTTTACCCGATGCACTAAAATAACTCGACCCTATCAGGTAAAATCCGCGTGAGTCAGATCGGGTACCCAAAACCCGAAGCTAAATTCCCACCCCTAACTACATGTAATTATAAAAGTTCATATATGACATAAACTACTTCTTCCTTCCTCCCCCTGAAATAAGACACAATATAGAAAAATATTCATAATAATAAGGAGAACAAAAAATCTGTATGTTATATGCTTCTTTATCCGGGTAAAGTAAAATGACTTAAATTCCGGGGCTTGGCATGGTCTCACATAGGGAGGTAAGTGAACCGAAACAACTCGTAAATTACTGTGATCGATTCGTAAAAAGATCGAAATCAACTCGAGCTACTCAAGTAGATGTCGAATTGGAGTTGAGCTCGTTGATATTTGACTCAACAGGCTAACGAGCTTAATTGAGCTCATGTTAAATTACTGTGATCGATTCGTAAAAAGATCGAAATCAACTCGAGCTATTCGAGTAGATGTCGAATTGGAGTTTGAGCTCGTTGATATTTGACTCAACAGGCTAACGAGCTTAATTGAGCTCATGTTAAATTACTAATTAACCTTTTATAGTTAACATAATTATAAATATATTTTTTAATTTTAAATTAAACAAGGTAAAACTCTAAGGTCTCCATTAGCAGCTTTTTGTATTATAATTAACGTTTTTTTTAATTTTAAATTAAATAAGGTGAAACTCTAAGGCTCCCATTAGTAGCTTTTTGTAGTATAATTAACGTTTTCAATTTCAATGTATTTTTTATCTTTATTTTGTATCAATCGAGTCGAGCTAAGTCGATTTCAAGCTCAACGAGTTCTACCGGGCCGAGCTCAAGGTTGAAAAAAATGAATTCTATAAAGCTCAAGCTCGAGTCTGTTAGTACTTGACTTGACTCGACTCATTTATATCTCTAATTCTAAGCACGAAGCGTGCTCAATATGTGAAGGAGAGACTTTAGCTACCTAGTGAGGTTCGACCCTAAAACCTATTGGTAATAGGAATATCAACTCACTAGATTTTTAAAGTAATTTTCTTTTCAATTTTATGGGTGTGGGACAATTCACATGTGAAATTCGTAATACTTCAACAATATGGTTGTAGCTTATTTACGCTTGAGATGATGGATTTGAATCTATTAGGGTGTGTTTGCTTAAGGTTTTCCTCATTAGATTTGGGGAACCAAACCCCAATGAAACACACACATTAACTCTCACAGTCAGATTTAACTCAGTATTTCTCAGCCTTGAGCAAACACATTCTTAGAGTAGTTCATCGTAAATTTATGTGTGAGACTAATGCACTTCATGTGGATCCCATATTCAAATAAAGTGTGTCGATTTCTTAAAAAAAATTACGATAAATGAATCTAGAGGATCTAAATCTGAGGTGGATATCTAAATTTCGATTTTGCCTCTAAAGAAACTTCAAACTCTGATTCTCTATGTTGGAGTTAACCGTAATGTTTGAACTTGCAATTGTGCTTCTATTATAGTAACTAGTGTTGTACTTGTTTCATCTTTTTTTTGAACTACTAAAACGAGACGTTGATTTTTTAAGCATAATTTTCATTTGGAGCGATAACTTTTTTCAAACGGTACTCTTGTTATGAGACGGGAGATTATTATTGTTAAGCTTTATGAGTTAGAGATGAGTTTTTAAAGCCTATATTAAAATGGATATTTAACTCAAATATACTATGGAAATGATTTATAAAAATCCTAGAAGGATTAAACGAGTGGAAATTTTAATTTAGCCCATAATAGAGACGTTTTATTTTAATTATCAATTATCAATTAATTAGTTCCAGAAAGACATGACTAACAGCTGTATGTAACTACACAGTACACATCATCATTGCCTGTTTAATTGTCAGTCATGATCCTATAATTCATTTTATTTTTTATTTACTTTATTTTATTTTTACATTTACGATTTACCCCCTCGGTTTTATTATCTGATCAAGTCTAATCTCATTTTTTTAAAAAAAAAAATTGTACTTGGGTTCTTCTGATTAATACTTCCTCCATCCCGCTTAAGTTTCATACTTTAATCGGGACGGAGATTAATAAAAAATAGATTTTGTGGAATCTTTGGTTTTTTTAAATGTGAGGATTGAAGGTGGAGATTTTGAGGGTAAAGATTGTAAGAAAAATTTGTCATTTATGAATTGGAAAGTTAAGTTGGGACAAATCGAAAAGGAAAATAGGAAAGTTAGAATTGGACGGAGGTAGTAGTTAATAGAGTTTGAACGAAAATGGGTCGGATTTAAATAGTTTGAGCTTGAATTTGGACTAAACCGGTAAGGAATTGATAGATTAATCCTCCTGAGAGTATATTTTACCAGAAGTAACGAACATTATCAGTATCTTAAAAGTCGCTAGGCGCTAGTTGAACACAATTATGATCTAGCACTTAATTGGAGTTTAATCGAGGTTAACGAGTCTAAGCGGGGATAGACGTAGGGGTGGCAATTCCTGACCCATCCGTCTGACCCGACACCCGACCTAACACGACACAAATTTACCGAATGAAATCTGCAACTAACCCAACACGAATCAATTAACTCGATTGTAATTCGGATCGACTCGAAATTTCGAAAACAATATTTTTTCTTAAAATGTAAAAGCTATACGTTTTAAATCATTTTTAATATATACCTTGAATCGATCCGAAATCGAACATGAATCTGACCCGACAATCCAAATTAACACTTCTAATTAGATAGGGAGGAATTAAGGAGAAAATAGACGGCCAATGATCGTCCAGCATCTAAACGGGTAGGTGAATAGTTCAAAATATATCAAATCACTTTTATCCGGCTCAATATACCGAGGATTTATAGACTGGCCCAATTGATAGTAGCTCAAAATATATCAAGTGGGCTAGGTAATACGCAAAACTTCCTCCGTCCTAAATGAATTTGCACTGATAAATGAATATATATATTAAGAAAAGTTTTTTTAGGTTTATTTGATTTTTCAAACCTATATTTTGGCTTCATTTTATAAACAAAAGTGAATTTTAGAGTAGAATTTCGTGTGATGTGTTTCTTTATAAGAAAATGTATAAATTGTTTGGAACAGATCAAAACGAAAACTGTTCAAATTCATTTGGATGGAAAGAGTATTTTCTAACCCCGACAAAATTCCCAATCAATAATTTTTCTTTTTATAAGTTATGATTTTATCAGTAATTATTCAAACATTATGCTAAATTTCTGAAAATTGTTAAAAATTATAATCAAATCATATATTTTGTCTTATACCATGACAATACTGAAATATATTGTAATTTAACAAAAACCAAATCACCTCGCAACCTTCAGTATACGTATTCAATCAAATCCAATAGTACAGGGTTCGAGTTCGACTAGAGACTATTATATTATATTTGAGTTTGATTCGTCTTATAAATGTTGAGCTCACAAATAATTTTAGTATAATTCGTCGAAAGTCTAACAACATGTTAAATGACGATCAAGTTCGATCTTGCGTTTCACATGCATGCAACTGAACAGAAGATCGCGATTGAGAGCTCGTCAAATTATTACACATTAATACTAAATTTTAATATGATTGTGAGACAGAGTTTACAAGTTTGTGTTTACGAACAAACTCTAGAGTTTGCGAACCACGTATTTATAGATTTAGAGTCAGCTCAATATTTTTTTGTTTTAAAATAAATATATAATAGACTCGAACTCGACTCGTTTAGACAACGTATGAATGTTTTTTCGGTCCATTATTCGAATAGTTCAAAGGGAGGGAAAAAACGCTTAACCCGCCACTCTTTAAAACAGCTCACGTTGTTTCCATGGCCAGCTTTTTTCATTTTACTGTTATCAAAATCTGCCATTGAAGAACAGAAGAGAAGGTTTGCAGCTGCAGAGATGACAATTGAGCTATTATGAGAATCTCAATCGAATCTAACAAACCACAAATTTCTTCAGGTACTGCACTCATTTTCTTATCATTTTCTCCCAAAACCCTAAACCCCAAACTCTGCCTTCAAATTCTGTAATTACAATCTGTACATTATCACATTCATCATCTGTGCCATCGTTATGTTCTCTTCTTTGTTATATCTGCTTCGAAAGCGGTCAATCTTAAGCATTTCATCTGTCCGGTCAATCTTAAGCATGTTCACCGTTCAATTTGCTTGTTTTCACCAAATTCATTGATTCACAGCTCTTACAATCTGTTTTCCAATAGATGTTACACTATATCATCCTCCAATAGTACGGCTAAAGTTTGTTCGAAACAACATAAGCTAGAGGAGAGAAATGACTTTCCGCGGGAATTTGTTTTTTGAAATTGTTCATATTATTTGGAACAATGAAAAGGATATGGAGTCTAGTTTGATTGTGCTGCATTCGAGATTGTGCTTAATTACAGAGGTTTTTGAGGTTTTGAATTGTCGGAGGATATCTGGATTGAGGTTCTTCGATTGGATTTGAAGTAAGAATCCTCACCTCCACAGGAATGCACATGTTTGTAGTTTGATTGTCGATCACCTTGGAAGATTGGATGATTATGCAAACATGTCTACATTGTCTAAGAATGGAGCATTCAGATTTTCATTTGTAGTAGATTGTATGTATTGTTTCCTTAAAGATTCCACTAAAAGAGTGCTGGATTTAATGAATGGAGTTGTGAGTGTTTATTATTGTTTGTGCTTAACATAGATGGTTTTAACTTCTGATTGAGGCTAAAATTTTTGGCATGAAGTATCTGGTGTTTATATATATATTTTTTTCTTCTTTAGTTCATATACTGGGTAAGTTAAACTTTGTCGTTAGTTGTGGATGAGAATTTTTCTCTATAGAAACTGATTCTATCACTTGTTCTTCTATTGTTCTGAGGTTTAAGCACAGAGATGCCTAGTGGTGCTTTGATTTCGGACATGATATCTGCATTTTTTTATTTTTCAGCTTGGCTCTCTGATCTTGTCAACTACATGTAATGATAAAAGTTCATATATGACATAAACTACTTCTTCCTCCCCCTGAAATAAAAGACATGCAATATAGAAAAATATTCATAATAAAAAGGAGAACAAAAAATCTGTATGTTATATGCTTCTTTAGACATCCTAGGTCTAGGTGAAATTCCTGTCAAACATTGTTATAATCGTTCGATATCTTTTTGCCTTGTTAATGAAGACTCCTTCATCAGTCTTGTTTTCATTGTTTCCTTGTTTGTGCTCAATTGTTAATACTTATCCATATTCTTTAACAAATTGCTAATTGTTAATCTTCTCTATTTGTATTGTAGGCCTGTGCCCATGTTTATGAGTTAAAAACTGTGGCTTAGTTTTTATTTACAGTAGCCAGGTGCCGTATATCGATTTGTGGTCCCATGACAAGAGCAAATGCTACCACATATGTTAACAATACTCTTCCAGCAATTGCATCAGGAAAAGGAATTGAGGTGACTAAATGCTTCCAAGTGATGGTTTTTTGCTTCTAGCATTTTGTCTGCTGTTTTTTTTGGTTCCTTTTTCATTTATTTATTTATTTAAGATATAAAAGTCTATTTCCGGTTAGTCGACTAAGATAATTTCACCTTTAACATGTGCCTATAAAACATGTTGATATCATTCTTCCTTTCTGCCAACCCAATGCTCCATAAAAACATGTTGATATCATTCTTCCTTTCTGCCAACCCAATTGATTGCACTATTTGAAATATCAATATTGCAATTTGGGATATCATCAAGAGAGTGTAAAATCATTCGGGATTACCTGTTCTAGCTTCAATTAGTTGAAGATGAAAATAATCAACAGTTTGCTGCAAATACAGATAAAATGATAAATTAAACTTCTAACTCAGGAATTGCAGTATTATATTCACAGTTGTGTTCAAAACCGTAGTATGGCTTCAGATGCCTTTCTGGGTTGAGTTCTTTCGAGTGCTTGGGTTTACTTTATGAGATACCGAATGGTGATTCAAATTACTAACCGTTGTGCTCTTAGAAGACGCAAAAGTAGTACATCTAGATACCGTAATGTGCAGTAGTTATACGAGTCTGTGATTTAATAAACTTCATGAGCTACTTATAGACAAATATAGAAACAAGAATAGAAAAGTAAAAACAAATAAACAACCTTTGGTTGAGTATCTATTGCATTTTATAAATAACTTATACAAATAAAAATAGCTGAAAAGTGACAATCATACTCTCTTACAATTTGCATTGTGCTTAAAAGAGAGCTACAAAGAAATGTAATACATATTAGCTCTAAAAATGATATGACATACGAGAAATCCTTGTTAGAATTTGGCCTTAAAACTTGCCATTGGCACAAATAATGAAGGGCCATAACATTTGTTACCCTTCAATATGAATCTTTCGCAGAACCATGCTCTGTAAAAATCTCCAAGCTTGTCCTGAAAAGAGAGGTTTCTCTGTTCGTAGCTAGAAATGAGAAGTTAGCTAGTGATAGATGGTAGTACCCAGTATAAATATATATATGTGTGTGTGCGCGCGCACGTTTATGTCTCAATCCCAAATGGGATAAGTTTCCATTTCATCCCATTCCTCCATTTCATAATCTCCCTGACCAACATATTCTCCTGCCATTGATGTACCTGCCAGATCCTCCATCCACATTTTAGGCGAGTCCAGTGGCGCTTCATGTAAGGCTTGAATATCACTCTGTGATAGCTCCACTCTTCCCGGAACACCGCCCCCTTCTGTGCCAGCATTCACATCTCCAGACCGTCCCCCACCCATTTGCATTGCAGCCCGTTGAGCCGCCCCACGAACATCCTCTGGATCAGCACTAGCCGGCTTGGGAAGGCTCTCCACCAATTCCGGAAAGTTGATACGGGCTTCCGGGCCTTTCAGGTACCATGCAGCAACATCATAGGCAGCAGCTGCCATTTCAGGTGTGTCAAAACTTCCCAACCAAATACGTGTTTTTTTTCCCGGTTCACGGATTTCCGACACCCATCTCCCCCATTTTCGTCTCCTTACTCCGATATATCTTGGCATTGCGCATTCATTCGAATCATGTCTACTCATGCTATGCTTTCGTTTCTATTTTTTTGGTTTTGTTTTGATGCTGAAAATTTGAAATTGAGTAGCTAGTATTTGTAGAGGGAAGAGTGTGCATGATAAAAAAGGGGAAGGCAACAAATGTTGGTTGGTTGAGGGGAGCTTCCACGTAGTTGCATGAAAGTGGATATGTGTGTGTGAGTGTGTGTGTTTTTTGGAGATTTTGCTAGCAGCTGTAATAGCACGACACTTGTTCTTGTCCGAATTCTATGGATTAGTTACTGTCATAGGTATCTTTGAATACCCCGAATCGACATCTAATTAAATAATAACCTTTCACACAGAATAATTCTTGATTTTCAATCGATTTTCAGGCACAGTCTTAGGGCATCTCCAACGCATCCTCTATTATAGTGTGGATTTTGCACTAAATTTACAGTTTTTGTGTACACTATCTCCAACCCAACTCTATCCCACTAAATTTACAGTTTTATGTAACCATCTCCAACCCAACTCTATCCCACTAAATTTACAGTTTTGTGTAAACCATCTCCAACCCAACTCTATTCCACTAAAATTTACACAATAAGATTACTTACTTCTAATTTTATTTATAAATAATTATTTATGTTTTACATATTAAAAAAAAATCAACATATTTATTTTAGTTAAAAAAATTTAATAATTTCACACTTAAAGATAAAACATTGCATTCAACACCATAAAAATAAAAAATTACATAAAACATTAATATTAATAATTCTACATAACAAACAAATTTAGATGCTAGTATTGCCATGTTCGTCCCACAAATGGTCAACCAATGCCTCTCGCAAAGCAAAGTGAGCATTTCTATCCTTGATTTTTCTATGTCGAGCTAGGAAATCTTGAAAACGAGCATCTTCATCCCCAACCATGTCTACTTCTGGATGTGGTGCTTCCATAGAATCTCCAATCGGTGCGGCAATATTACGTTCATCTTCGATAATCATATTGTGCAAAATAATACAAGTGGTTAAGATATCGTGAAGATGTTGCTTTTTCCAATATCGCACCGGGCCTGCCACGATTGCAAATCGTGATTGTAAAACTCCAAATGCACGCTCGACATCCTTTCTGCAGGCCTCTTGCTTTGCTGCAAACAATCTTCTCTTTGGATCACTAGGGGCATGGATAGTTTGCACAATAGTGGACCATTTGGGGTAGATACCGTCAGCTAGATAGTATCCCTGATCGTATTCTTTTCCCCTAATAACATAACGAGCAGGAGGAGCAACCCCATTGGCGAGGTTGGCGAAAAGATGAGATGCTTCCAAGATATTGATATCGTTGTTCGAGCCGGGCAAACCAAAAAAGGCATGCCAAAACCAAAGATCGTAATCTGCCACTGCTTCAAGAATAATTGTTGGATGTCCACTACGACCAGAATATTGTCCTGCCCAACCAGTTGGACAATTTTTCCACCTCCAGTGCATACAATCGAGACTCCCCAACATTCCTGGAAAACCTCGTTTCTTCCCAATATAAAGCAGTCTCTCAATATCATTAGCATTGGGTGCTCTTAGATAACGCTCAGCAAATATCTCGATTACAGCTCGACAAAATCGCTTCAAGCTTTCAATTACTGTGGACTCGCCTATTTTGACATACTCATCAGTAGCATCAGCGGCTACACCATATGCCAATACTCGAAACACGGCAGTGATTTTTTGATATGGAGATAGTCCGAGCCTGCCAAGCCCATCCCTTTTTTGGGTAAAAAAAGGATCGTGATTTTCCACAGCTTCAAGTACACGTACAAAAAGATCTCTCGACATTCGAAACCGCCGACGAAACATCGATTCATTGAATCGTGGGTTCGCAGCAAAGTAGTCGTTGAATAGATTCCTATCGGCCTTCTCTCTCTCACGATTGATCACAATATGACCTGGAACGGATCCCCCGCGGCGAGGATTTTTTTGCCTCCGATTAAGTTGGTAACCAAGAAAAAGATTATTGGTGGATATCATATTGACTACTGCCTCTTGCTCCCTATCAATATCTTGAACCATGGTTTGATAAACTTCATCATCATCACCATCACTAAGTGAGGATAAAGAAGTAGAAGAAGATATGTGAGACGAACTTCCAATATTGAAAGCCATTACTAATATTGAAACAAGAAAGGTGGATTTTTTTTATATTAATGTAAGGAAGATTGGGGTGGTATGGGAACAACCATTCTGCTGTACTTCCTTTATAGATGGTCTATTGAGATTTTAAAAGGATGAGAAATCGCCAAAATATGATCTCCACCGTTAGATTGGATTACACAAGAGTCTCAACCGTACAATAATTATCCAGAATATGGTCTAAACCAATATGATAAGATAAATATTAAAAATTGTGCAGATTTTGGAAATTGCAGTATCTCTGCAAATAGATAGGAAAGCCTCTTGAAATATGTGCATGATTGGAAATGGCAATATATCTGCAAGAATCTTATCAAAATACTGTGCAGGCATAACTTTACGTTCTTTAACCGTTAGATTGGATTTCTTCAATTTATAAGCTGTAAGATCTCTGACCGAAATCTGGGCCGTTAGATTTTTCTTCTTTACACATGGTCCGTAGGATCTTATTTCACATTTTCTATAAATACAACATTTCTGGAATGATTATATACAAAACATTCACTTTTTCCTCTCTTGTTTCTAGATTTAGCAACATCTTTGAAATGAGTAGAACTCTTAATTACTCACATGACGAAGATTGTACTCTATGTGAAATATATCTTGATATTTCACAAAATCCTATCATCGGGATAAATCAGTCAAGCGACCAATTTTGGTCTCGCGTTGGGAATGCGTACAACAACAAATTCCCAGATCAGCAACGAACTATGAGGTCACTAGAGTCCCGTTGGAGGACTATCACGAAACACGTCAACAAAATGAGGGGTTGCATCCGACAAGTAGAGAATCGTAATCAGAGCGGTGCTTCAGACAAAGATATTGTGAGTACACTTGCTTCGATTTTTTCTTTGTCAATATTAACTATACTTGATTTACAATCTTGCTTTTCCTTTTTGTAGATGAAAGAAGCAAAGGCTCTTTTGAAGCAGGACACAGATAAGGAATTCAAGAAAGGTTTCAAGTTTGACCATGTTTGGGAAATTCTTAAAGGCTGTGAAAAATTAGCAAGAGAGGAAACAACTCCAAGCTCGCAAAGGAGGCGTTCGCATATTGCTTCCTCACAATCAGACTCGCCCGTCTCAGAGGGCTACATGTCTTCACAATCTGCATCTCACGGGATATCTTCATTCTCTCTTGATATAAATGAAGAAACTGGTGAAGCTGAACATATTGAGGCTACGTCATCTCAACGACCGATGGGGGTAAAGAAGGCAAAACTAAAGAATAAAGTAGATGATGAAAGCGCAAAATATTTTAATGCAATTGAAGAGAAAAATGAACGACTTGGTGAAATGCTAAAAAAAGGTAGTGGTGAAAGACAACAAATTTTACAAGTAGAAATGGCAAAAGCTCAAAATAGCTCAAAAAAATTGCACATGGCCGAACTTCGTGAAGAAAATAAATATATATTCGCAGATCTAAATAAGATTGAAGATCCAGCTCTACGTAATTTTGTTCGTAATGAACAAAAAAGGATAATGGAAAAACGGAACCAGCAAGAACACCAAGCATCTCAACCTAGTTCTGGATCTTTTGGACAATACTTTGATGGTCTCGGAGGAACGGATGGTGACTTGCCGCCGTTCTAAATTTTTTTTCTTCATGTTTGTCATATGTGTTTAATTTAAGCTTTCTGTATTTTGTTTTAATTTAAGCTTTCTGTATTTTATTTTAATTTAAGCTTTTAATTTTTTTCGATTTATGCAATTAGTATTTCCAACATTGTTTTCTTTCATATTGTTGTAATGAAGTCTTCCTTGTGTTAATTATCTTGCAATTTGATATAACTAGTAATTTATCTTATTATTGTTTCATTATTTTTAAATATGCAAGATTAATAAAAAAAATTAAACTAATTTTTTTGATAATTAAATTTAATTGAATTAGATAAATTATTAAATACAAATATAACATTTATGTAGTTAAAACTAAATTTAGGGGTATTTTGAGCATATAATGTATAAATACAGTTTTTGTGTGGATGAACAGTGTCCCCCTATTTATAGGGGGACACTGTTCATCCCCCAATTATAGAGGGACGTTTTAGAGTGTGGTTGGGGACCTAAACTCTAAAAGTCCCCCCAAAAATAGAGTTTTAGTGATGCATTGGAGATGGTCTTATGACTTGAGTTAAAACTTATGTTCTAAAAGTTCTCGTTTTGTTTCGACTAGACCTCACTTAGTTGCTAGACTGTTATTTTCCCCCGACTTCTTTCATCTAGACCCTCCTAGTCCCGTTTCTCTCCGCCTAAGCCCCGCCCAGTCACCTAGTGCCGGATTGTTATTTTTCCCTTGACTTCTCTCGTTTATAACCTCTCAAACCCCGTTTCATTCTTCGCTCCGTCTAAGCCCTGACTAGATGCCTATCGTCATTAGAATACTCGTTTCGCTCCACCTAAACCCCGACTAGGGGCCTATCGTCTTTAGAATATTGGTTGTAGCATCTTACTTAGTGAAACCTTATCCAGGTAAAACATGTTGCATATATGAAGGAGAGACTTTAGTCAGGATTCATGAAATCAATCGATAATAAGAGTAGCTCGCTAGGCTTATTACATAGTCTTCTTCAGTTCGATTTTTGATATGAGACAATTTACATGTGAAATTCTTAACACTGCAATAATGAGGTTGCATCTTCTATACACTTGAGGTGGATATTTGGTTCGTTTCTACCTCTAGGGTGTGTTTATTTATGATTTGCCCCAATTCATTGAGGGTGGCAATACATTTACACACATCACATTATTATTTTTTATCACATTTTACACTAAAAGCAAACTCCAACTCAATTCCCAACCAACAAAACAAAACACTCATTTATTTAACTCAACCTTCTCTTTCCGCTCTTTCTCTCAGTCTACAATACTTCAACCTCCTCCAGTCATAAGTAAACACAACCGTAAAGTATTGAAACTCCGATTTCCATGTTTCTAGATAGCTTGTACTAGACCGTGTACTCAATTATAAATATATATACACATCGAGGATCTACCTAATTCTTCCATCATGATGATGGATTAACTGGAGAAAAAAAAGAAGAAAAAGACCTCTTATATTCCATAATGTGAGTAAACCGCAATGTTTGAACTTGCACATAAAAAATTTATGCTCATCAAATTGTATAATTTAGTGTAACTCGTGTTGGAATTTTAGTCTGATTTTCAATTGGCTTGTTTGATCATCTACTGATTTTATTTGAGCCAAGTTAAATTTAGCATTTCATTGATTTATTTAATTTAATAATAAAAAATGTTACTCCCTTCGTCCCACTCAGTTTTGCACATTGGAACGGACACATATTAAGAAAAATTGTTTTTTGCGTTTTGATTGACTTTTTCAAAGGTAGAAATTGAGGATGAAGATTGTAAGAGAAATTTCCTTTTTAAGAACGTGCAAAACTGAATGGGACGGACTAAAATGGAAAGTGTGTAAAACTAAGCGGGACGGAGGGAGTATTCTTATTATTATTTGGTTATTTCTTGTAACCTAGGCTCCAATATCTCTGTTTTAAGGATTACACTTAAAAAATAAACTAAATTAGAAAAATAGAATTAACTTAATTTAGTTTAAGTGGTGTTACAAGATCTTTGATCATTAAATTTGGCCCCCATAATAGAGACGTTTTAATTTTATCCATTTATTTAACTATTAATTCCAGAAAGACATGACTAACAGCTGTATCTAACAACACTTCATTGTCAGTTTAACTGTCTCCCATTGATCCTCTAATTTATTCTTCAACTAAATTATTTATATTTATCACATGTATGATGTACCCCCTAGATTTTAATACTATGCCAGTCAGTTCTCAGATATGCTACCACCTCCTTGTCAAAATGAGAATTATGTAATACTCCCTCCGTCCCGACCTAATTGGTCAACTTGTCATATTTATTTGTCTCAATCTAATTGTCCTAGTTCATAAATAGCAAATTCTCTCACGATCTCCACCCTCAAAATCTCCACTTTTAATCTCTACCTTTGAAAAAGTCAAAGATTTTCACAAAATCTGTTTTCCCTTAGTTTCCGTACTCGGCCAAGGTTGGCCAATTAGACCGGGACGGAGGGAGTAAGTCTTATTTAATGTGTTAGTCCCTCCGTCCCACTTAATTCTGCGGGACTAACCGTATACGGATGTTAAGGAAAAATTATTTTTGCTTTTAAGTTGACTTTATCAAAGATGTAGATTAAGGGTGAAGATTGTGACAAAATTTCCTTTTTAAGGGTGTGCAAATTTAAGTGGGACGGACGAAAAATGTAAGTGTGCAAATTTAAGTGGGACGAAGGAATATTATATATGAGTGATATGTCTTATTTAATGCGTTAATAAGTCATACTCCATCCTCTTCATCTTCTGAAAGTTTTGTTTAATTTAGTTCAAATCATTCTATAACTTACACGCTCTTATTATAATATGTATCTTATAAGCTCTTAAAAATAAATGTAAGATATTTAAAATAAGCTCAGTTAAAATATTTTTCAAGAACTATCTCAAATTGAATATTGGATTATTTAAATTTGATTTTGAGAAATGATCACCGCCAGGCGCTAGTTTTATCACACGTGTATGGAATTGACAGACTAAACCTTTTCACTCGACTCTTTCCTAACTCGGTATCATTGACTAATTTTTTTAAAAAGGGTTCTCAATAATAATAATAATAGTAATAATAATAATAATAATAATAATAATAATAATAATAATAATAATAATAAATGTTGAGAAATAATTAAAAAAAAAAACCAAAAATCTAATTCAAGACATATGATATTTGGCTAAAATTACTTCAATCATCTTATAAGCTCCCACATTTTATAAGATGTAATATCTCAAAAGTTTATAAGTTAGTAAAATATTTAGATAAGGAAGGTTATAAGCTTAAAATCGAATAAAAAGATTATTGTGGATTCGAGGGACAAATTTGAAAACCACTATAAACACACACTTTAATTAGTCTAATTACTGTGTGTTGTGTGCCTAACGAAGTGTGTGTGAAGTGCGTGTAGTGAGCGTGACGTGAATGAGTATGTGTTGTAGGTAAAATTTTGAGTAACTTATAAGTTATAAGATCTTAAGAACATATGGGCTTGAAGTTCTTGTTTTTAGAGCTTATATGGCTATAAACTCTAAGAACTTATTTTTACATATTTAAAGTTATTTAACATTTTGTTTTTGTCAAATATATTTTAAGAGTTTATTGGCTTCTAGAAACACCTTATAAGATATTTTGAGGATACTAAGTAGAGGTGGCAACTCAGGCGGTCTGGTCCAGTCCGACCAAGCCCGCGAGCCAATGCCATATTTCGGGCCGAGTCAAGTGAGCCAAAAATTGATCTGGCCTAAAATTAATTTGTCCGACTTAACGTATCCCCTATAATATACTAAGATTATCGGACTGGCCTGCGACCCATCTAAATTACGATATACTCCGGTTGTTTAAAAAAGTCATGTTTCTGTAATTTTTTCAGTTGTGAAAATCTCTATTGTAAAAATTTTCGAGCAGCTCCAACTAATTTATGTTTAAGCTTTAGGTTCTCATTGGTCGTATACATTTCTTTTCAGTTCCTTCCTGTTTAGCATTGTCTTTGCTTTACTCAACTCCACCTGAACTTCGACTAATTACTAAATCTTTAGCATTGTCTTTGCTTTACTCAACTCCACCTGAACTTCGATTAATTACTAAATCTTAACTAGTACGTAACTAGCGCCTAAAAACTTTTATAGCATTACTGGAAACACAACCTTCTAAAGTGGAGGAATATTTTATAAATGCATTAATAATGCAAATTAGTTTAATCATTACTGTGCTCGGCTCAAATTAATGTAATTTTTTTAATACACCTCTAAGATGAAGTATGATAAAATAGAAGATTCAGGACTTAAGAGTAAATTAGATTCTGTTACAAAAAGTCACGTTTCTATTCTTATTTTTAGTTCAGGAACCCTCTATTGGAAAATCATCGGTTAACTCCAATTAATCTCCATCTAGACGTTATATTTTTATTGACCGTCTATATTTTTTTTAACTTTTTTCTGATGTCTATGCTCCACTCAATCTCACTTTGGTCGTAATCATCGATTAACTCCAATTAATCTCCATCTAAATGTTAAACTCTTATTGATCGCCTATATTTTTTTCAATTTATGCTCCACTCAACCCCACTTTAACCGCCTCTAAGGGTGGGGTCGGTTTGGGCTTCGGGATTTTTTGGTCGGGTACCCAACGCATCCCAACCCAATTTTTCAGGTGCCCGGCCCCGTGGAGTCGGATTTTTCTCAAAGTTATTTTTTTATGAATGAATTTTTTTGCTTCTTTAAAGTTGTTGAAATATGTATAGAATTATGATTGATTTTGTTGAAAAATTGACCCAATCCAAACCCTATATCCAATGGACTAAAATATACCCACTAATCAGGTAAAACTCGTATAGATTCGGGTCGGATACTCGAACTCGCAAGGCAGAAAATTCACCTCAACTACTTGCTAGGTTTCAATTTATCGTTCGATTAGTGTCTAACGACTTTTATAATATTAGTCGAAACAACACCTTCCAAAGTGGAGGAAGATTTATAAATACAATAATGATTCAAATTAGTTTAATTATTACTCCCTCCGTTTCAAAATTAGTGACGTTTTAGAATAAAAGAGAAGAATTAAAAATTAAAAATCTTGACTGATATATCCCTCACCTAATCTTCTTTCTCTCATCTATTATTCCTAAAATCACGTTACAATAATTATCTTTCCTCTCTCCCTTTATATTTACGCGCTATACTCATTTCCTTTCTCCCTTTATATTAACCCGTTTTACTGGTAGCTTAAAAAGATACTAAGAGATGTCTATACTCATTTCCTTTCTTCCTTTATATTAGGCGTTTTACAGGTAGCTTAAAAGATACTAAGAGATATTTTAGGATAGTGATAGGGATAAAGTTGGAAAAGATCGTGAAATATATTTAAAACGACACTTAGTTTGAAAAATAATTAACAATGTAAAACGTCACTTATTTTGTGAAACGGAGGGAATATAATTAATGTAATTTTTTAATACACCTTCAAGATAAAGTATGATAAAATAAAAGATTCAACTTAAGAGTAAATTAAATGGTGATACTGTCGGAAAACGCGGTTTCGTCTATCAGTGGTCTTAGTCATATCCATTTCACCAAAGTACTTAAGTTTCTCATTAAGGACTAAATGCTATAATATTTATTACAATATATTTGCCTTTTTCCCCCCTAACCGACAGTGCCAAACAAAACTGAAAATGGAATTATATTTAAAAAATTGTCCTCATTCATAGTACCTTTGTTGATGGAGTGGGGCGCGGGTACATCATGTGCATAATAATGTTATGGTGTATCATTCATACAATATTTTTTTGTGCACTTTAGGTATGATTGATTTACACATACAGTATATCACTATTAATATGGTTGATTTACTGATTGATACAATATGGTTGATTTGCTCATACAGTATTGTGGTGTACAATAAGTCTATTGTGCACTTGTGCATACAAGTTTTTGCCTTGTTGATGTAGTGGAATTAATTAGGGTGGTTCGGAATCATACATACCGTTATTGTATCGAAATTTTCAGTATATAGGATAGGAAATCTATTGTATACAGAAAATTATGAAGTTTCGGTGTATTGAATTTTGTATCGGTATTAATATATACAGTTAATTTTGGTATACCAAAATTTTAGTATACCGAAAATTTTCGATATTACCGCTAAGAATTTAGTATAGCGAAATACCGAATGACTCGAATATCGATTTTTTTATGTATACCAAAATATCGAATTCTTTTAATTCTTGTATCATTAGTACTGAAAGTACCACACCGTATGGAAATTTTGGTAATTTTCAGTACAGTAAGTGAGTTTATTCCAGCACTTTGATAGTTTTCCCGACCCCTAGAATTAATGCTGTACTCTTGTACACGTTTTGTGTTATCCAGTATTTACTATTAATTTGACGCGCACTTATGTGTATGTGTAACTATATGTAAATCAATGATTCATTATAAAATAAGAAGCCTAAGTTTCATTGAAGCTCGTACATTTCTCGGCATTTTGGCTAAGATCAAGTGTAGTATCTGTTCTTATCGGTTTAATATCTGATATGTGGACCGATGACCCTCTCGATATTAAATTTATTTTTCTAGGGGGACGGCCCATCAAGTATGATACGCTTCGAGAAGTTTCCTTCGTTGGGTTTTTGTTGGAGGATGACAAAGAGTACATACATCAATGGTATAACCGAGTTGACAAATGAGCATTTGGACAACTCTGAGAAGCTTATTTGCGACATTATTGTTTCAGGAAGGTGGAGTTTGAACATGTTCGAAAAAAGCGTTGAACATATTTGTGAGATGATATATTATAAAAATATAGAAAGCGTATATTCTCGATATATTTAATTATTTCATATTTCTTAACAAGTATTTTATATTTCTGTAAATTTATGTCCAATATAAGTTTTTTTAGGTAAAATTATTTACTAGATCTAATAATGAGTGATGACATCAAGAATGTTGCATCAGTGGAAATGATAAGTTTTGCATTACGATTGCAAGATTAACTGGTAAGCAGTGTCATGTTTACGATTTAATAATCCAATCGTAATATAATAAACGTGGAGTCTATTTTGTGTATGAATATAGTGGTACTGATAAAATATCGGGTGAAAGTCTTTATGTGCAACACTAAGAACAAAGAGACTAATCGTTCTAACTGTAGCCTCCAGTGACATAACATCTCTTCTCTTACTTGGTGGACGCATTGTTCATTCACGTTTTCCTATTCCAATAGACATTTTTTAGGACTCAACATGCAATCTCAAACGAAGTAGTAAACTTTTAGACCGTTTAGTTAAATGTAAGTTAATTATTTGAGATGAAGTTCATATGATTCATAAAAATTGCACTGAAACTCCAAATAAGACACTAAATGATGCCGTGCAATTGAGTAGTCCAATAATTTTTCTTTTTCTTTTTTACTGAAAATCGTCATGCCTAGTGGCGATTTTAGATAAGTTATTCGATTATCCTAAAAAGAATTAGACAGATATAGATCATGCCACAATCAACTTCACTTATCTGTGGAGTGAATGCACAAATTTGTTAAATTTTGAAAGCTAAAGATCAAAATAGAAACCACAAAAAATAATGTACTTAAATTAAAAATGATGAAACTTAATGAAATAAAACCATTTATCCATTACTCTCTCCGTCCCAGCTTAACCTGCCTACTTGCCATTTCGGTCCGTTCCACCTTAACCTGTCAGCCCATAAATGTCAAATTTCTCACACCATCTCGACCCTTAAAATCTCCACCATCAATCTCTACCTTTAAAAAAGTTAAAAAATTCACAAAATTTATTTTTTCTTAATTTTCGTGCCCAATCAAAGATTAAGTCAGGACGGAGGGAGTATTTATTTTGAACTAAACCCATTAGAGAAGATATATTTACTATAACAAGCCCACACTATAGTAAGAGGTCAATTAAGCCCAATGGATTAATATATCTTAGGCCCATTTTGTAAGCCCATTAACTTCTCCAGCCCAATTTTCAACTAGGGTTTTTCACATCGTTCCCATATTTATTTATTTTCTTCTCCTCAAAACACACACTCCACCGTAGTCTCCAGAGCAGCACCGTCGCCGGAACCCTAAGCGCTTATCTGACCGTGAAGAAGCAGAGATGGAGGGTGCTGTAGCCGCCGTGGTCACTGAACCGCAAGATAAGATTCCTCACAGCGATGTCATGCTCTTCAACCGTTGGTCCTATGACGGAGTTGAGGTAGAATTTTTTTTATGTATTTTGTTCTTAATTTGGTGTAGAGTTATCATTGATTGCTCCCGTTTTTGTTTCAATATAGATTTGCTCGTCTAATTATTCATTATTTACATTTTGTTCGTCTAATCGATTTTGGTTATCTATGATTTGGCGTGGCTTGGTTCTGATTGATGCTTTTTCTTAGGCTAAAACAAGTCTAAATTAGTATAAATTGCAGCTGAAATTTTCTGCGTGAGGCTTTTCTGTGTTTTCTTATTACGAACTTATACTTTATTCTTGGTTTCTGATGAAATCTTATGTTTCCGCAGCAGAATTTACGATTGATGTGTTTTTGTATGGATTTGTTTGTCTACATTATCAATTTTTGTTATTAAGATATGGGGTGTCGTGCTTATGATTGATGTATTTTTCTAGGCTAAAACAGCTCTAATTAGGACTGATTTGTAGTTGAAATTTTCTATTTGAGGCTTTTTCTCTGTGTTTTTATTATGAAATTGTACTTTTTTTCTTGGTTTCTGCAGCAGGATTTACCTTAAAAGCATTTGATTTGTAGAAATTGTCGCTTTACATTCTTTGTTAATCATTGATGCCATACCGTGTCCTGATATTAAAAGTTGCCCAGCTCTTCTGGATTTTTTTCGTTGGTTTCCTATGATACAAATGGAAATTGAACAATCTAGAATTTTTTCGACCATTACATATTTTTCCTTTAGTTTCTGTTGTTTAATAATCCTTTGCTGGTAACCTATACATTTTCCAAGATTGATTACAATTTAATATGGTTCTATGTTCCCCCTTTTCATGTATCCATTTTACAGAGTTTGTTTTGGTTTATTTTCTTCTGTGTTGAACTATTAATCTGCCGTTGCTACACTCTGATACTGTAAAATGCATTGATGATTTAGAGGGTGTTTGACTAAGCTGATAACATATTATAATTTGTTTCAAGAGATTATAAGTTGTAATTTGTCAGAAGCTTATAAGCTAATAAATTGTTTGGATAATAAAACTTATAAACATGCAATTGAATGAAGTGATTTATCAATGGATTTGGGGGTGAATGTGAAACCCATCAAACACACATTATGGTTAGTATGTTTGGCTTTTGTGGAGTATGTTTAGTGTGGGTGATGTGTTTTTGTAGTTTGTATGAAGTGTGAATTATGTGCAATTTGTGTCAATGGAGTGTGTGTAGTGTGTTTGAAGGAAGTGGGTACAGTGTGAATGTTGTGGTATGTGTATGTTGTTTAAGGTGCTTAATTTATACAAGATCTTGAGAAAATATGACCTAATGTTATTTATAGGTGAGTGACATTTCTGTTGAGGATTACATCACTGCAACTGCTTCGAAGCACCCTATCTACATGCCCCACACTGCTGGGAGGTACCAGGCGAGGCGGTTCAGGAAGGCCCAGTGCCCGATTGTTGAGCGTTTGACCAACTCACTCATGATGCACGGTAGAAACAACGGAAAGAAGTTGATGGCTGTCCGCATTGTCAAGCACGCTATGGAAATCATCCACTTGCTAACAGACCAAAACCCAATCCAGATCATCGTTGATGCTGTTATTAACAGGTATTAATGGGATGTTTTCACGTGCTTTTTTAAGTGATTGTTGGCTTTTGGCTTTAAAAAAAAAAAACTATTTGAGGTGTTTTTAAAGTATAACTTGGTACTTTCAAAAAAGCTGATGTAACCCATAAGCTTGTAACAACCTGCTTCCAACAGTTTTTGTCTGTATTTTCCCCTAATGAGGTAAAAATTTATTTTTTATTTCAAACGTTACCTACTTTTGATTATAGGCAAGGGAAAACACCCCCTAAATTTAATTTTTTTGTTGTAACTTTAATCAATTCAATAGTAGCTTTTTGTTCCTTCATGCATTCTCCTGCGGACCTATACTCTTCTTCTTTTCTCATAAATAGCACATGTTAGTATGGTTTACTTACTTTATTTTCATAAAGTAGTCTTCACATGCTTGCTTGAAAGTTGTATGCCTGATTGCCGTCGTCACTTACTATTCATGTGACAAATGCTTTAGCTGATTCCAAAACTTTGTGTGGTCCGTTGTTTGTCCAACTTTCTGTTTTTGTTCCAGCTTTGTGACTTCCTGGTGTAATTTCATTTTAATTGGTTTAACCATTAGATTTATACTCATTTTGGCAGTGGGCCAAGAGAAGATGCAACAAGAATTGGCTCTGCTGGTGTTGTGAGACGTCAAGCCGTTGATATCTCACCTCTTCGCCGTGTCAATCAGGCAATATATCTCTTGACAACTGGTGCCAGAGAGAGTGCTTTCAGGAATATCAAAACCATTGCCGAATGCCTTGCTGATGAGCTCATCAATGCCGCAAAAGGGTCATCTAACAGGTAACCGATATGCATGTTTTTCGTTCAATTTTACTCACATATTTTGTTTTTGATGAATTCTATAATTAGTATTTGTTGGGTCTTATCACCTCTGTTCTAAGTCCTAAAAGTTCTCGACTAGCTCTGATTAGATCTAGATTGTCCTATATATTTCCCCACTCCACCCCGCCTAAACCCTAATTAGGCGTTAAACCTTAGTTTGCCACCTGTGTCAGCTTTCTACATTTACTTCTAGTCCATCGGGTATTGGGTTTAGGTTGGGTTGGGTTTGTTCGGGTACCGTATTTCACCAAAATCAACCATAATTTATAGACCTTTAAACAATCTTAAAGAATAAAAAATATTAAATGTTAGAAATATAGTGTTGAGAAAAACCTGATCCCACATGTCGGGTGCCGCCGGGTCGGGTGGAATATCAAGGTCTTTTTTTTATCAGGTTATGTAGTGGGTACCTGACCCGACCACCTGAAACCCACAAAAATCCATCCTGAGCACACCCCTAGGGCCCTATTGTTTATTAGGTAATTGCTTATCACATCTTCATTTCTCATCATTTGTAAATGTACGTGCAGCTACGCAATCAAGAAGAAGGATGAAATCGAGAGGGTGGCGAAAGCCAATCGTTAAGAGAGCAGCAGCAGAGTCCAGGATCAGAAGTTTTGTTTTCGTACATCTGTTTTTAGGACATTTGAACAATTGTGGTTTGTTCTACATGTGTGTTTTTTCTTGGATCCTTTCCATATGGCAAAATGAATGTTGCAGGACTTGAGTTTTGTGGCTGAAAACCATTGAGTTATTATTATCACCATACTTATTAAGTTTCTGCCTTTTCTTACTGTACTAGGGTGGCACAATTCAGATTGTCGGGTCGGGTATTTGCTTGGTTTTTGGCTATACATCTCAAATTATTAACATATGATCATATATTTTGAGATAAATAATTGATTTTGGTTCAATTTTGGTTAAAATTGGGTTAATTATTTTTGCATCGGCATTCATTTTGGGTTTCTTAATAAGTTGGTGTTGTCGTGTCGGATCAATGACTAAAGCATGAGCATGCTTGTGATTGAGTGATCTGTTCAACGAACAATGTTTTAAAAGATATTAGGTGCTTATTGCGTGATAGATTATGGTCTTATCTATAGGGGTGGATACCTTTAGATTTTGGTCTATTGTTAGTTGTATTGGATACCGAATTTAGTGATAGGACGTAGAAATTCAAAAGCATTGAAAAAATTATCGTAGAAAGAGGTTATATTTAACGTACTTCAAAATAAAAATATTATTAGTAATAAAATCTACAAGAAATTTATTTTTACCAATGGAAATTTACTATAATAATTGATAGATTAAATTGAAACTAGATAATTGGACATGTATTTTAATTAGACGGAAATTAGAGGTGCATGTGAATTACCTAAAAAAATAATATAAATAATAATAATAATAATAATAATAATAATAATAATAATATTTTAGCATCGAGAAGCAGTTAGCTCAGCAGAGTCCACGATGCTTCACACAATTCCCACCTTCCATTTTTGTCCTTGCCGCACCAAACCAGACCTCCATACTCAACCTTCCGCCATTACTATTCCTTCCAGTAACCATAATCTAAGAGAACGAAGTTCAAATGACTACCGAAGTAGCCGCCGCCTGGTGCGGCGGAGCAATAATCCAACGGCGGTGGAAGCTGCTTCCTCAACGATTGAGCTAGCATCGGCGGAAAGCGTTGTCCGGAAGTTTTACGGCGGAATCAACCGTCGCGATTTGAGCTCCGTCGAAGACCTAATTGCTCTTAATTGCGTCTACGAGGACCTTATCTTCTCCCGCCCTTTCGTTGGTCGCAAGGTCATAGAATTACAGAATTTCTTCTCTTTTATGGTTTATTGATTAACTAAAATATTGATCTGTATTCTGTTTGTTCATTATGATGATACTTGTGTGGTTTCTGCAGGCGATCCTTGATTTCTTTGGGCAGTTTATGGATACCATCGATGGAGATTTGCAGTTCGTGATTGATGATATTTCGGGGGAGGATACCTCTGCAATAGGGGTAACTTGGCACCTAGGTGAACTATTATTGAGCTTCTAATATTACATTTGAACTTATTTGATTATTAATTGGATCGAAACTTTAATCGAGCTAAACACGAGTTGAGCTCGAGTAGTATGATCCACTTGTTTTAACATTTTAATTTGTTGAGCTCGAGTCGAGCTTTAAATGTTATTAAACGTAAAAGTATGTTGTAGTTTGTTTCATTCCTTTACTCGAACATAGTTCGGTAAGCTTTTAATGAATGATAATGAATCGGGTATCAAATACCTTGGTTTGATTTTCAGCACAAATTTTGACATTGTTCAAAGTTGCTGAAGTTTCATTTGATTAAATAAAACAGAATGGAAGGGAAAAGCTTTTCCTTTCAGCAGAGGATGCAGCTTTTATCGGTTGGATGTGGTTGATGGCAAGAGGCAAATACTGTGAGTTCCTTTATTTAATTTGTTTTTATCGAGTTGAGCTTGAATAGTTTGTCATTTTTACATTCATTTTCAACAATTTTTACTTATCGAGCTCGAGCTAGAGCTCTAAGCATGCTTCATATTCTATCAAACGTTAAAGTATGCTCAAGCTTATTTGATATCTTTAAGCAAACATAGATTAAAAGAGCATATAACGAAGATTTTCAGCCTAAATTGATTGTGGTTTCATGAAGGCATGATTATGTGCCAAAGCTTTAAAAGCAGGAGAGGACTTACACAAGTTAATGACACTAATTGAATAAATTCTCGACTAGAATTCAACATCATTTATCAACCGTGTGATGCAATGGAGATGCACATCTACTTTTGATCTAGATATGCCCCAGAGATTGTGATTCATCTTTCCTAATTCTCTTGATCGGATTGCTGTGTGCCAATATTGTTACTCCCATATGTTTTCTTGCTTGGAAAAAACGTTAATGTATATAAAGCATACCATGTGTACTTTTGGTTGTCGAGTTTTGATGTTTAACTTTGTGGAATAGTTTCGGAAGAGATGCTGTGGAACCTGCCATCAAGCCTGGAGAGACAGCTCTGGTATGCATTGCGTATCTTATTTGGACACCATGTTATGACAATTCCATGCTCATGTTGTTATGCTTTTTAGACATACTCAATGAGAATTATAACTCAAAAGTCTTTTTCTGCTAAATTCTGTTGACTATACGAAGAAAATCTTGTTGATATCAATCATGTGTGCTCTCGTCATTTCACACTGCTAATGATCCTCGAATTTAACTAGAGATGTGAAAGAATGGAGGCTGTGTTTGGATCGACGGATTTGCCCACTCGTGAGAGTGCTGAAAAGCTTTGCTTCCTTCGTAATCAACTAGAACCCAAAAGTTTTTTCTGCTAAATTCTGTTGAAAATACGAAGAAAATCTTTGATATCAATCATGTGTTGTCACTTCAGTTCACACTACTAATAATCCTAGAATTTAACTAGAGATGTCAAAGAATGCAGGTTGTGTTTGGATCGATGGATTTATTATCAGATTTTAAAACCAGTCTCATATCCTTCAAATTTCTAGGTTGCTATCAGGGGAGTCACTTGGCTGCTGCAGAAGTTCCCTTTCTTGGCCGACCGTTTATAGTTGATTCGGCAGAAGATCTGTTGATATAGTCTTCAACCCATTAGGAGGAAAGGCTTACGGAGGATACCTAGGCACCCAAAGACGAGGAATGGCGTAGTAAGCGACGAAATGCTTCGGAGAGTTGAAGCTTACACGGAAGAAATTGTATAGTAAATGTGCAGGTAAAAATAATACTCCATGTGATATTTATTGATTATTGGCTAGTGTATACATAAGTTAAATCACTATCTTGAACACAAATGACTCGACTTTCTTGTTTGTCATGTTCAGTCTTTGTACTCCATTGAATGGTTTGTGGGATCGGACCGGACCGGTCGATTAAACTGGTTCTATCGGGAATCGGTCAGGTAGCATTAAATATCAGAAAACCATTAAATCGTTGAAAACCAATGAAAACCGTCGAACCGGTTGAACCGGCATTATATTCATTTAAAAAAAAAGAAAAGAAAAAGAGTTGTGTTTGGACATGTTTTTAACGGGATTTTCACCTTTATCTTTAGTTTGTGTGTCCTTATTTTTTCCATCTAATTTTAATTTGGCACTTGGATATTATTAAAAAATTAGAATTACAAGTATCTTTGGATTAATTGATATTGATATATGTTGAACTTTTCTTTACAAATTAAACTCTAATATCAAATGAGATTATATACTACACATAAGTAACTATTGAAATCTAAAAGTCAACAAGTTGCTTTTGACCGATTGAACCGGTCGAACCAGTCGAACCTTGAACCAGTGGCTTGTCCGATTCAGTCACCAATTCGGTCCCACAAACACCATTCGATCATATTGTTCCTAATTACTTGTAATTATGGTATGAGAGGGGAGACGAGCAAAATTATAGGAGAAGAATGATACTGTGTGAGAAAGAAATGATTGAGCGGGGAAGAGAGATTATATAGAGGTGTATTTTTACGATTTTTATTGGTGTAAAAAATTTTAAAACGACAAATATTTAAGATCAAAAGAAGTACATTGTGCACTTTGCAAAAATAAGTCAATGTTTGTCTGGAATAAGAAGAGAAAATGTTGGTGAACTATCCCATGATGCTGTGGACTAAATTATCTTTCTATCTTAGAGTCGAGCTTTGAGTTATTCAAATAGCATTTGCTAAAATCTGAAGCGAATCGAATGTCTTTTGATATACTTAAATCAGTCAATTTCACAATCGATTGATGGGGTTTGATTAAAAAAAAATTGGAATCAACCCAAGTATAACGATACCTTATTTTATTTGAGTGAATTAAGTTGGTTTGGACATGAACAATCCTAACTTACAACAACAAAATCAAATTTTATTATATGACGATATATCTAATAAAGATTCATACAAGTAATTTCTATTTAAGTGGGGTGCTATTCATTTAAATAATATAAGTTCACAATTCAATTTTATTTTGGGAGGAATTTACAATTTAATTTGAAGGGAAACAGAGGGGATCCGTATTTGCTCGGGATTTTGTCCCATAATTTTTCCGTTCGTTCGATTTTTATTTCAGAAGTTATTTTCTTTTCAATTTCATTCCGTAATTAAAAAATTATTTGTATTTGGACAAATTTTCACTGAACAAATCGGATGAAAAATACACGCGACACCAACTTTCGAGATTTTAATTTACGTGGAAGTGTTATTTTTTTTTATTTTTTATTTGGAACGAAATCGAATAAGCGTAAAAAGTGATTTCACGTGACAATCACGTGTGCTTTTTCGGATAATTTACATATTAATGGTAAAAATTGGTCCAAATGTAATTAATTTATTTAATTATAAGAAAAATAAATTTTAGGACGAAAATTGAAAAGAAAATTTGTGAGAAAAAAAGTGATTATAATCATATTGGAAGGTCTCTTGTGCATTAATTACACGATTAAAAAGATATTACGTTTATATTTAAAAACATTACTTCCTCGGTCCCAGCTTAACCTGTCTAGGTTGATCGGGCACGAAAATTAAGAAAAAGTAGATTTTGTGGAATTTTTGGCGTTTTCAAAGGTGAAGATTGAGGATGGAGATTGTGTGAAAAAGTTACTTCCTCCGTCCCGGCTTAAGTTTTCTACTTTGACCGGGCACGGAAGTTAAGAAAAAATAGAGTTTGTGGAATTTTTTACTTTTTTAAAGGTGGAGATTGAGGGTGAAGATTTTAAGGGTCAAGATTGTGAGAGAAGTTTGTCATTTATAAGCTGAAAAGTTAAATTGGGACAAATCAAAAGGGAAAGTAGGAAATTTAAAGTGAGACATAAGTAGTATCATTTATGAAATAAGTGGGACGGATGAAAACGACAAATAGACAGATTAAATAGGGACGGAGAGAGTAATTATTTTGGGTAAATGCATAAATGCTAATACATGCACGTAAGACTTTGCCAAGTTGCATAATGTTGATTAGGGGTGAGCACGGTCCGGAGCGATTCGAAGATATGGAAATCTTCAGAACCGAACCAAACCTCGGAGATATTCGGAGATTTCCAAAATTAAATCTCCAGAACCGCTCCGTTGATCGGTTCAGTTCCTTTCGGAGATCGGTTCTTTAGGTCCGGTTATTCGGAGTTGTTCGGAGTTTTTCCTTTAATATTTTTAGCAAAATGCACGAAAGAATTATAGTGTTGTCTTTACAATAATATCATATTGTTAAAGAAAAAGTGTAATTAAACAACTTATAAGTTATATATTAAGACAAGTTTCAAAATCATAACTTATAAAAAATAATTACAGGTTACTGAAGTAGTTATCTCGTCAAAAGAAGAATATCACTAAATTATAAAGTTATTGGCTATCGATAACCTCTTTGGACATTTACCGATTATTTTTCATTGATAAAGCTCTAGTCGTATACATTGTCAATAAGTAAAGGTAAACTTAATATGACTAACTACAGTAAAATTAAAGTTGACTTCAAGAGAAAAATGTGTGTGCACGAGAAAGATGGAGAACCAAAGAAGAAGGGAACAAGAAACGAGCCACTACTTGAAATTCAGGTGTAGGATAGTAACTATGTGCAGTGAGTTCAGGTCTAGAATTTTGACCTTTATATGTGAAAATAATTAAATAAGAGATATAATAATAAATTTTAGTGATTGGATTAAAGAAATGTAGAATTGAATTATCATAGTAATGTATTTCTTTATATAAACTATAAACATATTCACTGTTCATATATTTATAATTAATAGATATATGTTTATTATGAAAATGATTTATTATAAATATTGTACTCTATTATTAATTACTAAATCTTTTATAAAATACTAAAACAGTAGTTATATCATTGTTAAAATTTACTAAAATTCATAATGGTTCAATATTATAGTATAAAAGAAATTAATTAAATGATATAAAAAAATTCCATAGTTGATTACTTAGAATCGTTTTTACTCGGTTTGGATCGGTTCGGATTTACAACAAAAAAATTCGATTTGGTTCAGTTCGGATAAAGTCAAATAGTCAACGGATATTATCGGTTCGGAGTGCTTTCGATTCGGGGTTCGATGCGGAGCGGATTATCTCCGAGACCCGTGCTCACCCTTAATGTTGATTGTTGAGACATTTCCCCCCTGAAAATTAGAAAGAGACACCACACAAAAAAGGCGGCCAAGGGTAGTTCCGTCAATTAACACAGACGCCATTAAACCAGCTAGTCAGCGATTGTCGTGTCTCTGTTTTCTCTCTCTGGCGGAGACGCAGAGAGAGAAACAGTTAAAGCCAGGCAAAAGCTTCGGTATCTCCGCCTCATTCTCGGTTCACATTACCCAATCACCCTGATTTCGCGGCACATTTCGTTCCAAACTCTCAATCCTGTTCGCCAGCGATTCCTTTTTCATCACCTGAATCACAATGTCGGCGGTTTCGAATTTTTCGTGCCGGCATTCTGAAATTGGACCTGCATTCAGATCAGATAATATGTTCGGGTTTACGGCGTCGATTAATCACAAACCGGTGAAGCTTAGGAATTCAACGCCGTTTCGCAAGGTGATTTTTTCCATTTAAGACGAAGAATTATTTCTCGTTGGTGAATGCTGCTTTTAGTTTGCTGTATATTGAAATTTCTAAGCTGGTTAAGTGATGTTTAGCTGCTATTGCTATCGATTCTGGTAGTTATACTTGCTCTATTTGATTCGTGTTAAAGTTCAAATTTAGGTACCGTAGTTTATGTTGTTTGAATGTGTTTAAGAATTCAACGCCGTTTCGCAAGGTGATTTTTCCATTTAAGACGAAGAATTATTTCTCGTTGGTGAATGCTGGTTTTAGTTTGTTGTAAATTGAAATTTCTAAGCTGGTCAAGTGATATTCAGCTGCCAATGCGATCGATTCTGGTGGTTATACTTGCTCTATTCGATTTCGTGTTAAATTCAAATTTAGGTACCATGGTTTATGTTGTTTGAATGTGCTTAAGAATTCAACGCCGCTTCGCAAGGTGATTTTTCTATTTAAGATGAAGTATTATTTCTAGTTGGTGAATGCTGGTTTTAGTTTGCTGTGAATTGAAATATCTAAGCTGGTAGAGTGATATTGAGCTGCCATTGCGTTCTATTCTGGTGGTTATACTTATCGTAGTTTATGTTGTTTGAATGTGCTTAAAATATATCAGTTTTTTATAATGGTGAAGTAATACTGACTTTTAAGGTTTTTGAGATAGTAATTCTTGTTTATTTTGTATAGAACTATAGAAATGTATTACATCTCTCAGTTCTATATGCTTTTAGCTCGACGATGCATTTTGAGGAGTTATCAAGACATTTCTATATCGTCTGTGAATTAGTTTCGGTTTAAACTAGCAAATTGTCATATATCATGTTTATGTGGCATGAACTACCGAGGAGGGGCAAAATACGATAAGTACATACATAATTTCTGGTGCGATCAGATTGAGTTGTAAAGGTGGCTTAAATGGCGCGGAAATGCCATGCCCAAATGGATACCGCTAGCCCGAATATAAACAATGTTGAAATTTAGGGGCTTGACTTTTCCAATTGATTAATAATGTAAAGTTGTGCTTTGATACAAGGACTTGAGATGAAAGCATTTTAAATTATAGTGTATTTGAAATCTACTCGAATCCCTTGAAACTTAGATCAAAATGAAATCGACGGATTTCATATTCATCTCAACTCAAATATCCATGTCGACTCAAACAACAATAAGGGATTAGTTATTATGGATTTCAATCCAACGTCAAATTCTACCATACAAATACAACCCAAAAGAAATCTTATTGTTTCAACTTTTGAGTGTCATCTAAATTTTCATCTCAGGTAGCTTTGAATCACTCAAGAAGGGCACCTACTTGTCCAAGTATACGCATGTCAATAGTAGATGAGCAAATATCGGGAAGGCGTACCATTGTGAAGCCTGCTGACATTTTGGTAATCAACTTACATATTGTTTATGGCTTTGGTTATCTGAAGAACTAAGATGCTCTAAATTTTAATGCCTAAGAGTGAATTATTTTTTGTGATCTTACTGATCCAGTTGGATTCTACTGACAAATAATTTCTTTATGCAGGCGTATGATCTTATTCAAGGAGCAGATGTGAGTCCTGTGTATTGTTAACTTGTCATTAACGATTTTTGTATAGCTGAATAGTTTGTCATCCTAATACTGTAAATTCCATTTTCCAGAATATCCTTAGTTTCAGTGATGGTCATTACACAGAAAATATTCTGTTATTTGAAGCTTTTATTGAAATTTTTGCATTATCATTTTTCAGAAGTTTCTCAAGGTACTAAAATAGGTGTTGTCTGGACTAATTTGTTATGATCCTCGGGTGCTTTGAGCATCATCAACAGTTCCCTTTACAAGCTACTTGCATAAAATTTCTGCGAAGAATGTTTGACATAATAGATTTGCAGAAGAGGATCCGTGTGTGCACTTCTTTCCGTTTCTTTATTTTTGTTTTCTGATTTTGATGTGAGTATGACTTGAATGATTGATCCACAGGTGAGGTGGAGTTACATCTTGGACAAAACGGTGCCTGAGCCTCCTACTGCCGTTCTTTTGCATGGCATACTGGGTAGCAGGAAAAATTGGGGTGAGTACTAATTTTTATTAGGAGTTAATCAATGATGATTGTAGACACTTCATCATTATGTATACTTTATTTTTTTTTCTTGAATTATGATTTGATTTTCCCATCCCACTGCTTTTGTGCTACTTCATCATTCCTTTTTTCCCCCAAAACTTGAAGCTCTTAATTCCAATGACCTTTTTTGGTTAAGACAGTGGGAGCTCTTGATACGTGTGTAGAGTATGTCTTCTAGGAACTATCCCACATAGAGTCATATTTCTTTGCACTGAAATATTTTCTTTTCGGAACGTGAAGATGAAGCACTTGTTGAGTGGGGCATAAAAGAATTCATAGAGTAGTCACGTGATCTTGTGTTGCAATGCTAAGTGGGAGGAAGGAACATATATTGAGATTAATCTCTGTTTCAGTCTGTTAGAATTTTTGGCATAATACCTATAAGTATTAATGTTTCATGGGTACGAACCTTTGCCATTAGAAATCTAAAAACATCCGAGTCTTTATCCCATTATGTGGATCATATTTTTCCACCAGAATTAGTAACTGAAGAAATTAAATCACGGTAATCACCGTCTTTGACGCGTATATGTTACATTGGAAAATTACATAGAAGAATAGAAATGCAGCAACAACAAACAGTGAAAATTAGGTCTATCCTGTCACTGTGAGGATCTTAGACTCTTTAGATTATGTGAAGTTGAATGTAAGATATGTTTCATATCAAGAATAGTCTAGATATTGGTGGATAGTATTAGTACTTGAAAGTTTTAGAAGTTTTTTGTTGGAAGATCTGCAGGTACTTACAAATTTGTGTGCGTTCTAATACATGATGAAAATGTAAACAATCTTTTGCAAATATGACAGGAACTTTTGCTAGGAGATTAGCGAAAGAATTTCCTAAATGGCAGGTAAATCAAGAACCCGTTTACTTTTGTTTTTCATAAGATCCATGTTTAGTTTTTATTAACCACAGGAACCCGTTGCATTTTAGTTGAACTACCATCTTCTGTTTTGGGGATTTTATTTTAATAACTGTTGTTACTTTCCAAGTACCATGTAATTTCCTCAGATATATAAAGTAAAGAAATTATTTTAGTTCATAACTTTGAGGATTGAAGATCTAGATGCTTCAAATATCCATCTACTCAGCTTCTATAAGCATTTCTATGATATGCGTTCTGAACCGTACAATTTTTTCCTCCTTTCATTGACTCAGTTTCTGCTCGTAGACTTACGTTGTCATGGTGATTCAGCATCTCTAAAGAAGAGAGGGCCTCATACTGTTGCTTCAGCTGCTCTGGATGTTTTAAAGCTAGTACGTAATCTGCAATTGAGCATCATTATATAGCTGATTTTTTTTCTATGTTTCTACATGATGTAATTTAGACAACTCATTGCTGCTGTTCTCACATGCTATTTTCATGGTTCATGATGTAATTTAGAAAACTGATTTCTGGAATTATTTCCCCATGACATGGCCAGATATTGGGTTCGCGTTTTACCTTGTCAGTGCAAAGTCATGGAACAGCATTTGTTTTCATATTTTTCTTTCTTCTAACAATCTTTTTCTTCTTTTACCTAGCTTGGTACCATGAAGCTTACACCTCGAGTTGTAGTTGGTCACAGCTTTGGTGGTAAAGGTAACTTGCAATTCATCTCTGGTAGATTTAGTTAGCGAAATTTGGTCTGCGGTGATGCTTCTTTTGTTGGGAATCTCTTACTCTGCTGTGTTAGTGTTATAACTTTATTTTATGTTTCCTGCAGTTGCATTGAGCATGGTGGATCAGGTTGCAAAACCTCTAGCTCGGCCTGTTAGAGTAAGTATGGGATTCCTTTGATCTTTTGGCTGTATTCTTTTCATTTTTGAGTCGAACAACACTGTGTATATACTCACCTCAGCAGATTCTCCTGTCTATATAATCAATCTGCTTACCTGGTTTTATGTCACTTAGGTCAAAATTCTTAATGGTATTTCTAGGGAACTTGAGACCAAAATGATTCTGAAATACTTTCAGACTTTTCGCTTTAGTTTTTGTTTTCTGTTTTAATAATCTTTCTTTGCTTAACCTCTTCGGCTCTGTCTGTTATGGCATTTCAGGTCTGGGTTTTAGATGCTACTCCTGGAAAAGTTCGAGCTGGTGCTGATGGAGACGACCATCCCGCTGAACTGATTTCTTTCCTAAGTACTTTGCCAAAAGAGGTATATGTGTTCATTTTGCTGGAAAAGTTTAGTCCTCAATTTATTCTCCTTTTTCAGCTTTCCCACGAGCATTCTACAGTTTGATATATTACATTAAGATACATATGCCTCTTTCCGTAATGTTTTCAATAGAGAATGCTGTCATAATTTGCTCCTCCGCCTCTCTGTAGTTAAGTCTTTTGCGCAGCTGCGATATGAGGCTCAGGACCTGATTAGATTTGACGATAATCATTAGATTTACTGAAATAAATCGTTGGTGTCTTCAATTGTGCTTGACATTTTTGACATTGGGAAAAGGAAAACTCATGATATTATTGGCAAGGATTTCACAGGTTTATTTGATGCAAATGTTCCTAATAATGTGGTTAGAGCTGGCAAAATCGCCCCGGCCCAATGGGCTACCCGTCTGCAGGGCTGGCCCAGCTCACCTAACATTTTAGATGGGCTGGGTCATAGGAATCTAGGCCCGAAGTACCACTGGGCCCAACAGGCCCGACCCTATGGACTAAAATCCCGACGGGCCATAGACCGGCCTGAAATCTTAATATATTTAAGGGGGCCTGAACCGGGCTCAATCATTTTTGGCCTGATGGAATTTTGGATTGGGCCGGGCCAGCTCGACATATAGTGTTGGCCCGATGGCTGGGCCGGGCTTCCCGAATTCCTACCTCTAAATGTGGTCTCTTCTGAAGTTGATTTTTCCTATATAAAGCTGGCAATGGAGCACGAGGTGGGCAAATTTTGACCATAACGTAGCATGACTAAAATTCGACCAGGCCACATGTGCTTATTCTAGCTGTGCTGCTGTTGCCTTGAGAATTAACACTAACTTCTCTAAAATTTAGGGTTTCTTTTCCTTAATTTTTGGTTCCTTCTTAATAATTCTATCATGGATACTGTTTGTAATAGTTTAATTTTGATTGTGCAATCATATCCATGGATATTGAACACATTAAAATTCACTCATACTTATTTGCACTCGTCTCTCAAATCATTCTTCAAGGAAGGTCTCTTCCAAACGGGATATTGTGGATGCTCTTGTTCGGGATGGTTTCTCGAGTGATGTGGCTCAGGTATGCCTACTACGTTTCAAAGTCATTTCGACACCTGTAGCTTATAACAACTAATATCTGGCTTATAATTTTCTAATGATATCCTTTCATATCATCTCATAGTGGGTGGTCACAAATCTTCGGCAGACTAAGGTTAATGGAGCATCATCATCAAGCTTCCATTGGGCATTCGATCTCAAGGGCATTTCTGAGATGTATCAATCATATGAAGACACAAATATGTGGTAATTACAGTTCGTTTTTCCCTCTCCCAGCATGCAGCCCAACCAATAGATGACACAGTTACCCAGACAAGTAAAAAAACGTGCGTGTTACTGAGTTCAGCCTCTATGTGTGGATGCAGGAAGATCGTAGAAGATGTTCCTCGGGGCGTACATATTAACTTTCTCAAGGCAGAAAGAAGTTTGCATAGGTGGGCCTTGGAAGACCTACGCAGAATCCATGTCGCTGAGGAACAAGCTGTTGAAGAGGGAGGCGGAGTCGAAATGCATGTTCTTGAAGATGCTGGCCACTGGGTATATAACTAATCTCTCCTCAATATGCACACAGACTCACAGTTTAAAATTGGTAGCCGGGAGGTGGTAATTCGGGCTGGCCCTGCCCAAAATTCCACAACATTTTCATATCTGAAAATCCAGAATCCAGCCGAACTTATTTCAACAATTAATCGATATACTAAGTGGGTACACACATACAATCTAGAATTATGCACACCCATATAGATCAAAGAGAAGTCAAGTAACCAAAATAAAAGAATAGATAGGTGAAAATCAATACTGAAAGGAGGAAAAAAAAAAAAAGAAAGACTTAAGAGTTAATTATGGTACCTTGATTTTCTACAAATTAACCAGAAAAGAAATGGAGGCTCAAAGACGAAGTTGTATTATCGATGGTTATTAGTAGGGTTTAAGAAGGAGTCCTAACCTGTTTAGGATTTATTAAACATCTGATGGGCTTTGTTAAAGACAGGGTTGATGGGCTTGAAAAATAAATTAACTAGAAAGATTCTTTTGGTCCATAAAAAAAATATAAGTAGAAGATAATTAAATGAAATAGTACTAAATATATACGAGTATTACACCTGGCTTAGACATGCATTGGCCCAATGCACTCAGGAGCCACCTCTAAACAAGACAGAGCATACTTTGATATGATGAACATGATTCAAATAACAATAAAAGTGGATTTGCACTTTCTACTAAGAAAATAGAACGACACACACCCATATAGATCACAGAGAAGTCAATTAACCAAAATAAAAGAATAGATAGGCGAAAATCAATACTGAAAGGAGAAAAAAAAAATAATAAAGACTCAAGAGTTACTTATGGTACCTTGATTTCCTGCAAATTAACGAGAGAAGAAACGGAGGCTCAAAGACGAAGTTGTATTATTGATGGTTATTAATAGGGTTTAAGAAGGAGTCCTAACCTGTTTAGGATTTAATAGATATCTGATGGGCTTTGATAAAGACAGGGTTGATGGGCTTGAAAAATAAATTAATTAGAAACATTCTTTTGGCCCATAAAAAAATATAAGTAGAAGATAATTAAATAAAATAGTACTAAATGTATACGGGTATTACACACTACCCTCCTTAGAAAAATTTTGTCCTCGAAATTTAGTTACTAACCGTGGTAGAGTGAACAATCTTGCATTTCCTCCTGAAGCTTGTCCCCTCTTTTCCGGTTCTTTCTGTTTGCAGACTGGACATTTAGAACCATCATGTCCAGGTTGCTTGCACCTATAGTGCTTACCTTGTCCTTGTAGGTATTCTCCACGATGATTACGCCCACAAGAGATACATAATGGCTTTGCAGTTTGAGCACTTGAACTGTTGTTCCCCTCAATCCTTATTTACTTATTACTATTACCATTTCCATTTTGGTTTTGTTCTTACCATTTTCTCTTTCCTGAGCCCTCAGCTTGTTTTCTACTCTGAATGTTCAAATCTTTACTAGAAACTATCTTCTGTGCCCGGGTTAGCGTCTAAGCGTAATAATGGTAATATCTCAATTGCTTCACACATCCATATCCTGCACACATAAATTAGCGCATGACAAACATCGTTACCATAAGAATTCAAAATGCACCAGTAGATTCTACTACATACTCTAAACACATTTCTATATATATATATATATATATGTATACATGTATATATATAAGAATGTATGCATGACACACACATATGTACACATGCCCTCTTATTCACTATTTCCCATATATATAATATCTCATACACATTATTATGTGTAGTGCACACACTGCAATGTATTATACTAGTTACAAGTATAAAACCAATCCTGATTATCTCACACACATCACTTTTATAAATTATATCCATGATACATGTATCCACCCCAACATACCACATTAACATAAAACAGATTACACTAGACTACTAGAGCAAACTTCAAGATATTATTATCACTTTTATTTTAGAAATCTCATACAACCGAGCCGCCTGAAATCAGCTTCATATATATACATTGGGCCAATGCAATATACTGTGCTGGTCCGGGCCGCCCAAAAATTTCTTCAGGCCTAAATTTAGTCTGCACAGCCCAGCCCCGCCCCTATAATATACTTAGATATTGGGGTCGGCCGTGGCCCGTTAGGCTTTTGACCCACCGGCTCGGGCCAAACTTAATATGGCCCAACCTGTCTAAAATGTCGAGCGGGCTGGGCCGGTCCTTCTGGCTGGTCCAATTTGCCACCTCTAGGCTGACTGGACTTGCCAATTTACAGCCTGGTGGAATTTGGGGTAGGGTCGGCCCGTGGCTCGTTGGCTTTTGAACCACCGGGTTGGGCTAATCTTTATATGACCCAGCCTTTCTAAAATGTCGGGTGGACTGGGCCGATAGGCTGATTTTACCACCTCTAGGCTGGACTGGACTCAACAATCTTCAGCCTAGTGGAATTTCAAGCAGAGCTGGCCCGACTTGGGTCCGGCTGTCTGAATTACTACCTACGGGCTACCAAATTTCTCCAAAACTTTTATGCCCGCTGGTACTTTAGGTTGAAATTTCTATCGCCCAGCCTATCTAAAATGTCAGGCGGGCGAGTGGGCAGATTTTGCCACCTCTCCCTAGCTGTCATCACCATACGGGTGTCCAATTCCATGACACTGTTCTCACATTCATCGGCTATATATATTCGCACTCATAGTATACAAACGATAAACTTGTGTTTCAGGTACATGCAGACAACCCAGACGGGCTTTTCAAAATTCTTTCATTCTCGTTCGAAGGATTCTAAACATGCATTGGACGGCACTACCCCATGAGGTAACACATAAGAGATGCCTTCGCTTTTGTAGCATTATATAGTTATAGAGCAGATGCTTACTACTAGTGTAGTGCACTAAAACATGTGTGTACATGCTGACTTACATAAAATATAGGGAAAACCATTGAGCCTCTCATTATCCGGCGCCATTTTGTACGAATATTAGATTGTAAGTACACTTTCAGGTTTCGACCCGTGTCAGTTTCTCTACAAGTATCCTCGTATTCGTTTATGTGAATCTTCTTCTCTTGACTGACCCACAAATAGAGGTGACAATTTGAGTTGGCCTAAGCGCATCAAGCCAATGGCATATAGGTGGGTCGGGAGGGGCTAGTCCGAGATCACTTCACACATTTCTGTGGCAGTGTTTGCGTTTGCTTGTTTTAAGCAAGCCGAATGCATGTAGTTGGGTCGGGAAGGGCTAGTCTGAGCTCACTTCACACGGTTCTATGGTAGTGTTTGAAAACACACGGCAGGGATGTCGATACAGTTGTTGGAGCTGTTGCAACATTGGAAGATCCGAAATAATACATTCTTTATCAGGTAGCTGCAAACGAATAATACTTTCGTTGAATAGCTCGTAAACGAGCTTATTTGTTTGAATAACAAATAAAATTTTGAGCCAGTTTTATAAACAGATAGAGCTTGAACATTGATTGACTAGTTCATTAACAATTTATGAATAAACTTGTTCTAAACTTAATTATTAATAATAATAATAATGAGAAAATTTCAATATTCATACTACATAAAAAAATAAATGAACTAAACACAAACATTTACGAGCTCAACTCGAACCACCGATTTTACCACGCCTTACACACATTAATGGTGTATTTGGAGCAACATTAAAAGTGCTTTTCTTTGAGTGGGCTGCGCCGTTGTTAATGGCTGCTATACTAAAATAGTAAAATATTAAATTGTTATAATTAACATAGACTACGGATGACATAACACCAGAATCCACATAACACCATTTGAAAGTCTTGACAAGAAATTCAAGGTTCTAAAAAGGTCAAAATTGGACGTCTAGTCTTTTACCGAAATATTTCCTACGTCTCGAGATATTTTGCACATTTTTCTTTTCGAGGTGTCCCAAAATAATTTGCACATCCTTAAAAAGAAAAATTCTCTTACAATCTTCACCCTTAAAATCTCCACCTTTGAAAAAGTCAGCTAAATAGCAAAAAACAGCTCTTTCTTACTCCACGTATCGGGAGGAGTGGATAAATTATCTTGGGATGGAGGGGGAATTTAATTTAGTAAAAAGGTAGGATGTAGCACTAAACCGTAAGTATGTATAGATTTTATTTGTTTTCTGAAAATGTATAGAATATAACACATTTGCAATTGTAGCAAACAAGCAGGCGAAAACTACGCGCCTCAGCACGCCGTCCACGCGCAGCACCCCCCACCCCCACCTACTCTTTTTCCTGCCCACCTAATCCACTGATGCAGACGCAGCTTTTGTCAGGATCATGTCTACGTCGCCTGAAACATATACTTTTACAGGTCTCTTTCTCCCATTTATTTACCGAAGACCTATTTTGAAATATCAAATATCAGGAAGCTTTGGATTGGTAGTCTAATTTATTTTTTCTCCCGCCCAATATTATCGTCTAATAATTGTCATTGTTCAACACTGTATAACATATTTTGACCATGAACAATATGTTTTATACGTGATGAACTAATATGAAACTGAAACCACCAAGTAATAACATAAAGTATATTTATATGGCACGAAGTGTTGATAATGGCATAAAGTAGTGTTTATATGGCACCAAGTAGTAATATAAAGTAGTATTTATACGGCAAGTACCCACAAATACGAATTAACAATGACACGAAGTGTTGTACAGTGCACCGTAGTAAAGAAACATAATAATGACTTATACCCTTTCGGGTATGGGTTTGGATAATATCCATTGAATAATCGGGTAACTTAACTAATATATATAAATATACATATTACATATAATATGATACAATAAATCATATATAACATATATAATATATAATGTGAGGATTGATATGTTGTATAATTACAATGAACACCTTTGTGAACTCCAGTTTATATGTCAACTTTTTACATTTGTTGCAACATTAAAACATTAGCACGTGATCATGAGTTGTTCACCGTAATTGTGTGGCATATCATAATTCATGTAAATGTTACATTATATGTAGTTCTGTATGTTAAATAATACTTCAAAAAGTGTCACTTTAGACTTTTTTCAGCTAAAATGATATTTTCTTTAATAATTTTATCTTCTCTAAAACGACATTTTTTTTTAACCAGAAAAAGTATGTTATAAGCATAATGTATTACATATATTGCTAATTATCATGTAGATAGACAGGCAGGGGCAGATCCAGGATTTATAAATGGTTGAACTGAGACATTAAATCAGCGTTCGGTGAAGTTGCGACTTAAATGGGGTGAACTTAGTTAAAATTTAAAGTACCAAATAATAAAAATGATAAAAATTATACATTTAAAATTAAGATTTTACAAATTTTGCATTGAATTGGAACCTGATACGAGCAGCTCCGCCCCTATAGACAGGGTAATCATCGGATAATCGAACAGTACGCTATAATCATATCCTTTTGTAATTCAATCGCTAAACTATGATATTCGAACAATACGCAACTCTATTGTATATTGACCCGTCATGTCAAATAACGATGCATATAGGTAAAATTGACATCCCGACTACATCAACTTTAATTCAGAGTATTGGGTCTAATAAATAGCCGAAGCACCGACCATGCAAGTGAGGTCATGCATGATGAAATTGCAGCCCACCGTACCATGCACTCAATTTTACATTTTGACCTGGTTTTAATTCGTGTGGTCGACCTTTTAATAATATTATTATTTTATAGGGTGGTCCACAATTTATTATTAATAATTGATAAATTCTTCTATTTAAAAAAAGAAAAAAATTACACACGTGAAGATCTGTAATGTGTCATCACCGAAAATTAAATTGGAGGCGGTGTTTACTTATAATTGAAAATAAAGATGGAGCCAGAATTTTACTATAAGACGGATCGAAATACGTTTTGTTTGTGATATATATCAAAGTTTTATGAGTTTGAGGGTGGTGAAATCCGCTCATTAACTATAATTGTACTTTATATGTATATACATATTAATTTAGTCGGAAAATTTGAGGGGGGCGGTCGCCGATGCCAATCCCTCCTTGACTTCGTCTCTGATTGGAGGAGGCTGGAGTACCGTAGGTTGAGGGAAATAAAGTACAAAGAGAAGATTGAGTTAAATAAATGGAAGCTTAATTTTGTTGGTTGGAGATTGTGTTGGAGTTTGTTTTTAGTATAAAAGGTGAGGAAATTGTGATTTGATGTTTGTATATATATTGGCAGCAACTCCAGAGGAGACACAATCCGATTGACCTAATTCTTAATGGATTGAGTTAGAGTGGCGAGTAAACACACCCAAGGTTGCTAAACTACTACATAATTCTGAGATTATTTGTTAATTCTATATGATAGATTTGTAGTTTAAAAAGTAATAAAAAATCGTGTAAAAATATTAAACTACTTAAACTCGACCCATGTTCAGCTTAATTATTAATAAACAAACAAGCTTAGACATAATATTTAATTTTTGATAAATCTTACACAAGTTCAAACAATACTACATTAGACTCGACTTAACTCATTTATAGCCTTACAAAGTTTTTGTAGCCGTAGGCCCTAGCTTGACGTATAATTCTACTCCACTTGTGGAGTGTTACTCTTATGAATAGATGTGTGATGAGTATGTATAAAATGCAGAATAACGTACATGACTTGACACTTGTCACACATCTACTCGATAAGACTAATGTCCTTGGAATATGGCAGAATTAGCCTTGCTTGACCCTACCAACGGGAACATTTTGTTTTTCTCACTTGTGATTAGAGTTGGTAAATGGGCTAGCTAGTCCGTCCGACCCAACCCGATGGACCACGAATTGGCCCGAAAATATTTATATTTTAAGGGGATGAATTGTGCTGGACTCCATAATTGTTGACCTGATGAATTTCAGGCCGACCACATGTAGTCTTGCTCGATGGTCTGGACTAAGTCGGGCCGACTAAATTGCCAACTCTACTTATTTCTAGTTTCTTGATTAGTTTTTTAAGAATATACTCCCTCCGTCCCGCTTAAAGCTGTCTACTTACTTTTCGGTCCGTTTCAACTAAAATTGTCATCCTAGAAAAGAAAACAAATTCTCACAATCCTCACCTTCAAAATCTCAATCCTTAATCTCCACCTAACTTTTTTTTCTTAACATCCGTGTCCGATTAAAGTGACAACTTTAACCAGGACGGAAGAAGTAATGTTTATTACTTTATATTTACATAATTTTCATGTTAAAAACACCGACATGTATGTACATGAATTTAATTTAAGTACAATATATTAATTCATAAATCACATCATACCAACTTGATCTTACACCACAAATCTCAAATTCTTGCACAAGTGGCATATGAAATTAATTTATCTGCAACCCCCTTTTACTTTGACCATTGAAAATATTGACTTCTTATGTCACAAATTTTTAAAAAATTAAATAAAACCCCATTTGACTTTCTAATTATTCAACCTATATAAGCACTTCCCTCTTCAATTTCCATATCCAAACACACAACAATTAATCACTTTTTTAAGCTTAAAAAAGCACTTTTTTAAGCAAATGAGCAGCTCATCAGACGAAAGCGCCTCGCAAAAGAAGTATAAAGGCATTCGCCGCCGAAAATGGGGGAAATGGGTATCAGAAATTAGGGTTCCGGGAACGCCAGAGCGATTGTGGCTCGGCTCTTACGCCACCCCCGAGGCGGCGGCGGTGGCGCACGACGTCGCATTCTACTGCCTGAGACTGAATGCCTCGCCGCAGGATCTCAATTTCCCGTTGGCGTTGCCCGCCGGCGCGAGAGCTGGAATGTCGCCGCGGTCGGTGCAGAAGGCGGCGTCCGACGCCGGATTGGCGATCGATGCGCGATTAATTGATGCGAATTTGAAAAAAGTGAATTCGGAGGGAGAAGAGATTAGATCGGAGAGAAATGGAGGTGAATCGAGCTTTTCTTCGGCGAAAAATGGTGATGAATTTTTGAATGTTTCAGTGGAAGATTATCTGTAGCTGTGATTCATGCATTCTGCAGCTGAATTTCCCTCTGAAAATCGTGTTTGAAATTCCTGCCCTGTTTCTTGTTTAGTTCGAATTCGCAAGGTGTGAGCAAAAATCGGTCGAACCGGTTGTATCGAATTAGAATTAAATTTTTTATTCTGTATTTTAAATAGTTTCCGGTTTAAATTTTTAGAAATTTCAGTTTAATTAATTTGGTTCGATTTTTTAAAAAATCAGGACCAAACCGAATAATAGGATTTTTGCTATATATGTGTATATATAATTCAGTTTACTATAATTTGATCTATTGTCTTGATCTAATTTGTACAAAATTAATTTTGTATATTTCATAATTTAAATTTGTTCTTCATATATTGAGTTCTGTCTGAAAATACAATATGTATTCGGTTATTTTAATAATAGCCGAAAATCATCACGGGAGTCACACGTGATGAGCTATTTTCCTCAAATTGGACATAACCCAATACACAAACGACTAAGATTGAAATTATGAAATATACAAAGCTCAATTTAACTCGTCACGTGCGGCCCACGTGATGATATCCGACTACTAAAATAACCAGCACGTATTTTATCTTCTAATTGGGCAAAACTCAATACTAACGGACTAAAAATTGAATTTATGAAATATATTGAACTAGCTTCGTACAGGCCTTAACATACATTACTAGTTTTAATTTTTTCTCTGTTTGGACTAAATAATTCTTTGTATTTATCATAATATTTATATTTCTTAGTCGTTAATGTAACTATAGTCATTAGTTCAAATTGGAAATTTATTTCGGTTAATCGTATTTTAACTCGAACTCAAATGATTTTATTGAAATTCGATTTTAGTGATAATTTGGTTCTGCCCATTTCCTCTACGTTTCGATATTTTATTATTGGATTGAATCGATTTTTGCTCACCCGTAACTGCACCCTTGAGTCATAGATTCAAAATTTGGATCTTGTGGAACATTTCAACAAGATTCCATTGAACATACTTGAGAACAACATTGACTTTCGATGATGTATTAGAAAAGTACAGAAGCAGCCGCCAAAAATAATAATAGAAGGAAAAGAACATTGAGGACCCATTCATTACTTAAGTATATATGGGTTGGGTGGACGAACATATTATTATTTAAATTTATTTAAAATATTATTGAATTTTTAATATTATGTTTAAATTTGTTTGATAATTAATTGAATCGATCTTTAATTGAGTCGAACATGAGTCATGATTGAGGGTTGGCAATTTTACACTTGTTTTAATATTTTTCACTTATTGTGCTCGAGCCGAGCTTTATATTTTATTAAAGGTAAAAATATATCCAAACTTGTTTGATATCTTTGGACCATTCATCATTAAAGCTGGAATTGAGTCGAACCGAATGTTCAAGCTTATTTAAAATATTATTGAACTTCAATATATTATGTTTAAGTTTGTTTGATTATTAATCGAATCGAATCGAACACTAATCTAGCTGGAATAGGTTGACATTATCACACTTGTTTTAACATTTTTTATTTATTGAGCTTGAACTCGAGTTGAGCTTTCATTTTTATTAAACGTAAAAATATATTTAGCATTTTAATATTTTTAATCAAACATAATTCAGACGAACTTCGACGACAAACAAATTATGCAAGTCCTAAGAAATGAGTATGGAGTAACTTGATTTTATTAGAGCATTGTTGGCTGGCTCATGTTGCATCAATTTTCTTACACATGGAAGACACGTGTCGAAGCCAGAGTGATGGTACCGCCAAAACATTTCTGGGGTTGAAGTGAACAAATTAAAACAGATTTGAGGCAAAAACAATCTCATTCAGTTTCTTCTGTTTGAGGTAATTTTTTCAGTTTTTTTGTTCAATTTTATGATTTTCATTTTGTTTAATATTGGAATATTTTTCTTGTTTGTTATGTTTATATTAGTACCAAACAGTAAGCTGAATCATCACATTAGTAGAAGAAAACGGATTACAAATGAAAAAGTTTATTGTTAATCATAGGTTTATCTGCCAAATTCGTATAGTTGGTATGTATTAGTGTCAAGAAAAAAATAATAGTAGTTTATGTGTAAAAACGCGGATAGTTTAGTGGGTTCGTCGTAATTAAGCCTAACAAAATATTCATGGTTTAAGATAAATTTAGTGGTGATGAAATAATATGAGATTAATATTTTATAAACCTAACGTCTTATAAGTTGTTTCAGGAGCTTACAATGAGTAATCTCTCGAGATTTTTTGAGCTAATATAGAATCTGAATATTGAAGTATATAAACTTACAATTGAGTAAATTATTTAGCTGTAGATTTGTGGGACGAATTTGAAATCTGTCAATCAAATGTACATTTGATCCGCGTGTGAAGTTTGTGTTGTGTCTGTGGTTCTTTTGTGTGCGAAGTGTGTATATTATGAGGGAAATGAGTGTATTATGTTTGTTTGGATCCTCTATTTCAATTTGTATTTCATCTAGTATTTCATTGTACGCGCTATGTGTTAATTAGTGATGTCATTATATACACGTGGTGTATAGTGTGTTTTGGAATAAAAAATGGAATACAAGCTGGAATAGAGGATCTCATCTGGTTTTATGTAGTGTGTAATTATGTGTGATAGAAGATCTAAGAAAATAAGATGGATTAGAAATTCTTATTTTTTTGAAGTTTATATGCTCTAAGAGTATTTATAAGCTCTAAAACATTTTAGAAGATCTTATAAGATATTTTGAGGCGCTCTAAGTTGCTCGCTCTGTAAATTTAAAGATCGAGAGATCGTTTATCGTTTCGTTTCGTGCTCGTTCCAAGTTCGATGTACTGATTGTATTCTATATAAGAATCCAGGTCGACCGCGGTTGATTTCGATGATTTCTTCTTAATATTAGTAGCTGTATGGATGTTATCTGTCACTAGTTTCGTCTCAAAATCTGTTGTAGTTTGGAGTAAATCCGTCCTGGAAAACTAATGGCTTCGGAACAAGCCATCCGAGGCGAAAACGCGGAAAAGGAGGACCCGAAAGCAAGCGCCGGTGATTACACAGATTACGCGGCTGCTATAACTAAGCAAACCAGTGATATGATGGGCTCTGGTGACAAGGATTCTGCCATGGATAAAGCTAAAGAGACGGAGACGAAAGACACTGCATTTCAAAAGGCCGGTGATAATACCGGCAGAATGGCGGAGCTGAAGGAGGCAGCGGCGGTTGCAGCCCGGAGAGCTATGGACATGTTTACGGGCAGGGCGGCGGAGATTGATCCGAAAGCTCTAGAAGGTGGTGATATCAATGAGGTGACCTATTCTTGCCCTGTATCTTGAGCAAACGGACGTACCATCCCTTGAACACAAATACCTTTTCACTATTTAAGTGGATGTACCATCCGAGAATGTGCCACAGAGTACGTGACACATGCCACTACATCCCGGCACAAGTATTCCGTAAGTGATAGATTTTTATTTTATTATTATTATGAAGGTAAAATTTGGAGAGAGTGAATATGTGGCAAGAGAGAAGATGGGAGAAATGAAGATTAATGAAGAGGGGGTTTATGATGAGGCAAAACAAAAGGGTGCAGCAGAATGGGAAACAGCAGCTGAAAGGTACTCTACTTTACACTTCGCTATCATTAGCACGTGTTAATACAATGTTTCTAAACCCGGACCTGACTGGCCTGTCCAATCGGTTTAATCAGGAACCTAACATGGTGTCGGTCTAGCTCCGAGTATGTAGCATGGTGCCAGTTTAGCTCTTAGTATGTAGCAAGTTTCAAATGAGCCAACATGACCCGGTAAAAAACAGGAGGAAATCGGTGGCACATCTAACCCAGTTTTCTATGATTTATAAAAAATTCCAAAAAAGAAAAGAAAAAGAGAGAGAGGAAAACCGACGTACGCGTATAAAAGATGACTAGCAATACACGACAACTAGATTCGTAATAAAGTACAAAACATGTTTTTCAAATTAAAATTTTGAAATCAAATACACAAAGATATAACTATTTTTATAATATTTATTCGTTCTCTGAGTTATGCGGTTTTTTAACAGTGGTTCGACCGGTCGAATCGATAACCCAGTAACTTAATTCATCGTCCGGTTTGATGGCCGGCCAGATTTTAAAATATTTTGTTAATGTATGTATCATGTGTCAAGATCATATGTTAGATACGAGAACCAACTAATCTTGGAACATCTTGTTCTAGTGGACACATTAGTGCGTCCCGTGCCGTGGGTAGAGGCGGCAAAATCATCCCGTCATGAGCTAGCTACATTTGAGCCAGGAAATCATAGTGTAATTTAGGGGTGGGGTTGGGCTGGGTGGGCCGGCTGGAGTTAATACTTTCATTCCAACTATAGTGGCATTGGGCCGATAGGCTCGGGCAGGGTTGGATGGCTTGAAATGCCATCTCTAACCTAGAATAGACGAATATTCTTGTTTATTTTTGTAACAATAATTGATAGATTAAGTTGTGACAGGGGAATAGCTGCAAGAAAGAACATCTACGGTGCGATGGGGAGCGTGAAGGAGGCGATCAAGGACAAGCTAACGTATCCGACGGACATCGTGCAAGAAGCTCGTGCCTCGCGCGAGTATGGTGGGTCGAAAACGGCTCAGCCCGAACGAGGGGAGAAGTTGGTTGACGATGTCGAACCAGGCCCATCTGGGCCTGGTGCTATGCCTACTGTTTTCACTTCTGATTAGCTTTCTGCACAATGGCAATAAGAGTGAAGATGTAAATGGAATAATGCATTGTCCTTTTTGTAAAATGTTATAACTATGAAGCTATGTATATTGCTACACCAAGGGTCCGTTTGTTTAGGACTGGGGAGTAATGGATCAAACCTGATGGAGGGAATTAATGAGTGTGTTTTATTGAGATTCGATCTTCTAAATGTACTGAGCCAAGTTTTAAGCAAACGGACTCTCATGGACAATAGGTATTCGAATCTTAGGTTTGTATAATTCGGGTTTAATGATGAATATATGAAAATGTATTACTGTTTATATTGTCATATAACTTGTTCTGAAAAAAAATACCATCTCCGTTCCGATCTAATTTGCCTACTTTCCTTTTCGATTTGTCCCAACTTAATTTGTCAGCCCATAAATGATAAATTTCTCTCACAACACCATCAAAATCTTCGTCCTCAATTTTTAACTTTGAAAAGGTCAAAGATTTCACAAAATCTGTTTCTTGTTAACCTTCGTGTCCGACCAAAATAGGTAAATTAGGTTGGAACATCTTCACAAGAATTATAATTTTTGCATAAAAATTGATATATTTTTATCATGATACTTTTTCTCAAAATAAGTAATACTTTTGAGTATAAATGTTAATATTTTTTCATGAAAAAATGCCCAATCGTATTGTGATTTAAAATCTGTGTAATTGGTGTATAAGAGAATTATTCATATTGCTATTTTTTGGTAGTTGTGGACTTGGTATTCGATCCTGTTCGCAATCTTTTGTTGACCATTCATCTGAATTATGTTTGATAAAGAAGTTAAATAAGTTTGAACACATTTTTCTTTCGATAAAATAAACGCTCTACTCGAGCTCGTTATATGAAATATATTAAGTATAAAAATGTCGAATTACTAGAACTATCATTCATTTTTGACTTAATAAATCAAATTTATCTCGAATATAATAATGGAAACTCATTTTTCTTTCATATTCCAATTTTTTGTTTTCTCAGTTATCAACGTATTCCGCCGTGTTTTAAATTAAAAAAATATTTTAAATCTATCCAGCCTAAAAAGTTTAATTTATTGGGTCAAATATCTGATGTATCGTGAACTAACCCAAAAATCGTAATATATTATGAAGGACTATTTTAGACACGATAAAATTTTGAACCGATTGAACTCGGCTCAACAAATTGCATTGGTCTGATAGATTGATCTGACCAGGCTTAGAAAAGTTATTGGCTGTCTGACCTTGCATCAATTTTCTTACACGTGGGAGACACGTGTCGAAGCCAGAGTTATTATACTGCAAAAATATCTGGGGTTGAGGTGAGCAAATTAAACCAGATTTGAAGCAAAACAGTCTCATTCAGCTTCTTCTACTCTTTCCTTTTATCAAAGGTAATTTTTTTTTTTTTTCAGTTTATTTTGTCAAATTTTATGATTTATATGTGGAGCTTGCTAAATGGGCCGAATCACCTTGGGCTGAACTTTTTTTTAGTGTTATTTTTTTTTATTTTTTTTATCATATTCTAACGATATTGTAAAAGTTGCTAGACGTTAGTTAACTAGTTAGATGGTGGACTAGGTCTAGTGACTAGTCGAGATGTAGATAAGACTAATCGAAATATAGACGTAGTTAAGCGGAAAATAATCGAAAAATAAACGTAGACGGCCAATGAGAACCTAGCACCGAGATGAAAATTAATTGGAGTTAATTTAATTTTTTTACAACATAGTCTTTTAATTACAGTTTACAAATAGAATTGATTTCTTCTGATAAGAATCGAGTTTGACCGTAGTCAATTTCGATGATATCTTCTTTGTTAGAGTTCGTAAAATCGATCTGATCCGACATTTTAGATGGATTCTGAAATGAAAAGTTAGATTCACAGGACTATCGAACTCAACAGTCCTGAGTCCTGACTCGATGTGCTAAAAGCTTGATAAATCACTGTTTGGCCCAAGAATTTTTGTATATTTAAAGGAATAGAGTGAATTAGGCTCAATAATCATTGATTTGATGAAAGTTTAAGCCGGACCATGATACTGATCTAATGAACTGGATCGAACGGACTGTCCGAATTATCACTTCCGTCTGTCGCTAATTTGTCTTAAAATTTGTTGTAATCAGGAGTAACTCTGATCTGAAAAACAAATGGATTCAAGACAAACAAGCCGTGATGAAAAAGAGTCTTTTGAGGGCCAAATCAAAGAACCTGGGACTGTCCGAAACATGATAGAATCAGTAGAAGAAACATATGATCGTGTCAATGAGGTCATCACTATCAATAATCCTGGTACTTACACGGAATATGCGGCTTCTATAACGAAGCAAACGAGTGATACCATAGGTGACTATAACCGTACGACGGCGGAGACGACGGCGTTTGCAGCCAGGAGATCGACCGACACGGCGGAGACTGATCGGAAGGCTCTACAAGCTGTTGGTATAAATGAGGTGAGTTGTTCTTGATTACACAAGTGGTGCAAATCATATATATGACACATGTATAATATAATACTTCCTCCATAAAAAAAGTCATTTTATATTTTCGGGTGAAAATTAAGAAAGTATGGGATAGAAAAGAACACCTCATAGAACTATGTTATGATCTTAAATTTCATTTCTTTCCAGTAAATCAGAGAATACATAATTTGTGTAATAATAATATTATAAAATTTGTAGGAAGATTTGTTACAAAATATTTTCTTTCGTGAACGGAGGGGTATCATTTATGCATCACTACATAAGCCTTGGAGAAAATTGGACAGTGAACCCTTTTAACCTTGACCATATCTTAACGTATTCTTTAAGTTTAGTACTTGTTTAAAATATTCTGTAACTTTACAAATTAATCGTGTACGTTTGTAAAAGGATAATATGTGTAACACTTAGTAAAGGTACATGATATTTTAAACAAGTGTCAAACTTAAAGAGTAATTCAAGTAGTCAAAGATAAATGACATTTGTTACAATTTTTCGTAAGGGTAAAGCCACTTTCCGCCCCTTAACTTTTTGTTCGTTCGATGTCCGTCTCAAAATTTGTTATTTTTAAGATTTCATTCCATAATTTAAGAAATTGCTCGTATTTAGATTAGTTTATGTCGCTGATAAGCAAATCAGCTAGAAACGCACTTGTGACTGTCAGGTGACACTAACTTTTAGCAGATTTTAACTAACGTGGCACCGGCGCCGACTTTTTCTTGGGGAAAAAATCGAAAGAGCGGTAAGTTATGTTACATAAAGTGATTTCATGCTACTATTTCCGGTTGATTTCCTTGTCGGCAGTGGAAATTAGTTTAAATACAAGTAACTTTTTTTAGTATGGGACAAAATTTAAAAAAAAACAAATTTTGAAATGTAACTGAAACAAACGAAAAATTATGGAACGAAAAATAATTTTATCCGAGTTCGAGTAAGTTTGTTATGCATTGGTACTTTTGTTAAAAGAAATTTACAGTGTGAGATGTTTCTCTTATTAAGTGATGGTTAATTATTTCCTTTTTATTATTATGGAGGAAAATGAAGATTAGTGAAGAGGAGGTTGATGACGTGGCAAAGCAAAGGGGTACTTCAGAATGCAAACCAGCATCTGAAAGGTATATTATCTAAAACGTCAATTAATTTTTTTTAAAAAAAAACTAGTTAGAACGTTAATTATTGTGGAACGGAGGAAGTATAATATGATTAATGTTTAGAAATTTTCCTGTAATAAAATGTTAATTTTGTTTTAAAAACCAATGCTTTTTTTATCAGCTTGAATACAAAATTATGGTTTTATTTTACAAATTAATTAGATATTACTAAATAAGTCACATAAAAAAATAGTGTAAGTGAAAATTGATAATTTTTGGATAATTGTACATATATTAAATTGATCAAAAATAAAAAGTTGTATATTTTCAAACATGACATTCATTATGGGTCAGGGAGTAGTAATGTTTGCATGAAACAAAAGATCGAATTTTTGTTTTTGCGGTAACACTCCACATGAGATCATCTGTCCCATTTTTTACTTTGTCGCACTAAAAAAATAGTTGGTTATAATTATATTTTGTGGTTTGTGAGTTTAAAGTTCATGATTTAGGTTTATAACGCATGATTATGCTGGAGACAATCCAACTCAGCCTCTTAAAAATATTACTCTATCCGTTTCAAATTAATTGATATTTTAGCTTCTTAATGATTTTTTGAATTGATTGATGTTTCAGCCTCAATTTCTCACAATTTTACCTCTATATTAATCCTGAAATATTCCTTATTTTTTAACCTCCTAATAATATTTGATTTGATAAATTTTTATGATACATTTAGCGATACATTTAATTCTTAATTTTTCTACTTCTTTCTAAAACATTAATTAATTTAAAACGGGAGTATAAAATTATCGAACCGGTTGCTGAGATGATGATACTATGGTCTAAAATTCTTATGATAGAGGAGTAGCTACTAGAAAGAACATCAACGGCGAGATGGGGACCATAAAGGAGGCGGTCGAGGACAAGCTAACGAATGCAACGAGCATCATGCAAGAAGGTCGAGCCTCTCGCGAGCCCAAAAGAGCCCGGTCCATAGTAGTGGAGAAGTTGTTTGACGATGTCAAAGAAGGCCCATTCGGGCCTGCTCCTATGGCCTCTGTTTTCACTTCTGATTAGCTTCCGCACAATGACAATGATACTGGGCATGTAAATGGAATAAAGTTTAAGTATGTTACTCTCAACTTTCGAAATATTGGAATATTTCATTTGTCTCGGGGGCTGAAAATTAGGTCAAACTACTCGATATTCGATTTGTAATCTTTTATTGAAAGTTTGTTTGTACTATTTTTTATTATCGGAATAAGATTGAATATGAATATCAAATAAAGCTACTCGATATTTGAACCAAAATTGCTTGTTAATGTTTATTTAAATTATGTTTGATTAAATATGATAAATATTTTTATTCGATAAAGTTTAAAACTCTACTTGAGCTCAACTAGTAAAAAAAATAGAAGTAAAGGTAAAAATGTTAAATATTCAGGTTCATTTAGTGTTTGGTTCGGTTATATCTTGCTCGAGTTTACTTTATTAATGATTAATCAAGCTAGCTTAAATATAATAACAGAAGTTTGATAATATTGCAAACAAGTTAAAACAATAGTATATTCGATTAGTTGGCACATAAAAAAATAGTGTCACTGTAATCCCAAAATTATCAATGAAATTTCTTATTTTAATTTTCCATCGGTTAGCAATAAGAGATTTATTTTTTTCGTGAGAATGTATTAGAGGTATTGCGGGTGTTAATAACTTCGTCCTATCGATAAATTCTTCGATATTTTAAAATAAATAATTATTGTAATTTCAACATTCATTCCTCATCAAACACACTACACAAAGTACACTTACAAGCAAAATGCAAATATCCAACACTCTTCAAATTCAAAATCAGTCACTCACTCTCCTACCATTAGAAACCTTGGAAGCCGTCTCGGGGCTTCCAAGGAATCTTCTCTCAGGACTTCCGAGGAATCTCTTGGGAGAAGAAGCTTCTAGAAGGGGACTCCCGAGTCTTCTATGAGACGGGCTTTCCAGAAGGGGCTGCCCCGTTCCAATGAAAGAAGTGGTTCGGGCAGCACCGTTGGTCAAGAGAAAACGGAAAGTCCAGTAGAGGACTTTGGGGGCGAAAACTCTGTACAAGAAGAAGATGTCGTACCAGCTCGGGTACTTGACGTGTGGGTCTCCCCGGCACGCTCCTGACACGATGAGTTTCGCGTACTCTTCCACCGGACCACCGGGTACATGTACCTTACGTAAAACAACAAGAACAAGTTTTTTCTCAAGCTAGAGTAATGTTTCAAATATTGAATATGCTTTTGTGGACTATAAAGTCGTACCTAGACATGTTTGGGCCTGAGCCCAGTTTCTAAAATGGGCGCCTCATATGGGCCCGAAACTTAGTACGAGAGAAACCACTCATATAAGCTATTAACTTATTTTCAAGTTAAGAAAAACAACTTTTTGCCTATCATGTCCTTCTGGATTGGTAGTCACTTGGCACGGCCCAGCCCACCCCAGTCTGTTGGACCGGACCAGGCTGAAACTATGTCGTTTTCGAAAACGGTAAGTACAGCCCAACCTATCCCCCAAGATACACTAAAATTGTCTACCCAACCCAAAACCTATCAGGCCAGTAGCCCATTAGGTAGAGCTTGTTCGGTCCGATGGTATTGCGGATAAAGATCCATATGGCGTAACCTGTCTAAAATGTCAGGCAGACTGGCCCGACTGGGCTAATGTTGCCACCTGCCTCAGATTACATGGAATAACCTGATTTTTATGACTTGGACATGTGTAGATAGCTAGTGTGGGTGGAATGGCTTCATTAATTTCTAGTTCTTTTATGAACTAAAACCTTGTTTCTTAATGTTGAGATTAAAAGACCATAAAAAAGTTAGAATGATTGTTGTTAAGAATCAATGTTTTAAGAGAAGCTAGCCGCTAATCGAGCAGGAGACTAGGGTCTAGCCTGTTGGGGCTTAGACGGGATTAACAGGGTCTAAGCGGGGAAGAGTCGGGAAAAAGATATAGGCGGCCGAGGACTGTATAGATGGGATAGAATTGGAAGTAGACGGGACTTTTAGAACAAAGTTAAGAATTATGAGCAAAGATACTGGAAGGGGAACTTACTTCTCTTTCTTCCCTCCACTGCATTTCGGCGCCTTCCTCCATCATCAGTTTGCCTTTGATCATTTCGGTTCCAATCCAACCATGTGTAGCAACGGTTATCCCCACCTCGTTCTTCACTTCAAACCTCAGCGTCTCGTAGAAGCTGATGACCGCAGATTTCGCAGCCTACACATTGCAAAGAATCAACAGACAGACAGTGGATCGATTATGACTATAAATCATGAGTTCGTTAAAAGTACTTACAGAGTAGAGACTCATCCTTGGCAAAGGCAGCCAGTTCTCTACTGAAGCGTTCACTACAATACGCCCGTTGCTCTCCCGCAAATACGGCAGTGCTACGTATGTCGGATAAACATTGCCCCAAAAGTTTATATCCTGAGCATAGACCACCTTATTCGTGAGTAAAAGCAAAATCACTACTACAAAATCTGTCAAAGACAACATTTAAAACCGTTGTCATAGGGAGTCAGCAGCTGTTGTAAAAAGTGAGGTTTCCGTGGATCCATCGTCAGATCCAAATTTAATGATGAGGAAGGCTAAAACGTAAAATTCAAATACAATAAAATAAAATTAATACGGATAAAGTTGTGCCTTGCTAGATTTCTAAACAATAGATCATCTATAAAACAATCACGGATAAGTCAGAATCGAGATAATTGGGATTGAGTTTGCATTTGAAATAACAACTTATATGTGACCTAGAGGTATGTGTGAAATAATAAAAGTAAATAGAGTAGGCTTCAGTAAAAATACCAAGTGAATAATAAAAAAACAACAAAATCGTTGGACATACTCCCTCCGTCTCAAAAGAGTCCCTTCTTCCCTTTCTGGATGAATAACGATAGTTCCCTTTCCCTTTTAAGATTGTATTAATGTGTATATTCCTAATGTACACCTACTATGATTCATTAGAATTACCATTATACGCAACAGTAGTGTTTTTTTTATCACATTAAATAAGGGTATAGTAGTAATTTACACATGTAATAAATGAATTTCTTAATCTGTGTGAAACGTGGAAGTGAACTATGTGTTTGAGATGGAGGTAGTATGCAACAAATTCTACCCAAAGTGCTGGGTAGGCCTAAGGTTGATTCGCCCGTGTCTATGATTTACATCATTGTTTTAAATATTTACAACACCGGTTGATACACTACGGCTCCGGTTTGTCACTGTTGTCCAACGACATCAGCACTGGCAACAGTTAAAAACCGTTGTCGTATTTACTAAAACCGTTGTTGTTTTAACCAAGAACAGAACCTCGATCAGACCGTACCATTAACGTCGGGAACAAACTTGTGTCAGTAGCTTCCTCAAAGTAGAAAGTATGTCCTAAAGTCACTGTATTCACTAGATGATCAACTGCAACAAGGTTAAACCAAATCAAATTACCATCAAGAACCAGCTTCACATACGGGTAAAACGAAAAAACAGAAGCATAGGATAGATACCGCGGCCAAAATAGTTGATAGTTTCGGTAATAAATCTACGACAATCATCTTCCTTGACAACATCAGCAGCCATTATCAAGACATGTGGTGCGCCTAGCATTCTTGCATTCTCACTTATCGCGCGCAACCTGTGTTCTCTTCGCGCGACTAGTACGAGGTTTGCCCGTCTCTTCGCGTATTGGTAAGTGATTTGCTGACAATGTAACAAATCATTGTTATGCTGGTTTTGCAATGATTCAGTATAAATGCGAGTATAATGTTATGATATGAATGGTAAAGAAGAAAATAACTCCAAGCTGTTCTGTCACCATTCCGATTCTGGGTGGAATATGGCCCGTCCCGCCCACCCTCCGAGGCAACATGATATGCCAGGACGGGACGGGACAGGCCGAAAGTGAGACAACCCAACCCATCTACCAAAAATACACTAAGATTGTCGAATTAGTCTGTAGCCCCTCGGACCATTGACATATCAGGTCGGACTTTATACCTGATGGTACTTTAAATATTCTTATGACCTAATTCATCTAAAATATCGACCTGGACCAATGCCCGTGAAATCCGTTCCCACCTGGTCCTGATCCTCTAACAACAAAACACTATATGTAAAGGTGGAAAAATCGGTTCGAGCCCACATTGTTAAGCAGGGTGACCACAGAACTTGTGGCCTAAAGTATCATCAGACCTACTAGCCCGACTTGATAGTCTAAACAGGTCACCGGTCAGCCTAACAAATTAGTACTCCCTCCGTACTAAGCTTACTTTCCGCTTTTGTTTGCCCTATAAAGATAGGCCACTTACTATATTAAGCACAACATTAATTGCACATTTTCATATTTGCCCCTGATTAAAATGTCTTGATACACATCCACATCCACATCAATCAAATACATATAGACAACAAATAAAACTTAGGGATATAAAAGGAATAGAGAGTTATAATTTACTACCTCCGTTTTTTTTAGTTGTCATTCTAGTTTTGCATAAGAAAATTAAGGGATTTAAGGAGTTGATACTCTCAACTAATTTCCTTTAATTCCTTGATTTTTATAATCATTTCTATTTATTGTTAACACTTTTCATAACTATAGACTTAATATTGTAAAAAAAGTAATAAAAAAGTTAGAATGACAACTATTTACAAACAAAATAAATAAAGCTAAAATGAAACTAAAATAAACGGAGGTAGTATGTTTTAACTAAATTAACTACTATTTCTTAATCTATATGAAAATAACTATAAGCTCTATCTTTATGAAACGGGAGTATATTTTGGTATAAGTTGGACTGAACCGCTACTTTTCAGCCCGATTAAATTTCAGGCTGGCTCTTAGACTGCCCTGACGAGCTTGGGTCGGGCTAGGATAGACGGCCGGAATTACCACCTCTAGCTACATCGATATAGAATAATAATCAAAACCAATATGAATACCTCTCCAATTCCAGAAGAAGCACCAGTGATAACCACCACTCTATCTTCCATATTCTGAGAGTTGAAAAACGAGTTGTAAAGCCGTTCGCACGTGCCGACGAAGAACAGCGACGGCCATGCGAACGCCAGTATCAGCAAGCTCGCCGGCGGCACTACGAAATTCAGCACACTGTTTATCAGATCCATTTTAATTATGTTTCTGCAAAATAAAAATGGAGATCAGATATGGAGAATACGTGAAAGTGACAGTATTTGATGTGGGGCGGGGGGGTGGTAGGGGGTAGGGGGTGGGGGGTATTGACATTTAGTGCTGGAAGATGAACACCATTGCTGCATGCAGACGAGGGCCGGGAACACGTGGTGGTTTGTAAGAAAACGTTGTCAATGGCTAATGGACAAAGTTTTTCGGCGTTAAAATTATTTTTCGTCCCATAATTTTTATGCTCGTTCAATTTTGATCTAAGCTTTGACTGTTTTTAAATTTCTGTCACATGATTAAAAAATTGTTCGTATTTAGATAAATTTTCGCCATCGATGAAAATCGGATGGGGCGTGATTGTCAGGGGTACCAACTTGCGGTCGATTCTAATTAACGTAGAATCGGCACCAACGTCACATAAATCGAACGAGAAAAAAGTTATGAGACCAAAAGAGATTTCATGTAATAGTTAGGTGCATTTTTTAAGACGATTTACTCATTGATGGAAAAAATTAATCCAAATACAAGCAATTTTTAAATTATTGGATAAAATTGAAAAAACAAATAATTGTAGGACAAAAAATGATTATAGCCCAATTTTTTTAGGCTTTTGCATGGGAATATTGAGGATGCTAGATGAATCGGTAACTTAGCCACCAACTCAGTCCGCTTCATCGGTTCAACACTATATATCATATTAGGTGGAGTCGAATTTTTTATCGAACTCATAAGCAAGCTCAACTTGACTCATTCCTCTAAAGTACACTTAGATATTTTGATTTTAGGTAAGGCCATCAACCCATTGAGTTGGGTCTATTTTCAATAATGCTTCGAACTAAATTTTTTATAATGTTCAAAATATAGAGTGGGTTAGCCCGACCTACTGAACCAGATCAATTTTACCTCGGCCTAGAGTTGCATCGGCTAAGTATATATACATTGTGTACATAAATTTGGCCCTTCCATCATGGATTTCTTTGCTAAATGTGATTGCACATCGGTGAAAATAACAAATAAATTTGAAAATATTTTTCGAAATATAGTTTAATTTGGTCAAGGCCAAGTTCAAAAAATTAAGGACTAATTATCGGAAAAATGTTGCAGATTTTCTAACTTTATTCATTGTATCCGATCGGACCAAGGCACAATTACTAGTTGTTCGGACAATCTTCGAGAAAATGTTGCATACTTCCTAACTTTATTCGATCGAAAAAGGCACGATTACTAATTGTTCTGGACAACCTTCGGAAAAATGTTGCATACTTTCTAACTTTATCCATTATATTCGATCGAATAAAGGCACAGTTACTAGTTGTTCAGACAACCTTCGACGTGCTCTTACCTTCTTATTCGGCTTGGTCTGATCCAACTCATCGTGTCAATATTATATATTGGGTCAATTTAGGGCGGTCCATGCATTCATCTGACCTAACATTAGTCAGTTTAACCTAACCCAACGTATCTCCCTATAATATATTAAAATTTTCAGGTCGATCCGTGGCACGTTGAACTTTTAGGCCATCGATCAAGTCTGCCGAACCTATAGTACTTTGCGGCTAAGAGTTCTATATCCCAATCCATATAAAATATCAAACACGTTGGGCCAGATCAATTTTATCACTTGCAGTCAGAGGTGGCAATTAGCGGGCCGGGCCCGTCGAGCCAACGTCATATTTTGAGCCGGCCCAAAATTTTGTCGGGCCTAAAATTAGTCGGCCCGGCTCGGGATATTCCCTTATAATATATCAAAATTATCGGACCGGCTCGAAGCCCGTCAGGCTTTTCACCTATTGAGCCGGCCCGGTCAGGCCCAATGATACTTCGGGCCTACATTTTTATGACCCGGTCCATCTAAAATATCGGACCTACTGAACCGGCCTGAATTTTGCCACCTTTTCTTGCAGTGGGTGTTGTGTGTGAAAAAATAGGGTACAGTCAGCATGCAGAAAGCTCAAAACTAAGGATAAAAAAGTCAATGTTAAGTCATATTTACATGAGATTTTAGCCTTGGAAACAAATGGCCACACGCATTTTCAGGTTCCCAAAATTTCCTCCTCTCTTTTCTCCAATGATCAACAGAATTATTTCATTTCCAATTTTTAAATTATAATTTTTTTTTCAGAAAAAAAATTGTTGAATTTCAGAGAAACATAAAAAGTTTTCTGGAACCCAAAATCTCCCATTAGGCACCTCCAAACCTTGACCAGAAATCTTGCATCAATTCTTGCATATAGTTTCAATATATATACATTTGTATATATCTCCATATGCTTATATTAAAAAACACACATTTACACCTTTTTGATGTATAGCTAAATTCTGGTCTTGGTTATTAGTTTTTCTCACTTTGATCCAATTTTGAATTTTTTTACATTTTTTTGTGTATAATATTCTCAGAAATTTCTTCCTTCTGAACATTTCCTGATAGGGACATTATCCCTCCATCTATATTCACATATACATACATTTTTTGGTCCCTTTTTTGGAATCTTGATTTTGGGATTTCCAGAAGAATAACCGAAATCGAAACTGAACCGTGATATACAAGACTCTAGTCCTGAATTTTAAGAAGGTGCAAGCAAGATTCCTTAAAACGGCGTCGTAAAAAATGGTTCGTGTTGGGGCTGAGTCCGGGGAAGGAAGACTTTTTCTGCGAAATTAAGGATGGGTTGCCTTTGTTCGAAAGGAAGCAATGTGAACGATTTCGTAGCTGAAAATCATGAGGAGAAGAAGACGGAGAAGGAAGAGGATACAGTTGAGCTAATAGCTCCCCAAGATATTACAGTCGAAAGCTACCACAAAGTCGAAGACCCCCAGCATGCGCGATCATTGGAAGCGAAAGTAAGTTCAGTCGCGGCTGAAGATGTGGTGAGCAAGATGAGGATCATCGAAAGGCCTGAAAATGGTCATCGGAGGCATTCCACGATAGATTCTATTGTAATGCAGCAGAAGATGTCGAGGACTTTGAGTTTGCGGCATGGCGCCAGAGGTGAACAGGCGCCCACAGTGTGGCCGTCGTGGTTGACTTCAGTTGCTGCTGAGGCTGTCAAAGGCTGGACTCCTCGGACCCCAGATTCGTACGAGAAGTTGAATAAAGTAAGTTCTACACTTTGTTCGCGGAAAATTGCAATTTTAGTCCTGAAGTAGGATTGCCATTTTTGGTCCATCAAGTAGACAGGTTGATCTTTTCGTACCAGTAATTGTTAATCTGTTAATGTTTTGCAATTGAGGGCGAATTTCGTCAAAACCCTAAGTTTCTCCGGCAGAAGTTTAGGGTCTAGCGAAATTCGTCCTCAAATTGCACGGATCAAGAGATACTGATACCAAATTGTCACCACGCTATCTCTTAGTTACAGGACCAGCTTTCGAGATTTTCTCGTATCTAATTCTTACCGGGTAAAGAAACATTTTATATGCAGATAGGGCAAGGAACATATAGTAGCGTCTACATGGCTCGAGACCTAAAAACCGAAAAGATTGTAGCGTTGAAAAAAGTAAGATTCGTAAACATGGATCCAGAGAGCGTACGTTTCATGGCGAGGGAGATCTGCATTCTTCGTAAGCTCGACCACCCAAACGTGATGAAACTCGACGCCTTGGTGACGTCAAGAGTAACCGGAAGTTTATACCTCGTATTCAACTACATGGAGCACGATCTTGCAGGACTCATTGCGTCTCCCAAGGTCAAATTCACCGAACCACAGGTTTCTCCCTCTCTAAACCTCGACCACTCTCTGAACTATACTATTCGTCTAGTCTAACTATTCTCCGATGCAGATCAAGTGCTACATGCAACAACTTTTACGCGGGCTAGAACACTGCCATAGTAGGGGTGTTCTTCACCGCGATATCAAGGGTGCGAACATTCTAGTTGATAGTAATGGAGTTACCAAAATTGCCGATTTTGGTCTGGCTACAATAGTCGAACCTGGGAATAAGCAGCCGTTAACTAGCAGAGTTGTGACTCTCTGGTATAGAGCTCCCGAGCTTTTATTAGGCGCGACTGAGTATGGACCCGCCATTGATTTGTGGAGCGCTGGTTGTATTCTCGCCGAACTCTTTACTCGCAAACCTATCATGCCTGGAAGAACAGAGGTATATTTCTTTCCCGTTTCCAGTAACAACGAATAATATTATTCGGATAAAAAATCGGAATAAATATTTTGCAGGTAGAACAAATGCACAAGATATTCAAGCTGTGTGGTTCACCCAAGGAAGAATACTGGAAGAAAACAAAGTCACCAAATGCTACTAGTTTTAAATCGCAGCACCGTTACAAACGTCGTGTTGCTGATGTGTTCAAAGACTTACCTCCGTCGGCTTTGGCTCTTCTAGAAGTACTCCTCTCTATCGATCCTGACGAGAGGGGTACTGCTTCTTCTGCACTCAAGAGTGAGGTATCGATTCTTCTATCTATATCTATATCTGTATCTATATCTAGCTTAGACGTAATTGTGAGAATAACATAAAGTTGAACTGACGTAATAGCCCTATTTCTTGGTTCCAGTTCTTCACCTCAAAACCTCTTCCTTGTGATCCATCTAGTTTACCAAAATACCCTCCATGTAAGGAACTGGAAGTCAGGATTAAAGAGGAAGCAAGAAGGTATGGTATCTAGTCCTAAACACTATGTTTCGTAAAGATAACAACAAATCATCGGTGTTCTAAAAGGCCCCGTTTAGACGTTAGACTCTGGAAATGAATTTTTGATCCGTTTCCAGGCATATAGGTGAGAGTGTTAAAGGAGGTGCGACGGAACACGTATCTAAGAAACCAAGTAAACAAAATGTCATTCCAGAAAGACAGGTTCTCCATCTGAGTTCACTTCTATATTTCCTTTCAATATATATATATATGTGTGTGTGTGTGTGGTTTAAATAATCATAAATGAATATTCACAACAGGGACAATCAAATAAGAGCACAAGTTATAAGCAGCATCCAAATGAGGACAGTGTAGATAACAGAGGAAACTTCAAGAATGGCATCTCTCAGTCTGTGTCTGTGATGCACCCTAATGCATCAGGATACAAATGGAACAAGACGACGAACCACGACCCTCATGGTTCCGTCCACGCGCGGGAACTCACAAGAGAAGACTCTCAACTACGTCGTCAATCTAACGTAGACTCGTCCGACTATCAACCCAACAAGGTTGGCAGAACACTGAATAATGACTCAACAGTTTGTTTTTCAGTATTAAGCTATCTAACCTAACCTAGGCCTTTTGTCCAGTAATAATAGTAAAAATAATACGCAAACACTTAAATGCGATTGTCTTATGAATCTGTTCTCGTAAGACGGGAGTTACTTTTATCATAACAAATATCACTTTTGATGTTCAAAATGTTACTCTGAGTGTTAACCAGCATAGAAAAGCAACGGTTTCAAAAAGTAAGTTTCTTTGTGATAAAAGTAACGTTTTTACATGAAAAGTAACATTTTTTATGATAAAACTGACTCACGTCTTCCAGAAGACAGCCTTTAAACAAGTGTTACTCTAATAATAGCTTGTTCCTAAATTCGAGCTGTCTTCTATCTTTCAGGGTTATGCGCATACAAGAAACAGGATCCTCTACTCGGGACCATTAGTGCCTCCAGGCGGGAACATGGAAGACATGCTAAAAGAGCACGAAAGGCATATCCAAGAGGCAGTGCGGAAGGCACGTCTAGGAAAGGACAGGGCGGCAAAGGAAATTTGATATCAAATAAAAATCCATTAATAGAAAGTCGCAAGCAAGTTAAAACAACTAACAGTCTAACTAGTAGAACCACTCACATGTACTATACTAATACTATGTGCCTTACAAAAAATATCACTGCATATTTTAAATTCGATAAATAATGTCTATTTTGGCTATCGCGGGAAGCACTTCTAAAGGTGGTGCTAATCGAGCAAAATGTAAGTGAACTTGTGACTTTATGAGGAGGAGATTTCTGATTTATAAAGGGCAGTTGTTTTCTCACATTTGTAGAAACTGTAAAATTCGTCGTAATCGTAATGTAGATTAAAGGGTAGGGTGACATCTGTAGTTGCAGATAGAACTTTATGTGAAGAACCATTCAGCCAAACAGGATCTTGTATATTACTCGAAGTAGAGGTGGCAATTCTGGCCACACAGCCCGGCCCTCTGGCCAGAAAATACAATGAGATTTTTGAGCCCCGCGGCCCGTTTGACCATTAGCCCGAAAGGCCCGTCGGGTGGGTTAGGCCGGGCAGGACCGACTTGCCACCTCTAACACAAAGTGGCGTGTAGAGAAGAAGCGACAGAAAAATGAACGCTGATGAAAAATGAAGCTTAAATTCAAATGGTGCCAATAAAAAGTTATTATTAGAACATTAACTTTGTAGTTACTTACATGCGTAAATATCGACTTTATTTATAAAGGAAAAGGGGGGAAGGAGGAAAAAAAAGTACTTGTTCATGACTTCTAGGTTAAGTGCTGTACATTTGATCATGCTTCGAGAAAGATCTAGATATCTTGCTTAGGTTTACGGCTCAGTTCAGAGTAGGGACCCCCCATTAGTTGGAGAATCTCTTCCCACAAATCATCAGACGAAGAATTTTGCGACATCCAAGAAATCAAATTCGTACTACATGCAGCAACATACCAGTAATCAGATTCGATCTCCTCTCTTAGTTGGTCAAGCTGCCACCCGGCGTATCCCATAAAGAATCTGAAATCTTGAGGCTTAAGTGTTCCCTTCTTTATCAACGCTGAAGCTTCGTCTAAGCTGTTTCTAGAACCAAAATACACGCCTGGAATAATCTCCTCGAAACTGGAAAGTCCGGAAGCATCCTCAGCTCTTAGCAAGAACATGCTTGCATCAAGGGGCCCACCGAAATGCAAAGAACAGTCGGCAAATGTAGTGGCTAGCTCGATATTAGTGGGATTCATGTTTTTCATAATTTTGTGAAGGGGTCGGTTTATAACAACCCCAAACGGGCCCTCCTGCGGATTCCTTGTTCCAGATCTGAGAAGAAGAACTACAGTCCTCTCAAAGGTGCGAACCCCGTCAAGCTTTTCTGTAGAAACGAGGAGACAGCCGTTCTCGGGTGCTGAGATAGGGTGTGCCCACTTGGCCGGAAGAGATTTTGGTCCTGGAGACGATTTTCCGTCTTGGTTGTGAGCAGAATCAGCATTTTCAGCCTGCAAGCGCAAAATCAGCAACATATAGTTCAACCTTCATTGGGTTTTTTCAAAGAAAATCACAACCAAATTACAACAAAGATCAGAGTGATGATACCTGCTCCTGGATATAGAGCAGTGCTCTGAATTCTCTCCAATCCAAGGGTTTACGTTGCAAATTCTGGGAGCTGATATCTTCGGACTTCTTGCTTCCAGGAGAAGGATTACTGCCTTTCAGGCGATCTCCTCCAGCTTTCAAATGATCACTGTCCCCTGCAAAAACAAGATTACCTATCAATCTTTTTTTTCCCTTTATATTGAGGAACAAATATGCTTAGCACTTTGTTCTATAAATCTTGGGCAAAATGCCAATGCAAAAGTAAATAATTCAGATCCTCAGAGTTACACCTGCACTACACACACCAATTTGGAGACAGAAACATATCCGGAACCGACTTTGCAACAATTCACACGTGGGTAATTTCCCAAAAACCTTCAACCGTAGAAAGACTTGAACTTTCTTCAGAATAAGGACCTTCCAGATTGCTTTAACCCAAAGAAAAGGTGATGGGCCGCCACACGAAAAGGACACAAAAATGGATTCACAACTGAATACACGAGACATTCAGCACCCAGTATCTAAAGTCTTTCTCTGAGCACTCTCTCTCTAACAATAGTAGTAGCTGATTTAAATAATCTGACTCCACATCCCTTAAATATCTGAAGAAATGCAAATCCTAAGAATGCAATATAATTGAAGGAGACGATGGAAGTGAGAGGCTCATTGTGAACAGAAGATGAACATATAAAGAAGGGAACTTGGAGGACCACTGGCAATATTTATGCCAGTATATATAGTTAAACGTATGGCCAAAGGTTATTACATAAATATAAACTCACTGCATGTCAATGCACAAAAAGAAAGAAAAAGCATTCATAAAGGTTAGGTGAACCTATAGCATAGCATAAGATGATGATAATACTGCTACTAAAAATTGGTCCTAATCTTTACAATTCCAAAGAAAACCAATCAAAGACAGAACTCTTTTTTACGAAGTTGAATAATTTATGCTTCTCTCTAAGACAACCAAAATAAACTTTAAACTATTTTGGGAGTTCAAATTTTTTTATGTGGCTATTGATGGAACTTAAATGGTTACATCATCGTATAGCCTAATGATGAAGATAATAGTAAAAATCTGTCTTTCTAGTATTAAAGAGCTTTTATAACAACAGATAGTACCTTATACATAAAAGGCATCAAATTGGGATATCCATCAATTCTCCACTCAGCAATAGGAATATTGTTCTTCTATTTATGCTCATTAAAAGAGGTCTTTGGTTAAACCCATAAGACGTTTGGGAGCTTATAAGATGTTAGTGTTAAACAACTTATAAGATGTAAAAATAAGCTCTTAGAACTTATAAACTACAAAAAAGTACTTCTAGTCTATCCTATTTTCTTAATATCTTATGTCATACAAATTACATCACACTTCACACACTACACACAGTACACACACTATACACACACTCCCTTATAACGCACTACAAACAATTCACACACTTCATACACACTAGACAAACACCCCACACACTAGACACACTTCATACACACTTACACACTATACAAACACCACATACACGTTTCACACACATTCATTCACTTACAAGCTTATAAGCTCAATTATCCAACACACTTTGTTAGTTTGAGCTCTTGAGATATTACATCTTATAAGCTCTTCAAACAAGTTATTTGATGTTTGAAACAAGTCTATTTCAAATTGCAATTAAGTCCACCAACACAATCCAATTTACAATTCCCACAGTACTAAATCTGGATTACATATTAATATTCCCGAACCAATTCACGAATTACGAATCAAATGAAGCAATTTCCACTAAAACTGACCAACGCATGCAAGAGCCAAACTGGATTCTCTGATCAATTTCACACAGTAACACACACAACTATCACACGACATAAAGAAAAAAAGTAATTAGTTAATTAGTCAACTGATTATAAATTCACAAAAGGTAAGAGATAATTTACCAGAATTAGAAGAGGATGAATTCGAATTCGAATTCGAATTACTCGAATTTCCAGAATTCTTCTTCGCCATAGCTTTAACTAACACCGATCGATACCTACAATAGCTCGGCAGCGATTCCGCCCTCCACATCGAATGATTCTTCGAATTCCAACAACTAGGTTTTTCCGTAAACGAATTCCGCAGCAGGAAGCCATTGTTCTGAGCATGCACACACCACAGATCCATATCTTCACTGGAGAAATAGAACCTAAATTGATCCCTCTTTTCTCTCTTTTGATACTCAGGTAGAGAGAGAGAGAGAGAGAGAATATGCTGAGTATGTTTACAGAATGATAAGAGAGTGAAGCGGATTGGTGCAATGCACACTCTACTGGTGATGATGGAGTAAGTTAGCAGAGTTGATGCAGATATTTTAACTTGCGCTGTTTTGTGGGGTCCACAAGTGATGCTCCATAAGTTGTGTCATCCAACTAGGCAGAAAAAATTTGGTTTTTATGGGACATGGGAAAATTTTCTAAATTAGCTTTCGTTAAAAACTAAGGCCTTCACCTAGGTAAAAATCTGAAAAATACACTAAAACTCTCCGACCAGTTTCGACCCGTTTCTGTCTTAGCTGTATGGTTATGTCTTCAATTCTGCTTAGGTTCAACTAGTCTAGGCTCCTGTTTACCGTTCGACTAGCGCATCGTAATTTTTACGACACTGAAATTACAAGCTGCTAAGTTTCTTATGCTTTCAATTCCGCTTAGGTTCAACTAGTCTAGCCTCATGTTTACCGTCCGACTAGCGCCTCATAATTTTACAACACTTAAATTACAAGCTGCTAAATTTAAATTTAGGACAAGGATGCCAATTCGAATTATCATATCGGGTTTGTGCTTGATTTTGGAACGATTCGGATTACATAGGTAACACAATGAAAGTTGCTTGAGACATATCATTTTACATCTTAAGATAATTTATCGATTTTGAACATAAATGTGTTGGTCATATTCAGGTTGGATTGTTTTTGAAAATTTTCTCGTTAATTTAGGTTTGATCATGTTCCATCTTAATATTTAATTTAATTAAATGCATTATGGTAAATAATAAATTATTATAAGTTAGTTAAACTCGATAAGTTTTGTGAGCAATGAGTTTATCTATTATTAAGCTCGAGCTCTCCAGTAGGCCTAATTCAAGTTCGAACTAGTACTATTAGTTCGAGTTTAATTTTCTTCCGAATTAATACGCACAACTTACAAGTTAGCTCGACTCAATTAATAAATTCCATCATTAATCAATAATGAATTCGAGTTTAAACGTTGATTTTCCTTTAATAGTGATGAGATGTGACACATCATTAATTAATAAATTCTTACAAAAATAAATAATTTTTGGGCCTATAAATTCCATTCATACTAAGTGAGGTATATGTTGTATGGGCCTTCAATTGATTTAGAGCTTGTGTGCTTTTAAATCAATTTGTTATACATCTTTTCAAGCCTACTTAAAATGTGTTGCCATGATGTATGTAGTTAACTATATAGTTAGCTGGACGGCAAAGTCTCATGTGCACTAGTTGCACAATGCAATTCGGATTGAGTATTACTATTTATATTTAGATGTATTATCTATCCTGAGTAAATGTATATTACATATCAAATGTAATACCTTTAGACATACATCGTAATACCTTTTGATTCATGACTCGGACTGCACAGATCTAAGATCCGTGCAACTGGTGCACAAGAGGCCTCGTCTATATTGACATGATGATTACTTGTAATATTCTTTCGGTAAAACGTGTGGTGTATGAGATATAATATTTTTTATGAAACTAATGACAATAAAAATATATTGTTACAAAGGATTTTAAAATGAATATTTTAGTAATCAGGTAGGATGGGTATGTGTATGGGGTATTATTCATTTATGCTACGTAATATCCTACCCGACTTCTCAATTACACAAAAATATATTATTCTATGTTAATAATGTGAGAATTTACGATATTTTAGTCAATTATTATTTGCATAATGATTTCTCAAACATAACATAAAAATACACTACCTTTATGATTTTTTCAATTCGGTACAATAGAGAAATTTTTTGCTCCAATTGTTAAAAGAATTTCTACAATTACATGTATGCAATTGGGTGGATCAAATTTCAATTCCAGGCCCCATATCAGCAATTGGAGAGCAAAGCTTGCTCGAGTGAATTTAATTGAAAAAAAATATAACGAATGTGTATTTCTACATTATAGTAAAAGGTCATCAACAATTTCCTAAAAAAAAAAAAAAAAGGTCATGAGCAATTGATCATTAACCAAAAGTTCATGAATTTCTACGCAATTAACTCTGTTATATATGATATAGTTAGTAATGTCTCTAATATATAGTTATAATATTATTTAACATAGATAATAACATTTATATCTTACGTATGCTATACATGATTTATTGTATTGATATGGGGCATTGGGGGGAGGCTATCACCCCCCGTTGGACTTCCAATTTTTTTTCTACATATAATTTTATACTCTTTATATATAAGAATTCACCCCCTTAGTTTCTCAAAACCCTATCCACTTGGGTATTATCCAATTGGATGATCCGCCATTCAATTTTGCACTGATTTAAATCATAAAGATCTACACCTTAGATCTTGGATGATAGGTGGTAAGTAGGATACAATTTCCCCTCCCACAGTTTCTTTTCTCAACTGTTACTCCTTCCGAAACCTAGTTTACCTACATAATTTCTTAAATCTTTATATTAAATTATGATACATTATTCAGATACATTTTGAATGGATCACATTGATTGATACGAATACATAAGATACATGAATCCGAGAAAAATATTATATTAAGGATTGTAACGAAATATTTATATAATTTTGATGATGTCAAAACCTTGGTGTAAGGTAGAAACAAGTGTCCACAAACACTTTGCAATCTTGTAATAGATAGGGCTAGTTATACTTAGGCATAAGTCACAACACAAAGATACATCAAAATCATTAGGGAACATACAACTTGAAGTCCACTGTAGAAGTATGACTCATAACTTGTATGGAGCATACAACAAGAAGCTTACGCTTAAAATAGTGTACAACAAAGTCTTCTGTAAGGAGATCTCCTACTTGAAAATATCAGGATCGTACAATAAGACGTGCAACAACTATGTCTGCAGAGCTCAAGTCAAAGTTAGTAATCTCAAGATTAAAAAATATAGTCAGTAGAAACAAGAAATATTTTTGTATTGACTATGCAATATCATGCGAACACGTATCCTGACAAAAGTAAAAGCAACTTTGCAACCGATAAGAAGTCGCACCTACTCTGACTTGCTCTCAGCTAAAGGACAACAACGACTAGAAGTCGTACGATGAGCATTAAATGTCAACGGGAATCTTCTTACCTCTTTAACTAAGACGAAATCCAACATCTATAAATAGAAGGAAACGAAGGATGAGAAGATAACTGTCAAGTTTACCATGTTCGAGCTATCAATATCTGAAGCATTCAAAACATCCATTACTCTCAAACATTCAGAAATGTGTGAGTGAAGAAGAGGAGCAAAGTAGCAACAATGCAACAACAAACTGCTACTCAAGCAAAGTTATCAAGCTGCAATGGACCCTCAAAGTATATCGAGGCTAACTCTCAGAAAACTCAATCTCAGTCCTAGTCCGTTTCACCAAGAAAGCTTGCCCACATCTCAAACTGATCTACAAGTTTAGAGACAACTTCCAGCTGAAGAAACACTTTCACAAACCTTCTCTTTTAGTGGTTTTTAACGGGGAATCTTTTGTTGAATTAGGAATTTAGATTAGGCTAACTTTGTTCTGAGGAACTTCTACAGTAGAGGTGTAACCTTCCGATGATAAACAAAAATTACTGTAAGATGCCAAGTTAAACTTGAACATTGTTGTAATCAAGGTTGTATTGTGTGAACATCTTTTATAAAAGAAGTTTGTAGTGGGTTGCATATGAATACTATATTTTATCATACTATATATTATACATATGCACAATATATTATTTATTTATTTATATTGTATCATACTATATATTATACATATAAATAATACTCCCTCCGTCCCGAATGAACTTGCACTGGGGCTCCGGCACACATATTAAGAAAAGTTACTTTTTGATAAAAAGTTGACTTGGTCAAATCTGGAAAGACCTTTATTAGCTAAAAACCAGAGGAGGATTAACGAATTAATCCTTCCCTCTTAATTTTTTTTGGTTGAACCTGCACCTGTTTTACAAATCACATACAACTGCAAAAAACTCAAAATGCCACCAAAATCTAACAAAATTGTTCAAATTTCTGGATAAACACTTTGGTGGGAAAAATTTCCCACCAGAAAATTCCATTCACGCCAATTTTTTCACATTTCAGAATCTGAATTCAAACTTTACAATTCCCACTTAAAATTTAAAATCCTAACTAAGAGCCTATAAATACAGCATTAAATGTGACCAAAAATGACACCAGATCTGACAACAGATTTTGTAATCCGGCCAAATAAACCGTGTAGCATAAAAAATTCCACCACAACAGTTTTTTATCCAAGAAAAGTAAGGAAACGAAACCTTTGCTAGAATAGGAAACCATATAGTCAGAGTCTCGTAGAAAAATCTCCTCTTCTCAGGCGAATCCAGCCACTCGTTCACCGACTCCACCCCAGTTTCCAGATCTCTAATTTTCCGACCCACATGCAGCTCTAGCATGGAAGCGGAACACAGATCAGATTTCAGATCTGGTTCCGGTTCTTCGAGGGTTGGTTGAATAACCAACAGATCCGAGGACTCCGGCACAAAAGATTCCTCAGAATCAGAAACATAGCCACCGGAAAATATTTTTTCTTCATAGGAATCATTAAAATCAGAACTGAACATTTTTAGGAGAGGATAAGAAGATAGTGGATCTGGGATGGAGGGTAAAAGAGGAGGACGCTCTATATTTGAACGGAGAAGAGGGTTGCGGCGCAGGGAAGGGAGCGGCGCAAGAACTAGGGTTTCTCCTAGAGAGAGAGAGAGATGAATGAAGACTGTTCTTGAATAATGGGGTTGGGTAAGATAATGGGCAAAAATGGGCTAGGCTATCAGTAATTAGCCGGTGCTTTGGGTTAAATAATTGGGCTGTAATAATGGGCTTATAGTTATATTTAGGAATAGATTAGGGATGGCAATTTTGTAATAAAATGATCATTGTGGGGTATAGTTGTAAAGTTTTATTTCCGAAAATGGAAAGTGTGCAAAAAGGGTGGGACACCCCGATTAGGGAAGTATGCAAGTTCATTCGGGACGGAGGGAGTATATTATTTATTTATTACGTATTAATTGGATTACCCAATTATTTTACTGGTATTGCCGTACTTTATCTGAATTAAATAGGATATAGTATGCCCATATCACTACTATATTGTATCATATTATATATTATACATATGTATAATATACTTTTTTATTATTTAGTACGTATTAATCGATTATACATTTTTATTATTTAGTACGTATTAATCGCGTAATTCGATTATCTTGCAGGTATTCCCTACTTTATCAGGATATGAGAGAGAAATATCCCTACCGTGATCTCCCTTGTTTTAGGTAACATGAAATTATATTACTCGTGATTATTAGGCAAATATCCCAATATCAGAGAGTATAGTAGAGTGAATGAATAGTGGGTATTCTTCTCACCAAACTAGTTGTGAAAAGGACTCTAAAAATGACGGGACTGATAAAGTTGAGATACAAGTTTGACTCGCTATTCGTAAGACAATGTTGCCTCGCATACAAGTTCTCACAGTCTTCGGTAATCGTCCCCAAGATATAACGCCTTTTACCTTTAGAATCGCAACACAATAAAACTAAAATTTTCAACAAACTACTTGATACTCAAAACTTTCTTGTAGACTCAAAGACTCAAGACCACAATTGCACAAAAATGATGTATGCATATCATAAGGGAGCTGTCGTTGTATATATGATCGAGTGATTGGATATGCAAATGTTAAGGCCCATTTATATACTTCTAGGCGTCATTTTTTGAATATGTATACTTTTTCAACTCAACCAATCACAACTGCTAGATCGTACCTCTTGACCAAATGTCTCGATTTTATGGTTAGATGACATCAATTTTCAAACGTTCACGATCTTTCGTTCGTACCTATTTCACTTGAATAGACATAACTTTTAAGATACCTTTTTATCTAATACACTTTTTCGTTCACACTCTGAAATTCCGACGCTAGTTCCTCACAAACTTGTATAAAAAAATTTGCAACTTTATGAGCCACAACATTCCTTTCCCTTGTAGTGTGTAAATAACTCGTACACGCCAACTCCTAAGCAATGTACTACCGTGACTCATTACAATATACTACATACTATATATATATATATATGCATAATACATTATTTATTTATTTATTTATTAGTTGGATTACACGTGTCAATCAAACGTAATAGAATATGGGAATAGGGCTGCAAACGAGTCGAGTCCTTGTGTTCATGTGTTTTTCATTATTTTTTAATCGAACTCGAGCCGAGCCTAGCTGAACTATATTTGAAAGTGTTCAATTATGTTCACGAACGTATTCATCAACGTGTTTCACCATGTTCGTGAACAATTGTTGTCGGAAACTACTAATTATTTTCACGAAGGTCAAATAAACACATTTTTTCCTAAATCTCCATACAAATAAACAAACTTAACAATAACTGCTTATTATAACCAAAGGTAATGCAAGAATATTATATTATATGTAGTATAAACACTATTTTGTTGTTGTTATTTTTCTTATTATTACTGTTATTATTAATTGTGTCTCGAACAAGTTTGTTCGCGAATTTTAATGATCAAGTCATTTATATTCAAGCTCTGTTCGTTTATAAAATGAGCTTAAAAATTTGTTCAATTGTTCGAATAAACAAGTTCGTTAACGAATTGCTCAACAAAAACTCTGTTCGTTTTCAGTCCTATATGGGTCGAAATATCCGTACCTAACCCCTTTACATCCCTCTTAAAGTAGGTACGGTCACTAAACTTTTCTTATCCATTTTAATTTATGAGTATGAGTACCTTATTTATTTTTTAACACGTGTCATTCTATTATCATCTTAAATCTTAACTTTATCCATTTTTAACAATATATTTATTTCTGTTATAGTAAATGTTTCATCATCTATTACATTCAATTCATTCCGTACTATATATTAATTTATGGCACTATATAATACATGTGTCAATCAATGAACGTATACTTAATCCAAAACTATATCCCTTAATCTTCTCAAATGTAGGATCTATACTTAGTCCAAATTTAGAAGGGTTTTTGGACACATTCAAGATTTTCACATATATAGGATCTATAGTTACATCCGTACAAAAAAAAAATTTCTCTCTCCTAATCATTAATCTATTTTCTCTCTCCGCATAAACTTATATATACTACTTCTCATTTGACTCAAAATCACAATTTTTTTCATTGTATCACTCAAGTCAGAAGTTCTCCTATTGTGATGATGGTGGTATGCTAATCTTGTTGTATCTATTTATGTTCTAACTATTATATATTCGTTCGGGTAGTATTCGACTGAAACAATCGATAATTAATTTGGTGATGGGAGCAATTGATCTCCCTTCACCCACTCTCAATCAGTGATAGATTGTATTATTTGGATAATATACTTAACTGGATAGATAAGAATTTTCTGCATTTATGTATATATTTATGTTTCTTGACAATTCGGTCGAGTAGTACTGACAAGAACAATCTACCATTCATTTGGAGGTGAGATCCGTTCAACTAATCTCCTATCACCTACCAAATCAATGGTTATTGTGTCAGTTGAATACTTAACTGGGTAGATAAGAATTTTTGGTATTTATTAATGTATGTACTTAGGTTCCTTGATTATCTTGTTTGTAATTTTGGAGGTGTTTGCAACTGATTGTCATTTAGAAAAAACGATTTAAGTTTGATTTTCGTAAAAGTTATGTGGTATTTGCAAATAAAATGATTTTAAACGAGTAAAGTTCCATATATTTACAAGAAAATCATAAAACAGCTAAAAGTTAAATACTACCAGCTTCTGAAATTTAGATTAGAAGTGATTTTGCAATTAGAGATTATAGACACCCTCAACATTAATTTTCTTGGAAAAAGTGATTTTCCGCTGATTAATTAAGGGGGTGTTTGCCAACAAATATGTTTTTAGAAAAAGTGATTTGAATTATTTTTATGGTAAAATCAGAATTTTATCGTGTTTGGAAATTAAGTGACTTTTAGAGTCAGATTCTCAAAATCTGGGTTTTCTTAGCTTTTCAAAATTAGGTGGCAATCCAAAAGTACTTTTAGAGTGTTTGAAAAATCTTAAAAATTGATTCTCAGAGTCACTCAAAATCTGATTTTGAGAAGCTGCTATCACTAACTTCTACCGACTTTTGACTTAAAATCACTTTATTTCCAAACACTACTAAATTCTGATTTTTCTACAAAAATCAATTCAAATAACTTCTCTAAAAGCACAATCATTTTCAAACACCCCCTTAGTCTTTAATCACTTCAATTAAAAGTGCTTATCAAAAGTAAATATAGTGACGTAATTGTGTTTGCAAACACCGCCTAATTGTTATTAATTTTTCTTGGCAAAAGTGATTTTGGGCTGATTAATTAATTGGTATAAATTAATCCTCAGAACGGCGAAGCTACTGCACCTAATACTACAACAACTAATCAAGACTTGAACGATTGGCTTCCTATAACAGCTTCTCGAAAAGCTAAATGGTGGTACTCAGCTTTTCACAATGTTACTGCTATGGTCGGCGCCGGCGTGCTCGGCTTACCGCTCGTCTTGGCTCGACTCGGCTGGTAAGTCGTACACATATTTGAAATTGTTATTGTTACGAATAAACTTATTACTAAAAGTATAGTATAAGTCGATCGAAATTTTTGGGAGTGTTATTGTTACGTATAAACCTATTACTAAAAATATAGTATCTTTGGGTTGTTATTGTTACGTATAAACTTATTATTAAAAATATAGTATAAGTTGATCGAAATCTTTGAGAGTTTTATTGTTACGTATAAACCTATTACTAAATAAAATATAGTATCTTTGGGTTGCTATTGTTACGTGTAAACTTATTACTAAAAATATAGTATGAGTTGATCGAAATCTTTGGGAGTTTTATTGTTATGTATAAACATATATTACTAAAAACATAGTATTTTGTATAAACTTATTATTAAAAATATAGTATCTTTGTGACTTTTATTGTTTCGGATAAACTTATTACTAAAAATATAGTATAAGTTGATCGAAATCTTTGGGAGTTTTATTGTTACGTGTAAACTTACTACTAAAAATATAGTATTACGGATAAATTTATTACTAAAATATATAGTATCTTTGGGGTTGTTATTGTTACGGATAAATTTGTGATGAAATTACAATATAAGATCGAAACTTTTAGGAGTTCTATTGTTAAGTATAAACTTATTACTAAAAATATAAGATTTTGGATAAACTTATTGCTAATAATATAGTACCTTTGTGACTTTTATTGTTACGGATAAACTTATTACTAAAAATATAGTATCTTTGGGGTTGTTATTGTTACGAAGAAACATGTTGCTAAATATATGGTATAAGTTGATCGAAGTTTTGCCATAAACTTCGTAGTTTGATGTAATAAAACAAAAAAATTGATCGAAATCTTTGTTACCTATATAACAAAATTGGTCTAGTCAACTTGTTCGACTTTTTAGGTAGGCTAGGCTGTACGAATCTTGGCCAATGGATCGTGAAAATGTTCATCACACACTTTGAAATGCATTGATAAACTAACACAACCATTTTCGTGTGTAAATTAGGATTGCTGGGATCGTATCCATTGCAATAGCATGGTTGGTGACATGGTACACCGTATGGCTACTAGTCAATCTACACGAAGCCCCTGAATCGGGAAAGCGATTCGACCGATTTACTGAGTTAGGCGAGCACGCATTCGGCCCAAATCTTGGCTACTGGATAGTTATGCCTCAACAGTTAATCGTCCAAGTCGGTTCCAACATAGTCTACATGGTTACTGGCGGAAAGTCCCTCAAAAAAAGTCTCGGTCTCCTAGCGCCCGAAGCTGATTTTAAAAAGACTTATTACATCGTAATCTTCTTGGGGCTTCAGTTGATTCTCTCCCAAGTCCCCAACTTCAATTCCTTGAAAATCATCTCTCTTACAGCTGCCGTCATGTCGATCAGTTACTCCTTAATCGCAACCGGCGCATCCGTGGCCAAAGGCATCAACCATCATCACTTGGTTGATCACGGCATTGAGGCGGATACGACGGCTGGGATGATTTTTGGCATCTTTAGTAGCTTAGGCGTGCTTGCATTTGCCTATGCTGGACATAGCGTAGCGCTCGAAATTCAGGCGACGATTCCATCCACGCCGGAAAAAGCGTCCAAGAATCCGATGTGGCGAGGAGTTATTGTGGCTTATCTGATTGTTGGATTGTGCTATTTTCCGGTTGCTATAACTGGATTTTGGGCTTTTGGTAATACTGTTGAGGATGATGTTCTTTTGTCTTTGGAGAAACCTAATTGGCTTATTAGTCTAGCCAATTTCATGGTCTTTGTTCATGTTCTTGGAAGCTATCAGGTATATTCTAAATACTAGTCGTTTTAATTTTTGTCGAGAAATAATTCCTAAAATTAGTCATAAGTAATTTTTTCGTTTCTTTTTTCTTTAGGTGTTTGCCATGCCTATCTTCGACAAAATCGAAAGTGCATTAGTGCAGAAGTGGAAATACACTCCTGGACGACCCCTTCGCCTTGTTGGACGAAGTACATACGTTGGTAATTTTCTAATTATTAATTTAATACCTAAGTATTTCTTTTTCTCCTTTCTCCCTTGAAATATCTAAACTTTTTTTTTATTATTTATTTCTGTAGCTTTCACTGGATTAGTCGCGGTTGTGCTCCCATTTTTTGGAGGACTATTGGGATTTTTCGGCGGACTAGCATTCTCGACCACATCTTACATCGTGAGTTATATAAACGAAATTACACCAAAATTTTAATTTTAATTATTAAAAACGAGAAATTAAATCTCTACATTTTCTTCAAATTTCGACAACTTGATTAATGATTTAATTCTGTGTTTGAATTAGATACCTTGTTTAGTCTGGCTCAAGCTTCGTAAACCAAAGCCAGGAAGTTTTCACTGGATTGCATGTTGGGTAAGTCGATATTATTTATTTACTTGTACATTCGTAGTATATATAATTTAAAGCTATTTTAACATTTATGTTCTTTCATTTTTAGATTTCGATCACAATTGGAGTTATCATTACCACGACGGCACCAATAGGAGGAGCACACGACATCGTTAAATCATGGAAGGACATCAAATTTTTCAACTAAGAAATTTTCTTGTATTATTAATTTATTATGATGATTCCTTAGTATAATTTGACTAGTCATTATAGCATTTCTATTTTTTTGAAATGCTATAAATTTTAGTTGAAATGTTAGACATCAGAAATTCCTTGAAATTTTCGAAATTAGAAATTTCAGCCTGCATTTACAATTTTCAGAATCTGATGTAGCGTTGTTAGTGATTTCTTAAGCTAATAAATATTATGATTTTATAGTCTCAATTTTACATAAGAGTTGTGCAACAACGTTTGTGTAAAACCGTCTCTGAATGAAAAGTCAATTTTATCCAAGTCAATTTTATCATAAAAGTTATTATTTTTTATGTAAAAATTATTAATTGTCATAAAAGTTATTACCTTTATTGCTTACGTTATGTATAACGATTAATACTCAAAATAACAACTTTTAATAAAATATAAGATTTTTAATAATAAATTTAAATCCTCATTTACAAAAAGGAATCCGTAAGATGGAGTTATACTTTTTACATCAAATATAATACTTTTAATAATGGATTTAAATCCGATTCTAGAAAAAAAAATCATAAAATTGTCTTATTTATTCAAGTTTTTGCCTTTTGCTTTTACGTAGTGGTAGTTTTAGTTTCTAACTTACTTAAACAAAAAGGAATTAAATTACCCTGCAAAAAGAAAAAAATATCTTTATTTTTTCCCCAATTTTCATTAAAAAAATCTTGAATTTTCACTCAATTTTCGTAAGAGGTAGAAGAGCATAGTGTCAAGGACTTGTTCCCTTAACACATCATTGGCACTTAGCTCCTTCCCGCCTCTCAGCCTTGCTCCAGCTCTTCCCCGCTCCTCGCCGTAACTAAAGTGAGCCTTGCTCCAGAATAAGTGTCGTATGTGCTAAGTAAAAGTTAAGTAAGAACTCCGAAACTAAAGTGAGCCTTGCTCCAGAGCAAGTGTCGTATGTGCTAAGTGAAAGCTAAGTAAGAACTCCGAAAGATTAGTGGGAAAGCTTGTATTCACTCAAACTCCAAATGTTGGGATGATTTACAAATGAAGTCCTACTCCTATTTATACTAGGCCACCAATCTAATGGACGGTGGAGATCAATTTGATCTAAGGGTTAGGAGTTGTTCTCGAGAACACTCTACAACTCTCTATAACTTAAAAAACTATGTACAAGGATCCAAACTATTCTATAGAATTCTTACATGTGGGTTAGGAATTTGAATCAATTTATCGGCTAAACTTGGGAACTTTCAAGTCCATGAGAAAAATTGTAACATTGGCCCAAAATGCGTGACAAAAGACCGTTAAAATACAACAAATATAAAATAACAATTGACTTTCCTCTTGCAACCTGTAGCTTTAAATATATTCATAAAATAGTGGGGAAAGCCTCATCCCTTTCACTCTCTCAACCAGAATCTAAGTTATTCTTTTCTCAATTTCATGGAGAGTTTTGCCTTCTATATCTAAACTAAATGGAAACAACGTCGTTTCGAGCTTTTCAAAAAGAAAAAATAAAAAAACGTTCAGATCTCCCACGAAAACGCTCAGAGCAACCACCAAAACTTTAATCAGGACGCCTTTTACATCCCTGCCAGAATCTAAGTTATTTTTTTCTCAATTTCATCGAGGATGATTCCTTCTATATTTGAACTTGTAGCTCGATCTAGAAAACTAGATATGCTAATTTTTTGTTGAATCTTCTCCCAATTCTCGTTCTTCAGCTCTTCTACTTAGCTGATGAACCGTTTAGTGTCTATCTACTGTGGCTTTCATTCTGTCCTGCGCTCTCGAAGCAGTCTTTTTAGGTGAATCTGAATGTCCCTCTTCTGCTCCACTATTGCCTCCACGACAATGACCGTTAGTTCAAGGTACGATGAGATAGCTAGTGGTGTCAGTTTGAAAAGGTATTAGGGGGACGACAATATGAAATGACGTATTGTACCAAAACTCTGCAAGTGGTAGCTAAGAGGACCGTTGCTTGGGTGTGGTGTTGCTCATACATGGGTGTTAGGTCTCTCAGCATTGGTTAACTCGTTCACTTTGGCCATCCATCTGCGGGTGGTAGCCGTACTGAGCTAAGATCTTGAAAAGTTGACTCCAAAACTTGCTTGAATGTTTTATCCCTATCAAAAGTAATACTTGCAGGCAAACCATGTAACTTATAAACTGTCCATATTTCGCGTACCTATCAACTATTACTCATATTGAATCTTTCCCCTGAGACAAAGCCAACCTTTCGATAAAATCCATAGTAATATGTTGCCAAGCTTGCTCAAGCGACACTGGTTACAAGTCGTAATACGTTGTCGAATTTCTTATTTCATTCTCAGCTACCAAAAAAGGACATATATTCGTCGAAAAGTAGCATTAATCCCCGAATAAATGCCCCCATATCCCGAACCGTGCATATACACTATGATCCTGTTTTTCACATACAAATTCCCCTTATACTTTAGCAAGCCATGCCCATATTATAAGGTGTAGGGATGTTTTCCACCATAGCCTCTTCAGCGAGCTAAAAATTTTTTGGTCCCGTAACTTTCGGCTTGTGCTATTTTGGTCCCAAAAAAATTTATGAATTCAATTTAGTCCCAAACTCTCGAATTGGATCCCTTTTGGTCCTAGTTTGGCTGGCAATGACCCATTTCGTCGGAAAACAGCACGTGATGGTCACGTGCAATAAAATTTTCGATCGCTCTTGTCCAGCGTGGCTCCGACATCTTACGTAGAAGGCAATTAAAAAAGAAAAAAACAAAAACATCACGTGTACGGTTTTTGTCTTGCATCTGTGTACTCTCCTTTACATTTATAAATGTAAGAACTAATATATGTTACTTCAATTCTAATGGTGTTTGCAACTGTGTAATCTCCTTTACCAAAGATATAATACATGCTATTTCAATGCTAATGGAACTTCAAGGAATTTAATAAATTGTGCAGATTTAGATAAAGGGGAAATTAGGGTTCCTCGTTTTGTTTCCCTGCGTGAATCGTGAATGAAGAAAGATATTAAATAAAAAGAAAGATGATATATAAATCATTTGCTGATGTGGATTTTTTTTTTTTTTTTTTTTTTTTTTGTAATTACCTTCTATGATAATATATTTTTTTTAAAATCCATGTAAGACGTCGGAGCCACGCTGGACAAGAGCGACTAGAATTTTTTTGCATGTGACCAACATGTGTTGTTTTCCTGCGAAATTGGTCACCGCCGCCAAATTAAGACCAAAAGGGATCCAATTCGAGAGTTGTGGGACTAAATTGGATTCCTAACTTTTTTGGGACCAAAATAGCATAAGCCAAAAGTTACGGGACAAAAAAAACTTTTAGCTCCTCTTCAACTCAATTCCAGCACCCATAATGGTTTACACTCCGTAAAAGCATTACACTCCGTGATGGTATAAATAACTGCATCTTCTTCGTCCCTTCTAGATAAAGCATCCGCCATCTCATTTTCCGCTCCCTCTTATATTCGATTTTGTACTCGTATCCCAAGAGTTTATTAAGGTCCACTACAAGAAAACTGTCAAAATTCAACGAAAAAATTCCAACTGCTAAAGGCCGTTAGAATAGCTGCTGGAAAAAAATTCCAACAGCAAAAGTCGTTGGAAAAAAAATTTCAACGGTAAGAGGCTCCGTTGGAATCATTTTCCCATTGTTGGAACAAAAAAATTCCAACAACCACTTTCCAACTGCCCAAACAAGAATTCTTGAATAGCGAACAACCAGTTCAGATATTCACGACCAAGAAGTACTGGATTCTCTTTCAGATAGGCCCTGAAAGGAGAAGGAAGGGTGGAATGCCAACAGGCGTCTATTATTGAATTAATCTGACTCGATAGTACCCCTTTTGGAAACGTCCAGTGCCAAAGTCACTGAATGGGTAAGTCGGACTATGTAATGTACTTTATCCTTGGGTGACGGGCGGACATTTTACCAGAGGTTTCTAATCTACCCGTGTGTGATTCTTGTTGAAGCATATACTCTGGGGTGGGTGCAGGTTGGTATATTATTACTGTTAGGATTGTCCAACAAAGTCCCACATCGGATATACATGGAGATCATGGGGTTTAATAGGATTGAACTATCTCTATTGGTATGAGGCCTTTTGGGAGTTAGCCCAAGAACAAATCCGTGCGGGCTTGACCCAAAGCGGATAATATCATACCAATGTGGAGATGGCTCCTAGGTAGGAGCCCAACAAGTGGTATTAGAGCCATGGTCCCAGATTGAATCGATGTGGTGGAGATCCTCGGAGTGCCAAACAAAGCCGCAGAGACGACGCGACAGGCTCTACGGACCAAGTGCTGAAACTAGGTCAGGTGCACCTGGGTAGAGCAGGCTCCTTAGCAGAGACGAAGGCTCACCAAGGTAGAGCAGGCTCCCTAGCAGAGACGAAAGGTGTGACTCTACGAACCAGGTGCTGAAACCAGGCTAGGTTCACCTGGGTAGAGGTTGGCTCTCTAACGATGGTAAACCATGGACTCCACGTAAGACGTAGAGACGAAAGGTCCGACTCTACGAACCAGGTGCTGAAACCAGGCTAGGTTCACCTGGGTAGAGGTTGGCTCTCTAACGATGGTAAACCATGGACTCCACGTAAGACGTGGGCCCAGATGCGGTGGAGTTGGCTAGTCGACTGGATGGAAGCGAAAGGTCCGACTCTACGAACCAGGTGCTGAAACCAGGCTAGGTGCACCTGGGTAGAGGTTGGCTCTCCAGCGACGGTAAACCATGGACTCCACGTAAGACGTGTGCCCAGATGTGGTGGAGTTGGCTAGTCGACTGGATGGAACAAACATGGCTCGGTGGTTCGTTCGAGGGGAGGCTCGATGGTTCGTTTGAGGGGAGGTTTAATGGTCCTTTTTTTGAAGGGGAGGATTGTTAGGATTGTCCAACAAAGTCCCACATATACATGGGAAGATCATGTGGTTTAAAAGGATTGAACTATGATCATGTGGTTTAAAAGGATTGAACTAATTCTATTGGTATGAGGCATTTTGGGAGTTAGTTCAAGAACAAATTCGTGCGGGCTTGGCTCAAAGCAGACAATATCATACCAATGGAGATCGCTCCGGAGCCCAACAATTACATGAATGATTTGAGTTTGAAAAATTGTTCGGCTACGCAATTTCTTTTTCTTTTTTTTGGTCCTTTTTCCAAAATAAATAAAAATCACAGGAAAAGTCGTCCAAATATGTATGAATCAGTGTCTTCCCGAACTCACTGACTTTTTATGGTAATTGTTCAACTACCCCAGAAAATTAGTCAAATTAGTACAACTGAAATAAAATCCACATCACGACCCGAAATATAATAACCTGAATTATTACATAATTAAACAGTAGAACACCCGAACTCACAGAAAGGCAAGAAAATCAAGATTCTTTAACATAAAACATCAAATGAAACCTGAATCAAACATCGTTCTGCAAAACTCTAATACAAAATCAGTAAAAACATGATTATATCACCTGAATCAAACAAACTCTAATACAAAAACAGTGAAAACATTATATTATCAAGAGAAACAGCTTCTGCTTAACGAAAAACAAATTCCTTGATATTACAGAAAACAGTAAGCTAGATTGAGATGAGACCTTCCCGAACAAGAAGGCCGAGACGAGAACAAACAATCCGGTAAGCTAGACTGAGATGAGACCTTCCCGAACAAGAAGGCCGGAGACGAGAACAAACAATCCGGTAGTTATACATTGGGTCGGAGACATCAGAGTTTGAGAATACGCAGAAAGCGTGATAGCTGCACCTACAAGTCCGATCAGAAATGCGGTTTTGTTCTGATCCATTCTTGATTGATTCTTCTTCTTCGTCTTCCTCAAGTGTGTGTTTGTGTGTGTAAGAATGGTGGAGAGTTGCAGTTTGTTATCTATCTTAATAGCAAGTCAACTCTTTTCAAGCCTGATGAATCTGGATTGAACCCATCTCAAAGTACTGTTTTCTCCTTGCTCGTTGACTTTTTCTTTTTATAAAAATCAAATTATCATATATTGGACTTATAGTTTTTTTCCTAGCATTACTCTGGGCTTCAGTTACAATCTAATTATACAAGTAGTATTCTCGTGCGATGCACGGTTTGTAAGTGTAAATGAATAAATTAATAATTATAAGCTTTTAACCAGTGTTTGTGGAATCGAATCGGTGATCGAATCGGACAAGCCACCGATTCAAGGTTCGACCGATTCAACCGGTCAAAGATTACTTGTTGACTTTTGGATTTCAATAGTTCCTTTATGTGTAATACAATCTAATTTGATGCTAGAGTTTAACTTGTAAAAAAATTTTCTAATATATATCAATATCAATTAATCCAAAGATACTTCTAACTCTAATTTTTTCAATAATAACCTAGTGCCAAATTTAAAATAAGAAGGGAAAAATAAGGGCAAATAACGATAAAGGTGAAAATCCCATTTTTTACTTAAAACAGGCCCAAACACAACTGTAGGGGTAGTGATATTCGAAGCATTTTGAGTACACTCTCTCTCCCAGCATCCACCATTGTAATCGTTGCCTTCAATCAATACAAACAAACTTTCAAACTTTCCTTTTTGCTGTTCCACTAAAGCACTTTTAAATATGTGATTGCGTCGCAACAACTAAGTTGTCGGACGTGTACGTATTGCTCTATCCTACGGGAGAACGTAGTTGAAGGAATCGACTACTAGTCGCACAATATGCGAGCTACTTAATCTCAATACAAGCATTTCGTGACACCGACTCATCACCTAAAATAGCCGAGATTTATCTCGGGACGGAGGGAGTATGTGATATCCAATAAAAAAGTTTTGTTTGTACCTATCAGATTTATTTTGTATGTTGGAAAAATGAAATACCAGTAACCACAATATCTTCAAATGCACTCTTCTGCAATTTCTTCCACCATAACTGGCGGAGGAATATTTCATAAAAATCCCAATGAAGCTTCTAAGAAATTCCAAATCAGCGTTATCGCCTTCAATCCTTCTGCCTCAACACTTACAATTTCTTCTAGAAATTACAACAACAATGTGGTTGCTGGCAAAAGAAGCAGAATCTATGCCAGAAATTCTGTAAATCAAGACAATAAAACGCGGATTTCTCAAGGAAATGAAGACATCGTCAATGGCGGCGGAAGTTCATCAACTAGTTTGCTGTCTTTCCTTTGCCCCTTACTCAAACTCTTCTCTGTAAGTTATTGTGATGTGAATTGAAAATTTAGCTCGTTTATTGAAGTTAGGTTTTGATTACTTCGGTAATTACTCTGTTTTTGTGCACAGAGTGGGGATCCCTCTGCTGAGCGGAACTATCTACTGGAGGTATCATGCAATTCATCTTTTTATGTAATGATAATGGAAAATGTATAATTCTATTAAATCTGAGGTTCTGGTAATTCTTAATTTTTAATTTGGCTAAGCTTATCTAAAAGAGCTTATAAGCTCTAACATCTGTTTCAAGAGCTTATAAGATATAATTTCTCGAAAGCTTATAGATTAGCAAAATGTTTGGATGGTGGAGCTTATAAGCTTGCCGTTGAGTGAAGGGTTTAGCTATGGATGTCATTAGTGTCTGGTTTTCGTAGTGTTTAATGTATGTGAAGAGTGTGAATTGCATAGTGTGTGGAGGAAGTGTGTTTACTGTACGTAATTTGAATGCGACTGTAAGATTCTATGAAAATAAGACGGTCTATAGGTACTTATTTTCTTTTGGAGCTTATAAGCTCTAAAAGCTTATTTTTATATCTTATAATCTGTTTAACATCTTGTTTTGCCGAACACATTTGAAAGCTTATAAACTTAGCTAGACACCCTATTTAGCTTCTTCATTTGCTCAGTCTGTGAACCTTTTTGGGGTTTGAAATTCTTTAGATATTACTTAGATTCTGCATGTTGCCTCTGCCTTTTCTCCTATTAGGAAGCGACGTCTTCACTATCGACTTTAGCACGGTTGCCATGGGGTTCAAAATCACTCTCTGATGATTTAAGCAACAAACAGAGAGCAGATCCTCCACTGCGTCTCCAGCTTTATGAATTTGGTAACTTTTTTCTTCTTTTGTTACTACATACCAAGCTTTCAGCATTGTACTAGTTTAGGTTGATATGTCTGATGTAAATTAATTATGGGAAACCTCTTCCCATGGATGTAACGCTTTAAGCTAGTAATAAAAGTCTTTGTTTCTTATCAGAAAAAAAACCAACCTTTGTCACTTCATTATACAGTTAACAGTTTTCTAATCTAGATTGTGTAAAATTTGATAGGCAACTTGAATAAACTAATCCTTCTTATGGGTCTGATTAACTGAAGCATTATAGGATTTGTCGACAGAGGCATGCCCGTTTTGTAGGCGGGTTCGCGAGGCAATAACGGAGCTTGATCTATCTGTCGAGGTATCTTTCTTCCGATATCTTCATTAAAAAAGGAGTACTTTACTTTCTCTTGTGAGTAAATTTAACCACCTCGTAAAAGAAATTGAAGCCTGAAGTGATATTTACTTTTTAATGATTATTGATTCTTTATTTGGCCCTCATTTGTGCACAGATCTTTCCGTGCCCAAAAGGGTCAGTAAGACACAGGGCAATGGTTAGATACCTAGGTGGGAGAGAACAGTAAGCACTTTTCGACCAAAATCTGCAAATTTCTACTTAATGATGATGGAAAGGTTATCTTTGATTTTATTTATTAGTTTAAATGTATCTTCAATAACATAAGAGATTCATATTACGTTGCAGGTTCCCCTTCCTTGTCGATCCAAATACCGGAACTTCAATGTATGAAAGCAGTAAGTAAAAATCTGGTTTTTATTCCAAACCCTCCTTTCTTATGAAATGCCAGAATTCAAAATTTTACATAAATAGATTAAAGAAATTCAGTAGCCTCACAACAAGATATTGCAAATTGGACGCGTGACATTCTAGGCATGTAGCTATTTTAACATATAATGTCCATATATGTTGACACTGTAATTTTTCTTAACTGAATTACATGTTTGTATCTGTATTTTACTTAATCGGCAATATAAAGTTTACAGGATTTAGTGTTATGGTGCCTATGTGCATCGGATATAGTTCACTTTGTTTCTGAGTAGTTTCATATATTTGGGATTTCGTTTCTAGGTGACATCGTCAAATACTTATTTAAGCAATATGGTGGAAATAGAAGTCCTACATTTGGAATCTTGGAGAGGTATTCTATCTGTTATCTTATTCAAACTATCTTCGAGTTAAAGCAAATCACACTTGTCTTTTATTTCGACTTTGATAATATTTTATCTGCTCACAAGATTCGAAATTGTAGCACTTTGCTCACTGGATGGATGCCGACCATACTACGAGCAGGGAGAGGATTGACTTTGTGGGAAAACAGTACCAAAGAACCACCCCCTCAAAAATTGGAACTTTTCTCCTACGAAAACAATCCTGTAAGAATTAACATTAGGGGATTTCATTAGACCCTCAAATTTCATTGTTTTGTCATTTCCTTTCCAATTTGAGTAACCCGGATTTGCAGTATATGCTAATGTTGAAGGTTAAAGATCTCCGTTGTTAAAAAAACGTGTTTTTCTTTTTATCCCTTAAAAAGTTTAACATGTGTGAACCAACTCATACTAAAACTTGGGATGTAGTATTAGATTTTCGTTATGTGATAAGTTAATTCGACAGACTTCCGGAAAATTCTGCAGGTCATTTTTATTAACAAAAGTGTAAGAGATGCATATATGTAAAAAATTCCCTAGTTTTCCTGTTGATTTATGAAAATTAATTCTCATGCATGTTGCTGTTGTGAGTCTGTGACTACTGAATATGAATCATCATCATATTGCGAAAGGATTCCATATTAGAGGTGAAAGACCAAGATGGACTTCCTAAGTTTTTTTTTTTTATCAAACCGTTGTCTATCTGAAATAGCCGTTGTGATAGTTGCGACTGTTGGCTTGTGCTATTTTTTCGCTCAAGACGGTTTTCTTTCCTGTTGTCTTGTACTGATGTTAACTAAAAATTGCGGTTAAAGACAACACTTACATCTTTTTAATGTCCTCCCGCCATTGAATGTCCCTTAAGTTCATGAACTGTACTCCATGAAATGGGACTCAATCAACAACACGCGTTTTCTTTGCAGTATGCACGGATTGTTCGTGAAGTGCTTTGTGAGTTGGAACTTCCTTATATACTTCAAAGTGTGGGTCAAGGATCGGTGCGGGAAGAGTTGCTTTATGAGATGTCCGGATCAAAAGAGGTCAGTGTATAAAATATTTGTATTGCAGTAACATTGTATCTCCACTAAACACAAATCTTAAAAAGTATAATTCAAGGCTACGAAGGTGCAACCAAAATTGCATATAGGCTTTGCATTTATATACCTATGGGGTACTCTAATGAAGCAACTCATATCAATCGCTGCGTTGGTCAACCGCGTGTGTGCGCGTGTCTAAGGATGTGTGTGTGTGCGTGTGTGGATGGATTTGATATAATTAATGGTACCATATGGGGCCAACCTCAATGCATAGTGTTAGTACACAAAATAATTAATGTTTGGAAAGTACTACCAGAAAAAGAGAAAGTGACAAAGTACTAGTACTTACGTTAGAGTCTTGATTCATACGGAACCCAACATTATGTTTATATCCAAACCTATATATACGACGGTGCGTCACAATCAGCACATATAGCTGGCTGTTTATCATCTTTATATTTTCTGAAAAGCAACCAATATAGCTAGCTTTAGGTTTGGTATTTACCTCTATTTGATCCATAGCAAAGATGCTTGGTAGAGGCGGCGATTCGGGCGCCCAGCCTGTCGGGTCAACGTCAATTGTCGGGTCGGGCTGGGCTTGCCCAAAATTAGTAAACAAAAGCTCGGCCCATTCCCCTTAAAGTACACTATGATTTTCCGGCAGGCCCCCGGCCCGTTGGGCTTTTGGCCCATTAGGTTGGGCCCACTGGTACTTTTGGCCAATATTTCTATGACCTCGCCCATCTAAAATGCCGGGCGGGCTGATTTTGCCACGTCTAGTGCTAGGTGGCCTGAACTTATGTATCGATTTATGATCTAAATTGCTATGCAGGTGCCGTATCTTATTGATCACAACACAGGCATGGAAGTGAGCGAGTACAAGAAGATCGTTTCCTACTTATGTGAAACGTATAGTAGCACAAGTATTCCTGGATATCTCCAGCAGTAATGACATGTAGCAACACTATTCGCTCGTCTCCTTACCGAAGGTGCCTTCTTGTGGACTAAGAGAACTTCTTTCCTCTTTAATTTTAGTTTGTTAATAGCTGGTACAAATATTTTTCTTTTTATTATCAAGGTGCACTATCCTATAATATTTTAGATGCTTATTCTTTTATGACTAGTATGCAACGTTAAGGTATTATCTTACTCTACTCTTAAATTCAATTTATTACTTCTTTAATGGTTGTACAAATTGATAAGAATTTCCACAAACTATATAAAGCTTTGGTGTCTGAATTCCGAGCCTATATGGTTTTGTTTCTTTTCTTGTGTGTAGAAATCGGGGCTCGGCAAGGTCCCCTACATGAAGCGTGCCCAAACACGAAGACCTTAGCCACCTATTGACGTTACATCCTAAAATCAATTTATCTTGGGACAACTCACATATGAATTTGTCAATCAATATTTCAACACGCCCTACATGTGAGTTCTTCGTTAATCTATTAATTTGAACATGATCACCCATGCTTTGTCACATTGACAAACCATTCGGTTCAAGCATTGGGTCGGCTCTAATACCATGTTTTTTGGGGGCTCGGGTATGTACCCAGACATGTGGGTGCGCTTCATGTGTGGGATTGTGTCGGAGCCCCCAATTTCTGCATTGTGCAGCTAACTGTTGTAGCAACCAAAGTGAGAAATATTAGTACCTTGATTTCATAATAATAAAAAGAAATATTATTTTTCCTGCAAAAAGATATACGTGGACCATGCATCTTTTCATGGGCTAGAATGGATCTATGTGGGGGCGCACGCCCCTATCTATAATTAATCTAAGTGGTCTTTTCTTGCAAGCTTGTGTCTTTGGTCCAAAAATTCAAACATTTCTATAAAATCCACTTTCTTCCTAATTATATCTTGTACACAACCTGTTCGACAATTTGCCTTAATCATGGAAAATTCCTGGGTATTACTGATCATAATAGTATTAGTAGCCTTAATCTCAACAACCATCTTCAAACGCCAACAGAAGCGAAAACTTCCACCCGGCCCGAAACCATGGCCTATAATCGGCAACTTCAATCTATTTGGTTCTGTTCCACACCAATCCCTCCACACTTTATCCCAAACATATGGTGATTTAATGCTACTAAAACTCGGAAAGTTTCCGGTTTTGATTGCATCATCACCTGAGATGGCCAAACAGGTCCTAAGGGTACATGACGCCGCTTTTGCTTCTAGGCCTACTCTGGCTGCTGGTAAATACACCAGCTACAATTATTCGGACATGGCTTTGACCCCTTACGGCCCGTACTGGCGACAAGTACGTAAAATTGTCCACTCGGAGGTCTTGATTGAAAAGAAACTTTTCTTGTCTGAGCATATTCGCATTGAGGAGTGGCGCGCCTTCGTGTCTCGTTTATGTTCTTTAGCAGGGAAGCCTGTGAGGGTTAGAGACCATATACTACGTTATACTACTTCCTGTATAAGTAGAACATTATTTAGTAAGAACTACTTTAGCGAGTCGAGTCGTGGTGAGACGGTTGTGTGTTTGGACGAGTTGCAAGGGATGATGGACGAGTGGATTTTGCTCAATGGGGTGTTGAACATTGGGGATTGGATTAGCTGGCTGGGTTTTTTCGATGTGCAGGGATATGTTAAGAGAATGAAGGCTTTGCATGAGAAATTCGACAGGTTTAATGATTATGTGATTGATGATCATTTAGCTAGAAAAACTACAAGAAAAGAGGTGGAAACGAACAATTTAGTAGATGTGTTGTTGGAGATGTCTGAGGATCCTAATCTTGAAGTTGAGATGACAAGGGATAACATCAAGGGATTATTACAGGTATTGTCTCCATGGTTGATCTCTATTTGCAAGCTCGTTTACTTTATAATATTCAAGATCTTTAGAGTACTAGAAATCCTCTGCCTCGAGCTTCGCCCGACGCAAATGGCCCTACGATAGGTGTGTAATGGGCTGCCCGGAAAAAGTTAGGCTAGTCCGAGTGGCACAACACTAGTATAAATTGTTAGAAGGCAACTGTTTTAGCGTTGCATAGGGGGTTTGACACTTTTGTCGAACATGTTGTTGTAGAACCCAATATATGACTACGATTATAATTGTTCTCTTAATTAGTTAGGACATGAACCGGTTCATATCTATCGACAATGGTTGCCGGCCCTCGTCTTACTGTTGTTTAGTTATTAGACAACGGTCCACAACCGTTGTCGTAGATGCAACTCTACTACAACATCACTTTCAACAATAGTACAAGGTCCAGGATATGAATTCTTGGCACAATGGCGTTGTGGACCACCTATGACCTTCACCCAGGTTAGGTCAGGGTTGGTGACCCATTTGTCACCTTAACATTCTAAGTATTTTGTATTTCATATGAGATCTTCGTCCTGCTTTTCGTGTTTCATTTCTGTTACACCATTAAAATCAAGTGAGTACTGACTGAAATTGACTGGAAGCCTTTAGTTATGATCGTTTGTCGCATTAATTGGGTTCCTTCTCATGTACACTTTCACCATAAATGAAAAAGAAAAAGAAAAGATAAACTTAATGAAAGTGGAACACACAAAATAGAGCACATGATCTCATCTAGTCATAACGTTCCGAGCAACAAAGTTGCATTTTATGTACATAATACAATTTTTTTGGGTCCCTACAATTACTACAGGGATTACTAATAGCTGGAGCAGATCCCTCGGCCACCACGATCGAATGGACTATCCATGAAATCCTCAGACATCCTCGTATCATCGAAAGGGCGAAAGAAGAGCTCGACAGAGTCATAGGAAGAAACAGATGGGTGGAAGAGAAAGATTTGTCTCAACTCCCTTACATAAATGCTATTGTTATGGAGTCACTAAGATTACATCCAATCGGGACTTTATTAATACCTCACTACGCGATTCAGGATTGCGAAATTGCAGGCTACTACATACCAAAAGGAACGCTTGCACGCATCAATGTATGGAGCATAGGAAGAGACCCCAAGACTTGGGAATCGCCCGAAGAGTTCTCGCCAGAAAGGTTTATAGGCAAAGAAATTGACCTGACTGGAAATAATTTTTCTATGTTGGCATTTGGATCGGGCAGGAGGAGGTGCCCTGGATACAACCTTGGACTTAAGGTTGTTCGAACAACTTTGGCGAATTTGGTGCATGGGTTTGAGCTTAAATTGGTCGAGGGGATGAGACTTGAAGAAATATGTATGGAGGAAGTATATGGACTTTCCACACGTCCGAAAAAGCCTCTTTCCATTATCATGGAGCCCTACACTGCCACACTACCTTTACTAAATGGATTTTAATCTAATTATTAAGCGTTTACAAGAACGTAATAGTTGTTAAAAGACAACGTTTAACCATGGTCGCAAATACTGGAATGCAACATTTATCATTTGTTGTTCAAGAAAAACATTTATTATTGCATAATGAGTCGTAGACTTGTAGTGGATCCCTTATATTACAACATATACCATCCGTTGTCTTAAATAGAAAAGACAACAAACACAATGTAAGTGGATTTGAACTTTCCACTAAGAAAAAGAAACTCCACTAAATAAGATATTTTGGAATTAAGATTTTCAATTAAATTTTGCATTGCTACAATACCAATTTACTTGGTTTTTCGATTTTGTCAATATTTATTACTCCCTCCGTCCCGGCTTAACCTGCCTAGGTTGGCCGGGCACGGAGATTAAGGAAAAACAATTTTTGTGGAATCTTTGACTTTTTTAAAGGTGAAGATTGAGAATGAAGATTTTGAGGGTGTAGATTATGAGAGAAATTTGCCATTTATGGTGCTGACAGGTTAAGGTGGAACAATCCAAAATGGCAAGTAGGCAGGTTAATTTGGGACGGAGGTAGTACAATTTAGCCTTAGCATTGCGGATGTGTATCGAGTAAGGTATATTAAATGGTTACCTACCTTTTATTGATTCTGCAAAAAAATATATTAATGTTAATGTTTAAAAGGTATGATTTGTTTTTGATAAATACATACTCCCTAGTCCCTCCGTCCCGACTTATTTTGTACAGCTGATAGGCCACGAATGTTAAGAAAAAATAAATTTTGCTTTTTCTTTGACTTTTTTAAAGATGGAGATTGAGGGTGAAAATTGTGGGAGAAGTTTCCTTTTTAGGAATGTACAAAATTATGTGGAATGACCGAAAAAGAAAAGTGTGCAAAATAAATCGAGAAGAAAGTAGTATAATACCTTTACTTAAAACAAGTAATATCTTTAAGCATAAATCGTAATACCCAACTCTTATTACACTGCGTACCTAGTCTACATGATACTCCCTCCGTCCCAGCTGAGTTTGCACACTTGAGCCGGCACGTATATTAAGAACAATTGCTTTTTGCTTTTTGTTTGACTTTTTTAAAGGTGGAGATTGAAAGTGGAGATTTTAAGGGTGGAGATTGTGAAAAAACTTTCCTTTTTAAGGATGTGCAAACTCAGCCGGGACGAAGGGAGTACTTTGCTAGTTGCTCTAGTTGTCCCTAATGGCCAGCTGTTCATGGATTCCTTTTGCAGTAAATAAGTTGTTTGTTTTTCTTAAGGTACATTAATTAAATAGTATCTTAATTAAAAACAAAGACTAATTATGGTCTTCGGTAAAGTTGACTAATTAAAAAGTATGATTTAAATTATCCAAGTCAATATTATTAATTTTAACAAATGCGACGACTTAATTAAAAATAATTAAGTTCATCTCTAATTATCACATGCACCTTTAGTAGATGTTATTTATTGGTCAAGGGCTCATGTAAATACGAATAAAAATTTAGGTCATCTCCAATCATGCAACGCTAATTTAATACGAAGTCATACATGATCCGTCAAATAAATATTCTTATACATTGATAAGTAAAAAATGTGTATTATTTAAATTGTTAAGAAATATAATTTTATTACATTGTATTCTCATGCACCTGTTATTTTTCTACTTATCTGCACTTTGAATCAAAATACTCAAAGTGTTGATTTTTCATGTTAAATGCAGCGTGTGGTGTGCAGGAAATAATTTTGGATGACTGAAACGAACTTGGGCTCGAACAGAAGAAATAATCAGGCACATTGAGCATATGGGTCCGCTTTTTGCCACCTACAGAATGTAGTTACAAAAAAGGAAGAGTAGTTACAAAAATATTTTTAGTAACTACAAATTTAAAAGTAGTTACTATAGGGTAGTCACTTATAATAAGATGCAAAAAGTTTTTTTGTAACTACTTTGTAGTTTACTAATATATTTGTAACTATTTCGTGCAACTACTTTGTAGTTACTTATGTATTTGTAACTACAAGTAGTTGCAAAAGAGCTTGGCATATTGTAGCAAATTTGGTTAAAATTGCATGAAATATTTTATGTAACTACTAATAGTTACAAAAGGAATTACTTTTAGTAACCACTCTTGTAATTGCAAAAGGCTAGCGGCAAATACTCTTTTTTCTTGTAGTGGTCGATGTTGGGTCATCCAGTGTCGACCCAAACACCAAGAACGTAACTCATAGAAAAGGTGAGAGGCATTGGACGTGCAAGTCAAAGACACGGTGACATCTCCGTTCGGTTTTATTTTTCCCGGTTATTGGCTTTATGATTTTTGTTTTCATGTTTGTTAATTCACGAGACAAACTTAATTACACTTAGCTGATTTCGTATTTACTAGTTCGAAGTGGTGTTGAGCCTTAACTCTTTGTTTATATTGAATGATTTGGTTTTTTATGTCTTTCCTGTAGTTTATTCGTATTACTCAGTTAGATTGTTTTGTGATATATATTGGTAGCTTGATTTGACAGGGCCCTGTTAGATTGTTTAGATGTCGAGTATTCTGAGTGAAATTGTAGTGAGAATTGAGTTGTATACTCGAATGAGTCAATAAGTTTGCTATATCTGCTGGTTAGGTCAATAATTTAGTTGGTTATAAGTTAGGGTTTTTGAGTATATATAGGTGTTATAACATACAGTTACAACAGAAGGTTCTTTTGGAGATGAAGCTTGGAGGTGAGTTCGGGAGAGCTCGTTCGGTTTTTGGTGGTTTTTCATGTCAGTGCCGCCAAGTCGATGAGAGTCCACGGACGTTATTCTTAATAGAATAGATTAGGTATTAGAGAGTGGAGTCTCTATTCAAAACATAGCCTATTTGGTACATTTATCAATAACATAAAGTCCGAGGGGTCTGAGGGATTCGGCCCGTGCATATTTTAGTGTTCATGGTTATGTTTGATTCATGATTATTTAGATTTAGTTTATACCCCAGTCTGAATTCAGATTTAGTGTTATAACACATGGGATGTGCAAACTATAAAATTTCAATTGGTATCAAGAGCGAGTCTGTATCCTAATACGGCTGATTCTAGGAGTCTGCACTATTATAGAATTTTTTGGAAACACGATGAAGAAGTTCCGGAAGGAACATTTTCCAAAGAAGGCCTAAGTATGTTTTTGGGGCAAACCGAAACCGAAGAAATAAATCCCGAAGAAGGCCCATGTATGGTACAACATGACGTGCCTAATTTTTTAGAATCTGATGCTTCTGATGAAGAAACTGGGCCCACGATTGAGGAGATGCAGAAGATGTACAACAACGTTCATTTGCATGCATTCAAGGAAGCAAGATCATCAACAGTTGGAGAGTCAACTCCAAGAGTCACAGACGACGATTGAAAAACTCAAAGCGGAATCTTATAAGAAAGATAGAGTTATAATTAGTCTGCAAAATGAACTTGAAAAGTACCAAAAATAGATAGATGATAAGGTGGCAGATAAAGTCCTTGAAGTAGAAGCCGTGTTACAATATTCGTAGGGCAAAAAAGAGAAAGAGGTGAAAAATCTTCAAACTGAACTTCAGAATGCTCAAACTGACCTTAACACATGTCATAACAACTTTTGTAAAAAAGAGCAAATGATTGAGAAGCTGTCTGCGAAATTGGAACATAGGTTCTCAAACGGCTGAACTTTAGTAAGGCCACTCTAACAAAATCTATCAATTTAGTTAAGAATCATGGTGATGTTAATGGGCTTGGATACAGTGGTGAGACGTTTAATGTTGCTAAGCGAGTCTTAGTACAAACATAACCTAATGTTATAACACAAGACAGTGACAATAATTTTCTAATTTCTTTTGGAAATAACTTCGTGCACATTCACTCTTCTAGACAAAATAAACCTGCCCAAAAGAGCATGTTGCGAAATAATCGATCGAGGTACCGTGTGTTACAACATTTTAGGCGTGACTTAAGAAAAAAATCTCTCGTTTGTATCCATTTGTCATATTGTGGTATTATCGGACATATTCGTCCAAACTGCTAGTCTATGGTATTAAGGTAAGTACCCCCATTTTTTTCGGTGACAATACCAGTGCTAATATCATTATAAAAAGTCCGGTCCTACACTCTCAAATAAAGCACATAGATATTAGACACCATTATTTTTTAGAACTAATAGAAGAAGGAACCACTATTATAAATCATGTTCCAACTAAAGATCAATCGGCGGATATTTAATTTAAGGCCCTGGATTTCAGTTATTTTCCACACTCGAAGAGTCAATAGGTCTTTACATTCTGCACAAAAAAAAAAAAAAAAAAAAAAAAAAAAAAAAACGTACATTATTACATGCATCTAGGATCTGCATTACACATTTTTATTCCATCATCATGTTATACACATGTCACATATGAAGGGCAAGTTTAAAGGGTTGTTCGGCTTAAAACTTAACATTCTTTTCGTTTGAATATCACACTCATTCCTCACTTTTCGGAAAGGGCCACGGTCATGAAATGATGTTGAGAAGAGCTAATGATCACAAGATCGAAAAGAGATACTTGCAAAGAAAGCGATTGATCTGTGAAGCCACCGACCACAAAAATAACATGTTTAATTTCTTAATGATTTTATTTGTTTTAAAGGGTATGGATCAACCTGAGCTCGTAGCACCGGATTTTTCTAGTGCGATTTGCCTCGTGAGGCTTGCTAGCTACTCCACAAGAGGGTTAAAATCAGTTTGAGGAATAAGGAATCCTTATTTTATTTTTGACCTTGTTTTAATATATGAGCCAGTTCAGAAATTGATGTGGAATTTTGTCTAGCTCTTTCCCAAATGCTTTACTTACTTACGAACTGTGGGGCACTTATTACTCGAGTTTATATATATTATTGCATTAGACATCTTTTGCATGACTTGATGAGTGTGTGTGCAAATTCTCATTTTTATATCCGTGGTGCCAATTTTAATTCGTAAAATTAGACCGTGGACATGTGTTTTATTTTTTGGTTCCATTTTCTAATCCCTGGATCAGGTGAAAAAATCTTGTGGGCTAAAGTAAAGAGTGGTCTGGACATATCCCCTCCAAAAATCGAGGCCCATTGCACTGGCTCACTACTCTCTCACATATCTCTCATATAAGCTCTTGTTATGATCATCCTCGCTTATCTCTCGCCATGACTAACACTACATCTATGTTGAGAAAGTGCTAACGTACATTTTATCCCGTGATCGGCAAAAAGCTCCGTCTTTATCATCTAATGGTGTTATCCCGGTCACATAGTGTTGTTTCATTGTTTACTTTCTTGTTTATTATGATTTTTGCATTGCTTCTGCCATGAGTCTGTTTTAGATTCTGATTTGCATTTTATGTTAAAAAGGGGGAGAATAAAGTTGAGTGATCATGCATGTGTTTAGGGGGAGTTTTCGAGACTCACATATTTAGGGGGAGATGATTATATTCTTTGTCTATTTGGGAGTTGGCGAGACTCACATATTTAGGGGAAAATTGATTATATTTTTTTGTCTATTTGCTAATTATGCTTTTGTCGAGTATTGTGTGCTTTTTAACGAATTGCTTTTGTCACATATATGTCTTTTTAGTTTATTAAATTTGATTATGTTAAGCTATTTACACATTAAGAAGTATTATAAAAAAGTCAATGGGAGTGAAGGTTATCTAGTCAATAAGCAAGTGTGTACATATTTTTTAGCTACATCTTGTGGCTACATGTTTTTTAGCCATTTCATGACTAATTATTAAAAAAATTAATTAGTAGATATTACTAACACCATCTTCCTCCCCCCTTCACCTCATCACTTATCTCATCGAAATGTTTCCGGCTGCCACAGCCGGCGGCCAACCACCACTGGCGACCATCTCCAGCCAGCGAACACCTTCGCCAATCGCCATTGATTCACACGCATCAATACACATCACATCAAACACCCCATTAATAAACACCCATCGATAAACACCCAATCGATAAACACCCACATCCATCAAACACACCGCATCAATAAACACCTATCGATAAGTACCCATCGATAAACATCCATACCCATCAATACACCCCATCAATTAACACCCATCAATAACACCCATACCCATCAATACATACCCCATCAATAAACACCCATTGATAAACACTCACGCGCATCAGTACACACCCTATCAATAAACACATATCGGTAAACGCCCATCGATAAACACCCCATCAATAAACACCCATGCTAGTGTACATAGTCTGTATTGGTAATTTTTTGTCAAAATCCATTGAGTTATTTTTATTAATAATATTAGATTAGTAGATATATTATAATTATTATCATTTAATATTATTTGTTAAGTGCTTTGCGTAGGATTCTTCAGAGATATTAGAGGAGATTTGTATGAGAAGAAAATGAATGGAAGAGATTTGAGATTTGATCTTTATTTCAATTACAAAGCAAGCAGTGAGTTCATGAAGATAAAACGCGTGGCACTGAGGATAATCAATTATCTTATCTAGAAGTGAGACAAATCCAAGGGGATATGGTATCAAGAAGATAAGTAAGAAAAAGATCTTGAAGATCATGTTCACATTTTGGTAGTCATATCACACAAGGAAAGTCCTTGAGCTTTCTAGGTCAACAGGTCAAGTTGTATATGAATATGAGGAGGAGTATTCATTGAGGGGATCAAGTGTTTTTTGAGAGAAAACATCCGAAATATTCAATATACTTGAGAAGATTATTTTGGTGAGATTCCCGTCCAGCAATGTTATATCATAGTTTATGTGTCGAGTATTCTGAGTGAAATTGTAGCGGTGAATTAAGTTGTATAATTGAGTGAGACAATAAGTTTGATATAGCTGCTGGTTAGGATCGATAATTCAGTTGGTCATAAGTTAGGGTTTTTGAGCTTAAGTGTTACTCCCTCCGTCCCGGTTAAAGCTTCCTACTTGCCTTATCGGTCCGTCCCACTTAAAGTTGCCAGCCCAAAAAAGGAAACTAATCCCTCAATCCTCACCCTCAAAATCTCAACCACTCAATCTTCACCTTTAAAAAAGTCAAATAACTGTTTTTTCTTAACATCCGTGCCCGGTCAAAGTGGAAGCTTTAACCGGGACGGAACAACAGAAGGTTCTTTAGGAGAAGAAGCTTCGAGGTGAGTTCGAGAGAGTTTAGTCGGCCTTCGATAATTTGCCGTATCAGTGCCAGTCAAGTCGAAGGGAATCACCGGATGTTATTAGTAATAGAATAGGTTAGGCATCATAGAGGGGGGTCTCTATGTAAAACATAGCATATTCGACAAATTTATCAATAACATAAAGTTCGAGGGATTCGATGAACTCAGCCCCGTGAATATTTTGGTGTTCATGTTTATGTTTGATTCATAATTGTTTAGCTTTTTAATTTATACCTTAGTCTGTAACCGTATTTAGTGTTATAATACATAGTAGATGCAAACTATAAAATTTCAACCTACACCCATCAGTACACACCTCGTAAATAAACACTCATCAATAAACACCCCGTCGATACACACTCCATTGATACACACCCATCGATAAACATCATACAAACACCTCACTAGAAAACATGTAATAAAGAAAGATGGCTAAAAACATGTATGAAGTTGAAGTTCGGCTAAAAATTACATTTAGTCAAAGGTAATAGTTATAAAATTATTTATCAAAATTAAAGTTTGTATTGAAGAAGAAATGCTGATGTGCACCGACTTGGTTTCCTTAAATCAGTGCAATCGAGAAATATTAATTGCTACGCAATGGCAAGTTGTTCTTGGATTCCTTCAAGTTGTCTAAACAAATTTAAATAATATCGTACACTGATTAAACAAAAAAGAAAATAATTATATATGACAATATGTAAAGTTGACTAATTAGCATATTGCCAGCTGAATGTGAGGAGCATGAATTTAGGCCCCGTCGAAGATTTAGGAGTAGGGAATGATAATGAACGAGAACTCATTTTTATTTATATATGGTACTTGGTACAAAGTAAATAAATTAATCAATACCCCATTTTATTAACAACTCCTCCGACATTATTTCATAATTTGATCGACCTCTCATTCATACTCATTACTATTGTTATTAATGATTTGCAATTAACCGAGTCCTAAGTTATGGCAGCACGTGCTAAAGAGGTTCTCTAATTCCTAACTCCTTAGTCTCCTATAAATGGAGTCCTTGTCCTTGTAGTTGAACACACAATTTTCAGAATTATAAACATACATCTTAAGTTCTTAACTCCTACAAAAGAACGATTTCTTTTAATTAGCTCTTAGCCTCTTTCGTTTCGCCACTGAGTTGCTCCAAATTTTTTGGTGGATTCCATCGAGTGACGAGTTTTAATTGAGTGTGCTTATGTGACCTCCTATATCCCAACTTTCCTGCATCAATTCTGAAAATTGTTCGAGAGAGAAAACGAAGAGAGAGAGATGGCTTATGGTGCTGTGGTATCTCTGATGCACACACTTTCGGAGCTTCTAAATTCTTCAAACATTTGCCTTGTACATCCTTCTCGAAATTACATTGGAATCACACACACAGAAGTGGAAAACTTGCACGACATTCTCAAATCACGAGACGAAAAAATGAAGCGCCAGCACAGGATCCGGAAGAGATTTGACGCTCTCCACGATGAAATCAGAGAGGCAGTTTGTGGATTCGAAGATGTTATTGAATCCCATGTCTCGGGTCAGATTCGCTCACAATCTGATAACAGTAATGGTGATCGGATTCAGTTCTCCATACAGCTGAAGCATCTTCACGCAGTCATGTATTATTTCAGAAAAAAAATGACGGAGATGGGGGAAAAGTACGATTATGCGCTACGCACCCCGAAGCTCGATGACGACGACGACGACTCTGCATTGCCTACGGCGCCTGACTACAATAAACAAGGTACTTTGTACAAATCATAATTGTGTTCACTAATAATAAGTTATTTGTGACCACTAACCAAGGACGGAGCTACACTCGGCCAACACAGTGTTTCAGCCAGCGCAAAATTTGCATAATTTATTTTTAGTAGCATACTACCTCCGTTCAAAATGAACTTGCATATGGGGATCGGCACAAATATTAAGAGAAGTTACTTTTTGGGAATTTTGTTGACTTTGCAAAGGTGGATTAAGAGTGGAGATTAAGGGTGGAGATTTTGAGGGTGGAGATAGTGATATAACTTTCCTTATTAGGACGTGTGCAAGTTTGCTTGGGACGACCGAATTCGAAAAGTGTGCAATTTTATTCAGGATGAAGGGAGTAATATTTATTATTTAGTTATTATTGACTCTAAATTTTATTTAAATCCACCCGCATTTCACTTTGTTAATACACTCAAATCTTTGACGCATGTATAAGTAAATGATTCATACTCAAAATCTTTTCCAATTATTTGGTTTCAAATTTATATATTAATGTTCTTGTAAATTTTCCTGAAAGACAAAAGAAAAAAAGACTACGTGATACTCTATTATGAATGAATGTCTTTTTAAAGCCTATAGTAGATCACTATTTTATTGAACTTAAAAACTTTTCAATGCATATGCATTATTATGTTCCAGCCCACCCCATTAGTTCCACCCTGGAGACAATTAGTTGCGTCCAAGTTATGAAAACGACTAATTAGTGACGACATGTTATCTTTAATAATAAAGTTGTGACAAATACTCATTATTTGAGATAACTTTTTCCTTGTAGTGCCGGTTGATGGAAAGAAGTCGAGAGTTGTTGGATTATCGGATAAGGTGCGCATAGTGAAAGAACGTCTTATCAATTCCTCCCCTGGATTCCGCGTTACTTCAGTGGTAGGAATGGCAGGAATCGGTAAAACTACCCTGGCTAGGGAAATTTACCAAGATCCAGCAATTTTGAATCATTTCGATTGTCATGCGTGGGTGACAATTGGAAAAGGCCGTGATCTAGTGGAGATTGAAGATGCCATTTTAGTTGCGCTGAATCTTAGAGATCTCTTCTTTCGTGAAAAGCATTCCCGACGGCAGACTGTAACACTGTTCCAGAAAAGGATGGCGGGTAAGAAATACCTTGTTATTGTAGACGATGTGTGGGAGCCAAAAATCTGGACAAAATTGCAGTATTTATTTCCAGACAATGAAATTCTACGTGTCTTACAGACAACTAGGCTACATTCAGTAGCTTATACAAACAGTCCCAGACCATCTATCAAAATGCGTTTGCTGAATAAAGAAGAAAGTTGGGATCTATTTTGTGACAAGGTGTTTGATGGAAAGAGGTGCCCTTCTTCACTTGAGAAAGTCGGGAAAAAGATTGCTGAAATATGTGATGGTCTTCCTCTTACAATAATCACAGTCGCTGACCTCTTGTACAGGGCGAAAAATAAGTCCCTACAGTACTGGACAGAGGTAGCAGAACAAAAGAACCATCAACTTTTCGTTGACGCATACGCTGAAATATCGAAGGTACTCTACTCAAGCTACACACACTTACCCCAACATTTGAGACTGTGTTTTCTATATATGGGTGTTTTTCCCCGAAAATACGAGACTCCTCAGTCTTACCTTGTTAATTTGTGGAGTAGTGTTGGACTTGTTGAACCAGATGCAACACAAACTTTAGAAGATTGTATTGTAGACTGTTTGCAAGAGCTTGTTTCCGATACTGTTCTTATGCTCTACAAAGAGAGTGCCATTTCGCTTCTTGGTAAAGGAAAACGATTTAAATCAACTATCGGAATAAAAACTTGTGGCCTCCATTCTTCATTCTGGTATCTGTGTAATACGGAGGCATCTAAGAACAAAGTTTTTCAAGTTTTAGATAATCTTAAAGATGCCTTAGAAGAGGGCATAAAAAGACAACGTCTATTGTGCATCCACAACAACGTTTTATTTGGCATCAAAGATGTGTATGCTTCAATAGAGGACAAGTGTGCACTCACAGCACGCTCTCTTTTGTGTTTTGGTCCATATCATCGATACCCAGTACCATTATGTTACAGTTTGTTGTTGCTCAGGGAACTTGATGCTCTTAAAATCCGTTTCTATGAGTTCCCTATGGAAGTGCTGAAACTTGTTCAATTACGATACCTTGCTATCACTTACAATGGCAAGCTCCCTCCTTCCATATCAAAACTTTGGAAACTTCAGGTTTTGATAGTCGAGCGACATCTAAGAATCAAGCTTGATGGAGCTCCATTGTATTTGCCGATGGAGATTTGGGATATGAAAGAGCTGAAGCATCTTCAGATCATGGGAAGGGACCTACGATGTCGTCATTTTTACGGCACTCAATTGCCAAACCTACTGACGCTCTCTGGTGTAGGTATTCAAAGTTGCACCAAGGGGGTTCTTGAAGGCGTTCCCAATCTTAACAAATTGGGAATTAAAATTGAATTGCAACCTGATGCTATTGGACAACCATGGAAATGCTTGGATCATATTTCTTGCCTTAAAAAACTCGAATCCCTCAAATGTGTTATCATGAATCCTGCTGTTTTTCTCCCTCCTAGTCCTCTTCCAGTGTTCCCATCAAGTCTTAGAAAGTTGACTTTGAGTGGCCTCAGATATCCTTGGGAATGCATTAATGTGATTGCTACATTGCGAACACTTGAAGTGCTTAAACTGCGAAACAATGCCTTTCAAGGACCAACGTGGGAAGTTGAAGCATCTCAATTGTGTAGACTTAAAGTTCTTTTAATTGAAGACTCCGATCTAGTGCAGTGGAACGCAGGAGGATCGGGACTCCCAATGCTTCGCCGTCTAAGCCTAAAACATTGCTACAAATTACAAAAGTTCCACTGGGTACTTTGTACTAATGTTCAAAAGGTTGAACTAATTGACTGCCACCCTTCTGGTGTGGCTTGTGCATTGAAAAATATCCACAATGCTGTTAGTCATCCAGATGTTTATGTCCATTGTTCATGGGATGATAAGAGTCCTGGGGCATAAGGAACTTCCAGACAATCTGTGATGTCTTAGTAGAAAGTGGGGTCTGTCTCTGTTTTTTGTGAGTAGTGCAATTAGTCGTCAGTTGTAATTTTTTTTTATTTATTTATTTATTTTTTATTTTTTATTATTATTATCATTTTCAGTTATTTATGTACAATTAATGAAAAGGCCCATCATTTCTTTGGTTTGGCTAAATTTTCTCTTCTTTCTAAATTTTCTAGAGCTTGTTCCTAGCTTCAATAGGGACGTACGTAACAGGTGATTTGGGACGCACTATAATAAAAGAGGTCTTTTGTAAGACATTTTTTGATACTACAATTGTGGTCACTAATAATAAGTTATTTGTGACCACTTATTGTCACAAATTTTTCTACAAATTATTTGAGACCACTTTAAGGCTACTTTCAGAGACAACTAGTTGTTGCAAAAAATATTTGAGATGCATTTGAGACCACATTTGTGATCACAAATATATTATTTGCGACCGAGTTATTGAGACGACAATAAAGTTGTGTCAAATGCTCATAAGTTGTGACAAATACTCATTATTTGAGACCACTTCACTAAAATTGTGGCAAATATTCATTATTAAAAGTGGTCTCAAAAAACCCTTTTTCTTGTAGTGACGTTAATTCACTACAAGAAAAAATCAAGTTTGGGACGAAAAATTCCATCTATAATGCCTATCTCTAAAACTTAGAGACCGATTAATTTCGAATCTAAATTTAGTGACGGAATTTTCGTTATTATGTTGCTAGCTATTTTCTATTCGTTTCAAATATTCCTTTACTAATGATGAATTATATGTCTCTATTAATTCGTCTCCGAATTATATACGTCTCTAATATTCTGTTGCTATTTCGTCACTAATCGGATGCTAATGATGAATTTATCTGTTTCTAATCGTCTCTAATATTCTGTTGTCTAAGAAACAAGAAATCCTGGAAAAGGCTCACAGCCTGATAATTCTATGTCTTTCTGACAAAGTTTTAAGAGAAGTTTCCAAGGAAAAAGATGCATAAAGGGTTTTATGAAAACTAGATGATCTATACATGACTAAGTCAATGGAAAATCGCCTGTTCTTGAAGCAGAAGTTGTTTTCTTACAAGTTCACTGAAAAAAGGAGTGTAGAAGACCAACTGGATGAGTTCAACAAAGCTCTGGATGATCTGGAATCCTTTAATGAAAAAATGGAGGATGAAGATAAGGCCATCTCTGCTGTTAAATTCCCTGCCTAAATCCTTTGATTATTTAAAGGATGCTATGCTTTATGACAGAGAATCTAGTATCTCTCTTTTTGAAGTTCAAACTACCTTGAGAGCAAAAGAAATGCAGAGACTCAACCAAGATAAGAGTGATGTGACTGGTGAAGGCCTGGATATCTAGAAAGGAAAGGCATTCAAAGGTAAAAAAGGTTCAACTCAATGAAACTGACAAGAAGTTTGCAAGCCAGAAACCAAAAGGATTTGAAGGAAAAGAAACTAGAAAATGTCACTTATGCAAATGACCAGGTCATTTAAAGAAGAATTATTTTGAGTGGAACAAGAAGCAGTCACAGAAGCGTGCCCAAGCTACAAATCCAGCTGACTTAGTAGAAGCCACTGAAGAAGAACCTCAGATTTTGAATGTAATAGAGTTTAAAGGTGGAAATGAAAGGATTCTTGACTCTAGATGCAGCTTTCACATGTGTCCTCATCTGGATTGATTTGAGGATTTCAGAGAACAAGAAATTGGTACTGTCATGTTGGGCAATGATCAGATTTGTCTAGTAAAGAGAATAGGCATCATCAAATCAAGGTTCATGATGGATCCATAAAACTTCTAAAAGAAATCTGGTACATTCCCCAACTAAAAAGAAATCTTATTAGCCTTGGAACTCTATAGAGGCCATAGTTTTAAATCTGAACATGGTTATCTTTATGTTTTGAAAGATTCTAAAGTAGTTACAAAGGGGATTAGGAAAGCTAGTCTTTACTATTTGGTTGGGAATGTATTGGTTGGAGAATTTGAAATAGCTGTAGGGGATGAATCTGAAAAGTTGCATGCCAGATTAGGCCATGTAAGTGAAACTGGTATGAATCAACTGATGAAACACAAATTAAACTGATCAGTTTTAAGGGAGGTATAAAATCTCAAAGGGTGTGTGAAGACTATATAATGAGGAAAACCAAGAAACAAGCATATCCTACTGGTAAATAGTAAAACAGTTTTACAATATGTTCATGCAGATATGTGGGGGCCATCTAGAGTTCAATCATTAGGAGGTGGAAGATATTTTTTAAGTTTAGTAGATGATTTCTCTAGGAAACTTTGGCTATCTAAAAAGTAAGACATAATGTTTTGATAAGTTTAGAACTTGGTGCAAAGAACACTTCTGAAATGTTTAAGAAAAAATAATGGTTTGGAAGTTCTATCAGAGAATTCAACAACTTCTGCAAATCTAAGAGAATTAAAAGGCACAAAATAGTGCTTGGAAATCCACAAGAGAATGATGTTGTGGAGAGGATGAACATAACTATTCTAGATTGAGTCAGGTGTATGCTAATCAGTTCAGGACTTGATAAAAGATTCTAGGGAGAAGAAGCTGCCACATCTGCATATCTAATAAACAGATTTCCAACATCTGCAAATGAAAACATAACTCTTGAAGAAAAGTAGACAGGGCATTCACCAAAATATTCTCATCTTAAGGTTTTTGGCTGCATAGCTTATGCTCACATCAAACAAGACAAATTGGATGCAAGAGCACTTAAGTGCATCATGCTTGGATATCCAATTGCAGTGAAGGGATATAGGTTCTGGTGTACTGAGCCTGATGCAGGGAAATTTTTGATTAGTAGAGATGTGATATTTTGTGAGGGTACCACGCCTTTCAGAGACAAACAAGTAGTACTGTTGTCATCTAGTTCAGAGATTACCAAGTCGCCTGTCAAGATGGAGCTAAATGAGGATAAACAAGAGAGTGAATCAGATTGGTCAGTTGATGAGGAATCTTCCAACACTGAACAAGATTTGCAGAATTACCAACTTGTTAGAGACAGGGGTAAAAGAAAGTTGGGTAGAACGTTTCATGTGATTTGAAACTTGCAGCTGATTGATTCCAGTTTCTTGTAATCTTTTGATTGTGATAGTGAAGTGCTCGAACCCGTGGATGTAGGTTTTATATCAAGCAACGTAAATCCTTCTCTCCAGTTTAATTTCTGTATAGATCAATTACGCAAACTCACTTGCACACAAGATGTTTGGTTAGTGTCTTTCTTAGGTTGTTTTGATTATTGTTGGTTGAGTTGGTTGCTGATTGCCAACGCATTGTTACCGAATTATATCTGTCTCTAATATTCTGTTGCATTTCGTCACTAATCGGATACTAATGATGAATTATATATGTTTCTAATATTCCGTTGATACTTAATCACTAATCAAACACTAATGATTTTTTGCCACCTTCCGTCATTATTCTATTTCTATTTCATTTTTATTTAGTGACCAATAGTATTAGTTACTAATTTTCATCCCTAAGCCTCCGGATTGTACGGGATTAGGGCCGGATAAGTTATCCGTGACGCGAGAGACACGCGCATCCGCGTAGAGTGCTGAGGTGCGAAGCGGAAGGCAAGCTGCCGAGCGAGTATGCGAGCGGGCTGGAGGAAGCCGTGGAACAAAAGGTCTTAATGAATTAATCACATGGAGATATTCGACGGGGAACTTCCTTGAGGTGTTGGGAGTCTTCCCACAAAGTTTCACCACGATCCAATTCCGTTTGGGTAGGCTTTGGCGCGAGTTAGTAAAGTGTGGCAGCACAGTGACACTAGCCGGGAATCCGGTGCAGTGTGCGGACCGTCCCCGGACGAGGGAGCCTCGGATGGGTATGAGACTTGGTAGGGCCATGAGGAAGCCAAGAGCTACGCTACGGAACTTGCGGTGCTTGATTTGGAGCCCGGAGGAGGGAGAACCAAAATGCAGACTTCCTCGGAAATTCAATGTCTAATGGTGGAAATAGGATTATTTCTTTAAGGGTATTATAAGGGGGACATGCTCATTTGAGCGACTGTGGGCAAGCAACCGGTCCTCCCCGTGCCATCGGGTACAAAGTGTGCAACCTCCCTAGGGGTAAGAGGGGACCTCTAAGGGCCAGCTAAGGGCATTCTAAGGATGTTCTTAGTTCTCGATCGAGCTGGGAATTGGTCGAGCGGCGTGGGACGATCACGTTGGGCACTTCCGTAGGCTGCGAGGTTACTACTGGACAGTTAGGTTCTCATCGGGTGTCGGGAACCGCCTCTAGGCCGAATGAGTGATCAAGGCATACGTTCCGAGGCCTCGTAAACTGACTCGTAAGCATTGCTTATGGATTCTAGGCATGCCGCGAGGGACCGTTGGCTTGAGACATGCAGTTGCGTGGCAACACCGCATTACGAGTGAATTGTGGGCAAGTGTCGGAAGATAATGCCGAGTGTCGGGAGAACACTGTCGGGCGCATATGTGTTGATGGCACATTATCTAAGCCAAGGTTTGCGATGTTTGCTCGTCTCGGGCGAGGCACTTACGAGGGGCCATAAGTACAACACCTAGGATCATCCGAGTGAGTGACGAGCACGAGGAATTGCGCTGTGGGGGTGCGAGCGACCCTCAACGTCGAGGAGAAGCACGAGTGCTTCGATGCCATCACGAGTGGGCCGAAAGGACCTGCGATGCGTAGCTAGTGTGCTAGCTAGTTGTGGGCAAAGGCCGAGACACGCAAGGCGTGCAACCCGGCAGCCCTCGGTGAAGGTGATCATTGAGGATAGGCGAGTGCTTGCGCAAGGCGCAGCGCAGGGATGCGTTCTAATGCTTATGCTAGCGTGCACGGTGTGCGACATCCGAGCAACGGGTCATCATGAGACTCGATGAAGGTAGAAGGCCGGACGAAGGCTACGGGAGTCTTTGTGGCCGCACGGGAAATGTTTCGTTGCGTGAGAATACGACTGCCCGAATTACAGAAGAACTGCGTCCCGTGACACAAGTGCATGGTAGGATAAGTAGAATTGAAGTCTAAAATACTTTTTGTCCATAAATTTCCGCTCGTTAGATTTTACGCCCCAAAATTTGTTGTTTTTTCAATTTAGTCCCATAATTGAAAAAACTCGCATTTGGACCATTTTTTTATGCCAATGAGCAAATCAACCGAAAAATATGTAGCTGTCACGTGACACCAACTTTCGGCCTATTTTACAAAAAGTTATGGGACGAATAGTCACGTGATAGTCACGTGCGTTTTTTCAACCAATTTGCTCATCGACGATGGATATTGGTCCAAATGCGAACAATTTTTTCAATTATGAAAGAGATTTAAAAGCAACAAATTTTAGAACATAAATTAAACGAGCGAAAATTATTGGAGGAAGATTGATTTTAGCTGAAATAGATGAAAACTCCATGACTAGGAGTAGCAATGGGGCAGATTGGGGTGAGTTTTGACATTCTTGTCCCCGCCCCATGAAGGACCGGAGCATAGTCGAGGCTAAGTCAATCGAGGGCGGGACGGGGTCGGGTATCCCTGTTGAATTATTTTGCACCTAAAAATATTGTTTTGATTTATAATTTTTGTACTTTAACTAATCATTATGTATGTTTATATTAATTTTTATATGTTATTTTCAATCATACACTAAAAACATAAACAATCAAATACTATATAAAATGTACTTTTAAATAATAATAACTTTTTATATATATACTTAATATAAATATAATGAATATATTTAGGTTACTCAATGAATTAGAGCGGGGCGAGGATACTAAGGGTGGGAGGACTTAAACCCGTCCATGCTCTATTATTATGGCCAGGACAGTGTGCAAGATCGGGTTACCATTCGAATACGGAATATTTTGTCATCCCTATTCCCTATCCATGAATTAGTTCCAACTTTTCTAGGACATCGACATTTTCTATGAATTTCCAACTTTCCTAAGATGCCGACATTTTCTGTATCAGCTCACCTTGTACTACTTGCAAAAATGTAAGAGAAACGTGCACTTAATTGGTATGTGAGATCATTATATTGAATCTTTTTGTAATTAAGCTAAATTGGTAAAAATTCATTTTTAGTCATGTATGTTAGATCTTGTTTAGTAAAAGTTCTGTACATTAGAAAATTTTAATTTTAATCCTATATATTTCAAAAGATGTCCCATTTAAGGACACTGACCATCACCGAAGACCAATTTAGCAGGAATTAGACTAATAAATTTAGGACTTTCGAGTGCTAATGCTAATGTGTCAAGTATTTGTCCAGATAACATGCCAAATCATTAAATTGCTTTAGTAGTTCATCCAAAAAAGAAAAGAAAAAGTTAAATCCTAATTCCCGAGGTGCATTTCATTTTCTTTTTTTATTCTTTCTTCATCTTTCTCAAATTCATTAGTCACGTGCGTTGCACGTGATTAATTGCGGCCAAATTGACCGTTGGTGATGGTCAATGTCCTTAAATTGGACAATTTTTGAAACATACAGACTAAAATTGAAATTTTCTAACATACATGATTCTTACTAGACAAGTTCTAATATACCGGACTAAAAACGACTTTTTCCCGAGACAAATCTGATGAGCAGTTGTTTTAAACTATAAAAAGCTATGTAATGAAACTTAAAAACAACACTACTAATGGAGAACTCATGGGCACTCTTAGCCTTATTAGTCACACTTTCTGTTATCATCAACAAAATAATCAAACGCCAAAGCCCGAAACTGAAGCATCCGCCCGGCCCGAAACCATGGCCCGTTATCGGCAACTTGAACCTTCTTGGTTCAATTCCACACCAATCCCTCCACGAGTTATCCAAGAAATATGGTGACATAATGCTACTAAAATTCGGAAAATATCCGGTTGTCGTGGCATCATCACCTGAGATGGCCAAACAGTTCCTAAGGGTACACGATATAGTGTTCGCCTCGAGGCCCCCACTTGCGGCCGGTAAATACACCGGCTACAATTACTCAGACATGGCATGGGCGCCTTATGGCCCATACTGGAAACAGGCCCGTAAAATTTACCTCTCCGAGGTGTTCAGCACGAAGAGGCTCGAATTCTTCGAGCAAATTCGTGCTGAGGAGAGGAAATATTTCCTCTCCCATCTGCTTTCCCAGTCGGGAAAGCCAGTTATGCTCAGAGACCACTTATCGTGTCTTACGCTTTCTACTATAAGTAGGATGGTATTAGGCAATAAATACTTTTGCGATAAAGATCATTCATCCATTTTTACGATTGGTGAATTGCGAGCGATGCTGGATGAGTGGTTCGTGCTCAACGGCGTGTTCAATGTCGGAGATTGGATCCCCTGGCTTAGCTTCTTGGATTTGCAGGGATATGTTGGGAGAATGAAGGATTTGTACGTGAAATTCGACCGGTTTTTCGACTATGTTATTGATGATCATCTAGCTAGAAGAGCTGCACAAAAGGAGTCATTTTCACCCAAAGATATGGTAGATGTGTTGCTACAACAAGCTGAGGATCCTAATCTTGAAACTAAACTTACACGAGATTGTGTCAAGGGACTATTGCAAGTACGTATACGTAGTACTACCTCCGTTTTTTCAGTTATAATTTTTGTTTAGAATTAAAAAGTTTAGGAGTATATAAAATGGGCAGGTAAGCTGTCAATTAATTTTTCTCGCTACACTCAAATCTCTAATTTTTTTGCACTCTTTCCTTTATATTATATATCTTTCTAATTATATAGGGACAGTATTGAAAGAAATGTGATAAGAAAGACTTAAAAGTAAAATATTTTATAAACATTAATTTCACGAAATCTAAAACTACCTTTAAGAAAGGGAGGTCGTTTATACTTCTCCCATCCATAAAGATATTTATGTTTAAAAATGTACGACCTTTTTTATATTTCGTCAGTTTAGGTTTAGGTACAATTCTCCAAAAAATCATAAATTATACATTTACATGACATCTCTATTTTTTGATTTGACATATTCAGTCATATGTAAATAATTTGTAAAATAAAATTTTTAAATATTTTTATTTGAACTAAGAAAACAAAACATTAACGTTTGAACCGTACTCTCGTTTTGTTGATTAATTTCTCTATGGAGTAGGACCTACTAGCCGGTGGCACGGATACCGCGGCAGCAGCCGTTGAATGGGCTATACACGAAATGTTGAGACAACCTCAGATTATGGAAAAGGCGAAAGAAGAGCTTAACAGGGTAATCGGAAGAAGGAGATGGGTAAATGAGAATGATTTGCATCAATTGCCTTACATGGATGCAATCGTCATGGAAACATGGAGGTTGCATCCAGTCGCTACGTTGTTAGCGCCTCATTACGCAATTGAGGACTGTAAAGTTGTAGGCTACGACATATCAAAGGGGACAACGGTCCTTGTCAACACATGGAGTATGGGGCGGGACCCTGGCTCATGGCATGCACCCGAAGATTTCTTGCCAGAGAGGTTTCTAGGAAAGGAAATTGATGTTACGGGAAATAATTTTGCTTTGTTGCCATTTGGCTCGGGCAGGAGGGGATGTCCGGGGCACAACCTCGGACTTAAGATGGTTCGAACAATGTTGGCAAATCTAGTGCATGGATTCGAGTTGAAATTGGTTGAAGGGATGAGGCCCGAAGATATATGCATGGAGGAGGTTTATGGATTAACTACACATCCTAAATACCCTATTTCCATCATTATGAATCCAAATCTTGATGCCCACCTGTACTAAGTGTGTCTACGATTTCTTCCGCTTTGAATAATTGATTAAAGCTAGAGATTGTAAAAAATGCTTTTAAGCAAAAGTAGGTAGCGTTTGCATAATAAGTGATTAATACAACGAGTAGAAGTTGTATTGTAAGGAGATTTTAAACAGAAGTTGTATGTAGAAGCAGAAAAGAACATTTGATGATATGCTTCTAGTTCTGCTTTATTTCGTGTCACTTTTGAAGCAAAAACGTATATTTGAAAACACTCGAATCTAGTTTTCTTTAAGCTAAAAGTCTAATAGTGTTTTTTCAGTAATGGCAAACACTGCCTAAGGCCTTATTTTCTTTGGTCTAATTTACCTGATATGTTCAAAAGACAATGCTATTACCTCTATTGTCGTTCAACTGTTGTCGTTAACACTTTGTTGTTTTCTAGAGGAAAAAAGAACACTGCTGCAAAAATCCTCAATCGCAACGCTAAATAGACAACAGTGTTCTAATGATACCGATATCTATTTAATATAACCATTGTCTTTGTTTAAATTTTATGTTAAAAAAGACAACAGTTATTAGCCTCCATTGTCGTTCAACTGCTATCGTAAACCCTTGTAATTTCCTAAATGAAAAAAAACACTACTGCAAAATGCTCAAACACAACGCTGAAAAAACAAAGGTGTTTCAAAGGTACTGACATCTATTTAAACACAACCGTTGTCTCTATTTGAAATTTTATATTCAAAGACAACGGTTTGTAGGCTCTGTATTGACCATGGAACGTGACGATGGCACTTGGAGGGTCGCGTTGTAAAGAGGAGGTGAAGAGGGTATCTAGAAGATCGGCAGGGGTCGAGAATGGTCAGAAAAAGGCCGAAACCGTGGAGAGGAGAGCCTTGGTGAAACTGCTATAGTACTTCGCAAACTGTAGCAGCAGTGTGACAACTGTTGGGCACCGAAACAGTGGTCGGGATGATGGCTGGAGGAGGGGTGATGGATGGCGGCGTTTGGGCGGCAGAGGCTTTGGCTGTCGGCTTCTTCAGTGGCAAAGTTGAAGCCAATGAAGAATCGAAGAAGCCGATGAAGATGTAAAACAATCTGTTTTTTTTTTTTCATTTTTTAATTTGGTAACTTGTTTTTAATCTTTAAACATTTTTTTTAAGTTTTTAGATATTTTGTTGGGCTGAGAATACCCGCTGGCCCGATTAGCCCAGCCCGGGATTTGAATTGAACTTGTAAAGTTGTTATACAACCTTCGGCCTGCCATGACCTTGTGCATGTTGGGCCCAACAGATTAGTGGACGGGCCTGAGGCCACCAAATGGATTATTGGGCCTTATATATACACTTCTAATATAGTCATAATTAGTTGGACGTGATTAATACTGGGAAAATTGGCCGTTTCTGATTGTCAGTGTCTTTAAATTTGACAACTTTTGAAACATACATGACTAAAATTAAAATTTTCTAGCATACATAATTTTACAAGATAAGGCCTAATATACAGGACTAAAAATGAATTTTTTCGATTTTTATGACATAATTCCTTCCTTTAACAACCACGACTTAATAAAGGTGGGCTGGCAGTGTGGGTTCCATAACAATGTAAAGAGGCTCTTTAGGATGTGTAATAATTCCATACTCTTCCTCCATGCATATATCTTCGGGCCTCATTCCTTCAACTAATTTTAACTCAAATCCGTGCATCAAATTAGCGAACGCAGTCCGAACCATCTTGAGTCCAAGGCGGTTTCCGGGGCAGCCCCTCCTACCCGAGCCAAAGGGCAGCAACGCAAAGTTGCTGCCTGTCATGTCAATTTCTTTCCCAATAAACCTCTCTGGCAAGAATTCTTCGGGTGCATCCCATGAGTTAGGGTCCCTCCCTATGCTCCACGCATTGATTAGGACCGTCGTACCCTTTTCTATGTCGTAGCCAGCAACCTTGGCGTCCTCAAGAGCGTAATGGGGAATGAATGTTGAGGGTGGATGTAACCGGAATGTTTCCTTGATGACCGCGTCTATATAGGGTAGAGTAGAGAAGTCGTCCTCTTCCACCCACCTATTTCTTCCGATTACTCTATCGAGCTCTTCTTTTGCCCTTTTTAGTATCTGAGGTTGTCTGAGAATTTCGTGTATAGCCCATTCGACTGTCGTAGCGGATGTGTCCGTGCCACCTAATAGCAGATTCTGCATACATATCATAAGAGAAAAAGATCATGAGCTTGTGCTGCCACTTACAAGAACCAAATACTATAATTTATTAGTCTAATTCCGGCTAAATTGATCGTTGGTGATGGCCAGTGTCCTTAAGTTGAATAACTTTTGAAACATACATGACTAAAATTGAAATTTTCTAATATGCAGGACTTTTACTAGACAAGACTTAACATACTGGACTAAAAATGAAAATTTCCCATTTTTAAAATGCTGTGTAGCTTTAAATTTTGTCCAATATATGCATATTTTAAAAAAAACTCACTAAAATTTTCAGATATGGCGATCAGACTGCCTATGTGACAAGTGAAATTAGGAGTGCCACATCAGTATAAATTGGACCAAGGCAAAAGTTACAGGGCATTTCCAAAAAACCCGTAAACTTAGCCGGCATAGATCAGAGAAAATCAAAAGTTAAGCATTTAAAAGAACACCATGAACTTAGGCGATAATAAATTCAATCGGATTCTCTATTACAGTAGGTGTTTATCCTCTATTACACTTAATTCACTACGTGACACATATTACTTTGTAACATCATACCATATACGTGTCGGTTAGTGAATGTAGTGAAACACAAGATGTAATCCCCGAGTGTAACATATAATCTTATGGGTAATAAATTGATTATGAACAAAGGCCCATAATCTAAAAATTTCTCATTTTTCCACAAAATAAAACTAGGAAAACCTTCTTTTGGAAAAAAAAGACTTAAAGATTAGGGCTGTCAATTCGAACGGCCCGACCCCTCGGACTTTTAGCCATTGAGTTGGGTCTATTAGGCCCGATATTGATTTGTTGGATCAGCCCGTCTAAAATATCAGGCAGGCTTGCCAAGCCAATCCGGTCTGGCCGATTTACGAACTACATTCCTTAAAGATACCTGTATTAAAGCCTTGACAGAATCTCTAGTGAGTTCAACTTCAAGAGTAGGATCCTCAGCCATCTTTAACAACACATCTACTAAATCGTTCGAACCGACGTCGTTTTCTTGCTCCTTTCTAGCCAAGTGATCATCAATCACACTATCATAAAACCTATCAAGTTTCTTACTCAATTCCTTCATTTCCTTCACATACCCCTGCAGGTCAAGCCAGCCAAGCCACGGTATCCAGTCGCCGATGTTGAACGCGCCGCTGAGTCGAAACCACCCGTCAGCCAGCTCTCTCACTTCGTCCATATTCGCAATCGGCTTCTCTCTTGACAACAGTATCCTACTCATTGTCGCGAGCGTATGCCGCGACAAGTGGTGTCTAAGCATAATAGGCTTACGAGCTGCCAGACCTCGTAGCTGAGAGAAAAAATCGCACCTTTCTTGAACCCTAATTTCCTCAAACGACTCGAGTTTTTTAGGGTTTAGGATTTCAGAGAGGTAGATTTTACGCGTCTGGCGCCAATATGGCCCGTAGGGGGCTAGCGCGACGAGGGAGTAGTTGTAGCTAATGTGGTAGCCAGCGGCTAGTTTGGGCCTAGACGCGAAGGCGGTATCGTGTATTTTTAAGAACTGTTTGGCCATATCGGGTGATGATGCAATAATGACGGGAAATTTCCCGATTTTTAGTAGCATTATTTCGCCGTATTTTTGGGATAAAGTGTGGAAGGATTGGTGTGGGATGGAACCAAGAAGGTTCAAGTTTCCGATTACGGGCCATGGTTTCGGGCCGGGCGGGAGTTTCCGTTCGGGCCGGCGGTGGTTGGTGATTAGTTTTGTGATGAAGGCTAGTGCAGCTGCATATAGTAAGACTAGTAGTACCAAGGACTCCATTAGAGGTGAATATAAACTAATTAAGTGATCGTTGGAGAGAGTATGTATATTTGAAGAACAAGTTCATCAACACCCTTCCTTCCACGGAAGTTTGCACGGTTGGTTTGACACGTATATTAATAAAAAGTTGTTTTTATTTTTTTATTGATTTTTTCAAAGGTGGAGATTGGGGTAGAGATTTTAAGGATGAAGATTCTAAAAATAGAGGTGCAAATTGGCACGAGACGTACTGAAAAAAAAGCATTTAAATTCAGATGAGATGGAAGAAGTACTATTTATGAACAGTTTCAAAATTAGTCATTTATATTTTTTTTATTGCTCCAAATTTTTGTCCTTCTTAGGCAGAAATTAATATTTTTTTTTTTAAATAATTGCACATTCATAACAATGCTGCATCAAGTGGGACTCTTTCTCTTTTTTATATGTTTGTGGCCATGATGGTCACTTTTAATATATTTTTGTGTCACGTAGCTCATTAGGGTGTTAAGTCACGTCATTTGCAATGCCGACAAAATAAAACTTCAATTTAACGTAGGTGATTGGTAGATAAATTAAATGAAATCGAGAACGTGACACGTGGGTGCCAAATTTACCTAATTTCATGGGATGTTAGCATATATCCCTCTATAAAACAAATTAGAAATACATAGCAAAATTTCTGCAAATTGCAAAAATTTAATATATTTCTGCAAATTGCAAAATTTTTAATATGAAAAATGGCGATGCAGTTGGGTTATATTACTTATAAAGAAATGGGCACATGATCTTGCAGAATGTACACTAATTAATTGAGTCAGTTATAGCCCTTATCCTTTATTAATTTGGTTGTTTGGCTTAATTTATCTTAGATACACTATAATAAAACTCTCAAATTCAAAACGGCACAAAAATAGTTGAAATATATATAGTAATTTTCGGTTGAAATTCTCGATTTCAACGATAATTCCAGCAGTTTTTTAGTTATAGGAATAGTGACCGTTGGAATTTTTATAAGTTTATCACGTTATGAGTGGTTACAAAACATATCTCAATTAGTGTACACATTTAATGTAAAAATTATCGATTAGTTACAGGAAAATTTATGTGCTAGGTTTTCATTGAATGTCTATAGTTTTTTTTTACAATTTCTCTCCGTCTTATACGGATTTGCTCACCTCAATCCCCAACTAGGCATTAGGTCCTTGTTTATCGTCCGACTAGTGCCTAACAACTTTTAAAATAGTTGTGTGTAGTGTGATGTTTGTGTAGTCTATCTAATGCACGTTGAGGTATGAATTATGCAGTGTGTGTATACATATCTAGTATGTGTTTAGGGCGTGACTTATTAGATCTTAAGAGATAAGATGAATTAGATACCTATCTGCGACTACGTTGCATTTTTTTTGCGACTTCAAATAGTGGTGAGAAAGGAACTTTTCTTTTAGTTAGGCTTGATGGAGCGGGGTGGAGGGACCACTCACCAATCTTTGTCAGTTCCGTATCCAGGATTATCATGAGATTGGGGTTACGACATAAAAAAAAGTAAAATAAAAGAGGGCTACAATGTAATAAAAAATGTAGAAAACTATTGTTCGATATTTAAAGTGAAATAATTCAAAATATGAAAATAGAACATACACAATATTCAAATAGAAACTACTCCCTATCTGATCCGATGAATATTCGTTCTTTGAAAGCGATGTACGACATGATACATTGAATCTTCCTCTTCTAGTGGAACACTATGGGAGCTTGAACCTAATTCCATTTTATTTTAATTTTTTTCGATTTGGGGGAAGTTCAGATCGAGATATAGGAGACTTCTATTATTAGAAGAAACCACATTATCTCTCCGTGAAGAACAAGAAAACCCTTGTTATTTAATTTTCTCATCAAACATTCGTCGAAGATGGGTTGCTATTCAATTGTCTTGGTTTTATTTGATTTAGGTATTTCATTTCATCGTTCCTAGTTTAAATAGTAGGAGTATCAAATAATAAGAATATAATCATATAATCAAAAATAATAAGATAATTTTTTAACAAATTCAGAATTGCAAGAGTGACTCTTGTATGTGGCAGACAAGAAGAAAAAGACGACGCTCATTTTTTTTTTTACTTTACGTAAATTGAACCGTCACACAAAACAAGATCTGTGTGGCCTTCACATGTAATAACAACCAATAAAATTATTAAAATTTTATTCCAAAGTCAGCTAATGTATCACACTCAAACACACATATATATATAATACACATTTTTTTTAAATCAAAGGTACAACTGAACTTTACAACCCTTTATAGATAGCTCACTCGATCTCCATCCCCACGTTCGTAGGGATTTTTCGTAGGCATGTCAAAATTGGTTCGCCCCGCCCCGATCCGTTCTGATTCGAGGTCTTTGAAGTAGGACAAAATTCGGCCCGATGAAGAATGGGGCACGCCCCGCCCCGCCCCACCCCATCCACATCCACGGGGCGGGTCAGAATCGGGTCAGGGATCCCGCCCCGCCTTGCCCCACCCCGTCCCTATGTATGTATAGTTTTTTTTAAATATATATTATGCATTATTATATGATATGTCTAGCTAATATATTAGATTATGACTAGATCTATTAAATTTAAATAATTAAATTCTATTTTTTAATAATTAAATTTAAAAAAAAAATTAAAAATATTGAAACAAAGTTAATGTAAACCTAAAAGTTAAAATCATATTGACTTCAACAAAAAAAATCAAGTTTTTTAACAAAAAACCCTGACTTTTTATATAAAAAAAGAAGATAGGGGCGGAGCGGGGCAAATTCGTCCTGTACGAGGCAGATCACGGGACGAATTCTTTTATCCATGACGAATCATGAGGCAGGGCGGAATAGGACGGGGCCGAGGCGAGACGGGAAAATTCAGAAATCCGACATAATTCGCCCCGTCGACATGCCTAATTTTCCGTCCGCGTCCACGCAAAACTAGATGTAACACTTACTTGCCTTGTTCAAATAAATATTATTTTCTGAAATTTTTATATTATCTTCTGAACAATGCGTATAACGAGATGTAAGACTTGCTATTTTTCAACACTTAGCTGACGTGGTTGCCTATCAGATTCTGATCGGTCAACTACTTTGGCCAGAAGCATTAAAGTCTCACATGGTTATTATTATAATTTTTTCTTAAATCAGCATATGCAACTTAAAATATTATGGCAAACATTTATACTCCCTCCGTCCCGACTTAATTTACTTATTCTGATTGAATACGAAGATTAAAATAAAACAAATTTTATGAAATTTTTTACTTTTTCAAAGACAATTTCTGTGGAAACCATCCTGATTGTGACCCAATGAATTTCTCAATGATAGGGGGTGGGAGCGGGGATAGAGACTCCCCGCTTTTGAAAAAGCAAGGATGGACGTGAACATGGGATCCACGTTCCCAGCCCCAGCCCCACTCCACTTAATTAAAATGGAGTTTCGTATTCCCTAATTCTTAATTATTTATCTTACTTTTGTTATTTTGTAATACGTACAATACGTATACATACTTAAGGACATGGAGAATAATCCTAGCTAGTACATTTTTGAATTAATTCTCTCCTGTCAATAAATTAATTTGTATGTATAATAATTCTTCTCCACCATATTTCTAATTTTTAAATAAATTGAAAGAATATATAAAGTGTGTGTTATTTATTTTAAACAATACTTGATCCAAAATTTCTGAAGTTAGCAGAAATTAATATTTTACTATGAAATTGTACAAAAAATAAGTAAGTTATAGTTAAAGAAAACAATATGTGGAGAACCGACTCCTCGCAGGAGACCTATTCCCCGAACAGACAATCTCCATACCCGACCCAATTTCTTTATATAAGTGGCGAATTTTATTTGAAATATTAAATGGGGATAAGGTGAGAATCGGATGCTCAATATCAATCCCGATCCCACCATCGCCACTCTTACCCACATTATTTATTCTACTTGCATCAAAATGATATTGATGAGTTTATTTCTTAAACCATGACTTAGTAAAGGTGGGCCGGTAACGTAGGCTATATATGATGATTGAAATGGGCCGTTTAGGATGTGTATTGAGCCCATACTCTCTCTTCATACATACTCCCTTCGTCCCGATTTAATCTGCCTAAATTGATCAGGCACGGAAATTAAGAAAAAGATAAATTTTATGAATTTTTTTACTTTTCAAAGGTGTAGATTGAGAATGAAGATTTTGAGAGCGGAGATTGTGAGAGAAATTTACCATTTATGGGACTTGTAAGTTAAGGTAGGACAAATCAAAATGACAAGTAGGCAGGTTAAGCTGGGACGGAGGTAGTATATCTTTGGGCCTCATTTCCTTGACCAATTTCAGGCCAATATTTAGGGTATCTCCTCCTAAGGTAGTTATGGGGTCGGCAGGTTTGTATTGATTATAGGAAATTAAACGCAGTCACTCGTAAGGATCACTTTCCCCTTCCCTTTTTAGATAAAATGTTTGATAAGATAGCAGGGTATGAATACTATTGTTTTCTTAATGTTTATTTGGGCTACAATCAAATTCTGATCACCCCGGAAGACCAAGAGAAAACAACTTTTGTCTGTCCTTATGGTGTTTTTGCTTTTCGTAGAATGCTATTCGACTTATGTCATGCCCCTGCACCTTCTACGTTTGTATGATGGATATTTTGAGCGGGTTAATTGAGAACATAATAGAGGTTTTTATGGACGACTTTTCTGTGTTCGGGACATCTTTTGACAATTGTTTACATAACCTGGCTCAAGTTTTGCAGCGGTGTGCCAAATGGCAACAGAGCAAAGTTTTTTCTGTGATATTGATTTTTTTTTTCTAGAAACTTCTCCGGCAAAAACTCTTCGGATGCATCCCATGATTTGGAGTCTCTCCCTATGCTCCATGAGATGACATGGATCGTCGTCCCCTTTAATATGTCAGTAATCTGTTATTAGGGATGTAAATAACTTAAATAATTTTAATTCAATTCATAATTCGAATTCAAATAAGGATTAATTTCTAGTTTCATATAACATTCTAGTTCGAAAATTCCATTAGTTATATATAATATATTCTATAGTAATAAAAATAATATCTATAATATTAAATATAAAAATATAATAGAACTCAATAGTCTTAATAAATCATATAATTCTTCTGGTGCTTCAACATTAGAAAGTTTCACTTTTTCATTATCACAATAAAAAGTCGGGGGTTCATACTTAAATCTTCTAGCACCGCAATGAATGTAGCGAAGTACTTTATTCAGTTCTTATAGCTAGCTTGTAGATTATCGGTTCATAGAATATTGATCCTATATAAAATATGACAAAATTACAATAGGATTTTCCAGCTAACTAAGCTACTTTGATTTATAAAATTTAAATTACACATCACTCGACTTAGATGGATTAAAAAATATTCTTGTATTACTTGTAAGCTGTCTCTTTCTTTTGTTCTTCAAAACATTATTTATTGCCTTTTCTCTGCGGAATTCAAATTTGCATATTTCCTCTTCTGGATATCAAGCTTCCTTCGTCTTTTTTATTCTTCATATGTGGACAATTTGATTATGTAATAATTGTGGTATCTAAATTTAACATTATAAAAGTTTCTTTAAATTAAAATTTCTGAAGTCCGTTGTACAATTGTCGATTGATATACCACCTGGAATGAAATAAATAAATATAATTAGTAACAAAAAGAAAAAATGTAAAACATATATGTAAGAGGACATCACAATAATTTATTAGTTAGTGTGGTTGACTCAACCCTCTTTTCATTGAAAAACAACACAATATATAAGTTCAATTTCTAGGATTTAATCGTAAAAGGTGAACTTGTATCGAATTGAGCGGGGAAAAAAAACATTACCGCATTTTCTATATTCTCTGCTAATTTCTTCAACTTCGGATCTGCACTAATTTCTTCGACTTTGGATACTCTACTAATTTCTCTAACTTCAGATCTCCGTTAATTTTCCCAACTTCAGATTATGCGAGCTTGGATCAATGATTGTTGGGTTAAGTGTATTAAATACGCTTATAAATTAAGTAGTTTAATGATTAAATAAGATTATGAATTAGTTAGTTTGTATAAGTGGATTTCTGTTGGATATATTGATATTACATAGGATTAAAAATTAAGTAGTTTAGATTGTTGGATTTATGTTGGATAAATGATATATTTATCTACCTTAAACATAAAAGAAAGATCGTTGAAAAGTCTTTCTTGATGATGTGTCTTTTTGTGGTATTTTTGAATTATTTTAAATTATAAATCATGAATTTCTCTTACTTACTACGGAAAATAGGTGGTTGAAGTCCCTGCAAATGAGGAAGTTACACCAATGAGATTTTTTCCCTTTTTCTTTTGTTTTTACTTTTTTCTCTTAATATTTAAAAGTCTTATAACTTTTTCGTCTCAACTCTATTTTTTACGAAAAATATACTGAATTAAACTTCTTTTCAAGATCTTCGATTAGACATCCATTTTGCATATATATAACTAAAATATTAAATTTAGGTGTAAATTACTTTTTTTTATTATTATGGTATATTTTTATTTTTAAATTTTTTGTATATAAAATAAAGATGTTAGAAGATTTCAAAATAATTTTTTTATTTTATTTTTTAACTTTAAGATTACACTTTACAGTTGAAAATTTTAAATATATTGGTTAACGTGATTTATTGATTGATCATTGAATTAGTTTGTTTTTTCTTTCTTTATTCGTGAAAAAATTATGTGAACTATAATGATAATAAGCCGATTGTATTTTATTTAAATACACACAATAATACAAGTTATCATCCACACATATGCTTAATAAAGTAATGCGATGTGACTTCTCACGTTAATATTACTAAATTTAAGATATGTCACTTCAAACAACAATAACTATAAAGAATGACATTGTCTTATCCTTATACTTAGGTCTTTGGTTCTGGGTTCGAGTCACCGTGGGGGAGGGGAGGGTTTTTTCTTTGTTTCTTAGATTAGGAGAAAAATAAAAATAAAAAATACTTATATGCAATTACATATTAATATACTATTATAAGTACTACAATCCGTGCAACACACTCCTGAAATACTATAGAGATAAATTAGACAAATTCTGATATGCTATTTAAAATTTTATTTTAAATATAAATCGATGTAGCTTAAAGATCTTTATATGCAATGGAGATAAACAAAAGCCAATTCAATAATCAATATTGTGTACAAAGAGGTGTTTCAAAGTAGTGTTTAATTTTTTCCTTTAGTTTGTAATTTGTGTAGTTTATGCTAAATAGATTTGTCTTTATCATATCGAACTTTTATCCAGTGTAGTAAAACATTTCACAAGTCCTATATAATATCTTATCAATTACTTATTTCGATTTTCATTAATATATATGTACTTTATACTATTTAATTAATAATTCAATAAAAATAAATTACAGCCCGTGCATGGCACGGGAGGACAACTAGTTATTTAATAAAAAGATAAAAATGAATTTTATTTTGGTAAGTTCCTATTTGTTTGATTATTCTGGGTTTATTCGATTTTGAATTAATATAAAAAAGTTAGCTGCCTACTTTTTGTGCGTGCGTGTGATTTCCTCTAGACTTTTAAACCAATTATGTTCTTTATTAGACAACACTTATATTGACTAACACTCCTCTCGAAGTAGCTACACTGTCGATCAATTATGACTACTCACCTCTCGAGTCGACCAATCCTAAAGACTCCCAAAAGCCCCTACACCACATAATTATCTCACTCCTCTCGGACAATATTTATAACTACGCTATGTAACGTTGTCCATTAACGAAACCCTTCTCTCAAAGTCGAATCATTAAACGTGTAGATATTATTCACCTGATTAGTTTAAACATGTCATTGGAATCAAACAAACACATATTTAAACAAACATAAATTGGAGTCTAGGATTAAAGATAAAATCAAACAAAGTCATTCACATTCTCTTTTCTAACCCTAGAACACAATAAGTGTTAGCTACTCATAATCAAAGTAAAAAACCAAATATATTCATAGACATACATGTTTGGAATAATTAACTAAGGAAAAGAAATAGTAAAACTCAAAACTTGCTCTCCGATCGTCGTCTTGTCACTTCCTTGCTCTTCGATCTAGCTTTCAAATACTTCTCCAATGATGATTGTGTATTATTTTTGGACTTGGAGGCTCATATTTATAATTTGGGGAGTTGGGCACGATTAGCCCGAGTTGCCTGCCTCGACCGAGTTGCTTTGAGCCTCGGCCGAGTCAGTGCATTTTGCCCTCTTCGTGTGTTTTCCTTCAACTCGGCCTCGCCCGAGTTGCCAAATGGCCTCGAACGAGTTGTTTGAGTCTGTCCAAACTCCAATTCCTCTTCGTTTCTTCCGACTTTCTTGCTTTTTTTTCATCTGGACTTCGCCCAAACGAACTTTTTAGCCTTTTTATACCTGATTATCACTAAAACAAGGATAAACACGTCATCTAAATCAAGATGATAAATTTAAACATATTTTGACTAGATACACATGCAAATTATACCAAATATGTCCCTAAATCTACCTAAAAAGCATGTAAAATGACGTGTATCAATGTGCATGTGTCTTCGTGCTTATATAAGATTTAATTTTGATAAGAACGTAGTTGTTATCACTATACTTCCTATGTTAACGTTTTGAATAAGATAAGATTTTCACAACGATTTTGCTCAATATATATATATATATATATATTTCATTCAATTATTTTAGGCTTTTCATTCTTCTAATATGAACTAACTTAATCGTATCTCAAATTTAGATCTTCCTCTATCTCCTGAAAATTTAGATCTCCTCCTCTTTCTTCCCCCATCCTCCAATCATAGGAGGATGGGGAAGTACTTCTAATATATTATTTGTTATCTATTTAATTTATTTATTTCGTCTTATTTTTTGTTTTTTTTTTCTCTCCTTAGGTTTACCTTTGTGAGATTTCTTCGCGCTTTTGTGCTTCTATCCATGTCCTGCGCGATCTTTGATCTCCGGTCTCCTATGAATCTTTCGACTTTGAAGACTGTTGTGATTGACAATCGTCCGAGATGAAATTTTACAACAAAAGAGATTGATGATCTTGATTCATAGTCGATGGTAGATATTCATGTTTTTTTTTTCTTTCGATTCGGTGCTTGCTGTGCATGCAATCACAAGGTACAAATCAGGTCTTGCTGCTATTGGGCTTCTTGTGGATGATATTTAGCGTATGCTTTTAGCGGATTATTTAATGTAATTGCTCATAGGTCCTGATTTCAGCCGATCCAATTGTGTAGATAGGTAGTGATTTTTCTTATTGTGTTGAGTGTTGTGTGTGACGGTCACATGTGTGACGGAATACACTTTTACAGAAAAAAATGATATTTTTACAGGAAAAAGTGATACTTTTACAGATAAATGTGATACTTTTGCTACAAAAAGTGATGCTTTTTTTTGTTCGAAAAAAGACAAAAAAAATTATACTTTTACAGATAACGTGATACTTTAACCACAAAAAACGATACTTTTTTCCTATCACACCGTGTGATGACCGTATGACGGTCTCAATAAGTTTATCATTATTGATTAAACCGAGAAGGGTTTCAATTTGTTTCTACATAATTAATCCCCGTACTCGAAATAAAAACTCGACAGTACAGACATATAACTTTGCGGATGGGAAGATCTGTTCCTTGCACAATCAAAGTGAATCCAAAAATCACAAGAAGAACAGTGGAAAGCCATTTTATCTTCAAATCCTTGAATGATCTCGTTGCAAATTCCACACCTCTTATTTCTTCCAACAGTAAGCATCCGAGTAAGAGAGAGAGGATGATCATGAAGAGGCAAAACAATAGTTTTTCCACACTTTACCTTGGACAAATGCCCGACTGAGGGAATGCAGTTGATATGAAAGTATTGCTCACACTTACCACAACCGTAGTACCAATACTGCGGGTCTATATCTCGTTCGCAGAATTCGCAAAAAGTTTCATGTCGATGACGACTCATTATCAACTCCAGAGGATGCTCGTCGAATTTATGCCGGATCCTTTTCGGAAGCAAAGCGCAACTAATATGTATGCAAAAATTACATCTAACACATCTATAGACGTCATAACGAATGGATTCGCGGGCGCAACAACTGAGCGGAGAATCTTGCATTCTGATAGATTGGAAAAGAAGGTGTTGCTTGTGTGACTCGTGGTAGGTAGTTTTTGGTGCAACAACACACTCTATGTCGATGAAATTGTCTCTATTACGATAGCAAAATCCATTGGAAGGACGACAACAGATAAAACACGGAAATACTGAACCAAAGAACATTTTGCTCAGGTCGTAATCACCCAGAGCTTCAAATTTCTGTAATGTTCGGCCTTCTGGAGTGAACGATTGCAAACTTGTCGGAAAACGATCCGCACAGATTTGATGGGCGAGGAAATGACAGTTATGGGAGGAATGAAGCTGGCATCTGTAAAATGGAGATGAGATATCAATGGGTTGTATGCATACATCGCACACCAGATTACAACATTCTGCTTCTTTACTAATTCCATCTTCAAGGATCAAAGGATGTTCGTGAGCTTTTTTCCCATCATTTCCAATTACTGGATTTTTCTCCACGTACTTGCGGATCACCAAACTTGGATATATTTCCCCCTTATATGGAAGTTGGATAGATTCGAGTCTTGTTTCTGCACAAAATAAAAATGAGTGAGTCTTGTGTGAACGGTCACACGTGTGACGAAATACATTTTTACAGAAAACATTGATACTTTTACAGGAAAAAGTGATACTTTTACATGAAAAAAATTATAGTTTTACAGATAAATGTGATACTTTTGCTACAAAAAATGATTTTTTTTTTTTGTTCAAAAAAGGTGATACTTTTACAGATAAACGTGATACTTTTACCACAAAAAATGATACTTTTTCCCCTCACACCATGTGACAGTCGTGTGACGGGCACATACAATTTTTTGCCAATAAAAATAATGGTTATTAATATTGCCAAAAAAAAAAAGAAAAGTCTTCTTCATCACTCTTCCATCTCCTTTATTTCTCTCATGCGCTATTTATTATACAAAACACTATCTAACTGTATAATTTTTAGGGTTAATTGTAGCAATTTCACTAAACTATCAGCGTTTTAAACAAAAACTATCAAACCTTTTTTTTGGCCCCATTTGTATAAATCATACGAGTTTGGCAAATAAACTGCTAAACTAATTTTTCGGCTTTTTTTCACTAGATTTCTGCTCATGTCAATTTTAAGGGGTTTTTTGCCCTTACAACTGAGTCGTTTTTTTCCGCGGTACATACTTAGGGAATTTTGCATCTGATTAGTGGAAAAAACTTATTTAAAATTTATCACGCGCAATTCACATGCAGCAAAATAATGAGAGTTGAGTTACCAGATATGAGAAACTCGGAGCTTGAGCTTGACTTGACACAAGTTATATGGGCAAAAGAAGAGCATTCGGCACAAAAGTAAAGCCCCCTGTGTTCAAAACGCCACAACTGGTGGCAAAATGAGCAGCGGCATATGTCGCTCTTCGTTACATTAAATTTATGAAAAAATGTGAGAATATACGGGTGCGGATGATGAGACGGCAGCTTCACGATGCTTGGCAAGACGGTACAATCTTGATGAATCCAGAAATTGCACTCCGCGCAGTAGAAAAAGAAACCCTTTTGTTCTTCATCACACCCATCACATAAACACGAATTTTCTTTACAAATGACTACTAGCGGATGTGCGTGGCTTTTGTGCTTCGTCTTTATCTCCACCGGTTTTGCAACCAACGGATGGAGCTCGAACTTGCAGTCTGCAATTTCACATTTGTACGTGAAATTCTGGCAGGATTCACCGGAATTTGGTTGTCGGAGAACAAGGGTGTCAAGATGATCTACATACCGAAATCTTTGGGGCAATTGTGCGCAGGGTTTGTGGAGGAAAAAGTTGCAGTTAGCATCACTAACGGAACAAGTGTATGAGGGGGCCGATAGAATTGGTAGCCCACAAATACCACACTGATAAGGCTTAGGATCCTCATCTGCATCCACTTGAAACAATTTCAATTTGTGCTGCTCGTGACTAAAATGTTCAATGTACTCCTCCTCCATGTAGATACTAGACGCTGATAGAAGTTAGCGTCTAATCGAGTTATGTATAATTAATCGGAGCCTAGACAAAGTTAGGTGGAAGCTTTTGCAACAATATGCAAGTGACTGGAGCAAAGTTATGAAGGGTAAAAAATATTGGAATATGTAGAATTCAAAGTTGTAAGATCTATTTTCCATTATTAAGAAGGCATGATATACATATGCTCAAGAAAGCATAATTCCTAAATTGTTATCTAAGTAAGGAACATATCTAAAGTAAATGTGCAACGGAAGAGATTAATACGTTGTTATATACAAAAAAAACAACTTAGTTTCTTTTTATTTTTAGAATTCCGTTCTTTATCTTTTTAACTGCTATATTCCTTTCTCTAGCCGAAATTCAGCATCGTCGGTGGAGATTTTAACGTGCACTGCGCGTGTTCACACTAAATTGGGGATTTTCATTTATCTCGTGGAGACGATCCCTATGATCAATTTTGATATGTGTTTCACAACATATTGATAATTGTCAGGGTACCGCGTCTACATTACTTGCAATGCCAAATAAATAAATAAATTTCAATTTGATCAATCATGTGCAATGCATGTACAATTACCCAACGAGAATTTCAAATTTCAGTTAAGAAATATGAAATTCGAGCAAATTAAAAAGGTGATTGAAAAAATTGCTTAGTAAAATACTATATACTCCCTCTGTTCCGAGATAATTTGCACACTTCCCTCTGTTCCGAGATAATTGCACACTTTTTTTTCGGGGTGTCCCAAGATAATTTGCACACCCTTAAAAAAGAAATTTCTCTTACAATTTTCACCCTTAAAAGTTCCACCTTCAATCTCCACATTTAAAAAAGTTAACTAAAAACCAAAAAACAACTCTTTTTCATTTCACGTGCCGAGAGAAGTGTGCAAATTATCTCGGAACGAAGAAAGTACATGAATATTGATTATTTAGCATGCCCCAGTATTCGCTTCTTCTGTAATCTTTTTACTTTAAAAGGACCCACAAAGCATAATTTTGACCTTCTTGTTCAAGTAAGGAACATATACACCAGAGAGTAGAAGAAGCAAAATGTGGCAGTTGAGACATTGACTCAGCTTCAAAATCCTTATGATCTTCAACAAGAAGCCCAGTTGCTCTATCCTTTCCATATACAATTTCTATGTTTGCGCTACAACAAAAGAGTTCTTTTGTATAACATTTTTTGACACCATAATTGTGGTCACTAATAATAAGTTATTTATGACCACTTGTTAGTCACAAATCTTTCTACAAATTATTTGGGACCACTTTAAGACTACTTTTAGATACAACTAGTTGTTGCAAAAAATATTTGAGATGCATTTGAGACCATATTTGTGGTCACAAATATATTATTTGCGACCGAGTTATTGAGACGACAATAAAGTTGTAACAAATGCTCATAAGTTGTGACAAATACTCATTATTTGAGACAACTTCACTAAAGTTATGGCAAATACCCATTATTTCTCAAAAGACCCTTTTTCTTGTAGTAGTCTAAGGATAACCTTAAATAATTTGTAGAGCTTTATGACGACAAGTTTTCACAAAAAAATATTAATATTAACCACAATTATCATCTCAAATAATATGTCACTGAGAGACCTCTTTTGTTTCAGTGACTTAGTACATGTGGGATGGTAATGTAGGTTCCATGATGATGGAGAGAGGTTGTTTCGGATGTGTAGTAAGTCCGTACTCTTCCTCCATACATATATCTTCAGGACTCATCCCTTTAATCAATTTCAAATCAAATCCATGCACCAAATTAGCTAACGTTGTTCGAACCATCTTAAGTCCAAGGTTATACCCAGGGCATCTCCTTCTGCCCGAACCAAATGGCAACAGAGAAAAGTTATTTCCCTTAATATCAATTTCTTTTCCCACAAATCTCTCTGGCAAAAATTCTTCGGGTGCATTCCACAACTTCGGGTCCCTCCCCATGCTCCATGTGTTGATAAGGACCATAGTCCCTTTCGATATGTCGTAGCCTGCAACACTGCAATGTTCAGTGGCATAGTGAGGGGCTATTAAAGTAGTCAACGGATGTAGCCTAAATGTTTCCATGATGATGGCATCTATGTATGGCAAATGCGGGAAATCGTTCTCTTCCACCCATCTGTTTTTAGGGATTACCCTGTCAAGCTCTTCTTTCGCTTTTTCCATGATCCGAGGTTGTCTAAGAATTTCTTGTATAGCCCATTCGACTGTTGTAGCAGAGGTATCCGTGCCGCCAACTAGTAGGTTCTGTAATGATTGATTTAGAATGAGATTAATTAAAAATGAATTTTCAAGCATACAAAATATTAGGTCTAGGATTGTGCAGACTGTGGCTGATCCAATATTTTAAAATGGAGTAAGCACTACTACAAAAATGTCAACACAACACTGCAACGACAACGCTTTATATGAAAACTGTTGACGTATCACAACTAGTCGTGCGTTGTTGTTAAGTTAACCGTTGTCTTTGTGCAAATTTTTTCATTCAAACACGACGGTTTTAACTACATGTGTGTAATTTTCTAAACTAAACGTAGAAGCTAAGGGTAATTTACTTTTCGTTTTTTAGATGAATTTACTTTTATTTGTAAACATAAGGATATCTGTATATCTACTACTTCCTCCGTCCCGGTTAACTTGTTACAGTTGACCGGGCACGGATGCTAAGAAAAATCAGTTTTTGTGGAATCTTTGACTTTTTTTAAAGGTGGAGGTTGAATGTGGATATTTTGAGGGTGGAGATTGTTGTCTTTAATTGCCATTTATGGGTGTGATAAGCTAAATGGGACGGACCGAAATGGAAAGTAAGACAAGTTAACTGAAACGGAGGGAGTATCTACTATCTACTATTCCTAGTGGAGAAATTCATGTGTTTACACCGAGTTAACAATTCCAGAATGTGAACTATTTTAGAGCTTAAATTCATCGGAAAATATATCTGCGCGCGTGTGTTGGGGGTAAAATCACTTCTCGTCGCATAATTTGCCGCTCGTTCGATTTTCGTCTCATAAATTGCAATTTTTTCAATTTCATCCTATAATTTTCACACGTGACTGTCACATGGGGGCTAAAATCATTTCTCTTCGCGTAATTTTTCACTCGTTCGATTTTCGTCCCAAAAATTGTAACTTTTTCAATTTTGTCCTATAATTTCCACTTGTTTAATTTTTTATTTTCACATGAAATCATTTTCATCCCATAATTTCTTTAATTATGAACGAAAATCAAGCGAGCGGAATGTTATGAGACGAAAAATAATTTTACCTGTATCAATGCCTTGACACAATCTCTAGTGAGTTTAACTTCAAGATTCGGATCTTCAGCCATCTCTAATAAAACATCCACCATGTCTCTCTCTCTATCCCTTGAAGCTGCTAAGTGATCATCAATCACACAGTCGTAAAAGCTGTCGATTTTCTTTCTCAAACCCTTCATCTTCTTAACATATCCCTACAATCATGGTCGGACCCGAAGAATTTAAAAATGAGGTGAGCTAAAACGTAAAACTCAAATGCAATAAAATCATTAATACCAATAAAGTTGTGCATTGCTAGTCTTGCAAACAAAAAACGTCAATGATTAACTAAATTTAACTAAAACTTTGGTTTTCTATAGAAATTTTTGTAAACAAGTATTTCCTCCGTCTCATTTAACTTGTCACAGTTGATCGGACACGGATGTTAAGAAAAAAACAGATTTTGTGGAATCTTTGATTTTTTTAAAGGTGGAGATTTTGAGGGTGAAGATTGTTGACTTTAATTATCATTTATGAGTGTGAAAAGTTAAGTGGGACGGATAGAAATGGAAAGTGTGACAAGTTAAGTGGGACGGAGGGAGTAATGGATAAGTTAGAATCGAGATAGTTGGGCCAGACTTTACATTTGAGATATTTATTTATATGTGATCTATAACATGTATGAATAATAAAATCAAAATTTCACTAGAAAACCTAAATTTTGGAAAATATTCGAGGCTTGAATTTTGAGTTTTTTCCAATTAGGGCCTAGATTTTGAATTTTATTCTCAGTTAAGGACTTACGTCTTAAAAATTAAGAAATATTATCCGGTGTAAGTTCAGTATAATATATTAAAAATTTCAATATACTTCTTATTGAAAATTTCAATCTACTCCATACTAAAAATTTCGATCTAATCCATACTAAATCTTCCGTACATCGAATAATATTTCCTGTTTTCCAAGAACGGAAGCCCAGGATTGAGAGTAAAATTTAAAATCAAGGTCCCTAATTGAGAAAAACAAAAACTTAAGGGCCCCAATTAAGAACTTCCGAAATTCAGGTCCAAATTGAGACAGTTTACAAAATTCAAGTTTTCCACAGAAATATTTCCATAAAATTAAATAAGATAGGCTTTTGTAAAATTGTAGAATTACTAATGACAACAAACAATACTGTGCCAAAAATGAGATTCTACAAATTTTACCGATGATCTGCACTTGCCTGCAGATCAAGGAAGCTTAGCCAAGGAATCCAATCCCCAATATTGAACACTCCACCAAGAAAAAACCACTCATCCACCATAGCTCGTAATTCGTCCTTTTTAACAACGGATTCTCCGTTGTCTAATTGCTCTTCAGTACTAAAATATTTACCTCTTGTTAACATCCTAGTTATAGTCGAAAGAGTGTAACGCGATAAGTGATCTCTCAGCACGACTGGCTCCCCTGACAATCCTCGTAAGCGCGAGAGAAAATCGCGCCTTTCTTCAACGCGAATTTGCTCCGAGGATTCCAGTTTTTCAGCACTGAAGAAATGAGTGAGGTATATTTTACGCGTTTGGCGCCAATACGCGCCGTAAGGGGCCCAAGACATGTCCGAGTAGTTGAAGCTGATGTGGTATCCGGCAGCAAGTGCTGGCCTCGAGGCGAACACTGCATCGTGTACCCTTAGGAACTGTTTAGCCATCTCGGGTGATGATGCAACGATGACTGGGAATTTTCCGAATTTTAGTAGCATTAGTTCACCGTATTTCTGGGATAAAAGGTGGAGGGATTGATGAGGGATGGAGCCAAGAAGGTTCAAGTTGCCGATTACGGGCCATGGTTTCGGGCCTGGCGGGAGTCTTCGGGCCGGATTCCGTTGGGTGTTGATTATTTTTGAGATGAAGGCTAGTAAAGTTGCATATCCTAAGGCAAATAATATCCAAGAATTCTCCATTTGTGGTTAAAGAAACCGATGTTAATTACTTTGTTGCGGAAGAAATTATATACTCCCTCCGTCCTGGCTGAGTTTGCACACTTGATCCGGCACGTATATTAAAAATATTTTTTACTTTTTTGTTTGATTTTTTTAAAGGTGGAGATTGAAAGTGCAGATTTTAAGAATGGAAATTGTGAGAAAATTTTTCTTTTTAAGGGTGTACAAATTTAGATGGGACGTCTCGAAAAGAACAGTGTTCAAACTCAGTCGGGACGAAGGGAGTATGTTGGAGGTCAATGGTGGGGAAAAATCACAAAAGAATTTATGAGAAGTTCTAAAATTAGTTTTTCTGTTTTACATTTTCTCCACATTCATTTTTAATTGCTCGATTTTAGTCCCATTTTTAGTCGGGATTTGGATTTTTGTCAAATAATTGCATGTGCACTGTCATGACTTCTTTGGAGTGTATGACTTTTCCAGCATTATAAGCGACGTGGACGTGTTACCCATAATATCGAGAAAGACAATAAAATTAAATCATTGACATCAAGGCCCGCTTGGTTGCAAATCATCGATCGTAATCATAATTGGTATGAATGAGGGGTCAATTATATTATGAAATGAAATGGGGGCAGTTTTTAATAAAACATGATAATGATTAATTTATTTATTACTCCCTCCGTCCCACTCTAATTTGTCTACTTTCCTTTTTGGTTTGTCCCAATCTAATTTATCCGCCCATAAATGACAACTTTATCTCACAATCTCCACCCTTAAAATCTCCACATTTAAAAAAGTCAAAGATTCCACAAAATCTGCTTTTTCTTAACCTTCGTGTCCCGTCAAGGTAGGCAAATTGGGCCAGGACGGAAGGAGTATGTACCAAGCAACATAAGTGAAAGTGAGTCCTCATTCATTCTTATTCTTTATCTCTAAATTTCTGACCAAGCGGACCCTAAAATTAACCATGAGGACCATTGATTCACTGTTAAAATGAGAATTCTCAATTTGACAGGATCACGTGTGATGCATATGTAAATCTCCGGAACTTTTAGTTCCGACTAACAAGACCGAATTCAAACAATTAAAATGATAAAGGACAACCGACAACAGCAAATTAAAAAAAAAAAAAAAAAAAAACAAAACTAGTTTTTAAATTGTTTATACATTACAGGACGAATTTTGTAATTTTACAGGCGGTAGGTGCATATATATAGTTTAAACCAACCGATAATTTGTTCCTTTAATTTCTATTCTGTATTAATCAGTATATGTAAAATATAATATTCTATAGATATTATTATCACATACTATATATATAATGAAGATGCATTTTGGTGGTATGAGTAACACTAATCAATTCTTTTTTAAACTCTCTTCAACTTATGCAGTCTCATACCTACATAGTCTCGGAATGACCCACATAGCCGACTATACGGTTCCATACCCACACAGTCTCAGGATACCCGCTTTTTCGGGTGTGGTGTCGGTTCGTTCATGTCTCCCTTCACCTAGAAGCCTGTCAGGAGCTGCTCATTGTCCGTGCCTTCTTCTTATTGCACCGGCGATCACTCCCCGCCCTCGTCGGTCCCGGGCGTCACATGCCCACCAGCTTCCGCTTGGTTCGTCCCCGAACCACACCGTACTAGGAGAGGTCCTGCTCTGATACCATTTGTAACGACCCGCTTCTAAATTTGACGGACTGTCCCTACAAACCACCACAAGTCTTTCCTAGCGCGCTTTGTCCTCACTCACGCGCACCCTGAGAAACTTTCCCAGGTGTGCAATAATTGATACAGGCCAAAAGAATTCAATTAGATAACAATTTAATGGTTGAGATCTTTTGCTGGGAAAAGGGGGAAAGCAATGATTGGCTCGTAAGTGTATAAATATCTCCACTATTTTTTTTCTATATTGTACTTTCCCGGCCTAATTTGCACACTTGCTTTAACGCGTATATTAAGAAAAAACTATTTTTGCTTTTTAGTTGATTTTTTTAAAGGTGAAGATTGAGAGTAAAGATCTAAATTAGGATGGAGATTGTAAGATTTCTTTCTATTTTGAGGGTGTGCAGAATAAGGTGGGATGACAAAAAAAAAAAAATGTACAAATTAGACCAAGACGGAGGAAATAATATGTAGATAAATATTTGTGCAGAAATTTGTGCAGTAGCGAGTCGCTCAAAACACTCTACTACAAATTTCTTTTCTTATTAATATATTAAAGTTTGCAATAAATTTGAAATAACTTCAATTTTCTTAAAGTACTGAAATTAAAATTACATGACATGCATATTAGTGATATATTGCTTATGTATATAACACTTTAACTTCTCCGATGCAAATTGCAAAAATCGTCCTATAATTTATGAATAGTCTCAAAGCCAGACTTTTATCTTTTTAAATTCTCAAATTTAGTTATTTACCTTGTAATTGCATTAACTAAATTGTTTTCTAAAGTAATTTGAAATTCTATCCGAATAATTATACTCACCGCATATTAATGCGTCAAGTTGAGATTTTTCATGTTTCCAGCACTGCAAATAGCATTGGTTACATTTTACGAGTTGTTCAACGAGCTTTAGTTCATTTGTAACCACACACACACTAACCTTCTTTGCATCAAGAGTGTAATGGTCACATTTATTCACGGGATAATTTGATTTTTAATCCAGTATGTTAGGCTTTGTCCAGTAAAAGCTTCGTATGTTAGAAAATTTCAATTTAAGTCCTGTATGTTCCAAAAATTGTCCAATTTAAGGACACTGACTATCACTAACGACCAATTTATCCGGAATTGGACTAATAAATTTAGGGCTTTTGAGTGCTAATGCTTATGTGTTAAGTATTTGTCCAAATAACATGTCAAATCATTAAATTACTTTAGTAGTTCGCCCAAAAAAGAAAAGAAAAAGGTAAACCCTAATTTTCGTATGAGTTGCATTTCATTTTATTTTTTATTTTATTTTTCTTTCTTTCTTCATCTTTCTCAAATTTATTAGTTATGTGCATCGCACGTGATTAATTATGGCCAAATTGGCCATTTATGATGGTCAGTGTCCTTAAATTGGACAACTTTGAAAACATACAGGACTAAAATTGAAATTTTGTAACATACAAGATTTTTACTAGACAAGGCATAATATATAGGACTAAAAATGAATTTTTCCCCATTTATACACTAAGCAATCAAAATTCAATAAAGGTGCAAAGGAATTGTAGGCTCCATGATAATGGAAAGGGGATATTTAGGATGCGTAGTAAGTCCAAAAACTTCCTCCATACATATATCGTCTGGCCTCATTCCCTCAACCAATTTTAGCTCAAATCCATGCACCAAATTGGCCAACGTGGTCCGAACCATCTTCAGTCCGAGGTTGTATCCAGGACACCTTCTCCTGCCCGAGCTAAATGGCAACAGAGCAAAATTATTTCCCCTAATATCAATTTTCTTTCCCATAAATCTCTCTGGCAAGAATTCCTCTGGTGAATCCCATGAGTTGGGGTCCCGCCCTATGCTCCATGTGTTGACAAGGAGCGTCGTGCCCTTTGACACGTCGTAGCCCGCCACCTTGCATTGGGAATGTGGACAAATTAAATAATTCTAATTCGATTTTAGATGATTCAAATCTGAAAAGTTTGAACTCAAATTCAAATATGAATTTATTTTTAGATTCGTGTACCATTCGAATTCAAATGCTAACATAGTTTATTCGATTCCAGTATTCAAAACATTTATATCATATTTAAAAAAAAAAATATGTATATATGTATAAATAGAAATATAATACTAAATATATGTAATATATTATATATAATATAGATAATATATATTACTATGTAATCAAAATAAATTTATATAGATAATATATATATATATATATATATTCTCATATATTATTAAAATTTGTAATTGAAAAATTAAAAGAATATTTCAATATTTAAAAGATATATATATATATATATATATATATATATATATATAATTACTTTTAAAATATCGGATTCGAATATTTTTTAAAATTAAATTAATATTTGAATTTGAACTGAAATTCGAAATAATATTCGTGAATTCACATTTAATTTCTTAGTATATAATTTGATTCGGTTTGTGTAAACCCTACCTTGCAGTCTTCGGTAGCATAATGGGGTGCTAATGTAGCAAGTGGATGTAATCGGAAATTTTCCGTGATGATTGCTTCTATGTAAGGCAGTTGAGAGAAATCATTCTCTTCTACCCATCTGTTTCTTCCGATTACCCTGTTAAGCTCGTCCTTTGCCTTTTTCATAATCCGAGGTTGTCTCAGGAGTTCGTATATGGCCCATTCAACTGCTATAGCCGAGGTATCTGTGCCGCCAACTAGTAGATTCTACGTTAATTAATCCAGAAAGAAGTTAATAAATAGTTAGAGAATAGGGAAAATTGCACATAATACCGTTTAACGTGAATCACTTGTTTACAATCTCGTCCTTTTTACATTTTTAACTACTTAAATTTGTTTATATTGAGCGAATTTTGAAACTCTCGTCGGATTATAGCACTTGCACATCACAAAAGCATGTTAGATCTAAACTTTTTTATTTTCTAGGGTTGCAAATGACGTAAAAACTCTACCCTAATAAGTAAAATGACATAAAAACATAAAATTGATAATTGGGATACAAATTCACTCGAAAAATGTGAATCCCTAATTCGGGCAAGGTCATAAGCGGTTTTCACATGCTATTATCTTGCGAGAGTTTCGAATTTCGACTGAAAAAAGGACCCACCTTGGAAAGTGATAAATGAAAAGTTATATGACCGATCATAATTTACAGGACCGAGTTTGCAATTTTTTGTACCTGTATCAATCCCTTAACACCATCCCTTGTAATTTTAACTTCAAGATTTGGATCCTCAGCTATTTGTAATAAAGCATCCACAAAATCTTTCTCTTTAGCACCTGTTGCTGCTAAGTGATCATTAATCACATAGTCATAAAACTTGTCACTTTTCTTTCTCAAAGCTTTCATCTTCTTAACATATCCCTGCAATCATGGTGGGATTCAGGATTTAAGGATGAGTTGCGCTAAAACGTAAAACTCAAATATAATAATAAAAAAAGAAAATAATAATACCAATAAATTTGTGTCTTGCTAAACTTTCAAATTAACAAAAAACCGCGAGAAACCGAATTTAAATAAAACTTTGAATTGTTTTATAATTTTTTTTATAAAAATAATTAATGGATAAATGAGAATCTAGATTATTGGGTTTGATTTAACTTTTGAGATAATCACTTACATGTGATCTAATGTGTAAATATTAAAATTAAATAGGATGGACTTAAGTAAAAATATAGTGAATAACAAAAATAAAACAATAAAAATCATCGTACTAAAAACTATGTTAGCAAATTTTGCCGATGGCTGATGCCAGGGTTGGCGTAAGGTATTCGATTACTCTTTTGCAATTTTAGTCTCATAATTTTAAATTTTCCATACTGTGAGGATTTTTCTCGTCGAAATTCTCGGGACTTGTCGAAAATACACATGTATATCTAACATGTCCAAGAAGTTTTAGCATTTACTTTCATATATGACACGTGCCAACATTGCACCCTTAAAAAAATTAAAGAGATCAAGATATTTTCTATGACTTTTCTAAAATCTAATGTGGATAATGCCTTGTTTCGTAAATATTTTAAGGGTTGAGATATTGTCACGTATCATATATGGATAAAGATGTGGGTGTATTTTTGACGAGTTCGAAAAATTCAAATTTTGAGACTAAAATTGTGAAATGATAATGAGGGGATAAAAAATGCACTTACCTGCAAATCAAGGAAACTTAGCCAAGGTATCCAATCCCCAATATTGAACACTCCATTGAGAAAAAACCACTCATCCACCATCGCTCGTAATTCGTCCATTTTCACGACGGAATTTCCGTTTTCCGATTGATCTTCGGTACTAAAATATTTACCTCGTGTTAACATCCTACATATAGTCGAAAGAGTGTAGCGCGATAAGTGATCTCTCAGCACGACTGGCCTACCCGAAAGGCCTTGTAAGCGCGATAGAAAATCGCGCCTTTCTTCAATGCGAATTCGCTCCGAGGATTTCAGCTTTTCACTATTGAAGACTTGTGAGAGGTATATTTTACGAGTTTGGCGCCAATACGGGCCGTAAGGGGACCATGACATGTCCGAGTAATTGAAGCTGGTGTGGTATCCGGCAGCAAGTGCGGGCCTCGAGGCGAACACGGTATCGTGTACCCTTAGGAATTGTTTGGCCATATCGGGTGATGATGCAACGACAACGGGGAATTTGCCGAATTTTAGTAGCATTATTTCGCCGTATTTTTGGGATAAAATGTGGAGGGATTGATGTGGGATGGAACCAAGAAGGTTCAAGTTGCCAATCACGGGCCATGGTTTCGGGCCTGGTGGGAGTTTTTGTTCGGGCCGGCGTTTGTGGGTGAGTAGTTTCGAGATTATGGCAAATGCAGCTGCATATAGTAAGGCTAAAAGTACCCATGAATTTTCCATTCTAAATGATGGATTTAATTGGTTGTTTAAGAGCAAAATGTCTTCATATATATGTATAGTTGATAGATACACCCCATCCAGCTTATCTTGCACAGGGGATCGACACGAGTATTAATAAAATTATTTTTTATTATTTGTTGATTTTTTAAAGGTGGATTGAGGATGGAGATTTTGAGGGCGGAAATTATATTATAACTTTTCTTTTAAAGTTATACAAAATAAGATGGGACGATCGTTTAAAAAAAATGTGCAAGATACGGTGGGACGGACGGAGAGAGTATTATTTAATTTACTAACATTATAGAATTCAAAGTGCAATTCTCCACTAACTTTGTGGACTTTGAAATTTGGAAAAGTCTCATTGCGCAATAATACTTGGATAAGTCTCATTACATACACTAGTAACTGTAACGGATAAAATACTTTTCAAACGTAATTTTCTGCTAGTTCAATTTTCGTCTCAAAATATATTTTTTAATATCGTCCGATAACTAAAGAAATTAATCGTATTTTGATCGATTTCCGCCATCAGTTAACGAATTGACCTGAAAGCACACGTAAAGTTACCTTTTATTCCATAACTTTTCTTGTGGCAAAGAAATGCAGAATTTGTATTCGAGTAGTGTGAATTGACAAGATCTATAAAAACGACGTATCATGATATAATATATTAATATTTTGTGAGAACCATAAAAACGGAAGTGCATTGACTACACCATTCACTAAAATGATTAACTTTTAGACAATGACATGCACACATAAGAAAAGATAAGGTAATCAGATAATTAAATTAGCACGAAGTTTCAAATTACAGTTGTGTGACGAGCAAGTCTCTTGTACAGTGGTTTCACGGATTTTTTATACTTGTAATTTGGGTTATGGACAATTTTTTTCAGAATTTAAAAAGGTAATTAGTATTTATTAGGTACGTATTATGGGGATAAAAAATTAGATCATAATGTTTCTTTTTATGTTAATTAATAACTAGTATAACTAAAATTTAATTATTATTAGGATCAATAGGCGAAACTTGTTGAAACTTAAAAGAGTGTTTTTACTATTTTATTTTTTAGTAAGATAATAATATTATAAATAAATACACACACATATATCTTTTGGAGGCCTCCATTTTCTTCCGGACTTCCTTCTCCCCTAATCACGTTGAGGCGCTTAACCCTGCATAGACCGCGATTAATCGCTAAGTCTTAATATAGTATCCAACCAACATCTAACGAGTTTTATAACATTGGTCGTCACTAGATAACTTTTGGTTACTATTTTTATCCTTAACAAATAATCAGCAGGCCCCGGCCCAAAAAGAAATTCCCACTAGGCCCAAAACCATGGCCCATAATCGGCAACTTAAACCTTCTTGGGCCCATCTTGAATCAATCCCTCCACTTTTATCCCAAAAGGCACGGTGAATAATGCAATTAAAATTTGGAAAATTTCCATTGTGATTGCATCATCACTTGAGATGGCCAAACCGTTTCTTAAGACACATGATATAGTCTTTGCCTCGAGGCCCGCACTTGCAGCTGGTAAAAACACCAGTTACAATTACTCGGACCTAGTATGGGCCCTTTATGGCCTATACTGGAGATAAGTTCGTAAAATTTACCTCTCAGAGGTGTTTAGTGTAAAAAGACTCGAATTCTTTGAGGGAGGCCGTATTGAGGAAATGAGACATCTCTTGTCGCGTCTAAGGGCCCTGTTGGGGAATCTCGTGATGCTTAGAGAGTACTTATCATGTTATAGTTAGCATGGTGATGAGAGATGAATATTTTGCTGCATCAAAAGAGGAGAGAGAAATGGTAAATATGGATGAACTGAGAGAATGGTAGATGAGTGATTTTATTTAAGTGGACTGTTTAATATTGGGGATTTGATACCTTGGCTTGGTTTCCTTGATTTAAGGGATATGTTAAGAAGATGTAGGCTCTGAACAAGAAAATGGACAAGTTTTATGATTATGTGATTGATGATTATTAGTTAGAAAGGCTTTAAGAAAAGATGTCGAAACGAAAGATTTAGTATATGTTTTGTTGGAGATGACCGCAGATCCTTAATACTAGTAATTTTTAATTTCCTACTTTTTCTCCATAACCATTTGGTATTTGTACTTTCACTATAAGAAAAATTTAAATTAGTAACGGATAATATCGCTCACTAAATAGAAACGAAATAGAATTAGAATAGTGACGGAAAGTGACAAAAAATCATTAGCATCTGATTAGTGACGAAATAATAACGGAATATTAGAAACGTATTTGTAGATAATTTGGTCTCTAGGGTTACTTATCCTTTCTCTTTTTCCTTTTTTTTCTTTTTAGGCCGTGCCACTTATCTATTTTTTCTTTTAGCTGGAAAAAAGGAAGAAAGGGGCGGGAGCGTATCCCTATAAATTAGAAGAGTTAGTTAAGAGTCAACCAATAAGATTTTCTTTGTTGCGTTTTCCTTTAATATTTAAAAAGTCTAAAACATTTTTTGTCTCAACTCTATTTTTATGAAAAATATACTGGATTAATTTTCTTTCACGATCTTCGACTGGACATCTATTATATATGCTTAAAATATTAATTTTTAAGTGTAAGTTAGTTTTTTTTATTATAATTATGATATATTTCAATTTAATTTTTTTTGTACACAAAATAAAATTGTCAGCTAATTTCAAAATAAAATTGTTTTAGAAGGAAAAAAATTATCCATTTTTTTAAAGATTTTTTTTTTTAAACTTTAGTTTTGTCTTTTTATATAAATTTTGGATTGTTTGTATCAATTTTTAATGAAATTCGATTAAAAAAAATTACAAATATGTTAGATTTACAATATAATAGAAAGCTTAGATTTCATAAAAAGTTAGACCATGCAGAAAACTAGTTTTAGGTAAAAGGACAAAAATTACATAATATTTTAAACAAGTACTAGACTTGAATGATATGTTAAGAAAATGGTTAGCGTTAAAGGGTATTATGTGCAATTTTTCCGATTCTTCAACTATTTATTAACTTCTTCCTTGATTAACTAACATAGAATCTACTAGTCTCTTGCTTAAAATTCCTTCACTAAATTTAGAGACGGAATAAATCGGTCCTCAAATTTTAGAGACGAGTATTATAAAAACCAAACATTTCGTCTCAAGTATGTCACTGCTTTAGTTTAGAGACGGATTTCATCTGATTAGCGACATATCTTCTCGTCTCTAATTTGTTTTTTTCCTTGTAGTGATTGCTTTCATTCTACTGGAGACTTGAGAATGAATCTCTAACTCTAAAACTGAAGACAAGTAATATTAATATACGAAGTTGCACTATAATAAAGAAGATCTTTTGGGGCACATCATTTGAAACCATGATTATTGTTTTTAATTATAAATATATGTGATGATTTGTCGTCACAAAACTTTTGACAAATTATTTGAGGTTATTTTTAACTTCTTCTTGAGATAACTATGTGTTTCAGAAAATATTTGGTTCGCATTTAAGACGACTTTCATTGTCTTAAATAGTATTATTTGTATGTGGACTATTGAGACGTCTAATTAGTGACTATATGTTGTCTCTAATAATATAATCGTGACAACAAATACTCGTTATTTGAGATAACTTTTTGTTATCTCAAAATATCATTATTCTTGTAGCGTTGGATCTGCTATTATAAATTGTACCCTACATCTCTTGTTGCAGCTATGCTATTTTAGGGTACATGTAAAAAGTGATATCATCCATACATTACTAATGCATATGCACCATATATTTATATAATTATAGTAGGAGATACGGTACTACATGTCGTAGAAGAATTGATTCGGTTAATACACATGGACTATCTTCTTGGCCTTTATTAATGTTTCCCTGGCTAACTGAATAGGGCGGCTCATTTGAAATAACCGAAGTTAAGTATATATATGTAGCTATACTTTGGTCTTGGGTTGCTTATTTTTCACTCCCTTAGACCTAACCCCACTTATTGTTAATTCAATTAGTTAGCCCATTTATTATTATTAGGTTACGTATGATCCACACTCTTTAGAAGATTGGGACATATAACAAATAATTTAATTGAGACATAATTAAAAAGTAATTTTGCCATCGAAAAAGATACAATAATATATTGATTTTACTTAAGTATAATTTTACCCTGGGCCCTAAATTTTCTTGATCGGTCATGTAAGTAAATTAATGATACATGAAACAAGATATGTGGTATAAATAGAGATAGGGAAAGGAGTGAGGGTGGGCAGCCTAGTGAATAAGATAAGTGATTTGATAGCGAAATCCTAAAAAGTAATATTTATATCTTAGATAATTAGGAGAAATTTTTTATTTTTATTAATTTTTAATATAGCAGTGATGTGTCAATAATTTGTATCTAAAGTAATGTATATGACCGGAGATGGTATAAGGGAGAGATAGTTGTGGATATGGATTTGGATGGGTTATCATCCGTGCACAAATATAATTTTAGGTTGCCCATTTGTGATTTTTAGCTAGGGATTTCAAACTGCCCATCAGGATGGGAGCCGTGTCAATTCAATATATTTTTTGGAAAAATTGGTCTAAACGTCCTTTAACTTTATACTTTATCATATTTGTCTAAACATCCTTAATGTTGTCACCAAATTGAGATGGTTCTGTAATTTATATAAGGATGTTGTGTAAACATCCTTAAGGATGTTTGCTTGGGGTTTGCCAAACTCATAATCAGTTTGGCCAACCCCAAGTGATGTTTGTTTGGGCTGGTTTGGCCAAGCCACGATATTAGGGTTTGGTGGGGGGACATCAATCACAAATCAAAAAATTATTTTAATTATTCTCCCAATCATTAATAACTACCTCTTACTCATATTACATCACATTTCACAATTAATAATTAAATTTCCCACCCAACCAAACATCACTCTTTAACATCCCAAGCCATTAACTCCAGCCACTTCCCCCAGCCCAGCCACCCCAGCCCCAAGCAAACATCCCCTTAATGTTCGCGGAAAAAAAAGTATTAATCATTGAAAAATGGATGCCAAATGAATGGACTCCATTTCTTTTATTGAGCGCCTTTTTTGAGGTCCGGTCAGTAAGCTGATGAAAAGTATCATTTAACGTGTCAAAAGTATTACTTATGTTGATAAAAATATTAATGATTTGGTACCATTATGTTGTATTATTTACTTTTTGTCCCAATTCCTTACGTATTTAAATGCCTTTATCCTTCGAACAACAATTTTAGTTTTATCATTCACCACTAATGGAGAATTTCTGGCTATTATTACTCTTTGCAACTATATTAGCCTTGATCATCTCAAAAACAATTCGACCCAAAAAAAAATTCCCACCAGGCCCAAAGCCATGGCTGATAATAGGCAACTTAAACCTTCTTGGATCTCTCCCACATCAATCTCTTCACTTTTTATCCCAAAAGTACGGTGAATTAATGCAATTAAAATTCGGAAAATATCCCGTTGTGGTTGCATCATCACCCGAGATGGCCAAACAGTTCCTTAAGACACATGATATAGTCTTTGCCTCTAGACCCCCACTTGCAGTTGGGAAATACACCAGCTACAATTATTCGGACGTTGGTTGGGCCCCTTATGGCCCATACTATAGACATGTCCGTAAAATATTCCTCTCAGAGGTGTTCAATGCAAAAAGACTCGAATTCTTTGAGGAAGGCCGTGTCGAGGAAAGGAGGCATCTCATGTCCCGTCTACGGGACATATCAGGGAAGCCCGTGATGATTAGAGACCACTTATCCCGTTATAGTCTGGCAATTATAAGTAGGATGGTAACAGGAAATAAATACTTTACTACATCAAAAGAGGAGGTGGAATTAGTGAAAATGGATGAAGTGAGAGAAATGGTGGATGAATGGTTTTATTTAAGTGGAGTGTTTAATATTGGGGATTGGATACCTTGGCTTAGTTTTCTTGATTTACAAGGATATGTTAAGAAGATGAAGGCTTTGAACAAGAAAATGGATAAGTTTTTGGAATATGTGATTGATGATCATTTAGCTACAAAGTCTACAAGAAAAGGTATTGAACCAGAAGATTTTGTAGATGTCATATTGGACATGGCCGATGATCCTAATCTTGAAGTTAAACTCACAAGAGATCGTGTCAAGGCACTAATACAGGTATTTTTATGTCATCGTACTTTTTTCTCCTTTTGGTAACACTTGGGTCTTTGTACTTTGATAAATAAATACAACTATGGAACAAACCACAGAAAAATAAGCCCAAGTTATATCTAAATTGCTACTGGTTTCTTTAGTTGTATTTTATTTGATGTTTTCAAAAACTTCGATTTTCAAAGGATTTTGAACGGTTCATGTGGGTTGAACACCTTTTTAAGATAATATAGAATAAGAGCAACATTAAATAAGTTGATTCTTTAGCGGATCAGACAAACCCTACTCGAACAAATTTTCTCTCTCTTTGGAATCAACAATTGCAACAACCAATAGGCGGCTCATTGGGATAGGTTTAAATGAACCATACCCCTAGAACCATATAGGTAGTTTTCTCCTTGTACAACTCGAGAAAAAGAAAATTGATTCGAAGTTCTATCCATGTATGCAATATTTGTTAAAATATGCATTTCTAAAAATTAAATTACAGAAAACGGTTTCAATTTTGAAATTGATCGAGCCTTTCTAGACACTCAGAATCATTTTAACTTATGTCCATGTATGGTAATTATAGGTTTGGAAAATATAAATGCTCAATATTTGCAAAAGAAAGTAAATAGACCCAATGCAATAAAATTAGAAAGTAGACTTGTAAGTAGAAGTATAGAAATCCATCCATCTCTTAAAATTGTCTCTTTTTTTCCTGCTAATTTATGGCCCAATCATACTTTCAAGCACTAATTATTAGGTAAATTAATGAACTCTAAGATGAAATTAACTCTTGTTTATTACAGAATCTACTTGTTGCTGGCACAGATACCTCATCCTTAGTAGTTGAATGGGCATTACATGAACTTCTCAGCCACCCTCGGATAATGAAAAAAGCGAAAGAAGAGCTTGATAGGGTAATCGGAAGAAACAGATGGGTAGAAGAGAAGGATTTCTCCCAATTGCCTTACATAGAAGCAATCATCACGGAAACACTCAGGTTGCATCCAGTTAGTGCACTATTAGCCCCTCATTACACAATGGAGGACTGTAAAGTTGCAGGCTACGACATATCAAAGGGGACAACGATTCTCATCAACTTATGGAGCATAGGGAGGAACTCTAACTCATGGGATGCACCCGAAGAATTCTTGCCAGAGAGATTTGAGAATAAAGAAATTAATTTGTTGGGAAGTAATTTTGCTCTATTACCGTTTGGCTCAGGCACAAGGAGATGCCCAGGGTACAAACTTGGACTTAAGATGGTTCGAACAACGTTGACTAATTTGCTGCATGGATTTGAGTTAAAATTGATTGAGGGGATGAGGCCCGAAAATGTATCCATGGAGGAAGGTTATGGACTTACGACACATCCTAAACACCCTATTTCCATTATCATGGAGCCTACACTTCCCTTGCACCTCTACTGAATTATGGTTGCGTTGTGAATAAAAATAACCAAGAGACGAGTTTTGATCCTCTAAAATAAATCACCTAAATCATGGAGAGAGTGTGACATACTTCATGTGGGTCTCGCATAAATTTACAATAGAATACTCAAGATGATCTAAATTCCGAAGAGGCTCTTGGTGCAAATATATTTATATGATTACCATCTTGTTTCTTTCTCCATTTCTTTTTATTCCAAATACAACTAATTAATTTTGTATCCCCCCCAAATGCGACTTCTGCTTTTTCTTTTCATTACTTTCTTTAAAGTTATGGGCTTGTTTGTTTATACTTTTAAAGGTATATATCTTTTTTCAATTTTTTTATGTTAGATAAAATATGTTCATTTCACCAGTTTTACTTTTACACTTTTCTTTTTCAACTTAATCGTTATATCTAAATTAATTATTATAATTGGGTCTCACCACTACCAAGTTATTTAGTATAATAAAATAAATTCCAATCAATATCAATATTCTATAAACCCATATCAATTATTCTAAATAATAATAATAAGGATTATTTAATGGATCCACCATTTACTACTATTCCAACGGAAATCATGTCTAATCACAATATTCTAACAAGTGGGTTCCATTTATTTAAATATCAATTACATTCATCCAATTGTAATAAATAAAATTTCATAAATAACACTGAAAATACTAAAAAGTGGAAATAAGAATTAAAACATAACCAAACATCCCGTATACTTCCATTTGATTGGAACAACGTTTAGACTTATTTTATCAAAATTGCACTTGGAAATATTTAACTTCTCAAACGTAGAATAAAATAAGTATACATTTATTTATCTTTGCTCTGTGAAACGGAAAGCAAATAAGTATTGCATATGTTATTGCATTAGTGGCTCGTTCTTATGTTAATTCTTCTGTTTAGATGGAACCTCTCGTTGGGCCAATGTCATATGGCGAGCTCGGCATGCCCGATACGCAAATTTGTTGTGTTAAAAAATGATGAGTCCAGTACCGTAGGGCGAGGTTTAGTGGGTCCAATGAAACATCGAGCTACAATTATTTCAGCCCAACTCAAATAAAATGTTTGGCAGGCCTAGTAAATTAATTTTGTCATCTCTGTAGGAATAATTCAAGTGGAGGATATAACTTGTCTTGCATTGCAAAATTATTAAGTTTCATGTAGTATTTTATTTTATTCAATAAATACATACATATATGTATGCATTCAATGGATCATTATTGTTCTTTTTTGATAAATAATTGAAATAACAGAATACGATTTATTTGCCAAAAAGATAAAATTCAATAAAGATGGGATGTCAATGTATTGAGATGAACTAGAGCTCTGAAAACAGGTGAAGAAAAGCAACTGAGATGATAGCAGTTTCACAAGCAAATTAAAAAAAATAAAAAATCGTTTCTTTCTCAACTTGAAAGACAACGGTTCTTGAAATCGTTGCGGGTGACAATTATAACTGAAAAATTGTTGTCTTTTGATCTGCAATTTCCAACTTGTATTTGCTTCCACAAGAGCACTTTTATTCCTTCTACAACTCTTCAGCTAAGTGTGAAAAGCTAAATCATCTTCACAAATCTCCGCCTAGCTTACACACGAAGTCAAAAACAAATCTTGAATCCCAAAATTTGAACATTTCAAAACATCTCAACTCATGTCCTAACATAGGACATGTTCTAAAACAAATCCTTAACACTGAACCACTTGGACCAAGTCCAAACAATACCTAAATGTGTCTTCTAGAAGAGCTTTGGTAAGCATGTTATCAACATTCTCTTTTGTACTTACTTTTACCACTTCTACATCTCCTTTTTCAACCACATCTCTAACATAATGATACTATACATATATATGTTTGGATCTTTTATGGAATACTTGATGTTTCACTAAGTGTATAGCACTCTGGGAATCACACAATATCCTGATTGAATGTTGTTCTATACCAAATTTTACTAGAATTCCTTTGAGCCACACAACTTCCTTCACTGCCTTTGTCATGGCCATGTATTCTACCTTTGTTGTGGATAGTGCTACCACTGATTGGAACATTGATCTCCAGCTAATGGCAGCACCAAAATAGTGTGAATATGTGGCCTAACTGAGATCTCATGTTATCAAGGTTAGGTGCATAGTCAGAATCCACATAGCCTCTCAAGAATTCAGTAAAATCATCATTCCTCTTGAACATAATCCCATATCCTGCTGCACTCTTTAAGTATCTCATTACCCATTTAAGTACTTCCCAATGTTGCTTACCTAGATTGGCCATGTATCTACTGACAACACTCACAGCATGTGAGATGTCAGGCCTGATACAAACCATTACATACATTATGCTCCCGACAACATTGGAATAAGGTATTCTGCACATCTCCCTTACCTCTTCTTCTGTCTTTGGCTTATGTAACATAGACAATTTGAAAGCTGAGCCAATGGAACTGAAACTGACCTTAGCTCATGCACGTTAAAAATTTTTTAGACTTTCTGGATACAGCTCTTTTGCTCCAGCCACTGTAAGCCATTACTTTTATCTTTCACAATGTCCATTCCTAGTATTCTCCTATTTCTTTCATCTCAAAACCTGCTTGAAAATCTGCGTTAATTTTTTCTATTTCTGATTGACTTTTTTTTTCCACAAGCATATCATCCACATATAACAACAGAGAACTTAAGATTTTCTTTCCAGCTTTCTTCATGAAAACGTAGTTGTCATACTTAGATTTTATATACCCTATCTTCTTCACATGACTGCCAAGAGTAATGTACCTCTATCTTAAACTTTGTTTAAGCCCATATATCGATTTCTTCAACAAAAAAGCTTTATCTTCATTCCCTGGTAAGACAAATCCCTCTGGTTGAGACATGAATATAGTTTCTTTTAGGTCACCATGTTAAAATGATGTCTTAACATCCAACTGTTCCAGTTCTAAATCCGTTTGAGCAACCATTGCTAGGAGAATCCTTATTGCACAATGTTTTACCACAAAAGAAAATATTTCATTGTAGTCAATTCCCTCCTTTTGTGTGAAATCTCTTGCAACCAGCCATGCCTTATATCTGATCTTTTCAGTTCCAGCAAATTCTATTTTCTTCATAAAAATCCATTTGCAGTTGAGAATCTCTTATAAGTATTTAAGAGATGGTTGTCCCACATTGGTTTTGATTTCAAGGTTGAATACTCTTATGGCTATAAAATAAGATCCTTAGTTGAAGTGGACCAATCAAATATACTTTATTCGTGTATTTGATTCTTCCTAAATTCCTTTCTTGTATTCTCTCTAGAGTTGTTCTCTAGTATAGAGAGTTGGAAGAGGGGTGTGAGTCATTAAAAATTTGTCATAGTGTGGTAGGATTAGTGTGGGGAGAGGGAAAGTCTGTGTGATTGCAAAAGTTCACATAGTGGTATTTTTTCTTTTCGGTGGGCCGTGGTTTTCTCTCCGATTATGGATTTCCACGTTAAATTCTTATGTTGTGGTTTGTTTATGTTTTGTCTTATTTCTTTTTTATTAGTTTACTTATTTCTAAGGATGAATGTGGGTTGGTGAGTCCCAACAATAGCAGTAAGATACTCATTTCCATACCTTGTGGAAGGTTTCACTGTCCTCTTTTTTCTATCTCTTGCTAATTTATATCCACTAAGATCATAATCCAGTGGATGGGTTGAGGTATGTTTCGCAACAGGGAATGGCTTTCTCTTGCTCTTACCTAGAATGCAACTTTCACATTGTTAAATATGGATCAATTCCAACAAAGTAAGATCAAGACATATTATAACCCGGTCCAAGAGCTCAAAACCGGAGTTGAACTACACTGAATTGGGAATAATTAAAGAACCGGGTTAGTAACAAAACAAAACCAGCAATTAAGAGAATGGAAAAGTTGGTAAACTAAAAAATAGAGCTCAAGTGCTTAATTTGTTCAGTTAGCTTATTTTTTTGATTCGAAGGGTGAAACTTATATGTTTAGATTTGCGTTGTTGAGTAGATCATAATAATACAGTTTTCCTTTGAGTTAGTTAGTGTATTCAAAAGATTGCTGAGCTAGGGTTCATAGTCCGGTTTAGGATTTAAATTGGGGATTTTGTTGAACATTAGTTGTAATATGTAATTCATTGCTTGATTAGTGGATTGAGGGTGTGTTGATCCTCCGTGGATGTAGATCATTGATCAAACCACATTAAAATTGGCTTGATTGTCTTGTTTTGTTCTTGGTATGTTTACAGGCAAGAATGTTTTTGGGCTTTGGAAGATCAAAATGTATGCTCTGCTGACACAACATGGTCTTGTTCTTGCTTTGAAGCCTGAAGATCAATGGCCCTCAACTAATCAAACCAAGAAGAATGAGATCATTGAGAATGCTCACAGTGCAATTATTATGTGCCTTGGAGATAAGCCATTAAGGGAAGTTGCCAAGACTAAAACCGCCATTGAAGCTTGGAAGAAACTGGAGGAATTGTATCAGGCCAAGTCAGTAGCCAACAAGATCTATCTTAAACAAAAATTGATTGGATTTAAGATGACACATTATAAGAATTTGTTTGAACATCTAGATGAATTCAACAGATTGGTTGATGATTTGGAAAATCTTGAAGTGAAACTTGAAGATGATGATAAGGCCTTGATGACTGTTGAATTCTCTACCAAGATCATTTGATAACTTCAAGGATGCTTTGTTGTTTGGAAGACAAGAAACACACACACACACATCACAAGGACTTCACCTAGTTCCATTTTACAATTATCATGTGTATAATCCCCTCAATCTCTCTCTCTGTAGTTTCTCTCTCTATAATGACTAGAATATGAACTAGAGCTCGGAAAATGGGAGAAGAAAAACAACTGAAATGATAGAAGTTTCACAAGCAAAATAACAAAATCATTTTTTTCTTTCCCAGCTTGAAAGACCACGCTTCTTCAAACCGTTGCAGAACCAATGTGAATGATAGTTATAACTGAAAAAATGTTGTCTTTTGATATACAATTTCCAACTTGTATTTGCTTCCATAAAAGCACTTATTTCCTTCTACAAATCTTCAGTTGAGTGTGAAAAGCTTAATCATCGTCACACCGGAAGATGAGTGACGGAGGAAATCGTCGATCTAAAAAATGCACAAATATGAAATCAGTACCGAATAAGAGACAAGGTGAAAGAAGGGAGAGGATGATAATAGAGTGAGAACTTTTACTTTCTCAAGTAGAAAATAGATTTTATATTTCACCATGTTCTCATTGGGCTTATGCAATTTAAATTAAATATTATTTACAATTATAATTGTGGTTACTACTAATAATGATAAATAACTATTTTGTTTTTAAATATTATATGTGACTATAAATTTGGTTGCTAATAATTTTTCTTTAAATTGTTGATAGATTATTTCAGGCTATAAAGTAGTTGCAAAGATAGCAGTTTTTTTTTTTTTTTTTCTGTAAATACGCATGGTTATTAATAGTTTAATTATTTATAACTGCATTTAGTTATGTATAGTTTTGTAGTAACTTTTGATAAAACTGGACAGATGCTTGACAATATGCAGAAGCACTAGAAAGCCCCAGATTTATTAGTCACTTGCGGCACACGTGACTAATTTCGGTCAAATTAGTTATTGTTGGGCAGTGTTCTTAAATTGGACCTTTTTTTGTACATTCAGGACTAAAATTGAAAATTTCCTAATATAATAGATTTTTTCTAGACAATGTCTTACATACGGAACTAAAAATGATTTTTTCCCATAAATATAAACCAAGAGATTGTTGATGTAAATAACTTTATACAATATATATTTATATATATATATATATATATATATATATATATATATATATAACAATGTCGCAAAAGTTGCTAGGCGTTAGTCGGGCAGCCGACATGGCTAGGGTGCCTAGGCAAGGCAGACCAGCGTATAGGCGTGATTAGATAGAAAGGAGAAAAAAAATGTACGTAATCAATTGGAGTCTAGCACCTAAGCAGGGACTAGTAGGAGCTAGCATTGTAAACGAGTCGAGTACCGATAGGCTCGAGTTCGAACTAGTAGACTCGAGCTTGAACTCGTCTCACAAACTCAAGGCTTGAGCGTGACCGATTTTATTTTTTAAAAAACTCAAGCTCAGCTCCTTATTAACCAATTTAGCTCGTGATTGACTCAACCCAACTCGATTTATATAAAAAAAAATTAAAAAGGATTTAAAAAATTATTAAAAATGAAAATTTTAATTGTAATACAAGTATTGCTGAAAATAAAATGGGGACTCTAGGGTTTTAACTTATTTATTTTAGGATTATGATATACTTATAATTATATCAACTATAAAGGGTAAAATAGTAATTTAATATAAGCTTGATTAAGCTTGCGAGTCAGTATCACTGAGCTCGAACACTCGAATTCAAGTCCTATTCAAGTAGCAATACCTCGACTTGTTTATCTCGAGTTGATTTCAGTATTTTTACAAGACGATCCCGAGTAGCTCACAAGTTGTTTCAGCTCGCTTGCACTCCTCGTCGGAGGTAGTCGAAGATTTTTGCAATGTGTGTGTGCTTGTGTGATCTGATTGCTTCTATTCTTTTGAAGACTTGAGAATAATATCTAACTGTAAAATTGAAGACAAGTAATATTAATATATCAAGTTGGATCTCCTATTATAAATTGTACCTCACATCTCCAGTTGCATACCATTGCATATACATGTATAAAGTGATATTACTCATACATTACTTGTGTACATGTAAACGTGTATTTATATAATTGTAGTAGGAGATGCAACACTACATATATTAGAAAATTCGATTTGGATTCTTGGCCTTTAATGTTTTCATGGCTGATATCATTTACTATGTTTAAACACTAGTTAATTTTAGGACTTGAAAGTGAAGTAAATAGGGATGGCGCATTCTTGAGTTAACTGAGGCTAGGAGTTAAAATTTAATTCGTGGTCGCCACAATGTAGAATTTTTTTTTTTTTAAAAAAAAAAGTATATATCTTTTAGCTATACTTAGCTCTTGGTTTGGCTATATTCATACTTTTTAGGCCTAACCCCATTAGTTGTTAATTCAATTAGTAAGCCATGTATTATTAATAGGATGCTTATAATCTACAATCCTGAGGAGATTGAGACATAAAACTAATAATCCAGTTCATAAGAAAAAGTTATTATGTTCCTTAAAAAAAGTATTTGTTACTGTTAATTACTTCCACTTCCAATAGTAATATGTATTATAAAAATAGTAATATTTTTATAGTACTACATAATATTATTTCATAAAATGATAATAATTTTTGTACCTTTGTAACTTTAGTGTTTTTATCAACTTTTATATAAGTTTTCACCATCATGTCATGTTTATGGATCATTCTGTTGTGCAATTGTTGCACAAGTGCAACCTTAGGGTATTCTTGTCTTTTCACTTACATGGTGGAACCTCTTCCAATTTTATATTCTTTTCAGCAATGTTTACAATTTGTCGTTTAGTTTTTATAGTGGATATTTCTTCATCATCATCATCATTTATTATCATTTGTATCTATGTTGAGTCTGTGGGAGGGAAGACAAAAAGTTTGGTGGCTTTATTTTCTAAGAGAAATCGGACTGGGAACTAGAGAGTTGATGAGGTTTATTCATTTTCAATTGCCTAGTTACTAGGGCTGACCCAAATTTTTCTACGGGGTCTTGTTTCATCTGCAAACGACGATTTTCACTTTCTTGGTGGGTGTTGGCTGGAAAATAGAGGCAATTCCATATCTTGGTCAAGACATCCCGTTGCACTGAAGAGCCGAAGAATTTTCGTTGCCCAAAGATTTGGAGGACTTGCAGGTCTCCGAAAGGTTTTAGGCGTCGCCGATTAAAAGTGAGAGGTCTTCTTCACTTTGGTGTACTTGTTATGGAAGAGTGAGAGGGAGAAAGTGATTGAAACAAGTAATTTTAATTGAGATGCCTTGGAAATTGTGAATTATTGGAAGGAGAATTTATGTGAAATGTCATTTTCTCCCTTTGTGTTTTTTTTTTATAGTCCTAAATGAATGAATGGTTAGGATGAAATTTTGTAAGATCCAAGGATTGAAAAATGATGGTTGCACTAATTCAACCGTTGCATAAAAATAGGACTCGTTTATATATAAGTACATCATTTATAAATCTTATATTATATCTCATCATCTACTTATGAATAATATCTTTACAAAAGAAAAAGGAACAATAATGCATTTTCTTAAAGAAATACCATGAGTTTTTCTCGAAAAAATATTATTTTTTCGCAAAAATATATTAATCACTGGAAAATGGATGTAAAATGAATGGAATCCAATTTTCTTTTTTTTTTTTTTACTGAGCGTCTTTTTTGATGTCCAAGTCAATAAGGTGGCGAAAAGTATCACTTAGTTTGTTAAAAGTATTACTTTTTTTAGGTACAGGTCAAAAAGGTGGTCAAAAGTATCACTTATTGATACTTTGATCAACAAAAATAATACATTTGGTCAATTAAGTGATTTTTTTTGCAAGAAAAGTGGTCCTTCTAAAATTATAAGTCCTACCGTTGTATATAAAAAGATCCAATATATGATGTAAATAAGTTTTTACCCAATACTCACTGATTCCAACAACTTTTTAATCATTAATCATCACTATTATACTTATTGATCGTTTTGATATCAACAGTACTGATAGATCAATGAACAAAATTCCCACCAAAACGATTCAAGAAAATGGAATTGAAAACAAGAAAAATGAAGAACTCAAAACTGCACAAGTTCAAAACTAAAACGAGCAACACACACCAATTACGTGGTTCGATTAATGTGATCTACATCCACGGAAGATCATGAGTCCTCAATCCACTATATTCTAGAGTCAATTACAAGATTACAATAGGAATTCACAAAACCCCAAAATAATACCCTATTATGGATCAAGAACCCTAATTCTCTAATTCAACACTCTGAGTAGTTAATCCAAGAGGAAAACTGACTAAAACTATTTATATCATCATCGCGAACTAATGTGTACAAGAAACAGATCTCAAATCAATTGGGAAACGGGTCAAAATGGTGGTTGAAGATGAGTTGCAGAAAACCGTTGTTGAAGACCTGTAAAACCGTTGTCAAAACCTTGGCAGTTGTAACAGAATTCCTAACTGCCGGTTTGATTATGTTTTTCAACCGGTTCTTCAATCCGGTCCGGTTCGTCTCCTCCCAGACCCGGTTCTGAACTTATTGAGCTAAATAACACTTGAACACATATTTCTTTGATGAAATTAACCATTTTACAAGTACCCTTCCTACTCTACTCCTTTCAATATAAATATAGTTTTTACTATTAATTTGATTATATACATTCTAGATGTGCCCCGTCTAATGTGCTCCGAATAGCTACATCTCAACTACATGACTTTTTACGAACATCACTTTCATGTTAGGTTTTTGTCATGTGTGATAGAAGTCTATGACTAAAAATATTTTCTCTAATCAATGATTATCTTGGCCTCACCTAAGTAGGTGGATCATTAATATTGGTACGACCATGTTTTATTACTTTCTTTTTGTCCCAATTTATTACTATTTAATTTCACAAACTTCAACTATAAATACCTTTACCCTTCAAACAACAATTTTATTTCTATCATTCACCACTAATGGAGAATTTTTGGCTATTATTACTCTTTGTAACTACACTAGCCTTGATCATCTCAAAAATAATCCGGCCCAAAAGAAGACTCCCACCAGGCCCAAAACCATGGCCCATAATAGGCAACTTAAATCTTCTTGGATCCCTCCCACATCAATCCCTTCACTTTTTATCCCAAAAATATGGTGAATTAATGCAATTAAAATTCGGAAAATATCCCGTTGTGGTTGCATCATCACCCGAGATGGCCAAACAGTTTCTTAGGTTGCACGATATAGTCTTTGCCTCCAGACCCCCACTTACAGTTGGGAAATACATCAGCTACAATTATTCGGACATAGCTTGGTCACCTTATGGCCCATACTATAGACAGGCCCGTAAAATGTACCTCTCTGAGGTGTTCAGTGCAAAAAAACTCGAATTCTTTGAGGAAGGCCGTGTTGAGGAAAGGAGACATCTCATGTCCTCTCTACGGGCCCTGTCGGGGAAGCCCGTGATGATTAGTGAACACTTATCCCGTTATAGTCTGGGAGTTATAAGTAGAATGGTGATAGGAAATACATATTTTACTATATCAAAGGAGGAGGTGGAATTAATGAAAATGGATGAAGTGAAAGAAATGGTGGATGAGTGGTTTTATTTAAATTCAGTGTTTAATATTGGGGATTGGATACCTTGGCTTGCTTTCCTTGATTTACAGGGATATGTTAAGAAGATGAAGGCTTTGAACAAGAAAATGGACAAGTTTTATGAATATGTGATTGATGATCATTTAGCTACAAAGGCTGCAAGAAAAGATATCGAAGAAAGATTTTGTAGATGCCATATTGGATATGGCCGAGGATCCTAATCTCGAATTTAAACTCACAAGAGATCGTGTGAAGGCACTAATACAGGTATTTTTATGTTGTCATACTTTCTTTTTTTCTCCTTTTATTAACAATTGGTCTTTGTACTTCGATAAACAAATAAAAATATTGAGAAAAACATAGAAAAATAAGACAAAGTTATACCTAAGTTGCTAGTGACTTCTTTAGTTGAATTTTATTTAATGTTTTTAGAAACTTTTGGGCACCTTTTTTTTTTAAAAAAAAAAAATTATAGAATAAGAGCAACATTTAATTAAGTTTGATTCTTCATCGGATCATACACCCCCACTTTTCGAAGATATTTTTATTCTCTTCGGGATCAAATATTAATTGCAACCATCAATAGGTGGCTCATTGGATAGATTTAGAGGAATCATACCCCTAGAACCGTATCAAAGTTCTCTTCTTGTGCAACTCGAGAAAAAATGATTTGGTTCGAAGTTCTATCTATGTATGCAGTATTTGTCTATATGCATTTTTAATAAGTTAAATGACAAAATTTTGAAATTGAGCCTTTATATACACTCTAATTTTGTTTAACATATGTCCATGTATTGTAATTTATAGCTTTCCAGTTTTATGCTTTTTCATACAAAATTTGCAAATATATAAATAAAATGGAAAATATAATCGCTCAACAGATACTTACAAAAGTAAGTAAAGAGAACCAATGCAATAAAATTAGAACGTAGACTAATAAGTGGAAGTATTGAAATCCATCTCTTAAAATTCTCTTTTTTCCATAATAATTTATGGCCCAAATATACTTTCAAGCACTAATTATTGGGTAAATTATTGAACTCAAGATGAAATTCTTTCTTGTTTATTACAGAATCTACTGGTTGCTGGGACAGATACCTCATCCTTAGTAGTCGAATGGGCATTACATGAAATTCTCAGGCAACCTCGAATAATGAAAAAAGCAAAAGAAGAGTTTGATAGGGTAATCGGAAGAAACAGATGGGTAGAAGAGAATGATTTCTCTCAATTGCCTTACATGAATGCAATTATCGCGGAGACACTCAGGTTGCATCCAGTTACTGTACTATTACCCCCTCATTACGCAATTGAAGATTGTAAAGTTGCCGGTTACGACATATCAAAGGGGACGACGATCATTGTCAACTTATGGAGCATAGGGAGGGACTCTAACTCATGGGATTCACCCGAAGAATTCTTCCCAGAGAGATTTGAGAATAAAGAAATTAATATGTTGGGAAGTAATTTTTCCCTATTCCCATTTGGCTCGGGCAAGAGGAGATGCCCAGGGTATAAACTTGGACTTAAGATGCTTCGAACAATATTGACTAATTTGCTGCATGGATTTGAGTTAAAATTGGTTGAGGGGATGAGGCCCGAAAATATATCCATGGAGGAAGTTTATGGACTTACTACACATCCGAAACACCCTATTTCTATTATCATGGAGCCTACACTTCCCTTGCACCTTTACTGAATTATGGCTGCTTAATGAGCATAAGTATCAGGAGGCAGAATTAGATCTTCTAAAATAAATCATAGTGAGCACATGAAGAGAGTGTGACATACTTCATGCGGGTCTAGTATAAATTTACCGTAGAGTGTTGTAGATTATCCAAATCCCCTAAGAGACTCTTCATGCAAATAAAGTTATATGATTGCACTTCATTTTTTTTTATTTTTTTCTTTTTGTTATTCTAAATGCTAACTAATTAATTATGTATGTTTGTTTATACTTTCAAAGGTATATATATTTTTCCACTTTTTTGTATGTTAGATGAAATATGCTTTTCTCACATTTTTTTCTCATATTTTTTTTCAAATTAATCATTATATCTAAACTAATTATTTGGATTGGGTCTCAAGGCTACCAACTTATCTAGTACAATAAAATAAATATCGATCGATATCAATATTCTATAGACCCATAGCATAATAATAATAATAATAATAATAATAATAATAATAATAATAATAATAATCATTTAAGGACCATTTACTACTACTCTAATAAAAAACACATCTAATCACAATATCCTAATAAGTGGGTCCAACTTTATCCAAATTGCACTTGGAAATATTTATCTTTTATCAGATTTATATTGTTTTGAGAAACGGCAAGCAAATAAGTATTTCATATGTCGTTATTGCACAAGTAACTCGTTCAAAAAAAAAAAACAAAAAGTAATGTACAGTGTAATATCAAAAGAAATTTGAATTGTACCCTAAAGGATTCTGAAGTCTCGTCTCGTCTTTCTTAACTTCTAAATATATCAATTAGTCCATATAGAAAAGAAACTAAAATTTAATATTGTTCAAAAAAAAATTGTGTCGCCACCCTTAATTAAAAATTTCTGATTCCGTCGAGTAGACGGAACCTCCGAGTTATATCGGGGTACGTTTCAATAAACTTTAATTATTGTGACCTTGATGATCATGAATAACAATATTTGAAGAAAAAAAGGAAATTCACATTAATTAGGAAAAAGATTCACATCTCTCGGCAAAACTGAATTAAAAAGCTTTATAATGAAACTTGGGCTGATAAGCCCATAAAACTTGGGCCACGTTATAGAAATATTTTATCTGTTTGGGCTTCTGAGGCCCAATGTCACCGAATGTTATATATACGAGGTGGTAATTCAGGCGGCCTAGTCAAGCGTGGTGGCCCACTGTTATTTCTTCAACCTATCTATCTCTTCTTATTTCCCTATCAAGTGCTTCTTTCGCCATTCTTAATATCCTAGGTTGTCTTTGAATTTCGTGTATGACACATTCGACTGTTGTTGATGAGGTATCGTTCCACCAACTAGTAGATCAGGTAGTGAGCAAGAGAGAATTTTGTTTACAGTTCAAGAATTTGCTTTGTAATTAGTCTTTGATTGAAATATGAAAATATTAGTTGTTATGGTATGAAATCATTCAGATATTACTCACAGAGGTAGAGTAGAAAAAACTTATCGGACATAATTTAAAAAAAATTGAGAGTGTAACAACTTAATTTCAAAAAATGAAGCAATTCTTTTCCCCCCTTTTTTGTTGTGTTTAAACCATTTGTCATTTAATTTATTAGAATTGCATATATAGACAAAAAAAAAAAAAAATCATATACAGACAAAATTTCGAATCAAATTATTTTATCTCGAGTCGTACAAGGAGAAAACTTTCGATATAGTTCTGAGGAGTATTGTTCATCTACATCTATCTTAATGAGGCGTCCATCAAATTGTTGGAATTGTTGTTTGATCCCAAAAAGAAGGAAAAGATCTTCGAGAAGTGAGCTTTTTATGATCAAGTGAAGAATCAAACTTATTAAATGTTCCTCTTACTATATTTCCTTGAAAAATGAGCTCAACCCACATGTACCGTCCAAAATCATTTAAAGAGATTGGAAGAGTCGAAGGAACTTCCGCCTAATCTCTTGAAATTCAAATAAAGAGATTCGTACCAAAGCGCAAATAAAGACCCAATCATTACGAAAAGAAAAATTAAATAAGAAAAAACAAAGTAGTACATAAAAATACCCGTACTAATGCCTTGACACAATCTCGTGCGAGTTGAACTTCAAAATTAGGATCCTCAACCTTCTCCAACCAAACATCTAGTAAACCTTTCATTTCGATATTTTTTCTTGCAGCCTTTCTTGCTAAATGATCATGAATCAATTTATCATAAAACTTGTCCATTTTCTTGTTCAATGTCTTTATCCTCTTAACATAATCCTACAGATCAAGGAAACCGAGCCAAGGTATCCATCACTAATATTAAACACTCTACTTAAATAAAATCGCTCATCCACCATTTCTCTCCCTTGATCCAATTCCCCCATTTTCCTCTTATCTTTTTTGTTAATATAATATATTTCTTAAAGGAACAATAATGCATTTACCGTAGATGGTGCAAGATGATATTTGAAGATTTCGTGATCAACTTGAAATCAACATATTGGAGAAGTCCAATAATTTCTGCCCACTAGAAAAAATTAGCACACCCACCTTTCTCCATCAAAATCCCTATATGTATAAAAAGGAGTGTAAAAATTACGAAATCACCACAACTGCCTCATATAATGTTAACAAGTTGGGGGGAGGGGAGGGGGAGAATCTTGATAGATACTAACTTTCTAAGCAGAGTATTCTAGCATGTTGCCAGATAAAAATAATTTACGTGACAACTTTAATGGTTGATAATACATTTTTTTCTCTACAGCTTTATTTTAGGTTAGGAATCTTCAACAATATCGGTTACCACTAATTTGTCTACCGACTATATGTCAAGATCACATATATTTAGTAAGCAATCCTATTAATTAATGTATAGTATGTTCTCATAGCATAATAGAAAAAGTTACCTTAGAGACCAAAAAAATGCACGGGTCATAGTCTAGCTCAATGGAAAGAAAAGTGATTGCACTAATCATATAACATGTATAAACATACATTACATTAGAGATTCGGATCATCTAAAATACTTCGCCGTAAGTTTCGAAGAGAGAGTAATGTACTTTATTTGAGAATAACAATAAAAATATGGGACTCACATAAGTATGTCACACTCTCTTTAGAAATCATGATGGATCACTTTAAAAGGTCCAAATCCGTCTCTTGATTATTTTTATTCACTAAGCAATCATAATTTAGTAAAAGTGCAAGGGAAGTGTAGGCTCCATAATGATGGAAAGAGGATTTTTAGGATGTGTAGTGAGTCCATACTCTTCTTCCATGCATACGTCTTCAGGCTTCATCCCCTCAACTAATTTTAACTCAAACCCATGCACCAAATTAGCCAGCGTTGTTCGAGTAACCTTTAGTCCGAGGTTGTACCCAGGGCACCTCCTCCTACCTGAACCAAATGGCAACATAGCAAAATTACTTCCCAACAAATCGATTTCTTTATCCACAAACCTCTCGGGCAAGAACTTTTCCGGTGCATCCCATGAGTTAGAGTTCCTCCCTATGCTCCATGTGTTGACAATGACCGTCGTTCCCTTTGAAATGTCGTAGTCGGCAACTTTACAATCTTCAACTGCGTAATGAGGCACTAACAGTGTACCAAGTGGATGCAACCTAAATGTCTCCGCAACGATTGCATTTATGTAAGGCAATTGAGAGAAATCGCTCTCTTCTACCCATCTACTACTTCCGATTACCTTATCAAGTTCCTCTTTAGCCTTTTTCAATATCCGAGGTTGTTTGAGAATTTCATGTATGGCCCATTCAACTGCTATTGTTGAGGTATCCGTTCCACCAACTAGTAGATTCTGTAATAAATATATAAGAGAGACTTTCATCTAGAGTTCAAAAATTTACAAAGTCATTGAGTGAAAGTGTAATTTGCTCCTAAATATTTAGTAGGAAAAAGAGACAATTTTAAGAGATGGATTCATTTGCCTATACTTCCACTTGCAAACATTGATCAGTTATACTTTTAATTTTGTTTTACATACCTGCAATTATGTATGAAAAGTACAAAACTCAAAACCTATCAATTACAATACATGAACATAAACACAAATAAATTAATAAATTCACATAGCATAAATATAATATATAAAGTTTATATTATACGTTATTCTCTATACTAAATAATTAATACTCTCTCCGTCCCGGCTTAACTTTTCTACTTTGATCGGGCACGGAGGTTAAGAAAAAACAAATTTTGTGGAATCTTTAACTTTTTTTAAAGTAGAGATTGAGGGTGGAGATTTTGAGGTGAAGATTGTGATAGAAATTTGTCATTTATGGGCTGACAAGTTAAGTTGGGACAAACAAAAAAAAAAAAAATAGAAAAGTTAGAGTAGGACGGAGATAGTATATTATAAATATAGTATATTACGTATATTATTAATTACAAAATATATAACATACATAAATAATATATATATATATATATATATTTGTATAATCGTATAAATGGGTAATATTCTATATTCATATCAGTACCCCACCCAATCATAAAAAATATTTGGTTTTGACAATACTTGACACGGTTACCTGATTACCCAAAAATCATATGTGTAACTACTCAATTTCGAAAATGAAAATACAAATACCGAATTGTTATGAAAAAGAAAAATAGGAAATAAAATTACCTGTACTAGTGCCTTGACGCAATCTCTTGTCAGTTTAACTTCAAGATTAGGATCCTCAGTCATCTCCAACAAAACGTCTACCAAATCTTTTGGTTCGGCATCTTTTCTTGCAGCCTTTAAATGATCATCGATCACATAATCATAAAACTTGTCCAGTTTCTTGTTCAAAGCCTTCATTTTCCTAACATATCCTTGTAAGTCAAGGAAACCAAGCCAAGGTATCCAATCCCCAATATTAAACACTCCATTTAAATAAAACCACTCATCCACCATTTTTCTCATTTCATCCATTTTCACTAATTCACACTCCCCTTTCGTTGTAGAAAAATATTTATCCCTTATCAACATTCTACTAATAATTGCCAGGTTATAACGGGATAAGTGGTCTCTAAGCATCACGGGCTTTCCCGACAAGGCCCGTAGACGAGACATGAGATGTCTCATTTCCTCAACACGGCCTCCCTTAAAGAATTCGAGTTTTTTTGCACTAAGCACCTCCAAGAGGTATATTTTACGGGCCTGTCTCCAATGCGGACCGTAAAATCCCCAAGTCACGTCCGAGTTATTGTAGCTGGTGTATTTACCAGCTGCCACTGCGGGCCTGGTGGCAAAGACTATATCATGTGTCTTTAGGAACTGTTTGGCCATCTCGGGTGATGATGCAACCAGAACGGGATATTTTCCGAATTTTAGTAGCATTAGTTCACCGTATTTTTGGGATAAAAGATGGAGGGATTGATGAGGGACGGAACCAAGAAGGTTCAAGTTGCCAATCACGGGCCATGGTTTTGGGCCTGGTGGGAGTTTTCTTTCGGGTCGGATTGCTTTTGAGATGATCAAAGCTAGTGCAGCTACATATAGTAATAGTAACCAGAAATTCTCCATTAGTGGTGAATGATATGAGGTTTATTGGTGAGAATAATTGTTTGAAGGATAAAGGGTATTTATAGTTGAAGCTTGTGAAAACATGAGATAGCTTATCAGGTACAAATTAAGGCGGTGAAACTTGTCATTGCTAGGCAAAAAAAAAAAAAAAAAAAATGAGACTTTTAGGCTAAGAAAAGTAGTTTGAGTATTTTTAAAAGTTGTTTTTGTTTTTATGGTGACATAAAATAATTTGTTTTTAGCAGAAGTCGGAGCATGTCATTAATGCTATTACATGCTTTTTTCTGCTTCTACGTACATCATCCATGTAAAAAAATTTCAAACAAGGCAACTCCTATTCTTTGTATAATGAGCACCTGTTAGTTAAACATTACCTACTTTTGTTTTAAAGAAATCTTACCATATTCTAAAGCGAAAGCAATTGCAACACTCCCTTAAAGTGATGTTGGTAAAAAAATGATGTAGTTGTCCGAAACACACGCAGTCGGGCACATTCAGAAAGTATATAATCAAATGAATTGTAAAAAGTTATGTTTGCATTGAAATGTATCGACGTAGAATTTGTATTATAAATGTCAAATCAATATGCAGATGATTGTGAATAATTAATATTAGTGAACAATGATTAAAAATGGTAAGAAGTCCGATGTTTGTATTATTAGATTTTGTTTGGTGTTGCAGTTGGGCTAGGTCAAATAAATAAAATGCGATAGAATTACACTCTTCATTATTATTCGTAACTATATTTGATTTGAAGTATAAATTGAATAAATTGTATCATTATATTAGTCGAGATAAATTGTCACAATAATTGAAGAACGGCCTTAATTTTTTACCGGGCCATATGTCAGACCTAGGCTTTAAACTAAAATGCCAAAACATAACAATACTTGTGATAGTTAATATATGTAATGATTAGATATCGTAAAAGAAGAACTTCCTTCGTCCCAAATGAACTTGCACTGGCATGTGGGAACATATATTAAGAAATTTTTTGGTTATGTTTTTAAACTTATATTTTTGTTTTATTTGTTAAATAAAGGTGTATTGTGAAATATAATTTGTGAAATTTATTTCCTTTCTAAGAAAGTGTGCAAATTGCTTGAAACGGATCAAAGTAGAAAGTGTGCAAGTTTATTAGGGACGGTGGGAATAGAACTTTAAATGGAGAAAATGCGTACATCTGCAATCAATTTACAGCTGCACCACTAGTACCAAAGCGTTGGAAGTATCCATATTTTGCTGCCATGCTTTAACCACATAGTTTGTTCCATGCATCATTGATTTACGAGTTAATGGCAGCACATTGCACCAAGATTTTACAATTTTGCGGAATTGAGGGAGATTGTATACTCCATTCGTCCCGACTAATTTTTCACAGTTGATCGAACATGGAGGTTAAAAAAAAATAGATTTTGCTTTTTCCTTTGACTTTTTTAAAGGTGGAGATTGAGAGGGTGTTTGCAAACAAAACTGATTGTGGAAAAGTGATTAAAATTGATTGTTGTAGTAAAATAAAAATTTGATAGTGTTTGGAAAAAAAAATGATTTTAAGAATTGATTTACAAAAGTTACTCTCTCCTTGATTCTAAAAAGCAGCTTAAAAGTGCTTCACATAATTGATTCTGGGAATATAATATGATTTTGCAAACATAACTAATTGTCAGAAGTGATTTTGAAAATTGATTTTGGGGGCATTGTTGGGTTTGCAAACACCTCCTGAGGGGGAGATTGTGAAAGAAATTTCCTTTTTAAAGGTGTGAAAAGTTAAGTGGGACGAACCAAAATAGAAAGTAGGAAAAGTTAGTTGGGACGGAGGGAGTAGTATTTATCTCTGAAAGAAAAAAGAAGAATCAAAAGTGATTTGATTAATAATGAATGAATTACATTATTATATGCACTTACTAGAGTAGTGAACAACAATAAACCCTACAGAATCATACAAATAAGGTTACAAGATATTAGAAAATCTAAATATTATTCTGGTAGAGGTACAGTATCTCTAATACGCTCCCACAAAATTGACTTCGAAATGGTTCATGAACATCGAAATATGAGACCGATAGAAGGCCCTTGGCAGATAAATCTCGAACAAAATGAACCCTTCAAATTTCCAGATTCAATATCCACATTTAAAAAAATCAACCAAAAAGCAAAAAACAATTTTTTCTTAATTATATGTTTTGCTCAAAAAAAAAATACTAATTGTATAATATACATGTACCTATATATGAGATATACATATATATGTAAAAAATGATCTCTATTTCTCCATTCCACCATCACTAGTTGCTCCGATTGTTATGGCAAGCACAACAGAACCTACAACTCTGAAGGAGGATGAATCGATGCTACCACCCGAAGACGAGGATACTACCGGAGAAGAAAATGAAGAAGTTCTCCTCGATTTGTAAGTAATTTGATCTCTAATCTAAGTTACATTTGGATGAAAATTAGGTTTTCGTTTGGTATTGGATTCGTACAGTCTGCGAAGATCTTTTGTCTACGTAATTGAGGATACTGTGCAATTGATGAAATTGAATCGTGAATTTTGTTGCTGTTGCTGGATTTTCTTTTTTCTCAGTCGATTAGAATTGATGCTGATTCTATTGTTCTTCGATTGGAATTGATGCTGTATATGAAGTGTGTTGCCAAGATTAACACTCACAGAAGCAATTTATCAAACACCGTGTGACCACAATTCAACCAAGATCAATTCAACAAGAACTAAACTATGAATGTGAATTTTGCGTGGTTCGGCAAGGTGCCTGGGCCAGGGAAAAGCCTTTACTAACACAAACAAGGATTACAAGATACAAGAATCAATATATACAACCCTCTCTTGATCTCTCTACGACTTGTATATTCTCTCTAGTGTAGTCAATAATAGAGTAACCTCAACAAAAAATACATATTAATCAACTAATACATCTGGAAATGAAATAAGGGAGAAAACACAACAAAATCACCAAGCCATCTGAAACTGCATGCATGCAGAAATCAACTAAGAAACGACAACGGTTTTTGTTTCAAAACCACAACGAATAGACAACAGTGACAGTTAAGTTAGTTAAAACCGTTGTCAAAACCTCTGAAACAATCCTTGTTTTATTTCCCACTTCTAACAGCTTATTTTAAGCTGGTTTTTCCAACTGATTGCACAAAGCTTTCCAGCAACTGACTTGGCTGGTTGTTTAGACACATCACCCCTTTGCAACAAAGTGGATCATGTGGTTTCTGTGCCATCAGGTCTTGGTGATTACAATTATTTGATGTTTTTCAATTCCGATTGGCAGGAAAGCAGAATTATATTAAAAAGTAGGTTTAGGTTTGGTATCGGACTGATGCTGTCAGCGAATTTGTCTATGCAACTGATGATACAGATTAGGATGTTTCAATGAATTTGTGCAATTGACAAGATGAAGTTGAATCAGGACTTAAATTTCTGTTTTTCCTTTGAGTCGTGATTGGAATTGATGCAGTATATGAAGTGGATTGATGTTTTTCTATTCAAATGGGTAGGAAAGCGATGAAATTTTCTAAACTTGACATGAAAACTGCCAAGTGGAAAGAGATAGAGAGCGGAGCTGACTGTGAAGCTACTCAAGAACAAGGAAACAAAGAAAGTTAGGCTTGTTGTGAGGCATAACGAGACGCTCAAACTCTGCACCAGCTATGATGGTTAGCAAATCCTTTATGTATCTACTTATCTGTGTGTTTTACAGTTAATTGTATGTGTATGCATTGGGATATTTTTATCTGTCCTTGTGTTGCTAATACTGATAATTGATTATATTAATGTGGTTGGCTGAAATTGGGGTTTTGTTTACAATTGTAGTTAGTCTGAAAGTGTTGGCGAAAGATCACAAGTTCAACGACAAGGCTTGTGTGATGCATACTGGTAATTTTGAAGATGGAAAACCGAAGGACGAAACCTTTTGTATTTGTTTTGCGTCAGTTGAGGGTAAGTTAATTCTCCCTTTCATTGTCTACGATATTACTCTTTTACGATATGCAAATCTATTAGAGTTAGAATGCTATCATCACAAGATAAAAAAAAAGACTCGAGAAAGATCTAGAGAGAAAGGTTTACTATTCCATTGATTTCAACTTCGAGAGTTTTCAAGATGTGTCAAGTATATAAATACATTTTCATGTAGCTCAAGAGTATGATAAAATATCTCAATGAAACTGGCTAACCAACTCTAATTCTAACTGGTTAACGGAAAATGGAAGCTTCCACTAGCAGCTTTAGCTGCTTATCTAACAAAATCTGCATGTGATTGATAATTTCTAATAATATCTTTCTGTCATTTCATCTCTATAAAATTTTGTAGCTGTTACATTTGGACGGTATTATGTTCCCATTAGTTTAATGATGAGTCGGATTGCTTGTTTTAACAAAAGTCTCTATGAAATTCCGATATGTGAGCTCTATTGATAATCTTATCTGTGCTATGGGATGTCATTTAAGCAAACAGTAGTTGTACATTTGCTTTCTTTAATTTTAAGCTATATCATTGTAGAGCCAGCCATAAATTTCTTTCGTCTTCTTTTTTCATCAGATTGCAAATCTTTTTTAGATAAGATTCAAGAGATCAAAGAATCTCTAGCCAAGAACACGTAAAGAAGGCGCCGCACTTATTGAGGTAAACAACAAATAAGAGAAAACTGAACCTGCTGATAAGAAGTAAGGTTCTTCAGTCTTTTTTATATTTTGAAATATAATCGAATAATATCAAATGCAAATATGGGAACAAGGTAGCTGCGTTCGAACCGAGCTTTTTACCCGACTCTCCGGCGACGTGGTCATCCTTAGTGCTAGTCACGAATTGTTTTCCGGCAGCCCTATTGAAGAGGGGGTCTGAGTTTTTTGATTGGGACTCTGTTGTATTTGCATTTTCCCTTTTTCTTCCTTTAATCGTTTCCAATTTCTTGTTGAAATGGATGCTTCTACGTTCTATTGATGATTTTATTTCCTTGTTAAATTGGGATTTTTGGTGTTATGAAGGCCTTCAGTACTAAAATTTAAGAATAGTGCTTCAGTTTGGTATTACCGACGCCTTACCGTGCCATACATAAAAATTTTGGAATACCGCACCGATCTACCCCTACTTTCGCCCCCAAAACACTCACTAACAAGTAACACCCTATAATAAACCTAAGCGTTGAGTATTGTAATGTTTTGTTCATGTTCATCACAAAATACAAAGAACAGTGTAGTTTAGTTTTATTCGTGAATAATATAGATAAACTGGAAAAATAGCGTCTAATCGACTCAATCATACTAGTATCAAGACCTTTCTAATAATATAAGTCCGACTCAGCTATTTAATATCACGTCACTTAGTGTCGTCGAATTTTCCCAAATATTAGGGTCACCTGAAAATTGTCTTTAAATTGGACAATTTCAGCATTTACGGGACTAAATTAGAAAAACAAATACTTGTGGGATTAAGATCGAAAAAGCAAATACTTAAGGGATCAAAAATGATTTTTGACCGGGCAAGGCGATTAACTATGAAGGCAATGTCCGGACGAGTGAAGGTTAGACACTGGAGGCTGTCAATGGCACTTTGTTTCTCTTTTTTCTTCTTTTGTTGTGTTTAAATCGTTTGTCATTTAATTTATTAGATTTAATATATATCCAAAGAAAATGTACATACAGACAAAAGTTCGAATCAAATTATTTTATATCCAAAGAAAATGCACATACAGACAAAAGTTCGAATCAAATTATTTTATCTTGAGTAAACTTTCTATGTATATATGGTTCTGAGCAGCATTGTTCATCTACATCTATCCTAATGTGACGTCTATCAAATTGGTGTAATTATTGTTTGATCCCTAAAAGAGGAAAAAGATCTTCGAGAAGTGAGCTTTTTATAATCAAGTAAAGCATCAAACTTATCTAAATGTTCCGCGTACAATATTTTCTTGAAAAAGTAATCAATTCACAAGAAATTCAAAATCTCCTAAAGAGAGTGAAAAAGTTGAAGGAACTTCTGACTAATCAAATTTAAGTCAACTAATGAAATCAGTAGCGAATGGGTATAAAACATGCATATATAATACATACTGCTTTTCGATATTAACACAATTTCAAAGGATATTGAAATTTACATAAAATTAAATATAAAAATTCAAAAATAAATTTTAAAAATTTGGAAATTATCTTCATAAAAAATAATTATTAAAAATCAAGAAATTATAGATAAAATGAGAAGAAATATTTAAAAATATTTGGAAATTGTCTTTTAAATTCATTTTAGAGAAAAAAATCAGATTTAATAAAACATAACAATTTCCATAAATAATTACATATTTATTAAAAATAAAATTTTAAATGTAATTCTAGATTGTTTATAACTATTTTTCAGCTTAAAAAAACCCCAAAGAAAATACAGATTTTAAAAGAAGTTTTTTAAAATTTTTAAATATAATTCCGAGATTTTTAATCATTATCATTTGTGTTTATAAAGATAATTCCTAATTTTTAAAATAGTTTTCAATTTATTTTTTTCGGAAACATCTTTTTATTAAACATTGAAATACCCAATCAAATTTTAATGTTTTGCAGGCTCGAATAAAACCCGCATACTACATATTGCAATCGAAGAAAAAGAAGTTGAAATACCTAAGTGTAAAACATGCATAGTGCATGATGCATTTTTTCCTTCTAATAAGCATCATTGGATTGAGGGATTAAAGCAAATGTGCAACCCTATGCATAAAGGTCTAAAGTGTATTTATAAAGATCACCAAACACAACCTGTACAATTAATCTATTTAAATCGAAAATTTGGGAGGCCTAACACATCTATACACACAAAACCTTTAACCTGCTTATGCAAATCATTTACCCAGGACATTTAATACACTTAAACATAAAGCGTGATACATTTTCAGCATCATACATTTGTCCATCACATGTAATACATTTAGGTATAAATAGTAATATCTTTAAACCCATGATTCGGATTGCATGGATCTTAGATCCATGCAACTGGTGCACAAGAGACCTCCACTAAACACAGAAGCCCATAATACGGCTCCAAAAATTTATTAAAGGAAGGAGAAGCCGCATTTGGGAGGTGATACAAATATTATCTGCATCTAGAAAGACAAAAAAATGGAGAAAAAAATGATTGCAATCATCACATATATATGCATATATAATATAACTTTATTTCCATTAGGAGTATCTCAGCGACGTTGGATCATTTAAAATATTCCACTGAAAATTTCGAAGAGCGAGTCATACACTTCATTTAAGAATAAAAATAGAAATGTAAAACACATGTGAAGTATGTTCCCACTCTCTCTAAATTCATGATGGATCACTTTAGATGGTCCAAATCCGTCTCTGTCACTTTTATTCACTCAGCAGTCATAATTCAGTAAAGGTGCAAGGGAAGTGTAGGCTCCATGATAATGGAAATAGGGTGTTTAGGATGTGTAGTTAGTCCATACTCTTCTGTCGTGCATACATCTTTAGGCTTCATTCCCTCAACCAATTTTAACTCAAATCCATGGACCAAATTAGCAAATGTTGTTCGAACAACCTTTAGTCCGATCTTGTACCCAGGACACCGCCTCCTGCCCGAACCAAATGGCAACATGGCAAAATTACTTCCCAACAAATCAATTTTTTTATCCACAAACCTCTCTGGCGAGAAATTTTCAGGTGCATCCCATAAGTTAGAGTCCCTCCCTATGCTCCATGTGTTGACGATGATCGTCGTCCCCTTTGATATGTTGTAGCCGGCAACTTTACAATCTTCAATTGCGTAATGAGGAGCTAATAATGTACTGAGTGGATGCAACCTGAATGTCTCCTCGATAATTGCATTTATGTAAGGCAATTGAGAGAAGTCATTCTCTTCTACCCATCTATTTCTTCCGATTACCCTATCAATCTCCTCTTTTGCCTTTTTCAATATTTGAGGTTGTCTAAGAATTTCAAGTATGATCCATTCGACTGTTATGGATGAGGTATCCGTCCCACCAACTAGTAGATTCTGTATTAAATAAGAGAAAATTTTATTTGGAGTTCAAGATGAGTTCCTATGCCTATACTTCCACTTGCAAACATTGAGCAGTTATAATTTTTATTTTGTTTTAATATATATATATATATATATATATATATATATATAATCGTGTAATATCTTATACTCGTACTGGTACCCTACCAAATAATTAAAATATCAGCTTAGATAATACTTGACACAATAATTATCCGATTATCCATTAGTTAATTCTTTATCTGCGGGTAAAATTCACATATGAAACTACTTAATATCAAAAATGAAAGTACAAATATCGAATCGTAAGGAAAAAGAAAAAGCTAGGAAATAAAATTACTTGTATTAATGCCTTGATGCAATCTCTTGTGAGTTTAACTTCAACATTAGGATCCTCAGCCATCTCCAACAACACATCTACAAAATCTTTCGGTTCGACATCTTTTCTTGTAGCCTTTCTTGCTAAATGATCATCAATCACATAATCAAGAAACTTGCCCATTTTCTTGTTCAAAGCCTTCATCCTCTTAACATATCCCTGAAAATCAAGAAAAGCAAGCCAAGGTATCCAATCCCCAATATTAAACACTCCATTTAAATAAAACCACTCATCCACCATTTCTCTCACTTCATCCATTTTCACCATTTCTCTCCCCTCTTTTGATGTAGTATAGTATTTATTTCCTATCAAAATTCTACTTATAATTGCCAGACCATAATGGGCTAAGTGGTCTCTAAGCATCACAGGCTTCCCTGACAAGGCCCGTAGGCGGGACATGAGATGTCTCATTTCCTCAGCACGGCCTTCCTCGAAGAATTCAAGTCTTTTTGCACTAAATACCTCGGAGAGGTATATCTTGCGGGCCTGTCTCCAATGTGGGCCGTAAGGGGCCCAAAATAGGTCCGAGTAATTGTAACCGGTGTATTTACCAGCTGCAAGTGGGGGCCTCGAGGCAAAGACTATATCATGTGTCCTTAGGAACTGTTTGGCCATCTCGGGTGATGATGCTACCACAACAGGAAATTTTCCGAATTTTAATTGCATTATTTCGCCGTACTTTTGGGATAAAATGTGGAGGGATTGATGAGGGAGGGAACCAAGAAGGTTCAAGTTGCCAATCACGGGCCATGGTTTCGGGCCTGGTGGGAGTTTTCCTTTGGGCCGGATTGTTTTTGAGATGATCAAAGCTAGTGCAGCTGCAGATAGTAATAGTAACCAGAAATTCTCCATTAGTGGTGAATTGAATGAAGTTTATTAATTGGTGAGAAATAATTGTTTGAAGGATAAGGGTATTTATAGTTGAAGCTTGTTAAAAAAAAAGTCAACATGAAATAGCTTATTAGGTACAAATTAAGGCAGTGTAATTCATTTCTAGAAAAAAACTACTTTTAGACTTTTAGCCCAAGAAAAGTAGTTTGAGTATTTTTAAATACATGTTATTGTTTTAATGGTGATACAAAATAACTTGTTTTGAGCAAAAGTTGAAAGCATGTCTTCTCATGTTGTTTTCAGCTTTTACGTACAATTTTTATTTAAAATTATTTTCTTTAAACAATATGTAACGTACGTTTTCAAAACACATATTTAATTCGAGACACTATAAAACTTTATCTACTAATCTAATAAATTTCAAAAGACGATGGAATTTTCAACCTAATAATAATTAGAAATAAACAAATGTATCATTTGCTTTAGCAACCTATCCACAACACCACAAAGATTCGGATAAATATAATACCTATAAGTTCAAAAAGTTTTAGAAATCCTAAACAAACGACATTTCTGCTCACGGGCGAATTATATAGCAAAAGATACACAACTTATCGCACACAGGCGAATAGTTTACTCGAATTCCTTATGTGATTCACAAAAAGACTCGAGAGTTATATTTACAAGACAAATCATCAAAATAGTAGCCCACGCACCTAGAATCATCCTTCCACACTTACTCCTTAACTGTAATGTTTATATTTGGGGTGAGTGTTTGAAATACACCTAGTGAGGAACTCCGAGATTGCATAAGTTCAAAGGCATGAATGCAAGTTCACATAGCAAGACATATTACATAGAATCTAAACAATAGTATCAAACATGCGTGATACCCCCCGTAGTAAACTCAACGTGGGCATCGTATATTCGGACGAACCCGACAATAGGGCGAAGCATATTCGCCATAGGGCAAGACAAACCTAACATAGGAAGGTATTATGCCTATATGGTAAGTTTAGTCAGACCCATGACAGAAGATACCCGTCAATATAGGACGGTGTATGTCCGTAGATCATACCCGTTATGATAGGGCGGTCTGTACATCTGGCCTAAGACAGGATAAATCTAACACAATTGGACCATCCCAACTGGCAGATCTATTCATGACCGAGGGTGGGGTACACCCGTCAATATAGAACAGCCCTTGCCTATGTAACTTTAGCATACTATGCACATATCATTACATATGTAAATCTCATAATACGTTTCAACTTAGACAATCACAATATACGAACATGTAAACTCAGAAGTGAGAGTGGAAGTTACCCCCACCTCAGTATGCTTGGTGTTCGTGAAATGCAAGCTCTCTAGACTGTCTTTTCGAAACCTATAATAGTGGAAAATATTACCTTAATATCTTATATTACATAATACTAATGAATATTTAATAAGATTTAAAATAGAGGTTTGTAAAGTTTCTAGGATCTTCTCAAAAGATCGATACGGTCATCAGGAAACTTTTTAGAATTTGATTGTATTTGGGAATTTTTCTAAAATTTAGGAAGTAATTTGAAATAATAGTAATTTTCTAATTAACTCCTAAAAATAATTTGGACATTTAATTAACTCCTGGAATTGATTTACACAAATTAATATGGATTAATTAATATTTTTATTCAACATAGATAAGCATATTACAAGTACTTAATTAATTTTAATAACAAACCCATTTTAATTGAATTAATCATCAAAGCCCAACCTAAAAAATCTAGCCTAGCAGCCCATAACCTAAATTTCATATTATAATTTATTCTCTAGGCCCACCTAATTGCCAACCAACAGAATAAATTCTAGCATAAATGAGGTCATGTCTTATTTTAATTAATGCAAGCCCAAACTAACTTATTTTAACTAAACAGTCAGGGTCCGTTTAGTTGAGGGATTTAGGGGTCCGTTTAGTTGAGGGATTTTAGGGATAGGAAATGGGAATAAATGATTTGCAATCAGGCCGTAAATGAATTAACCCACTTCCTCTTCTTCCTCAACATGTCCCAATATAAAATACTTCCTCCGTCCCGACCTAATTGTCCAACTTGCCATATTTGTTTATCACAAGCTAATTCCAAGCCCATAAATGACAAATTCTCTCACAATCTCCACCCTCAAAATTTCTATTTTTAATCTCCACCTTTGAAAAAGTCAAAGATTTCACAAAATCTGCTTTTTCTTAATTTCCGTGTCCGACCAAAGTTGGACAATTAGGCCGGGACGGTGGGAGTATATACATACGACTCTGCAAAACACCATAGACATTACACAACGCACACACCTACACTCACCCCCTTGCTTTCCATTTTGACTCAACCAAATATGCCCACATAGACACAACTAAAGACAAACGAACACACAGTATACGACCCACAGACTGACTATGTGCAGGGACGGATCTAGGAATCTGTTGTAAGGGGGAGAGTGTTTTTATAACTATGATATATAGTATAGGAGCGGAATTTTTGAATCAAGAAGGACAAAATTTGAAAAAGTAAGGAGGACAAACTCTTATATATTAAGAATATTAATGAAAATTATCAGATAAAATTACATGTAAATAAAAAAATTAGCAGTATAAGGGCGGCGATTCCCCCTGCCCCTCCAATCCATCCCTGACTATGTGAGGAAGTCGGGAAGAAGATGTAATTTCGGTAAGGTTACACTAATTTGGACAATTCCTATAGTTATTTTTCCGTCCCTATTTCTATCAAATCAAAAGCCTAAACGATTAATTTTTATAAAATTGATCAAAGTTTCATGTTCTACCCATCGAGCGCTTTACGACAACAAAAAAAAAAAAAAAAAAAGAAAAAAACTTTTATATAATACTTTTTTACACCACAATTGTGGTCACTAATAATAAATTATTTGTGACCACTTGTTGTCATAAATCTCTCTACAAATTATGTGAGACAATTTTAAGACTACTTTTAGAGATAATTAGTTGTTCCAAAAAAATTTAAAACGCATTTGAGATCACTTTTGTGGTTATAAATATATTATTTGCGTCCGAGTTATTAAGAAGTGGCAAATACTCATTATTTGATATCACTTAATTTAAGTTGTGACAAATACTCATTATTTGAGGCCACTTTTTATGAACTCAAAATACCATTTTTCTTGTAGTGTTTCAGTTTGAAATATAAGTTGAAGGAAAACGATGGGTTTCAGAATTAGTTTCAGTTCGACGGGTCGATTTGACGTTGATCCGGCGTCTATTTTGACATCAATTTAAGATCGAAAGATGATGTTTTTAAATCAACTTGACTGGATATCGGTGATCTACGTGGTACGAGCTTCAACTGGATACGTCGATTATAGCAGGTCGGGGTTTGTTCATCGAAAACGATAAGCTTGGAAGTGGTCTAGCAACCCTTCTTGTTAAGAAGAAAAGAAGTAAAAAAGTTGGTGATACTTACCCTAATTGTAGCAGCAAACCAGCAAACTTGAACATATTTGCCATTGTATCTATTAAGTAGAAGAAACTATCCGTTCTGAGTCATTCGAGGGAACTTCTATGCTACGTCATAAGATAATGCGGTAATTCGTTAAATGTATAAAAATTTAATGGTTTTACTTTTTTTAATTTCAACTACTTTGCCACATGTCTCACATTTAACAGAATTATTGTACTACCTTGTGAAGTAGCATAGAATTTCCCGTCATTTAAAGTTCGCGGAGATAGTACCACGTGTGCTGTCCCTAGCTATTAAGGTGATGACTATGCTGGGCTATAAGGGTATATATATATATATATATATATATATATATGTATTATGGATGTAAAAGGCGGTCTAGACAGTCGCTTAGGCGCCCTTCTTAGATATTTTTTACGAGTTAATAGTTTACATATGAGTTGTTTCATATAGATAAAATATTAGAAGAGAGAATCTCTTATAATTAAACCTAGTGAGTTATTCCGATTATCATCAATTAGTTTGAGGATAAAAGCTTATTTGGAGGTTAAGAGTCTCTCTGTATATTGACTCGCTTCACGATGTGGGATCATGCTGGACGCCCCTAAACTTTAACACATCGGCGTGTTTCATTAAATTTTCAATTTGGCCAAGTCGAATGAGATTGTTGTAAGAAGTTGTTAATAGACAATAATTTGGTCAACAATTTACAAATTGTAGTCTATTATTGTAAAATATCGGTTACGGACAACAACATTGTCACCATATATATATTCGTGAACTGTTGTTAAAGAGGTGCTGTTTTTTAACACCATTTTTTAAAAATTTTATAATTGATTTTTTGTAATATTTTTACTCAAAATGATTTTTCTTTTTTTAGGGGTTATATTTAAATTGATTGACTAGTTTTCTGTAATATTTTCATAATTGCCTAAGAATTTCGTGTATGACCCCTTTGAATGTTGTTGATGAGGTATCTATGCCACCAACTAGTAAATTATGTAGTGAGCAAGAGAGAATTTCGTTTACAGTTCAAGAATTTTCTTTATAATTAGTATTGATTCAAATATGAAAGTATTAGTTGTTATGGTATAACTCATTCGGGTAGGGTAGAAAAAACTCATCGGACATAATTTATACAAATTCAGAGTGTAGCAACTCAATTTCAAAAATGAAACAATTCCCTTTTTTTCTTCTTTTTTTTTTTTACTGCGTTTGTCATTTAATTTATTAGATTGCATATATATCCAGAGAAAATGTATATACAGACAAAAGTTCGAATCAAATTATTTTATCTTGAGCCGTGCGATGAGAAAACTTTCTATATATATGGTTCTGAGCAGTGTTGTTCATCTACATCTATCCTAATGTGACGTCTATCAAATCGGTGCAATTATTGTTTGATCCCCAGAAAAGGAAAAAGATCTTCGAGAAGTGAGCTTCTTATGATCAAGTGAAGCATCAAACTTATCTAAATGTTCATCGTCAATATTCCCTTGAAAATGTAATCAGTCCACAAGAACCGTTCAAAATCTTTTAAAGAGAGTGAAAATAGTAACTCAATTTAAAAAATGAAAAAATTCCTTTCTTTCTTCTTTTTTTTTTTTTTTTGTTTAAAGCGCTTGTCATTTAATTTATTAGATTGCATATATATCCAGAGAAAATGCATATACAGCCAAAAGTTCGATCAAATTATTTTATCTTGAGCCGTGCGACGAGAAAACTTTCTATATATATGGTTTTGAGCAGTGTTGTTCATCTACATCTATCCTAATGTGACGTCTATCAAATCGGTGCAATTATTGTTTGATCCCAAAAAAAGGAAAAAGATCTTCGAGAAGTGAGCTTCTTATGATCAAGTGAAGCATCAAACTTATCTAAATGTTCCTCGTCAATATTCCCTTGAAAATATAATTAGTCCACAAGAACCGTTCAAAATCTTTTAAAGAGAGTGGAAACAGGGCCGGACCTAGTCACTTCCGGGCCTGAGTCAAATTTTTTCGGAATGAACCCCTAAATTATAGTTTTTCTTTAATGGACAAACATAAAAGAAAACACATAAAAAAATGAAGCATTTTCATAATGCTAAAAATATTTATATCAAAAAAAATAAAAGACAAACAAGTTGAAAATAACTATCTAAATACAACTTGCCTTACAGTTTTGATGGCAAAAGTATTAACCAAGGGGTCCAGACTCCAAATCATAATCAAATTGAAATATATATTTAAAATTAACTCGAGGCCCATGATGACTGAAGCGGGCCCTGCTGCCAAGGAAATATTATAATAAATTTGAGGCCTACAAGGCAGCTCAGGTGCCCCAGGCCCAACGCCCAGCAATTTACTGCAAAAAGGAGGTGCAATGACTTAAGAGGATTCAAACCCACATTTGCACAACCCAGCTACTATTACCTTACCACTGGGACACTTAACTCTTTATGTAATGTTTTAAACAAATTTATATATATAATATGTATATATAAATATAAATATATGTAAAAATTATTTCGGGCCCCTAAAAAATTGTAATTTTTTCGAGCCCAAGTAAACGGACTCTTCCGCCTAATGGAAGGTCCGTCCCTGAGTGGAAATAGCAACTCAATTTCAAAAGTGAAACAATTCCTTTTTTTCTTCTTCCTTTTTTTTTTTTTTTTTGTTTAAAGCGTTTGTCATTTAATTTATTAGATTGCATATATATCCAGAGAAAATGCATATACGGCCAAAAATTCGAATCAAATTATTTTATCTTGAGTCGTGCGACAAGAAAACTTTCTATATATATGGTTCTGAGCAGTGCTGTTCATCTACATCTATCCTAATGTGACGTCTATCAAATCGGTGCAATTATTATTTGATCCCAAAAAAAGTAAAAAGATCTTCGAGAAGTGAGCTTCTTATGATCAAGTGAAGCATCAAACTTATCTAAATGTTCATCGTCAATATTCTCTTGAAAATGTAATCAGTCCACAAGAACCGTTGAAAATCTTTTAAAGAGAGTGGAAATAGCAACTCAATTTCAAAAGTGAAACAATTCCTTTTTCTCTTCTTCCTTTTCTTTTTTTTTTTTGTTTAAAGCGTTTGTCATTTAATTTATTAGATTGCATATATATCCAGAGAAAATGTATATACAGCCAAAAGTTCGAATCAAATTATTTTATCTTGAGCCGTGCGACGAGAAAACTTTCTATATATATGGTTCTGAGCAGTGTTGTTCATCTACATCTATCATAATGTGACGTCTATCAAATCGGTGCAATTATTGTTTGATCCCAAAAAAAGAAAAAAGATCTTCGAGAACTGAGCTTTTTATGATCAGTGAAGCATCAAACTTATCTAAATGATCATCGTACAATATTTCCTTGAAAATGTAATCATTCCACAAGAACTATTCAAAATCTTTTAAAGAGAACGGAAAAGTTAAAAGAACTTCTGACTAATCAAATGTAAGTCAACTAATGAAATCAGTAGTGAATGGGTATAGAACATGCATATATATATAGTACATGTTGTTTTTTTAAATTAACCAAATTTTAAAAGATATTTTCGTAATTTCATAAAAAAATATTTTTAAAATCTCAAATATAAAAATTCAAAAATAAATTTTAAAAATTTGGAGATATCTTCATAAAAAAAAATTATTAATTATATATAAAATGAGAAAATGATTTATAAATATTTGGAAATTATCTTTCAAATTCTTTTTAGAGGAAAAAAAATCAGACTAAAAAAAATAACAATTAACAATTAAATATTTTAAAAAAATCAAATTTTAGATGTAATTCTAGATTGTTTATAACTATTAAAATCCCAAAGAAAATTCAAATTGTTAAAAAAGTTTTTAAAAATTTTTAAATATAATTTCTAGATTTTTAATCATTATTTTTTGGGTTTATAAAGATATTTCCCAAATTTTTAAATAATTTTCAAATTTTTATTTCAAAAACTTTTTTTATTAAACACTGAAATACCCAATCAAATTTTGAATTTTCCGGAAATTCAACTGCAGGTTACAATCAGATAAAACCCGCGTATTACAAGTTGCAATCGACGAAAAAGAAGTTGAAGCACCTAAGTGTAAAACATTCATAGTGCATAGTGCTTTTTTTTCCTTCTAATAAGCATCCTTGGATTGAGGGATTAAGGCGAATCTGCAACCCTGTGTATAAAAGTCTAAAGTGTATTTACAACGATCATCAAACACAACCTGTACAATTAATCTATTTGAATCAAAAGTTCCACAGGCCTAAGACATGTATAGCCACGAAACCTTCAACCTGCTTATGTAAATCTTTTGTCCAGAACATGTAATACCTTTAAGCATAAATCGTGATACATTACCCATCACATTTAATACCTTTAGGCATAAATAGTAATATCTTTTTATCCATGATCCAGACTGCACGGAAAAAAATCTACGTAACTGATGCACAAGAGACCTCCCCTAAACATAGAAGGCCATAATACGGCTCCGAAAATTTATAAAAAGGAGGAGAAACCGCATTTGGGGGGTGATTCAAAAATTATCTGCATCTAGAATGACAAAAAAATGGAGAAAAAAAAAATGATTGCAATCTTATCACATAAATATGCATATATGATATATATAACTTTATTTGCATCAGGAGTCTTATAGGGATTTGGATCATTTAAAATAGTACATCGAAAATTTCGAAGAGAGGACAACATATTTTATTTGAGAAGGTCCAAATCCGTCTCTTGGTTAATTTCATTCACGAAGCGGTCATAATTTAGTATAGGTGCAAGGGAAGTGTAGGCTTCATCATGGAAAGAGGATACTTAGGATGTGTAGTGAGTTCATACTCTTCCTCCATGCATACATCTTCAGGCTTCATCCCCTCAACCAATTTTAACTCAAATCCATGCACTAAATTAGCCAACGTTGTTCGAACAACCTTTAGTCCGAGGTTGTACCCAGGACGCCTCCTCCTGCTCGAACCAAATGGCAACATAGCAAAATTACTTCCAACAAATCAATTTCTTTACCCACAAACCTCTTTGGCAAGAATTTTTCAGGTGCATTCCATGAGTAAGAGTCCCTCTCTATGCTCCATGTGTTGACGATGACCATCGTCCCCTTTGATATGTTGTAGCCGGCAATTTTACAATCTTCAATTGCATAATGAGGGACTAACAATGTACCAAGTGGATGCAACCTAAATGTCTCCATGATGATTGCATCTATGTAAGGCAATTGAGAGAAATCGCTCTTTTCTATCCATCTGTTACTTTCGATTACCCCATAAAACTCCTCTTTTATCTTTTTCAATATTCGAGGTTGTTTGAGAATTTTATGTATATATGACCCATTCGACTGCTATTGTTGAGTTATCCGTTCCAGCAACTAGTAGATTCTGTAGTAAATAAGAGAGAATTCCATCTCAAGATTATCATTACTAAAATACTTTTTTCTTAATTAATGTTTAGCTAATAAAAAGCATTTACTGTTGAAGCTTGTGAAAAAGTCAACATGAAATAAATACGGGCACAAATTAAGGCGGTGTAATTCATTGCTAGAAAAAACTATTTTTAGACTTCTAGCCTAAGAAAGTAGTTTGAATATTTTTAAATACACAAAATAGCTGCGATGACATGCTTTCAACTTTTGCTCAAAACATATTGTTTTCAGTTTTTATTTATAATTGTTATTTAATATTATTTTTTAAAACAATACAACTTTTACTTTGTATAATGATCACTTATTATTACAAACACTACCTACTTTTACTTAAAAATAATTTTATCATAATCTCCAAATTTAATCAATCATTTATAAGTGGAAACAATCGCAATACTCGCTAAAAGTGATGTTTGGATAAACTGATTAGTTGAGACGTAGTTGTTAGAAGCACATCCAGTTGGGCACATTCAGAAAGTATATATTCAAATAAATAGTAAAAAGTGATGTTTGTATTGAGATGTACTAGAGTTGGATGGGTATTGTAAATGTCAAATTAATATATTCGATGGTTGTGGATAATTATTATTAGTGAACAATGATTAAAAGTGGTTGGTGTCCGAGGTTTATAATACTCTTAGGTTTTGTTTGGTTTTAGAGTTGGGATAAGTAAAATAGATAAATGGAGTAGTATCACACTTTTCATTATTATTAACAAGTATGTTTGGTTTGAATATGAAATGAAATAAATTATCTTGTCATGTTGGTCGAGACAAATTATCGCAAGAAGGAGGACTTGATTTTTTAACCGGCTCATTTGTCAGACCTGGGCTTGAAATAAAATACCAAACATAACATGATTTTAGATAACTAACATATACCTAACTAACTCTTTAAACAAATAAATATGCATATAATATGAAAAATTATATATATAAGGATTGGTGTATTAATCATGATTAAAAATATCGTTAGATTTCGTAAAGAGAGTAGGGTTTTAAATTGAGATGTGTGCATCTCCAATCAATATCCTAGAATAAAAATCATGTTAATTAGATTCGCGAGTACGTCTATTATACACCAAAATTTATGCAATCTGGATCATGGACAATTTTTCATGAAAAAATATTAGTGTTTATGCTTAAAGTTATTACTTTTTCTGAGTAAAAGTACTTAAAATACATTGAGAAAATTTCACCTTTAGTCCCACAGAAATAGGGTGAAAACCTTTTTGTCCCCTTCTTTTCATTTTTAGTCCTAAGTTTTTTTATCACTTTTAGTGACAAAATTAAAAACTTGAGACTAAAATGATGAAAATTGAAATTTCTTTGGGATCAAAATTAAATGGGCCTTGCTCTTTGGAGTCCGTCCGTGTTGAGACTAAAAGTGTTGAAACAGAAAACTTGGGACTATAAATTAAAAAGTGAGACTAAAAATTGTTCCAATTCGAAACCAAAAATGGGTTTTTCCCTAATATATCCAAGACAAGTAACACTTTTTAATATAAACATAGATACTCAACTTAAATTACGGTGTGCACTCGATGTATAAAAGACTTCGCCGTTGTATAAACACGGCTCTCATCGGAACGGTCCAACCAAATCAAAATGTTATGTTTATGTATAGATGAAAGCGTCCATTTTGTATCTTTCTTCTCAATGCTATTTTTAGCTCTGCAACACTAGTACCAAAGCTTTGGAAGTATCCTAAAGCTTGCTATATCATTGCTTTACGAGTTAATGGCACCACATTCCTTCGTATTTAAGAAATTATGCACCACATGTTGTTGGATATTGAATTTGAATGATAGATGGTTCAGACGGGAGTTGTTCCTATAGATAAAATACTAAAAGAGAGAGTCTTTTCGTATAATGATAGATGGTTCAGACGGGAGTTGTTCATATAGATCAATTGGTTTTAGGATGGGAGCTCAGTTGGTGGCTAAGAGTTTTTTCGTATATTGATTTGTTTCACGGTGTGGGATTATACTGGACGTCCTTCAACTTTAAACACCATCGGGTTTCATTAAATATTCAATTTCGCCATATCGAATGAGATTGTGGGACACGCGCTTACGGTGCGAATTTTCATTAGTTTTGGCATTTGATTATGCTAGAATGACCTATATATATGTTTACCTTTCTTTCGACTTAGTATTTTTATTTGTAAAACTCTGAAATACTAAGAGATTTGTAAATTGTATCAAAGCCCTAGATTTTATCTAGTAATCATAAATTATTTATTATATATACTATTATATATCGTAAAGAAGGAGACATCACAAGAAATTATGAATCCGAATGGAAGTTTAAAAGGAAAAGCTTTACAAGGATACTCAGGTGAAAACTTGAGTAATAACAATATGGAATATTTTCAGATTCTAGAAAGATCAAAACGAGATTTCTTTGGAGATTGACTCCAACGGAGTGACAAGATTATTGAAAAAAGTGACGAGCTTAGTGATACAAGTCATTTGTGCATGCTTTTAGGCTCATATAGATGAAGAATTTAGTAGCAATTGCATGAATTATTGGTTGTTTTGTGTTAAATTACGTCATCTTGTGTCATTTGATGTGTGTGCTCGCTTTGTAGTGACATGTGTGATTTTAAGTCAAAAGTCATTTGGACGAAGTTTGAAAAAGAAACGAGCGAGAAAAAATGTGAAACAACGAAGTTCGAAGAATGAAGCACCGAGACACCCACTCGAGCGAGTAGGATTGCTCCCATTCAGTCAAGTGGGATAAGAGGAAAGGGGAGGAAAATTCTAAGGTCTTACTCGATCGAGTGAACCCTTGTCACTCAGTCGAGTGACGAGTTAATAGGATTAAATTTTGAGTAACTCGTCCACTCAGTCGAGTGGGCTTGCTCCCACTTGGTCAAGTGGGACTGGGCCTGACGAATTTCTTGTGTTTTTACACCAATTTCGGTCCATTATCACCATTTTCTCACCCAACTGATAAACAGAGATTTTGAAGCTGATTTTGGGTCAGATTTCATATTATTCATGTAACACCCCGATTTCCTTTAAGGTGAATATTGGATCGATATCTAGATTTTCAACATTTTATAAAGTGTTAGTATGGTTATTGAGACACTGGAGTTTGCTTTATTTGTTCTTTTTGGTACCATTAGATATAGTAATATCATTGTACATTTTAGGTTATGATAAATTTCAGAATATTTGCTTTAACTTAAAGAGTATGATGTTTTTTTAAGTTATTATTGAAGTTAAGTCCAAAAGCTTAGTTATAAATATATTTTTTTTAAACGAAACCATCATTAACGATTGAAGGATTAGGCGGATCTCCGAACCTGTATATTAATCATTAGCTCTAGAAATTTACATCTGTTTGAGGAAATGTATAGATCAAGATAAGATCCAAATCAAGGAAATCTAAAATTTGGCAAAGCCTAAAACATCTAGTAAAATGTTACCCCGTAAGCTATTACATTTGGTAATCTCAAAAAATTCAAAGGTGCTTGCTTCTTGGACTGCTTTGTTTGTCAAGTGGTCGGCTGTCTTGTTTCCTTCTCTGTGGATGTGGGAGACTCGAATATCTAGCCCCCTTGTGCTTCTAAAAAACTCAGCATATAGTCCCTGATGCTTCCGACCCCCAGCTCTGTTATGTTTGAGCATCCTAATTACGGACGTAGCATCCACTTCTAGCCAAATTCTGGCTATCCCTAGCTTTCTACATAGTCGGATCCCCTCTACAATAGCAGTCAATTCTGCTGTAAAATTATCTGTAATTTGCAAAAAAAATCAGAAAACAGCAACAAAGTTGTTGTACTTATCTCGAATCAATCCACCAGCTCAGGCCATACCAGGATTACCCTTACTCGCCCCGTCAATATTTAATTTAAAATAATCATCATCTAAGGGATACCAACGATCAAAATTGGTTTTTTTTTTTTTTTTCTTTTCAGATTTGCAAAGGAATCTGCCAAGTAGCAACCAAGTTCCAGCTGCCCTTCCAAAATCCAACAGGCAGTAAACAAGCCATAGAAGTAATTCTTAGCTTATCCACCACCAAACGTTGGATTTGGTCGGCTGGCAGAACTTTATTCTGAAACTTAGCCATATTTCGAGCATACCAGATGGACCAAAAGATAAGGAAAGGCAAAGACACTCTAATATGCTCCGAGCCACAGCTTTTGTTAAACCAGATTTCAATCATGCGACTAATAGAACAATCTAGTAATAATTTATCTTCAAGGTATTGTATTTGAGCCAAAAGTTATTACTTTAAGTTTATGAATATGACCAATTAGTTTGTCCAGATTAATTATTTTTTAAGAAGTCTTTATAAAAATGGGATTAATACTAAGTATTTATATTGCAAACCCTAGATATAAATAAATACTAAATATTATATGTGAACTCCTAGTTCTCTCTCAATAACTTTTATCGCCAAAAAAGGGTATTGAGGAACATTCGTCCATCGAATTTGTGTTACCCGGTAATTGAATTTTTCTTTTGTATTGTTAATTAATAACCTCTTACGAATTTGTGGACGCGCTCAAATGAAAAGTAAGCTTATCTTTATGGGACGGATGGAGTAATATAAATCCACCAATCCCAACAACATTTTAATTATTGTCTATCCCTTCCAACAAGCCTTTAGTTATTATATATCACTTCCAACTGCCTTTTAATCATTACCCATCACTTCTAGAGATAATTATATAAAATGTTATCCACCAGTTGATTTGGTACCTATTGTACACATTATACCTACTCTATCATAATACAAACACACTTTTTGGGTGGATACATCCCCACACTACTACGAAGAAGGTCTTTTGTGGCATATTATTTGAGATCACAATTATTTGAGACTACTTTTAACTTCTTTTAGAGATAACCGATTGTTTCAAATAATATTTGATTCACAACTGATCGAGACGAATTTTGTTATCTCAAATACTATTATCTGTATCCAGATTATTAAGACGATTAATTAATAACGACATATTACTTCTAATAATATAATTAATACAAATATTTATTGTTTAAAACCCTATTTCTCTTGTAGTACACACAAATTGTACATTCTTATCCAAACATCGCTAGTTGCGCAAGGGTTGGAAGCTAACTAGATTAATGATACATGGAACAAAATATGTGATGGCATGACAACTAAGAAATGGCAGCAGCTATAAATAGCATTGAGAAAAAAGTTACAAAATATGTTAATTATTTCAAGTAATGCAGTGTTTGATATTTTAGTTCAAAGTCGGTCTAATAAGTGTTCTGGTCGAAAATCAAGTTTATCCTTCGATCATTGTTATAATTTGTCTCGAAAAATATGGTGAGTTCATTTATCCAAATGTTATATTTGAAACGAACTATACTTACTAATAATAATAAACAATGTAATCCTACCCCCATTTCATCTATTTTACCTATTGCAACTCCAAAACTGAATAAGCCTAATAGAATTATAAACCTCTGACTTGCAACCATTTTTAGTCCGTATTCACTATTTCCAATAACTTTTTAATAATTATTTATAATCATCGAAACTATTGATTTGACATCTACGATATATATCCGACTATATTCAGGGTCAGTCCAATATTTCAGAGGACCCAATGCAAAAAAGAAAATGAGGCCCTTAAAATATTGGTGATATTGTATGACTGGATATAAAAATTAGATATGTAAATATTAGCATTTCAATCTCATCAAATAAATTTACATTATGATCATTCAATTTTCTTACATAATCAAGAAAATGGAAAAATAATTAATACAATTAACAGCGAAACATTGATCTTCTTCCCTTTTATCTGCAAAATTATCCATCAACCAATACTTTTCTAGAAATCAAAGCATTCTATCATCTTCTTTTCTTTTTCTCTTACGTTTTTAAAAACCATATTCATATTTATGAGGAGACATTCTCAAATATCTGTCAAAATAATAAATAGACAAAATTTACAAGAATTGATTAAACCGAATTAAAAATGTAAAACATGAAAACATAAATTCAATCATATATAAATAAATTTTGTAATGGAAATAAAATGCGATTAGTAATTTATTTAAATAACTTGTAACTAGAAAAAAAAAATGCCTTTGTATTGTACTGTATTGTGGTTTCCCTTGTTTTGGCGGCTAAATCCTTGTGCGAACTTGTGTGGCTAATTTGAGTTATTGTACATTTATTTGATTAATTAATGAATTAGGTAGAATCCCTATTTAGTTGTTGAATTGGGTCGGACTGCTTGAAGGCATATCGTCTTATTAAAGATAAAAATACTGCGCTAGAGAGGAATTGAATGCGCGACCGCTTGCAAATTTATTTCATTAAATAAAAATGTTGAGCGGAATCAAACACACGACCTCATCAAAGAACATGTTAGTCATCTGTAAATGATATATTATGTATACAATATATATGTAAAAAAATGTGGACCCTCGCTTGCAGGGGGACCGGTGCGGCAACACCACCTCGACCTTCCTGGTCGCCCTTGACTATACTACAACTTACAAACATCACTTTTTACTGTTCATTTAATTATATACATTATGAATGTGCCCGATCGAATGTGCTTCGGACAACTACATCTCAACTATATCATTTTATAGAAACATCACTTTTAGGGAGTGTTGCGATTGTGTTTCTACTTTAGAATAATTGATTAAATTTAATGGTTATGGCAAAATTATTTTTAAGCAAAAATATGTAGTGTTTGCAATAATTAACAATTATTATACAAAGACTAGAAGTTGTATTATACTAGGAACGACAAATTACACCGCCTTAAATTGTACCTGTTAAGCTATTTCATGTTGACGTCTTCACAAGCTTCAACTATATATACCTTATCCTTCAACCAATTATTTCTCACCTATAACCCTCATCCAATTCACCACTAATGGAGAATTTCTTGTTACTATTACTATATGTAGCTGCACTAGCTTTGATCATCTCAAAAGCAATCCGGCCCGAAAGAAAACTCCCACCAAGCCCGAAACCATGGCCCGTGATTGGCAACTTGAACCTTCTTGGTTCCATCCCTCATCAATCCCTCCATTTTTTATCCCAAAAATACGGTGAACTAATGCTACTAAAATTCGGAAAGTTTCCTGTTGTGGTTGCATCATCACCCGAGATGGCCAAACAGTTCCTAAGGACACATGATATAATCTTTGCCTCTAGGCCCGCACTTGCAGTTGGTAAATACACCAGCTACAATTACTCGGATCTGACTTGGTCTCCTTACGGCCCATATTGGAAACAGGCCCGTAAAATATACCTCTCGGAGGTGTTTAGTGCAAAAAAACTCGAATTCTTTGAGGAAAGCCGTGTTGAGGAAAGAAGACATCTCATGTCCTGTCTACGAGCCCTGTCGGGAAAGCCCGTGATGCTTAGAGATCACTTATCCCGTTATAATCTGGCGATTATAAGTAGAATGGTGATGAGACATAAATACTTTACTACATCAAACGATGAGAGAGAAATTGTGAAAATGGATGAAGTGAGAGAAATGGTGGATGAGTGGTTTTATTTAAATGGAGTGTTTAATATTGGAGATTGGATACCTTGGCTTGCTTTTCTTGATTTACAGGGATATGTTAAGAAGATGAAGGCTTTGAACAAAAGAATGGACAAGTTTTATGATGATGTGATTGATGATTATTTGGCTAAAAAGGTTGCAGAAAAAAATGTCGAAGCGAAAGATTTAGTAGATGTGTTGTTGGAGGTAGCCGAGAATCCTAATCTTGAAGTTAAACTCACAAGAGATTGTGTCAAGGCATTAATACAGGTAATTTTATTTCCTACTTTTTATTTTACCATAACGGTTTGGTATTTGTCCTTTCATTTTCGAAATTGAGTAGTTTTTTTTTTTTCGAAATTGAGTAGTTACATATGTGAATGTTACCCATAAGTAAGGTAACACAGTGGGTAATTGGGTAACCTTGTCAAGTATTAACCAAACCTAATAAATTTAGTGATCGTGTAGGGTACCAATACGAGTATAGAATATAATATATATATATATATATATTATATATATGTTATGAATTATATAATTATTACTATATCTATATGTTACATTTATAATATATTATTTAACACAAAAAAAATATAATATAACTTTTACATTTTAGGTATATGCTATAAATGATTTATTAATTTATTTGAGTATATGTTCATGTATTGTAATTTATAGATTTTGAGTCTTTATACTTTCTATACAAAATTGCAAGTATGTAAAAACAAAATTAAAAGTATAACTGATCGATGTTGGGAAGTGGAAGTATAGACCGGCATAGGAATCCATCTCTTGAAATTATCTCTTTCGTACCAAATATTTATGAACAAATTATATTTTCATTCAATAACTTAATTATAAGGAAAATTCTTGAATTCTAGATGAAATTCTATCTTATTTACTACAGAATCTACTACTTGGTGGAACGGATACCTCATCAACAACAGCCGAATGGGCCATACATGAAATTCTAAGACAACCTCGAATATTGAAAAAGGCAAAAGAGGAGCTTGATAGGGTAATCGGAAGTAATAGATGGGTAGAAGAGAGCGACTTCTCTCAATTACCTTACGTAGATGCAATCATAACGGAGACATTTAGGTTGCATCCGGTTGCTACATTGTTAGTCCCTCATTACACAATTGAAGATTGTAAAGTTGCTGGCTATGACATATCAAAGGGAACGACGGTCATCATCAACACATGGAGCATAGGGAGGGACTCTAATTCATGGGATGCACCTGAAGAATTCTTGCCAGAGAGGTTTATGGATAAAGAAATCGATTTGTTGGGAAGTAATTTTGCTATGTTGCCATTTGGTTCGGGCAGGAGGAGGTGCCCTGGTTACAACCTCGGACTAAAGGTTGTGCGAACAACATTGGCTAATTTGGTGCATGGGTTTGAGTTAAAATTGGTTGAAGGGATGAGTCGCGAAGATGTATGCATGGAGGAAGAGTATGGACTCACTACACATCCTAAACACCCTATTTCCATTATCATGGAACCTACACTTCCCTTGCACCTTTACTAAATTATGACTGCTTAGACGGATATGGACCTTCTAAAGTTAACTATCGTGAATTTAATAAAGAGTGTGACATACTTCACGTGCGTCTTACATTCCTAATTTTATTCTTAAATGAAGTGTATTACTCGCTCTTCGAAATTTCTAATGGAATATTTTAAATGATCCAAGTCCCTAAGAGACTCCTGATGCAAATAAAGTCATATAATATATGTATACATATGTGATATGATTGCAAAGTTTAAAATAGAAATAGACAACCAATACAACCTAATCAAATTCAACCACCCCGTCCCAATTAAAGAGACATCACTAAATCATCATCGTCCTCCAACCCACATTGGGGTTCTTTGTTACTTCCCCTTCGGTCTTCATAATCTCTGTCATAATAGTCTTCTGGCTCCTCGTTTAAGTTGAATAAGGCCATTATGACTTGTTCAATAATCGGTCTCTTGCTCTGTAACATCGTTAAATATTATTATTGTTATATTTGGATCTATATTATTTTAGGTCTAACTTTATATTATCTCATTGTTTTTTGTTGGAGCTCATGCTCTAGAATCAAAGCCTAAGTAACAAAAAAATAATTTGCTAGTCTAATTAGGAGTCCTTAAAACCTAGGAATATATATAACTATGGGATTCATGCATAAATCAAAATCACAATCTAAATCATCTGATTTTTCTTAAAATTTCTTCATATTTTTTTAGAGATTTTTATTGTGTCACTTTCATCTTCGAACTCTTCTCCTCAAAATATACAGGTATTTCGTTTTAAAATGTGTTCCCCTATTTAGAAACTTCTAAAATTTATAATTATATTGTATAGTTTTATCTCTAAGATATTCTGTTAAAATTTCAACTCTGTTGAATGCATATTTTACTTTATATGAGTTTTATACTACTTCAGTGCAGAATCTGAATGTTTTTCAATTCTGATTAATAAATTCCAATATATATTTAAAGTTGTTCAAAATTATGGTTTTAACTATGTTATTCATCTACATGTCGTACTATATTAAAATTTCAAAGATATCAATCTATTATTTTTCGAGTTACAAGGTTTTTCACACTGCTGCGCAAAATTTTCTATTTCAATAATCTCGATTCCAAAAATCGAAAATTCATAGTTATGCATCTTGAAAATTTCTGAAATCGTAATATAATTTTTTTACCCTAGTCTATTAACTACAGTTAAAGTTTTAAAGTTTCATTCCTTACCCTTGTTGGGATAAACATATTTATTCATTGCTGCGTAATAAGTCAATACTTGCAAAAGTTTTATATCTCATTCAAAATCATTATTATAATTTCCTAAAACATCAAACAAATCTTATATTCCCAATTTTCCCAAATCCCATCCCATATGTGTTAGAGAGAAGATAGGATAATTTGTACCCAAATGAAGAGGCGAACAAGGCAAAGGCTAGGGATAATAAGAACATGCATCCGCTTACGAAGTTTCTTTTATTTTTCAAGGTGGGGATTATTTCTATTATATGGGATACGTTTATCTCTTTCCAATGCTACGGTTGTAATGTTAATGTCTAAGTGCAACATTCCATAGGCTATATTTTAACAAATATTTAAAAATTTAAAAATATTAATAGTAATAATAAATATAATAAATTATTAGATAAGTATTGTGGAAAAATTCATCAATAACTTATCACAAGTAATAATTATACTACTTTAAAAAATATTATTCCAGATCATGTTAGTATATATAGCTAGAATGAATCATGCATGTTTGGGAGACTAACTTTATATTAACTTTGGTGCAATCAACTAATTTCAGCTTTTGGATCCTCTAAAATTTCATCCAAGTCATTCAAACAATTTTTTTACTTTAAAAAAATGAAAAGGATGAAAGTGTCATTTCACTCATGAACTCCATAAATGGTTTCAACTTGCATTAACGTTGAACCAGAAACATGAACTCCAACACCTCTCCTATTCACGTTCCACACTCTCTTCACCCCATTTTCTTCCTCCACCATATTTTCTCTTTATCCTTCTCAGTTTTGCAAGAGGTGCCTGAAATAGTAAATCCGTGGATTGATCATATGCAAACTGGGTTCAATTTTAACATTAAATGAAAAAGTGGGGAGAAAATTTATTTGAGAAATTCAACAAATATTATCTCCGTCATCAACAGAACTTTCAACTAAAGTGCATGGCGATAATTCGAAGATGAGTCGACGCCATTACGATTCCAATCGCTCACCACTAAAACGATTGACAGCCATAGATTTAATCGATTCCTTAATTACGAGAATTTTTTAGGTGTATCGGCACGAATTCCAGATAACGAATCGACAGCATTAAGTTCTCGCCATAACCAGAAATTATTTCGCACTTTTGTGAAAAAAGAAAATGGAAATGGAAAAACTGAAGTTTGAACTAACCCTGACTTTCAAACTTCATCACCCCCATCGATCTCTCTCTTCTCAATTAAGATTAATGACAGTTAATGTTATGATAAAAAAATTATTCAAATTCAAAAGAGAAAGAAAATTTTGAGAAATTCATGCACATTAAATTACAAAAGTAAATTAAAAGATTTAAATATTATAAGGAGTCCCACCAAATATTGTATAAAGACATCTATACCCATCAGTTGCACCGGTACAACAGTTGCGCAGCAGAATTACCCCTAACTTTGTTGAACCTTCAATTTGTAAAGATCTACGATAAACAAGGGATATATAAAGCTTATAGAATTAGGCTAAATTATGAAATCAAAATACAAAATTAATTCTAAATAACTCATTAGGAAAAAAAAAAAAAAACAACTAAAAACTGACATCCTACAATGAGGAAAAAACAATTCATTTAACAACAGCATCATAGATAGACTCAGAAGTCACCACTCAACAGAACACCCTCTCACTAAAACGTCTAGGCCAAAGTAATTGCGATCTGCCAAATTTAGAGTAGGAGCAATATTGTTATAGATCTAGAGTTCAAGCCACTGACGGCAAAATTTTGTTACCAGAAGCTAGGGGCGGCATTTTGGGGGACCCTAGGCAAGATAAGAAAATGGGGCATTTTAATTATAAAAAATTTATAAATTATTTTTAGATCATAAACTTTTCTTTTTTGAAATTTGAACAAGTTTTTTTTTACTATTTTAATTTTTTAGTAAAAAAATAAATATTATATATAAATACACACACGTATATCTTTCTGGGGCCTCCATCGTTGGGGACATAAAGCGGTCATCTTAATCGCCTACCCCTCTGAGTCACCCCTGGTGAACGAATTTCTGATTTTCCAACTGTAGTATCACTATTTGTTGATGGTGTACTTGCCTTTGTATTTTTGTTTGAATGTCAATTTCTAGTCTCTTCAATTTAATAGGTTGTGGTATTTGCATGGAATCTAAGTAATTATTCTTGTCCCCATGTTCTTTCCTTAAAATTCTACATGTAACCATAGATGCTTGAATATTATTAATACATGTAAACTACTACAATTTTATTTTTATTATTAGAAGGTTGGAAGATGAAGCAAAAAAAATGGTGACGTTTTGCTAATTTGAGCTGGGTTTTCCACTTCTTCAATTTTCTTTTGACATTAACGAGGTGGATGATGTTCTAAATGCTTAATTTATCCAAATTTGAGCCTTTGCCAATCCAGAAACCGATGAAACAACAATTGTATCGTTTGTGTACATTCCAAAAAAATTAATAATAAAAAAGAGGGCTTGAACCCAGAAATTCTAAAACTACGGCTGGGGTGCGCGAATCAGAAAAAATCTTGTAAAAGGAGGAACTGAAACTTGAGAATCGAGTATTACCTTGCATCATAATTTTACAACACCATCTTCGTCGCATCTAATCGGGGGAGCAATCCGTTTCGCATAGCTAAGTTTTACGTAGTGTACTCTATTATTGTAAGAAGTTGTTAATAGACAATAGTTTTGTCAACAATTTACAAATGGTAGTCTGTTATTGTAAAATTTGGGTTATAGACAACAACATTTCAACATATTCGTGAACTGTAGTTAAAAAAGGGGAAAAATTCATTTTTAATCCAGTATGTTAGGCCTTGTCCAGTAAAAGTCCTGTATGTTAGAAAATTTCAATTTTAGTCATGTATGTTCCAAAAGTTGTCCAATTTAAGGACACTAACCATCAGCAACGACCAATTTAGCCGGAATTAGACTAATAAATTTAGGACTTTTGAGTGCTAATGCTTATGTATCAAGTATTTGTCCAGATAACATGTCAAATTATTAAATTATTTTAGTAGCTCGCCCAAAAAAGAAAAGAAAAAGGTAACCCCTAATTTTTATATGAGGCGCATTTCAATATATTTTTTATTTTATTTTTCTTTCTTTCTTCATCTTTCTCAAATTTATTAGTGACGTGCATCTCACGTGATTAATCGTGGCCAAATTGGTCATTTCTGATGGTCAGTGTCCTTAAATTGGACAACTCAGGAAACATACATGACTAAAATTGAAATTTTCTAACATACAAGACTTTTACTGGACAAGGCCTAACATACTGGACTAAAAATGAATTTTTCCCGTTAAAAAAGTGTTGTTTTTTAACTCCAGTTTTTTAATTTTTTATAATTGATTTTTTGTAATATTTTTATTCAAATTGATTTTTCCTTTTTTAGGGGTTTTATTCAAATTAATTAAATATTTTTATAATTTTCTGAGAATCTCGTGTATGACCCTTTCGACTGTTGTTGATGAAGGTACTCGTGCCACCAACTAGTAGACTATGTAGTAAGCAAGAGAGAATTTCGTTTACAGTTCAAGAATTTTCTTTATAATTAGTGCTTGATTCAAATATGAAAGTATTAGTTGTTATGGTATAACTCATTTGGGTATGGGTAGGGTAAAAAAAACTTATCGGGCATAATTTATACAAAATTCAAAGTGCAGCAACTCAATTTCAAAAATAAAACAATTCCTTTTTTTCTTCTTTTTTTGTGTTTAAACCGTTTGTCATTTAATTTATTAGATTGCATATATATCCAAAGAAAATGCATATACAGACAAAAGTTCGAATCAAATTACTTTATCTTGAGTCGTGCAATGAGAAAACTTTCTATATATATGGTTCTGAGCAGTATTGTTTATCTACATCCATTCTAATGTGACGTCTATTAAATTGGTGCAATTATTGTTTGATCCCTAAAAGAGGAAAAAGATCTTCAAGAAGTGAGCTTTTTATGATCAAGTGAAACATCAAACTTATCTAGATGTTCCTCGTACAATATTTTCTTGAAAACGTAAATAGTCCACACGAACTGTTGAAAATCTCCTAACGAGAGTGGAAAAGTTGAATGAACTTATGACTAGTCAAATGTAAGTCAACTAATGAAATTAGTAGCCAATGGGTGTAAAACATGCATATATAGTACATGCTGCTTTTCAATATTAACCCAATTATAAAGGATATTTTCGTATTTTTCATAAAAATTATTTTTAAAATCTCAAAATTAAATATAAAAATTCAAAAATAAATTTTAAAAATTTGGAAAGTATCTTCATAAAAAAATAATTATGAAAAATCTAGAAATTATAGATAAAATGAGAAAAAAATATTTTAAAATATTTGGAATTTGTCTTTTAAATTCTTTTTAGAGAAAAAATCAGATTTAAGAAAAATAACAATTAACATAAAATAATTACATATTTAAAAAATCAATTTTTAAATGTAATTCTAGATTGTTTATAACTATTTTACAGCTTGAAAAAATCCCAAGAAAATCCAAATTTTAAAAAAAAGTTTTCTAAAATTTTAAATATAATTCCTAGATTTTTAATCATTATCTTTTGGGTTTATAAAGATAATTCCCAATTTTTTAAATAATTTTTCAAATTTTTATTTCAAAAATATTTTTAATTAAATACTGAAATATCCAATCAATTTTTGATGTTTTGCAGGCCCGGATAAAATCCGCATACTACAGATTGCAATCGAAGAAAAAGAAGTTGAAGTACCTAAGTGTAAAACATGCATAGTGCATGATGCATTTTTTCCTTCTAATAAGCATCCTTGGATTGAGGGATTAAAGTGCATCAGCAATCCTGTGTATAAAAATCTAAAGTGTATTTACAAAGATCACCAAACACAACCTATACAATTAATCTATTTGATTCAAAAATTCGGCAGGCCTAACATCTATACACACAAAACCTTTAACCTGCTTATGCAAATCATTTACCCAGGACATTGAATACATTTAAGCATAAATCCTGATACCTTTTCAGCATGACACATTTATCCATCACATGCAATACCTTTAGGCATAAATAGTAATACATTTTAATCCATGATCCGGATTGCATGGATCATAGATCTGTGTAATTTGTGCATGAGAGACCTCCTCTAAACACAAAAGCTCATAATACGGCTCCAAAAATTTATTAAAAAAAGGAGAAGCCGAATTTGGGAGGTGACACAAAAATTATCTGCATCTAGAATAACAAAAAAAGGGAGAAGAAAATGATTGCAATCATGACATATATATGCATATATAATATAACTTTATTTACATCAAGAGTATTTAGGGACTTTGGATCATTTAAAACATTCCCCTGAAAATTTCGAAGAACGAGTCATACACTTCATATATTTAAAAATAAAAATAGAAATGTAAAACACATGTGAAGTATGTTCACACTCTCTCTAAAGGTGCACGAAAAGTGTAGGCTCCATGATAATGGAAATAGGGTGTTTAGGATGTGTAGTTAGTCCATACTCTTCCGCCATGCATACATCTTCAGGCTTCATTCCCTCAACCAATTTTAACTCAAACCCATGGACCAAATTAGCAAACGTTGTTCGAACAACCTTTAGTCCGAGCTTGTACCCAGGACACCTCCTCCTACCCGAACCAAATGGCAACATGGCAAAATTACTTCCCAACAAATCAATTTTTTTTATCCACAAACCTCTCCGGCAAGAATTTTTCAGGTGCATCCCAAAAGTTAGAGTCCCTCCCTATGCTCCATGTGTTGACGATGATCGTTGTCCCCTTTGATATGTTGTAGCTTGCAACTTTACAATCTTCAATTGCGTAATGAGGAGCTAATAATGTACTGAGTGGATGCAACCTGAATGTCTCCTCGATAATTGCATCTATGCAAGGCAGTTGAGAGAAATCATTCTCTTCTACCCATCTGTTTCTGCCAATTACCCTATCAAGCTCCTCTTTTGCCTTTTTCAATATTTGAGGTTGTCTAAGAATTTCATGTATGGCCCATTCGACTGTTGTGGATGAGGTATCCATCCCACCGACTAGTAGATTCTGTAGTAAATAAGAGAGAATTTCATTTGGAGTTCAAGATGAATTCTTATGCATATACTTCCACTTGCAAACATGGAGCAGTTATAATTTTTATTTTGTTTTACAGACTTGCAATTTTGTATGAAAAAGTATAAAGACTCAAAACTAAGCTACAACACATAAACATATACCCAAATCAAGGAAACCAAGCCACGGTATCCAATCCCCAATATTAAACACTCCACTTAAATAAAACCACTCATCCACCATTTCTCTCACTTCATCCATAGTTACCATTTCTCTCTCCTCTTTTGATGTAGTAAAGTATTTATGTCTCATCACCATTCTACTTATAATTGCCAGATTATAATGGGATAAGTGGTCTCTAAGCATCACGGGCTTTCCCGATATGGCCCGTAGATGGGACATGAGATGTCTTCATTCCTCAGCACGGCCTTTCTCGAAGAATTCGAGTCTGTTTGCACTAAATACCTCGGAGAGGTATATTTTACGGGCCTGCCACTAATATGGGCCGTAAGGGACCCAAACTAGGTATGAGTAATTGTAGCTGGTGTTTTTACTAGCTGCAAGTGCGGGCCTCGAGGCAAAGACTATATCATGTGTCCTTAGAAATTGTTTGGCAATCTCGGTTGATGATGCAACCACAACAGGAAATTTTCCGAATTTTAATTGCATTATTTCGCTGTATTTTTTGGATAAAATGTGGAGGGATTGATGAGGGAGGGAACCAAGAAGGTTCAAGTTGCCAATCACGGGCTATGGTTTTGGGCCTTGTGGGAGTTTTCTTTCGGGCTGGATTGTTTTTGAGATGATCAAAGCTAGTGCAGCGGCAGATAATAATAGTAACCAGAAATTCTCCATTAATGGTGAATGATATGAGGTTTATAATTGGTGAGAATAATTGTTTGAAGGATAAGGGTATTTATTAGTGAAAAAGTCAACATGAAATAAATAAGGGTACAAATTAAGGCGGCGTTATTCATTGTAAGAAAAAAACTACTTTTAGACTTCTAGCCTAAGAAAGTAGTTTGAGTATTTTTAACGGTAAATCTACTTGGCTAGAATCTATTTAGCTAGAAACACTAAAAATAATTTCAACTTCTCTTCTTTTATTAGTTCATCTCTGCAATTTGAAACTCAGAATTAGAAATCCATACTCTTATTATTATTATTTTATTGTTGAAAGCACATAATAATGGAGGATGCAAATCCATAAATTTTAGTAGAAATATTTCGGATAGCTTCGTCTTCCATCCGAAACTATCGAAAGAGGTTATTTGAATAATTCCTTGAACATTTGCTATGTCTCATCTCCATAATCTTCCAAAGTTTTTTTCTTATTTTTTTCCAAGAAGGTTGATGGAACTTGACTTCAGATTTTTTTTTTTATGAACCTTCATGGAAATGGGTTTATTTAAATGTACCCTTTTTCTATCCAGATAAATTCTAGCCAAATAGCAGCTTCCTATTTTTAAATACTCTCTCCGTCCCGACTTATTTTGCACACTTTTCGTTTTCGATCATCCCACTAGAAACTAATTCCCACAATCTTCACCCTCAAAATCTCAACCCTCAATCTCCACCTTTAAAAAAGTCAACGAAAAAGCAAAATCTATTTTTTTCTTAACATTCGTGCCGGGTCAACTGTGCAAAATAAGTCGAGACGGAGGGAGTACATGTTATTGTTTTAATGGTGAAACAAACTAACTTGTTTTGAGAAAAAGTTGAAAGCATGTCATCCCATGTTGTTTTCACCTTTAACGTGTAATTTTTATTTTTTTAAACAATACAACTTCTACTTTGTATAATGATCACTTATTATTGCAAACACTACCTACTTTTGTTTTAAAATAATTTTATCATAATCTCTAAATTTAATCAATTATTAAAGTAGATATGTTTGGTTTGAATATAAAATGGGATTAATTATCTTGCCATGTTGGTTGAGACAAACTATAGCAGGAAGGAGAACTTGATTTTTAACCGGATCATTTGTCAGACCTGGGCTTTGATGTAACACCCGAGAAAAAACATTAGCTACACTACAACAAAAATAGTTTTTTGAGACCACAAAAAGTGGTCTCAAATAATGAATATTTGCCATAACTTATGAGAAATTATCTCAAATAATGAGTATTTGTCACAATTTATGAGAATTTATCACAACTTTATTGTTGACTCAATAACTCGAACGCAAATAATATAATTGTGACCACAAAAGTGGTCTCAAATGTGTCTAAAATATTTTTTACAACAACTAGTTGTCTCTAAAAGTATTCTTAAAGTGGTCTCAAATAATTTATACAGAGATTTGTGACAACATGTGGTCACAAATAACTTATTATTAGTGATCACAATTGTGGTCTCAAAAAATATTGCACAAAAGACCTCTTTTATTATAGTGTTATATATATATTTTTGGACTAATTTTTCTTGAATAGTTTTACTAATATCAATTAATTTCGCGCTATTATTTTATAGTTAATAATTTGTAAAGAACTAGCCTAATTTATAGTTATATCACCACTTTATTAGTTGGACACAATTAATATTATCCATTATATTATAACTTATCTAAATACATCTATATACAAAAAATAGTCCACATATATATATATATATATATTAATATATATATGTATATAGGTACACGCAGGATAGATAGCCATCATTACCACCAATAGTAATCCTCATTAGTCATCAGATTATAGCTTGGGACAGTCAGCTATAGCAGACGTGTGCCATTATGGGGATGATTGGATTGAAATGTAGTGACATGTACCATGTTCGATGAAGCACATCTACAGACGGAACATCTAAAAAGGTATTTTAATTTAAGGGTATAATAGGTTAGGATGTGTATTGAAAATTGTAAAAGATGTATTGAAATTTGTAAAAGATATGTTGAAAATTGTAAAAGGTGATTTAGGTAATAGGGTGTGGATATAGAGAGATGGACCATTCGATGTAAAATGAAATACGTTGAGGATGACCAATGTCACATCCGGACAGGGATATCCCAATTCAATCATCCCCTAAGTGTGAGCAATTGGTGATGACTCAGATACAGATATATTTTCATATTTAAAATCATAGAATACCAATTGAAATAGAGGATCTTCTCTGGAAAGCGGATGGAGGTGGATTAATTAATTAGCTAAGGTTGGAAAGAATCATAGGCCTATTTATTTGATTAGATAAATCAAAAGGAATTTAGTTAATTAGTTTAGATAGTTTAGTTCGGCTGTTAATTTGGTAGTAGGATTGAGCTTGATGTAGTGGGTCTATCTTTATAGGTTTCTATTATTATAAATTAAGCTCTGTTTATTTAAATGATTAATTTAATGATTAAAGATGTGTTAACTTAGATTAAAAAATGAATATAAGTTTTAAGTTATTTCAATTGGAATATTAGAGATTCACTGAATATTCTTTTAGAAAAATCCTATAATTTTTCAAATCTTATTTATGAAAATATAAGGTACTAAGGCAATACTTTTCACTATTGTAGGTTTTGAAGAGACGAAGTCTAGAGAGCTTGCATTTCACGAACATTCAACATACTGAGGTGGGGATAGCTTCTACTCTCACTTTTGAGTTTAAATATTCGAATATTATGATTGCCTAAGTTAAAATGTATTGTGTGATTTACATGTATAGTGATATGTGCATAGTATGCTAAGACTTCACATGCAAGACCTGTTCTATATGGACGCTTTTTGTACCTCGTCCTCGGCCAGGAATAGGTCTACAAGTTGGGACGGCCCAATTGTGTTAGATTTACCCTGCCTTAGGCCAGATGTACACACCGCGCTATCATGACGGGTATGATCTGCGGACATACATCGCCCTATATTGAAGGGTATATTCTGTCATGGGTTTGGACAAACTTACCATATAGGTATAATACCTTCCCATGTTAGGTTTGTGTTGTCCTATGGCGAATGAGTTTCGCCCTATTGTTGAGTTCACCCAAATAGACGATGCCCACGTTGAGTTTACTCCGGGGGGTATCACTCACATTTGATACTATTGTTTAGATTCTATGTAATATATCTTGTTGTATGAACTCACATTCATGCCTTTGAGCTTATGCAATCTCGAAGTTCCTCATTAGGTGTATTTCAAATACTCACCCCAAATATAAACATTTCAGGTCAGGTAGTAAGTGAGAAAGGATGACTCTAGGTGTGCGGGCTACTAGGTTGACATTTTTGACTTGTAAATATAAATCTTGAGTCCCTTTTGTAAATCAAATAAGGGATTCACGGGAACTATTCGTCTGTGTACGAATAGTGGTCTATCTTTTACTTTATGATTTGCTTGTGATTGAAATGCCATTTTTGTTACAGTTGAAAACTTTTTAGACATATAGGTACTATACTTATGTAAGTTATGTTGTGTTATGGATAGGTTGCTGCCCAAACGTTCGTTGGCTTATTTTTTATTATTGTTAGGTTTGAAATTTTGTTGTCTCTGAGATTTTGTCATTTTTTTCATAAAATTTATAACGTTTCGAATTTATTCATATTTCAAGAAAAACGGAGCGTTATATTTAAAATAAAATACCAAACATAACATGACTTTGGATAATTAACATATTTCCAGCTTACCCTTTAAAAAGATGCATTATAGTATGAAAAATTATACATGTAATGATTGGTTATTAATAATGATTAAAAATATTGTTGGATTTTGTGAAGAGTATAGGGTTTAAATTGAGGAGATGTGTAATCTCTAATCAATATCCTAGAATAAAAATCATGTTAATTAGGTTGGTGAATAGGTACATTGTACATCAAGATCTGTGCAATTTGAGTCATGGACAATTTTTAATGAAAAAGTATCAGTGTTTATACTTAAAGTTATTACTTGTTCTGAGTAAAAGTACTTAAAATACATTGAGAAAATTTCACTTTTAGTCCCACAAGAACAGAGTGAAAACCTTTTTGTCCTTTTTTTTCCGTTTTTAGTCCAAAGTTTTTTTATCACTTTTAGTCCCAAAATTAAAAATTTGGGACTAAGGTGATGAAAATTAAAAATGTTTGGGATCAAAATTAAAATCTGGGACTAAAAGTGTTGAAACATAAAACATGGGACTAAAAAATGTTCCAACTCTATTTCTGTGGGACCAAAAACGAAAAAACGATAAATACGCGCTTATGCTGCGAATTTTCATTAGTTTTGGCATTTGGTTATGCTAGAATGTGTTGGGAGAGAACAAACACAAACAAACGATAAACGAGAAAATCGACAATGCAAAATACACCGAATTTAACGTGGTTCGCTAACAACTTGTTAGTTATGTCCACGGCCAAATGAGAGGAACCAAATTCAATATCAAAGAGTGTTACAATATGGGATTGAGACAAATTTGACCCTAGGTCAACTATCAAACTCATCATCCTAGCAGACGGAAACAAACTGAGTACTAATTAATGATACTCCACCAAAATGAATTCTCCACACTCTATTGACCAAACGAATCTAAACCCAAAAATAGAATCCCAAAAACAAACTGAATATTCTAGACCAAACAAGTACCAAGTACTCAACAAATATTAATTCTAGAATATCTTAGACAGACAACCTCTCTCTGTCTGTGTAAATTCCAAAGACAATAGAACTATTTATAAGCCCCCAAACCTAATCCTAAACACAAAACAGATCAAACTGGGCCTAAACGCGCGTTAGCCCATCTTCTGCGCTGCCTCAACTGACGTGACCACGTCCAACAAGCGACGCGACCGCGTTCAACAAATGAAACGACCGCGTCAACAACTTACGTGGCTGCGTCGCCTTATTCTGTCGCGTCACTTTCTAGCCACAATTTGACGCGACCGCATTGTCTTCTGGCACGGTCGCGTTGCTTCCAGCGCATGTTGATTATTTCAAAGTGTTATCCACCTTGGCACGAACGTCGAACCAAAACCAAACCGATTCAAGGTACAATCCCAACAATCTCCACCTTGGCTTAAATCCACAAACGACACGACTTCTCGAAGCTCAACCTCAATTCAAATCCACTCACAAACTTGACACATGGAGCATTCTGATTGGTCCACCGTGACTTGATGTTTATCCTCATCTTCATGGATAATTACTAAATTAATTTAATTTAATTTAGTAATATTTGCATCATCTTGACACGTGGCGTTCATTGGTCAATAAAATATATAACAAACCATCAATTAAATATAGGAATTATATTTAATTAATTCCTAATATTAAAATAATCAATATAAAATTGATTCTCAACATATATTTTATTACATGACGCATTTTAATTTGATACAAAATTTGCATATCAACAGGACTGACCTAACAAAATTTGGTGTATTTCAAGTGATAGGTCGGGCTGAGCATATCATTATTTAGCACGTCAAAATTCTGTATGACTCGACTTATGGCATTAGCCCAACTAGTCCAGCGAACTTGAATCAGGATAATTGAGCTGTCCAAATTACCACCTCTAATTAGTTTGTAGCATAGAACATTTGGGAGGGAGAGAGGGGTTTGGGGGGTTTGGAAGCCCAAATAGATAATTAACTTTATTATAACGTAGCCCAAGTCTTATGGGCTTACCGGCCCAAGTTTTATTCTAATGTTTTTAATTGGCTTTCGATAAGAGGTGTATAATTAGCTCTTTAGACAAAGTGCAGTCAAGCCCATTAAACATTTTTCCGAACTTAGATCGCAAATTACCGCGTAATAAAATCATTTATTCCAAAAAATGAACATTAATAGAGTTGAAATAGAAGACGGATATCATTTAAGTAATCTCATCTAGAATTATCGTGTGACGTATGTTTTAAAAGTAGTTCGTTTACTTTCGATTAGACTCCATCGCTTATTTTTTCTATTCAATACAATTTTCTCACTTAATCCCTCCTAGATCCTAAACCTTCGTGTAATTAGTGTCTAACGTATTTTGGAAGACCTAATAGTCAAAAAGTCTAAACTTTCCAAGTTTTTTTATTTATTTTAGTCGATTCATTTAATTTTATCAATTTATGCACAACCTTGCAAAATAATTGTTATTTTCGTCGATTTATAAAATCCACTAAAAATCGTCTGATGCGGTTGCCACATGGATTACATCTCATCACAAATTACAGTCTATCTCTCCCTTAATTAATTAGGGTTAATATATTTTGCCTAACTTCTACGTAGTGTTTAAAAATATTTTTATGTCTATAGCTCAATAAATAACTCAAGAAGGCCAACTAAATTGAATAAGAAAGTCAGTTTTTCTATTTTATTTGATTCTAGTTTTTATTTTATTTTTTGTTTTATTTTGAATATTTAATTTGAGAAAGATAAAAATTAAATTGTATAAGCCCCGGTCCATGTAGCAGCCACGTTAGATAAGTTTAACTAAATTTAAAAACTAATTTAAATACTACTCCCTCCGTCCCATCTTATATATCTTGCACAGGGAAAGTTGACACAAGTTGTTTTTTGAGATTTTATTGACTTTTCAAAGGTTGATTGAGGATGGAGATTTTGAGGGTGGAAATTATGTTATAACTTTCTTTTTTAAGGGGTGTGCAAGTTCGTGTGAAAAAGATGAAAATGAAAAGTGTGCAAGATAAGATGGGACGGAGGGAGCAATTATTTTAAAAGGTTGTGCATTATAGGACAAAATTACTAAATTAAAGAAATGCTTAAAAATATTTGGATTTTTTTAGCTATTAGGGTTTAGGATAACGGTAAAGCTGCCTAGTGTGCCCGGGCCGATTTTTTTCATTTTTTTATTTTTGTTTATATTTTTATAAATATATAAAAATTTATTAGTGAAAAATTATTTATGAAGATGATAATTTAATTTTTAACAATAAAACTCGATTACGGGTCAAAAAAAGATTAAAAAAAAAAAGACATCATTTTTTTAGATTGCTTCAAAATGATAGTTAACCTTTATTTTTCGTCTTGCGTTATTTATCAATTATATTTATAATTATAATTAGTAGATGATCGGAGAAAAGACAAATAAAAAAATCACACAAAATGAAAATTATACCCAAATATAATGTGTCCGCTTAGACATACCCTTAGGATTATGGGTGTGACTATCGATTTTCCACTATGTGAACTTTCTTATTAATGAAGTCATTGACTTGACTCGATCAACCATGATAATTCAAGAATCAAATCGATATTTCTTTTCAGCAATTAAAATAATAGTCAAGGTCAAAAAGTTTATGAAAACATATACAAAAAATGTTGGCTAAAGTTTTTATAATATTGAAAATTAATATTGCCTCAGCATCAGGTTGTCATCAGATTCGGGACCCGGGTATTGTGATGGCAAGGTAACTCCTAGCTATATAGAGTGGAGTGCGGTTTTATTTGAAGGGTAATTTTGATGCGATTGAGGTTTTTTCGAATTCTTTGCTTGATGTGTATGTAGTCACGAAACAATAGCTTAATGTCTCTTATGTTGGATTACTGGTGAGTGACATTCAGAAGTTGTTACAGTTCAATGGTGTTTTGAGTATAGATCATATGTCCCGCAGCGCCAATGTTGTTCATGGTCTTGCTCGTTTTTCTTTTTTCTTCAGCGGATCCGTGTGTTTGGATGAAATCTAATTTTCCTTCGTGGTTCAAGAGTCTTGTATAGACTATTACAATATTGAATAAGATTCTTTTAATAAAAAAAATACTACCTCTGCATCAAAAATATCTTTTATTCTAAAATAAGAGTTATATTTTTTAGAAATAAATGTTCCATTTTATTACTCCAAGGTGAAACTGCAAAATCTAATCACGCGAACAAGGTGCGTATAATTTAAATAATTAAAAAAAATAAATAAATAATAAGGTTAATTACAAAAAGAGTTACGGCATTTGATCTATATTTTTAATTGCAACATAACCTTTAAAATTAAATCTATCAATATTGGTCATTATCTATATTTTTTTCAATTACAATATGGAGTATATTTTTGACATCTGACTATATCTCCACCAACATTATGAGATAGACCTAAACAAGACATTCATTTATCATCCACCAATTTTACAATCTGTTACTTCTACTACCGTTAATTGGGAGCAAAAACTGTGGTATATTCACTACAGTTGTAGCACCGAATGGCATAATATGTTATGGATGTGAAAGATAATCATGTAACAACGTATCTAATGGCAGTGGTGATGATGCAATTAGATGTAGAAAAATAAGATCGATATTGTAAATTGAATATTTTTTATAGTCGAAAATTAATATTGATAAATTTTAAGGGTCATATTGTAAATGAAAATTGGACCAATTTTTTTTTTTTTTTTAATTAATCCTAAGTAAAATAAGAGTCATATATTGTGGAATGGGGAGAATAATCGTTATGTTCTTTGCAATTTCAATGTATTATTTATTATTCTGGAAATGTTATGATGTCATTACATAAATGTCAAGCATACTTACTCAGTAAGATACATTTTTAATAATAAATAAATGAAACAAAATAGAGTATATCATTAGGCAAGATATTCTTTTGTCATCATATAAAACATCATTGTGGTCTTGATTAGTTTTTGAACTGAGAATTAACCTCAAACACAACACATAATTACAATAGTGGTAACGGGTTTAGTGTTGTTAACGAATCGAGCCGAGTCGTAATTTAAATTGTTCGAATAAAGATTTGAAGTGAGCTTAGTCCAAATTAAGTCTGTTAACTTAGTGTTTATTAATATTTATGAATACAATTAGCCATTATTAATAAAAATTGTGGATGATCAAATCGTAATTACAAAGTAATGTTTCAGATTTAAGTTTACAATGGTCTAATGTTGACCCGTAGCAGGTTGCCAAAGTCAATAACTCGTCAAATACACATGGGTCGCGGGGCACAAATTACATGGGCGTAAAGAGCTCCGGAGACTAGATCACCAATAACATCTCTTAACCTAGTGGTTAACGACCTCACAAATAAAAACATGTGTCAGTCATTGGACCAACTTCAAACGAGCATCTTGAGCTGTGTGTGGTTGACAAGGGATATTGCTCTAGACATAATATTGTATGGATGACAAGCATCCAACATGCAAGTCAACACGATCTATGATTGGACGTTAGTACTAGATGACTTGTTAAGGAGTCATGATAGTGTCCCACTTAATAAATGAGTATAAAAATCTCTTTGTAAATTCAATTTTTACCTAATGCTACCACCGTAAACAAGATAGAATATCACGAATCCTAATGAGAAACTGACCTAAAAAAGTTAAGTCTGAAATTTATGTTTATTTTTCGTTTATATCTTATTGTGTCACATTACTATCTTTTTAGAACGACACAACAATAGTGATGCACTACCATTATATTATAATAGAATAGAAGATTCGGAATCTTGGATACTAAGAAGATTCCGACTTGTAAGCTTAAATTATTCAAAAACTAACAACGTGGTTATCGAAAATTGCGAGATTTCAAAATTTTAATGGTCGGGGAACTAAAATGATGAAAATTAAAATTTAACCGAATGAAGTACATCGTTTATTTTTAAATTATTGTAAACATTTTTAAAAAGGCCAATTTACATTTTCATATATATTATAATTGTTTTTATAATATTTATATATTAATATATATAAAAAATATTAAATAATTATTACAGAGAGTACAGTTCCTTTAAACATTTCAAACTTCTATCGCATCACCATATCACCACCTCCCCCAAACACTTCTCGGAACCATTGTCATTTCTTCCCCAATTTTCAAAAGTTCAAATTTCCAAATACGCTCAAACCCTAGAATCTCTACAATTCATATGTGATAATTAGGTACAACATACAAATTACTCGTTATTTCACTTGATCTCCTCCCATTCTATTGGATCTGCAGTTATCGGTGCTCGGATCCAGTGGTTTAGTGACATACACCGGTTAATTCTATCTCCGCAATCCGTTCTTTGGGGGAGGAGACTGATTTGAATCCATGGAGGCCATTGAGGAATTGTCGCAGCTCTCTGATTCGATGCGGCAGGCGTCGGCGCTGCTTGCTGATGAAGATGTGGATGAGACGACATCGTCTGCTTCCTCCAAGCGTGCCACCACTTTCCTCAATGTTGTTGCTCTTGGAAACACTGTGAGTACATCTCAGTCATAGCGGTGTTTCAAGTTTGTTGATTCGTTTTGTTTGTGGTGAATTTTGCGGATCTGAATATTGATTCAGTTTTTTGAAGTTGCAGCTTCTGTGATCTCTAAGTTGCTCCGTATGTTGGTAACTTGGTCTTTGATGAATTCTGTTTGTCATTTACTGGATTAGGAAACTAAGGCGGATCACGTAATTTTATTAATTAAATGGTCTGAAGAATGGAATATTATTTGTGATTTTGTTTTGTTATGCAGTAGTACTGCAAGTAAAGCACATCTCAAACATTGTGCATTGTGATTTACATTTGTAGCTGGCTGCAATTGAATTAAGTTTGAGCTCGATGAACTTTGATTGCAAGGCAAACATCTTGCATTTGTTTTTACTTTTTTAGCTGGCTGCAATCTGAGTTTGGCTGCAATAGGTGGTGGTAACACTAACCAGGTTCTCGTATGTTAATTGTTATTAGGCATAGTAGAGGCAATTTTAGTGGATAATGGAACGTTGAAATGTGGAAAATTGTTGTAAGGGGATACAGATTTTCTTTTTGATCTTTTATAATTATACCTAAAGAAATTGCTATAGCTAAGAGTCAACAGGTTGATCGTAGATAGGTTTTTCCCATAGTTTTCAGATAAGTCACTTCTTGTTTTTGCCTTTTAACTATTCCTGATTATGACCGTCTTAGCCTATAAGGGATGATGTATTGAAGGACCTGTATCTCCTGGAATGTAAAACCAAAGAAAATGGTGTAAGATTGCTTTTCAAATGATCATTACTTCATGGTTTTATATGTATCTGCTTGTAAAGCTGTACTATAACTAGGTATGGGGTATTGTGAATAATGCATGAGCTGTATCTGTATGCATTAGAAGAATCTGTCTTAGCAAGCATCTTCTGTAGATTCAGATATCCATTCTGAGTAAAATGTTTTATTCATTTCGATTTACAATTCTCTTTATTGTGAAGGAGTATGTTTACATTACCATTTTCTGTATCGTTTTAAGAAGAGTTTAATTATTTCATGTGGTGAATCCTTTTCTCAGGGTGCAGGTAAGTCAGCGGTGCTGAATAGTTTAATCGGGCATCCTGTGTTGGTAAGTATGCCATTTCATATATTATTTATACAAATACGATTTAACTTTTTTATGTGCTCAACCAATTTTGACAATCCCACCCTTTGATTTGCAGCCAACTGGTGAAGGTGGTGCAACGCGTGCTCCAATATGTGTTGATTTATCAAGGGATGGTTCCCTAAGCAGCAAATCAATTATTTTGCAGATTGATAGTAAATCTCAGTCAGTTAATGCAAGTGAGGCCTCTGACTGAACTTTAATCCAATAGCGAGAATATGGAATCAAATTAGACCTATTCCGTGTTTATCCCTTGGTCTTCCAATTACATGGATGCTGTTTCTTCTTCTCCTGTCATAGGTTCTCTTCGGCATTCATTACAAGAAAGATTGAGCAAAATATCCGGCAAGAGTCGCGATGAAATAAACTTGAAGCTCCGCACAAGTACAGGTCTGTGCGCTTTACAAGTTGATTTTATTTGCGTAATTGACTAATAGCTTCTAAGGTCTATTTATGCTTGTCTCTTTTTGAAAATTGAGATACTTGAAAATTTGTCTTTTTTTTTTTCCTCTCTCTCTCTAGGGGGGAGTGGGGAAGTTGGGTGGGTTGGACGTAGTGTAGGAAAGCTTATAATAAATTTGCAATGGGTATATATCAAGTCATCTTCATTGCTGCAAGGTGCAAGCAGTGTAACATTCCAAACTGTATTTGTATCCAAGAATGAGTTTTTGTTTTGATTAGATGGTTACCTAAAAAAAAGTGATGGTGCACTTAATAACTTAGATAGACAACATCACATTTTATATTATATTAAGCGTCCAAAACCATTCGCTGGCTTATTTTTTTCTCTTCTCCTCATGTTCGGGGAGCACCACATACTTAAATATATCATCTCAAAAGAACAACAAATTCCTTTATTTTTCAGTGCCTTTTGTTTTGTTTTGTCTTTTTTTGCTGGTTCTTTTTCCTTTTTATTTTGTAGTATTAGTCCTATAATGTCGGTATCATGTTTTGCAGCTCCACCATTGAAATTGATCGATTTGCCTGGAGTAGATAAGGGCCACCTTGATGATTCATTGGTGAGTGGTGTGTTCTGAAGTCTTTGCTGAAAAAGGAAATAAGAAAAAGAAAAGGAAAAGATATCAAACCAAGTTACTGTGCTTGCTGAAAATTGTGACTCTTGCTTATTGCTAGTTCTAACTGGTTAGTCATGCTTGATGAATCCATATTTGAGGCTGAATGCAACCAAACTGTGATGGAAGCTGTTACATTAATTTTTAATTAGTTGAATTGTGTAGACCACCTTGATATCACTAAATTTGTGATAATGATTGTTGTTTATACCTTAGGGCCGACAATATTGATTTTTCAGCTGTGTGAAAGACTTTCTCTTCGTTACAGAGTCAGTACGCGGAACGCAGTGATGCTATATTGCTGGTTGTAATACCAGCTGCCCAGGCTCCAGAAGTTGCCTCAGCAAAAGCTATTAGAATCGCGAAGGAGTTAGATGGAGAATGTGGGTTTGCTGTATCTGTTTTCTTGCTTTATGACTTTAATATTAAATAGAAAAAAGAAAAGAAGGATGGTGTTTTCTTGGTGATTCTGTATATGTCAAAATCTGAATAATGTATGGGAGTAATATATTTTAATTTCTGTTTGTTAGGTACAAGAACTGTTGGGGTGATTAGCAAGATAGATCAAGCATCAGCAGAGCCAAAGGTCCTTGCTGCTGTGCAGGCTCTTTTGTTAAATCAAGGACCTAGAAGTACATCTGACATCCCCTGGGTTGCTTTAATTGGTCAATCAGTTGCTATAGCATCTGCTCAATCAGGAAGTGTTGATAATTCGTTAGAAACTGCGTGGCGAGCAGAGAGTGAAAGTTTGAAATCAATACTGACAGGAGCCCCTCAAAGCAAGCTTGGAAGGTTAGCATTGGTGGAGACCCTTGCTCAACAAATCCGAAGTCGCATGAAAGTCAGGCTGCCAAATCTCCTCTCAGGGTATGTTCCCTTTTTTATTATCTTGTCTTCTAGTTCTCGTCTGACTCCTTCTCGAAAATAGCGATGTGCTCTCTTTATAAAAGTATCATTTGTGTAATCCTTTTCATTTTGACATAATTCCTATCTCTTCTGGTTTCAATGTCTTAGTCTTGCTCAAATGTGATGCTGTTTGCTTCCCCAACATTAAGACTTGGGCAGATCTTCCTTGTGCATTTTATGTTTCTCATGTTTTTGTCTTTCTAATGCTCAGTTTCATGTTTTGGCTTATTCTGTAAATCCAGGCTGCTGCATGATCAGTTGTTATGTTTGTTCTGTTGTTAAATACCTGTCACTTTACTCTATATTCTTTCGTATGAATCTGTGTTTAAAATCTTGATTAACTATTCTTTTGTTGGTTTTTCTAACTGCTGCAGGCTTCAGGGCAAGTCCCAGGTAGTGCAGGATGAACTTTACAGACTTGGTGAAACGATGGTTCAAAGTTCAGAGGGTACAAGAGCTTTAGCTTTGGAGCTTTGCCGTGAATTTGAGGACAAGTTTCTCCAGCATATCATGACAGGAGAGGTGATGCTCTTAATTTAAGTAGGGGATGATGAGCAATTATTTATTAGCTTCAGTTCTCATGATTTCGTCATGAACTCTTCATTTTGTAAATCTTCTGGTATATCTTTCTCTGTTGCCTCTCTTAGTATATCATTGTTGGAAGTAGTATTTCTCCCACATTGTCCAAGTACATCACAATTGCCATTGTACTGTGATGATATAGGTATGTGGTTCGGGTAGCTTCTCCTTTGGAGTTGGCATTTGCGGATAATCTCTACCGTGAAGCCATTTAACATTTACATGGCACTATCCATACCACACCAAATGAAATGTCATGTTTTCTGGCATACCTACACCCATTTATAAAAAAATTCCATGTTTTAAACTTTATTAAATACAAAGTAAGCAAAGCAGCCTGCAGCCCTGCTGTGAGGGCGAGTTGAAGAGAATTAAATTACGTTAAAAAGCAAAACTCATTTTACACTTTTAGACAAGTGTTTCAACAGTTTTCATTAAGATTGCTATTACCTTTGTCTGGGATAATCTCTCCGCAGGATGCATTCTTATGTATAGTTGTTTTGTGGATAGCTCTACATACTTTTTTGAGCTCTACATTATTGGAGTTACGTTAACATTCTGAAGTACCTTACTTGTCCAGGGTGGTGGATGGAAAGTGGTTGCCAGTTTTGAAGGCAATTTCCCAAACAGAATCAAGCAACTACCTTTAGATAGACATTTTGACATTAATAATGTTAAGAGGGTATGTGTTTTCTGTCAGTGTGACATCTCTGACTTCTGAGATCTTAATGCTTTTATCTGTGTTCGTATTGATATTTCCAACTCGATACCAGATTGTGCTCGAAGCAGATGGTTATCAACCTTATCTTATTTCTCCTGAGAAAGGGCTGAGGTCATTAATTAAAGGTGTTTTAGAGCTGGCTAAAGAACCTTCGCGCCTTTGTGTTGATGAGGTAAATAAGTGTTCACCCACTCGCATGTCCTTGCAACTCCTGCACTGGTTTCTAACTATGATTTCCATTTACAGGTGCACCGGGTACTTATTGATATTGTCTCATCTGCTGCAAATGCCACAGCAGGACTTGGAAGATATCCTCCTTTCAAGCGAGAGGTGAACATGGAAGTGGCTTTGATTTCAATCATTCAACACAATATGTGCATCTTTTCATGTCATTCAATCTGTGGCATATTCATCTGGTGAAATTTATGTAGGTTATAGCAATTGCCACAACTGCATTGGAAGGATTTAAGACTGATGCTAAAAACATGGTAGTTGCACTTGTTGACATGGAACGTGCATTTGTTCCGCCACAACATTTCATACGCTTGGTGCAAAGGCGGTATGTATCACAACTGGTATAGTTCCCAGTCTTCCCATATTTATTTATTTACAGTTCTTGTCTTGGATGATTTGCCCAGGATGGATAGGCAACGTCGTGAAGAAGAGTTGAAAGGTCGATCTTCCAAAAAGGCGTCTGACGCAGAGCAATCCATATTAAATCGGGTAAGCTTATTGTTAAGTTGTATTTATTTCTTTACGAATAAATTTTGTTAGTCTCTTGTAGAATGTATGCATAATTTTGTTCCTACTTCTGTCATTGAGATTGTTTTATTTCTCTGTTCGATGTTGTGTTTGCCTCTATAAGTCTTATTTTTTGTTGTCAGGCGACCAGTCCACTAACTGGGGGAAGCTTAAAACCGATGAAGGATAACAAATCCAACCCCCAAGATAAAGATAAAGAGAAAGATGCACAAGAAGGATCTTCACTGAAGACTATAGGACCTGACGGGGAAATAACAGCAGGTACATTTTTCTCTTGGTATAGGATCTAGTAGAAGAAATAGGGAGTTGTTGTGTCTCGATATTCTATTGCTTTGGTATTTGTTGAGAATGAAGTTGGTACTGAAGAATCACGAGACCATTTCAAGTTTGAATTCTTTTCTTTGCACCCACAAGGCCACAGCTATGATCTTTGGTTTCTCCTATTGATACTTTTCATTTGGCTGGTCCATTATTAATGTCTGTTGTGGATTGTTCTTGTTCTCCCTTTTGTTTTAAATTCCAGTCCTTGGTAGTTTATACTTATAAGCTGGAATGGGTACTTGAGCTATTTGGATTCCCTGGACATTTCTCTTGCAACTACAAAACTTATGTAAATATTGTCCATGGACATCCTTGCTAACAGCTGGAGCTTTGTAATTGAGCAAACGAGAAACTAAAACATTCTTTTTTATAATATCTGTGGGAGTTCTTCCCACCTTTAAGTTTTCTGTTTGAATGTTTTAACCTAAGATGTCTTCCATTTTCGTGCTCTGGTGCCTCTGGCTTTTTTTGGAAGCTTATGGTTGAATTAGTTGACCGTAAACTTGGATCAGAAATGTACTGATACGGACCTGGATAGATTGACTTAGAATAGTTGCTTATTCTACCTTTCTTTGAGTCTATATTTGGATATCGTGCCGACATTTAATCTTCTATCTTTTCTGCAGGTTTTCTGTTAAAGAAAAGCGCCAAAACTAATGGTTGGAGTCGAAGATGGTTTGTCTTAAATGAAAAAACAGGAAAAGTGCGTAGCTCAAACTTTTGACTTTATTGGACCTGGAGAATGTCTTAAATTTTTTATCTAAACGAACTGTGGTTGGCACTTCGTTTACTGGTTTGGAATATTCTTGTTTGCCATCTGGAAAATGTTCTGGCCCTGATTTATTCTGTACCTCTTTCGTGAATATGTTATTTCATTTCTCTGATCCTATGTTCAAACTATTATGAGTTGTACTCTCTATAATCTTTATAATTATAAATTTTGACCCCATATCCTTCTAACTCTTCTAATGTGTTATAATGTTTGATAGTCTAGATCTTGGGATATCCCTCATAATAGTGTATCGAAGAGTTAGCATGATGGCGATGATGTTAAACATGTTTATGAAGAATTTCTCACTGGTTGAAAAAAGAACTGAGCTCTTGTATACTATTTGTTGCCATTTCTTAATTCTTTGAGATTTATCTCCTCATCCTTCTTGGTGTTTTGTTTTGATGATATGTTATGATCTCTGCAGCTTGGATACACAAAGAAGCAAGAAGAGAAACACTTTCATGGTGTCATTACTTTGGAGGTAATGATTGGCTATGTATTATATGTTATATTGAACCTGCGTATTCGCCCTGAATATACTTATGTATATACAGTTATAGGTGGTGACATCACTACCAATATTATTGGACAGAAACATGTGATGCAAATTAGTAGGCTGTCTGTTCATTGCTATTGCGTTCTGTCTAAAGTAAAACAGAATTAGGTAAAAGACCGAATGTAGTCATGAAGTGAGGGGGAGGCAGGAAAAGTGACTATCGGGAAATATAGTTTTCATAGCGATCTGGAGAAGAAGCGTGGAAATTAAGCATATGTCACATAAACTACTCCCAAGCTAAACTAGCCTGATAAAATATAATATATGCCGAATAACCTTAAATATTAACACGGCATATATGAGACTATTCATGTGATGTATAAATCGTGCAAAATAAGCAGAGGAGCTCAAGTTGTTTCCTACACTTAATGCCAGTTCTATTCTATCCTGAGTGCAATGATATCGTGGAGATATAAGGCACTGAGTAGACCCACACAAAACATACTTTGTGGAAAACAACTAAATATGAAATTAGTCTAATCACAGACATTTCTTCGACAAAATTGTATGGCCATAGTCTGGGATCTTTGAATTAGATCATATTTTAAGTGGTACTTTGTTATCCAACCTTGCTATTGCTATTGCTATTGCACTTGAATCTTATCTCTTATTTGACACCTTTTAGTTGTTTACTGAGGACTTCAAATAATTTTGTAAGAAAGAGGAGCATATATTGACATGATTTCTTCGAAATTCTCCTTTGGTGTTGGAACCACATGATCCAACAAAAAGTGGATAATAATCCTCCAAATTACCTGCCCTCTTTTGCTTGACACGAATAAAGATCTCCCCATGTACTGAAGAAAGAAAGAGACTAAATTTTGCAGATGGAGATGTCTTGTGTTGGTTCCCAACCAACCATTGGACTAACATTGACCTCAGGAAACTCGTGCTTTTTGATCTCATTGCTACATGTTATACTATAATGCTTTGTTTATATCGTAAAGCCTAATAACATCTCTAGTTGAAAACTGTTAGAATTATTCGAAAATAGGTGTCAGAATTGCTTCGAACATTTATCAATTTTCGGTTTGTTGTCGCGACTCAGGAATGTAATCTGGAAGAATTGGAGGATGACGAAGCTCCTCCTCCAAAGAGTTCTAAAGATAAGAAAGCAAATGGTCCAGATGCGGCAAAAGCACCAAGTCTTGTTTTCAAGATAACAAGCAGGGTACCATATAAGACTGTTCTGAAAGGTAACTACAAATATCTGCTCCCCTTCATTGCTTGATTTTTTTTTTTTTTTTTCATTTTAATTTACTAACTTTTTTGCTACCTGCAGCCCACAGTGCCGTTGTTTTGAAGGCTGAAAGTGTACCAGACAAGACAGAATGGCTGAACAAATTAAGAAATATTATCAGTTCTAAAGGAGGCCAAGTGAAGGGTGAATCAGGTCCTCCAATGCGGCATAGCCATTCTGACGGTTCTCTTGTAATATGTTCTTTCAGCTTGTTCTTATTACTATGCATTTCAATTTACTTAATTTGCAAATAATTACGAAAAGTATGCTTAAGTTTTAGCCTAATCACTATATCCCAATGAAGTTTGTTTCTTGCATTTAGGCTAAAGTTAAGGGTAATTTTTGTAGTTCTCTCTCTAGTCACGTGGGTTAAAACTGTAACTTTTCTTTCGCATGTAAATAAGTACTTGCATACATGCATGTACTCACTTTTGGTAATTCCATTTAGGACACAATGGCGAGAAGACCTGTGGATCCAGAAGAAGAACTTCGATGGATGTCTCAGGAAGTGCGCGGTTATGTTGAGGCTGTTCTGAACAGTCTTGCAGCCAATGTCCCAAAGGTAAATATAATAGCCGACTTCTTTTCACCTTGTTAAGTTGAAGCCAGATTTTAATCTATGATGTACATGATTACAGGCAGTTGTTCTTTGCCAAGTTGAGAAGGCAAAAGAAGACATGCTCAATAAGCTATACAGTTCTGTCAGGTCAGTTTTATTCCACACACCTGATACGGTATTGCTATTTGCAGCTTGTGTTTCTTCACCATGACAAATTCATCTGAAAAGATCAAGAGAGTACTTATTGAAGCCCATTTTGTCATTTTATTTTTCAAAAAATTGCACCTTTTGAGGAGATTATTTGTAAGAAAAATACAGATATCAAGGGATATTTGGAGGGTGTTTGCAAATTCTTTTGGGGACTCAAAATCAACTTTATTTGCAAAGGAAGTAAACAAAAGTGATTTTGAAGTGTTTGTAAACACTTAATAAATAGATTATCAAAATCACTTAAAAGCTGATTCTAAGAAGTTGTTATCACCGAACTTCAAGCAGATTATAGGCCCATCACTTATATTCTCAAACACTACCTAATTCTAATTTTTCCGCAAAAATCAATTCAAATTACTTCTTCAAAAGCATAATCTTGCAAACACCCCCTTAAGAGTCTTTTTGTAGTAGGCAAATTCTGAAAGCTACTTTTTTAGTTTGTCCTTACATATAGGAGCTCCTTGTGAACAAGATGCTTATTCCAAATTTATTTATTTATTTCATTTTTATTATTCTAACATGATCCTATCTAATTTGGAATGATAGTGCACAAAGCATGGCAAGAATAGAAGAGCTGCTCCAAGAAGACCAGAATGTAAAGCGTAGGAGAGAGCGTATTCAGAAACAGTCCTCTCTTCTTTCCAAGCTTACTAGACAACTAAGTATTCATGATAATCGAGCAGCTGCAGCCAGTTACTCAAATGGTGGCGGAGCAGGTAATCATTTAAAAGAGAGAATATATCCACAGATAATATATTGGATATATAAGGCTTTAAACCAGTTTATTACGCTACACTTTCACCATTTTGGATCAAACAAGATTTATTTTCTATGCTAGAGTAACAACCTAGAGAGGCTATGCCCATCCTTTGAAATCATTAATTTTTTGGCAAGTATTATTAATAGTATATATGTCCAGTAGATTTGTTTACTTATTAATGTAATTAGCTCATGTAGGGTACTAAATAAATCATAGTTCCTATAATCCACATTTTTTAGTTCTATAGAGAGGAATTAAAAAGAAAATCGTAAATCTTGATTATTCTAGTTATAGGTATTGGAACAAACTACTCTCTCCGTCCCATAAATAGAGTCCTGTTTGAAAATGCACAACTTTTTATTTCTAGTGAATTTGATGAAGGTACACCTCCAAACACCATTGATTCACAATCACACGACTTGTTTTAATTAATTTTTCATTTGAACTAGTAAAACGAGACATTGATTTTGAAACAAGACTTATTTTGGGACAAGAAATTGTTTAATACAGGACTCTTTTTATGGGACGGAAGGAGTATTTCATTTCGATGAGATCTTATCAACACACCGAGATAATTGATTAGCTGGCTGCAGAACATATATGAATTCATTTGCTTCTATTTATCTGAAAATCAGTTGAACTTAGAAACGAAACCTCGTGCATTTGAATGATTTTTCCTCCTATTTCTGATAATTTAAGATGACAATAGAAGCTTTGCTCCTTAATTGTAACATGTTCTGGTGTTGTTACTTAAACATTTTGGTGGATGTAAAATATGTGGTGCTTTTCACTCGTGATACTAATTTCTTATTATATTGAGCAGAAAGCAGCCCGACTGCTGCTGGCCCGTCATCAGGCGACGACTGGAGATCTGCATTCGATGCTGCTGCCAACAGCCCAACCAACTCATACGATTCTCGCTCCAACGGTCACAACCGTCGCAATAGCGACCCTTCCCAAAACGGTGACATAAGCTTGTCAAATTCGGGCAGCAGGCGCACGCCTAACCGTTTGCCGCCTGCGCCACCCTCATCTGGCTCTGGTTACAGATTCTAGAATAGATGATAATTTTGGCAATTGATTCTTGCAATTTTTGTGGTGGTTGTTCGGTTTCTTGAGCTCTGTTCGAGCTCGAAAATCTTGTTATAGTAGCTCCGGAGGATCTATATATACATCGTTGTATATAAATATCATTTTGTCGACATTCTGGCAATTGTATTTCACTCTCATTTTTCACTTTTGACCTTTGAGGCTTGTATATTAACAGATGTACTGTTATTGTTATTTTTGTTGACAGTGGTGAGTTCTCATAGAACATTCGTTTGCAATCTTGTAGGTATAGTTTTTCTATGTTTTTTTTTACATTCACTTTCATGTAGTTACTTTTCTAAAAGGCCTGTTTACCTTCGATTAGGTTCTGGCTAGGCGCTAAATTATCATCATCTGTTTAAGTCTTTTGCTCGACTCCTCTACTTTATCCTGCTAGGTCCCGTTTAAGTTGTAATTAGGCACTAGACCCTTAGTCTGCCGCCAAACGCTATATTGAATGCAATGATGCAATTTGGTTGTGATACTGAGTTTTCAATTTTTATTGAATCGTAAAACAAGAGTGATTTTTTATACTTGTTTATTATTTTCAAATGGAGGGAGAATTTATTATTGACAATTTACTGCTGGCTTTTTAACTCCTCTGTTTGGTTCCAGTTGTATTGATATTTGCCAATTATTTGGTTCTCCTAATTATGCAGCATTTCTTACACTAATTGGACAATTGGATTACACAAAATTACAACAAACGTATTATTGACGTTATATTTTTGTGTGTAATTCAATAGTACAAGTATTGTAGAAGATGTACTATTCAGAGTAGAACTTGTAAGTTTTCTAAGGTCTAGTTAATAATGACTTGCAGTTACCATGCGATTCATGCCTTGCCAGGGGCGGATACAGGATGGATGGTTAGGGGATGCAGAAAAAAAAATTATCGACCAACATTAATATACACGTGATAATAAATATTCAATATTTTAAATTTATTATTTAAATAGAATATCAACAATATTTATTATTAAATATATTGAAATGTGTCATTAGGTACCTATATATTAAAATTTAGAGTAATTTTATTGCATAATATCAAATTTAACTAAACTTATTCGGGTGTTTGATAATTTAAGGAGGGCCAAAACACACATTTTCCAAAATAAACACACAATATAACATATTATAATATTATAATATTTTCCAAAGGGTGGACCGCCCCTGTGCCCTGCTCTATAAGTGCGAAACCTCAACTTTTAACTTGTAAAAAAAATCGACGTACTCTGAATAATCCTTACTTATGTGCTAGGATTCTCTTAGTCGTCTATATTAGTTTTCCGTTTCCTTCCTCCTAACCACACTTATAGACCAATTTACCATGTTTGGGTTTCGATTAGCTACAAATTTTAGTCTACCACCTAACTAGCGGATAACTTTTTCTACAATCTTGATCTTAAGTGGTGTTTCAGTTTCGTATTATATTTTATTATGTGTTTTACACCGTGGGCCTTGTGCTATTTATCGATGTTTCTTTTTTATGACTCCTTTTGCCAAATGTACTTTAACTTCATAACTCACCAACTAAAACTTAATAGATGTCTCATTTTAATTGGTTTTTAGTACATCAACATTCATACATTTTCCCTTGCTAGGGAGACCGACCAGTCTGTGATACTCTATGGGTTTATTCATTAAAAAAGAAAAAAAGTTGTCAATGGTTATCAGCCAACATTATAATATGAAGTAATGTGGAAAGTCACCTAATACTCTAAATTATGACATGCTACAATACAACTACATTTTAAAACTACTCCCTCCGTCCCACTATAAGTTTCCTACTTTGATCGAACACGGAAATTAAAAAAAAAAAAAAACACAAATTTTATTGAATCTTTGACTTTTTTAAAGGTCTAGATTAAGGGTGGAGATTTTGAGAAAAAATTGTCATTTATGGGCTGAAAAGTTAAGTTGGGACAAACCGAAAAGAAAAGTAGGAAAGTTAGAGCGGGACGGAGGTAGTATTTGGTCACGTTCTCTGAACAAATATAATCATGTTCGATTACACAAGCGAAACATATTTTTCGACGTTCGATTGGTGTATTCAAGCACCTCATTTTTACGTTTTAGAGGTGTTCCGCCTAGGGTTGGGTTAGGATCGGGATTTTCTAGGTTTTGGGTCAGGTATGCTATAAAAAAATCAATTTGTGGCCGCGGACGCTCCCGCAGGCATTCAAGCCAGCGGGTTGAGTTAGGTTTTTCTCAAAACTACTTTTTTAGGATTGCATATGTTTTTGTTTAAGGTTCTTAAAAGATCTGAAAAACTATGGTGAATTTTGTTAAAATATGGTACTTGAAAAAAACTCAGTCTAACCCGACTTAAATTTGGGAGACGCGGGTATGATTCAAGTATAATCCATAATCCAATGGACTAGAAGATACCTGACCCAATCGCCTTCCCACCCCTAATTCTGTATATACGTATCAAACACTGAAAAAAATAACTCTTTTATAAAGGTATATTTAGAAAAATCGAGATATTAATAGCTCCCGGTACAAATATCGAGCGTAAGGAGACCTCTCATATTACTTGTTTGATTGGGTATAACAACCTTAGTTTCACCTACTATCACCTACTTTTCCCTTTTGTAAACTAAACAATTTTTTTAACCAACTAAATAATAATAATTGATCACCAAACATAAGGGATACTATCTGTCTTGCAAGAGTGGAATCATCATTAGTTTCTTTGTCCCCATCAACACTCATCTCTTTGCTTCATTTCTAAGAGAGAGAAAAATATATAGAGAAAGAGAGAGAGATCTCAATATATTTGTCACTATTTTCTTGCATTTTGTCAAAAATCCACACAATTTCTTCAACTTTTGCCTAAAAATGAGAGGAAAGTCTCAAAATCCCTTCAATCTAAAAACAATTCTAATATGCTTCTTCACCCTTTTCATTCTCTTCATAATTCTAAGATCAAGTTTCTCATCATCCAAACAAAACCCGTCCCTAACCCGCCCTGTAAACTCAACCCATTATTCTTCCAACTGTCCTTCTTCCCTCCCGACATGCACCAAAATCCCACCTTCCTTAGCACACGCGTTAGTCCACTACGTGACACTAAACGTCACGCCCCAGCAAACGCTCAACGAGATCTCCGTATCTCTAAAAGTCCTCGAAAGAAAATCCCCGTGCAACTTCCTTGTGTTCGGCCTCGGCCGCGACAGCCTCATGTGGACTTCCCTCAACCACGGGGGCAGAACCGTCTTTTTAGAAGAAGACAAGTCCTGGATTAATCTAATCCAGAGCGAAATCCCTTCATTAGAATCCTACCACGTATTCTACGACACGAAGGTGAGACAAGCCGACGAGCTTCTAGAAATCGCGACACGCGATGAATGTAAGAAAGTGAGCGACCCGAGGGTGTCCGAATGTCAGCTCGCGCTAAAGGGCTTCCCGGCTGAAGTCTACGACATCGAATGGGATGTGATCATGGTGGATGCGCCAACAGGGTACTTTGACAATGCGCCGGGGAGGATGAGCGCGATATATACGGCAGGATTAATGGCGCGAAACAGGGAACACGGCGCGACCGATGTTTTCGTGCATGATGTGGATAGGGTGGTGGAAGATAAATTTTCTAAAGCATTGTTGTGTGAAGGGTATTTGGTGGAACAAGAAGGGAGGATTAGGCATTTTGATATACCAAGTCATAGAGCTCGTTTAGGTAGATCTTTTTGTCCTTAGCTCTGTTGCAAAAATGCCAGTCGATACGCTGCTTAAGTCCCGACCAGGTGCTAGGCCGTACGATTTTTTTTACAACATTGGACTACTTAGATATGCAACATTGATTTATCAAAATAAGATTTTTGCTCTCCCTTTTAAACTGGTATAGATTGTTTTTGCCAGGTGAAAGGGAACTCATAATGTTTTAATTTTTTATTTTTTATTTTCTATGTTTATTGTTATAAATTTTGTTCTTTATTATTAATGTATACATTTGTATCTTTTTGACAATAAGATGATTACACATTTGCAATCTCTGCATATGCAGAAAAGAAATTGTTGGTGTTAGGAATTGAACCGTGATCGGGAATAAAATTGCTCAGAAAATCTTGAGTTCGTGTCGCTCGATCTTTTTTACAGTGTAGTAAATAGGCCAAATCAGTGGTTCACATCACATAGATGAACCCCGAACCCAAACTTGATAACACCCCTTAATCTTACTCTCGACCCACTTGAACAAAACTCACATGAGAGAGACAGGGATGAAGAAGAAGAAAAGGGACCGCATGAGAAGAATGGATTGCCGTTCTCATAAAGAGAACCCATTCTTAGGGAGAACAAAGAATAGAAAAAGAAAGAATAAGCTTGTCTCGAGAATACGAGAGACGTAATAAGAGTCAAGGAAGATGGACCGATGCATAAGAAAGGGAGAAGGGGCCGCCATGAGCTTGGGTTGTAAATGGGGTCGGGTTAGGCAGAAAAAAAGGGGCAGTCCACAATTGGCCTAAACCCAACAGTTGGAAACTCCGTGCTCACACAAAATTACTATGAGTAAATGACTTTTTTTAATCCATTAAGTTATACTACTGTTTCTTATTTAAGGACATTATTTTTGATAATTTTAATTTTGGTCCTTAACTTTTGAAATTCGACAAGTTGACATTTAACTTTCAAAAGTTAAAATATTGGTTTAGTCACCGTGCCAGGTAATGTCTATTTGTATAATTTAAATTTTGAAAGTTAAATGACCAATTTATCGGAATTCACAAGTTAAATGATCAAAATTGAGATAACAAAAAGATAATGTCCTTAAATATAAAATGGTAAAATTAAATAGACTAAAAAAACTATTTAATGAATTACTTATGTAAATGGTTTTCTGTGGGAGGGAAAAATGCAAATTTAGTCTCATATTTAAGTATTATAAGTTGAAATAATAAGAAAATAGCACGTTTGTGTCACGTGAGTTATTAAATTGGAAATATTCATCAATTTTATCCTACGCGGTGTGATCTCGGGCAAAGCAATCAACTAGTGACTAATATTAAAATGTTCACTTCATCTCGTTGGTGCGTAATTTAATCCTAGTACTAGTTGATCGTTTGAGACACACCATGTGAAATGAAATGCACAAATATCTCAATTTAACTCACGTAACACGTATATATCATTTCCAGCAATTTTACAATCTCAATCAAAATGAGACTGAAATTGCACAATATTTTTAATTGGGGGGACTTAACTTGCAAAATCTTAATCAGTTAGGACTAAATTTGCAAGGTCCCAAAGTTATGAAACAAAACATGTAATTTTGAAATCTCAGGGGAGTTCTTATAATTTTCAAAAGCTAGAGGATGAATATGCAAAATCTAGAAGGAAAATGAAAAACGATGTATACGGCGTCGTATTGTAAGTCCACAGTTATAGTTCTATCCATATTCCAAAAGCTATCTTCCTCTTCCAATTCTCCAATCATCTCCGAAACAGAGAAGCTTAATTCAATCCATTAATGGCGAAATCGAAGAAAGAGCTGCTGGCGTCAGCACCGTGGAGGGCTAGCTCACAGGATGACGACGAGAAATTCAAAGACGCGAGGTTGAAAGTGACGTCACAGCCGGGTACAACTTCCAAAATGCACGTTCCTGGCAAGAAGAAGTACAGCTCCGGAAACGACGCCGTTGGAGAGGACTCTCTCACTGAAATTGACCCTGAGTTGCGCTACAGTTTCCAGCGCAATTACCAGGTGAAATTTAATTTCTCAGTGTATGTGTGTGTAATTTTAGGTTTGAGATAAATATGTTAGAGAGCTTCTGAATTCTGATTATGCAAACTGTGATTTTGGTGGTTCATTTTGGTTGTCTGGTGTTCTTACGAGAGAAAAAAGAATGGTACAATCTCTGAAGCGTGGGGTACAGCTAGGTGCTGCTTATAGGCTTTTAGCTATCTTGCAATGACAAACACTTAAATAAGACCGTCTACCAATCCCTTTTCGTAAATGAGAGTTACTTCTATTATAAAAAATATTACTTTAAGGAAAATGTTAGGAGAGTGTTTGCGATTGGTTTCGTTTTAGAATAATTGATTAGATTTAGGATCGTGGGAAAAATGTTTTTGAGTAAAAGATGATAGTGTTGCAATAATTAATTATTTATACAAAGTGGAGAAGTTATATTGTTTGGTGAAAAAAAGTTATAAAAGTGATTTTAAGTAAAAGTTACTATCTCCGTCCCAGCTAATCTTGCACATTTTTGGTTTTCGTCCGCCCTAGCTAATCTTGCACACTCCTTAAAAAGGAAAGTTATAACACAATTTCCACCCTCAAAATCTCCATCCTCAATCCACCTTTGAAAAGCCAACAAACACTTAAAAAATATTTTTTCTTAATACTTGTGTTAACGTCCTATGTGCAAGATTAGCCGGGACGGAGGTAATATATAGTAAGTAGAAGGAGAAAAACATGTAATAATATGCTTCGAGCTTCTACTTAAAATAAGTTATTAAGTGTTACTGTTAAAGCAATAGAGGTATTTAAAAAGACTCAAATTTTCTTAACCTAAAGCTAAAAGTACTTATATTCAGCGAAGACAAACACTGCCTTAATGTTAAAATTGTTACTTTGAGTAATGAAATTTATACAAATATCTGTCTTTTATGTATAAAGTAACACTTTTTACAATAAAAATGACTATCTTTTTACGGAAGACAGTCTCACACTAGTGTTACTCGTCTATGATTTGCTCGAATGATATGAAACTGTCTCTTTCTTTTATTGATCTAGGAAAAAAGTTTGTATCCAAGTAATTGGACATGAGATGTTTCATATAAGGTATATTGTGCCCTTTCTTGATGGATTTTATCTTTTATATTGCATCTTTTGAGGTATTTTTGTGCTCTTCTTTGATCCAAAACTAGCATTTTGTATATTCGCGTTTCAGAATCGCAAGCATGTTGATCCAAAGCTAGCATTTTTGGATCAACGGGCTTACGATTCTGAAACTTGGATATTCCTTGGGAGCAACTGCATATATGATCAAATCACAGATCTTGAAATATGGTTTTTATTTCTCTCTTATGTTGCCTTATGTTATTGTTGACGGCATGTACCACCCAATTTTCGACGTTCTTTCACATTCCAGCAGTGTTTTTGTCCATCCCAGGTGGGAGGAAGTTAGTTCGCTTCTCTTCTTGCAAGAAAGTTGTGTTTCGTTGTAACTATCAGACGTGGTGAACAACCATGATCTTCCCTCACCTAATAACTTTCCAAGAACAAAGATAAAAAATACCTGGATTTATTTTATGTGAAAATGTTAAATATGAACCACTGCACATCGTTTTTCCCTTTGTTATGGAATCTTGCTAAATTGATAGGCAAAAGCATTTAGCTTTGTACAATTTGATTGGAAGGGCTCCTGTTAGAATTATGAAGTAGAGAAAGGTTACTTCGAATGAAACCCGAACATTATAAATGCTCCGTAGTACAATTTTGTGTCAGCAAGGCAGCTTATAGTTGAAGTTATCATGATCGTAATGTGGGAAGGTCTTCCCTACCCCTGCAGACATTGTCTGCGTTCCACTGTATACAATACATGAGCAAAAATGATAGAAAAATTGTTTTTTTGCACTTGTGTCGTAAATCCAATGGAATGCAGGCAATGCCAGTAGAGATAAGGAAGAATTCCTTGCCGTATGTCTTGTTGCTGAAATTAGTCGTCGTTGTGAGTCATTAAAATTGGTGATTAGTATGTTGACGGTTCCATGCTGAGATACTGTTGTACCCTGATATGATTATTAGCCTTGACTAGAAATTTATGAAGAATCGAAGAAACCAATGTGTTTCTCTTACAGTTGTGAATATGGTCTATATCCTATTCATCGATGTGCGTAAAATACTCGTGATAAAACCAGTGATTTAGCTCTCCCGTGTTTCTGCAGTTCCTTCAACGTGTTTTCAGCATTGATACAGTTGTCAAACCCCTTCCTCCTGCAATGGCGTACAATGTTTCGCGCAATTTGACCTTCTTCACGAGGATCTTCACGCAGTTCTTCGGTAAGTTTGAGTTATGTTTTTTGTAACCTCTTTTAAGGTGATAGACAAGCAAAGCCTGAATGTCTTTTCTATTGCATCATTCGGGCCGGTCTGTTATCTTCTTTCGTTATGATGTATCTGCTTTTTGTAGTGCTATCAAAATTGGCCCGACTCAAAAGGCAGTTCAGCCTGCCTGACATTTTAGATGGGTTGGGTCATAGGAATCTAGACCTGTAATGAGAAGTGGCAAAATCTGCCCGATTCGATATTTTAGATGGGTTGAGCCACAAAAATCTTGGCCCGAAATAATATTTGGCCTGACGGGCCACGGACGGCCCGATAATCTTAGTCTGGACCGTGCTAACTAATTTTAGGCACGACTATATTTTGGCCCATCCCTGCCCGAAATATATCGTTAGCCCGATCAGGTCGGGCTGCCCGAATTGCCACCTCCACCTGTAATACTATCGGGCCCAACATGCCCAGCTAGATGGCTAAAATCCTGATGGGCTATGGGGAGATCCGATAATCTTAATATATTTTAGGGAGATGACTGAGTTGTGCTCAATAATGTTTGGCCTGATGAAATTTTGGGGTCAGCGTGACCCCCACCGACCGAATTGCCACATTTAGCATTTTGTATACCATAATCTTCATTCATTTCACTTGGAGGTTGCAATTCGTGCTGTCCAGTCTGGTCCGAGTGAATCACGACAATGCCATGTGTCGGTCTAACTGGGCCAAAATTCTGTTGAGTTGAAAATTTGAGAGCTCAGTCCGTCGGGTCATTGGTTGATCCGGTTGGGCCTGCTTGATAATACTTCTGGCCAAGATTCCTGTAGCATGGTCTGCCAAAATTCTAGTCCGGCCAGGCCGTTTCTACCGCCCCGAACCACACCAAAAATGAAAAAAGGAATTGTAAACGAGAACCATTAAACTTGAAAGAATCCTCGACATTCTTAATCACTTAAATATGTTTTTCTTCTCAACTGTATGAATGTTTATTGTTGCTTGGACAGATCCCGAAGGCATAGCAGATGCACAGAAATCACTTGGATTGGGCCAGGAAGAGAAAGTTCGTAAAGTTCGATAAATTTTGAGTTCCATATTATTAAATTTTTGAATGAGGACTTTGTAGATCTTGTGACTATAAATTGCCAAAACTTTTGCAATGTGGCCACATTGATTGATTATGGTGTAGATCCAGTTCCAAAACCGATGTCGTTTTGTTGGTAGATTTTTGCGTTTTATATCAGAATATGGTCTACATGGTGGCTCATTTTGGTGGGGATGGGCTTGGATCGGGTTTTACTGATGTCGGGTCAGCCCCAACATGATATTGTCTAATCCAATAATCTGGCGTTGTGTTGATGTCCGTCATTCTGTCGTGTCACAATTTGTCACCTCTAACGAACACAATGAGAATCATTGCTACAGCTTCTGCTCGTAATTATACATAAATATCATCAAGTTTAAACACTACAATGGACCACTGTACAGTTATCGCCTCGTACTAGCTAAATCTTTCGCAACATTTAGCACGAGTCGACAAAAATAACCAATAGAAACAATTACTATTAACATGACAACACGAACTCGATTAGAGAAACTTGAGAGAAACCAATTCATCCTATTGAGGTGAACCTCCACGCCAGTATCCCCAGTGGCTCATTCCACATTCCGCGAGGAACTTCTGATAATCAACTTCGACATTATTATAATCACGTGATATATCTTCAAACTCCGACTGGTCCTGCTCCTCCGACAATGCCTGTGAATTACGATGGCCACATACACGTGTGCCATCTAGTCAGTGAATCGGCAGTATACGAGTACATCTACTGCGGACAGAAATTGCGATATTTGTATGTATGTAGTTTGTACTTACATCAGAGTGTTGTGGTTCAGATTCGTTTTCTAATGAGTCTGGATCCCTCAACTCACTGAGTGCAGTTTTCCATCTACCACCATGAGACTTAACACGACGCGATTCCGGTTTGTTCTTGTCTGCGCGTCTCAAGTTTCGTGTAACTATATTCTGGAAAGCGCGCATTATGCATCCGATGCAAAAAACAATCAAAGGGACCACAAGTAGAAACGAAGCACCAGTCTTCACCTGACGATAACATTAACAAGTTACCCTTTTCAGACAAAGATTCAATGATTAATGAAACTACAGAGCTAGCTAGCTAGAGAAAGAGCGTGCTTACGAGTGGTAGTCGATGCGATGATTGGACGGTGAAGATCTGCTTCCATTGTCGCCTAAGAAATCTTAAATTTGGAGATGCTTTACATTCCTGCAGCTTATTTACCTCAGATTGGCACTGATAATACAGAAAGAAAATCAATGTTGCAAAAATTGCTAGGCGTTAGTCGGCCAACACATAGTTAGGCAAAGGGAATCAGGAAATAAACATAGATGATCAGTGGGAGTCTAACGCCTAGACGGGGACCACTCGAAATCTAGTCGAGGACTTTTGTAACAGAGAAGAGAACTAAATGAAACTAGATTTTAACCACAAGAATATTTGATAATCAGAGATACATCAGACATTTGATTCCACTTCATCTGCCTTTTTATAAGACAACATACAACAACACCATTCCCAGTACTAAAAATAGTTAATCAAGCATGTAAAAATACGCAAACACTTAAATAAGACTGTTTTATGGATCCATTTCTGTGATACGAGAGTTACTTTTATCATGAAAAATATCACCTGTAATGTAAAAAGTATTACCTTGAGCGTTAACCTCTATACATCAACAGTTTTTTGTGCTAAAAATACCAACTTTAACGTCAACAGATACAAGTAACTCCTATTTTACGAAAAACGTTCATACACAGGTGGCTTACCAGTTGAGCATCTCCAGAATTAGCAGAAGGGATATTAAGATGTTGCCCCTCCAAAACATCAGTAATCTCCTTATTAGCAGCAGCAATTTCATGAATTGAAAGCCCATACAATTTTGCAATTAAACTCAGAGTTTCACCTCTGCCATTAAATAAAAATAAAAAATCATTAAATCCCCAAGTAAATACTGGCATACTCCAAGAAAAATGAGAAAGAAAAAAAAAACACTACTTTATACTCGATTCGAGATCGTTCACTGAAAGCTCGTTTAGACTTAGTTCAATAATGATATCAGACATGCTTGAACTTGATTTTATGTTTGTTAAAATCAAAACCTCGACTCTGAGTACGATAAGCAAAATTTGTTGAGACAAGTGTAAAATTACTTAAGCTCAACTCGATTAGAGCTTATTCAAGCTCGAATAGAGTAATAATCAGATCATTTCAATCATAATATTGGTAGCTCGGTAGAGATCCAAACAAATGAGAACATTAGTACGTTCGGTTCAACTCGATTAATTTACGGCCTTAATTACAGCTCCCATTGTCAATATTAAACACTCACACACAAATCGATCTATTAAATACTCAATTTGAGATCGTTCCCAAGAGCTCGTGTGGACTTCGTTTCGACAAACTTGAACCTACATCTACATTTGGTAAAATAAAAAATATCAACTCGAGCATGAGCTGGATTAATAAAATTTGTTAATAAGTGAAACTAGTCGAGTTCGACTCATGTTTGGATCGATCAGAGCTTCGTTCAAGCTCGACTCAACAAATACCGGCACATGTTCAAACATAATATTGAAAGTCCGTTAGGGTTTCAAACAAACTTGAATATAACTACGTTCGACTCAACTCGACTGATTTACATCTCCCGTATTAAACACCAAAAAATCGCGAAAATGTAACTTACTCTTTGACCACATGAACCAATATTTTCTTACTCACGCTTTGCCCCTTCCAGGAAATTCTTCGAATATCAATCTTCCATTTCTGTATCAAAAAACCCCAAAAGTAGCTTAAATTTTCAATAACATCCATAATCCTCCCACAATGACCACTGAATTTCGAAGAAAATCACATATTTCACAATACCTTTCTCCGAAAATGAGAAATGAATAAATAAATGAAGAGGGGGAGAGAGAAAAATTGTACCTGAGCAAGTAGAGAAGAATGCTTCAGAAAAAACGAAGAGGAATTGAAAATGGCGGTCGGAAGAGAAGATTGGGTGAGCTTCAATTCCATTGACCATTATTTTATTTTTGTTTTTCTCTTTCATCATAAATTCATGATTGCAAAATACTTCCTCCGTCCCGTTCAGTTTTGCACGTATGGACGAGTATGTATATTAATTTTTTTTTTTTTTTTGCTTTTTCATTAATTTTTTCAAAAATAAAGATTGAGGACGATAATTTTGAAAATAAAAATGGTAAGAATTTTTCTTTTCTAAAAATATGTAAAACTGAATGGAAGGAATCGAAACACAAAGTGTGCAAAATCGAACCGGAGAGAGGGAGTCACTTCTTTAAAGTGTATTAATAAATAGAACTATCAACTGAAAGTGACCCAATTGTTGGGCCTTAATTTCTGTAGGCCCGTTTTGGAAGCCCATTATTATATATTATTGACAAAAGAAACTCTTAATTTGCTGGATTAATTTAACTCATTTCTATTAATTTTTTATAAAAAGTGTCTTGTATCAATATTATTTTTTATTTCATAAAAATAGTTATATTTAAAAATTCAAAGTTAATCATCAATTTAAATTACTTCGATGTCCTTATCAAACAAGCGAAACTCAAGTCTTATATTATTCCTCTTAATTCGACTCGTTTACATTTTTTACGTAAAGGCTATCATTCTTTATTTTGACCAATAAATTAATCCCAAAAAATATCATTATTAATCTCAAATTAATCATGCCAACACTTACTTGCAAAAGCAAGCTTGAAAGCTATAAACATGACTCATCCCTACTGTCAATCTTCTGTAGATATGTGTTTAAAGCTAATATCAATATAATATTCAATACATTTGGTTAAAAACCAAACTGCTAATATTCAAGCAAAAACACAGCATGGGAATGTCAATTACTTTTAGGCATAAACTTATATGATATCGTAACACCGTCATCACACTGTATGATGGAAAAAAATTATATTTTTTGTAGTAAAAATATTACGTTTATCTATAAAAGTATTACTTTTATTTTTTAAATAAATGTATCAATTTTTTGTAGCAAAAGTATCATTGTAACCATAGTATCACTTTTATATATAAAAGTATCATTTTTTTCCTGTAAAAGTATCAATTTTTCCTGTAAAAGTGTATTCCGTCACACACAAGACCCACTCTTACTCTTATCATCCCAAATCTTGAAATGTATCTAAATACTACTGTCTATAACAAGGTTATTATTGTCATCACGATTTATACGGTGGATAAGAACTAGAGCTGGCAAAATCGACCCAGCTCGATAGGCTAGCCCACCTGATATTTTAGATGGGCTAGGCCTTAAGAATGTAGGCACGAAGTATCACCGGATCCAACAAATCTGACCCGATGAACTAAAAGGCCAACAGGCCTCAGGCCAACCTAATAATTTTAGTATATTTAAGGGGTATAGGTTTGGCTGGCTCGGGATTTTCGGCTTGGCCTGGCACAACATATGGTATTGGCCCGATGAACTGGGTCCGACCAGGCGGACCGCTCGAATTGCCACACCTAATAAGAACTTAACAGAAAGCATGTATAGATACAAATGAGTTCTACAGAAGGATATTTAACTTCAGGAAAAAGACCACAAGATTATTTTAGCACTAGTAAGAGTTTCCAGCTTTTCAAGAATTCAATCTTTCACCAGAAGTTCAAACATCCATTGTAGAGCATAATGTAAACTTTAGACTACTTAGATTTAATGGGATCAAATCAAATGCACTTTAGTCTACAAACCGAACTTCGTTACAGAAGTCGTAATAGAGAACTCAGTTTCTTAATTCAGGCACAACTTTTTCAATCATTTCGACTAAATTATCATCTTTACCTTCTCCCTGGAGTTGATCAAGCAACATGGATGCAGTAGCTGTATCAGCATACAAACCCCTCGTGTACATTTCCTCCAAGAACGGCATTGCTTTGTTCACCGCCTTTCTCTTTAACAAACCCTGGATGATAACATTGTACGTCACACCATTAGGCGCACAACCGTTTCTTTCCATGTCCTTGAAAAGCTTCCACCCCTCGTCAAATCTGTCTTCAAGAAAAAAACCATGAATCATGCTGCTGTACGAAACTACGTTATGCTTTAGACCTGCACGAGGAATATCATGAAACAAGCGCCAAGCTTCATCCACATTTCTACTTTTGCAATAGCCGTTGATTAAACTGCTAAAGCTAAAGATATCAGGCTTAAGGCCTCCCTTTACAATGGAATCAAAAATGTCTTTGGCTTCACCCATTCGTCCTTCTTTACAGTATCGATCTAACAACCCATTGTAAGTGACAATGTTGGGGTAAACATTTACGCATCTCATAATTTCCAAAATGTCCTCAGCTTCCTTCATCTTTCCTTTCTTGCAAAACGCATTTATCAATATACTAAAGCTAGTGACATCAAGATGTACCTTGTGATCAATCATTTCAACTAATAATAAATATTTCACTTCATTCCATCTATCAAGAGCACACAATCCATAAATTATCGAATTATATGTGACAACATCAGGAGAAATGCCCGTGTCGGCCATTTTAGATAGAAGCTGCAGAGCCTCATCGACCAGCCCATCCTTGCAAAGTCCATCAATTACCGCATTATAAGCTTTAACATCAACTTTGCGCCTACCCTTTTCCAACACCAAAAGCAAATCAAGAGCACTACGAGTTTGCCCAGTTTTGCAGAGCCCATTTATCACTGTTAGAATCGTAACATCATCAATCTCACATAGTCTCAAAGTCGAAACCTTTTCGAACAATGTGTGTGCTTCAGTGACTTTACCAACTAAATAAAGACCTTTCAACAGTGTGTTGAAAGTGGTGACATCTGGTTTGAGATCTTGCTTGAAGAGGCTGCCCAACATTGCAAAACCTAAGTCTACGCGGTGTAGAAGGCAACAACAATTAATCATGATGTTGAACGTGTACTCGTTTAGAGGAAGACCCCTTTGGCGCATTTCGTCGAACAGATAAAGGGCAACAGAGTACTCCTCCATTTTCACAAGAACACCAAAAAATTTGCTGTACACACTAAGAGAAGGCTGCACCGACATATTTACCAGTTGACGGAAGAGCCCAATAGCATCATTTACTCCACGAATAGAGCTGAAATCTATTGTGGGCCTGAGTGAAAATTGCCTTTTTTCGCCATTGATATCATGAGATGTCGAAGATTTCACCGCGAATCCTCTTCGAATCAGTTGAATCGCCGAATCAACAGCCTTTCGTCTCATTTTGTTTTGCAGATTATTTCAATGAGGGAGCGAATTCAAGAATTGAAGCTGAGAGTGTACGTGAAATTCAGTGAAGTGAATTTTTTCTGTTCTGCTAAAGCCTCCTTGTGAACAGCGATCATAGTTAACTATAGTTAATCTTAAATAGATACGGGTCAGAAACGGGTCAAATTGAATGACCCGCAATAAAACGGGCCGTGTCTATGGAAAAGTAGAAATTGATGATCTTTTTATTTTAATTCAGGATGAAAACAGATTGACTGATTAAACCACAACCTAAACGTGTCCGTTCGAAATTGATGGATCGGGTCGGATTGAAAAATATTATCAGATCTCAATCAGACACACGGATCCGCAATCCAACCCGTTTGCTAACCCTACTCTAAATTCGTCTCTCTTGCAAAACCCACGATGGAAATGGTGGTATAAAATGCAATGGTTTTGAAAGACCTTGACAAGTCATTTAGGGGATGTTTATTCATTTAGTGCGGATGGATTTCGAATGGCAAAATAATCAATTATTGTTTCTTCGATATTTAGATTTAAATTTTTCTACACATAATATTATATTACTATCTACAATATAATATTAGTATCAAATAATACCAGCAACAACTAACCAAAAGAAAAACAACCCGCTTCTTCCTTCATCATCTCCATCTCCTGGAAGTTTAAATCTCTTATTTTTTCTTCCCTCGTCATCCAATCATAGGAGGATGGAAAATACTTCTAACATGTTAGTGATTATTTATTTTAATCTTATTTTATTTGTTTTTTCCTCTCTTCTTCCTGGTTTTTCAAGCCTTATGCGGCCTCTGATCTCCTATTTCCTATAAATTTTTCGACTATGAAGGTGACACGTATTCCTTACTTGTTGTTTATGCAGACTCGACCATGATCAATTCCTGTAAGTTTTTGGTGTCATGTTTATCAAAGTGGCAAGTTCATTCTATTTATCACGTATTCATTATTTATTTTGATTTTGTTATGTATTGCTTCTTTTATGAGCTATATTTCAAATATGAGCCATGACAATCTACATAAAAACATAAAAAGAAAAACTCAAATTTCTGCCATTGAAACCAAATTTGATTATTCACATTCTGAAATTATTCTCAATACAAATGTAAATATATATATATATATATTTAATTCAAAGAACCACAAAGAATTTTACCAGTGCATAAGCTTTTATTATTTCCAATATTCACACAATTAATAAAGGATGGCCTTTGATTTCCTCCATACTTGTCCAAAAATTTTAGGGCACAGTCCTTAAATCCTTCTTCATCACATACACCATCCCTAGGAATATCTGGCACTGGACAAAATTTTGCTTGTCCTACATACAAAAATGTTAGTTAATTAGTGAAGAAAAGTTCTTCGGAGAAACGAGTCTAACTCCATCACGAAATATGGTCAAGAGTAAAGGTTAGTTATGGTCATTTTATCAAGGATAGGGACGTGGGACACCTTCTTAGGCAAGGGAGTGTTTGTATTTGCTCGTGATTTTTAAAAAGTGATTAAATTTAGAAATTCATCAAAAATAAAAGTGGTAGTGTTTGAAATAGAAGTGTTTTTGAGAGAAAGAAAAAAAAAGAAGAAGACAAAAATAGAAACAAAGCTGAGAATCAGTTTGAAGTTGATTTAGAATTTTTATTTTAAAGTGATTTTTTTGAGTTAAAAGCAAATCCTGCTAATACAAAAAATAGATTATTTTAACGGAAAATTACATAATTGCTTAATTGAAGCGAGTACAAACACTGCCTAAGAGCCTCCTTAGAGAATAGCAGATACATCCACCTTTCCAGAGGCTCCGATGTTTCAGGGGGCTAGATCGATGCCGCTGTATCTTCCACCCCGGAAGAATCTCACACTTTAACTCAAATATCAATCAAATACAACATGGACTCACGGAAACAAACCTAACCCCACCCCCACCCACATCAAACAATGGTCAAGACGAGAGATTTGCTCCGATACTTTTGTCAAAAAGCATCGTTGCATCATACCCAACGTGAGACATCTCCTTAAAATCATCAGCCATCAAAAAGTCCTCATTTGGACTTCTCAGAAGCTAAATCGATAATATATAAATTTGCATTTGATCTTGTAACATAAAATTAAGTGTGTAGAACATTTATTTACCTAGAGCCGGGGTGAATAAACCTAGTATAACTGCTAAGCACACCATGAAGATCACAGCCAAATTTCTCATTTTCTTCTGATTTTTATAGAAAATTTTAAAATCACTTTTTTTTTTTAGATGATAGAAATAATGCTTGTGAAATATGGATAATGTTTGACCCTTTTATAGGTGTTTTGCTCAGCCTTCATATGGTAAGTAATTGCTGTAATTGATTTACTTTCCAAGAGTACTGAAATAATACATCAATTAAGTTACCAATTATAATGAATGCTATTTATTGTATAATGTATTATTGTAACTAATGTTATTTATCGTACTCCCTCCGTTTTAAAAAGAATGTCATTTTAGTTATTTTTGAAGAAATTAAGGATTGGTATTTAGTTGGTAAGTTTTGTAAAATAAGGAAATAATCAACAAAATTAAGTGGGTTGTTTAAGACAATATTGGAAGAATTGTAGTTTATTTGGTAAATTGACACTGAAATTTTTCAAAGTGTCTAAAATAACATTCTTGTTTAAATGGAGGGAGGAATATGTTGTAGTTTTAAGCATACAATGAGAATCATGTTTAAAAAATTAATGTTCTAAAATGAGTGTCCTGCTTTAAAGGGGAATATCATATATCGTCCAGTAACCATAGCCACTTTCGCTAAATATTATGTAATTCTCTGTTTTTTTAATTTCGTCATACATCTTGAGATTATTCAATTTTAGTCCCAAAATTCGAATTTTTGCCGAAAAATGCATGTGTCGGTCGGTCACGTACCGGCAAAAAATTGGGTCTTTTGCCTACGTGGCACCGGATTTATATCCAAAACTTTCAGTTTTTTTAAATTTAGCCCCGTATCTCTTAAATTTGTCCAATTCCAACCCCAAAATTCAAATTTTCGTCGAAAAATCACGTGCCGGTCAAAATTAGAGGTTTTTGCTTACATGGCATCGGAATTCTGAGGTGGATAATCGGATCATTTTTTTACTTTTTACTTTGTACACCTCAACTAAAAAAATATATACTGTTCATAAATTGCTCTATAAGAAGATTGGTTGAACTTTGGTTTGTTAGAAACCGTGGAAGCAAGCATATCAGAATTACTTCGCCCTTCCTCATCTTTTGGTTTGTCTGGTAAACTCGTAATATGGATAAGTTTCAGAACAAGGTCCTACCTACCACCCAAATCCAACGAATGTTGGTTGACAAGTTTAGGCTCGCGTCTATGGCAAACCTATTGTCCATTGGATTTTGGAGTGGTAATTGGTACCTTGCTGCAATTTGGTAGATTCCTTTGTGAATCAAGAAAGGAAAAAAATTATTTTTGGTAAAATGGCACCCCTTAAATGATAATTTTTTCAAGCTCAATATTGATGGGCAAGTAAACGAAATCCGGGGCTTGCTAGGGCAGGGGGCTTAATTTGGGATAAACTTGCAAGTTTATTGCAGGTTTTTGGAAATTTTTACATAGTTGTGACAGTGCACAAGCTGAATTTTATGCCATTTTTTAGGGACTTAAACTTTGTAAAAAATTGGGCTTAGTCAAAGTGTGACTAGAAGTGGATGCATTAACTGTTATTAAAATGTTAAAAAATGACGTGGTTGATTGATGGAAACATCAAAAGCTATATTCAGATTTTTTCGAAATTTGCAAGAGAAATGGTGCTACGAGTTTCGCATATACTTCAAAGAAAAAATCGGGAAAATTCTAGTAGAAGGACTGAATTTTGAAATATGTTTTATTTTGAGGTTTGAATTTTGAGTTTTTGTTTTTAATTAGGGGGTCTAAATTATAATTTATTTTCAATTTAGAACTTACGTCTTAAAATATAAGACATGTGTAATAATAGATTTAGTGGATAACATCTCATAAAATATGAATAATTATAATATTAATAAGATTTACCTATTACATTTACATCAGGTAAAATATATATAGGGCACCGATGACATAAGTACACAACTAAAAAAATATGATAGTTGTCGATAAGATTGAAAAATTCAATAAATTTAATTTTCTCTTAATACCATGCTTTAAATAATTCACCAACTTACTTGACCATTTTCCTTGTCTTTTCCCAAGAGATTTAACCGAGCAAGATCTCAATAAGGATGGATCTCGTGACAAATTGTTGATATATATCTCCTGTGTGTATTGAGATTAAGAAATACTCCCTTCGTCCCGATCTAATTTGCACACCTGCTTCGATGCGTATATTAAGAAAAAAATTATATTTTGTTTTTTAGTTGACTATTTTAAAGGTGGAGATTTTAAGGGTGGAGATTCTAAAAGAAATTTCTTTTTAATAGTGTGCAAATTATTGTAGAACGAACCGAAGAAGAAAGTGTGCAAATTAGGATGGAACGGAGGGAGTATGATATATTACATTATGATGTTAAATGTCCACAAAAAATGTGTGTGTGTTTCTTTATGAACTAGATATCAAATATGAGCCAATGATCATAATTGTTAATTCCGTTCCGCTCCGTTAAAAATGGCCGAAACGTATCATTTCAGTCACTAAAACGGAGCGCTTTGACAGTCATTCCGTTTCGCCTAATTTTTCGGTCATTTCGACCCGAAACGATCAAAACGACGTCGAAATGAGCGAAATTCTCGAGATGACCGAGAAACTAAAATGGTGCGAAAAAAATGTGTAATTTGTTTTTTTAATTTGTTATTATAATAAACTACTAACTACTTAATATTTTGGATGATTTGTCTGATATTCTTTCTTTCGAATTTAGTGTAATCTGAAATTTAGAGACCAAAATCTTCATTGATAATTGAACAAATTTTACAAATTAACATATGATATGAAAAAAACTTACTCCCTCCGTCCCAGCTAACTTTTCCTACTTTCTATTGCGGTCTGTCCCACTTAACTTTTCACACCCTTAAAAAGGAAATTTCCCTCACAATCTCCACCCTCCAAATCTTCACACTCAATCTCCATCTTTAAAACGTCCAAGAAAAAGCAAAAAAAAGAAAAATTCTTAACATCCGTATCCGATCAAGTGTGTAAAGTTAGCTGGGATGGAGGAAGTATATAATATGTCATTAATATATTAAGTAATAGTAATATGTTAAATATATATATATTCTCTTCGAAACGAAACGCTTCCTATACCGAAATATTTCATTTTAGTTGTAAATTCGAAACGGCTATCGAAATGATATTGATAACTTGCCCATGACAATGTAAAATAACATTAAAAAACAAATTTTCTGCAATTGATTCCAACTTTGAATGTTCACATTCTAAAATTATTCTCAATACAAATGTAGGAGATGATCATGCATAAATCCTCCCAACAATAATTTAATATATATATATATATATATATATATATATATATTTTAATTCTTATTATCACAAAGAATTTGACAAGTGCATTTGCTTTTATTATTTCCAAGATCCACACAACGAACATTGGAGGGCATTTGGCTAAATCCATAAGTCCCCAAAGCTCTTAAAAAACAATCTGCAATTCCACCTTTACCACATGTACCATCCCTTGCAATATCTGGTGCTGGACAAAATTTGGGTCCTTGTCCTACAACACAAATAGAAAAATGTTAATAAACATACCCCCTCCATCCCGACTTAACTTTCCTACTTTGATAGGGCACAGAGGTTAAGAAAAATTAGATTTCTTGGAATCTTTGACTTTTTTAAGATTGAAGGTGAAGATTGTGAGAAAAATTTGTCATTTATGGATTGATAAATTAAGTTGAGACAAACAAAAAATGAGAGTAGGCAAGTTAGAGCGAAACGGAAGTAGTATTTAAATAATAAATAAAGTGATGTAAGGAATATAGGTAACATTAATTGTTTGTGATGGAGCATTGATTCGAGAGAACGAGCTCCACCACAGAGCATGGTCAAGAGGTGAGGTTGCTATGGTCGCTTTATCAAGGATAACGAGATGGGACGCCTAGTTTTTCTTGCTTCAATTTTTGAATAAGTGATTGTAAGGAAATATTATCGTAAAATTTCTTATCAACATCAAGTAATGTTTGAGAATGTAAGTGTTTTTGTTAAGTTCAAAGTATTTAAGTAGCTTTTAACATAAAAGTGAGATAAAAAGTTTTTTTTATTTATAAAAATACCAAGAAGCTGAAAAAAGCAACTTGGCCTAGCTTTCAATAAAGCATAAGCTGGATCTTAAAAACACGCAAAACAATTTTTTTTTAAAGATAAAAGCTCAAAAGCACTTAAGAAGTAACAAAAACATCCTTTTAGACTTAAGAGTCTCCTTAAAGACTAGAGCGAACTCACACGTTGGCTCTGGCCAACCTGATACAACATGGACACGGAGAAACAAGTCTAACTCCATTTCCACCTCAAAACGACCGTGAAGATTAGAGGTTTCCTATGAAACACTTTATCTAAGGACATCGTTGCATCATAACTGATGTGAGAGCGTTCATTTGGGTAGATCGATGCCCCTAAAAACCTAGTATATTTGACATAAAATTAGCTATGTGTAGAATATTTGTTTTACCTAGAGACGGGGTGAATAAACCTAGTATAACTGCTAAGCACACCATGAAGATCACAACCGAATTTCTCATTTTCTTCTTATTTTTTGTAAAATAATTTCTTTTTTTGAGAAATTTAACTCTTTTTTAGATGGTAGAAACTTGACCATGTTTAACAATTATATAGATGTTTTTCTTAGCCTTCATCTAGTAATTTACTCAATTAATTTACTTTCTTTGGGAGTTTTCCTAGTTATGATTATGAGAGAATATCATTTATTATTGAATGCCATTCATTGTATAATATAGGATTGTGATTAATGTTATTTACCATATAATATATTGTAGTTTTGAGCACAGAATAAGAATCATGTTTAAAAAAATTTCTTATTCTAAAATAGAGTCAGGTTTTAAATGTCGATGTCTTGTTTAAAAAATTTAAATATGGTTGAATATATCAAATAAGAAAAAATGTTGTAAATGAGAATTGATAATTTTTAAAGTTGTATTTTTATCAAATTTACCAAAAATAAAAAGTTATACTCCCTCCGTCCCGACTTATCTTGCACAGGGGGTCGGCATCGGTATTAAGAAAAGTTACTTTTTTGTTGTTTGTTGACTTTTCAAAGGTGGATTGTGGGTGGAGATTGAGGGTGAAGATTTTAAGGGCGAAGATTATGTTATAACTTTCTTATTTTAGGCCGTGCAAGATAAAGTAGGACGACCGTTTAATGAAAGTGTGCAAAATAAGGTGGAACGGAGGGAGTATATTTTTATGTAGTACTCTCATTGTATGACGAGGGAGTCTAAATTAAATGGAGTAATTAGTTTTGGCTTAGATATGGTTTCCTAGATTAATTTGGAGGGATTAATATTAATTATATAATGGAAAATTAAATACATCAAGAATCCACGACCGGAATTGAACTTTTAAGAAAAATAATTTTGTTCTGTCTAAATATTATAATTGAACTTTCCTTTGTCGAGCATTAACACTAATATATTTTTCATGAAAAATTATTCATGATCATTAATATCTTTTTAACATGATATATATTTTTTTTCTTCAAAAAAAAAAAATAACATCTTTAAGCATAAACACTAGTACATTTTCATAAAAAAATGTTCATGACTTAGACTGCACGGATCTAAAATTCGTGCGATTGATGTACAAGAGACCTACCAAAATATAAACAACATTAAGGAATATACATTTTCTGCTATAAGTTGATTGATGAGGATCTTGTAACTTTTTCTTAAAAAGAAAATATTTATCAAAATTAAGTGATTTTCTTATGAATCTTTTTATTAAAAATTAACATTTATATTTTATTTTGCGTCGCCTCTTTAGTAAAATATTATTGTGTAAAATCGGGGTGTTACAGTTTTGTATCAAAGCACGTTATATGTTTTATATCCTCGGTATAATTTTTCAGTAATTTTAATTTTAAATTTGTTAGAGTAAAAAGTTTTGAGGTAAATGTTAAAGTATTCAAATTACAGCTATCCACCTTTGTCTCGCTGCTCCAACCCCAAAAGGTTAAAACGTTACACATCAGCCAGACTGTCATATTTTTATATTAAGCAGGGATAAAGATTTTACAATAATATACGAACTTGAAACATACTCATGTCGGGGCATTCGTAGTCTCGTCTCACCATTAATTTAGTAGTCAGGGTTCGTGTAAAGCCCGGGACCGACGAGGATAGGGAGTGATTGTCGGTGTTGTAAAGAGGTTAATTTCATCAAAGTGGTATGTTATCAAGTGTATTTCAAGTTGGAGATCTTGGAACTGAATTTAGAAGTGAAAGAACTGGGTCAAGCTGAAGAACTGGGCGTAAAACAGAATCAGACCGGTAGTTATGAATCTGTTATAACCGCCCAATCTTCAACAACGGTTTTACAGGGCCTTTCACAACGATTTCTGCTCAGGTTTGATCTGTTTTTTAGAAGATTCGAAGTCTGATTCTTGATCACATTAGCTTGCTTTGTTGAGATAAATACTTTGTACTGTTTTCCCCTTGGATTAACAACTAAGAGAGTGCAATTAGAGAGTTAGGGTTCTTGTTCCAAAATTGAGTGATATTTTGGGGGTTTTGAGAATTCCTTTGTAATCTTGTAAATTGGCTATGAGTTTTAGTGGATTGAGATCTTATGATCCTCCGTGGATGTAGGTCACATTGACTGAACCACGTTAAAGGTGTTTGTTGCTCGTTTTCATTTGGTCAACTTGCGCAGTTTCATGTTCTTCATTTTTCTTTGTTTTCATTCCTCAATTCTTGAGTGTTCTGTGGTGAATTTGGAGTTCATTGTTCTTACAGGTCCAATAAGAGAAGAAGGCACGGACAATGAGCAGCTCCTGACAGACTTTTAGATGTAAGGAGACATGAATGAACCAATCTGGCACCCGAAAAAGAGGGTATCCTGAGATTGTGGGTATAAGACCGTAAAATCGGATTTGAGGACAATCCGAGGCTATATAGGTATGAGACTGTATAAGTTGAAGAGAGCTTAAATAATTTATTAGTGCTACTCATACCAACGAAGTGCATCTTCTTTTCTGGTGCTCATTTTGAGAAAACTTTAAGGTTAAGCGTGCTTGGTTTGTAGCAATTTCAAGATGACCCTGGGAAATTTCTTAGGATGTGCGTTAGTGAGGACAGAACGTACTAGAAAAAACTTATATTGATTTGTAAGGACAATCCGCCAAATCTCAAGGCGGGCCGTTACACTTCGTACCCCATTTCCCAAACTAGAATAAATAAAAGAAACAAGGTCCAAATAATTACTTGTTACATATGATGTTTTGTGTGCACAAAATATATATTTGTGTGTTGTGATGAACTAGATATCAAAAACTAAAAAAAAAAATTCCGTCTCTATTCGGTAGGTAATTCGGTGTCTAATTTCATAATAGAGAGAAAAATTCCGTCACTAGATTTGGAGATGGAATAAAATCGATCTCGAGACCAACATTATAGAGATCAACCACTTGATCTCTAATCCGTCACTATTTTAATTTAGACATCAATATATATATTTAAAGACAAATTTTTCCGTCTCTAATTTGTTTTTTCCAGCAGTGAAATGAGTCCATGACAATGCAAAATAACATTGGAAAAAAAAAACAATTGATTCCAAATTTGAATGTTCACATTCTGAACTTATTCTCCAGACAACTTTGGGGGATGATCATGCATAAAACCTCCCAATATTCAATCATTAATATATATATATATATATATATATATATATATATATATATATTTTTTTTTTTTTTAATTTCCAGAACCACAAACAATCTCACAAGTGCATTTTCTTTTATTATTTCCAAGATCCACACAATGAACTTTTCTGGGCATTTGGCTTTTTCTATAGTGCTCTAAAACTGTTAAAAAGCAGTCCAAAGTTCCAATTTCATCACATCTACCAGGCCTTTCAATATCTGGTGCTGGACAATATTTTATTTCTTCTCCTATAACACAAATAGGAAAATGTTAATAAACATATATGAATAATATATGTAAAGTTATGTAAAAAATATAAATAGCATTAAATTGTATGTGATGGAGCTGTCAGTTCGGGAAGACGAGTCTAACTCCACCTTAAAACATGGTAACGAGGTGAGGTTTGCTAGGGCTAAAATCACTTTTCATCCCATGAATTTCCGCACGATTGATTTTCATCCATGTTGCATAATTTCTTTATTTATGGAACGAAATTTAGAAAGCAACAAAATTTTGGATGAAATTCGAACCGACGCAAAATAATTTTAGCCCAGTTTGATGTGGTCCCTTTATCAAGGACAACGACGTGGGATGCCTCCTTAGGCTTAAGAGGATTCTTAGGGCTAGGTTGATGCCCCTGCATCACCCATCCACCATTAAAGACTCGTACATCGTAACTTTTTGATACCAATCTAATGCAATGTGTAGTCAGGGGAAATGAGCTTAACTCACTAAAAAAAAAAAAAAAAACTGTCAAATTCCAACGGTTTGTGTTGTTGGAAAAGTGGTCGTTAATTTCAAAATTCCAACAAATATTTTCCAACGGAAAACACATTCCAATGGCAATTTCCGTTGGAATATATGCATGTTGGATGGTTTTCCACCGGTTGCTGAAATATTCGGAACTTTTTAAAATTCCAACGAATTCTTGATTTGTTGGAATTCGACAGTTTTCTTGTAGTGACTCCACCTCCATCTCAACACAATGGTCAAGAGGTGCGGTTTGCTTTGACCCTTTATCAAAGAACATCGTTGCATATAACCAATATGAGATATTCAACCTGCACCCGGCTCATTTGACTTCCTAGGAACAAGATCGTTGCCCCTGCATAAATTTGCTTAAAAAAATAGCATCTTTTAACATAAAATTAGTTGTGAAGAATATTTATTTTACCTAGAGACGAGGTGAATAAACTTATAAGTATAACTGCGAAGCACACCATGAAGATCGAAGCCGAATTTCTCATTTCTTTTTCTGATTTATGTAAATTATTTTTTTTGGAGAGAAATAATTTTTTTTAAGATGACAGGAAATATGATTGTGAAATCTGAACCATGTTTAATAGTTTTATAGGTTTTTTGCATAGCCTTCATATGGTAAATAAGTCAATTGATTTACTTTCCTAGGTGTTTTCCTCATATGATTATGAGAGAATATCATTTATTATTTATAACCTAAAAAATCGAAGAGTGAAATATACATAAATTAAATTACCGCACACCAAGAAAATAATAAAAAATAGTGACAGATAATGAGTATTTGTCATAATTTTATTACTAGAGATAATATGACGTCACTAGTTAGTCTTCTTAATAACTAGGACACATACTATATTTGAGGCGACACTCTAAAAGTAGTCTTAAAAGTCTCAAATAATTCGTAGAGAATTTTGCGACTACAAGTGATAAAAAAATTTCTTATTATCAGTGATCATAATTGTGATCTTAAAAAATGTATCACGAAGACCGTTTTTATTGTAGTGCAAATTATTACTGTGCTATTCATTGTATAATAATAATAATAATGATGATGATGATTGTATTTAATGTTCTTTATCGTATAATATATTGTAGTTTTAAGTACATAATGAGAATCATGTTTATTAAAAAATATTATAAAATGAGAGGCATGTTTTAAATATCATTTTCTCGTCTTCTTAGTGTAAGTAGAAAAAAGATAATTTTTTTATTTCATAAATTACTTAGATATGATTGAATATATCAAATAAAAAAAATTATCTAAGTAAAATTTACTTGCTACATTATGATGTTAAATATGCACAAAATATATTTGTGTGTATTCTGAGATGAACTAGATATCAAATGAGTCCATTGCTAGGGCTATTAGCGAACAGAACTCAAACACTGAAGAGCTCGTTCGTTAACAGTTCGTGAACATAATTTAAACTAGTATAAAATAATAATAATAATAATATACTCTCTTCGTCTCAACTTGCACGGAGGTTAAGAAAAAAACAGATTTTGAAGGTGTAAATTGTGAGAAAAATTTGTCATTTATAGGCTGAAAAGTTAAGTTGGAACAAACAAAAAAAAAGTAGGAAAGTTAGAGCGAGACGGAGGTAGTAATTAATAATACTAATATTATTTTTATAATATTAATGCAACTCATTTATTTAAAATACCCATGAATGTATTATTAAAAGAATTACAATTTTTTTTTTTTTTTTTTTTTTGTGTAGAACTAGAATAATATACATTATTTTCATTTACAAACACAAAATATTAACAAACTTGGTGTTCGTTAACGTTCACGAACATTAACAAACACCAAATTAACAAGCTTGGTTCATTTAAAATTTAGCAAATACTACTTAAACAACTCAAGATTCGGCTCGACTCGATTCATTAACAACCCTATTCATGACAATGTAAAATAACATTAAAAGAAAAAAGCTCAAATTTCTGCAATTGATTCCAAATTTAAATCTTCACATTCTGAAGTACTTTCAATAAAGGGGAATGATCATACATAAATCCTCCAAATATTTCAAAAAAAAATATATATATATATATATATATATATATTATTTTTTTAATTTCCAGAACCACAAACAATTACACAAGTGCATTTGCTTTTATTGTTTCCAACATCAACACAACGAATTTTGGAAGGCATTTGGCTTGCTCCAAAGTTCCCTAAAACTCTGAAAACACAGTCTCTTTGTCCATCTGTACCACATGGACCATCCCTTGCAATATCTGGTGCTGGACAAAATTTTATTTCTTGTCCTAAGGAAATAACACACATAGAAAAATGTTAATACGAGCATCGATTCGGAAAGACGAGTCTAACTCCACCTCAAAACATAGTTTAGAGGTGAGGTTTGCTAAGGCTAAAATCAATTTTCATCCCATAAATTTTCGCTCATTCAATTTTTATTCACAATGAGCGAAAAATTATGGGGCACAAAATAATTTTAGCCCGATTGCAATGGTCCCTTTATCGAGGACAACGAGGTGGGACACCTTCCTAGGTTTAAGAGTCTCCTCAGTGGCTGAGTTGATGCATCTGCATCATCCATCCACCCTCGGAGATTTGCACATTTTATTGTGATACCAATTTGATGCAACATGTATTTAGGGAAGCGAGCTAAACTCCACCTCCACCTCAAAATGATGGTCAAGATGTGAGATTTGATCTGAATCTTTAACTAAGGACATAGTTGCATCATAACGTGAGGCTTCCAAGGGACCACATCGATGCCCCTGTATAAATTTACTTAAAAAAGTAACAAAAAATTAATTGTATCGAAATAGAATAGTTATTTTACCTAGAGACGGGGTGAATAAACCTAGCATAACTGCTAAGCACACCATGAAGATCATAGCTGAATTTCTCATTTTTTTTCTGATTTTTGTAAAATAACTTTTTTTTTTATATGATTGAAATTATGCTTATGAATTATGGACCATGTTTAACAGTTTTATAGGTGTTTTGCTTAGCCTTCATATGGTAAGTAACTCAATTACTGATTTACTTTCCAACGTGTTTTCCTCATTATAATTATAATTATGAGAGAATATCTTCTACTACCTCCGTCCCGACTAATCTTGCACAGAGGAGGTTGACACAAGTATTTAAAGAAGTTGATTTTCAAGTGTTTGTTAACTTTTCAAAAGTGGATTGAGAGTGAAGATTGAGGAAAGAGATTGATCAGGGTGGAGATTGTGTTATAACTTTCATTTTTAAGAGATGTGCAATATTAGTTGGGACGGACAAAATCGAAAAGTGTGCAAGATTAGTTGGGACAGAGGTAGTATTATTTATTACATAAAAAAATCCAAGAGTGAAATATAGTAATATACATCAATTAAGTTACCAATGATTACCAAATGCTATTCATTGTATGATATTTGATTGTGATTACTGTTATTTATCTTATAATATATTGTAGTTTTAAGGACATAATGAGATTCATTTAAAAAAATATTTTTTCTAACATGTTTTAAATGTTAATATCTCGTGTTTTAAATGTTAATATCTCGTGTTTTTAGTGCAACTAAAAGAATTAAATTTTTAATTTCACAAATTACTTAGATATGATTGAATATATCAAATAAAAAAATGTTTGAGAGAGAATTTATAATATTTTTCGAGTTGTGCCTTCATTAAATTGATCAAAAATAAAAAGTTTATATTTTTAAATAGTATTCTCATTATGTGCGGGGAGTCTAAATTATAAGACAAAAACTTGTTTGAGACCATCACACCTTGTGACGGTCGTGCGATGGGAAAAAATATCCCTTTCTATAGAAAAAATATCACTTTTATGTGTAAATGTATCACATTTTTAACAACAAAAGTATCATTTTTTATAGCAAAAGTATTTCTTTTATTTGTAAAAATATCATTTTTCATGTAAAAATATATTTCGTCACTCGTGAAACCGTCGCCCAATACTCACTCAAATTATAATTACTTTTGGCTTAGATACGGTTTCTTAAATTAGGAGGGAATATTAATTAATTATATAATGAAAATGCATCAATTAGAATCCACGAGCAAAATTGAACTTTTAAGAAAATTAACTATATTCGATCTGAATATTATAATTGAACCTTCCTATATCGAGCTACCAAATTAAGAATATATTTTAAAATATTTATTTTATACGTATATAGATATTATTTTCATAATTACTGCCTCTGTTCCGGTTAACTTGTCACAGTTGACCGGACACGGATGTTAAGAAAAAACAGATTTTATGAAATTTTTTACTTTTTTAAAGGTGGAGATTGAATGTGGATATTATAAGAGTGAAGATTGTTGTTTTTAATTGTCATTTATGTGTGTAACAAGTTAAGTGGGACGGATAAAAATGGAAAGTAGGGCAAGTTAACTGAGACGAAGGGAGTAAACTTTTAATTACAATTAATAAAGTCTAGCCTGTATTGGGCTGGGGCCCAAATTGTACGATTATGGGCCAAACTAAGTGCGGTCCCCGCCAGGCTAAAGTCGAATGCAATTTTTATGGGACACTTTTTTTAATTTATACCAAAAAAAAAGAAAAGAAAATGATATATATATATATATATATATATATATATATATATATATATATGCGCGCGCTTGTGTTAGAGCTTACAATTCGGGTGGCCCAGTGGGCCAACGCCATGTTTTGGATTGGACCGGACAAAAATTTTATTGGACCATAAATTGGTGAATCCAGTTACCCAATAGTATTCCCTAAAGAGTGAGTCTTCTATGTGAACGGTCACACGTGTGACGAAATACATTTTTACAAAAAATATTGATACTTTTACAGGAAAAATTGCTATTTTTACAGGAAAAATTGATACTTTTACTACATTGATACTTTTACAGATAAAGGTGATACTTTTGCTACAAAAAGTGATACTTTTTTTGTTCAAAAAAAAGTGATACTTTTACAGATAAACGTGATACTTTTACCACAAAAGGTGATACTTTTTCACATACAAGATTTTGTCTTCCCTAAAATATTCAGTGATTATTGGGTCGGTTCATGATCCATCGAGTTATTGGCCCTATCAAGTTAAATATGTTGAATCTAATAATATTTAGACTTTATAATTCTTATTATGATTCAACATATTTAAAATATCGAACGGGTTAGACCCAACTCATTGGACCGAGCCGATTTTACTTAGGTAATGTAGCTTCAATGCTACATAAATTAAAGGTTCAATCACGAGATTTCAGCTCTTACCACCGCTGATTTCAGAGCAAAAACCATATCCAAAATTCATTAATTTTACAGCTAAAAAGAGCATTTTTTCCTCACGGATTCTTACTTGTACAATACCAACTTTTTCTTTAATATCTTACTATAAATAAACATGCAAAATTCTCAAAATATGTACACTAAAAACCATTTTTCCCTCCAATATTTCTTATTAAAAATGGCAAATACAAGAATATTTGTCGGGTTTATTTTGTGGGCCTCTCTTAGCTCGTGGTGTTTGCGAGCTACTGAGGCTTGCAAGGCTTGTCGACGTGGTCCACAAGTTCCATGTTTCTTCATATTCGGAGATTCATTAGTCGACAATGGCAATAACAACGATATCCTCACTCTTGCTAGAGCTGATTATAGTCCTTACGGCATCGATTTCCCTCAAGGCGTGACTGGCCGGTTCACCAACGGCCGTACTTTCGTCGATGTTCTAGGTACTCATCTTGTATTCTTACGTTTGGTTAGTAGGGTGTTTTGCATCAGTGCAAACGCTTTGATATTGTCGGTTTGTAATGAATGTGTGTTTTTAGTTTCCTTCGGGGAGTTTCAAGTCTCCTTGAGAAGTGTCATTTGCTCGTTTTCGAGCATTTTTTAGTGGCCCTTTGTAGTCCAGTCCTCTTTAGAATTGCGTCTCCAGTGTCCTTTTTGGTTCTTTGGAATCAATTGGGAACACTTAGTCTTTGACTACGATTGTAATGTTTTTGAGATTAATGAAAGTATATCTTTCCCGTAAACAAATTAAATAAATAAAATCTTGAATTCCAACCTATTTTATTTATATCTTCAATTTTGATTTTTTTTACCTAAGTTGTAAGTGTAATTAACCTACATGTTTTTTTTGCAGCTCAGTTATTAGGGTTTCCAAACTACATTCCGCCCTATGCTAGAGTTCGTGGCCGAGCATTGCTCCAGGGTGCAAATTTTGCATCGGGAGCTTCTGGAATACGAGATGAAACAGGAAATAATTTGGTATGTATATATGTTGTTATCGAATTAATATGGTATTTATCTGGATAATTGCAAAATTCGTCTTGTAACTTATGGCCGGTCGCGAAACACGTCCATTTTCTTTTAGTATCTCGGTTCTTTTCTTTTAGCCGGAAATCGAAATTGTCATTGAATAACTGCACGTGCACCATACATGACCACTTCAAATTGGATTGTTATTTGTTCGATTGATTTGTGTCCCCTCCTCAATTTTAGTATTTTTTTTGTTTCACGTTTATCAGGGTGGCAAGTTCATGTTATTTGTAATGTTGGAAAAATGAAAAATCCCAAGTTAACATGGTAAATTATTGTGCATGTGCAATTATCCACTGAGAATTTCAAGTTCTGGCTTAAAAAATAATCAAATTCGAGCAACTACAAGGTAAAACACTAAATTCGAGCAATTAAAAAGATAAAAGAATTAGTTTTGGAACCGGTAATAAAGTCAGATAGATATGGCAATTCAGCACCCCCAACCCCACCCACCCTCTCAAGCCCATCGAGTCAATGTTAATAAGTCGGCCCGGCCCAAAATTTCATTAGGTCAGAAATTGGACGGCCCAATCAATTTCCTTATAAACAGAGTAGATTTTCAGCCCATCAACTTATCAGGTCGGGCATACTTTCGTCAAGATTCATATGATCCAGCCACCTAAAAGTGGGCCAATTTTACCACCATTAGATATAAGACGACTTTTACAATTTGCCCGGTAGATATTACTCCCTTCATCCCACCCAAGTTTGCACACTTTTCTTTTCGGTACGTCCCACACCAATTTGCACACCCTTAAAAAAGAAAGTTCGCTCACACACTACAGAAAAAGGGTATTTTGAGACCACAAAAAATGCTCTCAAATAATGAATATTTGTCACAACTTAAGCGAAGCGGTCTCAAATAACGAGTATTTGTCACGACTTTATTGCCGTCTCAATAACTCTGACGCAAATAATATATTTATGACCACAATAGTAGTCTCAAATGCGTCTCAAATATTTTCTGCAACAACTAGTTGTCTCTAAAAATAGTTTTAAAATGGTCTCAAATAATTTGTATAGGGATTTGTGACAACAAATGGTCACAAATAATTTATTATTAGTGAGTATAATTGTGGTGTCCAAAAGTAGTATACAAAAGACTTCTTTTGTTGTAGTGACAATCTATACCCTTAAAATCTCCATCCTCAATCTCCACCTTTAAAAAAGTCAACTAAAATGCAAAAACAACTTTTTCTTAATATATATGTCGGGTCAATCGTGCCGCGAAACTGAGGGAGTATAATTGACTATCTTAATTATTTGTGCAGGGTGATCACATGTCAATGAATCAACAAGTTGAGACTTTTGCAAGAACTGTTCAACAAATGGAGAGATATTTTAGAAGGGATGCAAATAACAACACAATTTGCAAATATCTTAGCAAGTGCATATTTTACTCTGGATTAGGAAGCAATGATTATTTAAACAATTATTTCATGACAGATTATTATTCAACTGGTTCAGAATACACTCCAAGAGCTTATGCTGCTTCTCTCATCAAAGATTACACCAAACAACTCACGGTTAGTACCCTCTGAATTCACGAACTTTTGATTAATTATCATTTACGACTGTGACTTTCTAACTGTCTTTGTAAGTTTTTCAAATCAATGCACCTAGGCTAGTTTTGGGCTCTGATTGCTAATTATAGGATTATCCAACCTAGAACAAGGGGGTACAGTTTGTATCCTCAAAATATTTAGGTTTTTCATTTGTCGGCATTATTATCATGTTGGCGCAACCGTAGCACGTTTTGTACCCCAAAAATATTTAGGTTTTTCCATTATAGGTAGCATATTTAGGCATTATTATCGTGTTGGCGCAGCGATAGCACATCGGAGTATGAATCATGTTTGTAGTTGTTTTCGTTTTTATATTTTGTTATGTCAGATTTAAATAATATTTTTGTAAAGTATATATCGTACCCCAGTTTTAAATTTCTGGATACGCCACTGTTGCTAATAAGGTGGGTACGTAAACTGTAGATGTGTAATACGATGTTTTTAAGCCCCTCCGAAGATGAGAATGGTATCTTTTAATCAAGATTGTAAAAGTCGCTAGGCGCTAACTAGGCGGTGCACTGAGGCCTAGCGATTAATCGGGGCTAATGGGAGTATAAGCGGGAAGAAATCGGGAAATAAATGTAGGCGGTCAATGAAAGCCTAACATCGAGGTGAAAATTAATCGGAGCTAATTGCGAATTTTTGCAACAGAGCTTTTAATTGTTGAGTTTAATGATAAAACAATGTCGTTTCAGTTATTTAGGGGTTAGGCGGTTTCCTTCAATTATATCTCTGATTGCTGATAAGTTTTTCAAATCTGTGCACTTAGGCGAGTTTTGGGATTAGAAGAATTCGTACAATTATACGTCTGTAATTGATCCAGATAAAATTCCAATTTTGTGCTTCATGATGTCCGTAATTGAAACACAAAGTTGGTCTACGTGCATAAATCATTAGAAGTGGTGCATTTCTATGTTATAATTGAAAGATCATGTTGCAAATAAAAAAAAATGTCAATTTTTACCTAGTTAAATTTTTATAATTTTTGCGTGAAGTTGCTGATTCAGCAACAACATTCTAACAGGAAAAAACACTACCAGAAATTTTCATATAGGAAATTAGTAACAGATAATATCAGTTACTAAATAAAAGCGAAATAGAAATAAATAGCGACAAAAAGTAGCAACCGAAACTGATACGCTTCTATTCTGTAGGTTATATAGTCTCTAATTTCATAATAGAGACGGAAATTCCGTCACTAAATTTAGGGAAGGAATAAACCAGTCTCTAAATTATAGAGATCAACATTATAGAGACCAAACATTTATTCTCAAGTCCGTCACTACTTTAGTTTAAAGACAGATATCATTTTATTAGAGACGGTTTTTTCCATCTCTAATTTGAGGTAAATGCGAAAATTAACAATTGAACTTAATAATGTCTGATGAATTTCTTTTAGAAGTAACACATACGATTTAGGTGATCAATACGACAATAACACAAAATTATAATAATTTTGAATTATCGCAAATTCAGTTATAGATCACACACGCACTCATTCTTCGATCGCAGGAATTGTACAATTTGGGAGCTCGAAAGGTAATAGTCACTGCAGTTGGGCAAATAGGGTGCATACCTTATCAGCTAGCAAGATCCAACGGTTCTGGATGCAATGAAGAAATCAACGGTGCGATTTCGCTCTTTAACAACGGGCTGAAAAGACTAGTCGATAGATTCAACAACGGGCAGCTACCCGGATCCAGATTCGTTTTCCTTGATTCGTTTCAAAGCAGCCAAGATCTTGCCCTAAATGCAAAAAAATATGGTATATATACTTCAAATAGTACTACAATATTGCACTAATCCAAAAGAGTTGATTATATATAATGTTCATGCCTAGAGGTGGGGATTCGGGCTGTCTGCCGGTCCCAACGACATGTGTCGGGCTGAAAATTGGAGAGGTCGACCAATCCCTTAAGATACCCTAGATTTGTCGATCCAATCCACTTGACATTTTAGGCATGATGTGTCATAGAAATCTTGGCTTGAAGTATCATCGGACCAGCAAGTCTTACCACTGGCACATTGGCCCGCGTGTCGCAGTTAACCCTTTAAATCTTAGTGTACTTTAAGATAACTGGCTGACTCTCCGATTTTCCATTTGGCGAAATTGTGAGCCGGTCTGGTTTGACCCGACCCAACATATAACGTTGGTTTGATGGGCTCGGGTTGGGCAAAAACTGGAGAGCCCAGTCTATCCCCTTAAAACACACTAATATTTGTCGTGTTGGCGAAATGCCCAATGATTCATGTCAAGGTTCTACCTAAAATGCCGAGCAGTCCGAGTTTCCCTATTGAGCTGGGCCGATTTTTTCATAAATAATAAAAACGAGTTGATTATATACAATACACGTGTTTATAGGTGGCAATTCACCTCATATTTTTTTAAAAAATTTAAGAACTCGTCCTTTTAAAATACACTCAGTTTTAACGAGCCAACCAACACAGTATGTTAGGCCATTAATCGGGACAAGATTCTCGCGACCCAACCCCCTAAAGCATGAGGCAGGCTGAACCGGCCTAATATCATATTTATAGGTAGCAATTCAGCCCGGCCCCAGCACCAACCCCAGCCGATTGGACTAATGTCCTGTGTCGGGTCGGACCGACTCATATGAAAATGAAATTTGATAACTCATCTTTTAAAATATATTAAGATTTGACAGGTTGGCCTAGCTGTCTAAAACGACAGGCAGGCTAGACATGACCGTGTTTCCACCTCTGTTCATATTATACATGTGTCATGTGGTACAGGTTTCGAAGTAGTGGACGAGGGTTGCTGCGGGGTCGGAAGAAACAACGGGCAAATAACATGTCTGCCGCTGCAAACGCCGTGCGAAGATCGCCGGAAGTACTTGTTCTGGGACGCGTTCCACCCGACGGAAACTGCTAACATTATACTTGCGAAGAAAGCATACACTTCCAAGATTCAGAAATTGGCCTTGCTATAGCCATAATCAAATGTTTGAAGATCCATTTTAGTTGTGAATCTTTGCAATTTTATGTATTGATTATGTTTTGATTTGTTTGAAGCATGTTGTATTTCAAGTTGTTGCAGCAATTTGAATAAAGATTCATTTGCTGTTTGTTGATTTCAGTCTGATATCTCTTAATTTGCAAATGGTGTTTCATCTAGTTACTCCCTCCGTCTCGCTCTAATTTGCCTACTTCTTTTCTCAATTTATCTCAATTTATTTTATCAGCCTATAAATGGTAAATTTCTCTCACAATCTCCATCCTCAAAATCTCCACATTCAATCTCCACCTTTAGAAAAGTCAAAAATTCCACAAAATCTGTTTTTTCACATTTTATACCGGATGGTCTATCACTCCACATCCACACCCTATTACCTACATCTTCTTTTACAATTCGCAATACACTTGTTGCAATTTTCAATACACCTTTTACAATTTTCTACACATCTTACCATACTATACCCTTAAACTAAAATATGTTTTTGGATATTTCATCCGTAGATGTGACGCATGTCACTACATCTCAAATCAAGTATCCCTTTTGGGTAGGCCTAGCTAAGCTGCACAATTTATGATAATGTCATTTTATTAATGATAAGAAGTCGAACCTTCAATAAAAAGTTCGTGTCGAGTTAACACTCGTTTGAATATATTTATTTAGGCTTCTTTAATAATGAATAAAGTTCAAATATTAAGGACTTTTTAAAATACCCGAGTCGACTTCTCCTGCGCAAGATAAGTCGGAGGCGGTATCATATTTACTTATGCGTTTCTTAATTTTCTTCAGACTATTTGGGAAGTTGTTTAGAACTACTATTTTTGGTTGTGAATCTCACTGAAGAATATGAGGTTGAACGCTGCCATGATTTCTAGGCTAGCTTCGTCTGCCATTGCTTCGGTACGTTTTATCAATTTTCCTCAATCCTCTTCAACTTTTCATAATCAAATTCGATACTTTTCTGTCAAACCTAGAATCGATTTTGGCAGTATTCGTGAGCCCGATGATGTTGTTTCTTTGTTTCACGAAATGCTGAGAATGAGGCCGCACCCTTCTGCTGTTGATTTCACGAAATTGTTGAGTGCTGCTGTCAAGATGAAGCAATACACTCTCGCCCTGCACGTGTTCGACCAAATGCTTCACCGAAATGCTCCTGTAAATGACTACACCCTGAATATAGCGATTGATTGCTTTGGCCGATTGAATCTAGTGGATTCTGGGTTTTCAGTCTTAGGCTGCCTTTTCAAGCGTGGCTTTGAACCTAACATCGTAACCTTCAGCAATCTCATCAAAGGCCTTTTCGGGGAAGGAAGGGTAGGGGAGGCAGTTCAACTGTACAACAAGCTGTTGATAGAGAAAATATGCAAGCCTGATGAATTTACACATAATATTGTGATAAATGGGCTTTGCAAAGCTGGGTATACACTCACAGCCTGTGATTTGCTTAGCTCACTGGAAAATGGGAGATCCAAACCAGATGTGTATGCTTATAACACTGTTATTGATAGTCTCTGCAAAGATAGAATGGTCGATGATGCACTCCTACTTTTCTCCAAAATGATTGAACTGGGCATTTCACCCGATGTTGTAACGTACAATTCAATGATTCAAGGATTGTACAATTTTGGTAGATGGAAAGAGGCAAAAGAGTTGTATGATGAGATGGTGGCTCGAAAGATCTCTCCAAGCGTGGTTACTTGTAACATTTTAGTGGATGCGTATTGCAAGGAAGGAATGATGAAAGAGGCTGAGGATATTTTTAAATATATGATGCTAATAGATGTTCAACCAAATATTTTCACTTACAGCACTTTGATAGACGGATATTGTTTGCAAGGTGAAATGGATAAAGCGAGAAAATTGTTCAATTCAGCTGTGGGTTTCGGTCTCAAGCCTGATATTGTTAGCTATAATAGTTTGATGAACGGTTACTGTAAAAAGGGAGATGTGAACGAAGCTTGGCGTCTTTTTCTTGAGATTCCTCGCAGACGGCTGGAGTATACGGTGGTTTCTTATAACACAATGATGCAAGGATTCTTTCGTTATGGCATATGTGCTGATGCCTTGAAGCTATTCAAAGAGATGCAAGGTCGGAAACTATCTCCAAATATAATGACTTACAGTGTACTGTTGGAAGGGTTGTGCAGAGCTCAACGTATTGCTGAAGCATTTTCTATTGTTCACGTGATGGCAGATAGAGGTGTTAGTCCTAATATAGTTACGTACAACATTCTCATTGCGGGATTGTGCAAGGACAATAAACTCGCCGAAGCAAAAGATCTTTTCAACAAACTCCCGTCCAAAGGTTTGCAGTCAGATGTTATTACGTATAACATCCTTATTGGTGCATTTTGTGAACAAGGGCAAATACAAGAGGCTAAGGATTTGATGCTGAAAATGGAACAAAGTGGTTGCGTGCCTGATCGTGTGACCTATAATGTTTTTCTTCAGGGTTTCCTGAAATGGAATGAGCCTCACGATGCAATTCCGTTCTTCGACGAAATGAGCAAAAGGGATTTCAAACTGGATGCAACTACTTTTGAAATGTTAGTCGATCCTCTGCAAGCTGAAGGTCAAGGTAGTGTTCTTTTCAATAAGGTTAAGAAGATTGTCCCAAGGATTAATTGATTTGATTTTGTGCACTAGATTGTTCTTGTCGTCTATAACATTTGTGTAATGCAAAATTTGTTTTTTAACTAATGTAGACAAATTCAGATTATGTTGCTCTCTTGTGATATATTCTTGAGTATAGTATTTGGGTACATTGTAGCAGCAGGTGCTCTGTTGAGAATGTAGTTTGTAAAACGAGTTACCATTTAACGTGCTTTTCTGGGGATGTTTGTAAATAGTAATGGGCTGTGAGTTATCTAGGGCCGGCCTGCTTAATAAGCTAAGATACCAAACAGCCATTTAATCCCAATTAGGTACACAATTTGGGCCTTATCTACCCTACCAAACGAGCCCTTAAAATCTTTGGCTTCCTACTCCGTTTATTTCATATCATAGCAGTTGAGAATTGAAAGTACATTTGTAGGTTAGAGCAGAGTACTAACAATTAACAAGTTGGTGGTGGGTCACATTCTAGCTTGAGTTGTAGTCAAGCTGCATAATTTACCACTAGCAGTGTGTAGTTTTTCTCAGATTAGGAATGAAATTATTAAAGCTATGTAGTTCTTGTGCGAGTGAGTTGGGAATTGCCGTTACGGTGGGAATAGACCAGACTACTCAATCGGGGCATATGGACTTAGACTTTTTCTCGGGCTTAATTACCGAAGGACTTGGACTTTAAATAAGACCTCATAAGCTTAATTGGCCGGTCTACATAGAATTTGCCTAATAACTTTATATATATTACATAAATTATAATATATATTTATAAACTTTAATCGTTATAAATACTCCATTTTATGTTAACTGAATTATGTAATAACTAATATAATTTTATATATAGATATCTATTGTAGGTTTTTAATAGACTTTAAATAGGTCAAAGTCAGACTTGATCATGTAAAAATCACTCTTGGGCTGCACAAAAGGCCTTCTAGTGATAATAGATCAGACTTAGACCCGATAATAATAAATCAAGCATAGATTGTTCAACATATTTTTAACAACATATTGAATCTTTTACTTTAGAGTAATACCTTTTACAATAAAGACTAATGCATTTTCGCTAAAAAAAAACTCCAGTAATTATTCACAGGGAGTGACTTGTGGTGCAAAATGGATGCAACATTTTTTATTTTTTTATGCCAAAATTTCAAAGCCATTTAAATTTTGTCATTCAAGATTAATAAGTTTTACCTATTACCCTTTTAAATTATCGAAATCCACATAAATTTTGTTTCTTGCTACTCATAGGGTGTGTTTACTTAAGTCTTGGTTAAGTAGATTTAGGGGTTCAAATTTTAATAAAGTACACTTATTAACTCCTTCAACCAGATTTAATTCAGCGGTCCCCAACCTTAAGTAAACACACCCATAAATTTGGGAACTAAGAACTTCGATTTGTGTGACGTTTCTTGCATTTTATCACATATTTTAAGTAAGGTGAACCAATTTTAGATCATGTGATTTGAATCGCGAGTGCATCCGCAAATTGTGTGAGGTTTTTCATGAAAATGCATATATATTTATACTTTATATTAACATGTATTACATGTTTTGAAAAAAAATATATTACTTTTGGATATAAAATAGCTTTTTTCAAAAGTAAGATTACCCCGTTCCAAAAAAAAAAGTCATTTTACAGAAATTTTTTACCCATAAACAAGTAATTATAGTAATATATTCATGTTTATTCCAATATTTTCCTTAGATAATTCAAGCAAATCTCCCTAAAAATCCATAATATTATTATTACCTAAATTATTTATTTAATTTATTGAATCCATTTTGGTATGGAGGAAAGAGAGAGTAATTTTATGGTTATCAAGTAAATTGGAAAAAGAAATGGAATTTAAGATAATATGTTTCCCACTGTGTAAGTGTAGATACACAAATTTTGTATCAAATCAGAAGTCGTCACATGTCGAGATATATTATAGATCACATTAGTTTGGTAATTATTCAAAGAGATTATGATAGATATCAAATCATAATAGATCAATCGAAGGCTCCATGTGTTTAGGAGTGGCAATGGGTGGGATCGGGGTTGGTATTGGACTCTCTATCCCCATCCCCAACTCCCAACCAAATTCCCATTCCCGCGAAATTTCCTGCTTGAAGACCTTGGGTCGGGGATGGGGAATCTCCATTCGAGGAAGAGTGTTCCCACGGGATTCGGGTTTCCCGTATTTTTTCCTTCCAAATCTTTTAGACAAAAAGAATATTAAAGTTATAACATACAACCACCAAGTCCTAAACATGTCAAAAGTCAATAAATCTAAAATAAAAGTATTAAAATAACTATATATGTATAATATTTTTTAATTAAAGATGAAGTAATGCAGTAAGTTGTGAGCGTATGTTTAGTGAATATATAATTTTATATATATATATATATATATATATATATATATATATAATAACGGGGAATGGGGAATCTCCGCTTTATCTAGACGGAGTCGGGGCCCGGGGATGGGACGGGGAGTACCATTCCCATCCTCATACCATCCCCACTCATAGAATTTCAGAGAATCCCCGACCCAATATTTTCGGGTCCCCGCGGGGTTTTTGTCATCCCTAAATGTGTCAAAGTGGTGCAGTAATTATTAAATTAATATAATAATCATCTCAAAGATATTTGATAGATATCAAATTATGGTGTCAAATTGCTCCATTTGAATCTTAGGCCCATTAGGATTCTCCATCCTACAACTATAAATAGGGCCTCATTGTTCCTCAAAAAATTCAATATGTAAAATTCTCAACCATTCAAGACCGGCGTCAAGATATCAAGTCTTCCATCAAATTTCAAAGTCAACTCGAAGAGAAGAATCAGAGAAATAATTTTAAAGTCACTCGAAGAGAAGAATCAGAGGAGTAAATAGAGATTGTAACTCTCAATCCCATCAATAAATTCGAATTGTGCAATTTATTTTAGAGATTGTAACTCTCAATCCCATCAATAAATTCAAATTGTGCAATTTATTTTGCTACAGTAAGTTTTTAATTTCTTACTCAACGTTTAACATGACTTCTTTTTAAAATAATGTATTTCTTCTGAATAAATAATACATTTCAGTATAAACATTAATAATTTTTTTCATAAAAGAACTACACGCAATTCAATTATCCACTCGCAACCGTAATTGCACATATTGATGAGAACTACTGAAAATAGTAAAATGCTAAACTATCCATTGAAAGTTAGGTAAATTACCAACATATCCTACCTTAATACGGATTCTCTGTTACATTATCCGCTGCATTTTTTCTTACACAATTTTTATTATACGGCATATGTTAGTTAGTGATATCATTTAATATACGTGTTATGAGTAAATAACATACAATTAAGGTGAAATATAAATTAAAATACATAAATGAAATAGGCCCAAATTGCCTTTGCTTAATATATATTTCTGTATATGGTCCCACTTTGTTTCAGCCCATCTTCACAAACGGTCTCTCAGTAGTTTACTCATGCGTTTCTTCAGACAATTTGGGAAGTTGTTTGCAAATTACAGCTACTATTTTCGGTTGTGAATCTCACTGAAGAATCTGAGGTTGAACGCTGCCATGATTTCTAGGCTAGCTTCGTCTGCCATTGTTTCGGTACGTTTTATCAATTTTCCTCAATCCTCTTCAACTTTTCATAATCAAATCCGTTACTTTTCCGTCAAACCTAGAATCGATTTTGGCAGTATTCGTGAGCCCGATGATGTTGTTTCTTTGTTTCACGAAATGCTGAGAATGAGGCCGCACCCTTCTGTTGTTGAGTTCACGAAATTGTTGAGTGCTGCTGTCAAGATGAAGCAATACACTCTTGCCCTGCACATGTTCGACCAAATGCTTCACCAAAATGCTCCTGTAGATGACTACACCTTGAATATTGCGATTGATTGCTTTTGCCGATTGAATCTAGTGGATTCTGGGTTTTCAGTCTTAGGCTGCATTTTCAAACGTGGCTATGAACCTAACATCTTAACCTTCACCAATCTCATCAAAGGTCTTTTCAAGGAAGGAAAGGTAGGTGAGGCAGTTCAACTGTACAACAAGCTGTTGATAGAGAAAATATGCAAGCTTGATGAATTTACACATAATATTGTGATAAATGGGCTTTGTAAAGCTGGGTATACACTCACAGCCTGTGATTTGCTTAGCTCACTGGAAAATGGGAGATCCAAACCAAATGTGTATGCTTATAGCACTGTTATTGATAGTCTCTGCAAAGATAGAATGGTCGATGATGCACTCCGACTTTTCTCCAAAATGATTGAAATGGGCATTTCACCTGATGTTGTAACGTACAGTTCAATGATTCAAGGCTTGTACAATTTTGGCAGATGGAAAGAGGCAAAAGAGTTGTATGATGAGATGGTGGCTCGAAAGATCTCTCCAAGTGTGGTTACTTGTACCATTTTAGTGGATGCGTATTGCAAGGAAGGAATGATGAAAGAGGCTGAGGATATTTTTAAATATATGATGCTAATAGATGTTCAACCAAATATTCTCACTTACAACACATTGATAGATGGATATTGTATGCGAGGTGAAATGGATAAAGCGAGAAAATTGTTCAATTCAGCTGTGGGTTTCGGTCTCAAGCCTGATATTGTTAGCTATAATAGTTTGATGAACGGTTACTGTAAAAAGGGAGATGTGAACGAAGCTTGGCGTCTTTTTCTTGAGATTCCTCGCAGACGGCTGGAGTATACGGTGGTTTCTTATAACACAATGATGCAAGGATTCTTTCGTTATGGCATATGTGCTGATGCCTTGAAGCTATTCAAAGAGATGCAAGGTCGGAAACTATCTCCAAATATAATGACTTACAGTGTACTGTTGGAAGGGTTGTGCAGAGCTCAACGTATTGCTGAAGCATTTTCTATTGTTCACGTGATGGCAGATAGAGGTGTTAGTCCTAATATAGTTACGTACAACATTCTCATTGCGGGATTGTGCAAGGACAATAAACTCGCCGAAGCAAAAGATCTTTTCAACAAACTCCCGTCCAAAGGTTTGCAGTCAGATGTTATTACGTATAACATCCTTATTGGTGCATTTTGTGAACAAGGGCAAATACAAGAGGCTAAGGATTTGATGCTGAAAATGGAACAAAGTGGTTGCGTGCCTGATAGTGTGACCTATAATGTTTTTCTTCAGGGTTTCCTGAAATGGAATGAGCCTCACGATGCAATTCCGTTCTTCGACGAAATGAGCAAAAGGGATTTCAAACTGGATGCAACTACTTTTGAAATGTTAGTCGATCCTCTGCAAGCTGAAGGTCAAGGTAGTGTTCTTTTCAATAAGGTTAAGAAGATTGTCCCAAGGATTAATTGATTTGATTTTGTGCACTAGATTGTTCTTGTCGTCTATAACATTTGTGTAATGCAAACTTTGTTTTTTAACTAATGTAGACAAATTCAGATTATGTTGCTCTCTTGTGATATATTCTTGAGTATAGGATTTGGGTACTTTGTAGCAGCAGGGGCTCTGTTGAAAATGTCGTTCGTAAAATGAGTTACCACTTAACGTGCTTTTCTGGGGATGTTTGAGATGAATAATTTTTCTTATAGCCTTGATCACACCAAAATTCTTAATCCTTTGTGACTGCTATAACTTGAAACCCCTGTAGTTAATCTATATGCACTCAGAATTGTAAACCTGGAGTGACTAAAAGACTTGTTTCGTCGTATTTTCTTATACATCCTCATGCATATTGTTCCGGAAATATACTGACATCATAAGATGGCATAATTTCCACGGTACCGAATGCAAATCATACGCAAGTTTGTCCTTCCAAATCTGACTTGCTTCTTCCATGTATTGTGTGATTCTGTTGAACCACTGAATGTATGAGAAGTCTCCATTGCACTTAACAGTTCTTCTAAGATTATGTATGAAATTATAAAACTATGTAGTTCTTGTGTGAGTAAGTTGGGAATTGCTCTTACGGTGGGAATAGACCGGGCTACCCGATCGCGGCATATGGCCTAGCCTATATTAGACCTAGTCTTGTCCAACTTATTTAGTAAACAATCCAGGCATAGACTCTGCATTGTAAATATTTTTGTCTTCCCTATAAGAGTCTAATTACTTTGTTTATTTTTTGTGCCTCTAACAATTTTGTTAATTATCTTTATATTAGAACATACTTTTCTACTCCCTCCGTCCCGGCTTATCTTGCACGGGGAGAGGGGGATCGGCACGGGTATTAAGAAAAAATGTTTTTTGGTTGTTTGTTGATTTTTTAAAGGTGAATTGAGGATGAAGATTACGTTATAACTTTCATTTTTTAGACTGTGCAAGATAAGATGAGACGATCGTTTAAAGGAAAATGTGTAAAATAAGGGCGGAGGAAGTAATATTAATATTCGCCATAGATACACAATTTTAGTGGGATCACAAAAAGAAGATACATTCCAATTCATAGGATAACACAAGGCCATGTTTGGACACTAGAGATCAAAGACTGGCAAGCTGTTGTATATTCACCGGATAAACAACATCCTTATTCCCAAAGAAAGCTTTCCTACCAAACAAGACATTAACAGCTTCTGTCGGGTGAAATGCGTCCCAAAACACGTATCGGTTCCGGTTCGGGCACGGTAGCTGACCCGGAAGACAGGTGATTTGGCCTCGGTTCCTCCCGATACCACAACAACCCCGATTCACCACGCTGAATCCTGCACGTGACGAAAATGCACGATTTGAATAGCGAAAAATCTAATACAAAAGTTCTATTTTACCCAATTTGACCAGAATACCCTCCAATCGTGACACAAGTACGAGAAAAAAGTAATTTTGGGAAGCACGATTTTAATAATGAGAAATAAAAAGGCGAAATGCTATCAATTCGGATTCTTTGTTACAATATATGTTATTTCCTGTGTTACACTTAATTCATTAGGTGACACATATTAATTTGTGATATCATACCATACACGTATGGATTAGTAAATGTGGTGAAATACAAGATGTAACATCAAAGTGTAACAAGTGATCTCATGGAAAATGTTATTGTACCCATGCAGAGATAATGAAACTCTTTTATGACGGTCATTATAAAAATAATCTTTAAAACCTAATTTGACTAGATTGCCCTCCAATTATGAAACTAAATAATCGTGGATCGTGAAAAAATTTAATCGTGAATATGAAATTTAATCATGAAGTATAAAATTACAAACAGTCATAAATCGTGAAATTCAATCGTGAGTCGTGAAATCTAACTATAATCGTAAGACTACACTGCGGAGATGGAAGAAGAAAATAAAGCAAACACGGCAGATGAGAAAAAAAAAAAAAGCAATCGTGAAGTCTCACGGTTCGGATGATGGGAAGAGAAATCGAGGAGGGGTAAATTTGTCACTTACATTAAAAAAGGTGGGTAAAAGAATTTCTTTTAGAATTTCGGTAAAAAAAAATAAAAAATTTCCCTTTCGGGTGAGTATACTTGCATATTTTCAATATTTAAAAATAGTATAGAGGATAATCGAAAAATAGAAACAAAATGTAATTTTATCCTTATGACCGAATCAAAAATCATCCCAATTACCATGTGAATAAAATCCGATACATAAATCGGTTAATAAAACAATCAATGTTTCAATATCTTCGGATTAGAAAATTTGAATGTGGGTTTATGTTAACGTACCATAAGATCGGGCATTAGCCAAGAGATCTTGGAACATGTTGTGAATGTCGATGTAGGAAAACTGCGAACCGGGTAGGTTCGCGCTAAGGCTGTTGATCATGGCCTTTGTGTTCGTGTTGAACGGGAGGATGAGCTGGTTAACCTCGTCTGAACACACGCCGGTGTTGCTTTGGGCCAAGATACTCGGAATGCAACCCATTAATCCGAGGCCCGCTATGACGAATTTCCTAGCTCCAAGATTGTACAATCTCTGAAATCATAATTTAGAGAAAAGATCAAAGAAATGCAACAATGCAAAATAAAGTGTATAGAGATTTAACTACAGGGCAGAAGAGGTGGCAAAATCGGCCTGAATCGATATACTAATTCGTTTACTGAATAGTATAGACGGTTTGGGCTATTAGAATTTTGGCGTGAAATGTCATTGGGCCTAATAAATTAGGTGGCAAAGCTAGGTTCTCCGATTTTTTGAGCGACAACATATTGCATTAACCTAATAAACTCGGGCCGGGTTGGGCTGAGCACCAATTGCCACCTCTACAGGGGCAATCCCATCTACTCTTCCGTACCAATTTAAAACTTTGCAATTAACCTTGTATCTTATAATTGGTTGCAAATTTAGATTTAAGGCTAAATTTGCAACCAATTATAGATTTTTAATTGATACAGGACAAAGGAACTCGACTACATGTCCTGTCGTTACAGATAGAGGTGGTAATTTTAATTACCCAATGCGATATTTTAGGTGAACTGAGCGCTACAAATTTTAGCCAAAAATACCATAATGCCCAATAAGCCCATTGGCTAATGGCATGACAAATCATGGACTAGCCTGACATATGGCTTGGCCCAATAGGCTCGAACCTAGCGGTACAGGCAGCAAGAATTGTCACTTCTATATAGAGGTGGCAATGCTGGTGATACGGCACGATCGGAACTAGTCCATGGGGCCAACATCACAAGTCGGGCCTTGTCGGGTTAAAATTTCATCGGGCCAAACATTATTGAGCTCAACACATCTCCCTTAGATAAACTAAAATTCTTGGGTTGGTTCGTGACGGAAAGACTTTTGGCCCATTAGATGAGATGGACTAGTCCATCGTACCGGATCGCTTTTGACAGCTCTACTTTTAGGGATAGTATTCCATTTACTCTTTCTGTACGAATTAAAATTTGCAATTTAACCTCATATCTTATAATTGATTGCAAATTTAATCGATTTCAAGACTAAATTCGCAACCAATTATAAGTACATGATAAAATCACATTCGTGGCCGACAGGAAACCCCGACTATCAACTCTATCATTACAGGACGAGTTTTGCAATTTTTCCGACTCTTACCGTGAGTTGCTGGGAGTATTCGCGGACCAGGAGTTCTGCATACTGTTGACCATTGTACTGATTTTTGGTGTTGTAATTAGGCATGAGATAATTATTTAAATAGTCATTACTGCCCATTCCAACAAAGAAAATGCACTTTGCAAGCTGGTCCGCTACACCCGGTGCACCTAGGTTGTCTGTAATTTGATCTAGAGTGTTCTCGAAGTTCTTGATTTGTTGATTAAATGGGATCCGACTTACCTGAAAAATAATTAGCAGGAAAATAAATAAAAATAATGATTGATTAATTTGAATGGGAGAAAAAAATAGGGAATTAATTCATGTGAAAAGATACTCAAGGACGGAGCCAACGGGGAGCTGGCGGCGGAGGTTTCCCCCACTAATGGTCATGTAAACAAACAGACAGTATACATAATTCTAGTGGCTGGACACATGAATTTAACCCTGAAGAAGGGCACCAATTTAACCCTAGATTTTGATGTATTTTTTTTTTTATATATTTTATCTTTTAATAGAAAAAACAAAATTTAACCATAGATTTTGATGTATTTTTTTTTTTTTCTGTGAATATACATTTGAGGGGGTTATTTTCTATATCAATACCATACATCGGCACTCTCATGAGATCACCTGTTATACTTTGGTGTTACATCTTGTGTTTCACCGCATTCACTAACCGTGTATGGTATGATGTCACAAATTAACATGTGTCACCTACTGAATTGAGTGTAACAGAGGATGAAATACCTATTATAAGTTGTAACAGAGAATCCGGATTGATATGCACTACCATAAATGGGAAAATTCGTCATTGGTCCGCTAATTTAGGACGAGTCCAAAACTGATCTACTAATTATAATATTATCAATTTTAGTTTAGTAAATCTAATTTAAGGACAAATTTAGCCGGAATTGACTAAGTTAGTCGGAATTACTCACTTGCAAGGCACGTGGTCGTTCAATTTGGGGGCTTTCCGGCGAAATTTGTACTCATATTGGACTCGGCCCTAAGTTACTAAACTAAAATTGATAATATTATAGTTAGTGCACCAATTTTGAACTCGCTCTAAGTTAGCGGACAAAAACAATTTTTTTCCTACCATAAATACATAGACAAAATATGTTGAGGGGGGCAGTGCCCCCCCCCCCCCACCCCCACCCCCACCCCCACCCCCCACCTCTAATCTCGTACAATGTTTTTAGGGGTAATTTTATGGTACCACAATGGTATCGAAGTTGGACTCTGTTTTTAGACTGACAAAACTATTTAAAGGACCATGATATTTTTAAGAAAAAGTAACATTAAATGACATTAATAAATTTAAAAAACATAATTAATTCACAATAAAAATACTCACAAAATTTCTGCCAGTAATATCAAGAATTCCAGCAGCAGCAGAGGCATAATTAACTCCAAATCTCATTTGATCACCAGAAGCCCCAGAGTATGCAGGAATTAATGGTAGTCCAAGCAATTCAGCTGCCCATTTAAAAGAAAAAAAAAATCAAGAATTCTTAAACGATGGGGCTATTAGCACCCGATTTCGGTCCGTCCCACTTAACTTTTCACGCCCTTAAAAAAGAAATTTCTCTCACAATCTCCACCCTCAAAATCTCCACACTCAATCTACACCTTTAAAAAAGTCAAAGAAAAAGCAAAATCTGTTTTTTCTTAACCTCTGCGCCTGGTCAACTCTGAAAAGTTAGCTGGACGGAGGAAGTATCATTATAAGTTACACCCACATCTGAGAATATTTTGAAGTGTTCGGCTAGTGTATATGAAAACTTCATCATCACGTTTTAAAAGTGTTCGATCTAAGGACGGTTACAAAATTTAGTAATGGGGTAGATTAGAACATAAAAAATTAAAATACATTGTGAAAACTAATGTTAAAAAGCTGCATTCTTTTATATAAAAAACTGCATTTTACCATGCATGAAAAAAAAAAAAACTATTAGTTATGAAATCAACAAGAAATTCAAGTTTGTAAAAAAATTACTAAAATTAATACATTAATTTGAAAGAAACTAATTAAACATGATTTTTGGGTTTAAAAGATTTAACTAAACCAACAAAACTCATAGTATTAAAACTAATGTTCTACAAATTTTGCCCTCGACTGGAGCCTCTTATCGACCCTTAATAGATCCTGTCACTAACCGAACACAAAAATACTAACTTTTCCACGAAGGTGTATTTAGAAAAAATAAGAATGTTAATAGTTCAATATTACTAAATAAACAAAAAAACCCTAACTTTTTCACGAGAGCGTATTTAGAGGAAATATGGGTATTAATATCCCGACTCGATATAGAAGAAAGTATACCTATGGTATCAACCATGGTGTAGCCATTGGAGAATCTGCCGGTAGCTCCGCCCTTGAAATCAATCCCATACGGAAAATAATTCGCCTTAGCAAACGACGGCAGATTATTATTATTCCCATTATCGATCAGCGAATCACCGAACACGAACATGGCCGGTACTAGAGCCGTTCGTCTGGAGCTGTCGCCGGCGTCGTCTTGGGCCCGAACACGGCCTGGATTTGGTACTAACAAGAGGATCATGAAGATGGTGTAGAAGTGGGGTTTCATGTTGGTTAGTGTGTGTGAGGAGAGAGAGAGAGAGAGTGAGTGGTGGCGGTGGTGGTGGTGGTGGTGGTGGTGAGGGTGTTAAATAGGCGGAGGAGGGCGGTGGTTGGGAGGAGTAAATGTGGTCATCTGTATGGGGTTTGTTGTAGTAAATAGTGTGCTTGCCATGCAGTGTAATAATATTTATTTATTTATTTTTATTTTTTTAAGTTTTCCACACTCTCATTAATTATGGAAACATTCCACTTTGGCAAGCAGAGACGGGTTAATTATATAGGCAATTTTAACAAATTGTCGTACTGTTCACAGCCTCATTAAAAATATAGGTGCACTTTTTTGCTATTTGATAAAGTAAGTGAACTCGCCTGTGCCACAGGCGAGTTCACTTCTCCCTGACAGCACAACAGTGATCTCGCCCCTGGCAGGGGCGAGATCAATTGGGATTAATTTTTTTTTTTTTTTTTTTTTTTTTAATCTCGCCTATGCGAGAGGCGATTTCAGGTAGGGAGCGTACAAAAATACTTAATCTCGCCTCTCCCAGAGGAGAGGTTCATGTATAATTTTTTTTTTTTTTTTTTGCCGTATACATGCAGCAGTACAGGAGGGCAGTAATAATAATAATATCACATTAAATGAGTATAATATTTCACAAAAAAAAAAATGAGATCACATTAAATATAATAATAACAATAATAATAATAATAATAATAATAATAATACTATGAAACTAAAAATAACAATAATAATTCCAACATTGATACTACTATTGATATCATTTTTTTACTATTATTATTATATTTAATGTTATTATTATATTTACTATTATTATTATTATTACTATTATTATTATTATTGTTATTATTATATTTAATGTGATCTCATTTTTTTTTGTGAAATATTATACTCATTTAATGTGATATTATTATTATTACTGCCCTCCTGTACTGCTGCATGTATACGGCAAAAAAAAAAAAAAAAAAAAAATTATACGTGAACTCGCCTCTGGGAGAGGCGAGATTAAGTATTTTTGTACGCTCCCTCCCTGAAATCGCCTCTCGCATAGGCGAGATTAAAAAAAAAAAAAAAAAAAATTAATCCCAATTGATCTCGCCCCTGCCAGGGGCGAGATCACTATTGTGCTGTCAGGGAGAAGTGAACTCGCCTGTGGCACAGGCGAGTTCACTTACTTTATCAAACAGCAAAAAAGTGCACCTATATTTTTAATGAGGCTGTGAACAGTACGACAATTGTTAAAATTGCCAATTATATAGGTCGATGAAATAATTTTCAGGATAAAATTGTTATCCACTTTCAATGTTTACTCTAATATATAACATTTGGATCAGAATAATAACTATGTTTATTCATCGTTTATTATGTGATATATAAAGATTTGAACAAGAGTGATATTATCTTAAGGTTCCTTTTAATAATTGGTTTGGATAAGAGTGATATCTAACTTTACCAATTGAACTTTGCCCTTTTTTTTTTTTTTTTTTTTTTTTTTTTTTTTTAAATATAATATTTGTTATTTGACGAAAAAAACCATTTTATTTTTGTGTGTTATCACAAGGCTGGTCCCAATTCAGAAAATAAGAAGAAAAAAGGGATAACATTGTGGTGTGAATGAGTCGAGTCGAGTCGAGCTGAACGTACTGTTATTTAAGTTTATTTTAAATATTGTCAAGCCTCTAGTATTATAGTTGGACTTGGATTATTAATTGAATTGAGCTCGAACGAATTTTAATCAAGTCGAATAGGAGCTAAGTCCAGTAATTTGACATTTTTACTTATTTTAATATTTTTTTACTTATCGAATCAAGTCGAATACGAGCTAAATTCAGTAATTTGACATTTTTACTTGTTTTAATATTCTTTTATTTATCGAGCTCGAACTTACGTCAATCTTAAATTTTATCAAACATAAAAGACTGTTTAAATTTGTTGATAGTTTTAGTTGAGTATAATTCAACCGAACTCTAAATAAACGATCTCGAATTAAGAATGATCATATAATTCTCTGCCCTAACACAGAGTTGACTCAAAATCAAACTCAGACCGCCACAGTAGTTGAGTTGAAATTTAATAATGTCAACACGTCTTTATTTTCAGTAAGAACAACACTACTTGCAAGTCAACTGTTTATTAACTTCTCTCAAAAAAATAAAAATATTTTACTCCTTCGTTCCGAATGAACTTACACACTTTTCATTTTTATTAATCCTAAGTAAATTTACACACCTTTAAAAAGGAAAGTTATAACACAATCTTCACTCTCAATCTTCATCCTCAATTAACTTTTGAAAAGTCAATAAAATCCCAATTTTTTTTTTTTAATTTGTGTCAACCTTCCTGTGCAAGTTCATTTGAGATGAAGGAAGTATTACCCGACTAAAATAAAATAAAATAAGAAATAAATTTAGTGGATGTTGTGGGCGGCCCATTTATTAACAATGGGCTGACAATGGGTGATCTTGACCAGCTCTGTCCAATTCAAAATTCCACTTCATTTATTACAAGAATGGGTGTGTACAGTTGGGATAGTTGTAAATTCACTCGCAATAAAGATGATACCAATTCCGAAATTAAGATTTCAGGGGTAGGTTCGGGTCGAATTTTTGCGGGTTTCGAGTTATCGAGTTAAATATCCGCCTCATTAGGTACCCAATCAAAATTACCCGTAGAGCCACCAAATTATGTGGTTAGTACCCAATTAGGTCGGGTTTTATTAGAGGAGCATATAACAGTAGGCCATAAATAAGTGAACCAATTTTTTTATTCGGGTACCCGAAAAATCCGACGGTACAAAAAACCCAACCCAATAGAACCCCCAAAACCCATCCAATCGAGGTAAAACCCAACCAAGGATCTCCAAAAAGTCCAACCGCGAAGGTCTTACCCAGTTCCGAAATGTGTTTTGCTGATCTGATAAGTTCCTTAAAATATTTATAAGTTGTTTGAACTCTTAAAATATGTTCTATAAAATGAGATGTTAAAACACCTTACCAAACGCAAAAAAAGTGCTTAGAATTGATAATTTTAAAAAATAACTATCTCTAATCCATCTCTTTTAAAAGTCTTATCACTTCAACTATATATACACATAGAACACACGCTTCATGCACTAGTCACACGGTACATACACGATACACATCACATACACACTACTCACACATACTAAACACAGTACATATAACATACTAATAAAGATGCGTTTTTTATGACATTTTAAATTCAATTCCAAAATCCATAGTTAAATTTCTTCACTGAGTTGGAAGCTTATAACCTTCATCGTCCATAAACTCTTAAGAAATTACATCTTATAAACTTTCAAATAACTTGTATGATATTTGAACTTATAATAAGCTTAGCCAAACATCTCTAAGTAGATATCAACTACAATGTAATAATATAAAAATTCAATTAAGAAATAAATACTACCTTCGTCCCGCTCTAACTTGATTACTTTCTTTTTTGGTTTGTCCCAATTGAACTTGTCAACCCAAAAATGACAAATTTTTCTTATAATCTGCACCCCCAATTTCTACTTTTAAAAAAGTCAAAGATTCCACAAAATTTATTTTTCTCTTAACCTCTATGTCCGATCAAAATAAACAAGTTAGACCGGGACGGAGGGAGTATGTATCATTACAAATTTGTTTCAAGGATCTTCCCAATAAGTAGCAAGCAGGTTTATGTGGGGATGGTGAGTAATACCAATCACATCCTTCTCATGTACCTGCCAGTATAAAGGGAAGGTTAAAATTACAAATTTGTCCAATTGTTTTCTTTACCTCGGGTCGTCCTACTTGCACTTGAGCCGGTAAAATTGGCCAAGCCAAATAGGTCGGCCTTGCCAACCCAACATTTTAAGCAGGCTGAACCATACGATTCTTGGCATGAAATATCATCAGACACGCTGGACTAAAAGTCTACAAACCCGATGGTAGCAGGTCAACCCAAAAATTATACTCTCTCTCCGTCCCCGTTTATTTTTCACAGTTGATCGGACACTAATGTTAAGAAAAAACATATATTTTTTTTTTTACTTTTTTAACGGTGGAGATTGAAGGTTGAAGTTTTGAGGATGCGAGAATTAATTTTTATTTTAGGTGTGTGCAAAATAAGTTGGGACGGACGAAACAGAAAATGTGCAAAATAAGCCGGGACGGAGGAAGTAGTATATTTTAGAAGAATGGACAGGCTCTATCATTATTTTTTGGCTTGATTGGAATTTTGGGCAAGCCCAACCCGACAAGCTGGACTGGGCAGAAGGGCCCGAGTTACAACCATAAATAAGGATAAAAACTTGTATGTGACGGTTAAATGGATCTTATTCCCTCGACGGATCAACCTAAGTGGGTAAATGGAGTTGCACATTTCCATCATTGGTTTGTATAGATCTTTGCAAAAACACGAATCATATAAAATAATTATCATAAAAAAATTAGATAGTATCAACAATATAGACTATATATATCATTTTTTGCCCGATTGTCCACTTTTGTTGTCACGAAATATCGATGAAAGCATTCTTGGCCGCCCCGTTTTCACTTCAAATCCTCTAATGCACATATAACCTGAAAAGTAAATTACAGAAAAAAGAGTAAAAATTAATGGCTATCATATTCTTTAAAACATTCAATTAAAAGCAAAAATATTTAAATAAATGTTACCTAGCCTGAAAAAATATGCAGTTTCTCCGATATACATTCCTGAATTGCAACAACAAGAATTTCATCATTAAATGTAATAATTTCATGTTCGTCAATGAGATAAAACTTATTACCCACCTCTACAAATTGAAGTTACATTTTTTCCGCAATATAATGTTCGGTTGCGTAGATTTTGGATCCATTCTATGGGAACTTCAATTGGTCGTACACTAGATTCATGATCAGCGAACACCTATACACATATATAAGGCCATGAGAGAACAAAAATAAAATGTTTAGCAAGAATAATTGCAAAATGAATAATATTTATACTTTGATACTCCCTTCGTCTCGACTGAATTTGCACACTTGAATCGGCACGTATATTAAGAAAAACTGCTTTGACTTTTTTAAAGGTGGAGATTGAAAGTGAAGATTTTAATGGTGGAGATTATGAGAAAACTTTCCTTTTTAACGGTGTGCAAACTTAGATGGGACGTCCCGAAAAGGAAAGTGTGTAAACTCAGCCGGGACGGAGGGAGTATTAAAGTATACTGAAAATAAGGGTTTTTTTTTTCTTTTTTCCTGTATATTAGGTTTTGTCTAGTAAAAATTCTGTAAGTTTGAAAATTTTCGATTTAAATCTGTATTTTTAAAAAGTTGTCCAATTTAAGTATATTGACCATTGTCAACGACCAATTTGACCGGAATTAGTCACGCGCAAGGCACAAGTCTAATAAATTTGGGAAAAACGAAAAAATATACAAGACTGATTCCGACCAAATTGGTCGTCGGCATTGGCAAGTGTCCTTAAATTGGACAACTTTTAAATATACAAAACTAAACTTAAAATTTTCTAATATACAAAATTTTTATTAAACAAGATCAAATATACATAACTAAAAATGAATTTTTTTTCCGCGTTATTTATACCTCATTGATCTGAAAGTATGTCCCGTTGAGAGGAAATGCACCTTGATTAGCCGTTCGACATGGTATCTGCATATAATTTATTGGATGATTAAATTTATTTACATTATAAAAATTCTACGTTATGTAATGAGTGATAATTGTATTTACCAAAATTGTTCCTCGAACTCTTTGGCCATTTCGATATTGGACAATTTCTCGTAAGTTACATGTATTCGTAGCATCAGTGACGGATTCCCGACTACTACACAATTCTTCGAACTCTTGGCAAGAATTCATGGAGCCGGGCTCCTGACTATTACCCGGTGCTTTTAACTTTTGATAAGTATCTGTTCTCTCGCCTGTGAGAAATTACAACACAATAGTATGGAAATTAGGGTTTATAACAACATATCATCTCACATTTGCGTGTTTTTTTGTTATAAATTGTCATATAAAACAAATCTCAATCATTGATTGTCCAATTTTGGACGACTGATATTTCTATCATATGGTAATTTGTAACAAAATCATTAGTTCGGATAGTAAACTGCAACAAAAAATAGTTTTTATAGCAAAAAAAAAAACGAAAAGTTTGGATGGCAATATGTAATTTTCCCCGAAAATTACAAGTAATTTCATAAGTGTAGGCTGTTTTAAAATGATTCAATACGCTTCCGAAATCAATGTCACAATCTAAATACGAAACGAACAAAGCTATTTGAAATACTTCTTCCGTTCCATAATAATGAACGTTCTAGCTAGTTATTCCCTTTTTTTTTTTTAATTAATTGACGTTTTAGATACTTTTCACAAATTATACAAAAAATTTCCCTGTGTTCAATTCTAAAATATCCTTACTTTTTAACCTATTACAGATTTGGTCAAATTTTTATTTCCTAACACAGATATTAACTGAAGCTGTATTTGTCAAGTGATTTAATTCTTAATTCTTCTGTTTCATCATACAACGTCGATTATTATGAAACGGAGGAAGTAATAATGAAAGACACTCCAACTAAATACTAAAATGACTTACTTGTTGTCCATGTTGCAAGAAGGTAAGGACAAGGATCTTCAGGTTCTCGCTTTGGAAACTGTTGCACATATAAAAAAGAAAAATATAATAATAAGAATAATAACATTAATAATAATAATACTCCTTTAATATAAAAGGAGGATAAATTTTAAAAAATTCATAGAAAATACATTTTATTTTTGCATGGACAAAAAAATTTCAGAATGTAATATTATTTAATAGGATTGAGAAACAAAAAATATCTTTAAGGACTATTTTTATATAAAATATTTATTAGTTTACGTTCAAAATATCCTCTATTAGAAATAAATTTTAAGAAAGATGTAGGAAATACATTTTTATCTTAGGATGAATTGTATCTGCATGGTCAATATGATGACCTTATTGATATAAATAGAAATGGATTTGGATTTAGAATTTTAATTGACAAAAATGAACTCAAATCTTTCAAATTAATACTCAATAATCTACAATACCCTATATGATTTACTATTAAGATTTTGGGAGAGAAATGAGAGAAGAAGAAGAAAAAAGACGAAAAATATTGTTTATTGTTATTATCTATTAGCATGATCAATCTCAAAATTTATTATAATTTACTATTAAGATTTTGGGATAGAGATGAAAGGAGCATAAAAATAAATGAAAAAATATTTAAGGAAGAAAAGAATTTGGCAAGGTGAAAATTTTTGATTTTCTAGAGGAAGAAATAAAACGGATAAAATACTTTTTGGGAAGACAAAAAATCTTGCGTAGCGAAAAGTGTTTATTTTTTGGAAAAAATATAGAGTGTGTTTTTGTTAATCGTGTGAAAAATGGTTTTTTAATTTTTCAGAGTAGGCGAGAAAGAAATAAAAGAATAAAAAATATAGCTTGTTTGTTTTTGTTTTTACAATTATGAATCAATATTATATACTTTATTTATAACCTTTTGCATTACTATTATTATATTTACTGTATGATAAAATAATAAATCAAAGGAGGAAAAATACTAACCCCGGCCAAAAGAGGGTGTGAATCTGGAAGTTCATGCCTGAAATTAAATAGGAAATTTAATTAACTATGTAACCATATTTTCATTTTGAGAAAAAATAAAATGAGAGTCTAACCATAACTAGTTATAAAAAAATATAATGAAATAGACTTACACATTGTGTACGGTCCTCAATCGATCCACATATTCGACTTTAGGCATGGGAATGGGAGCGATTCGGGGAGTTAGTGCAACCACAGCTTTGGATAAAGCTTCGTCGTACTCCACATAACTTGGTGAATTCTCTTTCAAACCAAGTGTGATGGTAGAACAATGAGACTCATATGTGAAATCTTCGATGTCTCCTAATGGTTCATATGTTAAGTCTTCAATATCTCCTCCTAATGGTTCGTCGGGTTCTAGTTCCGAAGATGCAGGAAACTCCACGATCGGTGGAGAGCCGCAGCAAGTATTGGCGGGCTCTGGTTCTGGAGATGGCGGAAACTCCACAATTGGTTCGGAGGAAACAGTATTTGTGAGGACTGGAGTCTCGGAAGCCATCTTATACCCTTCAAGTTGGGGTCTAGAACTGCATTTAGAATAAAGATAATACATTATTTATATTTACTATTTACTATTTACTTGACTAGAAAATAGTATGTTGTGCTATTTCTGCACTAAAGTTAGCTATACAAACCTCGCAAGTTTACTTGCATAGTGCTTGCACTCTGCTCTCATTGGGCATGCGTTGCAGTTTGGTCGTGTCTTCGTACAAAATGCCTATAACATTAAAGTTAGAGCATCATGTGCGAATATGAAGTTACACCAAAAAAAAAGTAGATAGAACAAAAGTAACTGACCTTCGAGAAAATATTTAGGTAACAATGAAGTTCGTACCTGTTTAAAATAATAGTTAGTTTTGTCAACTAGCTCTATAGAAGTATATATAGATATATGATTATATAGTATTATATTTATTCTACAATTATATGAATCTAAGGTAATAGAAATTTTGTTATCTTACAATGTTAGCGCGTCGCAATCGCATATGCGTGGCCATATGTACTTCTGGACATCAGATAAAGCTGGGTAACTGCATAAGATAAATCGAAATGACTTTCCATATACAGAATGAGCAAAACATCCCTCAATTAGTTAGCATTTTACTAAATACTCACTCATTTAGAAGGTGTAACGGAACATCATCAGGAAGTGGTTGAAGTGGCACCCAACCAAGGCGCACCAAAACTCGACCAGCGTTCACATCAATCTATGGAGAAACATTTGCAGTATAGAAAAGAATTCGATTTAGAACAGTCAACTAGAAAGCAAAAAAACAATTTTTTTTGCTTAATATACGCGCCAAAGCAGATGTAAATTAGGCCGGGACGAAGAAAGTGTAAGTTAAAAGAATTTACTTACAGGAAATGCGGGTTGGTAGAGAGACAAAAGCCTCACGCACTCTGTACTCTTCAAACCAATTCCGTTTATGCTCATCAAGTAATCTCTACAATATAGAAGATACATTTATAAATAAATGAAATAATTTTAACTTAAAAAAAGGTTTTAATCATGACTCGAGTAATTAACACGTACTTCGCTTTATCTGGTGGAACATCTCGTAGCCACTCTAAGTCAATGCTGCCATGATCCTTCACTAAACGATCAAGAAAGTCCTGAAAAAGGTAATTGAAAGTATTGATGTCACAATAGCATAAAGTAATAAAGGTAATTGAAAGTATTGATGTCACAATAGTATAAAGTAATATTACCATGGTCATTGACTAAACGATCAAGAAAATTCTAAAAATGTAAAAATGTGTATATAAGTAGAGCCGATAAAATGGTCCAATTCGATGATTCGTCTGAATATTTTAGATGATTTAGACTCTAAAAGCCTGATCCATCGGCCCGACGTAGCTCGTGGCTCGCGGGCTGCCCAACCGTCTATTGTTTTCCCGAATTCCCTATTCCCCTAAATCCTTAAATACTTAAGTAAATTGCATCAACAAATAGGTATTTTATTTCTTTATTTCATTATTTTTTAGTTTAATTAAATAATAATTAGAAAATACCAATTAAATATTTTTTAAACTCAAGTCCTAAATTAAACTTCTCATTTTGTTGATTATTTGTTTGTTGGCTGTTTAAAGTTTAAAAGATGCTGTTTAAAGTTTAAATCTTTTATATGTAGTGATACCATTAGTTTAGAAGAAAAAATAATAGGTGATATATGGGGCTCCAACCCAGTCCAACACAAGCATACACCTTAGTCTGACGGGCTGAACTGAATTGGACGGGCCGAATTGCCAGCTCTCATATAAAGAACGATTGTCTAAATTAATTCATATGAAAGTGTGCAAAAGTATGCAAATTTGAATGAGACGGAGATAGTACCTTTATTCGCGGAGTAAGTTGGTTGGATTGGCCGCGTTCCTCAATCAATTTAGCTAGCTCGCTAACAGAAGCTCGTCGAACTGCTTCCCAATCAACAATGTCTGCTTCACGTTGTCCTCTCTTTCTGGATACATTACTGTATTTTCTTCTCAGTTCATCCCAATTGATTAGGTTTTCTTTTTTGTTTTTTGTATTTCCTTTCTTTCTTCCAGTTGAAGCTTCATGTTCATGATTTATGGAGGAGGTTTTATTGTCATTTTCAACATCAACCTGGTTCTTGGAGTTTGATTCTTCGTCATTTGAAGAAGGTGATTCCTCTTTTTCCAGTTGAGTGATTAAATCAGTGCAGTTATTTTGATCATTTTTAGATTTAGCTGGGTATCTCGCCGCAATCGTCATGAAAGCATTACTGCAAGGCAAGTATATGTATGTATATTAGAAGAAGTATATGTATGTATATTAGAAGAAGAAACATCAAGAAATTACGGGCCGCTTGGTTGTAACTCATCAATGACAATGTTCATGGATCTATGTTCATGGATCTGAATGAGGATATTATGGAATAATATGGGAGAAGTTAGTTAATAAAATTGGGTATTGATTAACTTATTTACTTCCTCCGTTTCAAAATAAGTGACATTTTACAATGAAAGAGAATAATTAAGAATTAAAAATCTTTAAGGATAACTAATCTTCTTTCTCTCATCTATTATTCCCTTCTAATCATTATTATATTATCGGGTAGCTTAAAAGATACTAAGAAATATTTTAAGATAGTGAAAGGAACAAAGTTGGAAGAAATCGTGGAATATATCTAAAACGACACTTAATTTGAGATATCATTAACAAGCTAAAACGTCACTTATTTTTTTATTTTTAAACGGAGAAAGTATGTACCAAGCATCATAAATCGGAGTGGATCCTCATTCATTCTCATTCCCTACCCTTAAAAAAAAGTATACTGCCTTTTCGTTTCAATTTATTTGATCTTTTAAAAAAAAATGGAAGAATTAAGAATTTAATTTTTTTTCAAATATACCCCCATGTAATCTCATTTTTGTCTCATATCTATCCCTAAAATTTGTAAAGTCAAAATAATTTAGGATTGACATAGAGGTAAAATGGAGAGAAATGAAAAATGAGCTAAAAGCTTACTACCTCCGTTTTTTTTAGTTGTCATTCTAGCTTTGGATGAGAAAATTAAGGGACTTAAGAGTTGACAAATCAATCAACAACTAATTTATTAAATTCCTTGATTTTTTAATTATTTTTATATATTAATGTTCCATAACTATAGGGTTAGTATTTTAAAAAAAAAGGATAAAAAGAATTAGAATGACAATTAAAAAAAACGTAGGTGGTAATTATTTTGAAAATTAATTAGGAAACTGGAAGATCAAATAAATTGAAATGGAATGAGTATGTATTTATTTCTAACAACCAAGATACACCTATAACAATCTAAATAATGCTAACTTTGTTTCTTTTAGATGTTCTTTTAACTTTTGTATTTTGTTTATAATTAAATGTTCATTTAGTTTTTTTTCCACAATTTTTTAATACTACCTCCTTGACTATTTCTAAATCTCCCATTATATAACAATAGTGAAGAAATGCGGAGAAAATTAAGTGATTTAAGTGGAGAGAAAAATCTAACGAGTGGCTTATTAATCCATTCTCCTATTCTTTAATTTTCTTATCCGAATCTAGAAGAACATCTAAAAAACGAAGATATTAATATACTAGATACCTGGAGAGACTGTCAGAAACATTTTGGGTAAGGATTACTCCGACAACAGAGTCAACAACTGATCCTTTCCATCGCGAAAACCGCCTGTCTCCTGAGAATTTGATATTATAGTAGTCAATATTTACGGATGAAATCTTCTATTCCAAATCGTGTTTCACCTTGTATTCTAAATCATTCACTATATATCATGTGTATAGAATGACATCATAAGTATACACGTGACAGTTAGTGAAAGTTTTCCAATTCCAGTAATATTAGTGTATTTATTGTTCATATATACATAATTCATAATGAGAGAATTATGATCAAACATATTATTGAGTAACGATTTAACACCTGAGAGATGATACATGAGGCGGATAAACGAGTCAACTCGTGCACGAAAGATCTCTTGCTCATCTTCCATATTATCATCCATATTGTCATCGATTTCTTCTTCGTCTTCCATCAAGGTTCTCCAGACTCTAATCGTCTTTTCATCGAGATCAACCTTTGGCACCATTTGCTTATTGTTTTTCTTATATAAAACCATAAGTTGATGCATATGATTTTCCTTTGTGTCCAACATCACAAGTTGATTTGATTCATCAACAATATTAAGAGAGTTCATCCTTTTAGTAGCAAAATCTACTAAGGCCTTTTCAAATGCACCATCTGAAATTATAACAAAGTTAAGGTAAATTAATCACATAATTTCAAAAAATATAATACAAAAAGCAATATTAATTAGTTTTTTTCGCCCAATGTATCATCTGAAATTATAACAAACCCAAAATAAATTAGTCACAGAATTTCAAAAGCCAACATATAAAAAAATACTACTTTCGTCCCGAATGAACTTGCACCTCTAAGAATGCACACATGGATTATACCTATTTATACAAATACCTCGACGATTAAGAAAATATGTTTTTAATTAGTCACAGAATTTCAAAAGCCAATATATAAAAAAAAATGTTGACTTTTCAAAGGTGAAGATTGTGAGATAAATTTTTCTTTTAAAGAATGTGTAAATTTGATTGAAACGTACTAAAAGGGGAAATATGTAAGTTCATTCGGGACGGGGAGTATGAATTAGTGTTAGAAAACAACTTGGATTGAAGAGCCAATTCTTTTGTCCTTTAATTGATTCTACTTACTCAAGTGTTAAAGCATCTTCACATGGATCATCAAGAATTATAGCAAAGCTAATGTAAATTAAGCACTCAATTTCAAAAGTCAATATCAGCTAGTTTTCTTTCAAATACATCATCTTAATCACATAATTTTAAAAGTTAATATCAAATAAAAAGCAATATCAATTACTCCCTCCGTCCCAATTTATCTTGCGTGGGATCGGTACGGGTGTTAAGAAAAATTATTTTTTGGTTATGTGTTTTATTTTTCAAAGGTGGATTGAGGGTGGAGATTGATGGTAGGATGGAGATTATATTATAACTTTCTTTTTTTAGGTTGTGCTAGATAAGGTGGGACGACCATTGAAAATGTACAAGATAAGGCGGGACGGAGAGAGTATTGAATTTTGAAAATTGTGTGATTAATTTACATATTTCAAAGAAAACTACTCCATTCGTCCCACATGATCTTGCACACTTTCATTAAACGGTCGTCCCATCGGCCTAAAAAAATAGTTATAACATAATTTTCACCCTCAAAATCTCCACCATCAATCTCCACCCTCAATCAACCTTTGAAAAGTCAACAAATAACCAAAAATTAACTTTTCTTAATACCTGAGCCGATCCCCCTATGCAAAATAAACGGGACGGAGAGAGTAAAAAGCAATATCAGTTAGTTTTAGAAAACAACCTTGGATTGAAGTGACATTCTTTCGTTCTTGAATCGATCCCACTGATCCATCATCTGCACATATGCAATCTCCACATTCTGCACAACTTCCAACAATCTTGTTTTTACAGTCCACATTATCTTGACGAAACCTACACTGATTAACCAATTCATCGTCCACTTGACAGACTTCATCTTGAATTTCCACAGTCGATTCTACTGGTTCAGCCGCGCATACGTTAGTTCCACATTCACCATCAACCGCAACCACATGTTCGTCATTCTTATCATGTTTACATCGTTTTACAACAAAGGAATCCCCATTTTCAACTTGCAAAACTGGAACAAGTAACGAGAAGTCTTTCCTACGAACGGATAATCTGGTTCTTCTCCTTTTATTCCAAGTTATGGTACCAAAACATGTTTTCTGACGAACCATTCTGATCAATCTAATTAGTGTCTCAAGAGACATTCGTTCTCGTCTCGTTCTTTTCCTCTTGAATACCTTTGATCTCCTTCTGTATACTTGAAGTACATTGCATCTTTCGTCAGCTCGCTTCTTGCCAAAATCCAGCATCTTTACACAAGATATTTTTCCACTACATTCTTCCTTATCTTCAGAGTCAACTTCGCTTTTCACACATCTAGAAGGTCTCGGTGTCTTAGGTTTCGGAGTAGCAGGTCCCGGTGTCTTAGGTTTCCGAGGGGCCTTTGGTGTCTTAGGTTTCGGAGTAGCAGGTCCCGGTCCCTTAGGTTTCGGAGTAGGCTTTAGAGGTTTTCTTTTATCAAACACTTTAGGTCTATGCCTAATCATTCTCTTTCTTTTGCGTGAGTTCTCATTTTCTTTATCTGAACCATAAAAAAGTTGTCTTCACAAATTAGTTACGCTATAAACACGAACAATATAGGGGAAATTCTATACTCGTAGGAATAACGCCCTCACAGCACTATATGCAAGACACATGGCAGAAAGTTAACTTTTTTCATCTCTTTTGCTTATGTGTCGTGCATTCAGTGATGGTGAGGCATATCTCTACAGGTAGGTAAGAATTTCCGTGTAGAAATCTAACGTGGCATACTACTTTTACTTTCACACTTCATTGGTGTTGGTGGCGTCCATGTAGGATCTTTTTTCTCTGACTTTTTCTCCATTGTTAAGGAATAGTTCAGCTGAAAGAATAGAAACAAAATTAATAAGAAACATTTTAAAAGTATTTATTAATAAATAATGCACTTTTAAGTGTATAATTAGAATAGTCTAGAATATTTAATAATAGTAATAAAAATATAGAACCTAGAATATTCTAGTCAATGAAGAAGTAAGCTAATCCTAATATAGTCTAGAATATTGAAGAATGGTGGTGGAGGAATGCCTATAAATAGACATCTATCATTGTATCAAGTGAGGGTGAAGAACTAAAGTCCACAAAACTATTTCTCCTTTCCACAAAAAAATCTGCAGACTACTTTCTCCAAAGTTCCATCATCATTTACCAAAAATCATTCAACTTAATTTCATACCAAAGTTACCATCACCTGGATTACTAAGCCGTCCAATTTCCGAAACCAACCAATTTCATACTTTCCGATTCCAAACTTTATACAAATTAAATATACTCACTCCATATACATTATATATTTATTGACAACAATAAAAATAATAATTATAACCATTAAATTAATAAGAAACATTTTTAATTATTGTAGTTCACTTATAATTATATACGATCAGCTACATACTCCCTCCATCCCGGTTAAAGTTGCCACTTTGTTCGTGCACGGATGTTAAGAAAAATAGTTCTTTGACTTTTTTAAAGGTTGAGATTTCGAGGGTGGGGATTGTGGGATTAGTTTCCTTTCGAAGTGGTAACTTTAGTTGCAACGAACTGAAAATGGAGATAAGACTATAATAGATTAATGGAATGGGACTAGAATATATTAATGACGTCATTAAAAGAGATAGAGAAAACTACTTTTACCTGAAAAAAAATAGAACGGGCAAAATTAGTCCGGTCTGGGCAGGACCGCCTGCCTTTAGGTGGGCTGAGTCATCGGTCATATAAGCCAAAGTACTATATGGCTCAATAGGCTCGACTCGATAAATTAAAAGAGCGTGGCTCGAAATTTTAGTATATTTCGAAGGATGAGATGACTGGACTTAATAATTTTTAGCTCGATAGAAGTTTGCGCCAGTTCAACACAACTCACTATATGGTGTTGGTCTAAAAAGATAGGGCGGCCGGGCCGGTCGAGCTGAACCGTCCCAATTATCACCTTTAATTATTGGCCAAGGAAATGTGGAAAGTCTTCTGATTGGGGGTTGGAGTGGTAATTAAAGGAACTCATGAGACTTTTGGGCTTGATTTTTTTCTAAATGTACTTGGTCATGTAATTAGACATTAGGCCCAAAAAATGAAAAAAATAATGGATTGGACCTAAAATGAAATAATGAAATAAATAATGCATATAAGGACATACAACATATAACATATTTGGTTCAACTTTAAATTAGAAATTTCGGGAGTGTTTGCAATTGCTTGTCTGTTTTAAAAAATGATTAAATTTACAAACTAAAAAAAAAAAATTACTTCAAAGTATAAGTGTTTGGAATTGAAATGCTTTTAACAAAAAAAGAGCGATAAAAAAAAATAAAAATAAAATTATGAGTCAGTTAAAATAAGGAGAATCTGCTTTTGAATTTTGGCTTTAAAGTGACTTTTTAAAGTTAAAAGCATGGGGTACGTGGAGTATGCGACTAAACGGGAAGGAATCGGAAAGAAAACCGTAGACGACCAATAAAAGTCTATCGAGGTGGGAACTAGTCGAAGCTAGTTCCGGATTTTTTAACAATATTCAGGTACTCAAGATATGATTAATTATTGAAATATGTAAAATCATAAAAGTTCGAATCAGTGCAAAACATGAATATTTCATGATTTTATACTTAAATAAAAGAAAAAATGGGAGAAATAAGAAAAGAAAATCATACATGACTTATTAATAGAAATAAAATACTAACTATGAGCTAATATTAGTATCCAATGTTCTATAAGACGCTATACACTAATTAGGCGACAGACTATGGTTTAACGTCTAATTAGGACGTAGGCGGAATTAATCGGGTCTGGAGACCAAGGACCGTCTAGCATCTAGACGAGATATAGTCGAAGATAAAGGGGACCTTTTAAAATCGAGTTAGTACCTGAATATGAGCCTTGTATTGCAGCAGTGATATCAATGAATGTTTGAATCCTCAATGCCTCTTAGCTAAGGAAAAAAGAAAGAAAGAGAGAAACACGAAAAGTAAGAAAAGTAACGAATGCAAATTAAAATTTTAATTGAGATGAATCGAATAAAATAAGAAAGAGTCAATAGAAAAGATGGAATTTGAATAATAAAAAGCTAATGGTATTTCGAATCTGTATTACTATAATTCAATCCATTTAAAATATGAAATAGATTGATCTGATCCATTGAATCGGGCTGATCGATTTTGCCAGCTCTATCGACTATCTTAACCTGACGAGGAAATTTATTGTTCCACCACCACAAAAAAACATAGCTACCAAAATTATTTTTTTCTCAAAAATTATTTCTACCAAAATATTAATATTAATATTAAAACTCAAAATTATCTTATTTTGTTTCTTTCGTTTTGCTCATCTCTTTCAAAATATTAATACAAAAATATTATTTTTCTTTTGCTTCGTTCATCTCTACCAAAATATTTTATTAGTTTATATACAAAATATCCTCTGTTAGAAATAAATTCTGAAAGCAATATAGAAATATATTCCTATTTTAGGATAAATTGAATCTCCATTGTCCATATCGATATAAAAGAGTTGGATGGACTGGGTTACATAAAAAGAACTCTAGGTTTAAAAGACACACTCTCTACCACCTTGCCACAAATCAATGTAGGAAAAAAATAAATTAAACTATAATGTACAAATAATAAATAATTAAATCTATATAAACTTTTAAATAAATACATTAAATAATAATAGTGAGCAGACTTAACAAAAAAACGCTTAGAGGCGATGTAATAATAAGCGACTTAACAAAGAAAACGCTTATCTAGACTTAAAAAATCTTAAAAGAGCTCAAGCTTATGTCGTCTTAGAAATTTTAAAAGAGCTCGTCATAAAGTGTCGTCGCCATAAAGTGCCGTCCTAGAAAATCTTAGAAGATTACAATGTAGTATTTCATTTTTGTAAGGCTGTTTAACGGAAAAAAGTTGAAGAATCAATTTTCAAAGATTTCCATACAAACCTTCGAGCCCATTAAAGCAGAGTCGGGTTAAAGTTTAATGGAAGAAAGATAAGTCATTTGAAGCAGAGTCGGATTAAAGTTTAATGGAAGAAAGATAGAGTGTCAAAAAGCTGAGTTCAAGAATTGTTTGAGGGAAGAAAGATAAGTCATCTGAGGGAGTTAAAAAACTGCGCCAATTTAAGAACTTGTGCAATTGCAATTCCAAGAGTACTTGTGCAATTCCAAGAGTACTTGTGCAACCGCAATTCCAAGAGGAGTTGGTTGAAGATCTACCGAGGAATGTTGTCATTCCGATTAGATGGGTACCGAGAAATGTTGTCATTCCGATTAGATGGGTAGTTGCCGGAACCAGGACTGGTGTCAAAGATAACTGCTAACTATTTGGCACGAGGCCGGTGCGTTAAGAAAACATAGTTGGACTCAAGACGGTGCCAAAGATAGCTACAACTACTACAATTATTTGGCACGAGGCCGGTGCATTAAGAAAACATAAAGAAAACATAGTTGGACTCGTTGCAGCGGTGCATAGTTGGACTCGTTGCAGCTATACGTGGCACCGCGTTAGAAAATATAGTTGGGCTCGCCGCAGCCCTAGAAAAAAACGTAGTCCTAGAAAATGTTAAAAGGCGACTATATTTTGGGTCTAGAAAAAACGTAGTCCTAGAAAATGTTAAAAGGCGACTATATTTTGGGTCTAGAAAAAACGTAGTCCTAGAAAATGTTAAAAGGCGACTATGTGTTGGGTGAGTAAAATAAGCATTAGATGTAATAAATAGTTAACAAACAATACAGGACTTTGTGCAAACTATAAAACTAAACGGGATCTGTAGGTGCTTAAATATATTATTAGAAAATGTCATACAAATGCGCTACATGAGCTCTAAAAGTATTGCAAATTACAAAATTAAACAGAATTTGTAAATGCTTAAAAATATTATTTAAAAAGTCATAGAAAAGTGTCCTACTTTATCTTTGGCCATCAACAATTTTGGTCTGACTCGTAATCAAAAGTGTGAGTCGACTCGTAATCAAAAGTGTGATATATTAAGAAAAAATAATTCAGTCTACGAGATCACAAGAACAAATAAAAATAGAAGAAAAGCCAAGCGGTATTGTAATTCTACTAATCTCACCACCAACCATTCTTGTCGCAATTCTACATTGAATCTTACGGCATGGCATGAATAACTCGTAGAACTATATGAGTTAATCACCATTTTAACAACATTGCCACATAAGGTATTCATTTAACACCAATAAAACATTTAAATTTTCTATTGAAACTATAAAAATTAGAAATTAACTGTAAGTACCTCAAAACCCTTTGAATTGCTAAAAATACTGCACCAAGACCAGCCTTTTCTCGATTTCTTCCTCTGAAAGGAAAAGGAGAAACAAAAAAAAAAATAGTGAGAAAGAAAAAATTGAACATTACGATTGAAATTATTTTCATGATATTTACCCAAAATAAACAAACAAACCTCAACCTCACAAATCATCGCTCATACCATTTTAATAAAAATACTCGATCAAACAATTCACCCGCATCACATTTTCTATTATAATATCACAAATCATCGCTCATACCATTTTAATAAAAATACTCGATCAAACAAGTCACCCGCATCATATTTTCTATTATAATAATAGAAAATTGTTATTGACTAACATATACACATCCTATTACATTTCTGTACAAGCATAGTCTTAGAATAACAACAACCGTAAATAACAATACGATGGGTATGCGGTTGCTCGTAAATAAGTTACTGCCTAAGTTATTGCTGCCTGCTACATAGGATAGCAGTACGGATAATATCTACATGGGATAGCAGTACGCAGTACGGATAATATCTACCTAGGATAGCAGTACATAGGATAGGAGTACGGATCCGTACCTGATGAATATATGGGTACCCGCGATGAAACCTAATTATATTCCACAAATATATTCTCATATTTTGTAAAATTCTCTATAGAAGATTCTAAATAACTTGTAACTTGAATTAGTTAACTAATTAAAGACTAAAAATGAGAAAGAAAAATAGAAAAGGAAATAAAACTATCACTGTGTCGGAGAAGGCACATATACTGAAAATTTGGGTATGGCGGTACAGCGTATACTTTTTTTTATCCATAACTGCAATTTCTGTTCTAAAAATCTCTATCTAGCTCCTCGTTTTTCATTCTATCTAGCTCCTCGTTTTTCATCCGATTCCTCCCGCTTAATCCCTCGTCATTTTTCATCCGATTCCTCCCGCTTAATCCCTCATTCAGGGAGGAGATTAGGGGTAGACCCATGTTTACTGTCCGACTAGCCTATCCCTCGTAGGTAGACCCATGTTTACTGTCCGACTAGCCTATCCCTCGTACAGGGAGGAGATTAGGGGTAGACCCTTGTTTACTGTCCGACTAGCCTATGCTTTTTACAAAATTGATTTCAACAGAAGAAAAAAAACTAGCAGATAATGTCTTTTATAACATTGATTTCAACTGAATAAAACGGATTTCAACAAAAAAAAAACTAGCGCGTCTTTTAGAATACTAATTTCAACCGAAAAAATGGATTTAAAATAATAAATTGTATAGGAGTATATTTGTCATTGCATTCATCTTTTAATTTATCCTACAAAATTTAAAACAACACTATTTAAACCATGGAAAAGAATTCTTCGAATTAGGTTTGTTAGGGTTTATATGCAACGATTCTGAAGATTCATTCTGACAATTCTGTTATGATTTTGAAGATTCTAACAATTCTATCTGTCATTCTACCGAAATCCTACATCGATTCTGACCTAGTATGTGAGTTGAGTCGTTTTGGCATGAATAACTCATAAAATCATACAAAACAAATCGTCAGTTTGACAACATTGCTTATAGATATTAATACAAATTTTCCATATAATAACGACAAAACTTTGAACTTTTGATCAGAACCGTAAAAAATCAGACGTAACGTACCTCAAAAATTTCTTTACTGTTCAACAATGGATGTATCAAGCCCCAGCGTTCTTCTCAACTCCTTCGCGACGAAAAGAGAGAGAAAATTGTAAGAGAAAAAGAGAAAAGACTGCGTAGGTTTAAGAGATGTGGTGTGAAAAACTGCGGCTGTAAGTTAGATATTCGGATGACTATAAACCGTAAATACCAGTTTCAGCCCAGTGCAAAATTTGCAGAACAGATATAAACGGGATGACTAGCCAGCATAAAATTTGTAGCATAGCGAGAAAATTTTGCAAAAATATAAGCAGGCATGACTAGCCAGGATAATATTTGTAGATACATATAAAAACCCGAAGATACCTTTAAATACCAGTTTCAACCCTGGGCTAAATTTACAGAACAGATATAAACTGGGTTTGCAGAACAGATATATTAACTCGGGTGACTAACCAGGATAAAATTTGTAGCATAGTTGCAGAACAGATATGGCAAAAACTCATATGTGACCGTCACAGGGTGGTCACAAGGTGTGACGGAAAGTATCATTTTTTGTGGTAAAAGTATCAAGTTTATCGGTAAAAGTATCACTTTTTTTTAATAAAAAAAATATCACTTTTTGTAGCAAAAGTATCACCTTTATCTGTAAAAGTATCAATGTAGTAAAAGTATCACATTTTTCTGTAAAAGTATCACTTTTTGCTGTATTCTGTAAAAGTATCAATATTTTCTGTAAAAACACAAGACTCACTCTACAGGTATTCCAAACCAGGGCTAAATTTGCAAAACAGATATAAACTCGGGCGACTAACCAGGATAAAATTTGTAGCATATTTATAAACTGGGGTTTGCAGAACAGATATAAACTGTGGTGACTAACCAGGATAAAATTTGTAGCATAGTAGCATATAAAAAACCCAGTTACAGCGGCAAAATTTGCACAACTGATCCAGGGCTAAATTTGTAAAACAGATATAAACTGGGATAACTAACCAGGATAAAATTTGTAGCATATAAAACCCCCAGTAGTCACAGCAGCAAAATTTGTACAACTTATATTTGCAGAAATATAAGCATTATCCAGGATAAAATTTGTAGCATAGATGAAAACCCATATATATTCCCCGGCTGCTAAAACAGTTCCAGCCGGGTAAAATTTGCAGAACAGATATAAATTGGGATGACTAACCAGGGTAAAATATACGGAACATATATAAACTATAGCCAGGGTAAAATTTGTAGAACATGTATACACTAAGGTCCGTTTAATTAAGACTGGGTGTTGGGTCAAATCTGACTGGGAAGACTGGGAAGTGCTGCTTCAAACCTGACTGAGGTCCGTTTAATTAAGACTGGGGAGTGCTGGGCCAAACCTGACTGAGAAGATTGGGGAGTGTTGGGCCAAACTTGACCGAGAAAGTTAATGAGTGGCTTTATTAGGATTCGATCCTCTAAATCTACTTAGCCAAATCTTAATCAAACGGACCCTAACATATATCGGTTAATGAGTGTGCTTTATTAGGATTCGGTCCTCGAAATCTAATGAGCCTAATCTTAAGCAAACGGACCCTAGCATATATCGGTTAATGAGTGTGTTTTATTGGGATTCAGTCCTCTAAATCTACTGAGCCTAATCTTAAGCAAACGGACCCTAACATATATCAGTTAGTGATATTTGATAAAAACTGAGCCCAATCTTAAGCAAACGGACTCTAACATATATCCGTTAGTGATATTCTTTTATATTTGATAAAACTGAGCCTAATCTTTAAGCAAACGGACCCTAACATATATCGGTTAGTGATATTTGATAAAAACCGTTAGTATATAGTTAAATAACGAGTCCAGTCCAGGATAAAATTTGTAGAATAATAATTAGCCCAAAGTAAAATTTGTAGAACAGATATAAACCGTTAGTATAGGTAATTATCGGCTTCACCCAAGTTTTGTAGAACAATACTAACGGTTTATTAGACCAGGATATTATTTACTTCTTAATTCTTCTCTTTCATCTTAAACAATTTATTTTAGGCTCTTAGCACGATTAAGAAGAAATAACTTGACAAATATATCCTCAATTACTATGTATTTTAGGGGTGGGTAAAGATTTGACCAAATATGTAATTGATTAAAAAGTAGAGATATTTTAAATTAAACCAATGGAAAAAATTGGTAGAATTTGTTAAAAAGTATTTAAAATGTCAATTAACTGGAAAAAAAAAAAAAAGTAGTTAGAATGTCAATTATTATGAAACGACGGGAGTAATTTTTATTAAGACCACCCGATTTAATTTTTTTGGTTGATATTCTTGTCTCTATTTCATAAATTAATAAATATCTCAAACAAAAAATCATATCAATTTTTTTAATTTTTCTTGTTCACATTCTCTGTCATATCAATATATAAATATCTCAAACTAAAAATTATGTCAAATTACTACTCCCTCCGTCCCGGATGAGTTTGCACACTTTCCTTTTAGGGACGTCCCATCTAAATTTGCACACCCTTAAAAAGGAAAATTTTCTTACAATCTCCACCCTTAAAATCTCCACTTTCAATCTCCACCTTTAAAAAAATCAACCAAAAAGTAAAAAGAACAATTTTTCTTAATATACGTGTCGGCTCAAGTGTGCAAACTCAGCCGGGACGGAGGGAGTATGTTTTAAATTAATCTATCAATCGTTTTATTAAATTTTGATAGAAAAATCAATTTTTTTTAGATTTTACTACTAACAATGTTTCTTCATAAGTATAGTAAGACTCAACATCTTTTAATATTAATTCATTTGAAAATTTCACTATATGGCATATAGTACCTTTGAGAAAATCTGTCGTACGATAATGTTACCTCCAATTTTTCAGTTGTTCTTTTAGCTTAGGAGTAGGAAATTAAGGAGGAAATGACATGGACAATCAGCTCCTCAATTGATTTTCCTCTCTTTCCTAGAATTTCTAAAATTATATTGTTCTTTCCTTTAAATTATATCTCGTTCCAAATGTTAAAGGGTAAGTATTGAAAGAAATAAGGGAAAAAAAATGCTAAAAAGATAACTATTTAAAAACAACTCACACAACCTAAAAGAACAACTCAAAAAACGGATCGGTAGTACTACCTCCATTTTTTTAGATGTCTTTTTAGTTTTTATGTTTTGTTTATAAATAGTTGTTCTTTTGACATTTTTTCAACAATTTTTTTTCCAGTAGTACCCTTGAAATTATTCCTAAAAACCCTCTAATTATCTAACCTACCTATCATATCTATATAATTTAATTGAAAATATATTTGTCCATTTTTCATATCTCTTAATTTTTTTATTCAAACCTAAAAGAACATCTGAAAAAAAAAAACGGAATTAGTATATATTTAAGATTGTGATATAAGTAACATCCCTAAAATTTCGATACAATAGTTTGGCCTTTTTTTTTCTTTTCCCCGATACAACAATTATTAGTTAAGATATTAACATTGTGATATATTTCTTTAATTATATTTTGGGTAAATCTCATATTAATCTACCGCATCAGTTTTTTATATTCTAAAATAATATTCGATGAGTTATATACTGCTCCCTCTATTCCATATTAATTGACGTTTTAAAATAAAAGAAAAAAATTAAGGATGAAATATTTTGACAGATATATCCTCCACTAAAGATTTGACGAAATCAAAATATCTCTAAAAGATTAAAAAATAGAGATATTTTAGGATTTTGTCCGGGTAAAAATTGGTAGAATTGATGAAAAATATGTAAAGGCAAAAACTTGTATGTGACCGTCACACGGTGTGACGGAAAAAGTATCATTTTATGTGGTAAAAGTAACACGTTTATCTGTAAAAGTGTCACCTTTTTTGAACAAAAAAAAGTATCACTTTTTGTAGCAAAAATATCACCTTTATCTGTAAAAGTATTAATGTAGTAAAAGTACCACTTTTCCCGTAAAAATATCAATGTTTTCTGTAAAAGTGTATTCCGTCAGACGTGTGACCGTTAACACACAAGACTCACTCATATGTAAAACGTCAATTAATTAAAAAAAGGAAGAACATCCTAAAGCGTTAATTTATATGGAGCGGAGGAAGTATTAAAATTTTAAAGTGAATGCATTGATGTAAAATAAAAACATCATATTATTTTGATTTACATTTACGCATGAATGTATAATTCATTTGGGTAATATTCTAATATACTATGCTATTAAATTTGATGTAGAGATACAAAGTCAAAGGTTCTGATATTCTGATTTATATCTACATAGAATTTCAATAACGTATATCTTATTTGGATATTATCTAGAAATATGCACGGAACGGTTAACTCATCGAGCTAAATCGAAACTGATAATTCAGTTGGAACCAAAATTTGATCAACTGTATTCGGTTTTCAGTTATTAATTTATTAATTTTGGTGAGTTCAATTTTTAACTCAGTTTCGGTTACTAAATTTGGTGAATCCATCCAAATCGAAAACCGAATGTAATTTGTTTATTATTTGTTTTTTCTCTTTTACAGAATTGCAATTCATTTCGTCTTTTTGTCTCTTCTATTTAATTTCCTTCATTTTCTATTTTCACATGCAGAGGGTGAATAATAATTTGCTGAGAAGAATTTATCTTTTTTGTCGGGCTGAAAATCAAATCAAGCTACTTGATTCGAGATTGTTTATTAAAAGCTCGATCGAATTATGTTCGATTAAAGATATCAAACAAGCTTGAGCATACTTTTACGTTTGATAAAATATAAAGCTCCACTCGATAAGTTAAAAATGTTAAAACAAGTATAAAAATGTCAAATTACTCGAGCTCGACTCGTGTTCAGCTCGATTAAAGCTCGTTCAAGCTTGATACGATTAATAATCAAACAAGCTCGAACATTATATTAATAGCTCTAAAATATTTCAAACAAGCTAGAACAACTGTATGTTCGACTCGACTCATTTACACCCCTACTCATACGGATTTACGTATCAGCGGATCATTCCTGATGGTGTGAAGTGAGTCCTAATTACTATAATAGCTTAATAGATTTGTTTTAATAAAATCAGTAATTTACAACATCATATGTTAATTGTAACATAGAAATATACAACTTACGGTGATTAGAGGTGGCAATTGGCCCGTCCTAATGCGAATGAGATGCTAGGATTACCTCAAGAGGAGAGAAAATACGACGAAACAATTCTCGAAAGGCATGGGTTTTACTTTAAATTTGATCAGTTTTGTTTCTTTACAAACATCCCCAGAAAAGCACGTTAAAACTCAACCTTTTCAACAGAGCCACTGCTGCAATAAGAGAGAATGAATAAACTAAAATTAAGACCTTGAGCATAACAAATGTTAGAAGAAGCGTTTCTCTGATTTCAACCTTAATCTGAATTCGTCTACATTAGTTAAAAAACAAAGGTTGCATACGCGAATGGTATAGACGACAAGAACAATCTAGTGCACAAAATCAAATCAATCAATCCTTGGGACAATCTTCTTAATCTTGTTGAAAAGAACACTACCTTGACCTTCAGCTTGCAGAGGATCGACTAACATTTCAAAAGTAGTAGCGTCCAGTTTGAATCCCCTTTTGCTCATTTCGTCGAAGAATGGAATTGCAGCGTGAGGCTCATTCCATTTCAGGAAACCCTGAAGAAGAACATTATAAGTCACACTATTAGGCAAACAACCACTTTCTTCCATTTTCAGCATCAAATCCTTAGCCTCCTGAATTTGCCCTTCTTGACAAAATGCACCAATAAGGATGTTATACGTAATAACATTTGGCTGCAAACCTTTCGACGGGAGTTTGTTGAAAAGATCTTTTGCTTCGGCTAGTTTATTGTCCTTGCACAATCCCGCAATGAGAATGTTGTACGTTACTATATCAGGACTAACACCTTCATCTTCCATCACGTGAACAATAGAAAATGCTTCAGCAATACGTTGAGCTTTGCACAACCCTTCCAACAGTACATTGTAAGTCATTATATTTGGAGACAGTTTCCGAACTTGCATCTCTTTAAATAGCTTCAAGGCATCAGCACATTTGCCTTTACGAAAGAATCCCTGCATCATTGTGGTATAAGAAACCACCGTATACTCCAACCGTCTGCGAGGAATCTCAAGAAAAAGACGCCAAGCTTCATTGACATCTCCCTTTCTACAGTACCCGTTTATCAAACTAGTATAGCTAAATATATTAGGCTTGAGACCTGAATCCACAGCTGAATTGAACGCTTTCACCGTGTTACCCATTTCACCTCGCAAACAATATCCATCTATCAATGTGGTGTAAGTGAAAATATCTGGTTGAACATCGATTAGCATCATATATTTAAAAATATCCTCAGCCTCTTTCATCATTCCTTCCTTGCAATACGCATCCACTAAAATGTTACAAGTAACCATGCTTGGAGAGATCTTTCGAGCCACCATCTCATCATACAACTCTTTTGCCTCTTTCCATCTACCAAAATTGTACAAGCCTTGAATCATTGAACTGTACGTTACAACATCAGGTGAAATGCCCATTTCAATCATTTTGGAGAAAAGTTGGAGTGCATCATCGACCATTCTATCTTTGCAGAGACTATCAATAACAGTGTTATAAGCATACACATCTGGTTTGGATCTCCCATTTTCCAGTGAGCTAAGCAAATCACAGGCTGTGAGTGTATACCCAGCTTTACAAAGCCCATTTATCACAATATTATGTGTAAATTCATCAGGCTTGCATATTTTCTCTATCAACAGCTTGTTGTACAGTTGAACTGCCTCACCTACCTTTCCTTCCTTAAAAAGACCTTTGATGAGATTGGTGAAGGTTAAGATGTTAGGTTCATAGCCACGTTTGAAAAAGCAGCCTAAGACTGCAAACCCAGAATCCACTAGATTCAATCGGCAAAAGCAATCAATCGCTATATTCAGGGTGTAGTCATTTACAGGAGCTTTCCGATGAAGCATTTGGTCGAACATGTGCAGGGCAAGAGTGTACTGCTTCATCTTGACAACAGCACTCAACAATTTCGTGAAATCAACAACAGAAGGGCGCGGCCTCATTCTCAGCAGTTCGTGAAACAAATAAACAACATCATCGGGCTCACGTATACTGCCAAAATCGATTCTAGGTTTGACAGAAAAGTATCGAATTTGATTATGAAAAGTTGAAGAGGATTGAGGAAAATTGATAAAACGTACCGAAGCAATGGCAGACGAAGCTAGTCTAGAAATCATGGCAGCGTTCAACCTCAGATTCTTCAGTGAGATTCACAACCAAAAATAGTAGCTGTAATTTGTAAACAATTTCCCAAATTGTCTGAAGAAAATTAAGAACGCATGAGTAAACTACTGAGAGACCGTTTGTGAAGATGGGCTGAGGCCCATATCCAGAACTAAGTAGTGTTGGGCCGCAAGTTCTTAACTCAAACATAAAACACTATCTCCGTCCCGATTTATCTTACACAGATGAAGTTGACACAAATATTAAGAAAAATGATTTTTTAAGTATTTGTTGACTTTTCAAAGGTGAGTTGAGGGTGGAGATTATATTATAACTTTCATTTTTAAGGGGTGTGCAAGTTCGCTTGGGAATGACGTAAATAGAAAGTATGTAAGATAAGGTGGGACGGAGGTAGTACTTTTTAGTTAAATTTGTTAGAAATATATATTAAGCAAAGGTTTTGTTTTATTTTGTGTTTTACCTTAGTTATTTTTTATTTATCCACGACACGTGTATTGAATGATGTATTGAATGATATCACTAATTAACATGTGTCGTGTAATAAAAATTGTGTAACAGAAGATGCAGCGGGTAGTATAACAGAGAACCGTATTAAGGTAGGATATGTTGGAAAATTACCTAGCTTCCGGAATGAATAGTTTAGCATTTTACTATTTTCTGTAGTTCTCATTAGTATGTGCAATTACGGTTGCGAGTGGATATTTGGATTGTGTGTAATTCTTTTATGAAAAATTATTCTGAAGAAATGTATTATGTTAAAAAGAAGTCATGTTAGACGTTGAGTAAGAAATTATAAACTTACTCCTTTTTAGCGAAAATGCATTAGTCTTTGTCGTAGAAGATATTATCCTAAGTAAAAAATTAAATATTAATTTGTTGTTATAAATAGTGTATTTATATATAAATTTGGTACTGAAAGAACACATAAAAAACAAAAGAATAATTAAGTTTTTGAAAAAGTATTATCTATTTATCTGAAAATATATTACTTTTCAACCTAAAACTAACAAATATATGTAATGCCCCATTTTTCCAAAATGCTAATTTTAGTTTGAGATACTATGAAATTTCCTAAAAGAAATAATAAGCTCCGAAAGATAGCGGAATTTCAAGCCTAATAATAAATAGAACAAGCCAATGAATAATCTGACCAGGAACTTATCAATAACACAACATAATTTATATAATTACGGCATTGCATCAATTATAAGTCCAAAAAGTTAAAACCTTTAATAAAATGACATTTCGCTCATAGGAGACTTGTATAACAATGGCAAACCGCTATTAGAACACAGGCGAATAGTTTATGCAAATCCTTTATTTGATTTACAAGAGGGACTTCAGAGTTATATGTACAAGTCAAAAATATCAAAATAGTAGCCCACACACTTAGAGTCATTTTTCTACACTTATTGACCTGAAATGTTTATATTTAGGGCAAGCGTTTGAATACATCAGTAAGGAACTTCGAGATTGCATAAGTTCAAACGCATGAATGCAAATTTACATTGCAAGACATATCACATAATCTAAACAGAGCGAACCTCCACAATAGCACACTTACGAGCAAACCGTCAATGGAATGGTGAGTACTTACCATAAACAAGAAAAGAAAAATAAAAGTCAACAACTCTTGAAGCTCTAGCTGCCTTCCAAAGCCCATTCTTCAAAGCCATACCTCTATGAGTTAGCTTGAAATTTTAGTACAAATGTTGTACACAAAATCGGTGTTCACAACCAACTAACACCTCATCCACGGCATCAATCAATCATTTTTGTTTATCGGACATAATAGTCCAACTATATGGATTCACTATGCGCAAGTCGTTCATTAGATACTTCAAAAACCACAACCAACTCTTTTTCTTCTCTTTCTCAACTACGGCATAGGCAACTGGGTACATGTCATTATTAGGATCCATTCCTATTGCAGTCAAGAGGATACCACCACAATTAGTCTTGAGATGGCATCTGTCTAAAAAGATTATTGGCCAACAATTCTCAACAAATCCCTTCTTCAGAGGACCCCAACACACATACATTCTTTTGAATTGAGGCTTCCCACCAACTTGCTTGCATTTGATTTTAATGGTAGTATCTGGATCAGCCCTCTTGATCTCTTCAGCATAAGACCATAACATTGCGTATTGTTCGGCGTCGGACCCTCTACCCATCTCAGTAGCTATTCTCTTTGCTCGGTACAGTTGCTACTTATTGAATGCCAGCTTCACTTGCTTCTGAGCAATAACCATCATTGAGGCAACAGGCCACTTGGGACTTTGTACATATTAGCCAACCATTTGGCATTGGCATGGCTGATTTTCTGCCGCCTAGGACACTTATGCTTTCCGTTGAACGTCTTCACCTGTAGTGTGTCCTCTTTTCTAAACCGAGATGCATAGATAAGCCACGGACAGGTAGGGTGCCTAATTTGGCTTGGATTTTCCACTTTTCACTAAAAGTGAACCTCACATCTCTTCCAAACTTAATTGAATGAGCTCGGACAGCATCCTTGAAACTTGAAGCATCGGGATATCGCATGTCAAGATGGAACTTAGCAGCAACAATGTTTAATTTCTTAGTAGATATCGGGTAATTCTGAATCTTGTCTTTGACCCTCTCTTGATCTTTACTGCAGCCCTCTCCCGCCTCTTAGTGTTGGCCCATACCAATCCATTCGACATCGTCGTCAATGTTACTCTCAAATAGAATTTCATCCTCGCATTGATCAACATCACTATCTTCAAATTCTTCGCAAAAATTAGAGTCTTCTCCAACGCTTTGGGCATCATCGCTGTCTTCGCTTGTATCAACATCCACAATGCTATATAACGGCTCTGGAAACTGAATATCAGCTGCGTCCTCATCTTCTTGATCCACAGTGGCAGCAACTGGAGGTATACCATCGTTTTCCCCTAATGTATTTTCAGCTGCAGCCTCCCCTTCAACATCTACATTTTTCGTTGCTATCTCATGATCAACCTCCGCATTTTCAGCGTTATTCTCGCCAATATCAGCTTCATGCTCCACATAAATACCTAACATCCCATCCCCATCAATATATTGGACCATCTCAAGGGCATCTTTGTCGGTTTCCAAAGCAAGTAAGCTGTGACAGTCCCTAGGCCCTCCTTTACTGCAGTGAATTGATTTAACCTTTTCCAATCCAATCTCCTTAACCATTTCAAGAAGCTCGATAATTGAAATTTGGTCAATGTCGACATAATCAATGTAGTCGATAGCCATGTGAGGTCCACAATATATGATTCGACCAAAATCCATAAACTTTCCGGAGTGCCAAAATTGGATAGTGAATTTGTCATTATTATTGCCTGAAAGTAGCAAAAAGGCCAAAAAATACAAATTAAGCATCAACAAATAAATTACCGGATAAATAATCAAATTATTCTCAAATAAACCACTTATTCACTAATGACAATACACTTCCATAATCAGAGAAAAACAGTAACATTTACAAGTCAGCAGCAATTAGAATTTAGAATAGATAAACAATGTCAAACAAGTATTTCCAACACCTTTTACTCAAATCCAAGTAGCTCTCTACGCATACGATAATAACCACAATCAGAAAGTGCTAATTTGGTACTCTTCAAAGCTTTAACCAAACTTATGCGTAAATTTCAGATACAATTATTCAGAAGCTTGTTTCTTATTCATATTCAATATTTGTATGTCTACCTACCACCTAAACTAATACAATTTTTAGCAGAAAAGAAAATATACCATATTGATACTCGGAATAAATTATTCATTTTTGCAGCTCAGATTCCACCTACAAATAAACTATTCGAATAAAGCCACAAATATTAGATTCCACCCTTGAATTAACTAATGCAATCAGACAAAAAGCAAAATAATCCCCCTCGAATGCACAACACCAAAGAAGACAGTTCTTTACAGCTCAGATTCCACCATTGAATACAATACCAGAAAAGCTCAACATACATCAACAATCAGACAAAAAACATAACTACTCCCCTCGGTAAAAAATGAAAAATAGGCATCGAAATTAGAAAGGGGATGTTATCATACCATAATCCGGACATAAGTTTCCCTCTGGTTTGTTCTCGGTTGTTTTCCCACGAACAACCCAACCCATTTCTTCAATACTTTCCGAAACCCTACCCTCTCGATTTTTATGCTTCTTTCTTCTATATTGCGAAATCGACTGGAATGGGTTCACCAAATCGAAGAAACAAACGCGATGTTAAGGAGGCCTTCAAGGGTGACGGAGCGGGTCAGCTTCTCCGTTGAATCGCGACGGCTGAGACGGAGTGGGGTAAAACCCTTGATCTTCTAGAAGCTGCAATCCTAAACTAATTTAGATTGAATGAGTTAGGAGTTATTTTAATTAGGTTTAATTTTAGTATGTTAGTTTTTAGAATTTAGTTCTTAGAATTCAATTTTTAGGAATTCAATTTTTAGTTTTTTAGTTTTTAGAATTTAGCATTTTTTAGGATTTTTTAATTTTTAAAACTATATTAAAATTCGAAACTGGAACCCAAAACCGGGTGCGCAAGTCACGTGACGTGTCTTTGGCCGGTATTGTGTCCGGTAGCTGTCTAGTAGTAATTTTCGTATAGGTTAGCGGTAGTTTGGTAACAGCTAATAGTTTATATACCAAACTAAAAAAGTGGTAATAGTTCAGCGGCCTTTTTGTAATTACCCCTATTTATTATTTGTTTAGTTGAATTTGTAAATGTGATTTTAAGTGGATTAGATTTTATTTAATTCAAGTTTATTTAGTTGTGTTTCGATTGAGTTTATAGCGTATCACCTTTTAAAATTTTCGACATTATTCCCAGATCATCAATATCAGGTATTTTAATTTTCAAAATCAATGACTTTTGCGTTTCAAATTATATTTGAATCATGGAACCTTCTCCTAATTCATTAGATGAGAATGTGGTATTTCACTATCAAAGTAAATAGTGTTTTTTTTATATGGATGGTGAAATCACACCAAAAGAATATTTATATCTAAAGTTCAACTAACTTCATTTAAATAATCCATACCTCTCTGATTCCGAACAATGTGAGTTATTTCTTACAAATTATATCATAACTAAAAATATTCTTAGATCATATGATAGCATATACAAATAGTCAAGTAATTTGATATACATTCAACAAGATTAAACTAGATGATTAAGAAGCCTATCATAACAATCCTAAATAAAAATTGAAATATATTGACAAAGGTAGACGAGAGTTCAATAACTTTGATTTAAAACTTGAAATTTCTTCAAAATTAAAATAAACTTATTTTTATATTAAATTATATCTCAAGAGTTTGCTAACAATATATCATAAGCATATAGTTAGACATTTATTTGATGCGATTTTTTATCATTTTAAGCTAAATATTACGAAAAACTTAACATTTGACATTTTCAATCGTAACAAATTCATGCAAGTAAGAATTATATAATTTTGGTTTTAGTCTTTTAGCCACTCAAGAGTTACATTCTGAGTTATTTTGGTGTGATCAAGGCTATAAGAAAATTATTCAGCTATAAACTTTGTATATAAAGAGTGATTTTAGATTTTATAATTTTTATTTCTGTTTAGTTACTAATCCCTTCGTCTCGCTCAGTTTTGCACGTAGGGTCGGACACGTATATTAAGAAAAGATTGTTTTTTACTTTTTGGTTGACTTTTCCAAAGGTGAAGATTGAGAGTAGAGATTTTGAGGGTGGAGATTTTGAGAAAATTTCCTTTTAAGGGTGTACAGAATTGAGTGGACAAATCGAAATAGAAAGTGTGCAATATTGAGCGGGACGGAGGGAGTATTATTCGGCTTCAAAAATTAAGATAATTAATAAGGGAGGAGGGAGAGAGAGTGAGAGAGCAAAAGTGTAAGCTTTAGCATTCAATATGCAAAACAAAACTGTACTCAAGAACATATCACAAGCATACAATCAATCTAACTACGATTTAGGGTCCGCTTGATTGAGGGTTTAGGGGTAAGGAATGAGAATGAATAAAGACTCACTGCCATTTATGGTGCTTGGTACATAATAAATAAGTTAATTATTACCTCATTTTATTAACAATTTCCCACATTTCATCCCATAGTATGATTGACCCCTCATTCATACCCATTACCATTGTCATTGATGATTTGCAACCAACCGAGCCTTAGGACTCGTCATCGGTTGCTTCAAAGGACCATATTCTGGAAGTGCATGTCAACAGTCAACCTCTCTTCTAAAGTCATCTACTTAAGTAACTAATTTGAGGAGAAGGAGAATGAATAAACTAAATTTAAGACCTGACCATAACAAATGTTAGAAGAAGCATTTCTCTGATTTCAAAGTTAATCTGAATTTGTCTACATTAGTTAAAAAAACAAAGTTTGCATTACACAAATGCTATAGACGAGAAGAACAATCTAGTGCACAAAATCAAATCAATCAATCCTTGGGACAATCTTCTTAACCTTATTGAAAAGAACACTACCTTGACCTTTCAGCTTGCAGAGGATCGATTAACATTTCAAAAGTAGTTGCGTCCAGTTTGAATCCCCTTTTGTTCATTTCGTCGAAGAATGGAATTGCATCGTGAGGCTCATTCCATTTCAGGAAACCCTGAAGAAGAACATTATAAGTCACACTATTAGGCAAACAACCACTTTCTTCCATTTTCAGCATCAAATCCTTAGCCTCCTGAATTCGCCCTTCTTGACAAAATGCACCAATAAGGATGTTATACGTAATAACATCTGACTGCAAACCTTTGGACGGGAGTTTGTTGAAAAGATCTTTTGCTTCGACGAGTTTATTGTCCTTGCACAATCCCGCAATGAGAATGTTGTACGTAACTATATTAGGACTAACACCTCTATCTTCCATCACGTGAACAATAGAAAATGCTTCAGCAATACGTTGAGCTCTGCACAACCCTTCCAACAGTATACTGTAAGTCATTATATCTGGAAACAGTTTCCGAGCTTGCATCTCTTTAAATAGCTTCAAGGCATCAGCACATTTGCCTTTACGAAAGAATCCTTGCATCATTGTGTTATAAGAAACCACCGTATACTCCAGCCGTCTATGAGGAATCTCAAGAAAAAGACGCCAAGCTTCGTTCACATCTCCCTTTCTACAGTACCCGTTTATCAAACTAGTATAGCTAAATATAGTAGGCTTGAGACCTGAATCCACAGCTGAATTGAATACTTTCACGGCGTTACCCATTTCACCTCGCAAACAATATCCATCTATCAATGTGTTGTAAGTGAGAATATTTGGTTGAACATCTATTAGCATCATATATTTAAAAATATCCTCAGCCTCTTTCATCATTCCTTCCTTGCAATACGCATCCACTAAAATGTTACAAGTAACCACGTCCGGAGAGATCTTTCGAGCCACCATCTCATCATACAACTCTTTTGCCTCTTTCCATCTACCAAAATTGTACAAGCCATGAATCATTGAATTGTACGTTACAACATTGGGTGAAATGCCCAGTTCAATCATTTTGGAGAAAAGTCGGAGTGCATCATCGACCATTCTATCTTTGCAGAGACTATCAATAACAGTGCTATAAGCATACACATTTGGTTTGGATCTCCCATTTTCCAGTGAGCTAAGCAAATCACAGGCTGTGAGTGTATACCCAGCTTTACAAAGCCCATTTATCACAATATTATGTGTAAATTCATCAAGCTTGCATATTTTCTCTATCAACAGCTTGTTGTACAGTTGAACTGCCTCACCTACCTTTCCTTCCTTGAAAAGACCTTTGATGAGATTGGTGAAGGTTAAGATGTTAGGTTCATAGCCACGTTTGAAAATGCAGCCTAAGACTGAAAACCCAGAATCCACTAGATTCAATCGGCAAAAGCAATCAATCGCAATATTCAAGGTGTAGTCATCTACAGGAGCATTTCGGTGAAGCATTTGGTCGAACATGTGCAGGGCAAGAGTGTACTGCTTCATCTTGACAGCAGCACTCAACAATTTCGTGAAATCAACAACAGAAGGGTGCGGCCTCATTCTCAGCATTTCGTGAAACAAAGAAACAACATCATCGGGCTCACGAATACTGCCAAAATCAATTCTAGGTTTGACAGAAAAGTATCGAATTTGATTATGAAAAGTCGAAGAGGATTGAGGAAAATTGATAAAACGTACCGAAGCAATGGCAGACGAAGCTACCCCAGAAATCGTGGCAGCGTTCAACCTCATATTCTTCAGTGAGATTCACAACCAAAAATAGTAGCTGTAATTTGCAAACAACTTCCCAAATTGTCTGAAGAAACGCATGAGTAAACTACTGAGAGACCGTTTGTGAAGATGGGCTGAGGTCCATATCCAGAACTAAGTATATGATGTTTGGTGTTGGGCCTTAAGTTCTCAATTCAAGCATAAATTACTACCTCGCTCCCGATTAATCTTGCATTGACTAGGTTGACATAAATATTAAAAAATATTATTTTTTAAGTGTTTGTTAATTTTTTATAGGTGGATTGAGGATGGAGATTGAAGGTGAAAATTATGTGATAACTTTGCTTTTTAAGGGATGTGCAAGTTTGCTTGAGACGGACGAAAACAGAAAGTATGCAAGATAAGATGGGACAGAGGTAGTACTTTTTTAGTTAAATTTGTTAGAAATATATATTAAGCAAAGGTTTTCATGTGTTTTATTTTGTGTTTTACATTAGTTATTTTTTATTTATCCACAGACACGTGTATTGATTATTGAATGATATCACTAATTAAATGTGCCGTGTAATAAAAATTGTGTAACATAAAATGTAGCGGGTAGTATAACAAAGAACCGTATTAAGGTAGGATATGTTGGTAATTTACCTAGCTTCCAGAATGAATAGTTTAGCATTTTACTATTTTCTGTAGTTCTCATTAGTATGTGTAATTACGTTTGCGAGTGGATATTTGGATTGTGTGTAATTCTTTTATAGAATTTTTGACCTTTTCAAATATGGAGATTGAGGGTGGAGATTATGAGTGAAATTTGTCATTTATGGGCTATCATTTGTCAAATTAGATCGGAACAAATCGAAAAGGAAAATAGACAAATTAAAGCGGGACGAAGTTAACACTTTTTAGTTAAATTTGTTAGAAATATATATTAAGCAAAGGTAGGATCCCATGACTCATGAGATCACCTATTTCATTTATGTGTTTTACCTTAGTTATTTTTTATTTATCCACGAAACGTGTATTGAATAATATCATTAATTAACATGTATCGTGTAATAAAATATGCAGCGGGTAGTGTAACAGAGAGTCTGTATTAAGGTAGGATATGTTGGTAATTTACCTAGTTTCCGGAATTATTTTACTATTTTCAGTACTCTCCCAATCCTTTTTCATTTTCAAGTAAATTTTCTTCGACACTGAAATTCTCCCCACCTCCCACGGCTACAGCCAGCACCAGGATGGTGCCTTTTCAACAACAGACGGTTCCGCTCTATTGTCGTCATACCCTTGGGCTTGGGTGACGCCAGCTTCTGGGAACCTTGTCGCTCTTCTTTCCTTGCGAGCGGGAAGCACACCAGCCGCGTGCGTTGCGTGATTAGCATGTGGTCCGGGGAGCATCTGCATGGTCCAACCAAGCCAAGGTTGAGTGACCGGAAAGTCAGTATTTGGAATAAAGCGGGAACTCGTTGACTTAAAAAGTGCAAATTCTTCCCTACCATGCCCAGGAGTCGCTAGGTCAGAGTCAGAAAAACGCTGGAACTTGATGAGTCGATCCACCTACACGTCTTGCTTTTACTGCTATATCGGGAGTTACTCCGCGTATTGCTTGACGTAAAATAGATAGTTGGGAGGAACCAATGGTGGGTTCGGTCCCCCACCAGTCATGAGCCTGATGAGTTCGCCAATTCCTCTACTCTGCGTCGTTCGAAATCGATCATGTGCAATTACTGTTGCGAGTGGATATTTGGATTGTGTGTAATTCTTTTATGAAAAAATTATTAATGTTTATACTGAAATGTATTATTTATTCAGAAGAAATGCATTATGTTAAAAAGAAGTCATGTTAGACGTTGAGTAAGAAATTAAAAACTTACTGTAGCAAAATAAATTGTACTATTTGAATTTATCGACGGGATTGAGAGTTACAATCTCTATTTATTCATCTAATTATTCTCTTCGAGTTGACTTTTGACTTTGAAATTTGATGGAGGACTTGATATCTTTTCAAGTTGACTTTGAAGAAATTTTTCTCTGATTCTTCTCTTCGAGTTGACTTTGAAATTTGATGGAGGACTTGATATCTCTTCGAGTTGACTTTAAGGCCCTATTTATAGTTGTAGGATAGAAAATCTTAAGGCGACGACTATTCGCAGCCTACAGAATTTCTCAACGCAGCCCATTTCTTAATGTAGTCCACTTTTATTTAAAATTCAATAAATATTTCTTAATACAGCCCACTGAATACCATTTATATCCATTCTTTATTAAGGTAAATCATTTAACTTAAAATATTAAGATAATTAAAATAATATAATTAAGACATTAATTAGAACCTTTAAAAAACAAGAAAAAAGAAAACGCAGAGTGCAGGCACTCAGCGCGAAAAAGAACAGACTGAAGACAAGAGAGAGTAGAGAAAAGATCGAAGGAAGAAAGAGGAAGCAACTAGAAATTGATACACATGATGAGAAAAGTCAAAAGGTGATTTAATTTGTTGAGACTGAGCAAGTTTAATGGGAACACAAATCAAACATCACGGAGCAAGTTTAATGGGAGGTTATAATTATCACTAACTCATAAAAATATCATTTGTCATTCATCACTGTGTTTTCCTAACTTTCAAGATGAGCCAATCAGACAATTACCTAACGCGATTTGACCTCAATCGACCAGAAGCTAGAAATTCGAATGTATTGTGGATGTTCGACTTCGGCGGCGAACACATTAATTTATTTAGTCTGCGCAGCCGAACTCAAAACTCTTCGATCTTGCCCGATAAACGATTACCACGATAAGTTTAGCATTATAAAAAATATATGATAACCACATAATTAACGAAAAAAAGTAAAAAAGGCGCTTGTAATTTGTTGTTATTTACGTTCTCCATTGATGAAAATTGAAAGCTTGAAGAAACTAGGGTTTATGGATTTTTTGAGAAAAAACACAATGTGGTTGGAGATATACAGAAAAAAAGAAAATTATATGTTTTTACGTTTCTTTTTTTTTTTTTTCGAATTTCATATAAATATTGTTTTTAATTGATTTTGTTAATTTTTTATTAAGGTGTTGTAGTCTTTTTACTAAAGTATTTTAATTTATTAATTTAGTGGATTGCGTTGAGAAATTTTGTGGGCTGCGAATAGTCGTCCCCAAATCTTAATGGGTCTAAGATCCAAATGGAGCAACTTGATTGGTCCACCATAATTTGATATATATCAAATATCTTTCAGATAATTATTAAATTAACTATAATAATTTAATAATTATCTATCATAATCTCTTTGGATAATTACCAAATTAATGTAATCTATAATATATCTTGACATGTGACGGCTTCTGATTTGATACAAAATTTGTGTATCTATACTTACGCAATGGGAGAAACATATTATCTTAAATTCCATTTCTTTTTCCAATTTACTTAATAACCATAAAATTGCTCTCTCGTTCCTCCATACCAAGATGGATTCAATAGATTAAATAAATAATTTAGGTAATAATAATATGGGTTAATTACAGCAACTACACCAAATTATGAGCGTTTCTACAGATAAACCATTGAACTTTTTTTTTGTGGCACTTATACATATAAATTATAAGGGTTTTGACATATACAATACCAAAATTATTTTCCAATCATTTTTCATCGAAATTCCACGTGTAACTTGCGCGTTATAAATTTTTAAGGGCTTTTTTTTATCCAAACACGCTTTTTAGTAGGTAGAGGAGCCGCTCATCTTCAACAATGGAGGTTCTAGATATTAGGAGAGAGAACTATTGATGATTCAAAGAAATTGTTATGGAAAAGAAAGGTGTGAAAGAATTTTACACTTTTAGCATACTAAAAAGGTTGTTTGTACAAAAAGAGTCATTAAAAGTTTATCACGCAAGTTACGTGTGAATTTCCGACAAAAAATTATCGGAAAAAATAAGTTTGGTGGTTTATCTGCAAAACTCGTATAGTTTATATGTATCGATGCAATAAAAAAAAGTTTAGTGGTTGCTGATAGTTTGGTGTGATTGCTGCAATTAACCCTAATAATATTATGAATTTTTAGGGAGATTTGTTGGATTATCTAATGAAAATATTGGAATAAACATGAATATTTTACTAGAATTACTTAGGGTCCGCTTGGTTGGGGGTTTAGGGGTAAGGAATGAAAATGAATGAAGACTTATTCCCACTTATGGTGCTTGTTACATAATAAATAACTTAATCATTACCCCATTTTTATTAACAATTCCCCCCATTTCATTCTTAGTATGATTAACCCTCATTCATACCCATTATCATTGTCATTGATGATTTGCAACCAAGCGGGCCCTTATTTATGGGTAAAAATGTTTTTTTTTTTGTAAAATGGCTTATTTTTTGGAACGGAGGGAGCTTTACTTTTGAAAAAAGGTATTTCATATCCAAAGGTAATATATTTTTCTTCAAAACATGTAATACATATTAATATAAGACTTAACAACGTAACATACACGACCTTTTGATCAATTAACATATTCAGCACAACCTTTCAATTTTAACACATAAATACAACACCTTTTAATTTTTTACAATTAAATACATGCAGACTAATTTTGAGCTCCAATTACTGATGTGGAGCCAAAACTGAAATTTTCGGCCATATTTCTTGACGTGGAGTTATAAATATTTTCTTTTATTTAAGCCCATATTTTTCTGAAGGATTTGGATAACAAATTAATAACGGAGGTTCGGTGTGAGTCTTTGTCCTAACCAGCAAACGACTATTCTCCCGTAATGAATTTTTTGTATGACAGATCTCTCTTATTATTTGTTCTAATAACCATAACACAATTGTACCGATGATGTTGCGAATGAAATGCATCCACAAGCAACAACTTAAGAAACAGAATCCAACAATCGACCTCTTATGTGATGTCATAGTGTTCAATCAGATTAGGCAGATAATGGTTAAATTTGAAATTAGTTGCCACTTGTTTATAGGATTCAACGAAAAGTGAAGAAAAACTGAATAATGGTACAAGCCCTACCTTCTGTAATAGATCGCAATTGAAAAATGAAAAGAAAGGAAATGAATAAATAAGAAAAGTTCACGTATTTGTTCTCCATTAAAGAAAAGTCTGGAAAGAAAATGGTGAAAACCTTTATAAGGTTCTTATTCTACTGTACATTCAAAAGAATTAGAAAAAATCTTTCACCAGATTAATTAGAATTATTGTAAAACAAAACGTCACGATCCATGTCCCGGAAAACATGCACCTTCATTTCCTCGGCTTGCCCACATCTTCGGCAAATAGGATTAACCCCAACTTGCTATCGAACAAGATTAGCATTAACCGGAACTATATCATGTGCCAATTCCAATATAATTCTATACTCATATATAGGCAAAATATCGTAAAATATGGTTTTAATAATAATTATTCATCAAATTACATCTATTAAGTTAATAATATTAGCATTGACCGTTACAAGCATATTTAATCCCTAGAATAATTAAAAAAAAATATTTCTATGTCGTGTTTGGAATATATGTTTATTTTATAGTATGAATATAGAACAAGAATAATTTAAACTTAATTCAAAAAGAATAATTTAAACTTAATTCAAAATCAATGTTATCAAGTCATATTACTGAATCACACTTATCAAAGTGTGTCTTATTAAATCATTTTATCTCTATACTTAACCAGAAGCCTAAAAATATATCCTTTTTATACACGTGGCATATATTATATAGTTGGAATAGAAGATAAAACACTATTGTATAACATTGTTGTCGCTATTGTATAATATTATAATGATTTCATAATTGAAATACAATATAAAATATACATTATTGAATAAAAAATCTATTTACCAAAATAACTAAATAAGTTCTCAAACTAAATCAAACACAATAAAACAAGCAAAAACAATAAAAATGTGAATTTATAGGTAGTAAAAAATACTACAACAAATTAAAATATATAAAATACTAATATAAATAATATATACGGGGTGGGTTTAGCAAAATTCACTACACGATTCAAACCAGACAATACCTATTTGATCGGGTTTTTATCCGCCTTGTATGAAGCAGGTTTACTGCACGCAAATTCGAGATTCAACTCAATTCATTGTCATCCCTAATAATAATTCAAATCTTAAAATCATTCTTCAACAAGGAAACTTGATCTTCAAGGACACTTGTTGTACAAGATAGGTGTCTATGTATTTCCACCTATAACAAGGAATTAGAGCCGACCAAAATACTATGAATATTTTGTGTAGTTAAAAAATAAATATGGATGATAAGCATACATACACATACTAGCTGGTGTCTTTGGGACTGCTGCTACCAGATACATACTCCGAAACGGGCTTATTCTATATGCTACCCACTTGGGTAGTACCCAAGTGGGTGATCCATCGTACACTTGAAAAGTGTATGGCGATCTAATGACTAACTGCATTTTGATCTCCATACATTTTTTTTTTAGTATTACTGGAAATGTGATAACATTGCTTACAAAATCTGTGTTATCTGTCCTCGTCAGATTCTCGAAACTGTGCTTGGAAAAATGTTATCATGGACAAAACCAAAGTACATGGTTACCTTGTGAATATGCACCATAAAACACTCAGCTTCTTGTATTTATAACACCTTATTTGAAGTTCTATCTAAACGTCAAATCACAGGAAGCGAAGTAGAGGCTTTTTACGAACTGTATAAGAAAATAAGCAGCACAATGATAGACGACGACAGGCTCATGCACAAGGTGTCATCATCGTCTTTTTCATCTAAAAGCAGCATAATGCATTTCATACCGTCGTGTAACAATATGCAAATGACTCTTTCAAATTCATCAGGAAGAATTTCAGCTACACTCTTTAGGAACAGAAACAAGAGGGGGGAACCTGTTTGCAGACAGGGTACGTTAATATGATTCTGCTTATCTTTTTCTTGTGATTTATATATACACCTTTTTTAACGGCGCTTCCATCTCTATTCTATTATCTGACAAATTGTGCTATCCATCACAGAATCATAATTCTGCAAGGTGGTTGTTTCTTGCAGGTACTTGATCTATTTGATTACAAACGTAATGGAGTGAATAGTTATTGAATTCAGAAAAAATTGCATATAAGAAATATATTTACTTTTTCTTTAAAATTGTTCTCGGATTGGGCATCTCTAACTCAACATTTTTCTAGTTGGGCAGTTGCCTTTAGATTGCATGATCTAAGGAACACCTGTTTTATTGAGAGGGAAGAGGCAGGCTTCCGTAGTACACATTGACCACGGAGACGAATACCCTTTTTAGTGTCTCAAATGTGATTTTTGTTTAACTTGGCAGTTGAAAGAGATGGTATTGGCACTATTGCATAAATCAGACCTGGTTCATTCTGAGGATTATATCGAGATGATCATGGACAAGGTAGATGGATTGAAGGATTTGAGCATGGTTCAGCAAATTCACATTAATTATCTTGTTGCTGCAAAAATTCATGAAACAGATACGAAAGACAATGGAAAGAATTTGGATCAAAAAACTAAATTTAAGACCTCGACCATAACAAATGTTAGAAGAAGCATTTCTCTGATTTCAAACTTAATCTGAATTTATCTACATTAGTTAAAAAACAAAGGTTGCATTACACAAATGTTATAGACGACAAGAACAATCTAGTGCACAAAATCAAATTAATCAATCCTTGGGACAATCTTCTTAACCTTATTGAAAAGAACACTACCTTGACCTTCAGCTTGCAGAGGATCGACTAACATTTCAAAAGTAGCTGCGTCCAGTTTGAATCCCCTTTTACTCATTTCATCGAAGAATGGAATTGCATTGTGAGGCTCATTCCATTTCAGGAAACCCTGAAGAAAAACATTATAAGTCACACTATTAGGCAAACAACCACTTTCTTCCATATTCAGCATCAAATCCTTAGCCTCCTGAATTTGCCCTTCTTGACAAAATGCACCAATAAGGATGTTATACGTAATAACATTTGGCTGCAAACCTTTCGACGGGAGTTTGTTGAAAAGATCTTTTGCTTCGGCGAGTTTATTGTCCTTGCACAATCCCGCAATGAGAATGTTGTACGTCACTATATCAGGACTAACACCTTTATCTTCCATCACGTTAACAATAGAAAATGCTTCAGCAATACGTTGAGCTCTGCACAACCCTTCCAACAGTATACTGTAAGTCATTATATCTGGAGACAGTTTCCGAGCTTGCATCTCTTTAAATAGCTTCAAGGCATCAGCACATTTGCCTTTACGAAAGAATCCTTGCATCATTGTGGTATAAGAAACCACCGTATACTCCAATCGTCTGCGAGGAATCTCAAGAAAAAGACGCCAAGCTTCGTTCACATCTCCCTTGCTACAGTACCCGTTTATCAAACTACTATAGATAACAATATCAGGCTTGAGACCGAAACCCACAGCTGAATTGAACAATTTTCTCGCTTTATCCATTTCACCTCGCAAACAATATCCGTCTATCAACGTGCTGTAAGTCAAAATATTTGGTTGAACATCTATTAGCATCATATATTTAAAAATATCCTCAGCCTCTTTCATCATTCCTTCCTTGCAATACGCATCCACTAAAATGTTACAAGTAACCACGTCTGGAGAGATCTTTCGAGCCACCATCTCATCGTACAATTCTTTTGCCTCTTTCCATCTACCAAAATTGTACAAGCCTTGAATCATTGAACTGTACGTTACAACATCAGGTGAAATGCCCATTTCAATCATTTTGGAGAAAAGTCGGAGTGCGTCATCGACCATTCTATCTTTGCAGAGACTATCAATAACAGTGTTATAAGCATACACATTTGGTTTGGATCTCCCATTTTCCAGTGAGCTAAGCAAATCACAGGCTGTGAGTGTATACCCAGCTTTGCAAAGCCCATTTAACACAATAAGATGTGTAAATTCATTAGGCTTGCATATTTTCTCTATCAACAGCTTGTTGTACAGTTGAACTGCCTCACCTACCTTTCCTTCCTTAAAAAGACCTTTGATGAGATTCGTGAAGGTTAAGATGTTAGGTTCATAGCCACGTTTGAAAATGCAGCCTAAGACTGCAAACCCAGAATCCACTAGATTCAATCGGCAAAAGCAATCAATCGCTATATTCAGGGTGTAGTCATTTACAGGAGCTTTTTGATGAAGCATTTGGTCGAACATGTGCAGGGCAAGAGTGTACTGCTTCATCTTGACAGCAGCACTCAACAACTTCGTGAAATCAACAACAGAAGGGTGCGGCCTCATTCTCAGCATTTCGTGAAACAAATAAACAACATCATCGGGCTCACGTATACTGCCAAAATCGATTCTAGGTTTGACAGAAAAGTATCGAATTTGATTATGAAAAGTTGAAGAGGATTGAGGAAAATTGATAAAACGTACCGAAGCAATGGTAGACGAAGCTAGTCTAGAAATCATGGCAGCGTTCAATCTCATATTCTTCAGTGAGATTCACAACCAAAAATAGTAGCTGTAATTTGTAAACAATTTCCCAAATTGTCTGAAGAAAATTAAGAACTCATGAGTAAACTACTGAGAGACAGTTTGTGAAGATGGGCTGAGGCCCATATCCAGAACTAAGTATTAAAAAAAATTACTACCTCGCTCCCAATTAATCTTGCACATGCGAGGTTGACATAAGTATTAAAAAAAATTATTTTTTAAGTGTTTGTTAATTTTTCATAGGTGGATTGAGGATGGAGATTGAAGGTGAAAATTATGTGATAACTTTCCTTTTTAAGGAATGTACAAGTTCGTTTGAGACGGACGAAAACAGAAAGTATGCAAGATAAGATGGGACGGAGGTAGTACTTTTTAGTTAAATTTGTTAGAAATATATATTAGCAAAGGTTTTCATTTATGTGTTTTATTTTGTGTTTTACATTAGTTATTTTTTGTTTATCCACGACACGTGTATTGATTATTGAATGATATCACTAATTAAATGTGCCGTGTAATAAAAATTGTGTAACATAAAATGCAGTGGGTAGTATAACAAAGAACAGTATTAAGGTAGGATATGTTGGTAATTTACCTAGCTTCCAGAGTGGATAGTTTAGCATTTTACTATTTTTTGTAGTTCTCGTCAGTATGTGCAATTACGGTTGCGAGTGGATATTTGGATTGTATGTAATTCTTTCATGAAAAATTATTCTGAAGAAATGTATTATGTTAAAAAGAAGTCATGTTAGACGTTGGGTATTTTTACTTAAGGTTGGGGAATGCTGAGGCAAATCTGGTTGAGGGAGTTAATGAGTGTGCTTTATCGGGATTTGAGCTTTAAATCTATTGAGTCAAGTCTTAAGTAAACATAGCCGTTGAGTAAGAAATAGCGAAAATGCATTAGTCTTTGTTGTAGAAGGTATTACTCTAAGTAAAAAACTAAATATTAATATGTTGTTATAAATAGTGTATTTATATATAAAGTTGATACGGTAAGAACACATAAAAACAAAAGAATAATTAATTTTTTAAAAAGGTATTATCTTTTACATTTTTTAATCTGAAAATGTATTACTTTTCAACCTAAAACTAACATATATATGTAATGCTCTATTTTTCCAAAATGCTAATTTTAATTTGAGACATTATGGAATTTCTTGAAAGAACTAATGAACTCCGAAAGACAGCGAAATTCCGTGCCTAATAATAAATAGAACAAGTCAAGGAATAATCTGATCAGCAACCTATCATTAACACAACATAATTTATATAATATACTTACGGCATTGCATCACCTATAAGTCCAAAAAGTTAAAACATTAATTTAACAAAATGAGCTTTCGCTCATAAGAGACGTGTATAACAAAGGCAAACTGCTATTAGAACACAGGCGAATAGTTTACGTGAATCCTTTATTTGATTTACAAGAGGGATTCCAGAGTTATATGTACAAGTCAAAAACATCAAAATAGTAGTCAACACACCTAAAGTCATCTTTCTACACTTATTGACCTGAAATGTTTATATTTAGGGGAGTGTTTGAAATACATCAGTGAGAAACTTCGAGATTGCATAAGTTCAAACACATGACTGCAAGTTTACATTGCAAGACATATCACATAGATTCTAAATAGAGCGAACCTCCACAATAGCACACTTACGAGCAAACCGTCAATGGAATGGTGAGTACTTACCATAAACAAGAAAAGAAAAATAAAAGCAAAAACAAATAGAATTACTTATTTATATTTAAGTTTTTTTTACCTTCAGTTATATTATATATTATATTTATTATTTGTTTAGTTGAATTTGTAAATGTGATTTTAAGTGGATTAGATATTATTTAATCAAGTTTATTTAGTTGTGTTTCGATTGAGTTTATAGCGTATCATCTTTTAAAATTTTCGACATTATTCTCAGATCATTGATATCAGGTATTTTAATTTTCAAAATCAATGACTTTTGCATTTCAAATTATATTTGAATCATGGAGCCTTCTCCTAATTCATTAGATGAGAACGTGGTATTTCACTACCAAAGAAAATAGTATTTTTTATGATATGGATGATGAAATCACACCAAAAGAATATTTATATCTAAAGTTCAGCTAACTTCATTTAAATAATCCATACCTCTCTGATTTCGAACAATGTGAGTTATTTCTTACAAATTATATCATAACTAAAAATATTCTTAGATCATATTATAGCATATACAAATAGTCAAGTAATTTGATATACATTCAACAAGATTAAACTGGATGATTAAGAAGCCTATTGTAACGCCCCGTAAATTATTTAATTATTATTATATTTCAATATCTATTTTTGTCCAATGAGAAATATTTATTTTTCGTAAACTATGGAAATTATTTTAAGTTATGACTAAAATTATATTTCATGTTATTAGACTTTTAAATATTTAATTTGGATCCTAACCCAATGCATTAGTCAAGCCCAAGTTAGCCCATGATAATTTTTACTTAGGGAACAAGAAATAGGAGTTCTAAACCTAAAAATATAATCTATAAATAAGGGATTCATGTCATAAATCAAAGTCGTAATCCAAATCATCTGTTTTTCTTAAGAATTTCGTGCATAAGCCCTAGAAGCCCTTCCGAGAGCCGCCAACCTCATTTTCCTCTTTCACTCTATTTTCAGGTATCTTCTTTGAAAAATTCGAAATTTATGCCAATACATATTATTTTTCGATGAATTTTAAGTATGTTATTCCATGACATTTTTCAAATTCCAGTAAAACTTTTAACCCCATATGAGTTGTATTTTATTTTATATTAATTTTCTATCTCCGCCGATCCAGAGTTTAAATATTCAGGTTCTTCAGTTAGAAAATTCGTAATATATAGTAAAAAGTTCTAACAACTTATGATTTTTGAATATGTTGTTCCTCAGTATGTTATCTATTTTATATAAAAGTTTCAAATCCATCCAACTTATATTTTATTTTATATAATCTTTCTATTACGTCTGCACATGATCTGAAATATTCTGCTTTCTGATTTGAGAAATTCGAAAAACATATTTAAACATGTTGAAAAATTATGATTTTTGGATATGTACTACATATATATGTCTTCTATTATTTTGTAAATTTTCAAAGTGATCCCTTTAGTAATGTTCTAGTTATTAAGGTTTTTCCACCGCTGTGCAGAATTTACAGTTTCGACTTATTCGGTTTCAAAATTTCAAAACCCATAGTTAAAACTTCTTGTAAAATCATGAAATTTTAGTATGATAATTTTAAGAAATTTTATTTCCTGCTATAAAATTTTCAAAGTTTTATCTCTTACGGTTTATGAAAAATAAATTATTTATCTGCTGCTGCACCGCAAATCTATTCATAGAAGTTCTCTATTTCTTTCAAATCTATTTTCAAAATTTCCTAAATCATCAACCAAACCCTAAATTCCAAACTTCCAAATCTTGTATATTTAATTGGAGATCAAGATAGAGTTATGCATGCTTAAATAGGAAGGAGACAAGACTACTGAGTGCTACAAATAATAGCGTAATTGCATCTACATTCCGAGTTGCATCACAATTCAGGTGGGGGTTTACTTTTTATGTCAATTATATGCTTAATTAATTGTGTGATTTACAGCTGTTATATTTACAAGTTACAAGTGTATATTCAATTTATTTGATATACAAATTCAAGATTTCCGTGAGTACATGGATTACAAGTTACAAGTTTATATTCAATTTATTGAATATAATATTCAAGTTACAAGTTACAAGTTATGACTGCTTATACTTTATGCTCTTAATTTCGTATGTAACTGTTATAAATTGTGATCCTCCACGAGCTAAAGGAAGCTCACCCCAACCCACTATTGAGCCTTTCAAGTTAGCTTGGAGCGAGCGGGTGGAGTACGAGGGGAACCGAAGCATTTGACAACATGACTACTTTGGTGCAATTTTATACAAGATGACTATTTAATTGATAACGTGTTATTACTTGTTTATGTTATTTGACTAATTAACTTTTAAGGAGTGTTTTTGCTAAGTTATAAATTAAATGAAATCTTTGATATGAATTCGAAATCATTTTCTATGTTGTGAGTTTAATGAGGAATCCTACTTCACTAGTTGCATGATTAGAAGGAGTTTTATATAATTATCTTGAAGCATGGAATAATACTTAAGCTTGTTATTTAAATAGATATTTATAAGTTGATCATTGAAGTATTTCATGGATTATTAATTTCCTAGGATGTTAGCTTTGAGGAGATTAAAAATATAATTTATTTGTGATATTGTGTCGTATGTGTTTAGTAAGTTTCGCTGCTATGCATGATTTATTCTCTTATAATCTTTAGGTTAATATGAAACTATAATATGGAAGTTTGTTAGTTTTACATTAGTTTTGTTAGAAACATGTTTAGAAATAATTTTGCCTATTTGATTATATATAAGTAATATTTCATGATAATTTATTAGTTAATAAACGTTTCAGTTATAGTTTGAGGATGCTGGTGTTATTCTGTTCCTACATGTGATAGGAAGATCAGTATTTGTGTGTTTATGCGGTTCCCTTAACGGCCCGACTAAGAATTATGTTTTATACATGTGTGTGTGTATATATATATCGATAGAAAAAAAAAAAAAAAAAGGTTCCATGATTTGTTTTATTTAAATTTAATTAAGATTAAATTACTTTATGAAAATCGGGTCGTTACACCTATCATAATAATCCTACATAAAAATTGAAATATATTGATAAAGGTAGACGAGAGTTCAATAACTTTGATTTATAACTTGAAATTTCTTCAAAATTAAAATGAACTTATTTTTATATTAAATTATATCTCAAGAGCTTGCTAACAATATATCATAAGCATATACTTAGACATTTATTTGATGCGATCTTTTATCATTTTAAGCTAAACATTACGGAAAATTTAACATTAGACCTTATCAATCGTAACAAATTGATGCAAGTAAGAATTACTCCCTCCGTCCCGGTTAATTTGTCACAGTTGACCGGGCACGAATGTTAAGAAAAAACAGATTTTGTGGAATCTTTGACTTTTTTAAAGATGGAGATTAAATGTGGATATTTTGAGGGTGGAGATTGTTGCCTTTAATTGTCATTTATGAGTGTGACAAGTTAAGTGAGACGAACCGAAATAGAAAGTATGGCAAGTTAATTGGGACGGAGAGAGTATATAATTTTGGTTTTAGTCTTTAGTCACTAGAGGGTTACTTATGAGTTATTTTGGTGTGATCAAGGCTATAAGAAAATTATTCAACTATAAACTTTGTATATAAAGAGTGATTTTAGATTTTATAATTTTTATTTGTATTTAGTTACTACTCCCTTCGTCTCGCTCAGTTTTGCACGTAGGGTCAGACACTATATTAAAAAAAGATTGTTTTTTACTTTTTGATTGACTTTTCCAAAGGTGAAGATTGAGAGTAGAGATTTTGAGGGTGGAGATTTTGAGAAAATTTCCTTTTAAGGGTGTACAGAATTGAGTGGACAAATCGAAATAGAAAGTGTGCAATACTGAGCGGGACGGAGGGAGTATTATTCGGCTTCAAAAATTGAGATAATTAATAAGGGAGGAGGGAGAGAGAGAGAGTGAGAGAGCAAAAATGTAAGCTTTAGCATTCAATATGCAAAACAAAACTGTACTCAAGAACATATCACAAGAGAGCAACATACAATCAATCTAACTACGATTTAGGGTCCGCTTGATTGAGGGATTTAGGGGTAAGGAATGAGAATGAATGAAGATTCACTGCCATTTATGGTGCTTGGTACATAATAAATAAGTTAATCATTACCTCATTTTATTAACAATTTCCCACATTTCATCCCATAGTATGATTGACCCCTCATTCATACCCATTACCATTGCCATTGATGATTTGCAACCAACCGAGCCTTAGGACTCGTCATCGGTTGCTTCAAAGGACCATATTCTGGAAGTGCACGTCAACAGTCAACCTCTCTTCTAAAGTCATCTACTTAAGTAACTAATTTGAGGAGAAGGAGAACGAATAAACTAAATTTAAGACCTGACCATAACAAATGTTAGAAGAAGCATTTCTCTGATTTCAAAGTTAATCTGAATTTGTCTACATTAGTTAAAAAACAAATTTTGCATTACACAAATGTTATAGACGAGAAGAACAATCTAGTGCACAAAATCAAATCAATCAATCCTTGGGACAATCTTCTTAACCTTATTGAAAAGAACACTACCTTGACCTTCAGCTTGCAGAGGATCGACTAACATTTCAAAAGTAGCTGCGTCCAGTTTGAATCCCCTTTTGCTCATTTCGTCGAAGAATGGAATTGCATCGTGAGGCTCATTCCATTTCAGGAAACCCTGAAGAAGAACATTATAAGTCACACTATTAGGCAAACAACCACTTTCTTCCATTTTCAGCATCAAATCCTTAGCCTCTTGTATTTGCCCATGTTGACAAAATGCACCAATAAGGGTGCTATATGTAATGACGTCTGGCTGCAAACCTTTGGACGGGAGTTTGTTGAAAAGATCTTTTGCTTTGGCGAGTTTATTGTCCTTGCACAATCCCGCAGTGAGAATGTTGTACGTTACTATATTAGGACTAACACCTCTATCTTCCATCACGTGAACAATAGAAAATGCTTCAGCAATACGTTGAGCTCTGCACAACCCTTCCAACAGTATACTGTAAGTCATTATATCTGGAAACAGTTTCCGAGCTTGCATCTCTTTAAATAGCTTCAAGGCATCAGCACATTTGCCTTTACGAAAGAATCCCTGCATCATTGTGGTATAAGAAACCACCGTATGCTCCAACCGTCTGCGAGGAATCTCAAGAAAAAGACGCCAAGCTTCGTTCACATCTCCCTTTCTACAATACCCGTTTATCAAACTAGTATAGATAACAATATCAGGCTTGAGACCGAAACCCACAGCTGAATTGAACAATTTTCTCGCTTTATCCATTTCACCTTGCAAACAATATCCGTCTATCAAAGTGCTGTAAGTGAAAATATCTGGTTGAACATCTATTAGCATCATATATTTAAAAATATCCTCAGCCTCTTTCATCATTCCTTCCTTGCAATACGCATCCACTAAAATGTTACAAGTAACCACACTTGGAGAGATCTTTCGAGCCACCATCTCATCATACAACTCTTTTGCCTCTTTCCATCTACCAAAATTGTACAAGCCTTGAATCATTGAATTGTACGTTACAACATTGGGTGAAATGCCCAGTTCAATCATTTTGGAGAAAAGTCGGAGTGCATCATCGACCATTCTATCTTTGCAGAGACTATCAATAACAGTGTTATAAGCATACACATTTGGCTTGGATCTCCCATTTTCCAGTGTGCTAAGCAAATCACAGGCTGTGAGTGTATAGCCAGCTTTGCAAAGCCCATTTATCACAATATTATGTGTAAATTCATCAGGCTTGCATATTTTCTCTATCAACAGCTTGTTGTACAGTTGAACTGCCTCCCCTACCCTTCCTTCCTTGAAAAGACCTTTGATGAGATTCGTGAAGGTTAAGATGGTAGCTTCATAGCCACGCTTGAAAAAGCAGCCTAAGACCGCAAACCCAGAATCCACTAGATTCAATCGGCAAAAGCAATCAATCGCTATATTCAGAGTGTAGTCATTTACAGGAGCTTTCCGATGAAGCATTTGATCGAACATGTGCAGGGCGAGAGTGTATTGCTTCATCTTGACAGCAGCACTCAACAATTTCGTGAAATCAACAACAGAAGGGTGCGGCCTCATTCTCAGCATTTCGTGAAACAAAGAAACAACATCATCGGGCTCACGAATACTGCCAAAATCGATTCTAGGTTTGACAGAAAAGTATCGAATTGGATTATGAAAAGTTGAGGATGATTGAGGAAAATTGATAAAACGTACCATAGCTGCGTGATTTAACCTCATATTGTTCGATCAGAATCACGACGAAGAATCTAGCCCAAAGGATCGTTCGACATTGCCTGAGAAAGAATCTGGTTGTTTAGTGAATCTGATTGTTTCATAAGTCCAATCTGTTACACTCAGTTTATTAGGTGAAACATGTTAATTTGTGACATCATATCAGACGGTATCGATTAATGAATGAGTGAAATACAAATGTAATACCAAAATGTAACAAATGGTCTCACGAACAATCCGATACCATGGTTTTAACAAGCTCTTTTTCCTTGCTATCATTTTTTAGCTCATACAGATTTTCATTTACATTATTATATAATATAATATATCAATTATATATAACAAAAATCCTAAAAATTGTTGAAGGAAAAACACAATTAGTGTACCTTCGTCAAAAGTAACTGATGAAGGGCAATTTAGGTATTCACTAAATAATATGTAAATGTGAACCCTTGTATTTGACACCCTATATAAAGGGGATTTGATGAATAAAAGAACCCTAATTATTCCGTGTCTCTCTTCCGTCTCTCTTTATTGTTCTTCTTTTTTATTTTCCTACAACACGTTATCAGCACGAGACTCTACCATCCAATGAACGGTATTTCCATCTGTTAAATTCTTATATTAAAATTGTCGTCGAATATTTATTCTTATATTACTTTGCGACGGTATTTATCAATTGAGTTATTGTTACATTGTACTTTATTAAATTGTAAATATAATATAATTGTTGTGTGAAATCAAATTTGAAAGACGCAATTTTCATTCTCATTGTCATCATAACAAGAAGCGGTGGATTTAAGTTACATACTTTATTTTTCATGAATCTGGATATAGACGCATTGGAATTGTAATATGTATCTCACTATAACAATGTTGACTTACGATGATGGAAACCAGATGTGAACTATTGAATCTTTATGAGACATACTTGCGCAGGAGATATTTGATAAATATACTTGAATTGTCTTTTATATTCTCAGTTATTTTTTTATTATTTTTCCTATAATTTATGAACTATTGTTTCTTATATAAATCTTATTGGTTTTTGCGAGCGCCGGCTGGTTTCAAATGGAGTGGAGCTCTTAAGATCATCATATCATATTTTGCAAAGTTTGAATTTGAGAAGTGCCATACGTGTCTTTCCTGCAAGGTAAATCTGAAACTTCTATTTTATGAAATAATCAATTTTGCCTTACAGTGACATGATATGGTCCCTCGGACAACTTATTATGCTTTGATGATTCTCCTATGAATTATATATTGCTTGACAATTATGTAACTTTGCATGATGTTACTAATTATATACTTTATGATTTAAATTTCTTGTCAAGTAAGCATAAGAAGTTACACGAGTAAGTGTTTCTCCATTGGCGTACAACTATAGTTTTTGCAAATTGAGATTAAATTTATATGTGCATCTAAAGCAACTGTGTAAAATTTCGGAAATAATGAAATTTTGTCTGTTTGAATAATATTTACAAAGTCCACTTGTGTTTGATATGCTTCTACTTTCTCATGTAATTGAAAGTTGTGCATTCAGTTAGTTTTGCCTATTGCGAATTTTATGATTAGAAATCACAAATTAGCTTATTTGTCTGATAGATTATGATGTTGATCATTATTTTGCCCATGCATTTTTTTTATGATAAATTATGCATCTCCATGATAAAGAAATTCCGTGGACAAATCAACTACGTGATATAGTAATTTTACAAAGAAAATGATTAAACCAACTCGATCCAAATTTGAATTATTGGACTCACAAGAAATTGAGTACCACACTTGAAAAAAAAATCCACAAATCATGTCATTCACCGACCCTAAGGATAAAGAATCGTCCAACAAACTCAAAGTCTATCCTCTAATGAAACTGAGGCGACACGGTAATCCTAACTCACTTTGAAAGATTCTTTAGTTAGAGGACCTCGATGAACTGTGGGTTGCCATAAAAGAAATTTTGGAATAATAGATAATTCTCTACTTTCAAAATTAATCATTTTGTGGAAAGAAATCCACTTACTATACTTCAAAAGGGTCAATAATTTCAATAAGGACATTTTTGTGCCTAAAACACATCTTATTTTATGTAAGAAGAAAATCACAGAAGGTATGATATATAAAATTGTTTGCATACTTTGATACTTATACTAGAGAACCAGTATAGGTAACACTCAATATAACAATATGTTGGGTTGGGAAAAGGAAAATTCTCTAACCTAACTATGACAAACTAAATAGTGGAAAGAGCCCCAAATCAAAGGGGACGGGATGTGTCAATCCCACCGATATAGCGATGATACATCACGGATACTATCATTGGGTCCATAGAGGCTCTCCTAATACCCATCCACCATATGGACATGATGTACTGGACTTGTTTGTTGTGACATCAAGGTGCAAAAGACACCTCAACCCCCAAACGAAGGGGAAAGAGTTGGTAATGAACTTCAATAAATATTATACTTTTGTATAAAAACTGCTAGAACATTTAACTATACGAGATACAAGAAGTCCAAAGAATAGAGACTCACTGTATCACTGCATAATGACCATCATTGAATCACAAGTACTAAAAGGGCGAAGAATCGTTGAATTCTATAGATGCCTAATGACATAACAATTATAGTCACAAAACGCTCGATATGCACCAAGAGCTATTACAATGTTATTAAGTAAAGATAATCGTGTCAACGACTATCATTTCAAAACTACATGTGAGAATGGAATTGAATAATTTATGATACCTCTAATGAATGTGAAAGGAAGCACATCTTAGAGAAATAAATGAGTCAATCTAGTGACATGTACTCCACTACAACTCTGATCGTTTCACCAAAACGAACTTTGGAAGATAGAATCATATGTTACCCAAAATGAACTTTGGGACATTAATTCATATAGGTTTTGGTACGACTTTCTTAGACATCCAAGTCATAACATGATGATCCATATTTAAGAAATTATATGGACATTCTTCTTTCGAGTGAAATACAAAAAGGGATAAAAATCTTATACGATGTACAGTGTCAGTACTTATTTTTGTTCTAACAGAGTTAATGCTTTCTAAAGTACTAGAAGCACGACCAACATCCACTCAACATTATTAACTATTTTAAGGCACATCACTCGTTCTGCCAAGCCTACTATTTAGCAATAAGTAGGATCGAGATCTTCCTACGCCTGATATATAAGTAAGGCATTTCATTCTTACAAAAGAACATAATATAATATATGTGGACCTATCAAACCAGAAAAGCGGGCAATTAAAGTATCTATGGTTCTGGTAAATGCTTTGGCACACTAACTGATCATCACATTATTATCCACAAGAAATGTTGCATTTGAAAAACTCCTAGAAAATATTATATAAGGGTTCACCACCCTCACTTCATAATATCTATAAGACTTATTAACGCTAGAGAGTTCTCATCATAAGGATTTGATGATTATTGCATATCTGTTAGGATCAATGTATAGTATCCTTTAACCCATGTGGATGCACAAAAATGGTCTCACATATGCCACCATCAAAAGGATATAGATGGAGGATTAGGCATTGCAATGCGTACTAACATGCCTATCAGATATGGGGTTATGCAATATCGTTGCCACTTTACTTTATTTGTCTCAGACCCACTGCTAACCAAAAATTATGCGTACCAGTTGGTAACTGGATTTGGCCTGATATTTTTACATTTACGCAAATTTGGTTAGCAGTATATGTGCCTATTTGCGTCCCCACAACGCATCAAAATGGGTCTTTAAAGACAATTAAATATTTATGTTGGTTATGGATTTCCAACTATTACCTGCTATTTGGAACCTTTAACAGGCAAGATCTATTTACCGTAAGATTGACGGATTGTCACTTCAATGAGACAGTCTTCCCGTCGTTAGGGGGAGATAAGAAAAATAATTTTCTAAGGGAACGACAGGAAGTGTTTCCCAGTATGTCTCATTAGGATCCCCACACTTCATAATGTAAATTGAAGTAAAACGAATTATCGATCTTCAAAGTATGGAAGATTTGATTGTTGATGCATTTGCTAAAATCGCTAAAGTGACAAGATCATATATACCAGCAGCAAATGTTCCTGTAAGGTTAAAAGTCCCCAGTAAAGGGCACAACACCGCAGATAAAGGTGTTGCAACCACACTTAGTGGAGGTGTGGTTGAGGCCGTGGCTCCCAAAAGGAAATGGGGGATGCCACGTGGTTCGATGAACACCTGCTCAAGGAAGGAGGCAGGTGTGGCACAATTTAAATCATCAATGAAAAGAAATACTCTCAAATTTTCTCTAATTAATTATGTCCATGAATCACCACTGGAGGACGCTCCGAAGTTTAATATGATTCTAGAGATAATGAGAGTGCATGTGCGTTAATGGAAAAATCTTTCACGTGCATTGATGATGTATATATTGTTGCTCATGAATTATAAAACACAATAATATCGAACCACGCTCTATTGCAAGATATCAACAAAGAGCATATTGGCCTATATGGAATCAATCCAGGTAGAACTCAATTCTATGACAGAACAACAGGTATTTGGTTTGGTAGTGCTAGCCTTACCAAGTGTAAAGCCTGTAGGACATAAAATATGTTTTGTCAGTAAGCGTAGTGAGAATAATAAGTCCTGAGATGCAAAACTTACCTTAAAGCACAAGGTTTTCTCACAAAGCCCTGGAATTGACTACGAGGAGATATTTTCCCACAACGGACGTCATAACGTCTTATCGATAAGTTTCTGAAGGATTGGAAATGCAGCATACTAATGTGGTTACAACATATCTCTTTGGGGATCTTGTTATTGAGATATGTATAAGTGTCAGATGGACTTGCGTTGCCCAACTCAAGTAACTCTAGACCACGGAGTGCATTTACAATATTAGATTGAAATGGTCACTTTGATTTAAATAAATCTGGACGGAAATGGCATACCCGTCTGAGTGACTACTTGATTGGGAAGGGAAAGAACAGGTAGTACTACCCCTATGCATTTATAAAGAAAACGATTTCTATGTTTGCAACTATAGCAACTTATGTCGATGTTAAGGACATAATGGGTACTCTTAAAGAAATAGGAGATACTGTGATGTATTTGAAATCTAAATTGAGATAAAGGATCATGGAAAAACTCACCGAGTTTGTGGAATATTAATTCCTCAGTTTGCATATATCCAAAAGATTATCAGGCGATTTCATATGGATAAAGTGCAATCTGTTAGCACTCCTATGATTAGTTGAAGTGTGGACATAAGGAAAGATCCATTTGAGTCAAAAGGAAATGATGAAAGAGCTATTGGGAGATGAAATTCCCCACTTAATTGAAATGTGCGCATTATTGTACAAAAAGCTCAATACACTCAATCATGTATTACTTTCTCAAAAAACTTGTTAGTTATATTTTACTCAGGACAATGCAATATCAATTGAATGATATGAAATAGTACTTTGACATATGAAAGAAACCATTGACTCATATTTGTTCTTCCCATATTAGAGACAGGAGAGATTACAAATGAAATTGTAAAACTCTAAAGAAAATGTCAAATGCTCTCATATGTAGAGATAAAAGGATTACAAAAGAATATGTAACTCCTAAATAAATGTTGAAGCTACCCCCACTACGAAATACCGAATACTACCTTGGTTAGTTTAATGTTGGTTATCTTGTTAGCTAATGTAAAGGTCATTACCATACTGGTTACGTATTACCACGAGGAGTACAATGAAATCTTGAAGATCCACCAAGCACAACTCATTTATCAACCCCACCAAATCAGACAAAGATGGTTGTCCTACATGAAGGAGTTTTTAAGTACTATGGTTGAAGACCGACCTGAATTTATGAAGATAATGCAGTTTGCAACAAGAAGATAGAACTACGCTACATAGGAGATGATTATACGAAGCATATGCCACAAAGTTTGTCTATCACCAGCCACCATAAACTTTCCTCATGATTTATATAAATTGAGGATGCGGAGATTTTCAAAACTCTCCTAATAGATGTACATATTAGGGGAGGTGTGTAGACTTCGGGGGAGTCTCAACATAGGTGTGTTGCACTCTTTTTCCCTTCGACCAAGGTTTATTTTTTCCCACTGAGTTTTGTTACTTGGCAAGGTTTTTAACGAGGCAACGAGTTATGCACCAATTCTCCTTTGACTTGGCACAAGGGGGAGTGTTGAAGGAAAAACACAATTAGTGTGCCTTCGTCAAAAGTAACTGATGAAGGGCAATTTAGGTATTCACTAAATAATATGTAAATGTGAACCCTTGTATTTGACACCCTATATAAAGGGGATTTGATGAATAAAAGAACCCTAATTATTCCGTGTCTCTCTTCCGTCTCTCTTTATTGTTCTTCTTTTCTACTTTCCTACAACATCTAAATTCGTGTGTAACAACTAATGAGTCGGATTCTCAAAATATATAAAAAGAAATTGCATCCATTTCGCACCGACAACCACTTCTAAAAATACATGTCTTTATCGTAAAAGGTATTACTCTAAAGTAGATACTTAAAAATTAAAATGGAGTTACAAAATGTGTACTTATATATAAATTTTATTGATGATAAAGAACATATAGATATAAAAAGCAAAAGACTTACTAAGTTTATTAAAAAAAAAAAAAAGGTATTACGATGACTTGTTTTCCGTAATTAATACTTCCTCTGTCCCAACTTAATCTGTCTATTTGTCATTTCGGTCCGTCCCACCTTAACCTCTCAGCCCATAAAAAACAAATTCATCACACAAAAGGAATAAAGATACTAAATATCGAAGAACAAGGTGATAAAAATAATGAAGTGGCAAACATTGTATACAGAGAGGTCTTAATTTACCATCAACTTCAATCTTCCAGCAGGTACAACTAAATAAAATTACAAATATTAAATATATAGTTTTCAAATATTCCCCAATTTTACTGATACATATGCTTCAAATTGTCATAACAGGAATGACAAAGGGAAGAGTACGGAAAATAACCTTACAATGGAAATTAATTGGCGTAGCTTAGAAGAGAAAAAGAATGATGTAAATATGTTCAAGGTTTAATAGAGAGATTACAATATGTATTTTCCAGTACTGCTAGTATAACATCCACCTTTCAAAGAATAAGGATCATTCTACCATTACCATAATATTTTAGGATGTGCTCCTAAAGCAAAGTCCTTTTCTTTTATATTCACACAAAAGGTCAAATGCCTAAAATTTTATCCAATCACAAAAATTTAATAACAAAAATAAACAAAGTATAATGCTTCAAAAGTGACAGGATAATACACATATTCTAACTCATTTGGAATAATGAATTAACCGGTGAAAATATATCTTCGTTGCCTATAAGACGGCTACAATTTCAGGACTCAATTCACCGATGCACGGACCAAAAACTAGTAAAATAAAATATCAAATAAATAACATTAGAGAGTGTTAGATAATAAAGCACGTAAAACACATACACATCGATATACCTCAATTGAGTTGCAGCGGAAAGTGTTTGGTTGATTCCCAAAGTGATGGATCGTACACTGATTCGTCTATTAGCCCGTCTGGACGAATACTACTAGAGCATCCGCCGTCGTCGTTTACTAGTCCGTCTGGACGAATACTACTAGAGCATCTGCCGTCGTGTTCACACTCTAGACTTTTGGAGGACTCCGGTGATTCTCCAAGATAGAGAATTAGAGAGAAAAGGAAGAAATATGTATTTTGTGGTATTGTTTTTTCGTAGTATACGAATACAAGTATATTCGTATATATACTAGTATGAGAGAGATCTATCTCCTATTATGAATAAGATCTCCATCTCTATCGGGATTATATATATGATAAGATATTAAATATCTCATCAGATATATATCCCAACCATATTGGGATCCATCAAATGCAACCAACAGAGAGAGAGGTGTTTGGATAAATCCTTTCCCTTTCCTTGTAGAAGTAGAAGATCTAACTAATAATACGCGGACACGCACAAGTTTCGTCTATTATATATATCCTATCAGCAGTAGATGTGATGAATAGTTATTTCCTCGTGATGGGTCGTCGATCGGGGTATTCATATTCGTATGATTTTTTCAGTGATGATGAAATAATTGATCTGTATCCCTTGTACGCGACTTTATGTACAGAGAGACGGAGGGTTTATGTGGGAGATTCGAACTAGTTTCAAACTGAAAACTAGGGTTCGTGATGAGATATTTATGGGGTCGGAAAGGTTTACTGGGTATGCACGCAAAGGCAAAGATCTCAGGAAGGAGTTGGCATATAAATTTGATGTGGTGAGTTTCAGGCTGCAAGATGACTACTGGATGTCTGGTGATGAGTTTGACGACTTTGTTGATGCCGCCATAGATTTTGCCAGGGAAAGGGCGGCTGAGCAGCCTCAGCAGCCACTGATTGGGGTGGCTGTGATGCTTGACGTTTGGACAGTGCAGCAAGAAGGGGAATCAGTAAACGACACCGTAGATAGGGCAATCAAGCCAGAGCGGTTGATCCCAGTACACGTGCTGTGCCCACTTGAGAGTTCAAAGAAGGTGAATCCACAATATAAGATATTCCCTTACATCGAGCGTCAGCACCATCTCCGAAGTCTAGCCAGGATTAGAGTGGAAGATGAAGCCGGTTTGGATCTGCAATTCCTCTCCTTTTTCCTTTCACTACTAGAAATAAGGCTTTTTGCCCTTTAAAAAAACAAGGAGAAGTGTTACAAAAATATTTTTAGTAACTAAATATCTAAAAATATTTTCCTTTCACTACTAGAAATAAGGCTTTTTGCCCCTTACAAAAAAGGGAGAATAGTTACAAAATTATTTTTAGTAACTAAATATCTAAAAATAGTTATTATAGGGTAATCACTTATAATAAGATGCAAAAAGTAGTTTTGCAACTACTTTGTAGTTACTAATGTATTTGTAACTATTTTTTGCAACTACTTTGTAGTTGCTAAAGTATTTGTAACTACAAGTAGTTGCAAAAGAGCTTGTCATTTTGTAGCAAATTTAGTTAAAATTATATGAAATATTTTATGTAACTACTAATAGTTACAAAAAGGATTATTTTTAGTAACCACTCTTGTAGTTGCAAAAGACTAGCAACAAATACTTTTTTTCTTGTAGTGTTTTACGGACCTTGATTTTTAGCAAGGTCCATTTTTGTAAACCCCAGCTTTATAATCCAAAGCATAGTCAATCAGCAAAATCGGTGTATCGGTGCTTCTTCTTCAATTAAACTTAGAAACTACGGTTAGAAATCAACAACCTCGAATCGTTAAAAACCGTCCCAATTATGGTCACTTTTACACTTAAATAAAGATACTAATAGTTATTTTAGTTCTTTTTCTTGTACCTCAAAGAATAGCTTTAAATATCAACAATGAGAATACGGAACTAATCAATAGTCTGATATCAAGATCAATATCAACTACTTATGCATATTCTGATCTAATTAATCTAAACTGACTTCTGCTACTGTACTGCTGAAAGGAACTGATATTTTCGGATTCAGTGCAGTACTGCACAAGGTGCAGTTGTAAAACAACGCTTTCTCTTCTTCCTTTTTTTTATTTCTTTTTACTTGACTTTCTTTGCACTGAAGTGCAACTGTATGTACAGTTACTATACTGAATCTGTATCCATATTTTCTGTTGTCGGATGAAATTTGCTACTAGATATTTCTCATCATTTACATTTCGGTATTGATGCTGAAATTTGCCACCAGTAGATTCTTTCACTTGAATGTATGAATTATAATTCAACACTACATCTTATATGGTTAATAACAGGTGCCACAAACCTTCGTAAATATTACAAAGACAACGGAAAAAAATGATAATTGTTTTTCACTGTTGTTGTTTAATAGATTTCTTGTAGTGTCATCATTTCAAAAACAAATATCACCTTTGATGGCATATGAGATCATCTATTACATTATATTCACCAAACGACATGTGTATTAGATGATGTCATTAATTAATATGAATCGTTTTTTAAATTGAGTATAACAAAAGATGATCGAGTTATATAACAGAGGATCCGAACTGCTTTGATGGAGATATGCTCGTTATCGTAATCTCTCTCACACACATATACAACCTTTACAATTAAAGGTGCATCTCATAATCATGATGGGATGAAAACTGTATATTATAATTTATGTAATATATATAAAGTTATTAGGCAAATTCTAGGTAGACCGGCCAATTAAACTTACGAGGTCTTATTAAAAGTTCAAGTCTGACCTACTTCAATAATTAAGCCCGAGGAAAAGTCTAAGTCTGAATTGTTTACTAAATAAGTTGGACGAGACTAGGCCTAATATAGGCTAGCCATATGCCCCGATCAGGTAGCCTGGTCTATTCCCACCGGAACAGCAATTCCCAACTCGCTAACACAAGAACTACGTAGCTTTAATAATTTCATACCTAATCTCTGAAGAACTATACACCACTGCTGGTGGTAAATTATGCAGCTTGATTACAACTCAAGCTAAATGGAGTAGGAAGATAAATATTTTAAGGGCTCGTTTAGTAGGGTAGATAAGACCCAGATTGGGTACCTAAGTGGGGTTAAATGGTTTTTTGGTATCCTAGTTTATTAAGCAGGTCGGCCCTAGATAATTCACAGTCCGTTGCTATTTACAAATATCCCGAGAAAAGCACGTTAACTGGTAACTCATTTTACAAACTACATTTTCAACAGAGCCCCTGCTGCTACAAAGTTCAATAACGATACGTAAATGCTATACTCAAGAACATATCACAAAGAGAGCAACATACAATCAATCTAACTAGGGTTTAGAACTCGTCGTCGGTTGCTTCAGAGGACCATATTCTGGAAGTGCATGTCAAGAAGGAGGACCATAACAAATGTTAGAAGAAGCATTTCTCTGATTTCAAACTTAATCTGAATTTCTCTACATTAGTTCAAAAACAAAGGTTGCATTACACAAATGTTCAAGAACAATCTAGTGCACAAAAATCAAATCAATCAATCCTTGGGACAATCTTCTTAACCTTATTGAAAAGACCACTACCTTGACCTTCAACTTGCAGAGGATCGACTAACATTTCAAAAGTAGTTGCGTCCAGTTTGAATCCCCTTTTGCTCATTTCGTCGAAGAATGGAATTGCAGCGTGAGGCTCATTCCATTTCAGGAAACCCTGAAGAAAAACATTATAGGTCACACTATCAGGCACGCAACCACTTTGTTCCATTTCCAGCATCAAATCCTTAGCCTCCTGAATTCGCCCTTCTTGACAAAATGCACCAATAAGGATGTTATACGTAATAACATCTGACTGCAAACCTTTGGACGGGAGTTTGTTGAAAAGATCTTTTGCTTTGGCGAGTTTATTATCCTTGCACAATCCCGCAATGAGAATGTTGTACGTCACTATATCAGGACTAACACCTTTATCTTCCATCACGTGAACAATAGAAAATGCTTCAGCAATACGTTGAGCTCTGCACAACCCTTCCAGCAGTATATTGTAAGTCATTATATCTGGAGACAGTTTCCGAGCTTGCATCTCTTTAAATAGCTTCAAGGCATCAGCACATTTGCCTTTACGAAAGAATCCTTGCATCATTGTGTTATAAGAAACCACCGTATGCTCCAACCGTCTGCGAGGAATCTCAAGAAAAAGACGCCAAGCTTCGTTCACATCTCCCTTTCTACAGTACCCGTTTATCAAACTAGTATAGCTAAATATAGTAGGCTTGAGACCTGAATCCACAGCTGAATTGAACGCTTTCACCGCGTTACCCATTTCACCTCGCAAACAATATCCGTCTATCAACGTGCTGTAAGTCAAAATATTTGGTTGAACATCTATTAGCATCATATATTTAAAAATATCCTCAGCCTCTTTCATCATTCCTTCCTTGCAATACGCATCCACTAAAATGGTACAAGTAACCACGCTTGGAGAGATCTTCCGAGCCACCATCTCATCATACAACTCTTTTGCCTCTTTCCATCTACCAAAATTGTACAAGCCTTGAATCATTGAACTGTACGTTACAACATTGGGTGAAATGCTATTTTCAGTCATTTTGGAAAACAGTCGGAGTGCATCATCGACCATTCTATCTTTGCAGAGACTATCAATAACAGTGCTATAAGCATACACATTTGGTTTGGATCTCCCATTTTCCAGTGAGCTAAGCAAATCACAGGCTGTGAGTGTATACCCAGCTTTGCAAAGCCCATTTATCACAATATTATGTGTAAATTCATTAGGCTTGCATATTTTCTCTATCAACAGCTTATTGTACAGTTGAACTGCCTCACCTACCTTTCCTTCCTTAAAAAGACCTTTGATGAGATTGCTGAAGGTTAAGATGTTAGGTTCATAGCCACGTTTGAAAAAGCAGCCTAAGACTGCAAACCCAGAATCCACTAGATTCAATCGGCAAAAGCAATCAATCGCTATATTCAGGGTGTAGTCATTTACAGGAGCTTTCCGATGAAGCATTTGGTCGAACAAGTGCAGGGCAAGAGTGTACTGCTTCATCTTGACAGCAGCACTCAACAATTTCGTGAAATCAACAACAGAAGGGTGCGGCCTCATTCTCAGCATTTCGTGAAACAAAGAAACAACATCATCGGGTTCACGTATACTGCCAAAATCGATTCTAGGTTTGACAGAAAAGTATCGAATTTGATTATGAAAAGTTGAAGAGGATTGGGGAAAATTGATAAAACGTACCATAGCTGCGTGATTTAACCTCATATTGTTCGATCAGAATCACGACGAAGAATCTAGCCCAAAGGATCGTTCGACATTGCCTGAGAAAGAATCTGGTTGTTTAGTGAATCTGATTGTTTCAGAAGCCCAATCTGTTACACTCAGTTTATTAGCTGTAATTTGTAAACAACTTCCCAAATTGTCTGAAGAAAATTAAGAAACGCATGAGTAAACTGCTGAGAGACAGTTTGTGAAGATGGGCTGAGGCCCATATCCAGAACTAAGTATATGATGTTTGGTGTTGGGCCGCAAGTTCTCAACTCAAACATAAAATACTAAGCAAAGGTTTTCATTTATGTGTTTTACATTAGTTATTTTTTATTTATCCACCCACGTGTATTGATTATTGAATGATATCACTAATTAATATATGTCGTGTAATAAAAATTGTGTAACATAAAATGCAGTGGGTAGTATAACAAAGAACCGTATTAAGGTAGGATATGTTGGTAATTTACCTAGCTTCCAGAGTGGATAATTTAGCATTTTACTATTTTCTGTAGTTCTCATCAGTATGTGCAATTACGGTTGCGAGTGGATATTTGGATTGTGTGTAATTCTTTTATGAAAAATTATTCTGAAAAAATGTATTATGTTAAAAAGAAGCCTTGTTAGACATTGAGTAAGAAATAGCGAAAATGCATTAGTCTTTATGTAGAAGGTCTAAGTAAAAAAATAAATATTAATTTGTTGTTATAAATAGTGTATTTATATATAAAGTTGAAACTGAAAGAACACATAAAAAAACAAAAGAATAATTAGTTTTTAAAAAGGTATTATCTTTTAATTTTTTAATCTCAAAATGTATTACTTTTCAACCTAAAACTAACATATATATGAAAGAGTGAAGCTCATGTGTATAAGATGCACATTAGTGTTATTGTACACCTTGTGGGACCCACTTATGATTTTCGCACGCGTGATATATATATATATATTAAGGTGTGTTTGGAATCACAAAATATGCGCTGTTTTAGTTGGTAAAGGCGCGGCATTGTACCCTTCAGTATGCGGGTTCGAATCTTAACAGCACCTTTTTATTTTTCACCAACAGTATTTCGAGCATAGTATATGTTATGGTGCCTAACAGTATATTTAATATTTCGATGCAGTATACGTTATGTTGCATGACAGTATACGTTGTTTCTTTTTATTTTTCACCAACAGTATATTCAAATTTCGAGCATAGCATATATTAATGTAGTATACGTTATGTTGCATGACAATATACGTTGTTTTAATTAAATTTTGTTTTATACTGCGAAATATTTATTTTTTCCAACTTACAATACGCACAGTATATTTAATATTTCGATACAGTATACGTTATGATGCCTGACAGTATACGTCGTTTTAGTTAATTTTTGTTTTATACTGCGAATTTTTTTTTTCCAACTTACAATACTCACAGTATATTTAATATTTCGATACAGTATACGTTGTGATGTCTAACAGTATATGTTGTTTTAGTTAATTTTTGTTTCATACTGCGTAATATTTATTTTTTCCAACTTACAATTCTCACAGTATATTTAATATTTCGATACGGTGTATATCATGATGTATGAGAAAAAAAAAATGAGATTTCGATCAGTTTCTTTTTCAATCCTCTTGAATGGTGCCCCCGGCGAGACTTTTCGCCCTTCTCGGGTAATCCGTCAAGGGGATCCCCTTTCCCCTTACTTGTTCCTTTTTGTGCAGAAGCATTCTCGGTCCTTATTAAACAGACAGAATATCGGGGGTTTCTTCACGGTGCTAGAATATGTCGAACGGCTATCTCCCACTTATTCTTTGCTGACGACAGCATTATTTTTGGGCGTGCTACGGAGAATGAAATTGATGCGGTTGGGGCGATAGTGAGACGTGCTTTGGCAGGGCGAATGGGGGTCCGGCCAGTTGACAAGCATGCTGTGTATTTGGGGCTACCTGCTACGGTGGGCAGATCAAAGGAGGCGGTGTTCAGTACTATTGTTGCCCGGGTGAACAAAAAACTGAAGAATTGGAAGAGCTCTAGTCTATCTAATGCTGGTCGTTTAACTCTAATCCAATCAGTGGCCCAGACAATACCTACTTATGTGATGAGCTGCTTCCGACTTCCTCAATCAGTTTATAGGAAGCTGCGGTCGATTTGTTCGAGTTTCTGGTGGGGGCAGAGGGGGTCTGAAATGAGGATTCACTGGGGGGCGTGGGATAAGGTGTGTCGGAGTAAGGAGGAGAGAGGGTTGGGATTGAGGGATATGGAGGCCTTTAACTTAGCGATGCTCACAAAACAGGGATGGCGGTTGTTGAGGGGGGAGAGCTCCATTCTATCCAAACTATACAAAGCTCGATATTATCCTAATGGGAATTTCCTTGAAGCACCTATTGGCAATAATCCCAATTATTCGTGGAGAAGCATAGTGGCGGGACGGGAGATTCTCAAGCAGGGATTAATATGGCGAGTAGGGGATAAATCTGGTGTTAACGTATGGACGGATCCTTGGTTGCCAAATAACAGGGAGTTTCGCGTGTGGAGCCCAAACCCCCGAACTGTAATATTGAGAAAGTGGCGATCTTATGTCTACACAACCAACAAGATGGCGAAGGGCACTGATTGATTCGATTTTTTCACCAGAAGACGCGATCCAAATCCGTGCAATTCCATTGTATGAGGGACAGGAGTCTGATGAACTTATATGGAAGCATTCTAAAAGGGGAGCTTATGAGGTCAAGACGGGATATTATGTGGCCTTGGATCGAGTGGGCTTTTCAGGACCGGGTACTTCGTCCAGTACAAATTCTAAACGGTTGTGGAAGTTTGTGTGGAAGCTAAATGTGCCGCCTAAAGTACGAGTCTTTGTATGGAAAGCAGTGAGGGACTTCTTGCCGGTTATGTGGAATCTCAGGAGGAGGGGAATGGATGTGGATGGGGATTGCCGACGGTGTGGGGAAGCGGAGGAGACACGTGAGCACGCTCTTCGTGACTGTCCATGGGCAAAATCCTATTGGCAAGCCTCGGTGCTGCGTCTGAGTGGAGAATGGTTAATTAGCGAAGCCTCAATGGCGGACTGGATAGAGAGAGTAGCTGTTGTTGACGAGGTTGCATGGCACGAACTGTTCGTGATGCATCTCTGGATGTTATGGCGTGCAAGGAATCTGCTTTACTTTGAAAATAAACAGTTGCCCAGTTCCGAATGTTATAGGACAACGATGTCGACACTCAATGCTTATCAGATTGCTGCCATGGCCCCGGAACGACCGCTGGTACAGCCAATGGATGCAGTGTGGAGACCACCGCCGTTAGGAAGCTTCAAAATGAATTCTGATGCATCGATCAGCAGGAAAGGAGTGATGGGTCTGGGTTGCGTGCTTCGCAATAGCAGAGGGGAGGTTATAGTTTCACAAATGGAGAGAATACAAGGTGGTTTGGCGATAGACACAGCGGAGGCGCTAAGTTGTCTTGAAGGGGTGAAATTGGCGAGCCACCAGGAGGTGACGCAGCTGATCGTAGAGACTGATAACATGAGGCTATTCAAGATGTTGGATTCTGCGCAGCCGGATGCCTCGTATTGTGGTTCGATTGCAAAAGCATTATTAGCCTTTCGGTCTAGTTTTTGCGTTCTATCTTTTAGTTTTGTCAGGAGATTGGGTAATGTTTTAGCCCATAACCTTTCGCGTTTTGCTTTTTCTCATGGTTTTGATGGGGTGAGGGTTGGAGTTGTTCCGGACTCACTCGAACATTTGGTTTTAGCTGAGGCAGTTGTGCCATAATAATATGCTCCCTTTACTCAAAAAAATAATAATAATAATTTACGTGAATCCTTTATTTGATTTACAAGAGGGACTCCAGAGTTATATGTACAAGTCAAAAACATCAAAATAGTAGTCCACACACCTAGAATCATACTTCTACACTTATTGACCTGAAATGTTTATATTTAGGACGGGTGTTTGAAATACACCAGTGAGAAACTTCGAGATTGCATAAGTTCAAACGCATGAATGCACGTTTTCATTGCAAGACATATCACATAGAATCTAAACAGAGCGAACCTCCACAATAACACACTTACAAGCAAACCGTCAATAGAATGGTGAGGACTTACCATAAACAGGAAAAGAAAAATAAAAGCAAAAACAAATAGAATTACCTACTTATATTTAAGTTTTTTTACCTTCAGTTATATTATATAGGGGTAATTACCAAACAAATCACGACCTTTAGACCAATTTTCAATTGCAACACAACCTTTAAAACGTGACAATTTATGTCACATACTTTTAATTTGTTTCAATTACAACATCGCCGCCCAAATCCGATCCACGATTGCTGACGTGGACGGCGGTGCTCCCAAAACGACGTCGTTTCGTCTAGTCTGGTTTCCGCCGAAACGACGTCGTTTTGGAAGCACCGCCGTCCATATTAGCATTTGGGGATCGGAGTTGGGCGGCGATGTTGTAATTGAAACAAATTAAAAGTATGTGACAGAAATTGTCACGTTTTAAAGGTCGTGTTGCAATTGAAAATTGGTCTAAAGGTCGTGATTTGTTTGGTAATTAACCCTATTACATATTATATTTATTATTTGTTTAGTTGAATTTGTAAATGTGATTTTAAGTGGATTAGATTTTATTTAATTCAAGTTTATTTAGTTGTGTTTCGATTGAGTTTATAGCGTATCACCTTTTAAAATTTTTGACATTATTCGCAGATCATCGATATCAGGTATTTTAATTTTCAAAATCAATGACTTTTGCGTTTCAAATTATATTTGAATCATGGAGCCTTCTACTAATTCATTAGATGAGAATGTGGTATTTCACTACCAAAGAAAATAGTGTTTTTTATGATATGGATGATGAAATCACACCAAAAGAATATTTATATCTAAAGTTCAGCTAACTTCATTTAAATAATCCATACCTCTCTGATTTCGAACAATGTGAGTTATTTCTTACAAATTATATCATAACCAAAAATATTCTTAGATCATATTATAGCATATACAAATAGTCAAGTAATTTGATATATATTCAACAAGATTAAACTGGATGATTAAGAAGCCTATCATAACAATCCTACATAAAAATTGAAATATATTGACAAAGGTAGACGAGAGTTCAATAACTTTGATTTATAACTTGAAATTTCTTCAAAATTAAAATGAACTTATTTTTATATAAAATTATATCTCAAGAGCTTGCTAACAATATATCATAAGCATATACTTAGACATTTAATTGATGCGATTTTTTATCATTTTAAGCTAAACATTACGAAAAATTTAATATTTGACCTTTTCAATCGTAACAAATTCATGCAAGTAAGAATTATATAATTTTGGTTTTAGTCTTTTAGCCACTCAAGAGTTACATTCTGAGTTATTTTGGTGTGATCAAGGCTATAAGAAAATTATTCAGCTATAAACTTTGTATATAAAGAGTGATTTTAGATTTTATAATTTTTATTTGTGTTTAGTTATTAATTCCTTCGTCTCGCTCAATTTTGCACGTAGGGTCAGACACGTATATTAAGAAAAGATTGTTTTTTACTTTTTGATAGACTTTTCCAAAGGTGAAGATTGAGAGTAGAGATTTTGAGGGTGGAGATTTTGAGAAAATTTTCTTTTTAAGGGTGTACAGAATTGAGTGGGACGGATCGAAATAGAAAGTGTGCAATACTGAGCGGGAAGGAGGGAGTATTATTCTGCTTCAAAAATTGAGATAATTAATAAGGGAGGAGGGAGAGAGGGGGTGAGAGAGCAAAAATGTAAGCTTTAGCATTCAATATGCAAAACAAAACTGTACTCAAGAACATATCACAAGAGAGCAACATACAATCAATCTAACTACGATTTAGGGTCTGCTTGATTGAGGGGTTTAGGGGTAAGGAATGAGAATGAATGAAGACTCACTTTCATTTATGGTGCTTGGTACATAATAAATAAGTTAATCATTACCTCATTTTATTAAAAATTTCCCACATTTCATCTCATAGTATGATTGACCCCCCATTCATACTCATTAACATTGCCATTGATGATTTGCAACCAAGCGAGCCCTTAGAACTCGTCATCGGTTGCTTCAAAGGACCATATTCTGGAAGTGCATGTCAACAGTCAACCTCTCTTCTAAAGTCATCTACTTAAATAACTAATTTGAGGAGAAGGAGAACGAATAAACTAAATTTAAGACCTGACCATAACAAAAGTTAGAAGAAGCATTTCTCTGATTTCAAACTTAATCTGAATTTGTCTACATTAGTTAAAAAAACAAAGTTTGCATTACACAGATGCTATAGACGAGAAGAACAATCTAGTGCACAAAATCAAATCAATCAATCCTTGGGACAATCTTCTTAACCTTATTGAAAAGAACACTACCTTGACCTTCAGCTTGCAGAGGATCGACTAACATTTCAAAAGTAGTTGCGTCCAGTTTGAATCCCCTTTTGTTCATTTCGTCGAAGAATGGAATTGCATCGTGAGGCTCATTCCATTTCAGGAAACCCTGAAGAAGAAGATTATAAGACACACTATTAGGCAAACAACCACTTTCTTCCATATTCAGCATCAAATCCTTAGCCTCTTGTATTTGCCCATGTTGACAAAATGCACCAATAAGGGTGCTATACGTAATGACGTCTGGCTGCAAACCTTTGGACAGGACTTTGTTGAAAAGATCTTTTGCTTCGGCGAGTTTATTGTCCTTGCACAATCCCGCAATGAGAATGTTGTACGTAACTATATTAGGACTAACACCTTCATCTTCCATCACGTGAACAATAGAAAATGCTTCACTTATAAGTTGAGCTTTGCACAACCCTTCCAACAGTACACTGTAAGTCATTATATTTGGAGATAGTTTCCGACCTTGCATCTCTTTGAATAGCTTCAAGGCATCAGCACATTTGCCTTCACGAAAGAATCCCTGCATCATTGTGGTATAAGAAACCGCCGTATACTCCAACCGTCTGCGAGGAATCTCAAGAAAAAGACGCCAAGCTTCGTTCACATCTCCCTTTCTACAGTACCCATTTATCAAACTATTATAGCTAACAATATTAGGCTTGAGACCGAAACCCACAGCTGAATTGAACAATTTTCTCGCTTTATCCATTTCACCTCGCATACAATATCCGTCTATCAAAGTGCTGTAAGTGAAAATATCTGGTTGAACATCTATTAGCATCATATATTTAAAAATATCCTCAGCCTCTTTCATCATTCCTTCCTTGCAATACGCATCCACTAAAATGTTACAAGTAACCATGCTTGGAGAGATCTTTCGAGCCACCATCTCATCATACAACTCTTTTGCCTCTTTCCATCTACCAAAATTGTACAAGCCTTGATCATTGAACTGTACGTTACAACATTGGGTGAAATGCCCATTTCAATCATTTTGGAGAAAAGTCGGAGTGCATCATCGACCATTCTATCTTTGCAGAGACTATCAATAACAGTGTTATAAGCATACACATCTGGTTTGGATCTCCCATTTTCCAGTGAGCTAAGCAAATCACAGGCTGTGAGTGTATACCCGGCTTTGCAAAGCCCATTTATCACAATATTATGTGTAAATTCATTAGGCTTGCATATTTTCTCTATCAACAGTTTGTTGTACAGTTGAACTGCCTCCCCTACCTTTCCTTCCTTAAAATGACCTTTGATGAGATTGCTGAAGGTTAAGATGTTAGGTTCATAGCCACGTTTGAAAAAGCAGCCTAAGACTGAAAACCCAGAATCCACTAGATTCAATCGGCAAAAGCAATCAATCGCAATATTCAAGGTGTAGTCATCTACAGGAGCATTTCGGTGAAGCATTTGGTCGAACATGTGCAGGGCAAGAGTGTATTGCTTCATCTTAACAGCAGCACTCAACAATTTCGTGAAATCAACAACAGAAGGGTGCGGCCTCATTCTCAGCATTTCGTGAAACAAATAAACAACATCATCGGGCTCACGTATACTGCCAAAATCGATTCTAGGTTTGACAGAACAGTATCGAATTTGATTATGAAAAGTAGAAGAGGATTGAGGAAAATTGATAAAACGTACCGAAGCAATGGCAGACGAAGCTAGTCTAGAAATCATGGCAGCGTGATTTAACCTCATAATATTGTTCGATCAGAATCACGACGAAGAATCGTAGCCCAAAAGATCGTTCGAAATTGCCTGAGAAAGAATCTGGAATTACGATCTAGAATTTCAGAAGCCCAATCTGATACCATGGTTTAACAAGCTCTATCCTAACTTGCCTACTTTTGTTTTCTGTTTGTCCAAACTTAACTTCTCAATCCATAAATGATATTTTTTTCTCACAATTTACACTCTCAAAATCATCACCCTCAATCTTCACCTTCAAAAAAGTCAAAAATTTCACAAAATCTGTATTTTCTTAACGTGTCCGATCAAAGTAGGTAAATTGGGCTGAGACGAGTATTATATATAAGAACCTAAAAATCTAAATTTGTGTGTAATGAGTTGGATTGAATTCAAAATATAAAAAAAAAAAAAAAAAAAATTGCATCCATTTTGCACCGACAACAACTTCCAAAAATGTATTTCTTTATCGTAAAAAGTATTATTTTAAAGTAGATAATTAAAAATTAAAATGGAGTAGTATGTACTTATATATAAATTTGATTGATAATAAATAACAAATAAATATAAAAAAGTAAAAGACTTAGGGTCCGTTTGCTTAAGATCGAAGAATGCTGGGCCAAATCTGGCTGCGAGAGTTAATGAGAGTACTTTATTGGGATTCGGTCCTCTAAATCTATTGAGTACAATCTTAAGTAAACAGACCCTTGCTAATTTCATTTTATTTTTAAAAAAAGATATTACGATTAGGGGTGGCAATTCCGGTCATCGGGTAGGGTGGTTCGTATTCGATTTTGATCGATCCGAATTATACATTAAAAATAATTTGAAACATATTATTATATTTTAAGAAAAAATATTAATTTCAGGTCAAAATATGCAGAATACATATATACCGATTTGCAGCATAACAAATATGCACAATATTAGAAAATTGATTATATATTTTATCGTTTTTAATATTTTTCTTATCTTTGTTTAAAATGTAATAAGTTTATATAATAGGGACGAACGGAGTATTAATCTGAGCCCAAACAAACAGATGTTGCTCCTATTAGGCGTAGGTCCTAACTTATTGATAGTACCATTGAGCCCGATTTATTAGAAATGTTTATAACATGCCAAAACATTGGGCGGCCAAAATTTCCTCCTTAGTCGTGTACATGGAAATTATGCAAAACGATTAAATAATAATTATCACTAGTGTTATTAATGAACCAAGTCAAGTCGAGCTTTTGATTATTCGAGTAATATTTACTAAATTTTGAAGCTGTTGGAGCCTATTAATTTGATATTAGTTAATGTTCACATACATTCACAAACACATATTTTTTTAACATTTTGTGATGGTGACGCGCATATTAGACATTATTCTAATTCCACGAATTTGGATTTTATTCTTTTAATAACAAATTTGCGCTCAATTTAAAATAAATAAAGTAACGTAAATAATTATAGACAATTACTACAACAATTAATTTTATACGAGCCTAAAATATTTTTACGAGTCGTTGGCGAACGAGTTCTTCAATATTCAAGCTTTGTTCGTTTATAAAACGAACAGAAATATACGGGTTTGAATGACGCTTACCGAGTTCGAACATGAACTTTTTACTTAACTTTCTATTCGTTAACTACCCTAATTCACAAGTCACATACATACACCAAAAAAATTCTTTCACGCTAAAACGTACGATCTCTGTTCGTTAACAAACCTCACAAATCACATACATTCACTAAAAAAATTCTGTCACGCTAAAATGTACGATCGAAATAACACAAAAACAAGCGTTTTTCGGGAAGCAAAATACTACAATCACAAAGTTGTAAAGTAGTTATGTCAACAATGAACCCTCCAAAATCACTCTTGCATACAAACTAGGCACATATTTTTATTGCTATTTTTGTTACAAGAAACAATATATGCCCAAATAGTAATAACATGGGCATATGCTAAATTTGGTATATTTCATAATTTGGTATAGTTAGTGGGTACTGATTAATGTTGTTAGTAGTTAGTGGGTATTGAATGTCAGTCAGCATTGGTCCCAATTCAATCATCCCATATTGCTCTTCAATCTGCACAAATCAAAAAAAAAAAAAAAATGAAAAAAAAAATTAGTAAGTGACAATTTTGTAGATATTACATTAGGTGAAGTACTATTGATATATAGAAATAATATGATGCACAATTACGGTGAGCACTTGTTTTATGTGGCACTGGGAATATTTAGAAAACTGTCTTACGAGCAAGTGCTTATGAATGTACTCTATAAGTGTGCAACATATTAATCTCGTATACGTATATATTGTCCATTATTTATATTTATCTTACCTTCTCTTGGAGATGCTTGTTTGCTGCCTCGAGTATCCCTTCCTAATTTTCAAAAAAATCACAAATACAAAAGGAAATTTAGTAATTCAGTCCAATAATTAATTAATCAATTATATGAAGTAATTTTGACACCTTAATTCTATTTTTTTTTTTTTTTTGAAAAATATATGTGTTTGGAGGGACTATAATGCAGGGGCATTGGCTAGGGGACTTCGTGGTGGCTGGTAAGCCGTAAGTCGAAAGAGGTCTTTTATATTAGTTCATGATGCAACTTTATTATTGGATTTTGGGGACGTAACAAATCTTCATCTTGATCATAGATCTGATGTGGAGTTAAACTTGCTTCTCCCGAATGCATACTGCATGGGATTAGTATCGGAGCTAGGGTATGAGAGTATCTAGTAGTTGGTGGATGATACAAGCAGCATCGATCTAAGCATGGTAAGCCATAAGTCTCTAAGAGTTGTTAATGATGCAAGAGTGTCGATTTACTCCCTGAGAATCTAGTAATTCTAAGGAGACGCGCAATTGGTGGATGATGCAGGGCATCAATCTAATCTCTGGGAATCAAGTAAATCTAAAGAGGTCCGGCGCCTGTTAAACCTTGGGAATCTAACATGCTTGAGGAGGCCTAATGACTGGTAAACATCATGAAATTGTATCCACACCTGGTGGCTACTAAACCTAAGGAGGAGGTATCCCACATCGGGTATGATATAACGATGTCCGTGAATAAAGGGTCAGAGTACTTCTCTCTCGACCATTCTTTTGAGGCAAAATTAGACTCGTTTTCCTAAGTCCACGTTGCATTGAACTAGAACCCAAAAGTCCCAATTCTAATCATTAGTCACATTCGTTGTTTTGCACGGTTTTTAATACACGACGAATTTTAATTTATGATATCAATAATCCAATTTAATGCATATATACATCACAATGTATATAATACTATATAATTAAGCTAACCTTGTTCTTCAGCAACTGGATTTCTTGAGCCATAATATCCATCTGTGTATAATTGGTAATTTCAAGTCATATATACTGGAAAAATAAGAAATAAAAGAAAATAATAAAATTATTGAATTATTGATTATATGAAAATTAAGTACATAGATCATATATCTCCCATAACCATATCCTTATATTTAGGGAAAAAAAAATTCATATATCGTCCAATGACTATGGCCACTTTCGCTATATATTTTATATTTTCCTGTTTTTCAATTTCGTTCCATACATTCTGTGATTATCCAGTTTTAGCCCCGGAATTCGAATTTTAACAGGAAAATTGCACGTGCTAGTCACATGCCGGCCAAAAATTGGGACTATTGCCCATGAGGCACTGGATTTCTGAGCTGGATTTTTTTTTTTTTCTGTACAACTAGAATTAAGCTTGCCACATCATTATATCCCACCTAATTTATCTGACAAACCCATGTTCCTAAATTATACTCAGTTTATTGGGCTGCACCGTGATTTGTTGGACTATTATATTGGCTCGGTTGGAATTAATAGTACTTTAAACTAAGATTTATATAGTCAACCCATTTAAAATAACCCGTTAAGCAAATCGAACCGATTTTTCCACCTCAACTTATAATTCTTATTTAAATGCTGAAAAATTAAAATCTAAAAAAAAAAAAAATTTGTAAAGTAAACACACCTTTGCAGAACGAACTTGATACATCCATTTTTCTAGATGTTTCTCAAGAACATTCAATTCATTCAATGTCACTGCCCCTGCAGCTCCCCCTCCAGATATATACCTGAAAAAGTAATTTTTTTTTATATTTAAATAATTAATCAAAGTTTGCGCGGTAAAGAGCTGGGTAAATAGTTTTTTTAATCCATAGTTTCATCATTTTTTTAATTTATGGACGGACAGTATCTTTGAATATGGTCATCTAACTTTTGAAATGCAACGTCGGTTCTTTAACTTTTGAACTTCGACAAATTAGACATTACCTGCCATAGGTGGTGACAAGATTAATTTTAGAATTCTGAAAATTAAAGGGCTAATTTGTTGATTTTTTAAAGTTCAAGGACTAATTTGTTGAATTTTGAAAGTTAAAGGACTAATTTGCTGAATTTTAAAAATTAAAGGACCAAAATCAAAATTTAATTTACCTTATCCCTTTCTGGAGTATCTCAATCTCATGCTTAAGCAGTTTAATCTCTTCATTCAGGTCCTAAGAAAGAAAATTTGCGGTTAAAAAAAGAAAAGTAAAAAGAAATTAAACGAGGATAACATGTCATAACTAATTAGTCGCTGATAATTTGGTCACAAATAAGCTGTCTCTAAAAAGTCTAGAAATGACATTAAATAATGTGTACAACATTTTGTAACGACAAGTCGCACTACAACAAACAAAGTTTTTTGTGACAATTTTTTTAGACGAAAATTGTAGTAACTAATAATAAGTGTCGACTTATTGTCAAAAAATGCTCTACAAATTATTCAAACTCATTTTTTACTCTAATAGACACAACTAGTTGTTGCATGCAAATATATTATACACATTCGTGAAATTTTCTATTGTCTCAAATAATATCATTTCCAACAATTAGAGGTATCTAAAAAGTTCTAAATTTGACCTTAAATAATTTGTAAAATATTTCGTGACGACAAGTCGCACTACAGCAAACAAATTTTTACGTGGCACATTTTTTGAGACGATAATTATTGTTTCTAATAATAAGTTTATGTGACAACCTCGTCACAAAATGTTGAACACATTACTTAAAGTCATTTTTAGACTCTTTTAGAGAAAACTAATTATTGATAAAATACTTATGCGCATTTGTATGCATTTGAGATGAACAAACACTATTATTTGCAACTGAACTATTGAGACGACTAATAAGTGACGTAATCTTTATCTCTAACTTAAACAATAATATGTTGAAATGAACTTGATTCACAGTTGAATGCATATTATATCTTTTCAACACATGGCAACCCATTGGGTTTTGTCTCCCTAAAGAAGCAATTAAGAATATCTAGACAGCTTTCTTGCACTATTTTTTATTATTTTTTATTTATTTATGACACTATTTAACATCCTAATCACTGTGATTTAAGAATATCACTAGAAAAAGCACCAGATTCTGTCTAACTTCTTTTAAGCACTTTTTTTATGGACATGTGATAATCTTGTTAAATTCAGACGGTAAGGATGTGTTTACTTAAGGTTTGGTTCAGTAAATATAAGGTTTCAAATCTCAATAAGGCACACTTATTAACTCCCTCAATCAGATTTGGCACAACACTCTCCAACCTTAAGTAAACATGTCCTAAGTGATCATTTAGAGGTAATCTAACAAATAATAACACTATTATATACTTACACACATATCTATAGAGAGGGAGAGAATCGATATGCTGCACATCTTCGATGAATATCTTCGTGACGACTGATAAAATGATAGTGTTTTAAATGTATTACATTAGCGTCACATAAGCAGGTGTTCACATAATGCTCATTGTCAGTGTGAAGTATATCATATCTCTATAGGGATTGCACTTCGATCCTCAATCTGATTTACTGTGTTTAGTCGTATCCTACATATAAAATCATTTTGGATCTTCTACTTCATACAATACAACATCTTCTACCACATTTCAATCCATATACGACACGTGTATATGATGACATCACGAATACATCATAAGTGATTATGTGTCATGATTAGTATAACATGTTGTATCAAATGTGGTAGAAAATCCGAACCGTTATAAAACTAGGTCGTTTTGACTCAATCTTAAAAGCTCATTATTCTACCTACTTCTCAAACAATGATGTTCTTTTATATGCCGGACATAGTTATGATGTCGTAATTAGGACAGAGAATCCGAACCGATAGATATTGACGATTAGGGTTTGAATTAATGACATACCGAATCATTAGTTTGCTTGACTTTGGGCTGTTCAGCTGTAGGGATTTCCTTGCTATACTTTGCATACTTCTCAATGAGATTTTGCATGGTTCTGAAATCAAAATAAATAGATAAAATTAAATTGAATTAATTAAAACATATAAATACTTGCATGTGTTGATATGATCATTCACATAAAAAGAGAAATGATAAAAAGAGATGTTGAAATCGGTTCGAATCTTCTATAATTGTTGATACAACATCTTCTACATCCAGTTCATTTATAAATGACATGTATATATGATGATATTATCAGTACATTAACACTATTTATGTCAATGATTATGTGACATGATTATAGGAACTGTTTGTAGAAGATATTGTACTATCAATTATAGAAGATCCGTACCGATGTTCAAACTGTCAAACATGCATATATGGATAGATACAAGATGCAATATGGATCTTCCGCAAGATACGGTACAACATTTTCTACGACTATTCCATTATTCATGCCACATAATCATTATCATAGTCAGTGCTAATGCGTTGATGATGCTAACAAATATACACGTCATGTATAAGTTAAAGATAAGATGTGCATTTATTACAAAAACACATATAGTTCATATCTACGTGGATGTATGTGCATGATATATATATATCATGTATATACATATTACATATAACACATGTGTGAGTGTCATTTACACATTAAATGTCATGCACATTTGATTTTCACCATCATTTATCACAAAAACACATATAGTACATATCTATATGGATGTGCGTGCATGATACATATCTATCATGGTATATATCATGCATACATATTACATATGGATACATGTGTACGAGTGTCAATTTGGACATTAAATGTCACGCGCATTTGATGCTGATGCACATAACATCACAAAACTCGTACATACATTCAAACATGCATATTTTGTATATGCAACAGACAACATGTTATATATTATGCTATGCTATTATATACGAGAGAAAAAGGAGAACCCTTTTTAAACATGCATATTTTGTTTGTGCAACTGGCAACATGTTATATATTATGATATGCTATGCTATTATATACGAGAGAAAGACGAGGACTCTTTTCAAACATGCATATTTTGTTTATGCAACTGGCAACATGTTATATATTATGCTATGCTATGCTATTATATACGAGAGAAAGACGAGGACTCTTTTCAAACATGCATATTTTGTTTATGCAACTAGCAACATGTTATATGTTATGCTATGCTATTATCTACGAGAGAAAGAGGAGGACCCTTTGGTGGCGAGTTCATAGAGCTTGCCATGGGCCGAGAAAATAAAAAGCCCGATCTCGGCATCGCACAGCACCGAAAGCTCCTTAGCCTTCTTCAAGAGCCCGGCCCGCCTCTTGCAGAAGGTCACCTGCCGGTGCACCGGATTCTCAATCCTCTTCATCTGAATCTTTCCGCGAGCCATCACTATCCTCGATAATCGTAACTGATCCAACCAAATGTAAAATTATCTTTTGATTGATCGACCCAAATATTTTCAAAATTAAATCGGAAAAAATATTTGAGTGATTTTTAGCACTGCAGACAACCTCCCACTAGTTTGAACTAGCTTCGAGGCTGTTGCTTTCTCTCTCTAGAGTTTTAGTATTTGCACAAAAAAGCACACTTAGTTCTTGTTGTAATAAGCTAGACAACCTTATATACAACTTATGATTCTCTTTTAACATGTAATAACCAATTAAAAATTAATATTATTATTTTAATGGTTGGAAGTTACTTTTTGGGAAAGTTGCAAACATAGGAGTGAAGACATGGGTCGTTTGCAATTTCAGTCCTGTACGTATTAAAATTAGTGATTAAGTTCCGTAATAATTTCAATTTTGTGAATTTGGTCGTAATTTTGGAGGAAATTGAAAATTTATTTGGTCGGAAATTGATGAGTGGAGCCCATGTTGTCGACTAAACTCACGGTTTAAGAATGTCTTTTCTGTGGTAAATAATTTGTGAATTTTGCGAACTGGGGTGGGGAAATGAGCTCGGACAACACATGTGGCACGCGTCAATTTTCAATCAAATTAGGATCGAATACGTGAGATTGAAATTGTTATAAGGCTTAATCACAAGTTTTAATTTGTATGAGATTGAAATTGCAAACGGCTAACTGTTACAGGACTAATTTTGTAATTTTTTCTTACTTTAGGGAGTATTTGCCAAAAAAAAAAAAGAAACTTTTGAAGAAATGAGTAAGGGAGTGTTTTGGTTAATGCGCTCTTAAAGTTTTTGTGGAAAATTTTGAAGTATGAGGTATTTGAGACGGAAGATTTGGTCTTTATATTGTTTGTCTCTAAAATTTAGAGACCGATTTATTCCGTCTTTAAACTTAGTGACCGAATTTATGTCTATATGATGAAATTAGAGACCAAATTACCTACAGAATAGAGACGGGTCTAATATTATGTTGTTATTTCGTCACTAATCGGATATTAATGATTATTTGTCACTTTCGTTACTATTCGATTTCGTTTTTATTTAGTGACCGATATTATCCGTTACTAATTTCTGTCTATAATTTGAATTCTTCTTGTAGTGATTAGTGCATGACACAATCTTGTACACGTGAGTTTTAGTAAACAGTGTGAAAGATACAAATATAACAGATGATCTTATATACATTCAACCAGATCTTTTATTTTTAATTAATTTAATAAAAACACAACTCTTTAGAAATGATTACTCTAGGAAACTAAATAGAAGCTAACACACACAATTAGTACTTAGTTCAAACTTTATACATATGTGGGTCAGACTCGATGAGCTATGCCAATGCGTCCAACATTTTAGATGGATTGGGTCATGGACTCAAAATACCATCGGGCCCAGTTCACCCAACTCAATTGATTAAAACTTCAACGAAACACGGACGAATCGAAAATATTAAACTGTGTTAAATTCAATAATATTTGATCCGGTAAAATTTTGAATCCATTCAACTTATACTATTACTCGATTGCACAGGTTTCCCGAATTGCCACCTCGACATTGGAATGTTGATCAAGTGCTTTTTGGTGTATAATTACACCATAATTTAACAACTTACCATCCAATGACACATGTTGATTCTATCTCTGTAGATTTTGCTGCTTAAAGACAAAACACAACTTTTACAAAGTCAAAAAGGCAATTATACCCTCCAGAAATCGGCGTGCTGCATCCTCATTGGCTGCTGCTGCTGACGTGTACATGGTGCTTCCCACACTAGAATAATAATTCAATAATTTGTATGCATTGGTTAGTATCCGTTAAAAATACTACACTGTCCCGATCAATTTTGCACAGATATGGTTGACATAATAGATTATATATGTATATTAGACTTAAGATATATGAATAGATATTTATATAAACTTATTTTTTAGTAATAAATAATAGAAAAATCTTGAGAGAAGTTATTTTGGTTCAACCGAATACCAAATTAAACGAATCGAATAAACCCAGTTTGGTCGGTTTTGGAATTAATGATTATCAGTTTTTTTTTTTTATTTAGTTTGATTTTCAGTTCTACTAATTAAATTTGATTCGATTACCAAATCGAATTGTACTCGCCACTAATTGTTCCCACATAGATAGAGTTATATGACCTAAAAAAGAATAAAGAAAAATATAGATGCCAAAAGATGACAAAATTCCAAATTAAGTTGGTCGGAGAACTGCCATGGTGGAAATGTAAGAATTCAACATAACTAAATTATAGTTTTTGTGGAACTATTTATTTTTGATCCAGTAATTTTTTTCATTGTATAATTTTGGTTTCAAAAAAAAAATATAGACGATCAATAAGAGCTTAGTAGCTACGGAGAATTAGTAGGAGCTAGTTGATACTTTTTGCAACAGAAGATATTAAATAACAAAGTCTCATATACACCACGATGCAATTCGGATTTGGTATCAGAATTTATGTTTAAAGATATTACTTGTTCTGAATAAAGGAATTATAATACCTTTATCGATATGAAGTAATACATTTAAACATAAACATTAATACAGTTTTACTTGTAATACATTTAAGTATAAATTGAGGTAGCAATTCGGACAGCCCGGTCCGTCGAGCCAACGCCATATTTCGAGTCGGGTTTGGTCGGGTCAAAATTTGGTCGGGCCTAAGCTTAATGGGTCCAGCCCAACTTATTCTCCTATAATATACTAAGATTATCGGGCCCGTCAGATTTTTAGCCCGTTAAACTTGTTCGATCGAGTCAAATAGTACTTCGAGTCAATATTTATATGGTTCAGTCTATCGAAAATATCGAGCCTATTGAACCCATTCATCGAACTGAATCCATTTTACCACTTCTAAAATAAACACTAATAGTTTTTCATTCATAATCCGAATTGTACGGATTTAACTGGTGTATAACAAATCTACTCAAATATATTATCACAAGTGGGCACCCACAATGGAGGAAGAGGTCCTATGTGGAACAGGTAGATGTCTAGTCAGCAATATAAGTGCTTTTCACGTGGTTCCAAAGCACCTGTACCAATGAGGTCCCCATGTTAGGGCTGCTTTTTCTTCTTCCTAGTTCCCATCACCATTCTTTTGCTACTTTCTGTCCTTGCATTGTAGGGTACATTTTTATTATCCATCTATATTCTAATATTATTACCATTTGGTTTTGCTTCCTTAAAAGCACTTTAGTTTAGCTAGAATTAATAATGTTTATACCACATCCCTAGAGGGTACTTGTGTTGGGATTAGAGCTGTTAAGATGGTTGGATTGGGCTGGTCAAGATGGTCGGACAGGACCGGTCCAACCCAACTCAATCGAGCCAGTAAAATAAAATTGGATTGGGTCGGGCTGGGCCATGCTAGATTTTTCGGGCATAGCTCGGCTCATACTCGAGCAACCGGGTTGTCCGATTAGTTTCGGTTCGCTACATTTCATGCCATTTTTTCTAAAAATATTTGTTCAATATCAAATTCCAACACACAAAATAAAGTGGGGCCAGTCGAGTTGAGCCCATCGAACTGCTCGGGTCAGGTCAAGTAGAACCAATATTTTTTTCGGCCAAAAAAACTCGGGCCAGCCCAAAAAAAAAAAAAAAATCAGGTTGATCGGGCTGGCCCATCAGGCCGGGCTCATATTGATAGCTCTAGTTGGGATGTAGTGGCATGTGCCACGTCCGTTGTGGCACATCTTCGGATGGTACATGCATTTAAATAGTGTAAAGGTATTTTTGTTTAAGGAAGTTGTAGGGTATGATGTGTATTAGAAATTGTAAAAATGTATATTGAAAATTGTAAAATGTGTGTTGGGAATTGAAAAAGGTGAGATAGGTAATAGAGTATGGATGTGGAGAGATGAGTCATCCGGTTGTAAAGTGAAATACGTTGGGGATGGGTCATCCTCCATCCGGATGGGGACATCCCAAAACAAATATCACTCAATGTTGGAATGTCTTTAACCCTGATGTGAGCTAGCTAGGGGTTCAGGGGGCGACACGCCCCTGGTCCGGGGGTTTGGAGACAACCTCCCCCTCCCCCTCCCCCCAAGATGCATTGTTTGGACCTATTTTGAGGCCCAGTTGGTTATGCGTTATAAAATAGCCATATTATTTGACCTAGGGTCACTTTATTCTCTACAAACATCCTGATCATAATATATGTTTCCTCTCTTCAGTCCGTGGACGTAGCTAACACATTGTTAGTGAAACACATAAATTTTGTGTTCGTTTATTAATCTTTCTTGCATCCCGTTATAACACTTAAAATGGGATATACCAGGTATCAAGCTAAAACTATCTCACGACAATAAAAATTGTGTTTGAGACAATAAAAAGTAATCTCATGAGGATTTGTCACAACCTTATTATTAGAGACAACATGTCGTCACTAATTAATCGTCTCTGAAATTCTGAGAACTACAGTGAATGTTATAACATTCACAGACGAAACAGTAAACAGAACAAATCACACCACAATATAAACGCGGGGCTGAATCCCTCAGACCCCTCGGACTTTATGTTATTGATAATATTGCCAAATAGCTATGTTTTACAAGAAGACCTCACTCTTCTATACCTAACCTATTGTATCATCAACAACGCCCGGCGACTCCCGTCGACTTCTTCGACACTGACACGGCACATCACCGAAGGTCGGACGAACTCTCCCGAGCCCGCCTTGAAGTAGCTTCTCCCGAATATACTTCTACTTGACACACTAAGACTAACAAACTATTACAACTCGAAGACTATGTTATAACACACTGAAAATCAATTCTTAACTCAATAAAAATAACGCTGTCGAATACTAAGATACTGATCTGTTTCTCTGAACTATAATCACGTATTCGATGCACACTTAATGAACGACTCCGGTTAACAAAATAACGGGGTTCACAGCTTTCTCTCCAAGTAACATATCTCTGGATAAGATTGTAATCTTCTTCCAAATCTTCCATATCTTCACATATCTTTTGCAATCCTTATCCATAATTCCTATTTTCTGCACATAAAATAAATAATTAAATAACAATATATTTTTGACAAAACTCCCAAAATTAAATTCTTTTACAATCTCCCCCTTTTTGGGCATTTTTTGTCAAAAACCAACATAATCAGAAATAGTGCAGAAATAAAATTAGGACTTCCCTTTTCAAAAGCCACTCCCCCTAAGCTGTATAATCTCCCCCTCAACTGCACAACTCAAACACAAGAGCCAACAAACAATATATCTAAGCAGAATAATCATCCTAAATCAATCAAGAAGATGGACTCCCCCTACACAAATGATTGTTGACACAAATCTCCCCCTGCACAGAAGCATAGAAACTCGAAACAAAAAAACTAACAAATACCCTGAAGGATAAAAGGAAGAACCTCTGAATGATATCTCGGAAGTGAATGTTACAACATTTTCGGACGAGCCATAGAAGTGGAATCCCAGTTCCAGAATTCAGAAATAATCAACTCCCAACAATTTATTCTCCCCCTTTTTTGACATAAAATGCTAACCAAAACATAAAACAAAGACATGGAAACATATATTGGAACACCATGATGTGACCGGGATGACATTTTTAAATGACAGAGACAGAGCTTTGTGCCGATCTCGGGAGATAATGTATGCTTGCACTTCCTCGATGTGGATTCATCGTTAGCCATGGTGGGAGATAAGTGGATGATTCTGACGACTAGGGTTCATAGAGAGATTATGAGATAATGTAGTGAGATATGACCCAGTGCAATGGTCCTCGATTTTTGAAGGGGATATGGGTTTAAGTCCAAACCACTCTTTACTTTAACCCACAAGATATTTTCCACCTGATCTAGGGATTAGAATAATGGAACCAAAAAATAAAAATTAAACACATGTCCACGATCTAATTTTACGGATTAAACATAGGCACCATGGATATAAAAATGAGAATTTGCACACACCTATCAAGTCATGCAAAAGATGCCTAATGCAATAATATAAATTGACTCGTATAATTAGTGCCCCACAATCTGTGGCAAGCAGAGCATTTGGCAAAGAACTAGACAAAATTTCACATCAAGACATTACTGGCACAATTTGAGAAGACGGGCGAATAAATATTAAAATAAAGGTGCCTTATTCCTCCGACTTCTTTTACCCTCTCGTGGAGTAGCTCGCAAACCCCACGAGCCAAAACCGCACTAGAAAAACCCGGTGCGACGAGCTCTTGGTTTCTTCTTATAACCCCTTGATCAACAATTAAGACAGCAAGCATTAAGAAATCAAACATTTTATTTTTGTGGTCGGCGGCTTTCACAGATCAATCACTTTCTGTGTTAGTAGCTCTTTTCAATCTTTGTGATTGATAGCTACTCTCAACATCATTTCATGACCGTAGCCCTTTCCGACAAGAGGGAAATGAGTGTGCCAGTTAGTTGAAAAGAAATGTTAAGTTTTAAGCCAAACAACCCTTTAAACTTGCTCCTTCATATGTGGCGTATGACACGAGGATGTATAAAAAATGTCTAGTGCAAATCCTAGATGCATGTTATAACACAGATTTTTTTTTTTTTCTCTTTTTTTTTTTTTAAGTAAAGACCTATTGACTTTTTGAGTGTCACAAATCTCTGAAATCCAGGGCCTTAAAATAAATATCCGCTAATTGATCTCCAGTTGGACTATGATTCATGATAGTGATTCCTTCTTCTATTAGTTCCCGAAAATGACGGTGTCTAATATCCATGTGCTTTATTCGAGAGTGTAGGACCAGACTTTTGGTAAAGGTATTAGCACTAGTATTGTCACAGAATATATTGAGAACACTTACCTCAACACCATAGACTGACAACTTTTGATTCATCCTTACAGGTTGCGCGCAACAGCTCCCGGTGGCTATACACTCTGCCTCTTTGTAGCTCTTATGTTCATGTTTTAACATGTAAAGAAGATTAGCAGATCTATCACCGGTTAAGACACATTTATCCTCATCATCATAAACTAAGCACTAGTCATTGGTGAATTTAACATGCAGACCTTGATCACATAAATGACTAATGCTAATGAGATTAGTTTTCAAGTTTTCAACTAACAAAACATCATGCAATCTAGGGAATCCGCTTAAATTAACTGTACCCTTCCCAATTACTCTACTTCTAACCCCATCACCAAAAGTAACAAATTCATTGACTATCGGTTCTATGTTAATCAAGTGTGACCTATTTCCAGTCATGTGCCTAGAGCACCCACTATCAAAGTACCAAGCCCCCATAATAGCAACATTCAAAGAAAACATGGTATTGAAACAACCGTGACTTTTGGGAACCCAAACTTGGCGTGTCTTCGAATGTTGTGGTGGTCTCACTTCCACCTTTCTTCGTCGTGTGCTTCGAGGACGACCTCTGTAGTTCCAACCTGAAAAGGTATACAAATAGTCAGCTTTCATTTTATAACAATTAGGGCGAAGATGTCCAGGTATACCACAATAATGACAAATGGGAATGAATGGGGGACTATTTTCGAAACCCTGCTCAGAATGTTGTAACATTCTATTTGGTCGACCACCTTTTCTTCTTGCAGTATGTTGGTAATTTTTATACTGTCCAGTAGGACGTGGATCTCTAAGATTATTTCCAGATTTCTCTGCAAATATTCCGTGATCAACATGTGCTATAACATTTTCATCAGACTGCACAAAAACAGACTGATCAGCATTAGATGACTCCCCTGCATATCCAAGACCTGTTACATCCCGATGATTCTTTCCTAGACTTATGAGTTCAGTTAGAGAAGCCTTACCAGAGTTTAAACGTTTAAAAACCTGCTTCGATTGTTCTAACTCTGAGTTCAATCTTTCGATGGTCTGGTTCTTTGTCATTAAGCACTCCCTGCATTTTTTCAGGTCATCCTGACTCTTCTGAAGTTCCGCCCGTAAGGAAGATACTTCCTTTTCTTTGTCGGCTAGTGTGTGTTGTAACACTACCTCAGCTTTTCGAATCTTTTCAGTCTCCGCTTGCGAGTCACGAAGTTGTCCTTCGAGTTTTTTAATTGCTTTGCTCCCGCGAATGCACTCGACTGACAACTTTTTGTACATTTGTTGCATCCCTTCTATGGTTGGTCCTGTCTCTTCATCAGATTCATCAGATTCACAGAAATTTGGTAAATCATGTTGTAACATACCTGATGCATCAGTTAAGCTTGTGTTTTCTGTGTGAACGCTGCTATCAGGCATGCATGTGAGGTGGTTAACGCGGCAAGGTTGCTTGAGTAATCTTTGTCTCCGTCAGATATTTCTTCCTCCTCATCAGATTCATCACTCCCGTGTAGCAACAAATGACTTCTTCTGTCTTTTCAAGAAGGTAGCGCATTCCTTTTGAACATGTCCCCAACCGTTGCATACTCTACACCCTACTGTATCGGTTTTTGTACCTGCAGGGTTAGATGAAGAAGTATTCTTTGAACTCACAGTGTTAGATTTACCTGACTTCCTTTCCGAAGTAGATGGCTTTCCGTCACTTTTCTGAAAATCCATGCTGATGTAGTTCTCGCAGGATCAGCCGTATGAGAATACGGACCCGCTCTGATACCAATTGAAATTCTGAGAACTACAGTGAATATTATAACATTCACAGACGAAACAGTAAACAGAACAAATCACACCACAATATAAACGCGGGGCTGAATCCCTCAGACCCCTCGGACTTTATGTTATTGATAATATTGCCAAATAGGCTATGTTTTACAAGAAGACCTCACTCTTCTATACCTAACCTATTGTATCATCAACAACGCCCGGCGACTCCCGTCGACTTCTTCGACACTGACACGGCACATCACCGAAGGTCGGACGAACTCTCCCGAGCCCGCCTTGAAGTAGCTTCTCCCGAAGATACTTCTACTTGACACACTAAGACTAACAAACTATTACAACTCGAAGACTATGTTATAACACACTGAAAATCAATTCTTAACTCAATAAAAATAACGATGTCGAATACTAAGATACTGATCTGTTTCTCTGAACTATAATCACGTATTCGATGCACACTTAATGAACGACTCCGGTTAATAAATAACGGGGTTCACAGCTTTCTCTCCAAGTAACATATCTCTGGATAAGATTGTAATCTTCTTCCAAATCTTTCATATCTTCACATATCTTTTGCAATCCTTATCCATAATTTCTATTTTCTGCACATAAAATAAATAATTAAATAACAATATATTTTTGACAAAACTCCCAAAATTAAATTCTTTTACAATCTCAATAAAATCAAACGCAAATAATATATATAAGACGATAAAAGTTGTCTCAAATGCATCTCAAGTATTTTGTACAACTAGTTGTCTCTAAAAGTAGTCTTAAAATTGCCTCAAATAATTTATAGAGTTTTGTGACAACAAGTGGTAAAATTTTACTTATTACTAGTGACCATAATTGTTGTCTGAAAAAATATATCACAAAAAATTCTTTTTAGTTGTAGTGTCTTTCATTCCATAACTTTTTGCTCGGTCAATTTTCGTCCAATAGTTAAAATCATTACTCATATTTAGATCAACTTCTGCCGCTGATTTGCTCATTCAATTTGCTATGAGCAAATCAGTCGGAAAGCACACGTGACTGTTACGTGATAATAACTTCCGACCTATTTTAATAGACATGTTACTAGCACTGACCTTTTCTTGGAACGAAGATCGAACGAGTGGAAAGCTATGGAACTAAAATTGATTTTATGTGACAGTCACGTGAGCTTTCCAGCTAATTCACTTATCAACGGCAGAAATTTGTCCAAATACAAGCAATTTTTTAGTTATAAAAAAAAAAAAAAAAAAGTAATATCGAACAAGTAAAAAGTGATGAGACGAAAAATGATTTTAGACTGCTATATTTCATTGTATTTTTCCATTTAACAAAAAAATAATTGGTTTTTTTGGATTTATTAATTCATTCTTAACTTCTAATTTTATGAATAAATTACATGGGATTATATAAGTCAACTCAACTAATAGCCCTATAAATGAGAATCATGACTTTTAAAAGGTGACACATTTATTTAATTTTATATTAAAAAATAAAAGTTATCTTATACTTTTGAAAAATAAGCATAGTCATACTTAATTAGATAGGGATGAGGGTAGTATCCACACCAATTTAATTATAAACTTTTGCTATGGGGCTATTTACCAAACTATTTGCGAATTATTCAGATTTTAATTAGTTAGAGAACATATTCGTTCGAGATCGTTCACTAATATAAATAAGCTAAGCTCGATCTTAAATTTGAGCTCAAAATTTTCTACAAGCTGAACTTGAACAGTATTTAGTTTGTTATCTAGCGAAGTTCGTCTTACGAACTAACTCGGATTATTTATTATTTTTAAATTTTGAATTAAGTTGTTTTGCTCGTTTCGATTTTAATATGATATAGTGATATCTTATTTTTATTTTTAAATTGATAAATAGTATGTTTACCTGATTGTTGGTAGGTGCTACTGCTATAGAATGAGCTTAACAAACTCCTGAACTCGAGCTTGATCTCAATTATATGCATAACGAACTCTAGCTCATATTAAATTTTCAGTAAAGTGAGTTCGAACTATTCATGAACATAATTATAAGAGCTCGAACCAAATTCAAACCAATTAAAAAATTAAACGAGTCGAACTCAAATCCTACTCACTCCGACTTGATTCGGCTTTTTTACATCCGTACACTTGATTAAACCTTGAGGTGCTTCTTTGTTCAATTCTTTTGAGCTTTTTCAAACATTATTTTTTATATATAAGTAAAATTCAAAAGGTCCAGCTGACTCATATCCCTATACTAATTAATCCCAGTGTTAATTAACTTTGAAGCTAAGAATCTTGTCAAATCAAACTTACACTCAATCAAAAACCCTAATTTTCTTTTTATTTCCCCTTTTTTGTACTTCATTCGCCACCGTAATTTACACATTTTCTTTTCTCCGGTCGTCCCACTCTATTATACATAACCCTTAAATGAAAAGAAGTCTTACAATTTTCACCCTTAATCTTTACCTTTGATAAAGTCAACTAAAAAATAAAAAAACAATTTTTCTTAATTATATACGCGTCGGAGCAGGTGTGCAAATTAGGTCGGGACAAAGGAAGTACGTGTACATCTCTTGCATCTTGATCATTGGTCATGCACCATGCTTCGAGGACATGACACGTCAATATTCTGTCCACGTGGCACCATGCCTGTTATTCGTGATACACAATCAACAATTCTTATTCCTGATTTAATTCCAGGATATCATATAATTTGGGATTAAATAATCCAGCTGGTGCAAAAAGTGCTTTTGGATACAGTTTTTAATCTTGAGTGGTTGATAGCAGAAAGTGTTTTTTCTCTCTCATAAAGCACAACCAAAAAAAAGCATGACAATCAGAAACCAAGTTGCACAAATTAAAAAAAAAAAAAAAGTTGCACTAATTTACTCCCTCCGTCCCAACTTAACTTGCCTACTTGCCATTTCGATATGTCCAACTTAACTTTTCAGCCCATAAATGATAGATTTCTCACACAATCTCCACCCTCAAAATTTTAAAAATCTCCACTCTCAATCTCCACCTTTGAAAAAATAAAAAATTCCACAAAATCTGCTTTTTTTCTTAATCTTCGTGACCGGATAACTAGGCAAGCTAAGTTGGAACGGAGGAAGTATTTGATTTTAATAAGGAAAAAGAAAATAGATTAATGCTAAATATTAGTGGAATTTTAATAAATTAATAAAAGAATATTTTATATTCGAAAAGATTATTCCTTTTGATTTATTGTTTATATTTCTGGTCATTTCCCTCCTTAGTTTGTCGACAGGTCAAGGCACTATTTGTTGTGGAATAAAAGATAATTAATAATGATTTAATATATAGACTTGATTTGATGTTATTTTTTACTATCATTCTAGATTTGTAGGTATATTATTGTAATTAGTGGTAATCTACTTACATTAACAAAAGTTCGAATTTTCTACTACATTTAATACAATATTTACGGTAACACAACAAAAGATATCACTAATTAAAAGTAGTGGACTAGTCAGATCTTTCTAAATGTATATATGAACCATGATGCCTTAAACATTTTTCCATAATTGTATATGTTTTTTTTTTACTTAATTGTATATATAATATGTGTACTTTTTACATGAGATATCAATTCAAAACTTGTTGTAATTAATATGTGTATAGAACAATTTTTATATGTATATAATTATTTTATCCAGATTATAGTCGTATCACTACAATAAAAAAGGTCTTTAATGATATATCAATTAAGATTACGATGGTTGTCTCTAATAAAAAAAAAAAATCCGAGGAGTTGTCCTCACAAAATGTTTTACAAATCATTTGAGGCGATTCTTAACTTCTTTTAGAGACAACTAGTTATTTCAAAAAATATTTGATACGTATTTGAGATGACTTTCGTCGTCTCAAATAGTATTATTTATGTCCGAAATATTAAGACGACTAATTAGTGACAATAGCGTAGTCATGATAAATATTTATTATTTGAGATAACTTTTTATTATCGCAAAAGATTATTTTTCTTGCAGTGTATGGTGATTATTTTCCTCATTGAGTTTTTTTTCTGTCTTCATGAAGTATAGAGTTGCCAAATGTGGTCCCGTCTTCCTGACATTTTATGTGAATTTGACGTTATGAATTGTAGCTTAAAATATTATTGGATTCATTAGACTCAATTTAATGGGCTAGTCATATGAGCCAAGCAAATTGAAGTGTATTTTAAAGAATGAGTCGAACTTGATTTATAATTTTATAATCCAACAAAAATTATTCAATCCGATCCAACATACAACATCTGCTTAACGGGCTCGAGGCGGACCGGACTGCTTAAATTCCCAGCACTAATGAAGTGATTGATGCCCAAACTTTCTTTATCAGTCTTTTCAAGTGATTGATTTCTTCGATGTACATTGTTTTACTTCTAAAAAGGAATGACTTAATTGCAGCAACTTCATCAAACTATCAGATAAACCTCCAAACTTATTTTTCAATCATTTTTGTCGGAATTCAGCACGTGATTTGTGCGTGATAAACTTTAATGACTTTTTTTGTATAAACAACATTTTAGTATGCCAAAAATGTAAAATTATTTCACATCTTTCTTTTCTGTCGCAATTTCTTTGAATCATTAATAGCTCTCTCTCTCTCTCTCTCTCTCTCTCAATATCTAGAACCTTCATTATTGAAGATGAATCGTTCCTCTACCTACTAAAAAACATGTTTGGATAAGAAACGCCCTTAAAAATCTATAACGTGCAAGTCACATGTGGAATCGCGGCTAAAAATAATTGGAAATAAGTTTAGTTGATTATCTGTCCAAACTCGTATAATTTATATGAATGAATGTCACAAAAATAAAATTCTTAATTTGTGTGTAAAAATATTGATAGTTTAGTGGGATTGTCGTAATTAACCCCCACAAAAGAATATATATTTGGTATCCGCTCATATAAATAATTTACCAATTTAATTGTTGCCCCACTTAGTTAATATTATAATAATCTCTTTATTTTAAGTCCTATAAATAAACGTAATAATTATACACATTAGTTTTTTATTTATCTTTTAGTCTTTAGTGGATTTTCACGTGGGTTAGGAATTTAAAATTGGTCATCTATTTGCATCTTGTTCTTTTCTTGAAATAAATAATAAAAATCATGGATCTTATTATTTTATCTGCCTTTTCCAACAAGTAATAATGTTGTTGTACTAATAAATAAAAATCGTGGTTCTTATTTGTCTTGTCACCAACTACGAAGTTTTTTAAACTGCGATATTCACTATATTTTTCTGACATGCGATTGTATCGACACCATCATCATTAGATACACACTGATGGGGGTTTCAATTATCTTTCATTAATTTCACAATCTGTCACTTTTATTTTCATTAATCGAGAATGGAAAACGTGATATAATAACTTCAATTACTGATACACTACAAAAGTAGTAATAGGTGACAAAATAAGTTATAAATGTTAGACAATCCCGTCATGACGTATCTAGTGGTAGTGACACAGTTAAATGTAAAAAAATATTGTCAGTGTTAGTATTCACTACAAGAAAACGGTTTTTTGAGACCACAAAAAGTGGTTTCAAATAATGAGTATTTGTCCAACTTAAGTGAAGCGGTCTCAAATAATGAGTATTTGTCACAACTTATGAGTATTTGTCACAACTTTATTGTCGTCTCAATAACTTCGATGCAAATAATATATTTGTGACCACAAAAGTAGTCTCAAATATTTTTTGCAACAACTAGTTGTCTCTAAAAGTAGTCTTAAAATGATCTCAAATAATTTGTATAGAGAGTTGTGATAGCAAATGGTCACAAATAACTTATTATTAGTGACCACAATTGTAGTGTCAAAAACTGGTATACAAAATACCTCTTTTATTGTGATGATTGCTAAGTTTTAAATGTCATGTTGTAATTTAAAATCGGACCAAATGCCGTAATTTTTTTGTACTTATCCCTTAAAAATCAAATATTCAAACTGGCAACTATTTTTTTTTAAAGGATGATATTATTAATAATTACTACCTCCGTCTCCACCCGAATTTGCACACATTTCTTAGTGGTACGTCTCTCACCAATTTACACACCCTTAAAAAGGAAATTTCTCTCACAATCTCCACCCTCAAAATCTTCATCCTCAACTTCCATCGTCGATATTTGTACAATCTCATATGTGCAAACTCTCGTAGGACGGAGGTAGTATTAAGTAGAGCTAACATTATTGCTATGAAACATAGTCAACAACCTACACATTATTTAACATAGTATAAACAAAGTTAATTAAATGATTGAATAAGATTATGCTATTGCCTTTATTGAATAAGTATCATAAGACAAATCAATCACTGATTGAGTGGTCTAGTTAAAGTAGAATTATCTTCTCTTATTCAAGATTGGTGCACAATCATCTCAGATTCTAATTGTATCACTTTGTGGATTTATAGGACAAACATATTGCAACTACTTGCCGATGTTCTAAACGACGCTAGCCGAATAAAGTGAAAAGAAGTAGGGGAAAATATGTAAGCGGACAATGACAGTTAGCACTTAAACGGGACATAATCAAATAGAGAAAATTTCATTTTTTGTCCTGTATGTTAGACTTTGTCTAGTGAAAGTCATGTATGTTTGAAAATTTCAATTTTAGTCTTATATGTTCGTTGTCCAATTTAAGGACACTAACCATCACCAACGACCAATTTCGGTCGAATTAGATAATAAATTTAGGACTTTTGAGTGTTAAAGTTTATTTGTCAAGTATTTGCCCAGATAATATGTTAAATCATTAAATTACTTTAGTAGCTCTCAACCATAATTTACGTATGAGGTGCAATTCATTTTATTTTTCTTTCTTTCTTCATATTTCTCAAATTTATTAGTCACGTGCGTCGCACGTGATTAATTGCGGTCAAATTGGCCATTTGTGATGGTCAGTGTCCTTAAATTGGACAATTTTTGAAACATATAGGACTAAAATTAAAATTTTCTAACATACATGATTTTTACTAGACAAGGCCTAATATACAGGACTAAAAATGAAATTTCTCTCATTAAATATAATGGGCCGAATAAGTTCAAGTGTATTTGGTCCATAAAATATACTCCCTCCGTTTCATATTAATTGACATTTTAGGATGTTCGTTCCTTTTTCCAATTAATTGACGTTTTACATATTTTTCACTAATTCTACCAAATTTCTCCCTGGACTCAATACTAAAATATCTCTATTTTTCAATCTATCAGAAATATTTTGATTTGGTCAAATCTTTAGCTGAGTATATATCTATCAAAATATTCAATCCTTAATTTTTTCCTTTAATCCTAAAACGTCGATTAATATGAAATAGAGGAAGTATATTTAGTTTGTTAGGAATTAATAAAGATGGACAAAAAGAGCCAAAACCTAATAAGCTCATAAATGAGGTCATGTATACATCTATGAATACTTGATTGAGAGAGTTAATTAAAGGATTAGTTCTTAATTACGTATATTTAACTTTGAGATCGAGAGTTATCTTTTTAATTGTGTTTGCTAAATTTGGAGCAAACTTAACATCAAAGTTTAGTCGGAGATTTATGTGGATAATAAGTCGCGCGGCTGAGACATGAACTTAGCGTTTCATGATCAAAGATGGTAGTCTCGCCGTGATCATATCTCTAACTATGAAGCAAAACTTGGGTACGTGAAGTCACATGACCTAGTTATTGACTTGGGGCTCCGGCTAACATTACATGTTGGGTCGGGCTGGTCGATTTTGAAAAACGACATTTTTCAAGTACGCCTTGCTTGATGTTCCTTCAAAAAGCTATATTCTCCTATTAAAATGTGCACATGATATGATTTCGGTCGCGACGACATTATCCAAAAGAAGGTGGAGGTGAATCCGATTGGTAGCTTGTTCTGAAAGATTTATATCGTCTCCCTTAACTAAAATTTATGATTCTGTTCCTGTACAAAGCTTAAGCACATATTCTAACATAACCATTGCTGAGAATGCCCGAAAACGATCATGCATGTATTGAGGGACTGCCCGTGGAGTGAGTTTTATGGGCAGCAAAGCTGCCTACAGCTTAATATGGATGAGGTGAAAGGACGGGGCTCCTAAGCCGATTGGTTGAGTCGAGTTGTTGATTCTGCATATGAGATCACCTGTTACATTATCGTGTTTTATTATGTTAATCGAACGATACATGTATTCGATAATGTCACGAATTAACATGTGTTATAAGTTAAATTAAGTGTAACAGAAAATATAACAGAGGATCCGAATTGCTGATTCTGAGGAAAGGGAAGTCCAGTGAAGATTTGTAGTGCATCTCTAGTATTTGTATTGATTTGAGGCATTTTGGGAGTTAGTCCCCAAAAAATATGTGCGACTCGACTCAAAGTGGACGATATCATACAAATGTGGAGATCACGGGCCCAATCATAGCCCCACAAATGATATCAGAGACATGATCCCAAGCAAAATTGATGTAGCGGAGATCCTCGAAGTCAAACAAGTGGCGGTGGAGCCTCAAGTTTATAGTACAATTATTTCCATCAGGCTTGACCCAATAATTCAACGGCCCGATAGACTGTTGATCAACCCGATAATTTTAGTGTATTTTAAGAGATGAGTAATACTCCCTCCATTCCATATTAATTGACGTTTTAAGATGTTCTTCTCTTTTCCAATTAATAGACGTTTTACATATTTTTGACCAATTTTCTTCCTGTGCTGAATCCTAAAATATCTCTACTTTTCAATATATCAAAGATATTTTGATTTAGTCAAATCTTTTTAGCTGATGGTACATCTGTCAAAATATTTCAATCACTAATTCTTCCCTTTCATCATAAAAAGTCAATTAATATGAAACGGAGATAATATTAAACTCATTAGTTTTCAGTTCGATAAAATTTTCACCCGAATTTTAATGTATATCAGAAAATGAATAGCACTAAACTCATTAGTTTTCAGTCTTATAAAATTTTGACCCAACCCAATCCTGTCTAACATTTGACATTAGCTCGATGTGCTGAATCAGGTCGGGTCAGGCCGAGCCGAGCCGTAGATATTCCTACCCATTTTTCTTTTTCTTTTCTAAAAAGTAAATGAACACGTGTCAGTAACAACCATAACTCACCCACCACTTTGATTGCTTTTAAGGCAATTCCAAGATACTCTGTCACTTTCACATGCACCCTGTTTGGCAACACAACAAAACAACAGCGTACACTACAAACTGCAGTCTTGTAATAACAGATTCCAAAAACTGAAATTCATAAAAATGAAAACAAAATTGATATTTTTAATTTTTTAATAAAAAATAATTATGGGGTTTTTTCATCTCACGATTGTTCTTCTGATTCTTGATTTTATCCAATGTCACGATTTAGTTTCAAAATCCCAGATTTCAGAGTATATTTCAGCAGTGGGAGATTCTGGAATGAAGAACCCTAATTCAAGATTTGCATTGGAAGCTTGGAATTTCTGCAATGAAGTTGGAATGGAGGTTTCGGGCAGCCCCAGAATGGCTGATTGTGCTGATCTTCACTGCCCGAATATCACTGGTCAGCCATAAATTTTGCTGTTTTTATGCTAATTATGTGATTAAATTAGATTTTTTTTGGTTCTTGATTGGAGGAGTAGATTATGTTGTAATGGAGTCCGTTTGGTCGAAACTGGGAACTGTTGGGTCAAACCTGACTAAGGGAGTTAATGAGGGTCCTTTATTGGTTTAGTTTAATCTTAAGCAAACGGACCCTTATTGTATGCTTAGTGATGTAATGAAACAAAATAACTGTCGTGAAGTGACAATTCGGACCGTCGAGCCCGGTCTATCGGACCAATGCTATATATTGGGCTGGCCCAAAATTTTGTCAGGTCGAAAATTGAAGAGCATAAGCCTAGCTAAGGCTGCCTAGCCCATTCCCTTAAAATATACTAATTATTGTTGGGCCGGCCCAATGGGCCATTGTCCATCAAGTCTGTCTTATGGACTTGATGATCCTTTGGGGCAATATTCCTATGGCCAGCCCGCTAGAAGTGATAAAATTGGCCCAGTGCCACCGACATTTTAGGCGGGCTAGTCATAGGAATCTTGGCCCGGAGCCTACAAGTCATGGGCCAGTCCAAAAGTTCGGGATGAGCTGGCCTTGATTCTAATTTTTTGGTCAGATGAAATTTCGATCCAGCCCGGCTCCACATATGATATTGGCACGATGGGCTCTGCCGGATTGGGCGACCTGAATTGTCACATCCTGTAATGTTGGGCGGGCTGGGCCGGCCCGATTTTACTACTACTAGTCCAAGTTTGCTTAAGACAACTAGTAGTAAAGGGTCATGTGGCCATCTCCTTTACTTATGGAAACTGATTGTGAAATTTGAGGGATGTTTGCAAATACTTAAAATAAGTACTTTTGAGCTTTTGGTTTCAAATTATCCAAAAATCGGTCCAGCCCATCCAACATTATTGAGCCGAACATACAGAACTCGATAGGCTGGCCCGAAAAATCGTAGTGTTTAGGGAATAGGCCGGTATTGGCTCAACATTTTTTGACCCGACAGGAATTTTGACTACGCCCGGTTCAACATATGCCATGGGCCAGGCCGGGCGCCCGAATTGCCACCCCTAGGCGATCATAGTTGTACAGTTCTTACAAGTTACGACGAATGTATTACACAAACTTAAATATGCCAATTTGTTTCATGAATCATGATGCTGAGAATAGATAAGAGAAGCAAGTGTAAACTACATCACAAAGTGAAGGAATCAGACAACAGATTGAAAGCTGGTGACAAATTCCCTGTCACTGAATTCACACCTTATACCGACCCCGATATTTATGCGGTCGAGAAAGAGCTGTTCCTCGGATCACTCTGCGAGGTCTCCGGTTCAGCCGAACCCTGGTACTTCTGGATGATAATGCTGAAAAATGGAAACTTCGACAAGAACACTACACTTTGTCCTGAAAACGGGAAGAAAGTCGACAAAATCATCACAAGCAGAACCTTTCCGTGTTTTGGTGAAGGGTGTATGAACCAACCCCTGGTGTACCATAACCAGTCGAAAACTGTCGGTTCTAACGACAGTGATGCTTCTCTGGTCGGAGGGTTTTATGGGACGTATGATGTTGATGCCAATCTCAGTGCTGGTCTAGGGGAAATTGGAGGAATCTCTTTCTTCTCCGTTTCGTGGCGGAAGAATGTGAGCTCCGGGAGCTGGATTTTGTCGCAGAAGTTGACCACGTCGGCCAAGTATCCGTGGCTGATGCTGTATCTACGGGCGGATGCGGCGAAAGGATTTAATGGTGGATATCACTATGATGGGCGTGGCATTATGAAAAAGGTTGGTTAATTATGCATTTTGTTGTAGTTATTTTCATGCTTTTGTCCCTGCTGTTTTTGTTTTAGTGATCAGAAAATTTTCCCCCAATTAATATCTGATATGTTTAGGGGAATACGAGCCGCCCGGCCATAGCCCATTGGACCTCCATATGACGCATTGGGCTGGCTCAAAATTCTGTCAGGTCGAAAATTGGAGAACCAGCCAATCCTCTTAATACACACTAAGATTTGTGGGGCTAGTCCGCAGCTAGTCGAGCTTGTTGGATGGGCCAATCCACTTAAAACACACTAAGATTTGTGGGCTAGCTTGTTGTTGGTCGAGCCTGTTGAATCTGATGATACTTCGAGCTAAGATTCCTATGGTCCAGCCTGAGTGGGCTTGATCTACTCATCCAATCAGGTTGATTTTGCCACCTTTAATGTTCAGCTTTAATGACAAGAAAGCCGGTGAGAGTTAAGCTCGTCTATCGTGAAAAATTAGAAATTTTCAAAGTCATAATTAGAGCTGGCAAAATCGACCCACCGACGTGCTGAGCCATAGGAATATTAGTCCGTAGTATCATCAGTCCCAACAGGCTAACCCAATTGACGAATGATCCAATGTGCCGTGTGCCAGCCCAACAAATTTTAGTATATTTCAGGAGGATAGGCCAGGTTGGGGTGCCCAATTTTCGGCACGAAGGATTCTGCACGGCCTGACATATGACATTGGACTGGCTGACTCAGGCCACTCCAGACTTCCCGAATTGCTACCTCGACATATACATTTCTATTTCTCACTAATCTGTTCTGATTTGAGACATTATTTCATTAATCTATGCAGTTGCCAGAATCTCCAAACTTCAAGGTCAGATTGACACTCCAGATCAAGCAAGGTGGGGGCTCAAACAGCCAATTCTACCTCCTCGACATCGGCAGCTGCTGGAAAAACAACGGCGACGCGTGCACCGGCGACGTCCTAACAGACGTGACACGATACAGCGAAATGATCATCAATCCAGCAACTACAAGTTGGTGCAGTCCTGCTAAACTCGCGTCATGCCCGCCCTACCACGTAACTTCCACAGGCGAGATTATACCCAGAAACGACACGGCCCGGTTTCCCTACTCTGCTTATCATCTGTACTGTGCTCCTGGCAATGCGGAGTTTCTAGAAGAGCCGTACGATATTTGCGACCCGTATAGCAATCCACAAGCTCAAGAACTCGTCCAGATTCTCCCGCATCCAGAATGGGGCGTACATGGGTATCCGGAACGAAAAGGGGATGGATGGGTCGGTGATCCGAGGACTTGGGAGCTCGATACCGGAGCCTTGTCGAGTCGGCTATATTTCTATCAGGTACTATGATTCGTCGATGACAATATCGGTAAATTTTTGCATGAAATTGAAATGGATATCCAGCCTACGTTGTCAACTATCTTTAGAGGTGACAATTTGGGCGGCCCGACACGGCCCATTGGGCCATCGTCATATGCCAGTCTGGGCTGGGCCAAAATCCAATTGGGCTGTGAGTAATATATTATATTTTTCGAGCTAATCTGCGGCCCGTTGGGCTTTTAGTCCATTGAGTCGATCTTGTTGTGCCCAATGGTATTTTGAGCCAAAATTTCTATAGCCTAGCCTACTTAAAATGTTGAGCAAACTGGGGCGGCCTATCGGACCGGGCCGATTTCGCGACCTCTAACTATCTTGTAGATGATACATTTGGTGAAATACAATATCTATTGTCTATTTGCGCATATACATGTGGATATTGGATGCTCATACAAGCAATATATGTGAAATCATTTACCTTGGTAAATAGAGGTGGCCATCAGCCCAGGCCGAGCTCTTTAGGCCAATGCCATACGTCGGGTTGGACCGGGATGGCTCGAAATTCTATTGGGCCCAAAGTAAAATTGGGGAGCCTAGACCATCCTTTTATAATAAACTAGAATTATGATACTTTGGGCCAAGAGTTATTTGCCTAGCCTGACTAATATGTCGAGCGGATTGGGCCGTCCATTGGGCAGGGCGGGCCGGTTTTGTCACATCCGTCAGGAAATAAGACTAAATGACCCCAAATTCCTACACAAGGATTCTATATGAAAATTGCAAATTTTGAGTACTCACTTGCACATGTTTTGATCTGGTTTTAGGTAATAATCATTTTCAATGCTCTCACACAGGATCCAGGAACAAAACCGGCGAAACGAGTGTGGACTTCGCTCAATGTCGGGACGGAAATATATGTTAGCTCCTCCTCGTCGTTGCCCGGCATTACTGCCGAATGGACGGTTAGTGATTTCGATGTGCTAGTTCCTAGAGATAATGATAATGTGGAGGATCAACGCGGGTGTATATAGCCAATAATTCTGCAAAATACTTAGTTGTACTTTTATTTAACCATGAAACAAGAACTTATTCAATGATAATTGCATCATAGTATGATTGTATAGAGAAAATTGCAAACATCGTCCTGTAATTTGCGGACGGTTCTAAAACCAGCTCTGTGTATTAAATTTTCGATTGCTCGAACTTTGGAACTTGATCCTTTTTTAATTTAAAATTCGGAATTCTAGCTGGATAATTGCACATTGCACCTCACATGATCTCTCCAAATATGGAATTATCATTTTTTCAGCATAGTCAATGACGTGGACGCTCCACCCTAATCAATAACATGACATTAGATACGTACCAATCTCGACCGTAGGGACCACGGATTTTGCGGGAAAAATGGAAATTTCAATTTGACATGGTCATGTGAGTCGGACATGCAATTTTCGGGCGAGAATGTCGGAAAATGTAAAAATGAAGAGATAAAAGAACTGGTTTTAGTACCGTCTTTAAGTTACAGGACGATTTTTGCAATTTTTCCGTAATGTATAGTACAATGGTGTATAAAAAAAGTTTATTTCCCATACTTTATTTATCTTTATTTTGACATCTCACAGTCTACAAATCTTCATTTGAAATGTGTGGAACATGAAGAACTCATCTTCTAATTCTTCCCCAAAAAATCAGTTTCTTCGAGAAACGGATAGTCCGTGTACCCGACAACAGGATCCGGTATCGAAAACGTCGCCCTGTTGTACTTATTGAGTGGCGCGTTGAGCTCGAACCTCTTAACCAAGTCAGGATTCGCCACGAAATGGCGCCCATACGCGACTAGGTCAGCTCGACCCTCAGCTACAGCCTTGTTACCTTGGTCCCTATCGTACCCACCCGCCACCATAAACGTACCCTTATACGCCTTTCTCATCGGGTCAAGACTATACGGGCATTCGACATTATCCAGCATCTCGGTTAGCCGCGGCTCGACCACGGAGCAATAAGCGAGCTCGTATTTGTTCAATGCATTGGCCATGTAAAGGCCAAGGGCTTCTGGGTTTGTGTCAGCACATTCCCAGAAGTCCGAGAATGGAGAGAGTCGTATCGCGACTCTGTCCGCTCCGATTTCTCTTGTTATAGCTTCCACTATTTCAAGGGCGAATCGGCAGCGGTTTTCAATGGACCCACCGTAGTGATCGGTTCGGTCGTTGACTAGGTTTTTGTTGAACTGGTCGATAAGGTAGCCGTGTGCGCCGTGGATCTCGACTCCATCGAAACCGGCTTCGATCGCATTCCGTGCGGCGAGTCGGAAATCGTCGATAACATGTGGGATTTCCTCTGTTTTTAGACGGCGTGGGGTTGAAAATGGTTGAAAGCCTTCTCTTGGATCTATTTTCTTGTCTGTTGATGATACTGGAGCCTGTCCGTTTGGCTGAAACCCTGCAAAGGAGATGTTATTAAATCGACCCGATCTAATGGGCTAGGCCCGAAGTATAATCGGGCTTAAAAGACCGACTCGCTGGGTCAATATCCGACGAATCATTAGTCGGTTCGAAAATCTTAGTATATTTATGGGGATGAGATGAGTTGGGTTGGGTTTAATAATATTTGGCCCGATAAAAGTTTGGGTCATCCCTACCCAATCCAACATATATGGCATTTGCCTGATGGGTCGGTTTGCTCAAATTACCACCTCTAGATATAATCAAATCGAGTCAAAACTCTATAAATAAAGCTTATGTTTTCGAGTTCAAGCTTGAGTCATACTGCAAATGATGTTCTAGATATATTAGGGTTAATTACGTAAAAAAATTAGGGTTAATTATCTAAAAAAATTTATCTTCCAATCGATTATCAATTAAAACATGACATTTCAGTTATAACATAGAAATGCATTATCTTCGTATTTTGTCATTGCAATACACGTAGACTAATTGAGAGTTTGACACGTCGAATTGACATGTAATTGTAGGGACTATTTAAATTCCAAATTGAATAAAGATGATATTGTTTAATCATTAAACTTAATTATTAAATGTTGTCATTCTTATTTAATTAGGGTTAAACATGGTATTGCACGTCCGCACATAGGATTACCAGAATCTTGATTTGGGACTCCACGTTTGTAACTAGAGCTCAAAACTTGTCCGTGTGTTAATCGAAAAATTATAAAGATAGTCTATTTCTATGTTGTTTGAAAAATTATGCTACAAATAATAATTAACCAAGATCTATGAATTTTCATATTATTAAGCCGTAAGTTTATTGTTCTTACTGCTAATTAAAGACATTACCAAAGAACTAAATTTAACTAATTATTTACAATTATAAAGTACCATATCAAACCTAGTTCTTGGATACCATGTGTAATGATCTTATTCCGCAATTTATGATAAGATAATTTTTTTTTCTAAAAGATATTAACATATCAGTTGGTTGCCATATTAATATATGGTTATGGTGGGTAAAAGAGCAGGACTGCTTGATAGTAGTCATATATTTAGGACTAAAAATCAAACCAAGTTACTCGATACGTGATTCGAGATTGTTCGTTAAAAGCTCGTTTGAACTATGTTCGATTGGAGATACCAAACAAGCTTGAACATACTTTTATGTTCGATAAAATCTAACGCTCGATCCGAGCTCGATAAGTTAAAGATGTTTAAACAAGTGTAAAAATCTCAAACTACTCGAGCTCGACTCGTGTTCGATTTGATTAATAATCAAACAAGCTCAAACATTATATCAAAAGTTCGATAATTGATTCAAGATTGTTTATTAAAAGTTCGTTTGAACTATGTTCTATTGAAGATACCAAACAAGTTTGAACATACTTTTATGTTCGATAAAATCTAAAGGTGGGGGCTCAAACTCGAGTTCGATAAGTTAAAGATGTTCAAACAAGTGTAAATGTCAAACTACTCGAGTTCGACTCGTATTCGACTCGATTAAAGCTCGTTCAAGTTCGATTTGATTAATTATCTAGCAAACTCAAACATTATATCAAAACCTCGATAATATTTCAAACAAGCTTCAACAACATTACGTCCGGCTCGATTCAACTCATTTATTGTCCTACATATTGTTATAGTATTTTTGTAGTGAATCGAAAATTAATGTTATAGAATAGGAGGAAGTAGGTACCTGTGTTTGAAATCCTTCCAACATGCCAAATTTGGCAAAAAAATATTGCACCTTTGGCATGAACTGCATCTACAATAGGTTTCCAAGCTTCTACTTGTTCCTTTGTCCATATTCCGGGAGCATGTTCGTCCCTTCACTCAGTAATAGGATTGTAAACGAGTCGAGTCAACCACCCGAAATTTGAAAATCTCAGCTTTTAGTTGTTAAAATTATTCTTTATTGGATTGTCAATTCATTTGTGAACCTATTTGCTCGGACTCTTCCTTTTAGGTGAAGTACCTGTATTGACATGATATTGACACTGACAAGGAATATAAACCAGACTCTTCGCCTGAAAAGGACACGGCAGATTTTGTGCTCGAATATATTTATTAATATTTAATGAGTTATGAATTAATTTATTTATCTTATAGGCAACCCTAAGAGCAAGGTGAAAGATTAATATTATGTCAAATTTACTAATAGTGAAACCAAATAATTTTTTACTTAAATTATTACAAATGAGATATTTAAATTATTTATGTCTATATATAAGATTGTCTTGTACTCGTGCCCTAATCTTGGATTTTTTTTGCCATATCTACGTATCCTTATTTTAAGAAGTTAAGAAGTTTGATTCCTAGATACGTATCAACTTTTCGTACCAAAATTCGAACAACATAGGTTGAACCTATACGTAGAGGAGACAAAATCGACCCAGTCCGCCTAACATTTTGAGCGGATTATGCCGTATGATTCGAGGTTCAAATTATCATGGGGCCCTCTAATTCTAACTCGATGAGCCAATGACCTAATCATTAGACGAGTAGTGGACTAGCCCGATAAGCCTTAGTGTATTTTACGGAAATATATTGGTTGAGTTCATCATCTTCCGCCTGATGAAATTCTGATATAATAAGGTGCGACCCAACATATAATATTGACCCGACCAACTTACCCTTGTGCAGAGTGGGAAACTCCGGTTGCTTCGGTTATGAGAAGACCCCCTTTTGTTGCTCTCTGCGAGTAATATAATATACCATGAGGCTGTGGGATCCAGTTGTAAGATCTTTGCCTTGACACTGCTGCCAATACTATTCTGCAAAAAACACCATTTGTAAAAACGACCCAGTGTAAAAGTTGTTAGACGTTAGTCAAACATAAAGGAATTGATAAAATAGCATAGACGATCAATGACAATCTGAGGTCTAGACGGGAAAATAATCGAAAATTTTATCATAATCTATACATTTAACCATTTTTCTAAAAGTTGAAGCAAAGAAAAACACCGTTACAGTAATGAAATTATCACATATGTCCACGATTATAAGTCCAAGACTATGGGGTGTTAGCGAAAGCTTTTTACAAGTGGTTATAACTTGGAAAGAAGTTTTTCTTGAGTGTTTGGGAAAACAGCTCAAACTTTAAAAAAGAAAATCATGGGTAAAAGTTGTAAGTAGAAATTTTAATGTTTTTTTCTACTCAATTGTTTGAAATCATTTTTTTCTTCACATACTATCCGCTTTTCCAAAGCAACTTTTCTAAAATCGCTAATATTAATCACTTTTTCAAAAGTGGAAGCAATTACAAACTCCTCGCCTGTATATCCCATGTTTCATTAGAAATAATATTAAGATGAGAAATTGGTGATTATAAATATTTTCAATTTTCTTTTACTTTTGAAGAAGTGATTAAATTAGAAATTGTGTAAGAATCACTTATAATTAAAAGTGAGTAGTATTTGAGAATAAAGTAATTTTGAACAAATTTTAAGAAATGAAGTGTTCGATAAATAAGCACTTCTCATCTCTTAATTTATGAAAATCAATGTTAAGAAGCAGATAGAAGCACCATTCTTGTTACTCGTAGCTTTTAACTTCTAATACTTAATTATACCAGAAGCAATTTCTCACAAACACTGCACGTAATTTACATTAAGCGAAAACAAGAAATTTACTTAAAATAAGCAAACGCAAACACGGCCCGAGTACCTATGGGAAAGCTGAAATCTCCCCATTTTATAAGGTGTGAGAAGTGGCTGCTTCTGCTTTTCTTCATCCTGCTTTCCCATATGATTCTGCTAATAAAAATTAATAATTAGCTAAAAAAATTGAAATATTTTTTGTTACATATATATAATAAATAAAAAAACTTTCTTGTATTTATAGGGATAAAATTAAATTCAAAGTACACAATTCCCCTGACCTAAAGATGGAGGGTGGCTGTACAAGCCTTGCTAGTGGCTAGTGTGCCTCATGAGTCATTGTCAAGGGACTTATTTGCATATTTATTGATTCCGTTTTGTTTCGATTGGAATGATCGAGGCGTTTCATTTCGGGTGTAAAAATGAATGTTTTGGAAGTTATCATGTTTCGGTCAACTTTTAGGTCGTTTCAAGCTCAAAACAGTGCCGAAATGATCGAAATTCCTGAGATGCTAAGAGGGCTGGAACGATTTAAAAAAACCAAAGTCTCATGTGCACCAGTTGTACGGTGCAATCCGGGTTAGGTATCACTACTTATGAGTAAAAGTATTACATGTACTGGTTACAAGTATTACAATACCTTTATCCAGAACTGTGTAATACCTTTAAACATGGTTATATCTTTCACCGTGATACTTTTACCCATCACTTATCATATCTTTAGGCATAAAGACTAATACATTTTGACCCATGAACCGAATTATACGGATCTAAGATCTATGCAATTGGTGCATAGAAAACCTCCCCTTTAATTAATATATGTTTTTATGTTTTTTTGTTTCACACACATACACGTTTATATTGAAAAGAAAAGTTTATAGTATTATAATAAATAAAACATAATTAAATTTGAATAATATGTCCGATTTTCTTTCTTTTGATTTTTTATAGTCTGAACTCGAGGAACCCATACTCCCAAACTAACAAATGAACATATGATCGGAATATCCGTTAATTTCTAACAATATTTTAAAGTATGTTTAGACATATAATTATTATATATAAAAATAATTGAAATCAAATATCAAAATAATTTGTATCGAAATATCACATTTCAGTAATAAATTCGAAACGGTCGCAAGAACGGTATTAATAACTTCCTTTATTTGTTTTATTGGGGGAGTTGGTTTGGCTATTGTAACTAGCTTACAACTGATTAATATTTAGTCAGTACGATCAAATTTATTTCCATATGTATATTAATATCTTTCTGCCCACTTCTATTATTATTATTATTATTATTATTATTATTATTATTATTATTATTATTATTATTATTATTATTATTATTATTATTATTTCTCCTTTTTTACAATAAATTACTACTAGTTTGTTTTATGGAAATAGTTCGTGACGATCATATCAAGCTCAGCATGTTTCTGTAAATTAAATATTCCTTGCGTTTCATATTAATTGACGTTTTCAAAAAGAAATGGAAGAATTAAGAATGAAATAAATTGACAAATATACCCTACAACTAATATTTATCTCACACCCATTAATTCGTAAATATCGCTTTTCAATAATTATCTTCCGGTCTTCTCTCTCAAGATTATGCTAGATCAAATCAAAATATTAATAATAGGTTGAAAGTAGAGATATTTTAAGATTGAACCAGGGAGGAAATTGGTAAAATTTGTAAAAAATATCTAAAATGCCAATATAACAACAACAATAATAATAACAATAACATTTCATCTCGTATTCCTTTACTTTTAACACGTGTAATGTGTTAGTTGTTGACGTCATTGAACACATGGGATATATGATGATTTTGGAATAACAGATGAAACACATATGGAATGGAGGATCTCATAAGCGAACGAGGCCGAAAATCAAACAAAACTACCTGACTCGGTTCTAGATCGTTCATAAAGCTTATTTAAACTATATTCGATTAAAGATATCAAACAAATTTGAACTTACTATTACTTTTGATAAAATCTAAAACTTTCACTTGACCTTGAGCACGACAAGTAAAAAAGTAATTAAAATAAAAAACTATTCAAGCTCAACTCTTGTCTGGCTCCATTAGAGTCCGTTCAAAGTTGATACAATAGATAGCCGAACAAACTTAATCATAATATTAGAACCTGATTAAATTTCAAACAAACTCGAACAACATATTATTCGATTTCACTTGACTCATCTAGAGCTCTACCTTTACACGTTTGTTGTGTTTTATTCAATTCGTGAAATCAAACATGAAACAAGTAGTCTAATTTGATATATATTATAGTTTTGCATAAATAATGCAATTTTCTCCGAGAAATGGATAATCGGTATAGCCCAAAACAGGCTCGGGTGCATAAAAAGTTTCTCTATTATATTTGTTGAGAGGCGCATTCAGCCCGAATCGGGTAGGCAAGTCCGGATTCGCCAAGAAATGGCGCCCGTACGCAATGAGATCGGCCCGATTTTCAGCAATGGCCTCGTTTCCGTCTTCTCTATCATAGCAGCCACTAGCAATGAACGTACCTGATAAGTAGAAAAATAGGCATTAATATCAAGGTTCTAAAAGTCGCTAGGCGCTAGTTAGGCGGTGGACTGGGGCCTAGCGACTAATCGGGATTTGGGTGAGACTAATCGGGGCATAGACGTAGTTAAGCGGGGAGGAATCGAAAAATAAACGTAGGCGATCAATGAGAGCCTAGCGTCTAGACGGGGATTAATCGGAGGGATTTTTAGAACAGAGATTAACATACTAGATTAAAATGCGTTTCAAATGCATTTTATCATTACACCTATATATTTTTCGACTTATCTTGATTTAGTATCGAATTACTTCAATTGTTATTTTTCTATTTATTTTAGTGATTTTAGAGTATTCTTTGGACTAAGTAAATTTGGTGTTGGGTTCTTGATTAATCTCGGATTGATTCGGTTTACACACCAAAATTTATTTGAAATATAGAGTATCACAATTTGCGATAAATTATCAATTTCAGGTCGGGGGATCAGTTTAATCGTGTTCTTATCAACTAATTTTACGTTGAGTTCATTTTTCCGTATCAGATTTAGGGCTTAGTGGGTCGTTTAGAGCTAAGTGTATTGTTTGTTTAAATTTATTTGAAATATTATCGAGTTTCTAATATTAAGTTAGATCTTATATAAAAATTAGTTTAACTCGAGCTTCAAGAGATTTAATTGAGCCGAACAAGAGTTTAAATCGAGTAATTTGACATTCCCACAATTATTTTAATATTTTTTTACTTATCAGGCTCAAACTTTAAATTTTATCAAATGTAAAATTATAAAGCTCGTTTTCTATTTTAATCGAACATAATTCAAACGAACTTTTAACGAACGTTCTCAAATCAAGATATCAAGATTTTTATCACTCAGCCCATTTAAATTATCGGTCGGAATTGACTAATCCATCGGGTTCGACCACTTTTACCAACTAGATATACAATTAGTACCTTTAAACGCCTTTTTCATAGGAACAAGACTTTCCAATGTTTTAGCACTCTCCAACCTTGGTTCGACCATGTGGCAATAAAGAATCCCGAACTTGTTCAAAGCCTCCACCATATAAAGCCCGAGGGCTTTCGGGTTCGAGTCTCCGCATTCTAAATAGCTCGAGAGGGGAGTGAGCCTAACTCCAACTTTGTCCGGTCCAACATCAGTACACACGGCTTCGACTACTTCTAGAGCGAATCGACAACGGTTCTCTATCGACCCGCCGTATCGATCCGTTCGGTCGTTGCATTGATCTTTGAGGAACTGTTCGATCAGGTAACCGTGTGCACCGTGGATTTCGACTCCATCAAAACCTGATAATGTTTAAATGAATTAGGTATGTTAAAGGATTGAATAATTTGTGGACTCTTAACATTGTGGGGAAGCAGATATATTGGTCCCTCACTACGTACTTCGGGCCGGGCCGGTGAGTAAGACCGGGCTTGATCGGGTCAGTCCAAGATTACATCATACAGTAAATAGTAGAGGTGATAATTTAGATGGCCCGGGTCTAGATCATCGGGTCAACGTCATATATCGGATTAGGTCTGGCCGGAGCAACATTTGATCAAGCCTTAAATTAGTTAGTCCGATCAGGCCTATTTCTATAATATACTAAGATTATCGGGTCGGCATGCGGTCCATTAGACTTTTGGCACATTGGGTCGGATCAAATGATACTTTAGATCAATTGGTTCGGACCGATTTTGGCACCTCTAGCACACATTAAACCTAGTTTAAAACACTAAAATAAACTGAAATCCTATTGGTTAAAAATAGGGTGAAAGAGTCGGAGGTGGCAAAATCGGCCCTACCTGACATTTTGGACTGAATTGAAATATTATTATGGGACCCAATAACTTCAACCCAATGGATTAATGACAGGCTGAGTCAGCCCAACAATCTCAGTGAATCCTAGGCATGAACTGTGATGGGCTCATCAAATTTCAAACCAATAAAATTCGACCTGGCATAAAGTGTTGGTTCGGCAGGCTATGTTAAGCAACCCGAATTCCCACCTCTAAAAAAAGCGGAGCCATAGACCAGAAATGCGAGTATAGGGGGAAAAGGAGAGTAGAACTAGAGCAAAATTGAGAAAAAATAAAACTACAGGGGATAAAAGTGAACATAATTAAAATTACAGGGCGAGAAATCGAAATACAAAAAAATAAAATACAAGGCGGAAAATATCAATTCAGATTTTCTGTTACGATAGGTGTTTCATTTTCTGTTACACTCAATTTACTACGTAACACATATTAATTTGTGACACTATATTATACACGTGTCGATTAGTGAATATAATGAAACACAAAATATAACATCAAAGTATAACGAATGATCTGATGACGAAAATACATACCAGCTTGTATAGCATTTCTTGCAGCAAGTCTGAAATCATTGACTATTTTGGAAATTTCTTCTGTGCGGAGGCGTCTTGGAGGGGTAAATTCGGCAGTTTCAGCAGCATTACATGCACGAGTTAGGCATTTATCTGTACTCGAAATCGGAGGCTGCCCATCAGGCTGAAACCCTGTATTTGACACCCGACCAACGTGCCAAATTTGGCAAAAGAAGATTGACCCTTTGGCATGAACTGCATCTACAATGGGTTTCCATGCCTCAACTTGCTCCTTTGTCCATATTCCTGGAGTATGTGGATACCTAAGGAAATTGGGGAAAAATCATTTTAGTCCAGTATGTTAGGTCTTGTCCAGTAAAAATCTTGTATGTTAGAAAATTTTAATTTTAGTCCTGTATGTTTTCAAAGTTGTCCAATTTAAGGACATTGATCATCAGAAATGGCCAATTTGGCCACAATTAATTACGTGCGACGCACGTCAAATTTGAGAAAGATGAAGAAAGAAAGAAAAATAAAATAAAAAATATGATGAAATGCACCTCATATGAAAATTAGGGGTTACCTTTTTCTTTTGGTCGAGCTACTAAAGTAATTTAATGATTTGACATGTTATCTGGACAAATATTTCATACATAAGCATTAGCACTCAAAAGCCCTAAATTTATTAGTCTAATTCCAGCTATAAATTGGTCGTTGGTGATGGTTAGTGTCCTTAAATTGGATAACTTTTGGAACATATAGGACTAAAATTGAAATTTTCTAACATACAGGACTTTTACTGAACAAGGCCTAACATACTGGATTAAAAATGAATTTTTCCCTAAGGAAATTGTTATGTTAGTACTAGTACCCGATGTTTCAGAGGGTATATTTGTCAAAATATTAAATCATTAATTCTTCCTTTTTATTCTAAAACGTCATTAATATGGAACGAAGGGAGTATAATTTATTTTTTAAAAACTATTGTAGATTTTTTAAATTTATTAAATTTTTTTTTAGAAACATGCAACTCCAATTTGACTCAAGTCCTATTAATTTTTCCAACCATTTATATAGTGTACACGTCGTTATCGAGCAAAGTCTTTTCTGAAAACGACCACATCCTCATAACGAATGAAAATCTGAAAACGCAGCATCATGGTCTATATCGAAGGACATGACGTTCAATACAAATAGTGATAACGATGTTTTTAGATGTTTTTAGTATTTTCCATAATTTTTCAATACGATATGTGTAATATTTAACTTAAGAGTGTACATAGAATTTAAAATTTATCGAACTGTACCGAAAATTGAACCGAAAAAGAATCACTGACTTTTGACTTACTCCTAATCAAACTGTATAGAAAAAATTATGATATGGTTCTGGATATTTAGTAAAATCCGTACCGAGAACATAACCAAACTGTACCGAACTAACTTGAACTGTTTCATACCGACAACCGAGATTATAGAAATATATAAATATATTAATTATTTCAGACATAGAGTAGTTTACAAATTTTGTGCATAATTTTCATATATTACTACTTTTGGACGACCTTGCTTGAAAGGTTTACCTATAACTTGATGTTTATGTCATCATAAATTTTAATTTTAGTTACAACTCTGAACAGAGCATCTTGATTTTTATTTTTCATCTTTCACTTTGATATTAAAATCTTGAAGAATATCTATATAACCGAGTATGTTGTTTTGGAACAACCCATATAACTAGATCCGTTAGATCAGAAATACTATATCGAATTGTACCGAATTTTGGGACGGTTCCATGCGGATCTTTATAAAGTTTGGATCGATTCCGGTACTTAGATTTTTGGAGCACCGAACTTTACAATGGTACTGATTTTTCAAATCTCGAACCGTATTGTCCCGTGCACACTCCTAATTTCGATCTTTCGGTTTACATAATTTTCGATACGGTAAAAATATGAAAATTCGAAAGTGAAGATATTTCGGTATATGCCGAAATACCAAAAGAAGTTTGATATCTCAGTATGTATGGTATACCTAATTCTTTCATTACATTTTGATAATTCGATATTTCATTATTGTATTGATATACCGAAATCTTTTCGATATTTTGGTAATTCATTACCGCATATCGAGAAGTTCCTTATATATCGAAATTTCGGTTTATCAAAATAGAGTAATTGTATATACTGATACCGACACAAATTCGGTATACTGAAATTTTCAATATGATAACAGTATGAACTTTCTATATACCAAAAATTTTGTTATGATAACGATAGGCTGGTTCGAAACGGTATACCGACTTTTATCTCATTTGACCATTTAACCACAGTAGAATTTACGTAATTACCCTTGTGCAGTGTCAGAAATTCCAGTTGCTTCAGTTAAGAGAAAACCCCCTTTGGTTGCTCTCTGAGAGTAGTACAATATTGCATGTGGCTGAGGAATGTTGCCAAAAGATCGTTGCCTAGTCATGGGCGCCAACACAACTCTGGAAAAAATATCGAGACGTAAACGAATCGAATCAAGTTAAATAGTACGTAACTCAAGTTTGACTTGAGCTTTAATAGTTATGTTTGAGTTTGATTCGTCTTACAAATTCTGAGCTCGTGAACAGTTCGAACTCGACAATAAATTAAACGAGTGTAGTTCGAGCTCGAGATAGGAAGCTCGTTAAGATCATTGTATGGCAACATTAATATGGCTAACAAAATTACATGAACATAATATTTAGTTATTTAAAATAAAAACATTACATGCTAACTAGAAAATATAAAGTATCTTATATTAACATCGAAACGAGCGGAACAACTTATTTCAAAAGTTCAAAATTATATATAATTCCAGCTGGCTCGCGAATCGGACTTCGCTTGCATGATAACAAATCATCAAATATTGATCATTTCAATTTCTACTCGAAAATATTTTTTAGTTCAAAATTAGGCTTCAGCTCAACTCATTTAAATTAATAAAAAGGTCGAAATTAACTTGAGACAAGTGACTCGGGCACGAGTTCAAGTTCTTGCTTATTAATACTCGATACGTTCACGAGTTTAATCGAACTTGCGATAAATAACTAATTTACCCTTTACAATCGATATAATTATAAATATATCATAACCCTAAGACCCCATTTCATTTGCAGCCACCTATTGTAGTATAATTAATATTTTCGTTTTAGTGATTTTTAAATCTTTTTTCTAATTTTTTTACGTGAACCGACTTAATCCCAAACTCAACGAGTCTATATCAAAACAATCTTGAATCTAAAGTAAATGAACTCGATGGATCTCGAACCTCAAGCATTTTGGTCGAGTTCGAACTGAACTTCTCAGTATTCAACTTAACTCGACTCATTTACACCCGTAACTACTACCAAGAGAGAGAGAGGGGTACCTATGAGAGAGAAAGTAGTTCCCCATTTGGTAAGGAGTGAGAAGTGGGAGTTGCTTCTTCTCATGCTCTTTTTCAACTTTGCTTCCCATATTTTCTTAAAATTGCACTTGTATATTATACACTCAACCTTCCTATATATATAGAGTTAAAATATATATTTTTAAAATTTTGCATTTTAGTCCCATAAGTTATGGTTATTTACAATTTCAGTCCCATATGAATAACATTTTGCAATTTCGACCCCATAAGTTAAAAAAGTGCACAATTACGACCTTTTTCCAACTAGAAATCGTAAATCCATCGGAATACACCATGTGACCCTCGTATGAATTCACAAGATGGGGAGCTTCGTTCGTTGTTGATGATGTGTCACTCTACAAAAAAGAGGTCTTTTATATGATATTTTTTTAAACAATAATTATGGTCATTAATAATAAGTTATTTGTGGCAGTCTGTTGTTATAAATTTCTCTACGAAGTATTTGAGACTATTTTAAGATTACTTTTAGAAATAATTAGTTGCTGACAAAAATATTTGAGTTGCATTTGAGACCATTTTGGTCCTCACAAATATATTATTTACGTACGAGTTATTGAGACGACTAATTAGTGATAATATTTGGTTTATAATAATAAAATTGTGAAAATTACTCACTCTTCGAGACTTTTTTTTTTTTTTAGGTCTTAAAAGATCTTTTTTTTATGGACGCATATTTATTACATTAAAAATTGTATGATGTATAATTTTTCAAACCCAATAAGCACGAGAATAATTCAAATTACGACATATCACCACCAAAAAACGGAGACTCCATTTTATGAGTTCACGTGAGAGTTACGTGGTGTTTTCCACTAACTGGACTACTTTCTAGCAGAAAAAAATACTAAAATTGGGCATATATGTTACTTATCAAATTGAAATTGTAAATGACTATGCAAACAAGACTAAAAAATATAATTTTCCAATATATAATCATAATACTCTATATGTCCCGTTCAATTTTGCACATTTTTCGCTTCGTTCTGTCCCATTTAGTTTTATACACCCTTAAAAATGATTTTTTTCTTATAATCTTTACTCTTAAAATTTTCACCTTTAAAAAAGGTCAACCAAAAAATAAAAAACAGTTTTCTCTTAATATACGTGCCCGTTTCTACATGTAAAATTGTGCGGGACGGAGGAGTATTTTTTAAATTAATTTAAACAAATTTCTCGCCGCCAGAAAATAGCATCAACTCAGCAGGCTGCTTAATTGTCGGTTTATGACGGCTACTTTTAACTGCCACGCATTGTTTTAGAATATCAAAATAAATTTTTTTATTTTACTTTTAGGTTTGTGCTAATTACGGGTGTAAATAAGTGGAGTCGAATCAGTATTGATATGGTTCGAGCTTGAGTTCGACTAAAAGACTTTAGATCGAGCTCGATCAAGTTCATTTTTTCCAAACTCGAGCTTGACTCAATAAAAATTCGTTGAGCTCGGGATCGACTCGACTCGATTCATACAAAAGCAAAATATAAAATTATATTTAAATTGAAAACATTAATTATATTACAAAGTGTTGCTAACGGGAACTTCATAGAATTAGGATATATCTATAATTATGTTAACCCTAAAGGGTAAACTAGTAATGTAACACAAGTTCGATTAAATTCGCGACCCTGCCGAATCGAGTATCAATGAACTCGAACTCGACACGTACTCGAGTAGCTCGAGCTTCGTTTTTCAAGTTGATTTCATCTTTTCATGAGTTGATCCCGAGTGACCCGCGACCAAATTTTAACACGGCCCGAAATATGGCGTTGGCTCAACGAACCCGACCTAATTGGATCGGGCTGCCCGAATGACCACCCCTAGTGATACTAATGCATTAATATCAATAATTATGTGTCATGCATAGCGGTAAACGTAGAACATATGGTATGGTAGGTGAAGTTTACTTTTTTATAAGAGATTTTGACACATTAGTCAGGGGCCGATCCATATATGGCCTGTACGAGTGCAAAATTTGTAACACTTTAATTTTAGATATATAATCCTTATTATATTTATTATCTAGTACTCTAAATTTTAATTAAGCTCACCTCATTTAATTATATTGTTTACACTATAGTGTCTTACAAGGATATAAATAAATAATTCAAAATTTATCTATTAATTATTTTAGTAAAATTTATACTAAAAATAGATAACTTCTAGGTAGACTTTATTACTAATTTTTCATTTTTTATTTATCTTATGAAGTTTGTTGTAAATCGCAATTTTACTGAACTCTAACGTATTTTAAATATCTCAGTCAACTCTATTAATAAGCTCTAAATTAACCCCTAACATCAGTTAATTGTCACATTAATATATGGTCACGGTGAATAAAAAAGTGGTAATAAATTTCTTATTGTGCTAATACATTTATGAAAATATTATATTATTTTCTATATAATAATCCTACTAAAATTCTTCCCCATTTATTAATTAGAGCCGGCCCAGTGGACTGATTTGACACACAATGATGTGATTAACCCTTTTAGTGACGTCACACTTGATCAATAATTTTATACTATTTTTTAATCTTCCATATTTCATACTACCTCTGTCCCGATTTAATTTGTCTACTCTAATCGAACACAAAAATTAAGGAAAAATAAATTTTGTGAAAATTTTAACTTTTTCAAAAGTGGAGATCGAGAGTAGAAATTTTGAGGATAAAGATTGTGAGAGATATTTTCACCCTTAAAATCTTCATCCTCAATATTCACTTTTAAAAAAGTCAAAAATTTCACAAAATTTATTTTTTCTTAACCTTCGTGTTCGATCAAAATAGATAAATTATGTTGGGACCGAGGGAGTACTCCCTCCGTCCCACCTTATCTTGCATACTTTCCTTAAATGGTCGTCCCACCTTATCTTGCACAACCTAAAAAAAGAAAGTTATAACATAATCTCCACCCTCAAAATCTTCACCCTCAATCTCCACCCTCAATTTATCTTTGAAAAGTCAACAAACAACCAAAAAGCAACTTTTCTTAATACTCGTGCCGATCCCCTCTGTGCAAGATAAGCCAGGACGGAGGGAGTATTAATTAGAACTGTCAGCTGATTTGACACACAAATATTTGCTTTTCCCTTTTACTTACGTCACATGAGACAAATTTTATAGTTTTTTTAATCTTCCCTATCTCATAGGAGTAGTATACAAATTTTGTTTTACCTTCTCTTTGTGTTGTTTAATTTATCTTGTTAATTACCCGGATTCAAGATTTAATAATGAGGTGGTGGAATAATCTTTTTAAAATATTTATCAAAATTTTTAAAATTTAAAAGGAGCAAAATCTATTATTTAATTACATTTACGCTTTATATGTATATAAACAATAATTTCATCGAAAAATTTAAGGAGACGACCGCCACCACCAACTCCTGCTGGGTCTGTCTCTGATGCTATAAACGGACAGCTTAGACATCAACGAAATTTCAAGTATTGTGAAAATTGGAGCCCCAAAAACTCGAAGCACGGCATGTTGAAGCCGAAGCTTAAAAAAAGTAATTTCAGATTAAAAAAATAGATGTAAGTTTTCTTAATAATTGGTTTTACTTTAACATCGACATAAAATAATTTATTTTAAGTAGAAGTTAGAAGCATTTTATCACATGTTTTTTTACGCTTCTTAGATTCTTATCAATATAACTCTTATGTAAAATAAAAGTTAAATACAACTTCTATTTTTTATATAAATCATTTATTTATTATTGCAAGCACTGCCTATCTTTATTTAAAAACAATTATTTTATAATCTCTAGATTTGATTAGTTAATTAAAAGTATAAGCGATCACAAACATTTCCTTAGACATCAACAAAATTTCAAGTCTTGTGTAGTAACTTATTCTATAAGTGTTTATTTATCACACGCTACAGTTTTAAAATCTTGGTCGAAACCATGTAATTCTTAAACAGAAATTTATTTTAATTATAAATGATATTTTTCAAAATTCTAATTTAAATAACTTATTTAAAAGTAAAAGCAAAGGAAACACTCCCGTAGAATACCTATACCAAAATGAAATCAAGTTAAGTTAAATAAATTAAACAAAAAACCAGAAAGGGTAGGGTTCGATCGTTGCCTATGAACAGGTCTACATAGCAGCTGGTAACCAAGTATACGAAATTTATTTGTACGTCTTCATTACATTTACAAATCGTGCATTGCATGAGAATACTATTAATATTAATTAACATCATAAACGTTAAACAATTACATATTGAGTAGAGTTGTCAGAACAGGCTGACGGAACAAGGCAGGCCAAAACCCACCACAGCATGCCATTTGTTGTGGCAAGCCGGGCCACGAAAATAGCAGGCTACTAAAATCTTGACCCAGCCCATAAACCGAAGCCCGTTTTGACAGTTCTAATATACGAGTGTGCTAAGAAAGAGCATTTTTTCCCTTTTTTAAAGTAAAACTCCATATCTTGATTTGTATATCTCTAATTCAACCCACATTATAGTTTCCAGAAATCAAGCAATTTCTTCAAGAAATGGATAGTCAGTATACCCCAAAACTGGATCAGGTGTATAAAAAGTCTCCCTGTTATACTTGTTGAGAGGCGCATTCAGCTCGAATCTCTTAGGCAAGTCGGGATTCGCCAAGAAATGGCGCCCAAATGCGACCAGATCAGCCCGATTCTCAGCAATCGCCTTGTTACCATCCTCCCTATCGTAACCACCCGCAGCAATAAACGTACCTTTAAACGCCTTTCGCATGGGGACGAGGCTCTGTGGACACTCCTTTTTCTCCCCTACAGTTTTCATCCTTGGTTCAACCATGTGGCAGTAAAGAAGCCTGAGTTTGTTCAGAGCCTCCACCATGTAAAGCCCGAGGGCTTCTGGGTTTGAGTCGGCGCATTCCATGTAGTTTGCAAAGGGAGACAGCCTGATTCCAAGTCTGTCTGGTCCTATCTCGGTAGTCACGGCTTCGAGTATTTCGAGAGCAAATCTGCAGCGGTTTTCTAAAGAGCCGCCGTATTCATCCGTTCTGTTATTGCATTGATCTTTGAGGAACTGTTCTATCAGATAACCGTGTGCTCCATGGATTTCGACTCCATCAAAACCTGATAATGTACAACTGAATGTTAGCGGATTAAGGCTGCAAACTTGAAAAACTTGTTAACGAGTTTGTTGATTTGAATAAACAAACAAAACTTCGATCCCGTTTTATAAATGAACAGAGCTTGAACATGGTTGGCTCGTTCAATAAAAGCTCACGAACAAGTTTGTTCGAATTACCATTAATAATAACTGTAATAATAATATAACAACAAAAACTACATAGGTTATCTTATATTATCTCTTATTATAATGAACATTTGGTTAAATTCCTGTGTTTTTATGGAGATTTAGGAAAATGTGCGTTTATTTGGTGTTCGTGAACAAAAACGTTACGAACATGGTCAAACACACTCGTGAACATAATCAAACACTCTCAAATACGGCTTGGTTTGGCTCGAGTTCGATTAAAAATAAATGAAACACACACAAACACCTACAAGCTCGACTCAGCCCTATCTCGTGTAGTTCTACTAGTTTACCCCCTATACTTCCATTTTTTTTCACTTTTTTGCCCTCAGTACTCAGAAGGGAAAACATGTAGCAAACAAAATCATCATTTTGTCAATAAAATATCGTACCAGCTTCCATAGCATTTCTCGCAGCAAGTCTGAAATGATTGACAATTTCTGGAATTTCTTGTGCGCTAAGTCTTCGTGGAGTAGAAAATCGAGCAACATCCACGCCATTAGCTCGTATTTGTGGAGTTAAGCTTGTATCTGTACTCGATATTGGGGCCTGTCCATTCGGCTGGAAACCTGAAAAACGCAATTCTAATCAGAAATATAATAGCACGGGAACAATCCTTGTACCAATGCGAATGGTGATTCATGATAAAGCATGGCTGTATACGAGCTGTGATGTGTTGACACATCCAGGCTCTAGTGCGAGCTTGACAAACTCGAACAAGTTTATTCATTTAAGCTTGATTCTGCTCAACTCGAATATTGTAATAAAGGGCTCGATAAGACTTTGATGTGTTACATACATGTGTGTGCAGGTAAGTAGATATAATAAAGGTCGAATAGCAAAATATACTACGCTCATCAGCGCTCATGAGCCTGTCGAGTCTGGCCTTATTGAGCTCAAGCTCGAACTGAAAGAGAAACTCAATTAGCTAGCTCGACTCAGTTTAACTTCAAGTCAGGTCTGGCACCATTGAGCTCAAGCTCGAGCTGGAAAGCACTCAATCAGCTAGCTCGAACTCGATTAACTTCAAGTTAAGTCGAGTCTGGAAATATTGAGCTCAAGCTAGGAAAGCTACTCAATTAGCTAGCTAGCTGCAGTTCCTTCATATCAAGTCGAGTCTGGCATTATTGAGCTAAAGCTTGAGCTGGAAAGCACTCAATTAGCTAGCTCGACTCGGTTAACTTCAAGTTGAGTCGAGTCTTGAAATATTGAGCTCAAGCTCAAGCTGAAAACCTATCAATTAGCTAGTTCGACTCAGCTAACTTCAAGTCAAGTCGAGTCTGGCATCATTGAGCTCAAGCTAGAGCTGGAAAGCAGTCAATTAGCTAGCTTGACTCGGTAAACTTCAAGTCAAGTCAAATCTGGCATTATTGAGCTGAAGCTCGAGCTGGAAAACTACTCAGTTAGCTAGCTCAACTCGGTTAACGTCAAGTCAAGTCTGGCATTATTGAGCTCAAGCTTGACCTGGAAACACTCAATTAGCTCGCTCGACTCAGTTAACTTCAAGTCAAATAGTCTGGCATTGTTCTCAAGCTGGAAAGCACCTCAATCAGCTAGCTCGACTCAGTTTTTTTATAAGAAAGCTAGCTCGACTCAGTTAACTTCAAGTCGAGTCAATTCTGGAAATATTGAGCTCAAGGTTGAGCTGGAAAGCTACTCAATTAGCTAGTTCGACTCGGTTCAAGTCAAGTCTGGCATTATTGAGCTCAAGCTCGAGCAGGAAAGCACTCAATTAGCTAGCTCAACTCAGTTAACTTCAAGTCTACTCGACTTTCTTTTCCCGATTAGCTCCAATTGAGCCCAGGCAAGGACAAGCACTTCCTAAAAGTAACAAAAATATGGAAACACTACCTGTGTTTGAAACCCGGCCAACATGCCAAATCTGGCAGAAGAAGGTCGCGCCTTTGGCATGAACTGCGTTTACAATGGGTTTCCATGCGTCGACTTGCTCCTTGCTCCATATTCCAGGAGTATATGGATACCTTCAATACAATACGAATTTGTTGTGTTAGTGATTATGTACTACCTTTTGACATTATATCACAATGCTCGGAACATGAAGCTCGATCGATGTAATTACCCTTGTGCAGTGTCAGAAACTCCAGTTGCTTCAGACAAGAGAAAACCCCCTTTGGTTGCTCTCTGAGAGTAGTACAATATAGCATGAGGCTGTGGAACGTTGCCAAAAGATCGCTGCCTAGTCAGGGGCGCCAACACAATTCTGTCGAAAAATATAAGTGAATAATTTAACGGATATAGTCATCATTTTATTAAGATCTTATAAGCCAAACTCAACTAAAGCACACTACACAAACTTCACACGCAACACACACAATATACATACTTCCTCCACACACACAAACTAGAAGCTACACGAACACCTCACTCACTACACATACACTAGGCCCTACAAAAAACCTCACGCACTACACATACTTCCAATCAAAATTTGTATTTGATGATGAATTTCAAATTCATTCTCCAAATCCATAGCTAAATCTCTTCATTCAATTGCAAACTTATAGCTCCATTATCAAAAACTTTAAGTTCTTGAGAAAATTATATCTTATAAGCTCTTTAAACTACTTATAATATATAGGAGCTTTATAAAATATTTGAAATAATCTTATACAAGATGATACTCCAAGCACAGATAGATTCAGAATGCAGCAGAAGATTCTAGAAAATTCCAAAGCAACTTTGAGCATTATCAATTTATCATATTCCACACTCCATCATCAATAACAACAAATGATTTAGCAAAGCATTTCAGATCAATTTCTTCCCCCCAATCAAGGGGCATTTCAATCCATATAAAACGACGAACACAACGATCAATTTTCATACAGACACTACCCCCTTCCTCAAAATTAAGTAGATCATCATGCTGAAACGTGAATGCAAATGTAAATTGGGGGAAATGCAGACTTATCACGATGATCTTCACACAACACCTCATACTACACAACGGTAGCAGGAATTCATCAAAAACTGCAATGAATTTTTAAAATACCAATCACAAATCGACCTATGATTCCGATAGAAAACATAATCTCAGCTGAATGCAATCGTAAAATAGGGAATAATGCAGATGATCTTCGAACAACATCTCATACTACACAACTGGAAGGTAACAGTACTGTTAATCTAACACTACAACAAATTGGAATCAACAATCACAAAACCGACCTATAATTCCGATAGAAAACACAATCTCAGCAGAATTGAAACGTAAACTACTTCCGTAATTGTAGAGAGAGAGAGGTACCGATGAGAGAGGTGAAACATTCCCATTTGATAAGGAGTGAGAAGTGGAATCTGCTGCTTCTGTTGCTCGTCTTCACCGTTGCTCCCCATGTTTACGCAAATTGACTTCAATGTTGGAAGGAAGAGAAATTCGTTATGTAGATGATATGCGTATTGCCTACAAACTTGGAGACCTCCATTATTTATAGGCGAAATTTTGCAGAAGGTTCTCAGTGGGAGTGGGAGAGTCAAGTGAGTTGACATCCTTGACGAACTTGGTGACGTATTTACTACACCAGATTCTCCATTCCATGTTACTTCGTCCGTCCTAATTCAATTTGCCTACTTTAATCGAACACGAAGATCATGAAAAAATAGATTTTGTGAAATTTACAGTTAATAAGAAATAAATTTTGCTGAAATTTTTTACTTTTTCAAATGTGAAGATTGAAGGTGGAGATTGTGAGAAAAAATTGTCATTTATGAATTGACAAATTAGATTGGGACAAACTGAATAGGAAGTAAGCAAATTAGAGCGGGATGGAGGGAGTATATTTTACTCCCTCTGTTTCAAAATAAATGTCGTTTAAGAGAAGTTAAAAAATTTCAAAATAAGTATCGTTTTAACATAAAAATTACAATTCTTCCAATTTTACCATAAACAACATACTTAATTTAGTTGATTATTTTCTTATTCCACAAAACATACCAAATTAAACAAATCTTGTATGAAAATATTTGCCAGTTTTATAAATCCTTAGTTTTATAAAAAAAAGTTAAAACGACACTTACTTTGAAACGCAGGGAGTATATTTTTTCCGATTCCTCTTGCGTTTAGACTGATTAATCTAGTGTAGGTCTTAATTAGACGTTAAACCTAAGTCTGTCGTTCCATTAACATCTAACATCTTTTATAATATTATTGAAAAGTGAACATTAGTTATTACCATAAATTACTTTGACGTTCTTATAATTTTTTGTTAATATTTTGATGTTATTAGGATATTAACGAGCACAATCATCCACATCATCCACTTATAAAGGATTATACCTTAACTAAGTTGATTAAAAATAAAAAATTGTACATCCACTAAACATGACTATTTTTATTAAACAAAGAGAATATATTTCATTTAATGTTCTAAAATAAATAAGCTAGCAATTCCTAATCAGATTTGAGAAATTCGATGGACTAGATCTAAATCGAATTTCTAGTATTATGTTTGAATTTATTTGGTCATTAATTGGATCAAACATTAACAATTTTTAAGAACTCAAAATCGAGCTGATTAATTTTATATTTTCTCCTTTTAATAAATTTCACATGCTGAGCTTAAATCGAACTTTAAATTGTATCAAATATAAAATTATACTCTATTCGTCCCGAATGAACTTGCACTGGTCCCCCGACACACATATGAAGAAAAGTTTTTTTTTATAAAAGTTGACTTGATCAAATCTATTTTTACCTATTTTTATTTCCTAAAATGAAAAGTGTGTAAAAAATGTGGAACACCCTAATTAAAAAGTATAGAAGTTTATTCGGGACGGAGGAAGTAGTTAATTTTTTAGTCAAACAAAGTTGAAATGACGTAAAGTATGCGAACAATTTCAATTGAATATCAATTAGGGGAATTTGGTTGTCAATCATAATATAATATTATATACACGGTACGGAATAGAGTATTTCATCATCTACTACTGTGCACATAAACAACTTTTTTATGTCGGATATACGAGAAATTCTACGCTATTTAGTCGGGGTGGTACCTAATTGAATAATTTGATCATCTATTTAAAAAGTGTATAAAAATTAAAAGAAAATTACTCCTTCCGTTCCACTCTAATTTGCCTACTTTCCTTTTTGGTTTGTCCCAATCTAATTTGCCAACCCATAAATGGCAAATTTCTCTCACATTCTCCACCGTCAAAATCTCCACATTCAATCTCCACCTTTGAAAAAATCAAAGATTCCACAAAATCGATTTTTTCTTAACCGCTGTGCCCGCCAAGGTAGACAAATTGGGCCGGGACGAAAGGAGTAATCATTAATGTCAATTCACTAAAAGTTTAAGTAAATAATAGTTGAATTACTCAGTCGAACACTATTCGACTAGGTAGCATAAACTTAGCCCGGATGAACGTTGATATAAAAATGTCAGATGATTTGCACTATAAAATTCAATCCAATTATTAACCAAAGCAGTGCACTGATTTGATAGTCAAAGAACTGTTTTCCATTTTGCTAACGTCATTAGTGACATAAGTCTCGATATTGCTTTTGATGTAAGTTTTGTAATGATTAATGGTGACGGATTTGCGACGTGGCCATAAATGAACAGAGTTTTCTTTGAACGATTCGTGAACAAATTCGTTCGATTTAGTAAACAAATAAATTTTTAAGCTCGTTTTATAAATGAACAGAGTTTAAACACAGATTGGGGCGTTAACTAATAGCTCGTGAACAAGTTCATTAGAAACCAACTTAATAAAATAATAATAATAATAATAATAATAATAATAACAAAAACAACAATATTAATACTGTGTATAATATATTTTTTTATATTACTTGCTATGCTAGTAAGTATTTGGTTAAATTTGTTTATTTGTATGAAAATTTAGGGAAATGTGTGTTTATTTTATATTCGTGAGTAGGTAATTAGTTATTTATAAGCACATGTAATTCACGAACATGGTCAAATACGTTTTACAAATACGTTTTACGAATACGTTCTCGGAACGTGTTCGATTTAAAATAAATGAACGAACATGAACACCTGCAAACTCGGCTCGTTTACAGCCCTAGACCCACTGGCTAAGCCCCCTTAAAATTCACTATTATATATGTGTATTATAATTTATTTTAATTTAATTAAATAGATAAATTATTCTATTGGTTAATTTGAGCAATTATATAATGTTAAATAATAAATGCATTTTTATGTATAAATAATAGAAATAAACATCTTTACAAAGTAGAATGAAATGAATGAACACTATATTTTGATTATTCAGCTTCTTTAAATCAAAATCATAATATATAAGAATTTCATTTCTACTTATTTGGTATTAAATTCATAACCATTCAAACATTATAACACATTGATCTATAATATAAAATACAAACATCCACATCTCATTTCTCAACACTTATGTGAAACATTACTAACACATCAATCTATAATTACTACAGAAAAATCAACATTTTTTAGTATGTATCTTGTAAAATCCGAAACAAACATAAAACTTTACTATTCATAAAAAAGAAAGAGCAATTCCACAACATGGTACTCCTAAATGTATTTCCACAAATTATTGCTTTCGGAGACCAGTAAAGAAGGCTTCTTCAATATTCTCGACAACTTTCTCGACAACTTTCGACTAGTCTCTATCTCTAGACACTATCTACATTTTTCTTTTTCCAGTTTCTTCCACTTAATCACACCTATACCCTACTCACCTTCCCCTAAACCTCTACTAAATGCAACCTTAGTCAGCCATCCTACTAGGCTTAATATTATGCTTAACATTGGATATTCTATATCATTATTATTATGCTTAGGGGCGAGCTCAAGTCGTATTTTTCGGATTTCAAGTTTTTCCGATCAGGTATTTGTGATTCTATGATATCATTGTAAGATAAAAATAAAATTATATAATTTATTGGGTCCCTCATATTTAAATATATATATATATATTCTTCTTTCACTGTGGTGTGGTAATGCCGAAATTGGACTCCACAATAAATATCCCAATTTGCAAATTGCAAATATCCAATCCATGGAGGTTTGGGTTCCTGTCAGGTCGGGTAGGAGTTTTCTTAATCTAATTTTCTAAAATTGTACTCTCTCCGTCCCGGCTTAACTTGCCTAGGTTGACCAGGCACAGAGATTAAAAAAAAAAAAAAATTGTGGAATCTTTGACTTTTTTAAAGGTGAAGATTGAGAATTGAAATTTTGATGGTGAAGATTGTGAGACAAATTTGCCATTTATGGGACTAGCAGGTTAAAATGGGACAAACCAAAATAACAATTAGACAGGTTAAACTCGGAGATAGTATCTATTTTCTTTTAAATATGAAGTTAAAAATATGCAGAATTATAGTTGATTTTATTAAAACGGAACATTCAAAAAATCCATCACAGTAAACCCAACCAAACCTTAACACCTCACGACCTAAACCCAATACCCGATGAACTAAAACAAACCCAACCCAATCGGGTAAAACCTGGACGTTTAAGGTCACGTACCCGAACCCACATGTAGTAAGCCCACCCCTATTATACTAGAGAGTGATGGGGAGATGGATGAAGAAACAAAAAATCTATCAAACCTAAACTGAATCCAAAATAAATTATAATTCAGATATACCACACCACTTTCAAGAAACAAGCTACAAAACTAATAAGCAGTCAAAAAAACATAAAAATGTGTCCATAATCAGAGGATAAACGTTCTAAAATTCAGCAAAGACAAAATTATAAGACTAAAATCACAAAACCACAGGTAACGGAAGCAAAACCGAGCCCCGAGCTTCTCACTTGAAGCACTTTGCGTCCAACAAAGCCTCGCCCTCAAAAGGCTCGGCATCTTCAATCATCTGGTTAACGCGCTCCTTCTGGGCTTCGTCGTTAATGTCCACCTTAGTCCACTCATACAGCTCCATGTCATAGCATTCTTCCATCACAAACTTGGGGATCTCTGTCCCTCTGAATAGCCACAGTCCCTTGACCTTGAAGGGAGGCGTTGAACCAATGATCAACATTTTCCCGAATGCATACTTACGTGCTAAATCCATTCTCTGAAGGAAGCCACCCACTTTGTTCATTGTGACGAAGGAAACTTGGTTTTCATCGTTGTATTTGTAGTCACAGAACCACAGAGAGTAGCCCTCGGGGTCGTACATATCCCAGAATCCTACAAATTGTTGAAAAGATTACGCAAAAGAAAAACCTAAGTACAAAAGATACAGCAAATCGACAGCATGTCCCTTTGTCAAAGCTAACAAAAACCAGTTTCTGCAAATTGGAGAGTGTATGATTATGCGTGCGCACAGATTTTCAGACTTCATGTGGAAAAACAGACATTTCACTGTTTATTGCAACCGTACCCCAGAATCACACAAGTCGGTAAAAAATTTGCTAATAGCCAACTTTCCAATGATTAATCCTAACAAAGGCCAAGGTCAAATTACTGATTCATCCTAAGGAGGGGGTGTTTGTGCGAGTGTGAGTGCATTTTTTCAACTGTACACAGAAAATAGACATTTCATCAAAATCTTGATCGTAAAAAGAATTTGCTAATAGCCAACTTTCCAATGATTAAACCTAACAAAGGGCAAGGTCAAATAACCGATTCGAGCTAAGGAGGGATGTTTGTGTGCATTTTTCCTACTGTATGCAAAAAAATAGGCATTTCATCAAAATCATGAGATTCAAGGCCAATTAATCAATGACAGGAAGTTCATACCTTTGATAGCGACCTCACGGAAGTTGGTCTTCGTGTTGGAGTACAGCCTCTTCCAATCATCAAGAATCATCTTGCTTGGAGGCAAAAGATCCAAAGGATTCTTCGGCTTAGGCTTGGGAGCTTCCTCCTCCGCCTCTGCCGGCTTAGGCTCCTCTTTCTTGGCCACCTTCTTTGGCTCCTCCTTTGGCTTCGGTTTTGCAGCTTCCTTTGTTGGTGCAGGTTTCTTCGACGCAACAGGTGGAACAGATTCTGCTTGTTTAACATCACCCCAAATTTTCTTGAAGTTCGGCTGGTTAATCAAGGTCCAGAAATACCTCTCGACGTGTGGGAATTCCGAAGTGAAACTCTTGGTCAAGATTGCCTGGAATCCATACGCCAGGTTACAGATCATGACAATATCAGCAAGGGTAACACCCTCTCCGACCAAGTAGGTACGGGAGGCGAGGTGGGTGTTCAAAGCACCGAGAGATCTCTTCAGTGAAGCAATTGCAGCCTCCTCAGCCTATAGATGATAGAGATTTAGGTAATAGACATCAAACTTTCGAAGGCCACAGGATTAAAAATGACTAATAAATACCGGAGGAAGATATAGACGATAGCCGAGCCTTGGATACAAATAACTTCCTAAACTCGCATCAATCTCCGTAGCAGAAAAGTCAATCCACTGCTCAATCTGGCCCTGTAAATTTCAATAAACCAAAAAAGAAGGTAGGATTAGAGAAGACTCAATATACAACTAGAGCTTGAGCAGGATACAGATTGTCACTTACATAATCAATCAAGGAAGAGCCGTAAAGAGGGCTATCAGGAGTCAGCTTAGCCACTACACAGAACAAGTAATAATCACGTTAGAGTAAATTATATTTTAAAAAACGATCATCTTGATTAAAAAAAAGACATTATACCATAGCGTGCAATGGCGTTGCTTTCGAATATTGGGCCGTCAGGTGTTTCAAGCACAGGGATCTACAAAGAGATTTCAAAAGTAAGGAAACAAATATTCTTAGTTAGTAAAAAGTATTTTTCGAAAATTACTATTTTGTACCTTCCCAAGAGGATTCATCTTGAGAAATTCTGGGGTCTTATTTGTTACACCCATCTGAAAATCTTTTGTAACTTCCACCTTCACACCATTGTATTCTGCTACAATAAGTGCCTTGAATGCATTTTTGTTTGGAGAAGATGAGTGCAAAACCTGAGTGACATCAAATAACGTCAATAACCCACATCAAAAGAAAACGTAAGCAACCCACATCATAAGAAACGTACGGAGAACAGATTTATATCTGTGCATCATAATGATACTTAATACAAAACGACAAAAGGTAACATAAGAAAATGCCACTATAAATTGCAGCTCCCTACTTTTCGAAAACAGCAATCCCAAATTAAAACAATCGAGGCAGTAGATTGTGCTTTTGAAGAAGCGATTCGAATTAATTTTGCTGAAAAAGCAAAGGCAGACAGTGATTGAAAATAAAGTGCTTTTGGCTAAGAATCAACTTGATGCAGCCTCATACCAGCTTGTCAAGAACAGATCTTAAGTGATTACTAAATTTAGTTTTTAGAGATTCAAAACACCTCAAAATCACTTTTGGGCAGAAAAAAAAAGGTGAATTTAAGTTGTTTTGTGTTGTTTGCAAACACCCCAGGCCCCAAGTTACTTAATGATAAATAAAACTACAAGTATTGTCTTACGGATTTCCAATTCGATATGATTATATTCAAACAAGTAAATCCAAATCATATTATTCGTCGCCTAATACTTTTTATGAACAGAGCACTAGTATACCACCTTATTCAGCAACCAAAGAAACTAGATGACGAGAACCACAGGATACGGAAACATTATTCTAGGGTTTATGGAAATAAATATACAGAACAATTAAAACTCACCGAAAACAATTAAACGAACAAGGAAATGCGATTTCCGATAGAACCCTAACTTAAATGTAAAACTTGACCGATAAACAAATAAAGTTCTAAGCATTACGCAGAACAGATCTGACAAAAACACGACACACACAAGGAAATTAGTCGGAAATTAAAGCAATTCACTTACCAGAGCCATGGGTTCGCAAGATCACTCTCTAAATCCAAAAGAATCTGAGGAAACAGATGAAATCTCAATCAATCATACACAAATAAGCCAGATCAACAGGATTTAGAGAAAAAATGAAAAAATGATATAGAGAGAAGATGATTAGAGAGAATCAAGCAGCAAAATTGAGTTGAGGATAGTTTACCTACAGAGTGAAGAAGCAGCCGTTTGCTCTAGACGCAGCAAATGGTGAGTGATCGATATGAAAGAGGAGGAGGTTTAGGGTTTCTTGAGGGGATATATAGTTTTTTTATTTTCGTTTTTTATTTTTATTTTTATTTTTATTTTTATTTTTATTTTTATTTTTTATTTTTTTCTTTGTGGGCAATAGTATATCGTGTACCAATTTCAAACAGAATATGCCGAGTTTATTAGCTTGTGGAGGGGCATTTCCGACATTTAGGCTTGCTTTGATTTCTATAAAGACTTCTTTTGGAAATTCAATGGCAAATAAGGATGTCGATATTGATTCGAGCCGATGCGATCCCCCGATACATTTGGAGTAGGATAAATCTAGGGCGGATCAGCTCGACCGATAAACAAGGTGGGTCGGGCATGAGTACTATGGTTGATCTGCCAATAATCTGCGAATAATTTGTCCCGGTTTCGATGTAAATTTTATAATAAAAATGTAAAAATACCTATATTACTATATGTCAGATTTTATATATAATACGTATACATATATTATCTCGTCCCGATTAATCTTGAACAAGGGGGAGATTGACACAAGTATTAAGAAAAGTTGATTTTTAAGTGTTTGTTGACTTTTCAAAGGTGAATCGAGGATGAAGATTGAGGGTGAAGATTTTGAGGATGAAAATGATGGTATAACTTTTCTTTTAAGGGGTGTGCAAGATTAGTTGGGTCGTACGAAAATAAAAAAGTGTGCAAGATTAGCTGGAACGGAGGTAGTATATGATATATTTGGAAGAAGCCCCTGCTTTCCTTAAGAATACATATATATTTTTTTTTCTGGAAAGAAAAATTGATCGGGCTACCTCTCCGTACAAAGCAACGCATAGGCAAAGATCCTTGAATCGAGGCGGGGCACGTGGCGGAACGGGACAGTCCAATACCCAACCTGATCCGCACAATTGACATAACTAATCACAAAGTACCAAAAAGGTAAGGTTATAAGTGTGTTGTATTATTTAAATTTATTTAAAATATGATCGAATTTTTAATATTATATTTGAACTTATTAATTGCTAAATTAAAACTAACTTTAAACGGGATGTAGATGAATCGAGTTCGAGTAATTCGATAGTTCTCTATTTATTTTAACATATTTTAGTTATCGATCTCAAGCCGAACTTTAGATTTTGTCAAACTTAAAAATATATTCTAGTTTGTTTAATGTTTCTAATGTAACAAGGTTTCATAAATTTAATCTTAATGAAATAGCTCGATTTATCCTCAACTTTACAAAGGGGTGGGGCAAAGGAATGCAATTAAGGGTCTGATTGGCTGGGGGTTTAGGGGTAAGGAATGAGGATAAATGATGACTCATTCCCATTTATGGTGTTTGATACATAATAAATAAGTTAATCATTAACCCATTTTATTAACAATTTTCCCCCCTTCATTCCGTAGTATGATTAACTCCTCATTTATACCCATTACCATTGCATTGCTGATTTTCAACCAAGCGGGCCCTAAAATTCTAACCAAATTGGAGCAAAGTATAATGAATTAAAGTTTTAATATGATTTATTTTTAGGGTAATATTTTTTAGTCCATTGGGTTTCACCATTTTAACTTAAAGACATTATATTTGGTCACATTGATTTTGATTCTTAACTTAAAAAGTTCGACAAATTAGACATTACCTTCATAGGTAGGACCACTTTGTCAAAATTTAAAAGTAAGAAGTAGTTTATCGTGTCTCTAAAGTTAAAGGACCAAAAATCAAAATGACCAAATCTAATATCCTTAAATAAAAAATAATAAAACTTACTGGACTTAGAAAACTATTTGCCCTAAGGTTACATTTGGACGGAAGGATTTGAGAATGAATTTGAAATTCATAGTGTCAAATCTATTATTGTTGTTTAAATTATCATGCATTTGGAAAGAATTAATTGCAAAGAAATACACAACTTTTATATTTTTGTAATTTAATCATCTCTTTTTTAAATTTGCAATTTAATACATGTCTTTTTTTTATTTTTGGTATTCAATGCACCATAAAACTTTTTAAATGGGATATTCATAAAATGATCATCAAACTTCAACATCCGCTACCACATTATAAGCAATATATATTAAAATATTTTTAAATACTTAAATACACATAATTTATCGCGTATTTTTCAATTGAGTTATCTTGCTTATTGACATGGCATCTTTAAAAGAATTGAGTATCGAGTTTCGGGTGCTAAACCATCAAAATCTCATATATAAAAATCATGATCATGCATCAAATTGTAAGAATTGAAAAGTTTATTTATAAATTTGCAATTTTAGAGTTGTATATAATAATTTGAATCGAAATTTCTTGGCTTATTAATGCGGTATCTTCCAATGAAGCGACTATCAAATTTCGAGTGCAAAAGCATCAACATCTTATAAAAAAAATCATAATTATGCATCAAACTGCAAAAAATTGAAAAAAAAACAAAAAACTATGTATAAAATTGCATTTTTAAACTATGAATGATTAAAGTGCAAATGGGAGGTCTCTTGTGCACCAGTTGCATGGATATTAGATCCGTGTAATCCGGATCATGAGTAAAAAAATATTACTATTTATGGCTAAAGGTATTACATGTGATGAGTAAATGTATCACGGTGAAAATGTATCACTATTTATTCTTAAATGTATTATAATACATTTACCCAGTACATGTAATACATTTTAGCATAAACGGTGATACTCAACTTGGATTGCACCTTGCAATTGGTGCACATGAGACATTGTCAAGTGCAAAATATAGCAAAAGTCAAGTATTTTTATACAATTAACCCATCTGTAAACCAATGACTCTACTTTGAGATATTTTTGGAAGGATTTGAGGTTGCATTTGGATGGATAGATATGCGGGAGAAGTTTTGAAGTCCACACAACTTAATTGGCAAAAAAATCAAATCAAGGGATTTTAAATCTCTCTTAAAATTCTAGCTCATTATGGATGGATTTGAAATTCATCTCGCAACCTAGTCATTTATAACAAATTTATCAAATGCATTTAGCGCATTTCACACACAACACATACCACACGCACACAAACACTCCACACACATACTACACAGACTTCACACGCACGTCATACACTACGCATACAAACACACAAATACATTCCATACTTCACACACACACACACATTCTACACACACTACACACAACACGAATACACGTGCAGACACATACTACATACACACACACTACACACATGCTAGATGCACATACCCAATACACACACTACACACACTTCACACACTACACACATTCATACTTCTCACACACACAACACTACTACAATTCACACACATACTACACACACATACACACTTTTATTATCATCATCCTTTAAAAAGTGTTAAGAAAAAATGAAAAAGAAAAAGTTCAGACAATTTAAATTCACTCCTTTGAATTTAAACATTCAAACAAGGAATTTGACATGAGTGAATTTTCAAATACAAAGAATTGATAAAGTCCTTTAATTTTCAAATCCTTCCACTAAAACACAACGTGAGTAAATTTCAAATCTTTTCTATTTAAAATAAATTTGAAATTCATTAATTCTAAACTCATAGATTTTAAATTTCTCAATTCTGGTATTGAAAATATTATCGGTACCAAGTATATATATTCAACCAATCATATAAGTGATGTGGAGATATACCTATATCGAGCTTGTATTAATGACCATGTGCAAATTAAAATAATAATATTTTTAATTTCTTTAGTAAATACTTCCTACATGCTAGTCTAATTGACCAATCCTGATCGGACACGAAGACTAAAAAAAATAGATTTGTAGAATCTTTGACTTTTTCAAAGATGAAGATTAATAGTGGAAATTTTGAGTATGAAGATTATGAGAGAATTTACCATTTATGGGCTAAAATAATTAGGTTGGGACAAACAAATATGATAAGTTGACCAATTAAACCGTGACAAAGGGAGTATATTTTTTTTTAATTTTTTCCCGAATTTATTAAGTGATTTTTGAATTTTCTAAGCTTTTATATGTTATTTAATTTTTCTTGTAAAAAAAGTTTCATTTGATATTTTTTTACTTTTCTTAAATACTAAGATTATACTTTTTTTTTTTTTGCTTTTAAATAATGAATGCAGGTTCTATCCATGTCATGTCCAATTTGATCATAAATAAACACAAAACTAAAAAATAATCCTATTTTTCCACATTACTAATAGGGTGTTTCACTAAATTTATTTTAAGCATTTTACAAATTTTATTATCTTATAAGCTGTTTTAGAAGCTTCTATAAAAAATTTTAAAAGTTGATAAAGTGTGTGGATACTGAAGTTTATAAATGTTGATATTGAATCGCGATCAGGCTATGGATTTTCGGAGGCAAATTTTAAAATTCACAATCAAGCATATATTTTGATGAGTCTGTGAAGTGCGTCTGGTGTGTGTATAGCGTGTGCATAGTGTATAATACGCGCTTGAATAGTGTGTAGTATGTATAGTGTCACTTATAATTTTTTTAAGAAAATAAGATTGGGAAAAGATACTTATTTTTTTCTTGAGCTTATTAGTCTTAGGATATTTTTTTCATTTACATTTTATAAGTTATTTAACATCTTATTTTACCAAACGCTCTCTAAATTTAGAAGAAAAAATCTAGTTTTAATATGGTTAACTGCGGAGTTTATTTTAGGGTAAATGGTGTTTTTAGTCTATAAGTTTTACCATTTTTATTTAAGATCATTATCTTTGGTCATTTCCACTTAATCCTTAACTTTAAAAATTCGATAATTTAGTCCTTTAACTTTTGAAATTCAATAAATTGGTCATGTCACTACCTCCGAGAGTCATGTTCAATTCGTTTAATTTATCGAATTTCGAAAGTTAAATGACTAATTTATCAAATTTCGAAATTCAAGAACTAAAAACGAAAAGATCAAAGATAATGTTCTTATAAAAAATGGTGAAATTTAACGAGCTAAAACAAACCATATGTCCTTATTTTCTTAGAACTAAAAATGCAATCCGTTTGCTTAAAATTGAGCTCAGTAAATTTAGATGATCGAATCTCAATAAAACACACAATGAACTCCCTCAGTCAGATTTGGCCCAGAACTTCTCAGTCTTAAGCAAACGGACCCTATTTTTTCCAGGACAAATATTATATTCTTTGAGAATAAAAATAATACTAAAAAAATTAGCAAAAATGAATTTAAATTTAATATTTAAATTAAAATAAAGAAAAGGAGAATTTAAGACATGATCTTCTGTTGCTAGTGGGAAAGAGTGCTGGCTTAACAGTTGTTGGCCGGTCTATTCTATTCCCCCAAACTCTTCAAAACCGAGTCAACTCAGAAACAAAATCTGAATAAATCCGCCCAAACAACGAAGAACCTAAACGATGAAGCAAATCACAGCTGATCTTACTTCTCCACGGCTCATTTTATTGTTTCTCTCTTCGTTTTCCGTTCTATTAATCTCAGGTATGTTAATTTTTCTGTTCACGATTTGAATTTCAGTTCGATTATCGTTTATGTGGTAGAAGATGATTGATTCGTGTAATAAATCAGATAAATTTGCAGATTTCGTGATTTTCTGTCTGGTTTTGGTCTGTTGAGAGGATTGATTGATATTGCTTGTGTAGAATGAACATTAGAACAGGAAATTAGGGTTACTGTTGGGACTAATGTCGGATTTTGGTTTTATGAATCGTTGTAGGGTTGAGTAAAGGAATCTGGATTATGATTTAGTTTTTTAGTAGAACAGATGATGAATTGGGGAATTTGGAGGTCGATTTTTACTGTAATTGTTCATCTGATTTTACGGTATTGTAGTGATTCTGTTTTTATGGTTGTTGTTTCTCCGATCCATGTTTTTAGGGCAAAATTCATCCTAAGATTTGTGGTGTTTTGATATAGACTATTAGATTGTTGGAGGTTGAGCAATAGATCATAGCTTTTGAGCTTTTGGTGAGCTTCATGAATTTCGAAGAGAGAAAGAAACATGGTAGGAAGTGCGCAGGCCCACTTTTGCGTATTCTTTTGTGTAAGAGGCTTTTCGTGTTGAGCTTATAAGCTACTCGAAACATTTGGAAGCTTATAAGCTCTTAAAATAAATATGGCAAAATAAGGCTATAAGTTTCCCCCCAAAAAAAAGAGTTGCTCTAGTTCATCTTGATCGTTTTAAGTTACACTCAAATTACACACTCTACACACACTTCCACACAATACACATACTACACACACTTCACACACTATATACTTATTACACAAACACCACTTACACTTCACACTAATCAAAATGTGTATGTGATGGTGGATGTCAAGTTCATCCGCCAAATTTGTAGCTAGATTTATTCATTCAGTTGCAAGCTTATAAGATTTATTATCCAAACACTTTAACTCCTAAATTCTTGAAAAGTCACATCTTATAAGCTGTTGAAACAACGTATAAGATGTTTGAAATTAACTTAGCCATGCACCCTCTAAATCTCACTCGGAATTCACGATGCAAAAAGGTAGAGAATCCAAATCCATTGCATTCCTATTTCCTAAGCCTGTAGCAGCTAGTATTTCCGGATAACTATTTCTATTAGGCATTGTTTGGTTTGATTGAACAATTATCCGATAATCCAATATTTTATATAGTAGATATGACCCGATGAGTAAAAGAAAGCCTGAACCAATATCCAACAAATCAGTGAGAATATATCAACCCATTTTTGGGTTGATGATTTAACCCCTTCAGAGCCCGAATGCTGTATAACTTACAGCGATGCGTCTTTTCAACTTGATCATTTTTTGCGTTATTTCTTTCTGGTTGGCTACACACAATCTTGTTTTCCTGTTTTCATGAGTAAGGATTAAATTTTGATTATCTTGATTGTAAATGACATATATTGCTGCATTATTTTCGTAACCAAGTTAATCGTGATAGGAATCAAGGGGGGAAAAGGACTTTCTAGTGCACAATATCATAGATCAAGATGTGATCCATCTTTTCAGTTTTCTCGTTTGCACACTGTGAAATTAGTACGCCTAGGGATCACTGCTTGATTACTTTGATCTTAGTTAGTCATTTCTAATGTGTATATACTAATACTACGTTACTTTCATAAAGAATTAATGTGCATTTAGAACCTATCGTTGAATGTTATTGTTGTTTGTGTAGGATTAGCTGACAGTTCGTCCGCATCAAATGATTCCACGCATGCTTCAAGTAAGAAGTCTTCTGGAAGTTCGAATGTGCTGAAATTTTTCCTTATATGCCTTGCTCTGGTCGCGGTTGGTGCATTCTCCGTCTTCTTATATAAGCTGTGGCAAAAGAAGAAGAGACAGGAGCAACACGCTCGACTCCTGAAGCTCTTTGAACAAGACGACGAACTTGAAGTTGAACTTGGCATTCGGGATTGAGGTTGGATTTTCGGGCTTGAGGTGATTGTTGAAGAAGTTTTGAATCTTTATTTTATATGCTTGCTGTAATTTGTTAGCCATTCTGCTGTAATTTTTGAAGTTGAATCAGATTATTTGAAATGTTATAAAAATTGATTTCTCTGTATAATTTCTTGGCTTCTGTAACTCTTTTGCCTACAGGTTTGTTCAATCGTATTGTCGATCCTATGATTAATACTTGTGTAAGATCGTATTGTGTAAGACGAGTTATTATCATCGGGAGATAGTGGTACTTTTGAGGTAAAAATATTACTATTACTATAAACAACTTTTGAAACTTGTTGAATTATATGGCCAGCCCGCCTAAAATGTTTGATGGATTGGGCCGACCCATCAGGTTGGGGCAACTTACGAGCTCTAATTCAAATCATGAACTTAAATTAAATATGCTTATTATTCCTTCAATAGTCATACTTGATAATTGACATCACGGATTCGGATCTTCTGTAGTTGAGGAATATTCATTTTGTGTGTATTTATCATATTGTAGAGATAGGATGTGAGTAACTACACTGAAATACACATTCTTCAACTACAGAGAATTTGGATTCGATTGAAAATTAAATTGAAATACTCGATACTAAATTTAGAATTGTTTCTAGAAAATCACAATTGAGATAGGTTTGATAAAAAAATATATAAACCTTTACTTGATAATATTTGAAGTCAAGCTTGAGCTCGAAATAAAATTAAACTACTCGATATCAAGATTCAAGATTGTTTAGAGATAAGTTTAATAATATAGTACACGAGCTTTTTGGCTATAAGATTTTTGAGTATTTATAAACTTTTAAAATGTATTTTGGCAAATTAAAATGTTAAATAATTTATGATGCAAAAATAAGATCTTAAAAGTTTATAACCTCAAAAGAGAATAAGAAAAAAAACATCTAGTTTATCTTATTTTCCGAAAATCTTATACGTCAAACTCAAATTATTACACGCATACATACAATACACAAACACAACGCATACTACACACACTAAACAAATATCTGTATTTGACGGTGGGTTTCAACTTAATTCCTCAAACTTGTTAAATTTAAATTCCTTCATTTAGTTTCAAGCTTATAAATTTTACTATCCAAAAACATTATTAACTTATAGGCTCTCGAGATACTATATTTTATAAACTTTTAAAACAACGAAATAAGTTTAAGATCAATTAAAATTTAAAACTTGTCCAAATTCATTGGAATTGATTTTTATTTTTACCATTTTTTATTGCCAACTGTAATTATTTTATCAAAAAGAGTTTTTGTCAAATATTTGTTTCAGATATCATAGTCACATAAAAATTTAATTTGAAAGTGACACAGTCAATAATGAATTAAAATTGGCCAAATTTACCATCAGGACCACAAACTCACTTTACTCCATTGCTGCCAAACGGAATTAGGTTTCTTTTTTTCTTTTAAATATTACTCCCTTCGTCCCGCTTCGTTTTATTCGTAGGAACGGACAAAAATATTTTTTGCTTTTTTGTTGATATTTTTAAAGGTGGAGATTGTAAGAGAAATTTTCTTTTCAAGGGTATGCAAAACTGAATTGGACGGATCGAAAATGAAAGTGTGCAACACTGAGCGTAATGGGGAAGTAATTTTTTTCCTTTTTATTTTCTTTTCTTTTAAATATTAAGCTCAATTCATCAAAGATATTATTTACTCTGTCCGAATTTCTTGCTTCAAATGATGCAATATCTACCGTTGCAATTGCACCGAGACACCTATATAATATGATATTATTAATTCATCACTAATAAATTCTGACCAAGTGTCACTTCACAATTTGTCCCTGAAAAAACCGTTGATTGTTGACCAGAGGTAAAAAACTGTTACCCAAGATTTGCTAGTTTATAACCTAACCGGAACGTGCTACTAAGGTCGGGTTAAAGGTTATTCATTTTATTGTTTTTTCAATCCTGTCCCATAACTAATTTTTTTTTTTTTTTTTTTTTTTTTTTTTGTATTTGGACCAATTTCCACCGTCGATGAATAAATCGGTCGGAACACCAACTTCCGGCCAGTTATAATTGATGTGGCACTAGTGCTGACATTTTCTTTTGGGACAAAAATTAAATGATCGGAAAGTTGAGATAAAAAAATAATTTTACGTGACAGTCATGTGCCCTTTTGCTCATCGACATTGGAGATTAGCCCAAGTGCAAGCAGTTTATTTAATTATAGGACAAAATTTAAAAAAACGCAGAGTTTAGTAAGAGCTAAATGAGGATTTTTAGAACAAAATTTTTGAGGAAACAAAATGTTATCTCGAATAATAAAAGATTGTGACAAAAATATTATTAGGAACGTTATAGTGTCACTAATTAATCGTTTCAAAAACTCTGTAGTAAAATATTACTTGAGACAACAAATTTGTCCCAATTGGTGTGGACTATTTACTCGGTTATGGACTGGGCTAGAAAGTTGGGCTTTATGTTCCAAATATAAGTCCAAAGGCCCAAACTTTACTGGATTTGGAATGAAACCATTTTATCCTTGTTCTCTGGGCCAGGCCCAAGATTCTTTGGGCCTCAACAGTTTTGTTCATTCTAATCATGGGCTTAAGTAAATATGTTTATTATTACTTCAATAATCATACTTGATAATTAATAGGGAAAATTGCAATTTTCTTTCTATAAGTTAGGACCACTTACAATTTCAATTTTATCCGAATAACCTTTTGCAATTTCAATCTCGTAAGTTAATTTTTTGTGCACAATTTAAGAATTTTCGTGCTGAAAAATTCAAGATCCATTGAAAAATAATATGTGAATGTTATGTAAGTTCGATAATTAAGGATATTCGTCCGTTCGTGGTTGATGTAGCGCAATCTTATTGCCAGCCAGGCCACCAACAAGTCTTTCTCTCTGGCTTCCCAGGTGCTGGTTGTTACACTTGCATCACATCATCAAACACACATTTTAATTAGTGTGTGAAACGTGTGTAGTGTGTGGTGTTTGTGTAGTGTGTCTAGAGTATTCGTGAAGTATGTGAATTGTGTATAGTGCATGTGAAGGAAGTGTCTATAATATGTGCAGTGTGTGTATGTGTAATTTGGGGTTTTAAGAAAACAAAATTAACGAGGTGTATTTTTTTTTTTTTTTTTTTTTTTTTAAGCTTATAAGCTCTAAGAACTAATTTTTACCTATTATAGTTATAGTTATAACCTCCCATACAGATAAGATGTTTGCATGATCTTATAAGCTTAGTCAACCACTCTTACTTTGTATTCAACTCGATTAAAATCTGTCCGAATTAATAAATACAATTGATTTATACTTTTAAAATAAAAATCACTTCCATTTTTACGCTCAACAACAATTTAACAATATTGTAAAAGTTGCTAGGCGTTAGTCAAACGATATACTAGGGACAAGTACCTAGTAGGGGCCTAAACAAAGCTACGCGAGTAATAACTCATACTCCCTCCGTCCCGTCCTAATTTGCACACAATCCTTTTTCGACCGTCCCACCCTATTTTGCACATCCCCAAAATGAAAAGAAATCTTAGAATCTCCACCTTTAAAATCTCCAACCTCAATCTCCACATTTGAAAAAGTCAACTAAAAGTAAAAAGCAGATTTTTCTTAATATACGTGCCAAAGCAAATGTGCAAATTAAAGCCGAGATAAAGGAAGTAATCGTTATTTGGCAGGAAACACGTAAGACCACTAATAAGGATCTATCGCGTAAATAAGAATTAACAGGAGTTAGTCGGAAATTTTTGCATAGCGTAAACCACTAAACTTGGTTGCTCACACACTAATCACAGATGCCAACTGTAATTATGTGATCAAATAAAGGTTCTGTCAAATATTCGTTTCAGATATCAGAGTCACATGAAAAATTGAATTTTGAAAGTGATATTGAAAGTGACATAGTCAATAATGAATTAAATTTGGCCCAATTTTCTATCAGGACCACAAAATCACTATAGCAAAGTTGGAATTAGGGTTTGTTCTTTTTCTTCCAAAATAAATTGTTTATCTTTTTCCATTTTAAGAAAAAAATTAAGTTCAATTCATCGAAGATATTATTCACATCCCTTGAAAAAAAGATATTATTCACACAATACGAATTTTTAACCGGAAGTGATGCAATTGCAAGTGCACCGATACAAGACATGTATATAATATGACCTAAGTATTAGTAATGCATCACTAGTTATTGTATATCGTGCAACGGTCCTCTTGCATCAAGGCATATTGCACCATTTGTGATTAGGCATGTCAAAATTAATTCGCCCCACTCCAATTCGAGACCTTTGAGGCAGGGCAAGTCTCGCCCCGTCCACGGATTGGATTGGGTTGGGTCGTGTCATGTCCCTGCCCCCCGCCCCTATGTGTATATATATATATTTCATTTTTATCATGTATTATTTTATATATATATATATATACACACAGAGAGAAATATAAAATATATATACGTATTTATAATATAAATTTTTATATATAATATGTTATATATATGTCATCCTAATATATTAAATTATGACTAGATCGAGTAAATTTGAATAATTAAATTTCATTTTTTAATAATTAAATTTAAAATCTTAAAGCAAAGCTAATGTAAACCTAAAAATTAAAACCCTCTTGACTTCAACAAAAAAAAATCAAGTTACAATTTTTTTTTTAAAGATAGGGATGCTGCGGGGCAGGGCAAATCACGAGGCGCTCATTTTTGTCCCATGACGGGGCGCGGGATAGATCAGAAAATCCAGAAACCCGACCTGACCCGCCCCATTGACATGCCTATTTGTAGCTAAAGAAAACACCTCGGACCAGCTTGCAGATTTTGACATAAAGTAACTTTTAGTTAAGTAGAAGCTGTAATTTCAAACATTTTAAAACGACTTTTTTAAAATAAAAAGTTGAAAATCACTTATAAAAAACAATGCAAAACACCCTCTAAATCCGGTTAGATTGATTTCATTAGAAATCTAGCAATCTTAATGGGAAATGATAAAACAAAGCATGTTATTCAGAACCCCTATAATGACATCTCTACCCTCCCACATTACACCTTGAGGAACTGGATCGACTTAGTGGATAAATAAAAAATATAAAAGATACTTCCTCTGTCCCGACTTAACTTTCCTGTTTTTACTAGGTACGAAGGGTAAAAAAAAGCAGATTTTGTGAAATCTTTGACTTTTTTAAAGGTGGAGATTGAGGGTGGAGATTTTGACGTGGAGATTGTGAGAAAAAATTGTCATTTATGGGCTGGAAAGTTAAGTTGGGACAAATCGAAAAGGAAAGTAGGAAAGTTAGAGTTGGACGGAGGTAGTATTTTCTCCGTCCCAAATGAACTTGCACCTTTTAAGATGCACACATATTAAAAGAATCCGCCTTTTATTTTTATGTTGACTTTTCAAATGTGGATTGAGGGTAGAGATTGTGTTATAATTTTCCTTTTTAAGCGGTGTACAAATTTAATTGGAACGGATAAAAAAAAAAAAGTATACTAGTTCATTTGGGTCGAAGGGAGTAAGTAAAGTTATTTCGATGGTAAAAAGCAGAATTTTCCCACTTTTAATTCCACAGACAGCTTCATACTAAATCCAAATATCCATAATTATATTTAGGGGTAATTACCAAAAAAATCATGATAGTTAGTTCAATATTCAAATGCAACATGACCTTTAAACTTAGTAATATTAATCACCAACTATAAAATTATTTCAATTACAACATTGGCCGTATTTTTTGACATCTAAATTTCTTAACCACCACTACTATTAAATAAGTTGTGACAAGATTGTCCTACATCTGTAACCTATTTTGTCATTCATTACTATAATTATAATGAATTGGTGATTGAAGTTGTATCACGCCTTCCACTCCCAATTAACGACAGTAGAAGTGACGTATTATAAAATTGATGGAGGTAAATGATGGTCTCGACAAGATGCATCTAAACATAATGGTGACAACACAATCAGATGTCAAAAGATATAGTCGATTTTGTAATTGAAAAAACTTCAAAATTTATGATTAATATTGCTAAGTTTTAAAATCATGTTACAATTAAAATTTAGACCAAAACACGTAATTTGTTTGATAATTAACCCTTGTATTTATGTACGAAATAAGTGTTCATTCTCTCCAAATTATAGAAGTAAGAAAATAATAATTCGATGCATATTTATTATCGAGGGATCGCAACTCAAAATGCACGAAATTCATTTGGAACTAGAGGTCCGACTCGATTGGGTCGGGTTTAACGGGTCAACGTCATATTTTGGATTGAGTTGGATCGGACTAAAATTTAGTCGGGCCTAAAATTAGTTGGTCCGGCTTTGGATATGGGTAATTCTAAACACAACCACTATTTTACTACTCACAGACACTATTTTAAATTAAGTAAAATTAAATCACATATATTTTATATTTTACCCTTTTTCTTTTTACACCCCTTATACCAAATAACCCTCCAATTTTTCTTCTCCAATCTGTAACCACCGCTTTATGATTTTCTAACATTGACCGAACAAATATTAAACTTATTTAGGTTTGCAAATTGTTCAAGTTGTATGAACGAGATGACAAAAGAATTATTATAAAAAATAAAAATCTCTAATATAGGGAATCAGGCTGCAAAAATACTTAGTTTAGCTTTGGCGAAAATAAATTTTGTGAATAAATCTTAAAAATATCTAATGTCTGCAAAACGTTAAATATTATTAGTATTTGCAGACAAAATTTAATCTTTTGATGAATTATGATCAGATTCTTTTGAGGTTTGTATCACAAAATTTATTTGCGTCGCATTTCTAATTTTCTAAATTGGAAATTTTTATTTTCTGTAAGAATTATTTTGTCGTCTCGTTCGTATAACTTGAACAATCTACAAACATGAGAAAGTTTAATATTTGTTCGGTCAAGACTTGAAAATCATAAAGCGGTGGCTACCAAGAGGAGAAAAAAAGTTGGAAGGTTATTTAGAATAAGGGGTTGTAAATAAGAAAATGTAAAATATAAAATTTATATGATTTAAAATTTACTTAATTTAAAATAGTGACCGTGAAGAGTAAAATGATGGTTGTGTTTAGAATTACCCCTTGGATATTCTCCTATAATATACTAAGATTATCGAGTCGGCCCGGAGCCCATCGGACCAAATAGTACTTCGAGCCTACATTTCTATGGCCGATTCATCTAAAATATCGAGCCTATTGAACCGATCCATCGAATCAGACCGATTTTACCACCTCTAGATAGATGTAACCAAATTGGTGCGATCTAGTCTAATCTGTCCGATTTGATGTGCAAGTAATATCTAGTCGACCAGAGCCAACTCAATAGGCTAATGGCCAGAAGGATTGCGGATCTATCCAAAACATTTAGTACATTTTGGGATATTGGGTTCAACGAACTAGACTTGACTCATTAAATTTCGACCTGATGAAATTTTAGTGGATCGGCTCAATTTATAACGTTGACTTGACACGATACACTCAATTTTAGTGGATATCGGGTCGCGCCTTTTTTTATTAAAAATTTTACTGTAAGAACACAATAAGTCTACTGTAAGAACACAGTAAGTCTACTCTAAACACAAAATAATTATACTGCAAGAACACGATAAGTCTACTGAAGAACACAATAAGTCTACTCTAAACAAAATTACTATACTACAAGAACACAGTAAGTCTACTGTAAGAACACAATAAGTCTACTTTGAACAAAAAATAATTATACTACAAGAACATGATAAGTCTACTGAAGAACACAATAAGTCTACTCTAAACACAAAATTATTATACTATAAGAACATAATAAGTCTACTGTAAGAACGCAATAAGTCTACTGTAAGAACACAAAAACACTGAAAATCGCGCGCGCGTCGGGCCAACAGCAACGGGTCGCGCATGGATCTCAATATGGGCTCGTGTACAATAAGTCTATGGTGCATCATATGCACACAAGTTTTTACCATTTATATAAACCAAAATTTTAGACTTATGCTCGACTAACTTCGATCAATCAATCTTAGCTTGAGGTGACAATTCGTACAGTTCGATCAATCAATATACTTTTCAATGTTTTTCACAATAATTAGTTGACTCACAAATAGCAGTAAAAATTGGCTTTCAATAATTTATGAGGCGTCTTATGACGAATTTTCGCTGCACAAATTTATTTTAAGAGACGACAATTATTATCTCAAAAATGCGTGGCCTTAAACATGATACTTTATGAGAGACAATAATACATTTAAACAGAAACATAATACTACCTCCATTCCGTTCTAATTTGCCTATTTTCCTTTTCGATTTGTCACAATCTAATTTGTCAGTCCATAAATAACAAATTTCTCTCACAATCTCCATCTTTGAAAAAGTTAAAGATTCTACAAAATCTGTTTTTCTTAACCTTCGTGTTCGACCAAGGTAGGCAAATTAAGTCGAGACGGAGGTAATACTTCTCTATATTGCTAAAATAGTGTAGTTTCACCAGAATATTTTTTATTTTACCAAAAATACAAATTAAAGGTGACATATTATATTTTTTGGATTTTATATTGAACTTTTATTAGGATGAATCTTTGCTGCATTTTCAGTTTCCTCTTCATACTTAAAATCCAAAATCAGCCCTTTCAATTGACCATTTTTAGATATAATTTAGCTGTATAATGGTCCATCCAAGTCAATTATCAATTGGTGGGGCCACTCTTCATAAACTTGGCTAACCTCCGTCCCATTCAAATTTGCTCGTAATATCGAACATGTATATTACAAACTATTTTTGCTTTTTACTTGACTTTTTCAAATGTGAAGATTGATGATGGAGATTTTGAGGATGGAGATTGTAAGAGAAATTTCCTTTTTAAAGGTGTACAAATTGATGTGGAACATAACGCAAAAAATGTGCAAATTTGAGTGGGATTGAGGGAGTATTTCCCAATTAATTTCATACAAAGAAATTTTTAAATATGATAAAAATTTGTATGCAACATGTATGGATCGAAATTCAGGAAGGAGTCGGATCTAACTCTAAAAAATCGTAAAATTTATGGATATCCATGACCCGATTAACCCAAATAAACTTAAAAAAAGATGCTCAATTAAAAAATAAATAAAATTCGCATGAATTTTGCACACTCAACAACTCGCAGTGATTGATATTTTTGGTGAAAACGTAAATTTGTTTTTCCTTTTTAATTTTTTTTTATTTTGTGATTTTCTAACAATTTTCTCGCGCAATTAATCTTATGTGGCAATGAGTTGGAATTTTAATATATGATGTGGAATGAGGTGGAAAATAAAGCCTAAGTCACACTTTTAAGGGTCCAGACCGCGTTACGTGATTTTAAATGAACTAAGTGATCGTTCTATTTTCAATCAGCTAAACTTCAAGTGTACGATGTAGCGATAGTCTAGTGATAAGAAATGATGTATCACATAAACTAGGGAAGATCTCCTAATCGGCTTCTACAAATGTGTTAATACTAAATATCTAAGGAGACCAAATACTAAAATGTTTGGTTATTATCATAATTAACAATGTCAAGACCCTAAAATAGTAGTAACAGAATAATAGTTTAAAACTAATTGTAATGAATAAATAAATAAAAAGAAAGTCACTAATATAAAAGTTATCTGATGACGTTCGATTTCAGAATTAATTACTATGCGACCCTAGATAATCGCACATGCAGACATGCATATCTATTCATAGTTCATATGAACCTATTATTATAAGGCTTGCGATTTGATATCTCAATCCCCCTTTAGGCAATGATTGAGGTGTTGGTCATACACAACAGACCAACCTCCCGAAAGAAGTGTCTATGGCTCCTAAAAGTATCTAGGAATTACTCGGCTCTCACAATATATCCTTAGTCGGTTAGTTTCTCATATATATTATGTTATGTGTTGTTTAACCATCAATACCCTCACGAGTCAGAATATTGGGTATATGATTCATGGGTGCTAGACTGGGTGATTAGACTAACCTAACAACAATCATATCGCAACACAACAAATAACAATAGAACACATGAAAATTATGAAAAACATATAAACGTCTACATTGTGATTGAAACATACTTTATAAATCCTAAGATATAACACGACTACACTATAGTAATAATGATAATCCTCGATGAATACTAATTCTAGGTATTTGTAGAAGTATACAAGTGTAGGTTAAAGTAGGATCAAATAGGATAAAAGCCCAACTCTTGATTAAACCGATGACATTTTGCACGACTGAGCAAGATTTCTGCTCAATCAAGCAAATCCTCCACTGCAAACACGAAATAGCACTGAAATGATTGCACGACCAAATAATATTCTTGCTCGGTCGAGCAAATGCTACCATCGTTTAAGACTTTTTTTGTTCTTCTTTTTGGGCCAATCCAACTCCATTTCAGGGCCGATCCAATGTCTCTCTTAAGCCCAATTGATTACTTCCTTCTATTCAAGCCTTCATTTTACTCGCATGGTATCGGGGTTTTACCATTACTCCAAATAAACGGTATTTCGTACTGAAAACACTACAAAATCAACAAACAAGTGAAATTCCAAACATACATAAACAAAGGTTAAAAAGTATCATTTCACGTAATTTTACACTATTTTAGTTATGAATATATGCCTATAAACTCCCCTAATTCCAGCGAGTCCCATTTTTACCATCCAAAATAACAAAATATATTTAAATTGTGGGACAAAATGTGTAGAACCCTAAGACGAGATTAAAATTTAACGGAGTAAAGTTGCATTTTTCTCAATTCATCATTTTAATTTTGATCGATAAAACTATACGTAGATTTAAGAAAAAATAAAAAATATTATCCCCGTCCCAATTAAACTTGCAATCTCGAAAAAGAAAACTAATTCCCACAATTCGGACCCTCAAAATTTCAACCCTCAATTTTCACCTTTAGAAAAATCAAAGAAAAAACATTCGTACCCCACTTTAACCGGGACAGAGGGAGTATGTTATATTAATTAATATTGAATTATTACAAACCTATATCTTACTAGACAAACACTTGCGAATGACGGTCACACATATCTCATTCCATGTAACGAATTTATTCTATGACTAAATAAATAATTCGGTATTCATATTCAAATCTTGATCCTATCCAAAATATAAAATGTTTCTTAATTACATGAAATAGGTTCCGTGTGACAACTATTTCAACCCCTCAAAAAAATTCTTCTACTTCATATCAGTTTCCAACATATTTAGCCTCAAATTGCTCTAAAAAAAAGAAAAATCACGCAAAAACTTTTTCTTGAGTATTAATTACAGTAATCCCATCAAACTATCAGCGAATTTACACATAAATTATTATTTTTTTTCTTGACATTGATACATATAAATTATACGGGTTTGACGGATAAACCATCAAACTTGGTGGTTTATCTATCATATCCGTATAATTTATATGTATTGATGTAAAAGAAAAAAGAAAAATTAATAATTTATGTACAAATACGCTCATAATTTGATGAAATTACTGTAATTAACTTTTTTTTTTCACTATAAATAAAGTCACAAAAGAAGACAAATTATAGTTACTCATCCTCATCAAATGTGGTCATCATCACAATGAATATAATTCAAATATTACGGGTCATGTCATAATTAATTCCGTGTGGAGGAAATTATTCAAAGATGTTGACAATTAGCAATAAGAAAATTGTAAAACTAGTCCTGTAATTTACGGTATGGTCTATTTTAAATCGAGCTTGAAGCTATTTGTAAGGTAATGTTTGATTGAGACTGGAGTGGTTGGAGTGGAGGAAGTGGTTGAAGTTAGTGCTGGGGATGTTAGAGAGTGATGTTCGGTTGGGTGGCTGGGGTTGTGGTTGGAGTGTGAGATTTAATTATTAATTATAAAATGTGATGTCATATGTGTAAGAGGTAGTTATTAATGATTGAGAGAATGATTAAAGTAGTGTTGAGATTTGTGATTGATGTCCCCCCACCAAACCCTAATACCCCGACTTGGCAAAACCAACCCAAAAAAACATGAGGTTAGGTTGGCCCAACTGATGAAAGTTTGGACCAACCCCAACCAAACATGCCCTAAGTTTATATGGCCCACATAATATGTCATATTTTGTGAATATTAAATAGGATGTCTATAATTTACAAGCTTATAACAGTATTAAATTGGCGTGAGATGTATTGAAAAGGACAGTGTGCAAATCTTATTATATATGACAACTTATCGGCACAAAATGCTCCCGAAGCAATTTCAGGTTTTCTTTAGATTTTTTAAGGGACAACTAGTTGCTGCAAAAATTGATTGTACGCACTTGAGTCGACGTTTAATCGTCTCAAATAATATTATTTGCGATCGAGTTATTGAGACGATTATTAGTGACAACATGCCGCCTCTAATAATATAATTGTACAAATACTTATTATTTTAGATAAATTTTGTTGTCTAAAAAGACAATTTTTCTTATAGTAAAAACTCACATTTAACATATCATATACGGCACACGTGCAATTATCTGACGAGAATTTCAGATCGCAGACCTAAAAACAGTCACATTTGAGCAATTAAAACGTAGATGACGAGATTTGAGTAATTAGAAAAAATAAACGATTGTATTTTGAACTGTTGATCATAAGTTAAATAACGACTTTTACAAGTTCCTCAGGATATTTAGAAAAACTATAATATTATTGTATTGAGCTAAAATTACTTTTCGCTTCATAACTTTCCGTTAGTTTAATTTTCATTTTAATTTTTATATTTTATTTTTTATTTTTTATTTTTAACTCCATACCATAGTTAAAAATTGCTTGTCTTTGGATCAATTTCTATCGTCGATGAGCAAATCGGCTGTAAGAGCACATGTGACTGTTAGACACCAACTTGCAACTGATTTTAATTGATGTGGTACTGAAGCTGATATTCTTTTGGGATAAAAATCAAATGAGCGGAAGTTATGGGACAAAATGTACTTTTACATGATAATCACGTGCGCTTTTTCGACTGATTTGCGTATCAACAACGAAAATTGATTAAGAAACAAACAATCTCTTTAATTATAGGACAAAATTAAAAACTAACAAATTTTAGAACGAAAATCAAACGAGTGTAAAGTTATAAGAGTGCATTTGAATGTGCAATAAAATATATTACTACCTCCGTCCTAGCTACCTAAATTTGTACACTTTTCTTATTGGTACGTCCCCACATCAATTTAAACACCCTTAAAAAGAAATTTTCCTCACAATCTCTATACTCAATTTCTACCTTTAAAAAGATCAACAAAATCAGTTTTTCTTAATATATGTATCCGATCAGACGTGCAAATTCTCGTTAGACAGAATCTCCACATTTTAAAAATTCAACAAAAAGGGAAAATTAATTTTTCTTAATATATGTCCCGATCAAACGTGCAAACTCCAGTATAACAGAGGGGGTACGAGATTGATTACGTAATAGAGAATGGTACTAGTGAAATTGCCACAATAATATATGTCATGGATACATCAAACTTACTTATTATTATCCAATAAAAAAAATTAAATTCCTATTACTAGGTCATGCAATTTAGGGTTGACATTGGTCAAGTGTACTAGATATATTACCTTTGTTAAAGATATTTTCAGAACTCCCAAATTTCAACAAACATAATAGTGAGTCATACTTGGAGTGCACCAAACCCTAATTTGGAAAGACATTAAACAATTTCATTATTTTTTTAATAAAGATTAGTTGTTGATTTGCATTTTTAATTAGGGTATGTTTCTTTACGGATTGACCCGTCTGATTGAAAAGAGAGTGACTTGTCCTTTATCCACATAAGGCGAATTCTCTGTATTACCGGGTGCGATACGGCAGTGAAAAGGCCGATGAAATCATTCCCTCTCGATATCGATATACTGAGGTCCCAAGACCTATAAATAAGGACGGATCCTGGATTTAAACATGAGATGGGTTGAAACGTAAAAATTCATATATATCGAAGAGTTGTTGGAGCTTAATGAAATCGACTTGCAATAAGTTTTAAAAGGAGAAAAATAGATGGAGTTTACATATAATTTTTCTTTTTCGATACTAAATTTACCAAAACAATTTTTTTTGAAACAAAATTTAGTAAAATAATTAATCAATAAGCTTGAGCGTAGGCCATATATAAATCCGCCTATGCATTTGGTTGGGGGCAAGCCGATCCAATTGAATAAAAAGACTATAAATTATTACCCATTTTTCTTAATACATTTTGGACACTTAATATTTTATAAAATTTAACATTATTCATCGAAACAAATATTAAATTCAGAATTCATCAAATCAAATTCTCATGTATTCGTCCATCCATAAACAAACATATCCCAAGAATTGTATAAGGTTCATCTCAATCTTCAATAAATTGAATTAGGGTTTTAGTGGGATCAAACGTGCAACAACAATCCTTATCCACGTCGTAATCTTGGGTTGCTTTCATTCAAGAATAATCTCAATGTCAAATTTTTGAATATTATTAAGAGTTTATATAAAAAATCAACTTGGTCTTTTTTTTCCATTTGGTACCCAGCCTTAAAAATGTCGCCGGTTGCTATTTATAATTTATGATTTTTATTAGTTGCTATCTGAACTATTATTTTTCGGTAAAAACAAAATAAAAAAATCCTAATTGTCTAATTTATAATTCTACCTCAAAACATTTAAATATATACTCAACGTGGTTCACGAACACTATATTAACCTAATTATAGCCTTCAAAATCAAGCCTCACGAAACGCGATTAGTCAATACTGTACAAACTAAAGTTTAGGGTTTAATTAGTTCTAACTAAAATTGAACTAAAAAAACTACTCTCTCCGTCCCGTCATAATTGGCCTCCTTTCCGTTTTTGTTTGTCCTAACATAATTGACCTAGTCCATAAATGACAAATTTCTCTCATAATCTCCACTCTTAATCTTCACCTTTGAAAAAATCAAAGATTCTACAAAATCTATTTTTTCTTAATCTTCGTGTTCGGCAAAAATAGTGTCCGACCAAGATAGGTCAATTAGGCCGGGATGGAGGGAGTATTTATTAAAATAGCGGTAAGCAAGTTTTTATTTATAGAGGTGTTCTATTCCAAAATGATGTAAAACCTAAAATCCATCGTTATCATCTAGTGTTTTATCTAATTAGTTATTATCTTTGCATGAAACTGCACAAGATAAAAAATATATCCAATCTATTAAAGAAGAAAACTTATTTTTCCATTATAATAGATCATACGCACTATCGAGTGGTAAATTAAGGTCTAGCATTTGATTGAAACTTACGTCGGGTTAGTCGAGGTAAGTGGAGAGTAGTCGGAAAAAGATATAGTCTGCCAAGGATTGTCTAACCTTTAAATTGGGTATAGACGGAGTTAGACAAGGTAAATCGGGATAAACGGTGAGAAGTCGAAAAAAAACACAGGCAGCCAAGGATCGTGTAACCTCTAGACGGGGTATAATCGGAGTTAGACGGGGGTTAATCAGGGTAAGCGGAGAGGGGGCGGAAAAAACATAGACGTTCAAGGACCATCTAGCGCTTAGACGGGGTATAATCGGAGTTAGATGGAGGTTAATTGGGTAAATAACGGAGTTGGGAAAAAAGGCGACCAAGACCCGTTTGACACCTAGACGGTGTATAATCGCAGCTAGACAAAATTAATCGAGATAACCAAAAAGAAGTCGGGAAAAAACATAGACGACCTAGGACTGTCTAATCGAAGTTAGACGAAAATTAATCACTGTAAGCGGAAAGGAGTCGGGAAAAAATAAAGGACCGTCTAACCCCTAAACAGAGTATAATCGGAGTTAGACGGGGTTAATCGAGATAAGCAAAAAGAAGTCAAGAAAAAACACAGGCGACCAAATACTATCTATTATTAAAGTTAGACGGAAGATTAATCACAGTAAGCAGAAAGGAGTCGGAAAAAGTAAAGAATCATCTAAACCCTAAACAAGGTATAATCAAAGTTAAACAAGAGTGAAACAAGGTAAATGAAGAGAAGTCAGCAAAAAAACATAAACGTCGAAACTATCTAGCACTTATCTAGCGCCTAGACAGAAAATAATCGGGAACGTCTGGAAACAACACTAGTCCATTCAAAAAGGCTACGGTGATTGCAGTTTTTGGCAAAGTTGTCACTGCAGAGCTGATAATAATCACCAACCCACAACTTCACGCTTGGTTTATATCTGGTAAACATGTCTTTTTCTTCGCCAGCTCCTCTTTCTCTCTCTTCATAATATACGTATTTGCCAACCTAGAACCTAAACCCAGACATGTACAAATACAGAAACAGGTATAATATGTAACATGATCATCATTCAACACAACACACCTTTGAATTAAGGCCGTGTTTGGAATTCGTGTAACCTTTCGGAAAATCACTTCTACTCGCCGGAAAATAGCAATATTTTCCGAAGAAACCAGGTTTGTGCAAAAAAAAATATAAATTTCTGTTCATGCATTTGGCACAGTTCCATATGTTCTTCCAATTTTGAAAAATTTCTGGTTATGAAACTAAATTAAGCAGGCAGATCTTATAGAATCTTGTCACAGATGTATAGGTTTCACTTTCTCTCACTAGAATTCCTCTACGGAAACCCCCATTTTTACCTTTTTTTTGTTCATGCACTTTATCAAACACCTCTCCTGCATAAATGAATTAGTGTTTTTTGAGCTTGTTATCATAGATCTTCTCTCCAAATTCATCTTTTCCGCACAAATTCGAGCAACAAAACTACATATCTTCGTCCATTAAAGCTCAAATTGTTGAAAACTTACCTGCGATGGTGATTAGGGCTTCAAAATGGGGAGGGGGAAGATTGAGATCAAGCGAATCGAGAACAACACGAATCGGCAGGTGACGTTCTGCAAGAGAAGAAATGGACTTCTGAAGAAAGCTTATGAGCTTTCTGTTCTCTGTGATGCCGAAGTTGCCCTCATCGTCTTCTCCAGCCGCGGCCGCGTCTACGAGTATGCGAATAACAAGTAATTCTTCAAACCCTAGCTTGTTCTTCGAATTCGAATCTATTTTTAGCTGATTTTGATCTAAAACTTTTGTGAGAAATGGACAATTAGTGTTTTTTTGGTGTTTGTTTTTACTATCTTGATCTATTTTCACTCATCTGAATTTGTTACTACAAATCTGATTAAAGAGAAGTGTTGGATTTTGGATTCTTTTTCTGAATTCAAACCATTTTTGTAATTGTTAGATGTAACATTTTAACTATAACTCATGAGTTTCCAGATTAGTAGTAGTGATATAAACACCCTTCGTCCCGAGATAATTTGTTATAATTAACATTCACTGTTTTTTAATATTTTTTGGTCGCATTGGTCCTCTATTTGTTTTTGGAAAGACTTAATCTACAAATTTCATTATATTTTTTTTTTTTATCTGATATTTCGTAAGAATATAATAATTAATAGGGTACACAATATTTTTTTTCCCTTTTTCTTTATTTAATTTTCTTAAGACAAAATTAACTTAGAATTAAGATAAAAAAAACCTAATTAAATATCTAAAATGGAGTTTAACAATATTAAAATATATTTCAATATATACCGGATGTTTTGTTGTTTTTTGTTATAATTATAAATTGAATTAAATATCTAAAATTGAATTTAAAAATAATTTAAAAAATACTTCAATGGATTTCAAAGACCTGAAGTAATTTCTTGTAATTAGGTAACAAGAAAAAAAAAATTAGCTCAATGACATACTAGTGTGTAGTACCTTCGTTTTTTTAGATGTCTTTTTAGTTTTTGTGTGTTGTTTATAAATAGCTTTTTTTTAGCTTTTTTTCTATATTTTTTTATCCCTATAATTATTCCTAAAAATAATCTAATTATCTAACTTACTACATCTTTATAATCTAATTGAGGAATTATTTACCCATTTTTCATGCCTCTTAATTTTCTAATCCAAACTTAAAAGAACATCTAAAAAAAACGTAGTATATATATTACTTCTGTTGTAAAAATCCCCGACTAGCTCCGATTAATCCCCGCCTAGGCGCTAAGCTTCCATTTGCCGTCTATGTTTTTTTCTCGATTTTTCCCCGTCTAACTATGTCTATGCCCCGATTTGTCCAGCCCGAACTCCGATTAATCACTCGACCTCAGTTCACCGCCTGACTAACGACTTTTACAACCTTGATATTTACGTACGTGTATATATATATATATATATATATATATATATATATATAGCATGAGTAAAAAGCATGTGCCACATCATCACAGACACAATAATTTGTAACAAGCAGTGGTAAAATCAGCTCACTGATTCTTTAACAAATTTGTTGTTAAAGACTTGCAGTTTTTTTTCAGGTGTAGGTTTCCAATGTTTTCCTATTCTAGCATTACATAATTCTCCTATATATATATATGTATGTATATTATGTGTTTATAACAGAAAGTTAGTCCAGTAATATAATGTTTGTGTTTCATGATAAAGTTGAAGTCTTATTTGTCTTAGGTTCTTTGTCTTTCCACTTTAAGTTATTTAGACAAAAAAAAAAAAACAAACGGTAAAGCTACCCAGGCACATTGTACCGGATCGATTTTTTTTAATTTTTTTTATAAATGTATGAAAAATTATTAGTAATTTTTTGTTATGAAAACGATAATTTAATTTTTAACAATAAAATTCGATTATGGGTCAAAAAAAGAATAAAAAAGACGTTAATTTTTTAGATTGCTTCAAAATGATAGTTAATGTTTATTTTTCGTCTTGTGGTATTTATTAATTATATTTGTAATCGTAGTTAGCAGATGATCGAGAAAAAGAAAAACAAAAAAAATACACACAGAAGAAAATTGTGCCCGGCCACAATGTGACCGTTTAGGCAACCCAAAAACAAAAGAAGTAATGCCTTAGAAAATGAAAGAAAAAGGGGACACAAATTTACTTTATTTATTCCTAGGTTTTTATTTTGGTTTTTGTTTTTTATTGTAATGATGAAAACCCTAAAAATTACAGATTTTAGTATTCTGATATGTAGAATGTTTAAAACTTAGATGATCATATTTGTTTCCAATTACATGATCATATTTGTTTCCAAATTAAAGTATTCACGCTTTTGACACAAAATATTTGATCTTTATAACGTTGGTTGCTATTAGAAACAAATATTTTCCCCGTCTCTAAATTTGGTGACACGATTCTTGTCTCTAAAATGAAATTAGATCTAATAACCTGCAAAATAGAGATGAATTACGTTCATCATTAATTTTCGATTGCTAATCCGTTATTAATTAGACACTAATAATATTAAAAGTTTTTATGCAACTTATCATCACTATTCTGTTTCTATATCATTTTTATTTAGTAACCGAACCAATATTATCCATCACTACATTCCGTTTAAATTATGAAAAAAGAAAATTTAGTACACATAATTCAATGTTATTTTCCTTGCTGTATCATAATATTCTGTAGGGATTAATTTTGTTTATATTATTATATATGTTAAGACAAAATGACTATTCCAATGTTGTAGCACTACAAGAAGAGACAGAAAAATTCGTCTCTAATTACATGGTATCGGTTCTAAACTAAAGTAATGACGGAATAGAGACGAAGTGGTTGGTCTCTAAAATATAGAGACTGATTTTATTCCGTCTCTAAATTTAGTGACTGAATTTTGGTGTCTATTATGAGGAGACCAGATTACCTACCGAATAGAGAATTCGTCTCTAATATTCGGTTGCTAATTCGTCACTAATTTGATACTAATGATCTTTTGTTATTTTTCGTCACTATTCTATTTTTATTATGTTTTTTTTTTACCAATATTATCCGTTTTTAATTTTCGTCCAATGTATTTTACTTGTGAAAGTAAAGTGCATAAAAAAATAGTGAAGCATTTCTTGTTTTGTGAATGTGAAAGAAAACGAAAATGTTTAGTACAAGACTACTTTTAAATGTCAGTTTTTTATTCTTTATTGGATTATTTGTCTCTATCTTTTTCAATTTAGTTCATTACATATTATGTGTAGTCCTGTCTGAAATAACATTCATGCCTTAACTTACCTCTTCTGTGTAACCTTTCATTTATTACATCTCATTCCATTTCCAGCTTTCCAGATTTCCCCTCTTTGTCTCTCTCTTAACTCAAGAAATTCTATATTATTCAATCGAGTCGAATTAGGTGATCTAATCATTCATTCAAAAAGTGAATGAAGATCAAATAAAGATTAGTAGCTAAAATTATTTTTGATCCCGTAATTTTTCAGTTGTACAATGTTGATCCCAAAAATAGTTAAAAATTCAATATAGTCCCGTAACTTTGGAATTAGTCCAGATTTAGTCTTGTTTTCGCCGCCGAAAAATTGCAATGTCATTCACATGATTCATTTTTCCGATCAATTTTTAAATGTTGGCACTGGCAAGTGACGAGGAATAAAAAACATTAAAAAAAATTTCTAATGTTTTTTTTACTTCAATGTCATTCGCCGGTATCAGGTATTTAAAAATTGACTGGAAAAATGAGTCACGTGACCGGCACATGCAATTTTCAGGCCAAAAGGGTCACCGGCAGTGGAAAAAAGACTAAATCTAGACGTATTCCATTACGAGACTAAATTGAAATTTTAACTTTTCTTAGGATTGAAATTGTACGAGTGAAAAGTGACAGGATCAAAAATAATTTCAGTCCATTAATTAACCATTAATCCCATTTTGCTTTTCAGTTTAGATCACTCAAACGAACACTATTCGACTGGATAACATAGAATTAACAAGTAACTTGACCCATAACTATTCATATCTTGTATTCCATTTCCACTTCTAGCTTTCAGGGTTTCATCTTACTGTTCTTTTCTCCCTCTTTCTGAAAACTTCCCAGATTCTTTCCTTAAAGATGTTTAAATTTTAACAAAGTCAAAGGCAGATAAAATATTAGGGGCAAAATGGGAAAAACACATGCATGGTGCACTATCCTGTCTTGATGGAACTATTTGAAGCATGCAGTCACCTTTCATTGGCTATCTTTTCATCCCTTCTTTTGATTTCTCCGAGGTTTTAATCATATCATGTCAAGATTGTAACAAAAATATTAAGATTCCTTATTGGAAATGTTAAGATTCTTTTTTGATGTAATTGTGTTGTTTTTACCTTAGTTTGAAATTCTGGCAATATTTATTTAAGGTCGGAGGATATTGAGTCAAACTTGGATTAACAAGTTAATGAATATATTTTATCGAGAACTGAGTCACTAAATTTATTGAGCCAAACCTTTAATTAACTTTTTATGGGAAAGAGTTTTTATTAAGATGGTTAAGAATCCCTTAATTTTGCGATTGGATGCAGGAATTTAAGTATGGATGTAATGAACAAATTTAGAACAAAAAACACTCAACTTGTTAAAAAAAAAAAAAAAAAAAAAACTATGAAATTACCGGATTTTTATTATTTCCAATTTCAAGTTCATCTTTTGTGGATTTGAATATTTTCCCCATAGTCTAGTTATTTGAAATTCTTTTTTACTTTTTATATATATATATATATATATATATAATAAACACAATACAAAAAACATATTGCAGACACTTCACACGCAGATACACACACTACCATGCACACTTTACACACAATATGAACATACACACTTCATATATCGCACATACAACACACACTTCACATGCATTAACACTTTCATTATTATCCCTTTTATTCAGAAAAAAAAAAAAAAAAAATCCATGTGGGAAATATTAAATTTCCTTATTGATGTAAGTGTGCTGTTTTTACCTCAATTTTCAACTCTGTGCCTTTATACCCTAATTAGCTTTTTAAGGGCAAGAAATCCACACTCAAATACACATAATCACATACTACACACAGGGTCGGATCCAGGATTTAGATGTGAAATTGAGGGGTGTGTGTGTGTGTTTTTATGGAATTTTTAATATATTATGTATTTATGCATGCAGCATTAGATCAACAATAGACAGGTACAAGAAAGCAACTGCAGATAGTTCAAGTGTGTACACTACTCAAGAGATCAATGCCCAAGTAAGTTTAATTAATTAATTTTATTTTCTTTCCAAAATAATTAAATGATAAAATTAAAAAACTATATATTATTTATGAAAAATTAAATATTCCAAGTTTTTAATCGTGTTCGTTGCAGTTTTACCAACAAGAATCCAAGAAGTTGCGCCAGCAGATACAGTTGATCCAAAACTCCAACAGGTAATAATTTTGTAAAAACATACCTTTATATTATTTATGAAAAATCTAATTTCCATATTTTCTTTTTTATTTTTTCCTGTGTTCTCTTTTCAGTATTATGTATTTTTTCTTATAATAATATAAGAAAAAATATATTCCACGTCATATCTCGATAAAAAAATTCCAGAAACCCCAAATATGAACACAATGTATCTCGGTTAATTATAAATTTCCGACTTATAAGACGAAATTGGAAAAGTTAACTATTTTGTGATTACTTGTAAGAAAAGTAAAAAGTTATGGGACGAAAAGTAATTTTCTGCGAATATATGTGTATGAGCATTTTTTTTTTCAGCACAAATTTAAGAAAACTAAAGTCAGAGATTAGAGTTTATCATTTTTATAAGTTCATCAATTGATTTTGATTAAAAAAATCAAAATTGAAAAAAAAGAAATTGTGAAGTGAAAAGACTATATTACCCTTTAATATATTTTAACTGCAGGCATCTGATGGGTGATGGTTTGAGCTCTTTAAATGTGAAGGAGTTGAAGCAACTAGAGAGCAGGCTTGAGAGAGGCATCACAAGAATCAGGGCCAAAAAGGTGAATTCACCATCTTATAATCGTGTTTGATTACACTAGTCGAATATGTCTGAGGTGTTCGGCTGGTGTGCTCAAACACCTCTTTTCACATTTCAACAAACTAATTATTTATGAACATGTATTTAGAGGCGTTAGGGGTGTTAATAGGTCATCCTAAAATTATATACAAAATTCATCTTTCTATGTCTAAATTTCTTTTTTTATCTCTTAACTTTTCACTCGTACAATTATGATCTCAAAAAAAAGAAAAAAAAAAGAATTAATGTAGTACCGTTTAGAATTTGTCCGAATACAGTCCTTAATTTTTCGCTAATCGCACTTAATATTATTATTTTCCACGTAAGCTTCCGGTGCCATATATTTAAAGTCGACCGAAAAATATAGTTACGCAACCGACACGTGCGATTTTCCGGTTAAATTGATCGTTAGCGACGAAAAAGGAACTAAATGTTGATAAATTCTAAAGGTACGGAAGTAAATTGAATTATTTATTTATTTTTAGGTCAAAATTTTACGAGTGAATTGCTGAAGAAAAAATAATTTTAACCCTCTTTTTATTTGCTCTTTTTCTACATTAGACTTGTTTTTTGTGCTAATTCTTTTTTACTGATATTTTGTTTTCTTGACCAGCATGAAATGATACTTGCTGAAACTGAATGTTTGCAGAAAAGGGTAAATTTGTCAATCTTACTCTTAGATACTTGCTGAATTAAAAAAAAACATATATATAAAAAACAAAAGAAAAAACAATAAAAAAACTGGTGCTCATATTTCTGGTATTTGTCTTCTGACAGGAAGTTCAGCTAGAGCAGGAAAATGCCTGCCTAAGAGCAAAGGTAATTGATTTTCGTCTAATTCCGACTATATTTAGTTTAAGCCTTAAAACTGTATTTGTCTACCTATGATTTTTCCTCAACACCTATTCGCATAACCTCGCTTAGACCGTCTAATCTTGTCTAAACCTCAATTAGATGTTAGCTTCTTAATTTGCCGTTCGACTAGCACCATGCGTCGTTTATAATACTGATTATCATCAACCTGGGATTGAAAGTTACTGGCAGTATAGCTTTCATTAAGAACTATATAAACATTTGCTTTACTTGTTAATTAATGACTATTATGTATAGATACATGTATGTACTTCTTTCAACACTTGTAATCAGTGGGAAAAATATATTTTTAGTCCCATGAGTTTGTGTATTTTGTAAATCTAGTCCCAACTTATTGAGGTTTTACCACTTAAGTCTTATAATTTAAAATGTTGTGCAACTTCAGTCCCATTTTTATTGTAAAATTGTCAGAAATGATGTGTGTGTTGCGTGAATTGTTAAATTGGGGATCTTCGTACATGGCGCAAAATCTCAAGCATCCTACTGGTGGTTAGTTGATTATTAGTTGGTTACTTGAGATCGCCTCACGTCGGATGAAATTGACGAAATCCTCAATTTAACAACTCATTTGACATACGCCAATCATTTCTAACGATCTTATGCTTTTCCCCACTAAAATGGAACTGAAATTGCGGGAAATTTCAAAATTATGAAACTTAAATTGCAAAATCTTAATCTTCTAGGGCTTAAGTTGAATAAATTCCAATCTTTCAGGACTAAAAATATATTTTTCCTTCTTATCATCACATAGAAAACATCCTTGGCTGAGTGACTGGGTAATTTGCAATAAAAATAGTCTTTAGAAGCTGTGAACCAATTTTTTTTGAATCCTGCATAGTTGGCAGAATCACCTTGGTCCCGATGGACACGGGCCTGTTCAAAAAAAGTAGTATATTATAGGTAATAAGTCGATAATTTTAGGTCCAATAAAATTTTAAATCGACCTACATATTATATTTGTCCAACGGTCGATTCGGACCACACCGCTCGAATTGCCACCCGTAAATCTTGCATAGTTGGACTCTGGCAAAATCCTCAGCTCAATATTTTAAATGGATTGGACTATATAAATATTCACTCAATGTACCATCAGGCTCGAAAGGCTCTATGAGTCACCGACCTGTTCGAAAATTTTAATATATTATAAAGATCACATTTTAAGCCCGACAAAATTTTGGGTCAATCTTAGATATACCCAATGAGCCGATCATTGTCAGGCCGTTCGAATTGCCGCATGTAAATCCTGCATAGCTGGACTCTCTGTCTCTCATATAATAAAAATTGTATATAGATACAGGAGAACGAGAGGCTTCAGGAACTTAGCATGATGCCAGGTGGACAAGACTTTGCGTTTCAGGCTTACCTGGCAAGAAACGGGCTCCAGCTCAACATGATGGAGACTGTAAATGCCTATTCTGTCCCTACTGACAAGAAAACCGCTGCTCACCTTGGGTAAGCATTGCATTATTCTATTATATTATTATTTTTTTGGTATTGGAATAAAATTAGTCCATAATTTATCTTTTTGGTAAATAGTTTTTTTTAGTTTATTAAATTTACAATTTTTTTTTTTAATTTAAACATACTTTCTCCGGCCCTTTAAGTTTTGATCGTTTAACTTTCCAAATTTGGTAAATTGGTCTTTCAACTTAATAAATTGATCATGTCCCCGTCCACATGAGGTCATGTTTAAATTGTTAAATTTTGAAAGTTAAATGATCAATTTGTCGAATATCGAAAATTAGAGGACCAAAAGTAAAATGTCCTTGAATAAGAGTTGGTGAAACTTGATGAACTAAAAAACTATTTATCCTATTTTTACGGAAAATGTCCCATAAATATTTAGTTTTCTAATTTTCATTCTGTAAGTTTGGAATTACTCGATTTTGGACTAATTTTTAACTGAAATTGCAAATTAGCCTAATTTCTGATTCTTGAAGAAGCCGATGAACAATATTGTTCATTTAGTTTCTTATGATTTTTTCCTTCTATTCCGGCTAATTTTGCCCAAAATCGTGCAATTCTTGGATTTACGGGACGTCATTGAGAAAGTGAATATTTCTGGGACCATTTTCATTAAGAGGCCTCATAAATATTTACTTTTTAAATTTTGTCCTATAAATTTAAAATTTGCTCAATTTTGCGCTACCTTTTAACTAAAATTGCAAAATTAGCCAGAATTTCTGATTCTTGAAGAAGCCAATGAACAATATTGTTCATTTAGTTTCTTATTAATTTTACCTTTTATTCTAGCTAATTTCACAATTCCTAGTGAAACTTGATCCAAAATTGTGAAATTTTAGAATTCACTAGACGTAATCGAGAAAGCAAATATTTATGGACCATTTTCATAAAACCATAAAGTTACGTGATCAAAAGTGATTTCATCCCCTCCGCATCGCGTGTCCGTGAGACAGAGATACTGAGTGTTTTTTTTTTTTTTTCTTTAATTTTTTTATTGATCATGCAGGTACTAACTTTGTCTGAAGATTCATGCTAGCTAATCATGGGTTGACATGTCCAAAAACTGATTTTAAGTGTTTACTTTTGTCTACTATCTAATAGGATATGAATCTAATGCTTTTGTTATATTTGTTGTTTAACTTTCTTGGTTGTTACATATTATCCTTGGATAATTCTAATCAAAGATTTCAGTCATACAACACCACCTACCCCTCCCTTATGTATCTCGGTAATCACGGCTAGAGATGCAAACGAACAGAGCCGTTCTGAACCTTTTGCGAACGAACACGTTTATGTTCACTTATTAAACAAACGGTAAACGAGTTGAATCTGTATATTTGTTTAGTAGATAGACCGACCACAAATATTCATGTGCTCGATTGGCTCGTATGTAATCATAAACAAACTCGTTTGTAGCTAGTTAGTCATAATATTTATTATCAATAATAATAGTAGCAGGAGTAGTAATATAAAATGGATGAAACCCTCAATTAATCTCATCTAAGCCCTGACGCCATTTATTTTTGTGTATACATATTACCTAGTAGCTATAAATTATGTTTGATATAATTGATAAATATGATTTAAAATATATGTGCAATAATATGTTATGACATCTTTGAGAATTGGTGAGCATTGCTAAATGTTCATGAACAAGCTCGTTTTATTTAAATATGTATGTTGGCTAACACTAAACAAACAAACACAAACGAAAAACTTATCGAACAAGGGCTATGTTTGAACAAGCATAATCGAATTCTAAACTAAAATGAACAAACAATAGATAAAACATGTATGTTCGTCTTATCGAACACGAGTCGAGTATGAACAAACATAATCGAGCTCTATCTAAAATGAACGAATAATAAATAAGCAAAACATTTATATTCGAAAACCCTGAACAAACAACACAAACAATTTTTTTATCAAAAACGTAGAGTTCGAACAAATATAATCGAGCTCAAGCTGAGCTCTAATAGCGAACAACAAACAAGCAATAGTTAGCATGGCTCAGATTATTGTAATACTACATAACTTGTAATGAAAAACAAAATTGAACAAAGCCTTAAAAGCCTCTTACAAAGTTCCTTCGTCCCTTTCCTAACTTCCTCCTGCAAAGACTGTTAGCTTACGTATTATAGCGTTCAATTCCAAATTTGCAGGACCTCTGCATAACAACCTTGTCGAACGAAGAGACCGGTAAAATTCAATTTAATGGATCAAGTGAAATAAATGTTGATTGGTATAATATAACATGATATTGTTTAGTTTTTTGACTGTCGTAGTCTCCACCAACAATAATAAACAAAAAAAATTAGAAACAAGAACTAATAAATACATAAGACAAGATTTTTTTCGTGAAAAAACATTATCATAAACAAATAAGCAAATTAAGATCTCTCATATTTAATTAGATTATGATAAATTTAATTAGGTTCAAAATAAGACATTAAAAGATTTGGTTAGAGACTTCATTGGCAATGATAGTTTTATTTCCTTTTTCTTTTTTTCCTTTTCCATCTTCATTATTTAGTTATCATTAAATATCCATGGCAAGGTACCTTAATATATTAATGAAGCACCAAACTCATTTTTCGATTAATTTTTGTTGAATTTCTGCAAAAAATTTGTGCCTGAAACAATTTCAAAGATTTTTTTGAATAAATCAGCACTCATTTTTTGATTATTTTTTGTTGAAGTTCTGCGCATAATTTGTGCCTGACAAAATTTTAAGGGTTTTTTCCCACTAACCTAGATGCAAATAACTCAACTGTATGGACGAAAAATTCATTGATGGATGATGGTTTATATTATTATTTGTGAGAATTGATATCTTATGATTAAATGATTGTTGTGATTAGTGAGTTTATATTGTTATATTATAATAGCGGTGTAGATAATGATTGACTGATTATATAATAAATAAAAATGTAACTGAGATTTGTGATAAAATTTTGAACATGAATGCGATAAATTTTATTGTAATTGATAAAAATATCATAATTGGTGGTTAATACTAATAAGTTTAAAAAGTTGTTTTGCAAATTAAAAAGTGGACTAATTTTTTTTTTTTTTTTATATTTACCCATATAATACCTGCTGATCTACTCTATTTTCTTTTATGTTCGTTAAGATTTTAAATTCAAATTCAACTCTATTTATATTACATTATAATTAAAGGGGTTTTTTGTATAATGATTTTTCACATCATAATTATAATCATTAATAATAAGTTATTTGTGACCACTTGTTCTTACAAATCTCTTTACAAATTATTTTAGACCACTTGAAGACTATTTTTAGAGACAACTAGTTATTGCAAAAAACATTTGAGACGCAGTTAATTAAGACTACTTTTGTCGTCACAAATGTATTATTTGCGTCCTAATTATTGAGACGACAACAAACTTGTGATAAATACTCAATTACTCGTAAGTTGTGACTAAAACCATTATTTGAGACCACTTCATTTAATTTGTGACATGTACTCATTATTAAAAGTGGTCTCAAAAAATCATTTTTCTTGTAGTGTTAATGAGTTCATCACATGGAAAAATTGAACTCTATTTATATCACGAGTTCATCACATGGACAATGAATATTCAATTCATCCTAAGATATAAATATATATCCTATATTTTTTTTTTATAGTAAAGATATTTTGTAGTTAAACTAACAAAAATATTTTGCGTAAAAAATAGCCAATGATATTGTCATGTATTTTCTCTCTTTCAAAAAATACATATGTTTACAAATTAGGGTGGAACGAAAGAAGTAAATTGAATCTAAAATTGTATTTACTAATAGAGATTAGAATTATAATTCATTTTCAATTTGTATGTAGTTTGATCGAGATTTTAAGGTTTGGTTGAGTCTAGTTTGACAACATGCGTGAAATTTGTCGCAAAAATTCCGAATAGTCCTTGTTTATGTATTAGATTTTTATTGGTTGTCTATATCTTCGATTCTTCCCTATATAATGGCGTTTATGCTCCACTTAGCCTTGTCTAAACCACGTTTAGTCGTTAGACCTAATTTGTCATCGACTAGCACCTAACGACTTTTACAATATTACATACAATGGTCTATCACTTTGAATGGGACAACAAACACAATAATTTTGAAGAAAAGCTGTACACAATTATCTCCCTTGGGAATTAAGAATCGAACGAAGGTATTTATAGGAACAATTAGTGAGCTTAACAACAACTTATGCCACATATATACATCCCATGAAATTATCTAATTTTCATTATATAATGATGTCTAAAGAATTATCTAGCGACTAATCGGGACTTGGACGGGGCTAATCGGGGTATAGGTGTGGTTAGACGAGAAGGAATCGGAAAATAAACGTAAGCGGTCAATAAAAGTCTAGCATCTAGACGGAGATTAATCGGAGCTAATCGGGGATTTTTACAACAGAGTTTTTGCCTATTATCTAATTATTGATGTATTTTTTTCATGAATTACATTTAAATCATGAATCTTGGACATGTCTTAGTTAATGATTCTGATTTCTTTATTTGTGGAAATGGGGTGTTTTGGCCTGTCAAAATTGAGCCATACAACATAAATTGTGGATCTCGAATACATGAATCATGAACCCTAAATTATGATCTATTGAATTATAAACACGGAACTATTAAATTAATGTGGCGATGCATTTAATTCAGGCCCATAATGGTATATGGGTCTACTTGGATCCAATTGAATCTTTGGTGATCCATCTTATTACGGCCCATAAATGTAAATGGGCCTACTTGAATTGGGCTGAGGCTGGAAATGGGTGATTACCAAAATTGGCAGCCCAATCACAGATATGGGCTTATCCCTCACCTCATTCATATCTCTCAATCTCTATAATTCTTTTTCCTTAAAAAAAGTCATATTTCTTGTGGGGAGGGCTCATGTACACTAGTTGCACGAATTTTAGATCCGTGTAATTCGAGTTATGAGACAAAATATATTACTCTCCCCATCCTAACCTAATTGGCCTATCTTTCGTTTTTGTTTATCACAATCTAATTGACCAGTCAATAAATGACAAATTTATCTCACAGTCTCCACCCTTAATATCCACCTTTGAAAAAGTCAAAGATTTGACAAATCTATTTTTTCTTAACTTTCGTGCTCGGTCAAAGTAGGCAAGTTAGGTCGAGACGGAGAGAGTACTATTTATTCCTAAATGTATTACACGTAATGGGTAAATGTATCACCGTGAAAACGTATCACTATTTTTGCTTAAAGTATTACACGTTCTGGGTAAACGTATTGTAATACCTTTATCCAGTACATGTAATACTTTTAAGAATAAATGGTGATAACCAACCTGGATTGCACCGTACAACTGTGCACATGAGATTTTGTCATCTCTTTTAGGGAGTAATAAAAAATGTGTAGCTTAACATTATTCATTAAAGAATTTAACTTAAAAACATTTTTAAGATCTCTAACCAATTTCGAGGATCCACCGTCACCATTATTTCCTCATCAGTCTTGCTCCCTTCTAGCTTTACATACTCTGTCTTTATTTGCAATATGCGGTAAATAATTATAAGTTAATGTTTAGTAAGTATATCACCTATCTCACAAAACATTTTCTTTTAAAACTCAGCTACTAACCCTTTTAATATATACATAATATCACACTAACACTTCATAAAATCATGAAGATCTAAATGCAGGTCTAATATTTACCTTTGAGAAAATTGGGGTGTTAAATAGAAGTTGTATTTTTAAGAACATAAAAAGCAGTCAGAAAACACGTGATGACCCACTTCTGCTTCTACTTAAAATAAGTTATTTAATTTTATTGTTAAAGTAAAAATAAGTATTTGAAAATACCCAATTCTACTTTTCTTAAGCTAAACGTCCAAAAGGTTTTCTTCCTTTTTTAAAGCATCGACAAACATGTCTTAATTTAAAAATTGGTAAGGCTTGATGAAAGGACTCAGTCTGACTGATACTTTAGATTGATGAGGCCATAACTCATAAGAATGTGGGTTCGAATTATTATTTGGCGCAAGAGGCCCGACCCAATAGATTAAAAGGTCAAGGGTTCACGGATAAACCCAAAATCTTAATATATTTAAGAAATAGATTGGGAGGGGCTCAATAATTTTAGGTCCGATAAAATTTTGGACCTGAATCGAGCTATCCGAATTACTACCTACACTATTAAAATACACGCGCGCACACACATATATATGGTGTATGTATCGTTATGTGTGTGGTTGTAGTTGTAGACATAGTTGGGGGCAACTGCCAATGAGCTAGTATTTTGCAAAATATACTTAGAGATAGGGATGGAGCCAAAATTTTATAATGAAGGAAACCAAATAATATTTTTGAAATATATATAAACGTTTTCGAAAATTTAAGTGTGGCGAAATCATTTTTAACTGTAATTACACTGTATGTGTATATTCGGTCGGAAAATTTTGGGGGGAGGGGGGCAGCCGCCGCAGACGGTCCCCCTGGCTCTGTCACTGCTTAGAGAGTAACGTATTATTTGAGAAATTTCCCTTTTAAGGGTGTGCAAATCTGAGTGGGACGGACCGAAAAAGAAAGTGTGCAAATCTGAGCGGGATGGAGGGAGTACATATTAAAAATGTCGACAAACTGTGGTTTTTCATCATAATTTTTTCTTTTACTATATTTAATAATATCTTTAGCTCAAAGGATAATCAATTGCATATCATGTTAATCATTCAAAATAAATAAAATTATTCAAAATTTCACCAAATTTTTGATAAAATTTCTACGAAATTACAACGAATTGTCCTTGAAAACAGTCAAAATCGAAAATTTTCAAATTCTTCAAAATTTCGAAGAAATTAGTTTAGAATTTTGGTTATAGAAATCGCTAAGCGCTCGTTAAATAATGGATCGGTGTCTAACCATTAGTCGGGACCTAGACGTAACGTAGGCGTACAACAGAAAGAATACTTATGCTGTTATGCTTACGCGAGGCAGTGCGAAACCAATTGACCGTGTGTTACACGTGTGCAAATACCAACCTTCTAAGAACATTCGCCGGCTTTTCAATTTCTCCATCACCACCACAGCTCATTTCTAGCTCTCCCCACCCTATTATTTTTTAATTTTTTAATCTCTCGTGCAATCACGCCAAATTATTCACAGGTAGAAATCTATATATACAGGTAGAAATAAATGTTAATTGCACACGCAAATCATTCTCCCCCACACCTCCGACAATTGACGTTAAAGAGAGAAAAAATGGGCAGTGAAGGAACCGGAAATGGCGGAGAGAGAAAATTGAAGCTGTTATGCCTCCATGGATTCCGAACAAGCGGCGAAATTATTAAGAAACAAGTCACCGGAAAGTGGCCGGAATCTGTGCTGCGGAAATTGGATCTCGTTTTCGTCGACGCGCCGTTTCCGTGCCAGGGGAAATCGGATGTTGAAGGAATTTTTGATCCTCCGTATTATGAGTGGTTCCAGTTCAATAAGGTCAACTTTTCCCCCTTTTTTTATTTCCTTTATTGTTAAGTTGAGTCGAGCCGGGTGTACTCATGTTGAAACTTGTTTGAGACGTAATCGAATTTTTTGAGCTTATTTGATTATTAAGTGAGTTGAACTTTAATCGAGTCGAACGCGTGTTTAAGCTTGCCTAAAATGCTATCGAGCTTTTAATATTATGCGTGAGCTTTTTTAATTATTAATTTGAGTAGAGCTATAATCGAGAAACGAATTGAGCTCGAATAGTCTATTTTTATATTTAACGAATTTCATTTATCGAGTTCGACCAGGAGTCTGAGCTATATAATTTTTTTTCAAAAGTGAATGCATGTTAACTCTTTCTTGATATCTTTGTCAAACAAAATTTGAATAGACTTCTGTCGAACGAATTCGAATGTATCGAGATCGAGCACGAGTCGAGCCATAGAGTTTTTCATAGTAAAAGCATGTATAATCTTGCTTGATTTCTTTGTCAAACAAAGTTCGAACATGCTTCCGTCGAACGATTTAGATTTCAAAAGTAAAAGTATGTTCAATTTTGCTTGATATCTTTCTCAAACAAAGTTCAAACGCGCTTCTATTGAACGATCTCGCTATTCGAAAGTAAAATCATGTTCAGTTTTGCTTAATATCTTTGTCAAACAAAGTTCGAAAACGATATCTAATCAAATAGTTTGGTTTGATTTTCACCTCTCTATATGTGTATTTTTGGGTCTTTTAAGCAGTTTTATGTGTTGTAGTGTCTTCTGAGATTGATTTTTTTATATTGGATGAATACAGGAATTTAATGACTATCAGAACTTTGATGAGTGTCTTGCCTATATAGAAGATTGTATGATAAAAAATGGACCGTTTGATGGTCTTCTTGGTTTTTCACAGGTATGTATGTTTTTAATTGATCTTAATTTGGTTCTTTCTTGCAATGAATTAAATCAATTCACTAATCAGATGTATAATAATTTCTGTGATAAAATTCAAGAATACTCCGTTGATAATAACATGTTTATATGCATGTAGATCTCAGTTGAATTATATAGGCAGTAATGCATAGCAGAATTTGAATTCAATATGTTCTTAGTGAACTTCAGATGAATATATCACCAACGAGAAACACTTTTGTAAGATTGTCTTCTATAAAACAGGATCATAAAAAGTGTTACGTTTGACGTAAAAAATGAAACTTTTATACAAAAGATTGAGAATTGTTGCTTTTGTATAAAGGTTAACAATTGGAGTAACATTTTCATGATAAAAGTAACCCCTATCATAAAAGATTGGTAAGAAGTTGTGTTTGAAAGAATATAAGAAGCAGAAAAGCATGTGGTACCACGCTTCTAGCTTCTACTTAAAATACGTTATTTTAATTGAAGCAAAAGCAGATTTTAAAAAACGCTCAAATTTACTTTTTGGTAGCTAAAAGTCGAAAAATACTTGTTTAAAGCCTTTGCAAACACTGCCTTAAGTGGGTGCCTAAAATCACATGAACTCTGTTTTGTTGGTAGAATTAGGTGAATTTAACATCATACCAAATTCAATCTGTTCCATTTAGGTGCACACAACATCATTCTTTTTTCATGACAGCTATTTCAAAATGTAACAACTTATCTACTTGTGTCTGAAACTGTGTAAATCAGGGAGCAATTTTATCAGCTGCCTTGCCCGGATTACAAGCAAATGTAAGTAGTTCTTCCTTTCCCCATTTGTTTCGTCTCGTTTACCCAAATGTTCATCGAAAAGGACAGTGTTCTGATATCATGGTCTTGTGTATTGTGTGCCATTGCAGGGTGTGGCTCTTACAAGAGTCCCAAAGATAAAAGTCGTTGTAATAATCGGGGGCGCGAAGTTCAGAAACCAATCGGTGGCTGACAAGGCTTATTCTTCGCCGATTCAGTGCCCGTCTGTTCACTTCTTAGGTAACTCCAATGCCATCTGTAGTATACACGTTGTCTTTCTTTGTTTCGTACAGATTAATGTCAATCCTTGACCCTACACGCAAACATGAACTCTACCTTATACAAATTTGCTGAGAGAATCGACCTGAAATCGAGCACCAAGCCGACTTGATTATCTTAGTTACCACCCCTTCTGCACTGTGCTTAGCTAATATGCCTATGATATTTAGTAAAACGGAAATTTTAATATCCTACTCCTTAAACTAGGACTTGCAGTATTAAATTTATTAATAACCAAGAACTAAGTAGGGACTTAGGTTAAAGAAGACCAGCTCTCTAGAGGGTACTAGAAAGCTGGTCGTACGGCAGTGTTTGCAATTGTTTTCGTTTTAGAATAATTGATTGAATTTAGAGATTGTAAAAGAAATTACTTTTAAGAAAGAGTAGATAGTGTTTGCAATGATAAATAATTTATAGAAAAAGTAGAATTTGTATTGTTTGTAGAAAAAAAGGCTTTTAAATAAAAATTATATGCAGAAGCAGAAAAAGGTAATAACATGTTTCTAGCTTCTTTGAAAAAAGCTACTTTGTGTTACTATTGAAGCAAAAACAGGTTTTAACGGAGTATTTGTGGTTGCTTTTATTTTTGAGAAAGTAATTAAAATTAGATGTTATTGTAAAATCGTTTAAAATCAAAAGTGTGTAATGTTTGAAGAAAAAAGTAATTATAGTAAACTTATACTCCCTCCGTCCCGAGATAATTTGCACACTTTCAATTTCGGGATGTACCGAGATAATTTGCACACTCTTAAAAAGAAGTTTCTCTTACAGTCTCTACCCTTAGAATTCCACCCTCAATCTCCACCTTTGAAAAAGTCAACTAAAAAGCAAAAATCAGCTCTTTCTTATTCCACGTGCCAGGAGAAGTGTGCAAATTATCTCGGGATGGAGGGAGTAAGTTGTCGTGTTTGCTAAATAGTCACTTTTCCTGATATATTTTTACTGTGAAGCAGTTTGAAGCAACTTTTCCCTACTTAAAGATTTTGACTTGAATTTGCTAATTTTCAGCAGAAGCAATAACATGCAAACGCTAGATTCTAGTTTAATTCAAAGTCAAATGCAAAAATCTACTTTAAATAAGCAAACGCTAACACACCCTAAAAACACAAAACTACCTCTCTTGAGCTAAAAGTCTAAAAGTGCTTTTATTAAGCAATGACGAATACGGCCTAAAAGGCACCGACTAGGCACTATACGCCCCTGCTGCCTAGGCTAGTGCCTTTTACAACATTAGTTTTATCGAAAGTTTTTAATAACGAGATTTTACGAAGCCTACATATGGTAAACAGGATCCATCAACATATAATTATGAAATATGCAGCCTAACTAGATCATAGGGCTTGGCAGCTCTATTGTGCTTTTAGGGTAGAAAAATCTGTCACAAATTTAATGTCTTTGATCATTTTATCCTGTATATTTCAACTAATATGGCGTCGAAACAGGGGAGCAAGATTTCTTGAAGCAGTACGGGACCGAGCTGCTCGACTCATACGTAGAGCCGGTAGTGATTCGTCATCCTAAGGGCCACACCATACCAAGATTTGGTAACAATCTAACCTTCATTTTCACTACCAAACTAAGGTTAAGACAATTCGTGTTTTATCTCGTCTAATAACGAACTGATAACAATAAATAAATTAAGGTTCTATTCCAACACGGAATGTGAAAACAAATATACAGAACACTCCCTAAGTCGATTTGCATCGTATTGTCTTGATTGTACAGATGATGAAGGTTTGGGAAGCATGCTTAGTTTTCTGGAAAGGATGCAAAAGGATGTAGAAGAAAAACAAGAAATTGTTTTAGAAAATGGTTTATAGGAATATTAAATATTGGAGGTTTTTTTTTTTATTTTTGACCATTATTTGGTCACCAATATATGAACTGATCTGATCATTCAGTCATGGTTGTGGCAGCTAATATTTTTTTTGTGGTATAAAATCACATGTTACATTTTCTCTTTATCTCACTCGTATTTCATTCTAAAAGAAATAATTATTTTATAAATAAATTGATCCATAATGATTCGCGGTTTCATGAGTTCATTGTTTAGGTTCACATTACAATCTAGGGTTTAAGCTTTATTATTAGGCTATATTTTTAATTTACGCTTCATGAATTCACACTTTACGATTCACGTTTTATGTTTCACGTATTTAGTATTAATGATTCGTGGGGTTCAAAGTTTATAATTCATCGTATGTTCGTTTAATTTTGACGTGGAACATTGAAGGTGGAATAGATTATTTGATCCGATTTTTGTACTGTTTCAGAATGAAATTTCATATTGTTTGATTTTGTTTGTTATCAAATTATTTATTTTATTTTCTTTCTCCTCAAGTTATTTTGCAATTGTAAAGTAGGTAATATTTTGTAACTAGCAAACAAAGACATTTATTTCATTAATAATAATTATTAATAATTAATAATGATAGTAAAAACAAAGATTCTTTCATTAAAGAACGAAAAAGAACATGTATTCTAAATATATAGACCGAAAATAAAATAATAATAATAATAATAATAATAATAATAAAAAATAAAAAATAAAAAACTCTTAACAGCTTTAAAAGACAAAAAAAAAATGAGTCTGCTAAAAAATAAAACTATAGAACGGATCATTAAATTTAAGGAATCACTGACACTCCATACAACTGATGATTGAACTTGTCCATAAACGAAGTAGTGAAGCTATTATTCTTTTTTAATTCCATGAAAACTTGCATTCCAAGCAAACTATCTGCTCCAGCTTGATGACTCCTTCCCACGACCCTCTTCACGTTCAGCTTCGTTGCCACCTTCTCTAGACTACCGTGCAGCCCGAGTTCTCGGGCCATGGGCTTCAAATCATAGACGGTGACTCCGAAGTAAAGTTCAACAAATACCATGAAAACCTCCAATTTGTTGGGTAATTGCTTGCCCGTCAAAACTTTTATCATGAATCCAAAATCATACAACCCGTGGAAAGTAATACATGTCTGGTTTTGACTCCGGCCCAAATTAGACTGCTTGTAAAGGAAGGCGAACGCACGAGAATCAACACCATAACACTTATTCATTGTGAAATTCATACCTTGGCGTGTGAGCAAGGATATGGATTCTGGATTTTGCGCATCCCGTTCGCAGTCGAAATCCCGAAAATTGAATTGCCACACGTAGCAAAATTTTGTGCCGAACTGGGGGAGGTTGCCATGTGCGTCAGCAAGAGTCATGCCAAGTTGGATAATTTTGAGCTTGTCGACGTTTTTCTTCATGACCGAGTAGATTTTTTGAGGAGGAAGTGAGGATATATTGAAAGGGTTAAATATGGTACCGGGAAACTCAGTGTCCATAGATATGTAAGGGAATTGACTTAGACTAAGTCGAATGAGGTTGAACTCGAAATCAAGATTGTACTGCCACACCTGACGAATGATAACCATAGGCTGCGCCATTGATCTTTCCTAGGTTATATTATTTCTCTCCTTTTTGCTCGTACTAATTAAAATATGAAGTATGTGTTTGTCTCGTATCATATTTATAGTGTCTGTTTCGTAATCATACCTGAGTTAGGAGACCAATACTAATAGGGAAGCTACTTCACAATTCTTATCAATGGATAAAATAATTATTTTATTCGATTAATTATATCTAGTTATATTTGATTTGGTTATTCTGCGAGCAAATATATATATCTATACATATATATATATATATGTACTTTCTATTATTAGTCTCGAGCTCATCTTATTATTAACCTAACTGAGCTTGATAAGAGACCCGAATAAAAATCGAGCTCAAGTAATTTGATATTTTTTTACTTTTCAAGTTTGAGCGAATCGTATTTTAAATTTTATCAACCACAAAATATGTTCAAACTTGTTTTATATCTTTAATTAAAAAATATTAAAATAACATTTTAACAAACAATCTCGAATTGAATAGTTTGATTTAATTTTCAGTCGTACCCACACATCTTAAGAATATAATACTTGTTTTTTACAGAACCGTACATGAGATATTTCTTTGGGTTCTGAAAAAAAAATGCAAAAACTTGCATATTCACTATAATAAATAAATAAATAAATAAATAAATAAATAAGCAAGAGGTTCAAAAAATAAATTAATAAACAAGAATTTTGAAGGAACTGAGCTGGCAAAGATCTTGAGTAACATAACATTATACTACCTCCGGTTTTTTTAGATATTTTTTCAGATTCGAATAAGGAAATTAAGGAATTTGAAAGATAGACAAATAAACCCTTAATTAAATTATATAGATATGGTAGGTTAGGAGTAATTATAGGGGTATAATTGAAAAAAAACTAAAAGAACAATTATTTACTAACAAAGTACATAAGCTAAAAGGACATTTAAAAAAACCGGAAGTAGTATCATTTTCTGTATGAAATAAAAACATTTCCTTACACGTATATATTAATATTATACATCCTAACTACGACAAAGAATCCGCTCTCATCTTCTTCAGATAAATAGTCATTTTTAGTCGATTAAATTTCACTATTTTTTATTGGAACATTATCCTTAATCATTTCGATTTCATTTAATTTTTAAAATTCGACAAATTGATCATGTCACTCCTAACAGCAGGTAATGGTGGCAATTTTGGCAAAGCCTGGTCGGCCCCAGACCATCTGGCCGGTCCGAAATTTCTCTAGATCAAATATTAGAGTTCGGCCTAGTCCGTGGTATGTTTGGACTTTTGATTTATTGGGTTGGACCCTACATTCTATGACCCAGTCAACATAAATGTCGGGTGGGCAGGGTGGACCCAATTTTACCAGCTCTAACAATCGGTAATGTTCAATTCATCGAATTTTTAAAGTGAAAGGACTAATCTGTCGAATTTCGAAAACTAAATGAAAAAAATTAAAATGGCTAAAAATAACGTCTTTAAATAAAAAATAGTGAAATTTAATGAACTGAAATTATTTACGATTGTAGAATGAAGTATTCTTCTAAAGAATTTGCGCTATTTCAAGCAAAATCTTGTGCAAGGACTGAGGCTTTGAGAAGAAAGGGCAATGATCGCTACCTTTGATCTTGAAAACTCCTTCGGGCGGGTTTTCGCGCACGAGTTTTTCCTGGATATCGGGCGAAAGGGCATGATCGTCTAACGACTGGATGTAGAATCGTCGGCCGGTTGCGTATTTCTCGGCTAAAGACAGTGGTTCCATCATGGGACGAAGAGGGATGGGTCTCATGGACACCATTGCTAAAGCAATATCCTGAAACAAAGATGATAATTTAGTATTAGCTACTCCCTCCATCCCAGCAAACTTTTTCACAGTTGAACGGGTACGGATGTTAAGAAAAAACTAATTTTGCTTTTTCTTTGATTTTTATAAAGGTGGAGATTGAGAGTGAAAATTGTGAGAGAAATTTTATTTTTAAGGGTGTGAAAAGTTAAGTGAGACGGACCGAAATGAAAAGTAGAAAAAATTAACGGGACGAGAGAGTACTTTTTAGTTCGAGTGGATAGAGATAATTACAAAACTATCCTTGAGGTTTAGCCTAAAAGAAACACAGGAAGTTTGTTTGCTTGTAAATCTTACCAATGGAGGAGGTGTTTGTAATTGGAGCCTGCAAAATTGGCCCGGCCCAATGGTGTGACCCAGCCCGCCCAACACTTTAGATGGGCTGAGGCACAGAAATCATCGGGGACAACAGAACCGACTCAATGAGCCAAAAACCGGACAGATCACGAGCCGGCCCAAAAATCTTTTTATATTTGAGGAGGATGTACTGGACTAGACTCAATAATTGTTGGTCCGACCAGGCATATAGTCTTGGCCTGATCAGCCAGGTTGGGCGGGCCAAATTACCACCTCTATTTGTAATTATATAGCTCTCCAATATATGCTCACAAGTTAAAGATCCCAACTCCAGTTTTTAAGTAAAAACCAATCTTCACTTTAAAAACTTATGTTTAATGCTCCTTCCGCCCCATATTGGGATTTCGGTTTGAAAATGTACGACTCTTTATTTTTGCTCAAGTTGATAAAGATACGACTTCCTAAAAACTATCAAACTGCATGTACATGATATAAGAACACTAAAACATGAATAAAAGCAAAGCTTAAAGTAATGTATAGAATACCTTTGATGGAGATTGATTGAAATATAAACCATGCAAATGCTGCTTCTCGAACATGAATCCTGTTGGAGGATTGTCTTTGCCGTTTCCGTAAATTAAACACTCCGAATCTGCCGAAAAAAGTTGTGCAGAACCAAGCTGCAACAAGATAGAATCCCATTACAGACGACGATTTCACATTTTAGGCTTACACATGCTCGATATATAACACGAAAAAAGAACGAATTATAAACCCCTAAAACAGATGACTGGAAAAATCGCAAAACTGGTGTCCAGTAATTTATAGTTTGTCTGAAAACTAGCCATTTGTCTTTATCAATTGATCGATCTTGATCCTTTTTCCCTGGAATTTGAAATCCTCGCCAGATACTGTATGTGCGCGTGTAAAATTATGGATTTACATTTTTCTGCAACTTTTTTTTTTCCCATGGACAATATTTGTACGTATTTGATATCATTTTGTTTATCAGGGTAGCATCTTTACGTCATTTACAATGCCATGAAATTGAAGAAATTCTCAAAGTAACTCGTCCCTATGAAGTGTACATGTAATTATCCATCGAAGATTTCAGTAGTTGGTTGGAAAACGCATTTAAAAATGTAAATGAACGAAATTGTAAAAGAAAAAGATAAAAGGACCGGGTTTTGGACCACCCATAAATTATAGGACGTGCTTTGCGATTTGCCCGATCACTATGTGTTTGTGTGTGTGTGAGCTACTTTAACTTTAAAACATACCTCTTCTGCAAATACATCAAAGGGTCTTCGCCCATCAGAAATCATCGTAGCGCAGACATAAACAGCTTTCGCAATCTTCATAGGAAGATGCTCTAACGCATACGAAACACAAGCGCCGCCACTACTGTGACCGACCAATATCACCTGCAAGAACACTCTATCAAAACCAAGAGACTTCAATAAAATTGGAAATAAGATGGTGAAGGTTTTCTTGCCTTCTCATCCTCGGGTAATTTCTCCAGAAAATCGATCAATGGCTTCGAGTACTCTGCCAATGTTGTGACATTGTTAGCATCCGTTTGATCGATCCCTGATCCTGCTAGATCCAATGCTACTGGATGCAAACCGGATTCTTCTAGAAGAGCAATAGTTTTATACCAACACCAAGCGCCGAATCCTTCACCATGTACCAAAACAAATTTCTTCGTCTTGATATTCTCCAAAAAATCTGGTAACTGTAAAAGATATCTAACTTATATAACAGGCGAAACTTATGTACGGCAGTTATGTTTCCGGTTAATGTCAATGGGTAGTTATGATCCGTTTGCTTAAGTTCGATATTTCCGTTGAGCCAATTGGTGGAGGTGGATGTTTAGACTCGGATTGGATCCTCTATTCCAATCCGTGTTCCATCTTGTATTCCAAAACAACCACTACACGTCATGTGTTAGTTAGTGATGTCATCATATACACGTGGCTTGTAGTAGTTGTTTAGGAATACAAGATGAAACACAGATTGGAATAGAGGATCCCAGATCATTAAGACTAGAGGCTTGTTAGGAATTATTACATCACAAATGTAAATTCTGATCTTCCTTTCTGGATTTGATAACTGTAATAACACACACGAAAATGTAATAAATCCATGAATTTAAAATTATTCAAAAAAAATATTCAGACAACTGAATTCTCACAAAACACTTATCTATAAATAAATTGGAAAGAATTTTTTGGATTATCAAATTATCTAGAGAAAAGGTCTATTATGGGAAAACCATCCAGATTTTGTGTGTTTGAGTGAGAGAGAGACAAGATATTTTTTTTGTTTTTTACCTTTCGGCAGACATTTAAATAAGACGGAAATTACTCTTATCATAAAAAAATGTTAATTTGAGTGAACTTTTACACAAAAAGCAACTGTTTTCACTTTTTTATTACTACCTCCGTCCCGATTAAAGCTGTTTATTTGTCTTTCCAATCCGTCCAATTAAACTTGCAATCCCAAAAAAGAAAACTAATACATACAATCATCACCCTCAAAATTTTAACCCTCAATTTTCACCTTTAAAAAAGTCAAAGAAAACAGTTTTTTCTTAACATCTATGCCAGGTCAAAGTGACAACTTTAACCAGGACGCAGGGGGTATGAACCAATCTTGAAAACAAACAATTATATGCAGCAATAATCAATTAGAAAGCTTACAAAGGCACTTTCTCTCAAGGTCTAAAAAAAAGAGTTCTCTATAAAGAAAAATTAAAATAAAGAAGTCTAAAAGAATAATCTTGAACAAAAAGTCCAAGCAAACTTTATCAAACACCTTTTAGCAGAATCATATAGCTTGATCACACTTTTCTCTCAACTGATGATACCACTAGCTAATAAAGTAAACAACACAGACAAAACTTCAATACTTTTCCTCTTAGATAATTAGAAACAAAATCTTCAGCTAATCATTTTAACAAACACTTACCAGGCAAAGCTGAAAAGGTAATTTGGTGTGAAGAATCAAAAGGAGCAAAAATAAAGATGAAAAGATTTACCTGTTTAGTATTATTAGCACTTGAAAAAGGGTCCGACAAACTGGCGGCGCGGCGGCGGGAGGAGGCGGATCCAACCCGGCGAGACATGGAACCATTATCAAATCTTTGAGAAAGCTGGTGCTGCTGAATTGCCATGGCTAGAGCTTGTTTATGCAACAGTTCTTCTTCGAGTGAGCTTCTTCTCTTCGAAATTGAACCCCTTTTGCTTCTTGACCCAATCGCACCGCCATTGATGTCCTTCTTAGCCATGCAAATAAATTTATTCCCCATAATTGTACAAAATTGGGTTCTTACGAAGCGCAGATTTTATTTATTACTTGATAATTTATCAAAAAAAGCTTTGGGATTGGGAGATGGGGAAGAATTGCATTTGAGGGAGGAGAGAGAAAGCTGTTTTGGTGTATGATTTAATTGTGGACGAAAAGGAAATGGAAAAGGAAGGAAGAAATTGTGTGGGAATAAACAGCAAAACCAGCTCAGCTGCAAAAAATAACAACCAATTTATTACAATCCTTTTCAAGATTTGTTTTTGTTTTTTCAACACTGATTCTCAGTTGAAGACAAATTTGGTTCTCTCACTTTCACCCTTTGTTTTCTGCTTTCTATGATGTAAATGACTCGAGTCAAACGAGTACCGATAAGTTCGAGCTTGAACTCGACTAAAATAATCGAGAATAGAGCTTAATCCGAGTTAGATCGAGTTTGTTCTTTAAACTTAGGAGCGGCTCGATTTAACTGAACTCATATGAATAAGGAATTAATTTATATAAAAAAGAAAAAGATAAAAGAAATATATTACAAATGAAAACATTAATTATGTTGCTGAAAATTAAATTGGAATTTTAGGATTTTACCATATTTATTTTGGGATTAAGATACATTTTTATTTTAGAATTATTATATATTTATAATTATATCGACAATAAATGGTAAAGTAGTGATTTTAATTTAACACAAGTTTTATTAAGCTTGTGAGCCTGTCGGTTCGAATATTACTGAGGTCAAACTCGAACATGAGTTCTATCCGAGTAGTTGGGGCTCAAGGTTGATTCGTTTGTCGAGTAAATTTCAATCTTTTAGCATGTCAATTTTGTGTGACTCGTGTCTCGATTCACTTATACTCTTAATTATGCATATATTTCCTACTTCAATTCTTTTAGAGCATGTTTGTTTCGATATCCTCCGATAAATTTTAGATTTCAACTATATTTGGTTTTAGTTTAGAGGCAAAATTTTATAGTCCATTCAATTTCAACCCAATGATTATACCTCGAAAACGTTGCCAGACTCAATGTGACTATATGTTAATATGCTGACCAGTGATGTGCAACGATCTTATTCCTTAATTTTAGAAGATTTTGACACATCAAATCGTGGGCAAATTAAGTTATTACCATAGATGTGGGTAGAGGAGCGTATTACACTTACATCTATTATGTATCTATTTTTTTTATCTTTTTTCAATAACATCACTCTCCATCTATCTAAACTTTTTTCTTTTCTAACATGGATTTTTACAATAAGATACTTAAAAAAATACACATTTTCCAATACTTATTTAACATTTATGATAAAAATCTACACTATATAACAATGTTCTAAAAGACGTTATGCATTAGTCGGACGATAAACTAGCATCTAGCGCCTAATTAAGTTCTAGATGGAATTAATCGAATTTAAACGAGGTTAAGAGGGGAGGAGTCGGGCAAAAAATATAGACGACCAAGAATCATCTAACGTCTAGACGGGGTATAATTAGAAGTAGTCAGATACTTTTAAAACAGAGCTATATAATCACATAACGAACGTACAATTTTGATATTCATCAATGCTTTATAGTCTAAAAATTAAAAATTTAAATAACTTTTTTTTTCTTTTTTTCTTTTTTATCTTTGTTTTCTGTGTTGTTCTTTATTTAGCATTACTGGTTATTAGATCTGTTTATTACTATCTCTGTCATATAAAATAAATATATTTAAAAACGTACATCTTTTCAATTTTTTATTAATTTGGTGAAAGTATAATTCTAAAGAACCATCGACATGCACTTAAACAACTTGTTTATTTTTATTATTTAGCATGCTCAATTATATTCAATTAAATTGTGAAATAAACTTCAACTACTAAAATAAGACATTGATTTTTCGAACACGACTCCTTTTATTAATAAAGTATTTTGTACAATTTTTTCCATTCATGGAGACTTTCATTTTAAATAATCTTGAAAGCCAAGTTTGTAACGTAGACGTGCACAATATATTGCGGAAATCGTGGATAGTATCCATTTAAAAATAGAAAAATCAAACGTATTATAAATGTATTAATATTTAACTCTATCTATTTTTGAATTGCGTATATAAATTACTCTAATTAAATGTAAATTATTCCCTCTTCTCTCATCACTCTCCCAAGCCCCAATCATAAAATAGCATGGTTACAGAAGACGGAAGCAGAGTCGGAGCAGTTTGGGATCGTCTAGGCCGCCTGGATGGCTACAAGGCGGCGCTGAGAGAATTCCTCATTTTTTTTAAAATTTAATTTTTACATGTCTAATTTAAAGATTTATACTTCAAGTAGACCAAATTTTACTACAAAAGTTCATATAGTTAATTAATTATGCAAAATGGAATGAAAAGAGAGACGATGGAGGAACTCGAATTGTGGGGAAGAGGGCTGTAACTTTTGTTTTATTTTTTCTGTCATTGGAATGAAGAGAGTGAGCGTTTTAACTTTAAAATTTTATCATTTTAATTTAATAAATTGCTTCAAATTCAAAAAACAACGACGTTTTAAAAAAATAATAATTAAAAATAAAAAAATAAAAAATAGGATCGCCTAAGCGGCGCCTAAGCCCATAAAGACCTAAGGAGAGCGATTTGGGTAAAAGCGGAATGGATTGGTGGCGCCTAGGCGACCGCCTAGACCGTCTTTTACATCCGTATAAAATAGTCCCCATAACATTCTATATTTCAAATATTGTTTAATTTTTTATTTTATTACAATCATTACACGTTATGTATATGTAAAATAATATCACAAATATGTATTCTGTACATATTAATAATATTAATATAGTTGAATTTCTCAACAAAATAAAATTATAATATAGTTGAATTAGATGATCCCCCTCCCCAATTCAATTAGTATTACATCGAGGGCGTAGCTATTAACACCTATATACTACCTCCGTCCCATTCTAATTTTTCTACCTTTTTTTTTTTTTTTTTTTTGTCCTAACTTAACTTTTCAGTTCATAAATAACAAATTTATTTCACAATCTCCACCCTCAAAATCTCTACCTTTAAAAAAGTCAAGATTCCACAAAATTTGTTTTTTCTTAACCTCCGTGTCCGATCAAAATAAAAAAGTTAAGCTGGGATGGAGGGAGTATATAATATATTTAGCTGAGCAGTACTTTCTTATTTCTTGGACCAAGATATCTCTATGATAAAAGATGTAAGTCTTTAATTATATTGTTCGATCAGACATAAATAGACGAACATGTTCCATAGTTTCACTCGACTTTAGTCGAACACAACTTAAGACATTCGACCGACCTCGACCAAACATATCGAGATGTCTTCGACCACAATCGAGCAAACATTTGAAAAATGTTTAAGCGTATGTGGTTGAATACACTGAATAGTTGCAATCTCTTACGTCAAATGAGATTTCAACCGAAGCATAGTCTATTTTTGTGAGACGAAACAAAATGAAAAGTAAATCTATCTTTGCAGCATGAAGGCAATAATGATTACTATCTTCATTTCGGTTTAACTTATCTATTTTGATTGGGTACGAAGGTTAAAAAAAAATTAATTTTGTGGAATCTTGTTTTTTAAAGGTGAAGATTGATGGGTGGAGATTGTGAAAAAAAATTGTCATTTATTAACTGACAAGTTAAGTTGAGATAAACTAAAAATTAAATAGGTAAATTAGAACGGGACGGAGGTAGTATCATTTTATTTTGTGAATACCTCCATTTATTGTGAGCTACAAACAACCCATTTGGAATCAATAAATCTCCTAAAAGAAAAAATTCATTTCTAGTCCTATACGTTTGGTGAATTACATATATACCTAGATTCATAATTGCACATTAGCAGTTTGACCGAAAATCCTCAATTTATTAAGTCACAAGCGCCACAATTAGTGGCTAAGATGTCCTTAAATTGAACATTTTTCGAAACATAATAGACTAAAATTGAAATTTCAGAACATACAAGATATTTTCTGGACAATCTTGATATACAGGACAAAAATAACTTTTTCCTAATAAATAAATAGAAAAGAACATACAAAAAGACAGCTGCAGCATGTTAGCCGTTAGGTGCATTCATTATGCGATTCTTATTCTCCCAAAATTATTTAATTTATTTAATGTATTTAAAGATATTAATATTCTTTTCAATTTATCATCGGAACTACTAACATGTTGCCACTCACGATTTGGAACAATTTTTGGTTGTCCACAGTAGGTTGTCACGTAAGTGTCGTCGAAGCACATGATATTTCACGTGATTTTTATATTTTTCAATATTTTTAGGTATAAATTAAACAAATTTGTTATATAATGACATAAATTGCGAGGTCCAAATATAACGGGTAAGATAGTTACAAATCCTTAACTTGATAAGTAACTTTTGCATTTCTCCCACCATGCATATATCAATCAACGATTGAGATTTATTTAGAATTGCAGAGTGCAAAGTTGTTATTTTTCCATAACTAGTGGACAAGTTGCGTAGACTAGCTGTAAGAAAAATAATTTTTTGAGACAACAAAAATTGATCTCCACTGACAAGCATTTGTCGAAATTTTACTATTGAAGACAACATATCGTTATTAATTAATCATCTCAATAATTCAGTCACAAATAATATATTTGAGACTACCAAAAGTTATCTCAAATGTATTTCAAATATTTTTTGTAAGAACTACTAGTTATCTCTTAATCTAAAAATAGCTTCAAAGTGGATCTCGAATAAGCTAGTTCACGAACTATTAATGAACGAGTCAATCAATGTTCGAGCTCTTAGCACAAAAATTTGTTCGTTTATTCAAATAAGCGACTTTATTCACTAGTTGTTCAACGAAAACTTTGTTCATTTATAACCCTAAGAATGACACATTGTGTACTCGTAAAATGTACAGTCCTAAAAGTAAATACTTAAATAAAACCACCTTTTGGATCGCTTATTGTAAGACAAGAATTACTTTTTCCATTAAAAATGTTACTTTTGACGTAAAAAGTGTTACTTTATTAACCATTATACAGAAGCAATAGTTTTCAAAAGTAATAGTTTTTTGTGATAAAAGTAACACTTTTTACGTTTAAAAAGCGATTCGATCTTACAGAAAATGTTCTTACACAAGTGTTAGTCGTATATACATAAGAGGGGGTAGAAGAATGGTACATATCGTAAGCTATAAAGCATAACTACTGCATATTTGTTATATCTAAAATGATCACACTAGTCTCAAACTAAATATGCAAGAGAATGCAGCATGCGATACAGGCAGTAAAAGACTAGTACTCACCAATTAGCATCTCTCGAAAATTCTGTAGAGTTTCTCCAGTGAAGCAACCTGAAAATTAGACAATTTTCTGTCGGAAACTGACTTGGGAAAATACGATGCAAAGTAGATACGCGCACATGAGAGAGAGAGAGAGAGAGAGAGGAGTAGATACGCGTACATACAAGAGAGAGAGAGTACATTGCAACGTAGATATGCGCACATACAATAGAGGGAGAGAGAAAAGACAATGCAAAGTAGATACGCGCAAATACAATAGAGAAAGAGGGAGGGAGAGAGAGAGAGAGACAGAGAGAGATAAGAACAGATGCAACACTTGATCTTAGCCAAAAGGCTGAAAAAGCTATACGAGAGAGAGAGAGAGAAAGAGTACAATGCAAAGTAGACATGCGGACATAGAGAGAGAGAGAGAGAAATATAATGCAAAGTAGATACACGCGCATAGAGAGAGAGAGAGAGAGAGAGAGAGAGAGAAATATAATGCAAAGTAGATACACGCACATAGAGAGAGAGAGAGAAGGGGGCGGAGGGAGGGAGAGACCTCTCCTCTCTCAGATACGCACACAAAGAGAGAGAGAGGAATACAATGCAAAGTAGATACGAGCACATAGAGAGAGAGATGAAGGGAGGGAGGGAAACATGTACTCTATCTCTCTCAATTGCTAACCAAAAGTATAAAATTTGAGGTTCAAGCTTCAATACCTTGATGAATGTTCCATTCGTAGCCATTGAAGTAGGAGGCTTGAGGAAAAGTCTCATGGAGGGGAATAAAACGTGCTGAATCGACCACTCGCGCTGAGACCAAGCATTTTCAGCCTCCAAAACTAGTTCTTGATCAATTTCTTCCTCTTTCACATCCTCTGTAGAGAAATTACACATAATCTTAAGGTCTAGCCGCTTATTTCTTTTAAAATACATAGGTCGATAGACTAAAGCCACGTATTAAATGCAGAACAAGCAATAACATTACCAGCCATTATTGAGGTATTACCATTTTCTCCAGAAGAGACTTTCTTATAAAATTGCAAGCCCTCGCCTGATGGATTAGGCAACATTGGGGGATGGAAGGCGTAGAAGTTCCCAATAGCTGCAGCAATTGTTTGAAAACAGATTTTCTCGTCATCCCAGTTTACCTGGAATACACGAAATATCATCAAAATATATACTATACAGTTTTATATATATCCCAACACAAAATACTGTGAATTCTGAAGCCTCAACATCACACCATCAAATAAATGATTGATATGGTTGGAAAAGAAAAAGTGCACCGGAATGATTCCCGTAAGAGAATGCTGCCCAGCAGAAGGCCGATTTCAAGGACTATTTTTCTGCCTATATCCCTCCTTACCACAACAGATATTATAATATAATAATCCTAACAGCTTGCCCAAAATCAAGCCACTAATTTGCTATTAATAAGACGATAATGACTCCCTGAATCAGCTCCATCAAATCCCCCGAAATCAGCTATTTATGCTATTATTATTCCAGAAATTTATTTCTAATATAGATGTATCAGTTAGGCTCAGGTGATTAATTGGTTTCAGATTAGGCAGCTCTTGAAAGTACTGAAGAAAACAATCTCAGCAGAGCTTATCAGCTTTGAATAAAAAGAGGAGACATGACCGAGATCTAGTGTCGCTAAAACTGAGTGCTCTGTAGTTGCAGCGGATCTACATAGGTTTAACCTCAAAGAAATGTTTGTGGTTAATTTGTGTTTTTTTTTTCTAAATAATCATTGCTTAGGCTAATATAAAGTAAGCATAGTCATATTAATATCAGGATCAGATATAATCTTGATGCAACTAGTTAGGAAAAGGAAACAATTTAAATGGAGCTTACATCATTGCCCAAACAAAGCGCAAACTCTGGGACACGATCCATGTCAGGCGTGTATTGGTCAAGCACAATGGGTAACCGTGACAAGTTACCGTTTGCATCAATATTAATACCAAAGTACTCCTCCAGCATTTCAGATTTCTGCCTGATTAGTTCTGTATTCATCTAGTACCAAAAACCAGAAGATTTCAGTAAGGATAAGAACGACCAGCTGATCATGTATGGAAATTAATCTGAAGAAAATAGTTTAGCTTCACATTTTAAGGAAAATGAAAGTGCCCAAAAGGCACAGTACCCTATGACACATCTCAAACATAATAAATGAAAGGCTCAAAGGCATCATCTTGTGCATGAATTGCGTATTCCTCATTGCAAAATAAACCCCATAATTCGAGTTGCACATCTGCCCCAACACTAATGACAGATGAACCCAGCTTATGATGTGTTTACTCTTAGCATCTCATTCTATGGCATACTATCTAAGTGTACTTTTATGAACTGCAGAGGAAAATGCAGCTCATAAAGGAACTCCAGTATGAAAGATGAAGAGACTAACATTAAAAGTATTTTTCTTGAATTCTCCAATTAACGGAAGACTACTTAAAACGGTCTTGCGCAGCATGATAGTGCTACTAGACATGCCATCATAATCAGTTAGAAACAAAACTTTTGATATTCTTACAAGTTAAAATCTTGAGTGGTTATATGAATATATGCACAAAGTGCATGCCAGTATTTGTTATGTTTTATTGACTTTCTTATAAGTTGAATGATCTTCAGAGTAGCATGATGCTTAATGTTGATCCGTGTATTTTATTTCTTATGCAGAAGCCATTCTTCCATTCACTGAAGTAATGGGCTCCCCTTATACTTGTATTATATCTTATAATGGAAGTATTGAGTGATTAGGTTCAGCGAAGATATATAAGAAGAAAATTAAAGAAACTACACAAAGAGCTTCCGACACTAACAAAACCAGAAACGAGAAAATAAGCCAGGATCAGTTGAAGCTAAATCATGTAAAAAACTATTATACATTCTAGAATTAGTTAGAGAAGCTACCTCAGCAATCTTCTCTTTCAGGCCATCATTTTCATTGGCTTCTGGATCCAAATCCTCCTCTTTCAATGCTAGCATTATCAGTTCAGGTAATGGAGCAGGATCACTCAACTGAATTGCACTAAAATGCGCAAATCGCCTTAAAACTTGCTGGTACATGAGCTCTTTGCTGTCAAGGCATCAAAAGAAGATAAGTGCTTATTTTATTATCACATAAGAGAATAAAAAATAATTGTCTAACCATTTGAACATTTTATATGTCGATGTAGGCTGAATAGCCAAACCACATTATATGTTTATTTTCTGCTGTTCTCCAAATCATTTTTTTTTCATAATCGAAATATTGAATGTGGAAGGAAAACAATGGCCATGTCACAGGTTATACTCTCATGACCTACAATTACTTATGAAATTGGACGGGTGCATTTTCAGTTTTCAACAAGTATATATTGCCCTAGGGAACAAATAAAGAAACGAACAAAATTACCTCAAGTTGAGTACATTGGCTAGATAAAGATGTGTGTTGTGCTGAAGCAGAGCGAAAACATCATCCGCCATCCCAATGTATGAGCAGTTCCCAACAATGTCCAGCAACTCTTTGAGATCACAAGTCAACACATGCCATGCAAAAAATTGGTGAAAAGGATTCTTGATTAGCAAGGGCATGAATTTACCAGAATGGCAGCTAGAGTCAATCTCTCTGATAAGCTCCTGAACGCTAGTAAGGTCTGCAGTTTCCCTGGGGTTCCTCCTTTGTCTGATTGAAGACCTGCAGTTAAAACAAGTAATGAGCAAATATGAGGAATCCGAAAACCACAGGCATCAGGCATAGACTTGTTGCCGCTATCATAATATGACAATCTCAGTGCATGCCTTTCCCCATCCATCATCTAGTGCGGAAGATAACCGCAAAGCCAATCCCACATTGATCACATGAAACCCAATTAACTCAAAAGATCTAAATTGGTTATGGGAAAGAATCGTTGTTTCATGCATCCAATGCTTTATTGGTGACATGGTTGATTGTTTTCTGGCCAAAATTTATTACATACAATTTATTTTTTAATGTTTTGATAAGGATGTAGCACGAGCAGGTGAGCTCTACCTTACAGAGGCCAAGCAAGAACTTCCTTGCAGTTGACCACTCTGCTTAACCTGCAAATATGCGTGCAACCTTCCTGCAGGATCCTGGGAATCTGTCCGTACCATTTTCTGCACTGGAACTTTCTGTGATTTCGTCCCTACAAAGTTTACATATGAACAATAAAGATTTCAAAACCAAAGTCAATAACAAACAAACATAAAAAAGAAACCAATGCATTCCAGTGATGCGCATAGGCAAAGAATAGCTGAAGTTAACCACACCTGAAGACGAGGGATGATTTGGGGTATCTTTGCTCATAGAACTAGAAACAGCTGAAACATTCACCCTCTGCCACACAGAAGGAGGGAAAAGGAACAGAAAAATAAGAAACCAGTTTGTATCAATGGGCAGCAACAAAAGAACAGTGTCCACAGACTGGGAACACATGAAATCAAGACCACGTAAAAAGCTTCATCCCAAATTACTTGAGAGAAACTAAAGCAACATTCTCCAGAGTCTAAAACTTATTACAATAAAGGAAACAGTAATATAAAAACATTTACATGAAGAGATGTAAAAAAAAATCACGCTGAAGAGGTACAATGGTGGATACATAGTACCTGTTCTTGAAATGTCCGTGACTCATTGGAGTTCCTCAGTTTTGACTCTACAGCAGATTGTATCTTCTCAATTATAATTTCCTGATTTAGGAGGCTTACCTGGACATAAAAAAGCAGAATAAATACCATAATATAAAGAGCATCAATGAAAGTTGTCCCTCAATGAGTCCTCGATTACTAAAGCTTTATATGCACCTCTCTTTTTGTTGGGTGTACATTTACATCAATGTGCTCAGGTGGCAATTTGATTGACATGTAGATGAAAGGTTTAGATGCCTTTGGCAATGTTGCAGCATAAACAATTTCAATTGCCCTCTTTAGAGCACCACAATCGACTAGTCTATCTGAAACAAAAAACATAATACAAGGAAAATATGTGAAACCAAAAATTCACCATTTTATAGATAAACATTTTTTGAAGTATTTCTGAGATACCAAGAGAGACTAAGAAAGAGATACCTTACACAGAAGATTATCACAAAACCAAAAGTAATGAAGCATACAAACACCAAGGGTATGATGTTGTTTGAACACCAAAAGAAAAAATAACTAAGCCATTACATTCTCAAATCAAGAGCACAAAAGATTTTAAGAAGATACGGAGGAAATTAATTCAGAGCAAAACGTAGACATACAATAACTATCTAATTGTCAGGGAGAAAAATCTACCATTAATGAAAAGCACCATCGTTATCTTCTTTGCAATGTAATTTGAATTCGATATAAAACCATCCATTTCGAATATTGAGCTTGAGGGATCATCATCAGAAGCTTCTATCTTGATAAGATTTTGCGCAACAGATACCCCGTAGACAGATCTGATTGCATCAAGCCTTGAGGATGTGGCAACAGAGTGAACGTCTGGTCTGGCAGCTCCATGCTAAGAGAAACATATAAACTATAATTCATAATATTCTGCAGAAATGGGTAGAAGAGATGTGGACCTTCTAAATGGACAAACCTTTCTGCAGGAGAAGCTCACACTTATGTGATGGACGGCAAACCGACAAATTAAATCGACTATTTTGGGGTAGTCGTCAGCAGAATTCTGAAGTGTTTTCTTCCGTGCACTCATGTTATAAAACAAATTTTCGATCTTCCAGAGAGATGTTCATGCAAAAGAATGGGTGTTAAGAAAGGGTGATAAGTGTTAAATACCAAAAAAAAAAAAAAAAAGAATAATGGATTTCTCTTTCAGTAAGCAATCAGAAACATAGAAATTCAGAAAATACAATCAAAAGAATAAATAATCAAATTGCCTACTTCATAGGAAGCTATCCCTTTATGTATCAGTGAATTGTGCTTCACCACCCGGAAAATTAGAGAAGACTGGCATCAAGAAAGATGCATACCATGATTTGAGTACCTTTAACAGCTGCGCATGCTTTAGGTTCATGCTCCATCACACCATCCTTATAAGTTGCCCTAGCAAATAAGTATGCACAAGAAGTTTATATTTATATACATGGTAAAATTACATCTTTGCAAAAATGGCTGTGAAGTAAAGATACGAAAAACTCTCGAATCAAAAGCCACAAAATTGTCAGAGGTTTAGAGAAACCTTCTTAAAGAGCATAGGGAAATAACATAGAAAAAGAAAACTGACACAAATTCAATCTTTGAAATTAAGTGAAGCTGCAACTAGAATACAAATATGATATAAAAACAATAAAGAACCAAAAAGAAGATAAGAAAAGGAGTTTCAATAGAGTATGGATGAAGGATATGCATTCCGTCACGTTACAATGACAGAATAACTGAAGGTGAACCGAAGAATTAGACAGCAGAAGTTACCAGTTACCTAATAATGAATACAACATGGAAGGCATACACGATAACAAGTATCCTGACTACTTTGCTATTGCCTAAATATATGATACAGAGAAGTAGAAGAGAAGAAGGATTACACAATAGTATGTATGCTGACTACTTTGGTTTGTCCTAAATTATGATACTGAGAACACTAACAAAGAAGATGGAGGGGAGGAGGGGTGGCATCATTACCTGTAGCCATGCAATTGACCCTTGGTAATGGTGGTGACTGTCACATGACCAACGTAGGTCATACTTGCCAAGGCCTCACCTCTAAACCCCATTGATTTGATCGACAGCAAGTCCTCATATTTACTCAGTTTAGAGGTTGTATGCCTTTCACATAATATTGGCAGATCCTCATACTAAGCACAATGAGAAACAAACAGTTTCAATAAATGCAACTGTCAGTGTAAAATATTCGCATAGCTTCTGCTAATTTAAATAGATGGTACTTAAATGGCATGCATAACCTTTCCTTTCTTCTATGTTTCTTTCTCCCATTCTTAAGCATAGAAATGCATAAATGATAAAAGGTAAATATACGATGTTGCGGACGTTAATGCAGATCAAACCAAAACAATAATTAGCATAGAGTTACACTTACAGTAAAAACCAAATATATGTTACTCCCTCCGTCCCATGTACATAAGGTGTTTTCCTTCTTTAAATGTCCTAAATATGTAGGCTTGTTTCTAAATTTATTAATAATAGTACTTTCATCATTCTTTTACTAATGTAACCCCTATTTAATATCCATCATTATTATTATCTTCTAATATTAAATAGGGGTAAACTAGAGCATTTATGTGCATATTTGCCCCGTCAAATACTATTCTTGATCAGTTGAAAACGCAAACAAGCTTATACATTTGGGAGGAAGGGAGTACCTGTTTATCTCATCAGACTTCATATGCCACTACAAGTTCTAGTAGTATAAATTTACTAATGAATACATATTAAAGATCGCCTGGTCATATACTCAGCATTACCCTTGTAACCTTTGATCTTTGTATGAGGAGAGAAAGGCTTACAAGATGTCTTTAGATTGCATAAAAACAGAAAAAGAACAACGCAAATGTCCCTCCTTGCTCGAAAATTTCATGCTTAGTAAATTCATAATATCGTGTTACCATGATTCCAAACTACCACAATCAGTCAGTCGCCTGTTTTCTCAGTTACAGCCTTACAAGTACAATGTTTTGCATATCACTACAAACTCAACTAGGACGTGATGCCATTTCTGGCCCCATCCCGGCATGCAAAAAGCAAAAACACCAAATATTTGTGTAGGCAATGTATACGTAATTCTATTGCACAATTCTCTGCTTATGTCATATTTAAATTCCAGAACTCAAAAAAAAATACCATGTACATGCAAGGTGTAAATATAAACATGCATAATGGATTTACCAGCTTCAGACATACACTTCAACTCAAAATCCATAAAAATGACTATAAATAGTACAACGTACACAGAGAAACGACATAATGACACACACTTAGAGAGTATCAAGGTAAGATGAATACTCGAATTCCGTGTCCATCATCAGAGACTTGGATGAGCTTCAGTCCGCCGTCTTTAACTGACACGGTGATGGAGGTCGAATCAGCGTCGATGCTGTTCTCGACGAGCTCCTTCACAGCGGAGACTGGCCGTTGGATGACTTCACCGGCAGCAATTTTGTTGACCACCGCCTCATCCAAGCGGTGGATTCTCGGTGGTTCACTGCGAATTGGATTGGTTATGCATTCTTTGATTTCAGTTTCCATGTCCATTGCTATGGATCAAGAAATGTTAGGGTTTTTCAAAATTAGGGGATTTTTCTTTGAGTTTTGGAGGGGATTTGACGAAACTGGCGCGAAATCGAAAGTACCGGGCTGCAATGTGGGCTTCATTGTTGAATTAATTTTCCGAAATTGAGGTTAAGGCCCAATTAGATGCTGATTTGAGAAAGTAGATACTCCCTTCTCCCGGATTAATTTGCACACCTGCTCCAACGCGTATATTAAAAAAAAATTAATTGACTTTTTTAATGTGGAAATTGAGGGTGGAGATTGTGAGAAAAAATTTCTTTTTAAGGATGTGCAAATTAGTATGGGACAGATCGAAAAGGAAAGCATGCAAATTAGGATAGGACGGAGGGAGAATAATTTTGCCACATCTGATTTAGATAACTTCAATCAGATTTTGTTTAGCGTTGTTTGAACTATATCTGACCAAATCGGCCCAGACTAATGGGTTATCCTAGTCCGATATTTCAGATGAGCTACGCAAGTGAAATGTAAGTTTATCGGACTATGGGATCCAACAGGATTGACTCATGGGTTAAAAGTCCGATGAGCCACAAGGCACAAAAATCCTTGTATGTTTAAGAGGGATTATGTTGGATTGGACTCAATAATTATTGGTTCGACGCGGCATGACATTTTTTCTTCGCCCGGTGAGTTGGGCTCAGCGGAGCAAAACCAAATTGTCACCTCTTGTGTGAACAGCTCGTGAACAAACCCGTCCATTTTTTAACAGCTTGTAAACAAACTTGCTCATTTGAATAAAATAATAAAATTTAAGCTTATGTTATAAAGAACAAAATTAAAACATTGATTGGCTCTTGCATTAATAGCTCATGGACAAACTCTTTAAGACCTAGATAATGGTAAAAGTAATAGAAACATCAACGAAAACAATAATTTTCATACTACATACTACCTCCATACCGCTTTAACTTTCCTACTTTCCTTTTTGGTTTGTCCCAACTTAACTTTTCAGCCCATAAATGGCTAGTTTCTCTCACAATCTCCACCCTCAAAATCTCCACTCTCAATCTCCATATTTAAAAAAGTCAAATATTCCATAAAATCTGCTTTTTCTTAACCTCCGTGCCCGGTCAAAGTAGGAAACTTAAGTCGGGACGGAGGGAGTATTATATTATCCGTTATTTTAGTGACCATTTAATAAAATTCGTTTATTTATATGAAGATTTAGGAAAATTTGTTTTCATTTGATGTGTATGAACACAGTAATTAGTTGCTCACGAACACAAATACTCACAACCAGCTAGAAGTTGGCCATCACGGTGTATTAGTGGTGTATTTAGAGGGAATCGGCTCAGGTCCTAGCCCAAGATATAACAATGGCTAGATGAACTCAGGCCGGACCGGTCCTGTCCAAGTTGCCGCCTATATAATACTACCTCCGTCCCGGCTATTCTTGCACTGGGAGGATTGGCACAAGTATTAAGAAAAGTTGATTTTTGGGATTTTGTTGACTTTTCAAAGGTGAATTAAGGGTGGAGATTGAGGGTGGAGATTTTGAGGGTGTAGATTGTATTATAACTTTCCTTTTTAAGGGTATGCAAGTTTAGCTGGGACGAGCGAAAATGAAAAGTGTGCAAGTTTAGCTGGGACGGAGGGAGTAAGAAGTAAATTTGAAATAGAAAGAATAAACATTAGATAAGTAGTACTCTCCTCCCACCCCACCTTGCACACTTTTCTTAAACGGTCATCTCACCTTATCTTGCATAGCCTGAAGTTATAACATAATCTCCACTCTCAATGCACCTTTGAAAAGTCAACAAACAACCAAAAAATAATTTTTCTTAATACCCATGTCGAACCCCGTGCAAGATAAGCCGGGACGGAATGCTTACAAGCCAACAGCACTCATTTGCATTTTTGACATCCAAGTTAAAATAATGTCCACAATTAACATTAAAATGCATAGCTACAATCGAATGAGGAAAGTGTTACAAGAATACTTTGAGAGCAACCTTTTGAATCTTTGAACATTAAGTTTTACAAGAAAATTGCAAAAAGCTTTAACCGGTAAGCATACTACTACATCTAAATCGTCAACCCCGGCTACCCTACGAACGTCGCTTACGATCGTCGTCATCCTCCTCCTCGTCTGAGTCGCCACTTTCCCTGAATCGCGGATTTTTTTCCTGTAAAGGAAAGAAATGGAGTATGAAACACAATTAGCAAAACCCAACAATATCTATCCACTAGAGATGGCAAAGTCCAACCCTCAACCCGACATTTTGACAGTCTGGGCCATAGGACGTAACAACAGGCCCCAGTGATGAGCCAGCAAGCCGGCCAGATAGTCATAGTGTATTCTAGGGGTGAGTTGGGTTGGCCTCACAATTGTTCAACCCGATGGGATTTTGGCCCACCCCATCATATGGTGTTGGTCTGGCAGGCTGGGCTGGGCCGGGCCAGGCGACTTGAATAGCCACTTCTACTCTTAGACGGTCTGGGTGATAGGGAACTTAGCCGAAGTACCAACAGGCCCAACCAATGGGCCGCAGGCCAGCCTGACAATCTGAGTGCATTCTAGGGGTGGGTTGGGCTGGGCTCATGAATTTTCAACTTGATGAAATTTCAGCCCAGCCCAACATATGGTGTTGGTCCGGCAGGCTGGGCGGCTTGAATTGCCACCTCTACTCTCCACTAGAGGTTCCAGTTGCCGGTTCAGGCCAAGGAGCAAAACCAGGGACCGCCCTGGAAACTTCTTTGGTCTGTCATTCCCCCAGCCCATATTGAGAATGGTTTTCTATATATCATTTATACAGTCCAGAGAGGTTGAAATGCGCAAGTAGATCGCTCGAATACAGAAGTTAAATAACATAGAGGTAGAGTTCGATCTCTACATAATACAAGAAACTTACAGGTCTGGAATCATTATCTGGGTTTCTCCTATATACAAAGTCTGACTTTCTCCTTGGGAAATCTGGGCCCCGACGATCATCTTCTCTATTGCGCTTACGATTGTAATCTGTTTCGCAAAGTAAGGCATTAAACAATGAATTCTATAAACAAGATAAACAAATTATCTGCATCAACGAGGATTATAGTACCTCTGCCTCGGTAAGAGCCCCCTTGACCATAGTTTCCACCATGTCTACCGTCTACAAGAACAGAAGACCAAATTCTAACTTTCCAAGACAGTGATAAAGCAGTTCCAAGCAAATGCTACTAAAGTTATGCACTAGAAGAGACGATCAACTGTTGCATAGAATATGAAGCTTATTCTATAGATTTGACCATAGTTTCTAACAAGAAGTTCAAGAAGGAATATACGCAAGAACACAAAGCTTAAAAAGTCAAAATGTTTCAATTCTACTCAAAATATACACAATTCACATCAAATCTCTCAAATCTAAACAATATGAATATGTAAAACTGTTTCAGTGCGTTTAGCAAGACGAGTGTAGATATACTTCTCAATGGTGAATTCAATGTTGAACCATGATGAGAGACCTTTTAAGGTTATTACGGAAGACTAAACAAAACAAAGTTTCAGCAGAGCGCGTTAGTTTTGCAGATGTGCATGCAATATAACAAAGTTAAATTTCGTGACTTACAGTTGGGAGCCATAACGGGTGGAAATGAACCCAATGATCCGGTACCATAGTCGACTAGCTGTCTCTGTGCTTCCAACTCCTTCTGGACTAATTTACCATAACCACCTCTACGTATGACTTTTATTAAGGAAATCACGTTATTTAATTTATACATAGAAGATAATTAATTCACCTGCAAGGCATTCTATTCTAAGAGAAATGTACTATAAGAAACTACCACACAGAGTCTAGCAGCTGGGAGCATATTAAGGAGGTGCTTGTGATTGCTTCTGCTTTTTAAGAAGTGATTAAGAAAGTGATTGTAAGAAGCAACAATTTATAGTTTACAGGTTTTAGCCCCAATCAGCTTAAAGTTAAGCAGAAGTTAACACATGCAAACACTCATTTTCAGCTTATTTGAAACCAAAAGCTCAAAAGCATTTATTTTAAGCATTTGCAAACACCCTCTAAGCTAAGGTTGGAATGCAATCTAAGATAATAGCACCTACACAACCACAGAAAATCTGATAGCCCAACAAACACAGGTAATAAGAACCGAATAGCAGAAATCAAACAAGACAATCACATGATAATATTATGAGCAGAGCAATAATCTTAAAAGGAATTGGCATGAGAAGGATATCTGGATCGTAGTCTGTACGATATTCATCCCGCACCTGACAAAAACAGAACATGAATTAGATGAAAGTTGGGTCAGCAAGGTGCCAAGAGAATTTACGAGCATCACCTGCCCACCACTTCTTCCACGGCCCCATTGCCTGCCTTCTTGGAAACCCCAATCAAAGTCAACACGAATAGGACGGTCGTCCAAAATGGTCCCACTTATATATTTTACAGCGTCTTCAGTATCTTCTCTGGAGTAGTACCTGACAGGCGTATAAACTCCAATATCAGAGTATAACAATAGGAGAAATTCTTACTGTCCTGTATTCCTCTCAAAATGATACGTACTAGCAACTTAGGGTGATCATCAATCAGAAACACCACAAGCTCAAAAGAAACTTCTGATAAAATAAAACTACAGGAGCAAAAATTAACAGATAAAGCGGCATTAACACCCACCAACCCCCTTTGCTTTACGCATCGAAATCCCCCTAACACCCTTCCTTCCAGGAGTTGGATTCGTAGTCCAAATATTGACTTGAGAAGGAAAAAAAAAAAAACCAATATTAAGTACCACTTCTAACCCCTCAGAGTCATGTATACAACTTAGTGCCAGTTGAAATAAAACATAAAAACAAAGTTGAAATCATCATCTAAAAACCTCTAGAATTAGAGCAAACATACTAAGAGGGTTCTTTACTAAGCTTATAAGCTCCTCAAAACATCTTATAACTATTTTATGGAGCTTCTAAGCTCTTTAAACGTGTTTGGCAAAATAAGGTGTATAACAAATTATAAGATATAAAAATAAGCTCTTAGAGCTTATAAGCTCCAAAAAAGATAAATACGGCTAGTCCATCTTATTTTCCTAAGATCTTATATAAATCACGCTCAAATTACACATTTACATACATACACTTAACACACTACATGCACTTCCTTCACATGCACTAAACACACTAGACACATTATGCAAAAACCACATACACTACCAGTCAAAATGTGCATTAGATGGTGGACTTCAAATCAGTCCCCCAAATCCATAACTAAATTATTTCATTCAATTGCAAGCTTATAAGATGTAAGCAATAAGCTAAGACAAACACCCTCTAAGCTACAATCTCCTATTGTAAAACAGAAACATCTGGAAATTAGAGTAAAAGTTGCAATGTCACAATCTTAGAAGAATGATACTAAGTTACAATCTTACATTACGAAATAGAAACATTTAGGAATTAGAACAACAATTATAACCTACAATCCTACATACGAAGCAGAAACCGAGCAAAAACACAAATCAAAATCTTACATTACGAAGCAGAAGCCGCAAGGGGTTTTAGTATTCTTATCCAACCCCATGACTATCTTTTTAATCTCTCCCGCTCGAGAAAACAGCTCGTAAACTTGCTCCTCCGTCGTATAAAACGACATGTTCCCGATGTAAACAGTAGTAGAATTTTGTAGCGCCTCATCATATTCTTCCTGATTTCCAGGAAACTTTCTGTCCCTATAAGCAGATATTTTGTTCGGATCCTATTAACAACACCATTGACAGACATCAGTTAACAAACCCTAACTCTCTGAAACTCATTGCAGACACACAAAATCAATGGCAGCTTAAATTCTTCTAAAAATGTAGGAATTCAAACTGGAGTAAAGCTAATTCAATTGCTTCTGAAGAAATGTACAATTATAAAAATCGGAATTACCTTAAACAGGGAGGCCATCAGAATCTCCCACCAGAAAAATAGGAATTTGATTCTACTACGGAGAAAAACGAAGCCCTAATGTAAGAACGTAAATTTCCAAATTATTTCAGGCGGATTAAATTAAATGGGTCGGGCTAAACGGGTCAGGCCTTCCAGTTAGTTAAGGGCCGGAGTAAATGTATTTGGGCCGTTTAAAGTTGAGTATAATGGGCCATTGAGTGGGCTAGCCCATTAATTTGAGCCCAACTTTATTAGCTGTGCTGTAAATTGAAAAATAATGATTATATTCATATATTGGTAATGTCCTGAATTTATTTGGGTATTTTATTTTGTTTTCCAAGAAGAAGGATCTTGATAAAATTTTATAAGATGGGAGTGGCTTTTATTATAAAAATTATTACTCACTCCGTCTCAACTAATTTTGCACGGTTGACCGGATACGGATGTTAAGAAAAAATAGATTTTGGGGAATATTTGACTTTTTCATATATGAAGATTGAGGGTGAAGATTATTAGAGAAATTCCTTTTTAAGGGTGTGCAAAGTTAAGTAAGACGGATCGAAAAGGAAAGTATGCAAATTTAAGTGGGACGGAGGAGGCACTTTTTTATGTAAAATGTTACTTTTATTATATAAATAAATTATTTTTTTGAAATTGTTGTGTTGGCATTAAAGTTGTCAAAACAAGTTAGCAGACAGTGCGGGGCACGCTACAAGAAAACCTCGACCCAATCCAACTCACCATAGGCCACGGGGGGCGGGTAACCCACTCTCTCAACCGCGCTCTCTCTCTCTATAAATATATCCCTAAAAATAGATCATAATTATTAATATAAACTATTCATTTATTAATTAATTGAACAATAAGATCGCTCTAATCTTAGTCATCATTTGCTAGTAGTACAAATCGATATAGTTCCCATATTACTTCATTTTTAACTTTCATCAAACAAAAATACATAGTAATATACAACTCTACAAAATAATATATAGAGTTGTTAGGGGGGACGAGACGCGACACGAGGGGCCACTAAAACCTTAATTTTTTTTCTTTTTAATTTGGAGCTAAATAGACCATGAAAATAAGTAAGAAGATTTCATCCTTTATAACTTCGTGAAAAACAAGAGAAATGAGAAAGAAATGACCAGTTGATGTGAGAAAGGAGAGAGGACAAGTAGGGATGTTAGAAACGTCCGAACTTGCATGGCCAGCTCGAAATTGTCCTAAACTGTATAAAGTTAGGTTCATCATATTATCAGTTCGTTTAAAATGATCAACTAAATCGAGGTTTGATTAGTCCGAAATTATATAGGACTAACCTGCATTTTTTAAAAATTATAACTTATAGCTCGATAGTGACACGAGTAATCTGAAAAACGGTAGGATTAAGGTTAGGTTCACAATATTGTCGACTCGATAAAAGTAGCCTAAATAAATCGAGGCCCGATTAGCCCGATATAAACTAAGTTTAGCTTGAAACCAGTAGGACTAGGCTGATTAACATCTCTGAGAGAACAACTGTGAGAGCCGCACTGAAATGATGGGGTGTAGGTATGTCAGTTATAAACAAAGATTTAGCATTAGAGCTGCCAAAATCAACCCAGTGCGATGGGCCAGTCCAACCCACCCGACATTTTAGATGAATTGGGCTATAAAATACAAGCCCAAAGGATTATCGGGCCCAATAGGTTGATTAACATCCCTAAGATGACAATTGTGAGAGCCGCATTGAAATGATAGGGGTGTAGGGATGTCAGAAATAAACAAAGTTTTAGCATTAGAGCTGCCAAAATCAGCCCAGTACGATGGGTCGGCCCAACCCACTCGATATTTTAGATGAATTGGGCTATAAAAATACAGGCCCACATTTATATCAGGTCCAACAAGCTAATCCAATGGGTCAAAAGCCCGTCAAACCATGGGTTGGTCCAAAATCTTTATATATTTAAGAAGGAAGGGTTAGGCTGAGCTCAATATTCACTGGCTTAATAAAATTTCGAACCGAATCAATCCAGCCTAACATATAATCTCGATCCGATTAATTAAATCAGGTTAGATCAGACGGACCGAATTACCAGCTCTCTTTAGCACCCATACATGATTTAAAACACATGTGGGAAAAATATTCAACTTACTGCCTAATAGGTGTTGCACTTTGCTTGTGGAGTTATATTAATGTGATCAGTAAAAGATGCCCTCAAGAAAAAGAACTCTCGTCGTTAAGGGAACTTGATCATTTGATGCGTATTCCCGACCGTCTTTTGTAAAACGAGAGTCTTTTTATCATAAAAATATTAATTTTTATGTAGAAATTTTACTTTTATAGGAAACCTATTACTTAAATAAGAGCGTCCTAGAAATCCTTTTTTATTGGACATGAATTAGGTTTAACATAGAACGTACTCCCTCCATTCCAGCTTATTTCGTATGGGTGATCGGACACGGATGTTAAGAAAAAATAGATTTTGTTTTTTATTTTTCTTTTTACTTTTCTAAAGGTGGAGATTCAGTTGTGAGATTTTGAGAGTGGAGATTGTGGGAGAAGTTTCATTTTTTGGAGTGTGTAAAATAAGGTGGGATGATCGAAATGAAAAAGTGTGCAAAATAAGTCGGGACGGAGGTAGTATTACTTTTGATGTAGTATGTGCTACTTTGAATATTTTCTTTTTATCAAAGATCAACAATTTTAGAAAATTTAAGCTTTTTGTGATAAAAACAACGAAAATCTTAATTTGTCATTTCAACTTTGCGTGCTCTACATTTTGTACTACTAACTAGGACTGTGCACGAAGTTTGGATATTACCCAAAAAAGTCTCGAACCAAAAGAAATCCGCTAACTTTTTATTTTTTCCTGAAGTGAACTGAACCAATAGTTTTTTTTTGTATGAATGTGGATATTTTACAATTTTCTGAATCGAAATTGTATTGAACCCTATTCAATCATTTTGAATTGTGTTGAATCGAATAACCGAATAAAAATACGTATGACAAGTTTAAATCTAGAATTATTCTATAGTGGATGAAGGAACATGGATTTCGTCTCTAGTGGATTTGCTTTTTTTTTTTTTTAATTTTCGGGATAATATTTTTGTTTTCTATTAAAATTAACTAGATGATTGATGTTAATATCGAACAATCTACTTGGTGGTTGATGTTAAAATTCAATATTTTGTTAGTTGATTATCGATTATTACGTGTCTTGTGTATGTTAGCATTATATTATAATTGTATATATGGATATTGTGTTGTTTTCACTTTTTTGTTTGTTTCGATTAAAAGAGTTCGATCATTTTAAATGTTTAAATAACAACCGTTAGTACCGAATGTTCATATTGAACTGCACCAAAATTTTGGTATAGTAATGAATATTCTATTTTCTGGTATAATATGGATATCCAAATTTAAAAATATTCGTAGTTCGGCACACACTGGATATTTGCAAATATCCGAACGTATCTATCATGCACACTCCAATTACTAACTTACTTCGTTGTTAATGTACCATTTAAACTTGCAAATTGTTGTAAATCGTCATCTCGAAAAAATCTCACTCGGTAATTGAGGTACACATGTCCATGAGATTTGCTCTAGCGATGCCAAAATAAATTGTAAGTTGAGATGATTAACTGAAATGATAAAATAATTGTATGACAAAGTGCAACAATATTAAAAGTTGAGATGATGATCTGCAGTTTACCCTATTATCTTATGTGCTAAGTGTTACATTTTTTTATGATAACAGTAACACCCGTTTTACATGAGATAGTCTTATACAAGTGTTACTCCATATATTACTATTTTTTTTTTTTTTATTTAAACCACCAACATGGTGGGGGGATTAAGGCTGATCCCCTACCTGTATATTGACACATAAAGTATTTTGGGCATACATATGGAAATCAAGGCACAACAATTACAAGCCTATTTAGGGAATCTAAAACTAGGAAGTCCTAATCCATCCATTAGAACAAAACCTTTAAGACTATTACAATCATTCAAATTGGAGATTTCACCATTTCCTCTTCTTTTCACCGCCAGATTAGCAAGGTGATCCGCTGCTTTGTTCCCTTCTCGGTGTATATGAGAGATTCTCACCTCCATCACCTGTGACAATCTCAAATATTCTGATAATAATGCTTGAAGGGTCCAATGGCCCTTTCTGTTCTTGCTCAACATATAAAATAAGGCAAGTGAATCAATTTCAAGCCACACCGAGTAGATTTCCAATTTAAGGCACAATTTCAGGCCTTGTATCATAGCAGAGAGTTCTGCTGTGATGGTATCTGATATGCCCAAGAATTGGTAAAAACCAGCAACAAATTTTGCATTTGAGTTTCGTATGATTCCCCCTGCCCCAGATGGACCGGGTTCCCTTTCGATGCCCCATCAGTGTTTAGTTTAAAAAATACATCATTTGGGGGTATCCAACGGACCAAAATCGATTTTTTTTTTTCTTTTTTAATCATCACAGGAATTTTCCATTTTCCCGCCACATGCCAAAAGCCTCTCCAAAATCCAAAAGGGAACAGATTAGCATTAGAAATTAATCTTAGCTTATCCACTACCTGCTTTTGAATTTGAGACGCTACTGACATTTGGTTTTGGAATTTTGAAAGATTCCTTGCACACCAGATTTGCCAAAAGATCAGACAGGGAAGGACAGTACAAATATGCTCATGATTTTGTTTTTTGGCAAACCAAGCTTGAATCAGAGTTTTGATTGTAGAGTTAGGATGGATCAGAATAGAGAAAAGCTTAGCAAAATAGCTCCAGATTTGCCACGAAATAGGACAACGAATAAGGGTGTGATTGGCCTCTTCAGAAGCATTATGGCAGAGGTGACACCAAGAGGTAGCCAAAAATCCCTTATTTCTGAGGTTATCATCAAAGGCTAAAAAATTATTGACTAACCTCCAAAGAAAGATTGACAGGGAGTTTGTGAGAGATTTTGGCCACATCATTGACTGCCAAGCATCTAAAGGCTTGGTCAGTCTCAGGGAATTCCATGAGGACTGAAATGAGAAGAGGCCACTGGGTGATAGTTTCCAAATGGGAGTGTCATCTGCATTAACATCAATATGTAAGTGACTAAAACTATCAATCACAGCAGGAGGCAAAATACAGATTAAAGCATCTCTGTTCCAGTTACCATTACACCAATATGTGTTAACAAGATCAAAATAGTTAAACACTTCCACATATTGGCATAAAGGAGAATCATCACACCAATTATCAAACCAAAAGGAGATATTACCCCTTCCAACTCTCCAGAAAATTTTATCATCAGTAAAAGGCTGTATTTTCAAAAGTCTTTTCCAAAAGTGGGACTGATTAGGCCCAACATCCGCTGTAAATGGGTGTTTATCTTTAAGATATTTATTTTTCAAGAATGAGACCCATAAAGCATTAGAGGTTCTGAATTTCCACCAAGCATAAGCAGCAAAAGCTTTGTTCACATCAAACAGATTTCTCACCCCTAAACCCCCTTCTTTTTTAGGATAGCATAACTTTTCCCAAGCCATCCAATGGATTTTCTTATGTTCACCTGTTGAGCCCCATAAGAAGCTATTAAAGCATCTATGGAATCTGTCAATTACAGATTTGGTGGCTCCCACCACTCTCAAGGTGTACATAGGAATGGAGGTTAGAATGCTTTTGATAAGCTCTAACCTGCCCCCATACTCAGAAAAAGTTTATCCCATCCTAACAACCTACTGTTGATTTTTTCAAAAAGTTCTTGGAAAAGAGAGTTTTTAACTCTTCCTTTAAACAAGGGAACCCCCAGATATTTGAAAGGCAGATTTTCTTCTACAAAGTTAGAGATTTCTAAAATTCTGCCTTTCCTATATCTTGTGGTATGCTTCCAAAAAATGACAGTACTTTTGGAGTAATTCACCTTTTGCCCAGTAGCTTTTTCAAACTGACTCAGAAAATTAATCAATTTTTTAAAAGCTTTAATTTTGGTAGAAGCAAAAACCACAGTATCATCAGCAAAAGATAAGGAGGGAACAATCATACCTCTTTTGTGGTATCTCAGATCTGGAAATATATCAAACAGCTCCAACAAACCACATGTTAGCACATTAGAGAAAATAGCAAATAAGGAGCGGGATAATGGATCCCCTTGCCTAATGCCCCTACTGGATTTAAAAAATCCAGATAATGATCCATTTATGAGGATAGAGAACCAAGAATTGTTAATAGAATTAGCAATATAGTTAACAAAGAGCTCTGGAAAGCCAAGCAATCTTAAAATTTTGAATAGGACAGACCATTCTACCCTATCATAAGCCTTTTGCAGATCTATTTTAAGTATCATTCTGCCATTTTTGCTTTTAGTGTTGAGATCATGAACCATCTCTTGGGCAAGAATGATATTATCTGCAATGTCTCTAGTGGGAACAAACCCACTTTGGGCAAGAGGTACTAATGTAGGAAGGAGATTTGACAACCTATTATTGACCATCTTAGTTAAGATCTTATTAACCACATTACATAAACTAATGGGCCTGAAATCTGCCCAAATCAGAGGCTTGTTTTTCTTAGGGATGAGAGCTATAGATGTACAAGTAAAGCTTCTAGGCATTGGAATACCCAGGAAAAATTCTTTAGCAGCTTCCATTAAGTCATCTTTCACTATATCCCAACAAAATTGAAAAAATAAAGCAGAAAAACCATCAGGCCCAGCCATACTATCCTTATCCATGGAAAAAACAGCCTCATGTAATTCCTTTTCAGTTGGCACCAAACATAGTTTGACAGAATCCTCAGCAGTGATTAAAGGTTTGATGGTACTGAAAATAGGATTTTCCAACTCCCCTCCCTCAGATGTAAACATATTTTGAAAGAAATCACAAGCTGTTTTGCACATCAGATCAGGGTCTTTAATAATAGTGCCATCAACTTCAATTTCATTTATCCTATTTTTAAACCTTTTTTTCTTAACTAATGCATGGAAATAGGCTGTATTTTTTTCTCCTTCCTTTAACCATTTACAGACAGATTTTTGTCTCCAAAATGATTCCTCCATAGCCAAAGCAAGGGACATTTCTGCTTGCTTTTGCTTAAGAGCCATTAATTTGGAGTCTGAAGGGTCCAGTAAGTAGGCCTCCTCTTGTAGGATAAGAGATTGCTCTGCTTTCTGCACCCTATCAAAAATATTCCCAAACACATCTTTATTCCAGCTTTTTAAACAATTTTTTAATCTAAAAAGCTTCTGCTGAACTTTAATCATCCCTCTTTGGGGCACGGGAGAACACCAAGAGTTCCTCACAGTGTCTAAGAGGGTATGATGTTTGGTCCATGCATTCAAGAATCTAAAAGAGGATTTGGTTTTAAAAGAATCAGATTTGAGGCTAATAAGTAAAGGGCAATGATCTGATGGTCCTTTAATAAGATGCTTGACTTCCAGTTTATTGAACAAATCCAACAGTTTAGAAGATACTAAGGCTCTGTCCAGCCTTTCAAATACATGGTTAGCATGCCATGTAAATGGAAGGCCAGAAAACCCTGCATCTTCCAAAGCACAATCACTAATCAGACTATTAAAATCACCCATGGATTTCATTTTAACCACACCCCCTCCCTTTTTCTCATCAGCAGAACATATAGTATTAAAATCACCACATACCAACCAGGATTCAGCAGAATGAGAAAGAGTTCTAATATCATTCCATAAATCAAGTCTCCCTTTTCTAGAGCATAAAGCATAAACAAAAGAACAATACAAACTACAATCCAGCACAGGGTTAACCACCTCAACATCAATCATTTGGTCAGAAGAAAATTTTACAAAAACAGAAATAGGATCATTCCATAAAACCCAAATTTTCCCATTAGCATTGGGTTCCACATGTTGGAATCCCAGTGAATGGACAAGAAAAGGATCAACAGCTGCAGATTTGGTTTCCAAAATGGCAAGAATATCAGACTTCTTCTTTTTAATTAAGCTTTTTAAGTAATTTCTAGTTTTCACATTCCCTAATCCCCTAACATTCCAACAGAGGACATTCATTGAGATGAGTTAGATATACCTTTTGTAAAGATTGTTCCTCTCCTTGTCTGCATTACAAGTGGAACAGAACCTTTTTTCTTCTTCTTTTTATTCTTTTTCTTCCCATGCCTCTTCCTTGTTTCTGCTGTCATATCATCTCCCCAAGAAGCTGCACCTTTGTCTTCCTCATCCTCTTCATCCAGGAGCTCATGCAGTGGGGACATATGAGAAATGGAGTTAGTTTCAATGTCATTATGCAACATACCATCTTCAAATATAGTATAATCATCTTCCACATTAACATTCAGCTTAGAAAATGAGTTTTCATGAATCTGAAATTCATCCATCTGATCATAGCTGACATTTTTGATCTTAGACCCCTCAGCCCTATCTTTATAGCTTTTAGATTTATTGCAATAAGATATAATGTTTTCAGTGTTCATAGGGGTGGTGGCAACACCTTTCCCTTTGTCAGCTCTCCTATTCTGAAATTCATCAGGATTAGGGTCATCCTCAACCACCCCTTTTTCCCCAATTTCCCCTTCTTCAAGAATCTGTTCTTTATTATTAGGCACATCATTGGGGTCTTTGTTTTTATTACTAATTTCCTTAGGCACCCAATGCTTTTCAGGATTTTTAACCACTTTGGGCTCATTAGATTTTTCAGCAAGCTTTTTCTTATAATCCTCACTAAAGCATTCACTAGCAACATGTCCCAAATGTTTACATGTATGACAATAGTTAGGAATTCTTTCATATGTCACTTTCTGTGTTATCAAACTTTCCCCACACCCTATGAAAATTTCCTCTGCTCGAGGTTTGGGCAGATCCAACTCAATACAAACCCTGGCCACACTAGGTCGGGTTCTGTCAGCCGTAGCCTCATCTATGCGAAGAGGCTGGCCAATCAGTGAAGAAATTCGAAACAGAGCTTTTTTATCAAACAAATGGATGGGTAATTCCGGGAAAGAAACCCATACCGGAACAATAGATGACTCAGTTTTAGTATCAAAATCCTTAGTCCATTTAAAAACCCTCATCGGGAAACCCCCAACATGAATGATCTGTTTCGCCCAAAATCGTTGAAAATCATCCTCATTGTTAAATTTTATCATAATATGTTTAATGTTAATAGATCCAATAAACACAGGTCCAACAAATCCAAAACCAGACAAGTTAGATTGAATGTTTTTAAACGGTGGACTTCCATGGGAAAACTTACCGATCAGCACAAACCTGCACTGCATGGCTAAAATATCTGTCTCAGAATCAGAAAATTGCACAATCGGAGTGCCACGATATATTCCAGTAGATCCAAAGCCCTCTGCGCTTGAATCAAACAGCTTCTTTGTGGATCTGCCTTCCAGCCTTTCTGCTGCTGATTTCTCCTGAGCAACACTCAGGAAGGAAACCGATTTAGGTTGTAGATCTGGAGGTTTGTTTGCCTGAGCGATGAAATTTGGTGGGCCTTTAGAAGGAAGCGAGGGGAAGTCTCCTCCCTCGATGGTCGACGCGAGATGAGAGCTCGACGCCGCCATCGGAGAAGGTTATCAGAAAGGGGTTACAGAAACACGGCGGCTAGGGTTTCGAATGCTTAGAGAGAGAAAGTTGCCTGCAGTCCCATATATTACTATTAATTTCATTTCATTGTATATTTTTCTTGAGGGGTTATTTTTATTGTATATTTGAATGAAAAAGTAAACATTAATGTAGACTTTGGAAATTCAAGATTATGATACTCCCTCCGTCCCACTCAATCTTGCACATATGGACGAGCATATATAACAAGAAAAAACTATTTTTTGTTTTTTTTTTTTCTTTTGACTTTTTTTAGGGGTGTACAAAACTAAAGGTGACTTGATCATTCGGGGTCGGATTCGGGAAGTTTCTTCGGGCAGGGTCCGTCTGGCCAACACCATATTTTGGGTCGTGTCAGGTCGGCCCAAGATTTAGTCAGGTCTAAAATTAATCGGTCCGGTGTATTCCCCTATAATATCTTTAGATTTCCGGGTCCATCGGTTCGGTCGACCACATAGTACTTCGGACCTATATTTCTATGACCTGGCCCATCTAAAATCTCGGACTAATTGAGCCGGCCCGTCGAACTAATTTTGCCATCTCTATACAAAACTGAATAAGATGGATTAAAACAAAAAATGTTCAAACTGAACGGAATGGAGGGAGTATTTTTCTTGTACCACTTGCCAAACAATTAATCATACATATCAAGAAAATAGGATTGCATGATTTCATGGGTGTGTCATTCTTTCTTCCACATACGTATCATTTCGATAACAGAATGTTTCTGGTAATGATGAAAAAGATGATCAATTAATTGTTTGAATATGACTTCAATTTTTAATCTAAAAGCAACTTTAATATCGTAATCTTATATTCTTATGTCGGTATTTCAAAGTTCATCATCAATTTTCTGAAAATATCACTTTAACTAACTTTAAAAGCAACTCAAGGTAGCACTAGTTTTAGTATCCTTACGTCGGTATTGCTTCCTTCTCTCACTTCCCCTCCCTCTAGTTCCGACTCCCGATCCTCTGTTTCAACTATGGTGTCTCAATTATGTTCCATATAAAACGACAGCATATTGAAAAATAGGTAAATTAATAAGGTTTCGAAATTTGATCAAAACGATATAAGGTGTGTTTACTTAAGGCTAAGGAGTGTTGAGTCAAACCTGACGGAGTTAATGAGTGTGATTTATCGGGATTTGGGCCCCTAAATCTACTAAGCCAAAGTTTAAGTAAAACCACTCATAGTTTTGTGTGTAGGACATGATTGAGACACTGTAGTTGAGATAAATAACACGAGTAGTTTGACCTAGGGGTGGGCTCGAGTCAAGGTTTTGCGGATTTCAGGTTATCGGATCAGGTGCCGCCTCGTCGGGTTAGGAACCCGCTCATAGGGGTACCTGCAACTCTGAAGGTTACCCAATCGGCGGAAACCCAATTGGGTGAGGCTTAAATTTTCCGAATTGGCATAATAGACAAGTTTTTGAATGTTTTACAGAAAAACAAAGCTTGCTTGAAAATGATAATATCGCAGTTCAAAATAGAAGGTATAGACGAAGGAAATAGCCCTTATATTTAGGTACCCAAAAAACTCAAGTGATACCAAAAATTCGACACGACAGAAACTCAAAAGACGACTCAATCAAATAAAACCTAACTATTCGAGGATCTATAAAAGGGACCCGATCGAGCAAAACGCGATAGGATTGGGTCGGATACCCGAACCGACCGCAAAAGTCTCACCCTAGTTTGACCAACGGAAAAAAATGTATCTGTTTTTGGAAAGAAGATTGAAGAGTAAAGCAAACCCTTGAAAAATACTTCCACTTCAACTGCAGGCATTACATGTAACGAGTCTAGCACCTGCATGTCCTTGCAAGCCAAGTCACAGGAAATTGCAAATGTAGTCCCCTAATTATTGACTATTTGCAATATCACTCCCACACTCACTAAAATTTCTAATAAGTCCTGCATCAATCTCAATTTTAAAAAACGTCCCCAATTTTGAGAAAACTTGATATTTACTGTTCATGTGCGTCGCATGAGTCCAGTTCCCGCCTCCAGTTTGCAAAAATCATAAATTTAGACTACGTTCATAAAATGCAAGGCACACACTAATTGGATTGTAAATTGCATGTTACATACTTACATTAGTTGGTTCAGAAGGCGAGGTCTACATGTGTCAACTTCCGGTCAATAGATAGGAGACCTACTCTGCAGATCGCCCCTCTATTTAGATAGTGTATTGAAAAAGACGCACTTCTAACCTTTTGGTTAGATAAAACATACTTTCTCCATCTCGGTTTAACTTACCTAGTTGACTGGGCACGGAGGTTAAGAAAAAACAGATTTTGTGGTATCTTTGACTTTTTCAAAGATGAAGATTGAGGGTGGAGATTGTGTAAGAAATTTGTCATTTATGGGCTGACAAGTTAAGCTGGGACAGACAGAAATGACAAGTAGGCAAGTTAAGCTGAGACGGAGGGAGTATTTGGGTGCTTTCAAACATCAACGTTTACTTCAACAGTGACATAAAATATCTTATTTTAAGCAAAATTTATAAGCATGTTTTTAGTTTCTTGTATTCAATGTAGAAACTACTTTTTGAGAAATATTACTCTCTCAAACAATCCAACTTCTACTTTTTTTAGAAACTCATTATTGAAAACACTACCTGCTTTTGCGTAAAAACAAATTTTCACAATCTCTAGATTTAATCAATCTTCTAAAGCTCTGCACATAGTTGAGTAGAGATGTACAAGTGTGCGTGCGGTGCAAGTTAGAGAACAAATTTCCCCCGAAATTAGGACCAAATCCGTGAAATTAAAATTATTACGAATCTAAATTGTAATTTATAGTTTATGTAGAACTAAAATTGCAAACAACCTATTACAAGACTAGTTTTACAATTTTCCCAGCCAAGCCAAATAACCAAACATGAGTCATCAAAAAAAGGAAAAAATCATTTCATTTTGAACAGTGAATGGATACTTGGATATTAATATCCCCATGATTTTTTTATTTCTCCTTGATTCATGCATACAGCCTACTCTACCAATTATAAGACATCATCATTCAAAAATCATGAACAAGTTAACATTTCTTTGCTTTCTTGCCTTCCTTAGTCTGCCTCTTGCAAGGACAGACGCAGAGTATTGCCCCGACAAGTTCGCGAAAATTGAGGCCTTCGAAGAACAAGATGATCATGAGTTTGAGTTGCCATATTGGGAACAAAGTGATCACAGCAATAAGGTTCTTGTAAATGTAGATGGATTTGGTGCAGTTGGAGATGGAGTCTCTGATGATACTCAGGTGATATGTGTTGTGATAAACAATAAAATTATAGGGATGTTGGACTCATTTTGGTCTTTATCCTTTTCGTTTTACGTTTTTAAATTTTTTCCTTTATGTTTCAAAATTCGACAAATTGGTCCAGTGAATCACACTTGTTGACGTGGTAATGGAAGGTTTATCCACTGCAGATGGTCATCAGAGCAATTTGTCGAATTTTGGAACAAAAGGACAAAATTCAACAACATGAAACGGAAAGGATGGAAATTGAAAATGGGTAACAACTAACAAGAAGAACTATTTTCCCTTAATTATATTTTAGAAAAATTTAATCTTCTCTTTTTTTTGCCCTTACAATATGGATATATGTTTTGTTGTTTCAGGCTTTTGTAAATTCATGGAAACAAGCTTGTTCCACTTCTAAATCAGTGTTCTTGGTCCCTCAAGGACGTCGTTATCTCGTAAACGCTACCCGATTTAAAGGGCCCTGTGCTCGCAATTTAGTTATCCAGGTACCTCTGTGTGTGCGTGTGTGTGTGTTCCAGATCCACCATGAAAATGTAAAAATGTGTACATACCGATTGTTTTTAGCGCCCTGTATCGACTTGACTCGACTCTGTTACACCTCTGAGGGTTGTTCTGGCATGCAGATTGATGGAACTATTGTAGCGCCAGACGATCCAGAAACATGGGATCCAAAGAGTCCACGAATGTGGCTCGGGTTTTACAATTTAAGCGAGGTGTCATTCCAAGGGAAAGGAGTTATTGATGGCTCAGGCAGCAAATGGTGGGCAGCTTCTTGCAAAAAGAACAAATCCAATGTAAAATCTTGACAATATAAAGCTGTTTAAGTTTCATCAAGCTATTGCATAGCCTTACTAACCAGAACTTCTTTCGTTTCCACTCTTTCTTCCGTCTTCTTAGCCGTGTAAAGGCGCTCCAACGGTGAGATTCTACTAACTTCAAATAGGTTTCAGACATACGAAATTTTGATAAAACTGCGTGACTGAAAATATGACTTGTAATGTGAAAATATTACAGGCCTTAACTATAGATTCGAGTTCATCTGTAAGAGTGAAAGGTCTCACTGTCCGAAATGGACAACAGATGAACTTTATCATTGGTCGATCTGACTCAGTACGCGTGATCAATGTAAATGTTTCGGCTCCTGCGGACAGTCCCAATACCGACGGAATCCACATCACTGCATCAACCAACGTTGATCTTCAGAACTGCAAAATCGGAACAGGTTACATTTTCTTGATACAATCATCTGTTTTTTCCTACCATCTCCAAATAAAAATGAGTATTACACTGAAAACAAAGTGGAATTTATAAGAGGGATCTTTTGTTTCGTGTTTTAGGTGATGATTGCGTCTCCATCGTTAGTGGAAGTTCAAACATCAAGATGAAAAATATACACTGCGGACCAGGTCATGGAATCAGGTAAAAACCAACGCAAATTAAATATGTTTGCCAACTCCGTCTAGGATAAGAAGTTCAGCATTTCAGACAGGTAACAGTAATACCAAACATATCAAGAATTCGACGTACTTACTTGTCATGTTGCGGTGTTGATTTTCATGAACCAGCATAGGAAGTCTTGGGAAGGGTAACTCCACTGACAAGGTTGAAAAGGTTGTTCTGGAATCTTCTTTCCTACAAGACACAACAAATGGCCTCAGGATCAAAACCTGGCAGGTAACGCTCATTAGACATCGTCTTCTTACATTAATGTAGAATAAACAAAGTCCTATTGGGTGTTTAGCCATATTTTATAGACGTAAATGTTTTTAGCCACTTGTTAAGAGTACATCTTTTTAGGCACTTTTCCCTAAAAAGACAACATTGCTCTTAATGAATGGACGACATCACTGTTCTATATCGTAGGTACTGTTTATATCGAAGGCCATCTGTTTATCTCCAAGGCATGACCTTCGATATAACAGTGACCTCCGATATACACGTATGTTGCATGTTCAGCTTCACATTAATTAGGGTATTTACGAATTTTAAAAAACATCTACACGGAAATGGTGGCTATAAAACATCTATCCTTATCTCATTTGGCCATTTAACCACCGCGGCCATAAATGAAAGCTTAGAGTTCAAGTTCAAGCTGTTTTGGGTGGCTGATCAGACCAGGCTTAAGTTGCCACCTCCACGAAAGATGCACCAGACCTAGTGAATCTTTTTCCCTGTTTAGAAAATATATGCTTTGATACACAGATTGGCACCAGAAACTAGCTACAAACATGAAATTCTTAGCAACATCAACCAGTTTTTAGTTTCACTCTGAATGAAAGAAATGTCTGGTCTTGTAGGGAGGCTCCGGTTACGTAAGGGCAGTACGCTATCAAGACGTGAAAATGGAAAATGTCTCAAATCCTATTATCATTGACCAGTTCTACTGTGACTCACCAAAGTCTTGTAAAAACCAGGTTGTTACATCTACTCATTCTCAAAACACATGTAAAAAACTTTCTTACAATTAATAATGATTTCTTTCTCACGGGAATATCTCAGACTTCAGCTGTCGAAATAAGCGAAATCATGTACTTTAACATAAGTGGGACTTCTAGAAGCCGGATGGCCATGAAATTTGCATGCAGTGACACAGTCCCTTGTACCAACATAATACTCAACAACATTAACTTACAGAGGAAAGATGGCCCAGTGGAGACATTCTGCAACAGTGCTTCGGGCTTCGTTTTAGGATCTGTTCATCCTTCTGCAGAATGCCTTTCTTCACCTGTTAAGGATAAATTTTTCTTACAAGAAAAAGAAAGTCTTACTGACAAAATTAGCAGCGAATATATTATCCACACAGAACTTTGAGACAACATATTGATAAGTTCACTGTTACATAAGCATTAGAGTATCAGACAGCATGGTATAGATTGTAAAGCATCTAGATTACCTCAGTAAAAAGTCCAGTTATACAGTATATAGAGCTTTCTTAGGCAACATAGGTTTAAACATACTTTCATTCAACCTGTATTTGCAACACTGATGTTATGTCCAATTTGGTTTCCAGCACATATAACATTCTTAGAACGAGATCGCATTCATTACTTGCATCTTGGTAATATTTTATTTTTGTTCTTACCAAACACTATTTTAATTATATTATAGCATTTATATTGTCCGTCCCTGTAGAGAGCCAAAGTTGAGATAAACTATCAACCTTGATTAAGTAAAATGAAAGAGCACTACTGAATGGCACTTGTGCATATCTGCCACTATCTTGCTAGAAAGAGAATGTTTGTATGTCATACATTGATTAGAAAATGAATGAACTCACTGCTGTCTAATGTCTTCCACTGCCACAAACACACAAACAAACTAGAAAACAAACAAATCTATTCTAAATGGGCCTTTTAAGTGCAGTTCGGTTCATTGTGAGAATGCCACTATGGGATGGTGTGAACTCATATCGAAGGTGCTTTACTTCTTTCTATAATCCAAGTGAGAGGTGCGTCTCAGGAACCTCCATGGCGAGCAAGGAGAACAGCACGGTAAAGGGCAGCAACATGCAGGAAGCATACAAATACAATAATCAGATCGTCAAGTAGTCCAAAAACACCTAGCAGAGCTGTGACAAATAAAAATAAAATTACAATTTTAGCGAAGAAGTTCAAAACATAAAAATATTTAAGAAATGAAAGAGCCATAGAATCATGGTACCTTCAGGGATGATGTCCACAGGGCTAATTACATAAATAGCACTAACAATCATCTGTGTATAGTCCAACGGGAAAACAGAACACATTAAAATCCATGTGAAGGCAAGTGAAAAATCCAACAAAGTATAGTGGGAGCTACCCAAACCAGAAAACCAGATAACCGAGTAGCACTTTGTTGAAAACCAAATAATCTCTAATGTAATGAAAGCAAAGTACCGATCAAATACCCTTTCACATTATAAACATGACTTACTAAACTAATTCCAGACAAGCAAGCTACACCATTTCATTGGATTCACATAATTTATAGGTCGATAGGTTATTGATTAGCAATAGTTAAGACCCGGGGCAGATAGTAAAAGAAATTTTCTTCTTCCCCATCGGGATCATGGTTTCCGACACATGTCACGATTGTCAAAAAAAATTATCGTCATCAACCAGAAACTAGTCATTCACACCTATTTAGGTTCCTGGACTACAAGATTTTGTCAACGTTTTAGCAATTTGTGAGCTATTATCCCAACAATACAGTTAATAGAGCCATCAAAATTATTAGTCTTCATTAATGAGTTGACATGAATTACCCCTTGTCCAACCACGTGTATCACCATCATTCTAACCTCATCTAAGAGTAACACCTTCAAAGGTCCATTGTTGAAAGTGTTGTCACATTGGTCTAACAATTTAATTCATGCATTAATAAATTTCACATATGCTGTATATTTTGTGTTCTTAACCTATGAAATAGCAAAAGATCATTATCAAAGTTATACAAAAGTGATGATGGTCTGGAAAAATATTTAATAAATTAAAAAAATCTCAAGATCGAAGGAAGTTGAAAATTGCAGCTATTAATAGCATTGCCACTAGAAATTGAAGAGAACCAATTCATAAATGTCATGGTGTGTATAAGCCTATAAGGAACGACAACTTAACTGCCAAATAGACACGAGCTCTGATGACAAATGGAAGAGATCTTTGAGGATTCAGCATATCCCTTAACAATCTCTTCAGAAGAAAGGGTAGGTCTTGCATTCTCTGCCAAGAAGAATTAGTATCATTAATGATTTAAGAATAAACTTTTCATAATTCTCAAGACACCCAATCAAATTAAGATGACATTTCATGGTATACTTAACCTTCTCGCTTTTCATGCATAGGTAACTATGGGATAGAAAAACAGTTAATTAAGTAGATCCATAAGAAGGGAATAAATTGTGAAACCAGTCAGGGAGAAAGATATTCCTGCTGTCAGCAACGATCTCAATCTACAATATATGTAAGGAACAAATCACAAGTTCTTTAAAACTAAGCAACCTGCATGAGACCATTAGAGCGTTCTCCATATAGACGGTTATATCTTTCAATCCTCTGCAAAATCTCAGAAACATCATCCACTTGTTGCCTTCTTAATGAAGCTTCACTAGGAACCAACAAGGTGATCTCACGTCTGCACAGTGGACACTTACATGGGTGAAGAGCAGCTCCGTAGTCCCAAACCCGTAATATACAACTACCTGAAATGAGCAGCATCATTGGTACTTACAAAACTGCAACATAAAGTTCGAATGCAGAATTCTAATCCTATTGGAGTTAAACACCTACACTTATTGATAATTCTTTGAATGGTATAATGTGTATGAGTATTTTTCCTCCACAAACGATACAAAACTCTTAACAGTCAAATAGTACTATTCATCTCAGCTTCTATTGCAAAAACCCCCGACTAGTCCCTGCCTAGCCGCCTATAATTTTTACTTCCTTCCCACCTAAACACGTCTATGCTCTGTTCCACCCCCACCTACAGGTTCTAATCTACTATCCGACAAGCAACTAGCGATTTCAGGTCAAAATATCAATATCTCCATAAATGTGACAGAATAATCATCAACAATGCCCTATCAGCTATCCTACATCATAATTCAATTTCTAGAAACAAAATAGTCGCTAATTTTACTTATCATTTCACAATATCCTGGCAATTGTACAATTATCAAGTCTGCAAGTGAGTAAAATAAGAACGCACCACAAAACCAATGACTGCAATTTGCTTGGCAAGGAATGTGAAAGTTGGTATGGCATATCGAACAGACATCATTCTCCGGCGGCCCATCCATTTTCTCTCACTTCAAATCGTGGTCTCCTCTCTCGATTTCTCTCTCTACACGCTTCAGTGCTGCAGTTTTGATGTGAGAGTTGGAAATTGTCAAATTGATGCTTAATTGCTTAGCATGTAAGATTTGCAGGGTTGTTTGTGCTATTTAAGATAATTTATGAGTATAAAATATAAATTTAGAGAATATCAGGGCTCGTTTAGAATAAAACCAAATCTTGCTTGATAAATTTGACGCCCATGCAATGAGCTTATCCTCACTTAGCACCCTTGAAATACTGAAATTTCGGTTTAGCCCTCCATTTCAGGTAGGGGTGTCATTCCCTAATCCTACCCGACTGATCCGACGAATCCGACCCAACTTGACACGACTCGATTAATCCGATTTTAATCCGAATTGACTCAAAATTAATATTTTTTCTTAAAATGTAATAATAATATGAATCATTTTTAATATATAACGTGAATCGACCCGAAATTGAACACGAACCTGACTCGATGACCCGAATTGCCACTCCCTAATTTCATGGTTTATTGTGCATATTGCATCACATTTTTTACTAATTTTGAATCGGTGTGACCGGCCAACATTTTGTGCAAGCTAGAATGTTCGAATAGTAGTTCGAAGTATTGCTAGATCCGATCAATTACAAGACTACTCGATAAACCTTTTATATATTTAAAAAAAATAAATCAGACTTAATTCATCATTTTCTCGATGAAATTTTGGACATGCCTGATTTCGAATTGTGGCCTCTAAGCATTAAAGGGAGCGGAAAAGTACCATTTTTTTTTTCTTTTTTAGGAGAAGTATCAAAGTTTTAAGATACTTGTAATTATAATTAGCATAATTTCATTATTATTTGATAAAAGTGAAATTTATTCTATTGATCTATAATCCTTTTTATACTAAAGGAAAATCACTTTTAACGAGTGACACTCTATAGAATTGTGGAAAATTTATTATTAAATATTAAAAAAATAGAATTTCATAATTTATTAGGATAATTTTATTGTTTTCTCCCGTCATTCTTGCTTTTATGTTGGTTATATCACAATTTGTTTCTTTTGTACTTTTTTACTCTGTTATGTCAGTATCGTTACACATAAAAAGAGAGCATTGCAGAACTCCATAAAATGAGATTATAATGGAATTAAAAAAAAATGAGATTAGAAATTTAGAATGGAATTTAAAAAATCCGAATATCTACGCTGCTTTTCAAGGATTTATGTAGAATCTGATGTTTTATATATCATCTCTTTGTAATACATCTTTTAGTATACGAATGTAAACTCTAAGTACTCTAATTTAGTAATGTATTTCGTATTTAATGGCTTTATCACTTTTCATTGACAAACAAAGATTAGCCAAGCTAGTGAATTTTTTTTCACGTGTATTATACTAATGTTAACTTAAATAAATAACAAATACCAAATACTAAAAAGTTATGCTTAGATTTATGATAAATGAGTTTATGCATTTTTAAAAAAAAATATGAACTTACAGTCTAACACTACTTATTAGAGATGTCCATGGAGCAGATCAAGTTGAGTTAAGAGATACCAAACTCGACCCTTGCAATTAAATTTCTGCAACGCCCCCACCTTGTGCCCCATCACGGATCAATGAAACATGTCCCTCATTTATGTATATTGCAATGCTTTATTCCAATTTTAAGTAATAATTCAATTGTGTGTGTTCAAGAGTTATTAATTAAAATTGAAATAAAGCATTACAATTAATGTATATATATATTTGATATATGTTGGGGCAGGTTAATTATAGTATTCATGTTCGATCTAACCTGTTTCTGGATCGAAACTGGTCTATCCCATTTTATAACAGGTTGGTTTGACCTGCCCCAAACATCTCGAATTATGGTGGAAATTTACTAGTAAGATAAAAATTGACATTCCTAATTATTATGTTTTGTTTGAGTCGTTTTGCTCGACAAGTTTGTATTGTAATAATTCATAGGTTTCCAAACATAAAGTTAGGAGATAATTAGTAGTTTAGTATCCCCGTATCAAATTGACCCTCCTTGTTTTGGAGCTTTGATGCACGATTAAATGATTAATATATATATATATATATATATAAGTAAGGGAAGCCAGACAATCTCAATGAAGATAATCTAAAACCTAAATTGAATTATGTATTATAATTATGGAAATATATTAGTAAGATGGACCTTTTTCAATATTTTCAACCCATCTTGACCTAATTATACTATATTACTACCTCAATTTTTTTACTTCTTTTTTTTAAAAAAAGGTTAATGAAATACTTATCTTTTATATTTTATCTACTTGTTTTTCAAGATTGCATTTATTTATATTAATTTGCTATATGTAATTATATGGTAAGCCAGACAGAAAGTTAGGGAAAATACACTAAAAAAAGGGAAGATAAAATATAGGAATCGAGAAGAATTATAATTTTTTTTATTATGAGGTGTATATGTTCATTTTATATAATTCTTAAGTTTTTTTCATCCAAACCTAAATCAACAACTAAAAAGATTGTAGGGGGTAAATGTTTTGCTAATGGAAGATAGAAAAATCATCTCCAATTCCACGGCGACTCAAATCGAAGACCTTGATACTAAGTTGCGAAAAAGTTCTTACCACTTGCGCCAACCGTTTTAATTTGATTGATGACCTAATTGAATGATATTTACTATCGATGGTAACGGGAAAAACGTATTAATTGATCATTTCATTTTTTAGTAGTCCTTTCTTACATCTGATTTGATTTTGACTTTTCTTTTTGTATTGGATTTTGAAAATATTGTTAAAGATTCTAAAAAAGAGGGAGGGGAAAAAGGTTAAAGATCCCCTCTCGGGTATTGCACATTTAGTACTTTATTTGTATCATTTTCTAATATTTGTAGTTTACATATGGAGTGCACACGTTATTGCAAATTGTCACATGGAGCACATCTCAACTATTATTAATGTACATGTGTACAATAGTTGAGGGTGAGATGTGCTCCAAATAGTAATTTGCAACATGTTTATCTTATATGGTAAACTATAAACATTAAGAAATGATACTATAAATCAGGTGATTTTGTTTTACCAGAAAAGAAGAAAAAATTCTAGGAGATTTGTAGCGGAGCGAATCTTCTCCTACAAATTATATTACATCTCCTATTATATTTACACAATATATTGGCACATATAAAAGTGACATCATTAATACATCACAAGTGCACATGTTTCCTATATTTGTATAACTATAGTAGGAGATATAACACAATTTATATGAGGATATGTGTTCCAGATTTGTAATGCCTATACATTTTCCAAAAAATGCGCTCCATATATTTCAGAATAACCATCAAACATCATGTGTTAGTTAATAGTGTCATCAAACTCAATAAATTTGACGGTATCGTAAATATCAGATGAAACACAATTTGAAATCGTCTCATCTCGAGGACTAAAGTTGAATTCTGATTTCCAAAATTGAAACGGTTAAATTGCATTAAATTTGAACCGCAACTCCGCATCCACTTGTAATTGTGTTCCCACCATCCCACCAGAACAAGGCAATAAATCGGGAAAGGATCCTCTATCCCACAATTACCCTGTCTCAATTATGTCCTACACTAAAATCGAGTCATACAATATAAATTGTAAACCCCGAACACATGAATCATGAACCCTAAACTATGATCTATTGAGTTATAAAACTAAACCGTTAAATCATGAACCATGAACAGCGAATCGTGACATCGTAAGTTTACAATAAAAAATATACCCTAGTCCAAAAAAGTCCAACCTTAGACTTTAAACATGAAATATAAACATGAATCCTGAACCTAAATAATGAACTTTAAATTCATAAATTGCAAAAAAATAATTATAATTGGCTCGATTTTGGAGTGGGACACGAATGGGATAGAGTAAAAGTGGACTAGAGGATAATAAGTGTTATATATTACCAATTCCCTTCTTCATTTCCTTGTTCACCACCGTACCTCAGTTTTTTTTAATACCAACGACGCTTTGAAATTTTGTACATGCCTGATTTCGAATTGTGGTCTCTAAGCATTAAGGGGAGTGGAAAAGTACCAATTTTTTTCTTTTTTTTCTTTTTAAGGAGAAGTATCAAAGTTTTAAGATACTTATAATTATAATTAGCATAATTTAATTATTATTTGATAAAAGTGAAATTAATTCTTTTGATTTATAATCCTCTTTATACTAAAGGAAAATCACTTTGACAAGTGACACTCTATAGAATTTTGGAAATAAAACTATTTTATTATTAAATATTAAAAAAGTCGAATTCTATAATTTATTATGATAATTTTTGCTGTTTTCTCATTTAGATTATTACTTTTTTAAAAGAAGTTTGTCCAAACCTCTTATTGTACATATAGAATCTTCAAACTCAATTTCTTCATTGTAGCACCCATTAAAGGAAGAAGAAGAAAGAAAAAAAAAAAAATTCATTCTTTTTTTTATGTTGTGTATATCACAATTTGTTTCTTTTGTATTTTTTTACTCTGCTATGTCAGTATCACTACACCTAAAAAGAGAGCATTGCAGAACTCCATAAAATGAGATTATAATGGAATTAAAAAAAAAAATGAGATTAGAAATTTAGAATGGAATTAAAAAAAAATCCGAATATCTATGCTGCTTTTCAAGGATTTATGTAGAATCTGATGTTTTTATATATCATATTTTTGCAATACATCTTTTAGTACACAAATGTAAACTCTAAGTACTCTAATTCAATAATGTATTTCGTATTTAATGGCTTTATCACTCTTCATTGACAAACAAAGATTAACCAAGCTAGTGAAATTTTTTCCTGTGTATTATACTAGTATTAACTTAAATAAATAACAAATACCAAATACTAAAAATTATGTTTAGATTTATGATAAGCGAGTTTATGCATTTTTTTAAAATAAAAATGAACTCAAAGTCTAACGCTACTTATTAGAGATAGAGATGTCCACGGAGCAGATCAAGTTGAGTTAAGAGATACAAAACTCGTCCCGTGCAATTAAATTTCTGCAACGCCCCCGCCCCTGTGCCCCATCACGGATCAATGAAACATGTCCCCCATTTATGTATATTGTACCGCTTTATTCCAATTTTAAGTAATATTTGAATTGTTAGTGTTCAGGAGTTATTAGTTAAAACTGGAATAAAACATTATCAATATATATATATATATATATATATATATATATATATATATGTGTGTGATATATATTGGGGCAAGTTAATTATAGTATCCATGCCCGATCTAACCTGTTTGTGGATCGAAACTGGTCTATCCCATTTTATAACAGGTTGGTTTGGCATGCCCCAAACATCTTGAATTATAGTGGAAATTTACTAGTAAACTAAAAATGACATTCCTAATTAGTATGTTTTGTTTGAGTCGTTTTGCTTGATAAGGTTGTATTGTAATAATTCATAGGTTTTCAAACATAAAGTTAGAAGATAATCAGTAGTTTAGTACCCCGTATCAAATTGACCCTCCTTGTTTTGGAGCTTCGATGCACGATTAAAAGATTAATATATATATATATACACACACACAAAAGGAAAGCCAGACAATCTCAATGAAGATAATCTAAAACCTAAATTGAATTATATATTGTAATTATGGAAATATATTATTAAGATGGGCCTTTTTCAATATTTTCAACCCATCTTGACCTAATTATATTATATTACTACCTCAATTTTTTTACCTTTTTTTTTAAAAAAAAAGGTTAATGAAATACTTATCTTTTATATTTTATCTACTTGTTTTTCAAGATTGCATTTATTTATATTAATTTGCTATATGTAATTATATGGTAAGAAAGACGGAAAGTTAGGGAAAATACCCTTAAAAAAAAAAAAAGGAAGATAAAATATAGGAATCGAGAAGAATTATAATTTTTTTATTATGAGGTGTATATGTTCATTTTATATCATTCTTAGTTTTTTTCATCCAAACCTAAATCAACAATTAAAAAGTTTGTAGGGGGTAAATTTTTTCCTAATGAAAGAATGAAAAGTCATCTCCAATTCCACGGCGACTCAAATCGAAGACCTTGATACTAAGTTGCGGAAAAGTTCTTACCACTTGCGCCAACCGTTTTCATTTGATTGATGACCTAATTGAATGCTATATACTATCGATGGTAACGGGAAAAAACATTAACTGGTCATTTCATTTTTTAGTAGTCCTTTCTTACATCTGATTTTATTTTGACTTTTCTTTTTGTATTGGATTTTGAAAATATTGTTAAAGATTCTATAAAAGAGAGGGGGGAGGGAAGGTAAGAGATCCCCTCTCGGGTATTGCACATTTAGTACTTTATTTGTTTCATTTTCTAATATTTGTAGTTTACCATATGGACTGTACACGTTATTGCAAATTGTCACATGGAGCACATCTCAGCTGTTATTCATTTTCACGTGTACAAGTTGTAGAGGGTGAGATGTGCTCCAAATAGTAATTTGCAACATGTGTATGTTATATGGTAAACTATAAACATTAAGAAATGATACTATAAACCAGGTGATTTTGTTTTACCAGAAAAAAAGAAAAAAATCTAGGAGATTTGTAGCGGAGAGAATCTTCTCCTACAAATTATATTACATCTCCTACTATATTTACACAATATATTGACACATATAAAAGTGACATCATTAATACACCACATTAACACATGTTTCCTGTATTTATATAACTATAGTAGGAGATATAGCACAATTTGTATGAGGAGATCTATTCCAGATTTGTAATGCCTATACATTTCCCAAAAAATGTGCTTCATATATTTCAGAATAACCATCAAACATCATGTGTTAGTTAATAGTGTCTCTAAACTCAATAATGTTTGATGGTTATCGTAAATATCAGATGAAACACAATTTGAAATCGTCTCATCTCGAGGACTAAAGTTGAATTCTGATTTCCAAAATTGAAACGGTTAAATTGCATTAAATTTGAACCGCAGCTCCGCATCCACTTGCGATTGTGTTCCCACCATCCCACCAGAACAAGGCAAGAAATCCAGAAAAGGTTATTGGTATCAGTCATTATGATTACCATAATCCCTAACTCGTCTGCATTCACCACACGCCTATATATAACCAATTCCCCTTCTTCATTTCTTTGTCCACCGCCGCGCCTCAGTTTTCAATACTGACAACGTTGGTTTCCCGCCTAGGCATTCATTATTATTTCTCCCAATTTCTACAGATTAGTCATTCCAATCGATCAGGTGAATTATTTTTTTTTTTTTCCAATTTTTGTTCTTGCTTGATGGTGAAGATCAAGTAAGTGTTGATTGGTTAAAATTTATCTTGTGCTCTTTTATAATGTGAACGAGTTTATACACAAATTCTCATGTATATCGGGTGCACAAATCTTAGATCCATGTAATTCAGATCGTGAACGGCTTTGCGGGTTGTGTAGAGTGTTTTTTCATGAAAAGTATCATTGTTTTTCCTGAAATGTATTAACTGCTTTGAAGAGATGTACTACCTCTCAACGTAATACATTTCTTCAGAACAAGTAATATATTTTCGCATAAATACTAATATCTTTTTATGAAAAATTTCTCTCAACCCATAGATCCGCCCTTGACCTAAATTACTGGTGTATAACAAGAACTGCTTGAGTTTATATGTAGATCTAGTGAAGTTAAATTTTGTCGTTGTTTTCAGTCTGCGATTATGTTTTTGAGGGTTGTTTTTTTAAGTCTTTAAAGTCTTGATTTTATGAAAGTTTTAAGGTATTAAGTCATCATTTGATTGTGTCGAGAACCTTGTGGTTCGACAACATCATACTTGATTTGTAACTAAGAGGTCACGAGTTCTAGATCCATTCACACCCCTAATTCCCCAATGCACTATTTATATTAAAAAACATTATTTGATTGTTCTAATTGGTAGAATGCTATTTGTATTCCCCATTAGTGAGACAAAGGGTTTCAACTGAACAATGATGAATATGATCTATATACTAATCTTGGAAAAATTGTAAAAGTCATTATGTAACTTATGAGCAGTTTAAAAAATTAACTTTAATCTTTTTAAATGTTCGGATTTAGTCATTTACCTTATGCTTTTGGTTGTTTTTTAAACCATAATTTAAATTTTCGATAGATAATTGTCTATGCACCGCATATGACCGCATCGAATTGAGGTCTTTTATTTTTCTAGCGTTGAAAATGTCGCGGTCTTACCACCCTCATAAACAATACAACACATAAACCACACCAAAATTGACCATGAAATCACAAATTCATCTGAGAAAACGATTTCTCTGATTTGAAGCGATCATGTGTGGTGTCATGTGTACATGCAATCATTGAATGTAAATATCGATTTTCCACTAAAGAATGACAAAATTTGAGCAATTAAGAAAATGGCTTTAAGATTGTCCATAAATTACATAACGAGGTTTGCAATTTTCGACCTCACATGGTTGGATGAAGCCTTAGTTTGATTTTAGTAGCGGTGTCAGTTCTTAAGATGGTGTGGTAATTTATAGTTATAGGAATTAGTTGTAGTTTATATGTGCTATTTTTATTGGACATATGACCAATTACCTCCAAATGTCTGCTATAGATGCATCATTTATTGATTTTGATTTAGTAACTACTAGTTCTTTAGAGTATGATATGAGTACTCAAGGATGTCGATTTAATTTTTAAGCATCTATAGTTTTTGGTACTTGCATTATCATGCATAGTATAATCCTTCTTCCATCAAGTATTCCATTCACCACACAAGCTTGAAACTGTTCATCATCATTTGCAGTTTATTTTACAATGGTGCGATCAAAGATAAGATACGAGTTAATCGCTGATGATCGTACACGACGTGAGACTTTCAGAAAACGGAGGGCAGGTTTGTTTAAAAAAATTAATGAATTGACAACATTGTGCGACATTGAAGCTTGTGCAATTGTCATCGACCGAGATGGAACTCAATCCGAAGCTTGGCCTTCACTATCTGCAGCAACCCAAGTAGTTCAAAAGTTCACAAGCTTGCCAACATCTTCCCAAACAAACAACATGGTAGACCAGGCTGGCTTTCTTAGGCAAAACTTGTCTAGGTTAACCAAAAATCTGGATAAAGAAACTAGGAAAGTTCAGTCTCTAGAGAAGGAGTTACTCTTAGCCGAGTGCCTGGCGAATGAAGAGGCAGATGTGAGCAATTTAAATGAATTGCCCGAGATGCTTCGCATGTTGGAGAGGAAGATAGCAATGGTAGATCGCAAGATTACCGATGTTGCGCCCTCTAGTTCTAGCAGAAGTGCAAGAGCTAAAGGGAGAAACAATGAACCTTGTAATGGAAAAGGAAAACAACCCCTTTGAAGATTCCTTGTGGAATCATATCTTAGTCTTTATTTTTTTTTACCTCCTTTAGAGATGTTTATTTTGTAGAGGCTATTTAGTTGGTACTTAATTGTACTCATTTTTCTTTTTTCATGTTTTGTTTAAATTTCTTCAATATTTTAATTACAATAATTTTTTTCCTTTTCAAATCTTTGGCTTCAACGGAACCAAATCGAACCTACTAAGAGGATTTAAATTCTAGTTTTCAAGTCGCGGATCTTCATTTCCAATGTGAGCAATTCCGATCTTTATATTGTTTTATTTCTAGTCTCGAAACTTGTATTGGTTAGTTAAAAACACAACTAAAGTAATTAATTAGAGGCAACATATTCTCGAAACAGGAAGTAAATATTCATAAATTAATACCTACTCAGCAATCTCATAATCTCATAATATAAATAAGGCAAAGTTCGTAAAAAGAAGTCCAATAAGTTCGTATACCGATGAATAGAGCTAATAATTTTATCATTTTTATTAAAAAACTTTTAAAATTGAAAAAATGGTAAAAGCATCACGTACTGGCTATAGTTGTAACACAACCAATTGCATGTTGTTTATTATGTGACGTGTTTTTCTTACTTTGTTAATTTGGCATATGAAAACATTTGAGGGTATATATGCAAAAAAAATAATTTAAATAAAGTAAAATCTAGTCTGAAACTTTACCATATTCTGAAAAATCTTCCTACACTTCAATATACACTCACTCCAACACACTTTCTCTCATATCCATTCATGGCTGGAGACAATTATTAGTTTATGGTACTTGCATTATCACGCATAGTATAATTCCTTCTTCCGTCATATTATTTTCTTCTCAATACAAGCTTGAAATTCTGCATCACCATTTGAAGCTTATTTCACCATGTTAATTGTTGACGATCGTACACGACATGAGGCTATAAAAAAACGAGGGGTGCATTTTTTTAAAAAAATTTATGAATTGAAAACATTATGCAACATTGAAGCTTGTGCAATTGTCATCGATGGAGATGGAACCCAGTTTGAAGCTTTTCACTACCTGTAGCAACCTAAGTAGTTCAAAAGTTCACAAACTTACCAACTTCTTTGCAAACAAACAACATGGTAGACCATGTCAGGGTTCTTAGGAAAAACTTGTCTAGTGTATCAAAAAATCTGGATAAAAAAACTAGAAACGTTTAGTCTCTAGAGAAGGAACAACTCTTAGCCGAGTGTCTGGCGAATGAAGAGGTTTGTGTGAGCAATTTAAACAAATTGCCTAAGATGATTCACTTATTGGAGAGGAAGATACCAATGGTTGACCGCAAGATTACCGTCTACCAATGTTGCACCTCTAGTTCTAGCAGAGGTACAAGAGCAAAAGGGAGAAACAATTAACCTTATCATGAAAAAGGAAAACAAGTCCTTTGAAGATTCCTTGTGGAATCATATCTTGATTTAAGTAGTCTTTTCTCGTTTTTTTAACCTCCCTTATATATGCTTATTTTCTAGAGGCTCTTTAATTGGTACTTAATCATTCTCATTTTTTTTTTATGTTTTTCTTTTCAAATTTCTTCGATATTTTGATTACCATAGGTTTTTCTTTCAAATCTTTAGTTTTTAATTTTAAATGGAACCAGATCGAACCTACTAAGAGGTTTTAGGTTTTTTTTTTAACCTCCCTTAGAGATGCTTATTTTCTAGAGGCTCTTTAGTTGGTACTTAATTGTACTCATTTTTTCATGTTGTATTTCTATTTCTTCGATATTTTAATTGCAAAGGTTTTACTTTCAAATCTTTAGTTTTAATGAAACTACATCGACCCTACTAAGAAGGTTTAGATTCTAAATTTAAAGTCACGGATCTTCATTTCCAATTTGAGCAATTTCGATCTTCATATTGTTTTATAGTCGATATCTAAATTTGTATTGGTTAATATAAAACACAACAAAATTTATCAATAAAGGGCAACATATTATCAAAATAGGAAGTAAATATTCATAAGTTCATAACTACTCAATAATCTCATAATATGAATAAGGGAAAGTTGGTAAAAGAGTTCGATAAGTTTGTATTATTAATGAAAATAGCCAACAAATTTTACTATTTTATAAAAAAAAAATCTCTAAAAATGGTAAAAACTCACATTACCAGCTATTAGTTGTAACACAACCGATTCTGTGTTGTTCATGATGTGACATATTTCATTTTTCCTTTTTTTGCAAATTGTTTATTTGACATAAGAAAACATTTGAGGGTCAATATGCAATTTCAAAAAAGAAGAATCTAGCCCGAAACTTTGTCAAATTCTGAAAAACCTCCTTGTACTTCAAAAACCCTCGACCCGACACTATTTCCCTCATATCCCTCCATAGTTGGAGACAAGCAGTTGCTGATAGCAAAGAGAAACAAAGCATTCATCTAATTGTTGCTCCTTGTTTTCAGGTGCTAATCGACAATACAACACAAACATAATTCATTCTAGTTGTTGGTTTTGCGTGATAGATATGTGAGATTCAACTTCAAAATGGAAGAGACAACTACCTATGGAGAAATTCTACCTCAATTCGCCTCTTTGTTTCACTATGAGGGTGTTTGAGTTGATGGGTGATTCATTGAATGATACTTTCAATCTTGAATTCAATTAAATACAGGACCCCAAGTATGAAGAGCTAACATCTTCAGTGATGTGTTATTTGATCATCTGTGGTTGATTAAATTAACGCAAAACATAACAATGAACTAAAATAGTATATCATTCATCTATTCATCTATCTCCATAATTAAACTGGAACTAACGTCCGAGTTTTGATGGGCATCTTACTAATAAGTGTGCTACATGTTCCCTAAAAGTGTATGTTATCTTTTAAAAAAAAAAAAGTAAACTACATAAAGGCTTAATTGCTAAATAAACATTAACTTTCACAAAATTGCAATTTTATCACGACTCTTTCAGAATTGCAAAATAAATCATCAATTTAACATAGATTTGCAATTCGAATCACGATCAACCATTTGATGAAAAATGTAACCTTGTTCGGCCAAGAATTGCAATATACATATGGATGTCATATGTATTTTGCAATTATCATAATAAATGGTTTAAGTGAGTACTTAATATTTCAAATGCTTGTTATATATAATTTTGTCATCATAACAGAAATAGTTTAGGTTGATAAATGCAAATGGGTAAAACAATGTCACATTTACAGTCTGATTTACAATTAATTATTTTTATTTTATCAATTTTGAGAGAACTTGGGATATAATGAACAAAAAATGGCCACATAGGGGCAATTTCTCACCCAAACTATTATTCATGATTCAAATTGCAAAATAATGACAAGTTCAAAATTTATTTTGCTAAATTGTAATTTCGTGTTAAAATTATAATTTTATGAAAATTCACGATTTATTTTGCAATAAAATCTTATATAAAGCACATAGTATTGTAATTTATATGTATGGATTGTATCAAATATACTAAATGCTTTCAATTATTATATAATTATTTCTTTATATGTATACCTGTGAAGAAGCTAAAAACCTGAGCTTAGAATTAATCATTTTATTTCGTTCATTCTGAGCTAAAAATTGTTACAAGGCCCTATAAATAAGCAAAACAGAAAATAGATCAACCACTAACAACTTGACATCTGGCATATCAATGTCATTAACCATAAAAGAATGAAGAATAATATCCTAGTCAGCAAGCTCCTCCAACGTGCTTCTTCAGGATCAATTTTGTGCATGTGCATGTTTACGTGATCACGTGAGTGGTCCTTCATCAATGCACAATGCATGTCCCTGCAACCCAACTCCTTGCACAAGTGCAGATTGATTCCTTTATCTCAGTGATTCAATTCAGCTCACTTTAACACAACCCCCCTCCCCCCTCAAATCGGAATTGTGGAGCTATGACACATTCCAAACTTGAGCAAGAAAAAACGAAATGCAGCACCTCTTAGGGACTTAGGCAATACATCAGCAAGTTGGCAAGAAGTATAAATGTATTATGGCAGAATGAATCCTTTCTTGCACTGATTGCAGACAACATGTCAGTCAATGTCTAGATGTTTTGTTTGCTCGTGGAAAATCAAGTTTTTAGTGATACAGAGACCAACCTTATAATCATAATGAAGAGGGACAAGAAGAGGAACAACCGGCTTAAAATCAACACAGATGTACGAAATCCATTGCAACTCACAAACTATGGAGCTCACCGACCGATATTCAGCTTCAGCAGAGGATTTAGACACGGTTCGTTGCTTCTTAGTTTTCCACGAAATCAGGGCGCTACCAAAGAAAACAACATAGCCATTGAGGGATTGATGACTATCATGACAAGTACCCTAATCAACATCTGATTATGCATGGAGACGTGTATCAATACCAGCAGGATAGAAAATCCCCAAGGAAGGAGTACCTTTAAGATATTTCAACAGATGAATCCTAGCTTCCCAATGAGCAGTGGAAGGCGAGTGCGTTTGCTTATTCCATCTTTTTCATTTGCTGATGATACAATTGTTTTCACCTCTTCGTATGTTAATTGTTTTAAGAAACTGATTAATTTTCTGACTTTTTTTAGGCATCCTTAGGGCAAAAGTTTAATTACTCCAAAAGCTCAGTCGATTTTGGTAAGTCTATTTCTGGATATAGGAGGAGGAAAATTCCGGGATTATCTAAGTTTGTTAAAGAGGATCTTACTTTAAAGTATCTTGGTGTCCATTTGTTTAAAGACCGAGTTAAAAACATTATCTTTCAAGAACTTTTTTGAAAAAAATTAAAGTTGGGCTTCCAGGATGGGATAAATTGTTTTTAGTATGAGATGTAGGATTGAACTGATTAAAAGTGTGCCTGCATCTATTCCTCTCGATATGCTTAGGGTAGTGGGCCCCACAAAAGCTGTTTTTAACAGGCTATATAGACTTTTTAACAACTTTTGTGGGGATCCAAATATGATATTAGGAAAAATACATTGGACCTCTTGGGAAAAAAGTATGTTTTCCTAAAGAAGAGAGTGGTTTGGGGTATGAGAATCCCATTTGACATTAATGAAGCTTTTGTTGTACATGCTTGGTGATATTTAAGAACATCTAATGCATGTTGGTGCCAATTTTTAAAGCAAAAATACCTTAAGCATATCCACCCCTTTAATGCATATTTTGATAGGAATCAATCATATTTTTTGAGAAGATAACCGAAAGTGCAAAAAATTACTGATAAAAATTCTTTTTTGGGAGAGTGGGAAGGGGTGATATTTCATTTTGATTTGATAATTGGACAAGTGACTCTCCTTTATGTAGATCTGTTGATATTTTCAACTATAATGAGTTAGTTAATGATTCATGGGTTAATAATGGTTGGGATATGAATGCTCTCACTGGTTGATAATATTGTTGCTTTATCCGTAAGGATATTAATCATTCCGACAGACCTGTTTGGAAGCTCACTTCGAAAGGCCTCTTCACATTTTCTTCTGCCTGGAATGCCCCAAGAGTACACAGACCCTTAATGGCTCGTCATGTAATGATGTGGCTCAAATTCGTTTTGAGTACACATTCTATGTTTGTTTGGAAGTTAGTCAATTCCTATTTGTTCCATTTGATGACAACCTAAAAAAATGCGGAGTTGTGGTTGTGTCTATGTGTCCCTTTTGCTTTGGTGCTTGTGAAGAGGCCGCCCTACTTGATAAAATTCCCCTATTCTCTTTCAATCGAGCAACATTGTGCTTCTTACTTTAAGATTGAAATCCCCTTCAATTGCTCTGTTAAGCGCCTCCTTAAAATCTGGTTTGTTAAAAACTGTGTTTATGAGCATATCAGAATTTCTTTGCCTTTCCTTATCTTTTGGTTCATCTGGTATACTCGTAACATCGCTAAATTTTAGAATCAGGTACTTCCGCCAACTAAAACCAACGATCGGTAGTAAGCAAACTTAGAATTGCTTCATGACTTGTTTATTGCCCGTTGGGTTTTGGAAGGGCAATTGGTACTTGGCTGCTATTTGGCAGATCCCTTTGAGGATCAGAAAGGAGATTTTTTTTTTTAATCCGTCGTTATCCCTTAGAAAATGATTTTTTAACGTTAAATAATGATGAGTGTGTAAAGGAAATCCCGGCATGGCTGGGAGCCTGGGGCTGGGGGTTTGATTCGTGATGAGAACAGTAACTTGGGTGTTGGATTCTGTAATTTTCTGTATAATATTGATAACTTTACAACTGAGTTAACTGCAATAGTAGAGGGCCTTCAGCTATGTTAAAACCATGACATTGCCAATATTCAGCTTGAAGTGGATACAATGACTGTTGTGAGATGCTAAAAAATGTTATTGTTGGAGGGTTGAAGCAACAAAACCTATATGCCGAATTTCTGAGGCTTGCTAGGGGAATGGAGATGCCATTTTCTCACATCCATACAGAGGGAAATAAGATAGCAGATCGCTTGCAAACAAAACAGTGCAAGAAGAAAACATCATTGAATTTTTTTAGATAGACAAATGTAAGTCTTAGAGGATACATTTGAATAGATGCTTTAGGCTTGCCTAATTTTAGATTTCCCAAAGTTTAATACATTTTGTATAAACAGAACCTCTACTTGGCTGTAAATTTCCAGAATTCCTTAATATACAAGTTTGGATGATCATTAGGATAAAAAAAAATAGTCGAGTGATACGGGTAACAATCGACTCATTAGATTCTAATATCGTAAAACATGATTTTTTTATTTTCCCTATTTTTTTTTTGTTTTGTTTTAATATATCATATTATTTTTCTAGAAAACTAATTTTAATGTCATCTATATTGTCTCATAACTTTATAGGTTCTTGATAAAGTATCAAAGACAAAGCGCACTAAAAAAATTTCTTTTATTTTCTAGGAGACTATGTTGGACTCACTATGTTTTGGTCCAATGAAATTTTGGACCAACCTGATCCGATATATGATGGTGATCTAATATCGAGTTAATTTTTATTTTTATTAATATTTAAGAAAAAATTTAATCCCGATAATATAAAAAGCATAACTTTATACATTAATACATAATAAAAATATTTTAAATTTTACATTCTCCTGCATCTTGCCAGAGTTGTACTAGTAGAACAATAAATCAAAAACAATGAGTGTTTTTAATTAAGCCTGAGAATGTCAAATTTAACTGAGAGAGTTAATAAATATATTTTATCGAAATTTGATTCTCTAAATCTACTAAGGCCGACCTAAAATAAACATACCCAATGTATATAAACTGATAATTGTTTTCAGTCAAGCCCATCTCCTAAAGCTTGCAGATTAGGCTTAAATCTGATCCATCCAACAAAAAAAAAAGCCTAACCTATTTCAATCTCTTCTCGGAATTTGCTCTCGTCTCTCTTGGTGTTCTGTTTCTCTTTCTCGTCCGGCCGACTCTGACGTGGCTTCGCGGCGGCGACGCCAAGGTTAGAATCATGGTTAATTCATGGTTGATTATGGTTCAATATATGACGATTGATTTGTAGCAGATTATTGCTGTGTTTTTGAGTTTTTTCTGCATATTCTCTTCAATTTCCATGGTCAAATTGTTAGTTAGATGTCGGATTAGTAAATTAGCTTTAGCTTAATGTGGCACTTTTGTGTTGAAGACGGCGTCGTTTTTGGACCAGCTGGCATTTGTTAGTTGAATAGGACAAACTGCTATACGAATTGTAAAAAGCGATTCAAATTTCCCTCCCTTTCTCCATCGGCATCAACCCTCTCCTCTCTTTTACTGTTCGCTTATTCGTTCGATTTCGATTTCGAATTACTATGGCTATAAATTTTGACATGATCGTTGTTCTTCGTTGGAATTGGAAAAAGAAGAAAGTGAGATATTGTTAGAAGGCTTATTAACCGAGTGAAATTTTGCATTATTCGTTCAATTTTGCATAAACTATCCTCTTTGTCCTTCAATTTCTGGTTCACATTATTCATTCGATTTCGAGCTACTTTTTCTGTGAATTGTAGCATGCTACTTGTTCTTCAGTGGAAATGGAAGAGAGGAAGGCGAGATATTGTTAGAAGGCTTATTAACCGAGTGAAATTTTGCTTCAGGATCTGCTAAAACAATGGCGGAGAAGAAGGTAAAGTCCAAGAGGAGTGATACCACTCCAACTCGTAAGAATAAGAAGAGGAAGGATTTGAGCTATAGTAGTAAGAATAAGAAGGAGCAGTCTAATGGGAAAAGACGGAGGCATGGACCTCGTCTGCCAAATGCTTTGCGGAAGGAGCTTGATGTCTTTAAACGTGATGACGAGTCCGATGGTTATGCAGAGGTTGATTCTGATGATGCAGTTGTGAATGACGTGTATGAATATGAAGAAGGTATTGCAGAGGAGGAATCAAAGAAGAACAAGCGGTTCGATCCGGTTGAAAACTATCAATTTGAGCTTCCTGAAAATTTTGAGGTCTCTCTCTCTGTGTTTCAATTTATAAATAAATACACACAAACATACAATATTGCCTCAAGAAGGTAGACATGTAAAAATATTCCATGTTCTTACTTGTTATCTTTGATTTATAGGATTGGAAGGTGGCATCGGATGAAGGAGAGGATGATAGTGATGATGAGGATAAGCCCAAAGGAGATGATAAGAACGAAAATGCAAGAAGGCATGCTCGGATGTTGGAGCAGATTACTGGACTTCCAGCTGCTGCTTTTGGAGGTAGTTTTCAGCTTGCGACTTTTACCGGTTTATTTGGATATTACCTTTTCTGAATATAATTGGTTATTATTGGCTCCTAAAAGGGCATAATATGGTAACAGCTTAATCCCTGATCTGTAGCCCATATCGTTTTAGTGATCACTCTGTAGGACTATGTTGCTACATTCTGTTTTGCCAGAATTAAGGGGGTGCGCATGGAATTGATTGTTATTTTGGAAAAGATATTAAAATTGATTTTTGAAGAAGAATGAAAAATAGGTGGTGTTTGATAAAGTTATTTCAGCCCAATAAAAGTTCCCACTTATTTACAAGTAAACCAAGAATCAGCTTGAAGCTGACTACTACCAGCTTCTGAAAATCGATTTTAAGTTATCTTAAAAAGCAGAATTTAGAGTTTACAAACACTCTCAGAATCAATTTTTCTTGGCAAAAGTGATTTTTGGCAGATTAAGTGTTCAACACCCTCTAAGTAAATGAGCTTCCCATTCTAGGTCGAAAGAGAAAAGATGTCATCATATCTGAGGCCTATCCAGAGTCTGAATATAATCCCAGCGGCGACATTCTTAATGGTGATGGCCAGATCAGCATGAATGACCTTCTGGACCCGTTGCAGGGAAAGTTGGGCTTCAGCAAACTCAGAAAGAGCTTGCAACGAATGGAGAAGAAGTCTATTACCACTCTTGCGGAACTTCCCAAGCCAGATAAAGAGAGACTGGAAAGAAAGGCTGCGTATGAGTTATCTAAGAAGGACATTACCAAGTGGGAGCCTTTGGTCAAAAGGAACAGAGAGGCACCTACTTTATATTTTGATGAAGATGCGGATGTGGGATATTCAACAATAGGAGCAATAGCTTCTGAATTTGAACCAAGAACTGATTTCGAGAAAAAAATGGCTTCGTTAGTCCACCAAAATGAAGTTCTTGAAGCTCACAGAAGAGATGGTTCCCGGCTTCTTGAACTGAACGAGGTATAAGTGTCCATCACGTTTCCCCACTAAAAGATAAAGTAAATTTGAATAATTGACTGAGCAATGCAACTGTATTCTGGATGATATATTTCAGATAACCCTTGAAGACGTGAAGGAAAGACGGGCACGGCTTGCAAAAATGCGCGATCTTCTTTTTAGGCATGAAATAAAGGCAAAACGAATAAAAAAGATAAAATCCAAAACTTATCACCGCCTGTTGAAGAAAGATGGGCGAAAGACAGCAGAAGCATGGACTCAAATGGATACAGAAGCTGCAAAAGAACTTGCCCTGAAGCAAGAGAAAGAAAGGGCTGAGGTAATTTGTTATTATTACATATTTATGTACTAGTTCTGATATGTTCCTGGTACTGAGGATTTGTGTTGCACTTAATCCATTACTTGATTCCTACAGGCACGTATGGCTTTAAAACACAAAAGCTCCAAATGGTCAAAGCGAATCCTAAAACGTGGTCTTGATGTCCAAGATGAAGCAACCAGAGCAGCTTTTAGTGGACAGCTTAACCAGTATGCTGCTTTGACTAGAAAAATTAATTCTATCAAAGAAAGCAGTAGTAGTGATGATAGCAGCGATGACGATGACTGTGGCGACATGTCATCCAGTTCGGACCAGGATAATGAATCGAACCTGATAAAGAAAGCTAAGGGGAAAACACTTAAAGTCTTGGAAGAGGATGAAGAGTTGCCTAAGTCTGGAGTCCTCTCTTTACCTTTCATGGTAATCTTGACTTGCCCGTCTGATGTTTGATTTTGTGAAACTTTAAGTTATTGTAACAACTTAATTGCTGTTCTTCTGAAATGAACTTGATAAGTATGGTCCTTTACCTTTTCTTTTCTTAGGCGCGTGCGCTAGAAAAGAAAAAATTGGCTGCTGAGGAGGAAGCAAAGATTGCACTTGAAGAGTACGAGTCATCATTAAAGCAGTTGGGAAATAAAAGTGTGATAGGAAGTAATGTCTCAGGTGGTAGGAGGGTTTTTGGTGCTCCTAAAAAAGTGGTAACTGAAAAAAGGAAGAAGGACAAATCGGATAACTACTACTGCGACAGTGACAGTGAAAGGGACTTGGATGCCAAGGAAGATGATGTTCCTCAACATGATCAAACTGAGAAAGCTCTGAGAGCGCCAGACGTTGACCCTAGTTTACTTCGGGCCGAGTTTGCATCCAGTCAAGATTCAGTATTTAAGGTGACTGATCTTCATATTCCTCTTCCTCTTCGCCCACTTCTGAACACATTATTGATTTTCCAATACAGCGTTTATTGCAAATCTTGTGCTCTTGTCGAACCCACGTTTTTGTAGGATCTTGCTTATGTTACATTTCATTGTTAACAAGGACCACTATAACCAAAAAAGTCTTCAGTAACATATTTTTGAGACAACAATTTTGGTCTCTATTAATAAAGTTATATGACGATTTGTAGTCACAAAATGCTCTACAAGTTATTTAAGGTCATTTTAGACTATATTTAGAGATAACCAATTGCTGCAACAAAAATTTGAAACTGACTTTTGTCATCTCAAAATATAATGTTTGCGGTGGGTAGTTGAAACGACTAATTAGTGACATGTTGCCTCTAATAATGTATTTGTAACAACTTCTCAAAAGACCCTTTTTCTTGTTTTGAACATCTCCATGTAATTGAATTGAACATTATCGTGATAATCCACCGTTCTTGCAAAAACTGAATGGTCAAGTGAGGATTTTCATTCATGTCAGTTCGGGGTTGTACTGCTATTATATCGATCGGAGGGTTGGTAACATTTGTATATGATTCGAGAAATGTCCCTCTCTGATTCTGTTGTTTTCCTTACATGTAACATTAATAGAGCATTGGAAACGCTAAAGACCCTGAACGAAAGACAGCTTATGAGGTTGCTTATTTGGCTTCTGATTCCTGGAAAAGGGTTAGCTTCGATATCCGATTTTGTTTCTGTATCTTACTAACGAAGTTATTATTCACTTAAATCTAAATAAAGTTACTGCAATGATATAGATGAGACGACCATCAGATGCTGACAAAGGAACAGAAGACGACAGTAATATTTGCAAGTCCGAGGTAGTTATAGGACCAATGAAACATGATAAAAATACTGAGGTACATCCTACGAAACGCGTCTGCTCCTTCATTCTGACTAGAGGTGGCAAAATTGGCCCGGCTTGACGGGCTGGCCAATCCTGCCCGACATTTTAGGTGGGTTGGGCTTATGAATCTTGGCCCAAAGAATAATCAGGCCCAACAGCCCATCCTGACGAGCCTGGTGGACCACGGGCTTACAAATCTTAGTTTTTTTTAAGGGGCTGGGCAGGGGCTCTCCAATTTAAGGCCGAACGGAATTTTGACCTGGCCCGTCATTGGCATTGACTTGATGGTCTTCAGCTGCGCCGGCCTGAGTGGTCCGAATTGCCACCTCTAATTCCGAGAAACAAATACATAATTTTGCTCAGTTTTCCTTTTTAATGTTTAGCAGGACAATGAAGATTCAGATACAGATAGCGGTGGGGAAATGGTGGATGGAATCTTATCTTCAGCCCCTAAGTCTGATTATGCAGTTCCATCTCAAGCTGAACTCGTACAACGGGCTTTTGCTGGAGATGACGTCGAAGAAGATTTTGAGAAAGAAAAAAAAGCTGTCTTGAATGAGGAAAATCCAGAACCCGAAAAGCCCGTTTTACTTCCTGGCTGGGGTCAATGGACTGGTGTACAAAAAAAGAAAGGGTTGCCTTGTTGGATGTTGGAAGAGCAAGAGACTGCGAAAAAGAAAAGGTTCGAGTCTCTGAAGAAGAGGAAGGATGCACACCTTAATAATGTCATCATCTCTGAGAAGTTGGATAAAAAGGTCAGTTTGCCTCTAGTTATATTCTTCATTCAAACGTATGCATTTTCTCTCTGTGTGAATTAGTTAAATGAGTCCAGCAGAGCCGAATGTACTAATGGTTAAGCTTGTTCGAATGCTACCGAACGTTCAATTTTATTTTTGAGGTTGTTTTTATTAGTGAGTCAAGCTTTAAATTAATTGAACCGAGCTCGACTAGTTTGATATTTTACGCATGTATTAACTAATTTTATTTATCGAGTTTGAGCTGGGTTCGAGCTTCAGATTTTATCGAACGTAAAGTATGTTAAAGCCTATTCGATATCTTTGTCAAACGAAGTTCAAATGAGCTTTTGTCGAACGATCTCAAATCGAATAACTTAGTTTTAATTTCATCCCTACATAGCCAAGCCAACAACTTCTGCTTATTGAGTTGTATTTTTTGGCTCTGTTGTAAAAATCCTGACTAGCTCCAACTAGTTCTCGCATATGTGCTAGACTTTCATTGGGTGCCTAAGTTTTTTCTCCGATTCCTCCTCGCCTAACCGCACACCTATGCTCCGTTAGTCCCGGCTAGGCTCTGATTAGTCGCTAGGTCTCAATCTACTGTCCGACTAGCACCTAGCGACTTTTACAATATTGTTTGGGTGAGATAAATAATATTTCTTCTATTATTTCATTCTTATATAATGTAATAGAAGCCTACTAAGGATGTTTTCTAGAGAAGGATGAAGATGATGGATAGGAAAGGTAGGAAGAAAACGGAGTAATCTTGATCACCACTTTTTTCATCACTTAAATTATTATTCATGCATACACACATTTATAAATAAGATGGAAATAAAAAATTTATAATATATTTTCATTTTACTTGTGTGGTTTATTTCTGACTGACTATTATTTTTTCATTGTAGGCTGAAAAACTGCATACAAAGACATGCCCTTATCCTTACACATCAAAGGAAGTTTTTGAACAAAGTCTTCGGTTGCCAATTGGGCCTGAATTCAATCCTGCAACTGCCATTGGGCCTCTTAACCGTCCAGAGGTTCGTTTCTTTATACTCCCCCCGTCACATAAAAAAGTCATATATGAAATGTACACATTTTTATTTGTGGTCAATTTGATGAAGGTACAAACAACTTTCCAAAAACCATCGATATGCTTTTACACGACTTCTTTTTTTTTTTTTTTTTTTTACTTATTCAATTATATCTAACTAATTTGTAAATTTAATTTTTTTTAGCTTTTTTTACTTGAACTTGTAAAACGAGATATTGGTTTTTGAAAGAAGACTCTTGTTTTGGAAACCATTAGAAATGCTGATCTTTGGTTTATGTATGTATAGGTGGTGAAGAGGCCTGGTATGATCATCAAGCCAATCAGATACGAGGATGTAAGTAATATAGCATAAGTGTAGTATAGAGCAATCGCTATTTAAACAAGTTGGACTCAACTGAAGTTTAGATATGCCAGTCATGCTCCCCTATTCACCATGCTCCCCTATTCACCATGGGCACATGACCGGTAAATGTGTCGAAATATCATACAAAAGAGTAAATTATCTTATAGAGGTAAAGATCTTTACACATTATGCGGGGTAGCATTTTTAGTAGCTATGTTTTGTTATTTTACTGGAGGGTGATCCTAATAATTTTTTTGGGATGATGAGGATTGACAGATATATAATTAAACTTGAAGGAATAACTTTTATTTATTTATTTTAGAAATATAGTATTTTGATTATAGGCATTTCTCATTGTGGATTTGGTCGCTCGTTCTTATTCTGAAGCAAAAATGTATTCGGCCCAGAAAAATATTAATGGATTGGCCCAGAGAAAAGTTTTGGCCCTGTTTGTTTATGGCTGTAGGTGGCTGGAGTACTGTAGGCTGTGGGGAATATAGTGGAATATGGAGGTTGGAGTAAATAAGTGAGTGTTTGTTTATGTTGGTTGGAGATTGGGTTGTGGGGGTGATTATAATATAAAAGGTGTTAAAGTTGATTTGATGTGTGTAAGAGTTAGTTAGTAAATAACTAATTATTGATTAAAGTATGTATTGGGAATGATATTTGATTGGTGATGTGTGTAAGAGTTAGTTAATGATTTGATGATGTGTGGAGATTGTGGACAACTTATTGCCCACAACCGATGAACAAACACACAATGAGTTGGGCTCAATCCACAACCGATTGATCCAACCCTAAACAAACAGGATTTGGGTTTTAGTGATTTTCAATATGCTTTTTTACTTTTCAGTATAAAATAATTTAATAATATTTTATTTTAGGAAGTTTGTCACATTCTATTCTAGAAAAAACAATAGATTTGGAATTTATATAAAAAAAACTTTTAGAAATAGGCTTATCACGCACGCATCTGGCATATAGATCATATGTTACATTGTGACATTTTATTTTGTGTTTTACTATATTCATCGATCAACACATGTATTGAATGATGTCACTAATTAATACGTGTCTTGTATAAAATCGGTGTGATAAAAGATGGAACCTAGTGTAACTAAATGTCGACCTCCACTTATAAAAACTTTGGAAATACTTGTAAGTTGTAGCTTATAAAATTAAAACAAATTGACATAGATTAGCGGAATAAGTATATGGATATATGGATAAAAATGATAAAAGAAAAATATGATTTATATGTTTAACATAATAAAAAATGAAAAACAATGTTTTTGAAAATATAAACATACAAGCCCCTCTTTTGTTGTTGAGCGGCCTTTATATGTGAAAATGAAGCATTCCTATGTGCATAACTAATTAAACTTGGAATAATTAATAAATTATTGGCTAGAGATGTGTTTTCCTACTCAGGATGAACCTAAAATATTAGAATAAATAACAAATTATAGACTAAAAAAGAAACAAATTACAGACAAAAAAAAATGCTCAAATTAGTGACAAAAAAATAAATAAATTATAGAGTAAGAAAATGTTCCTCTACTCACGTAGGCGAAACTAACTACTAATGATCAATTGCTTATTAATGATAGACTGGTTAACAAATATGTCCGTCTATGGAGGAGGTGTACAAACGGTCCTGAAAATCGTAAATCGGGGCGGTTCAAATCGTTTACTCGATTTCAGTTCAGACCATGACCAAAATTGGATTTTATAAGGTTTGGTTCTGCTACTATTCAAACCGTAAACGGACGGTTCACGATTAAGAAATATACTTTTCGAATTTGACATGTGAACCGTCCAGATTATGTGGCCATTTAAGATTAACAACGAAGATGAATTGGTATAGACCGCTAGTTGAAAATTGGAACCAACGAAAACGAAAATCGACTGTTTGAAAAAACCCAACCGCTAATGTATAGACGATAGAAAACTATTACATAAACAACACAATTTCGATATTTAAGATTAACAACGAAGATGAATTGGTATAGATCTCTGGTAGAAAATTTGAACCAGCGAAAATCGGTTGTTTGAAATCCAACCGCCAATGTATAGACAATAGAAAACTATTACATAAATAATATAATTTCGATTGGGATTTACACCGTTGGTTTTAAACCAGAACCGACGTTTTAACGGCACCTAGTAAGTGAGATTGAATATTAATGATCAACTGATTACTCGTAACATAACTTGATTTTTATAAAAAAAGAAAAAAGAAAAGAAAACAAAACTTGTTATTTATGAAATTAACCAAAATAATAATAATAATTATATATTTCTAAAATTATTTTCTTTTATTTATTTGGGCCGTGATTCTTTATCTAGGATTTGGGCCTAGGGTTTTGAGGTTTCGTCGGTTTCAATTGCAAAGCCCATTTACACTACAACCTTCCTTCCCCTTCGCGCTCTCTCTCTCTCCTCTACAATTCGCTCTCCTCTCTCCGCCGACTGTAAACTTTAGCTCCACCTCGGCGGGCGCTAAAACCAGAAAGTAAGCAGTTTCACACCGTTGTATCAGTGCCAATCCGCCGGAGCTCGAGGTGAGAAGCAATTACTGATGAATTGTTCGTGAATTGGTGTGGATTGTTTTTGGTTCGTCATTAGAAACGAAAAATTATGAAATATTGCTAGAATGCTTATCAACTGAGTTAACTCTTTGCATCAGGATCAACGCCGTTGCTAAAAACTGAAAGTAAGCAGTTTCACGCCGCCGTTTCAGTTCCAATCCGCCGGAACTCGAGGTGAGAAGCAATTAATGGTTAATATTCGTGAATTGGTGTGGATTGTTTTTGGTTCGTCACTGGAAACGGAAAATCATGAAATATTGTTAGAATGCTTATAAACTGAGCTGAGCTGAATTTTTGCATCAGGATCAGCTAAGACGATGGCGGAGAAGAAGGTGAAGAAGTCCAGGGATGATACGAGTCAAAGTCGTAAGAAGGATACAGAGTTGAAGAGCAAGAAGAGGAAGAATTTGAGCTCTACTAGTAAGAATAAGAAGGCGCAATCTAATGAGAAGAAGAGGCGGCGCGGACCTGGTCTGCCTAATGCTTTGCGGAAGGAGCTGAATCTCTTTAACCGCGATGGTAGAGATTCAGACGGTGATGAAGCAATTGACTCCGATGATGCAGCTATAAATGACGTGTATGAGTATGAAGAAGGTGTTCCGGAGGAGGAATCGAAGAAGAATAGGCGATTTGATCCTGTTGAAAACTTTGAGTTTGAGCTCCCAAAAGATTTTGAGGTATCTCTCGATGTTTCTATTCGGATGTGTGTTTGTGTGTGTTTGCTTCATATAGAAACACTCACACATGCTTGTGTGTTTTTGTTTCTTGATATATATTTATCCTGTTGAAAACTATCAATTTGAGCTTTCCAAAGAGGCAAAGATTTTGAGGTCTTGCTCTCTGTTCATGTATTTGGATGTGTGTGTGTTTGCCTGACATGAAAACGCTCACACACACACATGCATGCGTGTGTGTTTGTTGATATATTGATCCTGTTGAAAACTACGTGTTTGAGGTCCCCAAAAATTTCGAGGTCTGGCTCTCTATGTTTGTATTCGAACGTGTGTGTGTGTGTTTGCCTCGTGTGTGTTTGTTTGTTGATATATATTTATCCTGTTTAAAACTCTCAGTCTGAGCTTTTCAAAGATTTTGAGGTCTTGCTCACTGTTCTTGTATTTGGACGTGTTTGTGTGTTTGTTGATATATTGTTCCTGATGAAAATTCAGTCTGAGCTCCCCGGCGATTTTGTATTTGTACTGATGTGTGTGTGCTTCCACATAAACACAGACCTACATGTAAAAGTCTCCCCTGTGCTTAGTTGCTATTTTCGGTTTATAGGATTGGAAAGTTGCATCTGATGAAAGCGAGGATGATGATGATGATCTCCAAGGAGATGATGATGATGATGATGATAATGAAGATGCAGGAAGACATAGTAGGATGTTGGAGCAGATTACTGGACTTCCTAGTGATGCTTTTGGAGGTATTTTTTTCTGCCATGCAATTTTCACCATTCACTTGTTAGTGTATGTTATATTGTCCGAATGTAAGAGCTAATTGGCTGCAGTGATCGTAACTAACTATACTGATCGTGATCTATAGTTTGGGAGTGTTTGTGATTGCGTCCGCTTTAGATTAATTGATGAAATTTAAAGATGTGAAAAAATTGCTTTTAATCAAAAGTAGGTAGTGTTTGCAATAATAAGTGATATATTCAGAGAGCAGAAATTGTAATGTTTGGAGAAAAGGTGATATTAAATAGAAGTTGTATGTAGAAGCTGAAAAAGAAATGCTTTAATGTGCTTCAAGCTTCTGCTTTAAATAAGTCCTTTCTTACCACCTTATAAGCTAAAGCTGATGCCAGAAAACACCCCATTTTACTTTTTTCAAGCCGAAAGCCATAAAGCACTTTTTTTTTTTTTTTTTTTTTGAGTAATTGAAAGCATTGCCTCTGTAGCTTTGAAATTATAAATGGATCATATTACTTTCAGTAATCACTTTAGAGGTTGTATGTATGTATAAAAGCATTGCCTCTGTAGCTTTTAAATAGAAGTTGTATCTATGAAGCTGAAAGCGAAATGCTTGAGTGTGCTTCAAGCTTCTGCTTCAAATAAGTCCTTTTCTGTTATTGTATAAGCTAAAGCTGAGCGAGCAAACACACCCCGTTTTACTTTTTTGAAGCCAAAAGACATAATCACTTCTTTAAAGTATTTGAAACCGTTGCCTCTATAGCTTTGAAATTGTAATTGGAGCATATTACATACAGTAGTCTCTTTAGAGGTTTAAGTTACTGGCTTATTTCGCATGCTTATAGTAGTTAAATTTACATACTTAACACCTGGTTTAGAATCCATTTTGCCAGAACTAAGTAAATGAGCTTTCCATTTTAGGTAAAAAAAGAAAAGATGTGATCATATCTGAGGCATATCCAGAATCTGAATATAATCCCAGTGGCGATATTCTTGATGGTGATGGTCGGATCAGCGTGCATGACCTTCTTGACCCGTTGCATGGAAAGTCGGGCTTCAGCAAACTCAGGAAGAGCTTGCACCGAATGGAGCAAAAGTCTGTCACCACTCTTGCACCACTCCCCAAGACAGACAAAGAGAGATTGGAAAGAAAAGCTGCGTATGAGATATCTAAAAAGGACATTACCAAGTGGGAGCCGTTGGTCAAGAGGAACAGAGAGGCGCCTACTTTATATTTCGATGAAGATGTAGACGTGGGATATTCAACTATAGGAGCAATTGCTTCTGAATTTGAACCAAGAACTGATTTTGAGAAGAAAATGGCTGCGTTGGTTCAGCAAAATGAGGTTGTTGAGGCTCACAAAAGTGATGGTGCCAGGCTTCTTGAACTGAACGAGGTTTGTAGGCCATATAACCTTATGATCTTTTTCTCGTGTTTTTCCTAGTTAATGATAATGCAAAATCGATTGAGCGATTCCATTTGGTTCTGGGTGATTGTGTCAGGTATCCATTGCAGACGTGAAGGAAAGACAGACACGGCTTGCAAAAATGCGCAATCTTCTTTTTCGGCATGAAATAAAGGCAAAACGAATAAAAAAGATAAAGTCCAAAACTTATCATCGGTTGTTGAAGAAGGATAAACAAAAGGCAGCAGAAGTATCAATGGATCCAGAAGCTGCAAAAGAAAATGCAATGAAGCAAGAGTTCAAACGAGCTGAGGTAATTTGTCATTAATTCATATTTGGCTATAGTTCCTGATCCATTCTTGGTACGCGACAATCTGATGCATTTCGTCTATTGCTTGATTCCTGCAGGAGCGCTTGACATTGAAACACAAGAACAAATCCAAATGGGCAAAGCGAATATTAGAACGTGGTCTCAAAGTCCAAGATGATGCAACCATAGCAGCTATTGGTGAACAGCTTAACCAACATGCTGCTTTGACTAGAAAAATGAATTCTATCAAAGAAAGTAGTAGTAGTGATGATAGCAGCGATGGCGATGACAGTGACGACATGTCAGCCAGTTCCGACCAGGATATTGCACCGAAACTGATAAAGAAGGCAAAGGAGAAGACGCTTCAAGTCTTAGAAGGGGATGAAGAATTGCCCAAGTCAGGAGTGCTTTCTTTACCTTTCATGGTACTTTTGGTGCATCTACCCTTTCTTCACTCGACCTTTTGTAATTTTGGAAATTTGGAACATGAGACTGACTATGATGAGACTTGCAATCTTCTACAAATTTAGGTTTTTAATGAAAATAATTGCTGATCTTCTGTTAATGAAGTTAATGATTATACTCCCTTACCTTTTGTCTCCGTAGGTGCGTGGGTTAAAAAAGAAAAAAGAGGCTGCTGATGAAGAAGCGAAGCTTGCTCTGGAGGAGTTCGAGTCCTCATTGAACCAGTTGGGAAATAAAAGTGCCTCGGGGAAGGGTGACAAGGATGCCCCTAGTGGTAGGAGGGTGTTTGGTGCTCCCAAAAAGGTGGTTACTGAAACAAGAAAGAAGGAGAAATTGAATAACTACTATGGGAACAGTGACAGTGAAAGTGACGTTGAGGCCATGGAAGACGATGTTACTCAACATGATCAAACTGAAAAATCTCTACGAGAGCCAGAGATTGATCCCAGTTTACTTAGGGAAGAGTTCGGCTCGGGTCATGATTCTGTATTTAAGGTGACAGATCTACCTTGTGTTCTCTTCCTCTCATTCACTTGCTGAAGTATTCTTTATTTTCATATAATGCTTATTGCAAATCTCACTTCAATAGATAAATGTTGATTAGGAGATCGAGTTATCTTAAATATCATCCGTGTATTTTGACTATGTTGGTCAAACAGATCATTCAACATAGACATTGAAGTCATAGGCTAAAAGCCAGAAATTTCTGAAACATTCTTGTGAAGATCCCAAGTGCTCTCGGAAAAATGGTCATATTGAACTATTAACCTACGAGGATCGTTATCGATTAATGATTTAGTTTTTAATTTGTCTTCTGGGGTTGAAACATTTGTATTTGGTTTTAGAATTGTTCCTCTTCTGATTCAGTTTTCCTTGAATATAAATTTAACAGAGCTTTGAAAATTCTGAAGACCCTGAACCTAAGACAAGCTATGAGGTTGCTTATTTGGCTTCGAATTCATGGAAAAAGGTTAGGCTTTAATCTCGGATGTTGTGTGTTTCTGACCAGTGAAATTATTCGACAAATCTAAACTAAAGTTATGATTGATTTAGGTAAGACGATCATCAGATGCTGTTAAAGGAACCAAAGAAGACAACAAAATTAGCAAGTCTAAGGTACCTACAGGACCAACTAAACACGACGAGGACAGTGAGGTATGCCCTTTTATGTATATACACAATTCATCTGCTCTTTCATCCAGAGTTATAGATATGTAACTGTAGCTTTTCCTTTTCCTTTTCGTTTGCAATCTCTAGCTGAACAATGATGAAGATTCAGATTCCGACAGTGGTGGGCAAATGGTGGACGGAATCTTATCTTCTGCCCCTAAGTCTGATTACGAGCTTCCGTCTCAAGCTGAGCTCATACAACGGGCTTTCGCTGGTGATGATGTTGAAGAAGATTTTGAGAAAGATAAAGAGGCTGTCTTGGACGAGGAAAATCCAGAACCCGAGAAGCCACTTTTACTTCCTGGCTGGGGTCAATGGACCAACATACAAAAAAAGAAAGGTTTGCCTTCTTGGATGTTGCAAGAGCACGAGACTGCGAAAAAGAAAAGATTAGAATCGCTGAAGAAGAGGAAGGATGCACACCTTAATAATGTCATCATCTCTGAGAAGTTGGATAAAAAGGTCAGTTTCCCGTTTATATTCTTGAAAATATGCATTTTCTATCTGTGTGAGTCAGCTAAGTAACAGTTGGTTGCTCATAGCAGAGCCCGGTTTTTTAGTATATTTTTGCAGCAAACATATGATAAATCCTTCTTTTATTTCAATTTATCAGTGTAATAGTAGCCTACTTATGGCTAGCCACTAGGGATGTGTATTTGGAGGAGGGTGGTTGTTAAGTAATGAAGGAAAATGGATCACCCTTGATCACCTCCGTTCTCATTGTAGAGAGCATAGCTGTCTAGGGTGCGAGGCGCGCCGGGGCACAAGGGGCCATGGTGCCCGAGGAGCTCCCCCCTGGGACACGTGCAAAAAAATTGAAAAACGATTACCAATAGCTAAATAAATGAAATTCACTCATTATTAGGCTAAAATAAACATTAAACATGTAAATAATTGCATGAACACAAAAAAAGAAACAACATAATTAGTTGAAAAGTCAAATATCAAAACACACTAGTGACATAAATGATAAGATTCAAACAAGTTCTTTTGTTCAACGTAACATGCAAATCTAACATAATGAAGTTGAAAGTTCAAACTCCAACTATCAAGCTATCTGCCTAGTGCCTAATCATCATCACCATCTAAACCATCCTCCTCATCACAGTCATAAAACCTTATATTTTCGCCAGACTTGGGAGTCATAGACTCACTTTCTTGGTTTTACTTTTTGTGTTCTATTTTCTGAATTTCCCTTTGAAACCCTAGTTTCTAAACCCCTACGGAAGTGCCAACTATAAAATTAAAAAAAAGTGTCAAACTTTAACTTAAAAAACGTATTTAAATAAAAAAAAGGACAGTGTGACCAAAGGGTTGCCTCTAACTCTCAACATCCATGAGGCGCGCTCCTCCTCAACTGCGCTTGCCTCTAATGCACAGAGGCTCAGACTCCCAGATCTCGTGGCCCTTGCATCTCGGGCTTCAACAGCTATGGTAGAGCGTGACATGATTTTATATGTAGACACATTTTTATTTCATTTGAAGTGACAATGCAAAACATGTTTAGACCTCCTCTGTCCCTCAAGCCTTTCTTTCCACTGTTTTAGCGTGGCGTCCTCTTAATGGAAGCTACATTTTGTGCGATCCTCATGGTTAAATATTGCATTATTTTCCATTTATTGGCTTTAAGACATGACTATTATTTTGTCCTTGTAGGCTGAAAAACTACACACAAAGACATTGCCCTATCCTTACACCTCGAAGGAAGTTTTTGAACAGAGTATTCGGATGCCAATCGGGCCGGAATTTAATCCAGTCACTGCCATTGGACCTTTGAACCGTCCGGAGGTGCATTTCTAAGATCTTGGTTTTTGGATATTTCTTTGCATGAGTTTTCAGCAACACTAACACAATATACACGTAATAATCGCTTACTTACATCCTTCGATTTATATCTGTGCAGGTGGTGAAGAGGCCGGGTGTCATCATCAAACCAATCGAGTACGAGGACGTGAGTATCCACGAAAGAGCTAATACCCACGAGCGCGATGGCCGGAAACAAAGAAATGGCAAAAACAAAAACCAATCGAAGAAAAAGATGGCTGCTAAGGTGTAGTAGCAGCAAAGTTTTGGTAACGTTATGCTTTTCTTTATCTTTTTCGTTTTTCCTTTTCTTCTTCATCGTGATCTATATAGGCAGTGCATTATCGGTATTCAACAATTTTCGGGACACATGATACTGTCCTCATTTTGACCAATGAAGTTATAAATTGCTAGCGCGTATTGATATAGTTGAAATAGAAGTCGTGATCTATAGGCAGTGCATTGTAGACACATTACTGTCTTCATTTTGACTAATGAAGCTATAAATTGGTCGCATGTATTGATATAATTGAAATTGGAGATCTATAACGTTATGTTGTTCTTATCTTTTTCGATCTATAGGCAGTGCATTTATCGGCATTTAACAGTTTTGCAGACACATTATATTGTCTTCATTTGGACCAATGAAGCTATAAACTGGTCGTGTGTATTGATGTTAATTGAAATAGGAGATGTATAACGTTATGTTCTTATCTTTTTCGTTTTTCCTTCTCTTCTTCGTCGTGATCTATAGGCAGTGATCTTTTTCGTTTTTCCTTCTCTTCTTCGTCGTGATCTATAGGCAGTGCATTATCGGTATTTAACTATTTTGTAGGCACATTATATTGTCTTTATTTTGAGTAGTGAAGCTAAAATTGCGCGTATTGATATGATTGAAATGGGAGATGTATAACGTTATGTTCTTTACTTTTTCGTTTTTCCTTTTCTTCGTCGTGATCTCTAGGCATTGCATTATCGGTGTTAGACAATTTTGCAGACACATTATACTGTCTTCATTTTGACCAATGTATTGATATAATTGTAATAGGAGATGTATCATTATGTTCTTATCTTTTTCGTTTTTCCTTCTCTTATTCGTCGTGATCTATAGGCAGTGCATTATCGGTATTCAACAATTTTGTAAGACACATTATACCCTCTTCATTTTGAACAATGAAGCTATAAATTGGTCGTGTGTATTGATAAAATTGTGATAAAATTGAAATACGAGTTTAATGTGACCATGAGGAAGGAGATCAAAGTCTTGAAATGTTCTTTAGCTCTACTTAAATTCTCTCAAAATAAAATATAAAAATTCAACTCCAAGAGTTGATAAAATTAAAGTACTGAAATAAGATGTAGTACAAATTGTAAAATTAATACGATACAAGATTGCATATGTGATCTTAGGGTATTCGATTTTAGAATAAGTTACTGTGCAATCATAGGCAATTGTATATGTAGACACGGATATTTATCTTTAACCTATATGTTTCTACTGTTATGAGGCTTAGCCATGTGTATCAAACCCTTTCTCAAAGCGAATGAGGTGTAGGTCATATACAGTAGACAAACCTCTTAGTTAAGTCTATGTACAAGGCTCCTAATAGTGCCTAAGAATTACCACCGCCCTCTCGGTTTATTGGTCAAATTATATTGTGTTGTTTGGTCATTGATATCCTCACCTCTCGGTATCTTGGGTACTGATTCGTGAGTGCAAAACTAGGTGATCAGACTACCTTAACAAAAACAAATATTTTAGTCTTTTAGGTAGAAGTTAAGAACTTGCAGGGTGGCAAAAACACCCCAAATAATCTATCTTTATTATCTTAATATCTATATTTTTAAAGGGGGAATAACGAGGATCTTTTTATCAATAAAGAGGATAAATACTTTAGGTCATGATAATATTAACAAATAGGAATATTTTGTTAGAATAATTTATTTTTAACTAATAAATATTTTCTCTAAAATAACTTATTTTTGTGAAGGAGAGAGTAATACATACAATTATTGGTGACACACTAACTTATCTTAACACAAGGTTTGTTGGGAAGATATCGGTTGTACAAATAAACACCCATGGTATATCAATCATGATAAAGATAAAATATTTTGATACTAATTACACGGTACAATACGAGTGAAGTATCACTGTTAAAGATATTACTTACAAAGAACGAGTAATATCTTACTCAAAACAAGTAATGTCTTGATACTTCTACCCAGAACTATAATATTTTTAGACATAAACACTAAGACATTTTTGCTCTAATCCGAATTACACTGATCTTAGTGTACAAGAGACATACTCTTTGTAAAATTAATTGTTTTCGCAAAAGATCTTCAATTTTCTTCTCTCAAACAAATCTTCAGTTATATATATTTTAATTACAACATGTTCTAAATTGATACTCCCTCCGTCCCGCTCAATTTTGCACATTTTCCTTTTTGATCTGTCCCATTCAATTTTCCACACCTTAAAAAGCAAATTTTTCTTACAATCTCCACCTATAAAAAAATCAACCAAAAAGCAAAAATCAATTTTTTCTTAATATACACATATTGTGTACACAAATAACAAAAAAGACGAAAAAATATACAATTATGGAGAAATATTTTAGGCTCATGGTTTATACATACCTTTAGTAAAGCAATCCTGAATTATAATTTTGAATACTCCAATTTTTTTAAGAAAAAATAAAAAATGACCATAGTGAAAAGTACTAAATAAAAAAGATATATATATATATATATATATATATATACACACACTATGAGCTTAGATTAAAATTTAGAACTTGATATTTAGAAATTAAAAAATAATTTTTAGCAAAATTGACTCTTTTTGTGTATAATAATTTGCTCTAGAAATTCTTAAAATCTTAATTTTTAAGTGGGTATAAATTCTACAATTCATATTATTGTGTTTTATTATTAAAATAGAATGAAAAGCAATATATTATAAAATTATTAAACTCGTACACAAAATCGCATGATCGTAAACTCATAATATGACATGAGCAACTCAAGTCTACTCCTTTCTCCTCTAATTATTCTGATGACTCCTTTCATTTTCTTTAGTTTCATCTCTTAATTCTAACACCAAATTACATACAACAACTATGTGCATTTATAAAAAGCTCAAAGCAAAACAGGGAGTCTTATGCAACAGATCAAACAAAAAATCACATCCGAAGCCTGAGGCCTCTTGACATGCTGAATGATCGAAGGAAGCAAAAAGACCCCTCAGAGGGCCGATGACGCAGTGACCTGTTCAGATGCAATCTACAAATTCAAGTGTGAGTAATAAAGATTTGGTTCTTGGGCCTTGCATAACGTCTCCTAGCTAATTTTGCACGGTTGATCGGACACGAATGTTAAGAAAAAACAAATTTTGGGGAATCTTTGACTTTTTCAAAGGTGAAGATTGAGGGTGAAAATTATGAAATTTTTTTCATTTTTAAGCATGTGCAAAGTTAAATGGGACGAATCGAAAAGAACAGTATGGTAATCTAAGTGGGACGGAGGAAGTATAAATTTGAGAGCAAATATTTTGTAATATCAAATATATATTAGTTTGGAATATACTTTTAAAAAAAACAAACATCTGAAAAAGATAAAGTGTGCCTCTTGATTATAATGTTTACTTTTATATAAATTGTAATTTCTCCTATGAAATCTATAACTAATTTACGTCCTCTCTCGGAAGTCCAGAGTGTTTTCATGATCCTCAACCCGTGCATTGCACGGGGTCTCATCTTACTTCATAAAAGTTATTAGGCGCTGGTCGATCAGTATATTAAGGCCATAACAACCAGACAAAACCCAGTTATACAGGGGAAAGCTCAAAGCCCAGAAGAAAACTAATTAAAAGCTAGTCGAAAATTTTTACGACAAAATCTATCAAAACTAACTTTGGATATACCTATGAAAACTGCCAAGAAAATTAATAAACGATTCCTTCACCACAGGGAAATATTTGATCCCAATGCAATAAAACTGAAACTCATACCAAGTCATATAATTTTTTTAATAAACGCAGGATTAAGTCAAGAAGTTTAAACTACACTCACAAAAACATACTATAAGATCCAAAAAAAATAGCAGCAAAACTTTCATGATGTTTATAACAGATAAAATATTTGTTCTCAACACAAAGCAAGTCGAAAAATAACAAGATAGGACCTAAGGTTCTCATCTAAAACACCAACTCATGTGGTTTCATGCCAGCCTTAAGAGAAAACCTTGCTCCCAAATAAGCCTTCAAATCGGGAACAGACTCGATCGCTTTCAGCAAAGTTGCATCGACAGCTTTCTGGTCGTCTTTCTTCTCTGCTGGCAGAGTGTTCTTCTCCTGAATTTTAAGCAAAACAGTTAGAACAGGAATCAACAAAACCGGAATTTAATTTGATGATGGATAGAAATATAAAACGGACCTGTTTCTCAGACTCGAAGAATTCGGTTTCGCCCTTCTTTTTCTTCTTGTCGACCTGCTTGCCGAAGTACTTGTCATCGAATTTCTCCAAGTTACAACCAGAAATGTCGACCTTGGTGGAGGTTCCGATGACATAGGCCTGGTTCACACGCCTTAGAGGAACACCATTGATCTTGTAAGGACCTGCAATAATACTTGAAGAATTAACAAAATGCATCTGGTACATCACTTAGTCAGAGAAAAATACATACCTAAAAAACTAAGAGAAGAAAATATAAGGACTTCAAATAATGTACAAGTAGTGACAGGTGGCAAATCAAATTATACCCAGGCTCGGTCAATTCAGTTTACACATCAATCGATAAGTTACTTGAAACATATTACTGACACATAGTTTAAGATATTAACCATTTCATGTCAATTCAGAGTTCTGGTTGTTGTCAGGACAGTGATTCACTAATAAAAAATTAATATATTAGCCCAAGAGGGCTTAATTAGCAATACCTAGGACATTTCTTCTAATGGTCTAAAATGACTAGCATATTTAAAATATAACAACATGCTTAAAATAATTGAAAGTATATATTCAGTTCTAAACATTGATCTCCAGGTCAACGTTCAGAACCGAATAGGCCACATTCAATTATTTAAAGCATATTGTTGTTATGTTTTAAACATGTATGCTTTATATGTACACATGAGAAATATGTGAGTAACAAAAGTACAAATATTTGGTTTTAGAAGAGTACCAAAATTCTCGTTGCATTTCAAGAAAGCAGAGTTATGAGGTTTTCAACGTTGATCGAACATTTGGTTTTAGAAGAGTACCAAAATTCTCGTTACATTTCAAGAAGGCAGAGTTATGAGGTTCTCAACGTTGACCAGGAGATCAACGTTAAGAACATTTGGTTTTAGAAGAGTACCAAAATTCTCGTTACATTTTAAGAAGGCAGAGTTATGAGGTTCTCAACGTTGACCTGGAGTCTTGAAAGCAAAGTCATGAGGTTCTTAACATTGACCTGGAGATCAACGTTTAGAACATTTGGTTTTAGAAGAGTACCAAAATTCTCGTTGCATTTCAAGAAAGCAGAGTTATAAGGTTCTCAACGTTGACCTGGAGATCAACGTTTAGGACATAAAAAATATTTGTACTTCTGTTACTCACATATTTCTCACGTGTACATTTAAAAAATACATGTTTAAAACATAAAAACAATATGCTTAAATCATCGAATGTGACCGATTAGGTTCTCAATGTTGACCCAGAGATCAACATTGAGAACCTGTTTTTTCTGCTTTCTTGAAATTCAAAGAGAATATTGGTACTCTTCTAAAATCAAAATTGTTGTTACTCTACTTGGGACTATTGTTACTCACATTAAAACATACATGTATATTTGACATGGCCAATACAGAGAGGTAATAGCAAGAACCCACTCCAGGCCATCGAATAAGAGAAAATATTTGTCAAAATGCATACTGAAAAAATTACAGACAAGTGCAGTGCATTTTCATGCTACAGGACTAAGATAGATAAACTGGAAACAGGATAAACATCCAACACTAGAAAATATATGAAACTGAAAAAAATGCACCACATTTCAAATATGAAATTCAATCAATCCACCCATTTAATACAAAAGGCGAAAAATATATTCAGTCAACTCGCAAAGAATCAATCAATCAAACTGTCCGCAATTGATTATTAGATCCAGAACAATAAGAAACAAATGAACATATGTTGACAACAGCATCTCACCAGTGACGAGAAGCAATCCAGAAGTAAGCTGCTTGAGGAAGACAACTCTCTTCCCCTTGAACCTTCCGGTCAAAATAATCAACACTGTACCAGGAGTGATACTAGCCCTGCAACAAACAACACAAAACCCTAAATCAACAGAAATCCAAAACCTAACAACACAAGCCTAAATCAAAATCATAAATCGAAAATCAACCTGAGCTTGGTCGGCTTAGGCTTGCGCTTGTTCGAGAGCGGCTTCTTCACGTCATCAGCCGGGTAAAACTTCGGCGGCTTCTCTGCTACAGGAGCGGCGGCCGGCGCCTTCTCATGGTGGGGGAATTTGCCGCCATTTTTGGCCTTGATTGCCCACAAGCCGCGCTTGTGGTACATCTGGGAGCGAGAAACCTTCCTCACTCCAGGAATGAGCTCAGGATTGCGGGTCTTCAGCTTCTTCGGCGCCATTGGAGCAGCTCTGGTGCGTGTACTGTGTGTTAGGCGCAGAGTGGAGATGAGGAAATACAAAACCCTAAAAAGGATTATAAATACGTGAGTGACTGGTAAAGCCCTTGTTTTAATGGGCCAAAAAGATGGGCTTCGTAGCCCAACAGAAAAAGAAATATAAAATTAGGCCTATAACCGGCTAGCCCTGACTTCTCGGGCCCATGGCCCAAAGCAAGAGAAAGCCTCTACAAAATAAAAGAAAAATACATTATTATATAACATAAAATTTCAATTTCAATATGATTTAATAAAAGCTTCACTATAATTTTTGTTATGATCTTTATGAGATAATAAACAATCGGCAAAGTCTCATGTGCATCAGTTTAGGATTGGACCTTTTATAAGACGGAAGAGTCCGCCGACTCGGACCCGAAAAAATCATACTTCTTTAAGGTCCCAAAATATATTTTTTTACCCATATATATATATATATATAATTTGTCCAATAACGTCTTTTGTGAGCCGTTTGGCTTGGTGGTGAAGTACGTACGCAGTGTTCTAGAGATGCAAGTTCGATTCTCACCTCTATCTCTTTATTTTGCTATTTTAGATGAACACAATGAATCAGAGGGATAACCCAAGTTGAATCGCGAGTCAAGGGATCGTGAAGCAGTCGCTCAGACTTCATAACCCAACAAAGTAAATTGAGATTAAATAAAAATTAAAGTTAAATCATCTAATCGGGTAGTATCCACTATCCAACTGGGTAGCATATAAATAGTCTGCATTCTCTATGCTTGTCTTGTGAGGCATTTTATAGAGGCTAATCTGCTACAATGTTCTAAAAGACAAACATGCTAGTTATGCAGTTAATTATAGTCTAACGTCTAGTTGGGATTTTAGGTAGGGTTAAATGAGGTTTAGATGAGAGAGTTGGGAAAGAAACATAGACGACCAAGAAAATTGGAGTTTAAGTAGGTCAAATGAGGTTTAGATGAGAGAATCGAAGAAGAAATATAGACCAAGAAAGTTGAAGTTTAGATAAAGCTAAGTACGGTTTAGATAAAAAGGTCGGGGAAGAAATCTAGACAACAAAAGAAATTGGAGCTTATGTAGGGTTAAATGAGGTTAGATAAGAGAAATGAGGAAGCAACGTAGACTACAAAAAAAGTTAAGAGTTTAGGTAGGGTTAAATGAGAAGGAAAGAAACGTAGATGATCAAGAATAGTCTAATACCTAAACAGTCTAATCAGAACTGAACGAGAATTTTTAGAACACAATGATACCGCAATAAAACTGTCAATTTTTAATTTGTTTTTGTGCGGAACATTTCCTACTTTTGATTCAATTACCGTTTTGGAATTCAATAATCTAATTAAATTATGATCTCCAATTCACCACAAATATAATATCATGTTCAATTCATTTTCTATGAATTATAGGAACAATATGGCTTTTTTTCACAACACAACACGTCATAGAGATGCAACAAATTGTCTCACAAAGTTGTTAAAATTAGATGTGCCTTAATATTCTTTTACAAAAATTTGTGAAATTAACAGTAAGCAATAAAACATAAAATGTTGTAGATGTACTGATTTCAAAAGTCATAGTCGAAATTCAAGAACTTTTCACTTTCAAAGCACTGATGAATCTTGATAAAAAATCAGTACGGTAACTGATCCAGAAAATGATTTTCAATGTTCGTCTAATTTTATAAGCTCCTCAAAACATCTTATAAGATAGTTTGAGAACTTATAATAAGCTCTTAAAATGTACTTGACAAAATAAGATGTTCAACAATTTATTTCGCGTACTACATACACATATACACATCCTCCTTTACTATTAAAGAAAAATCGCAGGTACGTGTTGCTATTTCCTCTCTTTAAATCCCTTAAAATTCGCTTCTTATTCTTCTGACGTGTGTCCTTTATATTCTTTTCCTTTTTCACACTGATAACAGCGATTTCCCCTTCAAACGGCGAATACAAAACAAAGGTGAAAGAAGCAGACGGTTTCTCACTCAAACTTCGAGGACAAATTTGAGGCGGATTCTCTCTAACTCATCCGTTTCACAATCTATGAACTACAAAATATCAATGACAAAGACAAGAGATTGTAGAAGATTGCAAACCCTAGATTTCAAACTTCCTCTTCTAACAGGTTCAATATCAGAAATTTGTAATTTGCATTCTTTGATTTAGTTTCTCTGAAAATCTGTTGCCTGTGAAGATTTACATTTCATAATTTCAGAGGTACATTATTTCCTTCAGTTTCGCTATTATCATCACATGCAAAATCAAATTTCTCTCCGTTCTGACTCCAAAAAGAAGCCAAAATCACTGGAAATAGCAAATAATCGTCCCCAACCCAATCCCATGGCGCGCCTCCCTATTTCTCCTGCAAATTTCTGAAGTTGATGAACGGAAATTGGAGATTAGAATCGTTGTAAGAAGATCTAATTACGCAGAAAAAAAAAACGTTATACGTGGTTGAAGCAGTTTCCTTCTTTTCTAATTTTTATGGTGAGAAACTGCTTCTCAAAACTCATTATGAATTCCTATTACTTTGAAAAACGAGGACGTCCAAAAGATTACAAGCCCGAAACTTCAAACGAGTCTCCTCGAATAGGTTTGCTATTAAAAATTGATACTTCTGAGATTATTGATTACTTATTTTAAGTTCATTTCGACTTTCGAAATTGATTTTATTTTTCATTATTCCTTGGATCTTTAATTGGTAGGTAAAACTGGATTGCGAAAATGAGATTCAATTCCTCACTTTTGGAGGAGCCGCCGTACGGAATGGATTCGGACGAGGGAGGAGATTCAGTTCTTTTATTCTCCAATTGAGGATGGGATTCGGCCGAATCCTTCAGGGAGGAGGTTCTATTCTTTTATTCTCCAATTGCCATGGTGAGAAATTATTTTCGAACCGTCGTTCTCGATTCCGGTTGTTTTTAAATTTTGAGAGTTTGCATCACCCTCTTTCTTCGTCTGTTTCCGGCAGAAACTGAAGCAACAAGCAGACTTAACTGTTCTTTTTTATTCTGTTGTATTTTGATTTGTCTGCAGCAATTTGGTCGTTGGGCTGTTGAGCAACGGGCAATTGGGGCGATTAACTGGTGGCCGACGACAGTGCCGCGTAGGGATTTCAGGTAAACTGATGAATTTTTCATTTTCTTGGTTAAATTAATAGATGCTTTTGTGGTTGTTCTCTCTATTTGATGTTGAACCAGCATAATAAATCTAATTTGAATATGTATTTTGACATACAGGCGGGTTCTGGTGTGAACTTCATACTTCATATGTTCTTGATTTTTTTTTCTTTCTATTTTGGACAGCCCGGCTGGATCTCCAAACCATTAGATTATTCGTCAATTCAATATCAATACATAACATTTGTGGTGTTTGAAGTAGGATTTTGTTTTGAACAAATTCTCTATTGACTTTATTTGTCAAAAGTAGTTGAGATATAAATTATTAGATGTTGTACAGTTTTAGTGCTGAAGGATTTGTGGGAATGATTCCAACTGTTGGACTATAAATGGATAAAATACTTAACAAAACCTTGTGTTATGGTGTGTGCTGTTTGCCTTGCGTATTTTCCTAATCTGGATTTAGGGTTATTTCCTCATTCGTCTCTCTTTCTCTGTCCGTGACAAGAAGACAATTCCGTGTGCGACTTTGTATCAAAATATTTCGCTGGAGTTATTCCATGTTAGCTTAGTTAATTTAATATGTTCACTTTTGATGCCATAGTTTGTTGATTCGGGTCTTTTGAACTCTTTTGCATGTGATTTATGAACTAAAATAAATAGTTTGTTCTTCTGATTTCCTGTATTGCTCTAATTACTAATTAGATTGGTTGCTCTTCCCTGTATGAGAGAAGTGAGGGTTCTTATTTGTCGGTGGTTGCATTCAGGTGCATTTTGTGAAGTCAAAACTGATTAGATATTAATATCACCCCTTTTTTCTCCTCTAAAGTCATGTGCACATGAAGTGACTTTGGCAATAGTGTAAACATTTATGATGGTTTCTATTTTCATGTAAGATATTTATGTGGTGTCCTATTGTTGCTTATAAAATATGGACGTCGAATTGTTGTATATTTGGTTCTCATATTGAAAAGCCACTGCCTGAGGTTTCAAACATGTCTAGATTAGTGGATCACATATTCAGAAACGAGTTAACCTGAAACTTAACATTTATCTTTATCGCCAAGTTATGTATTTTTATCGTCGAGTAATTTGTCTTTTAATCCTCGAACTTGACTTCCAATTCTCGATTTGAGGTGTGGTATTGTAGATGCTCTCTTCCTGGCGATTTGTCAATTTCGTCTGGGAAAAAAGCTCAGTTCTTTCATGGGGTTTACTGATCTGGGGGAGGAGAATTAGGTGGAGAGGCAGATGTTAAGGGAGTTGGCAGTCAGCTGGAAGTCATTGGGTAATTCAAAAGGCTTAATACTTGAGGAAGAAATTGATGATTGATGGAAACGTCTTCTTGCACTATGAGGATGTATGAACTAATTTTTCAATGGTTTGATTATTTTCTAGATCTAAAATTGTTTGAATAAAATTAAAGCAAGAATCAACCGTAAACCTTGAATGTGTTCTTTAATTTTAACTTCTGACTTCTTTGATTTTCACTTGAAATTTTCTTTCTGGCAGTTTGTACAGGTACTCTTCTGCTCAATTTTTTATAGTATGTGTTTATGAGAGATAGAACCTTCATGAGACTTATTGATCCTACAAGTGTTGGAAACTCAACAGGTGGATGTTTGAACTAATATAAATATTTTTCTCTTCTATGTTTTAAGGTTAACTGAGAAAGGAATAAGGAGATGGCTATTAGTACCTTTGCTGGTAATAATTCTAGGTCCATTGTTGATGCTTTCAAATTGGTGATTGATTGTCAAATACGTGACAGAAATTGCAGAGATGAGATGAGGTTAGTTTATTCCAAGGTTTTCAAAATAGGATGACATGTTCTGGGTTTATGTCAACATTGTTGTTGTGGAAAGCATAGGGGGCTGGTATTATATATTTAGCATGAAATTCAATGAAAACCACTTCATGCATGCGCATAAATTGTGGAACCAGAAACAAGGGTGACATTTATATGTGCATGATTTGTTAAGAAGTATGATGTACGTTAAAGTCATTTTGCTCATTTTTTAAATTCTAGTGATACATATTCTAATATAATTTAAATTTACATTTAAATTCTATCTTTAACAGCAGGAAACTACAAATACAACACCGTTACAAAGAAAATCGAGGATGCACTTTCAGAAACAGTTGGGCTTTTCAAAATACAAATCAATAGGATGGATCAACACCGTTATACATTACTTTCTCATTAGTCACAACTCATACTAATTTGAAAGTTATGACCTACAATGGCCAGACAAAACATATAAATACAATTGTCAATTTTGTGTACAAGGTCTTCCGAAATTTGTAATTTATAAATTTGTATATTTATTCAGAGTTGGTTTTCTACATAATTTGTTTGGCTCAATGCTTAGACATTTACTTTGTTTTCCTATAACATTGAATTATAATTACAAAATTAATAAAACCCGTGCATCGCACGGGTGGACATCTAGTTTCACACACACTATACAAACTACACGCACACTACACACTTCTTTCTCAGGCATAACACACACTTCCAACATTAACCACAACATGCGTTTCATAGTAGTTTTCAAATTAATCCCCAAATTCATTTATAGCTAAATCACGTAATTCAATTACAAGCTTCTAAGCTCTTTGTCCAAACACTTTATTAACTAACAAGCTTTTGAGAAATTACATCTTATAAGCTCGTAAAACAACTTATAAAATGTTGGAGCTTATAAGATGTTTGAAATAAGCTTAGTCGAACCCCCGCTAAGTAACTTGTGAAATTCCAAATTTGCCATTTTTAGATGCTGGAGAGCATACTCTCATCAATTTACATTTTGTTGCCTTCAACAAAAGTGACCATTATCTTATTCCTCTCAAGTAAAAAGAAAGATATAGAATTCAAGAGAACAGTGAAATACATCAAATGAAAACATCCCCTTGGTAGAAAAAGGAATTGCAAGGGATATAGAAGTCTAAATCCTGGAAAAACCTGCCCAGAAATGATAATTGGCTTTACTCATCACCAGCCTGCATTAAATGAAAGAAAAGTCTCAGAACATATATTGAAATATGCGTACGAGGGGTAACGGTGTAATCCATGTTACACCTGGTGCACAGTGCACGGGTGATTTTCACGAAACACACAAGTGGGTGTGTAAAATTTGATATTAAAAGCACCATGTGAACAATGCACCGGGTGTAGCATGAGGAGACTGGGCTGGAACAGAGGCGTATGGCATGACAGTGTTAAGCTGCCTCAACATGTAAACGTAGATGAACAAGAAGAAAACAGCCGTAGGAAGTGCTTGGGGTTGCTTCAAGTTTTGAGAAGGTGATCAACTTTAAAGATTGTTGGAAAATTGCTAAAAATCAAAAGTGGGTAGCGTTAAAGGAAAAGTAAAAAATTCCTTAAGTTGTATTGTTTGCTAAATAATCACTTTACATAACAATTTTAACTAAAAAGAAGTTTGAAGTAGCGGTTCCCCTGCTTTAAGATTTTGACTAAAATGTGCTAAATTCTAGTAAAAGCAGAAGTATGCACACTCTTTTTGAACGAACCTTAAGCTAAAAGCAGAAATTTGCTTAAAACAAGCAAACACAAACACAGCTTTGGACAAACAAGAATAAGAGCAACTGATAATCACATATTAGTACATTAACACCCTACCACCCCCACACTCCCAAAGAAAAAGCAATATCTTCGGTGTTGTAGCAACAGCATAAGCTGAAATATTCTCATCCACTTATGATTATTCAATAATCTCCACTTACTTAACGGATTAATACATGTCAAGCTAGAAACGAGAAACGGAAATGAACAATTTCATCAGAATAATACCCAGGAAGACAAGGTCGAACTAATGAAAGAGCGAATTGAGATATCAATTGTAGTTTCCATATTTGTTGGATGATCGAAAAACTACCACTGAATAATACTGCTGAGAGGTTGCTCCATTGAAGATTAGTATATATAAAAATTCATTCCCACTATCCCATCTTTCGATATCCGTCTGTCATTTCACATTACCAAGAAACTGCAACCAATGACCATAATAAACTCCTTGTAAACCCACTGTTCTACTCTAGCACAAACTCCTTAAATGCTCGTTAACCTAAAACTCAGAACTTAGTATTTCAGACTGAACATGTACTACTTACAACAAATACCGATCATATTTTCAAAATAAAGACAAAATCCATCAAGGATTGATCATATCTACAAACGAAAGTAGAGAAGAGGCGAAGGAGAAAAGAATTGATTGCATGTCTTTACCTTGGGAGGAGGTGCGTCAGAAACATTAGGAGTCAATTTTGCCCGAGAATCGTTAAATTTATGAGAGCATTCTGAATATGCAGAACCAATCCCCACTCCCGCACCAAAAGCTACAGATGCCCAGCGTGTAACAGGACTTCCTGATGCAACACTCAACATAAATAAATTGGTCAAAATGATCAATAAGGCAAGAACAACCATTAAGGTTTCGCTGGGTTGAAGATTTGAGAGTGGAATTAAAAACCAAAACAGAAAAGTCCTTGGTGGATTTAGAAAATCATCCCCAAATCATATCATTTCATATACTCTCAAATTCAAATCCTTCAGCCCGAAAATAGCCCAAAAGTTTGTAATATTAAAGCTACTTTCACTATCTAATTTCCACAAACAGGCTTCAAATAGACTGGTACCTAGTTCAAATATAATATGACCGTTTCCAGCATAACGGAAAACTCTACTATTTACTTACTCTGCAGCAAAATGACTAAATAAAACAAAGAAAATCAGCACAAATTCTGCATTAACCTTATCCAACATCAACCATTTAACATCATCTTAAGTCGATTATGCACATATCAACGCGATCTACTCGATTCAGTCGAACTAAAGCATTAACTCCCTTGCTAAAGTACGAAACATTGATCGAGAAGCTAAATATTAACTTCACTGAACTCAAAACAAAGAAAAACCAGCACTCTGAATTAACCCTATCCAACATTAACCATTTCACATCATCTCAAGTCAATTACGCATATATCAGCACGATCTACTCGATTCAGCCGAACTAAAACATGAACTCCCTTGCTAAACTAAGAAATATCGATCGAAAAGCTAAATGCTTACTTCACTGAACTCAAAACAACCAAAATGACTAAACAAAACAAATAAATTATCGCAAATTCTGCATTAACCTTATCCAACATTAATCATTTAAAATCATCTTAAGTCAATTGTGCACATTTCAGCACGATCTACTCGATTCAATTGAACTAAAACATCCTTTCCCTTGATAACCTAACAATCCCGATCAAAAACCTAAATGTATCGAACTCAAACAACAAAATGGCTAATTCTGCATTGCTGACTGCAGAAATTGAATTTGAATAATTGAAGAAACACTCACGGAAGAGAAGAAGTCCGGTGAAACCGCCGGCGAATGATGAGTACACGAAGCGGCGCACGCCTAAATCGAGACAGGCATCCCATTTCGCATTCAAATCGTACTTTGCTGGAATCTCAGCTTTGTTTTCTTCCACCATTTTCGATTTTATTTGAGACAATTCTCTCTAATTCCTTTCTATTTCCAGATTGTATCTCCTACGACGAAATTGTCTCCGGTTTCACCCGAGGGTTTCGCTGTGTGTCTGCAATTTCCAACTTTTCCGATTTTATTTTCTTCCGTCCCTTTTTTTTTTTTTTGGGTGCCATATGAAAGTTTCAGATTAGTGGGCCCTAATTGACCTCAAGAGGCCCAATTTTTCAATTTAGATCACTGGGCCTTAATTGACCTCGAGGCCCAATTTTCCCAATGTTCATGCAATTGGACCTTTGACTTTTGCCTACGTTATTACTAGGGATCTTATAGGATCTTGGGCCTATCAATCTATATTTACCGGGTCGATAATATGATGAATCTAACCCTAATTCTGTGAATGGGTCTTTTTTAATTAACTTACTGAACCAGGTTTTTAATGGATTAAATGGCTATTCCGAATTATGACCGCTTTCATAATAAACCGGACCGATCTAGCGGTCGTCCGTGCAAAGTTACAAATCTTAGAACAAGTAGTTTGTGGTGACAAAAGATAATTTTATTGAACATATAGGATTTTTATCATTCAGTTGATATACAATATTTCTTCTCTTAAGACTAATCTGTGATTCTGGTTTTTTTTCTCTTTATTTTCTGATGATCCATTACAATGGGGGTGTTGGGGTATTTATATCCTTTGGAAGCTGCTCCCGCATGGTTGACACGTGTCTGCCAAGTGTCAAAGTCGGTGCTAGATGGTAAGTTGTCATGTGTTATGCTTTTGTTGAGCTGGCGCATCCTTTTGTCCATGTGTTGTCAAGATCTGCGTGGTGCGATCTAAGATGTGTCCGTCGATGGTTAGAGACATGGGATCGATCCATGAGTGGTCCTTTAGAGAGATAGAGAACCGGTCTGCTTCTGGACGATCACCGATCATGTGATGGCGGTCCACAATCGAACCAATTAAGAAAGATGCATAGGGAAGTACTGTCTGGCTTTCTTGATCAAGGTTTGTCACCTTGTTTACATGAATGGCATCCACAAGCCCTTTCGCCTTTGGACTAATCGAGTAACTAGCCCACAAGTCAAACTTCAAAATTAAGGGGCTGTTTACTTTAGGTTGTGTATAATAGGGTGTATTAGATGAGGGATCGGGAGAATACAGATTATCCTGCCCAATGTTTACTCGGGGTGATTAAATTCTTTAGGGTGGCATATAGTTCTATTTATATTTTCTAAGGTGTAATATATTTGGTTATGTATTTACCTAAGTTTCTAATTTGCCTACTGATATGATAAATTACTTGGTATTAATCTTGTTTCATATGAAGCTACTGATGGTACAAAACAAAGAATGTAAAACAAATAATTTTTAACCTATTCAATTGGAATTACTCTCCAAACACAAATCATCATGAACAGAGCAAATAGAAAATTAGAAAAATGTTAGCCAAGTATCCAAAACCACAACTGCGTTGTACCTTGTAGGTAAAAAACACTTGGAATTTATGGGCATGTATGTAATTTAAGAGAATCAGGCATGTGAGATATAAACCAAAAACACTTGGAATTTATGGGCATGTATGTAATTTAAGAGAATCAGGCATGTGAGATATAAACCAACCTCTAGAAGTGGAATATGTAATGGGGTAAAATTACATCGGAATTCGTGTTATCCGATATAAACCAACCTCTAGAGGTGGAATATGTAATGGGGTAAAATTACATCGGAATTCGTGTTATCCCGAATATCAAGGATAATACGTCTTTTAACAACCAACGAAGTAAGTTTAGAGTGGAATATGTAATGGGGTAAAATTACATCGGAATTCGTGTTATCCGATATAAACCAACCTCTAGAGGTGGAATATGTAATGGGGTAAAATTACATCGGAATTCGTGTTATCCCGAATATCAAGGATAATACGTCTTTTAACAACCAACGAAGTAAGTCGTTATTCAACCTAATCACATGAAGTAAACGGGCCCTAAATGTACTGAAATTCAAAAATCTTAGCAACTCCAACATATAAAAAATTAAGGGTCAAACTATCAAATAAAATAACCATTTGTGTACATACATGACAAAATGGTTATAATGTAGTCAATACTAGACATCATTCATGTCCATATGCATGATAAAAAATAGTTTAGCATAGAAGCTATCATACTATTGAGATGAAACTATCATAACTATCAAGTACAAAAAAGTTTAAGATATGTGCGTCAATTTTTTTTAAATGAGATGAAGCATAAAAAACCTTTATATCATTGAGAAAATTAGAGTGTATATATAAAAACATAAATACTTACATCATACAAACTAGTAGGATGCCAATCGTGCCAGTCCTAGCAATTTTCGAGCTTATAGAGCGCATATATGTGAAGTGTGTGAAATGTGTGTAGTGTGTCTAGTGTGTGAAGTGTGGAAATGTGTGTAGTGTTTGAAGTGTGTGAAACGTGTGTAGCGTCTGAAGTGTGTGAAACATGTGGGAAACGTGTGTATAATGTGCGATGTGTGTGAAGTGTATGTAGTGTGTGAAACGTGTGTAGTGTCTGAAGTGTGTGAAACGTGTGGGAAATGTGTGAAGTGTATGTAGTATATGAAGTATGTGTAGTGTGTGAAATGGGTGAACTGTGTGTAGTGTGTGTAGTGTGTTGATGTGTATAGTGTGTGTAGTATGTGAAAGTTGAGTGTAACTTATAAGATTTTAAAAAATAAGATAAACTAGATGAACTTATTTTTTTTGGAGCTTATAATCTTTAAGAGCTTATTTTTACATCTTATAAGTTGTCTAACATCTTATTTTGTCAAACACATTACAAGAGCTTATAAGCTCTCAAACATCTTATAAGATGTTTTGAGGAGCTTATAAACGTAGTCAAACACCCTCTTATTTTTTGTGGAGCTTATAAGCTCCAAGAGCTTATTTTTGTATTAATATAAGTTGTCTAACATCTTATTTTACCAAACACATTTTAAAAATTTATAAACTCTCAAACATCTTATAAGATATTTTGAGGAGTTTATAAATTTAGCCAAACGCCCTCTGAATCGTATTTGGCCCGCTTTAGCCCAAGACGCCGCAAAATCTTGCAAGCTGTACTTATGTATTCATTTTTATTTGTAGAATTTATCAATAGCTTCACACGTGTGAGGGTTGATCAGTGCAAAGTGCAAACTATAATGTCTAAGCACCACATCTATTCATCTATAATTAAACTCTCTGATACACGTTAATTATGCATGTATTTAGGTCAAGATTGAATAGTATTTTACAATATTTATATGCATAGTTGGTCAAGAATTGTATGAATTTATGTAATTTGGACCATTTGACGTGTATTAGTTTGTTTTGTAGTGTTTTCATAGTTTTTCAGGTAAAAAATGAAGAGTTTATGAGATAACACGAAGAAAGGAACGAAGAAAGGATAAGGTGGGTCATAAAATGGGCCGAAAACAAGGGCCACTGATAAGAGCAGCTGACTCGGTCGAGTCGAGTCGTGACTCGGTCGCGTCAAAGAGCTGAAAATAGGTGTGTTCAGAATCGAATGACTCGGTCGCGTCAAGATATGTGACCGCACTGTCGTGATGCAGCAAATTAGTAAAACCTAGCTACCCTTCTAGCTTGTAGAAGTGATAAGTAGGGTCGATCCCACAGGGAGTAGGAAGACTTATAGTGTTTTAAATAAATCCTAATACTAGCAATATACGTATATATAAGTAATGGGGAATTTGTAGGTTGATTTTTATTAACAAATGAACCAAAACAGAATTTAAGCAAATAATTATGAACTGTTTTACTTATGAAATGACCAATCCCAGCCCCTAATCTTATCTCCTCTAATTATTACTATCCTGTGATATATGCAATTATTAACCAATTTCAACCTTAAAACTCCTACCCCGAGATTAGCAACAAGTTCTGCTAACCTCGTCATCCCTTATGATTAACTAACCAATTTCTTATAGATGCTAGTTAACACACTCCACTAAAAAACAAGCTACATATATTTTTTACAGTTTTTTTAGTTTTTTCCACTATAGAAGATTCTTTTATTCCCAATTTTTTTTATCCTATCCGTTTTATTTCTTCTCTTTAGAAAATTATATTTTTTCACTGTGGCATATTTTTTTCTGACCGTTCTTTTTTTCTTCTCTCATCTCTCTCCCAAAATCTTAATATTAAATTATAATAAATTTTGGAATAGATTATACTGATTAATAATAATAAACAAATAGAGAAGATATGTAATCCAGAATTCCAATACAATTTAATAAGATTGAGAAAAAATATACTTTCTTAAGGATTATTCTTATATAAAGTATTTTATTAGTTTAATTCATCATTTTTTTATGTCAATTAAATATCTAATGAGCTCATCCTATGAGATATAGGAGATTATTGGATAAAAATTTGAAAGATTTGAGGTTATCTATGTCTTGTAAAATTATAAATCCAAATCCAACTCTATTTATATGAATGAGTTTATCGTATGGACGATGAAGATTCAGTTCATCCTAAAATAAAATTGTATTTTCTATATTTTTCTTAAAATTTATTTCTAATAGAGGATATTTTGTAGGTAAACTAATAAATATTTTATATAAGAATAACTCTTAAGATTTTTTTTGTTTTTGTTTCTAAAATAATAGAAGATGTTTTGTAGGTAAACTAATAATTTTTTTTATATAAGAATAATCCTTAAGAAAATATTTGTTTCTCAATCCTATTAACTAATATTGAATTTGAAACTTTTTTTGTATTTTTTTGTTTGGAAAAGATTCCTCCCCAATTTCTTCAGGAATCTACTGTTTCTTCTACTGCGTCTGCCAGTGCGGTCAGATTCCACTGCGGTCAGATTCCACCAGCAATGGCTCCATCGGCGAGGATAGTAAACCCATAGTATTTCGTCTGGGTGCGTCGAGACCAACTTCTTTTCAGCTGGTTGATCCAATTTCTTATTGAATCGATGATGGATTACATCAGTCAGTGAAAGACTTCCTCCGAAATTTAGCAAGTTCTTGATTCCCTTTTTCAGTCTAATATGGAAATTAAGCAAAGAATATAAATAGTCCAATATGGGTTACATCATACTAATTCAATTGATGTCCTCTCGAGAAAAAAACATAAATAGTTAAGGTATGTTTATTTATGATTTGAGTCGGATGTGAAAATTTTAATTCTCGATATAATGTTTATTTTGGAAAAGATGGTAAAATTGATAAGATGTTATCAAACGATCATTAAAAAGTAATCAAAATGTAGTAAAAATTTAAATAATAATTATTAAAATTATTTGAATTAAATTGTCATTTGAATGGGAAAATTCACAAACGAACATGCCCGTAACTACATGATACATCTAGATGCATTGTGTAACGTAATATTGCCCTTTATTAATTTATCAATTATGGCACCTAACTTGAATATATACAATTCGTATTCAAGATTCATACACCGTATTTAAAGTAATGTTGCAAAAATTTCTAAGCACTAGTCAAAGTCGGGCGATAGACTATGACTATTGACTAATGGAGGTCTAGGCAAGACATAAGAGAGAGTCTGACGCTTAGAAAGTGACTAGTCGAAAATAATAAAAAATATTACAACAAAGATTTAGACGGTCATGAGTTCGGAAGATTGGCTAGCCAAGGGAGCAACTTTTGATGAACCAAGTCGGGCCGATCATCATGAGGACAATGCCCAACTCCTTCCAACAAAAATAGACTTACGTTTGATAGTCGGTCAGGTAAAGATGAGAAATATTTACCCACAGGCCCATCAATTGGTGTGAATGGATCTTCATCACCCCATAGAACCAAGACTGGTAAGGTGATATTCGGGATCAACTGGACTGGGTTCGGGCCGGGCGGTCCGGTGACAATCGAAACGAATGCATCAAGAGCCCCTTCAGCCAGTGCTGGTTTCCTGATTATCTGCAAATTTGTTTCAATTGGAAAAAATTTAGAAACTAGAGTGAAAATAGCGTAGGTTGCGTGGTTATGAATTTGAGGGATGAATTTATAATCCACTATGCTTATTTGACAAAAAAATTAAATCAATTAATATTAAGTTCCTTCTAAATTTTTAGCTAATTTTTTATGGCTTTGAAATCTTCTGCACAACCTAATCACACACATTGTAAATATGTCACAGGAAACTCTGCCATACCCCATAAAGTATTATCCTCATGGTGTAAATGGATGACAAATGTCCATAAAAGTAACCTCTTTTCGCACGCCCCCACATACACACTACATAGACACTTCACACGCACTTCACTTGATGCACTACACACACTACAGAAAATTTCATTATCATCATCTTTCTGGAAAAAAAACTCAAACAATTCGAATCCATCTACTAGAAAAACACCAGCTTTGAAATGAGTAGATTTCTATATACAAATGATTTTAAATCAATGCATCGGAAATCACCATCATCCAGACACAGCCGTTATCACAATCCGAATCTTCTACAACTAGGAGTGCGATAACTTCTATAGTAGTTGCATCATTGCATGCTTGCGTGTCATGCAATTATATATTTGTTATAGAAGATGTTGCACCCCGATTATAAACGATCCAAATTGCCATCATTCCAACCTCAAAATGAGCAAATTTAAAGCATAATACCTCCACAAGATCATCATCCACAAACTCCTTATTACCATAGACAGACAATAACACATTTTTCAGATTTTCTCTGCACAAGTAAAGAAAACAAACTCATTATCTTCTTTCAAAACAACTTATCATAAAAACAAGAGTTAAATATTTAAATCAACATGTACTTTGCGAGTTTTGACAGTTCAGTACCTAAACTTTGTTTTTTGACCGATTGCAACCTGAAGTCCACGAATTATACAAGTTACAACCTCCATCGAATTTTTCCGGTCAAATATCAAACATGTTACAGTCACATGCCATATTGGGAGGGTTTTTGCTATTTCTATGTTTTTCTTAGGCAGATTCACATGTCAAACACGTGACAATCATTTTGCTATCGTCAAGTTGCAACTTTCGTGGAATTGTGAATCTTTCTCAACAAATCATGAAAATAGCAAAAACTCCCCCAATTTGGCATGTGATTGTCACGTGTTTGATATTGACCGAAAAAACTCGACGGAGGTTGCAACTTGTACAATTTGTGAAATTCAAGTTGCATCGGCCCCCCTTTTTTTTTCGAAACGATAGATCATTAATAAAACTCGGAAGAAAAATTACAATGATCGTAGCCAACTGACTAATGTCTCAAGACGAATCCGAGGAAACAAAAAGAGACACTAAGACAAGTCTAAAAACAATAAAAAAAATTAGAACTGAAGTCTAAAAACTCGCAAAGTACAGATTGATCTAACTATTTAACCCCAAAAACAATAAAAGAATTGGAATCAATACCTTTGTCTAACACGATCAAACAAATAAGAAGCAATTCCTCTTTGTCTCAACAAGAAATCAAAAAACCAAAGCAAAGGCAAGAGTAGCTTGATTCTCCAGTCATCAACTATAGCCTTGTTGTTCATACCACCAGCACAGTTGAACAGTACAAGGCCTCGAACCAGGGATTGACTCGACTCTGTTCATAAAGTACGTTAAAAGGGTGTTTTTCATAGCTTAAATTGTCCTACTTTTAGCTTTTCAGCTTTTCAAAAGCAATGAAGGGGGTGTTTACAAACATAACACACCAACTTAAATCACTTCTGACAATCCAAAAGTACTTTTGGAGTGTTTGGAAATTTCTAAACTGATTGTCAGAATCACTTAAAATCTTATTCTGAGAAGCTGTATCACTCAGCTTATACCAGCTAAAATCATTTCCAAACACTACCAAATTCTGATTTTTCTATAAAAATCTAATCAAATCACTTCTTTAAAAGCACAATAATTTCCAAACGCTCTCAAAAGGTGTTTGCTCCTTGCTGCTTCTGCTTAAAAGAACAGCAGATTCTCCTCAAAAGCATAAAGCAATTGGGACTTGCTTCTCCCAATTCACTTTTTTTTTTTAAAATAAAGTTTTCTTTTAATACCTTTACCCAACAACGTTCCAACTCGAAGACCCTAAAAGTGATTATTTATGAAATACTCAACTTCTCAAATTTGATCACAATTACTTTTATCTCAAACACTATTTACTTCTATTTAAAAATAATTTTTCCACAATCTCTAAATTTAATTAATTTTCTAAAATAAAAAACAAATATTTTTTGGAGGTCGACCAAGTAAATGTGAAATCTTTTGAAATACATCAGATATTTTTCCAACAATAAAATATTTAAAAAAATATCGTAATTGTGAAAGATTATTCAGAAAAACCTGCAGCTGCAATAACACAAGCAAGACTACCAACAGAGTTCCCCAACAGCACGGTTGGCCTTCGAACGACGTCGTCTAAGAAATCGAGTATCAACTGCAAAAATATTTGAGTCGCATTATTTGTCGTAATAAAATCAAAGAACGAATAAAACTGATCAATTCACCAAGCTAAAATCACTTTCGTCCCATAATTTTTCGCTCATTCAATATTTTTTCAATTTTGTCCCGTAATTAAAAAAATTATTCGCATTTGGACCAATTTCCGTGCATGCGATTGTCACGTGAAATCACTTTTTGTCCTATAACTTCTCACTCGTTCGATTTTCGTCCTAGAAAAACGTCAATGCCGATGCCACGTCAAGTACAATTGGCGTTACGGGTTTTTTCAGCCGGAGAATTTGGTCAAAACACACGTAATTTCTTTAATTATGAGCGAAATTGAAAAAATAATAAATTTTTAGACGAAATCGAACGAGTAGAAAGTGATGGACGGAAAAGTGATTTTAGGCCTCAATTCACCTGAGCCCAGATTTCCATGGTATACTGAAAGCCGGCAGGCTTGTCTGAACCACCAAAACCAAGGAGATCAATGGCGTAAACTGTGTGATGTTGAGCTAGAGTTGGAATATTCCTGTAATCATCACAAATTAAGGTCAGAAGTTCGGGTTTTGCGATTGTTTTTGCTTTAAGAAGTTATTGAAATAAGTGATCGTAAAAATCAATAATTTATAACCGACAACTTTTGGTTCTAAATTAGGAACGTAAACGAATTGAATCAGTAGAACATTTCGTCGAAAGCTCGACAACATATTGACCAAGCATACAATTAAACTTGAGCTCGAGATATGGAGCTCGTTAAGCTCATTCTATGGCAACAAAGATATCTAACAAAAATTACTTGAACATGTATTTATCAATTTGCGAATCGAGATTTGAATAGTTGACCAATAGTTTGGTTTAGTTAGTTGACTCAAGCTCGATTCATGTTCGACTCGATCAAAACTCGTTCAAGTTCGATTCGATAAATAATCTCAGACATAACTAGAAGCTCCATAATATTTGAAACAAGTTTGAACAACAATATATTCCATTCACTATAAGACATAAAATTAGAAGTTCGATAATATTTCAAACAAATTTGAAGAACAGTATGTTCGACTCTACTTGATTCATTTACCACCTAGAGTTACCTGCGCCAATGAGCAACGGATGCACCAAAACCATGGACGAGAAGAAGCGGAGGATTTACAGCAGCATCACCATCACTATTTTCTGGATAAATTAAGTAATTAATGGTGTACCCTCTCCAAATCCACTTTCTGCACTTCCCATCGATTTCACTCACCTCCAAAGGCGGCAGAAATTCGTCCTTCCCGGTAGACACCACCGCCGTCGACGCGGCGGAGGCGTTAGCACAACTGACGGCGGAAATGGATTTGTTAGGGATTTGGTGGTGTAATTGAAGAACAGTGGATGAAGATGAGGATGGTGATAATCGCGAAAATGGTGGGAAAATTGAACCGGTGGAAGCTAGATTTACCGCCATGAACGAACAATATCCCCCTTTTTTGGGGACAAATATTGAATCGAAATTTCTACTTTGAATTCAGTGTCTAAAGCTGCGAAGAACAAGAACCACCTATTCTTCCAGCTAACGATTTTTTTTTTTTTTTAACGCGTGACTAATCCCAGTTCCAAATGTGGCCAAAAAAGAAAGGTTGAGAAAGAAACGTCTGCAGGGATGTAAACCAATAGAGTCGAAGTGAATATTAAAATATTCGATTCGAATTCGTGAATTTGCTTTCGTTTTAAATTTAATTTGATTAGTAAATTGAATTTCAAAGCTGCTTCGAATTTGATTCGAAACAGAATTCCGAATATATTTCATACGTAATTTGTAAATTTAAGTTTTAAAAAGAAATGAGATGAAGTAAAATCCTAAATTTTATGAAATACTCATAATATATATTTTATTTTACTTAAATATTTAAAATAATTAAATATACATATATAAAAATATATAATTATCGAATTAAATACATGTATATCATCAATTGTTTGATTTGATTTACAATCCTAGTCGGCATACGGCTCGTCGGATTATTGGCAGTCAAATTTGTCACTGTATTACTCACTATCATCGTTTTTTTAGTTGTTATTCTAGCTTTTTGTATAAAATTTAAGGGACTTAAAGGAGTTGACAAATCAACCCTCAACTAATTTCTTTAAATCTTTTAATTTTTTTAATCATTTCTATATATAATTAACACTTTCCATAACTACATGGTTAATATTTAAAAAAAAAAGTGGTAAAAAAGTTAGAATAACAATTATTTACAAATAAAACAAAAACGTTAGAATGCCAACTAAAAAAACGGAGGTAGTGTATATTTATATTTATGTGGAAATGGGGCGTAGTGGCCAATCAGAGATATTGTGAAATGTTTTTTTTGATAATTTAACTTTTTTATTTGATAAAGCAGCCAGCATGTGTCAGAAAGTCTAGTAAATTATCGTGTATATGATAATATTATCGTATACACAATAATTTTATATTGCATACAGATAAAATATTATCGTGTACATGTACCAAGAAATAATTATATCGTATACACGATAAATTCTTTTATCGTGTACACGATGTAAATTTTTCGTGTACACGATAATTATATCGTGTACACGAAATGAAAATTTTCTTTGATAAACTTTGGCTACTTTTACATGTAAAAAATTAAACTATACAAATACACATTAGGTTATGGATCCGACCGACTACGGTGTCAATAACCTTTTATTTATATAGGTAGATATAGATTACACGTGAAAATAAAGGTCAACTTAGTTTTTAAAATAAATTAAGAAAGAAAACGCGGAAAATCACTCTGAAGACTGACGTCATAAAACCGTTATGAGCAGTTAAACCGGCGACTGAGTGAGAGAATGAGTATCACGGTGGTCACCGGAAGTGAAATATCGGAGACCGAAGCTCAGTTGCTAGACGACGTCGTTGGTGGCGCCGTCGACTTCAAATCCCTACCCGCCCGCCGATCAAAATCCGGTTGCTGGAGATCCGCTACTTTCATCATAGGTAAACAATACTATCATCACAATAATAATCTAATCTGCAGTGTTGTCCGGTTCTGAGTATTCGGATTTGACATAATTCTTCTTAATTACGGTTAGGCGTTGAAATGGCGGAGAGATTTGCTTATTACGGAATAAGTTCGAACATGATAAGCTATTTGACCGGGCCGTTGGGGCAATCGACGGCGACGGCGGCGGAGAATGTGAATGTGTGGAACGGGGCGGCAATGATGCTACCGCTGTTGGGGGCTTTTGTTGCCGACTCGTTTTTGGGGCGATATCGGACTGTTATCGTTGCCTCTCTGCTCTACATCTTGGTTAGTACCAAAACCCCCGATTATGTTTGTATTGTTGCATGTATTTGATTGATGTGAATTGTTTCAAGTTATGTTAATTAGGTTAGTTTCAAACAATCAAGTCAACTGTCTACAGCATTTCTTCGGGATCATTGATGAGGTTTAATTAACTGTTTCTGAGAAAGAAATGTGTTGTGTTTGTGTGTGTGTGTGTGGGTGTGTGTGTGGGTGTGTGTGTGTGTGTGAGAGAGAGAGAGAGAGAGAGTGTATTGCTATTCACTTGGAAGTACTTGAAGTTCTAGACTGTGATGAATGAGAGAGAGAGAGATTAAACAAAAAAGTATTGCCATTCATTTGGAAGTACCTGAAATTCCAGACTGTGATGAGAGAGAGAGAGAGAGAGAGAGAGAGAGAGAGAGAGAGAGAGAGATGAAACAAAGGTGTATTGGCATTCACTTGGGGGAGAGAGAGAGAGAGAGAGATTAAACAGATAAGTATCTGAAATTCTAGACTGGTGATGATTCTGATGAATAACAGGGTCTTGGCTTCTTATCTCTATCAGCCGCATTTCATACATTAAACTCTTCCGACTGCAAAACCAACGCTAATAACTTCGCTTGCTCGCCTCCTCCACTCGAAGTCATCTTCTTCTTCTTCTCGTTATACTTAGTAGCTTTTGCGCAAGGCGGACATAAGCCTTGCGCACAAGCTTTTGGAGCTGACCAATTCGACGAGCAAGACGAAGTAGAGCTTAAAGCTAAAAGCTCATTTTTCAACTGGTGGTATTTCTCAATAAGTGGGGGTGCTATCATAGCTCGATTGGTTGTGAGTTACATTCAAGAAAATTTTAGTTGGGAACTTGGTTTTGGAATCCCCTTCATCCTTATGTGCTTTGCACTAATCGTTTTCTTGCTCGGGTCATTCACCTATCGATATCGCATCAGCAGTGAGGAAAGAAATCCTTTCACGCGAATTGGTCGTGTTTTCTGGCAAGCAGCCAAGAATTGGCAGTCTGCTCCTTCAGTAATCGCGGCCGAAGAAGAAGTTGGCCAAATTTTGCCACGTGAACGTACTGAATTCAAGTAAGCAGTTAGTCGTTTTGATATCACCGTTAATCCCAGTCATTTCGACAATTTATACTCTTTTTCATAATGTAAAGAAGAAAGTAGAATGATTTCAATCCAAGTTCTGTATATATGTTTTATGTTTATGTATAGTTTGTTACAGGTTTCTTAACAAAGCACTTCTTGCACACGATGGATTACAAGAAGACGGAGACTCATGTAGAATCGGTGACATTGACGACGCCAAGGCAATTCTTAGACTCGTTCCAATTTGGTGCACATGCTTAGGATACGCCATCGTCTATTCACAATCTTCAACTCTGTTCAACAAACAAGGAGTTACGATGGACCGTTCCATCACTAACGCCTTTGAAATACCGTCAGCTTCCCTGCAATCTCTCATCGGCTTATCAGTCATCATCTTCATTCCTATATACGACCGTGTTCTAGTCCCAACAGCTAGAGCTATAACAAAGAAACCTGCAGGCATATCAATTCTTCAAAGAATCGGTACAGGTATATTCGTTTCAGTTATTTTCATGGCTGTTGCAGCGCTCGTTGAGAGGCAACGCTTAGCCACTGCTGCCAAACACGGCCTAGTGGACAAGCCAACGGCCACAGTGCCGATGAGCGTGTGGTGGCTGGCGCCTCAGTATTTGCTACTTGGTGTTGCTGACTCGTTCATCATGGTCGGTCTGCAAGAATTGTTCTATGATCAGGTTCCGGATGAACTTAAAAGTATAGGGCTCGCTTTGTACCTTAGTATATTCGGTGTAGGAAGCTTCTTGAGTGGTTTCTTGATATCGGTTATTGAGAAGGCGACGAGTGAAGATGGGCGTGATAGTTGGTTTTCGAATAACTTGAATCGAGCACATCTTGATTATTTCTATTGGTTGCTAGCAGGCCTTAGTGCTGTTATGCTGGTGGTGTATTGTTACTTTGCACGGTTATATGTTTATAAGAAAAAAGACAATGTCTAATGCTCTAGATATCTGCTGGATTATCGCGCTAGATTATACTTTAAGATAAATTATTGATTTCCGATGATTCAGGTTAGAATCGGATTACCATAAGTGGTGCAAGGATTTTAGAAGTAAAATTGTACTTATAGTTGGTATGATCAGTAAATAAATATTTGCATGTGCGGATTTTATGATGCAATTATAATAAAATTATTTGTCAAGCACGCATAAGTGTAAGCTCCTACCAAAAGAAAAATGTAAATAATACATTCTTTCGGGCTAGAGGTGGCAATTAGTCTGACCCGATCTAACCTATTGGACTAAGATCATATGTGGGGTCGGGTCCGACTGACTGTAATTTTATTGGGCCAACAATTATTGAGTCCAGCGTAACTCATTCTCTTAAACATACAATGATTTTCGAGCCGGCTCATGACTCGTCAAACTTTTAGATTATTGGTCGAGTCAAAGATAGTCATAAAGATCTAGATTTCTATAACTCAATCCATTTAAAATATCAGTTGAGTAGTTTGATGATATTGGTTATTGAGAAGGCGACGAGCAGAGGTGGCCGTGATAGTTGGTTCTCGAACAACTTAAATCGAGCACATTTCGATTATTTTTATTGGCTATTGGTGGGGCTTAGTGCGGTTATGATGGCGGCCTATGGTTACTTTGCAAAAAGTTACATTTATAGGAGAAATCTCGAGTAATAACAACATTAAGAACTAAGTAGTGTAACTAGTGTTTTGTTCATAATTGTAGGTAAAAAAAATTGCACTTGTAAACTTGATTTTTTGTATTAACAGATTTTTATATATTTTTTAGATGTATATATAATTAATCTATTTAAAACAAAATTTATTTACAATTCAAGCCTAAATTGCCATTATGTAGTTGGCTGGGCTAAACTTATTTTTCGTCCCATAATTTTATGCTTGTTCAATTTTCGTCTCAAAATTTATTATTTTTTAGTTTCATTCTATAATTAAAGAAATTGTTCGTACTTGGACACATATTCATCGCTGATGAGCGAATCGACCTGAAAAGCGCACGTGACTGTCACGTGAAACCAGTTTTCGTCTCATTACTTTTGGCTTGTTTAATTTTCGATTTAAGAAGCAGATTTATAGAAATGTATCACTATTTATACGGAAGCAGTTGGGCTTGGGCTTGGGCTTGGGCCGGGCTCCTCTCCAAACATGGTAAACCATATAGGGAAGTGGCTCTTATTGGGCTTAATTAATTGGTCTCATCCTATGGGCCCTTAGTCGAATAATTGGAGCCCGAAATCATACTAAGTACTACCTCTATTCCGTTTATTTTGCACATTTTTCTTTTTGGTTCGTCCTATATAATTTTGCACTCTTAAAAATGATTTTTCTTTTCACAATCTCCACCTCAAAATCTACACCCTCAATTTTCACATATGAAAAGATCAACTAAAAAGTAAAAAATGATTTTTTCATAATATACGTGCCCCTTCATATGTTCAAAATTAGCTGGGACGAGGGAATATATGAAATGGAACCAAAATCAAAGTGGATTATTTTTTATGGTACGTTTAATAATTCATATTGTAAATTAATCTTGAGCCAAGGTTTCGTGAACTCTTTCATAATTAATTAAAAAAAAAAAGGAATTAACCATAGGAATGGAAAATAATAATCATAATATTAATAGAAAATAAATAAAATATAATTTTTATTTTTTTATTTTGGCTCAGTCCAATTAACCGAAAACTAAATTTCCCGTGTTCTGGACTTAATTTATCTCGAGTATAGAATCTTATCTATTATCTTTTCGATAAATGTAAGTGTTACTTGCAGTTTCAGGCACTTTCGAATCCCTTCTCTTTATTTTCGATAAAGTATAAGTACTCTCTTCGTTAATAAGCAAGGTTGTTAACTATATCTAAATTAGTGAAATATTTATCATTAAGTTAGTAAGCTATGTTTGTTATTTTTTCCTGAATTAGTGAAATTTCTATTAATTGTGGGACCACCAAAGACAATAATAAAATTCAATTAAAATACCAAAAAAAGTAATAAATAAACACAAGAAAACAATGTTATAAAAAAATGACCAAGCAAAACCTCAACAAAAGTTGGTTGGATAGTGACAAAACAATAAATTTAGGAATTTTATTTTTGACTCTCTAGTTTGAGTGAGAAAGAAAAGGAATCACTTATTGTCATAATCACATTTTGTACTCCTTCCGTCCCGTTTTAATTTGTCTATTATTTTTTTCGGTTTGTTCCAATTTAATTTGTCAGTTTATAAATGACAAATTTTCTCACAATCTCCACCCTCAAAATCTTACATTTGAAAAAGTTAAAAATTTCACAAGATCTGTTTTTTCTTAAGCTTCGTGCTCGGTCAAGGTAGGTAAATTGGATCAGGACAGAGTGAGTATAACTTAGATGCAACACTATACCACTATTACCTACACAAAATCCTTTATTTTTTTTCTTTATTTTATATATATCATTTAGTAGTATCTTTTATGGGTCTAAGCTCTGGCGGTTTTGGATTTCTTTTGTTGATATCGAGTCACCTTAATTTCTTTAGTAGTTGTACAAGCAGTACATTGTAGATACTGACGAACTTATGTAGGGGCCATGAGTCACCTAGCCTTATAAAAATGTGTTATTATATATTTGTATTTTAAGCAATTTTAATATAGAATTAATTTTAAATCCACTACAATCATTCAAAAATAAGTGCAAATTGAAAATGACAGAATAGAAATCCACTAAAATAAACAACAACCTATTTTCTACAAAATTTAAATTAATACGCAACCTTTTTTTTATTTTTATTCTTTTTGCCTTTTTTGTTATATTTTTTAGAAAAACAAATTATTGGGATTTAGATGTTTAAGATACTATATCAGAAAAACTGAATAATCAGTTATATCTAACAAGATTTTTATGATTATAAAATATACAACAAAATTTTCATATTTAGATTATAATTATATTGCTAGTTGAGCTCATGGCTATAACTATGGTCACCGGAAATGAAGTTTCTGATGCACAGACGGAAGCTCACCTTCTTGACGACGTTGTTCGGGGCTCGGTCGACTTCAAGGGCTTCCCCGCCTCCCGATCAAAGTCCGGTTGCTGGAAATCTGCTTATTTCATTATAGGTAAACATTATACATACATATTTACACATGGGTTATGAAATGATGCGTATGTATGGTGAGCATCCGCTTATATGTTAATTTTTTTTTTTTTGAAAAAAGTCTTTCTTCTTGTTTTGGGGTGGGGGGTGGGGTAAGGGTTGTTAATGAACAAATTGTTGGGTGTGCTCGTGGTAATTCGAGTTTTATTAGCGCTCGTTTAAGCATATTTATTTATGTTGGTTTAATAATGAGCATAGCTTGAAAATGCTTTGTTAGCGAAGAACATTTCGATAAAATGCTTGTGTTCGAGCTCGATTAGCGCTCGTTTAAATATATTTATTTATGTTGGTTTAAGAAAAGAGTTTGAAATTGAAGGATATTTATGTATGTTGGTTTAATAACCAACTTAGCTTGAAAATTGAAGGGGTTGTTCGTTAGTGGTTCGTGAACATGTTTAAGATTGTTAAAATAATAATAAAATTAATAATAATAATAATGTTTTTATATCATTTATGTAACTTGTTTATTTAAACCCAAGAGTTTTTGTGCAACATTGAATAATATCTAATATTCGTGTTAACGAACACTAAATCTTAACAAACTTGAATTGAAGTTCGTTAATGTTCATGATTAATAGTGCGTGATAATTAATGAACACCAAATTAATAGGCTCATTCAAGCTTGGTTCGTTTTAAAATTTAACAAACATTACCCGAACAACTCAAAGTTCGGCTCGACTCGATTCATTAACAATTCTAACTAGGGTTGGTTGTGATTTTTGTAGTAGTTGAAGTGGCAGAGAGATTTGCTTATAGCGGAATAAGTTCGAATTTGATCAGCTATTTGACAGGCCCATTGGGCCTGTCCACGGGGACTGCGGCCGCCAACGTCAACGCCTGGAATGGGTCGACGATGCTAGTGTCGCTATTTTGCGCTTTCATCGCCGACACATTCTTGGGCCGGTATCGGGCCATTATAATCGCCTCTTTGCTCTACATCTTGGTTAGTGCTCAAAATTGGAAAAATACCAAAACTCATCACGTAACTTATAGAAAGTTTTAAATTCAGTTCTTTATATTTTCAATTTATCGAATTCGTCATTTTTCAGCTAGAAAATGAAATTTTCATTGAATAATTACACATCCTCCACGTTGACCATGTTAAATTGGAGATTTTCATTTATCTAATTAATTTATGTTCCCCGTAGTATGTTTTTAGTGTCAGGTTATTTATTAGGGTGGAAAGTCCACGTCATTTGCAACGTTCGAAAAATTAACGCGGTCAAATGCAGATACTCGAGCAGTTAATTGTAAATAAGAAACAAACCTACATAAACAAGCAATTAGGTTCTAAAAAGAGTTGTTTGGGCTCGGTTTTCGGTTTTGAGCTTATTTCCTAGGCCCAATCTGTTAGGATTGGTTATATATGTGTGTGTAGCTTTACTAGTTGACATAGAGTCATTCATTATTATTGTTGTCATTCTGATTAATAATATACGGATCCTCTCTTCTGTCAGTGGATATAGCTAATATATTGTCAGTGAACTTCGTAAATTTTGTTTTCTTATTTGTCATTTTCGTTATCTTTCTTGCATACGTTATAACATAGATCAATATTAATATTACAGGGTCTTGGTTTGTTGTCTCTATCAGCTGCATTCAACTCTTCTTCTTGCAAGTCTGGTGCATCAGCAGCTTGTTCGCCTCCTCCGCTTCAAGTTGTCACATTCTTCGTCTCGTTGTACTTAATCTCCCTATCCGCCGCAGGCCATAAGCCATGCTCACAGGCATTCGGAGCAGATCAGTTCGACGAGGAAGAGCACAGAGAGCTTAAGGCAAAGAGCTCGTTCTTCAATTGGTGGTATTTTTCGAGTAATTTTGGTGGTTTGTTAGCCCTCTTGATTTTGAACTATGTTCAAGACAATCTAAGTTGGGAACTCGGGTTTGGAATCCCTTGCATTTCCATGCTCCTTGCATTGGTCATTTTCCTACTCGGGTCTATGACCTACCGGTTTCGTGTTAAGAGTGATGATAGGGATGCTCTCATGAGAATTCGCCGGGTTTTTGTTAATACACCTTCACCCGCACCTGCACCTGCACCTGTGTCTGTGCCTGTGCCTGCACTAGTTGAAGGTGAAGCTCAGAAAAGGATTGAGTTCAAGTGAGTTTTAAGCAAAATTTACATTTTAGAAGTTCTACATTTTTTCATGCATTTTTTTCGTTAGGATGCGGTGGTTAAATGGTTAAGTAAGATAAGGGTAGATATTTTATAGTCACCTTTTTCGTGTGTATATATTTTAGCCATGTCTGGAGGTAAGCATCGAAATATGTTTTAATGAATGAAAATCTGAATAGGTGGCATCATTGTTTTATATTGAAAGTCATAACCTTCGATATCTAACTTTCAATATATGCTTATATTGAAGATCGGAGGTAATGGCCTTTAATAGAAATATTCAACTTCAAATATACTAGTGGTACAATATTTTATGACTTCTATTCATTAAGGGTAATATTGTCTTTTTAATGAAAAGTGGCTAAAAATATGTACTCTTAACAAGTGGCTAAAAAACATATATCCTTATAGAATTTGACTAAAACCTAATTGGACCTATACATATTGTGTAATACTAGTGTTGTTGATACTAGTTTTATTGTTATTGTAGTTCAATAATTAAAAACAAAATAAAAAACGAAGAATTTTTTACAGGTTCCGTTACAAAGCAATTCTTAGACTTCTTCCAATATGGTGGTGTGTATGTTTGGGATATGCAATTGTGTTTGCACAGGCCTCGACTCTGTTCACCAAACAAGGATCAACAATGGATCGTCGGATTGCTCACCGTTTCCAAATACCGGCTGCTACACTGCAATTTATGATCAGCCTATCCATCATCATCTTTATCCCTATCTACGATCGTATTTTAGTCCCGATTGCGAGAGCAATGACAAAAAAGCCTGCAGGAATATCAATGCTTCAGCGAATTGGAGTAGGGCTATTCCTGTCTTTTCTCTGCGTGGTTATTGCAGCATTTGTGGAGAGACATCGTTTAGCAATCGCCGTGGAATATGGCCTTGTTGACAAGCCTAAGGCAACGGTACCAATGAGCGTGTGGTGGCTAGCGCCTCAGTATTTGTTGTACGGTATTTCTGAAGTGTTCACTATGATCGGTCTTCAGGAGTTCTTCTATGATCAAGTTCCTCTTGAACTTAGGAGTATTGGAATTGCGTTGTATTTAAGTATATTCGGGATAGGAAACTTCTTAAGTAGTTTGATGATATCGGTTATTCAGAGGGCAACAAAAAGAGGTGGTCGTGATAGTTGGTTTTCAAACAACTTGAATCGAGCACATTTCGATTATTTCTATTGGCTACTGGCGGGGCTTAGTGCGATTATGATGGCAGCGTATGGGTACTTTGCAAAACGTTACATTTATAGGAGAAATCTCGAGTAATAACAACACTAAGAATAGACTAAGTAGTGTAACTAATGTTGTCTCAACAATTATAGGTAAAAAATTGCACCTCTAAACTTAGTTTTGTCTCTTGTATAAATATTTCTTTTATATTTTAAGATGCATATGTAACTAATCTATTTAAAGAAATTTTATTTAGAATCCAAGCCTAAATTGCCACTATAGTTGGCTTTGCATGGAATAATTCAAGGGAAACAAAACTACCGGGCCGACATAGTTTCCTAGGCCGGTCCAATTTACCGTGTCAATATCATATGTTAGATCGATTTGGACGTACACCAAATTCTATTAAACTGAAAACTAATGAGTCCGATCCATCTTCCTAAAACACATTAATATTTTGGCCCGTCCGATGGTCCGTCAGGCCATTGGTCTATTAAATCTCCGTTGGACCTAACAATACTGCGGACTAAGATTATTCAAACAATTTAGAATATTAGACGGGCTGGGCTTGCTGAAATGGGCTAGAAACAATTATCAATAACGCCGCTAAATTCATTATCGGCCCAGTTACGTTATTGGGCCAATCCGTCTTGAAAAGTAATGGGCCATAACCCAAGAACAGATTACATTGAAATACTGATAAATTAGTTTACTGATGGGCCCAAAACAAATATGAATGTAATTATGTAAAAGATGAGTGCACCTATAATGAGACTTTTTTTGGTGGGCCTGGAAATCATTTTTTGTCCCGTAACTTTTTACTCGTATAATTTTATTTTTAAAAGATTAAAAATTTAATTTAATTTTGTATCTTTAGAATTTGTCCGCATTTAGTCCTTTGTCATCGCCGATGACCAATTTGGCAGCAAATCACACGTACCGGTAACCAAGGTTCTAAAAGTCGCTAGGCGCTAGTTAGGCGGTGAACTGGGGCCTAGCGACTAATCGGGATCTGGGCGGGACTAATCGGGGTATAGACATAGTTAAGCGGGGAGGAATCGGAAAATAAACGTAGGCGGTCAATGGGAGCCTAGCGCCTAGACGGGGATTAATCGGAGCTAATCGGGGACTTTTAGAATAGAGCCGGTAACATCATCATTTTTTCTGACTGCTACGTATTTAAAAATCAGCCGGGAAAAAGGGTCACGTGACCAGCACTTGGTCACAGGTAGTGGAAAAAGGTTAAATGCGGATAAATTCTAAAGTTATGGAACTAAATTGAATTTTTAACTTTCCTTGGGGAAAAATTATACGAGAAAAAAAGTTACGGGACCAAAAATGATTTTCCCTCTTTTTGCGATGTAATCATAACTTTTAAATTTATGCATGATTATAACTTTTAGACGAAAATTTTTATGTTACGGCACACGAAATTCGAATCCAAAAATTAACAATGGAGTGGGCTAAACTATAATAAATTCTAACATTATAAGATTTATACATATCAATACATTTTTTAATATTCAAAGAAGTTGCCACTGACGGACTTACAACTATAGAACTCCTCTATAATTGAATCTATATATATTTTAACAAATTCATGTTAAATATAGAGAATTAAACAATTTTGAAGAAAATCATCCTCCACTTTGCTTCGAAATGCCGCATTTGCATGCTTCATTGCTGAAATGTGGGCTTAGTTTAAACTTGCAAGGGCCTTATTTTTTGGGTGGCTTAAATAATTAGGACTACTAGTACTAGTGGGTCATTAAAGGGGAGGCTGGGCTGAAGTTCTGGATGTGCCCAGCCTCCCTCCGCCACTACACATAGAGGGTTAATAGATAGAATGTTCGTAAAAATTTGTGCTGGAACTCAGTAAGCGTTCATTCAAGCTCGTATATTTCTGTTCGTTTAATAAATGAACAGAGCACGAACATCGATGGGTTCGTTCAATAATATCTTGTAAATATATTTTAATCTCGTATAAAATAACAATAATAATAATGATAATAAAAATAATAAATAATTTTATTAATAAATGTTTTATATGATTTATGTAACTTATTTATTTTAAAACATCCATAAATTTATTATTGAAAGAATATAACCCAAGTGTTTTTTTGGCTAAACTATAATCATATATAATATTAGTGTTTACGAACATACAATGTTAACAAACTTTGTGTTCACTAATGTCCGTTAATAATTCGTAAATATTAATAGACATGGAATTAACAAGATCAGTTCGAGTTTGGTTTGTTTTAAAAATTTAACAAACAAAATTTCCACGTCTAGATTTTATACACGCACTCGATTCATAAACAAATATATTGTCAAAGCCCTGCATTTATTTGCAATTAGAAACTTATACCCGTTTGATAATTAATTCGATACATTTTTCTTCTTGTAAAAAAGAAGTCTTTTCATTTGTTATTATCACTATGAAAATAATATAAATAATGAAAAGAACATATGGATAATCACAGATTAATTGTTACATTAAATTCTTGGGACTTCCCAAGAATTAAAAGAAAGTTATATGAAAGTTTCTACTCTCTTCGTCCCGAATGAATCTGATACTTTCTACTTCGATTCGTCCCAAGTAATTTACACATTGTTTTAGAAAAAAAATAAATCTCATAAATTCTATCACACAATACACCTTTGTTTACTAAATAAAGCAAAACAATAGGTTTAAAATGTCAACATAATCCAAAACACAATTTTTTTCTTAATACGTGTACTCACTTGCCAGTGATAAGTTAACTCGGGACGGAAGAGTAATAATGATATAATAATTAGATGCGTGTGTTAACAATTAACCTTCCTTCAAATATAATATTATTTCCTAATCTTGCTATGAAAAAGTCCAATATTCCTTGCTTACTTTTCAAAATAGAAAATAAAATAAAATTATCATTAACAATCCTAATCCTTCTACCACTCCATCTTAATTCTTATCCTTTTTTAGGGAACATCTTAATAGTTATCTACAATTATACTATTTTCGTCCCTATTTAATTTGCCTATTATAATCGAGTATGGAGATTAAAAAGATACAGATTTTATGGAATCTTTAACTTTTTCAAATGTGAAGATTGAGGGTGAAGATTTTGAGGATAGAGATTGTGAGATTTTTTTTTTTTTTTGGGGTTGACAAAATTATTTGGGACAAACAAAAAAGACAAGTAGGCAAATTAAGTCGGGACGGATGAAGTATGTTTTATTATATACGTTAAAAAAAAAAACTTGAATTTCACTTCTAATTTCTATCTCTGTTATAAAAGTCTCCGTCTTTCTTCGATTATATCCCGTTTAGATGTTAGGCGGTGTTTTTTCCTCGAGTCCACTATGCTGACTAACGATGTCTAATTACCAATTAAGCACTAGACTCTAATTTACCACCCGATTAATGCCTATCGTATATTAAAACATAAAGGCTCCGTTTACTTTGGAAGCTAACCCATGATAGTGACATTTTATCTAGCCTCATCTCGTGTTTACTTTGGTGGAAATAAAAAGTCAGGTTGTCATTTCGATACGGGATAAAATGCTATCATTCGGGGTAATATCTTAGATAATAATTCAGGCTCCCCCCTAGAATAGGCTACCCAATACTTACTATAACATTAGAAAAATTACATTTATATCCCTAACTCTTCCTTTCTGTTGCAAACTTAATTATTAAAAGGACCTTTAGGTAATATCATAGGATAGTTAGGGGCGTTTGCAATTGCTTTTGAAAAAGTGCTTAAAATTAGATATTCTATAAGAATCGCTTATGTAAAAAGTAGGTAGTGTTTGAAAGAAAAAAAAATGATTTCCAATAAAAGTGGAAGTTAGAGCATTTGCTATAAAATCACTTATGTCTTTTAAAAATATCATTATTATTTACAGAATTGTCATTGAGTACAGAAAAATATTAAATTTATGCTTTTAAATTTTACATTGGAAGTACTTTTTTTAAAGTAGAAGTTGACTTTGCAAACACTACAAAATAATTTTTCTCAAGTTATAAGAATCACTTGGAAAAAGAAAATGCAAACATCCCCTTAATATCTTTATCCACATGTTATATGTTACAGTAATCATTGAAATTGGATTACATTTATATCTCATCGTGTAAATTTATCTCGATGACCTAAATAATTAACATATTTCTGTTTGTCAAAATAAACGAATCCAAAATGAAATACTCTCTCCGTCCCGGCCCAATTTGCCTACCTTGCCGGCACGGAGGTTAAGAAAAAACAGATTTTGTGAAATTTTTTACTTTTTCAAAGGTGGAGATTGAATGTGGAGATTTTGAGGATGAAGATTGTGAGAGAAATTTGTCATTTATGGGGCTGACAAATTAGATTGGAACAAACCGAAAAGAAAAGTAGACAAATTAGAACGGGACGGAGGGAGTCCAAGTTTGCACACTTTCTTTTTCGGTCCCTATCAATTTGTACATCCTCAAAAAGGAAAGTTCTCTCACAATCTCCATTCACAATTTCCACCTTTAAAAAAGTCAACCAAAAAAAAAAAAAACTTTTTTTAATATACGTGTCGAATCAACTGTGTAAATTTTCGCGGGACGGAAGGAGTACAATAGTGAATGGACTACTAGTTTGGTCCTTGATAGAAATGATTTCCTGCAAATGTTGTTATGAGAACACAATGTTTCATTTATGTGACATTTTATTGCATTCAATACTGCAAAATTTAATAAGAAAAAGAAGTTTGTTCCAACTGCAGATAACCAAATGATTGACTTCTGTGGTTGAGGTTTTAGACATTAAATTTTGAGGTTACATTTCCATAAATTTTCATTTTATTATTTTTGGTATATATTTAATTTCCTGCACCAGCTGCTATTTATGCTTGTGAAATAGCTTTCTTGATTAATAATTGCAATGCTTAAAGAAATTAATATTCATGTCTAGAAGATAAAATATTTATTTGAAAAAATTTCAATGCGAACGTCCGGATTTTAGAAAATGTCTCGATATAAGGTTTGAATTTTGAAAGTTCACAATTGGAGGCTTGAATTTTGAGTTTTTCCTCAATTAAGGACCTAAATTTTAAATTTTATTATCGGTTTCGGGCATATGACTTGAGAAATAAGAAACATTATCTGATGTACAGAAGTTTCAGTGCGATATATAAAATATTTCAATACTCCATATTAAAATTTTCAATCTACTCAGGACCGAATCTTTCATACATCGAATAATGTTTCATATTTTTCAAGACTTGAGACCCGAATTGAGAATAAAATTGAAAATCTAATCTCTCGATCAAGAAAAAAAAAAGAAAAAAAAAAGATAAAATTCTTAAAATTCAAGTCCTGAATTGAAATCTTCCACACATTTTCTAAAATTCTAGCATTCTAAAAATAAAAAGTTTACTTTGGAAATTTATTTTAATTTAATAAAATGAGAGATTAATTTTTTAAGTGGACGCTTTTTTAGACAAAGAATGTGCTCCAGAGCAGAATGCATGTAGAGTTATTTTAAATGCATTATATTTCTCTTTACATTAAATATTACTCTTTTATTATTTTTATTGAATTAATTATACTAAAACATACTTTAAAAATTTATATAACTATATAGTTTTTTTTTTTTGTTTAATGATATTGTTTAATAGTATATCAACATATATTTTGATCTAGCCATCCATGTTATTAGACTTTTGTTTCTTCAATTACAACATCAGTCATATTCTACGACAACTAATTAAGTATTACTCGTATTAGTTTACTACTGTTATTGGACACACCTAGTTTCAAGAGGCTATTCTACGTACATCTATAACACATTACATCATTCGTTGCCACTATAACCGAGAACTTACTTATCTGATCCTTGGCAACGGCAGACGGCTCAATAAGTAGTGCATAGTGACATGCAGGGGCGAACCTACCCTTTAAGATGGGGTGCCCCCACTCACCTTCCACCTTATTATTTTATCCTAAAATATGTATATTGTGTATAATATTGAAGAATGTGTGTTGTGCCGCTCCAAAATTATCAAATACTTGGATAACTTGAGATAATATTCGTAGAATGTACTAAAGATAAATTTCAATATACAGGTAACTAATGATATATTTCGACATATTTAATTATAAATTTTTTATATTCTATTTAAACAATAAATATAGTATTTTAATATTCATTATAACGTATATATTAATTTTGGTCGGTAGCTTTTTATTTATTAGTCAGCCAAAATGAAATTTTTGGTCAGCCCCTAACCTCTGTTATAAAAGTATTCGTCTATCTTCAACTAAACTCTATTTAGACGCTAGACTATCATCAACCGCCTACGTTTTCTCCCATTTAACTCTGCTTAAATCCTGATTTACCTTATTTAAATCCCGATTAGACGCTAAACTTCAGCAAAATTCGAGTGGGATGGGAGTATTATTTACCATGCTTGTTTTCTTTATCTAAAATTCCTCTATTTCCCCTCTAAAAGAATAGATTGCCCAAATTTCAGAAAAAGAGTCCTACAAAGGATAAAGTAATAATAATTATAATCCTATACCATGTAAAAATTATAGTCCTACAAGGGCTAATATTCTTGAAAGAAAACAGAAAATTATAATAAGAAATACTAAAATAATATAAAAATGTGTATTTTTTAATTAAGAAATGACAGCAACGAAAGAACAGCCAACAGCTTTGGATTGCTTTAGCGCATGAAAGACGGAGGCCGGTCGGTCCCACAGACAACTGCTGCTCACACCCGTTACCTATACATACATTATTCTATATCTATCTATATCAATCACATTTTTTTTTAATTTTTATTAAATTTTAATTTGAGAAAATTGTAAACCTAGTCCTACTATAATTTCAGACTTTCCAATTATATAGACCCTTCGTTTAAAAATAAGTGACGTTTTAAGTTGTTGATGATTTTTCAAATTAAGTGTCATTTTAGATATTTTTCATTATTTCTTCCAACTCTATCTTATCACTATCCTAAAATATCTATAGCGCGTAAATATAAAGGGAGAGAGGAAATATAATTATTGGAACGTGATTTTAGGAATAATAGATGAGAAGAAGAAATATTAGTTTCGGCATATATATTAAGAAAAAATTGTATTTTGGAATTTTGTTGATTTTTCAAAAGTTAATTGAGGATGGAGATTATGTTATAACTTTTCTTTTTAAGGGTGTGTAAGTTTGCTTGGGACGGACGAAAATCGAAAGTGTACAAACTTATTAGGGATGGAGAGAGTATTTTTCTTTTTTATTCAAAAAATTGTAATTTTTGCGAACCGAAAACGAGAACTAAAATCAAGCAAATCGATGTGAGCTGCATATGTCAATTCTCCGGAAATTTCTAATAATTTTTCCTTCGTGTTAGGACCTACAAAAGTAAAACGCTTATGATAAAGATGGAAATTCGAGCAACTCGATCCAACCTATTTAGTCAGCATTATATGTTGGATGAAACTAGACTGACCCATAATTCTACTAGTCTAAAAATTAGTGGGCAAAGCCCGGCCTATTCCCCAGTAAAATGGTTTCGCTCGGCTCGTAACTTGACGAGCTTTGATCCATTGAATTGAACATATTGAGCTCAATAACACTTTGAGCCAAGAATCTTGGACTCAGTCCACTAAAATATTAAGTGAGATGGGCTAATCCAGTAAATCAGATCGATTTTGCTAACTCTAATAGAATGTACTACCTTTGCCCACTCTAACTTGCATATTTTCCTTTTCGGTTTGTCCAAATTTAACTTGTCAGCCTATAAATGACAAATTTTTCTCACAATCTTCACCCTCAAAATCTCTAACTTTTAAAAAAATTAAAAATTTCATAAAATCTGTTTTTTCTTAATTTTCATGCCCGATCAAAATAGACAAAGTTAAATCGGGACAAGACGGGACTGAAATCACAAAACGGCCATTGTTTGGTGAGCCGGCTTCTCTATGATGACGATGATTACGGAGAAGCATTTTATAAAAAAATTTATGTACATAGGTGGGATCATGTGACAGACTATTACAAGTTGTCCAAAATAAATATTTTAAATATATAAAAAAATTAGATTATTATTTTTAATGTAAAAATAAAGTTTCTCTTTTCTTTATTTTATTAATTAATGATAACTTTGTCGTGCTGGAAAAAGTTAATCAAGATTTTAAGGAATAAAAACCATCGAATATGATGATGACAAAGATTAACCTTACATTTACTAAGTCAAATCTAAATGTATTTAAAAAATGTTTAATTGCATATAAGATCATGATATTGCCCACTTATTAATTACTCCCTCTGTCCCGCTCAGTTTTGCACGTAGGAATAGACACATATATTAAGAAAAAACTGTTTTTTGCTTTTGATTGACTTTTCTAAAAGTGGAGATTGAGGGTGAAGATTGTAAGATAATTTTCTTTTTAAGGGTGTGCAAAACTGAATGGGACGAACAAAAAAAAAAAAAAGTATGCAAAACTGAGCGGGATGGAGGGAGTACAATACAATATTCAAAACGCACTACTTTTAGAATTTTTTAAATTGGTGTATTCATACAAGTTTCGGACTTTAATTGCTAGCGTGTTGTTGAAAACAGAGTTCTTATCCAATTACATACGTGCAATTATACAAATTTTTTGAACCCTTATTAAATAAAAATAGAGATTTTATATTAGTAGATTTGATAAAACTATGTTATTTTATGTTAATTAGATATTTGAAAAAGTCGTAGAATTGCACGTCTGCAGTTGGGCAAACTAAAATCCTAAATTTGAACTTCACGTTAGCAATTGTAACCCAAAGCTGACACACATGCATCAAATCGAAAAAAAAAAAAAAATTAAAGTTTGTACACTTTTTAAACATTAAATATCAGATCTCATAAAAAGTACGATTATGCATTTAATCTAAAAATAAAAAGATTCATGTATTAAATACAATTTTTAAACAAAAATAAGATTAAATTACAAAATAATAAAAGCCATGTACTTTTATGTAATTATCCATAATTAAATGTGTGTAGATGATATAATTAGTAAACATTTGTAAGAATATCGAGTCGAGTAAAATTACTATAAACGACATCTCGTTTTCATTCATTTAAATAAAGAAGAATTTCATGTAATTAGGTAGTATGTCACAAACTTTATTAAGATGGATATTCGTTTCGTCCCGGTTTAATTTGCCTACATTGATCGATCACGGAGGTTAAGAAAAAACATATTTTATGAAATTTTTTACTTTTTTAAAGGTAGAGATTGAAAATGAAAATTTTGAGGGTAGAAATTGTGAGATAAATTTTATTTTTTAGGCTGACAAAATTATTTTGGACAAATCGAAAAAGGCAAATTATGCCTGGACAGTATTACTTAACAATGTTTTGTTTAGGTAAATCGCATATGAATTATTAATGTTAAAATAATTTTTTTACATATTCTAGTTTGAACTAAAAAGGGCTATCCTTACAAAGGAACTTTCTAGGCACTTTATTTGATAGCAATCAAACGGGCAAGTTAGTAAACACGGTTGTTAAATTCGTGTAATCGAAATTATGGAAGAATCTACAGGCTATCTATAGTATTTTATAAAAAGATATTACTATTAATCCTGAATGGTATAATTGATTTTGAAAAAAGTTATTATACTTTGATATTATATATTTTTTCAGAACAATTAATACATTTTGAACATTATACATACGTTTCTTCCTAACATATAATATTTTTAGTATAAATATTAATATATTTTCATGAAATCTAAGATTTGTAGAACTTGTATACACGAGAACTACTCAATATACTTATATAATATTGTTGTCAATTATCTATAACATAATTAAACTGATGGTAGGTATATCTTATATTGGATTTTTTAAAATAATCTCGTGATCATTAGGGATGTTAATCGAACTAGCTATACAACGTTAGGGATGTTAATCGAACTATTTTTATCGGTTTCTGGCTAACCCTTTCGAATTTCAATTAATCAAATCTCAGACTAACTAGGTCTTTTTCCTCGACAAAAAAATTTGAATCTAACTTTAAATTTAACGGCTTTCGACTTTACTAGAAACCAATTGTTTTAGCTAGGGTTGGGAAAAAATACTGAAATACCGCACTCACCGTATCGAAAAATACCGAAATTTTCGGTACGCTAACGGTATGATAATCTAAGAATTTCGGTATATACCGATATACCGAAATTTTTTCGGTATTTTGATATTTCGGTATCGAAAAAGCAACTTTTCTTAATATCCGTGCCGACCCCCCCTGTGCAAGATAAGCCGGGACGGAGGGAGTATTTCGGTATATCAAATTTCTAACGATATGCCAAAAAAATTCGGTATACCGAAATTTCGATATACCAAAATTAACGCTATGGATCAGTATATACCTATATAAAAACAAAATTAGGTATACCGAAGTTTCGGTAAGATATCGTACCGAATTTTTGATATACCGAAATTTTTGGTACAGTAACGATAACGATATAAATTTTCGACGTACCAAAAGTTTCGATACGATATATAATATATAATATGAGTCGATATGTTCTGTACGGTGCAGTATACCACCCTTAGTTTTAGCCCATAGTTACTTTGAGATATTGTAAAATAGTTGATAATCTTAATCAAAGTCCATGAAATTGATATTGTGGCCCAAAAGATACCAACAAAGTCTACAAAATATCTTTTTCTATCTAAATGATTTATTAAATTACATGAAGCTTTCTGATTGAGTCTTGAAATTGACAGGCTCATGTGATAATGTTGCAACCCTTATCTAATATTGACATTTATTTCTCGGAATATACTGCCAAATTTCTCGTATTGTTCCTCCCGTGCATACTCGAGAAAGTTCGTTTTTTGTCCTGTAACTTAGAGTCGGTTTAAAAAAAGTTTTATATATTTTGAGTTGTTAAATTTAATCATGTATGTTAGGATTGAGTTTAATTTTAGTCCTGTATAATAAATTGGAGACCAATTTAAGGATAAATTTTGCCGAAAATTGTAATTGACCGGAAATTATCATGTGCACTGCACGTGTTCATAAATTTCTGAAATTTCCGATCAATTGTTGCTGACTTGTTAAAATTATTGATGTAGCATACCACATCATTTAGAACTAAAAAAATGACCTCGAATATGGAGTGGGCGTAGAAGAGTGAGTCAATTTTTTTGGAGTGCATTGCGGCCTATTGAGTTACGTAGCCCAAAATTTGTGAACATGTGCAGTGCACACAATAAATTTCAGCCAATTTTATAATTTTCGGTTAAATTTGTCCTTAAAGGGGATTCAATCCCGACATACAGGAGTAAAATTGGACTCGATCCTAACTTACAGGATTAAAATTGACAATTAAAAATATACAAGACTTTTTCTGGGCCGTCCTTAAGTTATAGGACCAAAAACAAAAATTTCACCATATATATATAAACACACACATTATATATACACACACACACTAGAGGTAGTAACATTAAGCCCATAGCCCTGACTCACTCAATATTTTAGATGGTTTGGATTTAGGGACAACAGTCGGGCAGGTTTTCGAGAGTATCCCCACTCGTACCCTCTCGGGAAGAGTTTCGGTAAGCCTAGATGGCTTTAGGGAGGTTTTGAGGAAAAAGTAAAATACCATTAGTATTTGGTTGGAGTTGAATTTTAGTATTAGGACATTCGAACTATTCGAATCGTTGATATTTCATAAAAAAATATAAAAATAAATATATTTATATGTATTAAGTAAGAGGCAAACCCAGCACCCTTCATTCTTGAAAAAAATCTAATCATTAGGTCGATCTAATAAACTTAATGAGCATAGTAGTTATTAATATACATGAATAATTATTCACATTAAAATGAACAAACATGTTATTGATGATTTGGATATCGGTTCAATATTTGTTTAGATACTCGTGAAGTATAATAATTTACGAATTTAAATATATATATTGGGTGTGTTAGGATAGATGGATATTAGTAAGCGGGTTTGAGTAAGTAGCTATTGTAAGTATTTTCTTAAATGAGTTTAGAAAGGGTAGAAGCAATATAAATTTAAATAATTAATACTCAAATATCCTTAATTTTGCGGATAGCTGCCCAACTACAATCTCAAGCTGGATCATGTGAATCTTTGCACGTAACATTATCGAACCTAACGGACTTGATCCTAGAAGCCAGTCGAGCTAATTTTCAGCCCGACGAAATTTTGTTGTAAAATGATAATTATTTGTGTTAAAAAAACCTATTGAAAAAACACTTTAGGTAACAACAAAAATAACACTCGTCTTATAAAATTCGATCTAACCAAAATATTATTCTAGAAGTTTTAAGTGGTGACATCTTACGTTTCTTTCGTTGTTACAAAAACAACAACATTTATTAGTTTTTGTCCATATATAAATTTTAAGAAACAAAAATAATATACATATTCGTCATTATATGGGATCAGTAAACAACAATATATCAGGAATATTTATGTAACGGTATCCAAGACACAATAGTAGGTGATGACGTAAAATAGTTCTTCTTTTAGTAAAAAGAAAAAATAAAAACAAATATAGTGCTAAATTCGATTCAGGGGCCGAAAATCAAGTCAATATACACGATACTCGATTTGAATTGTTCGTCAGAAGATTTTTTTGACGAATTGGATAATTTAAGTGGCATAACATCCACTATTTAGATCTTTGATTCTGGATTCGAGTCATCCTGAACGGAAGAGGGTGATTTTTTCTTTGTTCTCAAATTAGGAGGAAAAAGAAAGTTCGTTTTTTTGTGTACAATTAAAGATATCAAGCAAGTGATTGTGTTCAATTAAAGATATCAAGCAAATTTAAACACTCCCTCCGATCCGGCCTAAATTGCCTACTTTGACCGGGCACTGAGGTTAAGTAAAAATAAATTTTGTGGAATCTTTGACTTTTTTTAAATGTGGAGATTGAGAATGAAGACTGTGAGAAAAATTTATCATTTATGGATTGACAAGTTAAGTTGCAACAAATCGAAAAGAAAATAGATAAGTAGAGTGGGATGGAGGTAGTATATTTTTACGTTTGATAAAATTTAAAGTTCGACTTGAGCTCGAGCTCCAGCTTACTAAATAAAAATATTACAATAAGTTTTAAAATGCCAAACAATACGAGCTCGATTGATGCTCGACTCGATTAAAGCTCGTCCAAATTCGATTAATTAATAATCAACCATAAAATTAAGAACTCAATAATATATCAAACGTACTTGAACAACATCATATTCGACTCATCTCAACAACTCTACTGCCTAGTAGAAGTATTATAAAAAAATTCTTAAACAATAACCGATAACGCACTCATAATTCTTCCAAGTGTCATGAATTATACTCAATTACAATAATTTCGCAAGAATTGACTTTTTCTTAAATAAAATAAACAAATACTCCCTTCATTCCATCTTTTCCTCCACATTTTCCTTAAACGACCGTCTCACTTTATCTTGCACAGTCTAAAAAAGAAAAATTATAACATAATCTCCACCCTCAAAATCACCACCCTCAATTCACCTTTGAAAAATCAACAAAAATAAAAAAAAAAAAAAATCTTTTAATATTCGTGTCGATCTTTCTATGCAAGATAAGCCGAGACGGAGGGAATAATCAATTTACTCTAAATTAAAGAGAAAATTATTTAATTAATTTTATATTTTTAAAAGGGTGGTTGGCATAGATTTAATCGAGTTGAGTTGTCAAACCCCAACTTCCATTGTGTAATATACACCTGTTCCATTAAAATACAAATTCTTGATATTTATAACACTACCTGATAAAAAGAAAAAATATAAAGAAAAATATAATATTAATTAATTTGTTGCAACAGCTAACAAGCTAACTTGTTGGAAAAGATTTAATACTTAATACAATATTAACAAGAATTGATCATCTCCTAAATTACAATTAGATAAATTAAGGGTCCGTTTGCTTAAGACTGAGAAGTGCTGGGCCAAATCTGACTGAGAGAGTTAATGAGTGTGTTTTATTGGGATTCGGTCCTCTAAATCTACTGAGCCAAATGTTAAGCAAACAGACCATAATAAAATTCTTTTACGAGGTAATTTTATCCGGTCTCAACGCGGGATATATAAGCTAAATTAAATAAACTTGCACAGATAAGTGGTCACACATATTATGAAAAATTGTGTTTTGAAATTTTGTTGACTTTTCAAAGGTGGATTGAGAGTGAAGATTATGTTATAACTTTCCTTATTAAGTAGTGTGTAAGTTTACTTGGGACGAACGAAAACAAAAAATGTGTAAGTTTATTCGAGGCGAAGAAATTATAGTAATCTATAGAAAATCCTTTACATAACTATACGGTTTAATTGATCATGTAGATGAATATTGTAACAAAATTACGATGAAATTCTAAATGTTAGGATTTTTTTTATCAAAATACGCGTAGATGAAATGTTAAACTACTCGAGAGTCGAAGCTGACTCGTGTTTGACTCAATGAGTTTCATTCAAACTCGATTCAATTAATAATCAAATAAATTTAAACAGTTGATATATGTTTTTTCTACTTAGCTCATTTACAACCTTAACAGAGACTAATTGGAGTCACTCGGTTATGTAGGTACTCCTTTCTCTCCCATAAAAAGAATCTTGTTTGAAAATGCGCACTTTATTTTTTGTCGGTTGACGAAGCTCTTAAAAAAACATTTACATGAACTATTTTATTTACTTATTTAATTATATCTACCTGCTTTATAAATTTTTACATGAAATAATAAAAAAGACATTGATTTTTTAAAACATTACATAATTTTTATTTTCAAGCAGGACTCTTAAAGTTGTATAAAACATTAGGTGCTAGTCGGACAACAGATTATGATCTAGAACTTAATTGAGGAGTAGCCGAGCAGGTGGGTTAGCCGGATCTAAACACGAAGGAGTAGAAAAATATATGTAATCAAGAACAATCTAGTACCTAGACGAAGTATAGTCGAAATACATCTGCAGAAATAAATTTAATTAAATAAAGAGAAAATGAATGGAGTTTGATTTGGAGAAGAAATAGAAGTGAGGGTGTGGTGGAAATGGACCCCATAACAAGAGTGGTAACGAGCTGGCAAAAATTCCAAGTCTTTGACAGACTGTTTCTCTTCATACACACAATACAAAGCCCACCCCTCACCCCTTCACTCTCTTCATATTCCACCCCCATTTTCTCATTCCAATCGCCTCTCTCTCTCTCTCTCTACAATTTGCTTCATATCAAAACTGTTTTTGTTTGATTTCGTTTCGAATTTTTGAATTTAATCGGTGTTGTTTAATTCACCATGGCTGAGGAAACCAAAGCGACAACTCCAGAGGCGCCGGTTGAGGTGGCTGTGTCTGACGTTCCTGAGGCGGAGAAGCCGATAACTACCGAGGAGGCGCCACAGGCGGAGGTGCCGCCTGCGGCGGAGAAGGAGAAGGAGGTTGAGGAGGAGAAGAAGATTGCTGAATCTGCTTCGTTTAAGGAGGAGAGTAACAAAGTTGATGATCTGGTGGATCGGGAGAAGAAGTGTTTGGATGAATTCAAACAGCTGCTTCAGGAGGCTCTCAACAAGCACGAATTCACTGCTCCGCCGCCGCCGCCAGCGAAGGAGGAGGAGAAGAAGGAGGAAGTACCAGTTGCAGAGGAGAAGAAGGAAGAAGCGAAATCCGATGACAAAGTCGAAGTCAGTAAGGAAGAAGAAATTCCTAAATCGGAAGAGGCGAAATCCGATGACAAAACTGAAACACCTGCTGAAGTTACTCCGGCGCCGCCGGTGAAGGAAGAGGAAGCTGCCTGCCCTCCGCCGCCTGCCGAGGCATCGGAGACGCCTGCAGAGCCATCGGAGAAAGTTGTGGAAGAAAAAGCTGAAGTGAAGGAAGAAATCAAGGAAACAATAGTCCACGAAGTGACCGCACCTACGCCGCCACCAGTGGAGGAGCCAGCTGCTGCTGTTCCAGCGGAGGAAAAGGAATCAACACCACCACCGCCGCCGGAGGAGGTATCAATTTGGGGAATCCCTCTCCTCGCCGACGAGAGGAGTGACGTCATCCTCCTAAAATTCCTCCGCGCTCGTGACTTCAAAGTGAAGGAAGCCCTAACCATGCTCAAAAACGTCGTCGCATGGAGGAAGGAATTCAAAATCGATGAACTCCTAGAAGAAGACGGCATAATCGACGGCCTTGAGAAAGTCGTGTACATCCATGGCGTCGATAAGGAGTTGCACCCTGTTTGTTACAACGCGTTTGGGGAGTTTCAGGATAAGGAATTATACAGCAATACCTTTGCTGATGCTGAGAAGAGAGCGAAATTTCTGAGGTGGTATATTCAGTTTCTGGAGAAGAGTATTAGGAAGCTTGATTTCAGCCCTGATGGAGGAATCTGCACCATTGTTCAGATTACTGATCTCAAGAACTCACCTGGGCTTATTTTGTTCAAGAAGGAGCTTAGACAAGCTACCAATCAAGCTCTTCAGCTTCTCCAGGATAATTATCCTGAGTTTGTTGCCAAACAGGTCCTTACTCTCTCTCTCTCTTGATTTTACCTTTGATTAACGGTCGGGAACGTAGGGGTGTGTCTATTCCATACCCTACCTGTTTCATTTAGGTAATTAAAAAAAAAAAATAACTCGTCCCAGTTAACTTGTCGCACCTTCCATTTCGAAAAAAAAAATATCTAAAAAAAATATCTTGTGAGGATAATTGAATATGTTACATGATGCATACAAGTTGGTAGAAAATAAGTTGTACTTTTTGTAACCTGACTTTATTATACAACGGAGGGAATATATAACCTATGATATATAAATATTATGTTGTATGTTACTTTCTATGTTAAATACTCCCTCATCCCGCTCAGTTTTGCACGTAGGAACGGATACGTCTATTAAAAAAAAAAAATTTTTTTACCTGTTGGTTGAATTTTTTAAGGGTGAAGATTGTAAGAAATCTTTTCCTTCTAAGAATGTGCAAACGTGAATGGGACGGATCGAAACGAAAAGTGTGCAAAACTGAGCAGGACGGAGGGAGTAATATATTAGAAATATTGCATATTATCATATATTTCATATATATATATATATATATTACCTCTTTTGTAGTGTAAAATGAGTTTTTGTATCAGAAATGATCTTGTTTAAGACTCATGTTTCAAAAGTGAAAGTCGGGGTTTACTAGTTCAAGTAAAAAGTTTTTTTTTTTAATTTCACGTGTTAGCTACATGAATTATGATTGAGTGAGTCAGCCAAAAAAATTAAATAAGTCCTATGAATGGTCCTATGAATGTTTATTAATGTTTATCGTGTTCTCATAATACCCAACTCATGATTATCCAAATGGTATTACTTTTCGCCGATAAAATTGACATGCTAACCGAAATGATTTTCTTGGTATTATGAAGGTGTTCATCAATGTTCCATGGTGGTACGTGGCATACAACAGGTTGATCAGTCCATTCCTGACACAAAGAACCAAGAGCAAGTTTGTCTTTGCTGGCCCTACTAAGACTACTGAGACCCTCTTCAAGTAAGTCAACTTTATTTAATTTTTATTTCATATTTTCTTTTCTGAAATTTGTGATCTTTTTTACCTAACTTTGATTTGGGTTGATTTCCTATCTACTGAATTTAGACTGAAAATTCATACTATCATTAGACTGAAAATTCTATTATATTGAAGTTTCGGTACGGTATGAGTAGTACCGGCATATACCTGAATATTTGAATGACGAATTTTATGTTGGTATCAGTGTAACGCCCTAACTTATAGCTGGTTTGAGTACTAGAACTTTGGCATGTGAAATTTTATGGTATACTAATATATATCGAAATACTAAGAATTACTTTGGAATCAGGTATATAGCACCTGAGCAAGTACCGGTTCAATACGGAGGACTAAGCAAAGAGGGTGAGCAAGAATTCACCACTTCTGATCCTGCAATTGAAGAAACTATTAAGCCGGCTACCAAACACACCGTTGAATTGCCAATCACTGAGGTAATTATATTTTTTACGTTAACCTTCCTGTATATAGGAGGTGCCACTTTCTTGCTTGCACGGTCGGGTAGTATCCGGCTGAGATAATCTACCATTCATTTGGTAGTAGAACCCAATTAATCTCTCTTCACCAACCAAATCAATGGAGGATCGTCCTCATTGGATACTACACCTATAAGTTGAGAAACCCTGTATTCAGAGAACTTGGCCCGCTAGGCCAACGATATATTTGAGCTGGACTGACTCGAAATTTCATGGGGTCGGAATTGATGAGCCCAACCCATCCCTTAAAAGACACTAGATCGTCGGGTTGGCCCACGACACGTTGGAAATTGGCCCTTCAGGTCGGGCCTGATGAACCCAATGTTACTTCGGGTCAAGATTAATATTGCCTAGCCTGGATAAATATGTCGAATGGGCTGGATCGACTCGATTTTGCCACGAATCCCGGAACAACTAGCTTGCATAAGTTCTAATATATTGGTGTAAATTTTACAGGCTTGCACATTGGTTTGGGAGGTGAGAGTTGTAGGGTGGGACATTTCTTACGGGGCCGAATTCGTGCCGACTGCTGAAGGTGGATACACTTGGATAGTACACAAGTCGAGGAAGATCGGTCCAAACGACGAGCAAGTGATCGGTTGCACCTTCAAGATCGGCGAAACTGGGAAAGTCGTGCTTACGTTCGACAACCAAACTTCGAAGAAGAAGAAGCTGCTTTACAGGTTCAAGACCAAGCCCGCTGAATGAACATAAGAATAAGGGTCCTTTGTTCAGTCACATAATTCTTTTTTCTTGATTTGTGTTAGTGATCTGGGGAAGTTGGTTTATTCTATATTTGTTTGATGTGTTTTCTTTTTTTTATTTAATTACATTAAAGTTTTGTTGTTGGGAGTTTTTAATGTGTGGAAATGTGGACAGGAATGTTGGTAATTGTATACTTTTGGTCTGTAAATTATGGTTAAAATTTGATATTTTTTACATTGTTGTTTCTTTTTGAGGATGTTGATGTCAAAGAATGTACATTTCATTCCTATTGTCTTGTTCAAAAGTTGCTATGAATCTCTCTCTCTTAGGGTTAACGAATAACGTTAGGTAAAAAACTCATGTTTGAGCTCGATTAGCTCTCCCTTCAAACACAATTAGTTATGTTCATTTCATAACGAATATAGCTCCAATATTTAAGGCTCGTTTGTTAGAGCTCGTGAGCATGTTTTAGGCATGTATATAATAATAATAATAATGTTTCATCGTATTTATGCAACTCATTTATTTAATATACAAATGAATTTGTGAAAAGAATGAAATCCCAAGATTTTTGTGTACAACTATAATAGTATCAAACATTCGTGTTTACAAACACAAAAAATTAACAAATTTGGTATTCGTTAATGTTTACAAACATTAACGAATACCAAATTAACAGTCACGTTCAAACATTAACAAATACCAAATTAACATTTACATTTGAGCTCGATTAATTTAAAATGAATTTGTGAAGCAAATGAAATCTCAAGATTTTTGTGTACAACTATAATAGCATCTAATATTCGTGTTTACAAAAAAAAAAAAAAAATTAATAAATTTGGTATTCGCTAATGTTTGCAAACATTAACGAATAACAAATTAACAGTGACGTGCAAACATTAACAAATACCAAATTAACAGTCACATTCGAGCTCGATTAATTTAAAAGACATTATTCGAGCAAACGCTAAGCTCAACTTGACTCGGTCCGTTAATATTCCTTTAATTTCTCTGTGGTAGAAAATGTGAATGTGTGAAGTTGTTGGATGTGTAGTTGATTTATTGCAGGGTTGCAAGAGGACCACTTTTATAGTTAAGACCACTTGTAAGTTGTAAGTACAATGGAGATATTTTGGCATATATATCAACTGGAATTCTTGAATTGACATTGATGTATGCATGTATTACTCTGCCAACATGCACTTTCGATACCAACAATGTTTATGGTCATTGCGGAAAGATACAAATTTCTATTAGTCGGACGATAAACTGTGGTCTAAGATTTAGTTGGGACTTCAATATGGTTCAATAGAGTATAGATGAGGTTAAGTGGGAGGAGTCGAGAAAAAATAAACATAGACTGTTGAGAATAATTCAATGGCTAGATAACGTAATCGGAACTAGACAGATATTTTTTAGTGACTACAATTATGACAAACTCTCTCTGTTGTAGAAATTCTCGACTAGCTCCGATTAAACCCCGTCTATGCGCTAGGCTCTCATTGGCCAATTACGTTTATTTTCCTCTCCGCCTAACTACGTCTATGCCCCGATTTGTCCCGCCCAAACTCCGATTAGTCGTTAGGCTCCAGTCCACCGCCTAACTAGTGCCTAGCGACTTTTACAACCTTGCTAATTCTACGCTATTCTGAAAAGTTTATCGATTTTGATGATCCTTCGTGTATTTGATAAGTGTATGTAATTATTTTTATCTCCATGCATTTGCTAGGTGTATATAGATCCCCTGATTTAATTACGGCATCTAAAATGATATGTTTGATAAAATAAGATCTTAGTATAACTGTAAATGAGTTGAGTCGAGCTGAGCGTACAATTGTTCAAGATTATTTGATACATTACCGTGCTTCTAATATGGTGTTTTAACTTGTTTGATTATTAGTCGAATCGAGTTTGAAAGAGCTTTGATCGAGTTTAACACGAGTCGAGCTCGAGTATTTTAACAGTTTTAATAGTGTTTTTAACATTTTAAATTTATCGAGCTCGAACTCAAGTCGCTTTAAATTTTATCAAACATATAATGATGGATTTCAAATTTGTCCTATCTATTTATGCCTACAAACACTTCATACACTAATTAAAAAAACATATAATGATAAATATTAAATCTGCCCCAAATTCATGATCCAATCGGGAATCTTTCTCCTCGCCCTATCTATTTATACTTACAAACACTTTAAACACTAATTAAAAGACATACAATGATAGATTTCAAATCTGCCCCAAATTCATGACCCAGTCGAAAATCTTTCTCCTCGCTCAATCTATTTATGCCTACAAACACTTTACACACTAATTGGAAAACATATAATGATAGATTTCAAATCTATCCCCAAATTCAAGACCTAGTCAGGAGTTTTTCTCCTCGCCCTATACGTTTATGCTATACTTGATGAATATGCGCGGGGAGGGTGCCCCCAACTTCATGATCCAGTCGGAAATCTTTCTAAACCCTAAACCCTATCTATTTATGCCTACAAACACTTTATACACTAATTAAAAAACATATAATGATAGATTTCAAATCCGCCCCCAAATTCATGATCGAGTCAGAAATCTTTCTCCTCATCCTATTTATTTATCCTAAACTTGATAACTATGCACGGAAAGAAATCCAACCTTGATCGACCCGATCCAACCCGACATACCAACACTTATCAAATTGTTAATTCATGATATGAAGATAGATATTAAGGGAACAGAAAAGGCAATAAAGCAGGCTACAAACATACTTTTGAAAATATATCTGAATAAAACAGTAAAAAAATGCAAGCATGCAAATACAGTTTATTAATCACTTTATACAAAGTAACAGACAGGTTTGAAAACAGGCAATCAAGCTGTCAGAATTAACACAAACTTAATAAAAAAATAATATTTTTTCTGATATTTTTATGACAAAGAGTTTGCCTTAAAGTTAGGTTGCTAATCATTCTTCCCACCTACTTAAATTAATTAAATAAAATAAATAAATAAAAGGTGTCTTCATCATCAATTATCTGCTCATGTGTGACCTACAGTGTAATTTAAATAATTCCTCAAATTTGGGCCCACCAATAATGTTGCAAAAAAAATAAAAAATAATAAATAATAAATAAAATAAATAAATAAAGATAAATGTGTCAAGTATAGTGTCTATCAGGGCTTTAAATACATACATAGGTGTGTTCTGTAAACATCGTATTCACACAGGGATACTCCCTCCGTCCCGACTTATCTTGCACATAGAGTTCGGCATGTGTATTAAGAAAAATTATTTTTTGATTATTTGTTGAAAGATTCAGAGGTGAATTAAGGGTGGAGATTGAGAGTGGAGATTATGTTATAACTTTCCTTTTTAAGATTGTGCAAGATAAGATGGGACGGCCGTTTAAGAAAAGTGCGCAAGATAAGATAGGACGGAGGGAGTATTATGAATATATCAACAGTAATAATATATTATTCAATAACTATTGTAAGAGATGTTGCACCATTAAAAGGAGAAACTCCGAAATGGTGTGAAGTTGTCACACTAATTGGAGAAGAAGATTCAGAATAAGATACGAGTTTTTTTAAACTTTGTAGGAGAAAGTAAGAAGTCCTTAACGAACAAGTATACCCCTATATAATCTATCTCTATAACCCTAAATTCTTTTTTTTTTTTCCTCTCAAAAAATATTTTCTTACTTATACAATTTTGTTCGCTCTCTTCTCTCATATTATAATGGATTCGCGTAATATTAACAAAAATTTGAGATTTTTAAGAAAATTTATTGAAGTATCTCCAAGGTAATATTGAAAGATACTACTTAATTTTTATGGTAGAATGATTTTTTTTTTTAAAATGCAATGATTTTCACTAAAACGGGTAGTATTTTGATAAGGAAAATCTTGTGATATTGGGTGCATGAATTTTAAATCTATGTAATTTGAATGATAGACGGATCTGTGTTGTGTGTATTTTTAGTAAAACATAGTAGTATTTATACTGAATGAGATTACTTGTTTTGAAAAAGAAAATAGTTTTTTTTTTCCTTCAGAACATGTATTTTTCACTACAAATATCAATACTTTTAATGAAAAACTACACAGAACTCGTAGGTCCATCCGTCCATAAACGACCCGAATCACACGGATACGATTAGTGTATATTAGAATTTGTCTACTATAGTTAATGCATTATATTAGATGTAGATTCCAAAAATTTAACATAAGCTAATCATATATTTTCAAGAGGGGGAGGTCTCTTGTACATCAGTCGATTCGTGCAACTCAGGTCATGAGTCAAAAGATATTACAATACATGCTTAAAGGTATTACATGTGATGGATAAAGGTATCACGTTGAAAATGTATCACGGTTTATGTCTAAATGTACTCCCTCCGTTCCATATTAATTGACGTTTTAGGATGAAATGAAAGAATTAAGGATTGAATATTTTGACAGATATACCACCAGCTAAAGATTTGACCAAATAAAAGTATCTATGTTAGATTGAAAATTAGAGAAAATTTAGGATTGAGTCCAGGGAGAAATTGGTAGAATTGGTGAAAAATATGTAAAACCTCAATTAATTGAAAAAGAGAAGAACATCATAAAACGTCAATTAATATGAAATGGAGAAAGTATTACATATTCTGGATAAATGTATTGGTATTGTAATACTTTTACCTAGAACAAGACTTTAAGTATAAATTGTAAAACTCAACTCGAATTACACTGTATAATTGGTGCACATGACACTTCGTCTTTCGAGAGGTACATGGTTTTTGCAGTTTACTTTTTAATGTTAATGGAACATCATTAAGTTGACAAAATAACTCATAAAGTTATACTAAGATTTAATTATAGTTTGAACTATTCTACCTATAATTAAGGGAAGAATTTGATCTCTTATTATCTTTAGGATATCTTCAACTTGATTCCTTAATTTTCTTTACATTATTATATGCTTTGCCTTTTTCTAGAAGCCATTGATTTTCACTTTTTTCCTTGGTTCAAATTTGTAATGAGCATTTTTCTTGATTCTCCCTCCGTTTCTAAATATTAGTCGTTTTCTGTTTTAAAAAGAAAAATATATATTTCTTCCAATAATATCCTGAATATGCCAACTAATATCTGTATAATTTCCTAATTATGGTATGAGAAAAGAGATGGAGCAAAATAATAGGCAAATGAAGATTTTTACAACAAAAAAGGGAATTTAGGATGGTCGCGATAGATTACATAGGGCTAGGTTTGTCATTTTCAAGAGTTCTTAATTTTTCATAGAAGTCTATTGCGACAAGTATTTAGGATCGGAGTATTACATATTTTAGTGAAGAAGCAAATCGAATATCCTATGTGTAATGATATCATATCTCGTATTTTATTAAGGGTGTTGGACTAAAATTATTTTAAATATCTTAAAAAGTCTAATGTTCTATAGGTTGTTTTAAGAAATTTATAAGACGCAATATTAAAAGAGCTTATAAGTTAATAAAATGTTTAACACTCTGACAAAACAATATGTTTAAGATAATAGAACTTATGAGATATCTTAAGTAACATAAGCTTAGTCTTAACACCTTCTAACGGCTATATGTACATCGAAAGTATTAACGATACAATATTAAATTCTCGATATACTAAAATTTTCAATACGATATACCGTACTGAACCACGTGGATTTTAGTCTACCTATTTTTTAATAAATTGTCAAATGTTGGACAAAGGTGTAAGGGCATGAATATTGTCACTATATTCAACATTACTTTCTAATTGTATCATTATTATGTTCCATCATCACCCCTCATGCATTCTTTTATTGATTCTTTAATATTTTTAATTGTTTAATATTTTTGCTTGTTTAATTTTTTTAATTGTTTAAATTTTATCTAGCATAAATGAAGTGGCTAATAATGTCATAATATAGTGAGAATCTTGGTCAACTTTGATAAAATGGTATAATGTTGTGTTAACTCTTGTTTTGAGTGGGTTGCATGATTTCATTTTTATAAGGTTGTATTGACTCTTAAAATAATTATACTCAAATAAAATGTAAGCCCCTTTTCATATAATATATAGATATAATGTTTATTAATTATGTATTGTGCAATTAACCACTTGTTGGAGAAAATACTGCACTCCTACTTGTAGAAGATCTATATTGTAGTTCAGGAGGTTTGAAATAGATTTTCTTTAAAAATCATATCCGACCAGCAAACCGGTCAGTTAATCTTAGTCTAACTCGTTTACTAAATAGGTTAGTTCTATATGTGTGTGTGAAATAAAAAGAAATCAAATTACACAAAAATATTTTTTTCAAGCCACTCCAAGTATCTAGAAAATTTCAATCGTTCAGCGCCATTTAGCCGTTCCGGGCTGAAACAGCCTAAAAATTGGCCGAGATAGAGTAACTACCAAAGCATTCTGTTTTCATGGCCTAAATGGAACATTTCGATTATTCCAGCCAGACCTAAATACAACGTCCGAAATCCATGAGAGACACATCACACAGTTTATAAGGAGAAAAACGAAAAAGAAAAAGAAAAAAACAAACAAACCATGTGTCAAAATGTGTCCTCTACATAAACATCATAAAGCAAGGCTGTAAAAGTCATTAGGCGCTAGTTAGACGGTGGACTGGGACATACTCCCTCCGTCCCGGCTTAACCTGTCTAGGTTGACCGGGCACGGGGATTAAGGAAAAGCAAATTTTGTGGAATCTTTGACTTTTTTAGAGGTGGAGATTGAGATTGAAGATTTTGAGGGTGGAGATTGTGAGAGAAATTTGCTATTTATGAGGTAGGCAGGTTAAGGTGGGACAAACTATAGGCAGGTTAAGCTAGGACGGAGGTAGTAGCAATTAATCGGGGTCTGTACGAAACTAATCAGGACATAAATATAATGAGACGTGGAGAAATCGAAAAAAACACGTAAATGATAAGTGAAAGCTTTGCAATTAAACGGGATAATCGAAGTTAGTCGAGAATTCTTACGACCGAGCATAAACAGTGAAAAGAAGAATGGAGGAATTTGGGAGCCGCAAAAGCCATAAATGAAAAGGCATGTGCAGCAGTCTCTGTATGTGAACAATTAATTGGTCATACACAATGCATGTGAGATTCACATGTTCTCATGGGCCTCATGTTTCTATTCAATAACCAAAGTTTCATTTATTATACTTTCTCCGTTCCGATTAAATTTGCAGAGTTGATAGGACACAAATGTTTTTTACTTTTCTTTTGACATTTTTAAAGGTGAAAATTGAAGATTGAAATTTTGAGGATGAAGATAGTGGGAATAAATTTTTATTTTATGGATGTGCAAAGTTAAATGAGATGGACCGATAAGATAAGTGTGCAAATTTAACCGGAACGAAAGTAGTATATAATTTCGTAATTGTTTGTATTTTAAAATTTTATTGTATAAGATTTAGGGTAGATGTGTTCAAAAAGTTGAGGAACCGACCTAATTTGATCTGATGATCAATGATTTAAATCGTTGACCTGATTTCGATTTCGAACCATAATCAAAATCGAAAATATGTAGATTTGATTTCGGGTTCATATATTAGGAACTATGAATTGACGGTTAAACAACCATTTCCTACAAAATTATTGCCTGGACAAGTGGATTGTTATAATAGTTGTCCGTTTGAAATGGATGGCCATCAGTTATTGTATCTTGTAAGTCATCTAGTGTGGTAAATTTTTTCATATACGATGCATATGTTATTGTTTGAATTTGAATTTATGTGTTCAAGATGGTTTAACAAATTTTAAAGCTCATATTGCTCCTATTAGAAAGGCAATTACTACTGTTTTTAGACATTCTTCTTCGACAAAAAAGGTTCAAAATTGCAAACAAAGAAATATTCATCCAAAAAAAAAAAATTGATGTCCCTCGTCATTGGAACTTTGTATAAAATGTTAAATGATTCTTGTAAGGATGCATTGGGTGCATATTTTCAACAAAATCAAGTAGGTGTTGTATTATTTCTCAATCAGTGAGATGCCTGTGCTAATTTGATTTAACTTTTTTCTTTTTTTAAAGAAGAAACTAAGGATCTATCAAGTTGCTATTACTTTCATTCTCCTTGTGTTGTTGATCATTGATGTAAAATTGCACTTACTTTTGGCTTATATAGAGAGGACCCGACTTTAAAATCAATTATTGTTTTTATAAATCGGTCACACCGGATGGACCAGCTTTATCCACCCAACATTTTAAATGGGATGAACTATAGTACCATTGTTTGAAGTACCATCAAGTCCAGCACACCCAGCCTGATAAGCTAAAAGCTCAGTGGGTCGTGAACTTGGTTCACCCAACATTTTAAATGGGTTGGACCACAATATCATTGTTTGAAGTACCATCAAGTCCAGCAAACCCGATCTCATAAGCCAAAAGTTCAGTGGGATGTGGACTGCCATTCTGGTCCCATAGGTTAGGCTAGACCACTCAAATCACCAGTCCACCAAACATTTTAGATGAATTGGACTATAAGATTCTTTTCTGAAGTATCATCATTCCCAATAGACCCAATCTAATAAGTCAAAAAGTTTGATAGATCACGAATAGACCATCTTGACCTAATATATAACGTTGGCTCTATGAGTTGGACTTGACCACCCGAATTACGAGGTCTAAATAAGATGAAACTGAAAGCCAAGCACAACAAAAAGGCGTGAAAATTAATTGCCAAACTGGGCTTATATCGATTAATTTAACCTAAGCCCAAATTCTAAAGAAAGTAATATATCGAAGGCCCAAAATCGCCTGAGTACAAAAATCCTAACCCAACAAAGCCCAATCATTGCTTTACTTAATCACTTTTCAGTTTCTCCAAAATTTAAGTAAATTTTGAGTGTTTACGATTTATAGCTTATGCTTAAATAAATTGATTTTTAGTTATAAGCCATAAGCAGCTATAATCCTACTTCTAATTATTTTTGGTTTTCTTAAGAGGTTAGAAGTACTTATTTTTCGAATACTTCAATTGTAAAGTTTTGATCAAAACATCAAACATTACTCACTTTTAGGTATAAGTAAATTTTACAGTAACTAATTTTTATCAGTTCTTTAAAAGGAAAAGCAATAGAAAACACTTATGTACGGTGTTTTGCAAATACTTAATATAAGTGCTTTTGAGCTTTTGTTTTTCAAATCTACTCAAAATGAATGTTTAAAAGTAATAACTTCTACTTAACTTTAAGCTGATTGAAACTAAAAGCTAGGTATATACATTGTTACTTCTTATAATCACTTTTTTAACCACTCCCTAAAAAGTTGAAGCAATCACACCCACCCACTAAACCTTGCCAAGAATGACGAGTGGGGCCAATAAAATGTTTTAAAAGGAATTAAATCTCATTAAAGCACCATTAATATTAGAGGTGAATTCATGGAGCTCAACTGGAACAAATCCATCAGCCAACACCATATGTCGGGTCGGTCTGGACTAAAATTCCAATGGGCCGGGCATTGGTGCATCCAACGCAACCAATCCCCCTAAAATACCATAATTGTCGGGATGGTTATTGGCTTGTCGGATCAAGCCTATTGAGCCCAACGGTACTTCCGACTAAATTCATATGACCAGCCGCCCAGTCCATATAATATACTCCCTCCGTCTCAGCCTAATTGGTCTACCTTGGCCGGGCACGAAGGCTACGAAAAAGCAAATTTTGTGGAATCTTTGACTATTTCAAAGGTGGAGAGTTGGAGGGTGGAAATTGTGAGAGAAATTTGTCATTTATGGGCTTATCACTTAGATTAGGACAAAAAAAAACGAAAGATAAGCCAATTAGGCCGGAACGAAGGGAGTATATAATATGAAGTGCAAGACCGATTTTACGACCTCTAATCGATATCATGTAGGATAAGAAGAGCATGGGGACAAGAACATGAGCCCTATTTAAATGGTAGTTGGATGAACTTATATGACAATATTGCTCACTTACTACAGACCAAAAACAAACAATGAGGATATATAGCACAGAACACCATATTGTAACACAAATTCTATGACCAAACAAAGCAAAATACACGAAAAACACCGGTCGAATCGCAGCCTAAAACGAACATGTTTCTATAAATAGAACCAGCAGAAACAAGACTCTAGCTCAGTCATTCAAACAAGGCTTTACATATACTCACAGAATTAGTCGGCAGACGGCAAAACCTTAAACCGGTAGAGGAGCTTCTTCTTCTTGGCAGTGGGGTTGTCGATGGTGAGTAGAATCTTACCGAGTTCACTCACGTTGAAACTGTTGGACACAACAGGTTCATCGGTCGGATGCATCTTCCTCGTCTTCTGTATGATGACTGTATACGCGCGTTGGTCATTTGGTACGTATTCGGCGCTGTAGCTCACCTCCCAACCGACTACGCGGATCTCCCAAACGAGCATGCATTTCTGTAGATAAATCGAATATTGATTTATCATCGGAAATTTAATGGACGGTTAAATAACTACCATTATGATTTTTGTCAAATACCATTCGCAGCATAACTTCAAAGCATAACATAGAAATGCACCATATTTATTAAAAAAATCAATTTGATGCACGGGACAAGTTTTATGCTTCAGTTGCTGACGTAGAGCCCCAAACTCGTGATTTTGGTCAGTTCAACTACCGACATGTAATTATACGATGCCTTTAAAACCCTAATTGATTGAAAACGTCGTCATTTTATGATTAGGTTAATGACACAACGATGTCGTTTTCATTTATATAGGGGTTAAACGATTTCGTACAAGTACATATCTAAAATTGAGAAAGCTATATTCCCAATTTCGGTCTCTAAGTCAACAATTCGAACTCAAAATGAAAAAAAATTCTCAAAATGACGCATTTCTATGTTATGGTTGAAATATCGTGTTATGATAATGACTAAAAGATTGAATTTTTAACATAATTAAGCCTATACTCTTAATTATCCTAAGGTTTAGTCTATTTACATATTAGTTTTCTTACAAGGATTAAATATTACAAAAATCCCCTAGAGGTCTATCTTTCTAGACACCCCCTAAATAGGTGCAATTTGAACGAAACATCGTCTCGTAGGTTTTCTTCCTTTCTTGCAATAATATTAACCCCTAAATGGTAATTCCTATAATCTCTCATGAAATGATAGCCTCATTGATTAAGTATGATGCATTCACATAAGAAAGAACTAATCTTGAATGATTTCCAAACAAACCTCATTGACAATAATTTCGACGATTTGCTTGGTCGCAGGTTTGACATTGATCTCGGTAGCTGGATCGTCTACGGTGAACTCAGGGTTGCATTCGCAGAAATCGACATTAAGCCCGCCGTACTGAGTCGGCACTTGTTCTGGTGTTATGTACCTGTTTCATCAAAAAAAATATTACTTGAACTCTCAAAAACAAGTCCTATTCGTATTCGAATGCTAGAGAATGTTTACACACTTGAAGAGGGTTTCGGCGGTCTTTGATGGGCCGGAGAACACGAATTTGCTTTTGGTACGCTGAGTCAGAAAGGGACTCATCATCGTATAGAAAGCCAAGTACCACCATGGAACGTTGATGAACACCTATAATCAGAAAACGAAGTTACTACAGATATAATAAAATATCTAATGGTGAAAGATCAATGTATGCAACATGGTTACAAGAATCAGTAACTTGATTTTTTGCGAACGCACGCATACTCGCAGAAAAGAGACAGTTCTGGTGATTTCTAGGGACGGAAATCTGATGCAAAATCATGTTTATTTCCCAAAATGATCTTAACCAAAGTATCCTCACTTAAACCTCAGCGTAAAATCTCTACAGAAACACGGCGTATCTCCATATTTTTTCAATTTTAAAACCTTCCGTTGCAAATCTCTGACTACTCCTAACCTAGGCGCTAGGCTCCCATTGACTGCCTATGCCTTTTTCCTGTTAACGCCCATACCCAGCTCAATCCCGACTAGGTGCTAAGCCCTAGTCTACTGGCCGACTTTTACAACATTGGTAAAACTACAACCTAACATTTCATCCCAATAAATACAGAAACCAAGAATAGTATAATTGCACAAAGAATGTATTTTAAACTTTAACAAAATCCACATACAGATTTGCTTTTCAAAGTAATCAACTTATTTATAAAATCTACACAAATAAATTCAGCAAATGAACAATTTATTCACTGCATCAAGAATGTATTTTTCTTCGTCGAAACTAAAGATATTGAACTCCACATATATGCAGTTATCCAATCAAACAAATCCATATAAATTTTCGACTGCAAATCCATATAAATTTTCGACTGTGAATCCACTCATAACATAGTCTATGATCAGCGATAACTCATTATCTATCAACACATCCAATAATTAAAAAAAGGACCACGTTGAACCCAAGAGTGAAATTCATATGAGCTACTTGATACTCGATTTGAGATCGTCCGCCAAAAGCTCATTTGAATTTCATATAACTATCAAACAAGCTTGAACATGAAAAAATCTAAAGCTCGTCTCAAAACTCACTAAAATATGTTATGATAATTGTGAATGCATCAAACTACTCTAGCTCGTTCAAGTTCGACTCAATTAGTACCCATACAAGCTCAAACATCATACTAAAATTGGATAACATTTCAAACAAATTCAACATTATGCTCAACTCGACTCAATTCAACTCATTTACGGCCATAATTGTACCTGTTTGGCTACGAATTCAGGATAATTATCCTGCAGATTATGCAGCGCCTGTTTTGTCGCGATTCGCAGCTCTTTCTTTGCCGGTCCGGGCGAGTTCTTCAGATCACTAATCTGGAAGATAGTGTTAATACCTCCAGGGCTAAAATCCAGCTTCCTAATACTTCTCTCTAGAAACTGAATTCTCCACCGGAGAAATTTCTCTCTCCTCTCATCATCTCCGAACGTTTTCGCATACAATTCCTTGTTCTGGAACTCTCCATACACATTGTAGCACACTGGATGTCCTTCCTTGTCATACCCCTGCATAAACACGACCTTTTCTAGATCGTCGCCCAAATCCTCGTTCAACAGCTCGTCGACTTTGAATTCCTGCCGCCATTTCATCGTGTTCTTCAACATAGTGAACGATTCCTTAACTTTAAAGTCACGTGCGCGGAGGAATTTCAGCAGAACGACGTCGCTTCTGTTGTCGTGTAGTAACGGTATTCCCCAAATTGAGATTTCCTCTGGTAATTTCTCGGTTTGCGAAGGTGACGCGAAGACGAATTCGCCGTTTTTGAGAGCTTCCTGCACTAGTATTTTGAATTGTTCGAGTGAATTGAGCTCCGATTGGGAGAGATCTGAGACTTTATTACTTTCCTCCTTGAACGAAACCATTGATTCCGGTGCGAGCTTCTTCGATTTCTCCTTCTCCGCTTCTATCACGTCCTTCAGCTCGGTTTTAGGCGATTCAGTTTCCTGCGACACCGCCAGAGCAGCGGCGAGTGGCTGAGATACTACGGTGGCGGTCTCCGTCGCTAGCGGCGGCTCCGGCGGTTGTGGCTCTAATGGAGCGTCTTTCTCTACAACAGTAACAGGTTCTTCAACTGCGAGCGGTGGTTCAGTAGTTTGTAGGTCTAGAGCAACGGAAGCTAGTGGCGGTTCAGAAACTGGCTCCGGTTGTTGTAACGGCGGCGCGTCTGTTTCCTCCGCCGTGGACAGCGGCGGCTGTGCGGCTTCCGTTGGAGGTGTTTGGTGCATTTGATCCGTCATTTTCTGAATTGATTTGGAGAGAGAGAGGGATGAGCTGAGCTGTGAAAGTAGTGTGTGTATTCTGAGTTAACGATAACGAAGCGGCGGAAATTACCTGTGTTTTGTAATTTGTTTGAACTTTGAACACTCTTTTCTTGTCTTTTTCCTTTTACACTTAGGTTGCGTTTGGCTTTAACAAGAAAAGCTTCCACGATTACACAACGGTTAATTGCTAAAATAAAAGTTAAGGATGGTTAGGTACGATATGGCTCATATTGTTATTAAATCGAAATTTCCGATACCTCAGGAAATTTATATTGTGTTATCGTATCGAAATTTATTGGATGAACTGCATTGCTCATATTAATCCCAAAAGAAAGACGATAGGTACAGTTAAGCCGTGAACAACCAACCATCGTACTGTAAAAATTGGATAGGATCGATCTATAGTCATTTGACTATGACCTCCTAAAAGGATCTACTAAATTCATTGAGTTGTTTGAAAGGATCAAAACGGCTAATTATTAATGAAATTCCTTGTCGTCTTTCTGTGCAATACTCGTTTGGCCGAGGGCTTCCAAAAACATCGTAAGTTAAACCGGTACAGACGAATAACCAAACCGCAATGAATAGGAAATGTATAGTAATGCTATGAATGACCCAATGTACTGACGAATAACCAAACCGCAATGAATAGGGAAAATATAGTAATGCTATGAATGACCCAATGTACTGACGAATAACCAAACCGCAATGAATAGGGAAAATATAGTAATGCTATGAATGACCCAATATCGATGGTATCGGTAAACTGTACTGAAATTTCGGTATACCGAATTTTGTAACGGTATGAATATATATATATATATCGATTAATACTGTTGATTTTGATATATCGAAATTTTGGTATACTGAAAATTTACGGTATACCAATACCGAACTACCAAAATATAAAAGAAAAATTCGGTATATACCGAAAATATCGAACTTTTTTCGGTATACAATTTTTGGATTATCATATCGTTATCGTACCGAAATTTCGATATTTTCAATAAAGTATGTGCAATATTTTGGCATTTCGGTATTTTCTTCCACCCTTTCATTAATAATTTTTATTTTGTAATTTTAATCATTGATACGAATTCTATTAATTTTACGTTAATGTGACTCTAAGTACCGATGAAAATCTAGCTTACGCGTAATTCGTGGGTTTGATTTTTTTATTTTTCTTGTTGACGATACGTTTAAAAGACTTATCCAAATTCATATGACTTAATAGAGATTCTTTACTTAAATTTTAGAGTCATTTATCATTTTCAACTATTTTTTTTATTTTCTTTTTAATAAAATAAATCTATTAAGTTTGAAGTAAAAAATAATAAAGACAATAAGATAATTTTTTTAAAAAAAAAAAATCCAACACAAGGTTACTATAATAAGAAGGACCGGGCCTAGTCATGTCTAGATCTTAGTCGAAGTTTTAAAATGAGCCCCTAAATTTATATTTGACCTTATATACAAACTTTAAAAAATGAAGGCTGAAACATTTATAATACTATAAATATTTATTTAAACATAAAAAAAATTAAATAGCAAACAGATTGAAAATGATTATTTAAATACAACTCGTGTCACAGCTTTTGCGATAAGAGTATTAATCAAGCCCATATATATCAATTACTTAATAGCATTAAATCTCAATTATTTTAAAAGTTAGCAATTTAAATAAAAATAATACAAGTTGTTAAATAGTATTCGTTCCCAACTATTTTAAAAGATATTAATTGAGAAAAAAAAAAAAAAAGGTTGAAAATCAGGTCAGTTGAAATAGGAAAGGCCCGCATGACATAAATCTCGAGGAATTACCTTAGGAGTCAAATTAATGAATTTTATTTTATGCAATCACTGTCTGATATGTCTATATATATAATATTATTTTAGGATCCCTAAAAATTTATAATCTTTTTGGGCTCGATTCGACCAGCTCCACAACCTAACATAGGGTCCAGCTATGATAATAAGATAACTTTGTTGATTTTAAGTTTTTAGAATGATGATTCAATGCTTGTGCACATTTTTCTTGGTTTTGTCCCCACTTCTTCGTTTCCGTTTCTTTATTTTTCTATTTTTTGTTTTATTGTTTCGACTAAATATAAAGTAAAAAAAAAATCAATTCACTATTTGCTGGCTAAGTGTACTTTCACTAATGGTTGTACCAGCATAAAATTGTCGAAATTTGTATCAGTGATTAAAATTTAAAAAAATAAAACATGTGAAAAACTTTCAATTTTTATGCAAATCAATGCATAGTTCTTGAATTTTTTAACTGGCCTTTTACAAAATGCTCAGATACCTAGAATTGGTAGAAGTGGTAAAATCGATCCACTCTACTTGATATTTCAGGTTGGTTGGTTGTAGAATTCTTAATTCGAATTATTATCATGTTCAACAGATTTAACTAGACCAACCCGATAAATCTTAGTGTATTTTAAAATGATGAATTATGACAAAGAAAAATTATTTTCAGCTGAATGAAATTTCACACCATTTCAACATACTCGAGTTGAGCCGGCTAGCCAACCCTATTTACTTCCTCTAACTGTAATGTTAATGTGTCAATCGTTAGCGTGTAATGATCTTATTGATATATTTTAGATAAAGTTATTAACTTTAATATATGAGATTTTCGTCATATTAGTCATCGGTGTGATGATCTTAACCGTAAATTATACATAAGATTATAAACTTCATTTTATGATATTTTGGTAATTTAATTTATGTGAACACATTAACATATGTCAACAACCGAATTAAAGATTTATTAATTGAAATGATAAAGTTTTGACTTATCCTCTATAGGAAATAGGGAAAACTATGTTCACATGCTAATGATATTTTTCTTGACTCGTTTCAAATTAGGTTCAGATTTTCAATTATGTCTTCTTATTTATCATTACGTGGTAGCTTTTATACTTGTTCGTCCGTTTATAAATAAGTATCATTTTAGGAAAAATTATTATTTTTCAAAAAAATGTCGCTCTAATATCTTTTATATGTTTCTTCCACTATTATATTTAGCTAAATCTTAAAAAACTTACACACAAATATTATTATTTTTGTTTCATAATAATTGACGTTTTAGGATAAAAAGAAATTAAATAACTTGATAAATATATCCCCAACTAATATTTATTTTAGGAGATAAAAATTTGATCAAATCTTTAATAGGTTAAGAAGTAGAGATATTTTAGGATTGAACAAGGAGAAAATTGGTACAATTTGTGTAAAATATCTAAACCGTCAATTAATTGGAAAAAAGAATGAAAATGTATCACAATTTATTATCCTTGTAAAAAATTGGAGCAAAAAATTTGTTCGAGTATATCCAATTAAAAAGATCACAAATATAATACTCCCTCCATCCCGGCCTAATTTGCACACCTGTTCCGGCGCGTATATTAAGAAAAAAACTGTTTTTTTTGCTTTTCAGTTGACCTTTTCAAAGATGAAAATTGATGGTGGAGATTTTAAACGTGGAGATTGTAAAATTCCTTTTTATTTTGGAAATGTACAAAATAGAGTGGGATAACCGAGACAAAAAAAAACATGCAAATTAAGACGAGACGCAGAGAGTATATATTATGTTATAAATTATCATACTGCAAATAATAATAAATTATTCCTTCCGTCCCAGTTAATTTGTCCTACTTTCCATTTCGGTTCGTCTCACTTAACTTGTCACACTCATAAATGACAATTAAAAACAATAATCTCCACCTCAAAATATCCACATTCAATTTTCTCTTTAAAAAGAATAAAAAATTCCATAAAATCTGTTTTTTTTTTAACATTCGTGCCCAATCAACTGTGACGAATTAACCGGAACGGAGGAAGTAATATATATTGGATGCTAATATGTTGCATCTAGGTAGGTCTTGACTCTTGAACATGGTTTTACAATATTGTCCAAACAAACACGTCCTTAGATAAGAGTAAGATTCTCTGAGAGAGAGAGAGTCATGCGGTCAGTGAGGTGTCAATTACTTAGAATTGACACGAGAGGCCTCAAGACAGAATCCTAGGTTGTACCCCTACCCCCAACCACCCCTAGGAACAGTTCGGCGGCACGGTCCGATCGGTTCGGGTTTATCGGGCAAACTCTATATTTCAAGTTGGATTGGGCTAAAATTTGATCGGATTTAAAATTAGTTGGCCCAGCTCAATCTATTTTTCTATAATATACTCTCTCCGTCTCGATCTAATTTGTATACTTGTATGTTAAGGAAAAATAATTTTTACTTTTTAGTTGACTTTTTAAAGGTGATGATTGAGATGGAGATTTTGAGGATGAAAATTATAAGAAAATTTTATATTTTAAGAATGTGCAAATTAATGTGGGATGGACCGAAATGGAAAGTGGGCAAATTAAGATGTGACGGAAGAATTATAAGATTATCGTATCGATTCGTGCTTGTTGGACTTTTAGTTCATCGGACCAAATAGTACGGCCAAAATTTCTATAACTAAGTCCATCTAAAATATTTAACCGAGCCAATTTTACTTACTCTAACCATCCCCTCCTCCCTCACCCACCCCAACCCCGGGTTTTATTGGGTTTAGTTTGGCCCACTGAAAAATGTTGATATTGGGCCGAGGTTCAGGCCGAAAATTGCTTATCAGATACTCTCCCCGTTTCGCTCTAATTCGCCTAATTTTCTTTTAGGTTTGTCCCAATTTAATTTGTCAGTTTATAAATGATAAATTTCTCTCAAAATCTTCACCCTCAAAATCTCCACATTCAATCACCACCTTTAAAAAAGTCAAGGAATCCACAAAATCTATTTTTTCTTAATTCCGTGCCCGACCAAAGTAGGCAAATTGGACCGGAATGGAGGGACTACTTAATTTCAAATTCTACCACAGGCCCGTCTATAGTAAAGGTGGCCATCAACTCAGTTCATCGGATCAAAATCATATATCGAATCAATTCAAAATTCTTTTGGATAAACAATTATCGAATTTGATCTAATCTATAAATATATTAAAATTTTCGGACCGACCTGAAACCCGTCGTATTTTAGCCCACTAAATCATGTTTGTTGGCTCGATAAATTATAGTCCAGTCCATCTAAATATTGAACGGATTGAATCGGTCCGGATCCGTCTATAGGCCCGCATAATGATAACAAGTATTACGAGGCCCATCTATTATTGTTGTTGGATCCTAATTACCCTATTGGATTTTAATCCACTGAATCGAATTTGTTAAATTTAATAGTATTTCGAACTTATATTTTTATAATTTAAACTATCTAAAAAATTGAATAGACTGATTCGATCCGATTTATCGAACCGAACTAATTTTGTCGACTCTATTGATAGGCCCGCATAACTACCAATAAATACGAGGGCCATCTGTTATAGTTATTGTAACATTTTTCAATTTGAGATTCTTTATTTACTTTTTTTTTTTTTTTTAAATATTTAACACACGGAACCCATCTAACTTTTAAAGTAGTATAAGTAGGGCAGTTAACGAATCGAATCGAGATAGATTTTGAAACTTTTTGAGTAATGTTTGCTGAAGTTTAAAGCGAATCGAGCTCGAACGAATATTAATTTGGTGGTCGTTAATGTTCGTGAACTGTTCACGAACATTACCGAACTCCAAGTTTGTTGATATTTTATGTTCGTGAACATGAATATCAGATATAATTATAATTTTGCAAAAAAAAAAAAAGGAAAAGAAAAAATCAATTTGGTATTTTATTCTTCCAACAACAAATTCATGGACATTCTAAATAAAGGAGTCACATAAATAATAAAATAACATAAATATTATTATTAATTTTATTGTAATTATTACGAGCATAAAATATGTTCACGAGCCGCTAATGAATGAGGTCTTCGATGTTCCAACTATGTTCATTACGAAACAAATATCAATAAGTGTTTGAACGAGCGCTAATCGAGCTTCAACATAAGTTTTTTGTCGAAAATTATGTTCGCTGATAATCCTACATATAAGCTAAGTTTTTAGCTATAATCAGGAGGTTACGTGTTCTAGACTCAGTCCGCACTCCTGATTTTACAAATTTTAGAAGAAAATAATACTTCAAAACCATATAAATATTACAGTAAAGCCTGTTATTTTCCAAGAGAGCAATAATTAAACCCTCCAAGTAAAATCTTATTAAATTAATAATCTCGGGCATATAAAATTTATTAATTAAAAAAACAAAAAAGTTAATTTGTGATTTCCTCTCATTTGTTAAAATTGAAATTAGCATAAAAATTCAAATTTTCAATACAAATTCTCGAGAATATATTAAATTAGAATTAACTAACAAATTGAAACATTTTCGACTTCTATGTTTTTGCCACACTTCTAAAAAATATTTCGGAAATTAATGGTAGCTCAATTGGTCGAGCATGATTCTTTTGGTATCTCTATACCGCAGTTTGCATAATAAAATTAGTCATTTTGTTGTTTTCGGTTAAGTTACTCTATAACTGCTGCGTTTTATGTACAATAGAAGATCCAAATTCAAAATCTATTTCATTATATACAAACCAAGAAATTATTTGTTCCACGATAAAAGGAGCTATGAGAATAAGCAACCGAAGTTTGAAAACAACAAGAATTAAATCTTGAAACATCCACAAGCAGACGAGTCATTTTCTGGAGTAGGATCGTTCGCCTTAGATGAGGTAGAGGCAGATGGGGAAGGAGAGGAGGGTTCCGATGTTATGAGCTCAGTCGACATTTCCTTTCCTTCACATATGACCTTAACCTCACAGTACTCGGGTGCACTCTGCACTATCTGATCAGCCACTCCATTACCTTTTTTAGATCTCATCCTCCTTCAAATTTCAAAACTTTTCAGACATATCCAAATGTTGAGCATTAATTCGTTTAGTTAGTACTCCCTCCGTTCACAAAAGAAAGTCATTTTAGAAAAAAAAAAAAATTCATTAAGCAAGTCATTCTAGCAAATTTTCTTTCTTCCTTCGAATATAGTCATTCTAGCAAATTGTCACTTTTTCTTCTAATTTTGTTAAATCTAAACAAATCTCAAATTTATGATAATAAAAGACTTGTTGATGGTAAAAGTAGATTTTCTAGAGGTGTTCTTGCCTATTTCATAATTTCTTAACTTACATTTGAAAATCTAAAATGACCGTTTTTTGTGAACGGGGAGTAAAGTGTAGACGGTTACCTTACAGCAGACTTGGTGGCACCTAGCACCAACTTTCGTACGTTGAGAATAGGAATGAGGTCCAATATCGCTTTTGCCTCCATTTCACTTTCGATAATTATCGTGTCCACTTTAACCTTAACATTTCAATCATCACAATATTCATTCTTAGGTTCAATTCATCACTTATCAAACTTCATTTTCGTAAATTTGAAAATGCATAATTTCATTTTGAGCTGTTCTTTAAAAGATTTGAGTGAATTTTAAATTCCTCTATCTTAAGTGAATTTAAAAACAACTGATTCTAAATCCACGTATTTCAAAATCCCTCCATCTAAACACTACCTCGGAGATTTTGCCTAAATGTGGAAAATATTGTTTATACGGGCTTCTAAACATATCCATATAATATAAGCAGCTTTGTCATGTTGAGGCAAAATTTCAGATTAAAAGGGGGCCACCTACTAAGTAGAATTGTCAAAATGGGCTTTATTCCGTGGGTTACCCCATCCCGCATAATAGGTGGGCTGATCGAGGTTTCAGTGGCCCGCCTTGCTAGCTCGCTTATAGTTTTGTAGGTCATCTTGTAAAGTTGTATACTAAGTATATATGTTTGATGAATATTGAAAAATGAAAGAACTTTGTGATCTATTTCGATTTATACTATTAGCAAATGATGAATATATAGAGAGAGTAATTGAGAGAGTGAGTTGGTCCGTCCCAACCCAAAGCCCATGATAGATTGGGCTGGGCCAAGATTTTAGCAGCCTGCCACACACCTAGTGGTGGGATCGGGTCGGGAACCCGATAAAAGAACCCGATTTTCCAACCCGGTTTTGTGGGTACCCGCCTCTCGCGTACCCAACTCCGATGGGTACGCGTCGGGTCGGGTCGGGTTTTTTGGTTTTAAGTTAATTTTTATGATTGAATCATCATTTATCTGTTTAAGGTTGCTGAAAGAGGTGTAGACTCATGGTTAATTTTGTTAAAATAGGATACTAAAAAAAATCCTACTCTACAAAAACCCAACCCCAACTCGATCCGACCTTAACTCGATACCTGATGCACTAAAAAATCCGATCCTATTGGGTAAAACCCGCACGAATCAGGTCAGGTACTCGAAACTCGAAACCAAATTCCTACCCCTATACACACCTCTCCCTAACCCGTTCTGACAGCTCTACTGCTAAGGAAGTAATCTAGGGTGACATAAGTACCTGAGAAGCAGAACAAACATTGAGAAATTTCTGAAGGAAATCCCTCCTCTTGCCTCGTTCTTGAGCCATATACACGTCCTTCTGCTCCGGGTTCACTTGATTAATGGGCAACTTTCCCACTGCCATTAAACCAAAATTATCAATAAAGTTCCGGCAGCCGACTGAAATGAGATATTTTGGTATCGAAACATTTCAATGATCTGTTTCGAAATATATGTACTATATGATGTGTCTAAATATATTTTAACATATTGCTATAACTTAATATATTGATTAAAATACTATATAATTTCTTTTAAATCATATGTGAATTTGAAAGGTTTGTTCGATTACTTTTGATCTCCAAATTTAAGAATACACTCTATTCGAAAGAAAGAAATCACACAAATCACCCAAAAAACTCAGTTACTTGTAGGGCATGTTTGGTTGGGGTTGGCCCAACCTCTCATCAGTTTGGCCAACCCCACCTCATGTTTGTTTGGGCTGGTTTGGCCAAGCCACGATATTAGGGTTTGGTGGGGGGACATCAATCACAAATCAAAAAATTATTTTAATTATTCTCCCAATCATTAATAACTACCTCTTACTCATATTACATCACATTTTACAATTAATAATTAAATTTCCCATCCAACCAAACATCACTCTCTAACATCCCCAGCCATTAACTCCAGCCACTTCCCCCAGCCCAGCCACCCCAGCCCCAACCAAACATAGCCGTAGTTTATTATAATACTTCAACATTTCATTTAAATGCACATATGTATACAGGGATGGAGTTGAGGGAGGACTGGCGGCGGCGACCGCCCCCTCAAATTTTCCGACTAAACAGTGTAATTATAGTTAAAAATACAGATTTTGCCACCCTCAAATTTTAAAAACCTTATTTCACCCCCTTATTATGAAATCCGGGTTCCGTCCCTAATATATATATAAACAAATTTTAATAAACATTACACATTTTTTTTTCACACTACACAATTTTTTGTTTCACACCCTTCCATTTATCTTGATCCTCTCGGGCATTTCGGCTGTTTCGAACCGAAACAGCCGAAAAATGAATTAAAACGGAATGGAATCAATAACTATACGCTAAACGAAAATGTGAACACTTGTGTTTAAGAAAATGAATCCAACTTTCGACTTACAAGGCGAAGGGATGAACTTGGTCGGAGGGAAGACATAAACGAGGAAAACCAGAGCTGAAGAAGGAGTAACAATGGCGTTATTGATTGTCCAAACCAATGCATCCATGCTCAAGCTCTCGTCTCCGACCACCACATACACAATATCTTCCGCTCTCTCTTGAAAATCGATCGAAAACGTGCTTCCCTCCCCTTCCTCTATGATCGTCCCCAGCTCCGAATTAACACGATCCTCGACCACTAGATCGGTCAACAACTCTTCTTCGATCTCTCCCCCTTTGTAACCCTCCCATTCTTCCCGATAGTAAGCTCGCGCGCTTGTCCCTTCACCATTCTCCGGTGAGAACCCGATCATCAAGTTCGACGCCATCGTTGTCTCTGATTTCAGTGACAGAATCCAAAAATTTAATAACTAAGTATGCACAGTTATAATACCCGTAATATGTGAAACAACATAAAAAATAAGGTTAATTAACGAAAAAGATCATGACCTTTAAAACTTAGTAATATTAATCACCAACTTTGAAGTAATGACACAAATAAATGTGTATTCATCTTTCACCATCACTAGACTACGGGGTGTTTTTCTTTGCTTAACTTTTAAAACTCCTTCTAATAAAAATTCGGTTGTGTTTAAGAATAAAAATGTTTTTGACAAACCTATGTGTTTCATATTTAAGTAGCTTTAATGTAAAAGAGAGGAAAAGTTTATAAGTTAAAACAAGAAGGTAAAAAACATGTCCAACTGCTTTCAGCTTTTGAGGAGAATCTGTTTTTTACACCTTTTATTGCTTTTAAAAAGCTGAAAAGCCAAAAAGTTGATATAATTAAGCAATGAAAAACATCTTCTTAATGTAGAAATTGTAGTAAAATTGATTTTAATTAAAACTAGATAGTGTTTGAGAATAAAATTGTTTTTGACAAATTTAAGTGTTTGGTATTTAAGTAGCTTTTGGCTTAAAAGTGGGAAGAGATATTATATAATCATTACAAAAAAAGCTAAAAGTTAAAAAAAAAAAAGTAAAATCTGCTCTCTGTTTTTAAGAGAAAACAATTCTTTTAAAGCAAAAGTTGTATATTGCAAACACTTAAAGTAACTTTTTTTCATGCTAGAAGCCAAAAGCTGCTTGAAAAAAGCAGAGCAAAACACCCCCATTAACAGTATACTAAAATGTTGGAAAAAAACATCGATTTTCTACTTTTAACTTTTTGCCCAAAATCACTTTTATTAAAACTGAAGTTATTTTCCCAAACACAAGACAGTTTTTTCCAAGTTATAAACTGAAAATCACTTAGAAAAGCAATTGCAAACACACCTTAGCTTTTAGCCTATAATCACTTATATAAGCTGTTTTTCCGAACACTCCAAAACAACTTTTCACAAGCTACAAGCTGAAAAGCAATCGAAAACACCCCTCACTAATATAACTCAGATCTTTTGAGAATTGAGAGACTATTCTGTTACAAACTAAACTCCTCTTTTGAGATATGTATACTTACAATATGGTTTTCTGGTTCGATTTTTTGTTGCGGAAAGAAAAAGAGAGACGAATTTGTGTTAAAAACACAAAACAGATTGGAAAAGAAGAATTTGGAGTGAAGATATATGATAACAACAAATTCCTTTATGCAGATGAGGTGTTTGATAAAATGTGTGCAGCTATTTTTCAATTATTGAAGGCGATTGCGTTGACAAATTCATCATTCACGAAACGCGCTAGTAGTTTAATATCCATTTGATTGTTATTTTAATCTAGAATTAGACTTTGATTAAGGAATATGCGAATACGTACCAGTATATACGGTACGCCAATCACTTTCAGATCTCGAAGTTTCATTCTCGGAGAATCCCCAATTCCGCCGTCATTTGGAATGCCTCCGCCGCATCCACGGCGGCGGTATCTACCGGAAAGGATGAAATTCTGCCGCCTTTGGAGGTGAGTGAAATCGATGGGAAGTGTAGAAGGTGGTGGATTTGGAGAGATTATGGCAGTGTTTGCAAAAGTGCACTTTTGTAGTTTTGGCTTTAAAAAGTAGATTCGAGTGTTTTTAAATACGCATTTCTGCTTTTAACAGTCGTTTAAACGGTATCATTGTGTACAATGTTCAAAAGTGAAGTAGGAATGTCACAGATGTAAATCCTACCAAAAACCGAATCAAAACTAAAACGAGCAAGAAAGTAGGCCAAAATATTAGCAGTCCACTTGACCGAACTAAAAGAAAAATAGAGCCAAGGTAGGAGAGATCTATCTTCTTTTGCTTTAGGGTCCAAAATAAGCCGGCTTCTAGAATACCATATAAACTATGCATGAATTGTTAACGAGCATTGATGCAAAAGACGTTTTAGACGACGCCTAAGTGCTAGGCACCGTCAATTCGTTTTGCTTTTGCTCAAATCGTCCTCCTTATGTGTTTTTGAGTCTAGGCACCGCCTAGGCGGGACTAAGCGGTCCTATTTTAATTTTTTTTTATATTATTTTTCTATTGTAGACGCCGTCGTTTGTTGAACTTTAAACAATTTATTAAATTAAAAAGATAAAATTTAAAAAGTTAAAACACTCAATCTCCTCATTTCAATGACAGAAAAAATGAAACAAAAGTTAAAACCTCTCCCCCACGATACAAATTCCTCCGTTGCCTCTCTTTTGTTCCATCTTGCATAATTAATTAACTATATGAACATTTGCAGTAAAATTTGGTCTACTTTAAGTATAAACCTTTAAATTAGGCATGTAAAAATTAACTTTGAAAAAAAAAAAAATGAATTCTTTAGGCGCCGGCTAGGCGGCCCCAAACCGCTCCGCCTCCATTTTCCGCCTTGTGCAATCATGATAACTGAGCTTGGTACTTTGCATCTTCTAGAATGCTAATATGCATAAGCCAGTCTCCCATATCGACTCCTCCTACCAACGTCGATACATCATATAGAAGGACACTCTGCTTCTAATAAACGGAGCCCATGGACAATTACCTTAATACATACTTCCTCCATCCCGACCTAATTGACCTATCTTGATTGGGCACGAAGACTAAGAAAAAATAGATTTTGTAGAATCTTTGATTTTTTCAAGGTGAAGATTAAGAGTGGGATTTTGAGAGTAGAGATTGTGAGAGAAATTGTCATTTATGGACTAGACCAATAAGTAGGGACAAATAAAAAAAAAATTAGACCACATCTCTTACATATAAGATCTACGTTCACATTCTTTCGGTTGGTAACCAGCTGCTCATTCCACCCCTCTAGTGAGAGGGTGTTCGGCTAAACTTATTTCAAACATCTTATAAGCTCTAACACCTTATAAGCTGTTCAAAGAGCTTATAAGATGCAATTTGTTAAGAGTTTATAAGTTAATAAAATGTATAGATAAAAGATATTATAAGCTAGCAATTGAATAGAGTAATTTAGCTATGAAGTATGTGTAGTGTAAGGGTACTGTGTAGTGTGTGTAAAATGTATGAAGTATGTGAAATGTGTGTAGTGTGTGTAAATGTGTGTAGTGTGTGAAGGGTGTGTAGTGTGTAAAGTGTGTGAAGTGTGTGTGTGTGTGCAGTAGGTGAAATTGAGTGTAACTTAAAAGATCTTAAAACATAAGTTGGACTAGAGGAACTTATTTTTTTTTAGCTTATAAGCTCTAGGAATAGACGTGCCCAAACAGCACCGAACCCGTCGAACTGGGACGACTCGAACCGCTGAACCATTGACCACGGTTCCGGTGCTAGACTCGTAACGGGAACCGGCCTATAAGGTTCGATTCCGGGTTGTGATATTGGGGAACCGTGAACCGGCGGTACGGTTCCAACGGTCAAAAGAACCGTAACCGGTACCGGCGTTCCACGGTTTTAATTTTATTTTTTACATTTTATATTTTTTAAATTAAAATTGAACAGTTAAGATTTTCTGACCGTTGGATGATCCAACGAACAAGAATCTAGTATCGTTGGATGGAATCGGGAACCGGCATATAATTTTTTTTTTTAAACGACTGAGATCAAGTGGCCGTTGGAAATCAACGGCCACGATCTCAAAGCCGTTACATTCAAATTTGGGCGGCATTTTTGGACGATTATTAGCCCTTTTTCTATTATTATTATTATTATTATTATTATTATTATTATTATTATTATTATTATTATTATTATTATTATTATTATTATTATTATTATTATTATTTTAAATTCTAAAAAAAATTCTATAAATACCCCATCTCACTTCACATTTTTTCCTACACCTCTCAATCTCATCCATCTCTCTCTAATCTCAATCTTATTCTCACTATCTTGCAAATTTGCAATCTTAATTCTCTACTACATCTACATCTATACTCAATTTTTTTTTTCATTCTAGCTCAATTAATCAATTTATATTTCCTCCTTCCATCAAAAAAATATTCAAGTTTCTACTTACTTTACTTCAATCAATATTTAATTTTTCATTCCTAAATTCTACTTCCAATTTTTTTTTTTTTTAACATGTATAGGGGTCGAGGTTCTACTTCATCTTCATCTCGCCGAGGAAAGGATCAAAATATGGGATCGACTTCTTCATGCCCACCACCACCTCCGAGATTTTTTAACCTTGGTGATGAGGATGAGGATCCCATCAACTTGGACGACTAAAATCCCAGGCAACGCCCCCTAGACTCTACTCCCCCGCTTGGTAGAGTTTCTCCTCCATATGTCTCCCTTCAACCAAGTAAGTTTTGGTTAATTTAATTATCCAACATTAATTTCTCACTGGAATGAACTAAGGCATATCGATTAACCTATAAGCTCAATTAAAATCTAGTCGACACAATCCTCAAATGGGTAGCTATCCCTAGCATAGGGGGTCAACTATCATCTTTTAATTGCACGATTAATTAAAGTGATCCAAAACCACCGAAAGCTGGAGCGACGTGAAGCAAGCCTGTGGTCGAAGGCTCAATTTCAACTAACCATCATTACAAATTAACCAAATCCTATCCCTAGGTACCACAACTCACAACAAATCTAATAATCAATCAACTAATCATCAACCCCGAAGCTTGGGCTACTCCCGGACTTCGGGAAATAAGGAAATCACTCACAAATCACCAAAGCAATAAAAATGAGTCATCAACATCAAGCAATAAAAACCGAAAATAAAGAGAAGGATACGAAAAAGCTCAATCGATTGAAGAATTCTCGTAAAACTTTGATAAACTTGACGGGTGTCATAAGCCCACGAGCAATCCCCAAATTCTCCTCCAGAAATGACTTCCTCCTTGAAGAGGAGGAAAAATAAAACTCTACCTTAAGCTACTAAAATTTGAAAAATGGAGGAGGGACAAAGATGGAATAATATGATGAAAGTTTTACAAGATGAAGCTAGGTTGAATTGTTACAAATGAGAGGGGAAGGGGTATATATAATATAGATCCCAACCCTAACTAATACTTAAATCAGTTGAAAATAACCCTTTAATAAGGGTAAAAAGGTAAAAATACAAAAAGGGAGTTCTTGGGGTCATAAGTTGTTAAGTCGAGTCCCCCGTATGCACTTGACTTTGCCTTCTTGCAGTTTCTGGGAACAATCTATGTGAAATCATCTTTTGGCCTGAACATAAAAATTGTAGATCTTCGTCTCGCAATTACGTAACATCTTGAATCACTACATTCCGAGTTCGTATGAGAAAATTACGACCAAAATATGGAGACAACACGCTGAAAACGGGACAGCCGAGCAACCGCGAGGACAGCCAGACCGGCAGCCGGCGGCAGTGGGACCGTACTGGGCTGGGGGCAAAGTCTGGGATGTTCTGGGGGGTCTGCCATAAAATACTTACCATAAAATTACTATTTGCCACAAATATTAAATTATTTTGCTACGATACTGAATTTTCAAGAAAGCATTTTGCCCTCGAAAGTATTAAATATGCCACGATAATAGCATGCCACGAAATAAATCTAGGTAATGTAATTAATTCCAGATTACTATTACTTAACACCGTAACCATTACTGTATATAGGCAACTTTCGACCTGAAAGTCCATATCGCACAACATAGTTGTCAAGACAAGTTAAGGATTCAGTGTTTTTAATGTATGTTTTCCATTATTTGGACTTAAAATTAACTTAAGTTTGTCATTACCTCGAGGCGAAAAAATTGTAAGACCATTTGAGGGTAAGGTTGTGTTGATCATATATACACACAGTTGATTATTCGATCATCCTACTTCACGTAAGACGGTCTTACCAAAGACCATCTCTTATCTTTCACTTTATTTTCAACTCAGCTTATATGCTATTGGATGAAATTAAAAAGAAAAATAATACTCCAAATGTCTCACAATGATAGTGTATTTTTCTTTTCTTGAACGTCTAAAAAATATAGTTGCCTTTTAATATTAACAATGTATTAATTGATTTTTTTTTCTAATATACTCACCCTAAATGATTTAATAAATTTATCATTTATATTGAACATCTTTTAATTTAACATAATAAATAAGGGTATAACAGAAATTTTCATATGTATTAATGAATTTCTCATTCTGTCTGATACGAGACTATCTTTCGAAGTTTCTCTTACATTTACTTACTATTATTTTTTTAAGTTTTACCAAATTTAAGGTTGGTGGATTAAGAAACCTAAATCTTTTATTTTCAAACTATGGCCGTGTTATTGTGCTACAAGGCTCTTGATCAATGTTATTGTTAAATTAAATGATATTCAAAAGAAAACTAATACTACCTCCGTTTTTTTTAAGTTGTCATTCTAGTTTTTTTTTTTTTTTAAATAGTTGTCATCCTATTTTTTCTACCACTTTTTTTTCAATATTAACCCTGTAATTATGGAAAGTGTTAATAATAATAAGGAAATGAGGAAAAAATGAAGGGATTTAAGAAAATTAGTTTATGACTTATTTGTCTACTCCTCATGTCTCTTAAATTTCTTATCCAATGTTAGAATTACAACTAAAAAAAACGGAGGTAGTAACAATTATTATTCACTCCCTTATTCATTATGTTTTAATGTATGATTTATATTTAAATTTTATTTCCCATATATCCAATTTGACACATATAGTAATTAATCATTTGCAAATGTTTTAGGAATTTTTTAGGTGATATCTTTTAACAAATCATTTATTTAGTTTTACATCTTTTATATATATATATATATATATGTAATCTATCGTATATAGAGATTGTATAAAAAATATTTTACATTGCTTAATATTTATTGATTTACACACACACTCACACACAAACATATTTTACATATGCTCATGATATTTTTATAAATCGTGCCTCGCATGGGTGCATTACTAGTCGTTGTAATATGCAACAAAAACACTTTAAATTTAATACTGCGTCGTTCCATAAAAAAATTTCTTGAAACATCCACAAGCAAACGAGTCCTTTTTCGCGTGTTGTTGGTCTTGGGCAAGTTTAGAGGCAGAGAGGGAAGGTTTGATTGTTGTGAGCTCAGTCGACATTTCCTTTCCTTTACATATGACCTTAACCTCACAGTACTCGGGTGCACTCTGCACTATCTGATCAGCCACTCCATTACCTTTTTTAGATCTCATCCTCCTTCAAATTTCACAACTTTTTAGACACATCCAAATGTTGAGCGTTAAATCGTTTAGTTAGTACTCCATCCGTTCACAAAATAACGTCATTTTAGAAACAATAATTTTTTCATAAAAGCAAGTCATTCTAGCAAATTTTCTTTCTTCCGTCGAATATAGTCATTCTAGCAAATTTTCGCTCTTTCTTCCAATTTTGTTAAATCTAAACAAATCTTAAATTTATGATAACTAAAGACTTGTTGAAGAAAAAAGTAGATTTTCTAGAGGTGTTCTTGTCCATTCCATAATTTCTTGACTTGCACTTGAAAATCTAAAATGACCGTTTTTTGTGAACGGAGAGTGAAGTGTAGACGGTTACCTTACAACAGACTTGGTGGCACCTAGCACCAACTTTCTTACGTTGAGAATAGGAATGAGGTCCAGTATTGCTTGTGCCTCCATTTCACTTTCGATAACTATCGTGTCCACTTTAACCTGAACATTTCAACCATCACAATATTCATTCTTAGGCAGGGATGAAAATATCTTGAAATTTCTCTAAAATCTCTATTTTTTTGGATACCGAAACGAAATTCGATTATGAACTCCAACATCTTATAAATTGTTTCAAGAGTTTATAAAATGTAATTTTCCAAGAGCTTATAAGTTGATAAAATGTTTAATAAAATACTCATATACTTAATTGAATAGAGTGGTTTAATATGAATTTGGGGGACTAATTTGAAAACTACTATTAATCACATATTTTGACATGTGTGTAATGTGTGAATTGTGTGTACCCCGTGTGTGTATAACATGTGAAATTTGAGTGTAATTTTTAAGATCTTAAAAATAAGGACTAGAGAAACTTATTTATTTTGGAGCTTATAAGCTCTAAGAACTTATTTTTACATCTTACAAGTTGTTTAACATCTTATTTTACCAAACACATTCATAAGCTCTCAAACATCTTTTGAGATGTTTGGTTAAACTTATAAGCTTAGTCGAACACCCTCATATTCTACCAAAAATTGTCGTGGAATGTGTTTTCTGTTGGAAAACGATTGTTATAATTTTGAAATTTCAATGTCCACTTTTCTAACAACACAAATCGTTGAAATCTTATATTCCTACGAGACGTTACTAAATTCCAACGATTTTTGCTCCATTCGGATTCTATATATGAAGTTTGAGCATGGTGAGATTAGTACCTGGAAAGCAGAACAAACGTTGACAAATTTCTGAAGAAAATTCCTCCTCTTGCGTCTTTGTTGAGCCATATACATGTCCTTCTGCTCCGGGTTCACTAGATTAATCGGCAACTTTCCCACTGCCATTAAAGTTATCAATACCGTTACAGTAGTCGTTTTGGATTTGTAACTGCAGCGAGATATTTTAATATCAAAACATTTCGATGTTTCCATTCAGATAATATATATACATGCGCACACATACACACACATATATGTACCCTTCGATCCAAAATAAATGATGTTTTAACTTCTTAATCATTTTTCAAAATAATTGATGTTTTAATTTTTTTTTACAACTTCTCTCTATTTTGCTCCTATGTAAATTCAATAATATCTTTAACTTTTCAACTTCCCACTCACATTTGATTTCATTAAATCTTATTACCACAAAATTTAGAAGTTTACCACAAAATTTAGGAGGATATTTGGAAATATATTTATTTCTTAATTCTTCCGTTTTTTTCTAAAACATCATCTATTTTGAAATAGAGGGAATATACACTATCATATCATGTGTCTAAATATATATTAACATATTGCTATAAATTACCATTAACGATTTTGGTCTCTAAATTTAAGAGTACGCTATATTTGAAAGAAAGAACATTAGAAAAAGACAAAAATTTGTATGAGACCGTCACACAGTGTGACGGAAAAAAATATCACTTTTTATGGTAAAAGTATCACATTTATCTGTAAAAGTATCACTTTTTTTTAACAAAAAAAAAAAAAAAAGGTATCAGTTTTCGAAATAAAAATATCATTTTTTCCTGTAAAAATTTCAATTTTTTCTATGAAAATGTATTTCGTCACACCTATGACCGTCACACACAAAACTCACTCTTAGAAAAATCACTCAAAAGATTAATCATGAAAATAAAATTACACAATTCTTTTTCACATCATTTTGGCCATCTCGAGAATTACGGCCATTCCGTCATCATTTGGGCCGTTTCGGTCCAAATTAATCATACACCTTTCATTTAAATAAACATGTGTATATAGAAACAAATAAAAAAATTCACATTATCTCGGAAATTTTGACCATTTCATCGTCATTTTAGCCATTCCAAACAGAAAGGACTCAGAAGTTGATCGAAATAGAATTACTAACAAACGGAATGGATTTCGGCTACTCCAGAATCAATAACTATGCATTAAACGAAAATATAAACACTCGTGTTTAAGAAAATGAATCCAACTTTCGACTTACAAGGCGAAGGGATGAACTTGGTCGGAGGGAAGACATAAACGAGGAAAACCAGAGCTGAAGAAGGACTAACAATGGCGTTATTGATTGTCCAAACCAATGCATCCATGCTTACCCTCTCGTCTCCGATCACCACATACACAATGTCTTCTCTCCCTTTAAAATCGAACGAAAACAAGCTTTCCTCCCCTTCCTCTATGATCGTCCCCAGCTCCGAATTAACACGATCCTCGACCACTAGATCGCGCAACAACTCGTCTTCGATCGCACCCCCTCTGTAATCCTCCCATTCGTCTCGATAGTAAGCTCGCGCGCTTGCCTCGCGACTATTCATTTGTGAGAATCCGATCATCAAGTTTGACGCCATAGTTGTCTCTGTTTTCGAATCTTTTTATCTTTGTGGATTTAAGAGAGCCAGTAACAAAAATAAGAAAAATAAGGATTAAAAAGTGATAGAGTAGAGACACAGATTTTACTTAGAAAATTCAAATCGGAAAAATCACGGTATCCCTAGTCCCAACTAGAACTAGAGTATAACTTTAAATTTCTCACTATTATATAGCCAATACTATCTCACTCTCGAGTGTCTCACTTTTTCTCTCTCTAAGAGAAATTCACAATTTCATGATACAAATGTTCTTCTCACTCTTAGAAATAGTACTTAGTGGGAGATTCGACAAGTATTTACTTTTAGGGATTTGGGACCAAATGGACTTCCCAATTACGGAGGAATAACCCAACAAACATGTAATCACTTTTCACCATCACTAGACTAACTAACATAATTCAGATCTTTTGAGAATTGAGACTCCGTTCTATTACAAACTAAACTCCTCTTTTGAGATATGTATTCTGAAAGACGTTAGGCGCTAGTCGGCGATAGATTAAGGTCTAGCGTTTAACTAGGATCTAGGTGAACTTAATCAGGTCTAAATGAGGTTAAGTAGAGAGGAATCAAGAAAAAAATATAGACGGACAAGGATAGTCTAACGCCTACACGGAATATAATTTAAGGTAGACGAAAACTTTTAGAACAGAGCTCACGTTTTCTGGTTGGATTTTTTGTTGTTGAAAGAAAAAGAGGGACGAAATTGTGGTAAAAACACGAAAACAGATTGGAAAAGAAGAATTTGGAGTGATGATCTAGGATAAGAATGTGACAACAGCAAATTCCTTTATGCAGATGAGGTGTTTGATAAAATGTCACATCTATTTTTTCAATTATTGAAAGGGATTGCGTTGACATATCCATCATTCATGAAACGTGCAACTAATTTTAATATCCATTGATTGTTATTTTAATCTAAAAATTAGACTTTGATTAAGGAATATGCCAATACGGTTAGCCATCCCTTTCAGTTCTCGAAGTTTGTTAATTCCCGACTCCTTAATTTTCTTATCCAGAAATAAACGAGCAAATAAATGAAAACGAAGGTAGTAATTGTTTTTAATTTTGTAATTATATATGAGTAAATGAGTCAAATAAAACATTGAAATAAGTTAGGTAAGTACATATGATTATTTTTTTAGAATTGTACCTTCATCAAATTTACTAAAAATAAAAAAGTTATATATTTTTAAATATAACTTTATTTATGTGACCCAGGAAGTATATATTATTACGTGTATATTAATATTGATCGGTGGTTCTTTCTTTTTCGACCTCTCCTAATCATATATTCTACGTCCGCCCTAATTATGCTTTTAGGTCTTCTTTCGTCTGAGCAGGTTACGAGTTTAGCGAAACCCGCACTATTAACATTCCCAATAACTTAGTTGACTCCAAGGACGAAAATATCGGTGATTACGGAGATATCGATGTTTCAATTTAGAGCGATGAAATCTCGATTAATATCGAAATATCGATGATTTTTTTTTTAAATGCCGGAAAATAAAGCTAAAAATATAAAAGAAAATTAAAGTCTTTATTAACATTATTACAATATTATATAAGTAAAAGCATTGAGGATATTTACAATATATAAAGCTTTTCTTGATTGACCTATAACATTTTTTATTCAAGAGCAACACTAAATCACTAATTAAAAGTTAAGCCAAATAAATGAGGAATATTTAAAAGCTTAAGACTAAATAAAATTAAAAAATGATAGAAATCAAAACAAGTTGTTGATTTGATTTGGTGGTTAAAGTTTGAAGCTTCATTCAATAGATCCATGGTTCAAATTTAGGTTTGGATTGAAATTTTAAATTTTTTGCTGAAATAAATAAATAAAAAATAAAGAAAAAAAACATTTCGGCTCCCAGACTTTTCGCCGCGCGCTGCTTCAGTTTTTGGTTTGAATTGAAATTTTAAATTTTTTTGCTGAAATAAATAAATAAATAATAAAGAAAAAAAAACATTTCGGCTCCCAGACTTTTCGCCGCGCGCTGCTTCAATTTTTATCCCCTCTCGATGAAATTTCGCCAATAACTTGCTAGATCTCGCGGAATTTTGAACAAACCGTTGTTACCCTTGTTTTCTGAATCCGCAGCCCTTTGACTCCCCCTCCGTCCAATCTCATCAATAAGAATTTTACTAACTCAGAAACATTTAACAAACTAGCTCTCTAAGAGATCCCAAAGACTACTAAGTAATCTATAAGAATTACAACTCTAAAATAAAGAAGAAAAAAAATTAAAAGCAATGTTGTAAAAGTTATTAGGCGTTAGCCGACAATACACTAAAGCCTAATAATTAGTTGAAATTTAAGCGCGGCTGATTGGAGCATAAATATGACTAGTTGGGGAGGAATCAAGATGTATATGCGATAATATTATTGACGGACCTACGTAGGGGCCAAGAGAGCACTGGATCCCGTGACCCCGTCAAAATGTGTATATATGTCTTTTTAGCTATTTTAATATAACTTAAATTAAATAGATCTATTATTATCTATAAGTAATAGGGATCAAATTTATGAAAATATGGTGAATATTTTTTCTTTTTTAATAAAATCAATTTATTGATCTTATCTTAAGTAGTACTTTCTAGTTTTATTTATAAAATTGACTATTATTGAGGCTGATCAACACAGTTAGGGGCACAAAACTTTTGTCCTCTCTTTTAAATTTTTTAAAATATTACTCCCTCCGTCCCGGCTTAACCTGCATAGGTTGACCGGGCACGAGTATTAAGAAAAAATAAATTTTGTGTAATCTTTGACTTTTTTAAAGGTGAAGATTGAGAATGAAGATTTTGATGGCGGAGACTATGAGAGAAATTTGCTATTTATGGGGCTGACAAGTTAAGGTGGGACAAATTAAAATGACAAGTAGGCAGGTTAAGTTGAGACGAAGGTAGTACTTTTTATGTAATTTATCCAATATTTTAAGATTATAGTCTAATATAAAAAAGTCTAATTTCTAGCCTACTCAATTTGCCCTATATTTGATAAAAAATTGTCACCTAACCTTAAAGCATATTTAATTTTTTTACCCGTAAAACGAATTCCTAGATTTATCTATAATTGGGCTCCTATAACTAAATTTCTATGTTCATCCCTGACTATAACTAAGGGCCCATTTCCTTTTTTCTTTTACAGTAATACGCAGAAATGGAAGTGAAAACCCAAATGATAAGCCCAATTAATTAAGCCCAATAAGAACCCACTTCCCTACATGGGCTACCCTGATGCTAAACGAGCCCAAGCCCAACCACCACATAATAAAGAAATGGTATATTATTTTTTTAGTCCATTAAGTTTTACATTTTTTATTTTAGGACATTATCTTTGACCATATAATTTTAAAATTCATCAAATTAGTCATTTAACTTTCAAAATTCGAAAATGTAAACACACAAAAAACTCGATATATATTATTATTTGCTCTCGAAAGTTAAATGGTCAATTTATCGAATATTAAAAGTTAAATGATCAAAGATAATATCATTAAATTTAAAATGGTAAAACTTAATGGACTAAAAAACTATTTACCCGAAGAAATTTTCCGCATAAGAATGGGTTCAAAGATTATCAATGTTTTCCCTTGTCCCACCTTGTGTTCCTTCGGAACTCGAAGTAATGTGTTTCTTACATTTTTCTTTTTACAGGAGCTTACGCCGGCTCAAAAGGTGATATTATCGTACAAGACCGTGTCACAAATCCGCACATGAAAATATTTATTTACAAATCATACCAACTACAAGTACAGTTTCACGTCTACAATCCTTGCATCCCTTACAGTAATCCGATTCTAAGCTGAATAGATCAAAAAACAATATCATGAAATATAATAAGTATAACTTTTAATATATAACCAAATTCCACAGAAGTTGAGCATGAACCCGACCCGATAGTCCTCTAGGTATCTAGAGCATTAGAGATTGTCCTTATTCTTGTAACCATGTAATCGTGCAAAGTAACAATACACCACTAGCATAACTGCACTAAGGCCGGCTAGCAGCCAATAGAAGTAGTCGAGATGAGCGCGATTCAAGTTATTCGAAAACCAACTATCGTGCCCATCTCCACTCGTCGCCTTCTCAATAACCGATATTAAGGAACCGCTCAAGAAGCTCCCTACACCGAGTATACTAAGGAACAAAGCGAGTCCTATACTTTTGAGTTCATTCGGAACCTGATCATAGAAGAATTCTTGTAGACCGACCAGGGTGAACGCGTCAGCAATACCAAGTAGCAAATACTGAGGCGCCAGCCACCACACGCTCATCGGCACTGTGGCCATTGGCTTGTCCACTAGGCCGTGTTTAGCGGCAGTGGCTAAGCGTTGCATCTCAACGAGCGCTGCAACTGCCATGAAAATAACGGAAAGGAACATACCTGTACCTATTCTTTGGAGCACTGATATGCCTGCAGGTTTCTTGGTTACAGCTCTAGCCCATGGGACAAGAACGCGGTCGTATATAGGAATGAAGATGATGACTGATAAGCCGGCGAGAGATTGGAGTGAAGCTGATGGTATTTCAAAGGTGTTGGTGATGGAACGGTCCATTGTAACTCCTTGTTTGTTGAACAGAGTTGAAGATTGTGCATAGACAACGGCGTATCCTAAACACGTGCACCAAATTGGGACGAGTCTAAGAATTGCCTTGGCGTCGTCAATGTCACTGATTCTACATGAGTTTCCGTTTTCTTGTAATCCATCGTGTGCAAGAATAACTTTGCTAAGAAACCTGTAACGAACTCTGCGTATACATAAAGCATATACAGAACGTGGAGAATCCGGAATGACTTGTAAATCATTCTATTTCTTCTTTACATTATGAAAGAACACAAATTGGCTTCCCTTCCATTATGAAAAGAGAATTCCATTCCATTTCGGCCAAAATCTCAGTCATTCCACGCCAAAATGGTGTCGAAAGGACTGAGACATTCATCAAACTCAAATTGAAAATACAGAGTATCTTCAAGTAATTATTTATTTTTTTTCAAAATTTGATGAATGATAAATGACTAGAAGATTTTATATTTCAATTTGTTTCAGGTGTTTTATAACTTAAGCATTGTAACAAAGGTGTTATTTTACGTAGATATATAATCGGAATCAGTTGGAAATGGTACACTGAAATGCTCCGGTACCAATCTAGGAACTTTGATATGTAAAACGACTAACGGCTTACTTGAATTCAGTACGTTCACGTGGCAAAATTTGTCCACCTTCTTCTTCAGTAGCTATAACTGAAGGAGCAGACTGCCAATTCTTGGCTGCTTGCAAAAAAACACGACCAATTCGCACAAACGGATTCCTTTGATCACTGCTGATGTGAAATCGATAGGTGAATGACCCGAGCAAGAAAACGATTAGTGCAAAGCACATAAGGATGCAGGGGATTCCAAAACCAAGTTCCCAACTAAAATTTTCTTGAATGTAACTCAGAACCAGTTGAGCTATGAAAGAACCCGAACTTATTGAGAAATTCCACCAGTTGAAAAATGAGCTTTTAGCTTTAAGCTCTGCTTCGTCTTGCTCGTCGAATTGGTCAGCTCCAAAAGCTTGTACGCAAGGCTTATGTCCGCCAAGCGCAAAAGCTACCAAGTATAATGAGAAGAAGAAGAAGATGACTTCGAGTGGAGGAGGCGAGCACGCCGAGTTAGTTTTGCAGTCGGAAGAGTTTAATGTATGGAATGCGGCTGATAGAGACAAGAAGCCAAGACCCTGTTATTCATCACCAGTCTAGAATTTCAGGTACTTCTAAATGAATGCCAATACCTATCTGTTTAATCTCTCTCCCTCTCTCCCAAGTGTAATGTTTAATCTCTCTCTCTCTCTCTCTCTCTCTCTCTCTCTCATTCATCACAGTCTAGAACTTCAAGTCCTTTCCAAGTGAATGCCTACTTCTTTGTTTAACCCCTCTCTCTCTCGCTCTCTGTCTCACACACACACACACACACATACACAGCATATTTCTTCTCAGAAACAGCTAAACCTCATCAATGTCCCCAAAGAAATGCTGTAGATAGTTGACTCGATTGTAAAATGTTGTTTGAAACTAACCTAATCAACATAACTTGAAACAATTCACATCAATTACATACATGCAACAATAGAAACACATCGAAGGGTTTTGGTACTAACCAAGATGTAGAGCAGAGAAGCAACGATAATGGTGCGATATCGCCCCAAAAACGAGTCCGCGACAAAAGCCCCAAGCAGCGGCAGCAGCATCGCCGCCCCGTTCCACACATTCACATTCTCCGCCGCCGTCGCCGTCGATTGCCCCAGCGGCCCGGTCAAGTAGCTTATCATGTTCGAACTTATTCCATAATAAGCAAATCTCTCCGCCATTTCAACGCCTAACAGTGATCAACAAAATTACATCGAATCTGAATAATGAGAAACTATAATAACATTGCAGATTAGATTATTGTGATGATAGTATTGTACGGTACCTATGATGAAAGTAGCGGATCTCCAGCAACCGGATTTTGATCGGGTGGCGGGTAGGGATTTGAAGTCGACGGCGCCACGAACGACGTCGTCGTCTAGCAGCGGAGCTTCGGCCTCCGATATGCCACTTCCGGTGACCACCGTGATAGTCATTCTCACTCAGTTGCCGGTTTAACTGCTGATAACAGAGTATCTCACGTCGTCTTCAAAATGATCGTTTACGTATTTTTCATAATTTATTTATATTTATTTTTGAAATTGTCTAAGTTTGACATTCGTTTTCACATTACAATTTCGTGGGTTAAGCAAAACGGAATCGAAATCGAAATATCGATCGGAATCGAGTGATTCGGTTCGGTTCGATTTTGTATATACAATTGATTCGGCTTCAAGTATTATAACAGATTTATAATTCGGTTGGATTCAATTCTTAACAAAAAATAATTCGGTTGAACGAACCGAACCGAATTACTCATATTTAATTATATATTTTCAATTATATTTATTGTATACTATTTTTCTTGATTGAATTGATATACATTATTAATTTCCACATTTAACATGCGTGAAAATTAAAATTTATCCCTATGTTTTGGTCCCTTCTTTAATTTGGCTGTTTAATAGAAAAAAATATTATGAAAATCGAGAGTTGTCACTATAAATTTTTTTTAAAAAATGTAAAAACTTTAAATTTAAACCGATAACTGAACTGAACCGAACTGAAAAATTTCGGTTCGGTTTTAAAAATATAGAAAATTTGGTTTCGGTTCCTGTCGGTTCGATTCGGTTTAAAACCGAACCGACCGAATGTCCCCCTACAATTTCGATCATGTATTCCACAACCTTGTCTCGACTCTTAATCGTATCTCATTCCAAAATCGAGTCATGAATCATAAATCGTGAATTACGAAGTCATGAATTATAAATCCTAAATTATGAATTATTGAATTATAAACATTGAAACATTAAATCATACAATAAACGAAGATTTCGGAATAAGACAAATAGACCAATGGTAGAAAGAGGAAAATAGACACATTTCTCTCTATAAAAACAACACAAATAATTAACTTGCATAATATACAAAAGTAAAATGCTCTCAAGTATAGAAAATTAATATGTAATGACGTCTTCTAGCATTTTGCGAAGCAAATTCATTGAAAATATCCTCATAATCGATTTGTTCCAGCATATTGTTTTCAATACATTAAGTTGCTATCCATTTAACCTTTCTTGTAACATTATTGATCGTAAACAATGATTAAAATATCTCTAATGTCTGCTGATGCATTCCGATATTTTCATTTTTTAGCATGTTCGATATGGATACTTGGGGGACAACCGATAATTTTGTACGTTGATTTTGACTATGCCAAAGAATGAAAATATCAAATTGATATCACTAAAAGTCGTTGGATTGCGTGTTCAACTGGTTATAATCCGATGAAATATTGAGAAAATTTGGGGAAACAACGAGAAAATTTAAAAACATATTGAGAAAAATATCGAGAAATATCATAAAACGTAGGAAACATATTGAGAACTTATTGTGAATAGGAAGAAATATCGAGGAAATATTAGAAAACATTGGTGAATAACAAGAAATATTGATCAAATAACGAGAAATATTAAGAAAATATCGAACAATATCAAGAAGAATATCAGTGAGTAACAAGATATATCGAGCATATTTCAGAAAATATTGATAAAACATCAATGAAAAACAAGAAATATCGGCCATATACAAGAAAATATTGATGAAAAAATATTGGTGAATAACAAGAAATATCGAGAAAATAAGTAAGTTTAAATTTCACAATTTTATTACTGGAAATAATATATATATATATATATATATATATAATTTATAGATGTCAGAAATGTTATATGGAGTTTTATTTATGCATATTTACCAAATTTGATACAATTGTCAATGTCTCTCGATTATAGCAGTAAATGAGTCGAGTTAAATCGAATGTACTGTTTTTAAGTATGCTTGAAACATTATCGAAGTTCTTCTAATATTATATTTGAGCTTGTTTGGTTATTGATAAAATCAAGCTTGAACGACCTTTAACCGAGCCAAACACAAGTCGAGTTCAGGTAGTTTGACAGTTTTACACTTATTTTAACATTTTTAACTTACCGAGCTCAAGCTTAAATCGAGCTTTAGATGTTATCAAACGTAAACATATGTTCAAACTTGTTCGATATCTTTACTTGAATATAATTTAAACGAATTTTAATAAATGATCTCGAATCGAGTAATTTTATTTGATTTTCAGCTCCTGCCCCAACGGACCAAGTATGTCTTTCCCCGAGTCATCCGCACGTATGGAAGCGAAAGCCCAAATCATATGACCAATTAACTAAGCCCATCCCTACATGGACTACGATAGCCCAAACCCAAACCCGAGCCCAAGCCTAAGTCCAAGTCCAACCCCAACGGCCGAATTATGAAAAAAATATTCTGCATGAGAAAGGATTGCAATATCAGAGCTGTGTTCCCTACATTTTTCGTCTAGAAGCTTCCGGCTACTCGAAAAGTGATTTTATTATACGAGGCCGTATCGAAAAATCCGTACATTGAAATATACATTTAGAAATCAAACCTACAAATACATTTTACGTGACTCGGCCCCGATAAAAGAAATAGTACAATTTTTACATAATTACGGAAAAAATAGAATTATGCAGGAGATGATTCGAGAGTCGAGTATCTGGAGCATTAGATACTGTCTTTTTTCTTGTAAACATATAACCGTGCAAAGTAGCAATACACCACCAACATAACTACACTGAGCCCTGCTAGCAACCAATAGAAATAGTCGAGATGAGCTCGATTCAAGTTATTCGAAAACCAATTATCGCGCCCATCTCTACTCGTCGCCTTCTCAATAACCGATATCAGAAAACCACTCAAGAAGCTGCCTACACCGAATATACTTAGATACAATGCGAGGCCTATACTTTTAAGTTCGTTTGGAACCTGATCATAGAAGAATTCTTGCAGACCGACCATAGTAAACACGTCCGCAACACCTAGCAACAAATACTGAGGCGCCAGCCACCACACGCTCATCGGCACTGTGGCCGTTGGGTTGTCCACTAGGCCGTGTTTGGCAGCAGTGGCTAAGCGTTGCCTCTCAACGAGCGCTGCAATTGCCATGAAAATAATGGAAAGGAATATACCTGTACCGATCCTTTGCAGCGTTGATATGCCTGCCGGTTTCTTTGTTATGGCTCTAGCCGTTGGGACTAGAACACGGTCGTATATAGGAATGAAGACGATGATGGATAAGCTGACGAGAGATTGCAGTGAAGCAGACGGGATTTCAAAGGTGCTGGTGATGGAACGGTCCATTGTAACTCCTTGTTTGTTGAACAGAGTTGAAGATTGTGCAAAGACAACGGCGTATCCTAAGCACGCGCACCAAATTGGAACGAGTCTAAGAATTGCCTTGGCGTCGTCAATGTCGTGAATTCTACACGAGTTTTCATCTTTTTGTATTCCATCGTGTGCAAGAATTGCTTTGCTAAGAAACCTGTAACAAACTATATATATACATAAAGCATATACAAACTTGGATAATGCACAATAACTTGAAAAAATCATTCTATTTTCTGCTCTACATTATGAAGTGTAGGATGTGAAGCTTATTTCAAACTCACATAGGATTATTTAGTGGACATTAAGGGTTACCGACGTAGTTATTGATTCCATCCCGTTCCATCCAATGTGGCCAAGATATCTTGTTCCATTAAGAATAACGGAACACATCGGATTCAAGTTCCATTTTGGCCAAATGACCAAAATGGTGTCGAAATTGCATAAACAACCGAGATTAACGAATGACCAATACATTAATCTGATCTGAAAATGGATTAAAATGAAAAATTATTCTTTATTTTTAATGATTTTCTGATGAGTATAATCCTAAAACATTCATCAAACTCAGATTGAAAACATACAGTATCTTCAAGTAATTTTTGGCATTGATTAAATTTGATGAATAATAAATGACTAGAAGTTTTATTTTCAATTCGGTTTTAATACATATATAGTCAAGAAACAGTTGGAAACGGAACACTCACATGCTCCGATACCAAAATATATCATTCCAGTGATCGATCTGGAATGGCGCCCGAACAGAATCAATAACTTCAGTTACCAATCTTTATGAACTTTGAGTCAAAGTTCAAGAAAAGACGATATGTAAAACGAAACAACTTACTTGAATTCAGTATGTTCTTCGTCTTCAGTAGATATAACTGAAGGAGCAGCCTGCCAATTCTTCGCTGCTTCCCAAAAAACCCGACCAATTCGCATGAATGGATTCCTTTCATCACTGTTTATGCGAAACCGATAGGTCAAAGACCCGAGCAAGAAAACGACTAGAGCAAAGCACATAAGGATGCAGGGGATTCCAAAGCCAAGTTCCCAACTAAAATTTTCTTGAATGTAACTCAGAACCAATTGAGCTATGAAGATACCCCCGTTCATTGAGAAATACCACCAGTTGAAAAATGAGCTTTTGGCTTTAAGCTCTTCTTCGTCTTGCTCGTCGAATTGGTCAGCTCCAAAGGCTTGTACGCAAGGCTTGTGTCCGCCTTGCGCGAATGCTACTAAGTATAACGAGAAGAAGAAGAAGAGGACTTCGAGAGGAGGAGGCGAGCAAGCCGAGTTAGTTATGCAGTCGGAAGAGTTTAATGTGTGGAATGCAGCTGATAGTGATAAGAAGCCAAGACCCTGTCATTCATCACAGTCTAGAAAGTCAGGTACCTGTTAATGCCAATACTTCTTTGTTCAATGGGGTAAAATACTGATATACTGCGCTTCACGTACTGAAAATACCGAAATTTTTGTTATATCGAGATTTTTGGTACAGCAACTGTATCAGAATTAAAAAGTTTCAGTATTCCTGTATATGCCGGTTAGGACTGTTAATGAACCAAGCTGAATCGAACTTTATGTTGTTCGAGTATTTGCTAAGTATTGAAAAGATCAGAGCTCTAATGGACAGAAAATTCCATATATGAATTTTTCGATATGTACAAATAACTTTTTGAATTTTTCGTATACAAAATTTCAGCACGATAATTGTATGATTTTTTTATATGCCGGTCCACCCCTTTAGTCTCTCTTATACACACAAACACATACACATTACACACACATTTCGTCTCAGAAACAGCTAAACCTCATTAATATCCGGAAGCAATGCCGTTGACTTGATTTTGAAAGCTTCTTTGAAACTAAACCAATTAATAATCACTGCACCTCGATCAATTATACGCAAAAATTAACATAATGGGGGGTTTAGCGTACTAACCAAGATGTAGAGCAGAGAAGCAACGATAATGGTGCGATATCGCCCCAAAAACGAGTCGGCGACAAAAGCCCCAAGCAGCGGCAGCAGCATCGCCACCCCGTTCCACACATTGACATTCTCCGCCGCCGTCGCCGTCGATTGCCCCAGCGGCCCGGTCAAATAGCTTATCATGTTCGAACTTATTCCGTAATAAGCAAATCTCTCCGCCACTTCAACACCTAACCGTAATTTACAAAAAATACATCAAATCCGAATACTGAAAACTGAGCAAATTGTAGATTAGATTATTGTGATGATAGTAGTGTACCGTACTTATGATGAAAGTAGCGGATTTCCAGCAACCTGATTTGGATCGGGTGGCTGGTAGGGATTTGAAGTCGACGGCGCCTCGAACGACGTCGTTGTCTAGCAGCGGAGCTTCGGCCTCCGATATGCCACTTCCGGTGACCACCGTGATAGTCATTCTCTCACTCAGTCGCCGGTTTAACTGCTCATAGCAGAGTTTCTAAGTTGACCTTTATTTTCTACTGTAATTTTTTATATGACAGAGATCCCGAAAGCGCCAGCGGGAAAAATGAAATAAAATAAAAAACTCCTGTTATTTACGCTATGCCCCATGCTTGTTCGTTCGATGGGTCAACCGCTCGGGACAGGACAAAATTCGACCCGTTTTAGAATAAGGCAGGTGAGTCCTGACCTATGAACGAAATGGATTGGACATGGTACTATAAGTAATCCGTCACTTCTTTCGTCCTGTGTAAAATATTTAATACTTTCCTCGTCCCATTTAAATTTGCATACTTTCTTTTTCGGTCTGTCCCACTTAACTTTGCATATCCTTAAAATGAAATTTCTCTCCTAATCTCTACCTTCGATCTCTATCTTTAAAAAAATAAAAAATTCCCCAAAAATCTATTTTTTCTTAACATTCGTGTCCGATCAACGATGCAAAATTAACTGAGACGAAGAGAGTATTATTTTATAAATATATACTATGTGTTAGAGAAGCTGAAGATGACATGGCAGCTTATGTGGAAAAGAAGAAGGATGACTTGTGTGCTGATGTGGTGTATCCTGCTGTTACAACAAAAAGGAAATCCTATGCAGAGGCTGTACTAAGCAAAACAGTAAATGAGAAGCAGAAAATTGAAGCTTGAAGACAAGAAAAACAGAAGAGCAAGTACTAGCCATTAATGAATAAAAAGGACACTCTTTGGCATGTTGCAACATGCTTTTGTTGTTGGTCAAAATGTAGCTGTTAGATCATTTATTGTTCTTGGATGTATTTAGGACATAGCCTTACTATATATATCCATTAGCTGTAATGTTCATTGTGCGTAGAAAACGAATTCAAGAGTTCAATGAAACAGTATCTCTTTTCATCAGATTTCATGGCTTCTTACGTTGATGTTCATTTTATTTTCTTTCACTATGTAATATTATATATAGTACTGTAGTTTAGATTTTATATATAATGCGTATACATATATTGAATTTGGGGAAAAATTGTGCAAAAATTGTGCGCTCTTACGTAATGAGGAAAAATATAATTATAGTCCTTTATGTTTGGGTTAATTGTAATTTTGATCCTTTCCAATTAGCTTTTTGCAATTTTAGCCCTTTACCACTTTATTTTTCGTGATTTAAGGACTTTTTTCGCTTGAAAATTTTGATCTTGATGGAATTTGTGAAGAGCACGTGCGCCGCACCTGCGTTTCTTCAGCGAGACAAACAAATTCGGTAAAAAAAATCCTGAAATCGCGAATAATTAAATGTTAGAGGACTGAATTCAATGAAGTTGGATAGCTCAAGTAGTAAGAACATCCACTATCTAGACATTTGGGCCTGGATTCGAATCACCTTGGGGGAGGTGAAGGTTTTTTCTTTATTCTTAGATTAGGAAAATTTAAAAAAAAAAAAAATTGCAAAAGATTAATCAGAGAGAACACGAAATGCAACTAACTCAAACATAAAAAACTAAAATTGCATTTTTCCCAGCATAATGAGATTATGGATTTTTCTCTTATAAACAATAACAATGTGCAAAGTAAGCATAAGCTCCCATTGTACCAAGTTATTCTGAGTACAAATCCTGAAAATAGTGGTGTCGTTGAGAATTAAACTTTGTTCAATGAATTTAGGTTACAAGATGCTCAATCAATTACGCTACGCTCAATTTTCTTGTACCAAGTTGATTAAAAACCGAACTCTTCTCCACTCTTTGCCTACTCAATAACAAATATCATGAAACTCGTTGTATCGATTATCCTGAGGTATAGAGCAAGCTCTATACTTTAAAATCGATATGAAAATTGTTAGTCTAGAGAGGCATAGAAGTTTTAGGTTGAATATCGTGACAATATATGATTCGTAGTTAGGAAGCATTATTTTAATTAGAATTTCGTACGAAAAATTCCTTGAAATTCAAATCGACTGACAACTACACAAGTTAAAATGTACTTTCCAAACTCTATTACAAACTCAGAAATTATCTTTTTTCCTATAAACATAAGACTTCGCAAAGTAAGTATACGTCGCCATTGTAACCACACTAAGACCGGGCAGTAGTGAATATAAATAGCGAGATGAGCTCTATTCAAGTTGTTCGAAAACAAACTCTTTCGCGTGCCTTTCTCCACTCATTGCCTTCTCAATGACGAATATCATAAAACTACTTATGAAATTTCCTATACCGATTATACCATGGTACATAGAGCAAGCCCTATACTTTGGAACCGACGTGGAACTTGGTAGCCTAGATAAGACATGGAAGTTTTGGGTTAAATAACATAACAATTATGATTCATAGTTAGAAAGTATTATTTCAATTACAATTTCTTACGGAAACTCCTTTAAGTTCAAATCGATTGATAACTACACAAGTTAAAACGTATTTTCTAAACTGTGTTACAAACTCAAATAATACTATCTTTTCTCCTATAAACATAAGACTTCGCGAAGTAAGTATACGCCGTCATTGTAACCACACTAAGCCCCGCCAGTAGCCAATAGAAATAGTCGAGATGAGCTCGATTTAAGTTGTTCGAAAACCAACTATCTTGCCCTTCTCCACTCGTAACCTTCTCAATAATCGATATCAAGAAACTACTCAAAAAATTCCCAAACCCGAATATACTAATATACAATGCGAGCCCTACACTTTTCATTTCAGCAGGAACTTGATCGTAGAAAAACTCTTGCAAACCAACCATAGTGAACACATCCGCAATACCAAGCAACGAATACTGAGGCGCTAACCACCACACGCTCATAGGCAACACTATCTTCGGGTCATCCACCATACCATACTCAACAGCAATTGCAAGGCGTCGCCTCTCAACAAGCGCTGCAATGACCATAGTGAGAAAAGACAAGAATAACCCTATGCCAATTCGTTGAAGCGTAGATATGCCTGCAGGTTTTTTTGTGATTGTTCTGGTGATTGGGACGAAGATGCAGTCGTAGATGGGGATGAAGGCGATGATCGACAAGCTCATAAGAGATTGGAGCGACGCGGCCGGTATTTGGACGCCGGACGCGATGGATCGGTTCAAGGTGGAGCCTTGTTTGGTGAAGAGAGTGGAGAGTTGTGAGAAGAGAAGGGCATAGCCTAAGCATGTACACCATATAGGAACAAGTCCAAGGATTGTTTTTGCATCATCACTATCTTGTGTGCTGCAAACATATTAATTTGAAAATATATATAACCATTTTCTAAAGAAAAAAATATGTTTAATTGCAAAAGTAATAATGAACATCCACAAAAATCAATTTAGCAACATTTTTAAAATTTTAACATATTTTTGCAATTTGAATCAGAGTCAACATTTTGACAAAAAAATTCCAAACTTGACCGGCTAAATTTTAAATTTTATATGTTCAGAAAAATGGTTAACAACTTAATAATTTAGACTACAAAGTGGGGATTTAGAAGAATTATCAAATAGACATGAAGTTGGATAACTCAAGTGGCAGAGCATCTACTATCTAGGCCTTTGGTCCTGAGTTCGAGCCCCCGTGAGAGGGGGGGAGAGTTTTTTCTTTGTTCTTAAATTAGGAGAAAAAAATTAAAAAAAAAATAGACCTAGATAATACATTTTATACTGATAAATGAAATGATTTAGGTCATTTAGCATTTTCAAATGATCGTTAAATGGAAATTATTATTTTTATAAATTTCAGGAAAACATGCAATATAATGTTTAGAAATTAGTCATATAGGTGGTAAAATTGAAATATTTACGATTATTCAAATTTTAAGATCATGGTATAGTTTGTGATTACTTTTGCGAAATTTCAAAAGTCATGTCAAAATTGCAATTTTGTGAAAATTCGTTATTTATTTTGCAATTCAGACTTTAAGAAAACACACTACCTTTGTTATTTTTAGTTATAGCTTTAGGTTCTCCGAAGTATGTCTTTTTAATTTTTTTTTCATAATTCTTTCAGTACTATCCCTTAATATTTAATTGACGACTTATTAATCCATTTCACATACTTCTTAATTTTCTTATTTTAAACGAAAACAGAGGTAGTATAAGTTACTTACTCGAGTCTATCAACTTGATGATGCAGAACCAACTGAGCTTCCTCTTCTGTAGTTTTATCCTTAAAATTTCTTGCAATTTTTACGAAACCACGTCCGATTTTTAAAAATGGATTCGTCTGATCTTCGTTTACGCGAAAGCGATAAATTGTGGTCCCCATCAAGAACGGAACTAGTGAGGTGCACATGATCACGCAGGGGATTCCAAACCCGAGCTCCCAGCTCAGATTCTCCTGAACATAGTTCAAAACCAAAAGAGCTACAAAGTTACTGCTGTAATTTGTGAAGCACCACCAATTGAAAAACGAGCTCTTCGCTTTCGACTCGTGTTTGTCTTCTTCGTCAAACTGGTCGGCGCCGAAGGCTTCTATGCAGGGCCGGAGGCCGCCTTCGGCGAACGCGACTATGTACAGTGAGACGAAGAAGGCAACATCTTTGAATGATGATGAATGGAGTGCAGCGGATAAAGACATGAAGCCAAGACCCTGCGCTACAAGGAAAAATCAAATTAGAGACGGAAAAATAATGTTTATTGGCGTACTTGAGATGAAATATTTGGTCTTAAAAATATGCTTTCTAAAACTTGTTGCTAGTTCTGGACTAGTTGGATACTAATGATGTAAAAGATATTTTTATCAATTTCATCACTGTTTCATTTTTATTTTATTTTATTCCTTACATCATCCTTTATTTTTAAAATGACTAAAATGCAAATGGCATTTTTAATAAAGGCAATTTTCTATTTCCCCACTTTTATGATAAAACTACCTGCATTTATTTAGTTGCAGTTTTAGTTTAGGATAAGAAGATTAAGAGGTCTGTGAAATTGATAAATAAACCGTTTATTAGTTGTTTCTTTCTTTTCAACTATACGAGGATGGTATTGCAACCAGAAAAGGAAAAATCGCTAAGAAATAACTATATATAAAAATTTCACAAAATCTAAAACAAAAGCTCAAAGCCGTACTTGAGATGGCAAAATGTTCCGCACAGGAAACCCCCACCCAACATGATAAAGGACTTGGGGGAGGGTTTGAGTCCCCTGAATATTCCGTCTCGATGTTAACCTAATATATTCTTTCTATGTATATTAGGTGTATATATTAAAAATAATTATTATTTTAAAGTACATCTTATCTAGCTAGTACTTAATTGTATAAGTTCTTACTATATTATTATTAAAATAATATAAACCTATATAATAATTAGTTAGAGTATAAAAAATATAAAATTCAATATTGTTTTACAATAATTAATTACAATATTCTTTTAGGTGTAAATTAATTTAAAAGGGATATCCGATCCTGTCCTAATGTAATCCCATTAGGCTCTGATTGGTCCCGCTCTAAACATATCCTGATCCTTCATAAGACGGGACTAACCACAAGCCAAAACCCACCCCGACCCGACTCGTCCCATTACCTACAAATCAGAGTCAACTTAATGAATACAAAGGGTATTTTGGGTACTAACCAAGATGTATAGCAGAGAAGCAGCAAAAATGGTTCGAAACCGGCCCAAGAAAGAATCTGCAACAAAAGCTCCCACAAGCGACATAAGCAAAGCCGTTCCAGTCCAGGCATTGACGTCGGCCGCCGCCGTTGCAGTCGACCGGCCCAACGGGCCGGTCAAATACGTTATCAAATTCGAACTTATTCCGTAGTATCCAAATCTCTGCGCCACGCCAATGCCTAAAGTGGGAAAAATAAAATAAGATCAAATCAAAGGTCGTAAAAGTTGCTAGGTGCTAGTAAGACAGTGAGAGCTAATGACTAGTCAGAATCTAGACGAGACTAATTAGAGTATAAACGTAGTTAGACAGTCAATGCACCACTCCAATGCCTAGCACAGAAATAAACAAAATTAAATTAAATTGAGATTGTAAAAGTCCTATCCTAGCAGCTAGGGAGTGGACTGAGATCTAACGACTGGTCGGATCCAGACGGGTATAAATGTGGTTTGGCGGGAGTAATTAGAAAACAAAAATAGACCGTGAATGAAAACCTAGTGCCTAGCTGAAATTAATTTGAGTTAGTCGAGGAATTTTCCAAGTAGCTGAAATTATTTGTGTACCTGATTCAGATTCATACCTATGATGAAAGAAACGGATCTCCAGCAACCGGATTTTGATCGGACAGCTGGACGGCCTTTGGAATTGACGAATTTGCCCCTGGTGACGCCGTCCAGCAGCGGAGTTTCGGCCTCCGGTACGGCGGCGCCGGTGACCTTAGTGATGGCCATTTTTAGCAGTTGATGGGTAATGTCTGATTGGCTAATATCTTTATAGCTTTTTTGCCATTTCAAAATCAATCATTTGAAAAAGACTATCACTAGCAAGTAGCATAGCTAATAAGAATATCTTTTTGCTAGTGGTGACAAGTTGGGTGGCTATTATACTCAATCAAAAGAAGACAAGCAGCATGTCATTGGTCCGACCCGGCCCGACCCTGTTCGATGGGTTAGGTCATAGAAATATAGGTTTGAAGTACCATCGAATCTAATAAGTTTGATTTGATGGGCTAAAAACATGATGGGCCTTGGTCTAGCCTGGAAATCATAGTTTGTTTAAGAGGGATAAGATTGAATAGACTCGATAATTTTTTGTCCGATGAAATTTTGGGCTGACTCAACATATAATATTGACTCGATAGGCTGGGCTGACAAGGTCGTGCCCCGCGAATTGCCTCCTTTAGCCACCATCACCTGAAATTAGAGGTGGTATTTCGGCTTGATTGACCCGGCCCAGTCATTAGGGCCAACATCGTATGTTGTGTTGGGTTGGGCCGGGCCATTGAGCGAAAATTAGTGAGTAAAACCCGATCCATCTCCTTATACTTCATGTGTCTCACCTTATCTTGCATAAAGGAGATTGACACAAGTATTAAGAAAAGTTATTTTTTGAAATTTTGTTAACTTTTCAAATGTTGATTGAGAGTGGAGATTTTGAGAGTGAAGATTGTGTTATAACTTTTCTTTTTGAGGAGTGTGCAAGTTCACCTGTGACGAACGAAAACGTAAGTATGCAAGATAAGGTGGGACAAATGGAGTAATATACTATGATTTTCGAGCCAGTTCGCAGCCCATCGAATTTTTGGCCCCTTAAATTTGTTGGACTCGATGACACTTCGGACCATAAATTCTCTGGCTCAATCCATCTAATATGTTCCATTGGGCGGACCTAGTTTTGCCACCTCTACCTGAAATAAAGTATTCAACCTAATTATTTCAAGGGCTATTAGCACTCGATTACAATTGCGAGTACATCTCCTACAATAATTACATTGTATACAATCACGGCGATGTATTAGTAGCATTCAATAATACATGTATTATGTAATTATGCCATAGTTGCAGGAGATGTTGCACCCCGTTTCATTTATGTACGTCTTACGAAAAAAATAATTCATTTGTTTAGTGTTCGATTAGTATTGCTCGAACACTTTTAAAATGTAAAATAAAAATGTTAGGACACAACTAGTGTAATCGACCACACTCGTATATGTTCGGACAAAATACCAAACCTTTTAGGCAAATGTAAATGCCTTGAACCCTGCTGGCAGCTTATAGAAGCAATCAAGCTGGGTCATTTTAGCAACGGAAATGTATATAGACCTGATGGCCCATACAGAACTAGAACTGGCATGGGACCGAACCATTAACTAAGAGTTTACGAAACTGTTGACCAAGGTACGAGTCGGATCGGGAAACGGACTATAGTCCTAAAGGCGGGTTAAGGGTCATCCACTATTCCGGCTTCTCAACTGGTGGTGGCAAATTGCCCCGACGTATCCAATATTGTAGATGGATTGGGTCCTCTGAATCATAGACCGAAATATGGACTGGTCTACTAGGTCCAACCTGGTGGACTAGCCCAACAAATCTTAGTGTACTTACATGGTTGGGCTTAGATTACTAATTTTTTGCACGATGGAATTTCGATCAAGCCCGATTCGGCCTGACATATACATTGATCCGATAGACACAAATCAGAATGGGTTGCCCTAATTACTACATCTATGTTTAACCGGCAGTTTTAAATCGGATGAAATCCGAACATAAACCGTTGATTCACAACGAGGATTTTAACAGAGACATTTTTACACACTAATCAATGTGATACCATTCCTTCTTTTTTGTCCAATCCATCATAATCCCTCCTTACATTTTAGGAAATTGCGCGCCGAAATATGAACTAATCACGATCTCTTGTGGAAAAAAATAATTTGTTGAGACGGAACAAAAGATATCAATCGAATTTCTACCAAGATAACTGGAAAATTCCAAGCAATGCGGATCCCAATGAACCTGAAAAAACAATAAGTTTTCGAGACCCTACTATAAGTTTATTTCCATGTATGATCCGATCGTCAACTCATAGTTTTCGAGACCCCATTATAAGTTATATCCATATATGTTATGATCGCCAACTCATACTTGATCCGATTGTATTTTATTGGTATTGAAGGAATACCCCAAATAGTTTGAAACTTAAGGGCCACTGCACACCGTGATTCTTTGACAATAAACGTAAGACTTAGCAAAATATATATACAAACCAAACGAGCCCACATTGATCCCTGCTAGCACCCAATAGAAGTAATCGAGATGAGCCCTGTTCAAGTTATCCGAAAACCAACTCTCCCGTCCTCCTCCACTCGTGGCCCGGTTTACAAACGACACAAGAAAGCTACTCAAAAACCCGCCAACACCCGCCACACCAAACGACAGTGCAAGGCCCAAACTCTTCAACTCGCCCGGAACTTGATCATAGAAGAACTCCTGAAGCCCGACAAACATCAACACTTCCGCAACCCCTAAAACCAAGAACTGTGGCGCTAGCCACCACACGCTCATCGGTATCACCTCCTTTGGCAAGTCCACTACCCGATACTCATAAGCAGTTTCTAGACGTTTCCTCTCTATTAAACCCGCGATTACCATTGAAACTATACCTAGAAATAAGCCGGCCCCAATGCGTTGGAGCATTGATATACCGGAGGGCTTTTTGGTCATGGCTCTGGCAAGAGGGACCAAGACCCGGTCGTAGAATGGGACGAAGAAAACAATGGACGCCGGTGCTAAGGCTTGGAGCCCCGCGGATGGTATTTGGAAAGTGGCGGTTATGTGACGATCCATTGTCGCGCCTTGTTTGATGAACAGAGTTGTCGACTGTGAGTATACGATGGCGAAAGGCAAACACGCGAAGCATATCGGCAGAAGCTTTAGGATTGCCTTTGCATCTTCAATGTCAGTGATGTTGCAAGCTTTCGTCATATCGTTTGCATCTTTAGGTTGTTCGAGTAATGCTTTATCAAGAAACCTAGTACAAACAAAAAACTAGAAATTGATAACATATACAACATAACGTAAGTACCTTACTCCAAAAACTTGCATTCATATAAACAAAAGATTATGTTGTCATTTTGTTTTCTTGATCCAATAAAGTAGCACAAACATAAACGAGCTCGATTTTTTAGAAGGTCTAAATTTTGGAAAATATCTAATACAAAACTTGAATTTTAGAAGTTCTCAATTCAGAGCTTGAATTTTAATTCGTAATTATGAGTCTGGATTTTGAATTTTTTATTATCATTAGGACTTACACCTTGAAAAATAGAAAACGTTGTATTGAAATTTTTGATATATCGTTCTGAACTTTCTGTACATCGGATAATGTTTCTTATTTTTCAAGACTTCAGTACTGATTTAAAAATAAATTGAAAATCTAGACTCTTAATTCTCAAAATAAACCCCCAAATTAGGAAATTCCAAAATTCAGAAATTGTATTAACACATTTTCCAAAATTTGGCCTTTCAAGTGAAATTTCTCCTAATTAGGTAATTTTACTGGAACCCGTTCAACATTTTAGGCAGGCTGAACCCGAAATATCATTAGGCCAACAAGCCCGGTCCAATGGCCAATGATCCAAGAAACCGTGAGCCAGCTCGACAAACAGTAATGTGTTTTAATAGCGTGAGTGGACTCCAATGTTTTGTTCAATGGACCCGGACATGGCATTGGCCCGATGAGATCGGGACAGACTGGGCCGGGCCTGGCAGATTGAATTGCCACCTCAACTAAAAAACCATGTAAAAATGATTAACTTACCCAAATTGATCACCCTTATCCTCGACAAATCCAGGTACAGCCTTAGCCCGCCAATTCCTCCCTGCGTTCACTAAAACAAGACTAATTCGCGCGAACGGATTCCTTCCATCGCGCTTCACACGAAACCGGTATATAACTGACCCGAACAAGAAGACGATGAGAGCCAAACACATGACGATGCATGGGATTCCAAATCCGAGTTCCCAGCTCAGATTCTCCTGAATGTAGCTCAAAACCAACATACCTAACAATGTACTAATGCACAAGCAAAAGCTCCACCAGTTGAAGAATGAGCTTTTCGACTTGAGCTCTTTCCGGTCTTCGTCATCAAACTGGTCGGCGCCGAAAGCTTGCAAGCACGGCTTGTGGCCGCCTTGCGCGAATGCGATTATGTACAAAGAGAAGAAGAAGAAGATTGTCTGAAGGTGAGGAGGAGTACATGCCTTGTTGTTAAGAGGATTTTTGCAGTGAGAAGATGTGATTGGGTTGAGTGCAGCTGCTAGAGTTAAGAATCCTAGTCCCTGTAGTTCATAGGCAGGAGAGAATACGACGGTAAATAAGTTGAGTCGGGCTGAATATATTATCAGGTTTAATTATGAGATATACATACATACATAACAAAAGATTGGATTAATTGCGTAAAGATTTACAAACTTTTTGTTAATTATAATTTGCAGCAATTTAGGGGTTAACATTCAACCGAATCGAAATCGAATTTTTCTATATTTTTAAAATCGAATCGAATCGAATACATTTTCTTAACCGAATCGAATTTTATCAGTTTGGTTATCGGTTTAGGTTTTAAAGTTTTTACATTTTTATTTTTTTATTTTTTATAGCAACAAATCTCGATTTTCATAATATTTTTTTCTATTAAAAAGCTAAATTAAAGAAGGGACCAAAACATAGGGATAAATTTTAATTTTCATGCATGTTAAATGTGAAAATTATTAGTGTATATCAATTCAATCAAGAAAAATAATATACGATAAATATATAATTGAAAACATATAATTAAATATGAGTAATTCGGTTCGGTTCGGTCAACCGAATTATTTTTTTATTAAGAACCGAACCGAACTACAAATCGATTATAATATTTGGAATCGAACCGAACCGAACCGAATCACTCGGTTCGGATCGATTTTTCGGTTTCGGATCGATTTTGCTCACCCCTAAGCATAACCTTTCAACTGTTACGAAGAAATGCACCACTTTTATAATCTTTTTAATTTAATAAATCTAAGTAAGCTTTTGGCTCTAATTTGTGGAGCATAAAATTGAGATTTTGACCTGTCCAATTATATACTTATTATTGTACGAATTCTTTTGATCCTTAATTAAGTGAAAACGATATTGTTTCATTATCAAACCTAATCATTTTTATTTCTTTGGGGGATTTAAAAATACAGTGGATTACATCTTTGTAGCGGGAATTGCAACAATTCTGATTTTGAGCTCGATGTTAGTAAGTGTGGCCTAAAACTTATTCGGATGCATAAATTAGAAAAATCATAAAAGTAATATTACCTTCGTTTTTTAGTTGTCATTTTAGCTTATTTGTTTTGTTTATAAATAGTTTTCATTTATTTTTTTTTTTTTCAGTTTTATTTCGATACTGACCTTATAGTCCTAAAAAATGTTAACAACGGAAAGTATTAGCAATAATAAGGAAATTTGGAGAAAATCGAGGATATTAAATTTTGTTTCTATTCAGTTGATTTATTTGATGTGGACTGATTTTGCTCATTCATATGAACACTCAATTCATTATAACGATTGATCATCAAATCAAATTCCAAAACGGAATCCGTACAGATATTTTTTGTTTCTTCCGAACTTACCAGGATGTAGAGCAGAGAGGCAATAATAATCGTGCGGTACCGTCCCAAAAACGAATCGGCGAAGAACGCACCGATAAGTGGCGTCAGCGCCGCCGTACCCGACCACGCATTGACGTTCGCCGCCGCGGATGCGGTGGATTGGCCTAACGGACCGGTTAAATAGCTCACCAGATTTGAACTTATTCCGTAATAAGCAAATCTCTCCGCCATTTCAACGCCTAAATTACAGAATCAACAGATCAAATTAACTCGAAAGGGAAATTAATGGAACAGAGAGATCAAATATCAACCTATCATGAAAGCAGCAGATTTCCAGCCGCCGGATTTTGAGCGGAGGATGGGGCGGCCGTTGATGTCTACACAGCTCATGACGACGTCGTCTAGTAGAGGAGCTTCGGGATCCATTACGTCGCTGCCGGCGAGTGTAGCTGTGCTTGTCGCCATTGTTGCGCGCTCTCTCTCTCTCTCTCTTCAGTTGTATGGGGGAAATGGTGAATTTTAAATTAGATCTGTATGACTGTATAGTGGACCCTATTTGGACTATGTATAGTTTTGATATGGTTTGCTTTGGTAGATGTTAAATTTTTTTTTTTTTTTTTTTATATATATAAAAATTGAGACTCTCGTTAATCAATGTTAATTGTGTAGTACATAATTCTCAATTCAATCAGAAAAGTTAGGAGTTATTCAAATAATTGGATCGTCTGAAGAAAAAGAAAAAAACGAGCAAGCATGTGTCAACAAGTTGGCTCAATGGACCACCTCAAAGTTATCAATCTCGTTCCGTTCCGACCGGAATATCTTGTTCCCGTAAGAAAAACGGAACAGGCAGCCTTTAATTCTGTCTCGACCTAAATTCCGGCCGGAATGGCCGTTTCAGTCGAAATGAACGAGATCCGGAACTAACTTCACAATCTATTTTTTTTTTTTATTTTCTTTTTCTATTGTTTTATTAAAATTCTGAAATTGCTTTTGCCCATTAGTCCATTACCCCTGCAAAAACAGACTCAAAGTCACATATACTTCATTTTCTTCTTGATGAAAGTCTGAACCCAAAACTTCACATTCAAAAACCTTAGATTTAGGAATTTCAAATTTTCTATTCCTAGAAACTTAAAATTTCAGGTCCACCTACCATTGTTCCTCCTTCAACTGCGACTTAAGCTGGAAATTTGGAAGTGTAGAACTCAAAAGTTCGAAAGTGTGCGATGAAATTATTTAATTAATATATATATATATATATATATCCGAAACTGTTCGAAACGAAAAGTCGAAATGCTCCGATATCGAAATATCTCGTTTCAATGACAAATTCGAAATGACATCCGGAACGGAATTAATAACTTTGCCTAAAATAGTTGAAAATATTTGATTAGGATATTTGGCAATTTTGTAGAAGTTGTTAGGCGTCAGGTGGACAGTAGACCGATCACTGTAACATAGTGACTAGTCGATGTGTAGATGGGGCTAAGACAATATAAATTATTATAGGAAGAGAGATCAAGAAAATAATGTATGTGGTTAGTGAAAACTTAACGCCGTAGTTTAGTTGGAGTTATCGAAAATATTTGCAAAGAAAGATAGACAAAGTCTCATGTGCACCAGTTGCACGTTGCAATTCAGGTTGTGCATCACCATTTATGCTTAAAGGTATTGTTGTACTAGGTAAAGTTATTATAATACATTTACCCAGAACGTGTAATACATTTAAGCATAAATTATGATACATTTTTTTCACCGTGATACATTTATTCATCATATATTATACCTTTAGACATAAATAGTACTCCCTCTGTCCCGAGTAAACTTGCATACTTCCCTAACTGGGGTGTCCCACCCCTTATGCACACTTACCATTTCAGGAAATAAAACTTTACGGCTCTACCTTACATTAATCACATAATTACAAAACTGTCATCACTTTTGAAGCTAATAAAGGTAAAAACAAATTTGACTAAGTTAACATTTATAAAAAAAAAACTTTTCTTAATATATGTGTCGGAGGACCAGTACAAGTTCATTGGAGACGAAAGAAGTAATACTTTTTGACTCCTGACCCGAATTACAATAAACATCATCATTTAATGTAAATCTCAACTTTTTCAGTTTTTAGGTAATCTCAACTTACTATTTAATGTACGATGTTTTGGTGGAGTAGAACATCATCATGTCCATATCATGACTGTAGATTGGGCCCCACTATTTTGTGAGCATCTTTTACCCAAATACATACAAGGGCAAAGTTTAGAGGTTGTTTGTTTATATTTCTAAATAAATCTTTCCACGTTTTACTATTTCAAATATATAAATTATACTCCTCCCGTCCCAATTAACTTTTCACAGTTAATCGGGTACGAATATTAAGAAAAAATAAATTTTTTTATTTTTTTTTACTTTTTTAAAGGTGGAGATTGAGTGTGAAGATTTTGAGGGTGGTGATTGTGAGAGAAATTTCCTTTTAAGAGTGTGAAAAGTTAAGTGGGACAGACCAAAATGAAAAGTAGGAAAAGTTAGCCGGGACGGAGGAATTATCTATTTTTACAATTTTTATTTGTGTATATTTTACGAATCAACATCTAAATTAAATATTTAATGTAGGTCTTATCACTATTCATTTATACAATATAACACAGTATATTTCAATTATAATTATTTGATGAGACTCGTAACTATCAGATGAATATAATAAAATAAAATTCAATAACAATAATTAATGGGGTCTACCATATACTATTATTTAATAAAATAATTTTATCTAGTCATAATGTTTATAAATATGTTATATTGATTTAAAATCAAATCACATTCATCTAGTTATATCTAATAAAATCTCGCAAATAACGCTAAAAACACTAAAACCTATAATTGAAAATATAATCAAACATCCCCCTTAATTTTGTTATGAGTAAATTAATCAGGGATGGAGCTAGTATGAGTGCCGATCCAAAATATATGGGTAAATTTTACTAGATGACGTAGATTTTAGAAAATGTTTTAATACAAGACCTAAATTTTGATAGTTTTCATTCGAGGCATGAATATTGAGTCAGTTAAGGACCTATATTTTATGTTTCTATTCTCAATTAAGGACGTAGTTTAAAAAATATGAAATATTAAATGATGTACGAAAGATTCAGTATGATCCCGTCTGATTCCTTAGAGGGCTCAATCTTGATTCTTTAATTTGTGATAATTGGAGTTTGCAAATTGCAAGTAGTGATAATAGCTATCAAAGTGGGGAAGAAGTATCAATATAGTTGGTGACAATACTTTGTTTAATGATATTAATAATCATTTACAAATATATATCTTATGCACTATGCAATAATATTTCTATCATTGCACTCAACTTATTAATAAAGTGCCAGAATTATTTATCATTTCGCTCGCTCGATTTTCGTCTCAATTTCTTTTTTCAATTTCACCACATAATTAATGAATTTACTGGCATTTGAATTAATTTCCGCCCGATATGAGCAAAGCGACGAAAAAGCTCATGACACTGTCACATGAAATTACTTTTCGTTTCATAATTTTTCGCTCATCGATTTTCATCCCAAATAAAACGTCAGTACCGGTGCTACATCAATTAAAATCGGGCAGAAGTGGGGGTCATGTGATAGTCACGTGTGCTTTCCAGCCGATTTACTCATCGGTGGCGAAAATTGAAACAAATACGAACAATTTCTTTAATTATAAGACGAAATTGAAAAATAACAAAACTTATGAAAAAAATTGAACGAGTAAACAATTACGGGACGAAAAATAATTTTAGCCCTGTTACTACTATACAACCTTATACTAATATGAACCGCAAGGAGAGCTCTAAAACTTATCTTTTCTCTGGTAAAAAATAGACTTTGCAAAGTAAGCATAGGCCACCTTTGTAACTGCATTGATCCCTCCCAACGGCCAATAGAAACAATCAATATGTGCTCAATTCAAGTTGTTCGAAAACCAACTATCCGACCCATCTTTGTTCGTCGCCTTCTCAATAACTGATATCAAGAAACCACTCAAGAAGTTTTCTATCCCGAATATACTAGAATACAATGCAATATCCAAGCTTTTTATTAAGCTCGTCAGGAACTTGATCGTAGAAGAATTAGTAAAGACCAACCATGATAAACACATTAGCAACACCTAGCTAGTAGCCATGGCCAGATCAATACACTATCTCTGAGTTTCAGTCTAGTGCAAAATTTGTAAAAGAAATAAAAAGTCATTTCACACGTAATTATAGCTCAACGGCGCTAGTATGAGTAGTCGGCAAAGAAGGAAGAGTGACGTACTACTAAGTTCTTCCACTATCAACAATGATTGGATGAAGGTAAAGTGATTGTAGTAGTTTTTCATTTAGTATTTTAGTATTTTAGTTAGATACGACAATTTATTTACAATTCTAATTACTTTGAAGATTATTTTGATTTGTATTGATTGATGAACGATGAATTAGATTATGGATATGTTTACTTATCACTTGACTCAATTCATTGATGATTGGGTTAATCGGGTTGTGTTTCCTCTAGAGTTATTGTTAATATATTTACACACATCACGTCACTTTTTTCTCACCTTTTATACTAAAAAAAAAAACCTGACCTAATCTCAACCAACAAAACGAAACACTCATTTATTTAACACAATCTTCTCTTTCCACTTTATTTCCCCCAACCTATAATACTCCATCCTTTTTCAGGCATAAGTAAACACAGCCGATGACTTGTCTAATTATTGAGTTACGAAGTAAATATAATTTTTTAGAATTTTTCTTTTAGTTTTACATTTAATTATAGTTTATGATTTCTCAATAATAATTATCCCACATGATTTCTTATAATGTATACTACCCCGATTTTTTATTTGTTTATTTAATATTTTCCACCTGGCGCATTCGTTATCCGTGTCATATATAAAATTGCCCTTGGAAGTTGAAAATAAATGTCAACTTACAATTTCGAATATAAATTAAGTATATTCTGTAATGCGTGTCATATATAAAATTATACTTGGAAATAAAGGTCAAATCTGGGCAATTTAAAAAATAATACTCCTTCCGTCTCGGCTTAACTTGTCTACTTTAATCGGGCATAAAAGTGAAGAAAAAATAAATTTTGTGGAATTTCTGATTTTTTTAAAGGTGAAGATTGAGGACCTTAGAAAAATTTGCTATTTATAGGCTGACAACTTAAGTTGAGATAAATCGAAAGAAAAATAGGCAAGTTAGAACGGGACAGAGGTAATAAATAAATTAAGAAAAAGAACATGACTCACGTATAGACGCCGTTAAAAACTCGTTATAAGCATTAAACAGAAAACTGAGGGAGAGAATGACTATCATGGTGGTCACCGGAAACGACTTATCGGAGGCCGAAGCTCCGCTGCTAGACGACGGCATCGTTCGAGGCGCTGTCGACTTCAAATTCCGACCCACCACCCGATCCAAATCCGGTTGCTGGAGATCCGCTACTTTCATCATAGGTATAACATTATCATCACAATAATGTACACAATCTTTACTACTTTAGCTCAAAATTTGTACAGCTTGCGCTAGTTTTTGCACTAAAACGGAACATTTCTTGTAATCTATTTATTTTTTCTTTACTTTTTTACTTTTTATTATGAATTTCAATATATATAAAATCACAATATCAAAATTTAAAAAGAAAACGTAAAATGAATAAAATTAATACGAAATTAAAATTAAAATTCGTAATAATAGTGCAGACGTACGTACTTGAATTAAAGCGTGGAATTAGAAAATATGTTCCACAATATCAAATAGTGCATTTTGAATGGTGAAATGAGCATTGTGTTGTAATTTAAATTTTAAAGTATTTTTTCTTGTTATTGTTGAAATTATATTTTTTCCAATTATAAATATAAACTTAATTTTTTATAAGAGTAATTTTGATGCATGAATACATCGTTTAATACTTAAAAATACACATACAATTAAATATAATATAAAAGAAGCAAAAAGAAGGAAAACATGAGAAAATAAGTAGTGCAACAAGTAGCGTGCACAACTAGTACTTCATAAATAAGCAAAACACTATTGTAAGAATTCGTGCATTGTTGGAGAATAAAATATGACACAAAAAAGTGTTTTAGCGCATTGTTGGAGATGGTCTCAGTATTCGAGTTTAATATGATTTTTCGAATTACGATTAGGTGTTGAAGTGGCAGAGAGATTTGCTTATTATGGAATAAGCTCAAACATGATGAGCTATTTGACCGGACCGTTGGGGCAATCGACGGCAACTGCGGCGGAAAATGTCAATGTGTGGAACGGGGCGGCGAAGCTTTTGCCGTTGTTGGGGGCTTTTGTCGCCGACTCATTTTTGGGCCGATATCGCACCATCATCGTTGCTTCTCTCCTCTACATCTTGGTTAGTACCCTAATTCCCCGAAATTCTACGAACCTCACTTTAGTGTTGTAACACTGACAAACAGAGTAATAAAACAATATAAATCAATGATATTAGGAAATAAATTCGGGGACTAATCTCTTAGTCCCTCAAACTTTATATTATTGATAATTTTGTCAATCTTTTACAAGACGGCCTCATTTATTTTCCGAATTCTAAATAATTTATATCTTTCTAAATTATCTTAAACATTTTAAATAAAACTGAAAATTTTAAAAATAATTACATTTTTATGTTAATTTAAGACATTTCAACTGATTTTTAATTTTACGGATGACTTTTTAGTTTTTTAGAAATAATTTCATAGTTTTTAAATATTTTTTTAATAGCTTTTAAGTTTTTCAACGGAAGTTACAATTTGTGATAAAACGTGGAGTACAAGTTGCAACAGAAAAAATAAAAATTTAGATTCCAAAGTGTCAAAACACGGAAAATTCAGATTTTACTAATTAACCCCTTTTGTATATCGAAACCGAACCTATCCTTTATACCGACATATATAAATTTTTGAATTTCTATAGGGTTACCGTATCCAAAATCTCGATAAACAAAAAATTTCGATATTCGCAGTACGTTAAGTGCAGTATATCCACATTTTACCCATTAACAGGTACCTGACTTTCTAGACCATGATCCATGACAGGGTCTAGGTTTCTTAACTCTATCAGCCGTGTCCCACACATTAAACTCTTCCGACTGCAAAACTAACTCGGCTTGCTCGCCTCCTCCACTCGAAGTCATCTTCTTCTTCTTCTCGTTATACTTAGTAGCATTCGCGCAAGGCGGACATAAGCCTTGCGTGCAAGCGTTTGGAGCTGACCAATTCGACGAGGAAGATGAAGTCGAGCTTAAAGCGAAGAGCTCGTTTTTTAACTGGTGGTATTTCTCAATGAATGGAGGCATTTTTATAGCTCAATTGGTTTTGAGTTACATTCAAGATAATTTTGGTTGGGAACTTGGCTTTGGAATCCCCTGCATCCTTTTGTGCTTTGCTTTAATCGTTTTCTTGCTCGGGTCTTTGACCTACCGGTTTCGCGTAAGCAGTGATCAAAGGAATCCGTTCGTGCGAATTGGTCGGGTTTTTCTGCAAGCAGCGAGGAATTGGTGGTCTGCTCCTGAAGTTATAGCTTCTGAAAAGGATGAACATGCTGAATTCAAGTAAGTCATCTGTTGTTTTATGTACGACAACGAAAATTGTCAACTACAACGCCAAAAAGACAACGGTTTTACGTAAAACTGTTGTCTATTTGGGAAAAGTCTGGCCTTTTCTTGAACTTTGACTCAAAGTTCCTAAAGATTGGTAAACCGAAGTTATTGATTCCGTTCCGGGCACCATTCCATATTGATCATTGGAATAAGTATCGGAGCATTTCAGTGTTCTGTTTGGACACTCAGGACCATCTAGTCCGCTTTTATCCTATTTCATTGTGTCCCACTTCAAAATCGAGCCAATTATAATTATTTTTTTGCAATTATGAATTTAAAGTTCATTATTTAGGTTCAGGATTCATGTTTAGATTTCATGCTTAAGGTCTAGGGTTCGATTTTCTTGGACTAGAGTATATTTTCTATTGTAGACTTATGATTTCATGATTCACGGTTCATGGTTCATAATTTAATGATTCAGTGTTTATAATTCAATAGTTCATAGTTTAGGATTTATGATTCATGTGTTCGGAGTTCATAATTTATCATTCATCATTCATCATTTTGATACAAACAAAAAATTATTTGAAGATGCTTTGTATTATAAATTTTGAGTTTGATGAATGTTTTAAGATTATGTATATCTATAGTTTGTTACAGGTTTCTTAACAAAGTAGTTCTTGGAAGCGATACCTCACAGGAAGACGAAAACTCATGTAGACCTCGCGACATTGACGACGCCAGGGCAATTCTGAGACTCGTTCCAATTTGGTGTGCGTGCTTAGGATACGCCGTTGTCTTTGCACAATCTTCAACTCTGTTCAACAAACAAGGAGTTACAATGGATCGTTCCATCAGTACCGTCTTTGAAATACCGTCCGCTTCACTGCAATCTCTCATCAGCTTATCCATCATCGTATTCATTCCTTTATACGACCGTGTTTTAGTCCCAATGGCTACAACTATAACGAAGAAACCTGCAGGCATATCAATGCTTCAAAGAATCGGTATAGGTATGTTCCTTTCCGTTATTTTCATGGCAGTTGCAGCGCTCGTTGAGAGGCAACGCTTAGCCACTGCTGTCAAATACGGGCTAGTGGACCAGCCAACGACAACAGTGCCGATGAGCGTGTGGTGGTTGGCGCCTCAGTATTTGCTACTTGGTATTTCTGAAGCGTTCACCAATGTCGGTTTGCAAGAGTTCTTCTATGATCAGGTTCCGAATGAAATTAAAAGTATAGGGCTCGCATTGTACCTTAGTATATTCGGTGTAGGGAGCTTCTTGAGTGGTTTTTTGATATCGGTTATTGAGAAAGCGACGACTAGAGATGGGTGCGATAGTTGGTTTTCGAATAACTTGAATCGAGCTCATCTCGACTATTTCTATTGGCTGTTAGCAGGCCTTAGTGTAGTTATGCTGGTGGTGTATTGTTACTTTGCACGGTTATATGTTTACAAGAAAAAGAACAATGTCTAATGCGGTAGATATCTCTTGGATTATCGAGTCAAGTCCGTACTCAGTTCGGGGCGATTCTGTATTTATCAAAAGTTATTTGATTCATATAATTATTATTCCTTTATGAAGTATTAATTTCTTGACGAGTTAGGAGGACTGTTGTAGGTTTAGTTTAGTTTAGTTTCGAGCAAAAAAAACACATGTGAAGTCACGTGGAAAAAAAACACACGTAAAGGTAATTTACTCTGAAAATATTATAAAGATGCCACTAAAAACGGAGTGTGGTGTATACGTGATGAATTTTAGCTAAAAATATCACCAGCAAATACTTACGTGACAGTTTCGTGTAATTCAAACATCAAAGTAATATTGAAAAATGTTTAGAAACCAAAGCGATAGATCCTACATAGTTTAGGCTGTAATTTTTAAAATAAAATAAATAAATTGCAAATAGATGGACTTGCTATCAATTAAATAATGATTCCCTATATAATTGATTTCTTACAAAAGTTAAACGGACTAAATTGAGTGTTGGTTAGCCTATCGACACAACTTTGAATTGAAAATATAATGGGTTAACCAAATTTAATGAATCATTAAATGATTAAATATATTGAAAAAATAAACATATATTAAATTAAATAATATATGAAAATATCGAATGTTACGATAAAATATCATGAGTTTGAGACTTGAAAAAGTAGTTATTAGGTCAATTACTTCGGCGAAAACAAATAAAGAAATTTACTTGTACCAGCCAAATTATTATGATCATAAATACGTTGGTCATTTGCTCATCGGCAGCGAAAATTGGTCAAGATGCGAGAAATTTCTTTAATTATGAAATAAAAATCGAACGAACGGAAAGTTTAAGTGATTTTAGCCATGAGAATACTTTATATAAAGGATATAAGTTTCTTAATAATCATTTATAAATCTAAAACTTATCTTTTCTCTTGTAAACATAAGACTTTGCAAAGTAAGCATAGGCCATCAATGTAACTGCACTGATCCCTCCCAACAGCCAATAGAAATAGTCGATATGCGCGCGATTCAAGTTGTTCGAAAACCAACTATCCGACCCATCTTTGTTCGTCGCCTTCTCAATAACCGATATCAAGAAACCACTCAAGAAGTTCCCTATCCCGAATATACTAGAATACAACGCAAGACCCAAGCTTTTAAGCTCGGTAGGAACCTGATCGTAGAAAAACTCCTGAAGACCGACCATAGTGAACACGTCAGCAACACCGAGTAGCAAATACTGCGGCGCCAGCCACCACACGCTCATTGGTACCGTCTCTTTTGGCTTATCCACCAGACCGTGTTCTATAGCAGTTGTAAGGCGCCGTCTCTCAACAACCGCTGCTATTACCATCAGAAGCAAAGACAGGAATAGCCCTGTACCGACTCGTTGGAGCATTGATATACCTGCGGGTTTCTTGGTTATAGCTCTGGCGATTGGGACTAGAATACGGTCGTAGATGGGGACAAAGACGAGGATGGATACGCTGATGAGCGATTGTAGTGAAGCGGCTGGTATTTCGATGCCAGATGTGACGTGGCGATCCAGCGTAGCGCCTTGTTTGGTGAACAGAGTTGATGCTTGTGAAGAGACGATTGCGTAGCCCAAACATGTGCACCAGATTGGGACGAGTCGAAAAATTGATCGCGCGTCGTCAACGTCACTTTTTGTACAGATGTTTGCATCTTCTTCTAAGCCATTCGCTGCAAGAATTGCTCTGTCAAGAAACCTGTTAAAATAACACTATCTCAATTGGACAATACAATAACATAAACACAACTAGTTGATCCATGGACAGATTCAGGAGGGTCGTAATACGCTCCTCCTGAACTTCGAAAACCAATGTTCTAAAAGATACTAGACGCTAGTCGTGCGGCAGATTGGGGTACAGAGCTTATTCGGGACTAAGGCGGAGTTAAGCGGGATTAGGCGAGAAAAAATGTAGGCACTCGAGAGCGATCTAACGCCTATGCGACGCTTAATCAAAGTTAGACGGGAACTTTTAGAACATAGACGAAAACTTATTCCTAATATGTAATTTGATTCCTATACTTTTCACTTACACCAAGAAAGTTGCAAAAGTAGTCCCTAAATAATTGGACGTTTTCACTTTTAGTTCCACACACAAAACTAAAATTTGCAAATGAAGTCCTGTAACAATTTCAATTTCGCAAATTTGGTCGTAATTTTGCGCGATATTGAGAATTTTGTCTGGCAATTGGTCTTTAGGCTCATGTTCCTAGCAATTGGGTGAGAAACTGAGCTCAGGTTGACGTAGGTGAGTTACATGAGTCAGTTTCCAGCCAAATTCCGAATCTCCCCCAAAACTACGACCAAATTCGCGAAATTGAAACTGTCACAGAACTTAATTACAAATCTTGATTTATGAGTGACTAAAATTGCAAACAGGATGTTGTTACCGAACATGTTTTGGAATTTTCTCACATATGCCCACTGTTGTAAAAGTCCCCGTCTATCTCTAACTAGACCCCTTCTTGGGTTCAACTGTCCTCGACCGACTACATCGACTCCTCCCACCCAACTAGTGCCCCTAACTTCAAGAGAAGCGTAATTTGACTTACATAGATTTGTTACCTTCAACTCCCTGAGCTTTACAGTTCCTCACAGCTCTCACAAAAACCCGACCAATTCGTGCGAACGGATTCCTGTCATCACTGTTTACGCAAAACCGGTATGTGAACGACCCGAGCGAGAAAACAATCAGTGCAAAGCACATCACAATGCAGGGTATCCCAAAGCCAAGTTCCCAGCTAAGATTTTCTTGGATGTAGCTAAGAGCCAAGAGAGCAACCAAAATACCTCCGTTCATCGAAAAATACCACCAGTTGAAGAACGAGCTTTTCGCCTTAAGCTCCGTTTCGTCCTCCTCATCGAACTGGTCGGCTCCGAAAGCTTGGACGCAAGGCTTATGCCCGCCTTGCGCGAGGGCTACTAAATATAGAGAGAAGAAGAAGAAGACCTCGACCGGAGGAGGAGGCGAACAAGCCAAGTTGTTTGCGTCGTTTTTGCAGTCAGAGTGAAGTGTGGAGGATAGAGATAAGAAGCCGAGACCCTGTGATCCATCAGAAGCAAAATTTTAGCTAAGTCTTGTGCATTAGTTACAATAGTTGAATTCAATTTGGATTTTAAACATGTTTCCACTCTAGTTCTCTTCAGCAATTCAGGCGACCCGGCCCGGCAGGCCCTGAGATAATCAAATCATTAGAATTTGTATAGTAATTCAGGATATGTAAGGTTTGGTGTTAGGTAGGTGCAGTCCTTAACCCAACACAAATTTACTTAGAGAAACCGAGACCAAGCCGACATGAAACAATTGGCCCGATTCTAATCTGAATATCCCAAATTAATACTTTATCTTAAATTGTAGAATTATGTATTTTAAATAACTTTTGATATATAACCGAGATAGGCCCAAAATTCAGCATGAACTCGACTCAATAATCCGAATTTCCACCCAGTTTTGGCACTAATAAAGACCCCAGTGATCCATAATAATCCCAAAGTTTACAGTAATATGGAGCATGAAGTACAATCAGCAAACTTTACATAGCTTTTAACCTTTAGCTTGAAGCTGATTTTACTAAAGCAAAAGTTGTACCTTAAAACCACTCAAAATAGCTTTTTCCAAGCTAAAAGCCAAAAAGCACTTAAGAAAAACACCTTCAATCTAGTAGGTCATTTAAAGCTGTTTTTGCTAAAGCAAAAGTTGTACCTTAAAAACACTCCAAATAACCTTTTTCAAGCTAAAAGATAAAAAGTACTTTCTCCGTCCGGCTTAAAGCTGCCTACTTACTTTTTGGTCCGTCCCAACTAAAGTTGCTACCCCAAAAAGGAAACTAATCCCTCAATCCTCACCCTCAAAATCTCAACCTTTAAAAAAAAACAAAAAACTGTTTTTACTTAACATCCATGCCCGGTCAAAGTGGCAACTTTAACCGGGACGGAGAGAGTACTTGAGAAAAGCACCTTGAGGAGGTGTTTGCATTTAATTTTTCTAAGTGATTTTCAGCTTATAGCTTGAGAAAAGCTATTTTGTTGTATTTGCAAAGCCAACTTCTCCTTTAAAATAAGTGCTTCCAATGTAAAAGCTAAAAGTAGAAATTTAATGTTTTTCTTCACTCAACGGCAATTCTGTAAATAATATGATCTTTTTTAAAAGACAAAGTGATTCTATAGCAAACACTCCAACTTCTACTTTTATTGAAAATCACTTTATTTTTTTGCAAACACTACCTACTTTTTTCATAAATGATTTTTACAGAATCTCTAACTTCAATCACTCTTTCAAAAGGAAAAGCAATCGCAAACAATCCCCTAAAAACACTCAAAACAGCTTTTTTCAAGCTAAAAACTAAAAAACACTTAAGAAAAGCACCTTAAAAACACTCCAAATAACCTTTTTCAAGCTAAAAGCTAAAAAGTATTTGTGAAAAGCACCTTGAATTTAGTAGGCGATTTAAACTAATCAAAAGGATAATCAGATCCATATAATTAACAAAGCTATGCCAAATTGATGAAATTAGGTTTCGCCACTAACCAATATGTAGACGACAGATGCAATAATAATAGCGCGAAATCGCCCCAAAAACGAATCCGCAATGAAAGCGCCGAGAAGCGGCAGAAGCATCGCCGTCCCGTTCCAGGCATTGACATTCACCGCCGCCGCCGCGGTCGATTGGCCCAACGGGCCAGTCAAATAGCTTATCAAGTTTGAACTTATTCCATAGTAAGCAAATCGCTCCGCCACTTCGACAACTAGCAAAAATTACACTAAATTCAACAAAATTTGTATAAATTCTTCCTTTCTCACCGATTATTTTACTTTTTTTTTAGTGGTGAATTCGGATTTTGTACCTATGATGAAAGAAGCAGATTTCCAGCAACCGGATTTTGATCGGCGGGCAGGTAGGCCTTTGAAGTCGACGGAGTCTCGAACGACGTCGTTGTCTAGTAGCGCAGCTTCTGCCTCCGGTACGTCGTCTCCGGTGACCGCAGTGATAGCCATTCTCACTCTCTTACACACTCTGTACGTCGTCGTTTAGGTTAGGTGTCTAATTTGCTTACATCTCTGATGCTTTTAAGTTGTTTTCAGTGAGCTCAGCTATACAATTGGAATTTGTAATTTAAATAAATTATGAGACACGTGCTCAGCACATATCTGGATCCAGTGCTATAACTGCATCGAGTTCAGTATTTTTACGGTCTATCTCATACACATACCTAATACTACACACATTCATACACACTAAATACTTCATCTCCTTTCTCTCACACACAATGTACTGAATCTAGTGCCGTTCAGCGCTCACTCTCTCTCACACACACTACTCTCTTTCTCTCTATCTCTCACACATAATTCGATTGATTCACTTCCGTCTAAATGGACAGATCAATCCATAAATAAACATGATCGCACAACTATAAGGAGGAGTTGACACTGTACCCTTTCAGAGACATTGTGTACTTTTTTTTGCATAGTTTAACTTTTTTACTGCAAAAATAGTCAAAGTCCCCTTCTGACCCTATTCAATACCTTACCCACCTCCATTTCGTGTACACGATATAATTATTTTTTTGTGCATGTACACGATAATATTTTATTTGTACATGATATAAAATTATCGTGTACACAATATAATTATTTCTTAGTACATGTACACGATAATATTTTATCTGTACACGATATAAAATTATCGTGTATACGATAATATTATCTCTTAAACATGTACACGATAAAAAATTATAAAGCACACGATAAATAACACTATATACACACGAGGTAGATACACGAGATAATACATAATCGTCACTCACAACCAATAAACTTAAAGACGCTGACATATGGTGGCTAGTTTATCAATCGACACGTCCGTCTGCGATACGGTAAAGCACGACCAATAAACTTTAAAGACGCTGGTGGCTAATTTATCACCAACTAAAAAGTAGTAACATCATTGTAGAGTGGCCCAACTATGTCTTCCACTTTCCTTCTATGAAAAAACGTGTAAATTTCACACTCCAATTACCTCAAATTGTTGTTCTTTACCATTTTTATGATATTTCTGAACTCAAAATAATAATAGTAGTAAAATATAAAAATAAAACTCTTCCATTTCCACTCTTTTTTGCCAATTGAAGATCTTGTAATGATTTTCTGTTTTTGTTTTAAGCCAAAAGTGTAAGTGAACGATCATGATCAAAGTATAGCTCCCTTCGTCTTAACTTAATTTGCCTATTTTGATCAGACGCGGAGGTTAAGGAAAAACAGATTTTATCAAATCTTTGACTTTTTTAAATGTAAAGATTGAGGGTGGAGACTGTGAGAGAAATTTGTTATTATGGGCTGACAAATTAGGTTGAGACAAACCAAAAAAGAAAGTAGGCAAATTACAAATCTTTACAATGAATCATGAACCTTGAACACTATAAATCACTACTCCTGAACTCGTAAATTCATGAATCATGTGAGTGTATTAATTGATGAGTTGGCAGTCTATTCAGCAGGAGTTATACACATCAGCTTAGTTGAGTTACTTGGGGAAATCAATTCAGTTATAACGAGAGAAAAACAGTTAAAACCAAATGAAGAGAGAGAAAGGGAACTCAACAAGAAGCAGTTTATTTCCTGTGATTAGAAGTTCTGTTTTTCAGTTAAGTTCTTTTTAATTCTCCAGTATTCATCAATTTTGTACAGAAAAGAGTATCAGCTAGAGAGAATACTTGTTTCTATTGTGATATAGCTCGTGAAGAAGAGTCAATAGGGCATAGAACTACTAGCTGTGGGTAGCAGAAGTTAATCTGCTATTTTGATCACCTAGCAGTAAAGGTGATCTGTGTAATTTTTGTACTTCTAGTGTTTTAGTGAATCTGTTCTTCTTCTCCCGTGGATGTAGGCCATAATTGGCTGAACCACGTAAACTTTGCCTTATTTGATTTCTATGTTTGAGTTCAGGATAGAGAGTAGTCTGTAGAATCGTTTCTTTGAGATAATTGTGGTGCATGCAGTGTAAGTTTTATCTTCCTTATTGCATGATGTTTGGTTGGAGATATTCCAGTTGTTAACCAGTGTAACAGTGGCGCCGTCTGTGGAAAATAAGATCCCTCGCATACAAAGTGTTTGATCCTTGTTCAGAGACTCAAGAAGGAGATATTTCTGAGTTTTACAGCTACAGAACACAAGCATGGCATCTGCTAAGTTTGACACAGAAAAATTTACAAGGAAAAACAATTATTCTCTGTGGAAGATAAAAGTGAAGGCATTACTGACTCAGCAAGGCCTTGGATCAGCCTTGAAGGTCTCAGAAACTGAGTTTGGAAAACCAGAGGATCCAAAGAAGACAGAAATAATTGAAAAGGCACACAGTACTATGTCTCGCTGATAAGGTTTTAAGAGAGGTAGCAAAAGAAACTACTGCAATAGGCATCTTGAAGAAACTGGACAACAAGTATCTGACAAAATCCTCGGCAAACAGATTATACATCAAACAAAAGCTCTACTCATATCAATTTACAGATGACAACGGCCTAGATGATCAAATGGAGGATTTCAATAAATCTATAGATGATCTTGAGAACATAGGAGTGAAAATGGAGGATGATTACAAGGCAATCATTCTTCTAAATGCTCTACCAAAATCATATGAACAACTTAAGGATGCAATGTTGTATGGAAGGGAAAAATCCATATCCTTAAGTGAGGTCCAAAATGCTCTAAAAGCCAAAGAAATGTGGAAGGGAGACATACTTCTACACCAGAGGGTCTTCACGTCAAGAAAGGAAAATTTCACAACAACAAGAAAGGTTTCATTGCAGATTCAGTAAAAAAAAGTCAATATCAGAAAAATAAGAATGGTGAGAACAAAGAAACTAGAAAGTGTCACCACTGCAGGAAACCAAGTCATCTAAAAAAGGACTGCTATGAGTGGAAGAAGAAGAAACAAGCTACAAAAGAGCAAAAGAAGAGTTCAACTGATCTGGTAAAGAAACAAGAAGAAGCTGAGGTTCTAAATATCACTGACAGACTAGTTGAAAGCTCTTGGATTCTAGATTCAGGATGCAGTTTTCACATGTGTCCCAACAAGCACTGGTTTGTGAACTATAAGGAGCAAGAAATGGGCTCTGTCATGCTAGGCAATGATGAAGTAGTACCAGTAAAGGGGATAGGAAATATCAAACTGAAAATGCATGACGGCTCAGCAAGAATTCTGTCAGAAGTAAGGTATATCACAAACCTTAAAAGAAATCTCATTAGTCTTGGAACTTTGGAAGCAAAGGGCTGTAGTTTCAAATCTGAGAAAGGTTTATTGTGTGTGATCAAAGATGGAAAGACCGTGATGCAAGGAAAGAGAAAATATGTATTATCTTATAGCTGATACACTAGTAGGGGAATCTGAAGCAGTACAGTCAGAGTCATCATACTTATGGCATAAAAGGCTTGGGCACACAGGAGAGACTGCTCTAAACAAACTGATCACCAAGGAACTCATCTCAGCTGATAAAACAGTTCACAAGAATCAATGTGAAGAGTGTATTCTGGGAAATAGTAAAAGAATACCATTCCCAGTTGGTAAACATCATTCAAAGAGCCCTCTAGAATATGTTCACTCTGACTTATGGGGTCCATCAAAGGAAGCAACTCTCGGTGGAGGAAGGTATTTCTTATCTGTCATAGATGATTATTCCAGGAAGGTTTGGGTGTTTGTTATTAAAAACATGTCTGATACATTCCATGTTTTCAAAGACTGGTGTAATGAAGTTGAAGCTGAAAAAGGTGTTAAAGTTAAATGTCTTAGAACAGACAATGGATTAGAGTTCTTATCAGAAGAATTCCTAAGTTTCTGTAAAGACAAGGGAATAAAGAGGCATAGAACAGTGCCAGCAACTCCACAACAAAATGGAGTTGCTGAAAGGATGAATAGAACTCTGTTAGACAAAGTTAGGTGTATGTTGATTAGTTCTGGTTTGTCAAAGAGGTTTTAGGGAGAGGCAACAACCACAGCAGCTTACCTAATAAACAAATTACCTTCAGCTGCTATAGATTTCTCAATTCTAGATAAACTTTGGTCAGGACATGCTCAAGCTTACACACATCTGAGAACTTTTGGCTGTCAAGCATATGCACACTTGAAACAGGATAAACTTGAGCCTAAAGCTCTAAAGTGTGTAATGTTAGGTTATCCCAAGGGTGTAAAGGGATACAGGCTGTGGTGTTATGAGAAAGGGAAAGGAAAGATCATTACCAGTAGGGATGTAATTTTCTCAGAAGATAGAATGTCTTTCTTGGAAATTGACAAGGACAGTAACAGACTTACTACCCCATCAGAAAGGAGAGGTTCAGATGTGAAGGTGGAGTCAACTGAAGAAAATTCTGAGATTGATCAGAACGATGAGACCAATGTGGAAGACAATGATGAGTCAGTTGAAAAGAATGATAATCTACAGGATTATCAGTTAGCAAGGGACAGAAGTAGAAGAGTCATTAGACCATCTACCAGGTATGGAGATGATTTTCTCATGGCATATGCTTTGAGTATAGCTGAGGAAATGGAATGTCCTGAGCCAAGAAGCTATACAGAGGCCTTACACAGCAAAGAAAGAGATCACTAGATACTGGCAATGAGGGAAGAACTGGATTCTCTTGGAAAGAACAAAACTTGGAAACTTGTAGACAAACCAAAATTTTAGAAACCCCTAAGTTGTAAGTGGATTTTCAAGAGAAAATTGGAAGTGACAGAGCAAGAGAAGATCAGATTTAAAGCCAGATTAGTGGCAAGAGATTTTTCCCAAAAGGAAGGGATTGATTACACTGAGGTTTTCTCACTAGTGGTCAAACACTCATCCATCAGAATTTTGTTGGCTTTGGTTGCTCAGTGGGATTTGAATCTTGAACAGCTAGATGTCAAAACAACGTTTCTGCATGGAACTTTAAAGGAAACATTGTATATGACACAACCAGAGGGATATGTTCTGCCAGGAAATGAGGATAAAGTGTGTTTACTACAGAAATCTTTATTATGGGCTGAAACAAAGCCCAAGGCAGTGGTACCTAAGGTTTGATGAACATATGATAGGAATTGGTTTTGTCAAGTCAAAATATGATAGTTGTGTATATATCAGAAATTCAAGTGAGTCAACTGTTTTGTATCTACTTTTATATGTAGATGATATGCTAGTTGCTAGCAGCACTTCCATGGAAATTCAGAAAGTCAAGAAGGAACTTCAGCATGTATTTGAAATGAAAGTACATGGAAATGCAAGAAGAATACTAGGGATGGACATAATAAAAAACAGGAAGGAAGGTGTCTTGTGGCTTGTTCAAACTGATTATGTAGTCAAAGTACTGAGAAGATTCTACATGCATGAAGCTAGAGTTGTAAATGTTCCCTAACATTTCAAGTTATCTGAGTCACAAAGACCAACTGAAGAGAATGAAAGAAAAGAAATGAAGTCAGTGCCATATGCCAATGTTGTAGGCAGTATAATGTACAAGACCAGATATTGCTCAAGCTGTTAGTACAGTTAGCAGGTTTATGGCAAACCCAGGAAGGAAGCATTGGGAAGCTCTCAAGTGGGTGTTGAGATATCTGAAAGGCACTACAAGTCATGGATTAATTTTCAGAAAAGAGACAGGAAACATAAGTGATCCAATTGAGGGGTTCACTGACTCAGATTATGCTTCAAATGTGGATACCAGAAAATCACAGACAGGATATGTATTCACCTTGTATGGAACAGCTGGAAGTCCACACTACAATCTGTAGTAGCACTCTCCACTACAGAGGCAGAATACATGGCATTGTCAGAAGTTGTGAAAGAGGCTATGTGGTTGAGAGGAATAGTATCAGAGTTTGGGATTCAACAAAAGTCTGTGAAAGTTTATTGTGACTCCCAGAGTGCTCTATGTTTGGCAAAACATCAGGTTTTTCACGAAAGGTCCAAGCATATAGATGTAAGATTACATTTTTTTAGGGATATAGTGGATAGAGGTATGGTTGTTGTTGTCAAGGTTGGTACTTCAGAAATGCAGCAGATATGTTAACAAAACCTATTCCAATTCAGAAATTAAAGTTTTGTTTGGACTTAATACATGTTGTTGCATATTGCAAGACTCCTGTTAGCTAGAGTGTTGGATGGAGAGGAAGTTCATGAGAAGCTAAGGATTCTTGGTTGCTTCATAGGACAGCCAAGGTGGAGAATTGTGAGTGTATTAATTGATGAATTGGCAGTCTATTCAGCAGGAGTTATACACATCAGCTTAGTTGAGTTACTTGGGGAAATCAATTCAGTTATAACGAGAGAAAAACAGTTAAAACCGAATGAAGAGAGAGAAAGGGAACTCAACAAGAAGCAGTTTATTTCCTGTGATTAGAAGTTCTGTTTTTCAATTAAGTTCTTTTTAATTCTCCAGTATTCATCAATTTTGTACAGAAGAGAGTATCAGCTAGCGAGAGTACTTGTTTCTATTGTGATATAGCTCGTGAAGAAGAGTCAATAGGGCATAGAACTACTAGATGTGGGTAGCAGAAGTTAATCTGCTGTTTTGATCACCTAACAGTAAAGGTGATCTGTGTAATTTTTGTACTTCTGGTGTTTTAGTGATCTGTTTTTCTTCTCCCGTGGATGTAGGCCATAATTGGCTGAACCACGTAAACTTTGCCTTATTTGATTTTCATGTTTGAGTTCAGGATAGAGAGTAGTCTGTAGAATCGTTTCTTTAAGATTATTGTGGTGCATGCAGTGTAAGTTTTATCTTCCTTATTGCATGTTGTTTGGTTGGAGATATTCCAGTTGTTAACCAGTGTAACAAATCATGAACACAGGAACCAGGAAATAAAAATATAGGCTAATTACAGAGTTTAAATTCTAGATAGTATATTTGCACCTGAATCATGAACCTTTGAAGCATGAATATTGGACCACGACAAGAGACCATGAATTCTAAACTAAATTGTCTATAAAATATAAAAATAAATGTTATTTTTTTGGAATATAAGTGGTATAGAGAAAAGCTTGAATAGCTGGTAGTTTTACCAAAATAAAAGGGCTTTGGCAAGAGAAGTAAAAAGTGTGTGGGCAACATCAAAAAAAAAGGAAAGATTTATGTTATAATGTTAAGTACTACTAGTGATAATTTTGGTAAATTATTTAGTATGAGTAGTAGTACAATACACATGAAAAATTTTTACGAGCCGATTTAATTTATTATTTTATCAACAGAAAAGTGAATAGGTTACAAATATATAAAAAATTAAGAAGCATATTGTTAGTTTTAATTGTGTGTGTAGTAATATTGAAGAGTTATAAAAACGTATTTGTAATGATGAAATTTAAATCAACTGTAATAGTATAGTTAGAGAAATAGAAATCAATAATTAAATATTATATAAGAAGATTGACTATGATTACAGTGCTTAGTCTTTTACACACACTATTTTAAATTTTAAAAGAATCTTTGTAAAAATAGTAAATAATTCACCATTAACATTTAAAAAACAGTAAAAAGATAGTAAAAGTGACAATGTACTTTTATAAATATAAAAAATAAGATTATAAAAGATAACAATTTAAAAAAAAAATGATCATAATAGATTTAATTAACCACAAAGCCAGGTTCTACTGACGGTGGATTGTATGTTTGTTCCCTGTTATTTCAAAATATATATATATCAGAACCTTATAAATGATCCTCAAACTTATATTTACTAGGATCACACATAAGTCACGTGCGTTCTTTCCGGCAAATTTTTAAAATTTTCAGTTATTTACAGTTAGTTACCAAATTGGCGAATTAAATATGTTAATCGGCGATGTTAAAATATTATACCGTAAAATGCTAAATGACAAAAATTTGAGGTGTGTTTTCTTAATTTACCTTAAATAATAAAGAAAAGAAAATAGGGTAAATAATGTTTTACTCCATTAAGTTTCACCAATTTTTATTTAAGGACATTATGTTTTATCGTTACGATTTCAATTTTTTAACTTTCGAAATTTGATAAATTTAATCTTTTAACTTTTGAAATTCGATATTATTTGCCGCATGCGCTGTCAAATTTCGAAAGTCAAATGACCAACTTATTAAATTTTTAAATTAAATAATCAAAATGACCATAATAACGTCCGTGCTCGGTCAACCCTGCAAATTTAACCGGGACGGAGGGAGTAGTTAATAGAGTAAAAACAACTACTCTCCGTCCCGGCTAACTTTTCCTATTTCTCATTTCGGTCCGTCCCACTTAATTTTTGACACCTTAAAAAGCAAATTTCTCTCACAATCTCCACACCCAATCTCCACCTTTAGAAAAGTAAAAAAAAAAAAAAAAACAAAATTTATTTTTTCTTAACATCTATGTCCGATCACCTGTGAAAAGTTAGCTGAGACGGAGCGAATATTTACCTAAGAAAAGAAAAAGATAGGGGTTCAAATCACATGTTATCATAAGAATCACTTTTGCATTTGTAGGTCCAATAATCATGCAATATCGACAAAATAGTGACCTAAATATAATGGGCATCCCTACCCACTACTCCGAAGTTGATAGCAAAGTAAATGTTGCACAATTATAACACACCTCCGCCGAGTATCACATCAAATGGCCACCGGAGAAGGTACCTCCGCCGAGGCGCCGCTGCTCAACGACGTCGTCCCTAACTCCGTCGACTTCAAGCGCCGCCCGTCTTCCCGATCCAAATCCGGTTGCTGGAGCTCCGCTTCTTTCATCTTAGGTACATTGTTTGTGTCAAATTTGTACAAGAAGTTCTTCATCTTCTCCGTTCATCAGGGTTAAAATCATTTTTCGTCTCATAATTTTCAGTTTGTTTGATTTTTACCAAAAAGGTATTGTTTTTTCAATTTCGTCGTATTTGGACCAATTTCCGTTGTTGATGAGAAAATCGATCGAAAAAGAACATGTGGTTGTCATGTGACACTAAGATTTTAAGTGACTAGGCACTGATATTGACCTTTTCTTTGTGACGAAAATTGAATGAGTGGGATAGTTATGGGACGATAAGTGGTTTCACGTGACAATCATGTAACTTTTTCAATCGATTTGCTCATCAGCTGAGAAAATTGACCCACATACGAGCAATTTCTTTAATAATGGTACGCAATCGAAAAAAATAATAAATTTTGGGATGAAAACGAACAACGGAAATTGGTCCAAATGCGAGGAATTCTTTAATAATGGTACACAATTGAAAATTTTAAATAAATTTTAGGACGAAAATCACGAATGAAAAGTTATGAGACGAAAAATAGTTTTAATCCGTTGAATGGGAGGTCTCAAACTCGGGACTCCGACTAATTTTAGTTCTTGCTAAAATCTCTGACTAGAGCCCGGCCAATGCACTAAGTTTTTATTGAACGTTTATGTATCACTCAATCCTGTCTAAATCTGACTAAGCACTAGACTTAAGCCTACTGTTAAACTAGTATCTAATAATTTTTACAATATTGACTAGACTTAGTCAGTTGTCAACTCGCGTCTAGCAATTTTTACGATCGTTTGTCTGCTCATTTAATTTTGTTTGTTTTTCCTAATAGGTGCTGAAATGGCTGAAAGATTTTGCTACTTCGGAATCAGCTCGAATTTGGTGACGTACTTAACTGGACCGTTGGGGCAGTCGACGGCGGCGGCCGCGGCAAACTGGAGTGCGTGGTACGGCACGGCGGCGCTTTCGCCGATTGCCGGTGCAATCATTGCCGACTCATATTTGGGCCCATATCGGATGATTATCTTTTCCTCTCTGCTTTATATCTTGGTTAGCCTTCACCACATTATCATATCGAAAAATTATTGAAAATATCGGCATATCAAAATTTTGGTACGATATGATCGAAAACTTTTAGTACGATAATGCTATGAAACTTTTTAAAAAAAAATGGTATTTCTATATACAGCGAAAAAAGTTCGATTTTTCGGTGTATATTAATATGCCATTTTTTTTATATTTTAATACTTCGATATTTCGGTATATATCATTATATATGGGCATGTGAATTAGTAACGGTAACTAAAATCAACGGTAAGTTATGGTTTATATGAATACCGACACAAATGAATTTTTAATGGTAACCAAAATCAACGATAAGTTGTTGTATATACGAATACCGATATAAAATTCGGTATATCGAATTTTTTATATGGTATCGTATTTATCAATACTGTGTCGAATTTCTGTATACGAAATTTTCGGTGCAATAAGGGCACAGGTTTTCTATATACCCAAGATTTCGGTACGATAATTATATGAATAATTCAGTCCAATATACCGTTTTGAACCACCCCTCGATTGAATTTAGAAATAAATTTAATCAACTTGAAGTACCATATGACTCAATAAGCCCGACAAAATGGCTAAAAGCCCCAAGGGCCGTGAGCCAACCCAAAAGTCAGTACATTTAAAAATGGATGGGCTTGTCCCAATAATTTTTTGTCCGAAAAAATTTTTGATCGGCCTAATATAGCCCGACATATGTTACTATCTAAACAATTTATCAACTTACGAGCTCTTGATAAATTAGATCGTATAAAATGTTTGAATAAGCTTAGCCGAACATTCCTTATAGTTGAATTTAATAGAATCTAATCAGTCTTTTGATTGTAATGGATTACAGGGACTTGGCTTCTTGACTTTATCGGCTGCTGCACTACATTCCTCCGACTCTCCTTCTCACTTTCAGACTGCGTTCTTCTTCGTCTCGTTGTATTTAGTCGCATTAGCTCAAGGAGGCTACAAGCCTTGCCTTCAAGCATTCGGCGCCGACCAATTCGACCTCGAAAACGCGAAAGAATGCAAAGCCAAAAGCTCATTCTTCAACTGGTTCTTCTTCTTCTCATGCTTGGGTACAGTTTTAGCCCTTTCCGTTCTCGACTACATTCAGGACAATCTAAGTTGGGTGCTCGGGTTCGGAATCCCTACTATCGTAATGTGCTTCGTACTGGCTCTCTTCTTGATCGGGACCTTAACTTACCGGTTCAAGATAGTCGAAAACAGATATTCGTTCGTGCAGATTAGCCTTAACAATGTTAAGGACACGAAATCCGTTCGAAGACTTATTCCTATACTATGCACCTCTCTAGGCTACGCGGTCGTGTTCGCGCAGCCTTCGACTCTATTCACCAAGCAAGCAGCTACGATGGACCGGCGTGTAGGCCCTGCTTTCCAAATACCCGCGGCGTCGCTTCAACTCTGTATCCCGCTCTCTGTTATTGCAATTCTTTTAGTCTACGACCGTGTTTTTGTCCCGGTTTCTAGGTCGATTACCAAAATCCCCTCCGGCATAACCGAGCTTCAGCGTGTAGGGATCGGGTTACTTGTATCTTTGCTTTCGATAGTACTAGCAGCCATTGTGGAGAGGGAGCGACTAGCGGTTGCTAGTGAACACGGGCTGGTGGATGACCCGACGGCTGTGGTTCCGATGAGCGTGTGGTGGTTAGCGCCGCAGTATTTGTTATCCGGAGTATCGGATGTTTTCGTCGTGGTTGGTCTACAGGAGTTCTTCTACGATCAAGTTTCGGATCGGAACAAGAGTTTGGGGATTGCTTTGTACATTAGCATATTTGGCATTGGTAGCTTTTTGAGCAGTTTTCTAGTGTCTGCAATCCAGATTGTGACGAGCCGAAATGGCGACGTTGGTTGGTTTTCGAACAACTTGAATCGGGCGCATCTCGATTACTTCTATTGGTTGTTGGCTGGGCTCAGTGCGCTCTTGTTAGCTGCCTACGTTTACTTTGCCAAGACTTATGATTATAGAAAATGAGATCTTCTATTTGTGTCTATATTCCATCTAGTATTTCAACATAATTATGGGAACGAATGTTGGTTTTCGAACAACTTGAATTGGGCGATCTGGATTACTTCTATTGGTTGTCGGTAGAGCTCAATGCGCTCTTCTTAGTTGTCTATGTTTACTTTGCTAAGACTTATAATTATTGCAGATGAGATCTTATATTCAATCTGTATTCTATCTTATTTTAGAATAATCAACGGTTATGGATGTTGGTTTTCACAGAATTTGAATGGGGCGCATCTCGATTATTTTTATTGGTTGGCTCAATGCGCTCTTATAAGTTGTCTATGTTTACATTGCTAAGACTAACAATTATTGCAGATGAGATCTTCTATTCAGTCTGTATTCTATCTAACTCGACCGAGTAAAAATTTCTGCATATATTGATTTTTCTTCGCTTGTCACTCGACCGAGTGAGACAAGACCACTCGACTGAGCGACTTTTCTTTTTTACTATTTTTTCACAACTCGACGAGCAACATTTACTAGACCGAGTGAGCTCATCTCACTCGACCGAGTAGGTCTCTCGCTACAACCTTCTCTTGACTTTGCTATTTCACCTTTTTTCTTTTTCTCGTTTCTTCTCCAAACTTTGTCCTAACGAAATTATTGCCCTAAAATTACAGATTTATCTACAAAACGAGAACACACGTCACATGAGACAAGATACTGCAATTTAGTCAAAAAAGCACAGTTAATACATGCAAATGCTAACTATTTCATAATCTAAGTGGGACTAAAAGCGTGCATGAAAGACGTGTATCAAATACAAATATAGTTGTACTCAACTCAAATATTCGATTCGTTTATATATTTTAAAATATTTTGTATAATATATGATACTCCCTCTGTATCATAATGAGAGTCATATTTGAAAATGTACAACATTTAATTTGTGGTCAATTTGATTAGTATTCGAATTCGAACTCAAATATTCGTTAATATTTGCAAATCTGAGTTTCAATTTTAGCATTCAGTTTAATTCGATTCGCTTACAACCCTGGCTTACGGGTTTCTCAGTTAATTAAAATTTATTCAAACTGTTTTAAAAATAATACATATACATATATTTATAAAAATACCAAGCTCAACATTGGGCCCAACTGATCCCACACATAAAACTAAGACCAAATCTCAGCCCAAATCCTTATTCTCATACCCCAAGCCCATATTTATTGATTTTAGCCCAAATCCTGGCAGCCCATATCTCAACTTAGGCCCATCTCTCCAAATAATATGCAGCAAGCTACACGTGGTTAGAGATGGCAAAATTAGTCGGTTCAAAGCTTGCCGACAATATAAATAGGTTGGACCATAAAAATATAGTCCCAAAATATCATTGGGCCTAACTATCCTGCTTTGATGCGTTACAGCGGGCCATGAGCCGGCGCCTTGACATATTTAATGGGATAAGCTGGGTCGGAATGGATAATTTTTGGTCCGACAGAATTCTAAACTGATCGAATCCTACGTATGATTTTTGACTTGATAGGTTGGGCTAGATCGGGTCCGGCCGCCCGAAATTGACACCTCTGGTTAAAATACCACGTAATTTTTTGAAAAATAACACTCACTGTTTAATTAATTAAATGGATTATTGGCCATAATCTGTTGGGCTTGAAAGTTTAAAACAATTGGGCTGGAAAACATTTAGTTTAGATTGAAATTTTGGGCCATGGAAAAGATGAAAATTAATGAATACTTAGGCCTGCAATTTTGGTCCAAATTAAAGAAGAGAAAGGTATGAAATTGGAATTTAAGTTGTAAGTCGAGGGCGTCCGGCACGATCCCATACGATGTTAATATACGGAGAGATTCATTCTAAAATTAATTGGTAATGAAAGTGACAACTCATAAACTAATCATTTATCATTTAAATTCAATATTTCTACACACTCCCCTCACATGTAAATCTTTCGTCAATCCAATAATCCGAACAAGATCACCGATGCTCGTCACATCGACTCCCCATGCTCGATTCGTCAATCCAATCGACCATGCTCGTCTCCTCACATGTGAGGCCATAGTTAATTCAATAATAGCTAAACTTAAGTAAGGGCATATGAGTCCATTTATGATGTTTCTTTAGTTATATGATTTATTTTAATACGGCAATTATTTTTAGGAATGCAAACGGGTTGAGTAGGGTACGAGTATGCCTCCCCATGCTACATCCTATTTGATTTGGATAAGTTAGGGTAATACTCCTCGGACAAATCGAGTCACCCACGAGTAATTGGTGTACCCGATTAATATATAACAAATAAATGAATAATATATACTATGATACATTAAATACTATATAATATGTAAATGTTATATTATATGTTATTTTCTTTGTTAGATAATACATATTTGAAATATGATATATTATATATAACTAATTATATAATATATGATAATATATTTGTGTAACTGAGTAGACGTATAAGATAATTAAATAGGGTAAACGAGCAATAACTTACCATACCTTATCTTACCTGATCATTAAAATATCAGGTTCAGGCAATACTCGACCATGTTATCGAATTAACTATCATGTAATCTTATCCGTCGATAAAATTGATATCCCTAAGTGCTTAATTGTTTTTTGATATATATATATATATATATATATATATATATATATATATTGGTAGGTGATCGTTTTCCAACATATGATCCTTGCATTAATTTGTTCATATCCTCATTGTTTGTGTCCCTACTTATAATCGACACATTTAATAGGGCTGGGATGGGCTCGGGATAAATTGTTGTAGTTTTGGATAATCGAGTCAGGTACCATTTTATCGGGTACTCGATAAAAAATATTCGCAAAGTAATCATGCGGGTACCTGAATTCACCGATACTCGATGGAGGCTAATTTGGTTGGGTTTTATCGAAAAGGTACAATAAACAGATTTAAAATCCAACTCAATCGAGTAAGATCCGGCTATCTAAAGATCTCAAGAAAACCCTACCTAATTAGGTAAAATTTGATAGGTCGGGTCGGAAACCCGAACCAGATTGTAAAAGTCCCACACCCGGGAGGGGAGGGGAGGGGAGGGGAGGGGGGTGGGTCTTCACCTATCAATTAGTCAGGTAGTTCAAATTCATTGAATCGTTTATTTAATATCACGAAATTCGAAATCAAGGTGCACAATTACAACTACTCTCTTCATTCCGGCCTAACTTGCATACTTTAATCGGACACGGAAGTTGAAAAAAATAAAATTTTGTAAAATTTTTTACCTTTTCAAAGGTGAAAATTGAGGGTGAAGATTTTGAAGGTGGAGATTGTGAGAGAAATTTGTCATTTATGAGCTGACAAATTAAATTGAGTCAAATCAAAAAGGAAAGTAGACAAGTTAGAGCGAGACGGAGGTAGTATATTATAAGATAGGTTTTAAATTAAAAGAATCAATAGAAGTGATGAAACCAAAATTATTTAAAAAATATGTTATTGGTTTGACTGAAATGAAATAAATTAACTTATCCTAATTTTAGAATATGTTATAGTATTATGTCTTTCCAAGTTCATTTTTCTCTACTAAAAAAAAAATTATTTTCCAAGTACTCCCTTCGTCCCAGTTTAACTTTTCTACTTGTTATTTTGGTCCGTCTCACTTTAACCTGTTAGTCCATAAATTTTACATTTTTACCGTTTCAGTTTTCCACCAAAGAAAATTTGGAATTTTGTCATTTTTTGGAATTCATGCGACTAAGCTAACACCACTTGAAAACATAACGAAGTAGTTGTCGGTAAATTTTGAGATTTCAAAGTTTTAATGGTCATATGATGTAGGCAGTACCGTGGAAGAAACAAAATTACACTGGTCTAAATATGTTGATTTTAAGAATACCTAAAGAGAGATACGAACTTGGGAATAAGACATTTTTATTTTCTATTATCAAATATCAAGCTAGCCTTCTAATACAAGACTAAAAATACTTATTTATACTAGTACACCGAATCTAGAATCCTAATAGACATGGTTAGACCTATAGGAATCGGGAAAATTCGTAGATGGCTAATCAATTTTTTTACAAAAAAATAACTAAATGAGATCATCTATTTTAAATGATATTTCATCTAGTGTTCTAAAATAACTATCAGATTTCACGTGTGTCTAGTAATATTATTAATTAATATATGACGTGTGTTAGAAGCACTGACAATATTAATTAAAAAATAAATTAATTCGTCGACTAGATTATAAATAGCATAACATTCAAATGTATCTAAAAATTGCTCAATATTAAGTTGGACGATTTTTTAAGTTAAACAAAAAAAAAATCTAATTTGAGTGATTTAATCGTCTATACGCCTCCGCACATAGAAAGACGATCCATATTGTACGAATCTAAAATATGTACAATTAGTGTATAAAAGAACTACTCTTTTGTTGAATGGGCAACTAATGGTTTAATAAAAAAAAGTAACTAGTGTATAAAAAAACTACTCTTTTACTTAAAGGTGATTTTTAGACAATTTCTAAATTTAATCACTTTTTACAAGCACAAGCAATTGCAAATACTCCCTATTATCGGGTGGATACAGATCCTCTAGAATAATTCACGGTGAATTTTGAAGAGAGAATGACACATCTTACTTGTCAATAAACAAATAAAATTTGGGACCAACAAATAATGTGCCATTCTAAATCTAATTATTGGTAGAGCTTACAAAATCGACATGTTCTGATATGTCAGCCCAGCTCGCTCGACATTATGACCTCACCATAGAAATTTAGGCTCATCAGGTCCAACAGGCCTGATCCAATGAACGACGTGCCACCTAGAAAGAACCTTGTATATTTAAGGGTGATGAATTGGGTTGGACTCAATAATTGTTCGCCTGATAAAATTTCGGCTCGTCCAACCCAACTCGTGGTCTTAACTTCATGGGTTGGGTCGAGAAGAACCGAGCGGGCCGAATTATCGCCTCTAATCATTAGATTCTAGTTTTGGTTGGTGTGCCAATTTTATGCCACATCTATTTTAAAGTACAAGTTGCATGAGTTGCTTTCTTTCCCAATTGCCATTTTATCCACTTGTAAGACTTTTTTTTCTTAAACTTGTACATAAATGCTTATATGGATTAAAAAATAAATAAAATTATTCAAATTGGATTGTAAATAGGATAACATTCAAATGTATCTAAAAAGTTACTCAATATTAAGTTGAACAAATAAAAAAAAAAAAAAAAAAGTTTGAGTGCTTTAATCATCTATACACCTCACACACAGAATAATTACTCCTAATCTTGAAAAAAATAATAATTAGATAATACTCCCTCCATTCCATATTAATCACGTTTTAGGATGAAAGGGAAGAATTAAGGATGAAATATTTTGACAGATATATCTTTAGTTAAAGATTTGACCAAATCAAAATATCTCTGATAGATTTAAAAGTAGAGATATTTTAGGATTGAACCTAGGGAGAAAATTGGTAGAATTAATGAAAAATATGTAAGACGTCAATTAATTGAAAAGGGGAAGAGCATCCAATTAATATGAAACGAACGGAATAGATGCTTTTACAGCGTAACTTAGAAACTTCATCCATATACAAAATGAAATAGAAAGAAAGACAATATATTAAAAGGATTGGAGAAAATTTGAAAATTGAGAAAAGAGAAAAATATTAATTAAGCGTTTATGTATTCATTACACTTCTTAATTTTTTAATCCTAAGTTAAATCGACAACTAAAAAAACGAAGGTAGGAGATTATATTCGCGTCATAAAGAGAAGATTCTACCATAGATTTGCGGTATGACTCATATATGAAAAAATTATTTCCTCAAACATTGATCTCGTGCACACTTAGGGTGTGCTACGATATACTACGAACACTTAGAGGTGGATACACGATTCAAACAGCCGATTTTAGATGGTTTCTCATCCAGTGTTTTAAAGTAATCATCACATATTACGTATGTAATGACATTATTAATTAACAAATGACATGTGTTAGAAGCAGTAAAATTATTAACTAGACAATAAATAAAATTAGTCAACTTGATAAATAAATAAATAAAAAATAAAAATAGTTTGAGTGCTTTAATCAGGTATACACCTCACACATAATAATTACTCCTAATCTTTAAAAGAATATAAATAAATAAATATATATTTTATATATATATATATATGTTTCCTTCCCTCTCATGTGACGTTTACACAGTACCACCAATTTTTAAATAGTAGATGCTTTAAATTGTTTTATTCTATTCAATTATTTAATTTCAATTTTTTATTAATATATATATAATATATATCTTTTAACTCCTTTTTCGTTCGTTTTTACCCTATTTGACTCGTTTCTTCTCCAAACTTCATCCAAATAGAATAAAATCACCTAATTAACTCCAAAATAAGTCAAAACACGTCAAATGACCCAATATAATAAATATAAACATTTTTTAGCCTAATATGCATATAAATGTCATAAAATATATACCCAAATCGACTTAAATACATGTATAAATAACGTGTATCACGTGCATCGTGAAAATTTGGGCCCAGATCTCCACAACCCATATCTCAACTTATATGGGCAGCCATATTCTGATGGGCTTCAGAAGTTTAAAATAATTGGGCTTGAGAATATATAATTTGGATTAAAATTTTGCGCCGTCAATTGGCCCAAAATTAGTGAACTTGGGCCTGTAATTAAGGCCCAAATTAAAGTTGAGCGACCTGCCATATTCTGGTGGGCTTGAGAAATTATAAATAATGAATATTTGGGCCTACAATTAGGTCGAAATTAAAGAAGAGAAATGTGTATTATAAGGGGATTCGAGAAAGATAAATAAACTAGAATAAATGAACATAAAATTTTCGTAGTTTACTAATAACAGTTAGCTATGTCCAGGGACAGAAAAGAGGAAGCGTATATTATGTAACCAGGATGTTTACATAGTACAGAATGACCCTAAGTCAAATTATAGGGATATTTATAACCCCCTAACCGACCGAGCCTTAAAATAGACCCAAGACACAAAATCAGTCCAAACATAACATACGCCATAAAATTGGAATTTATGTCATAAATAGTTTTATAAGCCCCCCAAAAAAACTAAATTAGAATTACTATGGTATATTTTTGGGTCTTGGATGTTACAAACTCAGTTTTTATTAAGCTTTTACTTAATTAATTATGAAAATTAAGAAACATTTTTTTATGTCAAACTTTTCCTAGAAAAATATTTAGCTTTTCTAATTTTCTGAAAGTAGAGTGTTATGCAAAATTATATTTAAGGTGAAATGATATTTTTCTAAATAGAAAAAAGAATTATTGTTATTGTTATCTTTTAGTGATTACTTCTATTGTAAAAGTCGCCGATTAGTTTAAGTCAGTCTAATCTAGGCGCTATGTTATCAACGGATGTCTATGTTTTTTTCACTATTCCACCACGTCTAATTATACTTATACTCAGTTTAGTCCCGTCTAAACTTCAATCAGAAATTAGATGTTGACGACTAATACCTAACAATTTTGACACACGATTGAAGCAAGTTGCAACAAAACTGACAAGAAAACAAGTGGAGTCTGCTAAGTATTCTTTTTTGGAAATTGTGGATACCCACAATAAATATCAGTGACAATTATGTAATTGTGTGCGTTTATAATTGTGAAAATGTGTGTAGTGTGTGTAAAACTATGCAAATGTGTATAGTATGGGTATGTGTGTAATTTGTACATGCGAAGAGTGTGTTAGTGTGTGAAGTGTGTGCGTGTGTGAAGTTTGAACATGTGAAGGATATGTGTAGTGTGTGTAGGTTGTACATGTAAAATGCGTGTAGTATGTGTACGTGTAATATGTGGTGTATGGGAAATGTGTGTGATTATATGCTCATACATATATGAGAGTGATGATAGATTTCAAAATGGTTAAATTGTGAAAAAAATTCAAATCCATCCAAAATGAATTAGAAATTTACGAGGGAATTTTAAATTTCTTGATTTAATATTTTTTATCAAATATGTTGAGTGGATTTACCTGTGGATTTCAAAATCTATCCCTCAAATTCGACCAGCCAAATGCAAACGAAATGGATTAAGAGTTTTGTCATGTTGGCTCTTACCTCTTAAAAGTTTGCACTATTATAAACTTCGTTGATAGATAGTATCTTTATTTTTTTTAGTTTTAGCCTTAGGTTCTATGAAATATGTATAATGTTTTCCTTTTAAATTACTTTCACATTTAAACGGTGCACTTCGGGGATCGTGTCCAAACTCAATGATTTGTCGTTAGTAGCCCAGATCCGAACAAAAAGGTCTGTTGTAGGCCTAGTGGCAAGGGAGCCCTACATGTGGTAAAATGATCATAACGACGCCAAGGTAAAAATTCCTACATAATTCTAACAAGAAAAATGTAAGTCTTTCATACATCTTTTCTACCTCCTCCCAACTATGATATATTGCCTAATATATATATCATAATTTCAACATAATAAGAATTGACTTGAGTGTCAAAGTCCCCGCGCCGGGGCTCTTCCAAGCGCATGATTTTTGCAGATGCAACAGATAGAGTTCGGACTACACTCAATGGAGAATGTGGAGGTCTGAGAGCGGATATTTCAGCGTGGTTATTGCAGGTCCAGTGAATTAAGTTCAGACTACCCTCAATGCAGAAATTGGAGATCTAAGAGCGAATATTTTAGCGTGGTTTTTGCAGGTCCAGTAGATCGAGTTTGGAAGATGGCGATCTTAGAGGAGATTTATTAAAGAAAGAATGAGAAAAATTTAGTATTACCTCTCAATTTTTAGATGTCTTTTTAGGTTTGGATATAAAATTAACGGTACAAGGAATGAATAAATAATCCCTCAACCAGATTATATAAATATAGTAGGTTAGATAATTATATATTTTTTACGGATAATTACAGAGGTAGTATTAAAAAAAAACTTAAAAGAACAATTATTTATAAACAAAGTAGAAATACTAAAAATAACATAAAAATTAGAGTTAGTAATTCGAGAGGAGAGATACACTTTAATTAATTATTTATTTCTCAATTTTATATACTTCTTTATTTTTTATCATGAAATTAAAATTACAACTAAAAAAATACGGAGGTAGTCCTAAAAATGTTTGGTAGCTGATCACTTTCCAACATAGGTCAGCCTCATTCGCGTGCGCCCTCTTCCGTACTTTGATCTAATTTCTTGCAATTTTCTCGTTTTCTTTATGTGTGCTCGATGGGCAGGTTCAGTCCTCCGATAATTTAAATCGATTAGACTATATAAATTTTAGCCTAAAGTATTATCGATCCCAAATCTGATTTGATGGACCGAAAATCTAAAGAGCCGCGGATTGGTTTGAAATAGGAGTTATAGTATTCACTCCATCACATAAATAGAGTCATATTTTAAAAGAATTTTCTTGTATCAAAATAGGAGCCTCAAGATCAATATCTCATTTTACCAGTTTAACTAATTCTTTTTGTTACAACTTAGTGAGATATGATTGAATAAGTCAAACAAAAAAATAAAACAAGTCGTTTAGGTATTGAATTTTGGAGAGCTGTATCTTCATTAAATGAACAAAAAAAAAAAAAATTGTACTACCTCCATCCCGCTCACACTTTCCATTTTGGTCCGTTCCACAATTTTACACACTCTCAAAAAGGAAATTTCTCTCACAATCTCTACCCTCAAAATCTCCACCTTTGAAAAAATTAACTAAAAAAAAAAAAAAAATTAATATACGTGTTCCTTCATAAATGCAAAATTAACTGGGACGGAGGAAGTACATTTTTTAAACATGACTCTTTTTGTGAGGCGGAAAGAGTATATCAAAGGGAAATAAATCAGACCTTATTCACTAATTTTTAACTTCACTTAAAATGTAGATCGACCTAACCCAATCGAAAATATGACATTGGTCCGTCGAACCAGGCCGGCCGGGCCGTCCACGTCTATTTATGTGTGCCCCTACTTGTTATCCATTGTTTCAACATAATTAATAGGGTCGGGTTGGGGGGGCCTCTATTGCCTTATTGTGTGAAGAACAATAAATTTGAAAGTCAGAGTTTAAATTCATTGAATCTTTTATTTTTAATATTATAAATATTATCAATAAATTTAAAATCAAGGTGCACAAATACAACGTGCATTACAATTAATCAATGGAAGCGACGAAACAAAAATTACTATAAAAAAATTTAAAAAAATGGTCTGACTAAAATGAAATAAAATAACTTATCTCAATATAATATATTATGTATTTCAATTATAACTTATCCTTCTTCTATATATTTAAATTTTATAATAAGGTATTACATTGGCATAGTTCGGCTTTTAGTGGATTTGGGCAACGTCCTATTTTAATATTTGTAAATTACATCAGTGTACAGCGACGGAACTAGAATTGAAAGTCGACGGGGTCAAACAGTGAATATATGAATAATAAAATATTATTATATATAAATAAAATACATTTCCACACTGGACCGATACTGAACGTTTTTGCATGTTCAATTAGGAAAATATGAAGATAGTTTGGGGGCAAATTTGTACACTTAAATATAAATATATCAAGAAATTAAAGAAAATAGCGTATAAATAAAATTTTAAAATAATATTGGGGTAATGGATCTTAGATCCGTACATTTCCTGTGCATGCTCATCTACGGGTTGCTATAGTTTTTACATGAAAAATATATTTGTTCATGTTGAAGTATATTGCTTGTTTAATAAAAGGTATTACATTTCAGCGGAGTAAATTTGTTTGGGATAAGTAATACTTTTAATATGATACATTTATTTAAAACACATTTGAGCATAAACACTAATACATTTTCATTAGCTGAATCTAGCATATCTGCTGACGATCCATATTATATGAATATAAAATTCATGCAACTAGTGTATAAAAAAACTACTCATGTGAAATAAGTCCAAGTAAAAAAAAAAAAAAAAAAAAGTCCAAAGTAATAACATATCAAATCGCACGCAATTGCAAATACTCCCTATCATTAGGTGGATATGAATCCTCTAGAATACTTCATGGTGAATTTTGGAGAGACTATCACATCTTACTTATAATATGTCATTCTTAGGAGTGGGATCGGGTTGGATTTTCGGGCTCCGGGGTTTTTGGGTCGGGCCCGACCCGACGCATCGAGTACCCGATAAAAGAACCCGATTTTTTAATCCAATTTTGCAGGTACCCGTCGCGTTGGATTTTTTTTTTTTTAAGTTGATTTTTATGATTGAATCATCTTTTGTTTCTTTAAGGTTGTTGAAGAAGGTGTAGACTTATGGTTAATTTTGTTAAAATAGGGGACCCGAAAAAATTCGATCCTAAAAAAATCCAACCCTACTAAAACCCGGCCTGACATAACCCGACAGTAACTCGACTCAACCTTAATCCGATACCCGATGCACTAAAAAAACCCTAATCTATCGAGTAAAACCCGCGGGGGTCGGGTCTGGTACTCGAAACCCGAAGCCAAATCCCACCCCTAGTCATTCTCAATGTTGCAGAAGTCGCTAAACACTAACCAGGTGGTAGACTGACCCTATAACTAATCGAGGCATAAGCGGGACTAAGCGAGGCATATAGATCTTGGGTGTGGAAGAATCGAGTAAAAAACATGGTGGCCAATAAAAGTCTAACGTATAGACAGAGATTAGTCGGAGCTAGTTGGAGATTTTTGTAACATACTCTGAAATTGACATAGCAATTTCAAATGCATAGATTTAGAATCAATAAATGTCAAATCTACTCAAGATTTATGGAATTCGAAATCCACTCATTTTTTTTTTAAAGAACTCAAAATAAAATCTTAAAATTTTAAAATTATAATAATTCAAATAAGATTCTTTAAAGAATTCTAAGTTCAATTATTGGGTACTATTTTTGGTTGGTGTGCCAATTTTATGCCACATCATTTGTCAAAATGCAAGTTGCATGAGTTGCTTTCTTTCCCAAATTGCCATTTTCTCCACTTGTCAAGACTTAAACTTGCACGTAAATGCTTACATGGATTAAATAATAAATGAAATTAGTCAAATTGGATAATAAATACAATAAAATTCAAATGTATTAAAAAAGTCACTAAATATTAAGTTGAGCATGTTTTAAGTTTAAATTAAAAAAAAATCAAGTTTGAGTGCTTTATTTATCTATACACCTCACACACAAAATAATCACTCCTACTCTTTCAAGAAATAATACTACCTCCGTTTTTTCGATTGTCATTCTGGCTTTTTTATTTTATTTATAAATAATTATCATTCTAATTTTTTTTAGCACTTTCAAAAATATTAACCCTATAATTATGAAAAATATTACAATATATAGAAATAATTAAAAAAATCAAGGGATTTAAGGAAATTAGTTGGCTCCGTTCATTAGTGCCTGCCCATATATAACGTTGATTTGTCAACTCCTTAACTCCTTAATTTTTATACAAAGAGCTAGAATGACAACTAAAAAAAACGGAGGTAGTAGTTAGAGATAATAGATGCTTTTACAACGTTCACTTAGTAACTTCTTTACATTTTGTGAAATATTTATAACTAATTACTCCCTTCGTCCCAGCTTCATTTACCTACTTGTCTTTTTTGTTTGTCCCAAATAATTTTGTCAGCCCAAAAAAATGAGATTTCTCTCACAATCTCTACCCTCAAAATCTCCACCTTTAGAAAAGTCAAAGATTCCACAAAATCTGTTTAATCTTAACCTCCGTATCCATCAGAGTAGATAAATTAAACCGGGACGGAGGTAGTATCTTTTAAGTATTTTTTTTTTTTTTGTTTTCCAACAATTCTTTCAATGCTATGCTTTAACGAGTAGAAAGGGAGATAATATAAAAGAAAAATAGGTTTAGATATGCATTTCGTATGAGAAAAATGAATAGTTGTAAAATGAGAATATGTTTGGTTAAGTATGTTTTGTTGTTACTTTTACGAGGAAAGATCGTCTCATTTTATTTTGCTCAACTTAAAAAATGAAAGTTATAACATAATCTACATCCTCAATTCAACTTTGAAAAATCAACAAACAACCAAAAACAATTTTTCTTAATACTCGTATCGATCATCCTTATGCAAGATAAGTCGGGACGGAGGAAGTATTATTTCATCGATGTTCAAGGGTTTGGGTGAAAAAGTATTGTGGTGGTGCCGTGCGGGTGAGTAGGTGGTGGAGTGGGACGGGTTTGAGAGAGCGATTTTAATTAGACATAACATTTACTAAAGGCACTTGTAATAGAAGAAATTATATGTACCCAGTCGGGTAATGTTCGATCGGGTGATTCAGCCATCCACTCAAAAAGTGTATTGAGATTAAATAAAAGATAGTCAATAATCTCAATTTACTTACTAAGTGAACAGTTAAATCACCTAGTCGGACACTATCCGACTGGATAGCATAGAATTAACCAATAATGTGCTGATTAACAAGTGATAACTTCTAATATCATGTTTAAACTTGTTTGACCATAAAGTGAATCGAGATTGAACGAGTTTTAATCGAGTCGAAAACGAGTCAAGTTTGAGTAGTTTGACATTTTTACACGTTTTTTACTTATCAATCTCGAGTTTTCAATTTGACCAAACATAAAAGTATCTTCAAGCTTGTTTGGTATCTTTACTCGAACATAATTCAAATAAATTTTTAACAAATAATCTCGAATCAAGTATCATATATCTTGATTCGATTTTCAGTCCTACGGGATACCGTGTACTGACAAAACTGTTGTAAATGTGAACCTTTTTTTATAACTTTTCTCAAACAAAGAATAAGGAGATTATGTACATAACCTTTTTTGGCATCTATACAACACAATTATCTCCTTTTTTGGCATCTATACAACACAATTATCTACTGGACTACATCAAACACAAATTCCAGCTTATTGTTTTTTCTTACAATTACCAGCGAAATAAAAAAAATACATCGCTGAATTTCACAAATAATATACCCACACTAATATATTGAATCAAGACAGATATACTCTTCTTCTGTAAACATAAGACTGTGAAAAACAGATAAATGCTGCCAAGCCTGATGCACTGAGCCCAGCCAACACCCAGTAGAAGTAGTCGAAATGCGCCCGATTAAGGTTGTCGGCAAACCACCCGCCATGTCCGTTTTCCTTCGTTGCATCTTGGATTGCGGAGATGAGGAAACTGCTGAGGAGGCTACCAATACCAAGTATGCTCAAGTAGAGAGCGAGGCCGATGCTTTTTAGCTCGCACGGGACTTGATCGTAGAAGAACTCTTGTAGACCAACCATGCCGAAAACATCAGCAATGCCGGATAGGACGTATTGTGGGGCTAGCCACCATACGCTCATTGGAACAATTGCTGTTGGAATGTCTACCAGTCCATGTTCACGAGCAACTGTGAGACGTTTGGCCTCGACGAAAGCTGCGAAGACTATGGAGATGAGGGATAGGGCTAGCCCTGTTCCGATGCGTTGGAGCATTGTTATGCCGGAGGGGGTTTTGGTGAAGGAGCGGAGTATGGGGACGAAGATGCGGTCGTAGATTGGGAGGGTGATGATGATGGCGACTGCGGTGAAGCATTGTTGAAGTGAGGCGGCTGGGATTTCGATACTGGGGGTGAGGTGGCGGTCGAGTGTGGAGGCTTGTTTGGTGAATAAGGTCGATGGCTGCGCGTATACGATGGAGTATCCTAAACATGCTAGCCAGAATGGAGCGAGGCGAAGAATTGATTTCGCATCTTCAACGTCACCAACACTGCATATTTTCCCGTCTTCGATCAGACCGTTAGGTGCAAGTAATGCTTTGTTCAGAAACCTGTTATAAATCAAGAAAACTACGTATAAGTATGTCGACTTAACAATGTTCGGTATATTAATCAAGAAACCTATGTATAAGTATGTCGACTAAACAATGTTCGGTATGTGTAACATACGACATCTATAGAAAAGAGAGCAGAAAGGCGGTCGACTAACTTGAACTGAGAGTCACCATACGAAGCAGTCTCCAGGCCTTCCTCTTCAAAAGAGTGAGCAACAGGGGCAGCCCCCCAATTCTTAGCTGCCCTAACGAAAACCCGATGAATCCTGACAAATGGGTTCCTCGTATCAGAAGACAGGCGAAACCTGTACGTCTTACTCCCACTCAGGAGCACGACTAGTGAGATGCACATGACGACAGCAGGGATTCCGAATCCAAGTTCCCAACTATAATTTTCTTGAACGTATGTCAAAGCCAAGAGAGGCAACATGATACCTCCAACGACAAAACAGTACCACCAATTGAAGAAGGAGCTTTTCGCCTTGTTTTCATGTTCGTCTACCTCGTCAAACTGATCAGCTCCAAAAGCTTCAATGCAAGGTAAGTAGCCACCTTGCGCTAAAGCTACTAAGTAAAACGAGAAGAAGAAGAAGACGATCTGAAGCTGATTCGGAGAACACGGTACGCCGTTTGCAGAAGGTATGCATTCAGGGGTCGTAGAATTGAGCGAAGCTGATAGGGACAAGAACGTAAGAGCCTGCAGGTTAAAAAGCCAAATTGATTAGCACTTCAAATGAAGAAGTTTTCCGGAAATTATACAACAAAGTCTAAAAACACGCAAAGTTAGGATGCAAACTGTAATTTTTCCGAAGGATTTCTAATCATTACTTCCTGTTTTAGTCAGAAGCTAAATATCTACTCTACCAAGGCTGGCAAATTCGACCCGTCCAATCTTGGTTCAGTGAAAAGTACTATTGGGCCCAATAAACCCGATGAGTAAATAGCCCCACGGGCTGACCAAAAATCTGAGTCTACTTTAGAAGATGGGCTGGCTGGATATGGACTCAACAATTTTCGGACCAAAGGATTTCGGCTCGACTAAACATATGGCATGGAACCGAAAGCTGGGGTTGGGCCGGGCAGCCTGAATTGCTAACTCTAACTATTCTTATCCAAACATCTTTAAGAAATAGACATGATAACTACCAACTACCACAGATATTCTAGTAGGAAATTAGACACAACCAAAAAGGTATTGATGCTGAAAAAAAGTGGTTATTCTGTTGGCACGAAATTAATTATGACAAAGATTATGAAAACCCTTAATTTCAGGGATAATTACCTAAATTTAAAATTCTCTTTTCCAAATTTAACTATATTTCCTAGTACCTCAGAATAAATTCAATCTTCACACAATTCTTCTTGCTTTCCAGATTTTAGCTGTTACTTACTCTGAGTTCTTCGTAAACCAAAACAGGAAAGCAATAAAGTACGCCCTCCGTCCCGGTCTAATTGGCCTACCTTCCGTTTTTGTTTGTCCCAACTTAATTGACCTAGGTAGCCCAAGGTAGGCCAATTAGGCCGGGAGAAGGAAGTAATGTTTAAGATAAGTGATTACTTAAGAACAAAGATATGAACCTTATTCATTTGTAATCTTCTTCACAACAAATATACTAACATATATATGTATATTATATACTGCATATAATATATATATTTTTGAACAGCGGAGTTTTCGAGACTAACCGCTATGTAGACGACGCTAGCAACAACAATCATCCGAAACCGGCCGGAAAACGAGTCCGCCACAAACGCACCTAGAATCGGCATAAGCGACGACGTTCCATACCACGCATTCAAAATCGCCGCCGCGGAAGCGGTGGATTGCCCCAACTTTCCGGTCAAATAGCTCACCAAATTCGAACTTATCCCCAAATACGCAAACCTCTCCGCCACTCCAACCGCTAACAGTTTACAAAACAATTACGTAATCAGAAACCATAGATTCCATTAATATGCAGTATGTAACACATTTCTGTAATCAATTACGTGTTTGTGCGGTTGATTATTACCTATAATGAACGAAGCGGACCTCCAGCAGCCGGATTTTGATCGGATGGAAGGACGGCCTTTGAAGTCTGCAGAGCCTGGAACGATGTCGTTGAGCAGCGGAGCTTCCATTTCAGAGATTTCGTCTCTGCTAACTGCACTCAATGTCATTCTCTCTCTCTCTGCAATCTCTCTCTCTCTCTCTCTCTCTGCAATCTCTCTCTGTGTAGTCTATTTTGCAACGAAACGACGACGGTTATTTATTCTTCTCGGGGTAGGGGGGTTCACTGATTGGCCATTGGATACTGCTCCTGATCCTTCTGTGGGCCCAACACTTTTACTTACATTAATTTTAATATTAAATTTCAACTTTATATTTGTCCATGTTCCCCCGCGCAAATTTCTTATCCAAAACAATAATTAGCACCTTGGGTCTAGAGGTGGTAAATTAATAATAACTACCGGGATGGCAATTTGGACGGTTCGATCGAATCGGATAGAGTCTGTCGGATCAAAGTTATATTTTGAATTGGGTCGAACCGACCTAAGATTTGGTCGGGACTAAAACTAGTCGATCCGGTCCGGGATATTCCCCTATAATATAATTAGATTTTCGGGTCAACTCGGAGCCTGTCGGGCTTTCGGTCCATTGGACCGACCCAATCGGATCAAATAGTACTTCGGACATATATTTTTATGGTCCGGTCCATCTAAAATATCAAGCCAACTGGACCGATTCGCCGAGCTTGGCTGGGCTGATTTTACCACCTCTAATAATTACTGAGTGTCTCATGCTTCAGTTGTTGCACGGATTTAATTCGAATTATGGATAAAATTGATTAATATTTATATCTAAAAATATTATATATTCTGAATAAAGATTATAGACGGTCCTGGAGTGGTCAACTCGATGCCGCATCACCGAGCCCCTCAGCCGACCAGGACCTCCGATTTCTTTATTAGATATATATGTATATAATTATATATATATAACTTAACATAAATTTCTTAATTAGGCGAGTAGCCAAAGTGGTATGTACGCGATTCGATTCTTATTTTAAAATATTATCTTTTAGATTATTTCTTTTTAGTAAAATTTGTGTATTCTGATGTAAAATTTGTGTTTTCATATAGAGTTTCATTTTCTCAACGATGTGTAAAATTAATATTATGAGTATATTTGTTTCGATGAGATCTAGTTGAGATTGGAATATCATCTTTTCAATAATTATACATATTAATTTTGTATTCGGTCGATGAAAATTATTTTCGGGAAAATAATATTATTTTTAGTAATTTTATTTACATGGAGCGAGGAACACATTTTTTCTTTTTGCACCGAACCCCTTAAATATTAGACTGACTCTGGTAAAGGTATCATAATAAAAAGTTATTAATGTTTATGCTTAAAGGTAATACTTTTTCTGGATAAATCACATTTATCTAGAACAAGTAACACCTCTAAGCATAAATTGTGATACCCACTTCGAATTGCATGCAACTAATGCACATGAGAATGCCTAATAATTATGGGTGGAGAATAATACGAAAATACGGTATTTATCGTTTTGAAAAAAAATACCGAAAATATGAAATTCTCGGTAAGTATGGTAAAAATTTTGAATTTTTATATGTAACGCTATGAAAATTCAAGAATTTTGGCATTTCGGAAATGCAAAAAACTTATCAGTATTTCAGTGTATACTAGCGTACCAAAAAACTATATTTTTGTAGTTCGATATATCTATTGATATACTGATTTTTTTATATTTTGGTAGCTTGGTGTACCAAATTTTTAACGGTATACTGAGTTGGTATATCAAAATCAATGATAAGTTAACGATATATATCGACATTGACACAAAATTCGATAGAGAAGACTTGTACGATATTAATATTTACTGAAACCATACCGAATTTTCGTGTACCAAAAAAATTCTTGTATGTATCAAGCATCTTTTGGAGGAACACAATGACATATATATATATATATTTAACCACTTTCAAGTTGGTCAATATTGGGTACTCCCTCATTTTTTAAAATTAATTTCCAACAACAAAGTACTAGTTACAAAAAAACAAAATATTTTCAAGTGTTAAGTGTACATGCAAACATGTTATTAAGTTATTACTACCTTCGTCCCAACTTAATCTGTTTACTTGTCATTTTGATTTGTTCCACATTAACCTGTCAATTCCATAAATAGCAAATTTCTCTCACAATCTCCACCCTCAAAATCTCCATTCTCAATCTTCATTTTTAAAAGAGTCAAAGATTCCACAAAATCTATTTTTTCTTAACCTCCGTGCTCGATCAACCTAGGCAGGTTAAACCGGAACGGAGGAAATACTAAATAGGAAACGAGAATTCTCGTTTTGCCTAATCATGGACGGGATGGAAGAGAACATGACGGATAACATTAATCTCGTTCCTGCTAAAAAGAAAGTGAAAAATTCTCGGATTGGATTCTCTATTCCAATTTGTGTTACATTTAGTATTCCATTATATCTACCACATGTCATGTGTTAATTAGTGATGTCATCATATACACTGACGTGTTGTGGTTGTTTTGAAATATAGAATGAAACACCGATTGAAATAGAGGATCTAATCTGAAAAATTCCCATCTTCGCCCTGAATTTTATTGTGATTCCCTAACTAGATAAAACCATGTTCCAATAGGGATGGATCCCCGCTTGCGCTGGTAGAATGGGCTGGTGGGGCGGGCCACTAAAACCTCGACCCAACCTAATCCACCACGAACCATGGGCTGAGGCGGGTCTACGCATATATATATATATAGAGGTTTAAATAGTCATTTTTGTAATTTTTACCATAATTTTGTCATCTTTGTAACTATAATATAATTCTTGCCTTTCTTTGTAATCATACCATAATTTTAGCCTTGCCACGATATAAACGTGCCACGATGCTTACTTTTCAAGACACACACTTGTCACAAATTCGTATAATTTTAGCCTCCAGATTGTAGTGGCAAGTGCGTCTCGTGGCAAATAATATTTTCAAACTGTCGTGCCAAGTGTGTCCTGTGGCACATTTGCCATGATTCGTGGCAATGGTGTATGTCGTGGCAAGTGAATAGCGTGACAAGGCTAAAATTATGATATAGTAATAAGAAAGGCTAAAATTATTGTATAGTTATAAGAAAGACTAAAATTATAGTAAAAGTTACACAAAAGGCTATTTCATATTATCTCCCTCTATTTATAGAAATTGTGAGCGATAAGTATTTCTTTAGAAGCCGTTAATTATCAAAACAATGTAAGATACTATAATTAACTTTTAGAAAGAAAAAAATCTATTTATTAACTAACTCAACTCAACAATTAAAAAAAGTCATAATATAATTCATCATTCAATCGGTACATCTCAAAATAATCTTAATGTTAAAGTTATCGATGTTACCAAACATAAAATATAGCCAGCAAGGCTTCAATACGACACATACATTATAATATCCAAAAGTCAAAAAACGAAGACGAATATAGAGTAGCGTATATGCATTGTAAGTTTGTAACATTACTCTCTTTTTCTCTATGCATGTGTATATATATCTCTAAAAATGAATTATAATTAATAAAAAAAAATTATTAATTAACTATTGGACAACTCATAATCTTACTCACTGTTTACTAATATATAAATCAAAATAGTTTTCAAAATTCATCTATTTTTCTATATTCAATTATACAAGAAAACATATAGAATTGTCAAGAGGCTGAGTTCGACATGATAGACAAAACCACCAAAGCCCACTATTTGGTGGCCGGGATCGGAATAATATGACGGGCCATTAAAATCTAGGTACAACTAAAATCTATTTTGACAGCTCTAGTCTTGCCGTAATTTTGCAACCTCTAATTGACTCTAATTTATTTATAATTAATACCTAAATATAGTGTAAGAATAAAGGATCCGTACTATAAGATAACGTGAAAGAATAAACTTTATTTAATTTTATAAAAGTAAGCCGTAGAAGTTACAATTAAAGAAGTTTTTTCTATATTGTCACTTAAATAATTAAATGGTCCAATTTAAGTGCACAAGTGGATGAATTTTAATTTGACTACACCAAATATAAAAATAAGAAACAAAATAAAAAAAAAAGTCGATGGTTATTGGCAAATTTAATAAATTATCGCACTGCTCATGTTTGAATTAAAATTATAAGTGTGCTTTTGTGATATTTATCAGATTAAGTGATCTGATACACCCTGTTCATTGTCACCGGTGGGAGGGGCGAGATCTAATATATAATTATTATTACTAAAAATACGGCCCATACTTGATCTCACCCCTTCCATAAGCGAGATCACTAAAAAAAATAAAATTATATATTAGATGTCGTCCCTGCCACAGGTGAGATCATTATAAAAAAAAAATTATATATTAGATCTCGTCCCTCCCACATGCGACATTGAATAGGGTGTGTCAGATTTATGTGAACTCACTTAATCTGATAAATATCACAAAAGCACACTTATAATTTTAATTCAAGCATGAACAGTGCGGTATTTTATTAAATTTGCCATGGTTATTATTATTATTATTTAATTAATCACATGAAATGTGCTGACAATTATGGATTTACATATTTTTTTCAGAAGCAGTCGCCTTGTGCTGCATGCTAATAGTTTTCAATTAAGGATGTTATCCGGATTTGACCCTAGTTGTTTTAGTTTAGTTTTAATACAATTTCTAATCCGATTCGATGAATTTAATAAATTGGTCTAACACGATCTGAATTAATAAGAGAAATTCAAACTGTTTTAGTTTAGTTTTAATACAATTTTTAATCCGATTCGATGAATTTAATAAATTGGTCTAACACGATCTGAATTAATAAGAGAAATTCGAACTCAATTCGATACGAATTGATTATTAAATTTCAACTCGAAGTAACTCGAAATCAATAACTGCTCTTAAAAAGTAATAATAATATGTTAAAAATAAACAGAACAAAATTCATGTTTTATAGCATGCAATATATTAATATGACAAATTTAAAGACCAAATACTTAAAAAATTTATAGCATGTATGTTCCAATTCTTGGAATCCAAAATACATTTAAATAAATATTATCTCCTCCGTCTCGGCTTATTTTGCATACTTTCCGTTTTCGATCGTGTCAATTTATTTTGTACACCTCTAAAATGAAAACTATTCTTACAATCTTCACCCTCAAAATCTCAACCCTCAGTCTCCACCTTTAAAAAAAAAAAAAAAAAAAAAAAAAAAAAAAAAAAAAAAAAAACTGTTTTTTCTTAACATCCGTGCTTGATCAACTGTGCAAATAAGCCGGGACGAAGGGAGTATCATTTAGTAGATCAAGTCAATATTTGACTCAAGCATCTGTGCAATAGTTTAGTTCTAAATTTAAGTTTCGATATTTAAATTCTTCTTAAATTCCTTATAGAAAACCTATGTTCTATGAAATATTTGTCAAAATATTGCACGCCATTGTTTCAGTACTAGGAAAAGAGACGATCGAAGGTGGAAAGTGTAAGCTATCGAGCCACTCCTAGTCTATACGGGCTTCAAACAAACCCCAGAAAAAAAAAAAATATATTGACATTAAACAGGTTGTAAAAAATTAAAATTTGACATACTTTTGTTTTTTCGGTTATATGAGCTGGCCTCGTGGGCCGCTTTTTGTATGGCATCCCTAATTTCAACCACATCTTTAAAAGATTTAACTGAAAGGGTTATATTGATTCAAAACACACAATAGTAGAAACACATGTCTGTAAAGTCGAACAAATGGTATTAAAGTAATTGTAGTAAACTAAAATTGGAGATTCTGGTCCAAGTAATAAGAATTAAAATAATCCGCATTAACATTTACTATAATTACAATCATATAAATCTTTAGAGAAAAGAAAAAAAAGAAGAAAAAAAAGAATATCATCATTCATGAACCAAAATCCCACTTTGCTAGCAGCCTTCAACCAGCTCACAAGTAGGAATATTTTAAATATATTAATCATTATAAATAATAAAATAATAAATAAAATAAAATAAAATTTTCATCACGCGCGAAAAAGAAGACACTTTAAGTAGCAACCTTCAACCAAGCTCGGTTAGGATCCTCTAGTCCACTTTTACCCTATCTTAATCGTGTTTCACTTTAAAATCAAGTTAATTATAATTGCCTTTTTGCAATTTATGAATTTCAAGTTCATTACTCCCTCCGTCTCAAGATAATTTGCACAATTTCCTTTTTTGGGTGTCTCGAGATAATTTGCACATCTTTAAAAAAGAAATTTCTCTTACAATCTTCATTTTTAAAATCTCCATCCTCAATCTCCACTCTTTGAAAACGTCAACTAAAAAGCAAAAAACAACTATTTTTATTCTACATGCCGGGAGGAGTGTACAAATTATTTCGGGACGGAGGGAGTATTTAGGTTCAGGATTCAGGATTCATGTTTAGATTCCATGTTTAAGGTCTAGGGTTCGACTTTCTTGGACTAGTGTATATTTTCTATTATAGACTTACGATTTCATGATTTACGGTTTGTGGTTTATGATTTAATGATTCAGTGTTTATAATTCAATAGTTCATAATTTATGTATTCGAAATTTACGATTTGTATTGTATGACTCGATTTTAGCGTATGACACGATTAGAACAGAGTAAATATGGAATAGAGGATCTTTACCCCGTCTCAAGAAGGAGGATTTTAAGTCGATTATTATTCCAAATGTATCTCTAAGTATTTTTAGTGATGTTACACATATTTAGTACAAGATTTTTTCGTGATGTTACACATGTTTAGTACAAGAATTCTTAGTGATGTTACATCAACTGATATACTGTGAGTAGTCAAGTTTAATTTGACACCTATGGCCCAAGCTTATGATTTTGGCATTAGAAGTTGTTCAAAAAACTCTCCTCCTACGCTCTTCGGTTAAAAACGAGTGTCGCGTTAGATTTTTTTAGATAAAAATAAGAATGAGTGGAAATGATAATCATAATTTTACAAAAATCTATTTAATTGAGATGGTTTTGTAGAATAGGAAAATATAGTCAATTAAATTAAGTATGTTGTTTATGATTGAACGAAATGTGAGTTTTCTTGGCCAAAATGGCACTTTATTGAACAATTTTATCTTTTCTAAGGTGACATTTTTTCTACCGAAAAAAGTAATGTTTATGCTAGAAGAGAGGGGAGTGGGGATAAGGGATAATAAGAGTAGAGGTGGCAAAATCGGTCCGGTCCGGCCCAAGAGGCTCGATATTTTAGATGGGTTTGATCATATAAATCTTGACCTGAAATACTATTAGGCTCAATTGGCCAAAAACCCGACGGGTCATGGGCCAGTTCGATAATCTTAATATATTATAGAGGAATAGGCTGAACCGATTAATTTTAGGTTTGACCCGAGCCCAGCCCGGTCCCGGATTGCCACCTCTAAGTAAGAGGTGACAAAATCAATTTGGTCCAATAGATAAGCCCAGCCAAATTGACGTTTTAAGTGCGTTGGGCAATGTGAATCTCGACTTGAAATATCATCGAGCTTAATATGCCCAACTGATGGGTCAATTGACCAATTAGCCCGATAAACAGCGGGCCGACCTAACAATTTTTTGTATATTTTAGTTGAATGGGATGGGACTCTTTAATTTCGACCTAACAAAATGAATATAATTTCATTGAATAATATTGGACAATAATGAAAGAGGAGATGGTTTTTTCTTTCTTTTTAGATTAGAAGAAATAAAAAAAATATATATATATATATATATATATATATAATTTAATTGCATCTCATTTTTATTAATTATAACAGTGGTTGTGGAACCGAATTGGTTAGCAAACTGATCATGCTATCGGTTCACGATTCAACCGATGGTTCAACCGAAAATAATAATAGTTAGATTTTAGAATATATTACATATATTTTCTTAGTACATAATATATTGTATTTGAAAAATAACTTAAATTTTTAAGGACAAGAAAATATTTATTTATTTATTATAAACAAAGATATGAGGTTAAACAAAATATTTAATATTATATAATTATTATTTTCAAAATAAATTTTAAAAGTTTTAAAAGTTCTTTAAAATATGAAACAATTTGTCCTGTTCAATCGGTCCGATTCTATTCGATTTGACTAATTTTACTGATTTTAATCAGTTTAACATCATTTACGATTTTTTTACCTCTATCGATACGTGTCAGTGTGATTGGTTCACGGTTAATTTTGTGTCTGTCGGCTGTATTAGGGGGTGTTTGCATTTGCTTTTTTCAAGTGATTTTCAGCTTATAACTTGAGAAAAGCTATTTTGTAGTGTTTGCAAAGCCAACTTCTGCTTTAAAAGAAGTGCTTCCAATATAAAAGCTAAAAGCAGAAATTTAATGTTTTTCTCCACTCAATGGCATTTCTTTAAATAATATGATATTTTTTAAAAGACATAAGTGATTTTATAGCAAACACTCCAACTTCTACTTTTATTGAAAATCACTTTTTTTGCAAACACTACCTACTTTTTACAGAATTGATTTTTATAGAATCTCTAATTTTAATCACTTTTTCAAAAGCAAAAGCAATCGCAAACACCCCCTTAATTTCTTGTGGGGCTTTCCGTTTCTGTTCGACGGCACATCCATTTAGGTTTGTCTTGTTGCTTTCTAACTCTTATTTATTGAGAAATACTCCTTCCGTCCCGGCTAATTTTTTCTACTTTTTATTTCGAATTTATTTCACTTAATTTTTAAAATATAACTTTTATTTTGAACAATTTTTTTCTCGCATGACTATAGTTATGAGATGGAGGGAGTAATAGATAATGCTTCCCAAAATACAACCTCGATCTTTTCAGTTGTAGTTTTAACTTAGGAAAATAAATTTAAGGAGTATCTGAAATCGAGCCCCCAATTAATTTTTTCCTCTATTCTTTCGAATCCCTATATTTTCTTTATATTATCACTTTAATTTTTTCCAATATTTATTATCTCCACTACAAAAAAACTGCCAAATTCCAACGGTGTAAAAATTCGTTGGAATTTTTAAAATTTCCAACGCTAATTCCAATGACAAAGGCCGTTTGAATAGGTGTTGAAAAAAAAATTCCAACAGTAAGAGGATTCGTTGGAATTGCCGTTGGAATCATTGTTCCATTAACGTTAATTGTTGGAACAAAAAAATTCCAATGACATATAAACCGTTGAAATTTGACAGTTTTCTAGTAATTTTTTTTTTCTAATTATATAGGAATAGTGATAGGGACAACATCGAAAAAAACTATGAAAAACAAAGCTAAAAGAAAAGAAAAAGACAAATTTATAAATTTCACAAAATTTTAAACCACAACTAAAAAAACGGAGGTAGTATAAAACAATTTATCATTAATGTGAGTGTGACAAAAATAGATTAAAATATGGTGGCAAATATATCACATGTGTTGGCCTTTCTAGGTTTGAAGAGACACAATTAAAAGATAGCCATAAGATCAATTATTGGTATCCCTAATAATAATTCATATCTTTTTAACATGTGATCAAAATGAATAATAATATTATTAATCAACCTAATTTTAAGTCCACTGTTTGTTTAAGCCTTCCTAAGTTTCCTAATCCGACTCGATGAACCTGACCCGACACAAATCCTCCATTCGTTTTTATCTAATTTGCACGCCTGTTTCGGTGTGTATATTAAGAAAAAACTACTTTTTAATGTTTAGTTGATTTTTTTTAAGGTGGAGATTTAAAGAGTGAAGGTTTTAAGGGTATAAATTGTAAGATTTCTCATTTTAGGGATGTGTAAAATAGGACGAGACGATAAAAAAAGAAAAGTGTGCAAATTAGGGTGAGACGGAGGGAGTATAATTTAATATGTAGTTGGCTCGAATTAATTATAATTAATAATATTTCATGAAATTCAACAATTATTTTTTTAAAATTTGATATAGAATCTGAATCGAACAAAATTGAGCACGAACGCGACTCGATAATCTGGCCCATAATCCTCCTTCTGCTTTCTTCCACATATTTACAGTTTTCTATTGAGTAATGGATACACCTACGTGGCATAGTTATTCTATCTATAGAATAAAAATAATACTCCCTCCGTCCCGTTTTAATTTGTCTATTTTTCTTTTTTTGGTTTATCCCATTCCCAACTTATCTTATCAATCCATAAATGACAAATTTCTTTCACAATCTCCACCCTCAATCTTCACCTTTAAAAAAGATCAAAGATTCCATAAAACCTATTTTTATAATCTTCGTATCTGATTAAAGTAGATAAATTAGATCGGGACGAAGGTAATAATAATCATCATATTTATTTCATTCAAAGTAACAATAAAATTATCACAATTTTTTATTTAAGGTTTGGCCCTACCTCATTTGTATGGGGAATAATTGTAAATTATATATAGAAAAATTGGGTCCATATGATCCTACATAAAGGAAAGGAAAAGAAAGCACCAGTACACCAACCAATAAATAGGTGACACGTACTTTCAGAAAGATCAATTCGAATAAAAGACGTTGCACTAAATGTGATAGAAGATTTAAATCATCTAACGAATGAGAATGTTAGTCGGGTTAGTCCTATAAATTTATGGGTGATTATAGTGATTTGGTTGATATGATCTAGGCATGCAAATCGAGGTTTTTCTAATGAATCGACAATATTGTGAATATAATCGTAGTCTGTCAATTTTAAGGTTAATTAGGTTATGGGGAAAATTTATATTTAGTCCAGTATGTTAAGGTATGTCCAGAAAAAATTATGTATGTTAATTTCAATTTTACTCCACTATGTTTCGAAAAATGTCAAAGACATCGGTGGACAGTAATTGTGCCGCATATGACCCAATAAATTGGGGGTTTCGGTAAAATAACTTATGTGGCAGTGATGAATTCAGATGTATATGCAAATAATTTTATAAACCCTAAATAACGAGTTATTTTACTCCAGGATGTCTAACGCTAATGTGGATTTAGATTTTGTATGTTTTAATTCGTGTGTTGATTTAATTACTTGGCATGTACACCTGGATTCATAACTGTACGTTAGCTTTTTGACCTGAAATCTCCAATTTATTTAGTCATGTGCGTATATTTTGGCAAAATAAGTGACGGCGGGCGTCTGATATTCTTAAATTGGACAATTTTGGAAACATAATAGATTAAAATTAAAATTTCGAAACATACGGATTTTTTTCTTGACAATCCTTAACATACAGGATTAGAAATAGATTTTTTCCATCAGGTCATTATCAAGATGTGAGTCAAAAATTTCATAATTATATATTTAAATTCAAAATGTAACAAAATATTAATAAGGAAATAAATAAGGCTAAGTTAGTGTTCTGCCCATTACTTGTGGTTGTGGGCCTTGGATTTCTATTCTTCGACAGAAATTAATAGGTTTTCGACTCAGATTTCTACAGAAAAAAAATTAGACGAACTCTCACGTGCATCAGTTGCACGATACAATTTGAATAGGATATTCTCATTTATGTTTAATGGTATTATTTGTTTTGGATAAAGGTATTACAATACATTTATCCAGAATATGTAATACCTTTAAGTATAAATCGTGTTACATTTTCACCATGTTACCTTTACCCATCACATGTAATATTTTTATGCATAAATAGTAATACCATTTAATTCATGAACCGGATTGCACGGATCTAAACTACGTGCAACTAGTGCACAAGAGATTGGGAAGATAATTAATTAAATACAATTTAATCGAATTTCCCTTAGAGCTAGACCTAAAAAATATCTTAACTTTTCTATAAATTATGATATATTATCTTACGTATTTTATATTATGCCAATTATAAAGTAAATAATTTGTTCAGATTTATAGTGAATATAAGTTGTAGTTAATTATTACTGTATCAATTTCATATTAAGTGTTGTTCTAATTACTTCTTCATCTTTTTAATTAATTGACGTTTTAAATAATTTTCATAAGTTCTACTAATTTTCTTCCAGGGCTCAATCATAAAATATCTTTACTTTTTAATCTATTATAAATATTTTATTTGATCAAATCTTTATCCCCTGATATTAACTGATGATATATCTGTCAAAAGATTTCATCCTTAATTCATTCATTCATTTCTAAAACGACAATTAATATGAAATGAAGGAAATAATATACATCACATTTTCAATTAAGAGTTTAGTTAAAAAAAACCGAACCATGTAAATGTGCAATTCGGATAGTTTGGTCAACTTTGTCGGGTCGATGTCATATATCCGGTCACCTACAATTTCATCAAGCCAAAAAATTGTGAGCCACATCCATATAAAATAAAATAAGGTTGTTAGGTCATTGACTCATTAAGTAGAATATTTTGACCTTGATAGTACTTCAAGTTAAGATGCATGTAACCCAACCCAATCATTTTGAAATGTCGAGCAGTTTGGCCAGCCCATCGGTCCGAATCAATTTTGCTACTAAGGTGGCCTGGTCCAGCCTAACCTGATTAGTCGACGCCATGATTGATCAGAGTGGTTGACTCAAAATTTCATCGACCAAGACGGAAGTTTATGAGGCACATCCACAAATTTACGCTAAGATTGTTGATCCGGCTTACGGCATATTGATTTATTGAGTCGAACATGTTGGTCTTGATAGTATTCGAGCTAAAATTTGTATGACCTAAAATATTTAAAATGTACAACAGATTGAGTCAGTCCATCAACCCGAACGATTTTGCTACCTCGAGATAGAATATATTGGAATCTTTGTTATAAAAATTCCCGACCACCGCATAGGCGTTAGGTCCAAAATTGACCGTCTACGTTTATTTTTCAATTCCTCCCTGCATAACCACGTCTATGTTCCGATTAGTCCCATCCAAATCCAATTAATCACTAGATCCCTGTCTACCACTTAACTATCATCTAGCGACTTTTACAGGTCGGAACCTCTCACTATTTCACATCTTTTTCATATGATGGAAATCATTAACATTATTGAAGGACCTAAATTGAAGACCACAAATTTACAGTTTTCTATTCAGTAATGGGTACAACGTACATTGTCTAGTATGATCACAATTATTGGTTTGAGTTTTGGCACTATCTTATAATTATGGGGTGTAATTGTATATTATAAAAAGTATTAGGTCCCATATTATACTATATAAGAAAAGAATCGAAACCACTAGGTCACTATCATATTATCAAAAATATTGGGTCCCACATAAAAAAATTTGGGTCCCATTTTGTTGAAGATGGAGCCTGGAAAACGTCAGGAATGACACGGTCGCACGACTCGCGCCAGGGAAGAGGCGTGGTCGCGTCAAAAGTGGTCACGTTAAGATTTTGCGTTATGAAGTTAGCGCGGCCGCGAAGGGAGCTGCCTGGGACGCGGACAGAATTGCGTGAGCTTTAAGTTGAAGTCAAATTTTAGGTTCATTATATGCTGTTATAAATAATTGTTTCCTTCATTATATCATGTAATTCGAAAATTAACGTATACGAGTGAATTTCTGGCTTGGTATCGCTCCCAAAACGTAGTTACACATTGTAACGAACAGGGTAACTATTTGTGTTCTCGTTCTTTATTTCTTCCAATTTCTTGATCATGTGTGGATTAAATTCCTAATAAATATGATAGAATAGCTGGCACGTGTCCTTTTATATCATAAAGTGGACGAAAGGTATAAACAGTTTAAATTGGATTTTTCCAATCAGTAATTCGACTTTTTAAATAGGCCAAATTAAATACGACTATTAAAATAACTAAATACATTTGAAAAATATTTAATAATCTAAAATAACAAATTAAATACGAGATGTACATGAAAGATCAACAAAAATATTTAAATTTATTTAATAGAATTATAGGAAATTATTTTAATAAAGTAAGAAATTTTCTTATACCAAATCGATAAATTATTAAATATTTTCTAAATATATTAATTTATTTTAGATTTATTTTAAGTTATCAAATAATTTTTAAATTTTATGTTGTTAATTTCTTTACTTTTTAACATACTCTTTTATTTAATTTTCATTCTTTTGTATTTATCAATATTTTATAATTTATTTAGTTATTTTAATATTTTAAAGAGTTCTATTTGTTTTGAATATTAAAGTTTAAGGCTGTATTCGTTCTGTTTAAATATTCAAGTGCCTATTTGAATGAAGAAAATAGTCCGTGATCTAATTTAAACATCATGAGATATAATAAATTTAGGGGTAAATTTGCGTATTTCCCCTAACGTGGAAGACCATGGAATAAGGGTTTTAGTCGGACTAGCCCTATCGATTTCAAACTAACCCTAGCAATTTTTGGGTTGATCGGATTGTGCTAGTCGGAACATTTTTAATGAGATGATAATATTACAAAGCTAAACCCAATCCTATCGGTTTAAAAGAATCAGGTCATTATCGAGTTATGAGTAAATTTTTTTATATACATTCAAAATTAACAAAATCATTTAAAGCCTCCAACTCATCAACATCATTACGAACAGAGTGATATATAACATAACATAATATGATATAATATATAAAATAACAATTATTACGACATGTATAAAATTTGTACGGTTTATCAAGTTAGTCCTACCCGACTAAGTCTATGCTACCTAGTCGGGTGGTGTCCGACTAAATGATCCATTCATTCACGTAGAAAGTAAAATGAGATTAATGATTAATCTTTATTTGATCTTTATTCACTTTTTAAATGAATGATCAAATTACCTAATTAAACACAATCCGACTGAGTAGCATAGAATTTCTCGTCCCGTAGGACTTCGTCTTAATTGGGCTTCAGACTGATGGAAGACTGCGTAGGGACACTTAATTGGGTATCTTTGGCTTATGTAGGATTAGGGAAATTCTCACTTTGAAATTTTGGAATTGGAAAATTCTGATAAATACTTTATCTGTTCTATATAGGCAAATATATTTGTTTGCACGGCTCAAATATATATTTATCGCAGATCTCATATACATTAGGTGTATGATCTTAAGTTTGTGTAATCTGTGTCGTAGATTGGTCTGTGGGTTGTGTGCATTTTTTATAAAATGCATCGCTGTTTATCAAAAGATATTACTTATTTTTTAAGAAAATATAATATATTTTAGCATAATATTTTTTTTTAGAACAAGTAAAAATGTATCACTGCTTATAGAAAAATGTTACTTGTTTTGAAAAAAGTATAATATATTTCAGCATAAATTTTTTTCAGTAATACTTTTCACATAAACATTAACATATTTTTCGCGTGACACATGTCTCTAGACAAGTAAACATTTCAACATAAAGATTGATATCTTTTAATGAAAAATTGCTTGCGATGCAGCGGATCCGCCTGCAACCTAGTTACCCATATCACACGGGTCTAAGATCTGCACAATGTAATGAATTTGCCCGTGACCCATATTACACGGGTCTAAAATTCTTGCAACTGATCATACTCCACATATAGGGATGTAAACGAGCCGAATCAAGCCGAACAGTACAAGACTCAAATTCGGCTCATTTGATTTTTCAGCGTGTTCGAGTTCGGCTCGAACCTCTAAAATTATGTTCGAGTTCGGTACGTTTTGTAATTATTAAGTTCACAAATAGTTCGAGCTTGATTTGACAAAAACTTGATAACGTAATAAACGAACATAGTTCGAGCTCGAGCTCATTAAAATGTAATTTGCAAGCTTGTAGATAATTTAAGCTCGGTTCGGAGAAGCTCGATAACAGAGTTCGAGTTTGAGTTCGTAAAACATATAATTGAGTTCAAGAGCTCGTTTATAAACTGATCTTGAGCTCAAAATTAGCACAAAACATTCAATTTCTAAATATTATCATTATCAACATTCAGTTAATATATATACTCGAGCTCGGTTCCCGGGCCTAAATTCGTAAACAAGCTCGCAAACTTACAAACTAAATACCTGCAGGTTCGAATTCGACTCGAAAATTTTGTTCATCTTAAAATTAGGCTCGAACTCAATTCATTTAAACGTATGTTAAGGTATATTAAGTATTGTAAATAATATTAATAAATACATAGTTAGTTAAAATGATTAGTTAGGCTTGCATGTGCATGGTGCATGTGGTAGTTAGAAATCAGGAAAGTGGTTTTCAAATCTGTTTCAGACATAACCACTTCTGTTTTATCAATATATCAAGTGAGGTTTATTTTCATAAACAGCCAAACGATCTCAAACGATTATTTTTTCGATGTGAAATAGACCAAAAAAGTTCTCAATAATTTTTTCTCCACCTGCTTTCAAATCATTGAATTTTCTTTTAACATTTCCTTTATATTATCTATCTTTCCAATCATATGCGGATAGTATCGAAAAAATACGAAGAAAAAAACAAAAAAGATAAATATTTATAAATATTTGGTAAAATCTAAAACTACAACTAAGAAAAGGAAGGTAGTGTAAATTAATTATCCTACCATTACTATGATATGAACAATGTTGTAAAAGCTTCTAGGCATTCATCGTGTGATAAACTGGGATCTAGACGAGACTAAGCGAATACTAAAAGTCAGTTAAACGGAGAATAATTAGGAAGAAAAAACAAACACAGGTAATGAGAACCTAACATGTTAGTCTCTTAATTAATTAACATGTTGGAACCCTAATTAATTAACTATGTCATCTTTTTCATGTGATGAAAATCTAATTAATAATTAATATTATTGATAGAAATATATTTAAGATCTCTGCTTTTTTTAAAATATTCCTCCATGGAATCAATGTCACATTTTATTGAGTTAAGGTTTGGCATTATTTGATTTGTATGGGGAATAATTGTAGATCATATTCTTTAAGTGAAAACCAGTATACAATCAATAAATGGCTGTCACTTAGGTGGAAAATAGGGATATTAGTCGGGCTAATCCTATTTAATTTCGTGCTAGTCGGGATGTTTTCTAATAAGCCGATAATATTGTGAACTACTTAATGTTTTTCTTTGGAGTGCTAAGTCGACATTATCGATTTTTAGGTTAATCGGAACGCTATTGATTACCAGCTGAATTTTTTAAAATTATATATTAAAGTCGAGGGAAGGGGAGGCTTCACTTTCTGGGAGTGTGAGCATCTAGTTGGATAGAAAAAATCAGTTTCGGCCTAAATGCATTTAGCGGAGGGTTTAGCAATTCTTTCTGGGGATTTACCTATTTGATCTAGAGAAATCAAACGAAATATATTAGGTTATGCTCACGATTGGAGCCTTGTAGTGATTCCTGAATGGGTCCAAGATTGAAATTCAACCATTCTACTTATTAGATTAGGGGTGAACTCCTGCCTCCGAAAATAAATTAACCCCTGCATATGCAACATCGGTGTCTTCTTGTCATTTTCTTCCCCTCTCTCCCCCCCAACCTTCTTTTTTTTTTTAAATAAAGAAAGAGAGACGAGAAACCCCCAACTAAAATAAAGAATTGTTCCCACGAAACCTTCTCTTCTACCGTAATCTGGCTTATGTTCTTCATGTAACATTCAGACCGAATGACTCTATGAAATTACGTCGATACTTCCACATATTATGAGTAACGTAGGAGACATCTCTATTTCCCCCCCGGGGAATCTTTAAAATTCCCACTGCTTGGCTTTCAATTCACCTCTGACCATCAATTGAAATGTGAATAACTCGTCCTCTTCTCTTTGAAAGAAGGTGTGCTTCCGGTATATAAATATTAAAATAAAAGCAATAATTAAGAAAAACAAGACATAATTTAACAAAACTTATAAAATCAAACTAATAAATAATGGAATATTGCACTATGTCCATAATCTTTGTCCATGCACTACCATCTGAAAATTGAAAGAGTACATATTAAAGATTCGCGTTTGACATTCCATTACAAATACAAACTATAAAAAAAGTGCTAGCCATAAACCAACTGCAACTTCGACTTAAAGAGCGGATCTACAACTCCATAAGCTCCAAATACAATCTGAAAAAAATGAAAAAATATGACTCGATCGATAGAATTCTAAACAACAATATAGTGTTCACCACTAACAGAGAGACACTTAACATATAGTAGAATTATGCAAAATTAGGTGGAACGGGCAAAAATGAAAAGTGTTCAAGATTGACTGGGACGGAGGTAGTATGCCATATCTTTTTCATGTGATGAAAATCTAATAATTAACTATGTCATATCTTTTTCATGTCAAGTGTAAAATTCCTCCACATCTTTTTTTTCCTAACAGTTTCTTTGACTCACCAACAATTTTCTCCCCAATATCTAGAGCCTCCATTGTTAAAGATGAGCAGCTCCTCTACCTACTAAAAAACCTATTTAGACAAAAATCCTTAAACGTTTATAATGCGCAAGTCACGTGCGGAATTCTTGATCAGAAAATAAGTATGACGATTTATGTTTCAAACTCATAATAATTTATATGTATAGATGCCATCAAAACAAATCATCAATATGTTGACTAATCATAATTTATTTCATTAGTGTGTTATGACGTTTTTTATGTGGTTGTTTTCAATTTTCCCAAATAGGGGAAAAGGATAAATAATCCGATTTGCACAATCTGCCTAAGTTTTAGCAGGAATCGAACCGTTCCCAATTACCAAAGGATCGACACACTTACGTTTTCAATCTTTACCGGCTAGTCTATTTCCGAGGCATCATTAACTGTATATCATATCTTAGGTTTATCAAACACTCTGTATTTGTCGAATCGCGTACCTGCAAAATTGAATACCTAGAAAATCGGATGGATGTGCGGGTAATTTGCATCGAGTACCCAACTAAGCAAGTACCCAACTTGGTAACCCTAAACCCAAAATTATTCTACCCCATCCCAACCCTAGTTGAACCAGCCCTATTAATTTCGGGCTAGTTGATGCAAACTTTTGAGGATTAATTTTTAGGTGATTTTTTGTTCAATCTTCAGGATGATGTCTTATTTTAGGTGGCTTTGATCAATCTTCGATAATTGGGAAATAAAATAAATTATGTGATTTCCACCAACTACCGAACCTTTAATAGGAGCTTAACCGTCTCTACTTATTAAAGGATCAACACACTTACGTCCCCGATTTTACCAATAGTCTATTTCTATCGAGTACCCGACTAAGCATGTATGCGACCTGGTAACACGTCCCCAATAACTAAAGGATCAACACACTTATGTCCCCGATTGTAATCTCCTAGTCTATTACCAATGCCTCATTATCATATGTTAGGTGGAAAAAATTCACTTTTAGTTTTGTATGTTAGGGTTTGTCTAAAAAATATCTAGTATGTTTCGAAATTTAAATTTTAGTCCACTATGTTTCGAAAAAATGTCCAATTTAAGGATACAAGATGCCCGCAGTCACTGATTGTACCGGAATATGCGCCTGTGACCTAATAAATTGGGAATTTCAGGTCAAAAAGTTAACCTAACAATTATGAATACAAGTGTACATGTCTAGTAATTAAATTAACACGCCAATTAAAACAGGCAAAATCTAAATCCACATCAACTTTGGACTTCTTGGAGAGAAATAACTCACCGTTTTTTGTTTATTAAATTACTTGCATGTAAGATCTGGATTCATAACTGACACATAAACTATTTTACCGAAAATCCCAATTTATTGGGTCATATGCGGTACAATTACTAGCTGCCAACGTTTAGTATCCTTAAATTTGACATTTTTCAAAATATAGTTGACTAAAATTGAAATTTCAAAACATACATGACTTTTTTCTGGACAAGTCCTAATATACAGGACTAAAAATGAAGTTTTTCGTATGTTAGGTTTTTGTTTGTTAAATTACTTGCAAGTAACATCTGAATTCATAACTGCCACATAAGTTATTTTACCGAAAACCCTAATTTATTGGGTCACACGCGACACAATTACTGGCAGCCGACGTCTAATGTCCTTAAATTTGACATTTTCCAAAATATAATGAATTAAAAATGAAATTTCGAATCATACAGGACTAAAAATGAATTTTCCCGTCTTAGGTCTTTGTCAATGGTGTCTCATGCACTTAAAATGTCAGTGTGTGGCCACAAGATTGTTCAAATATGACCTTATGCTATATTTTGCACCAATCATGTTTCCAACTTCATTTCATTGAAAGTACTATGATAAAAGTAGTGATTGAATTCAAATATAGCTGAGATATTTTTTTTTAGTCAATGAGGGAAAAAGTTTATATAAATGTGAAGCACATGTAATAGTATATAACACAATATATATATGCAACATCTGTGGTATATGATTTCTTATGGAAATTTAAATTTTGCACTTAATTTATTTGTACCAAGGGACGGAGCCAGGATTTAATAATAAGGGGGCGGAATAATAATTTTGGAATATTATCAAAGTTTTAAGAAATCGAGGGGGGAGAAATTTATTACTCCCTCCGTTTCATATTAATTGACGTTTTATGATGTTCTTCCTTTTTTCGATTAATTGACGTTTTACATATTTTTCATCAATTCTACTAATTTTGTTCCTAGGTTCAATCCTAAGATATCTCTATTTTTCAATCTATCAGAGATATTTTGATTTGGTCAAATCTTTAGCTGAGCATATACCTATTAAAATATTCAATCTTTAACTCTTTCATTTCATCCTAAAACGTCAATTAATACGGAACGGAGGTTGACATCCAATCCTTAACTCTTTCCTTTCATCTTAAAAAGTCAATTAATACGGAACGGAGAGAGTATTTAACTACAATTACACTGTATATTATTTATAGCTTCGCCGGAAATTTAAGGGGTACGGTCGCCACGCCAGCCCCCAACTGACTCCGTCTCTGCTTGTGCCCATCCTCATTAAAGTATGTTAGGTGAGTGATCTTTACATCTAACATGGTGCTTGCAATGTAGAATTGTCAAGAGAAAGACATCTGAGAAGTTGGAAAATTCGTCTGGTTTGATGGACAGACTCAATATGTACGATATTTTAAAAAATTTGGATCGTAAAATTTTTGATATAAAGTACAATCTGGCACAACTTAATGGGGGCAAAATTCTGATGTCACGCATTGATCTAAAAGTTTTAGTATATTTTAGGGAGTTGAGCTCGCTTATGTTTCGCTCAGTGAAATTTGGGCTGATCTAACATATGACGTTGACCTCTACATGTGAGAAGATGATGGCTGATACAAGTTAAAAATAGGTATATGTAGAAGGAATTATGTGTGTATATATTATACTAACTCCGTTTATGTAGTTGTAGTTTTAACTTAGAATCAGAGGCGGCTCAAAGAGATAGGTGAGTAAGGCAATCGTCTTAGGCCACCCAACTAAACTAAACTAAACTAAATATATAATATTTATTTTTTAGTTTAAAAAGTTGTAATATGTCGAATTTAGTTATTATATAAGAACTTACAACTTGAACTAGGGAAGGTAATGGGGCGGGTTTGCCCTTTATCAGGACCCGCCCCACATGCAAAGATTCAGATTCGTAACTCGCGCCGCCTTGATAATCTTAGAAATTCGACCCGACCCACCCCATCCTGTCAACCCGGTGGGTTTACCCAACCCGACCCGTCATACTGATTTTTACACATTCAATATTATTGCCACTTGCCTCTATTCCTCAATAAAATGATTCAAAAATATAATATAATATAAAGAGTGATTATAAACTTAGAATATAAATTATATATAACTATATTAAATTAAAAAATATTAAAAATGTATATCATATATATAGAGCGAGTTCGAAGCGGGTTTAACAAAAATCGCAACCCGCTTCAAACTCAACAATACTCATTTGACCAGGTTTAAATATGCCCCGTAATTCATTTGATCGAATTTTTACTCGCCCCATCTGAAATGAATTTGGTGTGGGCTCAGGTTTCAACCTGCTCACTGCCATTCTTACATGAACTTCCAAACAAATTTCAAGAAAATAGAACTAGTATTTTGGGGAAAAAAACGTGTCATTCAAAGGAAAAAAAAAAAAAAAAACACTTTGACCAAAATGAGGACAAAAATGATAATAAAATAAAATCACCCGAGAAATCTTTCAGAAATGATTATTTTTGTTATATTACAAATAAAGTTATATCATCTTTGCACGATAAATTTGAACTATTTTCAAAATATGATAATTATCCGACTTTTAAATATTCTTGATAAGTTAAGATCTATTGATAATTGTAGCTAAGAAACAAAATATCTTGATCTTGAAGAATTTCTTAAGCATGATATGCTTTATGATATTGAGGGTTTGAATTAATTTTCAAATTATGAACCTTTGGAACAATTAGAGTGTGTTTGTTTAAAGCCGTGGAGTGCTGAGATAAAGGGAAAAATTTGTTTTTAGTTCTGTATGTTAGGCATTGTCTAGTAAAAGTCTTGTATGTTAGAAAAATTCAATTTTAGTCATGTATATTCTAAAAGTTGTCCAATTTAAGGACACTAACCATCACAAACGACCAATTTAGTCGGAATTAGACTAATAAATTTAGGGCTTTTGAGTGCTAATGCTCATGTATTAAGTATTTGTCCAGATAATATATCAAATCGTTAAAGTACTTTAGTAGCTCGTCCAAAAAAGAAAAAGAAATAGGTAAACCCCAATTTCCGTATGAGGTGCATTTTATTTTCTTTTTTTTTTTCTTTTTTTTTTTCTTTTTTTCTTCATCTTTCTCAAATTTATTGGTCACGTGCGTCGCACATGATTAATTGTGGGCAAATTGGCCTTTTTTTATGGGCAGTGTCCTTAAATTTGACAACTTTTGAAACATACAGGACTAAAATTGAAAATTTCTAACATACATGATTTTTACTAGACAAGACCTAATATATAGGACTAAAAATAATTTTTTCCCCTTAGATAAATATAACTGAAGGAGTAAATAAGTATATTTTATTGGGATTTAATCCCCTTAATCTAGTGAATGAAATTTTAAGTAAACACACTTTAGATTACAATAATGTCAATAGTGAAATGATTCAGTTTGAATAGAATTAATTTTTTAAGAGAAGTTGCAAAGCTAGAAAATGATACTCATAAAATTACTTAATCTAATAAAAAGCTAGATTGCATTTGTATTGCATTTTATAAGTTTAGATCTGAAAGATAGATTAACTATTGATTCGGGACTCAATTTTTTTCCTTAAAATCATTGAAAACTATCCTTAGAAGACCTAAGAATTTAACACCATTAAAACAATGTGTGCATAATCTATATATATATATATATATCTACTTGCTTTCTTATCAAGGTTGTAAAAGTCGCTAAAGCTACAAGAAAACACGTTTTTAGCGGCAAAAAATTTCGCCGTAAACAGTTGTATTTCGCCGCTAAAACGAGTTAGCGACAAAAATATTTCGCCGTCAGGATTTCAGCGTCGCTAATCCTGTTTGCGACGAAAGTTTGTACATCGCCGCACATATTAACGGCAAAAACAAAAGAAGGTTGTCGCTAATAATAAACTTATAAATGTGAACTGAGACCTAGCGATTAGTCGGGACCTGAACAGGACTAATTGAGGCATAATAGGGGTTAGGCGGAGAGGAATGTGAAAATTAACGTAGGCGGTTAATGAGAGCCTAGCACCTAGACGGGAGGCAATCGAAGTTAGTCGGGAATTTTTACAACAGCGCTTCTTATTAGCAAAATACTGCAAAATATCTGGATTTAACTCAACATCAAATGTCGAATGAAAAACTTAATGACTTTGTAAGATTATTTCAAGTAACAGTTATACAATAAAATTCTGGTACTTTGGATTACAAAACTTGTTACAGTTACATCTGTAGAAAGAAGTTCTTCAAAATTAAAAATTATAAAATATTATCTGCAAACTATGACTCAAAATAAATTAAATGTTTTAGTTAAAATATTTGCATCCAAATACGTTAGAAGTAAATTTATGATTTAATAATAATATATTAATTTCTTTTCAAATTAAAATACCTTATTTTTTTATTTTTTTATTTTTTATCTTGTCTAGGACCCTGCCGCCTTTGTTTACGATAAGAAAATTAAGGAGTGTATGACATGGATAAATAAGTCCTCTGTTAATTTTTCGCTTTCTCCTCAAATCCCTAAACTTTGTGCACTCTTTTCTTCGTATTGTATCTCTTTCCAATGCTAAAAAATACTCCCCCCATCTTGCTCAGTTTTGAATATTTTCTATTTCGATCCGTCCCATTCAATTTTGCACATTTTTAAAAAGGAAATTTCTCTTACAATCTCTACCCTCAATCTTCATCTTTGAAAAAGTCAACCAAAAAACAAAAATAATTTTTTCTTAAAATATATATTCGTTCCTATGGGTAAAATTGAGCGGGACGGAGGGATTAAAATATATGTTACTCTTGTTTTTCTTAAAAATAAATATTTGTCAGGTATCTTCATTTCATTTCTAGCTTACTAGGTTGGAAAAATGTCCAAATAGGTATATGAACTTTTAAGGGCCCTAGACTTCTAAATATTATACAAATAAGACCTACCTAAATATTAAAATAATTAAATATTAAGCTAGACATAGTGGACTTAGTAGATTATTGTTACTTGGGAGTAATGAGGCTTACTACAGATTTATAAATAGACCATTGAGAAATAAGATGTTGTATGTACGGTCGTACGGATCTTATTTTGTACGGAGTTTTATTTATTCAAATCAAGAAGAAAAAGACGGATCCTTATTTATCTATTTTTCTTTGATTATACTTGAATTGACCACATTGAATTTTTTTCTTTAGAAAACAAACAATGTTGACTTATTAACTTTCAACGCGCTTTTTACCCTAAGATCTCATATCTCTTGCTCTCTTTATTTTTATGTCCTTATATTAAGGGTCTCATTCTATGATATGTCCCGGCTCTCATAAAAGTTAGGTCGGCCCTGTTCGGATTAATGGATATATGGTTGAATTGCCAATGCCACTGTTTAAAATTATTTTGAATAGATATAAAATTATATTTATCCATCAAATGTGTGTGGTAATACTACTCGATAATGTATTATTATTATTATTATTGTTGTTGTTATTATTATTATTATTATGGTAGTGGTTCAAAACATTTTGGAGAACTTTCAAGTCTTGACAATTTGGAATAACAAGAAATTAGAGTATTGATTTTATTTTCGGTGCTTTTGTTATTACATGGTTGTTAAATTGCTCGCAAATGAAAATAGTGAACATTGACTTCTTGAATACACACATACACAAACTCATATATATTTGAGTTAACAAGTGCGTAACTTTTGCATTTTGGCCAATGTTGTTGATTTGGAGAACCCTCGAGATTTATATTATCATGGATGCCACGTGCTAGGAAGATCAAAATGCAGAATGAAAACTTCTATGTTCTAACTATATAAAAATGGTATAGCTCAAATTTAAGAGTTTATATAAAAAAACATATAATTTCATTTATTTTACTCTATTTTTTTCTTTTAAACTTTATTTTTAAAAAAATATTATCTTGATTAATATGATTAAAAACTCAAGTGCGGTCGTACGAGAATTAAAACATGAAAAGTCCATTTTTAGGGGCAAAGAAAATGTACAATCAATATTTAAATCAGTGGTGTATGAATTTACACTTTGATATATGATAACTAACATAAATTATTAAAACATATATAGTTTGGCTACGGTTTATTTATTGGCGGAATTTACTGAAAATATATAATTTAGTTAAAAAATGAACAATTCTTAAGATAAAATATCGCAAAAATTAATTTGCATAAAATAGGATTTTACTTTTAGATCGAGAAGAGAATTTTTCAATGTTTACCAATTTAAACCATTCTAAATAAAATTTGTACTTTATTTTAGATTAAGTTTTTATTTTGTTGTCTTAAAAGTCACTAATTTTAAATGATTGATTTATTATTATTTTTTGTCAGAACTAAAATGTTGTAATTTGACCGAAAATAGTGTAGTTAAGGAGATTCTTTCAAAATTTGTAGCACGTATTAAAATTATGTTCATTTTAACAGCATAACAATTTAATAAGATTCATGATGATGTATTAATAGTAGTAATAATTTTGCATAATACATACTTAACCATTAAATTTACTTACCAAAAAATAACTTTTCTTAACTTTTGAATTCTTTAATATTATAACTAAAAAAAGGGGAAAAAATATAATTACACCAATGCATCGCCCGGAGCACATCCTAGTCCTCTAATAATGAGTAGTAATAGTCCTCTAATAAAGGAATAGTAGATAGTTGTTAGTTGGTAGTTATAGGCCTACTATATATAGACCTATAAATAGAGGGTTTTCTCTAGGTTATTCTATCCGACGTACCTAATTGGGTGGTGCCCAGTGTATTAATCTTCATACACTTGAAAGGTGGATGGAGATAAAAAAAAAAAAAATGATCATTAGATTTTTATTAACTTTTCGAGTGTGTGAAGATCAATACACAAGAACACGACCTAATCGAATATGGTGGAATAAACCGTTTACTCCTCGGAAAATAAATAGGTCCCTCAATATTTTTTTATACACACCAAATGTAAAGTGAATATCTCGAGTGAGTATTATAGATAAGATGAATACAAAGATGAAATATTGGTGGAGCTTGATTATGGTTAGAGGTGGCAATTTGAATTATCGGGTAAGGTCGTGTTATATTTCGTGTTAATTTGGATTACATATAGTTATCTTGTATACTAGTTAGATTCCTGTAGTCCTGGTCAGAAAAAGTATTAGTGTTTGTTATGAAATGTATTATTTGTTTTGAAGAAATGTATCATGCTAAAAATGTATAAGTGTTTATACTTAAATGTATTATTTGTTCTGAAAGCTAATACATTTCTTTAGAAAAAGTAATACATTTCAGTATAAACAGTGATACATTTTCATGGGCGCACCCTTTAACTTGGGGCAAAGTTTCATGTGCACCAGTTTGCACGGTGTAATCCGGTGTAGGTATCAATTAAGTTATCACTTGTTTTGGATAAATGTATTATAACAACTTTACTCAGAACAAGCGGTATTTTTAAGCATAAGCATGAATACTTTTTCACCATGATACCCTTACTCAGAACACATAATATCTTTAGACATAAATATCAATACCTTTTTACCCATGACCCGAATTGTACGGCTTTAAGATACGTGCAACTGGTGCACAATATACCTCCTCTCAACCGGGATTGTTCATGAAAATTAATGTTAAGATAAATTATTAATTTCGGATTGTTTCGGGTAAAAATTGGATCAATCAAGTTCATGTTGAATTTTCTTCAAATTTCTCTTACTAAATTTGAATCGAGTTGGATCAAAATCTTTAGTACATCAAGTCAGGTTAAGGATTGCCGACCCTAATTTTGGCAAAGAAAAGAGCTCGTCACTCTTGCACCATAAAATATTTATCATTTTGCCTTTGTTATAATGAGAATTTGGACCCAAAAATTGGACCATCGACTCGAAGGACCCAAAATCTCTTCTTATATAAATATTGCATTGAGATTATGACACAACACAATAACAAAAAAAAAGTCTTTTTGTATAATATTTTTTTACACAATATTTACGGTCATTAATAAGAAGTTATTTGTGATCACTTGTTGTCTCAAATATCTCTATAAATCATTTGCGATCATTTTAAGAATACTTTTAGAGACAATTAATTATTGCAAAAAATATTTGAGACGCATACACTACAAGGAAAATGGTCTTTTGAGACCACAAAAAGTGGTCTTTTGAGACCACAAAAGGTGGTCTCAAATAATGAGTATTTGTCATAACTTATGAGTATTTATCACAATTTTATTGTCGTCTCAATAACTCGGTTGCAAATAATATATTTGTGATGTGGTCTCAAATGCGTCTCAAATATTTTTTGCAACAACTAATTGTCTCTAAAATAGTCTTAAAGTTGTCTCAAATAATTTGTAGAGAGATTTGTGACAACAAGCGGTCACAAATAACTTATTATTAGTGACCACAATTGTAGAGTAAAAAAAGTCTTATACAAAAGACCTCTTTTGTCGTAGTGATATGAGACCACTTTTGTTGTCACAAATATAATCTTTGCATCCGAGTTATTGAGACGGCTAATTAATGACGACATGTTATCTCTAATAATATTCATCCACAATCTGTTCCACGCCAGATTAATCCAAGTGTCACTATTTAAAAATGGTACCACTTCATGGTTCAAATCAAATTTACTTCAACTAATGTGTGGTCCAATATTTATGGATAATTGACTTGGCTTTACACTTTTGATGGATAGATCACAACAATCTACATAAATGTCTAAAAGTGGAGAACTCTCCTTCGAAGATTGCGTCCTCCGGGTGATTGAAACGACACTGCAACAAACGAGGTCTTTTGTATAACATTTTTTCAGATTACAATAGTAGTCAGTAATAGGAAGTTATTTATGGTCACTTGTTGTCATAAATCTCTCTATAAAATTAAGACTATTTTTAGAGACAACTAGTTGGCGCAAAAAATATTTTAGACGCATTTGAAATCACTTTTGTCGTCACAAATACCCTCTCTGTCTCGTTCAGTTTTGTACATAGGAACGGACACGTATATTAAGAGAAAACTGTTTTTTGCTTTTTGGTTAACTTTTTCATAGGTGGAGATTAAGGGTGAAAATTTTGAGGGTAGAGATTGTAGAGATATTTCATTTTTAAGGGTGTGCAAAACTGAATGGGACGGACCGAAAAGGAAAGTGTGCAAAACTGAGTAGGACGGAGGGAGTATATTATTTGCGTCCGTGTTATTGAGCCGACAATAAAGTTGTGACAAATACTCATAATTTGTAACAAATGCTCATTATTAAGATCATTTTTCGTAAGTTGTGACAAATACTCATTATTTGAGACCAGTTTTTGTTCTCTCAAAAGATCATTTTTATTGTAGTGAGACTTAGTGCGGGTACTCTGACGCTCATATCTAACGAGGTTTGATCAAAGATGAACGTAGAAGAGAGTGTAAGAGAGGGACATAAAAGGAAAGAGAGTCTACCACTACAAGAAATATTCAAATTAGAGACGGATAATCACATGATATTCATCTCTAAATTTAAGTAGTGATGAATTTTAGACGAAATGTTTGGTCTCTGTAATATTTGTCTCTAAAATTTAGAGACCAATTTTATTATATCTCTAGATTTAGTGATGGAATTTCCATCTCTATTATGAAATTAGAGACCAAATTTCCTACATAATAGAGACGGATAATTTATCTCTAATATTACGTGTCTATTTTGACACTACTCAAATACTAATGATTTTTTTTCCACTTTCCGTCACTATTCTATTTCTATTTCATTTTTATTTGGCGATCGATATTATCTGTTACTCCCTCCGTCCCGGCCTAATTGACCAACCTTCTTTTTTTGTTTGTCCCAACTTAATTGGCCTGGCCCATAAATGACAAATTCTCTCACAATCTCCACCCTCAAAATCTCCACTCTTAATCTCCACCTTTGAAAAAGTCAAAGATTCCATAAAATCTGTTTTTCCTTAGTCTCCGTGCCCGACCAAGGTTGGCAATTAAGTCGGGACGGAGGGAGTACTAATTTTCGTCTCTAATTTGAATTTTTCTTGTGTTGTTAAGAGGAAGAATGTGCTAAGGCTGCGTTTACTTTGTGGGATAAAGTGGGTTAGCCACATTTTAACCTGGTTTTACTCATTTTTCATTGTATGTTATGTTTTCTCTAAAAATCCGAAGTCTCGGGAGATAAGCGCCAAACTTAGTAATGTCCGAACCTGAGTCGAGATTCTACACTGAATCCCTAAAACTTACATTTTTCTTCACACTATCAATAATGGGTAATAAAAACTATAAATACCAAAGTAAAATTACTTTTTTTTTTTCCCTTTTTCTCTCTATTTTATAAAATTATTTGAAAACATCCTAGAACATGACTTTTCACTTATTTATTCACGTTAGTGAGTCGGTTATTTAGCAATTAAAAGGAAAAAAGTGTGAAAATTTTCACTTGAAGACCTGAATTATATTAATTGTATTAGGATAAAGTTCGAAGTTCGTTTGTTCTTAATTCGGGGCTTATACCTTACGAGTTTTCTCTTTTGTGACTTACATTTTATATATCAATCTCAATTGAAGGTTCACATAACCCCTCAATTGATAGTGATACATAACATGCAAACTTTTAATTGAAAGTGATTTATAAAGTGTAGTTCTTGAAAAAACTTCAGAATACGAGTTCCGAATTAAAAACATACGAAATTCGACATCTTTTTGCCGGTATATTTTTATAATTCAACTCAAAACCTGAGCCTTTGACTAATACTCCTTCCATCCCAACTTAACTTACCTACTTGTTATTTTGATCTGTCTCAACTTAACTTGTCAATACATAAATGACAAATTTCTCACACAATCTCCACTCTCAATCTCCACCTTTGAAAAAAGTCAAAAATTTCATAAAATCTATTTTTTCTTAATCTCCATATCCGGTCAACTAAGTAAGTTAAATCGAGACGAAAGAAAATTTATATTGTAATTCAAGTATAATTAAAAAATAAAATAGAGATTTAATATCTGACCTGATAGAGGTCCACATACATCAAAAACCCACCAAAATCATTACAAGGATTAAAAAAAAAATCAGAGATGACGTAGTGACTAGTGAGGAATCGAACCTGCTCCAACCAAATATCAGTAAGAACTCTGCGGATTTTTCCGTTTCTTACCTAAACATTTTATTTTTTTCATTGCAATCAATTTGCTACACGTTGGAATTCCGACCAATTTCCGGTTGTATTGGCCTTGTACCCCTAAGATGGCCTATTTTTCTATTATTTTAATTTTCTTAATCAATTAATGTTATGTTATACATTTTAGAATTATTTTTATTTTCATATCTTTACAGAAATTAAAATAATTTTCTAAAACATAACAAAATGTTGAAATTATTTATAAAAAAATATTAAATTCTTTAAAATTCTAAATAATCTTATAAAAAAATCAGAAATATCAAAATATTAAGAAAATAAATATAAAATTCAGAAAATTATTGTAAAAATTCTGATATTAATTTAAAATCAAGAAAATTAAAAAATTACTTCTGAAAATTATTTTAAAATTCTGAAATTCTTTCAAACACAAAAAATAAAAAATTATTTTTGAAAATTCTAAAATTCATTTAAAACCCTAAAAATAAAAAAATTCATTCTAAAACTAAATAATCCTTTTACTTTTCCGGATTTTAAATAAATTTTAGAATTTAAAAAATAATTTTCAGAAATAATTTTTTTATTTTCTGACTTTTTAATGAATTCTAGAATTTTAAAAATAATTTCCAAAAATATTTTTTAAAATTTCTAGATTTTAAATTAAGTTTAGAAATTTTAAAACAATTTTCTGAATTTTATATTGATTTTCTAAATAATTTGATATTTCTGATTTTTATATATATAATTATTTAGAGTATTAAATAATTTTAATATTTTCAATAATTTTTTAATAAATAATTTTAATATTTTTTTTATATTCATTTTCTATTTTTTTATGTAAAATTATTTAGAGTTTTAGAATAAATTATTTAATGTTATATGATGAATTCGTTTTTTAATTATAAAGTGCATGCACCATAAATGATTCTTGAACAGTAGACTATTATGTTTATATTCCCTCCGTCCGGGCTTAATTTGCCTAGTTGACCAGACACAAAAGTTAAGAAAAAATAGATTTTGTGGAATCTTTGACTTTTCTAAAGGTAGAGATTGAGGATGAAGTTTGTGTGAGAAATTTATCATTTATGGACTGACAAGTTAAGTTGAGATAGATCGAAATGGCAAGTAAACAAGTTAAGTTGAGACGGAGGGAATATTTATGAAAGAAGGTGATATCATCTACTCATCATGTTTTCATCATCCTTTATGAAGCATTTCTTTAATATGTTGACTAATCATAATTTATATCATTAGTGTGATGATTTTTTTTATGGTTGTTTTCAATTTCCCAATTAGGGAAAATGATAAATTATCTGATTTGAACCATCTACCTAACTTTTATTTGGAATGGAATCATCCCCAATTATCAAAGGATCGACACTTACGTTCCCAATCTTTATCGGTTAGTCTATTTCGAGGCTTCATTAACTATATATCGTATGTTAGGTCTATTTTGAAGTTGCAAATTCGTTAGGAGGAACGGGAATTTATTTCTTTCTTTATTTGAAAGAGTAGTATACGAGGCTTTCTTGTTCAAAATTGTTTTATGCTTCATTTTTGAAGTTAGGTACTTAAAAAGGAGCCTAAATGTTGAATTTTTGAAATTCTTCAAGTAGACTAAGTTGAAATAGATGCTTTGGAATTTGAACTGCGAATTAGTTCGAGATATTATTTAAGAAGGATGAAGTCAAACTGTATTTATCGGATTAGGTACTCGCAAAATCGAGTACCTATAAGATTGAGTGGATGTGCGGATAATTTGCATTGAATACCCAACTTGGCACCGTAAACCCAAAATTATTCTACCCCATCTTAACCCTAGTTGAACCGGCCGATAAATTTTGGACTAGTTAATACAAGTTTCAGGATTGATGTAAGTTTTAGATGACTTTATGTTCAATCTTAGGATGATGTCTTATTTTATGTGACTTTGTTCAATCTTCCGATAATAGAGAAATAGAATAAATTATGTGATTTGTATCAGCTACCTAACTTCTAATAGGAACTTAACCGTCCCCAATAATTAAAGGACCAAAACACTTATATTCCTGATTTTAACAGTAATGTATTTCTATCGAGTATCCGACTGTGAAGAAAGGTTCAATTGCATCAAAGATACCCAAAGTCTGTATAAAAGATTGTGCTGGTTCAGGAACCGGATTAATCAGCTGAAGAACCGGTCTGGAAGAACGGATCCGTTGAGAGAGCCGAAGTCATAACCACCGGTTCAGGGTGGTTATGAAGTAGTTTCAGAAGAACAGAATTAGACAACGGTTTCATAACCGTTGCGAGACAGTTGAGCTGATAACTTCTTTTCCCAGATGAATTGAGCTAATTCTTTTATATAGAACAGTGTTATATGATGGATAGACACGCGATTTACAGTTTTCCCTCTGGCTTTATCAGTATCAAGAGAGAATTGAGTGATAAGAATTACATTTTCAGTTTTTAGGGTTCTAGACTGAGGGGTTGTGTAATTCTGGAGAGATTCTTGTATTCTTGAGAAATTGATAGTGAATTGAGGTGTGTTAATCCTCCGTGGATGTAGAACAAATTGTTCGAACCACGTAAAACTCTTGTGTGTTGTTGATTTTCTTTTCTGTTTGCGTTTTTCATTTTCCGTCTTCTGGTTCGTCTGAATTGGTTCTTATTGTTCGGCCTCTGCTCTTAAACCTTTGGCCGAACGTAGTTTGGTGGATTTGGGTGTTGAATCCTTACACCGACTAAGTCAGAACCCGACCTGGTAACACTAAACCCGCCATGATCCCGATATAATCTTTACCCTAGTTGGGATAGCCCTATCGACATTAGGCTAGTTGATACAAGTTTTTTAGGGTTGATACTAATTTTTATATATATTGAAAGGATAAGTATTTTTTTAGATGGTTGATAGTCAATTTTCCGATAATATGAAAATAAAATAAAATATGCGATTTGTACCGACTACCTAACATTTAACGGGAACTTAACCATCCCCAATTACGAAAGGATTAACACACTTATCTCCCGAATTTTTACCCGCTAGCCTATATATGGCCAAACCCTCATTATCGTATGTTTAGGTCTTTATCATTCCAAGTTGCACATTTGGTGTCTCATGAACTTAAATATTTCGGCCAAAAATAATTTTTGGTCCCGTAAATATTTATTTTTTCGATTTTATCCTATAAGTATTTGTTCTTTTAATTTAGTCGCATAAGTGCTAAAATTGTTCAATTTTTGTCCAAAAAACATCAAATCGGCCGGAAATAGTCATGTAATCCAAATAATTAGTAAAATTCAGCAACTTGTAGTGATGTGACAACAATTATCTGAGCTGGACTTTTTCTGTCAAATTTAAATTCAAAATAATTAGAGTCCATGTCATTAGAAAAAAAATAAAGTTATTTGTAAAATCATATTACACTAACCCAATTAATTAAATATTAAACATCAAATAAAATAGAGGATGACTCTCATCTGGAAAATAATGTTTAACGTTTAATTGAGTTTGCGTAATATGACAGATAATTCTATTTCTCTTTAATGACATGAATAATAATTTTATTTTGAATTTAAATTTGACAGGAAAACAAGTCCAACTCAACTAATTTTTGCCACATCACTACGAGTCGCCGAATTTTACTAATTATTAGGATCACGTGACTTGCATATTGCTATTTCCAGCCGATTTAGTATTTTTGAGCAAAAATTGTCCTTAAATTGGACAATTTAAGCACTCACCAAACTAAATTGAAAAAATAAATATTTATGGGACTAAAATAGAAAAAACAAATACTTACGAAACCAAAAATGATTTTTGGCCTAAATATTGCCGTGTGTGGCCACACGCTTGATCAAATATCACGAACTTATGCTATATTTTGTACCAATATTTTTTTCACTTTATTTTATTTTGTATTAGTCAATAAATCAACCATACTATATGAGTAAATCAACCATATTGATAATGGTATACTGTATGAGTACATCAACCATACTGTATGAATAAATTAATTACTCCCTCCGTCCCGGCTTAACCTGCCTAAGCTGACCGGGCACGGAGGTTAAGAAAAAACAGATTTTGTGGAATCTTTGACTTTTTTAAAGGTGGAGATTGAGACTGGAGATTTTGAGGGTGGAGATTGTGAGAGAAATTTGTCATTTATGGGGATGGCAGGTTAAGGTGGGAGAAACCAAACTGACAAGTAGGCATGTTAAGTTGGGACGGAGGTAGTATATCTTAAGTGCATGAAAAAATACTGTATGAATGATGTACCATAGCATTATTGTACACATGGAGCACCCAAGCGGCCAAGCCCATTCATTTAAATTTAGTCAAGGAAAAGAAAAAAATTAATGTGTGAAGCACGTGTAACAGTACATAACACAAGATATATGCAACATTTGTGTTACATGATTTTTTATGAATTAAATTTTGCACATTATTCACTTGTGCCCATCCTCATTAAAGTATGGTAGCTCACTGTTTTATTTCTGACATTTTGCTTTCAATGGAGAATTGACCCGAGAAAGACAAGTGAGAAGTAGTTGTAAAATCCACCCGTTAGACGGGCGGCTCAATCGGCCCGATATTTTAGACAACTTAAATTATATAAAAATAAGCCTAAAGTACATCACTACAATAAAAGAAGTCTTCTGTATAAGACTTTTTGACACCACAATTGTGATCACTAATAATAAGTTATTTGTGACCACTTGTTGTCACAAATCTCTCTACAGATTATTTGAGACAACTTTAAGACTACTTTTAGAGACAACTAGTTGTTGCAAAAAATATTTGAGACGCATTTGAGACCACTTTTGCGGTCACAAATATATTATTTGCGACGGAGTTATTGAGACGACAATAAAGTTGTGACAAATACTCATAAGTTGTGACAAATACTTATTATTTGAGACCACTTTGCTTAAGTTGTGGCAAATACTCATTATTTGAAACCACTTTTTTGTGGTCTCAAAAGACCCTTTTCCTTGTAGTGCATTCGGGCGCAACTAATTATCCAAAAGTCCGATCTACCATGGAGTAACATGAGAACCTTAGTATATTTTAGAAGAATTGATTAGACTGGACTCCTTATTTTTTGCTCGATGGAATTTGGGCAGGTTTGATACATGGCTTTGGCCTGACGACTAGATACTCCGAATTTCCACCTTTACATCCGAGAAGAGGAGAATGAGAAGCGATACAAGTTCGAATTAAGTATAGTGGTAGAACGAATTACGTGTGTGTATATTCGTAAGAGCTTACAACTTGAAAATATGATTATAAATCTTGTTATGGATAAATTAATGGCCTTATTTCTTATTTAAAGAATTATTGAGAAAATGGGTTGGCTATGCACTGGTGTATTCTAAACAAATCTCGCTTGAGATGGAAATAGAATCAGTCATTTGGGGGAAAACGTGTCATTCATAGGAAAAAACACTTTAAGAAATTACGGTAAAGATGATGATAAGGTAAAATCACCTGAGAAATCTTTCGGAAATGATTATTTTTATTATATTATAAATAAAGTTATATCATCTTTGCATGATAGATCTAAACTATTTTCAAAATATGATAATTATATGGTTTTTTAAATTTTCTTGATAAGTTAAGATCTCTCGATGATTGTAGTTAAGAAAGAAAATCTCTTGATCTTGAAGATCTTTTAAGCATGACATGCATTAGGGTATTGAAGATTTGAATTTATTGCATCCAAATAAGCTAGAAGTAAGTTTATGATTTAATAATGATATATTGATTTCTTTTCAAATTAAAAGGCCCCATATCTTTTGTTTTTCCTGGGGCCCCGAAAATATAGTTGCCCCTGTTTAGGATAAGAAAATTAAGGAGTATATGACATGGATAAATAAGAGGGTGTTTCGTAAGTTTAGAAGCTCATCAAAACATCTTATAAGATGTTTGAAAACTTATAAACTCTTCAAATGTGTTTTGCATAAGTTAAACAACTTAGAAGATATAAAAATAAGCTCTTCGAGCTTACAATTTTTAAAAAAAAATAAGTCCCACTAGCCCATCTTATTTTTTAAGATCTTATAAGTTACATTCAAATTTTACATACGACACACATATGCACACACTTCACACACACCACACACAACACACTATTCACATTAATCAAAATGTGTGTGTTGATAGTAGTTTTTAAATTAGTCCCCCAAACTCATGCTAAATTACTCCATTCAATTGCAAGCTTATAAGTTATTTTATCCAAACACTTTATCAAGTGACAAGCTCTTGGGAAATTACATTTTATAAGCTCGTGAAACAAGTTGTAAGATGTTAGCTAGAGCGTGTAAAATGTTTAAAATAAGTTTAGTCAAACACCCTCTAAGTCTTCTCTTAATTTTCCGCTTCCCCTCAAGATCGTGTTCACTCTTTTCTTTATATTATTTCTCTTTCCGATTGTAAAAGGGTAGTATTAGAATACATGTGAAAATATTGTTAAAAATTAAAAAGTACCTTACTCTTGTTTTTCTTAAAAATAAATATTTATCAGGTATCTCCATTTGGTTTTGGGTTCACTAGGTTGGAAAATGTCCAAATTAACCCTTAAACTAATACTGTAGACTTAGATTAGACAATCATATATTATTTTGTCTAAATAGGCATTCCAACTTTTAAAATTAAACAAATAAGTCCCTAAACTTCTAAATATGAGATAAATAAAACCTTCTTAAAAGTTAAAATAATTAAATATTAAGCTAGGCATAGTGTATTAGTAGAGAAAAAATTATTCTTAATTGGGAGTTATGAGGCCTACTACAGATTTATAAATAGATGGTTTTCTCTTTAAGAAATAAATAAATAGATGGTTTAGGTAAAGTTCAAGAAATAAATAAATAGATGGTTTAGGTAGGGCTTCAAAACAACTAACACTTCAGTATAAATACTAATATTCTTCATAAATAATTACACGCAATTCGTGGATTTGTCCGTGACATAAATTGCACAAATACAATACCTTTATTTAAAATCAGCAAAATAGTTCAGAATAATTCTAATACTTTTTATTTAAAACTGCACATAACTTGCGGATTCGTCCCTGACTCGAGTTGCACAAACTTTACCTAGTGTACACAAGACTTGCTCTGTTTCTTGGCTAATCTTTTTATAAGAAGATAATGATATTTTAAATTGGAAAAAGAGGGTAAATTGTCAAAATATTTGCTATTATACAAACATTTATCAATAGTTAAAGAACATGCATGAACATTCAGCGTTCACATGGACTCTCATGATACACGTAAATTACAAAGATAAATTTCATGCTATCCACTCGTTTATAGTTCAAGTACAATCTTCACCATACATTTAGTATAGACATATAAGATTAAAGATTAATATTATTTTGATAACACACCAAAATGTATAGCGAAGATCCTAAGTGGATAGTACTCCCTCCGTCCCGAATGAACTTGCACACTTTTTATATCGATCCGTTCCAAGTAATTTGCACACTTTCTTAAAAATGAAACAAATATCATAAATTCTACCCCATAATGTACCTTTATTTACCAAATAAAGTAAAAAGATACGTTTGAAAAGTCAACATAATCCAAAACTTAATTTTTCTTAATATGTGTGTCCACTTGCCAGTGCAAGTTCATTCGGAACGGAGAGAATATATAATAAGCTGAATACAAAGATGAAAATATTGGCGCAGCTTGATTTTGATTAGGGGTGACAATTCGAATCATCAGGTCAGACTCTTGTTCTATTTCGTTTCTACTCGGATTACATATAAAAAATAGTTGAATAATATATTATCACATTTAAAGATAAATTATTGATTTCGGGTCGCTTCAGGTTAAAATCGGATCTATCGCATTCGTGTCAGGTTTATTTCAGATCACTCAAAAAATTTGAGTCGGGTTTGAATCAAGACCATCGTGTTCTTCGGGTCGGGTCGGGCCCTAATTTTGGTAAAGAAAAAGTGCGTCATTCTTGAACCATAAGTGGAAGAAATATCTATAATTGGAAACTATAAGCTTTGAATGCTACTTTGGCCTTTGTTATAATGAGAATTGGAACAAAAATGGGACCATTAAGCACTCTCAATCTGCATTGACACTAAGAAGGACCACAATTTCATTCTTATATAAATATTGCATGACACGGGACGATATACGTAGAAGATAAACGCGCTTTATATATAGAAAACAAATCTTAAGAGAATAAAAAGAATATTGTTTTGTTCACCAAAAAATTGTCCATTTCAATTCATGTCGACGATCACTTTTCGTTTGATCTTTGATCTTCAAATATTCATCCGCAATGTGTTCCACATAAAATTAATCCAAGTGTCACTAGTTAAAGTTGGGTACCATTTCAAGTTCAAAACAAAGCTATTTAATTCAAGTAGTTTGTGGTCCAATGTGGTATGGGCATTGAAATGGTTTTACACTTTTGATAGAGCATAGCAAAGTACAACCCACAATGGAAAGAGAAGTTAGATGTAACAACTATCTACATACATCTAAAAGTGGAGTACTCTCTAGATTGACTACGAAGTGCATGGATTTGAACTCGGTACAGTTACTGCACGAATACAGTGTGTGTGAGAGAGAAAGAGAGAGATAAAGGATACAGTATGTGAGAGAGGATACGCGGATCCAAATGCCAAAGTGTGTACCTAGATTGTAACTCGTAGTATATGGTTATGTGATGTGTCTTGGAACAAATTGCCCAAAGACATATACAAGAAATTTAGCTCTTCTTCGAACATTGCATCCTCCGGGAAGATTCTTGGTGTGAGAACTATGACGCTCACTATGTGACCTTTTTCTTTTAGTGTTCGGATGCATGATTCGTCGGCCCAACATAAACCATATCTGGAAGATCGTTGGTGTGGAAACTCTGACGCTCGCACATTGGAAAAATCCTTTGTGCGAGGGCTCTAACGCTCAAATCTGACGAGGTTTGATCAAAGATAGAAAGTGTAAGAATGTAAAAGAGGGACTGAAAGGGAAAGAGAGTCGACCTTACTTTGTAAAGATGAAATATATACTTGGTATAACGGCCAATATGATATGATAAGATTGATTTTTAATGGGCCACGTGATCGCCCTATTTTTTAACCGTTTAAACCATAAGTGCATAGTGTATGTGTTAGCTAGGTAAGATCAGATCCCAAAGAGATCAGTGACCACTAACTAAAGTGCTACAGTGACTTCAGTCTAATTTATCTAGGCTAACAAATTGTGATGGTGGTATTCTTATAGTCTAATTTGACCTTAAACTAAAGCAGTTGAAACAACTAAAAGCGAATTTTAAATCATAGCGGACACACGAGCACGAGTAGATACAATTAATAAAAACCATTCTAGGCCTATAAATTTCAAAATCAATTACATATGCAAATAAAGATAGTCATCCCAACTTATATCGTTCCTATTATTATGAGACTTCTCTATGTGTATATCAATTCCCCTTTCGAATCGATTGATGTGTATGTTATACATCAGATCAACTATTTGGTTTTGCCTGTGTATAAAGTGCCTCGGAAATACCTCATAGTCACTTTCAACCTTTCGGTTTGTTGAGTGATTATGTTGTGTGTTATTCGACCATTAATATCAATCTCCACCTCTCGGATTTAAATATCGATTCGTGTGTGCTAAATATAGATAGGCGTGACAAAGTTTTGTTCGGCCAAGTAGATGTAATAGACTGCACTGCAACCTACCTTGAAAGTTGATTTGGAGTTTTTCCTATTGGAATTAGAGACATTGAATATTTCTGGCAAAGTTATAGATATTTGAATTAGTTTTCCAATGTCACGAGTCTTACCTATACTGGATATGCATAATTCAAGATACCAACAAATATTTGAGGTGTGTCATTTCATCAACTGGAGCGTTTCTGCACAACTTCAACCCTCTTTAGAATTTCTACTATTTTAGAGAACGGAATTAAAAAATGACATCAACATAGAACTTGTGGATCTCCCTTAATTTTCAGGAACTAAGAATCTTATTGTTTCAGCTTTTACATCAAAAGTTGTGTCCCTACTTCTACAGCTTCGCAATTTGACTCCTACTTTTCTTTCTTCTTCTCTTCTCTGTTTGGACCGGTCCTAGACCTTTTGTTGAGCCCGATCACTTTATTTTTTCTTGTTAGAGACTCTACACTTGGTTTTCTCCGAAATTTCACAATTACTCCAAAAATACATCATTTTATACAAAAAAAAAAAAAAGCTACAAAATCAATAAACATGAAATCCACCCAATATATAAGAACCAGGGTTAGCAAGCATCATTTCACGTAATTTTTGCACTGTTTTGCTTGAATTAGTACCTAAAAAACACACAAAATGATCATTGTGCTAAAACTCAATGGTCTTAAAACGAGAGCGCCGAATTCTTCTTCGATTATCCCAACTCTCTCATGGCCGATCCTACCATCTTGATGGTCGTTCTTGAGCCATAAGTGGAAATATCTATAATTGGAGACTATAACCTTCATCACTTTGAATGCTAATATGGCCTTTGGGAGTTTGGAACAAAAAATGGGACCATTGTGCACTCTCAATCTACATTGACACTAGGAAGGACCACAATTTCTTCCGATATATATGTTGCATTGAGATTGCGACACGGTACGATATACGTAGATGACAAACGTTCTTCTCACACATAAAAAATAAATCTTAAGAGAATAAAAGTCTTAATGTTCTGCGCTCCAAAAGTTACGTTCATTTTAATTCATGCTGACGACCACTCTTTGCTCAGTTCTTCGTCGATAAATACTCATCCCCAATCTATTCCACATCAAATTAATCCAAGTATCCCAAAGTTCGGTTCAATTTCAAGGTTCAAAAGTAATAATGTTCTGTAATAAGATTTTTTGCCACGTTACAAAAAAGGAAGAGGGGTCACAAAATTACTTTTAGTAACTAAATGTCTAAATGTAATTACTGTAGGATCGCCACTAATAGTAAGATGCAAAAAGTATTTTTGCAACTACTTTGTAGTTACTAATATATTTGTAACTAAAAGTAGTTGCAAAATAGCTTATCATATTATAGCAAATTTTGTTAAAATTGTATGAAATATTTTTTGTAACTACTAATAGTTACAAAAATGATTATTTTTAGTAATCACTATTGTAGTTTCAAAAAAAATAGCGATAAATACTTTTTTTCTTGTGGTGTTCAACTCTGCTGACGACAGAGGCGGAGCCAGTAGGGAGGTTGGCAGGGGCCGCCCCCTCCCCCCAAACTTTGCAACAGTACCACTATATATATGTAAATATTTATACTCTTCCAATTTTCACTATACTGCAACAATAGAGAGAGGATTTTTTGCTACTCTTTTGTTCTAAATTAAAAGATCAAAATAAAATTTAGTCTTGTCCTTCAATTTTAAATTCCTGGCTCCGCCGCTGGCCGACGACCACTCTTCGCTCGATTCCTGGTCATCAAATATTCATCCGCAATCTATTACACGTCAGATTAATCCAAGCGTCACTAATTAAAGTTGGGTACTACTTCAATGTTTCAAATCGAAGTTAATTCAACTAGCGTTTGTTGGTTCATTAATGTATATTAGTATTTGACTTGGGATTTATACTTTTTAGGTACAAACCATAATGGAAAAAGAAAGTAGTTGTAACAGCAATTGCATACATGTCTAAAAGTAGATTGTCCCAAGACGAAGTTGAATAGTTCAAGTGGCAGAGCATCTATTACCTAAATCTTTGTCCTGGATTCGAATCACCGTGGGGAGGGGAGGGTTTTTCTTTGTTTCTTAGATTAGGAAAAAAAAAAATTTAAAAAAAAAAAGTAGATTGTCCCGACATATACAAGAAATTCAACTCTTCTTCGAAGGCTACGTCCTCCCTGATTCGTCGACTCTTAAAAAACCACATCGGGAAGACCCCTTGTGTGGGGGCTCTAACGCTCAAATTTGACGAGGTTCGATCAAATATAGAGAGGATATATAAGAAGTGTAACTATGTAAGAGAGGAGCAGAAAAGGAAAGAAAGTCTACCTTACCTTGTAAAGATAAAATGTACTACTTTCGTCCTACTCTAACTTTTCTACTTTTCTTTTTGGTTTGTCCCAACTTTAACTTTTTAGTCCATAAATGATAAATTCTCTCACAATCTCTACCTTCAATCTCCACCTTTCAAAAAGTCAAAGATTTCACAAAATCTATTTTTTCTTAACCTTCATACCCGGTCAAAGTAGGAAAGTTAAGCCGGGACGGAGGGAGTATACCAAATGATACAAATAAGACTGATTTTTAATGGGCCATGCTAAAAGGCCTACACAATAGGCCTAAAGTCTGTTGTAAAAATCCCCAATTACTTCCTACTAATCTCTGTCTACGAACGCCTATATTTTTTTTTTATTCCTCCCTATCTACGAACACCTATGTCTCGTTTAGCCTTTTCTAATCCTCAATTCAACACTAGGCCTCAATCTACCATCTAATTAGTGTCTGCGACTTCTGCTGACACTGCCTAAAACAAGTTAGACTCCCACTTGTTCAACTTTAGTGGACTTGAGCTAGAATTAGAGGCCAAATCGAATTCTTCGTGGAACAGATTCATGATTAAGGATACAAGTGGCTCATATCTTTTAAGACGTCGGAACTTATTATTTAGTCCACAGCATCACATATATTTTATAAAATCTCAATTTATTTTTCTGAATCACACAAAGTAACCAGGTTGCAGTGAAATTGTAAAATTCGAAATAAGAAAAAGAAAGTCTAAATGCATCAAAGTTGAAACAAATTTCACTATGCACAAATGTATTGAAAAAATTTAATACAAAATATCAAATCCATGCACATCCAAAGAAAAAAAGGGATATGCTACTATGGATTTTAAATATAACAATTCAAATGGAGCTAAGTACAGTCTGCAGATGAATCTTTACATGGACATCTTTACAACATATATGTATATTTCAAAAATCGAGCTTGTATCTATATACAATACAAATTCCAGATTATATTTCCCACAATTACCAGAAAAAGAATAAAATAGAAGAAGTATAAACAAATAACATAACTTCTCCTCTTGCCATAGAGCTTGCCATGACAGGTGGGTGTCTGTACTAAGACAAAACCGTCCGTCTCCGGTAGACGTAAGACTTGCTGAAGTACATAAACCCGACGAGCCCAAGTGCGCTGAGACCGGACAGCAGCCAGTAGAAGTAATCGAGATGAGCGTGATTAAGGTTGTCGGAAAACCAGCCACCGTAACCATTGCCCATTGTTGCGTTCTGGATGGAAGATACGAGGACGCTGCTCACGAGGCTACCTATGCCGAGTATGCTAAGGTAGAGAGACAGGCCGATACTTTTGAGTTCATTCGGGACTTGGTCGTAGAAGAACTCTTGAAGACCGACCATGGCAAACACGTCAGCAATCCCAGATAGGACGTATTGTGGGGCCAACCACCATACGCTCATCGGAACAATGGCGGATGGAATGTCGACCAGGCCATGTTCGCGAGCGATTGCTAGACGTTTCATCTCAACAAGAGCTGCAAACATGATGGAAATTAAAGATAAGAACAGCCCGGTTTTGATCCGTTGAAGCATTGTTATGCCTGAGGGCTTCTTGGTAATAGATCTGGCGATGGGGACGAAAACGCGGTCGTAGATGGGGAGAGTGACGATGATTGAGGCAGCGGTGAAGCATTGCTGAAGTGAAGCGGCGGGTATTTGAAGGGTGGAGGTGATGTTGCGGTCGAGTGTGGATGCTTGCTTGGTGAATAGTGTCGCTGGTTGTGCGTATACGATGGAGTATCCTAAAGACGCAAACCAGAACGGAGCAAGCTTAAGGATTGACTTCGCATCTTCAACGTCGCCAGTGCTGCAGATTTTCTCGTCGTCTATCAAACCATCTGGTGCAAGTAGCGCTTTGTCGAGAAACCTATTGTGAAATCAAGATTAGTTCTATATCCAAATTTACATTCTTGGTTACAATGTACGAAAATAAGGATACGAAGCAAGAAAGTGTTGACTTACTTGAATTGGGCGTTTTTACGAGACACGGTTTCTCTACCTTCCTCTTCAACAGATAGGGCCATAGGAGCAGCTTTCCAGTTTTTAGCTGCCCTGACGAAAACCCGGTAAATTCTCACAAATGGGTTCCTTGTATCAGCGTTTACCCGGAATCTGTACGTTGTACTCCCGCCCAAGAACAAGATTAGCGCGAAGCACATTACGACAGCAGGGATTCCAAATCCGAGTTCCCAACTCACGTGTTCTTGAATGTAGGTCAGAAGCAAGAGAGGAACCATGATACCTCCTACGGCAAAACAATACCACCAATTGAAGAATGAGCTTTTCGCCTTGTTTTCAACTTCGTCTTCCTCATCAAACTGATCAGCTCCGAAAGCTTCCACACAAGGCGAATACCCTCCTTGCGCTAAAGCTACTAAGTAAAACGAGGAGAAGAAGAAGATCATCTGAAGCTGATTTGGAGAACATACGATGCCACTATTTGCAGAGAGTTTGCACTCGAAAGGGCTGTACGAACTAATCGAAGCTGACAGGGACAAGAAACCAAGACCCTGCATTCCAACACAACCCAAAAGTGAAATTGATCAGCATCTTGGTCAATTAAGAAGTTCTCAAGGAATTATATATGCGGCGTTGCGACGATTCATTAATTGTTTTGGCTTTATCCAAGTCGAGGTTAAAATCTATTTTACACCAAAATAATAGACATATGGCCACCACCAATTAACAATTATACAAGTTTTCGACAATAACAGGGATACGGTCTGCTAACAATTAACAAGGTCTTTGTTTTATCCGCATAATTATTTCAAAGTTAAAGCGTTAACCATCACAAAGATTATTCATAACTTCCAAGATGGTGAGTTAAAAATTATGAAATATAAATTTAATATTTCATAATTTTAAAACAACTTTGCTCAAAACACAAACATCTTTGTTGCTTCCGAAATGAGCTAAGGCATGAGTCATGACCAAGTTCTTTAGGAAAGCAGGATGATGCATCCTCTACTCCAAGTATTTCATAAAGCAGAAAACAACAAAACTAAACACATCAGCAGAAATTTAGGAGATAAATTTGGTGAATTTAAATTCTGAATTCCAAATCTAATACTATATCATGATGTGTTGTCAACTCTAACTATTTCATAAAGCAAAACAAACAAACCTAATTTTCAATAACTTAAAATTAAAGATAGGAGCGGTAAATTAGGTCATAAGCATCTATAACAACAACAGAGCTTTATCTAATTTTTCAAACTTACCGCAACATACAGAACGCTGGCAACAACAATCATCCAGAATCGGCCAGTAAACGAGTCGGCCACAAACGCACCTAAAATCGGCAAAAGCGACGACGTTCCATACCACGCATTCAAAATCGCCGCCGCCGAGGCGGTCGATTGCCCCAACTTTCCAGTCAAATAGCTCACCAAATTCGTACTTATCCCCATAAAAGCGAACCTCTCCGCCACTCCAACCGCTAAAATTTGACAAAACGATCTAATTAATTCAATAAACCACCTCAATATCATTAAACACGCAAACACTTTATGTACCTGATACGATAAAATCTATACAACATGCATACTACATATGAATCAACAAATTGCAACATATTGAAGAATATCGTTACCGATTATGAACGAAGCGGATTTCCAGCAGCCGGATTTCGACCGGACGGACGGACGGCCTTTGATGTCTATAGAGCCTGGCACGACATCGTTTAGCAACGGTTCTTCAACCTCCGAGATTTCATCTCCGGTAGCTATACTGATCGTCATTCTGTCTCTCTCTATATATATATGATATATCTCACTCTTTCTCTCTCTATCTTCTGTGTATCTCACACTCTCTCTCTCTTCTTCTGTACTATTTCTGCTGCAAAGACGGAAGACTGGTTTTTATTCTTGGCGGGCAGAGGAACCTGTGGGGTGATTTGTCCATTTTGCCCCTCTAAGAATATTTATTTTTTCAATTAATTATATTAGGGTTGAATATTTAATTTTGGACAACTATGGTGAGTCACTGTTTTCTCGAATATACCCTTCGTGATTTGGTCAATTTGCGAATTCACTTTCACCGGCAATAGCTAGGTGGGCCCCTCCATTTTCTTTTGTGTGATAAAAAATGAAAATGGGGAAAAAAAAAGCAGAGTTAAATTTTAAAGAGTGGGGCGGTTGCACCATGTGTACAGTAGACTCAGCGGTACTATGGTGCACCACTCATACAATATTTTTTCGTGCACTTAAGATATGATTGATTCACTCATACAGTATGATTGATTTATTCACATTGTATAATTAATTTACTGACTGATACAGTAAGTTGATTTGCCCATACAGTATTGTGGTGCATAATAAGGCTATGAGTAGGTCTTGGGTGCACCATGTGTACAATAGTGCTATGGTGCACCTGTTTGAGTGCCGCGACACTTTGTCGCAGCCGCGTCAAAATACATTATTGTTGATATTTTCATAAAGTATGTTTGATATTTGCATAAAGTATGTTTGATAATTTCATAAAGTATGTTTGAGTCACAATTTTAAAGTGAAACAGATTCAAGACAGAAAAACATAAAGTATGTTTGACAATTTCATAAAGTATGTTTGAGCGTCAACATGCATTATTGTTGATATTTGCATAAAATATTTTTTATATTTACATAAAGTATGTTTGACAATTTCATAAAGTATGTTTGAGTCACAATTTTAAAGTGAAACAAATTCAAGACACAAAATTTCTAACATATGTATGGTTGATTTACTCATAAAGTATGTTTGATATTTGCATAAAGTATGTTTGAGTCACAATTGTGTTCGGCCGCGCAGTCTGACCCTTTTCAGTCAACTCCATAGCCCAAATATCCTTTTCAGTCACAATTGACCGCGACCGCGACCGAACCGATGTACAATAAAGTTATTGTGCACATGGTGCATCCAAGTTTTTGCCTAAGGCTATTGTGCACACAAAATTAAATAACCTTCACAAAAGTATGCCTTTGATGTTTTAATTTGCATTTTTGGCAGAGTGGATGTTTAAGTAATTAACTATCCATGAATGTTTCTAAAAGTTCGGGTGGTAATTCATAATTCGATTTAACAGGCCGATCCAATTCAACACGAATTTACTGAGGAAAATTTGTAACCAATTAGAGATGAACTGATTAATCCAATTTTGGCCCAAATCGTTCCGAAATCAATAATTTATTTTAAAATGTAATTAATTATATGTTTCAAATTATTTTTAATATATAACTCAAATTGACCCGAAATCAAATTCGAACTCGACTCTGACTCGATAATCTGAGTTGACACCCCTGCTAAAAATCACTAAGGTATGAAATAGATGCAAATTTTCTTCAGTTATCTAAAAAAAATAAAAATAAAAATACTAAAAGTCTCACTTACAGAAAATGTTCTTAAAAGTTCCTCGTTTATTAAAAAAAATACTTTTATAAAATTATTTACAATTGTAAAATGTATTTTTTTAATAAATAAGAGACATTTACAAACATTTCTAATAAGGACTTTACAAATACTTTAATAATTAACGGACCTCATGAAAGATTTTTAGATAACTGAGCAACATTTACCACCATTTCGATGACTAATGGACCATTTACAATATTTTTTCTCTCGAATTATTATACTTCTTTCATCTCACCTTATTTTGTACATTTTTCAGTTTTCGCTCGTCCCAAGTGAATTTGCACATCCCTTAAAAAGGAAAGTTATATAACAATCTCCACCCTCAATCAACCTTGAAAAGTCAACAGAATTTTAAAGGTAAATATTTTTTAATACTTGTGATAACTTTCTCTGTGCAAGATAAGAGGAGACAGTGAGAGTATTTACAAGCTTAATTATTACAAAAGGTATGAAAGCTTTCTTCCTTGTTAAGTTCATTAAAAGTGATTTAACATGACAAGCTCTTTATGAATAGAATAGGATTCTATTCAAAATCTAGATTTGGCTATTGTTCCTTTCTTTTGCTTTTTTCAATTGAAAGCATCTATTTATGTATGAAATAAGATTTTGAAAGTATGTACATTTGACAATAAATTTAAAAGAAACAAAGATATGGTAATAACATCTTATGGAATACAAAGCCTCGTGTGCATTAGTTGTACGGTGCAATTTAGGATGGGTATCACAATTCATGCTTAAAAGTATCACATGTTCTGAATAAAGGTATTATAATACATTTACCTAAAACAAGTGAGACCTTTTAACTCTTATACTTTTACCACATTATGTAATATTTTTAGTCATAAATAGTAATACTTTTTGACCCATGACCCGGATTGCATGCACGGATCTAAAATCTGTACAATTGATGCACAAGAGACCTCCCCGGGAAGACAAAGTCTCATGTGCACCAGTTGCACGGTACAATTTATGGCGGATATCACAATTTATGATTAAAGGTATCACATGTTCTAAGTAAAAGTATTATAATATATTTACCTAAAATAGGCGATACATTTAAGCATAATTCGTGATACATTTACGTACATTATGTAATATATTTAGGCATAAATAATACTCTTTTCGTCCCACTTAATTTTGCAAGACTGACCGGACACGGATGTTAAAAAAAAACCTGTTTAAATTGACTTTATCAAAGGTGTAGATTGTAAGAAAAAATTCTTTTTTAAAGGTGTGCAAAGTTAAGTGGGACGAAGAGAAAATGCAAGTATGCAATTTTAAATGAAACGAAGAAAATAATACATTTTAACATATGAACTGAATTGCACGTATTAACTAGTGCATAAGAAACCTCCCCTTACGAAATATCATACTGCACCCAATATTTATTTTTCATGCATTTACAAAAAATAAAAATAAAAAGTCAATTATTCACATGTTCAAATAGTGTTAATGGCAAGCAAAACATAGTGACAAAACATCTTATTAGTTACTAGTCAGTTTCATCTCCACTCACATGACAAGATTTTGTGGTAAAACGTCATTGAAAGATAAAAAATTTGTGGTTTTAGCATTGGAAAGAATATTTAAGGTAATAGGTCACTTTCTATAGATCTATGAAATTAGAGATATCAATAGGAGCTCCGATCTTAGCCCTAAAAGTCTTAATAATAAAGGGTCAGTCCAAAACCCCTGATAGTATAACGGACGTGACAATTTAGAGCTGACTCTAGACCTTACTAGGGTCGAGCCAGACAAGCCCTACAAGATCACATTTTTTCTTTTGAAATTTTTCCCTTTCTTTTTGTCCTTTTAACATAATTTGAGAATCATAAACAAAGGCAAATATGCAATAAGATAATAAAGGCTAAGTAGAAATCTATAGATCTATGAAATTAAAGATATTAATAAGAGCACAATCTTAGCCTTAAAAGTCTTAATAATAAGGGGTCAGTCCAAAAACCCTGATAATATAACGGACGTGAAAATTTAGGTCTAAATCTAAAATTTATTAGGATCGTTAGTTGTGCCAGGACCAAACCCTACAAGATCACATTTTTTCTTTGAAAATTTCCCCTTTCTTTTTGTCTTTTTAACATAATTTGAGAATGCAAAGACAAATATGCAATAAGAAAACAAAAGCTAAGTAGTTAGCTATAGATTCTTTGGGAACATTAGAAACAATAACAAGGCATGTGACTAATCAAATATTTAACAAAAAAGTAGATTCTTTATACCAAACATTTCATCACTAATATTGCATATATCATATAAATTTAAAAAATAAATACAAAGAAAGTCCTCAAACCCAATCATACTCTATTTCAATCTAAGTCCTAATAGTCCCGAGAACTTATTAGGACCGAAGTTAAAACCTTGAAGCGATAAAGACCCGTAAAAATGAGTCACTACCCTTATATTCTTTTGGTCGGATCAGGGCTAGTTCTCATAATCGGAAATATTTTAACATCTCTAGTCAGATTTTCTAAGAATGTTTTAATCTCTTAATCAAGACATCTTGGTGCATTTATATTTGAAGATTGGGGTTATTTGCACATCTACCTAACTATTGGGGATGCATTTACACATTATCCTTTAAATTATTTTAGCTTAGTTTCTAATAGGGTTGGTAATGTGGCGGAAATTCACATTTTCTATAGAAATTCTCAACTTTGTTTTCCTGCGAGGACGAGGATGAGAACGAAGGCCAACCCTACTTTGATCCGACCTACGTCCTAATAGCCCCGAGGACCGACTAGGGCCAAGTTTAAAGCCTAGAAGTAATAGAAACCTATACAAATGATTCACATCCCTTATATTTTTGGTTGGTTTTGGATCGGTCCTTAGAATCGTACCTATTTTAATATCTAATCAAATACTAAGAGTTTTCTTATATATTGACATCTTTAGTGTATTTATATTTAAAGACTAGGACTATTTGCGCATCTACCTAACTATTGGGATGAATGTACACCATCGTGACATTGTTCTTTAAATTATTTTAGCATAGTTTCTAATAGGAATGGTAACAGCGCGGAAATTTCCATTTTCTATATAAATTCTCAACTCTGTTTCTTGTGAGGAAGAGAGGATGAGGGCCAGCCCTACTCTAATTTGCATACGTCCTAATAGTCCTAACGACTGATTAGAACCAGGTTTAAAGCCTTAAGTGATAAAGATCTATAAAAATGAGTTATATCCTTATAGTTTTTGGGTCGGGTCAGGATCGATCCTTAAAATCGGACATATTTTAACATCTTTAATCAAATACCAAGAGGTATTTTATACCTCGATATTAAAATATCTAAAGTTTGAGTCTATATTCATTTGATATACTTCCAAATGTATTTTTATTTTTATTCATATTGCATACTTGTTTAACAATACAAATGTAGCCTTTTTATTTTGGAAAATAAAAAAAAAAAAATAGCGTAACATAGACGATAAAAAATTTCCCAATTTGTTTAGCAAGAACGAAGTATTTTAAATTCTCCAAATGCAAAGATCTAAATCTATATAATGAGAACACTAAATTTTGTTCAATTAAAAAAAAAAATCAATTCCTCCAACAAACACAAAGAGCTATATTTTTTCCAGAAAATGTAATACTTTTTCCGATAAAACATAACACGTTTTTACAAAACTTAAATTTTCTTTTAAAAGAAGAAAATGTGTTCTTATAAAGTTGTATGTAAATTTTAAATATGATGTTTATAAAATAGAACAAACTCTCATATAAACATCTCAATCTTTACTCTAGAAAATACATTTCGCAACAAATAATAATTTATTTTCACGAAAGTATTAATCATCGAGAGTTATTAAAGTGTGAAATACACGATGATTTTTATTCCTTTAATTAAACAGGAATTTCATGTCGACTGATGATAGGTATAGAATTGTAAACAATTCAAATTTGAATAATAATCGAACTTTTAAAGATGATTTAAAGTCGATTCGTGAAATATATTCGAGCATATTTGATTAGATTTCGAAATTCGAAAACTTTTTATATTTTTTATACTTTTAAGAATTAAATTAACTTTTTCAAATTTTCCAATTACAAAAGTAATAATTATGTAATAATTAGAGTGAGGACAATATAAAAAGGACAATTCATGTGAGAACAAGTGGATTTCCTATTAAACCGGGAAGTGGAGATAGCCGTGGCCCGCGCTGCCAAGTGGCACCTTTAGATTTAATGTTGGGCTTGGGCCAGTAGTTTGATCTGTGTGAGGTCCGAGTCGAGTTTACCAAATGAACCCATAATTTCTTTTGAGTATACAAATTAAGGAAAACTTAATAGAATAAAGTATTTACAGCACTCTACATATTTATATTATCATAGAAAAAAAGAAAAGACAGAAAAGCTTTTCAAATCGGCCCGTAATTTTTTTTCTGGTGTTCAAACTTAAAGAACAACATAAAAAAATGAAGCATTTGCAACACTTTAGATATTTATAATATCATGAAAAAACAATACCAAGTTAAGATTCGAACCCCAGTCTTTTTATTGTAAAAGAATACATTAACTGTTTAAACATACAATTGATTGTTTAAGGAAGCACATCCAAATATAACTACATATTAATATAGGTACCAAAATAAATTTGGATCCCTAAAATATTACTCTCTCGGGTTCATAAAAAGTGTCGTTTTAGACTTATTTGAAAAATTAAGAATGGGTGGGAATGACAAGTATATCCCTATGCAATCCATTTAATTGGGATATATTTTGTAAAATAAGTAATTAACCAACTAAATTAAGTAGGTTGTTTAGAATAAGAAAGGAAAAATTATGGTTTTTAACTAAGCAATTTTTTTTTTTTTTAATATTTTCAACTTCTCTAAAACGATACTCTTTATGGATCGAAAGGAGTATAATTTTTTGACGCCCGAAGCGATGGACTCTGCCGACTAAAGGGAGGTCCGGCACTGATTCGTGTGAGCGTTGGTTGATGTTGTCTAAATTTTTGTGGCTTTTTCTGTCATCATACAAACCGTTATGACACTGAGAGTATTTTCATTCGGTTACTTCCGTCTAGCGAGCTGTTGTAGTTGTTATTATTCAGCTTGATTCGGTTTCTGTACTTACAAACGTGTAGTACTGCAATAAATTTTGCACACACCTAAAATAAAAACTAATTCTTACAATTTTCATCTTCAAAATCTCAATCCTCAATCTCCACATTTATAAAAGGTTAAAGAAAAACTAAAATCTATTTTTTCTTAACATTAGTGCTCAATCAACTGTGCAAAATAAGTTGGAACTGAGGAAGTAAAGTTTTGCATTTTATAACAAATAATCATTCATTTTCTCGAAAAAAGTGTGTCACCGGGAGTTGATAAGGTGTGAAATAGATGCCGATTATTGCAGTAATTAAACAGAATTTCAACTTCATTTGAGTCGGGAATAGGGTAGTAAACAAATCGAATCAAACAGAATACTAAGAAATCGAGATCAAATTTGCAAATTTCATCCAAATTTGAATATTGATTGAGTTTTAAAAGATGATTTGAATTTGATTGGTGGAAAATATTCGAGCATAATCTATTCTATTCAAAATTCAAACGTATTTATATTTATCTTTTTATTTTTAAAATATTAAATATTAATTCTTTTTAAGTTTCCAATTACAACGTTTAGCAATATATACATATAGGGAAAAAATCATTTTTAGTCCAGTATGTTAGGCCTTGTCCAGTAAAAGTCCTGGATGTTAGAAAATTTCAATTTTAGTCCTCTATGTTCCAAAAGTTGTCCAATTTAAGGACACTAACCATCACCAACGACCAATTTAGCCGGAATTAGACTAATAAAGTTAGGGCTTTTGAGTGCTAATGCTTATGTATCAAGTATTTGTCTAGATAACATGTCAAATCATTAAATTACTTTAGTAGCTCGACCAAAAAAGAAAAGAAAAAGGCAACCTCTAATTTTCATATGAGGTGCATTTCGTTATATTTTTTATTTTATTTTTCTTTCTTTCTTCATCTTTCTCAAATTTATTAGTGACGTGCATCGCACGTGATTAATTGATGCCAAATTGGTCATTTCTGATGGTCAATGTCCTTAAATTGGACAACTTTGAAAACATACAGGACTAAAATTGAAATATTCTAACATACAGGACTTTTACTGAACAAGGCCTAACATACTGGACTAAAAATGAATTTTTCCCTATACATATATTATCTATATAAATTTATTTTAAACATATAGTTATAGTTATATTCATAATATTAGGTGTATATTTAGTATTATATATTACGAATCAGATATTTGAATTATTTTAATTGAATATAACTATAATTGTCTTTGAATTCGAATATTATACTGATCTAAAAATTAATTCGTATTTAAACCTAAATAGGGGTTAATTCCACCCTGTCCACGTGCGTATTACCCATACCTCACTTAATGCATTAAATATTACCAAGAATTAAGAAAATATCAAATTTTTAAGTGTTACACATATTATTCTTCTAATGAATGAGTACGAAAAATATCCATATAAATAATTTAGAGTACGAAAAATATCCATATAAATATCCACATAAATGGCAAAATAAGTCACCAACGTTTACAAAAATGCAATTTTAACATGCATTTTGAACTTAGCAAAATAAATCATGAACTTGCATTAATTTTGCAATTCGAGTCACAACGAATATTTCGAGTGAAATATTACAACCTACATGACCATTTTTTACACGTTACGTTCCACATTATCCTAAAACTAATAAAATAAAATAAAAATTAGACCATATAGACAATATTATTTTTATCTTTCAATTATCTACGCAATATATTTAGATTATGATGTCAAAATTCCATCTAAATAATTGAACGTCATTCAAATGGCAAAAATATGTTAAGTCCGTTATTTATTTTGTAATTTTTAAAAATTATATTAAAATTACAATTTTATACAAGTTGATGATATTAAATTACGCAATTCGTGAAACATATTCGAGCATATTTGATTATACTTGAGATTCGAAATCTAATTTTCTTCTTTTTTTATGTATTATTTTCATTATTAAAAATTAGAAATTACTTACTCTATTTTATATTAATTGATATTTTAAAATGAAATGAGAATTAAGAATGCAATAGATTGACACATACACGTATCGGCTAATACCACTCTCACGCCTGTTAACTCCTAAAACTCCATTGTCCCTTTTATCTCTTTCAATAATTATCATACAGTTTTCTCTCTCAAGATTACGCTAGACTTCACTCTCTCTCTATCTTCGGTTTTTACATCTATATCTGCACATGTTTTTCAATATATATCTTTTGTTTATATCAGCATTCATGGTGCTTTTGATATTTGCATTCATGATACTTTGAGGTATCACAATTTATTGTGATTGTTACCCATAGTATATAATCAAGGTATCACAATTATTGTGATCGTTACCCATAGTATATAATCTAAAAACATTGATATTTTAGAAAGAAAAAAAAAGGGAAAAATGTATTACAATTTAAATTATGAATGAAGGAGGGAGAAATAGTATACCATAGGAGGATTTAGGAAAGATTTGGCCAAATCAAAATATTAGTAATAGATTGAAAAGTAATGATATTTTAGGATTGAGTCAGAAAGAAAATCGATAAAAATCGTAAAAAATATATAAAACGTCAATTAATTAGAAAAACATTTCCCCAGATCCGGTTAAATTTGCAGGATTGACCGGACATGAATGTTAAAAAATAAAAATAAAAAACAGATCTTGCTTTTCTTTTGATTTTTTTAAAGGTGTAGAGTCTTCTTTTCCTGAAACGACGATAGATTATAAATAAAAACACTCGAAAGAAACTACAATGATCGTAGCCAACTGGCAAAAGTCTCTAGACGAATCCGAAGAAACGAAAAGAGACACTGAGAACCAAAACCCAAAGGACTGGACTACAAAGAGCCCTAATGCCCACTATGACATGCCCAAAAAGGACAACTAAAGACCACCGAACTTCAGGGCCTCAAAGGGAACTAACAACATCCCCGAAGGGAACTAACCCAAAAACTACAACTACAAATCAATAGACAAGTATTCTCAAACCTAACTAAAGAAAGTCTGATGCGAGGCATCCTACGAACCATAAAGGTGGAGATTAAGGTTGAGATTTTGAGGGTGAAGATTGTGGTAATTAGTTTCTATTTTAAGGTTGTGCAAAGTTAAGTGGAACGGACTGATAAAGTAATTGTGCAAATTTAACCGGGACGAAGGAAGTAAATAACAATATCAATTAATATAAAACAAATAGATTGTTTATTTTTTTTCAAATTTTCCAATTACAAAATAATTACTCCTTCCGTCTCGCTCCAATTTGCTGATTTTCCTTTTCGATTTGTCCCAATTTAATTTGTCAGCCCATAAATAACAAATTCTCTCACAATCTCCACCCTCAAAATCTCCACATTCAATCTTCGTATTTGAAAAAATCAAAGATTCCACAAAATCTATTTTTTTTTAACCTCTATGTCCGGCCAAGGTAGGCAAATTCATTTTGAATCTTTTATTTCATAATATACAACATCTTCTACCACTTTTCAATCTACACACAAAACATGTATATGGTGACATCACGAATACATCATAAATGATTATGTGACAAGATTAGTATAATATTTTGTACCAAATGTGGTAGAAAATCCGAATCAAAACAAATTAGGTCGGGACAGATGGAATATTATTATTAGAGCAGGACAAAAAAGGAAAATGACGAAGATCTCATGTAAGAACAAGTGGAGTTACTATGAAACCCGGAAACATACAGGAGAAGTGGGCCGCCCGCACCGCCACGTGGCAACTCTAGATCCAATGTTGGGCCCCACGCGCAAACAGTGGGGGTCGGCGGGGCGGTGGAGTACCCGGTTGATTAATGGGTCATAACAATTTTTTAATATTATTTGACTTTAATATTTTATTTATTTATTAGCCATGTTGTCCGATTTCTTATCCAGGAAGGACGAATCTGATTGGTCCAAATAATTTATAAATTAAAGAATAATAAATTATAATAAAAGGAGACGTGTACGAAGAAAATTCCTTTAGTTGCGTGGGACGCGGAACCTAATTGTGACATTTTTGGGTGACATTCAACCACTTAATCGGTAATACAATTTCAAGGGCAAATCTAACTACTATTAGTAATACAATTGGCCTCGTTTGGGTCTCTAATTAGATAGGGTTATTGGTTGCAAAGTCGGCTCAGTCAATCGGATAGTTCAGATGAGTTGGATTATGAAAATTTAAGTTTAAAGTAGAATTAGATCGATGCAATGAGTCATAAAGTTCACAGGTCTTGTATCGGTACGAAATTTTTTGGGCTGGCTCGATTAGCCCAATACAATTGGCTTCGTTTGGGTTCTCTAATTAGATAGGATTACAAGTTGCAAAAGTCGGTTCGACTAGTCCGATATTTTAGATGAGCTGAATCATGAGAATTTAGGTTTAAAGTATTATCCCTGACAAGATCGATATGATAAGTCATAAGTGTGACGGGTCATGTAGATTCTAGTCAGATGATAAACTGAGATTTAATATCTAATTCGGGCATAGGCATGATTTATCAAGGTCTAGACGAATTAAGCGAGGTCTAGAGTAGTTAAGCAAGGAGGAGTGAGAAAAATGTAAGCGGCCGAGGGCAATCTAACGTTTAGGCAGGATATAGTTATTAAGTACTGATGGGCCCTTAATCTCCGTATTAGTATGATACACATCTACTTTTGATCGATCTCGCTCTAGCATTTTTGGGGGCTTGTTGTTAGGAGACTTAATCTCAGCACTGGTATGATACTATCTGCTTTGAGTCGAGCCTTGCTCTAGCGTTTAGACGGGACCTAGTTGTTAGGACCTTTTAATCTCCACACCGGTATGATACTATCTGCTTTGAATCGACATTGCGGGACCAAGTTGTTAGGAGCCTTAATCTCTGCATTAGTATGATACTATCTGCTTGCTTTGGATCGAGCTTGCTCTAATGTTTAGGTGGGACCTAGTTGTTAGATTCTGATAGACCCTTAATCTCTGCATTGGTATGATAATAATATCTGCTTTGGATTGACTCCGCTCTAGCATTGAGGTAGGACCGTCCCGCTCTAGTGTTTAGGCGAGACCTAATTGTTAGGACCCTTAATCTCCTCATTAGTATGATATTATCTGCTTTGGATCGAGCTTGCTCTAGTTTAGGCAGGACCTAGTTGTTAGGATCCTTAATGTCCGCATTGGTACGATATTTTCTATTTTAAATCGAGCCCGCTCTAGCGTTTACTCATTGCCTAGATAGCTGTTAGCATCCTTAATCTTCACATTGGTATGATACAACTATCTGCTTTGGATCAAGCCCACTCTAGGGTCACACAAGCATTGGTATAATACTATTATCTGCTGTGGATTGAGCCTGCTCTAGAGTAGGACCTAGTTGTTATGTCCCGATGCACCTTTAATCTCCACATTGGTATGATATTATCTGCTGTGGATCGAGGTCGCAGAAATTTATTTTTGGATCTCCTCCCAAAATGTCTCATACAAATGGAGAGTCATACTATTCCTTATATGCCCATGATCCTTCCCTTGTATATCCAATGTTATACTCATTTGACTATCCCAATAATCCTCCTCTTTAAACATAAGCCAATGAACCTCTAGCCAAACAATTCACAATCATCATCTCTCTAAAAGATACTGCTTTGTCAACTATCTATCGTCATTGCGATGTTCAATACGTCTTATGTGAAATTAATGGTGTATTGTTGCTCATGAGCTCGCCCCATCCAGTGGACTAACCATCTCTCTACTGCATCGGGGGGCTCTCTATTGCATATGAGCACACATCTTACTTGAAGTCCACGGTAAAGTGACCTCTCCATTGCATTTGAGCACATGCCTTGCAAAAAGCTCATGGTTTACTGTAGCTGCCTTCCTGGAGAGCCTGCGGTGCACTTGGTCCCTAGAGTCATCCCATCCTCTCCTTAAGGCTCCATCGCCTTTTATTTAGTATCTCGAGGATCTCCACATAAATTATGTCTGGACCATGGCTCTAATATGCACTCTTGATCTCTATATTAGTATGATGTCTGTTTTTAGCAGAACTTGCGCTTTTTCTTTTCTTTTTTGAGATTCTTCTCAAATACCTCATATTAATAGATCTTTCATAATTTTCCTGGCTATAATCTTTCTCCTATATCCTTAATATACAATTTGTTTGATATCTCAATACTAGTTGGAGCTAGATAGAGATTTTTAGACGAGAGCTTATAATACTACATCGCAATTGGTAACAGATAATATCGGTTACTAACCAAAAACGAAACAGAAAATAGAATAATGATAGAAAATTACGAAAAAATTATTAGTATTCAACTAGTGATAAAATATCAATCGAATATTAGAGACGGATATAATTCGTCTATTATGTAGATAATTTGGTCTCTAATTTCACAATAAAAATAAAAATTCTATCACTATATTTGGAGTCGAAATAAACCGACCTCTAAATTTTAGAGATGAGTATTATAGAGACTAAATATTTCGTCTAAATTAAAACAAATATCATTTAATTAGAATTTTCTTGTTACGTAAATGCTTAAATTATGGATATATTCTTCCTAAAAAAGAAAGATGCTATATTCTAATAATATATTCCATATAATATTATTGATAATATCGAATTTAATTCAATCTTATCTTTCGGCATTGAGTCATAATATGACCGAGCCCATCAGGCACATTTTTAATATTTATATTTTTTATTTTTTATTTCTCAATATACTACGGATTATGACTTCTAGAGTTTACAATAATATTATCTCAACAAACTCAATATCTAGACTTTTTATTTATTTATACTACAACAATATCGTCTATAATTTACTATTTATTTGTGTACAACGAATATGGTATATTTATATTTACTAGCACTATAATTAAATAGACTAAAAATACTTAATGAGCATAAATTTATTGGAATTTTTAAAATTTCTAACGGCAATTTTTAAAAACCTTTGGAATATTGTAAATTTTCGTTGGATTTCAATTACAACGGCAATTTGAACGGTTTTTATGCCGTTGGAAAAGTGGCTATTGGAATTTCTTTTTTTCAACAATTAAATTTCAATGGAAAAATGATTCCAACGGCAACTCCAACGGAGCCTCTTACCATTGGATTTTTTTTTCCAACAGCTATTCCAATAGCTTCTGCCTTTGGAATTTTTTTCTTACAACTATTCCAATAGTGAAGACGTATCCACTTGTGGAAAATGAGTCTTTCGTGTCTGATATTCAATTTGCATCTCAGTACCCTTCAACTACAGTTGGATATCTCGTGTAAGGTAAAAACTTGTGTGCACCCAACACACAATTGCACTATTGTGCACTCTCCTATTTAATTTGGAATTAAAGATACATATAAGGGCTTTGTTTGGACAAATTTATAATAACAATATGTGGTGTAGTGGTGAGGCATGCGGATTGTAGGGTTTGATGCACGTGAGGTCAAGGGTTCGAACTCTTCTCTCGCATTATTTTTACCTCTTTTTATGTTGTCCAATAGTATATGTTATATCGCGTAATAATATATATTATAGTTACATGTGTAATTTTTTTACCTCTTTTTATGTTGTTCAATAGTATATGCTATATTGCGTAATAGTATATGTTATATCGCGTAACATGTATCATTTTTTAATAATATATTATGTTGTTTGATAGTATATGTTATATTGCGTAATAGTATGTGTTATATTGTGTAATAGTATATAGTTACTGGTATAATTTCTTAATAAATATAATATTTTGTTTAAAAAATTATAAGAAGTGTTTAATAGGACTTGAACCTAGGCCACTATAAGCACATGCAGATGTTTATGCACTAGGCCACCACCTCATATTGTTATCTTAAATGTGGCGCAATATGTTAATATTAACAATAACACATGCAAATATATAGAAAAAAATTGAGAAGAATAAGGGCAAGAGTAGGTTTCGAACTCAGGCCCTGATAGGGATAACCCGATCAGCTCGGGTCGGGTCACCAACCCGATCAGCTCAGGCCGGGCTAACAGCGAGGCCCAGCATGCACAAACCTGAGCTCAGGCCCAGCAAGCGCGCCAGCAAGCACAAAGGCCCAGGCCCAGCAGGCCCAGCAACACGCATTCTGTTTAGCGAATCAAATCTGTTCCGCGAATCAAGGCCATGATCTTTCCCCAACTGCCATGCAGATGTGGTGGGCAAGATTATAGGGGTTTAGTTAGGGTTTTGGTTTAGTAGTATAAATAGGTGAAAAGAACTCTGAATTAGGGTTCGCACTTTGCATTCTGTAACACGCACTGTAAACTCCGCGTTTGAGTAAAGAGAAACACCTCGGCGATTGCCGTTTCCTGCCCGTGGACGTAGATCTCCGGATCGAACCACGTAATTCTTGTGTGTTCTTATATTGTTTACATAGATTACCGTTTAATTGTGTGGTTACCGGATTGTGCTTTATCAAATTGGCGCCGTCTGTGGGAACGACAAGGCAGTTTTTTGAACGCGCTAACCAACAAATTTTGACGTAATTCTTAATCATGGTGACGACTCGTTTGAATCAAGCTCGCCGCGGGGATCAATCCGACCAAGATCCACCCGTGGATCAAGTTGTGCCGCCAAGGCAATTGCCGGCAGGGAGTACATCCAATCAGCAGGGTAATCAAAATCCTCCACCCCCTCAAGACCAGCAAAACCCTAATATTGCTGCTGCTCAACCACCGGTAAACATTCAAATCACCCCCGAACTGCTTCAAGATTTCTTGCAAGAGCATGCACATGTCCTTCAAGATTGGGCAGTTAATCGCTTACGTCCCGCGGGGCCTGCCGGCCATAATGCTAATCCCGTGGTGCCTCCACCCCGCTCACGCGATCAGCAGGACCCGGGACACCGCGGTCGCCAGGATCGACGACGGGAACGACCTGGTTCTTCCGAGGACCAGGGGAGTTCTAATGAATCACGACCTCGTAATGAGGAACCCGCTGATGTGGATCGCCGTCGTCCACTTAATGTGACCAAGAGAGTTCGCTATGCAAATCCTCATGCTCTGGATCTTCAAGAGTATGAGCGAGTTCAACGTAACGTTGAACTGGATAGAATCCTGGGCCTTGACGCCAATGGAGAGATCATCACGCCGTTCTCCCAGGAAATCATTGCCACTTCCCTTCCCGAAGGGTTTAAACGGCCAGCCATACCTCCTTACAATGACACAGGAGATCCGGCCAATTTTCTTGGGGCTTTTCGGCACAGCATGCTCAGCCATGATAGCATCACATCCCTCCAGTATTGCAAAATTTTCCCTGAGTACTTACAGGATGAAGCTCGGGTTTGGTTTGATTCACTCCCGCGTGACAGCGTATCCTCCTTCAGAGAGCTCGCCGAGCACTTTTGGGCGCGGTTCGAAGCACGGGCGAAGCCCATGGCCACCCTGGCCGATGTCATGAATATGGAATAGCGGGACGGTGAAACCGTTACCCAATTCCTGGACCGTTTCACAGCGGTAAGCCTCAAGGTGGGGAATTGCCCCGACGATGTGGCCATCAACGCTTTTATGAATGGACTCCGCCCCGGAGCACTCCACACCGACCTAGCTCGGAACACCCCGGTCACAACGCGAGCACTATTCAAAACAGTGTGCAAATTTGCTAAGGCCGAGGAGCAGGCTCGTCAGAAGCGTGAGAAGCACGCAATCAAGCGACAGGCCGACAAAGCACAAACTGGGCCTAATGTGCGACCTAGCGCATTTTCACGTTTGACCCCGGGCCGTTCAGAATCCCGAAGTGAAATTCCACAGTTGACTCCGTTGACGAAGTCACGAGCTGAAATCCTATCTATTCACAAGAATGATCTGCGGCCTTGTCCGCGGATGACCGCGCCACCTGAGAAGAGAAATCGTGGCAAGTGGTGTGCGTACCACCGAGATCACGGGCACGAGACAGAGGAGTGCCGAGAACTCGGCAAGGAGATTGAGGACTGCCTCAAGAAGGGTCTCTTGCGGCAATACGTCGCGCGAACCGGAGACCAACCTCGGACAAACCACAATGGGGGTTCGTCCCACAACCGCGGAGGTTATCACGACCGAGGCGCTCAACAAAATCGGCCACCATGGCAGAATAATCGGCCAGGACCAAATAACTATGCATGGCAAGACTCTGGCAATCGCCAGCAACCACGTCTCCCGCTACCACCTCCTCCTCCGGGGGGACCCGAAGACAACGTACCCCCTCACGTGATAAACGTGATATATGGAGCCTTACCTACCGGAGCTTCACGACATGCCTTAAAGGCAGAAGCTCGACGTCCTCCTCCCGAGGAGCCACGTCATAAACGCCTCCATCAGTCCGAGACTGTTAGCTTCACGGATAGGGACCCTGTTCCGGAGATAACACCTCACACGGACGCTATTGTCATCGACATGACTGTAGCCAACATAACAGTCCGGCGGGTCTTCGTGGACAATGGGGCCGCAGTAAGCATTATATTTGCGGACTGTTTCGAAAGGATGGGGATTTCCCGAGACCAACTCCGACCGGCCCCCGGGCCACTACAGACATTCACTCAGGGTGAAGTCCGGCCAGAAGGTATCATCACTCTCCCGGCGTCGTTGGGGACTTATCCGAGGATAAAAACTATCTTCGTGGACTTTTACGTGGTGAATTCTCCATCACCATATAACATGATATTGGGACGGGACTGGCTCACCCCGGCAAAAGCCGTATGCTCCACATATCACCTCGCGCTAAAGTTTCCCACTTCGCATGGTGAAGTGGCCATCCGCGGGAGTCAGCGGGTTTCAAAAGAGTGCATGTATGTGGCACTCAAAAAGGCTGCCAAGGTTCCGCCCAAACAGCAGCTCCAGGTGACATCACCGGCCCCAGAACCTCGGGGAAGTGCCCCATTGGGGGATGCTACTGCTCAAGTCCCGCTAGATCCGTCTAAGCCGGACCAGACAGTCACTGTAGGCGCTGTGGATGTACCATGGCTGCATCAGGCCATTATTCAGACCCTGCGAGAATATTCCGATGTTTTTGCATGGTCTCCTCTAGATATGCCTGGGGTTTCTCCCGAAGTGATTACTCACAAGCTGAACATCGACCCCAGCGTAAAGCCAATCCAACAGAAATAGAGGAAATTCGCTCCGGAGCGAAATGAAGCCATTCGAGTTGAGGTGAAACAACTCCTAGATGCGGACATCCTGTTCGAGGTATTCTACCCCTCTTGGTTATCCAACCCGGTAATGGTAACAAAAACCAGTGGGGCATGGCGGATGTGTGTTGATTTTTCCGATCTCAATAAGCACTGTCCGAAAGACTGCTATCCTCTGCCCTCCATCGACCAAAAGGCCGAGGCCATTACGGGGTACGTGGCGCTTTGTTTCCTGGATCTGTACAAGGGCTACCATCAAATTTTTATGGATCCACAGGACGCCCTCAAAACGGAGTTTATCACTGCCTTTGGGTGCTACGCTTTTAAGAAACTGCCCTTTGGGCTCAAGAATGCTGGAGCCACCTATCAGCGGCTAATGGACTTTGTCTTCCACGACCAGATAGGTCGTAATGTTGAGGTCTACGTCGATGATTTGGTCATCAAAAGCTCCTCTCATCCTTCATGTGTGCAGGACATTACCGAAACATTGCGCACCCTGCGGCGCTATAACTTGCGGCTCAATCCGGCAAAATGCACCTTCGGTGTTGGCTCCGGGAAGTTTCTCGGATACATGGTTTCACAAAACGGCTTGCAAGCCAATCCAGCTAAACTCCGTGATGTATTAGATCTGCAGCCCCCGAAAACGTTCAGGGATGTTCAACGGCTCACAGGTAGTTTGGCGGCCTTAAACAGATTCCTATCAAAAGCAGCGGAGCGCCAGCTCCCATTTTTTCGAATCCTGAGACAAGCGAAGTCCTTTGAGTGGACTCCAGAGTGCACCGAGGCCTTCGAGGCCTTGAAACGTCATATACAGCAGCTGCCGACCTTGTCAGTTCCTCTCCCCGGAGAGCCGCTGTACTTATATCTGGCTTCCGCCGAGGAGGCTGTCAGCGCCGCTCTTGTGCGAGAAGTGGAGGGGGTTCAACATCCCGTGTATTTTGCAAGCCGGGTGCTTCATGGAGCCGAGACGCGATATTCCATGCTAGAAAAAATAGCTTTGGCCCTTGTTATGGCAGCTCGGCGACTTCGCCCATACTTCCAAGGACGTGAAATACGAGTCTTGACTAATCACCCTATACGCCAGATCCTTGTGAAACCCGAGGTGTCTGGGCGCCTCGCCAAGTGGGCCATTGAGTTGGGCGAATATGACATCCAGTTTCTCCCTCGCCGAGCAATTAAGGGTCAAGCACTTGCCGACTTCCTGGCCGAAGCCCCGGCAGACAATCATGAGTCCCCCGCAGACAATGACACACAGCACCACGTCACCCATGCTCCTTCACCCCGGAAGTGGCAACTGTTCGTGGATGGAGCATCCACGGTCCGAGGAAGTGGCGCCGGACTACTTCTCATCGACCCTGAGGGGGTTGAGGTTAAATATGTCATCAGATTTAAATTTAAGGTGACTAACAATGAAGCGGAATACGAGGCCGTCCTCGCCGGGCTCCGACTCGCTCAATCTTTAGGTGCTCGTCACCTAGAGCTCTTCACGGACTCCGAGATCGTGTCCAAGCAAATTCAGGGGACTTATCTCGCCAAGGAAGAAACAATGGTCAGGTATCGCTCTCTAGCACTCAAACTCATGTCAACTTTTGATGCAGTTGTTATCCGGAAAATCCCGCGTGCTCAGAATTCCAGGGCAGACGCACTCAGCAAGTTGGCCTCCGCGGTCCAAACTAATATATCTCCGGATATCATGGTCGAAGACCTCTCCCATCCAGCAATTCATGAGGCTACAGTTTCGGTACTGACCGACGGTGATCCGAACTGGATGACTCCGATCATTCAGTATCTCCGAGATGGGATTCTGCCCACTGACAAGCTACGAGCTCGGCAAGTTGTACTCAAAGCTCCCAAATACTCCCTTCATAATGGAGTTCTATATCGACAATCGTACCTACAACCGAATCTCCGGTGCCTCGCCCCTGCCGAGGCCATTCAAGTTCTGCGGGAGGTTCACGAAGGGGCCTGCGCAAGCCATATCGGTTCCCGGACTTTAGCAAAAAAAGTTCTCCGCTGGGGATACTATTGGCCTACCCTGTTCAACGATGCTCACGACTTAGTGACTAGATGCAGCAAGTGTCAGCAACACTCCCGGGTAAAGCATTTGCCACAGACCGAGCTCACCGGAATCCAAGGTGCATGGCCGTTTATTCAATGGGGTATTGATATTGTTGGACCCTTCCCCGTTGCTCCGGGCGGGTTGAAATTCCTGGTCGTCGCCGTGGACTATTTCACTAAGTGGGTCGAGGCTGAACCACTTACAGCCATTACTGGTCAGAATATATTGAAATTCGTATGGCGCAATATTGTTTGTCGCTTCGGCATCCCGAGCACTATCATCTCGGACAATGGTAAACAGTTTGCCAATGATCCATTCCGCTCATAGTGTGAAGAGCTCCACATCAAACAGATTTTCACTTCGGTGGCTCACCCTCAAGCCAACGGGCAGGTTGAGGTTACCAATCGGACACTTCTCACAGGAATAAAGAAGCGCCTGGATAACGCCAAAGGTCTCTGGGCTGAAAACCTTCCACAAGTCCTCTGGGCTTATCGCACAACGCCGCATACATCCACCGGGGAGACTCCTTACAGTCTGACTTTCGGTTCTGAAACCGTAATTCCTGCCGAAATCAGTGTGCCGAGTCCCCGACTCCTCACATTGGTTCCCGAGGATAATGACGATGCTCTCCGGGCAAATTTAGATGAGCTGGAAAATCGCCGTGAACAATCATTCATTCAGCAGGCCAAATGCAAACAACAAGCAGCCCGGTATCATAGCCTCCGGGTCCGAGGTACTCAATTCAATGTCGGGGACTTAGTTCTTCGACTCAACTCAGCCAGCAAAGCTGCCCCCGAAGGAAAATTGCACGCTTCTTGGGAAGGCCCCTACCGCGTCATTGCTGTACACGACTCCGGTTCCTATCAGCTTGAACATATCAATGGGACCCCGATCCCCCGAAGTTGGCACGTCACAAACTTGAGACGCTTCTATCTGTAAAAGCCACATCGCAAGTACTATCTTTCCTTTAATTTCCTTTATAGTTGTTATTTCTCTTTCTACTTTTGAATTTGCTCCGGCATTTATCATTGAATAAAACTTTTCGGTTCATGCACCTCGTTGTGTTTTTCTTTACGTTACGGGGACGCCCTAACGATATCACATTATTAATATTAGTCTCCGGACCATTACGATTATCCCTCGGTCCGCCCGAGGAGATTAACATTAAGTCCCCGGACTCAAATCACCTTCTCGTCTGTTTAACCGGAGAAGTGTTCTCTCCCGCCTGATCCGTCCGGGGAGACGTTACTCCCGCCTGATCCGTCCGGGGAGTAATTTATTCATACTGTGTTTCCGAACACTCAACTACGTAGTTAACAATCGATAATAATTTTTACGGTGTTCCCGAACACCCGGTACAAGTCATTAATAACTCGTTGCTTTCTTTACACTCGCATATATACACTATAACGGTTTTATTATTTCCAAAATAATACAACATCAAACAGTTTTCCTAACTAATACAACAAAAATCTTGCTAAAGATTCACTACGTTATTATCTATTTTTTTCCGGAGTCTTCTCCGAGCCAATACCCGAAACCACGTCGTCTTATCTCTGATTGAGAATGTCCCGTCCTCCGGGATGGTTCTTGCACGTTCCGACGGTGCTCGGTTTCACTTCGGCTCCGGCGATGGCTCATCGTTTGGTGACCCCGGTCACCTACAGCGGGCTCAGTTCTTGTTCTTGGCCCTGACATGCTGGCCCATTCTGCATGGCCTCATTCTAGTGGCGCCAGAGGATCCATCACCTCGGGGGTTTTCTCAGTACCTTCCCTTGTCTTGTGACGAAGAGGATTCGCTGTTTTCTGCGGAGTTGAGCTTTTCCTCCTTTCTCTCTCCCGAGTGTTGGCCCATTCTACAGCATCCCACTCTGCAGCTGGCATTTCGTCGATCTCCTTGGCCAGTGCCATAACTGCCGGTCCACTAGTCTCTGGTTCCCCGGCGTGAGTCATTTCCGGTTCTTGGGGGATATCAGGCTTTGTGCTCTTGCCCCGACGTCTCTGTTTACGGCTGGGCTCTGGTTCACTTTGCTCGGCAATGTTCAAAGCTTCATTCCGAGCTTTGATTTTCTTTTCAAGCTCTACCAGAAATCCTAGCACCAGCCGGCCCCTTATGATCTCAGGATCATTCGCCTCACCTCGTTCACTCCGCCGTTGGATGTCTTCCCGAACCTCGGCCCGCCGAGCTTGAATATCTTTCGTTGATAGTCTTCCGCTGTCCACAAGAAGACGCTCGCACTCTTGCTGGTTGATACGCAGTTGTTCTAGTTCAAGATCCTTCACAACGCAGTGTGCTTTGTACTGCTTCGTTTGGTGTGCGGACTCTTTCCACGAGCTCTCCACCTTGGCATATCTTTTCTCCATTAAGGCAAGATTCCTCGACAGCCGGGGAACTTCATGCAGCATCAATATATCTCGCTCTTTCTGCAGCCAGACTATTGATGAGTAGAGTTGCTTTATCACCTCATACGGGTTTTCAATGTTTTCCTGGCAAAGGAGACACATCGGTTTTCTCAGACTTTATTATTATTCATACATTGCGTACATAAGAGAGAAGTAGCATTTATTATTCATACCAAAGAAGATTTTTCATTACTAGAGAAGACAGCTCGGGTTTTTCATTACAAAGCAAGTGATTACATGGAATCCTATTTACATGCTTATCTACTCTACAGTCTTCTCATGAGTTGGGAGGTCACTGACCTCTCCGGGGGTAGGGTTGGCTTCACTTCCTCCTGGGGCCTCCACAACATTACTTGTATCCTCAACTGCCTTGCTGGGACCTTCGGTCAGAGCAGGGGGAGTAGCTAGCACCTCTGGGCGGGGAATGGGAGCTCGGTCTCTTAGCTCCCGTACATAGAAGCCGTTACGAAAGCCCAGGAAGTCCTTATCCTGGTCCTCGTTGCACCGCTTTATGATGTCAGGAGTAAGGATTGTGTTCTTCTTGGCTAAGGCTTCAATCAATGGCCACTTCGGGGCCTTCGTCAGCGCCTCAAAGTATGCGCCATCTTCATTCCCGACCGCGTCGTAGTCATACCCGAAGCCGTCATAAACGTTGACCTCCGGGTATTTATCGTGAATCATCTCAAGCAGCTCGCTTCGAGTGGCCGTATCACTTGCAGCCACGAATGTGCTCAGGAACTGCAGGAATGTCCCGGTTTGCATCAGCTTCTCAGCAGACGCTTCCAGCACAGCTCCCTGACCCGAGACGACCTTATTCAGCTCCTCCCGGGCTGCATAGAGGTCACCTTTTACACTGGCAACCTCGACGGCCTGCTCGCGCAGTTTGGCCGACACCTCTACTCCTTGCCCCTACATTGACTTGCTGTTATAATGGGTCTGTGCAGAAAATAACGAAGTCATTTACGATTATACCTCGTGACCCGGGGTCACATGCAGTTTTTTCGGAGGAGGTGGAGTCGTCGGTGAGGTAATCCTTCTCTTGGTGCTCGGGGTCAGCCCCGAGAGGGGAATGGTGTCTTCAGGGTCCGCCCTGTGGCTACCCCCAGCTGATACTCTCTACAGCTCTGGAGTTTTGGAGCTATCACCTCGGCCCCCCGAGCTGGCTTCGGTGCTTTTCCTAGCAGCGCTCTTGAACTTGCCCACTGCACATGACAAACACACATTCAGAGATTGATATTGTTATATTATATGCAACTTATGACGGAATAATAGTCCTACCCTCTTCGGCATCTCCATTTCCTGAATAATATGGGCTAAGCCCAGCCTTCTCCAGTTCCTCCTCGGAACAGAGGGTTTGGAAAGTCCCCACTTGCAGGAATATGTGCCTCACTTCGGTCCCCGAATTCTCCACAGGGGCGGTATCCTGCACCTCGTCACTCCTCCACTTCGGGAGAGCTATCTTATTCCTAACAAATATGAACTTCTCCTTCCACCCCTCTACTTTGCTCGGGTTTTGAACCTTGAACCCTCCTCGGGCTCGGGGACTAAAGGAATACCACCCCTTGGACTTCCCGAAGTTCTTTAACTGGTAGAAAAACCTAAAAAGCTCTACAGTTGGCTCTATTCCGGCCTGTTTACTAACTACAGTGAATCCTACCAGCTGCCTCACCGCGTTCGGCGCTAACTGGCAGAGGGCAATACCGTAGTATTTTAACAACTCTACGACTATGCCCCACAGCGGCAATCTCAACCCTACTCTAAGGGAGTCGATATATACGGTCATAAACCCCTGCGGTGGGCAACAGGCCCTATCCACGGGGGTAGGGATTATGTAATCAAGGTCGAAGGGAAGATAAAATGATGGGAGTTCCCTCTCAAGTTGCTCCCACGACATCCGTAACGCTATGGACGACACCTCAAGCTCCACCACCGGGCATTTATAAAACGATACCATCATAGTGTTGCACTCTAAACCATCAACTCTGTCTATGGTTCTAATATCATCCCTCTCCGGGATGATATATGATAGGGGGGGGGGATATCTAACGGTTTATCTGAGCCTCCTACTACTTTGATCGAGGCCGAAGATGGGGCAGAAGATGAAGAAGATGAAGAGGATGACATACTTACTTGGTTTGAATTCGAAAGTGTGGATTAGAGAAATTTTTGATCTCTGTTGAATCACAAGCGCAGATTTCCTCTTTTTCCCGCTTTCTAAACAGATGAATTGCAATGGAGAAGATGAAAAGTTACTGTGCAGTTATTCCCAATATAAATGCAAAAAAACCGACGGCTCTGATGCAGCCTATTCAAATTCAGTGATGAAGATTTAGGCGTGCTCTTCACGCGCTTTACAGTTACCGAGGCGCGTGGGGAACAGCTGCCTTGGAACTCGCAGAGCGTGTCACTTCACGTCTCTCTCTCATTATGGCGCCGCCAATCACATCACCCTCACCCTTCCTCAGGAAGATTCAAGATACACTCCGGTGTACCTTCCACCTCGGTCATGCTACCACACTCCGGTGCTCCTCCCATTTCGGCCGTACTTCTCACTCCGGTGTACCTTCCACCTCGGCCAGACTGTCATATACTTCCAACGCGTTTTTTGCGTCTGGAGAATTCGATATCTCATCACATGTCCCGTGCACTCCGGCCCAACTCGGCACTACGTCCATTGACTGCTCCGCAGAGTCCCTGGGGCGCGGACAGACTCAGTCACGCATAAACACTTCGGCCTGCCAGAGACCCCGGTTTTCCTTCCTTACGGTTCCACCCCGGTGACAACCGAAGCTCCTACCTCGCTCCGGCTGGGGGGGGGGCATCTGATAGGGATAACCCGATCAGCTCGGGTCGGGTCACCAACCCGATCAGCTCAGGCCGGGCTAACAGCGAGGCCCAGCATGCACAAACCTGAGCTCAGGCCCAGCAAGCGCGCCAGCAAGCACAAAGGCCCAGGCCCAGCAGGCCCAGCAACACGCATTCTGTTTAGCGAATCAAATCTGTTCCGCGAATCAAGGCCATGATCTTTCCCCAACTGCCATGCAGATGTGGTGGGCAAGATTATAGGGGTTTAGTTAGGGTTTTGGTTTAGTAGTATAAATAGGTGAAAAGAACTCTGAATTAGGGTTCGCACTTTGCATTCTGTAACACGCACTGTAAACTCCGCGTTTGAGTAAAGAGAAACACCTCGGCGATTGCCGTTTCCTGCCCGTGGACGTAGATCTCCGGATCGAACCACGTAATTCTTGTGTGTTCTTATATTGTTTACATAGATTACCGTTTAATTGTGTGGTTACCGGATTGTGCTTTATCAGGCCCTAAAGAAGAACGACCCACTTTTTTACCACCTTGGCCAGTGTCTCTTATGTGCCATCAAACATGCCTTAATATATATATATATATATATATATATATATATATATCGATATTATTTATTTTACAGAATAAAAAAAAAAAATCAAAGTTGCGCGCTGCGCGAGTCTCGAACACGAGACCTCTGCGTGCGCGCAACAACACTATGCCACTGCGCCACCATCAACTTGTTGATATCCAAACACAGCCCTTATTATATATGTAATTCCAAAATTAAATTAGGGAATGCACAATAAGCTTATTGTGTGTTGGGTGCACCCAAGACCTACTCCTCGTGTAATGCAGTCTCATCGTAAGGGTATATTTTAAGTATCTTAGCACCTTTACAAGCGTTTTCCAATGCTCATTGCTTGGATTACTTGTGAACCTACTTAATTTGTTCACTGAACATGCAAGATCAGGACGCGTACAATTTGTTAAGTACATTAAACTTCCTATGATCCTTGCATATTCCAACTGAGCCACTGGCTCTCCTTTGTTCTTACTTAAATGAACATTGAGTTCCATGGGTGTCTTGGCCGGTGGATTGTCATAAGCATTGAATTTCTTAAGTACTTTCTCAATGTAATGAGATTGTGTTAAGACAATTTCCTCAGACGTCTGTACTATCTTGATTCCAAGAATCATGTCAGCCACCCCCATATCTTTCATGTCGAAATTACATTTCAACATGTGTTGCGTATCAATGATACTCTCCATGATCAACATATCGTCTACATATAGACACACTATAAGAAATACATCTGATGTACCTTTCACGTACACACACTTGTCACACTCATTGATCTTGAAACAATTTGACAACATCGTGTTATCAAACTTCATATGCCACTGCCTTCCAGAATGGAGCATCTGGACTACATAGAGCTTCTTTGATAGACTTCAGTTCGTCCTCTAATACGTATGTTATGAAGTCCGGACCGAACGTCTTGGCAATTCTAGCTCTCTTGCCACGTCTCAGTTCACTACTGTCAACATCATGAGTTCTCTTGTTCGAACTCACCTCTATCGTTGCTTTCCAAGGATAGACATCCTCAAAGGTATAGCATTCCTTAACTCAATCAACATGCCTTCATTCAGATCGGGTACATCTGATTTGTGAATCAGAAACCGATAGACACTACTCTTGAGTGTATATCCAATAAACACACAATCAATCGTCTTCGGCTCGATTCGTACTTGTTTTGGACTAGGCACTTCAACCTTTGTCAAACACCCTCACACTTTGAGGTATTTGTATGACTGTTTACGTCCCTTCCACAACTCATAAGGAGTTTCATCCTTACCTTTTAATGGAATTTTATTAAGTATATGATTAGTTGTTAGAACAACTTCTCTCCCCCCCCCCCCAAGGTTTATGGTAGCACTTAATAACACAACACACGACTCAAGGTCATTGCTCATAACTTAGCTATTTTTCAAGCTTAATCAATTGAGTCATTGCTCAAACTCAACAACTTCACATGCTCAAACTTTGGACACCATCAAGCTATCTCTCAAGCTTAACAATTGAGTCATATTTCAAACTCAACGACTTAGCTTTTTTTCAAGCTAAACTGGTCTAAAGTACCAAGTACTAGACCAACACTATCGTTGAAGCACTTGTTCCAACACTCAACATGTTTGAAATTAAGACCATTAACCGGTCACCAAAACTATTTTGGTTTCAACATGTTCACAATCACAACCAATTTAGGCTTGATTAATTGGGCATGACCTTATAAGGTTATCTAAACCCCCACATGTTCAAAAGTATTTCAAGTGTTTCTGATGTTTTTAAAAGTCTTTCTGATGTTTTCAAGAGTGTTCCATGCAAGAAAACAATGACCTACATATATAGGCACCATCCCGCTCAATTGGAGATTAAATATACCCATTAATGGGTATTTAAGGCATTCAAACATGTCATTTAAAGCATTCAAACAAGGTTAGTAACCTCCAGGTGTTACACCACCTTAATGCAGGTGTTAAACCTCATTAACTTCAGGTGTTACACCACCATAACGTTCCATTAATAACGGGAGTTACACGCCATATCCCTTGGCAGTTCGAACATGAACATCCAGGTCTCCCTTAACAAGTAGCCATCTTCGTGCATTAATTTCTCACTCACCGAAATTCGATTTTGAGAATCCCAATACATAACGATCATCTACTGAAATGTAGAACGATCATACACAACTCAATTACATTAGAGTTGACTATTTTTTCACTTCCCAACTGTCAAATTTGGATGCCCACCCATTATCTTAAACCAATTTTCAACGTAACATAAACCTAGATTATTGATGACATGACTTGTAAATAAAATAAAGGACGAATAATATATTCCAAATACTATTTTTTTGGTTGGCAATAAATAATTTACTTTTGTAGAAACCCCATTTACATGCTAATAAAATTGTGCAAGTTATATATTCTTTGCGTGAATTTAAATGTGAATCTTGTTCACCTAGAAATTCAAAGGTCAAATTTACAAAAGATGAGATTTGGACATCTAGGAAAGGTTAGTTCTTAGTTGGTTAGGAAGGCATTTCATTCGTCTAGACATACTGTACTCTGTATATCACCATCATTCATAATTGAGATGCTACACCCCGATGTAGAGGTGGTGGTTCGGGTTTTTCGGTCCGACCCGAGTTTATCATGCTAATGTCATATATTCAGTCGGGCTGAAATCATGTTGGGCTGAAATTGGTGAGGTTATTCACGTCCATCCTCCTGAGTTATACTAAAAACTATTGGACTAACTTATGATCTATAATGCTTTGGACTAAGATTTTGATGCCAACTACCTAAAATATATGCGGGCTAGGTTGTTCTATGGAGTCGGATCGATTTTATGACTTCTAACTGGAGGAGTGCATTATGTTTCCTCCAAATGTAACATTAATAAAACCAAATAATAACTTTGTATGAAATTATCGATGAGGTTATTATTTACATTTTATGAAATTTTGATTCATTAGTTAGTGGACACATTAATTTGTGCTCACTGTGGGTTCAAAACGAGACTTTAATCTTACTTGTTGGTTTAAGTTTTGGTAGAAAATAATCCCTTATCCCTTATCCCTTATCCCTTATCCCTTATATACTAAAAGAGAAACCACTTGAACAATCATTTTAATAAATGTCATTTTCTCAGAATTTTAGGAATATTAAATATATTACAATAATTTAATATTTATCAATCATACTTTTTAATTTCCCATGCAGATAAAATGAGGGATATTTACACGTTATTATTATTATTATTGTTATCTTTAATAATTTTATTTACTTATATTTTATGAAATAAGTACTATAACTTTATTTCTTATATTTTATAAAAGAGTACTAAACTTTTTATTCATTTCAATTCCTTATATTTTATGTGTATAGCATTCTTTTAATAACAGTTTATATATATATATATATATATATATATATATATATATATATATATAAATATATTTCTCCTAATTTAAGAATAAAGGAAATACCCTCCCCTCTCTCCCCCAGGTGATTCGAATCAGGATCAAATGTTTGGGTAGTGGATGTTCTGCCACTTGAGCTATCCAACTTTGTCTTAGTTTTTATATTTTAGTAACTTATTCACTTTTCTATTAACAAAAAAATAAACTTAACAAATCAGCGAAAAGATTCACGGGTACTATACTAATTAATAGTTATAAAATGACTAAATACATTCCTAATTAATTTTCTCTCCCTTTCCATATCTAGGTTTTCTCTAATATTTTCGTAAATGTGTGTTCTTTGTCTTTTTAATATGTCATTCTCATATAAATTACATATGATACGTCTAAAAAAGAAATTAGGAGTTTTAATAGTGAAAGGTTATAAATTTTGGACTCAAAGTCACAATATATTTATTAAAAAAATTGATAAATAAGAAAAAGGAAATACTATGTTTTCAAAATTAATCAAATTAATTGTAATTGTAATATTATGCGTAACGTAATGTACTACTAAATATTACATCACTTGACAGGTGTCATTAAGTTAAATTGCCTGCTACATGTCAAATTATAAATGAAGAAAAAAATTGATATATATATACCTCATTCCAACTGTATTTTAAGTCGTCTAAAAATAAAATTCATTTTGTTTTTTTGTATAATTACATATGATATGTCTAAAAAAATTAGGTCCTTGCAACACTAATATTATTATTTTAGAAATAATTTTAATCAACTAAAAATAAGTCCCGGACTATGTTTGAATGAGCCTCAAAGTGACAAGTTCATTACATCATTTAATATGTAAAATATTTATTGTTATTTGGGCTGAGGAGAAATCAATCTCGCCTTTCACCTGTCTAATTTTTTCGCTCACTTGCGGGCCACTTGAGCTATGTTGATTTATGTTATGCTTAGCATATATTATTATACATACGATAATACACATTTATAAAGAAAGAAAAACGGAGACCCTCGCTGCCGAGAGGTCTAGTGCGGCGACGCGGCTTTGTCTCCTAAAGGCCGGCTCTGTTTACGAATAATGTTTTCTACAAGAAAAGGTCTTCTATCTAGAATTTAAAATAAAATGTGTACACATTAACATCCACGATTGCTTGTATCATTATTTTTATATTGGTTAAAGTTTAGTTAAACGTCATTAGTACTACTGCATATTCAGTTTTTACATTTTAATGATCTAATATTATTATATGACTGTATTTTTGTGATAAACATAAAAATAACGTTCAAAATTTGGGGGAAAAAAATATTTTTTATCTTTTACGGCTGTTTTCTATGGAAAAATGAAAATTTAATAGACCCGTAAAAATTTCTCACGGATATTTAACTAGTGTACTCCTAAATATTACACCATTTGACAGGTCTCATTAAGTTAAATGGTAAAAACTAGATTTTTAATACCAGCAATGGTGAAACTAGATCTTTTTCATGTTTTTTATGTTACCAGCTTTGTTTTTATTAAGTACAATTTCTGATTGGAACGAGAGCCGTGAGAATCAGAGTTAATGTCTCTTAATAAATAAAAAAAATGGTTAAAAGGACGTTATATGATTAACTTTAATAAAGAATATCTTATTTTAGTTATCAATATTATGCGATTTACAATCTGGTCATGAATACTATTTTTCTAATATCTTTTGCGATTAGTTCTAGTAAAATATGTACGGAAATATTCACCTACTCACCGTAGAAATACGTTAATGTATGGAAAATTTTATCACATCATGATAAGATAATTTATGTGCGTCCACGATAAATAAGGAAACGGAATTGAAAATATGTAATAGAATGATAATCTAAGGTGAGAAAATGTAATATCATGAATAAGAATAACAAAAAACCCACAATTCTATTACTCCTACCATTCAATCTTGAAATAAAGCATATATTACAAAAAAAAAAAAAAAAAAAAAAAAAAAAAAAAAAAACCGCAAGCTCCCACCAAGATTCGAACATCAACACTGCTATTTCATGGCATGCTTCTATGTTAATTAGTTCTCAATTATTTGAAATGTATTTGAGGACGTCGAACACTGTTTTTGTGTACTAGTTTTATCAATAACTAATTGCTGCAACAAATACTTATTGAAACCGTTTCAATACTATTATACACGACCAAATAACTAAGACGATTAATCAGTAACAATATGTTGTCTTTAATATTAAAGTTGTAATAAATATTTACTGATCGTCTATATTTTATCTCAAAAGACCGTTTTTCTGATAACGAAACTTCTAATTACTTCTCATTGTCACAAGGACAATAACTAGTTTGTCTTCATTGATTCATAGGTGGTTATAGAATCTAGCTATTTCACATTGATTAAGTGATTTTTCTAGACCACATCATTTTCAATATTTTATCAGTTCTCTTCATCATTGTTCATATAATGCCAAATTTAAACCAATAATTGTGATAACTGAGCTCATTCAAAAATAAATTATTACAATAATATATACACAATTTGAATTAAAAATTATAAATTTGTGGGTCAAAGATTTTTATTTTTAAAATAGGTAAATTTGTGGATCATGTTGATACATACATAGTCATTATCCACAAAGTGGATGACTTTAATTAAACTAAGTTAATGTTTTTTATTACATGAAAGATACATCAATTTTATGATTAATAAAACATTGTCGCTTATATGGGGTTTATAAATATCATCATATTTTAATCTAATATATTATTCATCATTAGTAATGCATATATATGTAATCATGTACGTAGGGTCAATTATAAAAAAAAATCACTGACGTTCGATCCAATTTTTAATTTCAACATGACTTTAAAACTTATAATATTGATCGTTAATATTAATTTTTTTTTACTTCTGATTGTGTCACCGTCTATTTTGCTGATGATTCGAAATAATGGCAAAGGAAGCTGGCGATATCAGCTTCATTTGCGAAATTTATGAGATTGAGGAAGGGATTGGACTTGAGAATCTCACATATCCACCGAGAAGACAATTAATCGGCAGATTTTTTAGAAAATTATGCAGTCAAGAAGCAACAAGAACTCATATTTCTAAATTGTATTGAGTGCAAAAACGTGAGGGGTTTTTTAGTTACTGATGCTTGGGGCCTTCCAAGTTTTAGATTCACTTAGCAATTTCGTAACTTAGCTCAGTTAGCATCGCTTTTTCTTCCTCTAGAGGCAGATCTTACACTCTTGTAAACTTGTTTTGTACAGCTTTCAGTAATATACAGGTTAGGAATCATTGCCTAATTCCCTCCACCCATACGGTGGTATTGATTTAAAAAAAAAAAAGTGAATGTGGAAAATAGATCTATTAAAATTGATTATTTTTTGCAATTGCTTTGACACGAGTGCAACTCACGAGTAACTATGTTCCAAAAATTATTTGTATGTATGTGTTTTGCAAATATGATATAATATATATGTGTGTGGATACCGTTCACATAAGGTACCATAGTACGATTAGGAGATTTAAACACCAAAGCTTGTGAAAACTCAGTACCGAGGTAGACCGTGCAAGGGACCGTTGTAGACCGATCCCGCAACGGACTGCAACCAGGCTCATCCGAAGATGTTTCCGGGACCGCTCCTCTACCCCGGACCGTTGAAGAACGAATCGAACCGGTTGCTGTATGGACCTCGACCATAGACCGTCACCATCATAATAACGTCAGGGAAACACATGGACAAAGGGATACACCAGCACGGCAAAAGAGATCACACGTGGCCACCTGCCACTTGGCGCCGACTTTGACACTCAGCAAACACATGTCAATCATGTGAGAGCAGCTTCCGAAAACTATAAATACGACAACACCCCATTGTAATAGATCATCAGAAAATAGAGAAAAAAAAGCAAGGAATATAGATTATTACACATCCTCAACTGTATCTTGAACAATTCACTTTGATAAGATCAATATAAACACCAGTTCATTACGAGCTACGTTGCCATTATGGGGGCACGTGTCCCCACATTTTTTTTTTTTAATTTTGTTATGTATATTTTGAAGGATTAATACATTAAATAGGTTAAATAATATTGTGACCCCATAGTTAATTTTTTTTATATTATATACTCCCTCCATTTCATATTAATTGGCGTTTTAGGATGAAAAGAAAGAATTAATAATGAATTTTTTTGACAGATATACCCTCACCTAATTTAGGAGATAAAAATTTGATCAAATAAAAATATTTCTGATAGATTGAAAAGTAGAGATTTTTTAGGATTGAATCAAGGAAGAAAAATGGTAGGATTGGTGAAAAAAATGTAAAATGTCAATTAATAAGAAAGAGAAGAACATCCTAAAACATCAATTAATATAGAACGGAGGGAGTACTATTTTATATTGATTGTACTCCCTTGTATATTAATTGTGCCCCCGTCATAAAAAAAAAATTCTAGATCCGTCACTGATTACGACAATAGTCTCAACATCCCTATACTTTTACAAATCGCTCAGCTGGTTCGGTTATTATGGATAGACGGTTAGACAAAAATGACCACACATTAACAATTCACTAAATTCGACTCAGCTAGCCAGTTAAAAGCACCCATCCACAATATACATATATTATTTTTAATTATATTTAAAAAAGAATAGGTACCAATTGACAAAATTCGTGTTGTTATATCGTCAACCAAGTCATGGTGAAGTTAAGCCCTAAAGTTTAAGGATCTATAACTCAAATATCTAGCTATGTGTAAAAAAAATTATTGTGGTCGATTTGAGCGATCAAAGATTCACGCCTATAAATATGTAGCACATTCACTAATGAGACGGGGCTGGTATCCATGTACGTCTTGCTCGATGTTCGTACAAAGATGTTTGAGTGGTATCAGATATGAGAGTGCACAGTGTGAGATGTTCTAGACCAGATGTAAGAACATGAAAAAGAAAACAATGCAAAGGTATTGAAATAAACAGAATAATTAGCGAAAACAAATTAACTTGTTTAAAGTTTACTGAAGAAAAATCCCTTCACTCCCTCAAATCTTCATATTCAATTATGTTTGAATCTAGACTGAATAATACAAATATGGATCAGATACTCCTTCCTTGTTCGTCAAACAAATCTAGAAGAGTTCATTAGTTAATATGATTAATTAAACATAATATCTAACTAAGTATAGTTAGCATAAATCTTAAACTATCTAATTATTAATACAATATATTACGATTTAATTTAATATTATTTTCAATAAAATGATAAAACAATAAATATAAAAAAATATCAAATTATTTTCGATAAAATGATAAAACGATAAATACGATAGTATATCAAATATATTTCGTAACAAAAACTAGTTGTCTACAAGAGCTATTGTTGTTGAGACTGTCTTCATAACATTATGTCGAACATTTCTTATTCTTTTTTGTATGATTCAGATTCTTCACGAATACTGAGCTATTTTTAGTTGAGAGTTAAAGTCACAATGTGCTTTAGTATTAGTCCTAGTTTATGTTTGTTCGTCTTTAGAGACGTTAGGATTTGACGTTTGTGAACCTTAGGTAGAATTCAGTTCAAAACTTTAATATATATATATATTTTTTTAATTCATTCAGTCTTGGTGAATTCTTTTATACCTCGAGGCATCTACATGCAATGTTTTTAACCCGGATTGGATCGGCCGGTCTGGCCGATTTAATCGAGAACCGGTCATGACGCCGGTTTGGTTCTTAGTATGTACCGAGTTTTCAAGTGACCCATCATAAACCGGTCAAGAACCGGGTAAACTCGATGAACCGGTGACCCAATTAACCTGGTTTTTCATTATTTTTAAAAAAGAGAAATATGAAGACCAACATACGAACGTAGGAAGTGACTAGTAGTAGCCATACATGACAACTAATACTAAAGTAGTAAAAAAGTTTCTCAAATTAAACTTTAAAAATAAAATGTTATTCTCTCAAATATTGATCATCAATTAGTAATATCTTTTATCTTTTAATGCTTAAAAAGAAACCACTTGGACAAATGTTATTCTCTCAAATAATCTATTTTTATCTTCTTCTTTTTTTAAATACAAAAATATCAATTTTAAATTATTATTATAATACTCATTATTTCAAATCCCAGATTTTAATTCTCTTCCTTTTTAACAGATTTTATTTTTAAAAAATTGGCCTAATTAATTTAATTTTTTCAAATAAATATTTATACATTAGTCTATCTCATTTTCGGTGACTTTATTCCTACACATAGATTTGTTATAAATCTTCAACTTAGATAATTAAGGTTTTCATACTTGCATGGACTCCCTAATCCAAACAAATGAAGAAAATATATTTGAATTAATTTAATTTAGCCCAATTTACATATAAATCAATATATATTGTAAAACCATAAAAAAAATATATTATTTAGGACTAAAATCACTTTTCGTCTCATAACTTCTCACTCGTTTATTTTTCGTAACAATTTTTTTGCCTTTTCAATTTTGTCACATGCATGATTAAAGAAAGTGATCGCACTGGAACCAAATCTATCGCCGATGAGCAAATCGACTGGGAAAACGTACGCAACTGTCACCTAAAATCAATTTTCGTCCCATAACCTCCGCTCGTTTGATTTTTATCTCAAAAATATGTCGGCGTTGGTACCACGTCAATTAAAATCGGCCGGAATTCGGTGTTACACAACAATCATATGTGTTTTCCAACTAATTTGCTTATTGTCGATGGAAATTGGTTTAAATATGAGCAAATTTTTTAAATTATGGAATGATATTAAAAGAGAATAATAAATTTTAAAACGAAAATCAGACGAGTAAAAAAATATGGTACGAAAAATAATTTTAGCCCCATTATTTATAATGCAAATGTATATTTAGCATCACAAAAAAGGTTGATGATGACAATTGGTGCCTAGGTTATGTTCTTTATGAAACCAACAATTTATCCTTACATTTGATATTTCTATCACAATAAATAAATATCTAATTTCATGTTTTATTTGCTAAAATTGATATTTTTATTTTACATTTAAAGTAATTTAATTTATCGTTTCCCTTATATTTGGGTAATTATAGAAATTTCAAGCTTGAAATGATTGGAACAAAGATATTAGTACTTTGATTGTCCATAATGCTGATGAAATGTAGTACTGCCTCCTATTCTTTTTAGGCAAACACGGTCGTCACACGGTGTGATTAAAAAAAAATATTACTTTTTATAGTAAAAGTATCACGTTTATCTCTAAAAATATCATTTTTTGTAGCAAAAGTATTGTCTTTATCTGTAAAAATATCAGTGTAATAAAAGTATCACTTTTCCCTGTAAAAGTGTATTCCGTTACACGTGTGACCATCATACACAAAACTCGCATTTCTTTTCAAATGTCGTTTTAGTATTTTTATTAAGAATTAGGTAGCATTAAATTTTTACTTATGTAACCCTAATCATTTAACAATTATTCCTAATTAATATGTCTACCTCACCTCTTGTTATATTATTAAGATTTATCTTGATTTCTCAAAATAAGTAGGACTAAAATTAGAAGTATTGTACAAAATTTAGTTACTATAATGACAATTAAAAAAACGAATGAAGAAAATATCATTTTGCGATTTTAAGATATTATAGCAAAAAATTCGCCCCAAATCTAAGGCCGAATCGAGTTTTGTAGGTATTTATGTTTGGTTCGTTTATTTTTTAATTGAACTCGAATCGAGTCGAGCAGTGTTTGAGAGTGTTTGATTTTGTTCATGAACGAGTTCGCGAACGTATTTGATCGGAATATTTGTGTTTGTGAACAACTAATTACTCTGTTGATCACGAATATCAATAAATACATAAGTTCCTAAATTTTCATACAAATATTGGAATTTAATCAAATACTTACTAGCATAACAGGTAATATAAAAATATTAGACTATATGTAGTAAGAATATAGTTGTTTTACTTGTTGTTGTTGTTGTTGTTGTTGTTGTTGTTGTTGTTGTTGTTGTTATTATTATTATTATTAGGGTTAACTACAAAAAAAATCACGACCTTTGGTCCGATTTTCAATTGCAACTTGACTTTTAAAACTTATCAATGTTGGTCACCAACTATATGTTTTTTTTTTTCAATTACAACATCGACTGAATTTTTTGACATCTGATTGTGTCGCCATTACTAGTGTTAAATGCGTCCAGACAAGGTCTTCATTTACTTTCAATCAATTTCACTGTCGTTAATTGGGAGTCGAAGAAGTGATATATATAATAACTTCAATCACCGATATTAACGACAATCAAAATGACGGATTGTGAACTTGATCGAGGGTAAATGAATTTCTTGTTCAAGCGCATCTAACGGTAGTGATGGCGACACAATCAGGTGTCAAAAAATTTAGCTGATGTTATAATTGAAAAAAAAAACATGAGTTTGAACAAGGAAAGAGCATCGAGATATAAAAGCTGAAAATCAACCACCAACCTTAAAAAGCAGGAATCCGATCTATGCCTTCAAAAAATGGATCTTACCGAGTTAAGGAGGTTTCCAAATCGGATCAAGATCTTCCATAATATCTTTGAAGATCTTATGAAAATACACTTTTTATACATGGATATTTGAACGTCCAACAAAACGTGTTGATGAAGAAATTAAGATTCACAAGGATCCAGTGAGCAAGATATATGTGAGATTACTTTTCATATCCAATAATGAATCAAAGAATGGGGCTCGCCCCATAGGCTGCAAATGGATCTTCAAAAAGAAGAGAGATGCAGATGGCAAGGTACAAACCTACAAGGCTAGGTTGTTGGCAAAGGGTTATAGTCAACGCGAGGGCATTGATTATGATGAAACCTTTTCGCCAGTCGCTAAGATCAAGTCCATTAGGATATTACTTGCAATAGCTGCATACTATGACTTTGACATTTGGCAAATGGATGTTAAAACCGCGTTTCTCAATGGAGAACTCGAAGGAACTGTGTATATGTCACAGCCTGAAGGTTTTATATCCAAAGAAAAGCCGAATGGAGTATGCAAGTTAAAGAAGTCCATTTATGGACTCAAGCAAGCATCTAGGAGTTGGAATATTTGCTTTGACAGAGCTATCAAATTGTTTGATTTTGTCAGAAGCAAAGAGGATCCATGCGTTTATAGTAAACGCAAGAATGGAAATGTTGTCTTCCTTATCATATATGTTGACGATATACTGATAATGGGAAGCGATCGTTCCATGTTGAAATCCGTGAAAGATTGGTTGTCTAGCTCCTTCATGATGAAGGATCTGGGTGAGGCTTCCTACATCCTTGGAATTAAGATCTATCGAGATAGACCTAATAGGATGTTGGGATTGTCTCAGTCTACTTACATAGACAAATTGCTGAGACGTTTCTCAATGGAAAATTCTAAGAAAGGATTTCTTCCTATGGGACATGGCATTATATTGTCTAAGAAAGGTTGCCCTTCTAATGACAAAGAAATGAGTTACATGAAGAAGATCCCGTACGCTTCGACTATAGGATCTATTATGTATGCCATGATATGTACTAGGCCAGATGTGACTTATGCGCTCAGCATGACAGACAGATTTCAGCAAAATCCCGGTGAGATACACTGGAGAACTGTCAAGACTATTCTTAAGTACCTTAGAAGGACTAAAGAATATTTCTTAGTCTATGGTGGGCAGCCAGAGTTATCAGTTACTGGGTATACTGATGCTAGCTTTCAAACAGACCATGATGACTTCAAGTCTCAGTCAGGATATGTTTTCGTCCTCAATGGTGGTGCAGTGAGTTGGAATAGTTCCAAACAGAGCACAACTGCCGATTCTACCACTGAAGCTGAATATATTGCTGCATCTGAAGCTGCCAAGGAAGCTGTTGCTTTGTTAGAGTTCGTAAAGGAACTAGGTATCGTTCCAAGTGCCAGCAGTGCAATACCGCTGTATTGTGATAACACTGGTGCGGTTGCGCAAGCAAAGGAACCCAGAGCCATGAACAGAAACAAACACGTTCCCCGGAGATATCATCTGATTAGAGAAATAATAGATAGGGGAGAAGTAAAATTAGATAGAGTACCCACTGATGATAACTTGGCGGATCCTTTCACCAAGCCGTTATGTATAGCAAAACATAACAAGCACTTTGAGAGCTTAGGTGTTAGACATGTTAGTAGTTGGCTTTGATTCAGTGGGAGTTTATAGTTTGTATGTCTTAGAAACCTTTTTGTGAAGACATTCAAAACTTGATCACATTCTATGATAATATGTTTATCTTATGGGTTTATGCATTTATTAGAATAATTATTTTGATGGTTTGTTATTATTCTTGTGATTGTTCCCTTGAATTATAACTGTCATTTATGGTGTGAGACATAAATGATATAGTATGATTCTAAAATTGCCATAACCGATGGTCATCAAGAATGGGATATTGATGACACGCGATAGGTTAACATGTGGTCTGCATCACATTCTTAGAGAATGTAGTAGGTCTCACGACTACGAGATATTAGATATCCGTGATGGACACATGGGTACTTTGGAGAGTATTGGTATACCCTACTATTAAACCGTTTGTTTTCAGTGTCTACGATTTATTAGTGTGTGGAGTATGTAATGATCCTTTGACCTGAGGTCAATACTCATTTTGTTTGTTAAGTGATGAACTTTGACCAAGTACAACGCTTGCCTCCCAAAGGAGGATAAGACACGTCTTGTGTTGGGTTCATCATGAGGCAAATGAAAATGGTAGTTGAGCCAAGAATGGGATTCATTCGTCGATTGAAACTCGAGAGAACACTCACATTTCTCTATATTATTTGACAATAAAGTCATTGGCCAATGTAAAAGATATATTCAATTAAAGTAATTGAATATGATCGAATGTGTCATATAATAAAGATGAGAAAAATGATTGAGCTATTTGGATAGACACATGGCAGATCCTAGGCTCAATCGGGTGATTCGTGAATGATGGGATATTACATAAACTTCATATAAAGGTTGTTTTACGAATTCACGTAAACGTCCTTCATATATCGAGTTCGCTGTACAACGCAGTCTAGGAGTTTTGTGCAGACTTTAATTAGATTATCGTCGATAATGGGGGCCTGAAGGGTCACACTTTATGTGTATTATTGTTCTGCTTAAGGGTACAATATTGGTGTTACGAATTATATCTAATGCTAGTCCAAGTGGGAGATTGAAAGTTATGGACTAGATTAGGATATGGACTTTAATTATTATTAGGTTATACTAATTAATTAATTAAAGCAGGCCAGAATATTAGGCCCATATACCTAGGGTATATGCGCTATATATATGTCTATTCCCTATTGTAGGGATAATGAATCTTGTCAGACAAAAACACCATATTGTTCAATAAGGGATTTCCTAGCGATCATTATTGAACAATTGTACCGAGGATAGTTCCTGCGGCGGACGATATATATGCGTGGATACCTGAAGTGGTGAATCAATCGCGCAATTCAGTTCGATCAATTACGCAACAAGTAAGCTGTTCCAACTTTAGCGTAATTTATGTTCAACGTTTAATTCAGTTATAAATCACGATCAATATTCTCGATTTATCATTCCGCTGCGTACATTAGATGTAGTCGAGAATTACTAACATATCCCAATAAATAACTATCTAGTTTCATGATATTTCCTTTTCCAAAAAGGTAGTCCATTGATATTTCTCACTAAAATTGATACTTTTTCTTTTATATTTAAAGTAATTTAATTTATCGTTTTCTTTGTGTTTTAATTTTTTTTGTTATTGTTAAAATTTAAATAATATAATTTTTTTGTTCAAAACACTCCTAATTAATCCTAATTAATATGTCTACCTTTCTCCTCACAATTGTCGTACTATAAATTTTGTTCATGATAACTAGGGCTAACACGATATTCAATTTAAAATAAAATATACTCTGAAATGATAATTAAAAAAATAGAGGGAATAACGTTTTTAATTACTTCCACTTTATTAGGTTACTTGTAAGTAATCTTGTGTAACACTACAAGAAACAAGGCCTTTTGCCACTACAAAATGTAGTTGCAAAAGATGGAGAGTAGTTACAAAAATATTTTTAGTAACTAAATATCTAAAAATAGTTACTATTGGGTAGTCACTTATAATAAGATGCAAAAAGTTTTTTTGTAACTACTTTGTAGTTACTAATGTATTTGTAACTATTTTTTGCAACTACTTTGTAGTTACTAATATATTTGTAACTACAAGTAGTTGCAAAAGAGTTTGTCATATTTTAGCAAATTTGATTAAAATTGTATGAAATACTTTATTTAACTACTAGTAGTTACAAAAGGGGTTATTTTTAGTAACTACTTTGTAGTTGCAAAAAGTTAGTGGCAAATACCCTTTTTTCTTGTAGTGTAATGCACGGGAATATTTTAGTCTTTCAAGAATTTATGAGAATTTGTTTTAAAGTATTGAAGAACTAAAACACTTGTTGGCTATAAAAATAAAATCCATATTGTATAGGTATTGTTAATGATCTTCAATACATATGATATAAAATTATTATTAATATAGAATCATGAATCCATATCTTATCTAATTAGATTCGGGCAGGGCTCAGGTAATACTTGTCGATCGAACAATTGGGTTGCCAACGAGTAATCTGGTAACCCTATATATATATATATATATAATGAATAATAAATATTATATAATATGATGCATGAAATCATATAGAATATATATAATAGTTAATATCTATATTATATGTTAAACAATGTTATTATAAACATAAACTATTAGACTTTTTGCTAATAATATAATATATTGGTATAGTTGGGTAAGATAAACAGATATTATCCTATACTCGTACTCTACCCTTCCCGATCATTAAAATATTAGGCCTATCATTTGTTTACCAATCATGTATACCTACATGTGAGTACAATGAATGAAAGAATTCAATGGATGATGGTGAATATTTTGGTGATTAGCGTACTTAAGGAATGCATCATAAATTATCTATGTTCTAAAAGTCTCTTTAGCTTCAATTATGTCCTGTCTTAGTTATGTGACGATCATTTGCTCTTTTTATCCCAAACTTTTGTGTATTGTAGGACTTACCTTTGAGGAACCTGATTGGGATAGGTAGGCACTGTGATGGTCTATACGGATTGAAGCCAACGGTCATGGAAGGTATGGCGACCGCCACCATTGATTCCAAAGTTTGGCATAAAAGATTGGGTTATGCTTCAAGTATTAATTTGTATTTTTTTTTAATAACAGTTTTTGAAATAATAAGGAACATTGTGACTCGTGTTTAAGGGCCAAGTTTACGAGGCTTCCGTTTCCTAGTAGCAGTATTAAAACTTATGCTTGTTTTGAACTTATTCACTGTGATACTTGGGGTGGCTATCACACACCTTCTTTTTTCGGTGCTTATTATTTTTTGTCGATGGTTGATGATTTTAGTAGAGGTGCATTGGTCTACCTAATGAAACATAAATATGAGGTGCGTCATTTTTTACAATGTTTTGTAACATAGTATGTAATCAGTTTGGAAATGAGTTAAACGGATTAGGACAGATAACGGACTCGAGTTTCGAGATATTACTATAGTGATCATGGTATAATTCTTGAAACATCACACACCCCAATAAAATGGAACGGTCGAAAGAAAGCATAAGATATTTGAAAGTCGCAAGTGCATTGCGTTTTGAGTCGGGACTTCCTACTGAGTTTTGGGGAAAGTGCGTCCTCATTGCTATGTCTATTATAAATCGATTACCCTCCAAAGTCATTAAAAAAATTTAAGCTCTTAATTGATAAAAAAACTCAAAATTCAAGCTAAGAACCTCCATACTTCAAACCCCTAATTTAGACATCTTTTAAATTTTAGGCCTTCAACTGATTTTTTCCTCAAACAGATCCCACATCGAACATATAAGAAGAAAAGGACCATGAACGTACAAGAAAATAAAAGAAAATGGATCCCGATTGATAGAGAAAGCTTAAAAACAAAATTATACAAACTTGAATCAAAATCGACTATATCATACTAATATGGAGACGACCGTCGAGTACAACATAGACATGTTGGTTTCTTACTTACATTTGACTATTGATATTTGTTAGTATTTGTTTAGAAACATGGTATTTTTTTGAAGATATGTAAAACGTAGTTAATGGACTTTTGACTTTTGAGCCTAAAAGTTCATATACAATTTTTCTCCCTTTGGAATAAAAGTAGTATCTACGAAAGCACTTCCAACGTTGTAGATTCTCAAATAAGTTGTAACCGACAATTTCGTGACAAAAGAGTACTAAGACAAGCCGAAAAAATCTTGTGTTCCATTTTCGATATTCCACATTGTGTTCAAACATGAGTCTGTAATGAATTATGAATCATGAACTCTCGGAGCATTATTCTTTGATTCGTGAAATATTAAGGGTATATTTGTTTATGAATTAAGTGGGACGTAGAAAAACTGCAAACCGTGAATTATGAAAAAAGATATAGCATAATTACAAAGCTTGAATACTAAATACTACCTCCGTCCCGGCTAATCTTGCACCGGGAGGATTGATACAAGTGTTAAGAAAAGTTAATAATTGGAATTTTGTTGACTTTTCAAAGGTAAATTGAGGATGAAGATTTTGAGGGTGAAGATTGTGTCATAACTTTCGTTTTTAAGGGGTGTGTAAGTTCACCTAGGACGAACGAAAACGAAAACTGTGCAAGATTAGCCGGGACGGAGGCAGTATAAAGTTTGAACCTAAACCATGAATTTATAAACTTGTGAACCATTAATAGTGGGGCAAAGTCACCTATACACAGGTGCATGATGCAATTCAGATTATCCATGAAAATGTACTACTGTTCATTTTTTTTTTTTTTTTTTTTTCGTTTTTTAGTATTACTATTTATATTAACGATATTACTTATTCTAGGACCTAGGTATTCTTGGTAATGTATTATTACCCAGAATAAGTAATGTCTTTTATTATAAACACTAATACCAACATAATCAATAAACATTGTCATCGGATTGATCGATCCGACAATTTTAACATGAGAAAAGCTCGATGATGACAATTGGTTCTTTATTCCTAGATTCGGCAATTCTATCCCAATAAATATCTATTTAGTTTCATGATATTTCCTTTTCCAAAAAAGGTAGTCCAATGATATTTCTCACTAAATTGTTTTTTTTCTTTTCTTTTTACATTTAAAGTAATTTAATTTATCGTTTTCCTTGTGTTTGGTTAACTATAGAAAGTTTAAGCTTGAAATGCTTGAAACAAAGATAAGATTAGTACTTTGGTTGTCCATAAAAATGAAAAAAAAAAATATCTTGATAAGTAGGTCTAAAATTAGAAAAAACGAGTTTAAATTTCTAACGCGATATTTAATTTAAAATAAAATGCAGATTCTAAAACGACAATTAGAAAAAAACAGAGGGAGTAACATTTTTTATTACCTTTACCTTCAAAAGATTATAGCAAGAAAAATTACCCCACATCATACAAGTTTCGAAAGAAATATATTAATAAAAAAACGAAAAACAAAAATTATCGTAGTGTTAATTTGTAGTCATGTCATAGTCATTAAACGTTAGTCATGCGATAATTGAGATCAAACGACTAGTCAGAATCAAGACGAGACTAATTAATCTATAAGTATATTTAAGCGAGAGAAATTGAAAAATAAATATATATGTCCAATAAAAATCTGAGTCATGACAAAAATTAATCGGAGTTAGCTCATGATATTTTCAGCCCTAGAAAAGTTTGTTGAGTCAGCAATGGGCTAATCAGGTCCATCCCCTATTGTCATTTGGGGTTTTTGTCCTATTGTTGGGCCCATCAAGAAAACGGCAATCTCCGAAAGTGATTTCTTTTTCGTGTGTAATATTAGGGTGTTAAATGAGTCGAGTTGCGGGTTTGTAGATCAGATTATGACCTGATTTTTACAATCTTTCCCAACTTGAATCTTATACGCACACTCGAATTGGTTGAGATTCGTAATTTGAATTTAATATGTTCAGTTTGTAGGACGATCCATCAATTCGTTTTCGATTGAAATAAAAAAAGATAAATTTTTGTTTTTCCACTATAACATAAAATAATTGCTATAAACCTTAAAGTCTAAAAACATCACAATATATTTATGCCAAAAGTTTAAAATAAACTAAATAAACAGTACAACGACAAGCAACCAATACGAAATACACATTACACATTTTTACAAAAAAAGTTGAGAATTTAAAAAATAAATCTATAATTATAAATAACAATTCATCACCAATAAGTATTACGAATAGGTCTAACTTTATAAATGCCCTGATTTTTATTTGACTTTTAAGAAAAAGATAAACGGGTTGCGGGTTGGCCCAACCGACCCAATTTTTGCGGGTCATTCAATTTCGACCCGTTTATGACTCGAACTTGTTTAAGGTCAACTATAATCTGCAATTTTCAACAACGGTCATGTTGGATTATGTCGAAAATTACCATCCCTATTTAAAATGCTCGTACTATTGTTATAACCTCACTTGCGCGTAAGGTCGTATGATATCGGGTTAGAAATTGCTACTCCTATTTACGATATAAAATGTTTGTGTTTTTTTAATTTGCCATAACGTATTTACATTTGACGTATAAATTTGTCTTTCTTGTCGATGAAGCCTCAAATTCCTCTAGTGCATGTTAATGTTATCGTATACTTCAACAGTAAGTTACATGACTGTTGCTGTTTGTTGCACTCGTTATCCTCGGTTCGAATTTTCTATTACATTTGGTACAATATATTATATTAATCATGTCACATAATCATTTATGATGTATTGGGTGATGTCATCATATACATATATCATGTGTGGATTGAAATGTAGTAGAAAATGTTGTATTGTATGGAGTAGGAGATTCAAAATACGTTATCCCATAGTAAGAATTCTCACGTACACTAGGTGTGTAAATTATAAATCCGTACAATTCAAGTTAAAGAGTGTATCCATAAAACAATATCATGATTTATACTGAAAGATATTACTTATTCTAAAATATAATAACTCTTTTTGTCCCGCCCTAATTTTCACACTTTCATTTTTCGGCCGTCCCACCCTATTTTGCACACCCCCAAAATGAAAAGAAATTTTACAATCTCCACTCTTAAAATCTCAACCTTCAATCTTCACCTTTGAAAAAGTCAACTAAAAAACAAAAAATAGTTTTTCTTAATATACGCGATGGAGCAGGTGCGCAAATTAGGTCGAACGAAGGGAGTACTTTTTTCATAACAAGTAATCGATCCTACATAAACGCTAATAGATTTTCAGCATGAAAATACTATGAAAAACTGCCGATAACCCCTATAGCACGGATCTTAATGTTGTATATGAAAATTTCTCATGTATAAAAATTGTAATGACGTTGTACATTATTTAACGCATTTTTCTTTTCCTTCTGTCAATCCATCTATTTGGGTTGAGTCAGATATCCCGTATTTCTTGAAGATACATAAAACATATCAAGTGGACTTCTGACTTTTGAGCCTAAAAGTTCACTCACAATCTTTTTTCCCTTTTCAATGTTATTGAATTTTCTTCAATGAACTTTTGGACAAAGTAGCATCTACAAAAGCACTTCCAACGTTGTCGATTCTCAAGTAACCGACAATTTTTTGACGAAACGGTACAAGTCGGCAGAAAAAATGTTGTATTCCATTTTGGACATGTGAATCATGAATCATGAATCGAGTTATTATTTTTTAATTCGTGAAACATTAAGGGTGCATCTATTTACGGATTTATTCATTTGGACAGAGGATGGGGCGATTCAATATAAAGTTTGGATTTGGACTTAAAATTATGGTCTTCCCGTCCACTTAAATTCAAGTCTTTTCTACTCTCTCTCTCTCCATGCACTCATTACAAAATAATTTTTAATTATTTTTCCAATACAATGATTTCGCATTTTACAAATCCTACAAATATTCTACCCTAAAACAAACGCAACATTTAAACCATCATTTGAATTCAAACATCCTTAGATTGCACGCTCGAATTTGCTACGTTGCTATTTTAAACCGTGAATTATGAAATAAAAATATAATCCAATTAAGAAGCTTGAATATTACGTACAAAGTTATGAACCTGTGAGTCATTAATAATGGACCATTAAACCAAACTATAAGTCCTAAATTAAATTTTCATAAATAAAAATCAAAGATAGCATTTTATTTTGAGTGGAATATGAATATAATAAAGTAAAATGAAACGGGCCGATTTCAAATTACAAGACGTCTGGTTAACGACCGGATTCGGGCCCAACAGGAAGACTCCATGGCCCATAGATACCAAAATGGGCCAAATAAATTATACTCCCTCCGTTCCAAGCTAATTGTCCTACCTGCCCTGGCACGGAAATGAAAAAAAAAAAAAGATTTTGTGGAATCTTGACTTTTTCAAAGATGGAGATTGAATGTGGAGATTTTGATGGTGAAGATTGTGGGAGAATCTGTCATTTATGGGGTAGGACAATTAGCTTGGGACAAATAAATAAGGCAAGTAGGACAATTAGGGCGAGACGGAGAGAGTATGTAATTTTATTTAATGATTTATATTGATATTATTATGTAAGATTTTGAGGCCCCCCACCCCCTCTCCCCTTCAATATTTGTTCCATTTGACTACAAAATTTCGTTCTAATAGTCATAGTTCTCTATAATATAGGAAAAATAAAATTGTTCCACTTAGAACAAAATCTTAAATCCGTCTCCGAATATAGGAGATTTCAATGATGAAGAAAACAAGTTAAACATCTTTACAACACAAGTGTGTTCATCTTTAAGTTTTCATACAAATACTATAAACACAGATTCCTAGTGGAAAATATGTGCTAATAGGAATGTAAACCCACCTAATAGAGGTGATAGTACAAGGCTCGAGTTTAATTTTTCAACGGATCGAGTTTAACTCGTGCTTTTTTAGTTATGCTCGAGTTTGGCAACCAAACACTGAATTTGTGAATAGTTCAAGTTCGATTTTCCGAAAGCTCGACAACATATTAAATGAGTATAGTTCGAGCTTGAGAGTGGGAGCTTGTTAAGCTCATTATGTTGCAACAGCATATGCCTAACAAAAATTACAAGAACATAAGTCTATCAACATAAAAATGAGAACATGTTAACTGCAAAAATATAAACTATCTACTATTGAAACGAACAAAACAACTGAATCTAAATTTCGAACATCATATATAATCCGAACTGGCTTGGAAGCCTAGCTCGTTTCCCGAAGTTTGACAACAAGGTCTAGGTTTTACGATCCAATTACTAATAGGCTTGAGTTTAGCTCGAAAAAATTATCGAGCTCATAGACTCGACCACAACTTGTTTCTTAGCAAACAATCTTTGAACGAATGCTTTTCCAAACCGAGAACCAAATAGTTCGGTTCGACTACATTCACATATATATACATACGTGATACATACGGACACTTGCCTTGATGCATGAAATTAGGACAGGACAGTTTGTTTTCTATAAACGTAAGACTTACTGAAGTAGATAAAAACAGCAAGCCCGAAGGCACTGAGACCCGCGAGCAGCCAATAGAAGTAATCAATATGAGCGCGATTAAGGTTGTCGGAAAACCAACCACCTTGACCGTTTCCCTTCGTTGCATTCTGAATCGTAGACACGAGGAAGCTGCTAATAAGGCTACCTATGCCGAGTATGCTAAGGTAAAGAGCAAGTCCAATGCTTTTAAGCTCGTTAGGAACTTGATCGTAGAAAAACTCCTGTAGACCAACCATGGCAAGAACATCGGCTATCCCAGATAGCACGTATTGTGGGGCCAGCCACCACACGCTCATCGGGATCATGGCCGATGGTGTGTCCGCAAGCCCGTATTCAAGGGCAGTTGCAAGGCGCTTCCTCTCAATAACCGCTGCAAATGTTATGGAAATGAATGACAGTAATAACCCTGAGCCAATGCGTTGAAGCATTGTTATGCCTGATGGTTTTTTGGTGATTCTTCTTGCGATGGGGACAAAGATGCGGTCATAGATTGGGAGAGAGACCATGATGGGAATTGCGACAAAAAGTTGCTGAAATGAAGCGGGCGGTATCTGGAAGGTGGGGGTGAGGCGGCGGTCTAGTGTAGCGGCTTGCTTGGTGAATAGAGTCGAAGGCTGCGCGAATATAATGGAGTATCCCAAACATGAGAATAATAATGGGGCAAGGCTAAGAATTGACCTTGTGTCTTCAACATCAACAATGCTGCACATAGTCTCATCATCTTCTAGCAAAGTATCATTCGAGAGTAATGCCTTGTCCAGAAACCTAGTACAATTTCAAGATTAATATATATAAGTATATTGCTAAGATAAGTAAAATATATGGCTACGTAGCATGCCCGGTTCAAACCCAAATGCGTATGAAGCCCGACTTCGTCAAACTCGCTAAAAATCCAGTCAACGGGTTTGAGGAAGGTATATGATTCTGCTAACCCCACCCCTAACTCGCCCCGAGTATGTGAAATATTCAAAATTTTATAATTTTAGAAATGCATAACACAAGATAAACTGTTTTCTAAAATAGTCCTCTCCCCCTCCCACTCTCAGTAATGATGCTTTTAATCGTATCTTATGTTCTGCAGTATATCTTGTAAGATTCATGAGATGTTCATGTGTTTATGTGCCTTAAGTATGCGTAAATGAGTAATGAATGAGACTTCTTTTAGTTATTTGGCTCATTTATGTCTTCATCTTAGAAAATATAAATTAAATTCTCGATCTGATACTTGATTTAAGATCCATTTTGAAGTGTTCAATATTTGATTTAATCTCGTTGCACTTCGTGCCAGGGATAGTAACCCATAGGGCAAAGGGCATTAGGGGTTCAGAATTTCTTTTACTGGACGAGTTACGGGTTTAGCAAAACCTTAGAATATTATGGTAGCCCTTTTTGGTTTCGTTGTTTCTTAAAAAAATTTAAAAGGACATAACAAATGCAAATTCATAAGGATGAGAGTCACTGAATATCTAAACTTGAAATACTGAAAGATGGATTAATGACTTACTTGAACTGGGAACCACTGCGAGGCAGAGTTTCCTGACCTTCCACTTCAGCTACAGGTTCAGCCTGCCGATTTTCGACCGCCTTGACGAAAACCTGATATATTCGCAGAAACGGGTTCCTTCCATCAGCATATATGCCAAACCGATATTTACTACTTCCGATCAAGATCAAGACCAGCGACAAGCACATCGCCATAGCAGGGATCCCAAATCCAACTTCCCACCCAATGTTTTCTTGGATGTAGTACAAGATCACTAGAGGCAACATGATACTTCCATTAGCGAAACAAACCCACCAATTGAAAAACGAGCTTTGGGCTTTGTTTTCCTTTTCATCTTCCTTGTCAAACTGATCAGCTCCAAAAGCTTGCAAACAAGGTAAGAGCCCTCCTTGCGCTACAGCTACTAAGTAAAACGAGAAAAAGAAGAAGATCATGTGAAATCGATCAGGAGAGCATGTAACAACGCCTGCAGTAGAAGTGCATTCGGTAGAGCTGCCTGAACTAAGAAAAGCTGATAGGGTCATACAACCTAGTCCCTGCAGTCCAACACAATCCAAACGAGACATTTATATTTTGGTCATTAACAAGCTTCCAAGGGATTACATGATCGACTTTGTTAGCATTTTCACTGTTTGGTTCATATAACGTTTCTATCTGAAAATGGTAAAATAAGGGGAAAACATATAAACTATCCTCAGCAACAAAGGATATGGATTTATGCATTACTTATATCAAAAGTAAAGGCAAATCTTAGTACTTGCCGTGACCTTTTGCAAACTAGACATAACCAAATGTAAATAAATCCAAGTATTCGATAAGCAAACAGAAAACTTCGGGAGAAAAGAATGAGTAAGGTCAGTCCTCTGTAGCAGGGCAGTCCCTCAAATCAAAATTTGGTAAGTTAACCTTTAGAGTCCTACATATTTTGATACTTTATCACTAGTTGGTTCAATAATGTCTGTGAAAATTTAAAATCTCATTTAAAATTACAACTTGTTCCTTTCCCAGTGGCAATAATGAAGCTCTTTCTGCATTCAAATTTTTTAAATGTTATATATACTCCAAGTATTTCATAACACCAAAACGAAGAAAGCTAAGGCCATCTCCAACCAACCATGAAAGCCACCAATTTGTTGTAAATTTAGCAAAATTCAATTACAGAAAAATTGATGCAAACAAAAACATCCTCAACCATTCAATACCAAATTGGTGGGCTCAAGGAATATTCTCATTATATGCCTTATTGTTTTATTTTATTATATGTTTTGCTGCTGAATATTTATAAATAATTGAATAATGTTCTTACATATTTACATTTCAGATACTTACTTAAGAAGAAGAAACATATAATATATTGATTTACAAATTAATTTATACGTGGCAAATTGCTGTTTGGTACCAACTTGAGTCCCGGATGCTCCAAGAACGGTTTTTTCTACCCTACCCACGTGGGTATTACCCGCATGTGTTATACACCATTGGATTAGTGTATAGATGCAGGATGAAAATAATATCAACCCTCCACTTTGTATTTATACACCAATCCAATGGTGTATAACACATGGGGGTAATACCCAAGGGGGTAGGGTAGAATTAACCGCTCAGAACACAGACATATATTAAACAGAGGTGACCTTTCAAAAAAGATATACTTAATAAATAAACAAAAATAATATAAAAAGACGTATGACTAAGTCGTAAGGTTTTGTAACTACAGCAGTACTTTAATCTAAATCATTAAACTAACCACTGCGTAGATGAAGCAGGCTCCAATAATCATCCGGAATCGGCCGGTAAATGAATCAGCTAGAAAAGCACCTAAAATCGGCAAGAGCGACGCCGTTCCGAACCACGCATTCATCGTAGCCGCCGCTGAGGCGGTTGATTGCCCCAATTTTCCGGTCAAATAGTTCACCGAGTTCGAACTTATTCCGTAAAACGCAAATCTCTCCGCCACACCAACCGCTAACAATTTAAACAAAACAACAACAAAAATCAACAATAATAATAATGAAAAGAAGAAGAAGATGCTAATCACTTAATTCAAAAAACTAACACAAAATTGCTGAAATCAATGCTTATCAGAGCTGGTTTACAGCAGTTTCCAATTTAAACAACAATAACATGAATCGAAATAATAATGATAACTCATCATCATTTCATTCAATAAACTAACACAAAATTGCTGAATATGCTAATCGAAGCTGGTTTACAACATTACCTAGTATGAAAGAGGCGGATTTCCAGCATCCAGATTTCGATCGGACTGAGGGACGGCCTTTAATGTCCACGGAGTCTGGTACGACGTCATTGAGTAGCGGCGTCTCAGCCTCGGATCTTCCATCTTCTTCAGTGGCTGTAGTAATTGTCATTCTCTCTCTAGCTTGCTCTATCTCTAGATTTCCTTTTTTGCTACAGAACAGATGCCGGAGGATATGGGTCCTTATAATATATGTCGCTCAATTATAGGTGCGGAGTTACCGGTCCTGGCACGTGATTCAATAGGTGAAAATGCTGGTAAATACAATTGACCAATTTTTTTATTTTTTTTATTATTTTTTCCCCCCTCTAATTGACTAAAACTCGGGGATGTTTTCATTTGCTTAACTTCCGAAAAAGTGATTAGAAGTAGGAATTATGAAAAAATTATTTAAAATTAAAAGTATATAATGTTTGAAAATAAAAGTGATTTTGGTCCAATATAAAAGATAGACAGTTAACTTATGAGTGAGAGAAAAAACTTTTACCCCCTCCGTCCCACTTAATTTTGCGGGGCTCACAGGACACGCATGTTAAGAAAAAAATGTTTTTGCTTTTAAATTGACTTTATCAAATATGCAGATTGTGGATGGAGATTGTGAGAAAAAATTCTTTTTAAGGGTGTGCAAAGTTAAGTGGGACGGAGGGAGTATTATTTACCAAAATACCAAAAAGTTGGGAAAAATAACTATTTTCTACTTTTAACTTTTGACCTAAAATCACTTCTATTAAAGTTAAAGTTATTTTTTCAAACACTCCAAAACAATTTTTTTCAAGCTAGAAGTTGAAAATCTCTTGGGAAAATTAATTTGAAACACCCCCATAGGCTCCGTTTAGTAGATAATGATATTTTATCTAGCTTCATTTAGTGTTTACTTTGATGGAAATAAAAAAGTCGGTCTACACTTCCGACTCGTGATAAAATGTTAAAATGTAGATAATACCTTAGATAATAATCTAGCTCCCCTAGTCCCATATCTAGGATAGTTTGCCCAATACTTTGGATAAAATTAGAAAATAAATTTCTATTCCTTTCTTTTACCAACTTAATTATTAAAAGTGACTTTTAGGTAATATCACCATCATCCAACCATTCATATATCCAGATGTTATATGTCGCAATAATCATTGAAAGTGGATAACAATCTATATATAATCCTTTTTAGATAATTAATTTATCGTTGTATGACAAGGTAAACGGAGCCTTAGCTGAACTAGTTGTAGCTCAGTTAATAGAAAATCTTGTAACTCAAGTCAGTGACGAGGATCAATTAACCCCCCGACTAGATATTGTACTAAAAATGTGTCAGTTTTATTTACGAAGATATCAAAGTTTTTGACAAAATTATCAATAATGTAGAAGTATTATTTTTGGTAACGAAATATTTCTTTTTTTTAAAATATTATTTTTTTGAACACTCACTTTTCCCGTAAAATATGCTTTGTCATATTATGTGACCATCACACAGCTACCCATCTATAGAGTAAATTTTTTTATCACCGTTCTAAAATAATTCTATTATATTAATGTAATTTGATGAGGGTAACTTCTAATCGTGCAAGTTATCAACAGTGAAACCACGTAATCATAAGTCGTGAATTTATCGTAAATTTCAATTTACTACAATCGAAGTATCGAATCATCCATATCGTTATCATATCGAAATTCGATACCATCCCAAAATCTCAGTAAAAATCGAACTTTTTCTGGTATTTCGATATATATAAAAATACCGAAATTTTTACATGATTATACTATAATCGTACTGAAAATTTTCGATACGATAACATACCATATCGAAAATTCAATATATAATTTTTTTTAATATTTTCGATAATTTTTCAATACAGTGTATACGATATTTCGATATTTCGTTATTTTTCCGTCGTAAAGATTCCATATTTTTAAATTTAGTGGGGGTAGTTTTTGCTTACGTCAAAGTTAATGCTCTAATGCCATGTGTTTTATTCTTTTTTCATTGGGTGGGCCAACACTTTCACGATATTAAATGGCGACCCCAATAATTTCCAAGAAAAAACAGTTAAAAGTCCAATCACTTGAAAGTGGTCGGCCCCAATAATTTATGAAAGAATTGATGTCTAGATTTACCACCACTTTTGTGTCTGTATGTGACACAACGAGCGACGGACCTAAAAATTTAGTTGAAGAGCTCATACATAAATAAATTTAGGACTTTATTTTGTGGGTAATTCGTTTTCTAATTATGCTCTTATGATAAATTTTACCAAATAAGGGACTGATTATAGGTTATAATCAAATTCTTTTATATTAAGTCTTAAACTCAAAATATTGGATAAATTACATTAAAAAATACTATCTTGGAAAATTTAAAGAAGGACTATACCAAATTATAGTCAACTGTACAAATAAAACTAAAAATGTACTAACCATTTAGATAAAATCAACCCTCAAAACAATTTAGATAGATTTATGAGAACGAAAAGATGAACAACACATTACAACATTCTACGTATGGAATCTCAAGAAAACCCAACGATAATGGATACTGAACATTCGATGTTAATAGAACCAATCGAATCAGAGCACACCAAACAACATAACTGCATGCACGGAGATCAAAGAAGTCACATATATTCAGAAATGTGTCAACATTCCAGTGAATTAAAACACTTTCGCCACTATAAGTGCTTGCTTGATAACTAGAGGTGACAAAATCGGCATGGAACGATGGAATAGCCCACCTGGCCCAGTATTAGATGGATTGGCCGTAAAAATGTTGGCCCGAAATACTATTTGTCACAGCAGGCCTAACTCGATTGACAAAAGTCCGACGAATCCTGATTCGACCCGATAATTTTAGAATAATATAAGGATAAACTGAGCTCGACAAATAAATTTTGACTCGACCCAATCAAAATATCTACCTACAACAAAAGAACCACTAGAAACCAAAAAATTAGTAGTTGACTATAGAACCACATCCTGCTTGCACAAGACGCCATTATTAGTTGCATATATTTATAGATTTAATTGCAATATAAGTTAGGCATTTCGGTCTTGGGTAACGTTTGTTAGACTTTGCTATGTTAATTCATACAAGATTAATTGCAATATAAATTACGAATTTCGTTTTTGAGTGGCGTTTGTTTGACTTGACATGTTAATTCACACAAGATTAATTGCAATATAAATTACGAATTTCGTTTTTGAGTGGCGTTTGTTTGACTTGACATGTTAATTCATACAAGATTAATTGTTTGTATTTTCAATCGTTATAGTTTTGACTATCCTTTATTAATTTATTTCTTCGAAAAATGGTGATCACGTAGGTTTAAGTAGTGATGAACTCAGGAATTTTGTTTGGAGGAGACGAACTACAGTTAAATATGTAAATTTATTTTACGGGGGCAAAATTTTCGAGTTATACTCGATTGGGTGAAATTTTTTATGTCAATGAGGCACACTTTAAGGAGACTGAAAAACAAACTCCCATATGTTAAGATCTATTTTTAAAAATATAGGAGAAATTATATTAGAAAACAAAATTTTGGACAATAAAAAAGGTTGGACCACCGCTTTGGGCACATTTAATCAGTCAAGAGGTTCAACAATATTCAACTCTAATATTAGGAAATACGAATAATGTTGATGAAATCAATAAATTGATTCGATACAAAAATAAATAATCAAGATATAACGTTCGTAATCATTCACTCTATTTTCTTAAAATCTATATCCCTATTGTTTACAGTTGAAAATACACTCGTTGATTATTATCAAACAATTATTCAAGTTAAATAATATAATTATTATTTTTATTTAATTGAGTGTATCGGAACTGACTAAAATACACCTATATAGTATTCCCTCCGTCCACCTTATCTTGCACACTTTCCGTTTTCGTTCGTCCTAGGTGAACTTGCACACTCTTAAAAAGAAAAGTTATAACACAATTTCTACCCTCAAAATCTCCACCGAAAATCAACAAAATATCAAAAAATAACTTTTCTTAATACTATGCAAGATAAAGTAAAACGGAAGAAGTAATAAATTTGTACGGGAGTTAGGGACCCAAGGTCCCCCTTGACCCCATGTAAGTCCGTCCCCGGATCCAAGTATCCAACGTGTAAAAGTTTGTCCTAAAATAAGTGCAAACTTTCGTCAAGGATTAAAAGTCCTAAATTTAGAAATTCAAAAAAGATAGGTAGATAGAAAGAAAGTGAAGGGAAAGAGTACTAGAAATAGAAGCAATAGTCTAAAAGATAGATACGTAATTAGGAAGCAAGTGTAAGGGTCAAATCATCGTTATAGGTACATAAGGTATTTTAAATTAAAATAATAAATACATAAGATAAATTATAAATACAGTATCGGAAAATATATAAGTGTATTTACTTAAGGCTGCGGAATGCTGGGAGAGTTAATGAGTATGCTTTATCGGGATTTCAGCCCCTAAATTTACTGAGCCGAACCTTAAGTAAATACATACATATATGAACTTGTCGAAAAAAATTGTGGGAAAAGTGACGTCTGAAGGTCTGAATTGTGAATAGTATTAGCAAACTGCGAAATTCATTTGTTCTTAATTTGGGGTTCGTATTTCGTGATTCTTTTAGGACTTACATTCTATACATTACTTTTAATTGGGAATGATATATAGAATCAAGTTCTTAATTGAGAGGGGTATATGCTCTCTCGTTGTTTTAACGTTTGAATTTTGTTCTAAGATAATTGTCATTTAGGAATTTAAGGTATAATTTGATAAATTTCTACGAATCTTTCAAAACGATAATTACTTTTGAACGGCTGGAGTAAAGTGTGAGCCACGAATTGGAAAATTTTTGAATACAAGCCCAAATTGAGAACCAACAAAATTTGAACTTTTCTTGGTACAATTTATATAATTCAGGAATCCCAGCAAAATTAGGGCTAAATTTCCTTGGCCAATTTTTTCATGGCCGTCCGGTATTCACCATATATTTTATCATATATGGATATAAGTGTATGAATTGTACGTTGAAGTTGCGTTTGTCATACCATCCACTCTCGAATCATGGTCACAACAACCCGATTATAAAATATGTGATGAATGATATAAAACGGCGTTGTCAAGATAAATTTAACGATGATTACGGCAACTTAATTAGTAGTCAAAGTTTATGCTTCATAAAAATTCAAGATCAGTGAATTTTGTTATATTTTAGATTTTATATTGTAATTGAAAACTCCACAAAGTTGGTGAATTACGTAGCAATCAACACTAATATATTCTTTTTACCCCAAATTAATGTCACTTTTTTGTATTTGTCATATGAACTATTAATATTTATACAATATATCTATAAACCAATCAAATTTTGTTACTTTCATCTACTTCTAATGCCGCATGAGATATTTCGATTATCTCCCTTAACGTATGTTGCATGTAATATTTATCGAGTAATTAGATATTTTTTTCTTACCAATGTCATATAAAGTGCACATGACGAAAGTGAATCAAAATATCGGCAAAAAACATGAATAAAATGATAAACAAATTGTAATTAATGCAGGAGAATAATCATAAAAATTAAATAATTAAAAAAATAACAATAATTTAGATATGAAATAACACATTCCCAATAAATAAATTATTAATTTTCATGATGTGGACAAAGAAAAATCAAAGGAATTGAAAACGTTATGGCTAAAGTTCCAATAGTAGGTGCATGTTGGTAGATTTATTTCGATTTTAGTAATTTCAACACCATTTCGGCGTGGAACGACTAGGATTTTAGCTGAAATGGAACTTGAGCCAATTTGTTTCGATTTTTTTAGTGGAACATAATATTTGAATTTTATCGGATGGAACTGAATGGAATCAATGACTATAGTATTATTTTATCATATACTCATATACTTTCTCCGTCTCGCTGTAATTTGTCTATTTTTCTTTTCGGTTTGTCCTAATCTAATTTGTCAGCCCACAAATGTCAAAATTTTCACACAATCTTCACCCTCAAAATCTCCACATTCAATCTCCACATTTAAAAAAGTAAAATATTCTGCAAAATTTGCTTTTCTTAACCTCCATACTCGATCAAGATAGACAAATTGGATCGGGCGGAGGGAATAGTTGGTATGAAGACTAGTGTCAGCATTAGTTGGTGCATTGTCAAAAATAAACTCGTGGTCCATTAGGTGTTGCAACAGAAATATCTCCAATTTTAAGGGGCCTATAAAGATGGAGAATAAAGTTGGAGAAAGGGCACCAATAATTGTATTCAAGAGGGAGGTGGCAATTTATACGACCCGGCCTAACTCATCAAATCAATATAATATGTGAGGTTCGGTTTAGACTTAAAATTATTGGGTGTAATGTTAATCAGTCCAATCCATCTCTATATATGCTTAGATTTTTGGATCGATTCTTTTGATATATCAAATCGGGGCTGTTTGAACAATGATACATTGGGTCGATATTTATATGGTCCAGTGGCCCATCCTAAATGTCAGACAAGCTAGGCCGAAGCCTAAAATTATCAACTTGATCCTATGTACTATACTAAGATTTTCGAGTCAGTCCTTTTGACTCATTAGATCAGACCTATCACACCCGATGTACTATACTTATATGGTTCAGTTCAGTGGAATCAAATCACCTAGTGGTTCAACCGTGAACCGACATTAGTCCGGAAGAGGCATATGTTGGGATTTTGGGAAAATATATAATATAATAGAAAACTAATTATTGTGAGGCGTGTCGCAATGACACTGTCTTAAATGATTTACTTGAGTAATCTCCCAGGATACACCAGATCTTTTAGCTAATGCTAGGAGCAGGAATCAACGAATATTATTAAACAGCTGTATAAAAATATAAGTGAAGAATAATTTGAGTGAAAAATAAAGTAAACTTTATCACGATTTTTGTATGTCACACCATCCTCCATATACATGGTGTGTGTGTGTGTATATATATAATAGTTTAAAACAACATGACTCTTAGAAATAATTACTCCAACATTAAAAATTAATTAGTGCATATAAATGTGCAACATAAAAATCATTGAAAACAATCAAAGCGCTAACGTTAAATATGCTACCAATTAAGGAGGATTAAAGACAACATATTATATATTAATACTAAACAATTAATCATGTTAAATGTGTGGAGATGTTGTTGTCTCCACTTGGTCAACAAGAATTAGTATGAATTATGAAGCAACTTAAATGATATCATAATACTCCCTCCGTCCCTGCTTATCTTGCACAGAGGGGGTTTGACACGAATATTAAGAAAAAATATTTTTTGGTTGTTTATTGATTTCTCAAAGATGGATTCAGGGTGGAGATTTTGAGGATAGAGATTATGTTATAACTTTATTTTTTAGGTGCAAGATAAGGTGGAACAGAAGGAATAATATATTCACGAAAACTATAATAAATATAACATAAATATGTTTATAAATGATATAATAAATATATTAAGCAATAATTTCTTTTGAAATATATTTTCCCAACAATATAAAGCCGAAAATAATGTTAAACCAGTAAAAACGGACTAGAAGAACTAAAAGCGGGTAAAAGCGCATCAATTGAACCGAACAATCGTTTTCTACTTTAAAAACTTTTAAATTTTTATTTCGAAAATAATAATTATAAAATATTACATCCGTTGTTTAAACAAATATATTTGTTTATATAAATACATTTTTTGTCCTTTAAACCTCCATATCACTTTTTCAAATATAATCTAATATAATTGTAAATTCAATTAATTATCATTTTCGGTTGAAAATAATCGGATCGACTGAACCATAAATCAGTAATATGATCGATTCGATCATCGATCTATTTTCACAAATATTAATACAACCTCTCTAAAAATCGAACAAATTGAATTAGTCTATCAAGTCGGGCCGATTTTAGCTCTCATACCACCCCATCCTTATCATTTTTGGCCCCTCTCGCCCAACCAAACCTAATCCGTCTCGTTGTCACTTTCTCACACTTTTATATAATATCTTTGATTCATTGAAATGAACGTGTCAAAAAATATGGGGAAATTTTTGTTTAAAGATATAAATTATTTGAATTATACTCCCTCCGTCCAAGTTAACTTTCACAATTGATCGAACACGAATATTTAAAAAAGAAAGAAAAATTATGGAATCTTTGACTTTTTTAAAGGTGGAGATTGAATGTGGATATTTTGAGAGTTGAGATTGTTATCTTTAATTGTCATTTATGAATGTGAAAAGTTAAGTGAGACGGATCGATATAAAAAATGTGATAAGTTAACTGGGACGGAGGAAGTATTAATATACGGTTTGAATTTTATAGTTTCTTAGTTTGGGGCTTATATATTGTGTTTTCTTAGTTTAATACTTACATTTTATGCATTACTCTTACTATTTGTCCTATATTGCTAGTATCGTGCTCCCTCTATTCCATCCTAATTCGTACATTTTTGTTTTGTCCGTCCTACACTAATTTGTACACCTTTAAAAAGGAAAATTTTCTTACAATCTCCACCTTCAAAATCTCCATCCTCAGTCCCTACCTTTAAAAAAATCAACTAAAGACAAAAAACAGTTTTTTTTTTAATATCCGCGCCGGAGTAGGTGTGCGAATTAGACCGAGACGGAGGAAATAGTAGATTATAGGTTGAAGTTACGGTTATTATAACTAATTACACTCTCAATTTATGGTAGCGGCAACGTGATTGTAAAATGTGTGATGAATGATACAAAATGGTAGCGCCAATATGAATATAATAATGGTGGCCGTGACTTAATTACTCTGTTAAAAGAGATATGCCGATATTGTAATTGAAAAAAAATAAAAGCATAGTAAATTTTTTATTATTTTAATTAAAGATTCAGTAAAGTTTTATTTTACATCCAAACTACTGTTGGCTTTTTGTATTTGCCTTATGAACCATTGATATATGTCAATCTCCCTCTAAAATAATTAAATTTTGTTACTTGTTTTATACTCTCAATTTCCCGTGTATGTTGCATGTGATATTTTATTACAAGAAAATTGTTAAATTTTAACGAGTATAAATTTATTAGGATTTTTAAAATTTTCAACGATAATTTTAAAGGTAAAATGAGCCGTTAAAATTTTGTAAATAATTTCAACGGCTTTTATCGTTGGAATAGCGGTTGGAAAAAAATTCTAACAGTAGAAGCCGTTGGAAAAAAATTTCCAACGGTAAGAATTATTTTTCTATTGGAATTTAATTGCTGGAACAAAAAAATTCCAACGACCACTTTTCCAACAGCAGAAAAATCGTTGAAATTGCCGTTGGAATTGAAATTCCAATGAAAATTTATCCGAGACCTTTGGAATATGGTAAATTTCCAAAATTCCAACAATACATCTTGTCGTTGGAAATTTTAAAATTTCTAATAATTTTATGCTCTGTTGGAATTTGACAGTTTTCTTTTAGTGTTTATCAAGTAACTAGAATGATATTTTTATCCTTACTAGTATTATACTTCCTCTGTTTTATAACAATTGACGTTTTTGGATGAAATGAAATAATTAAGAATTAAATAACTTGACAAATATACCCTTAAATAATACTACCTCGGTCATACTCACATTTGCACGTAGGACCGGACACGTATATCAACAAAAATTGCTTTTGTTTTTTCTTTGATTTTTTTAAAGGTGGAGATTGAAGGTGAAGATTTTAAGAGTGAAGATTATGATAGAAATTTCCTTTTTAAGAGTATGTAAATTGGTACGGGACGTACTGAAAAGAAAACTGTGCAAATCTAGGCGGGATGGAGGGAGTCTTTATTTTAGAGGATAAAAATTTGACCAAAACTTTGATAGGTTAAAAAGTAGAGAGATTTTGAGATTGAGCCAGGAAGAAAATTTGTAGAATTAGTTAAAAGTATCTAAAACGTCAATTAATTAAAGAAAAACAACTATCTAGAACGTCAATTATTATGAAATGAAGGGAGTATAAATTACAAGTATTATATAAAGAAAAAAAATATCCCAATAATGAAAATAGTAATTCTCATGAACGTGGAAATTAAAATATTATTCAGGTTGTTATCATGTCGTGGACCAATAATAGATCAAGAGAAATGAAAATGTCATGGACCCAAATGCTAATAATGTGTGATAAATAAAAAAATATTATTTATTTGTTTCAAGTCACATTTAACATATCCAAATATTCAATATTCAATATTCAATATTCTAATATGAGATCCTTTGTTGTAGTAGGTGTTTCATTCTTTGTTACACTTAATTCACTACGTGATACATATTAATTTGTGTCATCATATTATACATATATCGATTATTAAATATAGTGAAACACAAAATGTAACACCAAAATATAACAAATGATCTCATATGTACTCTGATGGATCTAGTTCTTATTGACTATGTAATACCCTTACAAAAATTGTTGCAAACAATCCATTTGGATAGTATCATAGTGGAAGAGGAGAGAGAGTTACAGCGTAACAAAGAGAAGATATGTTAATTCATTTTTCGGTAATTCTTCCTGCTGCAATGTTCTTAAAGATATTAAGTGCTAGTGAAGCGGTAAACTAGAATCGATCAACTAGTTGAGATTTAAGCAGAGTTCAGCAGAATTTAGGAAAGACTAGAAAAGTCAAGAAAAAATATAGGTGGTCGAGGATAGCCTAACAACTAAACGAGGACTGATTGATGTTATACAGGAACTTTTAGAACAGAACCTGTTGCAAGTGTTGTTGTATGAATCTAATGATATTAGGACCACTGACGGACATACTTACTGGCCACATGGAGCATTGGCCCCCTGATCCCGTTAAAATGCGTTATTATATATATATATATATATATATTTTAGTCGATTTTAATACAATTTAATAAAATAAAACAAATAGTTCTATTGTTAATTTGAATTAAATGGATGTACTATTATGTATAAGTAATAGAGATAAATATTAGCAAATATAATGAATATAGAAGCATTATATCTTTATTTTTTGTATTAAATTAATTTATTGACCTTACCTAAATTCTTAGTACTTTCTAATTTTATTTATATAGTATATTGTATTGAGACTCATGGACATATTTACTAGGCACAAAACGGTAGTCTTTCCTTTTAAATTTTCTAAAAATAGTTTTTTTTTTTTTTTTAATGTAATTCATCCAATATTTTAAGTTTAGAACTATATAAATGAATTTTAATTCTAGTCTATTTAGAACTTACCCGTTCTTTGATAGAAAATTACCACATAATCTTAAAACGTAGTTAAAAGGATTACTCTGTAAGACTAACTCCTAAATTCGTCTATAAATGGACTTCCCTTAGGTCCGTCACTCAATTGGACCATAGATCTGGGCCGACACTTTGTGGGCCGTCAGGAATTGTGGGCTTGAGTTTCAATGTATCATCCCTATCCAATTTGGGCTTCCTCCCAAGCCCAACCCGTTTCCTAGTCAAAGCCCAACGTTTTCTTTATCTTAACCTTTTTTCTGGAATTTATCTTCATTTTTTTATGTTTTACAACATTATTTAGTGGTATTTAACAATTATATTTGCAATATTTTTTTTTCCGATCATCTACTAATTTACAATTACAAATATAATTAATAAATATCACAAGACGAAAAAGAAACGTTAACTATCATTTTGAAGCAATTTAAAAAAAAATAACGTCTTTTTTATTCTTTTTTTGACCCGTAATCGAGCTTTATTGTTAAAAATTAAATTAACATTTTCATAAATAATTTTTCACTAATAATTTTTCATACATTTATAAAAAAAAAAGAAAAAAAGACCCGGGCACAATGTGCCAGGGTAGCTTTACCGTTATTTTATTTGCAATTGTTTAAAAGTTACGTTTAAGCTTTTGGCTTAAGAAAAGTAAATTTTGCTATTTTTCCAATGATTTGTTTCAACTTCGTAAAATAATTTATAATAAGCAGAAACTAGATGCATATTAATACATGTTTTTTCTACTTTTTGTAATCTCGTGGTAACGCCTACTGAAAATTATTTTTTTCTTAAATAATATAACTTTTATTTTTTTTTATAAATCACTCGTTATTACAAATACTACTGTGAGTATATGAGAGTGTGGCTTCACAATACTGTTACATCAAGTGTGGAAGAGTCAAAATCAGCTTGGAAGCAGAGGAAAACAGTTAAAAACGAGCTGAAGAAGTTGCTGTCACAAAAACGGTTTTTCTGTTAGAAACCGTTGTCAATCAGCTGAAACCGTTGTCGTTTATTGAAGAAACCGTTGCAGACTTCTGGGAGCAGTTTTTAAGTCTGTTACAACTGCTTCATTCTGTTTTTGCCTGCTACAGCTGGGATCATCTTATATACTCATTCTTTTACACTTTTATATTGTAGTTCACATTCATTCCGATTCCAGATTTAGCTTAGAGAGAGAGTTTGTAGAGTGAGAGATAAAAGAGTGTTTCCTTTCTTCTACATGAGCTCTTGAAAGCTCTAAGAGGGTGTAATTCTGAATTGATATAGTGAATTGATAGAGAAGTCATCTCTATCCGTGGATGTAGGTTGCGAAACCGAACCACGTAAAATCTTGGTTGTTTTCATTTCATTTCTGTTTTCAGTTCTTTCATTCTTCTTTGTTTCTTGGAGTTTTGTTTTCAAGTGGTTTGTGTATTGGATTGATTGATCTTGAGGAAGGGATTGTTTATAACAACTACATACTTATACTTAAAACAATTTCTCCACAACCTTCAAATTTAATTAGTTCTTCTAAGTCGAAAGTAATCACAAACACTCCCTGCGGCTTATCTATACTAGTCCCTTCTCAGAATTGATATCGATTTATTCTAGTCATTTCTTTCTCATTGTTTATATATATGGGTTGGCTGTAATTATACGCAAGGTTGTAAAAGCGATTAGTGCTAATTAGGCGGTGGACTGGACTTAGCGAGTAGTCAGGGTCTAGACGGGACTAATCGGGGCATAGATGTAGTTAGGCGAGGAGGAATCGAGAAATAAACGTAGACGACCAATGGGAGCCTAACGCCTAGGTGGGGATTAATCGAAGTTAGTCGGAAATTCTTTCACAGAGGTTATACATTAACAAACATTATTCAGAATATTTAAAGATATTGGAGGTAGTTAAAATTATAATTTTGCTTATTATTTCGGATAAAAAATAATATGAATTACATGAATTTACAGAAATATACGTTTAATATGATACAATGACATGAATCACCACCCTACTAATAGTTAAGGTGGCAAATACGAAATGCAAATCACGGTCGATATGATAGAAGTCGTTAGGTGCTACTCAAACAGTAAACTAGGACTTAGTGCCTAGTCACCGCTTAGAGGTGCCTAACGTGATTATGTAGGCAGAAACTAGAAATAAAAAAAAAAAAGTCGTCAAAGGAAGCCTAACGTCTAATAAAAATAGATCGGAAATTTTACAATAGAGATCAAAACGTGACGACTTGTCTCCTATAAACATAAGACTTGCTAAAGTAAAGAAACACAGCAAACCCCAATGCAGCGAGACTTGCTAGTAGCCAATAGAAGTAATCAAGATGAGCACGATTTATATTGTCTGAAAACCATCCACCTTGACCGTTTCCCTTTGTAGCATTCTGAACGAACGCTACGAGGAAACTGCTTATCAGACTACCTACACCAAGTATGCTAAGGTAAAATGCGAGACCAATACTTCTTAACTCACTTGGAACTTGATCATAGAAAAACTCTTGAAGGCCAATCATAGCGAAAACATCCGCGATTCCTGATAACCAAGTACTAAAAAATTAAATTGAAATTTTCAAATATTAACTCGAATATGGATTGAATCTTAAAAGTGATTCGTGTTCAATTCGTCAAAATTATTTCAGTATTTTCAAATTGATACGAAATTGGAAAGTTCTTTTATGTTTATTTATACTTTTTACTTTTAAAATACTGAATTTTTTAATTTTCCAATTTAAACTTCAAAATAATATATGTAGTACCTACATAAAATTATAAACATATGTAGTTATATTTCTATAAATTAGTATAATATATATTATAAAAAAATTATTTTAAATAAATTAATCGAATATTCGAATTATTCAAACCAAATACAATTTTTTTCGTACTCGAATTCAAAAACTATACAATTATTAATTTGTACTCGAATTAGTATTCAAACTTTCGAATCTGAATCATTTTAATCGAATCCAAATCAAAATTATTTGCTTCCTTTAGGGTTAATAGTTTTTGTCTATAAATAAGATACATCTTTTTTAGTTCACTTTTTAACTCCAATTAGACATATTTAAGATCCATGCACCTGAAGCATGAGAGTCTCTGTCTTAAACTAAAATTATTTAATTTGTTTACAATCGTACCTGAGAGCGCGTACTGAGGCGCCAGCCACCACACGCTCATCGGCACGACGGCCATCGGAATGTCTTCCATACCATGTTCCCTCGCAACCGCAAGACGCTTGCTCTCAACAAAGGCCGCAAACACCATAGATATCAATGACAAAACTAGCCCTATTCCAATCCGTTGGAGCATCGTTATGCCGGCGGGGATTTTGGTGATGGCTCGAGCGACGGGGACGGCGATGCGGTCGTAGATGGGGATGGAGATCAAGATGCTGGTGCTGATGAAACATTGTTGAAGCGACGCCGCCGGTATTTGGAAGGCGGCGGTGATACGACGGTCTAGGGTGGCAGCTTGCTTGGTGAAGAGTGTTGATGGTTGAGTGTAGATGATGGAGTAGCCTAAACATGAACACCAGAAGGGAATGAGTTTGAGGATTGATCGTGTGTCTTCGACGTCGTTGATGGTGCAGATTGTGTTATTTTCGACGAATTCGTTGGGAGCGATTAATGCTTTTTCGAGAAACCTGTGCGAAAATTGAAGGAAGATTATGAGTGATTTACAATGTTGTAAAAGTTCATAAGTCTAGTCGGGAGCGATTAATGTTTTTTCGAGAAACTTGTGCGAATATTGAAGGAAGATTATGAGTGGTCTACAATGTTGTAAAAGTTCATAAGTTTAGTCGGGTTAATGCTTTTTCGAGAAATCTGTGCGAATATTGAAGCAATATTATGAGTGATTTATAATGTTGTAAAAGTTCATAAGTCTAGTCGGGAGCGATTAATGCTTTTTTGAGAAATCTGTGCGAATATTGAAGGAAGATTATGAGTGGTTTGCAATGTTGTAAAAGTTCATAAGTCTAGTCGGGAGCGATTAATGCTTTTTCGAGAATTCTGTGCGAATATTGAAGCAAGATTATGAGTGGTTTACAATGTTGTAAAAGTTCATAAGTCTAGTCGGGAGCGATTAATGCTTTTTCGAGAAACCTGTGTGAAAATTAAAGGAAGATTATGAGTGGTCTATAATGTTGTAAAAGGTCATAAGTTTAGTCGAGAGGTTGACTTGGATCTAACGAGTCTAGACAGCGGGTCTATTTGGACTCATCGGGGCATATTGATGAGGGATTGGAAAAATAAAAGAGTTTAATGTCTATATGAAAATTAGTCGAAGTTAGTTGAAGATTTTTGCAATACAGGTAGTTTACTTATAGTTAGATGCATTTTGTTTTTTAATATTTTGAAGGGTTTATTTCTCTTGAATTTAAAAGTTCTAGGGCTTATTTGACCTATTTAAATGTTTAAGTGAGTTTAATGCCTAGTTGAAACTAGTCGGTTAAGAATTTTTGCAATTGAGATGGTCTACTTAGAATAAAAGTAGTACATTTATATATTACAGTTAAAATGTAATGTTGCAAATTCAGGCCGGTCGAAGGCACTAAATAAAGAACAAAGGGAGTAAAATTTAATTGCAAAAACCACTTTTCATTACATAATTTTTTGCAAATTGGCCGAAAAAGCACATATATCACCAACTTCGGCACATTTTAATTAACATGATACTGGCCCCGACATTTTTTGTGGTGAAAGTCGTATTAGCGGAAGGACGACCAGTTATTTCATGTAATAATCATGTGCACTTTTTCGACCGAATTAGTTAGAGAGATTTAGCCCTTAAAATTACAATTTGAAGGGGAACTTACTTGAAATGAGCATTTTTGCAAGGCAAAGTCTCCCGAGCTTCCTCTTCAACACACACAGCTACATTAACAACCCGCCAATTTCGAGCGGCCATGACGAAAACACGATAAATCCGCGAAAACGGGTTCCGTCCACCGCTATACGTGCGAAACCGATACGAGGTAGTCCCGATCAAGAACACGATGAATGAGAAACACATGAGTATAGCAGGGATTCCGAATCCGAGTTCCCACCCTACATTTTCTTGAATGTAGTTCAAAGCTATGAGAGGCACCAAAATGCCTCCATTCCAAGCAAAATACCACCAATTGAAGAAGGAACTTTTCGAGCTCGACTCGTATTTGTCTTCTTCATCAAACTGATCGGCGCCAAAAGCTTGAATGCACGGTAAAAACCCGCCTTGCAATAAGGCGATCAGGTAGATGGAGAAGAAGTAGAAGAGAATATGAATTTGATCAGGAGAGCATGAAGTAGTTTTGCAATTTGAAGAGTTGTGTGAAGTGAGTGATGCTGATAGGGTTAAGAAACCAAGTCCCTGCAGTCAAACTAATTCGATTAACAAATCACTATTCCGGAAAGTTTCGCTAGAAGGCCTAAATTATACGTGTTGTATAAGTAAAAGGCGAGAATTTGAGCAAATAGGTGTTTTAGTTAAACTTTTAAGTTCCTATATGTTTTTAATCACCTTTTATGACTATATATTTTTTGTGGTACTTCGAACTTAAATCCCTATGATATATTTGGCGGGTTGGGCTGGACAGAGTTTGCCAACTCAATTGAGAGTGATTTACAAAATGTAAGCACTGAAAGTGATATACAAAGTATAAACCTCCAATGAAATGATCCGGAAATAAGGAGTATGTCTCTTGCACGCAAGATCCATGCAATTCGGGTCATTTTATAGTTAAAGGTATTACATGTTCTGGGCAAAAGTATCACGTTGAATAAATATTAATGTTTATGTTTAAACGTAAAACTATTATCCAGGATAAGTAATACATTTAAGTATAAATCGTGATATATGTCCCGAATTGCACAATGCACCTAATGTACAGAGACTTTGCTAGAAAGAGGAGGTCACTTGTACACAAGGTGGACGGTGTAATCTGGTTCCTGGGCAAAAAGTATTAGTGTTTATGCCTAAAGATATTATATGTTATAGGTATATGCATTATGATAAAAATGTATTTATGTTTATGTTTATGCTTAAACATATTACTTGTTTGTACCTTTACCCAAAACAAGTAATACTTGTAAGCAAAAATCGTGAAGCTCAACCCAAATTACACCGTGCACCTGGTGTACAAGAGACTTTATCGATAAAATTAAGAATAAACTAATTAATAACATAACCTAATTGAACCAAAATATTACTAAAATCGAACTTCAACCGAACTAACTTTATTAATAATTCCATTATTTATTACTCAACAATGTAGACCATCTATATATACATAAATCTACTAATTCCAACTGATTTTTAATTATTACTCACCAATTCAACAATCACTATCATACCTATTAATTTGATATCTATTGTATATATTATATCGTAATCAATTTAATACAAACACCACTTTATGTTATTTACATAATTTTATGATTTGACATCTAAAGTAAATATGGTATCAATTTTTATCCCAATACAAACATCATTTTTACTATTTCTCTTACCTTATACATCCTAAAAAATATATATGTAAACTTTTTAATTACCCACAACATTTAAAATATTTCTTTTCTACTTAAATAGACCACTTCAGCTTTTTTAAAAGACAAATTCTCACTCTTCATTTCGTTATTTATCTGTCAGATAACTATTTTCACGAGCTAGGGGGAGAACTAAGAATCTTATGAATTGATAAATATATACACTGCTAAAATTATTATCCATAATTATCTTTTCCTTCTTTTATCTCACATATACAAATATACGGTACCACTATAGAATTAAATATTAATCGTAGGTTGAAATATAAAATATATTTTAGAATTGTGAGAAAGACAAAATTGTAAGAACTTATAAAAAATATTTAAAATGATAATTAAATTAAAATATTATTAACTAGATAAAACGTCAATTAATTTGAAACGAGTGAGTAGTAAAATAGTGGTTGCCTAAGTTTGGTAATTGGTTTATTTTCTTCTTACATTTAGCATGTGATGTGTTGCACATTATTTTTCCTTTTGGTTTTTTTTTTTTTCTATTTAAATAGTCTTATCATAATTAGGATGTAACGTGTTACCTACCCCTAATTTTCAAACATATAATTAGCAGACAAAAAATTAGGTCTTGTATGCATCAATTAATTTTAGATCCATACAATTCGAATCGTGGATAAAATTATTAATATTTATATCTATTTGTATGAGTAAATGTATCATGATGAAAATAAATTATTAATATTTATATATATTTGCATGGACAAATGTATCATGATGAAAATATATTAGTGTTTATGTTTAACTGTATCACTTGTTATAAGTAAAGATATTTTAAGCATAATTTATGATACCACTTCCGAAAGCGGATCTATAGCCGGCCAATACCGGACTCAATGCAAAATTTGTAAAACCCCATTTCTAGTTGTAGTACTTTTTGTTATTTTAGCAATTATTCGCTTCAAAATTTTAACTAAGACAATCTTATTTAATTTTATTGTTCACTCTATTATCAGTAGTTACTTATAAATATATAACTCATGCTCAAAATTATTCCTAATTATTTTATTTCAAACTCATCTATTAATTGTACTAGTATTTTTTCTAGAAAAAAACATAATCCCTCCGTCCCGGTCTAACTTGCCTAGTTGACCAGGCACGGAGGTTAAGAAAAAACAGATTTTGTGGAATCTTTGACTTTTTTAAAGGTAGAGATTGAAGGTGGAGATTTCGAAGGTGAAAATTATGAGAAAATTTTACCATTTATGGACTGATAAGTTAAGTTGGGACAAATCGACAAGGAAAATAGGCAAGTTAGAGCAAAACGGAGGTAGTAGATTCTATTATTAATATATTTTTCCTTCTTTGCTACCATTTTTCTGGGAAAGATATAGTGAGTTGTTATTTAACTGACAACTATTTAATGTATATAAATTTCTACGTTTTAGTCTACTTCATAACTAAATACTGAATTTATCTTGTTTATTTTAAATTATACCGTGCAACTAATACACACGAGACTTTCTCGATTTTCAAACATACTGTTAGGCGACTAAGACAATGCAATAAACTCATAACTCCCCTACAAGATATTTTATAACCAAAAATTAAATACTCATTAATTTTCAAAAAAATAATAAAAAATAGATCATGACATAAGCTTCGACAATAACAGCTCAACTTATTCAAATTTACCACCAAGTAGAGGCCGCCGGCAAACAGAATCATCCGAAATCGGCCGGAAAATGAATCAGCCACAGAAGCACCGACGATCGGCAAAAGCGCCGATATTCCGTACCACGCGTTCAGTATAGACGCCGCCGATGCGGTTGATTGCCCCAGTTTTCCGGTCAAATAGCTGACGGAGTTCGAACTTATGCCATAAAAAGCAAATCTCTCCGCCACTCCAAACGCTAGCATTTTTTTAAGGGTTAATTACAACAATCTCACTAAACTATCAGCGTTTTAGTATAAGCCACAATACTTTCTTTTTGACACTATACATATAAATTATACGGTTTGACAGATAAACCACCAAACTTATTTTTCGATCATTTCTCATTGGAATTACGTACGTGACTTGAGCGTGATAAATTTTTAAGAATTTTTTTATCCAAACAATTTTTTAAGTAGGTAAAGAAGCTGCTCATTTTCAACAATGAATATTCTAAATTTTAAAGAAAGAACCATTGATGAATCAACGGAATTGTTAGGAAAAGAGAGGTACGGGGGATTTTACACTTTTCCTCATTAAAAATGTTGTTTGGCAAAAAAAAAAAAAATTATGAAAAGTTGTTGGAAAATGAATTTGATTGTTTATCTGACAAACTCGTACAATTATATGTGCATTAATGCAAAACATGAAGAATTTTAGTGATTTACGTATAAAACGCTAACAGTTTGGTGGAATTACTGCAATAACGTTTTTGAAGAACAAGTAAGCGAATGTAAATTGCAGAAATCGGAAATGTTTATTAGATCTGGTTGACGTATTTACCCATAATGAAAGGAGCGGATCTCCAGCAACCGGATTTCGATCGGACGGAGGGGCAGCTTCGGAAGTCGACAGAACCTGGTACGACGTCGTTTTCCAGAAGGGGCGTCTCCGTCTCCGGCATTATATCTTCAGTGACAGTGATAGTCATTCTCTCTCTTACGTTCTTTCTCTATAATGTTAATTTTGCTGCAAATTTTTCTGCTGGAAATGGAGTATGGAAAATGGGGATTTATACGGAAATTCTATACTGTCCCATGAGATGGTACTAATCCTATTAGACGTGAGATATGTAGCAAAGTAGTTGAAATCAGAAATAATATAATCATTGAATTTTTATCATGTATTTCCTCCGTCCAAATGAACTTGCACCGGGAATCGACACACATATTAAGAAAAGTTTATGTTAGTACTTAATTAAATGATACAACTCACAAACCATAAAATTAGAGTATAAATTAAGTTTATTAGAATATAATTGTAGAAAATTGAAACTTGAGATTGAGAGAGATTAATATTGAAATTTTTAAAGTGAATAACTATATGAATTTTTTTATTGGGTGGATATATATATAAAATACAAAAAAATAGCGCGAAATCATCATTTAAACGAAATCCACCCGGAAAACCGAAATCAAATCGGATTTATAGAGTTCCGATTTGGAACCGAAATCAAGTCAATAGTTGACAGAGATGTTGACAATAGTTTAGTTCCCGCTCGGTTACGATTTTTGGGGAAAAAAGTTAATTTGGTCCCATAACTTTTTAACTTTTCTGATTTGGTCCCATATTTAACTACATTTTTAATTTAGTCCCGTATTTCTATTAATTGCTCCATTTTGGACCAATTTTGACCAACTCGCCGGAAAAGGCCACGTGCCTCCCACGTGCCGATGGCCTTCAGGGAGTTCCGGCGACTTATGCCACGTGGCGGGGGAAAATAGTTGATTTGGTCCCATAACTTTTTAACTTTTCTGATTTGGTTCCATATTTAACTATTTTTTCAATTTAGTCATGTACATCTATCAATTGCTCAATTTTGGATTAATTTTGACTCAATTTTCACTAATTCAACGGGAAAGGTCATGTGTCTCCCACGTGTCGGCACTAATTAAGAGTTTTGGCGACTTATGCCACGTGGCGCCCCAGTTGTGAGGTGACTTTTGTCTTTTTCTTCATGTTAGAAAAGTTTTACCTCAACAAATGATTTAATAAAATAAACAACAAAAACTCAAAACATGTGTTACAACACAAAAAGAAAAATTAAATCAAACAAATCCTAAAAGAATCGAATTTATTTTCCCTTCTCACTTTCAACGCTTCTCGTCATCATATTTATTTTCATTTTGGTTTGCTGCTGCCATGCGTCTCTTTCATGTGGGAGCTTATGCGATTCTTTTCGGAGTGGGATTAGAGTAGCGGTGTAGTAGGCGTTAAAGAGAAATAATTTTCGATTCTTTTAGGATTTGGTTGATTTAATTTTTCCTTTCGTTTGTACCCTAGATTTTGGATTTTTATTTTTTATTTTATTAAATGATTTGTTGAGTTGGAAATTTTTTCACCTGAGGTATAAATTGATGTATAAAAGAAAAAAAAGAAAAAGACAAAAGCCATCTCAGAAATGAGGCGCCACGTGGCATAAGTCGTCAGAACTCTTTAATTGGTGCCGGCAAGTGGGAGGCACGTGACCTTTTCCGGTGAATTGGTGAAAATTGGGTCAAAATTGAGCAATTGATGGAGGTACATGACTAAATTGAAAAAGTAGTTAAATATGGGACCAAATCAGAAAAGTTAAAAAGTTATGGGACCAAATCAACTATTTTCCCCGGCCACGTGGCATAAGTCGTCGGCACGTGGCTTTTTCCGGCGAGTTGGTCAAAAGTTGGTCAAAATTGGTCCAAAATAGAGCAATTGATAGAGATACGGGACTAAATTGAAAAAGTAGTTAAATATGGGACCAAATCAGAAAAGTTAAAAAGTTACGGGACCAAATCAACTTTTTTCCCCGATTTTTGAGACCAGTTGAATACAACTAAAAGAAGTTTAATGTTGCCTTATGAGTAGGTATGTCAACACGTAGGATAGAATAGTGTACGGATAAATCTTCTCCATATCCTACCCGCATATAAAATGTCATGCCTATACTCTACCCTATTAGGCTATTACCCTATTTTTTAACGTCGGGTAGGGGTATAGGTAAAGCCCGAGAGATATGCGGGTACCCGCTGATAATCGGGCTACCCTATTCATAAAAATAAAATAAAAAATTCTAGACAATTACGTATCTAATACAACCTGTCAAAAAATATCATGTAAACATTAAAAAGTTGCACAAAAAGATCAATAAAAATCAAACAGATATTGGACAATCTTAGACAATGCTAATAAAGTTAACAAAAATCAAATAATAGATAACTTTATGAAATGACTAATTAGATGAATCTCTTCTTGGTTTTGTTTAATTTTTTTAATAAAATATATTTTTTATTTTTTAAATATTATATATTTATATATAGGGGGGAGCTGGATAGGGTATATGGGTCGGGTAGACAGATATGACACTAAACTCATAATCTACCCTTATCCTATTAAAATTTTAGCGGATATAGACGATGCCTTACCCGTTATCCTAAAAATCAGGTAATGCCCTACTCATCTACAATTTAGCCGCGAATAATTCTACCCCACGGATAAAATTGACATCCCTACTTATGAGTTATTGCCCTGAGACCTTCTCTAGTCACAATTTTGTTTTTTAATTTCACTTTCTATGTATCATGATATACCTAATAGAGTAAATAAACTATGTTATGGGGTAGCATAAAATTTCCTTACTTCGACTTAAAAGAAAAAATAGAATTACCTTACTTCATTAGCAGTTTGCTAGGTTACATTAACGATAATATTGTTTGGGCAGATTCTGCCCAAACAGATTTTAATTTTAATTTTAATGATTTTTTTTTAGAAATGTATTGAAAATTATTAATGAAAAATTATTTGTGAAAGCGATAATTATTTTTTTAACATTAATGCTCGATTACGGGTTAAACGTCAAATTTTTTATTTTTTTATTTTACTTAATTATATTTATAATTTTAATTAAAAAATTAAAAAAAAAAAATTGACCATTTAACAAGCTCCTTATTACATTAATCAGACTTGTGTCAGCATTTGTTGGTGTATTCAAAAATAAACTCGTGCTGAATCTGAGGGGACATTTGTCTGACTAAAAATAATAATATCTCTGCTTAATTAGCGGCACAATCAATGGTACCCACACATGGCCCGGGGAGCTCGACCAATATTAATTTAATTTATGATTTTACATGTTTTTAGCGTTTCTTGGACGGAAGAAGAATTAATTGCAAGTAGCTGAAGGTGTCACCCGACCTAGTGCAAGAGCTCATTCGATCGAATGGCAATAATATGTCATGAACTCGACCGAGTCAATCAGTCTCACTCAGTTGAGTGAAGATTCGAAGCAAAGGCAAATTTGGCACAAGAAGTACCATTCGGTCGAGTGGAATCATGTCACTCGGTTGAGTGGGAATGTCGGTTCACTCATTTTTTTCATGCATTTTGGTTGACTATTAGTCTGTTCAACTTCAATTTTTTCGAAATTTTAAATAGAGTCTAGCTCCAAGTCCAAAATCAATTATCACATATCATAAGAAACATTTTGGAGGCTTAAATCGAAGAGCAAGAAGCATGAATTGAAGACAATCAAGATTGACGACTCCGGATTTTATTGTTTTTATTTATTTTCAATTTCTTTTTATATTTGTCTATGAACAAATGTTTGATTTTGTTATCGATATGAGTAGCTAAACGTTTGTCTTATAGGGATAGAAAGTAGGTTGCAATCAACTATGTTTTGATTTAGTTTATTTTTTCTAGACACCGTTCTTTATGTTAATCTATACGCTTGTTCTTATTTTATGAATTTATTAATTTGATCACTTGATTATATTCTACCTGCTTAATAACTCAACGCTCTAGAGGGAAGGTTGTTAATACTCATACGATGTATAGCATAAGTATTAATAGTCGTCCGAGAGTAGTGAGATATTTGTGTAGGCTTTGGTTTAAGGTCTCTTTGGAGTTGCGTGCGATAGTTAACTCGAGAGAAAAATTATTAATACGTGATCAACACGTTAGCGCTACGAGGGGAGGGCTAACTAGAATAATATCACCTAATAAATATTAGAATTCGATTTAAAGGTCTAGAATAATATGATAATTATTCGTAGGAGATTGTAACTGAAATCAAATCATATAATACGTCCTTTTATCTGACTCATTCCTTTGCAATTACTTGCCTGCTTCTTTGATCATCTATTTTCTCTATTTATTGATTTTCTGCACTTAAGTTAATAATGAATCACAATCACTTTATTCAAAAGTCTAGATATGATTGATCTATTACAATTAGGGTATTAATTCGAACATAGAAAATAGTCTCTGTGGGATCAATCATGCTCACTATTAGCCGTACGGTATTACTAGGTTAGGAAATAGTATGTCAAGTTTTTTAGCGCCGTTGTCAGGGAAATAGTCTGAACGCTTGCTCTCAACAAAGGCCGCAAACACCATAGATATCAATGACAAAACTAACCCTATTCCAATCCGTTGGAGCATCGTTATTCTGGCCGGGATTTTGGTCAGAGGCGGAGCCAGTAGGGGGGCTGGCAGCGGCCGTCGTCCCCCTTCAACTTTGCAACAATACCACTATATACACGTTAAATATACTCTTCCAGTTTTCACTATACTACAACAATAGAGAGAGCATTTTCGGCTACTCTTTTTGTCATAATTTAATTATTAAAAAATCAAAATAAAATTTGATCTTGCCCCCAACTTAAATTCCTGGCTCCGCCACTGATTTTGGTGATTGCTCTAGCGACGGGGACGGCGATGCGGTCGTAGATGGGGATGGAGATCAAGATGCTGGTGCTGATGAAACATTGTTGAAGCGACGCGGCCAGTATCTGGAAGGCGGCGGTGATACGACGGTTTAGGGTGGAAGCTTGCTTGGTGAAGAGTGTTGATGGTTGTGTGTAGATGATGGAGTAGCCTAAACATGAACACCAGAAGGGAATGAGTTTGAGGATTGATCGTGTGTCTTCCACGTCGTTGATGGTGCAGATTGTGTTATTTTCGACGATATCGTTGCGAGCGATTAATGCTTTTTTCGAGAAACCTGTGCGGATATTGAAGCAAGATTTTGAGTGGTTTACAATGTTGTAAAAGTTCATAAGTCTAGTCAGGATCGATTAATACTTTTTTCAGAAACTTGTGCGAATATTGAAGGAAGATTGAGTGGTCTATAATGTTGTAGAAGTTCAAAAGTCTAGTCGGGAGGTTGACTTGGATCTAGCGAGTCTAGGCAGCGGTCTATGTTGGACTCATCGGGGCATAATGATGAGGAATTGAAAAAAAAAAAAAAAAAAAAAGAGTTTATTTCTCTTATTTCTACTTATAATTAAATGCATTTTGATTTTTAATATTTAGAGGGGTTTATTTCTCTTGAATTTAAAAGTCCTAGCGCTTATTTGACCTATTTAAAACGTTTAATTAAGTGAGTTTAACGTCTAGTTGGAACTAATCAGTTGGAATTTTTTGCAATTGAGATGGTCTACTTAGAATAGAAGTAGTGCATTTATATAATACAGTTAAAAACCCGCCTTGCGCTAAGGCGATTAGGTAAATGGAGAAGAAGTAGAACATAATGTGGATTTGATCAGGAGAGCATGGTGAATTGGGAGTAGGTTTGCAATTGGAAGAGGAGTGTGAAGTGAGGGATATTTATGAATCCAACTTCGGTATTACTGTGGTACCGATACCACTGAAAGAAGAATAAATATGTATTTAAATATGAGGGACCCACTAAATTATATATAATTTCATTTTTATCTCACAGTGATGACGGTACCACTATGGTACCATAGAATCACCCGATATTTATATACCATTAACAAATCACTATTCCGGAAAAGTTTCGCTGCAAGGCCTAAATTATATGTGTTGTACAAGTTAAAGGGCCTAAATATGAGCAAATAGGTTTTTAGGTCAAACTTTCAGTTCCTAAATGTTTTTAGTCACCTTCCGTGGCTACATGTTTCTATGTCTGACGTGCTGGGCCGAATCGGATTTGCCAACTTTACTCAATTGAGAGTGATATACAAAATATAAGCACTCAATTGAAAGTGATATACAGAGTATAAACTTCCAGTTAAAAGATTCCGAAATAAGGAGTATGTCTCTTGCACACAAGTTACATGAATCTTAGATACGTGCTATTCGGGCCATTTTATGCTTAAATATATTATATGTTTAAATGTAATACATGTTTTTGATAAAAATATGGCAAAAAGCGTGTTTAGGTCCCTCAATTATCCCTGAATATTTGTAAAGGTCCTTACGTTATTATAATAGTGGTAAAGGTCCATCAGTTATTGAATATGAATTTGTATGTCCTTCTATTTTATTTTATTAGTGTTGTACACACACGCCGATGTTTGTGAATGAATTTGGGGGTATTAATGACACATAATTAAAAAGGACATGTCGGTTGCTAAGTTAGAAAACATGGCGGCATACAAATTTCCATCACATTCCAACGCTTATAATAATCGAGGGACCTATACAAATTCATATTCAATAACTGAGGGACCTCTACAAATATTCACGGATGACTGAATGGAAGAGATAGGGAGAATTACTTATGCTAATGTTGTAGGAAGTATCATGTACACCATGATATGTACTAGACCTGATGTGTGTCATGCAATAAGTGTGGTGAGTAGGTTTATGGCAGATCCTGGAAAGTTTAATTTGGTTACTAGGAAGTCTCAAACAAGTTACATTTTCACTTTATTTGGTTCATTTGTAAGTTGGAGGTCCATGTTACAATCTGTTGTTGCTCTGTCAACAACTGAAGCTGAATATTTGGCTTTAACTGAAGCTGTGAAAGAAGCAATATGGCTTAAAGGTATTATAAGAGAATTTGGGATAGTTCAAGAAGTTGTAAGGATATATTATGATTCTCAATGTGCTTTGCACTCGGCCAAACATCAAGTGTTTCATGAAAGAAGTAAGCACATTAATGTGAGGCAGCACTTTGTGAGAGACATTGTGATGTTTGGTGACTTGAACACATTCAGAATAATGTATAATCGCTCAAAGAATCGGTTTTGGACTCGAAATTCAGGCTCAAACATAAATTGGAAGAGTCAGTTAAAATCTGTTAAAAACGGTTACAACAGTTTTTCGCAACGGTTTTTACTAAAACCGTTGTCTTTCAGCTTGCAGCAGTTTTGGCAGTTTTTTTGTTAGGAGTTTCTGGAGCTGTTTTGAGTCAGTTTAAAAGGGATGTTTTTCCCGATTTGTAGGTAGATTGAGAGAGATCATTCTAGAGGCAATATCACCTATCTAGAGAGAGAAGGAGGTGGATTCTAGAGTGAGAAACACAAGAGGGATTAGCTTGGTTTTAGCTTGTTCTTGTGTTTAGGTTTTCTTTCAACTATTGTTTGAGTGATTGATCCTGTAATCCTGTACTGATTTTGATCATAGTGAAGGTGGCATTCTCTTCTGCTCCGTGGATGTAGACTTTACAGTCGAACCACGTAAAATTGTTGTGCAATTGTTCATACATTTTTCATTTTCAATTCTTGGAGATCACTTGTTATTTTATGGTGATTCTTTTGATTCCCACAACAGACATTGTGGAAAAGGTAGGTACTGATGCTGCAGATATGCTGACCAAGACGATGCTTGTGGATAAATTCAGACATTGTCTTAAGTTGGTGAAAGTGGTTTCAAGATAAGAAACTGGTGGAGCCCTGTAATGGGGCATGGTGGAGATAGTAGTATTTTCTACTGTCATGTGTTGCCTTAGCTTCGTTGATAGCCAAGGTGGAGATTGTTGATATGATAAGTGGCTATAAAACTCAGCATGACAAGTCATCAATCAAGAAGTTGTTCCATAAATCGGTCAGGAAGGCTCTCTAGCTCGTCAGAATTGGAATTGCATGGCTTGGCGGTTAAAAGCCGTTATAACCGTTTGTGAGCTGAATTTATTGGTTTGTTTTACAACTGCATAGTGTGCCTTATTGTATCATAATCGAAAAGACTTGTATCTAGATAGAAAAGCATGCAAAACTGTATATATCTAGAGTGGATTGCTGTGACATCCCATTGGATGTAGGCAATCTTGCCGAACCACGTAAAACCTTGCGTGTTTGATTGTGTTTGAATGTATGTTGGCAAACCGTTTTGCATCCGTTCTTGATTACCTATTTGTGTTATCTGATTGCTGATCTAAAAAGTGTTAACAATAAACTTTAACTTTTAAGTTAGATTAATGAAACGAGACATTAAATCTTAATATAAAACTCTTTTAGTATGAGAATCTTTTAGAAATAGGACTCGAATTACTGAACAAGAGAGTATTATAATCAAGGTTGTAAAAGTCGCTAGACGCTAGTTAGGCGGTGGAGTGGGGCCTAGCGACTAGTCGGGGTCTAGACGGGACTAATCGGGGTATAGATGTAGTTAGACGGTGAGGAATTGAGAAATAAACGTAGACGATCAATGAGAACCTAGCGCTTAGACGGGGATTAATCGGAGCCAATTAGGAATTTTTACAACAGAGATTATAATACCATCAGAATACATACCTTAAATCTATTACAAATGAATAGTGGTCTAAGGGGCTAAGGCCACTCATATGACCAGGGCCAGCCTACTTGGAATTGGCCCAATGGGCTTGTTTGACAATTATATATGAATAGAGGTGGCAATTAAACATATGAATTGAGGTGACAATTCGGGGGCTCGGCTCGATCGGGCCAACGACGTGTTTTGGATGGGGTCGGGGCGGTCCAAGATTTGGTCGGGCCTAAAATTAGTCGGTCCGACCCGGGATATTCCCCTATGATATACTTAAATTTTCGAGCCGGCTCGAGGTCCATCGGGCCAGCCCGGTCGGGCCAAATAGTATTTTGGGTCTACATTTTTATGGCCCGGACCATCTAAAATATCGAGCCTACTGGGCCGGCCCAACCCGATATATGAAGGTGTATTCAGAATGTGGCTCATTATCCTTTAGGGGATACTTGTGCTGGGATGTAGTGGCATCTGCCACGTTTACTATGACACATTTTCGGATGGTACATCCACTTAAATAATATAAAGGTAATTTTGTTTAAGGAATTTGTAGGGTATAATGTGTATTGAAAATTGTAAAACTACAAGAAATTTTCATTTTAGAGATAAAAATTAGTAACTAGTAATATCAGTCACTAAATACAAACGAAATCGAAATAGAATAGTGACGGAAAGTGACAAAAAACCATTAGTATCCGATTAGTGACGAAATAACAACCGAATATTAGAAACATACATAATTCATTTCTATTATATTGCTAATTTATTCTCTAATTTAACATAGAGATAGAAAATTTCGTCACTAAATTTATAAAGGAATAAAGCGGTCTCTAAATTTTAGAGACAAACATTATAAAGACCAACTATTTCGTCTCAAATTCGTCACTATTTCAGTTTAGAAACATATATCATGTAAAAAATCCGTCTCTAATTTGATTTTTTCTTCCAGTGATTTTATTAATAGAATAAAATTTTACCAGTTTTAGTTAGTATAACTTTTTTCTCATTTTTTCACAATGAAGTTGCATGTATAAAAGATAAACGTAGTACAAATAATTAATGACAGTTTTTAGAGAATTGTGCATCTATACTTAATATAATAACAAAATCCGTCGAAACTAAACTAAGGCATTTTCCCGCCCAAACAAACATTACTATTAGTGGAAATCATGATTTTCAATTTTAATTGGCTGGTTTATTAAATAAAACGTGCTTTATACTTAGTCACTAATTAAGGAATGTATAACATTTGTGCTTAAATTAGTGAAACTATTGATCATCATTATACAGTAAAAACATTATTCTGTGTAAGAAAGTCTTCCCTTATATATGGTAAATATATAGATCATTGTATTATATACTAATCTTCCCCTAAATTTATAAATTTATTTTATTTAATTCACAAAATAAGAAAAAAAATAGTCAATTAATCTCCCTCAATTATTTTATTTTATTTTTTCTTTTAAAATAAATATATATTTTAAATCGTGAATCGCGCGATAGGTGATTCTAGTTCATTTAAAAATAAAAGTTTAATCTTTGTTAATTAAACAAGCCTCTCATTATGAAACCAACGATTAATGTCAACTTTATGCGGGAAGGTTAGGGATAAAATTGGATATTATTTTTTATTTAATGTCAACTTTCATTATTTAAGTTTAGTCAATTAATATGTCAACTATCGTGGGAAACATACCTTTCAATTTAATATTACTCCCTTCGTTTTGAAATAAATGATCATTTTGCTCTTTAATAATTTTTCGAAATAATTAATGTACTAAATTTTATATATCCATCTAATTAGCACAAACATTACTATTCTAATACTCCCTCCGTTTCAAAATAAATATCGATTTAACTTGTTTTGGAAAAATTAAGGCTAGATAAAAAAAAGGCAAATATATCCATACATAAATCCATTTGATTAGACTATATTTTTATGGAATAAGGAAATACTCCCTCCGTTTCATAATAATTGATGTTTTAGGATGAAATGGAAGAATTAAGAGTTAAATAACTTGACAAATATACCCTCAGCTAATATTTGTTTTAGAGGATAAAGATATGATCAAATCTGCAATATGTTAAAAGTAGAGATATTTTAAGATTGAGTCAAGGGAGAAATTTGGTAGAAAATTTGTGAAAAGTATCTAAAACGTCAATTAATTGCGAAAAAAAAAATAACTAGCTAGAACGTCAATTATTATGGAACGAATTGAGTAATAAACTAAATTAAGTAGGTTGTTTAAGGTAAGATTGAAAGAATTCTGTTTTTTTGCTAAAGAAACACTTATTTTAAAAAAATTCTATCTTTTCTAAAGCGACACTTATTTTGAAACGGAGGGAGTATAATACTAAAGGAAATCACATACGATCTAAAAAACATTAATTATCTATTGAAAGGAAGTTCTACAATCACTACGTGTCGAGTAAAATTCGATTTGAACTGAATTTAATTAATCTATTCGAACTAAAATTTATCTTATGGATCAGTTTTAGCATCATTTTATTTTCAACATTATCAAATTCTAATTTTTTTCGTAAAATCACTTTTTAAAAGTATTATTATTTACAAACACCTCCTAAACTCGACTAACCAAATTTTGCCCTATACATTAGTCCTAGGGCTGTAAATGAGTCGAGTGAAGCCGAACATACTGTTATTCAAGCTTATTTGAAATGTTTTCGAGCTTTTAGTATAATGTTTGAGCTTGTTTGATTATTAATCGAGCTTGAACGAGCTTTATCCGAGCCGAACACGAGTCGAGCTCGAGTAGTTTGACATTTTTACACTTGTTTTAACATCTTTGACTTATTGAGCTCGAGCTCGAGCTCGAGTCGAGCTTTAGATTTTATCAAACGTAAAAATATGTTCAAGCTTATTTTATATCTTTAATCGAATATAATTCAAACGAGCTTCTCATAAACGATCTCGAATTGAGTATCGAATAACTTGATTTGATTTTCAGCCCTAATTAGTCGTACTGGCGCCAACAATAAATCCCCATTCCGTACTCCTATTTCCATCACAAAAACTTGCAGCAAAAGCAAACGCTATAGAAAGAGAAACTGAGTGAGAGAAAAAACGTCTATAACCGACGATACAATGCCGGAGGTGGAGACGTCGCTTCTCAACAATAACGTCGTTCCAGGTTCCGTTGACATCCGGAGCCGCCCCTCCGTCCGATCAAAATCCGGTTGCTGGAGATCCGCTCCTTTCATTATGGGTAAATACGTCAACCACATAGAGACGGAGCCAAGGGAGCTGGCAGCGGTGGCGAAATTTATTTTTTAACTACCACTCTCAAATTCCAAATCTTTTATATGTATCTAAAAGAAATATTTCGTCATGTCACTATGAAATCTTGGCTCCGTCTCTGCAATCAGATCCAGTAAGCATTTTCGATTTCTACTATTTACATTCGCTTATCGATCATTTTTTGTGCTAGTGTTTGGTGTGGCGGAGAGATTTGCTTACTACGGCATAAGTTTGAACTCGGTGAGCTATTTGACCGGAAAATTGGGGCAATCCACCGCATCGGCCGCGTCTATGTTGAACGCGTGGTACGGAATATCGGCGCTTTTGCCGATCGTCGGTGCTTCGGTGGCTGATTCATTTTCCGGCCGGTTTCGGATGATTCTCTTCGCCAGCGTCCTCTACTTGGCGGTAAGTTTGAATAAGCTGTGCTGTTGTTGTCAAATAAGTAATAACATGTTTGAAAATTTGCAACATCGGCACCAGTCGCGTTGTAATTCAGGGTGGGTGTATTCAGAATAAGTGATACTTTTAAATATAAATATCAATACATTTTCTTTCATGATAACTTTATCAGAACAAGTATTAACTTCAAATATAAATATTGATACATTTTGCCAATAATTTGATTGTACGGATCTAACTAGTACGTGCGAGACGGGACCTCCTCTTTGTTATCTGCTTATTTCTTTGAAAATTAATAAGTATTTAATTTTTTGTTATAAAATAACTTATAGGGGGAGTTATGAGCTTATTGTCTTAGGGTGTGTTTGCTTAAAATTGAAGAGTGTTGAGTTAAATTTGGTTGAGGAGGTTAGTGAATATGTTTTATTGAGATTCAATTATCTAAATCTACTGAAACCAACCTAAAATAGACACGCGTTTAGTCGCCTAATAATATATTTGAAAATTAGGGGTGGGTAACACGTTACATTAAATAAGACTATTTAAATTGAAAAAAGAAAAAAACGAAAGAGGAAAAATAATGCGCAACACGTCTTAAATTAATCACTATATTTATTTTTCTTTCGTTTTAAATTAATTGACGTTTTAACTTATTAAAAATATTTTAAATTAATTATCGAAGCTTACGTCTTCATCTGTTTTTTAATTTGATTACTTTATTTTTTATTTGAAATTAATTCATTTTTTTATTAATAGGAAACGTGACTGTCGTGAGGTTTGAAAATAAATCTGTTTGAAAATTAGGAGTATGTAAACGTCACAACCTAATTGCTATATAAAGAAAAAAGAATATAAAAACTTAATAATACATACATATATATATATTGATACATACCTGTGTGTATATACTGACGAACCTACATGGGGCTCAGGGGGGTCACTGGGACCCCCTGATCCCGATCGAAATGTACTATTATGTGGATGTATTTTAGTTTATTTTGATATAGCATAATTAAATAAAATAAATAATTCTATTGTTTGATTTGGATATTATTTAATAACAGAACAATCAATGTATTCCTAAGTGTACGCAATAGAATAAAAATTTCAAAAAACAGAATGAAATGTTAAAAATACTAAATCTTGATTATCTTTTTTTTTTTTGTTATAATTAAATTAATTTACTTATCTTATCAATATCATTATTATTTTTTAGTTTTATATGTATAGTTGAATATTGTCAAGGCACATGAACAGATTGAGAGACGCTCCGTCCGTTTTAGAATTTCTAAAATATTTAATTCTAAATGAAATGTAACCAAATATTAAAATTGAAGTATAATATATGAGAGTTCGTTTTCTAACCTTCTCAAAGTGAGCTACCTACTTAGTATAAAATTTTCCTTCTAATCTTAAAGTATAATTAGAAAATTTTAGCCCCATAAAATGAATACCTAGATTTGTCTATAGGGCTTCGGACAAATAATATATATGTATATATATATGTGTATATATATATAGAATTTGTATGGGTCCTTGGACTGATCCTAGATATAAGTGAGCTGGCTCACATGCTAGTGATTATTTTAAATTAGCTGATAAAATGATGAATCTAACCTTGCACATTTTAGGACGAGCTTGTACTAACGTTTCAGGCCCTTCTAACATTCCTAGGTAGAACTGCCTCTAGAAACAGTTCGAATCAATATTACTTATTGCACGTTCTGCTACACCATCTTTAATATATAACACATAGTAATTAGTAATATTATTTTATACATGCGGTGCTTGGTAAATATTATACAGCATAAAAGGAACCGTATAAATTTAACAATTGATCCCACGGGCAAAAAAGGGATAGGTTAAAAGAAGTTTTTCTATTTATTTTACTCCCTTCGATTTTTTTAGTTGTTCTTTTAACTTAGGGTTTAAAAATTAAGGAGTGAATGAAATAGATAATCAAATTCTTAATTATTTTTCCTTTATTTACTCAAACTTTTAAAATTATATCATTTTTTTCTTTATTTTATATAACTTTTCAATTACAAAGGGATAGTATTAGAAAATTTATGGGGAAAAAATAAAAAAACAAATTATTAATAGATATATCACATATCCTAAAAGAACAATTAAAAAAACGAAGGGAGTACCTAATAGAAAAGGTAGGTCAAATCATTTTTAACACATTATGAAATATTGCTATTTTTTTATAGTTGGCATCTTAATATTAGCTTATTTAATTTGTTTTACTTGAAAGTTATATTACTACATAAATTTTCAATTTATTTTATTCGATATCTATAATGCTAATACGTGTCAAATTGTGCATCGTGCGATCGGTATTAACATAAATAATTTTATGTAACACTTTGTTTGTAATACTTTTAAAATTTTGATTTTTATGTAATAATTATGAATATGTAACACTTCCATGTATCACTTCTTTAACATGTATCGAATATGTACACCTTCATGTAACATTTTGGATTTGACACTTTTCAAATTGTAATACTTTTAGGTAATATTTTTGAATAAATAATACTATTATGTAACACTTTTAAAATAGTAAAACTTCCATGTAAACTTATAAATAAGTAACACTTTGTAGGTAACACTTTTAATTAATAAAAGTATATATTTCTTTCATTCTAAACTAATGAAATATCTTTGAATTTGTTTTCTCATGTGACTTAGAAGAATTAAAATCTTTCAACCGCTTATATTTACTAAAATGATCCTTTTTCAGGCAAAGGTTTATAGATGCATGTGTTACATATTAATTATCATAATAAAATATTCTTAACATAAGATTGTAAAAATAACCGACTGAGCCCTACCAAAATAACAATTCATTAAAGCACCTAAGCTTTTACTCACTGGTTATCTAAAATAAATTTTACTGGCAAGTTTTGTGGGTATATAGACGGAAATTAAAGATTTTATGAACATTGCTGTATTTTATTAAATTTGCCTATATAGACATACACACATAATATTTTGCTAAACTACGTCAAATGAGTTTTGTATCTTAACTTTGTTTTCAAGTGTAGAAAAACATTTTGTTATGTATTTTCATGTCCATAAGTTTGTTTTTTTATTTAATTCTATATTTTATAAAACATAATAGAAGTAATAAATTACTTAATTTAAAGGTTACTTTAAGGTTTTCTTACAACTATATACTACAAGTAGATACATAATGTATTGTAACTGAAATTGATGATTATGTCTTAAAATATATATATATATATATATATATATATATATATATATATATATAAAAGTGGATGAAATTAGAAAAAAATAATTAATGATTTTTTTTATCAAATTAGATAGTAGAATATGCTAAATAAAATCAAGTTAGGTGTAGTTTGATGGGGATTTAATCTTGAGAACAATTTATTTATGTTACAGCAAAAAAATGTGCATATATAATTTTTCTTATAAAATAAAACAAAATAGTTATTATAGGCTACTGGTTTGCCTTTTACAGTTAATGTCACCACGTAACATTTTCCTCATATATACGTTTATATTTTTTCGACGTTACGTAAATTCATTTATGTTGTAGCGTCGATTTTTGAGTGCAGGGACTTGGTTCCTTGACCCTATCAACATCACTCACTCCACACTCTCCCGATCAAATTCACATTCTATTCTACTTCTTCTCAATCTACTTAGTAGCGTTAGCACAAGGCGGGTTTTTACCGTGCATTCAAGCTTTTGGCGCCGATCAGTTTGATGAGGAAGACAAACACGAGTCGAGCTCGAAAAGTTCCTTCTTCAATTGGTGGTATTTTGCTTGGAATGGAGGCATTTTGGTGCCTCTCACAGCGTTGAACTACATTCAAGAAAATGTAGGGTGGGAACTCGGATTCGGAATCCCTGCTATACTCATGTGCTTCTCATTCATCGTGTTCTTGATCGGGACTACTTCGTATCGGTTTCGTACGTATAGCGATGGACGAAACCCATTTTCGCGGATTTATCGGGTTTTCGTCATGGCCGCTCGAAATTGGCGGGTTGTTAATGTAGCTGTGTGTGTTGAAGAGGAAGCTCGGGAGACTTTATCTTACAAAAATGCTCATTTCAAGTAAGTTCCCCTTCAAATTCTAGTCATATCATGCTTAATTATGTGAATATTCACGACTTTATAGTCATTATTTAGAGTATGACTTTGAAACCTAACATAGAAATGCGTCACCTTTATATATATATTTTTTTTAATTAAATACATACTAGCAAGTTTTTTGGTCTAATAACTAATGTAGACCCGAAATTGAGTAATTGGATATTCTAGCTGCAACAGACGTGTAATAATATGATATTTCTAAGCTCATAATTAAATTTAAATGATATGTTTTAATTAATGATTAAATATAGTGATAAAATAATGTTGTAATTAACGGTCAAAAGAATTAATATAATTACATGTATGCAATTGGTTAGGTCAAAATCTCAATTTCGAACTCTACGTCAGTAATTGCAGTTCAAAACTTACTCTACTACGTAAAGTTATAAATGTAGTATATTTCTATATTACATGTGTGTTGAAATGAAAAAGTTTTAAAGGTGGTCATTTTATATATCACCTCCCACTCATTCACATAGGAATAACATCTAAATATTTTCTCAATCCTTGTAAAAGTTTTATCATGTGGAATTCGGAAGACAGTAATTGTCTTCCGGACCGAGGATGGAGATACATCTTGTAAGAGTTTTATCGTGTAGAATTCAAAAGACAGTAGTTGTCTTTCAAACTGAGGACCACGATACATCAATAAGTAAAAGAATCCTTGTAAGAGTTTTATCAGGGGTGAAATCATTTTTAGTCCCGTAACTTTTCACTTCTACAATTTTGGTCCCAAAAAAAGTTAAAAATTTAATGTAGTCCTGTAATTTTGGAATTGGTCCAATTAGTCCCTTTTTCCGCTGTCGGTGATCAATTTGGCCGAAAAATTGCACGTGCTGGCCACCAGACTCATTTTTCCATCCAATTTTTTAATACCTGGCATCGGCAAGTGATTTTAAAGTAAAATAAACATTAAAAATTAAAAAAAAAAAAAAAAAAGAGAGAATTTTTTTATTTTTTTATTTTTTCTCGTTTCTCATCACTTGTTGGTGCTACATATTAAAAATTATGTTGGAAAAATGAGTCATGTGAATGATACATGCAATTTTCCAGTCAAATTGATCACTTTCGGAAAGAAAAGAAACTAAATATGAACCAATTCCAAAGTTACACGACTAAATTGAAATTTTAACGTTTTATTAGACCAAAATTGTACAAATGAAGAGTTACGGGACCAAAAATGATTTTACTTCTTTTTATCGTGTGGAATCGACTTGCTGACTGAGGACACAACATCCTTCAATTTTCGTCACAGGTTTCTCGATAAAGCATTAATCGCGCCTGACGATTTCGTCGAAAATAACACAATCTGCACCATCAACGACGTCGAAGACACAAGATCAATCCTCAAACTCATCCCTTTCTGGTGTTCATGTTTAGGATACTCCATCATCTTCGCGCAACCCTCAACGCTCTTCACCAAGCAAGCAGCCACCGTAGACCGCTGTATCACCGCCACCTTCCAGATACCAGCAGTGTCGCTTCAACAATGTTTCATCTGCACCGCCATCTTGGTCTCCATCCCAATCTACGACCGCGTCGTCGTCCCCCTTGCCAGAGCCGTCACCAAAATCCCCACCGGCATAACAATGCTGCAACGGATTGGAATAGGGTTGGTTTTGTCATTGATATCTATGGTGTTTGCAGCTTTTGTTGAGACCAAGCGCCTTGCAATTGCGTACGAACATGGTATGGAAGACATTCCGAAAGCCATTGTTCCGATGAGCGTATGGTGGTTGGCCCCACAATACGCGCTCTCAGGTAGGATCGTAAACAATTCAAATCATTTTGTATTGAATTTGATATAGGGTTATAAGTAAAAGAGTAAATAATTCTTTAAGTTTCTCCATTTTCGATTTTGGTCCTTTAACTTTTGAAAATTCAAAAAATTGGACATGATCTGCAGTAGGCAGTGACGAAAATCAATTTGTCAAATTTTAAAAGTTGAGGATCAAAATTGGTGTCCTTAAAAAATAGTGCAATTTAATGGTACAAAATTATTTAATCTGAATAAATCAAATAATTTTGATAAATTCGATTAAAATTATTTGGATTCAAAAAGTCTGATTCAACTAATTAATTTTTATATCTACTTATTTTTCGAATTTAAGTATAGTTGTATTATGTTTGAATAATTCGTATATTTAAAATATTTTTTATAGCATATATAATACTAATATATATAACTATACATTTAAATATTTTTATATAGATAATATATATATCATTTTTAAAGTTTTTAATTGGAAAATTAAATAAAAAACTAAGATTTCAATATTTTAAAAATGAAAATAAAAATAAAAAGAACTTTTCCAATTCCGTACCAAATCAAATATGTTCAAATATTTTCATGAATTGAATTTGAATCACCTTTGAACATTAAATTAATATTTGAATTCGAATTAATATTTGCGGATTTAAATTTGATTTCTTAGTATTCAGTATGATTCGGTTCGCTTACAAGCTCACTCTCAGGGGTTGCGGATGTTTTCGCTATGATTGGTCTTCAGGAGTTCTTCTACGATCAGGTTCCGAATGAGTTAAGAAGTATTGGTCTTGCATTCTACCTTAGCATACTTGGTGTAGGTAGCTTGATAAGCAGTTTCCTCGTAACGTTCGTTCAAAATGCTACGAAGGAAAACGGACGAGGTGGGTGGTTTTCAGACAATATAAACCGCGCTCATCTTGATTACTTCTATTGGTTGCTATCAGGTCTCGGCGCATTGGGGTTTGTCGTGTTTGTTTACTTTAGCAAGTCTTATGTTTATAGGAGACAAGTCGTTGTGTCTTGATCTTTGTTGCGTAAATTTTCGATTAGCTTTGACTAGGCGCTAAGTTATCGTTTGCCGCATATTTTTTTTCTCAATTTCTTCCTATTTAATCACGCTTAAACATTGCTCAAAGATGCCTAGGCCTGACTAGGTAATTTGCTCTAAATTGTTGTATGAGTATCGCCTAGCGACTTTACAATATTGATCTTGATTCACATTTTGTCACCACAATTATTAGTAAATGGTGATTCGTGTTATTGTATCATATTATTCTATGTTTCATAAATGTATAATTGTATAAATTCATGTTATTATTATTATTATTGTTATTATTATTATTTTATTGATAAGAAACGAAGCATTTATTAATGAAATAAACAATTATAGAGGGATAAGGGATCCTCGAAAGACAACAAAAATCCTACGGCTATAGTACAATGCTCATATATCTAAGAATTTAAAAAATGTGAAAACCCCTAAATTCCTTATGGCTGGAAATTCACCATGCAACCCTAAACCTAACTCTATCCCATTCTTCTTTTGGGGATTCCTCGACATTATCGAATATTCTTCTATTCCTTTCTAGTCAAATTAACCAACATAAAGCTTGTACCACAATACCCCACCACAATTTAGCTATTTTGCTAATGGATCTGCCCAGATTCATTGCAAAACATTCTTTAACGGACTGGGGGCAGCCCAAACCAAATTCAAGACTGCTAGGACCCTATTCTAAAGAAAAAAGAAAAATGAACAATACACAAAAAGTGTGATCCGTGATCTCAGAACCCCTTTTACAAAGCATTCACCAATAGGGGAAAAGATGAAAATACCATGATATGGAAGTTGCAGTAGGCTGATCCAAATTTGTAAAATAAAAATAGGAATAATTACAAAATGGTCGTCGAACTATTAGCACTTTTTTACTTTGGCATATAAACTATTAACATTGGCTAAACCGCCGCCAACCTATTTAAATATTACTACTCGAAAGTTGCCGGCCATAATACCGTCCAAATTCATTGCACACCCGGTTTTGCAAAACCACCTTTTGGGACATAATTTGGACGGTATTCTGACCGGCAGCTTTCGAATAGTAATATTCAAATAGGTTGGCGATAGTTTAATCAATACTAATAGTTTATATGCCGAAGTGAAAAGTGCTCATAGTTCGGCGGTCATTTTGTAATTATTCCTTAATTATGATATCGGTTTATTGTGGAGTTGGGAGATGTGATACATGGAAGGATATTAGTCTCAAAAGGGTTGATCCCCCATCCATGAATCTTCCCAAAACCTCACAATATTACCTTTGAAATTCACATGAATAATTGATTGTTAGGGACTGGGGTGATTGTGTAATAAAATAAACGTCAGTAAAAATTTAAAAATTGCAGAAAAAATCCCACTTTTATTGCAAAAAGGGGCTCCAGCGAAGCACGTATCATTCACATGGCTTATACAGTCGGAAAAAATGATGGAGGTTGTTTATTGTATAAAACGCAAAATACAGGGTGTAATCGGAAAAAATAAAAAGTTTAGGTGGCGAAAGTTAAAAGGACCAATAGTTCAGGTTGCTTTGGTTAATTAACCCTTTAAAATAAAATAGAAGTATTTTAAATATTATATATTATTTTATTGTTTCATACTTATTTTAAAATGTATGAGAAAATTAGAGGCTCCAAATCTTTAACTCTGACTCAGACCACTATAGTATTAGGATCAGCCCTAGATGTTCGTTGGCCGGTTTAGAAGCCAAACCGAAATTGTCAAGAAACCGAATATTAACCGAACCAAAATAATTGGTTCAGTTTCGATTATAACCACAATTGGATGATAATTAAGTTTTTTCTAAGTCACTTTCTTGATTTTGTTCGAAGTTTTTGTACATAATTTTCCAATTCGAAGAAATTCCATTAATATAATCAAATATTTGTCATTCAATAATCTTATAATAATTAATTTGACACAATCAAAAATATAATTAGAAAACATACTAATAAAAGAAAACACAAAAATATTAACACATTGCAACACAGAGATCCCCATATGCCATAAACATTAACATGTCAAAAATGATAAGTGATTATGTGCACACTGCAATCTCAAGATCATCATCACAAATTGATTTTCCTGTTATAAATATACGACTTCGCGAAATAGAGGTAGGCGACGAGCGCACCTGCACTGAGCCCGGCCAGTAGCCAATAGAAGTAATCAAGATGCGCCCGGTTCAAGTTGTCCGCGAACCAACTCCCCTGGCCTTGCGAACTCGTGACTTTCTCAATAACCGTGATGAGGAAACCGCTGATGAAACTCCCGATGCCAAATATACTAAGGTACAGAGCAAGGCCGATGCTTCTCAGTTCACTAGGAACCTGATCGTAGAAGAATTCTTGAAGACCGACCATTGTGAATGCTTCGGAAATCCCTAAAAGCATGTACTGAGGGGCCAGCCACCACACGCTCATCGGGACTGTGGCATTTGGTAAGTCCACGAGACCGTACTCGATAGCTGTTTCTAGACGCTTCTTCTCAACTATAGCAGCGAAGACTATAGAAAGCAAAGATAAGAACATTCCAGCACCGATTCTTTGGAGCATTGATATGCCGGATGGTTTTCCTGTAAGGGATCGGGCTATTGGGAGTAGGATACGGTCGTAGATAGGGATAGAGACGACGATGGAGAAGCTGATGAGAGATTGGAGTGAAGCAGCCGGTATTTGAAAGCTTTGGGTGATATAACGGTCCATTGTGACTCCCTGTTTGGTGAAGAGAGTGGATGTCTGTGAAAATACTATGGCGTAAACCAAACATGTTGCCCATATTGGGACGAGCCTAAGAACTGCTTTCGCCTCTTCAACGTCGTTGATGCTACAAACTATCCCTTCTTGTTTTGAACCGTTTGGTGCAACTAATGCTTTGTTAAGAAACCTGTGATCAGAACAAATACTAAAATTAATCCCTAAATTACAATTAACAAGAAGCCATGATATGCATACAATCAGCATTGTAAGCTTCTTTCTTTTTCTCTTTTTCCCCTTCACAGTTTCAAGAACGAAAATGTAACCGCTCGAATTTCCTAAGCATTTTTTTAAACAAGAAATAATCACTATTTAATTCTAGACCGTTAAATAAATATCGCAATTATTATCTAAAGAAATTAAGAATTTAGATCTTATTAAGTAAATTATGAAGGGTTTCCCGACTACGAGATCTTAGTCCAAAGTAAATCGGGCTCTTTCTAAAACACATGAAAATGAATGTTTTATATACCTACAAACATCACATAAATGTCTGTTACAGAAAACACAAGGGTGTCGTTGCATAGCAGTAGAAGCATGTTTTACTATTCAGAGTAACTTAAATCATTGTTTCAAACGGAAATGGAATCCTTGGAATTTCCTAAATAAATCAACACAGAATCCTTTGTTTCAAATTTGTAAGTTTTTTGCAGACAGATTAACAAAGATTATTTCAATGAATGGGATCAAAAAGGTTCATGCAAAGCACCATAACAGACTTACTTATATTGTCGAAAGCCTTCATACGGCAGAATGCCCTGAGCTTCCGCTTCCATGGATATGACTGAAGAGCTAGTCCGCCAATTCCGAGCTGCACTGGCAAATACTTGACCAATTCTAAGAAACGGGCTCCTCTCATCACTTTGTACGCGAAACCGATACGTAAAACTCCCGAGCAAAAATACAATCAGGGCGAAACACATCACAATGCAGGGGATACCAAAGCCAAGACCCCAACTCAAGTTATCTTGGATATAGTTCAAAACAGAAAGAGCCACCAAAACACCAGCACAAAACGAAAAGTACCACCAGTTAAAGAATGAGCTTTTCGCTTTGCACTCTTCTGGATCTTGCTCGTCAAACTGGTCAGCTCCGAAAGCTTGGACACAAGGCTTATGCCCTCCTTGTGCAAATGCAATTAGATACAACGAGAAGAAGAAAAGAATAATTTGAAATTGAGGTGGAGAGCACGACGTGTTGGTCACTGGATTTTGGCAATCGGATGAGTCGAAAGTGTAGATTACAGATGATAGTGTTAAGCATCCAAGTCCCTGGTAATCAGTCGAAACGCAAAAAAGAACACAAGTTAGTTGTTGCTATTTTCTCGTACAAACAAGGCACATGATCAGGGTAATTAAGAGGGCGTTTGATTAAGTTTATAAGCTCCTCAAAACATCATATAAGATATCTAGTTCATCTTAATTTTTTTAAGGTCTTACGGTTCATACTCAAATTACACACATACGCACACTTCACACACAATGACACCCAACACATGCACTTCCTTCATGCGAACTACACACACTTCACACGCACCAGAGACACTACACAAACACCACATATACTACACACACTTTACACACTAATCGACAAGTGTGTTTGGTGATGAATTTGAAATTCGTCCACCAACTCCAACACTAAATCCATTCATGCAATTGAAAGCTTATATGCTTCATTATCCAACAATTTCTAAGTCAAAATATTTTTCAGCCTTGTCTTTTTTCATGGGAATTATGTAACATGTTTTTGACTAACAACAATACAGTTCAGTTCATTTTCTTACACAAAATAACCTGATTTAACAAATAAGTTTCTCTACTTCAATGATTATGAGAATATTAGCAATACATAACTAATGCAATGCATAAACTGAAATTCCATGATTATGAAAATATTAGCAACATATTCAATTACTGAGAAGAATCCATAACTGACCAAAACATATAGTACAGAGGCGACAATAATCATCCGATATCTTCCCAACCACGAATCCGCCAAAAAAGCACCCAAAAGCGGCAAAAGCGACGCCGTTCCATACCAAACATTCACATTTTCCGCCGCCGTGGCGGTGGACTGTCCCAACGGCCCCGTCAAATAGCTTATCATATTCGAACTTATTCCATAATAAGCAAACCTCTCCGCCACCTCAACACCTAAACGACAACATAACCACGAGAAAATTTGAAGGAATTGAAAAATTGAAGGCAAAATCAAGTGATTCAGCATATTAGGATAAATACCTATGATGAAAGAAGCGGATCTCCAGCCGCCGGATTTGCATCGGCGAACGGGGCGGCCTTTGAAGTCGACGGATCCCTCAACGGCGTCGTGTAGCAGCGGTTCTTCCGCATCGTAGATGTCGGCGGCGGCGATGGCCATTTCTGGACAATCTCCGCCACAAATCGGAAATGGATTAAATGCAGAAAACGCGAGTGTTCATTTCTGGGGGAACTTTTTGGCGGCTTGTTTATGGTTGATAGTTATTGTTGTAGGCCCCTATGTTTTTTGTCATTGCAGTTTCACCCCTCAAGTATATTTGTTTTCAACTTTGCTACTGAAGTTGTAAGCAACAATTTTAAGAAGTACTCCATCCGTCCCGCGTGAGTTTGCACGGTTGACCCGACATAAATATTAAGAAAAAGCTGATTTTACTTTTTTATCGACTTTTTAAAGGTGGAGATTGAGGATGAAGATTTTAAGAGTGAAGATTGAGAGAGAATTTTCCTTGGTGTGCAAATTGATGTGGGACGTATCGAAAAGAAAAGTGTGCAAAATCGGATGGGATGAAGGGAATACTAATTTTTTTTGTGATAAACGTAACATTTATTATGTTAAAAAGTAAAACGGTAACACTTTTAACGGATTTGATCTTGAGCGCTACAAATAATTGTGTTACATGCGCTACCGTTCAACTTTTTATTCTTTCATTCTTCTTTTTCTTTTTCTTTTTCCTTTTTATTAATTTTCTTCTACTAAAGAACTTGTTTCATTCTTTCTTTTTCTTAATTCATGGTTCACGGGTTCATGAGTTCATTTTTAAGATTCAAATTTACCATCTAAGATTTAAATTTTATTATTAGGCTATAACTTTATTTCACGATTCATGAATTTATGATTCATAAATTCATGGTTCACGTATTATGTTTCAGATGTTCAAAAATTAAAAGAAAAAATGAAGAATGAAATAGATTGTTTTGTGGAAGGAAAAAAAAGAATGAAATAATGAAAAGATGAGAGCCACAGCACATGTAGTGCAGTTATTTGTATCGCTTAAGATCAATATTCATACTTTTAATGATAAAAGTGACTCTCATCTTACACACATTCTACTATTATAGAAATACACAATGAAGTTTGTTTTGTTACCGATATTCTCTTAAAAGTAAATAGCCAAAGCCCGAATTTTTTTAGCCCGACCCACCACCAACAAGTCAAGCAAGGTATTGAACGGTTGGGGCCGATCTCATCTTGTGTCACAATGAGCTTGTAGAATGGTGGATGGAGCAAAGATGAAATTGCATGGAGCACACCACGTGTGGGATACTAACACCCGCCTTATAGCATCCCTATGTAGAGATGTTCAGACAGTCTGAGAAATCGAATCGGAACCGTGGTCAATAGTTCAGGTAATTGTTGATCGATTTCAATTCCAAACGGGAATTGTATATGTACAGTTCGGTTATGATTCCACCTTTCGTGAATCCGTAATCAATGGTTTAATCGGCGGTTCAAACTGAAACCGACGGTCTCGGTTTGAAGCATCAATTTTTGCTATGCTGTGTACTTTTTTAACTTTCAAAACTTAATTTTACTATATAATTATACATATTAAAAAACGAAAAACTTTAAAATAAACCGTCCGTCACTGACAGTTACAGTTTAAACTTTGAACGGCCGTTCGGAATTGGAACCGGAACCGTAACTAAAACGGTGTAAAACACGGTTCCGATTCAGTTTGCCCACAGACGGTTTTCTGAACCACCGGTTTGAAACTATATCCGGACCGTCTCGACACCTCTACACCTACATAGTTACGATAGTATGTACAAATAAACAACAAAAATTGCAGCTTTACAACTTCATAAAGGAGTCTGACCCTTTATTAGCTATCATCAATCATCCATCTTAAACACAACTGATGATGCGTAACTATGGATGACAAATAACTGTCTGTGGAATCAGGCATTGCTCTTCCTATTATAAATATAAGACTTCGCAAAGTACAGGTACGCAACGAGCGCACCTGTACTGAGCCCGGCTAGTAGCCAATAGAAGTAATCAAGATGTGCCTGATTCAGATTGTCGGAGAACCAACTGCGGTGGCCTTGCCAGCGCGTGACCTTCTCAATAACCGAGATGAGGAAACTGCTAATGAAACTGCCAATTCCTAATATACTAAGGTACAGAGCAAGGCCGATGCTTCTCAATTCAGTCGGAACCTGATCGTAGAAAAATTCTGGAAGACCAACCATTGTGAACGCTTCGGAAACCCCCAAAGATAGATACTGAGGGGCCAGCCACCACACGCTCATTGGCACCGTGGCGTTTGGTAAGTCCACAAGCCCATACTCGATAGCTGTCTCAAGACGCTTCCTTTCAACCAGAGCAGCGACCACTATGGAAAGCAAAGATAAGAACATTCCAATGCCGATTCTTTGAAGCATTGATATGCCTGAAGGCATTCCAGAAAGGGATCGAGCTATTGGGACTAATATACGATCGTAAATAGGGATAGAGACGATGATGCACAAGGCGATGAGAGACTGAAGTGAAGCAGCTGGTATTTGAAAGTTTGGAGTGATGTAACGGTCCATTGTAACGGCTTGTTTCGTGAAGAAAGTGTCCGGCTGTGAAAATACTATACCGTAAACCAAACATGTCGCCCATATTGGGGCGAGCCTAAGAACTGCCTTTGCCTCTTCAATGTCGTCGATGCTACAACCTTTCCCTTCTTGGTCTATACCATTCGGTCCAACTAATGCTTTATTCAGAAACCTATCATCAAAACAAGAAATTAAGATATGCATAAAATAGTCAAATACATGACAATCAAATGAAATGTGATATAATGCAAGATTTCAGTTTTAGTCACACAATAACTTCTATATCACATTATTTTGAATTTTTGACAGATTATGGAGTTCATGAAATTACAGTACATAAGTTCCTGACCTGCCGATTTTTTAACATCCAAAGTTCCGACCAGTCCATTAATAGAGGTGGCGGCGAAATTGGCCCGGCCCAACATTTTAGACAGGCTGCGGACCAATCCTACAATCTTACTGTTATAGTGTATTTTAGGGAGGTCGGGCTGGGCGGCCTGAATTGCCACCTCTACCTAATAATCGGATTGCCACTCAACACATATACTTAAAGTTGTTATGATCAACGACATCAAGAGGATTCAGCCTCTTGATACTGGACTCAGAAAGCACCATTATAGACTTACTTATATTGCAGAAAGCCTTCATAAGCCAGAATTCCCTGAGCTTCTGCTTCTACAGATATGGCAGACGCGCTAGTACGCCAATTCCTAGCAGCTCTAACAAATACTTGACCAATTCTAAGAAACGGGCTCCTCTCATCACTTTGTACGCGAAATCGATATGTAAAACTTCCAACGCAAAACACAATCAGGGCAAAGCACATGGCAATGCAGGGGATACCAAAGCCAAGGGCCCAACTCAGGTTATCTTGAATATAGTACAAAACAGGCATGGACACCACAAGACCAGCACAATACGAAAAGTACCACCAGTTAAAGAATGAGCTTTTTGCATTACACTCATCCGGATCTTTCTCATCAAACTGGTCAGCTCCGAAAGCTTGGACGCAAGGTTTATGTCCTCCTTGTGCGAATGCAACTAAATACAACGCGAAGAAGAAGAGAATAATTTGAAATTGAGGTGGAGAACACGACGTGTCATTTGCTGGATGTTGGCATTCAGATGAGTCAAAAGTGTAAATCAGAGCTGATAGAGATAAGCATCCAAGTCCCTGTAATCAGTCGCAACAGCAAAATGCAACCCTGTTATTGTTGTAGCTGCTGACAAACATTAAAATTAAAGATCAAAATGATGAAAAACGTAGGAGGGATTAAAATACTAGTACAAAAGAAAGAAAGAAGACTACATACAGATTTCAATGAAAGCAACAAAGCTATTTAGGGGTTCCATTTCCTCATCTTACAATATGGTTTTCTCCAAAAAAAAAAAATCACAGTGCATTGATTCAGTTTCTTAAAACTTATCAACCGACCCACCCCTTCCTCCTAAAAAAACAAAAAAAGAAATTCTGAGCTGACCAGAACCTCTTGCAGGAAGCCTTTGCAATGAATGGGAAAACTGATTAATTTAGCAGACGACAATCACACGAGGATCAATCTTTCTACAAGAAAGATGACGCCACTCCCCATCTTATATAGTTTTATCAATGTTTTTATTATTAATAGTATACTGGCAGCGATTTTTGTATGAGCAAATCTATAAGCCACCCAACCACCTGAGGCCCATCTTGGCCTCTGATCATATCGTTGGAGTCAACCTGCCAAACACAATGAGAGAGAGAGGGTTGACCGGGTGTCTTGGGGGTGAGCTACCGGCCCTCCTCACACGCTCAACGGGCGTTGAATTCTTTATCTAATCATTCCCTTTTTGTGCGCCACCCCCCCCCCCCCCATTACCCTATATCCAATACCCCCTTGTGTTTATCTACGCCTTCATTCGTGCATCAAAACACACACACACACCCACACTTCTCTTTTCAAACTTAAATCCCATTTTCGGACAATCTTAGCAGTAAACTACCTGAAGAAAACAAAAAAGAAAATCAGATACGAAAAGAGAGTATCAATTTAATGGGTCTGTATTTCACTGATTTGAACATTAAATTCATGGTTTTTTCAATAAAATCTTAAACAATTTATTTAGTAGCAAAAGCAAGCCTAAAAAAATTCAAACATAATCCAGATTACGATTAATTGACACAATTTGATGGAATAAAAGAAATGCAGCATAATCAAGGCAAGAGATTTTCCTGCCTTGGCTTAATATGTGAAGTATGTAACATGTTTTTTCAGTAATATCCATTTACTTCAGTTTATTTACTTATGCACTTCAACTTTTGATTTCATAATAAGTTTCTCTACTCCAAATGGAGATTTCAAGTTCACTAATCTACTCCAGCTAAATCCTGAAAATTAAATAATTCAAACTATACTCACAAACTTAATTCATACAGTTAAATAAATTGAATTCCATGAATATGAACATAATCAATTTTTTAGAAGAAATCCACAACTGACCAAAACATACAGAACAGAGGCGACGATAATCATCCGGTGCCGTCCCAAAAACGAGTCCGCCAAAAAAGCACCCAAAAGCGGCAAAAGCGCCGCCGTTCCGGACCAAACATTCACACTCTCCGCCGCCGTGGCGGTGGACTGTCCCAAAGGTCCGGTCAAATAGTTTATCAAATTTGAGCTTATTCCATAATAAGCAGACCTCTCCACCACCTCAACGCCTGAACGAGCTCAAATACATGAAAAATTGAGGGCAAGATGAAGTAATTCAGTATTTAGCATAAATACCTATGATGAAAGAAGCGGACCTCCAGCAACCAGATTTGGATCGGGCAACGGACTGGCCTTTGAAGTCAACGGATCCTTCGACGGTGTCGGTTAGCAGCGGGACTTCGGCGGCGGAGAGGGTGGCCATGGCTGGTCAATCTCCGGCACTAGATTTGGAACAAATTTTTGGCGGTTTATTTTCAGCAGACCACAATTCTATGATTCTTATACCCTGCTTTTAACTGCTGTGCCAATTAAACGACATCGTATGAGATAAGCTGATTGTTAGTTTCCTTTTTGTTTTTTTTCTCTCCACGTTTTTCCTTAAGAGTCCAACGGCAAGATGAGTTGTTGAACGAAAATTCCAACGGTAAAAAGAATAATTGAAAATAATTTCATCATCAGAAGTCATTAAAATAGTTATAGGAAAAAAATTCAAACGACAATTCCTCTCTTGCCGTTAGAATTATTTTTCCGTTAAATTTTTTTTTTGTTATAAATATTCAAACGGTCAATTTTCCAACGGCTCAAAAATCGTTGGAGTTGTTGTTTGAATTGTAATGCCAACGAAAATTTATCATATTACAACAGTTTTCGTCGAAATTGCAATTTACCCCCACGTTTTTTTTATTAGGCAATTTCGTGATTTCACGGCCCAATTGAACGAGTGGTAAACGGTGGGAAATTGGATCCCACCTGTGAGGTGGGATCTGTAATCAGGAGTAGATGGAAAAATCGAGACCGGACTTTAACATTTTATTGGGCTTTAGGTATTATCCATATTGTACAGCAAACATAGGAAAATAAGGGATAGTACATCAATCAAGGTCTTATATAGGAACCAAATTATTAAATTTAAAAAGTAAATTCTAGTGTTTGTTAAAATAGAAAAATGAAAATTTTATTTTATCTGAAAACAGATATTATACATTTAGGATGTGTTTGTTTAAGGTTGGGAAGTGCTGAGTTAAACTTGACTGAACTGAGGTTAACCTAAAACAAACACCCTTAGATAATATCCAAATTGGAAGCTACCCAACATTTTTCGAGTGGATATAGATTAAAAAAATTCTTTTTTCAATTTTTATTTCCATTAATTTCAAATGTATGGTGTGCATAGATGGCAACGTAATCTGAAGATTCTTCACATCAGTTCAACGGAGATATTATTCGAGCTCCTATATATTGTAGAATCGCTAAATATTGTAAGATTTGATGATGATCTACTCATGATTGAATGCATTAATTGTTTGATTCAGAGTGATCGTCAGTCGAAGAACTACGACGATGGAGCTACAAGGTCTGTTGATAAGCAAACATGAGCAAAGGGCAACAACCGACGCCTCTGAAAAATCTCTGTTTGATTCAGAGTGATCGGCAGTCAAAGAACTACAATGGAGGTACAAGGTCTGTTGATAAGCAAACAATAGCGAAGGACAACAACTCAGACCTCTGAAAAATCTCTGTTTGATTCAGAGTGATCGGCAATCGAAGAACTACGATGGAGGTACAAGGTCGGTTGATAAGCAAACAATAGCCAAGGACAACAACTCAGACCTCTGAAAAATCTCTGTTTGATTCAGAGTGATCGGCAATCGAAGAACTACGATGGAGCTACAAGGTCTGTTGATAAGCAAACAATAGCGAAGGGCAACAACTCAGGGCCTCTGAAAAATCTCAATTTAGCGTGCCCCAAATTATACCTAATATATACTTTGTCCCGAGATAATTTGCACACTTTCCTTTTCGAATATCCGAGATAATTTGCACACCCTTAAAATCTCCGCCCTCAATCTCCATCTTTGAAAAAGTCAACTAAAAAGCAAAAAATAACTTTTTCTTATTCCACGTGCCGAGAGCGGTGTGCAAATTATCTTGAGACGGAGGGAGTACATAATAATAAACTCAATATCGATTTTCGTAGGGAGTACATAATAATAAACTCAATATCGATTTTCGTATGGAGCCTAATTGATAACATGTAAGTTAAATTATACTACTGCTTCTGAGGTTATGTATATGTCAAAAATTTCGAATTTACTAAATTTAAAGATCATGTGACAATACATGTCCATACAAAACTCAACATTAAGTTTTTTTGTATTGAAAACATAAATTACGGTTTTTTGTATGGAGAAAATTTTATGACATGATTGCCACCCAAATTTAAGGATGACATGTCACCAATTTGATCTTCATACGTAAGTATTTCTTACACCATTCATTTGTATATTTATACATTTTTATTTTTATTTTTCGGGTAATGTAATTACATTTTTTAGCTAGTGTATTCTATTTAAATATATATTAATATACTATTGTTTGAGCTCTAAGCTATATATGGTCTATTTAGAAGACAATATTTTAATCCAATTAAAAAGTAAAAACAAAAAAACAAAAAAAAAACTATCTTTTCTTAAAAGAAATTTTTATATATTGGTCTTTGCCCTTTCTAGTTATATTTGTATATGCAAGAAAAAAAATTATTTTTTAAGTAAAATAAATTATTTTTAGGGGCCTTATTTTTTATCAGCATCTAGGCCCTCGAAAACTCAAGGTCGGCCGTGGAGCGAAGACTGATAATGTGTACGCCCCAGAAATATGGTTCCAAAGAATGCAAGTCTACATGGTGGGACGTCAGCCCCAATTGCTCTACGTGGGCCGTCGTAGATTGCCAGAAATTTGGCGTATTACTCTTCCAGCACCGATGATACACATTATCAGTCTTAGCTCCAGGGTTGGCCCTGAATTTTCGAGTAAAAAGCCATTAAAAATAATTTTTTTACTTAAAATTAATACTACCTCCGTCTCGGCTATTCTTGCACTGGGAGGATTGGCACAAGTATTAAGAAAAGTTGCTTTTTGAGATTTTGTTGACTTTTCAAAGGTGAATTAAGGGTGGAGATTGATGATGGAGATTTTGAGGGTGTAGATTGTATTATAATTTTCCTTTTTAAGGGTGTGCAAGTTTAGCTGGGACGGACGAAAATGGAAAGTGTGCAAGTTTAGTTGGGACGGAGGGAGTAGTATAGATTTTTTTTTCTTGCATATACAAATATGACTAAAAAGAGTAAAGATCAATATATATAAAAATTTCTTTTGAGAAAAGATAGTTTTTTGTTTATTTTTGCTTTTTAATTGGATTAAAATATTATCTTCTAAATAGATCATATAACGGGAAAAAAATATATGTATAAATATACAGATGAATGATGCAAAGAATCAATGACTTACGTATAAAGCTCAATTTGTGACATGACTTGCCAAATCATCTTTAAATTTGGGTGGCAATTCATGTCATAATTTTTTCTCCATACGAAAAAATTTAATATATGTTCTCAATATGAAAAAACTTAACATAGTCGTTATGATATCGACAGTACGTCTCCGACCTCGGGTGCTTGGGGCCCGTATATGCAGTGGCGGGGTACTTAAATTCCGGGATCTCCGCTGCTATCTCCAACAACTCAGAGGGTCTCAGAGTTAATGGGGTGTAATTCTTGAAACGAGGCCCCCCCACAGACTTGCTCTTCTCCCGAGGCTTACGCTCTCCCCAGGCTTACGCTCCTTATCCACCGTTTCCCTTTTCTTCTCTACTGCCTTTTCCTCCCGTCTCCGACCACTGCGAGCCTCCTCCAAGTTGATGTACCTGTTCGCTCTCTCCAGAAGTTCGTCAAAAGTTCGTGGCGTGCATTTCGCCAAAGATCGAAAACAGTCTCCATCCACCAAGCCCTGCGCCAGTGCATTAATTTTGACCTCTGAGGTAGCGGATGGCACCTCCAAGGCTGCAGCGTTAAACCTTCCCACATATTTCCTAAGGCTCTCTGATTGACCCTGTTTCAGACTCATCAATGTCAAGGCTGACTTTTGTTGTATCCTTGCACTGGCAAATTGATGTACGAACAAAGAACTCAACTCCCCAAAAGAAGTCACCGATCCCGCTGGTAGTTGGCTGAACCACTGTTGCGCAGATTTGGTCAGCGTTGTCAAGAAAAGCCTAAACTTTACCCCATCAGTGTATTGGTGGAGGAGGGCCCCGTTCTCAAACCTCAACAGGTGGTCATGTGGATCTGCAGTTCCGTCATACTCATATGGCAGCGGTTTAAAGTTCGGAGGTAGCGGGTCTCCCAAAATTTCCTCCGTGAACGGAGTACCCGCCACTCCTCCATCTCCCTGCGCAGGTTCTGCAATTGCTGGTTCACTGTATTCACAGTGTCCGCATAACTCGCATCGTAATCATTCGTCTCCTCCACCTCATCCCTGGGAGGCGCTACCCTTCCCCCGGGTGGTGTTCGTTGCAGTCGCGGGGCTCGACGCTCCCCCATAGCCTGTTGCTGGCCACTCTGGGGGAAAGTGCCCTTCTAGTCGAATTTACCTCCGTTTGCGCCACGTCCTCTGCAGGGATGGGCCGTCTGGCAGTGCCCTGAGCCTGTTCTCTATTCTCCACGGGCATGAAACCAGGCAGTGGCCCTGAGAATCCACCTCTATTGGCCAGTACACTGTCAATGGCCATTTTTATCAAATAACTGAGATGCTCCGTTGTCATTGTCACGGTTGTGCCCCCGATGGAGGGGGCAAAGTGATTCCACTTCGGTCCTCCATAGCCGGGGTAGTGCCCTCAGTAACCCCCGTCGGAGTATTCCAGGGAGGGGTAAGCCCAGTTGCCTCAGGGAGACCCCTCTCTGCCGCCTCTTTCTCGAATGCAGCTGTCAAATCCCGTGTAGTGCTATCTCCAGCCATGCTATGAACAATTTAGCAAACAACCAATTAACAACTTTACAATTCCCCCCAAAAATATAGAACTCCCTCAGAGGTGATAAACGACTTTTAGTTAAGAGGAACGAAGGTGAGCCTCACGCCTTAAACCCAAGTTTCCCACAGACAGCGCCAGTTGATAGAGGCGGTTTGAAATCCACCCCTCAACAGTGTTTGAAGGTTTGAATGTTTGAAGGAATACCTATGAACAATCTCCAGAAAAGATCCGTGAGACAGGGGCAAACTTCCTCTCCTCTGCTGCTTCTTCCACGTGCCTACAAAACAGAGCCGAAGGGTGTCCCGGCGTAAACCCTTCGACGCTCAAGTCAGTGCTCTGCTCAAAGAGTGATATTCAGGCAAGAAGAATAGTGAGTTAAGAGTATGTAACCTTCTTGAAGATGAATGAGATCCTATTTATACTTACTGTTTACTAGGGCAATGAGCCAAAATGTTATTTTGAGTTGCCCAATAAGATCGTGTCAGTTGTCCCTCTGTACCCGGCGGCGGTGTCAGAGGGTACAGTACTTTTTCCAGGACAACTCTCAGTTGTCTGTACCTTTATCTCCAGTTATCTGTACTTGCTGTCGGAGTTTGGGGAGCACATATCTTGGTTCTTAAGTTACCGATGTAGCATCCCCATTCTTAGAGCTTCGGTCCTGCTCCGGTGCTGCCCACTAGTGCGTCTGGAGGATTACATTGAACCTTTCCGTTCAGAGCCAATAACCCAACTGCGGGGTCATCAAAGCTGGCACTCAACCAGAGCTGGTGCCAATGATAGTTACACCATGACATCTCAACCCTGCAGGGCAGAATCCACCTTGGCCGGTACGCAGGACTCATTCCTGCAGGAGTGATCGCAGACCTGCCGTGCTCGCGAGACACCAGAGCTGAAGGGGTCTCGTGTTCTTAAGTCAAGGGCGGTGTCTTTGACTCGTATCCTCAGTGGCTAGATTCTCGTGCAAGGGTGAGGTATATTTCTCCCCTATCACTCGTAACTAAATCTAATTCAATATGGTTTCTTATCTCTAGCCATAAAAGTTACTCCCTCCGTCCCGATTAAAATTGTCACTTTGACCGAGCACGAATGTTAAGAAAAAATAGTTGACTGTTTTTTTCTTACTTTTTTAAAGGTGAAGATTGAAATTTGAGATTTTAAGAGTGAGAACTGGAATTAGCTTCCTTTGTTAGAATTATAAGTTTAATTGAGACGGATCGAAAAAGACAAGTAGACAGCTTTAATCGAGACGAAGGTAGTATCTACTACCCGTGGACTCGTTGAAAAGACTCCTTTAGTTCTGAGTGTAGAATGGACCTGTTGGTTGTTGCCGTCTAGAATGTCCGGGTTCTCCTTGCTGGAATTTGCTAGTGCTTCTGTTTGGGAATTGTTACCTATGCACATTGTCTGGCCACCTAATGATGTGGCACATAGATATGGTATCGCATGCCACATCATCAGGTGTTCAAAAGTTAATACTACCTTCGGCTTTGTAGTTGTCATTCTAGATTTTGATAAGAAAATTAAGGGACTTGAAAGGAGATGACAAATTAATCTTTAACTAATTTCCTTAAAGCCCTTGATTTTTTTAATCATTTCCATATATTGTTAACACTTTCCATAACTATATAGTTAGTTTTATAAAAAAAAGTGGTTAAAAAGTTAGAATGACAACTATTTATAAACAAAACAAATAAGCTAGAATGATAATTAAAAAAAACGAAGGTAGTATCTCATACATGTATGTATAATGCCATGACTATGTAAGATGAACACATCAATAAAAAAAATAAAAAAATGAGATCGTATAAATGATAAGTTATGATTTAGAAAAGGTGTATTTTCACCTAATTAACTAAAAAAAATGGCACTATTCGATTTTTTTGCCTTTTATCTCTTTAAGTGTATATTTACGTAGGGTTACGTAAGTCTCCTGTGTACATTTTAGTTAATATAATAATATTATTAAAAAAATACTCACTCCGTTTGAAAGTAATTGAGCATAACTAGGATGATGAATATATACACATTAAAATGGTCACACCATTGCCAACCCATTTGTGGAATCAGGCATTGGTTTTCCTGTTATAAATATAAGACTTCGCAAAGTAGAGGTACGCAACGAGTGCACCTGTACTGAGCCCGGCGAGTAGCCAATAGAAGTAATCAAGATGAGCCCGATTCAGATTGTCAGCGAACCAACTGTGTTGGCCTTGCCAGCGGGTGACTTTCTCAATAACCGAGATGAGAAAACTGCTTATGAAACTACCGATGCCGAATATACTAAGGTACATAGCAAGGCCGACGCTTCTCAACTCACTAGGAACCTGATCGTAGAAAAATTCTTGAAGACCGACCATTGTGAGCGCTTCAGAAAACCCTAAAAGCATATTCTGAGGGGCCAGCCACCACACGCTCATTGGCACCGTGGCGTTTGGTAAGTCCAAAAGCCCATACTCGATAGCTGTGTCAAGACGCTTCCTTTCAACTAGAGCAGCAAACACTATGGAAAGCAATGATAAGACCATTCCAGTACCGATTCTTTGAAGCATTGATATGCCTGACGGCGTTCCAGAAAGGGATCGGGCTATTGGGACTAATATACGATCATAAATAGGGATGGAGAGGATGATGAACAAGGTGATGAGAGACTGAAGTGAAGCAGCCGGTATTTGGAAGTTCGGCGTGACGTAACGGTCCATTGTAACGGCTTGTTTGGTGAAGAAAGTGGATGGTTGTTGAAATACTATGCCGTAAACCAAACATGTCGCCCATATCGGAACAAGCCTAAGAACTGCCTTCGCCTCCTCAACGTCGTCAATGCTACAAACTTTCCCTTCTTGGTCTATGCCATTGGGACCAACTAATGCTTTATTCAGAAACCTATCATCAGAACAAAAACCCCAAGTTAATCTCTGAGTAACATTAACAAGAAATGAAGATTTGCATATAATAGTCAAATAGCATATCAAGCAAATGAAATGTGATAAAATGCAAGACTGTACTGTAAGGAGGTTTTAGAAGTTGAACCGTAACATTTAGATCACATTATTTTTAATTTTGACATATTATGGAGTTTAAACAATTATGGTACATAAATTCTAGACCTGCCCCTTTTCTAACATTCAAATTTCTTGCACATATATAGACAAGCTAACTAATGGAGGTGACAAAATCAGTCCGGCCCAACATTTTAGACGGGCTGGGTGATAGGAATTCTAGTACCATTGGTCCCAATTAGCCCGACTGTTGCGGGGAGGTCGAGCAGGCAGCCTGAATAGCATCTCTACCTATTAATCAGGTTGTCACTCAAACACAGATAGTTAAAACTGTTTAGACAAACAAGATCAACAGGATTCAGCCTCTTGATTCTAGACTTGGAAAGTACCATTATTGACTTACTTATATTGCCGAAAGCCTTCATAAGGAAGAATCCCCTGAGCTTCTGCTTCTACGGATATAGCTGAAGCATTGGTACGCCAATTCGTAGCAGCTCTGACGAATACATTACCAATTCTAAGAAACGGGCTCCTCTCATCACTTTGTACGCGAAATCGATATGTAAAACTTCCAAGGCAAAACACAGTCAGGGCAAAGCACATGGCAATGCAGGGGATACCAAAGCCAAGGCCCCAACTCAGGTTATCTTGGATATAGTTCAAAACAGGCAGAGACACCATAAGGGCAGCACAAAACGAAAAGTACCACCAGTTAAAGAATGAGCTTTTCGCTTTACACTCGTCTGGATCTTGCTCGTCAAACTGGTCAGCTCCGAAAGCTTGGACGCAAGGTTTATGTCCTCCTTGTGCGAATGCAACTAAATACAACGAGAAGAAGAAGAGAATAACTTGGAATTGGGGTGGAGAACAAGACGTGTCATTCGCTGGATTTTGGCATCCAGATGAGTTGAGAGTGTAAATCGCAGCGGATAGAGATAAGCATCCAAGTCCCTGTAATCAGTCATAACAGCAAAATGCAACCCTGTTATTGTTGTAGCTGCTGAAATAAACATTAAAAATAATAACAAAAACGATGAAAAATGTAGGAGGAATTCAAAATACTGGTAAAAAAAGAAGAATACATATTTCAATGAAAGCAACAAAGTTATTTAGGGGTTCCTCATCTTACGATACGGTTTCCTCCGGAATTTGTTTTGCACAGTGCATTGCTTCAGTTTCTGTTCTAGCTCTGTATCTAACTGATTCGTGGTTCTTTCAGTAAAATCTGAAGCAATCTATTTAGGTATAACAAAAGCAAGCCTATAGAAGTTTCAAAACGTAATCCAGATTACAATTCATTGACACACTTTGACTGAATGTAATAAAAGAAATGCAGCATATGCAATCAAGATCAAGAGATTTTCCTGCCTTGGCTTAATATGTGAAGTATGTAACATGTTTCTCAGTAATATCAATTTACTTCATTTGTCATCAAATTTTGATTTCTTAATAAGTTTCTCTTCTCCAAATGGAGATTTCAAGTTCATTAAATAACTCCAGCTAAATCCTGAAAATTTCCACCAACAGAAGGAAAAAAAAGGAACTATTTCAACCAGCAACGAGCAAAAGTATCCTAAGAAACTGAGCTGTTTCACAAACTAAATAATGTAAATAAATCAATTGAATTCCATGAGTATGAGTATAGTAGCAACGTAATTCAATTTTTGAGAAGAATCCACACTGACCAAAACGTACAGTACAGATGCGACGATAATCATCCGGTATCTCCCCAAAAACGAGTCCGCCAAAAAAGCACCCAAAAGAGGCAAAAGCGACGCCGTTCCGGACCAAACATTCACATTCTCCGCCGCCGTGACGGTTGACTGTCCCAACGGTCCGGTCAAATAGCTTATCAAATTCGAGCTTATTCCATAATAAGCAAACCTCTCCGCCACCTCAACACCTAAACGAGCTCAGTCGCATGAAAAATAGAAGGCAACATCGAGTACTGTACTGAAAGAAAAATCAAGTAAATCAGTAATCAGCATAAATACCTATGATGAACGAAGCGGACCTCCAGCAACCAGATTTGGATCGGGCAACGGACTGGCCTTTGAAGTCAACGGATCCTTCGACGGTGTCGTTTAGCAGCGGGACTTCAGCGGCGGAGACGGTAGCCATCGCTGGTCAATCTCCGGCACTAGATTCGGAACCGGTAATCAAACACAAAAACGTGTATGTATAATGTATTTATATTTTATGGAACAGCTTTTTGGCGGTTTTTTTTTTTTCTTTTTATTGGTTCCTTTCAGAGACTATACATGGAACAAATATCTGGTTAGATTAAAAGACATCAATAAATATGTTCTTTTACTAAAATAAATAAATATGCTTTTTTGGACGCATGTGGACAGTGGACGCGGGACATTTTCATTCGGAGACTAGTGCTGGGATGTAGTGGCATGTGCCGCGTCTGTTATGGTACATTTTCGGATGGTACATTCACTTAAATAATATAAATATATTTTTGTTTAAGCAATTTATAAGGTAAGATGTACATTGAAAATTGTAAATGTGTTGTAAGTAATAGAGTGTGTGGAGAAATATATCATACAACTATAAAGTGAAATACGTGGGGATGAGTCATGTCTCATTCGGATGGAGCATCCCAAAACAAATATCCCCTAAGGGTGGTTGATACGGTAGGCCCCGCAATCACTGGTGGTTGATACGATAGGCCCCGCAATCCCTAATTTAACCCGATAATTCGATTCGATCCAATCCGAGATAAATTTATTAAAAAAATATTGAAATAAACCTACCACAAATCGAATAATTCTATTTTGATCTGAAGCAAGCCAAATTTAATAATTTTATCTTAAATATATAATAACTATATGTTTTAAATAATTTTTAATATATAATCCAAATCAAACATGTATCCCACCTAATAATCCAAATTGCCACCTTATTAATATTTCGTACCGAACCATTCTCATTCTTATTGTACCTACAATTTTTTATATATGGAAACTTTATAAAATTGTCGTTCCCAAAATTTTGTATTTTGTTAAATGTAGCTGCATAGAATTTAGAATACCAAATTTTATATCGTATTTGTATAATATCATTAAGTAAAGTTGATTTTGATATGCAGATATTTCTTGGCATAGTTATAAGTTTTTGGCGTTCCGATATAGCAAATTACCAAAATATAAAAAAAATAGCATACTGACTAAACCGATACATTGAGCCTGTTTATGTATTACGTATATATTGAAATACCAATTTTTTTTATGTTTTCAGTAATTTCTTGATACATTTCCCTGCAATATATTACATTTTGAAATTTCGCAATTTTTAATCACTTAGGGTATATTTGTTAAGGGAATGTTTGTTTTTTCTTAGCACATATGAATTTCAGATATTAAAATACCAAATTCTTGTTTGGTTCGAGGATTAAATTCAAATTTATCAATCCAATACAACCTCAAAACAAACATATATTTTTACTATTCATCTTTATTTCTAAATTTTAAGATTTAAATGGCAGGATTTCCCGACCCACTTAAACCAAACACACCCTAATGAATTGAATGATGCTTGGCAAATCAGGACGTATGAATCCAAATAATGGTGTAAATCTTGTGTTTATTTAAGAATGGAATATAGTATAATTTATATGCAATCATTATGATGGAAGTAGAAAGAGAGAGAGAGTAATGAAAATGTAGTAAAGTAGGGGATTTATGGGGTGTTTTCCTTTGCTTAACTTTTGGAGAAGTTGTTGAAAATAGAGATTGTGGTAAAATTGTTTAAAATCAAAAGTATGTAGTATTTGAGAATAAAAGTGATTTTGGCCAAATGTAAAAGTTGGAGTGTTTGATACTTTAACAGCTTTTAGCATATGAGTGAGATAAATAACTTTTATTTATTTACGAAAATACCAAAAAATTAGAGAAACAACTATTTTCTACTTTTAATTTTTTTTTTTTTTTTTTTTTTGCCTAAAATCACTTATATTAAAGTTAAAGATGGTTTTAAGCTTTAAAACACTTGGAAAAAGTAATTGCAAACACTTCCTTAGTAATTTAAGAAATCATAAATACTTATTTATCAAATTATAAAAATCTGTTAAAATTATTTAATTCTCAAACACTACTCACTTTTAATTATAAGTGATTTTTGCACAAATTCTAATTTGAATTACTTCTTCAAAAGCAAAAGCAAAGAAAAACACTCCCTAAATAGGCTTTCCTAAAAGAAACTAAGGCAAAGTCTCATGTGCACCAATTGCATGGTGTAATTCAGGTTGTGTATCACTGTTCATGCTTAAAGGTATTACATGTTTTTATCTTTAAGCATAAATCGTGATATCTCTTCACAGTAATACATTTACGCTTTACATGTAGTACATTTAGACATAAATATTAAATATTAATACATTTTAGGGCCCGCTTGGTTGCAAATCATCAATGACAATGGTAATGAGTATGAATGATGGGTCAATCATATTATGGAATGAAATTGAGAGAATTGTTAATAAAAAAGGGTAATGATTAACTTATTTATTATGTATCAAGCACCATAAATGAGAATGAGTCACCATTCATTCCCATTCCTTACCCGTAAACCCCTAACCAAGCGGGCCCTTAACCTAGGACTTGAATTGCACGAATCCAAGATCCGTGACCTCCCCATAAAACTAAGGCAAAAACTTATGTGAGACTGTCACACGACCATCACACAATGTGACGGGGAAAAAATATCACTTTTTGTGATAAAAATATCACATTTATCTGTAAAAGTATCACTTTTTTTTAACAAAAAAAAAATACTCCCTCCATCCCGACCTAATTAACCAACCTTGGTCGGGCACGGAGATTAAGCAAAATCAAATTTTGTGGAATCTTTGACTTTTTCAAAGGTGAAGATCAAGAGTGGAGATTTTGAGGGTGGAGATTGTGAGAGAATTTATCATTTATGAACTAAAACAATTAGGTTAGGATAAACAAATATGACAAGTTAGCCAATTAGGCCGGGACAAAGAGAATATCATTTTTTAAAGCAAAGTATCACATTTATCTGTAAAGATATCAATTCAATGTAATAAAATATCACTTTTATAAGTAAAAATATCATTTTCCCTTGTAAAAATATCATTTTTTTCTATAAAATTATATTCGTTACACGTATAAACATCATACACAAAATTCACTCTAAAACTAGCAAAAGCGAAGGGGAAAATGGAAAAGGATAAACGGAGCAATATCGAACCGAATTACCGAATTACCCTTCATTTGCAAGCGTTAAAACTGAGAATTTCGACCGTTGGGGCTTACTGTAATCCAACGTTCACTTTCTTTCTCCTGTTTTCTCTGTTCCCGCTCCAGTTGCAACGTTCACTCTCTCTCTCCTGTTCTCTCTTCCCCCTTTTACAGTGACTCCAATTTCCAACTATACATCAGGGGGAACTCATTACATCTTTCAATAAACTCTTTAATGGCGAAACGCAAGACTCCGGTCAAAGCTACTGACCGCGAGAAGAAATGGAATATGATTTTCAACGCGTTAGTGAAGTTGTCGCAGAATCTGCAGAACGATCGGCAGTTTCTTGAAGGACAACTTAAATTCTTGCACGAAGTTATTTATAAGGTAAAACCCCTCCCTCGATTGTGTGAAGTCTAATCGGAGTTGAATTAGGGTTTTGGTGTTGTAATGATTGGGTATTGTTTGATTGCAGATGAAGATGGAGCAAAACGTTGAATCTCTGAAAGCGGAACTTATGTTGGGGTTGAAGGACCGGGAAGCTATCGTTTACAAGCATAGATATGGTTAGTCTCTCTCTCTGTACGAATGCTATTCAGAAATTTGTACACAATTTGGAGGTTGCATCATTTGAGGAGGCAAATAATTTCCACATACTGTTTCATTTATAAAACCTGAGATTCAAGATTGATTTTTTTTTTTAATTTTCTTTTTTATAATGTACTTTTCATTTTCTTTTGGATTTTTTTTTTTTTTTAAAAAAAAGTACTGTGAGACCTGTAATTGATGCTAATGTTAACTTGGTCAAGAATTACTTCATATGAACTTATCTCTCATTCCCAAATTAAGTGTCGTTTTAGGATTGAAATGATAATAATTTCCCTTAATTCAGGGTAGTCTTGGAAATGGAGAAAGATTGTTGAGAAGAAAGGATTGTCACAACATTTAAAAATAATATAATAATTTAACTCAAATAAGGACATATGAATCATTTTATGATTTTGTATGAAATTTTCTAAAGCAACACTTATTTGTGATGTAAGGAGTGATTTTGTTCTTCTTAAGTATAATATGGGAAGTACAGGCATGTTTGGAATTAAAATGGTCTCTGCTCACTAAGAGTATATTCTTGTGTTCAACAAATTACCAACTATATAAAAAAGAAAGAGGAATACAAAGTGCACAAAAAAACAATATTGGGGCTGCATAATGCTTCTTAAAGAAGTTGATATGTGTTCCCTTTTCAGGCTAAAATGCGAAACAATCAAAACCATATGGGATGAATAAACTAGTCATATTTTCCATTCATCTTCGTTGTTCGAGCACTTTTTTCCATTGACGGAGTTTATAGGTTCGGAGTTCGGAGTCATTGTTTTGTGCCTTGTTCTTTATCTCATCTTCATATCTTGTTTCTGTCAAATGTAGAGAATGCCGAGGATGATTTGGGCGACTTTAGAGAATGGTTTGACTATCTCTCAGATAAATGTTTGGGGACAATTGTAAGCCCTGCACTTTTTACATTTTTGGTGATTCTCCTTAGAAATATATATAGGGGTGTTTGCCATTGACTGTGGTTTTAAAAAAATGATTCAAATTGTTTTTTGTTGGAAAATCAAAAGTACTTAGTGTTTGGAAATATAAGTGATTTTGGTAAAAAATTAGAAAGTTGAGTGTTTGCTAAATAATAACTTTTTCACCAATTTATTAAGGAAAATAGTCCTAGAATCACTTTTAAGATCTTGCAAACACTCTACAATCACTTTGCAAACACCCCTTATATATTTGTGTGTTCGTATACATGTATATTTTCCTTTTGTTTTAGTTGTGCTTGTAATTTGCAGGATGTATTGAATGACACTAGTAATGATGGGGAAAGGTCACTAAATAAGGCACTTCACGATGAGGTGTTGAAACTGAAAAGTGAAATGGCGGCATATGAAATGGAGAAAAACTCAGAAATCGCTGCTATCTTAGCAGAGAAGAATTTCGTCTGGAACCAGTTGAAGAAAATGGAGAGTGACTTAACTGAACAATTAAAGAAGAAGTCTGATGAAGCTGACTGTGCAAACGACAAGGTGCGGATACTTGTAAACCGGGCAGAGGAATTACAGATGTCGAATGAAAAGTTAAGAAAGAACTTTTCTAAGGTAGAATCTGAATCGGTTAAAAAGAGTGAGGAAATATCCAGACTTTTGAATGAAATTCAAATCTTGAAATCTAGATCAGGGTCTTTGCCTCCCTCGTTGCGCCCCTGTAGTAGTAGGTCAGAAGCAGCTGAATCTTCGGGCAGGGCCAAGAATAGTGCCACTCTTGGGAGTGGTAATGCAGTGAAGAAAGAATCAGATCCTACACGAACCTTTGAAAAGGTGAATATTTTATCCGTGCTTTAATGTTCAATTTACCGTCTTTCTTCTATGGATAGTAGCATACTCTTGGAAGTCTTCTTAATCCCGTATGGCGTAAAATTAGCTGTAAAGGTCGCATTTTTGGTTGAAGGATTTGATGATAGATTTGTCAGTAGTTTTTCGGATGGTATGGATTTCAAATCCATCGCATAATTTATAAGATTACCATCCTGCATTGAGATGGTACTACATACATTTCACCCAGTACACACAGACACTCCATACACACACTACATGCATTTTTACACACACACACACACACACACACACACACACACACTCTTCACATGCGCACTCTTAATTGGGTGGATTTGAAACCATCCTGCATTTTAAATCCTTCTACCCAAACATAAATGCACGTAGAAACTTTGATTGATGGAAAACATCCTTTTATACGTAACCTGATCTGTATTTTGATGGTTTTGTGATGTAATTCCATGTTCTGATGATAGACACGGATTGCCTTGCTGTTGAACAATTCATAGTGAATCAGTATCTTACTCGTCCAACTTTCTAGTAGAGAATGCAAAACTTGAAAATTGCATGATAAACAATAAAATGGTTGAATATTTATTTTCCCAGATTGGAGTTTAGCTTTGCTTGTTAGTTGTTCATTTCATAATCATGAATCAGGAGTGAACTTTTTCCAGAACTTGCATAATGAGTTGTACAAAATTATTCCCGGTAAATACCGATGAGACTGTCTTTATGATTTTGCTGCATTTTCCATTCTTCTTCTTGGTTGATTATTCTTTTTTACAACAGCAGCAAAATCTGCCTCAGTGGCAGCTCGTCATCTCGCTTTTGACAAAATGATGGGCTTAGTACTTTTTCTTTTTCTGACACAACTTACTTCAAGATTACTTGCAAGAGATTACAATTACGAGTAGGATATATATTCTGTACGCCTCAGTTCGGATCTTATGCCTCGTTTTCCACGTCCCATCTTTGGTGCCCGTGTAGATTAAAATTTCACGTAATTGATTATATCTACTAATTATGGAGGGCTTTTAATGTAAAATATGTTTAAAATCTGCAGGCGTCTCGTCTACGGCCAAGTGCTCATAAATCAACCGGAGGAAAGGCTCCAAGGCAGCGACTCACTTCACAGGTACTTATCTTTCCACATCTCCATTATACGGAATGCTAGAGACACCAATGTTGCGTTTGGATTGAAGGATTTGACAATCGATTGTAGCAAGTCCACTGGTGGATTTGAGATCCATGCGTTCCAAATTCTTGTACTAATCCCTCAATCCAAACACAGCCTAAATGACATTGTGTGATAGCTGATATCTTGTCACGTGAACTGTTTTGACGGTAAATTATTCTGGGAAACGCTTAAAGAAGACCTTCTTACAAAATCCCTTTTCAGGGAATCAGTTTTATCATACAATATGCTCTATTTTACAAAAACATCAGTTTTCATAATCATTTTTGGGATAAAAGTAATATTTTTCACGTCAAAGTAATATTTTATGATAGTAACTCTCATCTTACGAAAGACGGTTAATATGATGGTTCTGACTGGGAAGCAATTTCATAAAGTAACCTTATAAAGTCACAAGTAACATTTTTTATGATAAAAGTAACTCTCAGCCTATGAAAGACAGTTAACATGGTGGTTATGGCAGGGAAGCAGTAGCTCGAACAGTCGGTCGAAGAGAAAAGCAGACGAGGTTATTACAATTCCAGATACACCTAGACTGTTCAATTCCTCCTTCAAAGTTCCTAAATTGAGGAGTTCTGATATACCATCTCCACGAATAGTTTGAGCTTCCTTTTCTGGAAATGTTAAAGCAGGTGTGTACATATATGTATCTGCCCTGTGTGTATGGTTACCAATCTGTGTGTGGTAATTATTTAATTTTTTTAGGTATTCATTATTGTAATTTAGATTAGTGTGTTATGATGATGTAGTATGTTCAATTTAGGGGGTGATGAAATAAATCTGTAGTTTGATGTGTGAAATTCTTGCAATTGCACTATTATTGTTCCTCAGAAGTGATTTTTGGAATTGTGAACTTCTCTCTAATATTCAATACTGTAAAAGTCACCGGCTGTTAGTACGGTAGTACAGTTAGAGTTGTTAACGAACATAATGTTGGGTACAAGTTCGTGTTTGAACTCTATCAGAGCTCATTCAAAAACGTTTATTTATTTATGTTCATCTAATAACAAGTATAGCTTGAAATAATAATAACAATAATAATAATAATTTTACATTATTTATGTAGCTCATTTATTTACATTGTTCATAAAAATAAATATTTATGTCCAATACATTTGTGATTTGCCAATTAAAATTTAAAATCCATATCAAACCTTACTGGCTGCGTCCAAATCAAAATCGATAAGTGGAGAGCGAGGTGGTAATTTGTGTTGGTCCAGTACGATCCAGCAGGGTTATATTTCGAGTTGTTTCGGCCTAACATTTCATTGGATAAAAAATTAGGAAGCAAAGGGTGTGTTTGCTTAAGGCTGGAGAGCGTTGAGCCAAACCTAGTTGAGAGAATTAATGAGTGTGCTTTATTGGAATTTGGTCCCTTAATCTACTGAGGCAAACCTTAAACAAACACACCTAAAGTTTGGTCCACTCCATTAAAATATACTTTAACTATTAGATCGGCCCACACGTCATCGGCTTTTTGACTTATTGTATCGGACATGTTGGTCCAATAATACTTTAAATCAAAATTTCTATGGTCCAATTCATTTAAATTGTCGGATTGATTAGGAACAAAGTCTCATGTTCATCAATTCCACGGTGCAATTTGGGGGTGGGTATCACGATTTATCTTTAAAGATAATATTAACATTTTTTTACTATAATACATTTACCAAAACATGTAATACCTTTTTGCCTGTGACCCGAATTGCACAAATCTAAGATCCGTACAACAGGTGCACAAGAGAGCTCCTCTTAATTGGGCCAGCTCATCAAATCAGACCAATTTTACCAACCTAACACTCAAGAGTCTATGGCAACTCGGACGATTCGGCTCAGTTGAAAACAACTTATCGAGTCAACATTATATGTCGGGTTGGTCTAAAATTTCATTAAGCAAAAAATTTATCAAGCCCGATCTAATTTTTCTTCTTTAAATATACTAAAAAAATTCATCGACTTGGGACTCGTCGTACTTTTAGTCCATCAAAAAATTTATCGAACCCTATACTTTTATGGCTCAGTCCATCTACGATCCATTAGGCCGGAGCGATTTTGCTAGTTTAAGAGAGTAAGCAGTGAAGAATCACTCTCCAAAGCGGAAAATAGTTTTTGTTTTTTTACCTTTTTGGATTAGACTTTAGATCTCATCCAACTCTGCATTTCCATCCAAATTTAGAATCTTTATTCATATACTGAAATCCCCAAATCCGCCATTACACTTTCTTCATCAACCATAAACCCCTCTTTCTCTCTCTTCAGTATCAAATTCCATCTCCATTCACGTTATCTCCTCTGCAAGCAACAAAAAACAATTCCTTCATCAAATCAAAACCCCCAATGTGGGACTGGCATTCGTGGCGCTGTACTCTCCCCACATCCCTCCAAAAACCGCCCAATCAAACCTCACTCCTCTCACCACACCCCCAAAACGACGCCGTATGTCGCAATCGCAACTGTATCTCCTTCGCCGCCATCGCTAGGATGCTCACCTCATGGCTCAACCGCCGCCGCCGCCGCTACTTGTTTCTGATCCTCTGCTTCCCCTTCCTCCTCCCTATCTTCTTCGCGATGTGTCCGCTCATCTGCGTGATCGAAATTTGGTTCTTCGTGTGCCGAAGGCGGCGGAAGGAAGCTGGCGGTGACGCGGCGGAGAGTGAGGAGGAAGGGGGATTGCTGCAGAGGTATCTGGAAGATCAATTGATGCTGGTGATTGGGGGAGAAGACGGGGTCGATGTGCAATATTTTGATAGTGCGAGGCCTCTTCTGCAATAGGTGTATTTAGTGATTGGTCCCTATTTTTTGTATTTTTGTTATTTTTTTATTTTGTAAATGGAAAGTCAACCCTACAATAGGGAATTAACAGAAGCTGCTGACCTGGAAATATAATGCTCATAGCTGTTTTTTTCTTGGAACTGTCTTTATTATCTGTTTTCTATGTCATGATATTTAATTTATTCTACCAATTTTGGTTGCAATCCAGATAAATTAAGGTTCGGTTCTGGCTCGACCCTTCATCTAATCGTAAACTGATTAATTTTATTTTTAATTTTTTAGTAAATACGAGGGTAATTGAGATTAGGTGGTCATTGAGAAGAACAGTGGTGATTAAGTAATCGTTGAGAAGAAATCAACGGTTTAAAATCGAAATCGATTTAATTTCTGCCTCAAAACATTATATATATAATTCAAAATTAGTGGTTTAAATCGAACTCGTGATATACACACGGTTGGAGGAAGGATGGGTCGCTTCGTAACCGAAACTGACGGTTCAAACCGTATATTCACTTTTAATACTAGTGCTTGGAGGAAAAATCGATAGTTCAATATCGAAATCCGCTAAAATTGAAATCAAGAGAAGTATAATGCTTATAGTTGTTTAAAAAAGAAGTAGTTAAACGGGTTATTCCAACTAATATTAGTAGAGGTGTCTGAAAAGATCACCGTAACCCGGCATAGTTCGATTCGGGGGCCAATGGTTCGCTGCTTTTGATTTGAAATTAGAATAGAAATTAGATAAATTAAAGTTCAGTTTCGATTTGACCTTTCACCAAACCGTAAATCGGCGATTTATGGTTAAATAATTTTATTTTTGCTTTTTTTCTAAATAAATACGTGAACGGTCGAGATTAAGTGGCCTTTGAGATGAATGATTGTGATTAAGTGTCCGTTGAGGAGGAACCGGTGCTTCAAATATGGCTTAAATTCTGATGGTTGGAAACCGTAATGGAAGTAGTGATATACACAGTTCGGGAGAGGAACAATTTTCGAACCATCGATTTATGGACGATTGGAAACCATAACCGACGCAGTGACGTACACAATTTCGGAAGGAACGAGTTTCAAACTGCAAAAATGGCGGTTGAAACCGTATGCCCACTTCTAAATACTAGTACTTTTTATTTTTTCATAGGAAAAAAAATGTAAAATTAGTCATGTTTAAAATATATATAATCATTTGCATCGTACCTAAAGGATTCTTCGCCTTAGGTCGAAGAAGCAATCACTCGATCATTATTGAACGGATTGCAATCCTTTTATGTACGTAATGATCCACTAGACTACTAGAGTACCTTCAACAAAATAATCAGGGACGGTCCAATATTTTAAAGGGCCCGGTGTTAAAAAAAATAGAAAAAAATGTTCTTCTTACTTTTTCACGCTCAATTACACTTCCTCTGTTCTTTTTCATGTTGAATATGCATGTTACTAAAAATGAAAATACTACTCCCTTCATCCCGGCTGAGTTTGCACATGTGAGTCGGCACGTATATTAAGAAAAACTGCTTTTTACTTTTTGGTTGACTTTTTTAAAGGTGGAGATTGAAAGTGGAGATTTTAAGGGTGGAGATTGTGAGAAAACTTTCCTTTTTAAGGGTGTGCAAACTTAGATGGGACGTCCCGAAAAAGAAAGTGTGCAAACTCAGCCGGGACGGAGGGAGTATGTGTTAGAGAAGATTTGAAAACATGACCTCATTGTGTAGACAAACTTTCATGCGCATTAGCAACCAACTCGGCCACACAACTAGTTGCAACATTATAACCATTTGTAATTTATATACTATATATATAGGTAATATAAAAGAAAAAAAATCGGGGGTCCTCGGCGGCGGGAGGCCCGGTGCGGCGGCACCGCTTCGATCGCCCCAGGGCCGCCCTGAACATAACGCTCTAGTTCGATGCACAGAAATATAAATAAATATATATATATTAATATATTTTTATTATATAAAGTTATAATCTTTGTTATTTAAAATTTTATTGTCAAGATTAGTAAACTTAGCTCAGGGCTGGGTCATCATCATATGTCAAGCGGATCGGTCCAAAAATTTATTCAATCAAAAATTATGAGTCCAGCCCACCTCCTCAATAATAAAATAATTTATTTATAGAGCGCTTTATCTTTGGTACTTCATCAAGGACTCAGAGGTATGAGACGATATAGATGACATATAAAACTAAATTTCAAGAAAAATAATACTTCCTCCGTCCCGGCTAACTTTTCATAGCTGATCGAGCACGGAGGTTAAGAAAAACAGATTTTATTTTTTCTTTGATTTTTTTAAAGGTGTAGATTGAGTGTGGAGATTATGAGGGTGAAGATTGTAAGAGAAATTTCCTTTTTAAGGGTGTGAAAAGTTAAGTGAGACGAATTGAAATGAAAAGTAGAAAAAAGTTAGCGGGTACGGAGGGAATATGATATATGGATGAACAAGAAAAAAAGAAAACAAAAATTAAATGTTTTACGATGAAAGAATCGGAAGAGTCAATTGTAGGAAGAGTCAATTGTAACCCTATCATTTGATTATTAATCACTTAATATGTTAATGATCACTATTTATACTCTAAAAGATAAAAGAAAGTATCATTTTGTAAAACCACGGTTACCACGGCAACTTTTCCCCTATTCTTGACATTTTTTTAACTGAACAATAAATACATGTTTATCAACATTGACCATAAAATCTTTATTATTACCCTAATTGGTGCATTAGTTGTTTATAGAAAATTTATGATTGTTAACTATACATTTTTAAATAATTACTGTAATTTTTTTATATTTCTGTTACATATCCTTAGAGGTGGCAATTCGGGCGATCTGGGGCAACCCGAACCCACATGTCAATGCCATCTATTGGGCTGGTCAGTGTAAAATTCCATCGGACCAAAAAAAATTAGAGCTAAACCTAGATCGCCCTTCTATAAACTATATTCAGTCGAACTGTCCCGCAATTCGACGAGCTATTAGCTCATCGATCGGGCCCAATTATACTTCGGGCTCAGATTCTAATGGTCCAGCCCGCATAGAATATTTTGCCAGTCATGGACATTCAATCTTAGTTTTACGGAACCATTACAATTTAAAAATAATAATCAAAGTATTGGAGAATTTCAGAAAATATATATACGGTCATTTTACATATACATGCTATCTTAAGGACAGAAGATACAGTCCACTTAATTTTTTGGAGTGAATGTGTTATAAATATTACTCCCTCCGTCCCTATTTTGCATAGTTTATCGGGTACGAATATTAAGAAAAAACAAAATTTTCTTTTTATTTTTTATTTTTTTAAAGGTGGAGATTGATGGTTGACATCTTGAAGATGAAGATTGTGGGAGAAGTTTCATTTTTAGAAGTGTGTAAAATTATGTGGAACGACTGAAAAGAAAAATTGTGCAAAATAAATCGGAACGGAGGTAGTATTAGGTGGTATTTGTCTTTAAGTATATTTATTAAGCATTATTATAGACATACTAGTAACATGAATAATTATTAAAATATTTACAAAAATATATGATATATTGGCTAATGTGTGAGAAGTTTAATGTTTTTTTGTTTTTTGAGGGAACACCAATAATATATTACTCGGCCGCAACCTCATAAAACACAATGTCTCGGATATAACTAGGAAGATCATCCCGGTAAAAATTAGAGCAACTAGAACCAAAAGCAAATCTAACCAGTCCATGAGCAACAGAGTTTGCCGATCGACTGGCCCATCTAACAGAAAAACGAGAGCAAATACTAACAATATCAAATACTACATCGCCAAAATATGTTAATTGTGCAATATGCACGTATTATAATGTGGCGTATTAGTTAATTGTTTTCTAGCAAACCTCGTACCGCTCAAATTACTTGTCATATTTGAAAGAAAATGGATTGTGTTCGATTAAAGATTGTTTGTTAAAAGTTCATTTGAATTGTGTTTAATTAAAAATATCAAATAAATTTGAACATGTTTTTACGTTTAATAAAATCTAAAATTCGATTGGAGCTCGAACTCAATAAGTTAAAGATATTATAATAAGTGTAAAATGTTAAATTACTCGTGTTCGAATCGATTAAAACTCGTTCAAGCTCGATTAGATTAATAATCAAACAAGCTCAAACATTATATTAAAAGCTCGAAAATATTTTAAACAAACTTGAACAAAAATACGTTCAACTCAATTCGACTCATTTACAACCCTACACATGCACCATCAAGTAGTCATCTTATTCATACACCTATTCAACATTCCAGTCACTAGAGACGGAGCCAGGGGGGTTGGTGGCAGCGGCCGCCCCCAAAAATTTTCCGATCAACGTATTGTATATATACATATACAGTGTAATTATAGTTACAAAAATGATTTCGCCACCCTTAAATTTTAAAATATGTTTATATATATTTCATCGAAAAATATTTTGTCCCCTTCACTATAAAATTCTGACTCTGTCCCTGCTAGTCACGTATATGGACCGTACCCAAATACAACTCACTTATCTTAAAATCATCTTTAATGGAGGTCATACTTTTGCTTGTGCATCTACTGATACTGATGTTGCGATCCAGAATTCATATGGTAATTACTACTTAGTGCATTCGGTATAATTTAAAAAAGTTTTATACTCCCTCCGTCCCGGTTTAATTTATCTACTTTAATCGGGCACAAAAGTTAAGAAAATATAAATTTTGTGGAATCTTTAATTTTTTTAAAGGTGGAGATTGAGAGTGGAGAATTTCAAGGTAGAGATTGTGAGAGAAATTTCATTTTTTGGACTGACAAAGTTATTTGGGACAAATCGAAAAGACAAGTAACAAATATTGATCGCGACCACGACAATCTTAGACTGTTAGTAGATGGGCTTAAGCGTCTCTTTGTGTTTGTTCTTTCCCAATAGATGGTACTGGACTGGGCCAGATTGTTTACTGTGGATCAATGAACTTTGTTCATCTTTTTTTATTTCACATATCTGTCATGTTATGTACTACAATTTATTTATTTAGGGGAAGTTGTGTTTGTTGATTATCTTAAAGTTAGTACTTTCTCCGTTCCGACTTAATTTGCTTGCTTGTTTTTTTGGTTTGTCCTAAATAATTTATCAATTTAAGAAAAAAAAAATTCTCTCATAATTTCTATCCTCAAAATCTCCACCTTTGAGTCAAAGATTACACAAAATTTGTTTTTCTTAATTTCCTTGCCCGATCAGAGTAGACAAATTAAGTCGGGACGGAGGTAATATTATTCTCCTCCTAACAATTTTATTAAGGGAAAATTGGTAAAAATGCCCATTAAGTTTGGCACAATTAAAAAATTATCCTTTAATTTTGCCAATTTAAAAAATTACCCCGTAATTTGCAAAAAATTGATAAAAATGCCCTGCAACCGGCAATTCCCTGTAACTCATCCGGTCACCTATTGACGTGGCGTAAATCTGCTGACGTGGAATCAGTTTTGGACACGTTTTACTCCAGAAAAAAAGGAAAAAAAAACTTAGTTTTAAATTTTAAGGTAAAATTATTTTATAAAAATATAAATAACAATTTTAGATTATGAATTTTCTTAAAAATCTACATAATATTTATTAAAATTATTTTTTAAAGAATTTTAAATCTTCTTAAACATCTAAAGTTGAAACAATATATTTTAGGATTAATGATTCCGTAGCATCTCGCCTAAGGACCACCAGATTCGTAGTTTATTTTTAGAGCCGCCATTGACGCACCCGTGTGGAGCTTGACGGCGCCGCACTCCTAACTCCGGTGGACTGAGATACCCACGCTGAAGGTTACCCAGCTGCGATTAAGGGTCACCTTCGAGATTCCAAGGTTCCACCATTGAAGACCCCTCAAGAACTGAATCGTCTTCTTCGCGTCTTCCTCGCGATTTCACGATTGAACCTTGATTTCTTGTCACTACCACTGAGACTGAGGCGCGACTGCCATTGGAGACCAGCCACAAGCTTCTTCTGTGCAAAGTCTCAGTGGCGTATTTGCGAAGCTCTTCGCCACTCATGTCTGGGCGATGTTAAGTAAGGATTTCGCGAGGTTGAAGGGCTCACTGACAGTCGCGAGTTTCAAAACGCCATTGATATTGAGACTCATTACTCTACCTTGCGAGTTACTCACTAGACTGAGTTGACTCGAACAGTCGTGCATTCGAGTCGAAGTCCGTTTTCAGGTGTATCTCATATTCAGTATTAAGCGACGCTGGCGGAATGAGGAGGAAGAGGGAGTGGAGAATAACTGTGGTGGTGATGTAAACGGCGAAGGAGGTAAAGAAGAAGGATCATGTAGATTCCCAGATAATGAAACGCAAAATCAGGGGATTTCAGCTTTCTTTGACCTAATTTGGTCATGTGCCAAGCACATGATGTTGTTTTCCCTTCTAAATAGCCACATCAGCTGAGACGCGTCTAAAATATGTTCCACATCAGCAGATTTACGCCACGTCAACATGTCACCGGATGAGTTACAGGGAATTGCCGGTTGCAGGGCATGTTTATCAATTTTTTGCAAATTACAGGGTAATTTTTTAAATTGGCAAAATTAAAGGATAATTTTTTAATTGTGCCAAACTTAATGGGCATTTTTACCAATTTTCCCTTTTATTTTCTTGTCTTTTATCTTTTTTTCTTTCTTTCAAAATTGCAAGGTCTTATAACATTTCGTCTCAACTCGGTTTTTCATAAGAAATATATCAAATTATTCATCTTTTAATGATCTTCGAATTAACATCCATAATGCATATTATAATTTAGATGTTGATGTTTAAGTGTAAAATACCTTTTTAGGATGATAATAATATATTTTGATTTCTAAACATTTTTATATAAAATTAAAATGTGATATAATTTCAAAAATAATTTTTTTAATAGATAAAGAAATTTTAGAAGATGAAATTATTTACTTTAATTTTACCTTTTTATCTTAATAATTTTTGGATAGTTTAAATTATTTAGTTTAAAAAATCATAAAAAACAGGAGTACAAATTTGTTAAGTTTACACATTACTAGCAAAAACTTAAATATATTTGCAAAAGTAATTTGTTGATTGAATTATTTTGCTTATTTTTTTCTATTTTGTGAAAAAAAAAATTATGTTATCTTTAACAATAATAAGTCAATTATCTTTATTTGAATATGACATGATGATATTGTTTACCGTTCATATACTAAAGTGAGGTGTGTGGCTTCTTATACTAGTATTATGTTATTTAACATATGTGGCTTTCACACGATAATTATTCAAAATATTTGACATTGTTTTGCCCTTATATGCGTATGCAATTATTACAACCTATGGGAGACAAATGAATAAAATTTCTAGTTTGTATTTAAAAATTTACTTAAAATATTCAGCATCATCAGATCATGCATTTAAATAATTGAATTAACAAAATTTATGAAAATATATTTGGTAGTCTCAATTTGTGATAGTGAAATGTATTAAAAGTAATAATATAAAAAATTGAATAGCCAAAATTTATGAAAATTTAATCGGTCATTTTAATTTATAATAATGGAAGATATTAGATATATAAAAAAAAATAACACATGTAAAAAACGATATGTAAGGACGAAAAAAAATAATTGAACAAAAGAATATCAACTATCGATTTTCTACTCTCAAATTTTATATATATGGATGATTCTATAATAAATCATCCCGTGCATCGCACGGGTCACATCTGACTTTATACTATAAACAATTGTCTACTCATTAAATTAAATTAAAAATAAAAATGAAGTATTTGAACCGTAATTTTGAGGTGAAGAAATAGAAAATAGAAATAGAAAATATAATATAATAATGTTGAATATTGGTACAGCCACATTCGGTGTGAGCCATAAACCCCCATTTACACAATTACACTTTCTCCAATCCCTACGATTTCTGAAATCCTCTTCGGATCGATTAAAATAAAATTAAACAGATTGGATCCATTTTTCGTGAGATCTGAATTATCGCAAGGAAAAACCGAGGGAGATTGTCAAGAATTTGAAGAAAAACAGGAGAACTACGGGAGATTGAGTCAGTTTTTCTTAAAATTTCAGTCTTTCCGGTTTCCGTGATTTAGATCCGGAGGATTTTTTCGCGATTGAGGCGATGAGCTCCGCCGTCAGATTGTTCTTCATCTTCATTTTGTTCTTCTTCTCCTCCGCCCTTGCCAAGGTGATTGAATTACTTATCTGCCAATATTAACTTCTGGAATTTACGTATCTAGTTGTTAAGTGCTTGTAGATCTTGTGTTAACCTAGTTTGATTTTGTTCCTTCTAATGCACAATTAGTGTTATCTCATTATTGCCGTCATTTTACTCGTTTGAACGGTGATTTCCTTTAGTGTTGGCCTATCTGAATTGTAGCTAAGAGAATATGTTAATATTTAGGGCTCTTATGTTGTGTTTGATTATATATGATCACATTCTAAATGGACAGAGCATCATATTCTTTTGTTGTATATTATCAAGATTTTGTCTTTTAATGGTGCTAAGTTTATTCAAGAAGTTTTGGTTCTCACTTGTCTAATGCAGGAAAGTATAAATTGCATTTTGCATTTCCTTTGCTGACACATGTTTAAGTAATGTGCAGTATCAAGATGGCGAGACTGTCACCCTATGGGTGAACAAGGTTGGCCCGTATAACAATCCTCAAGAAACCTACAACTATTACACCCTCCCGTTCTGCCGCCCACCTGGCAATGCAGGTCACAAATGGGGTGGGCTTGGTGAGGTTCTTGGAGGGAATGAGCTTATTGATAGCCAAATTGAAGTAAAATTTAAGAGTAATGTCCTGTCAATGCATTTCTATTCGTCATATTTTTTTCCACTACCTACACTTTGGTTGTTACACATGGTCAATCTCTCTGCAGAAGATGTGGAGAAGACTACAATCTGTGAAATTGAATTGGATGGAGCGAAGGTTAAGCACTTTAAGGATGCAGTAGACAGTTCGTACTGGTTTGAGTTTTTTATGGGTACGCTTTGAATGATAATGGACCTTTAACAACAATAATTCTATTACACTTTGTCAAATCCTTCTACTTTACTAACTCCCGTTCTTTATGTATACCTGTGGCTCGCTTGTGATCAGATGATTTGCCATTGTGGGGTATGCTCTTTATACCTATGTGAATTTGATCCACAGTTGTTCTTTTTTCAACTTCGAATGATCCACCAATTCTTTCATTCAGGTTTTATTGGTGAGGTGCTTCCTGATAGATCTCATGATAATAAGCACGTACTTTTTACACACAAGAATCTTGTCATCAACTACAATGGGAACCAGGTCTGCTTGAGAGTAGAAATCCTTTTATGATATTATGCAAGTAGATTTAACATCACGTTAATTTCTTTATAAATTTGAGTTGCAGATCATTCATGTAAATCTTACTCAAGAAAATGCCAAGCCACTTGAAGAGGGCCGTGTATTGGAAATGACTTATTCTGTCAAATGGGTTCCAACCAACACTTCATTTGGAAGACGTTTTGACGTATATCTGGACTACCCCTTCTTTGAGCACCAGGTAAACATGCTTAAGGTTTCCATGTACCCTGGGAATATGTTATCTCAAGTCATGGTGTTTCTAGTATTTTCTCAAAATGGTGTCAATGAGGGGAAATTCATTGAACTGTTTCCGTGAAGTAGTGGTTGACAGAATGTTGTGTAATATTATTTTCCTCATTATCAGCTCATAAAGTAGTTGTGATTTTGCAGATTCACTGGTTCTCAGTCTTTAATTCTTTCATGATGGTTATTTTCCTCACTGGTTTGGTATCTATGATATTAATGCGCACCCTCCGCAACGACTATGCTAAATATGCACGGGAAGATGATGATCTGGAGTCCCTGGTATATTTTCTAAATTTTGCACCTTGTACATACATTGATATTTATTTTGTTACAGTTCATGCTTCAACGTATTTAGCACATGCATTTAAGATGGGATTCATTAGTGCTAAGTCTCTTGACATGTCGTCAGATTTGAGGAAAGCGTCTCTTTCGAAACTTGCTTATATATAGCCTTTTCATGTTCAGGAACGGGATGTGAGTGAAGAATCTGGTTGGAAACTTATCCATGGTGATGTTTTTCGGCCTTCCCAAAATCTGGCTCTACTTTCAGCTGTTGTTGGCACTGGTGCTCAGCTAGCGACACTTGTTCTTCTTGTCATCATTCTAGCAATTGTTGGAATGTTGTATATTGGGTATGTCAGAACTGCCTATATGTGATGTAATTTTAGCACAATGTATGTGGCAAGCTGCTTGAAATTGCCCGTTAGGCCTAAACTATTGTAGGAAGGACCCAAGATGAATAATTTTACTTGCCAGGAAATTAATTCTGCTTAGTGGACAGTGTGCTTCCTCCATAGTATGATATTAGGAAAGTGTGATCTGCAGAAATGATTTTCATAAATGTACTTCCTTTGGTGTAGGAAGCCTGTCAATCCTATACATGGTTTCTTGCATGACCCCTTGATTGGATCCTAATGGCTTTGTTTGGTCCATTTGCAATTTTTTGATGCCCTTCAGGCCCCCATCCTCGCCCTCCCTGACCTTGATTGTTACTTTTAGTACTGCAATTTCTCACTAATATTATAATGTAAACCTCGTGTCTGTGGTATGACATTATTTGTTCAGTTCTTTCACTCTAAAGAGAGCATTTTCTTCCTGGTACTTTTTTTGTTTCTCAGTTTTAATATTACTTGCTGATGGATTTTGTCTCAGGAGAGGAGCAATTGCCACAACGTTTATTGTATGTTATGCTTTTACATCATTTATTGCTGGTTACGTGAGTGGTGGCATGTATTCCCGCCATGGCGGTAAGTTACTATTTTCACTTCTCCTTTCAATTATCATTTTGTATTGCCAATAATCCTCTCTAAGTTAATACATTATTCTTATTATTTTCTTTATCTCTTGTCAGGTAAAAATTGGATAAAGTCGATGATCCTCACAGCATCACTTTTCCCTTTCATGTGTTTTGGTATTGGCTTAGTCTTAAACACAGTTGCCATATTCTACGGTTCCCTAGCTGCCATCCCTTTTGGTACCATGGTGGTTGTTTTTGTCATATGGGCGTTTATTTCCTTCCCTCTGGCACTTCTTGGCACTGTTGTTGGAAGAAACTGGAGTGGTGCCCCAAACAATCCTTGCCGAGTGAAGACAATCCCTCGTCCAATTCCTGAGAAGAAATGGTATCTCACACCTTCTGTTATCTCTCTCATGGGTGGTTTGCTTCCGTTCGGGAGCATCTTTATTGAGATGTATTTTGTCTTCACTTCCTTCTGGAATTACAAGGTACTTCTTTATATTTCTCAATTGATGTCTTCCTTTGATAATTATGTAGAGCCTTCCTGCAGGACGTCTCGTATCTTCTACTCTTTGCTTTCTGGTACTCTATGTTTAAAGCCATGTTAGTCCGCTATCTGATTTTGGGACAATTTGTTCTCGTTTTTTCTGTTCTTGATATTTGCTAGAAACAGAGCAATGAAGTATATGTACACATGGAGAGCAAGATGTGATATTTTCATCATGGTCATACTTAGTTTATCATTTTGCTGAGATTCGTTGTTACATACCTAAACATTGTGTTAAACGTAATCCATATCTGCGTTTTGGTATTACGGTCCGAGATAACTCTCTCTCCCTCCCTCCGTCCCTCTCTATCTGTGCAATAATCCCAATTCAATTTTTTGGTATTGATAGGTTTACTATGTCTATGGCTTCATGTTGCTCGTATTTGTGATTCTGATCATTGTGACCGTATGCGTGACAATCGTCGGGACATATTTCTTGCTGAATGCCGAGAACTACCATTGGCAATGGACTTCCTTCTTCTCCGCTGCCTCCACTGCTCTTTATGTGTTCCTCTATTCCATATACTACTATTCCGTCAAGACAAAAATGTCCGGCTTTTTCCAGACCAGCTTTTATTTCGGATACACCTTGATGTTCTGTCTCGGGTTAGGAATACTATGTGGTAAGCCTCTCTCTCTCTCTCTCTAACATAGGTGTTGGAAGAGTAACACTTGTGTAGGAGGGTGTTTGCACTTGCTTTTCCCAAGTGCTTTTCAACTTATAGCTCGGGGAAAGTTGTTTTGGAGTGTTTGGGAAAACAGCTTCAGCTTTTGATAAAAGTGATTTTAGGCAAAAAGTTAAAAGTATAAAATAGTTTTACCATAAATAGTTTAAGGCCTACTTCTGCAAGACACGATATACTTTTATCATACGAAGTGTTAATTTTATCGTGCTTATCATAAAAAAATGTTACTTTTGTATAAAGCAAACGCTCAAACAAAAGTAACATTTTTTTTCATCATAACACTTTTTTACAATAAAAGTGACATGTCTACAGAAAGTGATCTGTAAGGCGTGTAGAGAAAGGTGTTCGTTTTGCTAAGCATCCACAAATTTCAGGTGCCGTTGGATACTTGGGCTCCAACTTGTTTGTGAGGAGAATCTACAGAAACATAAAATGCGACTAAGCGACGGAGATTGCTCGACTACGGCTGATCTCGGGACAGGTAACTACAACCAATCTTTGAAGCTTACAAGAGAAGTTCGCAGTAGTGAAAACGAAAGGGGGTTAAGCTTCATTAGAGTTTTGGGATATTGCTTGCTCCCTTTTTTCTTATAAAATTGCACAAAATCATCGCTGCGAAATCTTTGTAGCCTGTAAAATTTTTGGTGGCATATAGGCCGTTGCTGCTTTGTTTCATTTTCATTGGCATAGACATTTTGAGGTAGTAGATTTTCTTGATATTCGATTGAGGGATGTCAAAGTTATATTTGGTATATGGACTGTTAACTAATTCATCTGAAAATTGGATTTTGTGTTTAGTTGCACTTAGCCATTGTATTTTTTTAGCTCTTCGTTTATTATAATGTTTTGAATGAAAAGATTGTATCAATTTCGAGTTGTTACTTGAATTCTGTTCGAAAATATACACTTTTCTTGCTTTTAGGTCGATTTGGAGAAGTTACATTTCTTCAAAATTATCAACTTATTGTCATGATTCTTTTCTTTAGATTTTGATATCTTAATCATCTGTAAATAATTTGTGAAATTATTTTTTTAAAACTAATTATATGTAGGGATGAAAATGGGATGGGTCGAACTTTAACCTGCATAAAATCCGTCTCAGTCGAACCTGCTTAAATCTGTTTGACAGGGTTTTAGAGAGTGTTTACGATTGCTTCTACTTTAAAATAATTGATAAAATTTAGAGATTGTGAAAAAAATATTTTTAAGTGAAAATAGGGAGTGTTTGTAAAAATTATGATTTATACAAAAAGTTGTTGCATTGTTTGGAAAAAAAAAAATGATTTTAAATAGAAGTATGTACAAGCAGAAAAAAAAGTGATGACCTGCTTTCTGCTTTTGCTTGAGATAAGTTAATTTTAATCACTGTTAAAGCAGAAACAGGAATTTTAAAATACTAAAATTTACTATTTTTAAGTCAAAGAGTACAAAAGTGATTATAAGTTTTTGCAAACATTGCCTTCGAGGGTTTAATGGTTTCCGCTAAACTCTTCCCTAACTCGCCACGTGTAGATCATATATTTAAATATATTATAAATTTTAAAATTTGTTATTATAATATTTTTCAAAACAGACCATACTTATAAGTCGATTTTTCTAATTTGTAAATTGACTTCTTATTCGACTTTCCATCTTTTAAGTTTTGAGTTATAATATTAACATCGTATTAAAGATAATATATTACAAAAAAAGTTTGAAGCCGGCAGGTAAACTCGATGGACTATGGAATTTAAGTTTTCATTTATGGAGCGAATTATGAGAAGGAAAACCCGCTCCATTACCATGCCTAAACATATGGGATTTTTCGTCGGTGATATTACATTAAAAACAAGGGCTGACTTGTTTGGTGTGTTGTCATAATTATAATTAATGACAAGCTTATTTGATAGATCAAGCTGACCAGACATGTAGTGGACTTATTTTTCACGTCGATTTTCCTAATAAATGATGCAAATTTAGACACACGTCCTTGTTTATTCGTTTATTTTCTGAAAATTGATCTTAGAGATATCGTAAATTTTATACAACGAGCAAAATGCAAGTAAAATTGAGTAGCTCTCTCATGCACATGGACAGTTTTTCATGTAACGATATTAGTATTTACATAAAAATGTATTACCTATTCAAAAAAGAAATATGTATTACCATATTAGTATTAATTATTTAAAAAGAAATATGTAATACTGGAATATGAAACTTCTTTTCAGAATAAGTAATACTCTCTCCATCCCGACCTAATTGTCCAACTTACCATATTTGTTTGTCCCAAGCTAATTGGTCCAAGTTCATAAATGGCAAATTCTCTCACAATCTCCACATTTGATAAAGTAAAAATTCCACAGAATCTATTTTTTCTTAATCTCCATGTCCGACCAAGGTTGGACAATTAGGCCGAGACGAAGTGAGTATCATTCGTTATAAACTGTGGTACATTCTCATAACTACCTTTTAACCTGTTTTTATTGAACGGGACTATCCATGCACGTGATATGCATGAAAATTAGTGATAAGATGTCGAACAAATCCAAATAGATGATGGTTTACTCTTTCATATCCACTCTTTTTTGTCATTGCTTAAAAGTGCAACATAAGAAATTGTAACGACCGTCGGCTTTACTTGTTTGAGCCATTCCTGACGGCCCTTATTTTCGATGAACACTGTTCAACTCGTAATCCAACCAACTACTCAAAACGGGGATTGAGATCGATTGCCACCAAGTTTCTGAATGGATGTTTAGATTGTCTAACGTGTGCGAAACAATTGTCTAACGCGTGCGAAACAAAGGTACAATCTTCGGGTAACCTGACTCTGCGAAACAACTGTACAATCTTCGGGTAGCACAACGCGCGAAGATTGACGGGAAAATAAAAATGTAAGTTCAGCTAAAGGTCAGTCTGGTGAAAATTAAAGAGATCGAACAAGGAATTCTGAAGAACATAAAATAATATAAAACGAAGTAACCAAGTATTTCATTATGTAGCATCTAGAAATTTTCTTGCAAAAGATCATCTGTGAATTTCATAAGAGCTGACAACTAAGTTAAGACCTAACTCTCCTTTTCTAATGTCACACGAGAAATTCCTCCCTACCCATACTGGCATCGTCCTCGGACGTGTAAAACAAACAAGTTTTTCTATCTTTCTCGCTTCCATGTCGTGCATCCAGTGCAATACAGACAATGCCGGTAGAGTTAGAGCAGAACTTCCTATACTTCAGATCCATCAGACGAGAATCAGCAACAGTACATGGAAGCAAACCATACATTATATTACCATCTACAAAGCAAAATAAACACCAATATATACTGCGATCACGACGACTGCGCCTACATCAACAACGAAGAACGAACACTATATAAGACAGCTACGCGTGTGCAGACGGGCCCCTAGGTGAACAAGGTGCCAAGTCAAGGACACAAGAGTCGCGACATTAAGGAAGGACGAACAGGAATTCAGCCTTTGTAGGGTTTCATTCAACCGGATAATCTCAGACTTGACCGCTGCTTCTTGTGTGGCTGAGCCTCTACCAGCAGTTTCAGCTACCGGATTGGGGTCTGGAGCCCTTCCTACTATAGGTTCGGTGACCTGGCCCGCCTTCGACCCTTCTTCCTTCTCCTTCTTCATCCTCTCAAGCATCACCTACAACCAACCATAGTCGTACACATTCATATCAAGGACACAACGCCTAAAGATAACCTAGATTTAACATGCAAGAATCAACTGCAATCAAGTTTCTGAATGGATGTTTGGATCACCAGTTAGAGAGTATGCAAAACAGATGTACGTATATTGACACGAAGAAAAGAATGTAAGTTCTGAACATATTCATTTAGATTTAACATGCAAGAATCATCCATAATGAGATCACTTCCTACAATGACATTTGCTAACCCTTACGATCTGATGCATGATGGTATAACATCAACGATGTTGACATGCTACAACCAACATAAGTTCTACACTTTACGGCCATGTTGCTCAATGGATTTAGTTTCGCTTTCACACTCCAATTTCAATTGCGGTTTAGAATCACATACTTCCTTCCTATAGGCATGATTATTTCAACGCCGAGGATTTTTTGAAGTACAGATGACAGCAAGAACAACATAAGGAATGTCAGAAAAAAAATCAACAACGTAGCTGATTTGGCACTTTCTCGTATCATGTTTAAACTTCTGCAGTTTTAACAGATGAACATTATTTTGCTGCGAATCGCCCTGTGGAGAAAATCTCTACTTGATTTGGCACTCTCTCACATCATGTTCAAATATGCAGTTTAAAACATTATTTTGTTGCGAAACGACCATACGAAGCAAATCTCAACCATCCACAACTAGACACATACATCAACCGATGGTTTATATTTACCAGATGGCGATTTGCAACAAAATAATACTTCATGTGGTAAACGGTAAACATTCAAACATGATACAACAAAGTGCCGAATCACCCAAACTCGGAATGAGTTCTGTTTTTTACCCCAAGAATTGAAACACAATTATGGAATAAAGAATCTTCTCTATGTGTTGTTTCTAGGCACAATCTACAAGTTCAAATACTTAACGAAATTAAGCTAATTCTAAACAACACATGTTATCACACAACACGAACAAATGCAACAATTTCATAGCATAAACCTCCATCAACAATCAAAGCAAACCCGAGTTAAAGAACACGAACTAACCTTAGTAGCACGAGGCTCCACGTACAACAGATTCGTCAACACCATCCCCAACGCCGCCATAAGATTAAAACCCTGAAACCACCCCTCACTCCTCCCACCATAGCTTCCCTTAGGCCTCATCAAATGCCCCAACAAAGCCAGCCCCACACTATACGCCATTGCCCGAAAATACACCGGGTATACCTTACTCTGCACCATTCCAAACTGCTGCCTAGGCAACGCCCCCGCCAAAACCTGGCTCGAAGCAAACGTCACCCACACACACATCCCATACGCAGCCGCGAACCCCATCAGGTGCAGAACTCCGGTCACCGGCGCTACCCTCTCCGCCGCGTAATGGAAGACATCAACCCCAACCTCACGAGCATGGTGCAAGATTTCACTCAGCTCTTTCTCCCCTTCCTTTTTCACCTCCTTCGCCGTTTCTTTAGCTCCCTCCATTCTTCTAGAAGCTTCTTCTTTGATTTCACTCACAGATTCTTTCATGTTCTCTTTAGCTCCCTCCATTTTTCTAGAAGCTTCTTCCTTGATCCCACTAGCAGATTCTTTCACGTTCTCTTTAACATCTTGCACTTTCTCAGACGTTTTTCGTGCAGTATCTGAAACTGTATCCTTCACTTTTCCGGCGGCCTCGGAAACCTTCTCCGCCACCGCCTCTGAGGCCTCCGATGTCTTCCCCATTGCCGTCGCGATTTTATGCTTACACTTGCCGTATGCATCGCATACAAGCTCTCTAGGCCTCCTAAATATTTGTTGATCTCCAGAAGAAACCTCTTTTACTCCTTCCTTCACATTCTCCATTCCCTCAGACATTTTATCATAAACATTCGAGGCAACCTCCTTTCCTTCTTCCTTCACATTCTCCATTCTCTCTGACATTTTATCATACACATTCGAAGCAACCCCCTTTCCTCCTTCCTTCACATTCTCCATTCTCTCAGCCATTTTATCAAACACCTTCGAAGCAACCCCCTTCTCATCCTGCGGCGAGATCAAAACCTTGGTGTTTCCATCATCTTTTTCATACTCAACCACCACCACTCTGTGCCCTTCTTTCACTATCACATCTTCTCCCAATTTCTGCTTCTCCGGGCTTGGCGTGAAGAATCCTGCGGTTACAAGCGATGTTAGGACAAGACCCAAAGCCAAAACATTCATCATCTCTCTGGAAACAGCTGGTAATTTTGTGGATCTGGGATTTTTTTCCGAATTGGTAAGGACAGTTTTTGCATGTGTATTTGCAGAAATCTGGGGGAGTTGGTTTGAGGAGTTATCGGGAATCCATAATTGGACACGTGGCGGGAAGGTTTGGACATGTTATACGTGGCATGCGGCATGTTACTGGGGAATGATACGTGGCAGTTTCTGCTATAGGGATTATCCGTTTATGATTGCCGACTCCATTGGAGACATCTTCTGAATCACCAAAGGTGGTACCTTTATTGTTTTCAATGGCGGTGTTGGACAAATTATTTAGAAAATCGAAATGGCGGTGGTGGACCCGTTGTATCTGGACCCGGTGTATCTGAGTTGAGTAAAGTCGATTACTGGGAGGGTTAAGCTTGAACTCCATTAAAAAAACTCTGAGGCTCGAGTTCGACTAAGTTTATTTATTTCCAAATTTGAGGTTGGTTCGATCAAAATTTGTTGAGCTCGAGATTAACTCAGCTCAACTCAATTGCTTCACAATAAATTTAAGAATAAAAAATAAAAAAGACATTAAATTTGAATACAAGGATATATCTATAAGTATGTTCTAAAGGATAAATTAGTAATTCAAGACAAATTCAATTAAGCTTGTGAGTCTGTCGAGCCAGTATCACTGAGCTCAAACTTAATACATACTCGAGTAGTTCGAGTTTGACTTTGTTATCTCGAGTCAATTCGACTTTTTTGCAAATCGATTCCGAGTGACTCATGAATTATCTCGACTCACTTACACCGCTAATCTGGACAACATTTGTTCACTTGTTCCTCTTTCTCCATATTCCACTAATATTCACCCTAAGAAAATAATTACTTTTGATTTTTATAAAAGAAACTGGTTTAGAATTCATGATCTAGTCTACTCCATAATTCATAATTTACAGATTTATAGACTTGATTGTTGAGATTTAAATTTACAATATGGGGACTTAAGCTTTGTTGTTATGCTATATTTTTATTTTTATTTCACATGTTTTGGCTAGGTTCGATTCGACTCGATTTTTATATGTGCATAACTTTGTCTGCTTTTCATCTCATTCAGTAATGTTCATAAAGGCAAGACAAGATTACCTATTTCAAATGGCAATTCATTTCATATTCCAACATTATTAATATATGACATATACAAAATAATATTATGATGACATTACTAACAGACACATACCACATGTTGATAATGTTAGAATATAAAATGAAACACTATTTACAATAGGCGATAGGTGATCTCATCCATGAAGACATAAATAGTTGCTTCGAGATGGCCAAATAAGGTTTAGCCGATCATATTATTACAGTACTGGACACGATGATTTATATTAGGGGTGGCCCTGTGACGGTCGAGGTGGTGCGACAGCACCAGGCCCCCGAATTTCTTTTAGTATTGTATACATACGTTGTATAGTAATTACAGATGAATAATTATATTAATAGGTGGTGTAGTTTAGTTGGTTAGTGCTAGCAGGGGAAAATCTTGCGCTTAGATAAGATCTAAAGTTTGATGTTTTTCTAGTGTTACATTTTTATTTTATTATATGTAGATAATACATAATATATTAGTAGTAAAAAATTAGGAGGCCTCATTTTTTTTCTCACTTGGCATTTTGAATATTGGACTGGCCCTGATTTATATTATTATACGTTGAAGTGATAAGCAATGACTAAAAGTTGTTAAAATTAACAGACTTATATTATTATATCGTAAAAAGTAGTATATATAGCTTTTCGCAGGTAATGTTTAGCATTTATTTTATGCTATCTGATTGTTTTTTAGCATAGAGCATATGTGCTTGCTCGTTCTTTTCTTTTTCTTCAGACATTTCATTTGTTTGGATAACTCCTGATTTTTCTGATTAGATTAAGAATCCTGTACTAGACGATTTACATTGATTAATGAGAGACTCAATTTTTTTAAAAAAAAAAAACAATTAATGGACCATAAAAATGTGCATATTTTAATTTTAAATTATAAACTTAATTAATCTTACTATTTTGATTTCTCTTCTAGTTTGAAGAGGCAGGCCTGGGCCGCTGGGCCAAACCCGTGCCAAAACCTTCAATGTATAAAAACAAGCCCAATGTAGCCCAAAATTTGGGCCCAAATTAATGGTCTCTAGCCCAAGGCGTTTCCAGTTATTTAGGGGGGTTTGCAAGCTCATCCGGAAAATAAAAAATACGTGTTAGCCCAAGTCGTCGAGAATAATTATGTCTGGGGCATTACTAAGTCAAAAAGTTTACTATTTTTCTGGTGATTGCAAATACAATGAATCATAGTGGTATTTATAATTCAAACTGGATCGCAGCCCTCAAAGTCGTAAAGCAGTCGTGCAGGCTCCATAACCCAACACTTTTTACTGTACCAAACACCTAAATCATGTTGAAGTTCGATTGTATCTCATTTGTTTGACCACCTTACAACACATACCATAGGCGAGGGATGAAATTCCACTGATCATATCCCTACCAGAATTTGTAATAAAAAAAACCCCTAAATCATGTTCTTTTCATCATTTCTATTCATATACATTTTTCCAAATCAATCAGTATATTTAAATTCAATATTTATATTGGGTCTCATCGCAACCATTTCATCAAATATAGTACCATACATTTTAATTATTATTATTGAATAGGACTTACCACTAATATATTAATTAAATAAAACATCATATATAATCACATCATTTAAATAATAGATCCCGCCAACATCAATTAATTTAATATAATAAAATAAATTTAAATCATCATCATTTAGTGGGATCATACTACTATTCTAATAACATATTCTTATATAACCATAATATTCAGTAATTAGTCACCTTTATTTAAGCATCAATCACATTAATATAGCATATCTAATAAATCCAGTAAACGAGGCTAGACACAATAAAACCTTGAAATTGAAACTAAAATTATAACCGAACATTGAACTTCTAAAATTTTAGCTAAAATCACTTAAATTCTCCAACACAACCCACTTCTAATTTTCTAATCAAATCATGTCTTTGAAAATACGATCAATTGAAAGACTTAACTAATGAAATAGGTTCATTGTTTGATTTGTTAATTATAGTGCAAAAACAGAATATTAATTAATATGGGATTAATCAAGACTATATTTTTTAAATTAATGATTGAGATAATAGTGAATGTGAAAGGTGATTTGTTTTTATTTTTTGCTACATGTCCTGTCCAAACATTGGTTTTGCTGTACTGATAATACTTAGGATTCTTAGAAGATTCTCTAGAATGATGTTTTTCTTTAAAAAACTCAACGCTATATCCCCCGATCTTATGTTTGAGGTCGACCTTGAGAACAATCGCTTGGGGGAAGGGGGACGGCCCCTTGTGCGCAATAGTGACGATATATAGAACATTAGACCCACGAGAAACACATCCTTTAGCTTACGCGGAGCAATACTTAAGAAAGCAAGATTGACTCCTAAACATTAGTCCGCAAGCCTGGGATTTCGATTACCAACAAAAAATATAATTAGTGACTTGATATAGTGATCCATTACCACCACAATAGAAGTAGCTTTAGTTCATGAAGATGCTCTTTCTTCTTTTTTTCTTTTCCCTTCCTAGTCTAAGAACAAAGAAGAAACCATCTCCTCCAGCAAGGTGATTCGAACCTAAAATTAAAGATCTAGGTAGTGGATGTTCTCGCCACTTGAGCAATCTAACTTCGTCCATGAAGATGTTGTTTCAAGGTGTAAGAATCTTGTTGGTTCATCCTAGGAAATGCAACAAAACACACACACACACTATCTTGGCCTTTTGTTGTTGTCTAAATTTGAGCATTGTAACAAGAAAGTGTGAGTTTGATGTGGGAAGAATGTTGGCAATAAAAGGCCAAAGATAGGAGCATCTAACTGTCCAACAATGGAGCCTTGTAATAAAAGATGGCAACCAAAATTATTCACTAATTTATTACCACTTAGATGCCTTAATAAATGATAGCTACAACTTGAAAGTTGCTTCTCTTCTTACAAAACAATACATTGAATGAGGTGTAGGTAAGGTCAACATCTCTTTCCAACACTTCACATTATTCAACTTGGTGCCCCCCACTCTCTCTCCTCTCTTATCAACTCTATCGCAAAACTTCTCGACTAGCTTCGATTAATTCTCATCTAGGCGTTAGGCTTTCATTGACTGTCTACGTTTATTTCCGGATTCTTCTTCGCCTAATCACGCTTATACCCTGATTAAGTCCCAACTAGTCGTTAAGCCCCGATCTACCGTCTAACAGACGTCTAACGACTTCTACAACCTTGCTCTTGTGTACTTCCTTGTTCCCACAAAATAATCGCAACTCGTTTTTACGCAGATTTAAAAACATCTTAGATATACTTGAAAAATAAATTTAACCCATTAACGAAATTGAATAGTTAAAGTGTCGAGAGCATCCACTACCTAGATATTTGATTTTAGGTTCGAGTCACCTTGAGGAGGAGGGCATGATTTTTTTTTTTGTTCTTAGATTATGAGAATTTAAAAGAAAAAATTAACTCATAAATTTTCTGTTATATCTTTTTTTATTTTAGAGTACTTGGATTAATGATTAGTTCTAATAAACATTTAAGTAGAGGTCTTTTAGAGAAATTAAACCTTTTAATATGAATATTGACTTTAATTTGAGAAAAAAAATTTGTTCATTTTTTTTTTTAGGTTGTCTCAAGAGATAGTCCTCTTTCATTTTTAAGAGTATATAGTTTCCTAACACACCGCCTTTCAAATACTTTCATTGAGTTTATTATTTATGCATAACACCATATTGTCTATCATATTAAATAAGAATGTGACAATGGATATTACTTTGTGTAAAACTTGAAAGAAGACTATCATTTTAAAACGAGTAACGAACCAAAAAAAATAAAAAATGTTGAGCTGTCTTTAAAGTTGTTGTTTGGGGATCCAGTTCCATTTGAACTACTTGATAGTTCGAATGGACCATTTGATCAATGAGCTACATGATGTATTTTTATTGAGACGAAATGAATCTATCGTTCTTGAAAAAAAATGTCATTGGAGTGGAGTATAATTTTATGCTATAAGAACAAGACAGACCCAAAAAGGTGTAGGGTCTACTATTTGTTGTAAAGGTTGTGAATTTGGTGCCCACAATATATGTCATGTTTATTAATAATTGATCCAAGATATAATAAAAGAATTGAAAAAAATCCAATTTTTTTTAATTTGTTTGATGTACATGTGTCCAATTATTGACGGCTGAGATTTATCTTAAATGATAATTTATAACGAAATCATAAGTACAGATGGTAAATTACAATAAAACAAAATTATATGACAAACAGTGAAAACATACAATGCTCGATCTGCAATTTTCCCATCATATCTTTTGACTTTGAATGTTGTTCTGATTGACAAGCGTCCGAAACAAAGTTTAATGGAGATTGATGATTTTGATTCAGAGTCGAAGGTAGCTGTCATGTTTTTTTCAATTCATTATTTGTTGTGCATGCAATCACGAGACACGAATCAGGTATTACTGCTCTTGGACTTCTTACGGACGATATTTAGTGTATGCCTTTGACGAATTATTTAAAGTAATTGCTTATAAGCTAGCACGTTTTTTTTTTTCTTCAATCGATTTAATTGTATAGATAAATTCTTATTTTTTTTGTTGGATTAAGAGTCCTGTAATTAAAATTGATTAACGAGATTCTCGATTTTCAAATGAAAGAAAGAGAAAATAACACTTGGATGACTATATCACTTGACCACCGATTTTCTCCCTTAATCATCAACTACTCATTTGACTAGACAAGTCAATATTTGTATGTTCAACAACCTAAGATATACATATATATATATAAATTTATATATATTATATTATAACAATAACAATAATTAAATTATTTGAGTTTGACCTATAAATTATGTAGTATAGTTGCATAGTCATCCTACTTATCATGTAATGATAGGAAAAAGGGAATTCTAGTTAGGATTTTGTACTTTAATATATTTTGTAGCTTTGTGGGATGCACTTTTAATTACTTCTTGTATTTTTGTTTTAAAGGAACTCTTCTTGTAATATAAGATAATTTTTATGGTTTATTTCCTCCGTCCCGATTTATTTTGCACGAGAAGTCGATACGTGTATTAAGAAAAATTGTTTTCTGATTATTATTGACTTTTCAAAGGTGTATTGAGGGTGGAGACTGTGTTATAACTTTCTTTTATAGGCTGTGCAAGATAAGAAGAAACGACCATTTAAGAAAAGTGTGTAAGATAAGGTGGGACAGAGGGAGTATTATTTATATATATATATATATATATATATATATATGTTTTATAATATAACATTTTAAAATTTGTTGACATTTCATGCTAAATTTGACTGTTAAGATTTATTATAATATTTTGTACAAAATCATGGCAAATTTTAATATTGTAGTAAACTTTAATATTTTTATATATTTAGCTTGGAATTTACCAAACTGTCCCATGTTGTAAGTGAAACTGAAAACACTAAAAAAAATTCGTTGGTTGCTGACTTTTTATGAAACGAACTGTACTTAAAAAACTATGATATAGTTCTAGATATTTAGTAAATATTTGCAGTGAAAATCATACTGAAATGCACTGAATTGATCACTTGAATGGAATACTAGGATTACAAAGATTATGTATAAATATATCGTAATTTGATATATTTGTTCTCTAGTGAATATGCTTAATATAAAATATTAATGGATAATAGTAGATATTTTATTCATTTAGTTTTTTTACATAATTTTTTATTTCAATTTTTCAATTTTGATATGAGTATCTTGAATTTTTATTTCAGATTTAACTTTAATATAAAATACTAGTGGAGCTCTCCACGAAGGATATGAATCGAGTTTTGGATTATTCAAGTAATATTTGTTAAATTTTGAAGCGAATTAAGTTCGAACTAAACTTGTTAATTAATTATTCATTAATGTCTACGAATATTAACGAACATCAGATTTACAAGAATTTTGTGTTTTATTCTTTCAACAACAAATTCATGAGCCACAACAATCTTTTATCCAAACCTACTCTTTTAGTGATTGAGTATGGCAAGGGATGAGTATAACATATTACTCCCTCCATCCCAGATAACTTGTCACAATTAATCGGGCACGGATGTTAAGAAAAAATAGAGTTTGTTTGTTATTTTTATTTTTTTAAAAATGAAGATTTTGAGGGTGGGGATTGTGAGAGAAATTTCCTTTTTAAGAAAGTGAAAAGTTAAATGGGACAAATCGAAATGAAAAGTGTGACAAGTTAGCTGGGATGGAGGGAGTACTTGTTTACTCTATCCGATCGCCTTACTCGTCTATCCCAATTATACAAATTATACTCCCTCCATTCCACCTTATTTTGGATACTTTCTTTAAACGATCGTTTCACCTTATCTTGCACAACCTAAAAAAGTAAAGTTATAACATAATTTTCACCCTAAAAAATTTCACACTCAATCCACATTTGTAAAGTTAACAAACAACAAAAAATTAACTTTTTTAATACCGGTGCCGACTCTTCCTGTACTTTCTTTTTGGTTTGTCCCAACTTAACTTATTCGCCCATAAATGTCAAATTTTTCTCACAATTTTCATCCTTAAAATCTCCACCTTTAAAATTTCATAAAATCTATTTTTTCTTAATCTTTGTGTTCGATCAAAATAGGTAAAATAGATCGGGACGGAGAAAATATAAAGTAGGTATGGAAGAGACATACACGTAACCTATTGTTCAATCTATTTACATCCCTAATCATGTCACATTACATTGATTATATATATTTTGTATAGACATATCACCATCGAAGGTGGTAATTGTTGTCTAAATATCTTTATGAATCTAAGACATGTGCCTCCATCTAATATGTAGACATCTAATTAAAGAAAGAAAAAAAAGGTTAGTGACCTAAAACTACTACTTTGGACCACAATATATGTCATGTCTCTCACTTCATTCATTCATTCTTCTTCATCATCATTCCAAACTCACCACTCTCACCTTGTTTTGTGGGCTCCACCTGTCACTCCGCCCATCATCATTTAATGCAACTCTAGACCCCCTCCCGTGGATAGGGGTGACAATTCGGACGGCCCAATTCGATTGAGTCGAATTTATCGGGCCAACGTTATATTTGAGTCGAGTTAAGTGGATTCAAAATTTGGTTGGTCCTCAAATTAGTTGGTTCGATCCAGAGTATTTTCCTATAATATACTAAGATTATCGGGTCGATTCGGGGTCCGTCGAACTTTTGACCCATCGAATCGGTCCGATCAGGTCAAATAGTAATTCGGGCCTACCTTTTTATGGCCTGGATCATCTAAAATATTGGCCTTACTGGATCGGCTCGTCGAACTGGACTGATTTTACCACCTCTATCCAGGGTCCTGCACCACATTATAAAAGTTGGTAGACGTTGATTAACAGGGAATATTTGGACTGTCATTGAACAATTTGGATTGAGAATGCTCCAATTCGCTTTTATTTTACTTTATGCACGAGCTACTCGAATTATCCATCCTTCTCCATCTACATCCTATTATCTAATAACTTTTTTAATTCCCAATTAACTTTTTTATTATTACCTAACGTCCTACATCATCTTTTACAATTCTCAATGCATATTTTACAATTTTCAATACTTTTTTATTTTATTTATTATCATTACCTAATCAACTGATGATTACATCATCTAAAACATATTGATGTGATATCTACAGTGCACATCATATCTTACTACATTCTAAAATAAAAGTATGTTTATGAATGGATCAACCGTGGGTGTGCCTCACTATATCCCAATCCAAAATCTTCCAAGAACTAAAATCACTTTTTATCTCGTAATATTTCATTTGTACGATTTTCGTCCTAACTTTTATTTTTCTAATTTTTCGTCCTATATCTTGACGATTTGTTGTCGTCGATGAGGAAATCTGCTGGAAAAGCACATGTGACTATCCTATGAAGTTATTTTTTGTCCTATATCATTTCGTCTCAAAGTTTGTTAATTTTTCAATTTCGTTCCATAATTAAAGAATTCATTAATAATTGGACCAATCTTCGCTGCCAATGAGTGAATTGACCAAAAAAATACACGTGGTTGTCATATAAAATCATTTTTTTATCACATAACTCTTCGCTCGTTCAATTTTCGTCCTAAAACAGACATAAGTATCGATCCGAAAATCAGGCAGAAGCTAGTGTCACGTGTGCTTTTTCAATCGATTTATTCATCGACGGTGGAATTGATCCAAGGACAATTTCTTTAATTATGAGATGCAATTGAAAAAACAACAAAATTTAGGACGAAAACCGAACAAGCTAAAAGTTACGAGATTAAAAATAGTTTTAGCCCATGATAGACAGAACCCTGGCATCTAATCGGAGTTAATTGGAACTGAACAGGGCATATCATATACTCCCTCCGTCCCGTTCTAATTTGTCTACTTTCTTTTTTGGTTTGTCCCAATCTAATTTATCAGTCCATAAATGATAAATTTCTCTCATAATCTCCACCCTCAAAATTTATCCTTTTTTTTTTCTCAATCTTCGTGTCCGACGTAGACAAATTAAATTGAGACGGAGAAAGTACATACTAAGCAAAACAAAATCAAGAAAAAATAGACGATAAATGAAAATTTAGCGTCTAGACTGAACCGATGGATATAGTCGGAGATTTTTAAAAGGTCCCACATTACTAGAAGCACTGGGCCCCGCGGCCCCCCTTGATTCTGACGCGCACACAGTACACACACTTGCTGTCATCCGCTGCCCATCTCTTTCAACATTTTGAAGCAAACAATTCTCTCTCTTCTTTCTCGCACCAAATGCGATTTGCTCTAATTAGGGCATAGTATGAGTATTTGCGTGTTTCGATTTTTCTGCGTTGATTCATTTCTGTCTCCTTCTTCTTGGGTTTATTGAAGAGGTAAAGGTGGATGTATTTAGTGTTGGTTGGTGAGAGAGATAGGAGAGAGAAACAGTAAGCGGATTCTCTTCCATTGTTTAAGTGATTTCTCAGACCTTTTCCCTTTCTTAAAGCTTAGGCTTCCGACGATTTGCTTTCTCCAGGATTTGTGCTGTTTATCAGGTTTGTTCGTACCCTAATCAATCGCGGAAAATGCGATTTTACAATTGTGACCTACTTTTTTGCTGAATTTCACTAGCTTTTTGCGTCGGTGATTTGTTGGATGTTTTTTTTCCGAAATTTACGAATTTGATTTTCAAGCTTTTGACAATTTGATGTTTTGATACCTGTGCTGGTTTTGGTAAACTTGATTTGATCATCGATTGATGTTTTGATGATGCTCTGTTTTTGCAGATCTATGTTCTTTCAGATTCACACAGTGTGTGTGTCTGTGTGTTTTAATGTGTGTGTGTGTGTGTGTGTTTTAATGTGTGCGATTTAAAATAGCATCTCACTAGCCCTATTTGTATGACTGTAACTATACTGTATTTGGTAATGCAATTGTTGATCTGGTTTTGATGTTCTGTAGTTCAGCTTGTGAAGGATAATTTGAATTACAATATATTGTGGGTTTTATTGCATTTAATTGAGCTCCCCTGTATAGGTCATGCAGCTTCCCTGATTATCATAACTGCTGCAGTGTGTACAAATTCTGTTGTTTGCTGTTGCTACCTTGTGAGAAACCATAATTGAATTTGAAAAATTGCATACCTTGAACACGTGAAACGTCCTTATAGTAGCACTTTATGATTGTGTAGCTTGAGAGAGAGAGAGAGTTTGACCACAAATAGGGTTTTGAATAAGTCGAGACGAATATATTGTTGTTCTAACTTGTTTGAAATGTTATCGAACTTCAAATGTTATGTTTGGGCTCTCTCTCTCTCTGGCTAATTTTGTTTGGAAGAAACTTTTTTGACATAGAGTAGATGTTAAAATTTGCAGGAATGGAGCTTCTCTCTACATCTTCATAGAGTTGTGAAACAAGAAGAGGCATACATTTGGATTATATTGTTACTGTTAGTAGCTTAACGGGTTCGAAGTTTCTTGCTCGTTATTAGCTGCCAAGAGACCACCTGCATAGACATATGGCTGACCTAAGGGGTGAGACTTGTGAAGCTTATTCATTTTCCAAAGGCAATAACATCAAAATATTTAATCTCATCACAATTATGCAGGTGTTGATTACGGTGGGAACATGAAAACCCGACTTTCAACTTCAAGATTTTATGGCGAAAGCAAACACAGAGCCACTCCGGCTTTTGATGATAACACAAAATGTGATGAAGCTGATACACGATCATCAGAAGGAGGCGCTTCTACATGGCCGACTTCAGTGAAGAGTGAAATTTCCACCGAGACGAACTTAAGTTTCGAGATGGTTGGGGAGAAGACACACGACTCTCAGCACGGGACTGAATCTTCGTGTTCGAATTCTTTACCAGTTGTGCTCCCGGTTTCATTTTCGAACCAGAGCTTTCAAGAAAGCTTCAAAGAAGCTTACTTGTTCAGGAATTATGGGAGCTCAATGGATAGTTCTAATTCTAAGGCATTTGACCGAAGCCCAGAAGAGCCGGTGACAGCTAGTTCTGAATCCGGTGTATCTGCTCAGATTGCTAGTAATGCTATAAGAGCCAGGAGGAATAGCATGAAGATGTCGTCAATGGCTGAGAATCGTTGCTCCTTGATGATGAAGAAGGCCGAAGAAGAAGCTTCTTGTGAGTGGGATAATGAGAGAACCACCCCTGAGGATGATGCTGGAGAAGTTTTGGAACAAACTGGTCACGTAGTTGGTTTTAATTGTTCAAGAAAAGCTGCAGAGAGTACAAGATTGAGTGATGTAAATCAAAATCTCCCCACTTATGACTCCGGAGAAAGAATGAAGTATGAAAATTCAGAATTCTCAACGACAAAACCAAGCAAAATTCTCGTGAAAGATGAGGATAAATTCTTTGCTGGATTTGATCTCAATGAAGACATTAATCCAAATGGGTTGGATGATTGTATTCAGCCGATTTTTGGAGCTACGTCTTCTCACAGTGTGATACATGTGGTGGCAAAAGCTGGAAAACTGATTGGCCAACCGATGATTCCTTTGAAGTTCGAAGGCGGTCTGGGGTGGAAGGGCTCAGCCCAGACTAGTGCTTTTCGTTCTGCTTCTGTTTCCAAGAATTCGACCGCAAAGACACATTCAACAAATCACGGGCCGAAAGACGAACAGTGTTTTACGGGCTTTGACCTCAATGTTGCTGCTACAGAAGATATCGATGCAAATGTAACTCAATTGGAAGTTGATTCAAAGCAAGCTAAGAGCCCCTGGATTGATCTCAATTGCCTTTATGACGCTTCTGATGAGTTTACTCAATCTGAAAAGTGCCCTCCGGTAGACTTGAACTTGAATTTTGATACGTCGTTAGCAGACAAATCCAACAGTGTCCACTCTCCAAATCCAGGAAAACGAGAATTTGATTTTGCCAGCCATAATTATTGGGCTAACGTGAGTAATATGCAGCATCTAGGTAATGGTGCTCATACCTTTTTCGCGGCTCCAAATTTTCTTCAGCCAGTAGAATCGATATACAGAGAAGCTTCAATGCAACAAAAGATGCCCTTTGCATCAAATGCTTTACCCCCACAATGTTACCCTTATAAGGATCCATTTCGTTTCGATCTGGGCCCCATACCCTACACCAGATATTATGGTGAACACACCTCTTTCAATGCCCCTCACGTTGGGCGGGTTGTTCACGAACAGAGCACAAGCAATATTTCAGCTTCAACACAAAAAAATGACAAAAAAACTGAAGACTTCTTGTCAATAAGTGGAAGCAGGATGGAAGATTCTAGACAGTTCCCATTTCTTGCTAGAACCACTCCAATGGGCGAACCCATGCATCAAGGAGCTTGGTATGCGACGACTATGAAGAGGAAGGAGCCTGAGGGAGGATTGGATCGTTACCAGCTCGGCTACAAACAGGTGACTTGATTACATTTAGTGGCTCTAATTTGTTCTTTCCGATTTGGTATTCTAGATGCTACACGATTATGCATTGGATTCAGCCATCAGCGCTTGAAAAGTTCTCTACAAATGGGCAATTTAAAGTTTGTCGAGTTATCCTTTTGTTCGTTGTAGAGGTTATCGATTGCTGAACTATTGTATATGCATTTCTGTTTTTGATCATAGAAATAGAAAACATTAATACCTTAAGTACTTTTGTCTATGAAGTCTCCGAATTTTGGATCTTTCTGATGTCTGAGTACTGTGAGGCTGTGGAAATTTAATTTCCTATTTATGTAACAGATCGTGCAGTAGGTCTGTGATAGTAGCTCCAGCCCATTTAGATACAGAGAATCGAGGCTAGGCCCAATGGACCTTTTTTCATAAGAAGCACCAAATCTTGATTTCAAAACTGTCCAATTTACGAACCCAATCTAATCCGAGTTTAAAGCTTGCTTTCTCTTACATAAACTTTAAAATCAGGAAAAAGAAAGATGCCTTGGGACCACAGGGAAAGTGTCACAGTTATCCATTGAAGAATCTTCTTTCTTCTCAAAGATCATTTAGGTGAAGAAGTCGAATATTCAGACAATCTTCGTTGCCTCATCGGCATATTCTAGATATCTTTACCTTTTATCATAGTGGTTACTAGTTACAGGAGGAATTTTCATCCCTCTTGTGCCAGAACAGAGTTTCACTTTGAAGGAAAAGAAAGGGATGCTATTCTTTCTTTGTTAATATTTTATTCTTTTAGTGGTTTTTGCTTTTAATCACATAGATCATTATGCACATTAACCCACTCAGACGTATATGTCGTGTATATCACTGACATGTACGTCTGTGGGTACATTGTGTTTGAATACCACATTCGGTACAAGTTAACGTATCCACAAACAAATTAATCACCCAAATTCTCCTTTGGTTTTTTTTAATGATTTGAACTGAGTGTTTGTTTTATTCTTTAATGGGACCCGACCCGCCCTAAAGTTGTGGGTCGGGCCGGCCGCTCACGTGATGGGGACTTATTACTAGGGGTAGGACCGTATCTGCTTCCAGTCGAACCTACTTATTCGTAGTACAGTTTGTTGAAACACCATCCGGCTTTAGTATTATGTCTGAGCTTGTTTGATTTTTAATTGAGTTGAGCTTGAACGAGCTTTAATCTTGGCAAACTTGAGTCATGCTCGAGTTGTTTGACATTTTTACAGTTATTTATTGAGCTTTTAACGAATGATTTTGAATCGAGGATTGACAGTTTTACTAGGGGCAACTAGTTATTGACTTTAAGTGATTTAGCCTCTAGATTGGATTAATTAACTCCATCTTGCTAATTATCCTTATTCAATTTATTCTTAACCCATGTAAGTCACGTGCATTTAAAATAAAAAATAAATAATTTCTTCTACTTACTACAATAATATCTCTATCAGTATTTGGACTCCGACATAATCTGTATCTTAAAATGTCAGAAATCTTGCAGAGTTCAGTCAAGGTTTTATATTTTGCTTTATTTTATTTGGGTTCAGACCTTTTTATTTTTATTATTTTATTATTTTTTATAGGTTTACTTCTGAATTGAAGGAAAGTATTTTTTTTCTTTTTGGCTAAAAGCTGTCATGTGCTGCTCCTATCTGATTTTTTACTACAAAACAAAACACAGCATTCATTCTCTTTCCTTTTCTAGATTCTCCCCATTTTATACTACATATGTCTGAACTCTCTCTCTGACCCCACCAAATATGTAAAAAGAATTTACAAGAGAAAAATATATTTTAACAAGGATAATGTGGTCAATTGTCATCGGTCCTTAGTTAAGGTTGTAGGAGTCGTTCAACGTGGTGAGACGGTATTTAGCAACTAGTCGGGGTTTAGGTCAAGCTAATCTAAATGTAGACGTGGTTAGATGAGGATGAATAAAATAATAAACATAGACGGTCAATCGGAGTTTAGTTGGAGTTAGTCGGGGGTTTTTGCAACAAATTTCCTGCACAAACATTTTTTATAGTAGAAATCCTGGTAGGGCAGTAGGTAAGGGTGGATCAGGTCAGGTTTTTTGGGTGGGGTACCTAATAAAATTATTCGATATTTAATTCGATTCGGATGAGTACTCGACGGTTGGGTTTTTTCAAAGTTATTTTTCTATGAATGATTTTTTTTTTTTGCACTTTTTTAAGATTGTTGAAATATGTGTAAAATTATGGTTATTTTTGTTAAAATAGAATACCCGAAAAAAATCCTACCTAAACCGTAACTTTATACCCGATGGATTAAAAAACACCCGGCCCAATCGGGTAAAACCCACACGGCTCGGGTTTCTAAACCTGTATGGTAGAAAGTCCATCCCGGGATAAGATCGACGGGAATTCTTTTCACTGATCTGTGTTACAAGACGCTCGGCCAATGAACGTAGACAAAATCTATTTTGAAATTGTGGGAATATAACAAGAATGGTTGACGATACAATGATGGTAATAATTTTTCAAGCATACTGCTCCTCTATGCACACCAAACATATCCAATAATGGATTTCAATAAAATCTATGAATCATATAAAAATATTTTCTTGTGTATCTGCATGGATGATTATTTATTTTGCGATTAATGGTTTGCTGCCATTGCAATAATAAGTAATTGATTTTATTTTTGAGAAATAAATGGAGAAGTTATAGCTAAATTTACCAACAACCAACTCATCATTTTGTGTCACATTAAGCTGTACAGATAGTTCACAATTATTATGGTGTGGAATTTTTACATTTCATATACTCTCTCCGTCCCGGTTAATTTTTCACAGTTTATCGGATACGTAGGTTAAGAAAAAATAGATTTTGCTTTTTCTTTAATTTTTTTAAAGATGAAGATTGAGTGTGAAGATTGTGAGAGAAATTTCATTTTTAACGGTATGAAAAGTTAAGTGGGACGGATCGAAATAGAAAGTAGGAGAAATTAGCCGGAACGGAGGGAGTACATAACATTACTACTATGAACATTACCTCAAAAAGAACATTACTACTATGAAAAATATTATTTTTATTTTCAAATTTGAAATTCAAGAGAGTATATTCAGACAAGAAAATAAAAGTCTCTTCACATAACAACGTATTCATGAGAAATATAGCAAAGAATGTCAATAGGATATCCACAAAAAATATAGTCACTCCGCCTTATAAAAATAATCATGTTTGAAAAGATACATTTTGTTGAAAGAATTTGACCTATATGATGAAAATAAAAATTTTCGAAAAACCATCAATTCTCACTTACACAGTTACACGATATCTTTTTATTTAACAACATAAAAGACAAAATAATGATAATAATAATAACTGTATAAAGACCAAAGAATTTTGTGAGCTAATGGGATCTCCTTTTTGCACACTGCTATCTTTTTTAAAGTTTTATGCAAATCAGAAAGAAACAAAAATCAAAGTACACATCAAAAGTTGAGTACTCTCTCCGTCTCGGTTTAACTTTCATACTTTGATTGGACACGAAGATTAAGAAAAAATAAATTTTGTGAAATCTTTGACTTTTTTAAATGTGGAGATTGAGGGTGGAGATTTTAATGGTGAAGATTGTGAGAGAAATTTGTCATTTATGAATTGAAACATCGAAAAAGAAAGTAAGAAAGTTAGAGCGGGACGGAGGTAGTATTATAAAGCCACTGTAGAAAGAATTTCATCATTCTGAAAAGATTTGCAGCTAGGGTATGTTGACTATTAAAGTTATGCAGCAAAAGGGCAATTTGGTCTTTTCAAATTTATAACCCACAATGAAATCTTATAAACTTAAGTGTTTTTTATTTCTAGTTTTAGAGCTTATTAGAACAAATTCTTTTAAATTCGATCATGTTAATTATAAAATTGTCATTACGGTCATGTTAAGGCTCAAAAAAGATTTATGAGCAAAGCACTTCAGTGCGTTCTTTAGTACAAAATTATCATTACTGTCATCGTTAAGACTCAAAAAAGATTTATGAGCCAAACACTTCACCGACTTCTTTAGAATATAATCTTTTATTAGCTTCGAAACAACTTATAAATATTTTTAAAAAATTATCAGTTCTAACAAACTCGTAAGATGTTTTGAATAAACTTAGTTGAATAACCACTCTATTACTTGCTAAATCATCCAAAAGTGTACATATGGTTTAACTCAAATTCATATTAACCTACACACTCACAACAAGGTCAATGCTACTCCAGGTGAATTTAGGGATGGCAGTCGGGCGGGTTTTAATGGGTACCCGCTCATCCAAACTCGATTGAAGAGGGTTTGGGGAAGACCTAAATGGTTTTGGGTAGGGTTTGGGATTTACTTTTAAATACCATTAGTAATTGGTTAGGGTTCGGGTTTTAGTGTGAGGGTACCCGCACTACCCGAACCCGCTATGTTTTATAAAAAAACCAATAAAAATTATATATAAATATGTATTATGTAAGATTCGAACCCTCAACCTTGCATTTTATAAAATAAAGAAGATATCGCTATGTTTTGATCTTTTTTTATTTTTATTTTTACATTTCATCTCTCATTTGTTTTTATCTCGTGTTTAATTTATATTGATGGTTAGCGTATTGGTTTACTATTCGTTTAGATGATTCGTGAAATATAATATTTTTAAAATTTTAAATACGTATTGGGTGGGTTAGGGTACCCGATGGGTTTTAGTAAATGGGTTTGGGTGGGTTTGGGTATTATAAGTATCTTTTTAAATGGGTTTGGGATGGGTTTGGGTTATATAAATTTTAAATGGTTAGGGTTTGGGTAACCTCAATTTCGTGGGTACCCACCCAGCTGCCATCCCTAGGTGAATTACATACTGTATAGTACTACTTCCGTCTCAGTTAATTTTGCACACTTTTTATTTTCGTCTATCTCAGCTAATCTTGCACATTCCTTAAAACGAAAAGTTATAACACAATTTCCACCCTCAAAATCTCCACCCTCAATCCACCTTTGAAAAGTCAACAAACACTTAAAAAACAACTTTTCTTAATACTTGTGTCAACCTCCTCTATGCAAGATTAGCCGGGACGGAGGTAGTATTTATCATTGATTTGACACACACTCCTATCATTGTTATAAAATTCCCCTCCTATCTCCGATTAGACCCCTAAGTGCTAGACTATCATCACCCTCCTACGTTTTTCCCGATTCCTCCCAATTTTATTCCATCTAAATACCGTTTATCCCCGTTTAAATCCTCACTAGACGCTAGAGCCTGAAAATCTTTTAGAATAAATATATATGTGACACAATCTATAAATCAAAAGTAAATAATATACATGATATCATGTAATTGACCCCAAAGTAATTGGTCAATTAAATGAGAAAAATGTCTTTGTTTCCTTGAAAAAGTAAATGCCATTCCAACCAAAAATGAGAAGTGGCTTTTTTATTATTTCTTTAAATGCCCATGAAATGAATCTATTAAAGAAAGTGATACCCATTCAATAAATCCCATTCAATTTGCCTTTCCCATAGCAGAATATAATGTAGCCCCACAAGAATCACAAAGAGATATACAAAGGGGTATATTGCATAACACCTTAGTTTCATAATCTTGCACTAGATCGATGTAATTTTGTATTTGGACGAAACTTTTACATGGTTTTAATAATTCAGCATAATATCCCGTTTTCAAGTGGAATAATCTATATCTTTAACTTTTTCATGTTATTTCCTCCACTATCCACTTTACAAAGACTACTCAAGTATTTATTCAGGTCCCTAAACTGTGAAAATCGTCATGTCCAAGTCCCTTTGCAACTGCAGAAAATTGAAGCTGTCGAGTTTATTAGCATATTATAATGTACTTTTCTTAAACAGAAAAGTTGACCTGTAAAGATTTAGACAATAAAATTGATAGATTTAACCACTTTGTGTACCTTTAGTTGCATAGGGACTTGAACGAAACGATCTCTTAATAGGGTAGGGACTTAAGCAAACATTTTTATAATCAAGGGACATATACAAATATTCGGTAATAGTTAAAGAGCCTCTCTCTCTCTATATATATATATATCATTTATTCTTTTCGATGTATCACATGTCATACATCCTATAATGTGCAGGTACGTCTTTTAAGGGCAGCAGAGAATCACTAGTAGGGGCCTACTATATTCCCATAGTAACAATATCTCGTACACCATGTTACAAATGTATGTTTTGTACAACACATAAACCAATTACATTACCACTTCCTATTGATCTTCTTCATCTCTCTCCCACTCTCTCTGCCATCTTTCTTCACCATCTTTTTTCCAATCATACCCTTTCTCTCTCTAAAATTCCAACACCAATGGCCCAACTTGTGGTTGAAGTTATTGATGCCAATGACCTCATGCCCAAAGATGGCCATGGCAGTGCAAGTCCATTTGTAGAAGTGGAGTTTGAAGGCCAACGCAAAAGAACTTCAACTAAGCACAAAAATCTCAATCCTTGTTGGAATGAAAAGCTCATTTTCAATGTCAAGAACCCGGATTTCCTGTCGAGCCAAACCATCGAGGTTTTCGTCTACAACGACAACAACCACGGCCACCACAAGAACTTCCTTGGCAAGGTCCGGTTATCCGGCATGTCCATCCCGTTCACTGACCAAGATGCCGTTGTTCAACGATGCCCTCTTGATAAAAGAGGCATCTTTTCTCATGTCAAAGGCGAAATCGCCTTGAAAGTGCATGCATCGCGTGGAAAATTCGGTGCAGATGAAGGTGCAGATACGGAGGCGGATACACCGTTGTTGAAGATCAACAATAAGGTGTATGATGAGTATTATCATAAGGAAAGTCATGATAAAAGTAGGAAGAAAAAGAAGGAAAGAGAGAAGAGGACATTTTACTCTGTTGGAAATGATCATGGAGCAGGTGTCCCTGCTCCAAGGTCCGGCGTAGAAGCACGGGCCGATTTCTCACAGGCGGGGCCGGCTGCAGCCAACACCATCATGCAAATGCTGTTTTCGGGGCAAAAACCCGAATACGGTGTGGTGGAAACCAAGCCTCCTTTGGCTGCAAGAATGGGGTATTGGGGGAGGGATAAAAGTGCAAGCACTTATGACATGGTGGAGCCGATGAACTTCTTGTACGTGAGCGTCGTCAAGGCGATGGATCTTCCGGTGAAGGATGTCACCGGAAGTCTTGACCCGTACGTGGAGGTGAAAGTTGGGAACTACAAAGGTGTGACGAAACATTTCGAGAAGAATCAGCATCCGGTGTGGAACAAAGTTTTCGCCTTCTCGAAGGAGAGATTGCAGAGCAGCTTGATCGAAATCACGGTGAAGGATAAGGATGTTTCGAAAGATGATTTTGTTGGGAAGGTCACGTTTGAAGTACCCGATGTGCCTACGCGTGTCCCGCCTGATAGCCCTTTGGCTCCTCAATGGTACAAATTGTTGGATAAAGAAGGAGGGCTGCTCAAAAGAGGGGATATCATGCTTGCGATTTGGAACGGGACGCAAGCTGACGAGGCCTTCCCGGGTGCGTGGCATTCCGATGCGCATAATGTTAGTGAAGACAACCTCAATACTACAAGATCAAAAGTTTATTACACACCAAAGCTTTATTACCTCAGAGTCCATGTTCTTGCAGCTCAAGATCTTGTCCCATCAGATAAATCTAGACCGGCGGATGCGATTGTGAGAGTCGAGCTTGGAGGTCAAGGCAGGACGACTAGGGGTGTGACCAAGAGCAATAATCCGGAGTGGAACGAGGAGCTTATGTATGTAGCATGGGAGCCTCTCAATGAGTATATAGTTGTTAGTTTGGAGGACAGAGCAGGAGGCGGCGAAGTAATTGGACGATGTCTTATACCACTCAAGAGTGTACCACAGAGGATCGAAACTACTAAGCCAACCGATGCTCTGTGGTACGTTCTTCAGAGGCCGTCTGTGGCTGGAAACGAAGATGATCAGAAGAAGGATAAGTTTGCCAGCCGAGTCCTTCTTCGACTCAGTATAGACTCCGGTTACCATGTTCTCGACGAGTCTGTAAACTTCGGTAGCGATCTTCAACCGGCAGCAGGTCAACTCAGGAAACCGAGCATTGGGATTCTTGAAGTCGGCATATTAAGCGCGCGGAATCTGCTGCCAATGAAGGGGAAAGATGGTAAACTAACCGACGCGTACTGCGTGGCTAAATACGGTAACAAATGGGTTCGGACAAGAACGCTTCTTAACAACCTGCATCCTGTTTGGAACGAGCAGTACACGTGGGAAGTTTACGACTCTTGCACTGTCATCACCATCGCTGTTTTCGACAACTGTAAAATCAACGGCAGTGATGGAAAAGATCAACGGATAGGCAAGGTGAGAATCAGGCTATCGTCGTTAGAAACTGATCGCGTCTACACCCACGCGTATCCACTCCTTGTTCTCACCCCCTCCGGTCTGAAGAAGAACGGCGAACTCCACCTCGCGATACGCTTCACGTGCACTGCGTGGGTCCACATGGTAGCGCAATATGGGAAGCCATTGCTCCCTAAAATGCACTACAACCAACCGATACACATCAAGCACATCGATCTCCTTCGCCACTTCGCAATAACCATAGTCTCCACAACTCTATCCAAAGCCGAGCCACCGCTGGGCTCAGAGATAATCGACTACATGGTGGATACCGATTACCACATCTTCAGCCTCCGTCGGAGCAAAGCGAACTTCCACCGATTAATGCTCATTTTCTCCACGATCCAATACGTCGCCAACTGGTTCGACAGCATCTGTCACTGGAAGAATCCTCTTACAACAATCCTCGTACACATGCTGTTCTTGATCCTCGTATGCTACCCCGAGCTGATCATGCCGACGCTTTTCCTCTACCTATTCGCAATCGGCTTATGGAACTATCGATTAAGGCCAAGACACCCTCCCCACATGGACGCACACCTGTCACAAGCAGAGACCGCTCACACAGACGAACTAGAAGAAGAATTCGAGGCCTTCCCGACCCCAATATCGAGATCATTTGACACACTCAGGAGGCGTTACGACAGGATAAGGACAGTGGCAGGAAGAGTTCAGAATGTAACAGCAGATATAGCTACACAAGCAGAGAGAGTGCTGTCTTTGTTAAGCTGGAGAGACCCGAGGGCGACGGCTATATTTACGATGTTTTCGTTCATGTGGGCTGTGCTTCTGTACGTTACGCCGTTCCAAATCGTCGCGCTGGTGATCGGGTTATACGTACTGCGCCACCCGAGATTCCGGTACAAGGTGCCGCCGATTCCGGTCAATTTCTTCAAGAGGCTGCCATCAAGATCAGATTCCCTCATCTGAGATCTGCGCACTGTGAGTTCATTTGTTCAATAAAGGTTCACAGAGCCATAGTTTCTCAAGTATTCAATTTCATATAGATGCAACATTTATTTTCTGTTCAGTGGTTTTGATGATTGATAGTGTTTAATAACTTAGTAAGCAAGATGGAGTGTGTGTAAGAGTATGATATATACATATATCTGAATGTAATAAGATGTTTTTGCCAACTCTATGGAAAATAAGTTTTGGTTTTGCTTTCAACTAGAGCATCAGAAAATCAACTTCAAAAACTGTGGTTGCTGATAGAGGTGGTAAAAACGGCCTGGCCGGCTCAGCATGCCCGATGAAGCAGGCTGGACTGTAGGATTCGTGGCCTGAAGTATCATGCAGCCCTTGTAGGCTTGACCTGATTAGGGGTGTAAATGAATCGAGCTGTCAAGTACTGATAGGATCGAGATCGAGATCGAATGAGTTTATTTTTTTCAAACTCGAGCTTGGCTTGTTAGGAACTTGTTGATCTCGAGGTCGACTCGGCTCGATTGATATAAAATAAAATTTTAAAAGTATATTAAAATTGAAAACATTAATTATATTATAAATGGTTGCTAATGGGAACCTTAGAGTTTTACCTTATTTAATTTAAAATTAGAATACATATATAATAATGTCAACTATAACAGATAACTTGATATAAGCTAGAGTAAACTTCCGTGCCTGCTGAGCCGAGTATCATTGAATTATAACTCGACACTTACTCGTGTAGCTCGAGCTCGACTCGTTTATCTCTAATTGATTTTGATCTTCTTATGAGTTGATCTCGCGAGTTGTCTCGACTCATCTACACCCCTAAACCTAATAGTCAATAGTCCAGTGCTGGCCGCAGGTCGACCCCACAAATTTTAATGTATTTTAGGAGAGGGGCTACGCTCACCATTTATCAGCCTGCTGGAATTTCGGAACATATGGCATTGGCTCGTAGGCTGGGTTGGACGACCCGAATTGCCACTTCTAGCTGCTGAGGATGGTGAAAGTTGAATTGAAATATCTGCAGAACTAATAACTAAAAATATTAGATATTATTTTAGTTTTACGCAAAAAAATAATAAATAATAAAAGATTAAGTTTAGTTTTTTCTACAGAAATTTTTTGGGGCATTTTAAATAAATTTGTTACATAAATAATAGAGTTGATTACCTAAAAATCATGAGCTTTTAGGCAATTTTATTTACAACATGATCATTTAACTGTAAAGTAGTAAATCACCACCTTTATAATTTTTTCAATTCAATAATCCGAGCTAGTTTTTGGCTCCAATTGTTGACGTGTAGTCCCACAATTGAAATTTTAACACTCAATTTCATGTGTTTAGCTGTGCGAGTTCTTTTTACCTCTAATTAAATTAAAAAAACACATTGTTTTAGCGTTAAACCTAGTCATTAGATGTTATCATTTCTATTTAATTAGGGGCTTATAAATATTGTATAACACGTCTGTACATGGGATAGCTAAAATCTTAATTTTGTGCTCCACACCAGTAATTGGATCAAAAACCTTACTTAGGTGTATTGAGTTGGAAAAAATCATAAATGTGGTGTATTTCTATGTTATGTTTAAAAAATCAGTGCTAATAATAATTGCTAAGAAGGTCCTGAATTTTTACGTAATTAACTCTGAATGATAGAAAAATATTATATTATTATATGATTAATTTTATTATTATTATTTTAAACAAGCTTAATATATTCATGAGCTGCTAATGAACAAGTCAGCGGTGTTTAAGTTTTAATTGTTATTAAATAAATATAATTGAATGAACACTAATCAAACTCCAATTTTTTTTGTTAAGCGTTAGGTATTCTCATTATCGGGCCAAGTTCGCACGAATTTGCAAGTGGGCTGGATTTAATTAGTCCGTTAACTAGGTTCACCACCGCAAAGAGAGTGGGCTTTCAACTAGGTTGACCCACGTCAAAGATAAATGGGCTTAAAAAGGCTTGAGATGTTTGAAATTTTTTGTTTTGGTTTATGATTTTTCTCCTTTTCAGGTTCAAACTTAAGTAGATTTTTGAGCTCGTTTTATAAATGGGTATAATTTGAACAGTTGAACAACTCGTAAATAAGCTTGTTTTTAAAAAAAAATTGAGCTTGTCTTATAAATAAATATAACTTGAACATTGATTGATTGGTGCATTAAATAGCGAGCGAACAAACTCATTCAAAACTCAGTTGATAATAAAAGAAACAAAAACAATAACATTCATATCATATATAATTTAATATCTTATACTACCTGTCATTTTAGTAAACATCTAGTTAAATTTTTTTATTTGTATGGAGAAAATATGGATATAATGTACTTATAATATTGAAAAATTACTGAACATATTGAAATTTTTGGTATATAGAGATTTTTTGTATGGAACGTACCCAAAATCTTCAATACGATGAGAATATAAGAGTTTTTTTTTTTTTTAAATTTTGATGTATACAAAAATACATAAATAAGTTCGGTGTTTTGATATATGTCACACGAGTCCAGAAAGCATATTTATTAGGGTTAAATGCTTAATTAACTTGTACTTTGCGAGTTTTTATACTTCAATACCTAAAATTAATTTTTTAATCGATTGTAACCTGAAGTTCACAAGTTGTAATCTCTATCGAATTTTCTGGTCAAATATCAAACACGTAACAATCACATGTCAAATTGGTTTTTTTTTTTTTTTTTGTTATTTCTATAATTTATTGAGGCAAATTCGATGGTTGCAACTTTGACAATAGCAAAATGATTATTACATGTTTGACATGTGAATCTGTCTCAACAAATCATAGAAAAAGCACAAACTCTCCTAATTTGACATGTAATTGTTACATGTTTAATATTTAGCCGAAAAAGTTTGATGAATGTTGCAACTTGTACAATTCATGGACTTCAAGTTACAATTGATCAAAAAAATAAAATTTAGGTACTGAAGTGTAAAATCTTCGGGTTGATCATTTAAGTATTTAACCCTATTATTAATGTCTTTCAACTAACTGGTCTAGTAAGATATTTGTGCCATGGAACTATGGCCAGGAACCAATGACCAAGCTGGAAGAAGGAAATAAGAAAAAAACCGCCAAAAAGCTGTTCTATAAAATATACATACATTATACATACACGTTTTTTGTGTTGGATTACCAGTTCCGGATCTAGTGCCGGAGATTGACCAGCCATGGCCACCTTCTCCGCCGCCGAAGTCCCGCTCCTAAACGGCAATGTCGAAGGATCCGTTGACTTCAAAGGCCAGTCCGTTGCCCGATCCAAATCTGGTTGCTGGAGGTCCGCTTCATTCATCATAGGTATTTATGCTAATTACTGACTGACTTGATTTCGCCTTCAATTTTTCATTCAATTGAGCTCGTTTAGGTGTTGAGGTGGCGGAGAGGTTTGCTTATTATGGAATAAGCTCGAATTTGATAAACTATTTGACCGGACCGTTGCGACAGTCCACCGTCACAGCGGCGGAGAATGTGAATGTTTGGACCGGAACGGTGTCGCTTTTGCCGCTTTTAGGTGCTTTTCTGGCGGATTCGTGGTTGGGACGGTATCAGATGATTATTGGCGCCTCTGTACTGTATGTTTTGGTTAGTTTGGATTCTTCTTAAAAATTAAATTATGTTCGTAATCATGGAATTCAATTTATTTAATTGCATAAATTAAGGTTGTGAGGATAATTGGAAATTCAGGATTTAGCTAGAGTAGATTAGTGAACTTGAAATCTCCATATGGAGTAGAGAAACTTATCATGAAATCAAAATTTGATGTTTATAAGAAAATAAACTGAAGTAAATTGATATTACTGAAAAACATGTTACATAATTCACATAAGAGTGTTTGCAATTGTTTTCCCAAGTGTTTTTCAGCTTTTAGAATGGGAAAAATTATTTGAATTGTTTAGAAAAATAGTTTTTGCTTTAATAAAAGTGATTTTAGACCAAAAGCTAAAAGTAGAAAATAGTTGCTTTTTCCAATGTATTTTGGTAAATAAATAGAAATGTTTTCTCACTCATAAGCTAAAAGTTGCTTAAGTATCAAACGCTCCAGCTTTTATATTTGACCAAAATCACTTTTATTTTCAGACACCAACTACTTTTGATTGCATATCCTGCATTTTTTTTTTTACTACATTTCAAAGTGTGTCAATAAATCGTAATCTGGAGTACATTTTGAAATTTTTACAGGCTTGCTTTTGTTATACCTAAATAAGTTGTTTCAGATTTTATTGCAAGAATCATGAATCAGTTAATACAGGACAAGAACAGAAACTGAAGCAGTGCACTGTGAATTATGGGCTTAGTTGCTTTCATTCAAATCTGTAGTCTTCTTTTTTCCTTTTGTACTAGTATTTTGAATTCCTCATCCATTTTGTTTTTATTTTTAATGTTTAATTCAGCAGCTACAACAATAACAGGATTGCATTTTGCTGTTGTGACTGATTACAGGGACTTGGATGCTTATCTCTATCAGCTGTGATTTACACTTTCGACTCATCCGAATGCCAAAATCCAGCGAATAACGCGTCGTGTTCTCCACCTCGATTTCAAATTATTCTCTTCTTCGTCTCGTTGTATTTAGTTGCATTTGCCCATGGAGGACATAAACCTTGCGTCCAAGCTTTTGCAGCTGACCAGTTTGACGAGCAAGATCCAGACGAACATAAAGCGAAAAGCTCTTTCTTTAACTGGTGGTACTTTTTGTGTTGTGCTGCTCTTATAGTGTCTCTGCCTGTTTTGTACTATATTCAAGATAACTTGAGTTGGGGTCTTGGCTTTGGTATCCCCTGCATTGTCATGTGCCTTTCCCTGATTGTGTTTTGCGTTGGAAGTTTTACATACCGGTTTCGCGTACAAAGTGATGAGAGGAGCACATTTCGTAGAATTGGTCAAGTGTTTGTTGGAGCAGCTAGGAATCGGCATACTAGCACTTCAGCAGTATGCATAGAAGCAGAAGCTCAAGGGATTCTGCCTTGTGAAGGCTTTCGGCAATATAAGTAAGTCGATGATTGTGCTTTCTAAGTCTAGATAAAAGAGGCTGAATTCTGTTGATCTTGTTTGTCTAGAATCACCAGAATTCTTTCTTGCATTTGATCACATTTCAATTGCTTGTCATGATATTTGACTATTTTTGCATATCTTTATCCCTTGTTTTGATGATAGGTTTCTGAATAAAGCATTAGTTCGATCCGATGGTATAAAAACAGACGGGAAAGTTTGCAGCATCGACGACATTGAAGAGGCGAAGGCAATTCTGAGGCTCGTCCCAATATGGGCGACATGTTTGGTTTATGGCATAGTATTTCAACAACCAGCCACTTTCTTCACCAAACAAGGCGTTACAATGGACCGTTACATAACGCCGAACTTCCAAATACCGGCTGCTTCACTTCAGTCTCTCATCACCTTGTTCATCATCGTCTCCATCCCTATTTATGATCGTATATTAGTCCCAATAGCCCGATCCCTTTCTGGAACACCGTCAGGCATATCAATGCTTCAAAGAATCGGTACTGGAATGTTCTTATCTTTGCTTTCCATAGTTGTCGCCGCTCTGGTTGAAAGGAAGCGTCTTGAAACAGCTATCGAGTATGGGCTTGTGGACTTACCAAACGCCACGGTACCAATGAGCGTGTGGTGGCTGGCCCCTCAGAGCATGCTTTTAGGGGTTTCCGAAGCGCTCACAATGGTCGGTCTTCAAGAATTTTTCTACGATCAAGTTCCGAGTGAACTGAGAAGCGTCGGCCTTGCTATGTACCTTAGTATATTCGGCATTGGCAGTTTCATTAGCAGTTTTCTCATCTCGGTTATTGAGAAAATCACGCGCGGGCAAGGCCAGCGCAGTTGGTTCTCGGACAATTTGAATCGCGCTCATCTTGATTACTTCTATTGGCTACTAGTCGGGCTCGGTACAGGTGCGCTCGTCGCGTACCTCTACTTTGCGAAGTCTTATATTTATAACAGGAAAACCAATTCCTAATTCTACAAATAGTTATGCATCATTAATTTTGTTTAAGATAGATCATTGATGTATACTATAAAGTTGTAAAGGGACGACTAATGCTATATTTACCCTTTATTTGTACATACTATCGTTTACTGTGAACGGAGCTGAGACGTGATAAATCTGGGTGTGCAAATCCTAGAACGTGTAAATTAAAATAATTGTGTAAATCTTGTGTTTGTTGTAGGATGAAATAGGATAGGATTCGTAAAAGATGCAATCATTTTGCTGAAAAAATAATAAAAATATAATAAAAACTTGTTTTGTAACAAGTGCATAGAGAGAGAAGAATAGGCTTGTCAGAACCCACACGCAAAAATTCAATTGACCAATTTCACATTTAGACGAATGAATTCGTGAACAAACATACTCTAAAAGATAATGAAATGAATCAAACTATAACTAAAACACCACAATCTTATGACATATTTCAAAGGTAACAAATTACAACAAACTTAACATACAATACTTTAACAACCCACACCTTTCCTAAATTCCTTTTAGGGGTTATTAACACCCTCGTTTTCTTCAAATACATTCAATTAAAAAGGTAATGTTCGATTGATACCAATTAAAAACTTTCAAAACATGAAATGAAGTATTCGGTTGCACCAACTAAGCACCTCAAAACATGTTCGACAAGTATAACCAAACATGATATACTTGTTCAAACAAAATAAACGATTACATTTTTTAGATGTATTTAGAGGAGATGAAGGCATTAATGACCCCGCCGTAAAAACCTAATTAGCTTCAATTCCAATATTGTCAAATATAGTCACATCAAACTTCAAATTACCACGATATACAAAAATCAAAAGATCAGTAACTCTGAGACAATTATCTGTAAAGAATTTCTGCCAACCCTCTCCAAAAATGTAGCTATCATCTTGTTCCTTGAATATTTTTACTCTCCATTTGCCTTTGGAACCCACTTTTAATGTTGCAAAACCTATTGGCTCTTTCTCCATATGCTTTAGAAATGATGGAGGGATTTCCTTTACAAAAAGAAAAGAAACAAAGGAAGAAATTGAGTTAGATTATATGTTGGGTCGGATTCGACTGACCCAAAATTTTATTGGGTCAGCCTGCTATTCGTTAGACTTTTAATTCATTCGCCCAATGATACTTTGAGTCAGAATTTCTATGATCCATCTCATCTAAAATGTTGGACGAATAGGTCGAGACTACCAACTTTGCAACTCTAGATAAGAGTAGGGATGTACACGAACCAAACTGTTCGCGAACTATTCGCGGCTTGGCTCGAAAATATATTCGTTCGGAATCGTTCGTTGGCCTAAACGAACCGAACTCGAGCTTAATATCGAGCTCGAATTTTTTTTCGAGCCGAGCTCGAGCCTATAGGTGTTTGGTTCGCAAGCTCGCGAACTAGGCTCGCGAGCAGGGCTCGCGAACTATTCATTAATATTTTTTATATATATAAAAAAATTTAAATAATGCATAAAATTGGATTCAATAGGAACCGAACCGAGCTTTTATCGAACCGAGCTCAAACTATTTGCGAGCTTAGAATTACACGCTTAACGAACTCGAGCTCGAACTATGTTCGCTTATTATGTTATCGAGCTTTTGGCGAACCGAGCTTGAACTATTCGCGAACCTAGTAATTATAAAACGAACCGAACTCGAACAAAATTTTAGAAGCTCGAACGAACACGAGCCGAACTCGAACACAATAAAAACTTAAACGAGCCGAACTCGAGTCTTAGACTGTTCGGCTTGATTCGGCTTGTGTACATCCCTAGATAAGAGTAAGAAAACTCCAATTGAAGGGGTGAGATTAATTTTTTTTATCCCTTAAAAGAAGTTAATTTATTTTTTGTCAAGAGTTTTTTTTCCTGAATCAAAAGAATTTTTGTATTACTAAATTATGTATAAATTGAAAAAAATTACATTTTTACTTTTTAGTACCATAAGTTAAGGTCATTTTAATTTTAGTCCCATTTGAATAGCCCAATATCAATCCCATAAGTAAAAAAAAATGCACATTTTTAGTTGTTTTTTTCGCAAAAAACTCATAAATGTGTCGGAAAACACCGCGTGACTCTCCCGTGATTTTACAAAATGGGAATCTCCCATTTAACCCTGTGTGAATTTATTTTCAGATGTGTATTCATTACATAAAAAATTGTATGATGTGTTTTCTTTAAGCGCAATCAGTAGGAGGTTGGTTCAGATTGTGACATTTCACCACCAATTAAAGGGATTCTCATTTTATGAACTAACGTGAGATTCACATGGTGTTTTGTGGATTTTACAATTTTCCGACGAAACACACTTTTTTTTAATTTCTGGAACTAAAATTGTAAAACACTATTTGGATAGGACTTAAATTTCAAATGACCATAACTTATGCTACTAAATATAAAAATTTCCAAGATAAATTTTATGTGTTTTTTCCCTCGCAAGAGTCCGCGCCAGAACCCAAACAAGATCCTCTAATTCAAATAGTATTTTGTTCTCTATTCTAACTCAACAAATACATGACACTTACTTACTTGTTATGTCATCATGATATTATTTTATACACGTGACGTGTATTGATATAATTGGAATAGGAGATAAAATACGATTTGAAATAGAGAATCCAATCCGCGCAAAAAAGTGATTGTCTTTAAAGTAATATATATCTCAGGAAATTATTTTGAAATCCTGGGAAAAAAAAAAACCCCATTTTTTTTTTACAAAACATGGGTTTTAGTGTATATTAAATGTTGTTAAAAAAAATTCCACATTAGGTCATAAAGGGATTTAGTGTGTGAGCAAAAAATATTACAATATTCAAGAAGGTTTTTTGCTCTTTTTTTTGGCAGGGTGCCAACATATTTTCAACATGGAAATTAATAGAAAACAAAATCTTTAGCCCTAAAACCAGGATTTTTTTTAAAAAAATTAATTCAATATTTTTAAAGAGGCTAGACGTTTGATAGAAGCAGACTATACAAGTATAGCACCCAATTAGAATTTTAAGAGTCTAAGCAAGACTAAATAAGGAGGAGTTCGAAGATGAAAAGAAAAAACAGTCGAGGACGGTTTAACATTTAGATAGGACCTAGTATAACTATAAGCTAGACCGGAACTTTCAGAACAGAGAATCAAATTGTTGAAGATGAGAAACTTACTATGCCACAGATGCTTGTACCAGGCAAAACAATCTTGTAAAAACTTTCTCCATTAAGGTCACCATGGGAATGCATCTCTAGGTTTGGAATCAAAGTCTCTTTACCCAACCCCTTTTTAAAAGCCATTTCTCAATCAACTATCTTAATTTTATGTTGATATATAGATAGAACTCACACTCATATATATAGATATATAGCTAGCCGATAAGTTCTTATCTGTCCTTATCGGGAGTATCTGCACTTCGCTGAATGTGCACGATGTGGCAAAAGAGATAAAAATGGTTCTTTTATCGATAGTAGTAGGTAAGAATTTTGGTATATAATAGAGTTACTGGACAAAATATATGATAGTAAATTGGATGTGGAATGTGTTTAGAAAATAATGGATGTGAATAATCAAATTTATAACTCCTGTGGAAAAATTAAATGACACTTGCAGAAAATAGATATGAATTATTATTATTATTATGTGTAGATTTAGAGTATTTAAAAATATTAGAACAAAATCTGTATAATTACTTGTTTTTTTAGAAAGTGATACACTGTTTTTTTTTGGTCAAATGGCGACTATTGTGATATTTTTCCTAAAATTTAATGTATTTTTAAAATTAGATTATGATATTACCAAAATTGAACATTAGTCACTTACCAAATTATTTTATCATTACCTCGATTTTCATGTGATTGGCATGTAATAAATGATCGTATAATTGCTTCTTCTAGGGGAAAAGAATTTCATGACCCGTGGATATTCTGCTTCCACGCGGCATTGCTCTGTTAGACTTTTATCCAAATCCGAGTGGAATTAAAGCTTAATGATATAAATAAATGATATAATTGTTACTCTTGATTCCATAAAATTAATTTGTGCAAATCCGAGTTTAATGACAATATTGTTTAGTTTCATTAGTGCAAATTAAAGCTTGAGTCAGACTGGATCATCTATTCCAAGAAAGTATTCCATCTATTATTTTATAGTCGAATTTCGAGTACCTCGCTCTTTTAGTATATATCTTGTTCATTATAAATGCCCATAAACTTGTTGAAGGAACAAACTCCATTTTTTCCTCTTTTTACCAAGATTGAGTAATATTTAATATTCGTGTTAACAAACCAAAAATGTTTACAAATATAGCAAAATAAAAAAATTGAGTTCATTTGGGCAAGCCCATGAGTAATAATTATATCATTTATTTATAAAATTAAATTACTATAAATAAAATAATAAAATTATAAAAAACAAAGAAAAACAAGGGAAAGAAAGAAAACGAAGTAGCAGCCAGAGAGAAGGCATATAAGTTAGGGAGTTCTAACTTAACCCCGTCCACATTCTCTTTATGCATATCAAAAGGAAAAAAAGGTCTCCCTTAAACAGAAGTTTAGCAGTTCGACTCTATATGTCTAACAATGATCTACATGTTTGACTTCGGAAGTCGAAAAAACATCAACTTGTTCGATCTATTTGGTCGAACACAGTTAGAACTCGGTAGAATGCTGATCACGATATATTCATTTTGTATGATAAAAATACATAAATTATTTTAAAAAGAAAATTGTAGGTCTAAACTAGGCCCCCGAATCATCGGCTTATTGTGCAAAGATCTAACCAAATATCAAATAAAAAAACATATAGATTCTCATGCATTTGCAGATATAATGTATATGCATATACTACCAATATACTATCTCCGTTTTGATTAAATTTGTAGGATTGATCGGGTACGAATGTTAAGAAAAAAATGTTTTTACTTTTAAGATACTTTTATCAAATGTGGAGATTGAGGATGTAAATTTTGAGGGTGACGATTGTGAGAGAAATTTCATTTTTAAGGGTGTGCAAAGTTAAGTGGGATGGACCGACAAGGAAAGTGTGCAAATTTAACCAGGACGGAGGAAGTATCATTTACCGAAGAAGCAAAATCACCTCAATATTTTCTTTGTTTTTTTATTATTTTTTTTTTCCCTCGCTGATCTGGACTGAAAAACACAAAAAATAACATGATAAAAAGTACATACCACAAAATTAACGGAAAAAAAGTAAAATGAGTTTGCCATTAGTGATTTTTGTTGTTGTTTGTGCTCTGCATTGATCAAATAAACTAGGGTTTATAAACATTTGAAAAAACGAGACACGTTCTGATTAAAGATGATAAAGAATAAAGAAAGATTTTTTTTTTTTTATGTTTTTTGTTTTTAATGAATTATGTTAATTTTTCATTAAGAACGTTCTAGTCTTTTAGTAATTTAAATTTATTAAATCAGTGATGTGTGTTGAAAATTTTTATGAACTGCGAATAATTACCGTCTTTCACTAAATGAAAATAATAATATATCGAAAGCTTTAGAAACTTCATCCTCCTACGCTGTTATGACTAATTCTAAATCACTTTTGTGGTCCTTTTTCACAAATTTAACAATTGAAATGGTAGAACTAACAAATCAGTGATGGAAGCAATATCATGTTTTAAAACTAATTCAACGTCGAACACGGATACTGTACTTAGGGTTGGCAAAATCGGCTCGGCCCAATGGTCGGCCAGTCAGCTCAATAATTCCTTGCTGAAATGTTTTGTCTCCTTAATAGGAATGTACCTTCTCCTTCTACATTATTCCCGTAGTTTAAATGAGCAATTTGACTATTGGGTCTCTTGATATGACAAATGTATCACTGTTTATACTGAAAAATAATATTCGGTCTCAGTAAAGATATTATTGCAGAACGATCAATACCTTTCAACATAAACACTAATACTTTTTCAACATAATACCTTTCTTCTGAACAAATAATATTTTTAAGTATAAACATACGTCGGAAAACTGCACATGTAAATAAAGGGATGTGCCTTCTGTGATTACTGTGCACAAGGAGCAGCCCCGAGGTGACTATTTCATGTTGGAAATATCCAACGTATCAGGTCAACACATGTCAAGTTTAATGTGTATATCTCTTATAGTGGTCCGATTAAAATAATCTAATAAAAATTTAGTTATGGGTCTTAATGAGTATTAAATATTCATGACTTTAAGTGTAGATAACATAAGGGATTTTCAATTTGTTAAGGGATCAAATTTAAAATAAAGCATACTTATTATTATAAGTTAAAGTTTTGGTCCTAAATGTCATTTGTTATATCCCACGTTCTGTATTTTCTCTGTAGAAAAGTCATTAAGCGTGAAACTGATTGTTTGGAAGGCTATACTGATTTTCGCACAAGATCATATATAGATTCAAGTACGTTTTGACTATCTAGATAATTGTTTTTTCTATCTCAGACTATCATCGTAGAGAATATTTAATTTAGTGATTGATGAACATATTTATTTGATCTGATTACAGTCTTTGACTAGTTTCTGAGGAAACTAAAACTCATGACCTTAAAGAAAGCACAGGAAGCTCTTGAGTACCTTTCCTTGCCACTAGAACGAGTGCTAATTTGCATATTACTTGGTCAACTGATGTATTTGCCCTTTACTGTTTAAACTAAAACAAGTTGGTTAATTTTACAAATTACAATAATATTTTGTTTAAGTCAGTGATTATGACATCCATCACCAAATACAGCTGCTACTGATATATATATATATATATATCAATCAATTGGTAGGAAACTAATTAGTCAATTTACAATCTTGTTGATTCCTCTTTAACCATCTTATACACAGACGATCTCCGTCCTAAAAGTTCTCGTTTAGCTCTGATTAGATTTTGTTTAAGCGTTAAAACTCTTATCAATTGCCTTCGTTCTACTCTTCACCAATTCATTTGCTTGAGTCCTGATTAGACACTAAACTCCAATCTACCGTTCAATTAACGGTTAGCATCTTTCAGAACATTGATGATGATGGTGATGATATTCATCTTTGCCATGATGAAGATCTCTATTCCAAAAGTTCTCGTTTAGCTTCGATTAAGTCTTGTTTAGGCGCTAGACTGTCATCGACAGCCTACATTCTCTATCCTACTCTTTTCTGTTTCATCTGTTTTGAGCCTTGTTTAGACGCTAGATCCAATCTACCGTCCAATTAACATCTAACGTCTTTCAAAACATTGATGATGACATTCCTCTTTACCATGATGACGATCTCTATTCCAAACGTTCTCGTTTAGCTCAAGTCTCTTTTAGGCGCAGACTGACTGCCAACCTGAATTTTTCCCGCTTAATCTCGCCTAGATTTCGCTTCACTCTGTTCAACCCCAATTAAGTACTAACCTCCAATTTATCGTCCAACTAGCACCTAATGTCTTTTAGAACGTTGGTGATCGTACCGATGCTCATCTTTACCATGATGATGACTGCAACAGTAGCATTATCAGACACCTCTGATTTCCCCATAGCAAAGCCCAACTGCGATTCCATTTGCGGCAATGTAAGCATTCCATTTCCTTTTGGAACCACAGAAGAATGTTACGAACACGATGGTTTCATGATGACCTGCAACCACACTTTTGATCCACCGAAACTGTTCTTGCGATACAGTACGATAGAAATCACAGACATATCTCTTGACGGCCAGCTCAAAGCCCTGCAATTCGTGGCGCGTGAATGCTACGCTCGCAACGGCACTAAGCTGTTCAACGACTCTCCGAACATACAGCTGTCTAAACACTACAGATTTAACAATACTGCTAACGTGTTTACCACTGTAGGTTGTAACACAATCGGTAATTTTTTTGGGAGGCGGCGCAGCCGCAATTACAGCATGGGCTGCACCGCCCTGTGTGAGCGCAACGATGATCCTGTGGAAGGTAATAAGACAAAAATATTTTATATTACTTTCGTGTTTTTAGATGTCTTTTTTATTCTTTAAATGTCTTTCTAAGAGCACCCACAATGCAAACAATATTACTACCCACCACATCATCGCCACGTCACTGCCACATCAAAAGTTTAAACCCCATTCAATTGCTACCTATTTCCCACAATGCAACTCAGGTCCAATTAACACTATTTGTCATATTTGAGGGTCCCATCTTAAAACCACCCTATTTATTTTCCCATCTTAAAACCACCCTATTTATTTTCCCATCTTCAATTTAATTAAATCTTATTTACAATTTTAACATGTATAATTAATTATTTGATATTTAAAATTCGTAGATAAAAAATTTATTTCCGATTTTAAAAAAAAAATCTAATTTCGGTAAAAATAATATTTCGATATTTAATAAAATATTATTAAATATATTAAAATTCAAAGAGGGAAAAAAACGTTACAACATGAAATATTAATTAAAAAAAAAAAAAGGAAACATGTTTAAGCACTCTTGAAAAATATCTAGGTAGAATTATGATGCGCCCATATGTGCTCAATCAAGTCGGCCCGGAGTTGATGGTGTTTTTCCTTGTCTCGAAGATCGGCGCCTCTTTGTATGTATGCATTGAAACTCCCGATTGAACCTTGAAAAAATTGAGTGTCTGCATTATTGTCGATGTTTGGTTCGTCCGCCCAGTTGATCGCCGATTCCCCTTCGTCTTCAACTATCATGTTGTGTAAAATAATACACGTATACATAATATCTTTCAACTTGCTCGTGTACCAAAAACGTGCCGGGCCTTTAATTATTGCCCGTCGAGCTTGCAAAACCCCAAATGCTCGCTCGACGTCCTTTCTTGCCGCCTCTTGCATTTGCTTAAAATGGCTTCTTTTTGGATCAGTAGGACATTGAAAGCTCTTGACGAAGGCTGCCCATTCCGGGTATATTCCATCAATAAGGTAGTACCCTCTGTTGTAGGGCGTACCATTTACTATGAAATTTACGTCCGGCGCTTTTCCCTGCAGGACGTCATTGAATAGAGGTGATTGATTGAGCACATTAATGTCATTGTTTGAACCTGCGACTCCAAAGAAGGCATGCCATATCCACAAGTCTGCCGATGCTACGGCTTCAAGCATGATTGTCGGAACTCCATGATCACCTCTGGTGTATTGGCCTTTCCAAGCGACTGGGCAATTCTTCCATTCCCAGTGCATACAATCGAGGCTTCCTAACATCCCGGGAAAACCATGTCTTCTCTCATGCATATTAATCAAACGTTGACAATCGGCTGGAGTTGCTTTTCTCAAATACCTCTCTCCAAATATGTCAATTACACATCGACAAAAGTTAGACAAGCATTCAATACCTGTTGTCTCTGCAACTCGTAGGTACTCATCAAAAAGGTCGGCTGGACCACCGTATGCCAATTGGCGAATTGCGGATGTACACTTCTGAAGGGGTGTGAAACCTTTTCTTCCTAATGCGTCTTCCCTTTGCTGAAAGTATGGATCATGTGCTTCTAAGGCATCGACTATTCGAATGAATAAGTCTCGTCGCATCCGAAAATGCCGGCGGAATACGTCGTTGTTATATGTTGGAACTTCACAAAAGTAATCATTGAAAAGGCGTGTGTGTGCACCTTCCCGATCCCGTTGGACATATCTTCTTCTTTGGGGAGGACCAGATGATCCTTCAACCGCATCAAGCAACAGCTTATGTTCATTAAGAATTTGCAAGAACATTCTATCATCGGCATCGTCCATAAAATGGTCGAACATTGCTGCATCGTATTCATCGTTGCTATTGTTGTAGGGGTCAGAAGACATGTTTCTCTGAAAATGAAAGGGTATGAAAATAAAGATTTGGGAAGCTATTCTTGCTGCAGATGTTCTGCAAATGCATTAGACGTTCCTATTTATAGATGTATATTCTAACGGCTATATTCCAACGGCTATCTTCCAAAGACTACATTCCAACGACAATCTTCCAAAGACTACATTCCAACGACTATCTTCTGAAGATTATCTTCCAACAACTACATGCCAACGGCTATTTGTTTAAAATATTTTTTAGAGTTAACAACGCATCACCTTATTATTACATCATTAAGAATTACAGAAAATGCAATACAAGAAATGAAATACAAGGAATAGAAAATACAAGACATGAAATACACTGAAATACACTGAATAGAATACAAGAAATACAAGCAACGAACTACATCCCCCAACCCCATCTCTTCTTTATTTCGTCGCACATTTGAAGGTGCACGTGGAGTTGTTCCGGGGTCATCCTTGATGTGTCTCTCATGATTATGTCGTAGTCCCTTTGTTTGTTGAAAGTCTTTAGTTCGGCAATCTTCTGTTGGGAAATTGCCCTATATTCTTCCATGTTGCTCTCGATCGATGTCTTTATCTCTTCATAAGCATCGACCTTTCCCTTGCCTTTCCTCTTAGCGGCTTTCTGACCGATCGGACGAATGTGGTCTAGATCATCATCTTCGTTGTTATCTGATGATGTGTACGCGCCTGACGCCGACGTCTTTGTCTTCTTTTTCCCCCGATGATCACGAGTTTGCTGGTTAATCCACTTTGGGCAAACACTTAGCACCTTCCACATCCCAAGAAGCCTATTGAAGTCAACATTCTTGTATGTGAGTGACCACTGCTTCAACGCATCCACCAGTATATCGGCATCGCTTCGTCCGCTTGCCCAATTTTCCTTCAGCGTAATGTAAATTGCATTAAATAGGGACACGTGCTTCGCTGCAGTATAATAATGTGTCTTCATTGGGCCCCATGGTCGTTCAATAAAACCGGCGGGACGATTTTTGTTGTAGTCGGCAGCGATTCGTTTCCACATTCTTTCCAATTTTTTAGCATTGCCGATCGCTGAATCTTCGCTTATATTTACCCAACATCGAGCTAGACGCTCATTTTCATCTCTATTCCATCTTGGGTTGTATGTCCCCTTTCTCCCCTGTGGGACGTCACCGACTCCGTCGGAAGCTGCATCTTCGTCGAGGTTAATATGCTCGAGCCCCACAGGTGACGAGCGTGGTGGATATGGGGAAGCTGTTTCCGAGGACGGAGTGTTGCATTCTTTGTCGGTGCTCGATCCGTCTATACTCGCTCTTCTGGAGGAGTAGTGGGGGGTCGTTGTTGCACTCTGAGGAGGAAATCCATAAGGAGGAGGGGACATATAAGGATATTGGAATCCTTCATTTGGATACATAGCGTAAGGAGCACCCTGTGTAGCCATGGGGTTCATACGAGGATATGCATGACCGGGCAAATTTGGAGCTGGTATCATGTAGGGTGGAATAGGAAAATTTTGGGGGCTGGTGGTGGAAGTTGGCGGACGAGGATTGGAATTTTCTTCCGAATCAGAAGAATTGTTGAACCAATTTCTCGCCCCAAATCTTCCTGCCATTATAGAAGTAATTTCCAAAAATAAATTTGAAGAAATAGTCGGAGAAAATTAGAAATGATGGTGAAGAAATGAGAAAATTTTACATGTATTTATAGGCAAAAATTTCCTGAATATATGTTCAAATTTCTTGCCAACGGCCGGGAACAGTAGAAATGGCCGTTGGCAATAGTAGTGCAGACAAAAACTCACCACATTCATTTATTTGATCATATTTCAGCAATAAAATTAAAGGAAAGAGAAAAAAAAAAAGGGAAAAGCTATGGGAGTGGCAGACAGCATTAATGGCGCGGGCCCCACCGCGCACCCTCACCCCTCTCGAGTCGCGCGGCTGCCCACCCCCCCCCCCCCTCAATCTGCTGGGTCCAAATTTTTGGACTCATTTCATTTATTTGAAAAGCTACACAACTCATGCAATGGGGTGCTACCCATAATCTCAGTCCAATTATTTCAAAAGCACCCCCCATTGTGGGTGCCCTAAGGATGTAAATGGGTCGGGTACGGTACGAGTATGTTTTCTTCATATCCTACTCTATTTGATTCGAGTACGAGTACGGATAATATCCGTTGGATAATCAGGTAACCCGCGGATAATCGGATTACCCGATTAATATATAAAAAATAGGCAAAAACTCGTATGTGACCGTCACACGGTGGTCACACGGAGTGACAGGAAAAAGTATCACTTTTTGTGGTAAAAGTATCACGTTTATCTGTAAAAGTATCACTTTTTTTTAACAAAAAAAATATCACTTTTTGTAGCAAAAGTATCACCTTTATCTGTAAAAGTATCAATGTAGTAAAAGTATCACATTTTCTTGTAAAAGTATCACTTTTTTCTGTAAAAGTATCAATATTTTCTGTAAAAGTGCATTCCGTCACACGTGTGACCGTTCACACACAAGACTCACTCTAAAAAATATATAAATAATATGTAATATGTGTATATATCATATATAATGTGATATAATAAATCACATATAACATATATAATATGTAAATGTAAAATTATATTTTATTTTATATATTAAATCATATATTATAAACATAATATATTAGATATAATGCTAATTATTTAATATATAACATATATAATAGTACATATTTATGTAATCGGGTACATGGGTAGGGTAATCGGGTAAGGTAAACGGGTAATATGCTAAACCCGTACCCTATCCTACCCGATCAAAAAGATATCGGGTTCGGACGATACCCGACCCTATTACCCGTTTACCTGTCGGATAGGATTACCCGTGGGTAAAATTGACATCCCTATGTCTTTCAGATTATTGTTGTTATAAAAAAAATTAGAGTAGATCTCTTGTACACTAATTGTACGAATTTTAGATCCGTACAATCGGGATCATGAGCAATTTTTAATAAAAAGGATTTTAGATTCGTATAATCGGGATCATGAACAATTTTTAATAAAAATGTACTAGTGTTTATACTTAAATGAATTACTTATTCTGAATAAATGTATGATATTGAAAATGCATTAGTGTTTATAATAGTTTTGCTTAGAACAAATAATACCTTTCAGTATAAACAGTAATATATATTTAGATTGCACCGTACATCTAGTATATCAGAAACTTTGCTAGAAAATCAAGGTGTAGGAGAATGGACAAATAAGCCATGATCTAGATTTCTCTCCACTTTCCTTAGACTCATTTGAATGGAAGGATTTGAGAATGGATGTGAAAGACATAGTCTCAAATTCATTAATTTATTTGGATTATATCATTGATTTGGAAATTCATCACTTTCATTTTAAGTTATTTTTCGGAGGATTTTAGTGTTTCAAATTCCTTCTATGATGAGAGGATTTGAGTGTTTCAAATTCCCTCTCTGATGCCCTTGAATCCCCACCTCGCAAGTGGCAACTATATGTGGATGGTGCTTCCACGGCTCGAGGGAGTGGTGCTGGGGTGCTTCTCATTGGCCCCGAGGGAGTTGAAGTTAAGTATGTCATTCGATTCAAATTTAAGGTAACTAATAATGAAGCAGAATACGAGGCAGTTCTCGCTGGGCTTCGGCTCGCTCAATCCTTAGCCATCCGCCATCTTGACCTCTTCACGGACTCCGAGATTGTTTCCAATCAGATCAAGGGCACCTATACCGCTAAGGATGAAACGATGATCAGGTATCTCGCTTTAGCACGTAAACTTATGTCAACTTTTGATTTGGTTGATATCCAGAAGGTACCGCGTAAACAGAACGTTCAAGCTGACGCTCTCAGTAAATTGGCCTCCGCGGTCCGCACTAATGTATCTCCGGATATTATAGTCGAAGATGTATTTCATCCAGCGATTCATGAGGCAACGGTCTCAGTATTGACCGACAGTGATCCCAACTGGATGACCCCCATCGTTCAGTATCTCCGAGATGGAACTTTGCCTAATGACAAGCTGCAAGCTCGGAGAATAATTCTTAAGGCACCTAAGTACTCGTTCCATGATGGAATCTTGTACCGACGGTCGTACTTGCAACCAAATCTTCGGTGCCTTGCTCCTGCCCAGGCCGGTCAGGTTCTCCGAGAGGTTCATGAAGGGGCCTGTGCCAGTCACATCGGCTCACGGACGTTGGCTAAAAAAATTCTTCGGTGGGGGTACTACTGGCCAACCTTGTTTAACGATGCTCATGAATTAGTGACCAAGTGCAGTAAGTGTCAGCTACACTCCCGTGTGAAACATCTGCCACAAACCGAGCTCACTGGAATACAAAGTGCTTGGCCATTTATCCAATGGGGAATTGATATTGTGGGCCCGTTTCCAGTCGCTCCGGGTGGACTGAAATTTCTTGTGGTCGCCGTTGATTACTTCACCAAGCGGGTAGAAGCCGAACCTCTTACTGCCATCACTGGTCAGAACATCTTGAAGTTCGTTTGGCGAAATATTATATGTCGCTTTGGCATCCCGAGCACTATTATTTCGGATAACGGCAAACAGTTCGCCAATGATCCCTTCCGGTCATGGTGCGAGGAGCTTCACATTAAGCAAATTTTCACCTCGGTAGCTCATCCGCAAGCCAATGGTCAAGTTGAAGTCACTAATCGTACACTCCTTATGGGTCTAAAGAAACGTTTGGATCACGCTAAAGGTCTTTGGGCCGAGAATCTTCCGCAGGTTCTTTGGGCCTATCACACTAAGCCACATACCTCTACTGGGGAGACCCCGTACAGTCTTACTTACGGCTCCGAAGCCGTTATTCCGGCGGAAATTAGTGTACCTAGCCCCCGCCTCGTAACTTCTCCCGAGGATAATGACGAGGCTCTCCGTACAAACTTAGATGAGCTGGAATATCGTCGTGATCAATCTTTCATCCAGCAAGCCAAGTGTAAGCAACGTGCAGCTCAGTATCACCACCTCCGGGTTCGGGGTACTCAGTTTAATGTCGGGGACTTGGTACTTCGACTCAACTCAGCCAGCAAGGCTGCTCCTGAGGGGAAATTGCATGCTACCTGGGAAGGTCCTTATCGCGTCGTCGCTGCGCACGATTCCGGGTCCTACCAGTTGGAGCATCCTGATGGAACCCCGATTCCTCGAAGCTGGCATGTTACCAACTTAAGACGTTTCTATCTATGAACACCGAATGACAAGTATCGTTCCTATCTTTACATTCATTGTATATTTCTTTTTTGTTGTGATTTCTCTTTGTATTTCTTAAGTTGTTCCGGCACTCACCTTGAATAAAAGTTCTTCATTTGTGCATCTTACTGTGCTTTCTTCTACGTTACGGGGACGCCCTAGTGTAGTCGTGCTATTATTATTCGTCTCCGGACAATTGGATCTCTCACCCGGTCCGTCCGGGGAGATTCACGTTTGGTCCCCGGACTTGTGTCCCCTCTCGCCTGTTTAACCGGAGAGGTGTTTTACTCCCGCCCGATCCGTCCGGGGAGATTCTAATTGGCGCCGTCCATATAGTGTTCCCGAGCACCTAATAAGGCAATTATTATTTCTAGTTAACAACTCATTATTTTCCTTTCAAAGTACATAACTTTGCAAACCAAAACGGGTTTTTACATTTTTTTCGATTACATGCCAAAAGGTTTTTTACATATTACTTCAAAAAAAAAAAAAAAATATGTATAAGTAAAAACTATCTATGGCCTCTGAGCCAGTACTCGGCGCTCCAGCGTTGAGATCTGTTCCCGGACCTACTTCGTGTCCTCCGGGATTCTGTGGCTTCCCGGCGTTGAGCCTCGGCTCTTTCCCCATCGCGGCCCCCTCGGCGTCGCGGACTTATCCTTGGTACTTGTCTGAGGGCTTCGCCTCTTGTACGGCCTCGAAGACTTGGCTGCTGTGTAGACCTCGGTGTTTGGGCCCATTGCACGGGATCCCACTCCGCGGGGTCCATCACTTTGATCTCTTCAGCCAGCTTCTCGATTTCTTCTTCAGCGACGACCACGGGTCCTTCTTCGACTGCAGTCACCGAAGCCGGCTCTTGAATTACAATTCCTTGGCTTTTCCCCGCTGGTTTCTTTTTACCCTTCCGGGGGGCTTTTGTAGTACCTCGGCTCCGGCTAGGGCCCGCGATGTACTCCTTAGCTGTGTGCCGCCACCTGCCGCGGCCTCTTAGTCCCTCGTACATACCGAGCAATAACTCCAGCACCTCTCGCTTTCTTATAAGCTCCGAGGACTCGGCCGAACCCGTCGCCATCAGTGCTGAAATCTCACTTTGAATCTCGGTAACCCGCTCCTTAACTTCCTCAAAGGTCAGCAAGCCGTACTCTGTCAGTATCCGGTCATACTCCCTTTGATGGATGAGGACGCGGTCCAGTTCAGCAACTTTCGCCAGGTACTTTAATTCCTGGTCCCTGGCCCTCTCCGCGGCTCTAGCTCTGGCTTTTTCGGCTTCCTTCGCTCTTCTCTCCGCAGCGGCCACCCGTTTCTCTAACCTCGGCACCACTTGCTTTTGCAAGTTATCTTTCTCTCCGCGGAACCAATCCAATGATTGCATGAGCTTCTTTATTATGTTATGCAGCTCCGCGGTGTCCTGAGCGGGCAACAGAATCTGTGGGAAAGATGAATTTCAAAAAATACGTTGCACAGCTATTCATATAATCAACAACCACTTATATTCAACAAAACCAGAGTACATTATTGGTAGTGTGGTACAAAGGATTTACAGTTATTCCTATCATCTACTATATCAAATTTGCGGGGAACGACTGACCTCCTCCTCCTCAGTCCCCTCAGCATCTTCGGGCTCCACCTCCTGCCGCTCTTCCGCTGTTCCTGCCTCCTCTCCTGCAGCTCCTGCGGCAATCTCCATGCGGGGGGGTGACTCTTTGTTTCGGGGCTCAGCGACGAAATCACCCTGGCAAAATGCAAGGAACTCCGGGTCTTGGTCCGCCTCACAGCTTGCAACCTCCTCGGCCCTTAATATCTCTTTCTTCTCTGCTAGAGCCTTCACGAGGGGCCACTCCGGGAGGTGCGTTAAAGCTTGGTAGTAGGCCTCCTCCACCCCGGCCACGGGATTGTAGTCATACCCGAACTCTGGGCGATAAACGTCCACGTTCGGGTAGATCTCTTTGACCTGCTCCAGCAACACCCATCGCGTGGCCGTGTCCCCGACAGCAACAAAGTTGGTCTGGAAGTCGAGAAATGTGCTCGTCTGGAATAACTTCTCGGCAAACGCTTTCAGCATTGCCTCTTGGCCTTCAACAATTGCCGCTTCTCGGGCCTTCATCTCTGCCCGCAGCTGAGCCGTTTCTCCACGGAGAGCCCCGGCCTCCGCCTCCGCTTCGCGCAGACGCGCAACTTCATTCTCCACCAAGGCCGCCCTCTTGCGCGCCTCGGCCAGATCCTGTGTCAGCTTATCGTTGCGCGCGCGCGCAGCTCCCTTGCCACCACGGCCAACTCTTCTTTGGCCTCCTTCTCGCTTTTCTGGCCGAGCTCCATAATCCCCCGCGCCAAGTGCAACAGCTCCTCGGCGTCCGCCCCCTCCAATCCCAGCAGGCTTGTGGGCCCTTGCTCCTTCAAAAAAAAAAAAAAAAAAAAAAAAGTTTAACGGAATCAGTACTGGAGTTTTTACCTCAACGCAAACAGCAACTCACGGAGAAAGTCATGTCAGCTTTACCTCAACGCTTTCCCCCGTGCGGAGTTTTTTGGCTACCGCCGGCGGTGTCCCGGATGGTTCCGACCTCCTTTTAACTTCGGGGGTTGACCCCGCCGCCACCACTCGCTCCTCCGGCCCCGCCGAGGGTCTTGGACTGGGTGACATCTTCCCCCGGGGAAACACTTCAGCCGTTTTCCCTTTCTTCTTGGCTGCCGCAGCCACAGCGGGGCTTCCTGCCGGCTCCTTTCCGAAGCGTCCCACTGCATACAGGAATTGAAGCTAGTCCTGCACAAGGCAACAATTTTATACAAGATATAAGAACTCCTACCCTCCTCGCCAACCCCGGTTCCCGACTCTTGACCCCGGGCAGACATCCCCCCCCACATCGCCCGAGTAGTATGGGCTCAGTCCCACCTCCTCCAGCTCCGCTTCGGTGCAAAGGGTCTTGAAAGTCCCCACTGCACGGAATACGTCCACCACCTCAGCCTCCGGATCCCCCACCGGGGCAGTATCTAACACTTCATCCCTTCTCCACCTCGGAAGGGCCGATTTGAAATCAATTAAAGATTTTTCAAGAATAATTATAGGGATGTATTAAAAAAAAATATGAAAAAAACTAAAACGACATATAAAAATATATCACAAAAGCTAAAAGACATCTGAACAAAAACAGCGACGGTACCTTCTAGTATATTCTTTTACTTGTATATAGCTCTATTTATAGTTATCTTTATAAATCTTATATACATAGTCACTACAACAGAAAATATTTTTTGTGATGCTTTTTCTAGATCATAATTGTGATCATCAATAATAAATTATTTATAACTAATAATTATTATTTAAAAACGTTTCTTGTTGTCTCATAAGGTTCCTGTTCGGGCATAGGCTGTTGTCAGACTAGCATTACAGAAGATGTTTCCAGAGTGACAATCCGACTACGACGGGCTTCCAGTAACAGCAATGTGAATCCAATCTTCAACAACTGCGGCTACGCTTTTGTTGTAGATCGGAGCGCATTCAATTTCTCCATGCATGATCTTACAAGCTTGAAGGATGTAGATAAGCTTCCCATGGTGGTTGATTGGGCCTTTGGATTTAGGTCGTGTGAAGAGGCCCAAAAGAACTCGACTGGTTATGGTTGTCAAAGCCCAAACTCGGAATGCTACAAACCTGGCAAGAGTAATGTGTATCGGTGTCGTTGCAGCCATGGTTATCAAGGAAATCCTTACCTTGTTAATGGATGTCGAGGTATGTAGTTTTTTTTAAGTAGTTTGCATGTACATCTACTTATTACTCCCTCCGACTCACAAAGATAATTTACTTTTTCTCTTTTCTTGGATGTCCAAGAAAAACTACATACATTTTTCGGCTTGGGTGTCTCGAAAAGATAGTTCAATTTTCTTATTTAGTATCTAAAAGAAATAGTCTATTTCCTTATTTGGATATATTAAATGTTTTTTTTTAATACCCTACTAAATAGTTCATTGTAATTGACTTTTATTAATAATATTCATTAATTCACCATATTATTAAATAAAGGTATAACAGGATTTTCGAATCTGAGTATATTAAATAAATTTCTTGATCTGTGTAAAATTTGAAAGGAAATTATTGAGATGCAGGGAGTAATTGATATATAATATCTCTTTTTTAGAAATCGATGAATGCACGGGTGCAGCTCGAAATGATTGCATGAAAATAGTGCGCTTGTCCGAAAGGATACTCTGGCAATGGAAAAGGTCCAAGTGGATGCCAAGGTATGTATTTTTATTTTTTTATTCTTTATTTGTTTTGAAAGAATGGGGCAAAAGTATGGATAGATGCCAAATTATAGATCATAGTTTAGCAATCATTCCAAATAGAGGGGTTCAACGTCGGTTCGGCCCTATATCGGATGTTCGAAAAATCAACTAAGAGCAAACTGAAACTAAATCGTGGTATACACGATTTTGATTACGACTCTGAATCTGTGTTTCATAAATTGTTAAGTTTTTTCTTAATTATTTTTGTAATATGTATAGTTATATATTACCTCCGTCCCGCTTTAATTTGTCTACTTTCCTTTTCAGTTTGTCTCAACCTAATTTGTTAGTTCATAAATGACAAATTTCTCTCACAATCTCCACCCTCAATCTTTATCTTTGAAAAAGTCAAAGACTCCAAAAAATTTATTTTTCCTTAACCTCAGTACCCAATCAAGATAGGCAAATTAAACTGGGACGGAAGTAGTAATAAAATTGATTGTTTATTAATATAAATTAAAATATATAACTAACAAATTTCAATACTAATTAAGTTTATTACAATATAATTTTAGAATAGAGAGAGATAGGCGAGTTTTAGAGTGAAAAATTGTGTGAGAAAATGTTGTTGCAGGTTATATTTTGATAGGGATAACCTGGTTACTTCGGGTCGGGTTAATACATGAGCCCACTTACCGGCCCAGCAAACGCGCCAGCAAGCGCGAAGGCCCAGGCCCAGCAACACGCGTTGGCCCAAAACGTAATCTGTTCCGCGAATCAAGTCTGTTCCGCGAATCAAGGCCCATGATCTTTTCCCAACTGCCATGCAGATTTGATGGGCAAGATTATAGGGATTTAGTTAGGGTTTTGATTTGGTAGTATAAATGGGTGAAAAGAACTCGGAATTAGGGTTGGCACTCTGTACATTGAATTACTATCTGTAAACTCAATATTCTAGTGAAAAAGAACACCTCGGCAAGAGGGATTTTCTGCCCGTGGACGTAGATCTCCGGATCGAACCACGTAAATCCTGTGTGCTTTCGTATTGCTTGTGTAATTTTCTGTTAAGGTTTCTTAGATACCGGATTGCGCATTATCAATTGGCGCCGTCTGTGGGAACTGTAAAACCAACAACTTTTGACGCTTGCATCACATTCAAGAATCATGGTGACAACACGCTTGAATCAATCTCGTCACGGTGATCAATCTAACCAGGATCCGCCTGTGGATCAAGTTTTGCCGCCGAGGCAATTGCCGGCAGGGAATACATCTAATCATCAGGGTAATCCAAACCCTCCACCCCCTCAAAACCAGCAAAACCCTAATCTTGCTGCTGCTCAACCTCCGGTTAACATTCAGATTACCCCAGAACTGCTCCAGGCTTTCTTATAAGAACATGCACATGTTCTTCAAGATTGGGCAGTTAATCGCCTACATCCCGCGGAGCCTGCCGCGGGGCCTGCCGGCCATAATGCTAATCCCGTGGTGCCTCCACCCCGTTCGCGTGATCAACAGGACCCGGGGCACCGCGGGCGTCAGGATCGACGACGGGAACGACCTGGTTCTTCCGAGGACCATGGGAGTTCTAATGAATCACGACCTCGCAATGAGGAACCTACTGATGTGGATCGCCGCCGTCCACTTAATGCGGCTAAGAGAGTTCGCTATGCCAATCCTCATGCTCTAGATCTTCAAGAGTATGAGCAAGTTCAACGCAATGTTGAATTAGACAGAATTCTGGGTCTTGATGCCAATGGAGATATCATCACGCCGTTCTCCTCAGAAATCATGGCCACTACCCTTCCCGAAGGGTTCAAACGGCCAGCTATACCACCTTACAATGGCACCGGAGATCCGGCCAATTTTCTTGGAGCTTTTAGGCACAGCATGCTTAGCCATGATAACATCACATCCCTCCAGTACTGCAAGATTTTCCCTGAGTACTTACAGGATGAAGCTCGGGTTTGGTTTGATTCTCTTCCACGTAACAGCGTATCCTCCTTCAGAGAACTCGCCGAGCACTTTTGGGCACGGTTCGAAGCACGGGCGAAGCCCATGGCCACCCTGGCCGATGTCATGAACATGGAACAGCGGGAAGGTGAAACCGTTACGCAATTTCTTGACCGCTTCACAGCAGTAAGTCTCAAGGTGGGAAATTGCCCCGACGACGTAGTCATCAACGCATTTATGAATGGACTCCGCCCCGGAGCACTTTACACCGAGTTAGCTCGGAACACACCGGTCACAACTCGAGCACTGTTCAAAACAGTGTGCAAATTTGCTAAGGCCGAGGAGCAGACTCGCCAGAAGAGAGAGAAACACGCTAGCAAGCGGCAGTCCGACAAAGCACAAACCGGGCCTAGTACTCGACCTAGTGCATTTTCCCGCCTGACACCGGGGCGTTCAGAATCCCGAAGTGAAATTCCACAATTGACTCCGTTGACGAAGTCACGAGCTGAAATCCTATCTATCCACAAGAACGATCTGCGACCTTGTCCGCGGATGACCGCGCCTCCTGAGAAGAGAAATCGTGGAAAGTGGTGTGCGTACCACCGAGATCATAGGCACGAGACAGAGGAGTGCCGAGAACTCGGTAAGGAGATCGAGGAGTGCCTTAGGAAAGGATTCTTGCGCCAATACATTGCGCGAACAGATGATAAGCCCCGGACAGGTCAAAATGGGGGGTCATCCAATAATCACGGATATCATGACCGCGGCACACAGCAAAACCGACCGCCGTGGCAAAATAACCGGCCGGGGCCAAACAACTACGCACGACAAGATTCTGGCAATCGCCAGCAACCGCGTCTCCCACCACCACCTCCTCCTCCTCCGGCAGGGCCCGGAGACAATGCACCTCCTCACGTGATAAACGTGATATATGGAGCCCTACCCACCGGGGCTTCACGACATGCCTTAAAGGCAGAAGCTCGACGTCCTCCTCCCGAGGAGCCACGTCATAAACGCCTCCATCAGTCCGAGACTGTCAGCTTCACGGATAGGGACCCGGTTCCGGAGATAACACCTCACACAGATGCTATTGTCATCGACATGACTGTATCCAACATAACAGTAAGGCGGGTCTTCGTGGATAATGGGGCCGCGATGAGTGTTATATTTGCCGACTGTTTTCAAAGGATGGAGATTTCTCGGGACCAACTTCGGCCGGCCCCCGGGCCACTGCAGACTTTCACTCAAGGTGAAGTCCAGCCGGAAGGTGTCATCACTCTCCCAGCATCTTTGGGGACTTATCCGAAGATAAAAACCATCTTCGTGGATTTTTATGTGGTGAATTCCCCGTCACCATATAACATGATATTGGGCCGGGACTGGCTCACCCCTGCCAAAGCCGTTTGCTCCACGTATCACCTCGCGTTAAAGTTTCCCACTTCGCATGGCGAAGTGGCTATCCGCGGGAGTCAGCGGGTTTCGAAAGAGTGCATGTATGTGGCCCTCAAAAAGACTGCCAAGGTTCCACCCAAACAGCAGCTTCAAGTGGCATCATCGGTTCTGAAACCTCGGGAATGTACCTCGTTGGGGGATGCCACTGCACAAGTCTCGCTTGATCTGTCCAAGCCGGAACAGACAGTGACCATAGGAGCCATGGATGTGCCATGGCTACACCAGGCTATCATTCAGACCTTGCGAGAATATTCCGATGTCTTCGCATGGTCTCCTCTGGATATGCCCGGGGTCTCTCCCGAGATAATAACGCACAAGCTGAACATCGATCCCAGTGTAAAGCCAATCCAGCAGAAGCAGAGGAAATTCGCTCCGGAGCGAAATGAAGCCATTCGAATCGAGGTACAACAACTCCTGGATGCGGACATCCTGTTTGAGGTATTCTACCCCTCTTGGTTATCCAATCCGGTAATGGTGACAAAAACCAGTGGGGCATGGCGGATGTGTGTCGATTTCTCCGATCTCAATAAACACTGTCCGAAAGACTGCTATCCTCTGCCCTCCATCGACCAAAAAGCCGAAGCCATTACGGGGTACGTGGCACTTTGCTTCCTAGATCTGTACAAGGGATACCATCAGATTTTTATGGATCCGCAGGATGCCCTCAAAACGGCATTTATCACTGCCTTTGGGTGCTACGCTTTTAAGAAACTGCCCTTCGGGCTCAAGAACGCTGGAGCCACCTATCAACGATTAATGGACTTTGTCTTCCACGCCCAGATTGGTCGAAACGTGGAGGTTTACGTCGATGACTTGGTCATCAAAAGCTCCTCCCATCTTTCGTGTGTGCAAGACATTACCGAAACATTGCGCACTCTGCGACGTTATAACTTGCGGCTCAATCCAGCAAAATGCACTTTTGGTGTTGGCTCCGGGAAGTTTCTCGGTTATATGGTTTCGCAAAATGGCTTGCAGGCCAATCCGGCCAAACTCCGTGATGTGTTAGATCTGCAGCCACCTAAAACATTCAGGGATGTTCAACGCCTCACAGGTGGTTTGGCAGCTTTAAATCGATTTTTGTCCAAAGCAGCAGAGCGACAGCTCCCATTCTTTAAAGTTTTAAGGCAAGCGAAGTCCTTTGAGTGGACTCCGGAGTGTACCGAGGCTTTTGAAGCCTTGAAACATCATATACAGCAGCTGCCTACTTTGTCAGTTCCTCTCCCCGGAGAGCCGCTCTACTTGTATCTGGCTTCCGCCGAGGAAGCTATTAGTGCAGCTCTCGTACGAGAAATCGATGGCGTCCAGCATCCCGTGTACTTCGCAAGCCGAGTACTTCACGGGTCAGAGACGCGATATTCCGAGCTTGAAAAAACCGCTTTGGCCCTTGTTATGGCAGCTCGGCGTCTTCGGCCATACTTCCAAGGACGTGAAATACGAGTTCTGACCAATCACCCCATCAGATTCTTGTAAAACCCGAGGTGTCTGGGCGCCTCACCAAGTGGGCCATTGAGTTGGGCGAATATGACATCCAGTTTCTCCCCCGCCGAGCAATTAAGGGTCAAGCACTCGCCGACTTCCTGGCCGAAGCCCCGGGAGACAATCCTGAGTCTCCCGTGGACGGTGATACACATCACCATGCTACCCTCACTCCTTCACCCCGGAAGTGGCAACTCTTCGTGGATGGAGCATCCGCGGTCCGAGGAAGTGGTGTCGGACTGCTTCTCATCGACCCCGAGGAGGTGGAAGTTAAATATGTCATCAGATTCAAGTTTAAGGTGACTAATAATGAAGCGGAATACGAGGCAGTTCTCGCCGGGCTCCGGCTCGCTCAGTCCTTGGGTGTTCGACATCTCGAGCTCTTCACGGACTCCGAGATCGTATCCAGGCAAATTCAGGGGACTTATGTCGCCAAAGATGAAACATTGATCAGGTGTCGTGCTCTAACACTCAAGCTCATGTCAACTTTTGAAGCAGTTACTATCCAGAAAATACCGCGTGCACAAAATACAAGAGCAGACGCGCTCAGCAAGTTGGCCTCCGCGGTCCGAACTAATATATCTCCGGATATCATGGTTGAAGATCTACCTCATTCAGCAGTTTATGAGGCCACGGTTTCGGTACTGACCGATAATGATTCGAATTGGATGACTCCTATCATCCAATATCTCCGAGATGGAGTCCTGCCCATTGACAAGCTACGAGCTCGGCAAGTTATCCTCAAAGCCCCCAAATACTCCTTTCATGATGGAGTCTTATACCGGCGATCATATCTACAACCGAGTCTCCGGTGTCTTGCTCCTGCCGAAGCTACCCAAGTTCTGCGGGAGGTTCACGAAGGGGCCTGTGCCAGCCATATCGGTTCTTGCACATTAGCCAAGAAAGTTCTCCGCTGGGGATACTATTGGCCGACCCTGTTCAACGATGCTCATGACTTAGTGTCCAAATGCAGCAAGTGCCAACTGCACTCCCGTGTAAAGCATCTGCCACAGACCGAACTCACGGGAATCCAGAGTGCGTGGCCATTTATTCAGTGGGGTATCGATATTGTTGGGCCATTCCCCGTTGCTCCGGGAGGGCTGAAGTTCCTGGTCGTTGCCGTGGACTACTTCACTAAGTGGGTCGAAGCCGAACCACTTACAGCCATTACTGGTCAGAATATATTGAAATTCATGTGGCGCAATATTGTTTGCCGCTTCGGCATCCCGAGCACTATCATCTCGGACAATGGTAAACAGTTTGCCAACGATCCATTCCGCTCATGGTGTGAAGAGCTCCACATCAAACAGATTTTCACTTCGGTCGCTCACCCTCAAGCCAACGGGCAGGTTGAGGTAACAAATAGGACACTGCTCACGGGAATAAAGAAGCGCCTGGATAATGCCAAAGGTCTCTGGGCTGAAAACCTTCCACAAGTCCTATGGGCCTATCGCACAACACCTCATACATCTACCGGGGAGACTCCTTACAGTCTTACCTACGGTTCCGAAGCCGTAATCCCTGCTGAAATCAGTGTGCCGAGCCCCCGCCTCCTCACGTTGGTTCCAGAGGATAATGACGAGGCTCTCCGGGCAAATTTGGATGAACTTGAGCACCGCCGCGAACAGTCATTCATTCAACAGGCCAGATGTAAGCAACGAGCAGCCCGGTATCATAACCTCCGGGTCCGAGGTACTCAGTTCAATGTCGGGGACTTAGTTCTTCGGCTTAACTCAGCCAGCAAAGCTGCCCCCGAAGGGAAATTACATGCTTCTTGGGAAGGTCCTTACCGAGTTGTTGCCGCGCACGACTCTGGATCTTATCAGCTTGAACATCTCAACGGAACCCCGATTCCCCGAAGTTGGCACGTCACTAACTTGAGGCGTTTCTATCTGTGACAGCCACATCTCAAGTACTATCTTATCTTTCATTTCTTTTACAGTTATTACCCTCTTTGTACTTTTGAGTTTGCTCCGGCACTTATCATTGAATAAAAATTCTTTCTTTGCGTATCTTGCTGTGTTATCCTTTACGTTACGGGGACGCCCTAACGCACACATATTATCATTACTAGTCTCCGGACAGTTAAAAATCTTTCTTTCGGTCCGTCCGAGGCGATTAGCATTTTTAGTCCCCGGACTCATACCACTTTCTCGTCCGTTTAACCGGAGAAGTGTTTACTCCCGCCTGATCCGTCCGGGGAGATTGGACTAATTCATACTGTGTTCCCGAACACCCAATTAAACAATTAGTAATTTTTCCCGTTGTGTTCCCGAACACACGATAAAGTTGATTCGTAACCTGTTACCTTCATTAAACCAGTTCGTACACACTACAACAGTTTTATTATTATCTGAATGTTACAACATTAAGAAGTTTTTTACATAAGACTTCGCAAAAAAAAAAAAAATATATAATAATAATAAAACAACTATCTACGGCCCCCGAGCCAATATTCAGCGCTCCGGCGTTGGGACCCGCTTCTCGGTCTGCGTTGGGTCCTCCGGGATCTTGTAGATCCTCGACCTCGGGCTCCGGCTCTGTTACCCCCTCGGGCTCCGGCTCGGTCATCCCTTCGAGCTTCCCTACGCCGAGGACTTGCTCTAGGCGCTTGCCTGGGGGCTTCATCTCTGGTCCGCGCCTGGCTACTTTGTTGTGGCACGGACCTTGGAGTTTGGGCCCATTGCTCGGGGTCCCATTCCTCCGGAACCATCACCTCGATCTCCCTGGCCAGCTCCTCGACTACCTCTTCGGCAACTGCCGCGGGTTCTTCTTCGACTGTGACCACTGGAGCTGGCTCTTGGATAACTATGCCCTTGGTCTTTCCGGATGGTTTTTTCTTATCCTTCCGAGGAGCTCTCTGCGTACTTCGGTCCCGACTGGAGCTCGCAATGAATTCTTCCGCAGTAGGCCTCCACCTGCCTCGGCTCTTCAGCCCTTCATACATACTGAGAAGCAGCTCCAGGACTTCTCGTTTCCTCACGAGCTCCGCGGACTCGACAGAGCTCCTCGACATCAATGCCGCGATGTCACCCTGGATTTCAACGACCCGCTCCTCTACTTCTTCAAAAGTCAGCAGACCGAACTCTGAAAGAATTCGTTCATACTCCTTCTGATGAACACGGACGCGGCTCATCTCGGCAGCCGTAGTTCGATACTTCATCTCGAAGTCCTTGGCTCTTTCATTGGCCTCAACCACCTTCTTCTCTGCTGAGGCAACTTGCTTTTCCAGTTTTGGCACTACGTGCGTCTGCAGATGATTCTTCTCTCCGCGGAACCACTCAAGTGATCGCATGAGCTTCTTTATGGTTTCGTGTAGCTCCGCGGTGTTCTAAACAGACAACGAAGACAACCAGATCGATTACTCTCAAGTATGTACAGAGTTACATTCAGTTCGACAACAGACATAAAACTGCTCATGCAAGTAAAGCAAGAAGTTCAAGAGTTTGAAAAATAGAAGATTGTATTTCACAAGACAAATGTACAATTGTTTCAAATTCGGTACATCGTTCCGCATACATTCCTAAACTATACAAGTTTAAATTTGCGGGGATCGACTGACCTCCCGCTCAATTGCCTCGGTCTCTTCGGGCAAATCCTCTCGCCGGCCCTCGGACACTTCGGCTTCTTCTCCTACAGCTGCTGCGACGGCCTCGATCGCAGCTGGGACTTCGACCTCCATCTGTGGAGGGGGCTCGGTGCTCCAGGATGCGGTAGCCAGTTCACCGCGGCAGAATGCCAGGAATTCTTTGTCCTGGTCCACCTCGCAGTTTACAACTTCTGCGGCCGTCAGAAGCTGCTTCTTCTCCCCGAGCGCCTTCACCAGAGGCCACTCCGGCAGCTTCGCTAGAGCGGCGTAATAGGCCTTTTCCACCTCGGCCACCGCCTCAGAGTCATACCCGAATTCCGAACGATTGATGTCCACATTCGGGTACGCTTCCTTCACCTCCTCCAGCACCAAGGCTCGTGTGGCTTTGTCCCCTATTGCCACAAACTCTGTCTGGAAGTCAAGGAACGTGCTGGTGTGTAGTAATTTTTCGGCGAACGCCTTCAGCATCGCTCCTTGCCTTTCGATCACAGCGGCTTCCCGCGCCTCCATCTCCATCCGAAGCTGCAGATTTTCTCCCCGCAGAGCAGCGTTCTCGGCCCCCACACTGCGCAAGCGCACCACCTCGTTTTCGACCAAAGACGCCCTTTTACGCGCCTCGGCTAGGTCATGAGCTAGCTTGTCATTTCGCGCGCGAAGATCCCACGCTGCCGCGGCCAGCTCTTCTCTGGCCTCCACCTCGCTCTTCAGGCCAACCTCAATGATTCCTCTGGCCAGCTGCAGAATCTTCTCGGCGTCCGCGCCGTCAAACCCCAGCCTACTGAGGGTCGCCTGTCCTACCTGGATAAGTTGAATATAACATGACACCGAGCTCAGACCTCATACTATACACCTCGCGTACGTAAAAGTTATGATCAGCGTTTTGAGTATTACCTCCGAACTCTCCCCTACTCGGGGCCTTTTAGAGGGTGCCAGCGGAGTGCCGGTAGGCTCTGGCCTCCTTTTCATCACGGGAGATGGCTCCGCCGACATCACCCGCTCGTCAGACCCCGCTGCTGGTCGCGCACTGGGTGGCATCTCCCCCCGGGGAGACACCTCAGCGGCTTTCCCCTTCTTCTTGGCCGCTGCAGTCTTAGCGGGGCTTCCTGCTGCTGGTTGCTTTCCGAAGCGTCCCACTGCATATAAGGTCTATGGTTAGTTCTGCGCAAAATGACAAGTTTAAAATATTAAGGAAAGACAAAACTCCTACCCTCTTCGGCGCCCCCATTGCCCGAATAGTACAGGCTCAATCCTGCCTTCTCCAACTCCTCCTCGGAGCAGAGGGTTTTGAAAGTCCCCACTGTCCGGAACGTATGCTCCACTTCGGCCCCCGGGCTCTCCACGGGGGCGGTATCAAGCACCTCGTCAGTCCTCCACTTCGGGAGCGCTATTTTATTCCTAATGAATATGAACTTCTCCTTCCACCCCTCTACTTTGCTCGGGTTCTGAACCTTGAACCCTCCTCGGGCTCGGGGACTAAAGGAATACCACCCCTTGGATTTCCCGAAGATTTTTAACTGGTAGAAGAACCTAAAAAGCTCTACAGTTGGTTCTACTCCGGCCTGTTTACAGACCACGGTGAATCCCACCACCTGCCTCACCGCGTTCGGCGCTAATTGACAGAGGGCAATACCGTAGTATTTTAACAATTCGATGACTACGTCCCACAGCGGCAATCTCAATCCTACTCTAAGGGGATCTATATACACGGTAATAAACCCCTGCGGGGGGCAACAGGCCCTATCCTCGGGGGTAGGGATTATGTACTCAAGGTCGAAGGGAAGGTAAAAAGACGGGAGCTCCCTCAAAATTTGCTCTCGCGACATCCTTAGCGCTATAGAGGACACCTCAAGATCCTCCACCGTGCATTCATAAAACGAAACCATCATGACATTGCACTCTAAGCCATCAACTCTGTCTACCGTTCTAACCTCATTCCTCTCCGGAATGAGATATGATAGGGGGGGACGTCTAACGGGGTACTCGAAGTCCCTAATTCTTCAATCGAGCCCGAAGATGAGGCAGAAGATGAAGAAGATGAAGAGGAAGACATACTTACTTGGTTTGAATTTGAAAGGGTTGATTCGAGAAGTTTTTTAATCTGAGATGAATCACGAATGCAGATTTCCTCTTTTTCCCGCTTTCTAAACTGATGAATCGCAATGAAGAAGATGAAAGGTTACTGTGCAATTACTCCAATTATATACGCAAAAATCAACGGCGTTGATGCAAACAATTCAAATTCAATAATGGGGATTTAAACGTGCGCCACACGCGCTTTACAGTTCCCAAGGCGCGTGGGGAACAGGTTTCTTGGAAGTTGCAGAGCGTGTCACTTCACATCCCTCTCTCTCATTATGGCGCCGCCAATCACATCAGCCTCACCCTTCTTCAGGAAGATTCAAACTACACTCCGGTGTATCTTCCACCTCGGTCATGCTACCACACTCCGGTGTTCCCTTCATGTTGGCCAGGCAACTCACTCCGGTGAACCTCCCACCTCGGCCAGGTTGTTACGTATTTACACCGCGTTTCTTGCTTCTGGGAAGTTCGGCATCCCGATAGAGGTCTTAGACACTCCGGCCTAGCTCGACTTCGTGTTCACAAACTGCTCCACCAAGTCCTCCGGGGACTCGGATCGACTTATTCGACCGTAAACACTTCGGCCGGTCAGTGACCACGGCCCTTCCTGCTTACCGTACCACTCCGGTGACAACCGAAGCTCCCTCCTCGCTTCGGCTGGGGGGGGGCATCTGATAGGGATAACCTGGTTACTTCGGGTCGGGTTAATACATGAGCCCACTTACCGGCCCAGCAAACGCGCCAGCAAGCGCGAAGGCCCAGGCCCAGCAGGCCCAGCAACACGCGTTGGCCCAAAACGTAATCTGTTCCGCGAATCAAGTCTGTTCCGCGAATCAAGGCCCATGATCTTTTCCCAACTGCCATGCAGATTTGATGGGCAAGATTATAGGGATTTAGTTAGGGTTTTGATTTGGTAGTATAAATGGGTGAAAAGAACTCGGAATTAGGGTTGGCACTCTGTACATTGAATTACTATCTGTAAACTCAATATTCTAGTGAAAAAGAACACCTCGGCAAGAGGGATTTTCTGCCCGTGGACGTAGATCTCCGGATCGAACCACGTAAATCCTGTGTGCTTTCGTATTGCTTGTGTAATTTTCTGTTAAGGTTTCTTGGATACCGGATTGGGCATTATCATATTTAAAATAAAAAGATATAAAAAATAGCATAAATTCGTCGGTTCAAACCGAAACCGCCGATTACAGTTTGGGAAAGGAAAGACCAAAACCGAACCGTATATATACGGTTTCTGTTTGGAAGTCGAGTAACGGTTAACCGAACCATTAACCACGGTTCGGTTACAATGTTTAAAACCAATTGGACAACTATCGTTGAAATGATATATTTTTGTATATGAATATTTTGGTGTTTCGTTTCGGTATTTCAAATTTTATATATGTATATTTTAAATCATTGGATTAATTTTCCGGCCATTTCCATAATCTCAATTGGTTTGATGGTCTCAGCACAATTTTTAAGCCAATCAACTAATAGTTTGCCAAAACAATTTTTCTTAATCAAACAAAATATTTCAACCAAATAAGGGTTTACAAGTTACGACTTTTTTTTGCAGATATCGATGAATGTGCTGATGCAGCTCGAAATGATTGCTTGAAAAGAGCTCGCTGCCATAATACAGTAGGGGAATATATGTGTTTATGTCTGAAGGGATACTCTGGCAATGGAATAGGTACAAACGGTTGCACCAAAGATATGAAGATTGCCTATATCTTAATCGGTAATTACCTATTTTCCGTTATTTCTTGGTTGAGTGTTTTCACCACACTCTGTGAGAGTATGTGTTTTTAGCCACTTGTTGAGAGTATATGTTTTTAGCAACTTTTTCCTAAAGAAAACAACATTATCCTCAATAAATGGAAGTCTGAAAATGCAATATCACAATTTTATATATAAGGTCATGACCTTCGATATAAGCAGTGACTTTCGATATACATATGTATTATATATGTTGCATGTTCAACATCATATTCATTGAAAATATTTAGGTATTTCACCTTTAAAAGTAGCTAAAATACATCTACATGGAAAATGTGGCTATAAAACATTTACCGTTAATTATCTTATTTTGCCATTTAACCACCACGTCTTTCTTTATTTTAATCTTATGGTACCATATAATTAGTCTGATAATATAATTATATCCAGGTATTGCATTGGGAATCGTTGCACTTCTACTTTCGACTATCTTGCTGCACATGGAACTTCAAAAGACGAAGATCAAGAATGATGAAACACAAGTTCTTTTTTCAGAATGGTGGCATGTTATTACAAGAAAAACTCATTAAAAGACAAGGGTCACCACACATGGTGCAAATCTTCAGTTCATATGAGCTTCAGAAGGCGACGAATGACTTTGATAACAATATGATCATTGGCCAAGGCGGTTTTGGCACTGTATGCAAAGGCTTATTACCACACGAAGCAACTGTGGCCATCAAGAAGTCCAAAAAAGTTGATCCAGACCGAATTGAGCAATTCATCAATGAGGTGCTTGTTCTTTCTCAAGTAAACCATAGGAATGTAGTTAGACTCATCGGTTGTTGCTTGGAAACGGAAGTCCCACTTCTAGTATATGAATTCATCAACAACGGCACACTTTCTGCACACATACACAACCAAGCAAAGGCTCGTTTTTTCCACTGGGACATGCGATTAAAGATTGCTGCGGAAACTGCTGGTGTCGTCGCATATTTGCACTCTGCGGCTTTTACTCCGATCATACATAGAGATGTCAAGCCAGACAATATCCTTTTAGACCATACTTTCACAGCTAAAGTGTCTGATTTCGGAGCTTCAAAATTGGTGCCTCTAGATCTCACTCAATTGTCTACTATGGTGCAAGGGACTTTTGGTTATCTAGATCCCGAGTACATGCAAACAAACCAATTGACAGAGAAAAGCGATGTTTACAGTTTTGGAGTAGTCCTCTTGGAGCTACTAACAGGTCGGAAGGCAATAAGTTTTGATAAACCTGAGCAGGAGAAGAATTTGGCCAACTTTTTCCTTTATATACTAAAGCAAGAGCGCCTACTCGAGATTGTCGATGATAACATCGTAACCGAAGGAAGTGCGAAGCAAATCTTTGAAGTTGCTAGTCTTGCAAAAGGGTGTTTGAATGTGAAAGGTGAAGACAGGCCTAGCATGAAAGAAGTGGCAGCAGAACTAGAAGAATTGATACTCGGAGAAAAACACTCGTGGATGAGAAATTCGAACAATGCAGAGGAGATGGAGTCATTGCTTGACAAGGTCCTAGAACTAGATGTCTTTACTAATGGTGAAGATAATAGCACAAGCGTTGGATATGACAGCATTAGAAATCATGTTTTTTTACCTATCAATGGAGGAAGATGATTTTCTTTTAACTTAGGATGTCCTGTTGGTTGTTGTAAATGGTGCAACATACATCTTCAATTGCAATTTTGTCAATACATAACATACATATGACACAATATCATGGCAACTCGAGATGTTGCATTCTTTGTAAAACATGTTACGATTTCTGGCCCAACCCCCGGCCTATTAGACTTTTCGTCTATTGAATCGGATTTATTGAGCTGATAGTACTTTAAATTAAGATCTATATTATCTAACTCGTCTAAAATGTCATATGGACTTGACTGAATCAATTTTTTGGCTTGGATAAGATAAGAGTAAGAAAACTTCAATTGAAGGGATGAAATTAATTTTTTTTCTTAACAGAGAAAGGTACTTAATTTACATTTTTTAAGAAAAGGCAAGAAGCGACTTTGTTTAAATTAATATTAAAAACTTGGGTTTTATTGTATAATAATGGGCAAGTGGTGTTTTTTCCTTAAAAAACTAATAGTTCACATTAGGTCCTCAAAGGGTTTAGAGGGTAAATAAAATATTACAATATTCAAGAAGATTTTTAGAATTTTTTTCCCTCCATTTCCTTAAAGATGCTAGACGTTATATGGAAGGTTGACTAAGTCTAGCGTCCAATTAGAATTTTGCAGATTTTGCGGGTCTAAGCAAAATTTGGTATTAAGCAAAGAGGTCGAAAAGAAAAAGAAAAAATAGTTGAGAACAGTTTAACGTTAGATATATCGGAACTTCTAGCAGAGAAAATCAAATTCTTAAAACTGAGAAACTTACTATGCTATAGATGCTTGTACCAGGTAAAACAATCTTGTAAACACTTTTAGAACTCACACTCAAATATACATATATAGCTCGCCTATAAGTTCTTGTCTTTCCTTATCGGTAGTATCTGCACTTCGCTGAATGTGTACGATGTGGTAAAAGAGACAAAAATTATTCTTTTGCCGATAGTAATGCGTAAGAATTTCGGTATATGATCAATTAGTGGACAAAAAATTATAGGATAGTAAATTAAACGTGGAATGTCTTTAGAAAAAAAATGGATGTGAATGGTCAAATTTACAACTCATGGGGAAGAATTAAATGATATTTGCAGAAAATAGATGGTGAATCAAATTAAACTATTCGTTGTAGATTTGGAGTATTTGTAAAATGGAGAAAACTTATATGAGACCGTCACACGGTGTGACGGAGAAAATGTGTTTTTTTTTGTAGTAAAAGCTTCACGTTATCTGTAAAAGTATTACTTTTTTAGAAGAAAAAAAAAAAAAAGCATCACTTTTTTTTGTAAAAGTATTACATTTATCTGTAAAAATATCACTATAGTAAAAGTATCACTTTAATCTGTAAAAATATCATTTTTTTCTGTAAAAATATCATTTTTTTCTGTAAAAGTATACTCTGTTATACGTGTGATCGTCACCCACAACAATCACGACGAGTGAATTTTCTGTTTTCACGTGGCATTGCTTTGTTAGGCTTTCGTCGAAATGGTGGAAAATTTCCCACAGCTACCTAGGAATCTTGGCCGTATAGTATAGCTGATCATCCTCTTGAACTAGCTTCTGATCGCTTTGATTCGATAAAATTAATTCGTACAAATATACGAAGATTTTTTTATTTTATTTTTGTTTTTATAAGAAAGTATAAATTCAGGAGTTAATGCATATTGTTTAGATTCGTAAGTGCAAATTAAAATTTGAGTCCATGTACGATTACCTCTTTTAATAGATAGATTTTTACTGAGTTATTAATTTAGAAAGGTTTTAGTATATTTTTATTAAAATATCCATGAACTTGTTGAAATAATAAAATCCAAAATTCTTTTTTCTTTACAAAAAATTAGTACTACGTATATTTAATCTTCGCATTCACGAACACAAAATGTTTACAAGCTTTATGTTCGCTAATGTTCCTAAACATTAACAAACATCAAATTTACAGGCTCAATCTTAACAAACATTAATCGAATATTCCAAATTTCAGTGTCCCAACTTATAATCATCTTAAATTCAGTTAGAACATCTTAACAAAGTTTTCTAAATTATTTAATTTTAATTTCAGTTAATATCCAAAAAATATTTTTTAGATAGGAATAAAAATCCCTCTTGCATGGATGGATAAAAGAACAAGACGAAATGCTAAAAAATCTCATCTCCCAAATGGATAAATAAATTGTAACCTCACCATTTATATACACACAAATCCTAACAATAAAATATGTTCTTGAGGGGAAAATAAAAATAAAAATAAAATAAAAAATAAATATTAAAAACCTTATGAACGGTAGTGCTGATGCTACGCTTGGAGAAACACATCTTATATAGCATCCACCATTGATTGAACATGCATTCATGTGTATGTTTGCGTGATTGTGCGTAAATCAATGGTAAACGCTACATATGGTGCAGTTTTCCAGGTGTAACATCTAATTGGCCCGAACGAGCCCTTTAAAATCATTGTGATGAATAAACAGTTCACATCATTGATTTGTACAAACAAGGCCTTAAAAAAACCAGCCATGATAAGTTCATCAACTGCAGCAGCTTTCTGTTCCAGTGGAAGCTCAAAGCTTGTGGAGCCGATCTTCACCGAGGATCCACCGTGTTAACTGGCTGGGGTCCGCAACGAGAGCACTGCACGACTTTGGGAAAACCCCCAGATCACCGCCGACTTGATCGTACACCTTGAGAGCGGCGTCCATTTCAGCCTCAGTAGCAGTATCGTCCATGTAGTCCACCATGTTTACACGAAGAAGTTCGCCGTAGTATTTCTCCTTCTCCAGATCGTTTTCAAAGGGTTCCATTGCAGGCCCCTGTAAGTTCAGAAACTCGCACGCTTATATACAAATATACGCGCGCCCGCACACACACATATATAATTTTCAAGAACGTATGCGGTTCAAAATGATACATGATTGAAAACGACCGGCACCGAACTTGGCCGGACACAAATGATATATAATAGTAATCCGGAATGCCCTTCGGGTACTCATGGTCCGGGTTTTTTTATGGTACGGGCTAGTGTAGGAATGACCCGATTCTTGTTGGTATGACCTAGAGGGGAGCGATCGAGGTTTTGATACAGAATATGTAGCATTTTCAACAGTCGTAGTATACAAAATATGAAGATTATCAGCTGAATACATTTGAATGAACTTGGGCAGCAAGAGATCATTTTTTAGTAGTTTTAATTTTTTTGAGCTAAGGAAGCTTGTATCACACACTCGTCACTTTGCCAAACGCAACAATAACTATGTGTCCATGCACGAAGTGTAATCGCAGATGACCATTTCTGCCAATATAATAAAATATGAAGTTCACAAGATATAAAGATGTTTTACATTCAAAATAAAACTTATGTACCTGAATAAGTTCAGCGTAATGCTGATACGTCGCACTGCTTTCATCTTGATCACCCAGCAAAGAGCCGCCATACCAACCATTAGCCTCGTCAATTGTTGTCATTGCTAGGTATCTAAAAAGGAATAATAAAAAAGAACCTATAAACTTGATGTGTGAGCTAACCCATATGCACATATTGCTTGCAGGAGTAACAAGAATACAAAGATTTCTGGTTATTGAATGTGGAAAACAAATTCCTGTTCATAAAAGTAGTTAGGTTGTATGTTAGGTGGAAAACATAAAAAATATTGAACTCTTAAGACATTACCTTACGTAGCTTGAGTTTTGTGGCAAAGTATTGGGCAACATATGCATGTATATACAGTTCGAAACTGAAAGATGATGAAAAAGGAGCGAGGAGATTACCTCTGGAAGACATCTTCTTCATTGCTTTCAACAACTGGAGAAAACAAATTAAGGTCAGATAGGCTATCAATTCTCTTCCCTTCATGAGCTCCCTTGTTTGCATCTTCATCGGAAGTCAACTTTTGGGCAGAGCTACTGTCCTCGTATTTCCTTTGTCCGAAAAGCCAATTTGGACTCTTGAGCTGTATTTCACTGCACAGCAATTAAGTCGGTTAGGCTTAAACTACGTACTTTGTCCCATATATGAAGCAACGGAAGTATAAAGTTTATAGTACGCAAGGAAATCCAGACTAGCACTTTTCAATTGGTTCAGCTAAGCGCCAAACTGTAGTGTACTTGCTCAATAAGCATCCCATGTTGAAATGCCAATTCCTTGTGTACAAGCATAAGGTAAAAAGATACTGACTAGTAGAGGTGGCAAAATCGGCCCAGCCCGCCCGAACATTTTAGACAGGCTGGGCCATATAAATACTGGCCCGACGGGACGAAGACCGGCCCTAAAATCTTAGTATATTATTGGGGGGTGGGGGGGGGGGTGGGGTGGTGTTCAGCTGGGCTGACTAATTTAGGCCCGATGAAATTTTGGGTCGACCCACCCAACCCCACATGTTGCATTGGCCCGATGGACCGAGCCACCCGAATTGCCACTGCTACTGACTAGCACATTTTTCAGAAATCTAAACCCTGTCTGAAGGTTTTATTTATTTATTCTTTAAGATTTGAATCCTTTGACATATTGGGAAGTGATCATCTCCTCTTCGACACAATAGACGAGCAACCTCAATAATATAAACTCGAAAAGAAAACAAACAAAAAAAAGGTGCTGAATCTACAATAAAATCACGTAGTCCAAAAAACCACTTACGCTGCATCAGGTGCCACGCCAACGTTTCCTGATCGTTGATCTAGGTCACTGCAAAGGCGTACATCCTTGATCGAACTGCATGTTCTTTCAATCAATTTATCAAATGATGTCAACTTCATGCGGGAGAAGTCCTCTCGACATGCAGGAACTGGGGATAAAGGAGGTGCTGGCATTGAAGGCTTAGCATCAACTAGAGGACTGTCACTCAACAAAAGCGGAAAACATATCATTCATAGATCAATCAGCAAGAGTAAAATCTTAATTGGTAATGATGTTTCAGTCCAAATGTATTTGAAACATGAAAATGAACATTCTGTGGCAACCCAACTCAACTTTACCTAAATTTTCAAATTTATGGAGAAAATATTCATATGAAATATGATGATCAGAGATATCTTCAACCAAGAAAATGGGATGTGTATGTGGTCAAATAGCTTAGGAATCACCGATTTTACTAGATGGCTTATTTTAATTGGTACAAAAGAAAAGGAGTGATATCCATGGAACCTTTTTTAGGCTGAGACTCTCCGGGTGTTCATGTACTGTAAAGTTAGAAACATAATCCTATCTAGCAAAGAGGACAATTTTTTTGAAAATTTCAGATATGGTACACATGCAACCCCTATATGATGATGTGCTTGTTAGTCCATTACAAAAAATAATATATTTACATTAAATCTATGCAAATTAAGAAGAAAGAATCACAACGCGACTTTCATTGCAATCTGCCTCTCTTTATAGCATAACTATTGCAATTAAGAAAAGTTTAGCCGAAGGTGCAAATACCCCCATATACCACTGCATATGCTTCACAACAACTTAAACTTACCTATCAGGCATAAGATCATCTCCGATGCCGGAGACATGAAGATAATAATCAGAATCCAACTCCCACAGGGCAGGTTTTCCTTCTTTTGGCCGAAAATAACCTAAGAATCTGTGTAAATCATCAGTAGGTAGACTTAGAAACACAGCAGTGGCCATTACTTCTTATGTTTTCTTTGTTGGGGGAGGGGGATTGGAAAAAAAAATTAAACCAATCAAGAGAGTATCAAGAGCTTCTACAATTAAAAGTGCCCTTACTACTCGTGCATTATTAGATAAAAACATTAATGAAGCACCTCAAGGACAGAGAAAATCAGTAACTCACAAATTTATTGCATCCTGCTTTTCACCATCTGTGTAAGCATTACTATAGTAACGCTTTATAGACTTCAAAAATTCCCTAGACTGAGTTGTAGCTTTCCATTTCCCCTGCCTCTCTGGGAACACCTAATTTTTGTGACAAGAGAACCAGTCAGTCAAATTTCTCCATCACGAAAAACGGATGTAGTAGATAATTCTGATCACATAATTAGCTTCCAAGGAAAAGCATACAGTATTGTGCGCTGCTGAGCCACCATATTGCTGCGCCAAGGCATCACCCATGCTCTGGTACATATCCATGAGGGCAGCAGCAATGCTACTATCAGCATCCACTTTTGGATTGTCAGTCAAGCCCAGTGCATGAAGTTGGCGGCCAAGAGCTGCTAAGCCATAAGCATACTGGGCAACATTTGTACGATCCAAACAGTCAATGCAGTTTGTACGCAGAACTCCACTTTGAAATCTTGGGAAGGAATTACCATTAGTATCTTTCCTACTATGTTGACTACTTTCAGACTCCTTGTCTTGGTTGCTTAAGGTATCAACGGCACCGTTAACCCTTGAAACCTCTACGGAATTAGCTCTTAAGTCTCTATGAGAAGAGTCCCTGTGGAAAGCAATTTTGTGTGACTTCAGATTCAGAGGCAGTGTGAAAGGATCCCCCCACCAGATGGAATTTAAAATTAAAATTTAAAATAAAAATAATCAGGAGAAAAGAGGAACGGGACAGCCCCGTAAAGAAAACAAGTAAAATAACGCAATATTCATATGCCTGAATGGAGTACCCATAATATTGAACCTCATATATAAGACTATGCTGGTTGTGAATGAACCCTTGATTTAGAGTATACCATACCTAATATGCCCCTGAATGTGCAGGCATACTACGTTCTTTTACAAACTTAACTACCACAAGTCAAGCAAAGTGAACCATATAATACCTCCCTGTGCTAGTTCGAGCAAGTTGGCTAGCCCTTCTTTTAATGACCAAAGGCTTTCCGCTGTAATAAAATCCAGTTAAATCAAGCGCCTCACTCGCGACTGCACCCAAAACCGCTAAAACATTGGCTGACTTGCTGAGAAACATAGAGAACAGTTAGTGGAGACGAGAAAGGATGGGCATCGCAGCAGAAAAATATATACATACCTCTTTGCGAACTTGTGAAAGTCCCAATGGATAAATTTGAGTTGATAGTCTTCTAAGAGAATCTGGTTCAGATAGCCCACCGCATTAGCAAACTCACGCCTTAGCATCATTTCTCGTGGTCGTTTTTCAACTGTCTGGAATTAATGAGTATAAATGAGGGGTTTTCTTCCTTTAATTCCAACAAATCAATTGAAACAGATCATCAAATTCTATAATCGTTAGATGCTTGAGCCAATTCAGAATAAAAACTGTACAAACCTTAATCAAGTTAAGAACAATAATTGGATTTCCATATCTTCTTGCCAGGTCTTCAAAATGTAGCTTGGTTGCTTCATATGTGGGATCATATCTTTGCACTTCAATTTAAGAAACCATGGGTTGTTAAGTCAAATCATAGAAAACAGACAGGTGAGTTTAAACTTAAAATTCTGAACAAGATAGGTGACTAAATGGAAATTTAAACTTAAAATTCTGAACAAGATCTGTGGCAAAATAAAAATCTCATTTCATCTCACATATAATATCAGGTTTTGGACTAAATCTTGAAGCTTCCTGTGACCAGAAAAGAGGAATAGAACCCCTCATTTGCACAACTGAAGTCATTTTTCCTTTAAATGACCCAGCTTCTTCGTCAATAACAATTTGCTCAGTTTCAACATCATTGGCTACCCGCCCGTGATCATTAACTCCTCGTTTTAAATAACTGCACCAGAAGCAAACTAGCCTCAGCTAAAGTCTCATAAACATTAAAAAGGTTGTATTCGGATCGGAGAAAGGATGAATTTGAAATTTACAGTAGCAACTTCGTTGGTGGTTGTTTGGATTGATATGGATTTTCATTCCGTCGCTTTTGCTTGGAACTAATTTGTGAGGGATTACCCAAAAAAAACCCTCTCTAACTTGGAGGGATTTGAAATTGCTAGACTTAAATTTTTTTAAATAAAATGTCCAGCAGAAAAAAGCATGTCGAATGAACCAAAGAATTTCATATTATGCTAACTATGGAAAGAGGAATAAAAAATATTAAAACCAAAAAAAAGAAGGTACAATATATGCAGTAAATTTCCAACAACTTGAAATGGAGAACAGACAGAGCAAAGTGAGAGCAAAAGAGCCATATTTTTTGGTATAAATCAGTTTTCACATATTAGATAAGTAGAAGATAAAAATAGAAGCCAGCCATAAGAACTATATCCGCTTGTCGGAACCAGTCCATAATGGTTTCTAGTCCAACCATCAAAGTAAATGGTGATCCTATAAGCAAAGCAAATCCAAACGCGGCTAGTACCATGGCAAAGTAGAGAGAGTTTTGACCAGTTTGAAATATAAACTAAAGTATCCCATTAAAGTATTTTTTGGCTATTTAAGTGCTAAATGCAATTTATTGTTTGTTTCAAGAAGATACAACAAGAAAAAACTGCATGAATCAAAATCCTCCTTTTCTTTTCTTCCTTCTTTTAAATTATTTAGAGGAACATCCATCAATTTGCAGAAGGAGGAAAAAGAAAAGATGCATGCAACTTCAGATTATCAATAAAACAAAAAACTAGCTTTACCGTGTTCCAGCAAAATGGCGAGAACGTCTGGATACCAGCGTAACACTGAAATCTCGTCCAAAAATTGACAGTCGAACCTGTTGCCAATTGGAATGAAACTCAATGAGATACTTATCTTGAGCAAATGATCACACTTTTTGCATCTCACAATCACAAAGACACTGGAGATGAGGGGCCCAAATAAGAAATCTTACACCATGTCAGATCTAATGAGAAAGTTGTTAATCTTAGTTCAAAAAATATGCTGTCGCTCAAAATCAAGATTCAGGCAAAGCCCAAACATGACTACTGTAACATGCTGTGTTATTCAACATAGCAGAAAGCATGTGCAACAGATCTCCTAATGCAGGATCTGAACCCAGTCCAGACCTCAACAATTTATGGAACATGACACTGAAGCAAGTCCTTGGTGGGGGAAGAGAAACAAATAAACAGCAATTAACTATTTAGGACTTAAACTAAAAATACAAACCTGTTTAAAATTCCCATGAACCAGAGGTATTGTCCAAATGGTGTTGTTGCATCTTGACCGAATCGCTTGTGTTAGAAAAGCATTCCAGACAAACATGTTATCATATGGCATCCCTTCTTCTCCCACTGATAACACATTTTTTTGTAAACTTTGCATTATAGGATATGTATAGCTATAGAAAAAATCATTTGTCAAATCAACACTTGATAAAAGCTTCTTGTACCTGAAAATGAAGCAAATTTTCTTAATCATATATACATGTTAAAATTTATCATTTTACAGAATGAAGTAAGAAGTTAATTTCAAACCATTCACAAGACAATCATGCTTCTGAAGCAAGGGAACTCATTCATGGATAATAACATAATCCTTTTTAACTCAATAGAGCATGGTAACACCAAAAAAAGTAAGAAAGCAATCAACTATCAACAAAGAGACTCGAAGGGAACTGGTATCTACTACTTGCAATAATAGAATCTTATATATATCCATCCAAATAATTACACCAGTAAGAAAGGTTTTAGTATATTGACTCCGCAAAAGTTCAGAACTACACAGACAACAAACTACTCAATGTATATACCAGCTACTCAAATCAACTTTAAGATGTAGCACCTTTAAGGTGCATATTAGCTTAGTCACATTCGGTGTATATATATATATATATATATATATATATATATAAACCAGTTTGAATAACGTCAAAACCTGCTCACAACAGAACTGATATACTAAAAGCCTCTGCCACAGGACCAAATCTGTGTTCAGGTAAAAAGAATAGATATTCACTTTAAAAGTGCTTCGAATACAGTTCTCTTTTTATTTTATGTTCTACGTTTTATTTTGAAAATGAGCATTCTAGCTTAAAAATGGATAAACCTAAACAAAACATCATATGTTACATGGTTACTCGGACCCAAGAAACTGCAGCTTCAGAAAACCAACAAATTCATTTTCTTGTTTAAGATATACGCAACGAAGAATAGAGGGCCAAGAAACATATTTCACACTAGAGATACAAATGGGTGTAACTGCATCACGTATATTTAGCATTGCATCAGAGAAAAGAAATATATGATGAAAATACAAAAAAGCACATAAAGAAGTTACCGAAGCTCAGTTTTAGAATGAGCAACATCAGTTTGAACTGAAACATGTGGAATGGTAATCATTTGGCTCTCATCTATACTATATATAGCGTGACCACATATGCATCCAATTTGCCGCCGCTTTGTCACCAGTATCAGGTAGTAAGACTCCATGAATTTAATGCAACCTATAATGCAAAACAAGAAAAATAAGACCAGACAAGAACGGACAGTTCAGCTTATAATGAGATAGCATTTGAACTCATGCCAATGCTTTGGTTTCCAGACTTACCAGCAATCCCATATACCTTAGCCACAAAATTTAACCCTCCAGTGGCACGATTACCCTCAGCAATCCTCTGGAGCAAGCTCTTGACTTCTTGTGGGGGATAAACCACAGGATCCTCACTGATATTCAAATCAGAGGGCTCCATTCTATCGATCTTTAACACCCGATAAAACTTCTTGTTTCTATCACTTCCTATCAAATAAAACCTCTGAGAAAAGGAACCATGACGTGATGTTAAAGTATCAAATAGAAAAGGCTCATAAATATCTCTTAACTTATCTATTGTACAGATGTATCTATCAACTCTTCAATCAGGTAAAGAATCTTCAAAACAGTAATTTCAAAACACTAACAATTTGAACCAGTGAGATAAAGCTCTATGTTATATAATCCATCAGTATAACTGAATTAAACCCCAAAATTCAAACATAGCCCGTCATAAAATGATTGATTTCAGTAAATACTAAAATTGAACCACCTAATCAAACCTATTCGGATTGAAACGTTCAAGTAAAATTGACTTCCTAAAGCTTTTCAGCAGAAACAATTTGATACAGCTAAGTTATATAATGCATTAGTGTAACTGAGATTAAAGCCCAAAATCAAACATAACCCTTCATAAAATGCTAATTTCAGTAAATATTAAATTGAAACAGCTAATCAAAACCTATTTGGAATGAAAGCTTACCGCACGGGTCTCATAGAGCCGGAATTTCTCCAAGGAGTATGAATTGGGATCCGGCGGGCCTTCCGGTTCCTCTGCCGGGTGAACTTTCGACGAATTCGACCCGGATGATGGGGGAAGACTCGCTGAACTGGATTTTGATTTCTCTGATATCGCCATCGTGAAATTGGAGCTCAAATTGAATGATACTGGACCTAATTTGACTGGTTTATTACATTTTCCTTGAGCTGTTGAGTCCTTTTTGCTTTGCACTTTCTTTTCCTTCCGCCATTTTTGCCTTTCTCCCCAAAACTGTCAACTAAATCGTCTTACCAACCGCGCCAGAAAACATAAATCGCTTTTGCAGAACCCACGTTATGCCTCCAAGGAAACACGACAACATGGACCCAGTCGACTCGATCCGAATTTATTGAGAGAATCTTAAAACTAACTCCACGATTAATCCTAGTTCTCTTCGAATCAATCTGAATTTAATAATTTATGTTAAAATATTATAATTATATATTTTACCTAATTATTAACATATAATTGGGACTGGTTCTAAAAAATTTATAATTGAAATTTGACTCGATAATCTGAATTTCTACCACATATATTTTCAAATACTTAAATTTGATCATTTTCTAAATTGAATTTCAAAATTTTCGCCGGATAAATACACATGTTTTCGCTTGACCACTTCAATATGAGAATAATCATTTTCTCAGCAAAGTAATATAACATCAAACACATATTAGGATCGACTATGGGCAAGTTTGGTGTTTTTCATTGATTTTCATATATTTAAAACTACAAGCAGCATAAATATAAAAAAGAAAAAAAAAAAAAAAAAAAAAAAAAAAGCACCTTCTTAATTATGATTTTTCCTTGGTCCTAGTACGTTTTAAACTATATGCCGTGTGGTATTTTTTTTCTTTGTCCATCTCATTTCCTTAGAATTAAGTTGAGAATGACTTTTAGGATTTTTAGGAGTGAGTCTTGTGTGTAGAGTCGAAAAAATCGGGCTAACCCAGTCCACGCGACATTTTAGGTGGGCCAGGCTCTAAAATTACTAGCCCAAGGATCGTCGGGTCCACCAGGCCCAACCCATCAGCCTGACTTTTCCCGTGGACCGCCGGTCGGCCCGTCCTCTATTTTTTTTTTTTAATTCCCGACTAACTTACCTTAAGTGATTTAACTCTTTAGCATGATATATTGACAATTGATTACAAACGGTATTACTTAAGGCTAGGGATGGTTCGGTCCCAATCGCCCATACCGTTACCGTACCAAAATTTTCGGTACGCCGAAAATCCATACCGTTACCGTACCGAAAATTCGGTATACCAAATTTTGTATCGGTATCGGTATATACCGATCCATACCGTTGATTTCGGTATACCGAAAATTTATGGTATACCGTTAGAAATTTGGTATACCGAACTACCAAAATACCGAAAAAAATTCGGTATACCGACATATACCGAAAATACCGAAGTTTTTTCGGTATTTCGATATATACCGAAATACCGAAATTTTTAGATTATCATACCGTTACCGTATCGAAAATTTCCGGTACCGTATGAAAATTCAGTATACCGAAAATTTCGATATTTTCGGTAATTTTTCGATACGGTACGAGCGATATTTTGGCATTTCGGTATTTTCCCCCACCCCTACTTAAGGCAACAACAAATGCAATGCATCACCGATTCACCACATCAACATTCACCTTCAACATGTAGGTTAGATAGGAATTATTTTTTATTTTACAATTCTAATATTTTGCAATTCTATAGCTTTGAATTCAAATCGTGATTGTTTTGAGTTCAAATTACAATATTGAATTTACAATAGTACTACTAATTTAAACTTCTCATTTTATTTGATTATTTGTTCAAAGTTTAAAAAATTTATTTGTCATTATTAATTCATTGTCATTTCTTCACATCATTAGATTGGAGAAAAATACAAATGATTTGGTTGGGTCTGGTCCACGGGCGAACTCAGCCTGAGGTGGATTGGGCTATACATTTACCAGCCCATTAGTCGTCGGCCCACCAGACCCGACCCAAGCATATACCTTATGCGCTAGGCTGGGCAGGTCGAATTACCAGTTCTACTTGTGTGTGACGGTCACATGGATCTCATTTCATGTGGCGGAGTCCTATTTATCCAAATCAGGAAAAAGAAAAAAGTCATATTACTCATTTTCAATTTTACTATACTTAAATTGACCCTATCATACAAAATGAGGTTTGTGTAACCATCACATATAATCTTTTATCTTTTTTAGTTGGTTATGATTAATAAATTTGCACATAGCCTCACTAGATTAGCTTTTGACGTGTCATTTTAAGAAGACTATGTTGAAACTTAGATAGCTTCGGAGTATGTTTCTTCCTTTGTAGTTAGATGTGGCAAAATGGGCCATCGAAATTTTAAATGAGTTAGACCATAATTTTTTCTATCAGGAGTACTATTTAGCTCGACCCGATTGTCAAAAATTCGATGGTCGCGGACAAATCCAATAATTTTAATATATTACAGGGGATATGTTGGGTCGGAAGGCCCGATTAAATTTTATTCCAATCCAATTCAACTTAAAATATGACATTAACCTGATGTGTTAGGTCAATCGGACCGGACCGCCGAAATTGTTACGGCTAGTTGTAGCTAACAATGCCATTGAGGCAGTTTGATTTATAAAACTTCTCATTCTGAAAAATAATAGAAGACGAAAATATAAAAAGAGAGAGTATAGGGCTGATTCTGAAACTACTTTTAAGTTCCAGGATGATTTTGCAATTTTCAATATTTCTAGTACAGAAGCCACAATTTCATTATCCATTCAAAGCCTCAGAACTAACAGCATTCCAACCAATAAAAAAGAACATGAAGAATTTGTACTTGTGTAGCAATGGCATCTTCACCTCTCCACCGTTGATCTTACTCCATGGTTCCAACGGTATTTCCGACGGGTCCCGAAAATTCCGGCCGAAGCAACGGAGAGGCGGAAACCTTACGCTACATGCTGCAAAATCGGTATCAGTATGTGATAATTACGATGCCAATAGTCCAACCACTCCTACATTAGTTATATTATTGGATAACACATCATCACTGTTGATATAGAGTGATGTCATATTATACATGTGTTATTTAATTGTATAACTGTTGTAGGAGATGTTGAATATCGAGAGAAGAAGATCTCGATTGAGTTAATATAATAAAAATTGCAAAACTCATTATGTGACTCAAGGTTGGTTTCAGAATCAGAATTTTATCTGTTTGCTCTTACATTTTTATCCATTTTCTAAATCGTAATTTGAAATTCTCGCTGGATAATTGTAGTTGCACCTCACGTGATCATATTAAATCTAAAACTTGCATTTCTTTAATTAACATGTGCCTCCATGGTCGATCCTAGTATGTGTCTGATGTCATACTGTTAGAGTGGGGTGTCCACGTCATTGACAATGCGGGAAAAATTATAGTTATCAAATCGGAATGGTCACTTGAGGTACATATGCTTTTGTCCAACGAAAATTTTAAAGTTTGACTAAAAGACGATTAAATTCGAGCAAATAAAAAAATAGCGGTCAAATTATAAAGTAAAAAATATAAAGGACTGGTTTTAAGTCCGACCACAAGTTACAGGATGAGTGTCGCAACTTCTGTAGCTAATGTATTCGCCAAAATGGGACTCTAGTTAAGTTTACTGGTGGGCTAGGATGTGCTTTATAATTATAGATATTTTTATATGGAGTTTCGCTTTATTATCTATGGAAAAAATTTATTAGAGGACATGAATTTTAGAAAATGTCTTAATTCAAAGTTTGAATTTTAGGAATTCGTGGCGTAAATTTTGAGTTTTTCCTCTAAGGGCCTAAATTTAGAATTTTATTTTCAATTCTGAACTTGCGCCTTGAAAAATAAGACACATTACCCAATTTACGAAAGTTCAATACGATATATCGAAAATTTTAATCTACTCTGTACTAAATCTTCCGTACATTGAATAATTATGATTAACTATGTCCTCTTGCAGATTATGAATAGGTGCCAAAAATGTAAAGACCAGGGTGCAATAGATTGTCCAGGCTGCAAGGTATTGTCTTCATGTTTTAATATATATATATATATATATATATATATATATATATATATATATATATATACTGCTAATTAATTTGTGCGAATAAAATAAGTGTCTGTGTTTTTTCACTTTGCAACATAGGGAACGGGGAAGAATAAGAAGAATGGTAACATGTTCGAGAGATGGAAGTAAGTTGTCTCTTCTGATCATTAACAATAATGTCGAGGTGCTTAAATGATCAAATGAGATAAGGTATTATTTTTCTAAAAAAAAAAGGTATTACATTTTCAGTACGATACCTTTCTTCAGAAGAAATATTACATTTTCACAATGATTCATTTCTTTGGAACAACTAATAGCTTTTAGTATAAACACACTAATACTTTATTCTGTAAAACTGTCCATTACTTGGATTGTACGAATTTAAGATCCATGCAACTCATGTTCAAGAAAACTACTTAGGATATTTTGGAGAGCTTATAAATTTAGTCAAACACCCTACATTACGTTCTTGATGATGAATCTGACGACGATTTTGGTAAGGTGCTTCGAGTGCCAAGGATTCGGACTCAAGAGCTGTCCAGATTGTGGGAAGGGAGGATTGACACCAGAACAACGTGGTGAAAGATGATTAATGCTGCATCAAATCATTAACATTTTGCAAGAAACTCATGCAATGAATCATGAATTCACACAATTTCTTTCTTTAATCAGCCATGTATGGTTTCAATCTCAGCAATGGATGTTATGTAATGTAAAACAAGCATATATATATACAAGCAATTGATAAGTTGCTAAAAACTCAGTCATATAGTGTCAAATACTTCAGCTCTAAGCAGGGCCACTCCTCCCAAGATGCGAAAGAGTCGGTCGCCTTAGGTCCCGAGAAAAAAGTGAAATTTAGGATCTTATTGTTTAGTCTTATTTTTTTTTTTATTATAAATATATATATATATATATATAATTATGTTCCTTTAAACATTTATGTCATTTTCCAAATACCATATATATTATGTTCTACGAAAATATAATATAATATAAATTTAAATTTAAATTTACTTAATTATCATTTTCGATTGAACCACTGGTTAAACCGGTTAAATTGTGAACCAGTAGCATGACCGGTTCGTTCACTGGTTTGGTTCCACAAACACTGGTTGATATCTCACACAAAGACAAAAAGTTGTTCGCTATATTTCATTGAGGTAAGTCGTGACGCGACTTTAGCATCTTGGTCACTTTTCATAGTTTTACACCAAGAATAGCCTAAAATCATACAAATTACTGTATTACCGTTATTTGCCTTATTTCTTTCAATCTTAGTTTGTTAATGCAAAACCAAAACAAAATTATAAAGAAAATAATTTTTTATTAACTTTTATTTCCGTCTTTAATTTAAATATACAAAACTCCAAACCCCCCTAGCCGCGTAATCGTCTGGAGTTCCCAATACTTTATTCTTCACACATGAAACCGCACATTTTTCTTGACACAGTAAACGTGCAGATCGTCTTAAATTGACAGAGTAGTTTTGAGTAAAGTCATCAGCGCCGAAAAAGACGGTCATCGGACATGACGTGCGGCAAGGCGCATACCCCACCTTTGTGGTATCCTACGAGTTGGACTGAGGGGTGAAAGGGGTAAAATCATTTGAAATTTTGGGTCTGAGTTTCTAAGTTTGTATTTGTTTGAATCGGGCTTGAATCGGGTTTTTGGGAAATACTAATTTTCTCTCAGGGATTACTTTGTGGACATTAGTGTAGCTGGTTTTTGCTGAATGACGAAGCCACCAAATCACTAGTTTAGACTTTAAAGTTGACATAATTATAAATATATCCTAATTCTAAAATTATTAAGGTGAAACGCTTAGTCCTATTATATTTCATCAATAGTTTATAATATAATTAACATTTTCAATTTTAATTTTTTTTATATAAATCGAGTCGGGTCGAAAAAGGTCGAGTTGATCTCAAGCTCAATGAGTTTATAAAGAACTGAGCTCGAGGTTGAAAAAAATGAACTCGGCCGAACTCAAGCTAAGTTCGAGCCTCGAGTATCATGGTCAAGCTTGAACTCAACGTTGCTTGGCTCGACTTTTTTACTCCCCAGTGATAGTTGATGATATGTGAAGGACACTTGTCTTGAAACTAGGTATTCTTAAAAAAACAACAAAAGATAAATGAAGAAATTTGAATATTAGTTTGTTCTTGAAAGGGAAGGTAAAACAGTACTAGTTTTAACGTTGATACTAATTTTCTTTTTCTTTTTCTTTTTCTTTTTCTCGAAAAATAAAACTATGACTAACGTGAATCTAATAAATAAATAAATTCAGGGAACGACAACTATAACACGCATGAGTACAATTTCGGCCTTAATAACTACATTGCACATTAACATTGTTCAACTATTTTCATGGATTATTAGTATAGTTGAAGACCACTTCAATTGTTTTATCTAGCAGTCACCTAAAGTAAAGTTAATGAGACGCAACCAATAATCCTCCCACCATATCACCACACTATACGACATTAGTCTCAACGTCACTTTGAGTTTTCGACGCAAAAACCTGAGTCTTAAATTGGTTAGTATGTGCATATGCTAAGTAAAGTTAACTTGGTTCTTATTGCAATGCTATATCAATTTCTTTGATTCTATTTAGACTAAAGTATTGTGTGATAAATTGTCGAATTTCGCCTCTATTTTTAATAGATGTACACTCATGGAGTTGTGTTGTGAGTCAATTATGGAAGAATAATGAGTTTTCTGAATTCGGTGGTCGGTTTTGATTTGCTAGTAATAGAGAATTAGAAAGAAAAATCAGTAAACATCGCATTGAGGTTTTTGGTTTTATACACAGAAAAGTTAGATTATTTTAGAAAATGAACAAGTGTTGACGATAATTCTTTCCAAGCAGATTTGCTTATCATTTGCCACATCCATAGCTCTTAATTTTCATATAAATACGTGTTATCATCTTCAATAGGATCCATAAGCAGTCTATTTGCTACTTCGCAGCTACCATGTTAAGGCTACAACTTTTCCTTAGTGGTTCTGGAATTGTGATTAATTAAACTGTTGTTTTGTTGTATGATGTGTACGTTTCATGGCATGAGATTTAATGTCTTTTGTTTGAATGTAATTTATGCTAGGTAACTTGGTTACGGTCAGATTTCAAGAGGCATAGAGCATCAATTAATGGCTACCTCCGCTCAAAACAAGTTACTTAAATATTTGAAAATCTCTCAAGATTGGACCTATCCGATCGATTTAGAGAGGGCTGTTCTGGCGGGTTGATGGACTTTGACTGGGAGGGATTCAGTTGCAATGACGACATCCATGAAATAATCATGGGGAAATTAAGAAGGTCGATTGTAATCATCAAGGACTATGGTTTTATCTGGGAGTGTATTGTTTACGTTTTTCAAAGGTTGAATTTTGCTTAGTTACCGGTCTAAGTTTTGAGAATTCAACATTCGACCTAAACGAAGAGCATGATATACCCGAAGGTAATTTATTCGCTTGACGATATAGTGGACGTATAAGGGTGATAGATTTGCAAAATCAATTCGTGGGGTCAATATTTGGCGACTGCCCGGAGGACTCATTCAAGGTTATGAAGATTCTGTTTGTCTATTGTGCCGTATTATATATGAACTGCTCGAAGAAATATGTGGACGCTTGGATATGGAGCCTGATTGACTAGATAGACGCTTGGGAGAAATTTCCCTCGGGTAAATACGCTTACTAGCTATTGGTTCACCACTACAATTCGTTGCCCTTAACCCTTCCAGCGAAACAAGCACGACAACGTTTGCCCGTTTACCATGTGTATGGTCCAATATATGCATTTACGGTAAGTGTGATTAGTTTACTAATTTTTAGTTAATTAAAAATAAATGATTGTTTGTTTTAGTAATATATTTTGGTAATATCAGATATGAAGTTGGAGGCCATACCGACGCTTAGACCGGGAAAATGCAAGGTTCAAGATAGTACCCCTGTGCACGCTGTGGTCTTTGACTATCTGGATCCTTGCATTTACCCGATTTAAGTGTCGGAATGACCTCCAACATCCACATCTAATATTACCAAAATAATATTACTAAAACAAACAAACATTTATTTTTAATTAACTAAAAATTAGTAAACTAATTACACTTACCGTAAATGCGTATATTGGACTGTATACATGGTAAACGGACAAACGTTGTCTTTGCTTGTTTCGCCGGAAGGTTTAAGGGCAGCGAATTGTAGTGGTGAACCAATAGCTGGTAAGCATACTTACCCCAGGAAATTTCTATCAAGTTTTTGCCTAGTCAATCAGGCTCCATATCCAAGTGTCCACATATTTCTTCGAGCATTCCACACATAATAAGCCATAATAGACAAACAGAATCTTCGCAACCTTTAATATGTCCTTCGGCCAGTCGTCAAATATTGTCCCCACGAACTGATTTTGCAAAGTTGTCACCCTTACATGTCCACTAAATCATCAAGCGAATAACCTACCTTCGGGTGTATCATGCTCTTCGTTTGGGTCGAACGTTGAATTCTCAAAACTTAGACCGGTAACTAAGCAAAATTCGACCTTTGAAAAACGTAAGTTATGCCCTCTCAGATAAAGTCATAGTTCTTGATGATTACAATCGATCTTCTTATTCTCCACCCGATTATTTCATGGATGTTGTCATTGCAACTGAATCCATCCCAGTCAAAGTCCATCAACCCGCCAAAACAGCCCTCTCTAAATCGATCGGATAGGTCAAATCATGATAAATTTTCAAATATTCTAGTAACTTGTTTTGAGCGGACGTAGCCATTAATTGATGCTCTGTGCCTCTGGAAATCTGACCGTAACCAAGTTACCTAGCATAAAAAACAAAAACAAAAAACATTAAATCTCATGCCATGAAATATACACATCATACAACAAAATAAAAGTTGAATTAATCACAATTCCAATTCCAGTAAGGAAAAGTTGTAGCCTTAACATGGTAGCTGCAAAGTAGCAAACTAGACTGCATATGGATCCTATTGTAGATGATGACACGTGTTTACATGAAAATTAAGAGCTATGGATGTGGCAAAATCGACTCGACTCGATTTATATATAAAAAACTAAAATCGAAAATGTTAATTATACTATAAACTATTGCTGAAATATAATAGGGCTTAAGGGTTTCACCTTAATTATTTTAGCACTGTGATATACTTGTAATTATGTCAACTTTAAAGGCTAAACTAGTGATTTAATACAAGTTCGATTAATTCACGATCCTACCAAGTCGAGTATCAACGAGCTCGAACTTGAGCTCAAGAACTACTCGAGTAGCTCGAGCTCGAACTGGACTCATTTATGACAAGTCAATTTCGATCTTTTTGCGAATGACTCGCGAGTTATCTATGCTCATTTGCTCCCCCAATTACCACCAACTTTCTCATCCAAAGACAATTCAGATCCAAATAAAGCAAGAAAGGAAGTATAGTATTAGATGCGAATCACCAGATATGACAAAATATACCTAAATTTGCACTACCTACATAACAGGAACACCCCTCAACTGTACTGAATTTATGCTAACATTGGATTGTCTAACCAACTAGAGAGAGAGAGAGAGAGAGAGAGATTTCAATTTTCAGCAAAATATAGACCGAACGGTAAATTCTGAAAACTCATTATTCTTCCATAAATTGTTCACAACACAACTCCATAAATGCACATCTATTAAAAATAGAGGCAAAAATTCTCCAATTTATGACACAATACTTTAGCCTAAATAGAATCAAAGAAATTGCTATAGAATTGCAATAAAACCAAGTTAAGTTTATTTAGCATATCCACAGACTGACCAATTTCTTGTTTCAGTAAAAATAGCATACTGAGGTTTCAACAAAAAAGCAAATCAAGATTTCAACCCAAAATAGTCAGTCACCACCATAAAAAAAAAAAATCAACATAATCTCTCTCGATCTGTTGGAATCTTCCAAAACGAACCAAATCAATAAAGCACGAACCCATGATTTTAATCACGAATCAAGTTGTGAAAACACGAACTAAAATTTAGATAGCACGAAACATATTTTTAGATAACATGAAACAAATTATTGAAGCACGAACCATAATTTTAGATAACACGAACCAAATTTTTAAACACGGACTATCTACTCAGATAACACTAACCAATTATTAAACCATAGATAACCCAGACCGAATTTTTAAACACGGACCATCTATTCAGATAACACGGATCAATTAATAAACCACGAACCAATGTTGCCCCATAAAATTGTTATAACACGAACCAAATTATACTCACGAAATGTTGAAGATAAAATGAACACTATGAAATGACCTTCTAATGGCGACCCCTACTGTTAAAATTAACAAATTTAACTGGAAAAAACTGACCTCCTGTGCATCAGTCGGTGGATTTGGTAGCTTCGTCATTCAGCAAAAAATTGTTCTGTAAACCAGCCACACTAACGTCCACAAAGTAATCCCGAAAGAAAATTGGTATTTCCCGAAAATCTGATTCAAGCCCGATTCAAACAATACAAACTTAGAAATTCAGACCCAAAATTTCAAACGATTTTACCGCTTTCACCCCTCAGTCCAACTCGTAAGATATCACAAAGGTAGGGCCTGCGCCTTACCGCACCTCATGCCCGGTGACCATGACTTTACCCAAAACGTACCACATCAAGTCCCACCACCAAAGAGTCTTCTTCAAGCCAGTGTTGTTATAACCGGACCAACCTGTTTAACCGGGCACATGTTTGGTCCGAAAGGGATGGTATAATTGGATTTTCGGTTAGATCAGAAAAGCCCGGATTCGACTGGAAATAACCACCCAAACCGGAATAAACGGAACTGGTAACCGATTTTTTGAACAAGAAAAAAAATCCAGATCTGGATTGTTGCAAATTCTACTCAATCAACCACTCAAACTCACTCCTCAATCTCACAAACTATTAACTCTCTTTGTGAAAGGAAATGAATGATCATGAACAGAAAAACAAAAACACGAACGATTTACGTGGTTCAGCTTAAAGCCTACATCCACGGGCAAGATCAGAAGAAGAATTCACTATGAAATGAGTTACAAAGTTACAAGAAACACTCAAGATTCAATCACTTTTGAAAATGTGATGAATTTCACTCTCAAGCTCTCATTTCTTGACTTAATTTCTAAGGCTTGCTCTCTGTTGTTATGCTGCTCATCAATGTGTATATACACAGCTGAAAAATGAGAGAAAACGCTGCAAAACCGTCAGCAAAACAGATTCAGAACCAATTCAAGAAACTGCCAAACAGAAGCTAATAGACAACGGTTTTTCTGTTATGAAACCGTTGTCTTATTCGGTTAACAGAATAACCGTTTTTCCCTCTTCTGATTTCTGATTCTGTTTTCTTCCTTCAACAGCTTTTCATCCTTCACTCTTTCCCTCAGCTGAACTATCCAGCTTCTTTAGCTAAATCATACACACATTTTTGACACACAAAACTTACATTCTCCACCTTGTCAAACAATGTAAGAAAAACAATCAAACCTCATACTTGAATCATATTGAACCACTTCTGTTCTCACCAACCTTTGCTCCTGTTCAGGAGCTAACTCCTTCCTAAACTCGATATCCGAACCAACTGCAGACAAAGATAGAACTTCTCTGTAGTCAAGGCTTTAGTAAGCATATCAGATGGGTTATCCTCAGTTCTGATTTTCTCCAATATCACAGTTCCTTTTTCAGTGATATCTCTAACAAAATGAAATTTCACATCAATGTGCTTACTCCTATCATGAAACATCTGGTGCTTAGACAAATGTAAAGCACTTTGTGAGTCACTGAACAACTTAATTGCCTTTTGCCTGAACCCAAACTCCTCCAGAATACCCTTTAACCAGCAAGCTTCTTTAACTGCTTCAGTAATGGCCATAAACTCTGCTTCTGTAGTGGATAAGGCAACTACTGATTGCAGCATAGACTTCCAGCTAACTGATGCTCCAAACATAGTAAAAATATAACCGGATTGAGACTTTCTTGAGTCCAGATTTGCAGCAAAATCCGAGTCACAATAACCACACAACACATTTCCAGATTCTGTCTCAACTTTCTTGAACATGATTCCAAAATCACTAGTACCTTTCAGATATCTAAGCAGCCATTTTAATGCATTCCAATGAGCTCCACCTGGATCAGACATGTACCTACTGACCACAGATATGGCATGAGCCACATCAGGTCTTGTACAAATCATAGTATACATCACACTTCCTACTGCATTTGCATAAGGTATATTCTTCATTTCATTAACTTCTTCTCTGGTCTGTGGCTTCTGTTCTTCACTTAGCTTAAAATGTAACCCAAGAGGAACTGACACTGGTTTTGATTCATTGCATATTGAATCTGGCCAACACCTTGTGAATATAACTCTGCTGATTTAGCCAAAGCACTCCCCCAGTTTTGTTTCTGATGATGTCCATTCCTAATATCCTCCTAGCATTTCCTAACACCTTCATGTCAAACACAGACTGAAGCTCTCTCTTCAGATTATTAATCTCTTCTTTACTCTTGCTGGCTACTAACATGTCATCCACATACAGTAGTAGAAACACAACAACCTCTCTTCCTCTGAATTTCAGATACACACAACTGTCATACTTTGACTTTTGAAACCCAATCCTTTGCATATGACTATTAAACTTTAAATACCACTGCCTAGGACTCTGTTTCAAACCATATAGGGATTTTTGTAGCAGACATACCTTGTTTTCTGTTCCAGGAACAATGAAACCTTCTGGTTGAGCCATATAAATCCTTTCATTCAAATCACCATGCAAGAAAGCTATCTTGACATCTAACTGTTCCAGTTCCAGGTCATATTGAGTCACAATTGCTAGCAAGATTCTGATTGATGAGTGTTTTACCACTGGAGAGAAAATTTATTGAAGTCAATACCTTCTTTCTGTGTGAATCCCCTAGCAACCAATCTAGCTTTGAATCTGATGGATTCTGTTTGAGCTACCTCCAGTTTCTTTTTAAAGATCCACTTGCAACTGACCAGTCTTTGATTCTTTGGTCTGTCTACCAAAATCCATGTTTTGTTCTTCTCCAAAGAGTCTAACTCTTCCCTCATTGCAAGCATCCACTGAATCCTTTCATTACTCTCAATAGCTTCTTTATAGCTTCTAGGTTCAAAGCTGTCCATTTCTTCAGCAGAGATCAGTGCATAGGCTGTAAGGTATTCATCAGTATATCTGGTAGAGGTCTGGGTATCCTTCTTTCCCTATCCCTCACCAGCTGATAATCTTGTAGTCTTGAGTGTTCATCATATTCAGTATCTGATCCTTCTTCAGAGTCTTCTTCTTCTCCATTTTCAGACTCCACCTTAACTGATAACTTCTTATTTGTGTTATCAGTTTGAATCCTGATCTTCTGAGCTTCTTTCAGTGGCATATCTTCTTCTGAGAACACAACATCTCTACTGATGATAATCTTGCCTGCTCCAGGTTCTGTATTCCATAGTCTGTATCCTTTTGTTCCCTCAGGATATCCAAGCATCAGGCATTTGATTGCCCTGGCTTCTAACTTATCTTGTTTTGTGTGAGCATAGGCTCTATATCCAAAAACTCTCAAGTGTTCATATCTGGGAGACTTTCCTGACCATTTTTCTTTAGGAGTTAGGTTGTCAATGGCACTGGAAGGACACCTGTTGATCAAATAAGCAGCTGTGGAAGCTGCTTCTCCCCAGAATCTTTTGTCCAACCCTGAGCTTGATAACATGCTTCTAACTCTTTCCAGTATGGTTCTGTTCATCCTCTCAATGATACCATTTTGTTGGGGATTTGCCGGGACTGTTTTATGCCGTTTTATCCCCTTGGTGGTGCAGAAACTGTTAAACTCTTCAGACACAAACTCAAGACCATTGTCTGTCCTTAAACACTTCACACATGCATCTCTTTCATTTTCCACCTGCTTGCACCAGACTTTGAATTTCTCCAGGGCTTCAGACTTTTGTTTCAGAACATATAACCATAGCTTTCTGGAGAAATCATCCATGATGCTCAGAAAGTACCTGCCTCCTCCAAGAGTTGGGGTTCTTGAAGGGCCCCAAAGATCAGCATGAATGTATTCTAATGGGGCATTTGAGCATTTCTTACCTTCAGGGTAAGGAAGTTTCTTGCTCTTACTTAGAATACAATCTTCACAGAGTTTCTTCTGACCCTCATCACTTGACTTGATCAGTTTTTGCTTCAACAATAGTCTCAGTCCAGAATCGCTCACATGTCCAAGTCTGGCATGCCATAAGTCTATACTGCTCTTTTCCACAGCATCAGCTTCTCCAAGAATCACTGATCCCATTAGATAGTATAGGCTTGACCTTCTTACACCCCTTAGGACAACTGACTGATTCCTTATAACATCCAGAAAACCATTTTCAGATTTAAACCAGCATCCCTTCTTTTCTAGAGTGCCAAGACTTATCAAGTTCCTTTTCAACTGGGGAATATACCTCACTTCAGTCAAGGTGATGATCTTATTCTCATGTGTTCTCAATTTCAGATCACCTATACCCTTAACACTACATACTTGATCATTCCCCAATAAGACAGTTCCAGCATTCTTTTCTTTAAAATTTTCAAACCAATCCAAGTGAGGTGTCATATGAAAACTACACCCTGAATCTAAAATCCATTCATTCATAGATTTAGAGTCTGTAATGTTCATACCTGAGGATCATCATTTGATGCTTCTGCTATTTCTGCAACATTTGAGGTAGGGGCACTTTTCTTGTTCTGTTTCTTCTTCCATTCGAAACAATTCTTCTTTAAGTGTCCTGGTTTCTTGCAAAAGAAACACTTCCCGGACTCCTTCTGATCAGTTTGTTTTGGCTTTGGATTTTGATTCTTCTGAGAATTGTCTCCAGAATGAAATGGCTTTTGAAACCTGCCTTTCTTGATGTTCAGTCCTTCAGGGATGCTTTCTTGTTTTACTTGTTTCATCTTCTGGAGTTCTTTTCCCTTTAGAGCTGCTTGAACCTCGGCCAAAGAGATTTTTGAGTCTCTTCCATAGAGCATAGCATCTCTGAGATGGTCAAATGCTTGAGGTAGAGACTTTAAGAGCAGTACTGCCTTGTCTTCATCCTCCATCTTCACTTCTATGGCCTCCAGATCGTCTAGAGTTTTGTTGAACTCATCCAACTGATCCTCCACCCCTTTTTCTGCCATAAACTTGAAGGAGAACAGTTTCTGTTTCAAATATAGCCTATTTGCCATGGATTTGATGAGATATATCTGGTCCAATTTCTCCATTACTGCTTCTACGCTCGTTTCTTTGGCAACTTCGCGCAAGACCTTGTCAGAGAGACAGAGTATCACCAGGCTATGTGCCTTTTCTTGAATGTCTAACCTCTGATCAGGGGTAACAGAGGCAGGGAATCCTTTATCTCCCTTGAGTGCAGCTCCCAGACCTTGTTGAATCAGCAATGCCTTAACCTTCAACTTCCAGAGCCCGTAGTCGTTCTTGCCGTTGAATTTTTCTGCTTCAAACTTCGAGATTGACATTATGAGTGGAGATTTAGATCTTCAGTACGTGGTAATTCCCACAGACGGCGCCACTGTTGCAAATTCTACTCAATCAACCACTCAAACTCACTCCTCAATCTCACAAACTATTAACTCTCTTTGTGAAAGGAAATGAATGATCATGAACAGAAAAACAAAAACACAAACGATTTACGTGGTTCAGCTTAAAGCCTACATCCACGGGCAATATCAGAAGAAGAATTCACTATGAAATGAGTTACAAAGTTACAAGAAACACTCAAGATTCAATCACTTTTGAAAATGTGATGAATTTCCCTCTCAAGCTCTCATTTCTTGACTTAATTTCTAAGGCTTGCTCTCTGTTGTTATGCTGCTCATCAATGTGTATATACACAGCTGAAAAATGAGAGAAAACGCTGCAAAACCGTCAGCAAAACAGATTCAGAACCAATTCAAGAAACTGCCAAACAGAAGCTAATAGACAACGGTTTTTCTGTTATGAAACCGTTGTCTTATTCGGTTAACAGAATAACCATTTTTCCCTCTTCTGATTTCTGATTCTGTTTTCTTCCTTCAACAGCTTTTCATCCTTCACTCTTTCCCTCAGCTGAACTATCCAGCTTCTTTAGCTAAATCATACACACATTTTTGACACACAAAACTTACATGGATCTATGCATTATGCAGCTTCTTCTTCAACATTGATGACCCAAATTAGAGATGGTGGCTTGAAGCGGGAAAACATTGCATCTATATTCACAAGCATCGAATTTTATCGGAGTCCAAGCAGATCTTTATTAGTAATTTTGTGAGAGTTCGGGAAATAGGGCAGGGCAGAGGGTGAGAGGAGAGAAACCGGAATGGAACTTGATTTCTCTACTTTTATGAGAGAGAGAGAGACTTGGGTATGGAGGCGGCTGCAGGTTTGAGGGTTGGAGAAAAGAGAGGAACTTGGTCCTTTTCCATTTCTTTTCTTTTGGGGATTTATCTTATTTAATGATTTTTTCTTATTCATTCATGTAAAAATTTGGAGGACTAGAAAATTAAAACTTTTATTTTCATTTGTTTTGAATCTATTACAATAAGTTGTATTCTCTCATCTGTTTCGTAAAAAAGTTGTGTACTTATTTGTATTTATTTCTTCTTAATTATTTATCTTGTTAATTATTAATAAGCTTATAAAATAATATCTATCCTATAATACTAACAAAAATTATAAAATATTTGTTAATTTTTTTATTAAAACGGTTGAATCGGTTCAATCAGTTAGACCGCTAATTGATAGCAAGACCGGTTCGGTTATAACAATACTGTTTCAAGGCCTTTCTTCCCCTTACATTCCCTTTCAACTAATCCGTCAATTTAAGATGATCTGCGCGTTTAGTGTATCAGGAAGAATGTGTGGTTTCATGTGTGAAGAAAAAAGTGTGTGAAGAAGAAAGTATTGGGAACTACAGACGGTTCGGCGGCTAGGGGGAATTTGAATTTTCTGTGTATTTAAATTAAAGACGGAAATAAAGTTAATTAAAAATTATTTCCTTTTTTTTTTTTTTTTTGATTTGACATTAACAAACTAAGATTGGATAAATAAAGGAAATAAGGGTGATACAGTAATTTTGTATGACTTTATGCTATTTTTTGTGTAAAACTATGAAAAATGACAAAAAAGAGTTTGTTGTTACTATTTAGGCCGAAAAAGAATTCATATCACCAAACCCTTCTTACTCTTCACTCTCGACATCGCTAGATATTGGGTTTAAATTAAAACATGATCAATAGTACCCTTGTGAATAAAATGAAAGTGATTGTGACGTGTTATTATTTCATTCCCCTGTAATTTAGTTGTATGTGAAAACCTATAACAAAAAATACTAAAGTATATGTGGGAATAAAATTTACTTAAAAAAATATTACTACTGTCTCTATTACAAATTTGTAAATATTTTCTTATATACTGCAAATTTAATACAAATTATTCCTCTTTTTCCATGCATAAAATACCCTCAAACCTTTCTTACTCTCCACCCTCAACATACCAACGAAGTGTGCTGAACATTTGTCATATGCTGAAATACTGCTGACTAATCAAATCTTTTTTCTTGAACTCCGACCAAAAAATGAATAAATAAATAAATCAAAGAGTTTGCATGACATCTTAAGAATTCATTTAATTTTCGATAATTTCTCTACAATAGTCGTACAGATTTGGTCTACTAAAATACAATAAAAAACAAGCCACCCAATAATATAAATTAGGTGAGGAACAATGTAGAGAATCAGTAATTAAATTCACAAAAAAATGTGAAGAGCGTGTGAAAAAATCATGCTGCTTTGGAAGACACATTTTTTCCAAAAATATAAGTCAGTTAATTCAAACAAATTAGGAAAAGTTAACTATATATAATGTTAAATATATGTTTTTTTATTTCATTTCCGAAAATAAAACACATTTTGAAAACCTTACCAAAATAAAAGATCGAAAAAAATAAGTAGATTAAATTAGTGATATGAAAAATTAGGTCAATGTTTTATTAATAGTATAATTTATTAAAATGATAGGTACAAATTATTATTTTTTATAATATAAGCATAAATTTGAAAAATTCTATAATTAACCAACCCAATTTAAGATTTGAAATTAAAAAAAAAATTAAATACAATAAATCCTCACTAAATTAATAATGTTAGGACCATGAGATTTCATTAATTTAGAGAGGTATTAATTAATCGATAAATTGACAATAATTAATAGAGGTATTTATATTCAGCACTTAAACTTAATCACGTAGAAAATACATGAATATTAAATATTTTTTTGAACAAACATGAATACTAAATATATAGATAAACTTAATCCAGTTATTTGATGTACTTAAGTTTATTAATAGGAACCTTTTTACGAACAAACGTGAACCATATATTTAGTTTTGACAACAATAAATTCGTGTTTTACTAAATTATAGTATTAGTTATCTTTTTAATTTTTGAAGATATTAATTTATGGATTGACGAGACTATACATTTATATAAATGTCTGCAAAAAAAAAAAAAAAAAAAATTCTTATTAATTTATCATAATTATTAATTTACTAAGGGATCTGAATTAGGATCGAAGAAAATTATTAGATTAGAGAGCTTATTAATTTATATGATATCAAGTACTAACTTAGAGAGCTTATTAATTTATCCGGCTGAAATTGTAGCAATCATACTCTATATTATAAAGAATAAATAAATACATATATATATACAATAATAAAACCCCCGTAAAATTCTTGGTTCCCCAATTTCAAAAGAAATCTAGATTCTTCAATTTCCCCCAAATTCCATTTAATGCGATCTTGATTTTCCGATTTCTGCTAAGATAATGTCGGAAGCGACTTCGCAGAGCCAAACTCCGGCGGATGATGTAATCGGTTCCTACTTCGTCGATCTCTGGTTGCACACTTCCAAAACCCTTGCCCTAAAACCCGGAACAGAACCCGAATCCGAATTCGACGATGAGGAGGAGCCATGCCCCACGGCATTAGATACGGTCGATAGCTCCGGTGGATTCTCGGTGGTCGGCCCCGACAAGCTCTCGCTTCTATATCCGAACGTTAATTTGCATGGGCACGATGTCGGAGTAGTGAAGGCGAATTGCCAGGCGCCGTTGAAGCGCCTGCTTTATTATTTCGAGATTTATGTGAAGAATGCGGGGGCGAAGGGGCAGATTGCCATCGGATTTACTACCTCGGCTTTCAAACTCCGCCGCCAGCCAGGGTATGTTTACGGTTTCGTTGTTTTGAAACGGTGTTAATGTCACTGGCTCAGTGTTTCAGTGATTATTCTGGAGTTGGTTGTTAGGGATTTGGTATTGTGCGGATTCCTGTCTGTTAGGTGCTACATTTGTTTGGGATTTCGTTACAAGAGGGTGTTTAGCTAAGCTTATTTCAAATATGTTATAAGCTCAAATTTAATAAAGTGTTTGGATAATGTAAGTCATAAGCTTGTAATTGGATGAAGGGATTTATCCATGTATTTGGAGGGTAAATCCGCCATTAAACACACATTTTGGTTATTGTGTACTGTGTCAAGTGTGAGAATCTAGTGTGTGTAAAGTGTGTGAATTGTGTGTAGTGTGTAGTGTGTATTTTGAGTGTGACTTATAAGATCATACGGAAATAAGGCGGATGAGAGCTGTTTTTGGGAGCTTATAAGTTGTCTAACATCTTAGTTTGAGTGAGAATTTACATCTTATAAGCTGTTAACATCTTATTTTGCCAAACATATTTCAAGAACTTATAAGCCCCTAATCATCTTATATGATTGTTTGAGGACCTAATAAGCTTAGACAAACACCTTCTAAGTATTGAGAATATATGTTTCGAAATTGTGAATTTAGTTGGAATAGCTATTGAATTGAGTGGATAATGATTTTGGAGTGTACTTTTGATTTTAAAGATTGTGCCTATTTGGGTTGTAGGAGAATAACTTTTGTCTTATATCAGTTATCTGTGTTGTTTCCTGCATTTATTTCACCGTGCTCTTTTGTGGAAGGTGTTGTGCTTAACATCATCTGATATTTCAATTAGGGTCGAGTTCCAAGGCTGATGGCTATTTGATATTTTGTTTGGAATGAACTAAAATTGAATGAAACTATGAAAGTAGATATAATATACATGAATCAGATGAGATACATTGAATGTCGAGCCCCCAAAATAAACTTGAAAGAAATAGTTGAGAATCTTAACTATACGCTCTTCGGAAATCAAAGGTATGGTCTCGAAAACTAGCGGTTAAGTGCCCCACTTTGGTTGAACTTATTATTTCTTGGGTTTTGAGTTCCTTATCGATGCTTTTCCATTGCACAGCTGGGAAACAAACAGTTATGGATATCATGGTGATGATGGACTGCTTTATCGGGGACAGGGAAAAGGAGAGACATTTGGCCCAACCTACACAACTGGTGATACAGTTGGCGGTGGTATCAACTATGCTACACAAGAATTATTTTTCACGTATGTTGGTTAATTGGCCTTTACAGTTCAGAGTTGAAGTTTTGATTATAATTTCTTTTTGTGTTCATTAGGTCTTTTAGCCATTTCTGATATTTTTCTTTTTTCTTGGAGCTGTTTTTATGTGTTTTTTTGTTTTTCAAGTTAAATTTCATCATTTGTTGTGCTTCTAAGTTTTTCTTCCCATTTACCAGGAAAAATGGGGTTCTGGTAGGCTGTGCCTTCAAGGAAGTCAAGGGTCCCATGTTTCCTACTGTTGCTGTTCATAGCCAAAATGAGGAGTATGTATCATTTAGAATGTTTTTCTGTATCTTTTCACGTTCCCTTGTTTGTTGTCTGTACAATCTGTGACCTTTTAATTTTGGCAGTGCGTAGTCCTAGGGGGTCAATTTACCGATTATGTTTCTTGTAATGATGAAGTAATAGTTATCACTTCTTATGGTTGAAAGCTGATTACAGTGTGGTGGCAGGGTCACTGTAAACTTTGGCAAGGATCCATTTGTCTTTGATATTAAAGTAAGTTTTACTTTCTTTTCATTGTCAACCATTTCCTTAGTTAGCAAGCTCGATTTCTCTAAACTTGCTCAACTAGTTATGGAAATACTTACAGGAACATTAGTCAGTATAGCAAAGATAATTTTTATCCAGTTTTATCTTATTTACTGAATTCGTTTTTATCTCCATCTTGCTTTCATGTTCCCCTGCTGTCCTAGAAGGCCCAAGCTGCTAGGTGGCTGGCTGGCTGGGGCCTAACGCCTAAGTGGACCTAGGCAGGGTAGTCAAACTATAAATATTTATGATTTTATATATTTCCAACATAAGTGTAATGTTCGGTGCAATTCAACGAAAATAACCCTATAAGAGCAAAATTTAATACTAAAAGAATATGACATCATTTTAACTGAGAACCATCATGTTATCATCAGTACCATCATCACTAGATTCACTACCACCATAAGTTTAATAAGAAAAAAGAACATAATATTATAATACACAAAAATACTCTTGATAGAGAATCCTATAGATGTCACTGATATGGATGGTAATCATTAAGCATTAATTTAATTTGCAACATGCAAATTCAAGTGCCAATCAAAGACGATAAGAAATAACCATGTGTGTGTTATATATTGTGGGCGTACCTGTATAGAAAAGTAAAAATAAGAGACTAGGTGGCCTCTCATTCTGCCCTGGGTGCATCATCCTGTTGCTTGAATTGAAACAAAGATAGCTTGTTGTATCTTCACTGTTTCCACTAAAAAATTCACTTTGTAGCTTTTGTTACTTATATCTGCCTCTTATTTTATTTTATTTTTCAAAATTCTTTCTAAATAGATTTGTGCAATGGTTGAGTAACTATAAGGTATATTTTCGCTTTCCTCTAAAAGACCTGTTGTATATGTTAATCAGGCATATGAAGCAGAACAAAGAGCTAAACAGCAGATGAAAATTGACAGTATCTCCATAACACAGGACACCAGTTATGGGTAAGTTCAGATTTTTTGGTTAGAGAAGATCGGGATCCGCTACTATATTGCGATAGCGACATAATTAAGGTTTTGATTACAATGTTTGATGAAATATCAATATTACTTACTGAGAGTTGGTTTTATGTGTCCCTATTGATTGAGCTTGCATATTGGTGAATTTCTTTGTTGCTTAGCATAGATTGAATATTTATGTCATAGATCTTCATCTGTCTTTATTGTTTAATAAACATCAAATGTAGTCCAAAGCTCAATACGTACATTCACGATGTTGCTTTTACTGGATCTAAAACTGAAAGCTGAAATCTGATCAGATACAATCATAATACTAATATTTCAAATTTGCTTTTATGTCCTATAAATCTATAATTAAGATCTGCAACTGATTGAATACGTTGTTTTGGATTCCAGAATAGTTCGGTCCTATTTACAGCACTATGGATACGAAGAGACTCTTAAATTGTTTGACGATGCCGGTGAAAGTACTACTCCTCCCATTTCTCATGTTCCAGAAAATGGTTTCGAGGAGGACAGCATGTATGCTTTAAATCAGAGGAGGATTCTTCGGCAGGTATGTCCTGAAGTATACCTCAGCTTGTAATAACACTTTTATGGGAAGTAATAGTTTCTTTTGTAATTGATTGGACAATTTTGATTTTGAAACTGAAAGTGTCCACTGTAGCTTTTGGCAAGCGCCTTTTTGCATTGAACTTTTTCCTTGTTAATGAATTAATGCACTGAATTTTTTTGCTCTACGGCTATACTCTGCTAGTGTATCGTTTCTTCTCAAAATATGTACCTCTGCTAGTGTAAATCAGCCTTATAAGTATGTTGTGTATGGATTTTGAATCTACCTCAAAAGTCGAATCTACCTCAGAAGTCCAATATCATTCTTTATTCGTTTGATGTTTTCACCTCAATAATGTCTTAGATAAACTCGGGTTTCTGACTTCTATGTTTGGTTTGTCTTTTTCTTTTTAACTTAAGTGGCTGCACGAATGAGTTCTATCAAGTCTTGAATTAAAAACTACTGACATGTCTCTGTTCTCATGTAGCTAATTAAGTCTGGCAAAATTGATGAGACATTTTCTACACTTGAGAAGTGGTATCCTCAGATTGTTCAGGTACAATATCGTAAGCTGTCTATATACTATTGATGACTAAGGTTGTGTTGATTGCTTTACTTAGTGACATTTTAAAAATGTTCTTAACGGGAAGTAATTCATCTCCTCCCTCGTATTACCTCCTTTTTCCTCTCAGAAATTATTGATTGCAACCCTATTGATGTAATCAGCATGGATATATGCTTGGTTGAGTCCCATTTATCTGGAAATAAAACTGTGCCTCCATTTTGCGGGATATAATTACTTTATGTGAGTGTTAGTAAAATCGTGTTTAGCACTACCGCTTAATTACATTTCTCGTCTTTTTTTCTCTTTTTCCTCTGTGGAAACCAGTATTATGGAGCAGATCCGGGAAATTGTTTTGTTTTTCAAAGTACTCTCTCTGAGTGTTGCTGAATTTTCCATGCCTTTATTGATGTTCAATTACCCGATATTGATACATATTCTACTCTGCAGGATGACACATCAGTTATTTGCTTTTTGCTACACTGCCAGAAATATATTGAGCTTGTTCGGGTAATCATCTTATTCATGTGTGATTGTTGGGTAATGAACATTAGTATATGTGTTAGATGTCTTTGTTCTCTGTTAACAATTTAGCTCTTGGGTGAGATGGTCATTTAATAAGATATCATAGTGGGCCGGAAAAGACAGAAGGTTTCAAGTTTTACGACCAGCCTTTATACTTTAAAGCTTATGCTAGGTATTAAAGGAAAGAATTCTGACTGTTCATTGAGGGATTTGGACATTACATACTATATCCGTTGGATGTTTTAGATGAGGTTTGACCTTTTCTAAAAACGACAATGATAATAGTAATTAATTGTAAATGAAAAAATCCATTGACATTTCCTTCTATTTTACATATTGCACCATTCGAGGAGAGTATCTGTGACAAAAATGCAAACCTCAAGGCATATTTTTAGTACTTTTATGAGGGCATCTTGTTATTCCCAAACGAGATAGCGTTCTTCGTAAGTAGGTCAAACCTCAGGGTACTTTATTTTTGTGCCAACTCAAATACTTATAGAAGAGCTTTTAAAGTCATTCTCCCGAAGCATAGGGGGAATTAGGATACTCTCGCATTTCTGGTAAATTGGCTAACTTTTTAATGAGAGATTCCAATTTTCTCATAAGTCTGATACTTGCGCAGGACGGAAGGATAGAAGAAGCTGTCATCTATGGAAGAAGTGTATTTGACAAGTTCAAGAAATTGTCTGCATGTGATGATCTAGTTAAGGTAGTCTCAAAATGCTTCATCTTTTATCAAAAAGAATCCATGGCATAGTACAATTTATAACAAATGGATGAACCTTCTCTCTCTAGGATTGTGCTGCTTTATTGGCATACGAACAACCTAGCAAGTCGTCGGTCGGCTACCTTCTCGGGGAATCTCAACGCGAGCTAGTGGCGGATGCAGTGAATGCTTTAGTCTTATCCACGAACCCCAAGGTGAAAGAAACGACCCTCTGCATGCACTCATCTCTCGAGAGGCTAATAAAACAGGTCACGGCCTGCTTTCTGGAGAAACGGGCCATGAATGGAGACCAAGGCGAAGCTTTCCGTCTCAGCAGAATCCTCGAGAGTGGTAAGAAAGGTTAACTGGTCTTGGCTGGGACTGGCCTGACCCGAACCGTTTGTGCATATGTTCCGTTGCTTCGTTCAGTACCCGGGCCCGGGTTATAGTTGATAAACACCAGTGTAAGTTCTCTGGCAAATTCTTGATTTACACAGCAAAAAGGTAGGATGAATGAATGGTAATCAACAGAATAGTGTAGTGCCAGAGATGGATGGAATTGTGATTGTACAGATTAAATTCATCTTTTGTTGTGCTAAATTCTGTACATGGAAGTTTATATCTTTCAAGCTATATGTGTGTTGTGTTTTGTATTTGAATGTGAAAACTTGGAGGGTGCTGACATGGCACCTTGTTCTGAATGGTTCAAATAGGATATTCCTCACTCACTACACCTGGAGATATACACAATGTGGTTTATCTATTGTGTAAGTACATACATTAAAACACATCCACGTGTATTTGTGTAAATCTACGGCGGGATAAGGTCCTTGGTGTATACCTTCAGGTGTAGCATCTCAGAGACCAGTGAGGGTACTTTCTTGGTTTCTTGCTGGTAACACCACTATTTCCTCTTAAACACCCGTTATACCATCATGTTCTGAGGTATTCCCTCATTTTCACGTAGGGTGGCAATTCAGATTATTGGGTCGTGTTTGTGTTCAATTTCGAGTCGATTTAGGTTATATAAAATATGTTGGAAATATATAATTTTTTACATTTTAAGGTATAATATTAATTTCGGTTGGTTCGATTCAACATTAAGCTAATTGGCTTGTGTTGGGATGATTTCAGGTATTTCTCAGTAAATTCGAATTGAGTTTGTCGGGTCGGGCTCGGAATTGTCATCCTCATTCAAAATGTTTGGTTGATAGTTGATACTACCTCCGTCCCACTCTAACTTTCCTATTTTTCTTTTTTTCTTGTCCCAACTTAACTTTCCAGCCCATAAATGGTAAACTTCTCTCACAATCTTCACCCTCAAAATCTTCACCATCAATTTCCACCTTTAAAAAAGTCAAAGATTTCATAAAATCTGTTTTTTCTTAACCTCCGTATCCGGTCAAAGTAGGAAACTTAAGCCGGGACGGAGGGAGTACATTTCAAACACTAAAAAGAAGCTACCTATTTCGTGAGGTGTGTTTAGAGGATTTGGGGTTGTTAATAGCTCTAATTAAATTAGATTTTCTTTCTGTATTTTTTATAATTGTATACTGAAATGAAACAATAGGGCATAAAAGAAAATACTATTCCATGCATACGTGTGGGTAGCCACATGTGTACAAAAGCAGGTCGCAAGAAAAGTCACTAATTGAGGGGTAACAATTACTACCTCCGTTTCTGCACATTTAAGGGTGCACACATATAACTTTTTGAAGATGGATTAAGAATAAAAATTGTGAAATAAGTTTTCTTTTTAGGATGTGCAAATTATTGTAAGACATACCCAAAAAAAAGTGTGCAATTTCGTTCGGGACGAAAGGAATAGTAAATTTTTGCATAGTGCAACTTTTATAACATAAGTAGTACTGAGGATGATCATTATTTCATGTCAATCCCATGTTACACGAGAAATATAATTTCAGGTGGATTTATGGGATTTTGCAAATCATTATTTGTAGCTTAAAATTATTTTTGGATTAAAAAATTACTCTTCAATGCGTTTGCAGCATCACATTGGAGATAAAACATTACTTCCCAAAGCATTTACAAATTTAATTCTAATTTGTGAAAAATATCAATTCGATTCACTTATCTAAAAATACAATTATTTGCTGCACCCTCTAATTAACATGAGTTTCTTGTGCACCAGTTGTAAAAATATATTACTATTATATCCAAGATATTACATGTGATGGATAAAGGTATCATGGTGAAAAATTATCACGCTTTAAATTAAAAAGTATTATATCATCTAGGTAAATGTATTGTAATATAATTGATGACTAAATAAATTTTACAAAAATATTTAATAAATACAAAAACGACATATTAAATAAAAAATATTTAAAAATCGAGAAATTAACAACATAAAATTTAAAAGACATTTTATAACTTAAAGTAGATCTAAAATAACTCATCTAATTTAGAAAACATTTAATAACGTATGGATTCGGTATAGTTTTATTCTTTACTTTATTTAAATAATTTTTAATATTTTTGTCGATTTTTAATATACCAATGTGTTACTTTTAGATTGACTAAAAAGTTTTAAATTTATTTAGTTAATTTAATACTACCTCCGTCTCGCTCTAATTTGTCTACTTTTCTTTTTTGTTTGTCCCAATCTAATTTATCAGTCTACACAGTGTTTGTGGGACCGGACCGGTGACCGAACCGAACAAGCCACCGGTTCAAGGTTCGACCGGTTCAACCGGTCAAAGACAACTTGTTGACTTTTGAATTTTCGAAAGTTCTTTATGTGTAATACAATCTAATTTGATACTAGAGTTTAACTTGTAAAAAAAAATTCAATATATATCAATATCAATTAATTCAAAGATACTTCTAACTCTAATTTTTTTTTAATAACATCCTAGTGCCAAATTTAAAATAAGACGGGAAAAATAAGGGCAAATGAAGATAAAGGTGAAAATCCCTTTTTTTTACTTAAAATAGGCCAAAACACAACTTTATGTAAAAAAAAAAAAAAAAAATTGAATATAATCCGGTTCGACCGGTTAGGCCGGTTCGGCGGTCGAACCGGTTTTGACCGATTTTCAACGGTTTTATGTGATTTCCGGTTTTTTAACGCTACCGGATCGGTTCCTCCGGTCCGATCCCACAAACCATGAGTCTACAAATGACAAATTTTTCTGACAATCTCCACCTTTGAAAAAGTCAAAGATTCCACAAAATGTGTTTTTTCTTAATCTCCGTGCTCAACCAAGATAATTAAACCGGAGCGGAGGAAGTATTTAGTAGGTTCTATTTATCTCGAATTTAAAGATCCAAGGCTTATTTGACCTATTCACAAAGTTTAAGTCCCTATCTGGACAAAAGAATAATTTCGGGTCCAATTTATAAGTTGAGGGGTAAATTTATACATTTCCCCCTAAATTATTTTCATTTTTCTATTTATGAATTTGGTGAGAATTGGAAGCCCTCCTCTTCCTTCTCAAAATGCATGCAAAGTTGATGGTCATTAAGGCCACTGACCCTTCCTTCTCTCCCTCTCTCTCATTTCTCTTTCTCTCCCTTCCCATCTTCTTCCCCAGAAAAAGAAAAAATCATTCGATCATACCATTCGAACACCTCAAAACATTTCTCCAATTTCACTCCCAAGCTCCAAAATTCCGAGTTGTGGGGTGCTGGGATATGAAAGCTCAGCTCCTCCCTTTCTTCGTCCTCGCCGCCATTGTCATCCGTTTGTGAGCTCCCCTCTCTCCGGGTAAAACTTTCGTATACGAGAAATGCACATGATCCGGATGGTGAAACTGTAGCAACAGCAAGAGCGCGTTTTTAAGACAACGACATGGAAATGTCGCATGGATTGCCACTTTCACCGTTCTACTTACACGACAATGATGAATCACGATTCTATCGGATGCCTCTAGAAGGCAAAAACCACCACCAACGTTGCTCCTCCGAGAGTTTTCTTATGGAGGAGCAACCTTTGTGGCTAGATGATCTTTTGGATGACTCGGAAACTATTTTTAATAAAAGTCATAGGAGATCAGCGAGTGATTCGAACGTGGTAGGAGATGAGTCTCAGTTTGTTAACGCTTATTTTGGGGCAGCGAACAACATGGGAAGCTCATTGGCTCAGGCGAGTAATCAGGCTTTGGATCTATCAGATCGAATGGGATTCCGAAAGAGTGTTTGAAACTAATGTTTTTTGTTTGCAGAAGAGAGAGGAAAGGGTACCTTCTTTAGCTGTAGAGAATAGTGCACAGAATCTTGAGGGCTCTGCTGACAAAGGTTGCAGTTCTCAACCTAAAAATGCAGGATATAAGACGGAGTCGAAACGTTCCAAGCAGTAAGAGTTCGAACTTCCTGTTTTCGCCTTACGTTCAAACAGATCTAGTCGAATACTATGAAATCTATATCTCATTGCAAGGAAAGAAATCTTGAGTATCAGTAAGAAGTAGAGGTGTTCATCCGGTTCCAAAAACCAAAACCAAACTGGTGGTCAATGTTGATCCGGTCTCGGTTTTCGGTTTCAGGAATACTCCTAAACTATGTCTCATTGCAAGGAAAGAAATCTTGAGTATCACTAAGAAGTAGAGGTGTTCATCCGGTTCCAAGAAACAGAACCGAACTAGCAGCCAACGTTGATCCGGTTTCAGTTGCCGGTTTTGGTTCTGACCCAAACCAAAAACCGGGTTTTGTTCCAACTCAAAACCGAAAACCGTATATATACAGTTCGGTTTCTGTTCCACCATATTACAGAGGGAACCGGCGGTTCAACCCGCCAGTTTTAGTAATTATTTTTTCTTTTCACCGCCACGTGTAGGGCCTAGTATTAAGTGATCGTTTTGAAACGGGCGGCCGAGATGTGATGAACGTAGGCTGAAACCAGGGATTTCGGTTGAACCCAAAGTTTTAATAGTAAATAAACTGACAGAAGCCCTTAAAAGAATAGAAAAATAATAATAAAACCGTCAAAACCGAACCATGATATGCATGGTTTCGGTTTTGGTTACGGGGGTGCCAGTTTTTCAAACTGCTAGTTCGGGACTAGAACAGGCAGTTTTAACTGGACAAACACCTCTGCTACAAAGTAATGTCTCTAATTCCTGAAAACCAACATGCAGGCACAATGCTCATCGTTCGAGGGTGAGAAAACTTCAATACATAGCTCATCTTGAAAGGACTCTTGACCTTTTGAAGGTAAACAGTTTTTTCAGCTACGGAAAAATTAGAAGAGCAAATTGGAGTTGGTAATAAATCTTACCTTACTTCTGGTGAAAACAGGCAGAAGGGACTAGAGTTTCAGCTGAGCTTGAATTCGTCGAACAGCAGAACATAATCTTGTCGATGGAAAACAAAGCTCTCAGGCAGCGGTTGGATACTATCTCACAGGAGCAGATGATCAAACAATGTACGCCTATCAACTTTAACCTGTTCTCTTTTGACAATCTAACATATGTCATACGCATTTTTAAACGTCACCCTTTTAACTCAATTCTTTTATTACACCTTCGCCGTCTAAAGTACATGAAATTCGCACTGTCACTGCCGAGAGCTGCCGGGTAACAGAATATTGGCTGTTTCTGCCCACATGCCCAGTTGTGTTTCCAATTATTATGATTTCTTTCCCTTTGAAATGATACAATTACGAGGGAAAAAACACATGGCCAGTGTGCAAGGACAAAAACAGCTTAGCATTCCATCACCAGGCAGCTCTCTTACAATTCAGGTGACAAAATGCGACAAATTGTGTACTCTGATAGCTAAGCTTTGAAAAGCAAAAAAGAAAAAAGAGAATAAGGCCTCAATATAAAACAAGCGTACTTCAGATTAGATTAGGGTTGTTAACGAACCGAGCCGAGCTTTGAGTTGTCCGAGTAATGTTTGCTAATTTTGAAGCGAACTGAACTCGAACAGGCCTATTAATTTGGTGTTCATGAACATTAACAAAAACCAAGTTTGTTAACATTTTGTGTTCGTAAACACAAATATCAGATAGTATGCTAGTTCTGCACAAAAAAAAATGTTGTGTTTCATTTTTCCAACAACAAATTCATAGGCAATTTTATAAATGAATCACAAAGATAATATAAAAACATTATTATTATTATTTTGTACGGGCCTAAACTACGTTCACGAGCCGCTAATGAACGAGCTCTTCAATGTTCAAACTCTATTTGTTATGAAACGAACATAAATAAATGTATTTGAACGAGTGCTAATTGAGCTCGAACATGAGCTTTTTACCAAACATTCTGTTCGTTAACAGCATGGCAATTGGCAAAGTGTGATTTCCTCTTATTTAAAAATGGCATGTTGTCTTGGCACCTCAGACAGCTTCAATCATTGTTCTGAAAGAACCTTCTTTTATGTGAAGGAACCTGCTTTTTCCCCCCACAAAACTGATGAATTCTCTCTCCAAATCTTGTTTTCAGGGGAGCAAGGAATGCTAGAGAGAGAAATAGGGAGGTTGCAATCTCTGTTCCATCTTCAGAAGCAACAGCAAATGCAGATGCACCATCAGCAACAGCAGCAGCAGCACACACCCAACCAGTATCCAAAACAACGTAGAAACAAAAGTAGAGATCTTGATCATCAAGCAAACAGTACCTCTATGAAAAATAAGGAGGCCAGTTCCACCAGAAGCTCAGTTAACGGTTTGATCCACATCTAAAGTTAGTTTTACGTGCTATACTTGCAAGCCGAAACCAGACATATACTCAGACTATGGTACGGTAGGTATAGAAACAATTTATCACCCCCCACCTATTTTCCCCATTTTTTCTGCTCTTCGTTCTCTCCATTTTTCTTTTTTCTCTTTTTTCCTTTTTCAAGTACAACAGAGATTTTTATCACTAGTGTGTCACTTCTACCTATGATGATCTAGATTTAGCAGGGCGCTAGCAATCAGCCATTAACCCTATAGGTAACCATGGTAAGCAGATGAGAGATACAGCTGATATACTAGTAAAAAATGTAATGCTTTTACCAACCATTGTATGAAGTGGCTGTTAACACAATTGTAGTGCTAATCGAATATTCTAGTTCGTAATACATCTGAGCAATTTATGTGTTTTCTGTCTTATCGGTGTGGATGATATTGGAATAAATGAGAAAACTCTGAAGAATTAGTGACAGATAATTTGCAAGAGATAAGACAAATACGGAATGCAATAAGCCCCTTTGTACAGGTTAATTTGTTATCAAATTATACACAAAAATGGCTAATTTTCATTATGGCAGATAAATAACGACTACTAACAGTAATTTATACCTGGAGGGCGATTTACATAGTTTCTTTGTTCCCTTCCCAATAATCAGTTTTTCTTGCCTTTAAGGGCTCTCCAAGACTTTTTCTTTCTTTTCCACCTCAAAACAGCCAATTTCTCCGATCTCCACTTGCGAAATCTTTGGCGATTCTTTAACCAAAACAAGTAATCTTTACCTTGCTTGCATGCAACATAATCAATCAAATCATCAGACTTAGTGACTTCCTCCATCGGCAACATGCACTTCAAGAAGATCTCCCCGTTGGTTGTTTCCTCTATTTCTTCTTCTAGCCATGCAGCAGCCTCTGTATCCGATTCACTCGCAACATTGTGTGAACATAAACCTTCTCTTTCATTGTATTTGTTTTTAATGGCACTGTAAAAGAGTTTGATGGTCTAAGCAAAAAGATACAGCATAAACAATAAAACAAGGAGCTCAAAGAAAGTACTTCGATAATCAAATAGAAAACCATAATTCTACACAATTCCTGGTTCCTATGCCTAAGTAAGATGACTACATGAAGATATAGAGGCTGTTGGAAATATGGCATGCATACCTTGAATACAGTGAACGTATCTTATGAAACTCCGATGCAACGACAAGGCTGGAGTTTCGGCCTACCACTGTCTGCGTTATTCAATGGAAATTTGGACACTTAAAAGGATTCCACGTATAATGCTCTCCGGAAAGAAGGAAAAGGACAAAAGTTACCTCCTGGAGTCTGACAACCGGTAACTCAGAGGAAAAAGATTCTTGGTTGGTAGCAGCCAGTGACTTTAACGCATCTAAGTCACCTTCCTCGAAAACAAATAGATTCAACAGTGCGGACATTGTTAACAAACAGGCCTTGACTAAGCACTCGAGCCCACTGGCAAAGCATAGAGACATCAAGTCCGAGAAGTGCAAGAACATCATTTTCGAATTCATACACTTCACAGGATGGCTTGACATCAGACCAGATAATACGTGTTGAAGCGGTAAACTGATATCCAAATCTCTAAAACAGGTTATTGCACCCAAGATAAAATCATACTCCTTGCACACCGTGTAGTCTTTCAAGGTTTTTCGGCTATGAAGATCATCGCTATGTCTAAGACACCTAACAGCTTGTAGTAATGATATGCTCATTAATTTCAACGAAGATGCAAGAAGATATAGATGCTGGAGAGTAGCACCCTCAGTTGGTCGTATTGCTTTGGCATCATAGCTTTCAGAAGCTTTTAGAACCAAGCAACTTAAGATAGCTAAAATCTCTTCTTGGCATGATATGGCGAAAACACTTTGACACTCCTTCACGAATCTCATAGAAGAACTCACCAGGTCTGATTTCATTCTAAAGAAACTATCACCCACATCCTGGTTTGAAGAATTGTCTAACTTGGTGATTAGAGTATCGATCTTATTTTTCGTCTCTGGCGATACATAAAGTTCAAATGGTGGATAAACAACATCAAGGAAACTTTTTGATGTAAAATCCCCACAAAGGATAGAATAGCCATCTGTTTGCAAACAAGACAAGTGTATCATGTATAAACTGACCGACTTTTCAAACGCCGACAAGAACAAGTTTGTAAGTTCTCGATCTGGTATAAAATCCTTGATATGAATAGCTTCAGAGACTAGTGAAATCAAATGAGCTTGTAGATATTTTGGTGCAGAAACCACAATAGGGTTTAGAAGTAATGATACAGCTGCAGTAACTCTTAGTTCTGAAGCTCTAAATGGATATTTAAGTTCTAAAGCATGCGCACAGAATAATCGTCCGAGAAAATCTCCAAAAGCTTTCTTGTCAGAAAATGATAGGATAAAATGATCACAGATTGCTTCAATCAGAATCCCGGTATGACCTTGAGCTGAGCAAGGGTTAATAAACCTTTCTTTGCAAGCAGCACCAGATTTAATAATCCTAAAGTACCTTGTTAGTTGCCGATTTACTAACAGCTCATCTACAAATACCTGTTGATAAAATTATGGATTAATTGTGACCTAATGCAGCATTAATTAAAAATCAAAAGAATGCTAAGCATAATAAAGAAGCAATCAAATCCCAGTATACTCATGAGACACTGTCATCCAGAGCAAGAAAAGAATAGACGAAGAAGAAAATTTTTCCAGAGTTGATATTATCTAACAATAACAAATGAGGTTTAGAAATAGCTTCATGTGGAAAACATGATACCTAACACTCAAGGAAAGGGTAAGCTAACCAATTGATTAGGAACCCAAAATTGAGTCATAAAATTTTCCACAGATGGACAGAATTTTCCTAAGAATGTCAACCCATTTAATGCTTTCAAATATCGCCATTATTTGAATAAAGGTGCGATTTATTTCTTCATGTCAAAAGTGAGTGGCAGATGGCCTAGGTATGTAAAAGTTCCACTTCATATGAGTAGTTGCAAGTGACAATCTTGGAATTAGTATTTAGATGCCAGAAATTCATTTTACTTAAGCACCACAGGAGTATCTATTGGCCGTTGTTCAAGTAGTAATGTGTAATAGCCATCAGGTTATACAATGAAATTGCTCACTTATTATCACCTTCACCATGAATCTTCTCCAGAAAATTAGGCAACATGTCAACTAGGAATTACACATGTAATTCTTTGTCTTAACGATCGAGAATATGCACAATGAGCAGTTATAAGGAAGTAAAATTACCTCAAGCATTGTGGTTTTCAGAAGGAGAAGAGGATTATAAGGTTCCAAAAACTGTAACGAGGCTGTGACGCTTTCAACAGATGATGTAGGCCATCCATGATCTTTAGAACTACATTCACGAAAAACTGATTCCTCGAAGACAAAAGTATGTTTCCATTTGTTCTCAACTGAATTGGGCAAACTCAACTTTCCGACTATCCTCAAGAGAATCGGCCCTTTTTCCAATACAAGACTTTGTTCAAGCAAGGGCAAGAGAAAGATGCAACATCTAAATTGAAAACTCAGTGCTTCAATGGCATCGAATAAACTTTCCCCGAGATCCTTGTCAGCAGAAATGCCACGTAACTTTGAGAATAATTTCTCAAACCGTTCCTCCAGTTCCCTGAATAGTATATTGGCAAGCTCACTAATATCTTGAAATGCCACTTTCGAATCATCATGACGATCAAAATCATTATAATTTACTGCATTGGCAATACACTGTGCATTTCCAGACAACTGGACAAGAAAGCTATACATATTCTTCAATTTCGCCATTTTCATTCCCTGAAATATCGACTTCTCACTCACATTACAGAGCAAAAAACAAGAAAATAGAAGGCGAGTAAAATACTTGGCAGAATGAACCATTACCAGCACACACACACAGAAAAGAGGAGATCAAAATGCTTAGTCTAATTACCCATTACCAGCGGGCGCAAACATACACACACAAACCACTAAACTAGCGAAATGTTTGACCTAATTAACCCGTACCAGCCCACACACACACACACAAGAAAAAACTTTTTTTTTCAGAAAACTCTTCTGAGAAGATGACAAAATTTGAACGATTGAACTAAAAAACTTAAATAATCGCACATGCTACGACTCAATTGACAAGGAATTAGTGAATAACCAAAGTTTAACACACAACGACACGCACACGGAGAGGATCCGAACCTCGGTGGACTGGAAATCGGACAAAATGGCTTTGAAAGTCCTTCCACAGTTCAGTTTGGTCTTCTTCTTCGGTGAATCCGCCATTGTTTCAAGGAGGAAAGAAACCCCCAATTTCTTCACCAAATGTGAGTAGCTGAAAGAGTGAGGAGTTATAGCTTTTGGCGCGAACACTCTGGTTGAAAGTGTTTGTAATTTTCTTTCATTTTCTTTCTACTTTTAGACCACGAATCTATGAAATAATAACTAGAATTTTCGCATGATTTAAAATATATTTATTTCACAAAAAATTATTTAATTTATTTTTATTAATAATTTAAAATTAATAGAAATAGTTTTATCCACAATTAGTATTTAGTTTTAAGTTTAATATTCGTTGTTTATTTAAATTTTAATATTTTACATTACAATATTTGATATTAGTATCGCATTAAATATTGAGAGAGACTAATTGAATTCTATGTATTGTATATAAATAACAAGTTAATAATAAAAAGTTTATTCATGCTTCTAGGATTTCAGAAAAATACTTTAAAAAAAAAAATTGAAGTGAGAGAGATAAAGATGGTAGAGCTGAGTAAACTTATGAATGAGCAAGAGCGATGAAAAGATGGTAGAGCTGAGTAAACTTATGAATGAATTGAAGCAAGTTCTTTACGGGATAGTGAATCTGAGCCAGTAGCCTAAATCTGTCCACGATTAACACATGAATTTTTTCAAGAGAACACTCTTCGTCTGCTTATTGTATGTCTTCCCAAGTTAAACTTGGAGGCCCAAAAAGATGCTAGACAAGTTGTTTTAGAAAAGATGAACCCAAAATGGATGAAGAAGATATCAAAATAAACTTGAGGCGTGTAAGTGCACCGTCCTTAAGAATTTACAAGTGTAATCTTCCTGGATACAACAAGTTTTTCTAATATTTTTTATTAGGGGTAGGAGCAGCAAAATCTAACCCAACAATAATAAATATAAGAGAATTTTTTTACAGAATCGGATAGTATCACTTTTTTCTTGTATATCCGGTATCAAAGAAAGAAATCCCTTCTATAATCTAAATTTCAACGTTCCTTTCCTTAAAATTAGAAAAGTGGGCAAAACTGAAAAAGATATTCGGTGACTTGTTGTCGGTATTGACTTAGTCTTTTGAAGAGTGTGGATAGAGTTTGAAACTTTCGGTATTACTTGGCATTTTGGAGAATGTGAACGATAATTAAGAATTTTTGGTCAACGGTAGAAAAAATAATAAGATAATAATAATAAACTTATTAGATATAAAATATTTTGATTAATATTTTTTCAACAATCCCCCACATATTTTAAAAGATTTAAAAACAATCAAAATAATTTTAATGTTGGATATAACGTATGTAATGCATTGAATTTGGTGTCTTTTGGACTATGAACTAAACCTAGATTGATAAGACATAACTTACAGAGTTTCGATAAGACTTTTAGTTTCTATGAACCAGATTCTTTTTATTGTAAATTAGAAGTCTTATCCATCACACTACACACCAATTTTTCCACTCAACGTGTTGTTGCGCTAATAAGTCATGCGTGTACCTGGTAATTCACGAGTGCTCTAGAGATTTAGCCATAATTGATCTCATAGGGGTAGCCCCACCTCACACTCATATAGGTGACTTTATCAAGAATACTTATATTATCACTATCAATCTCAAGTTGGCTTTAATCCCATTTTCCCTCGATGTTTACTAGTAATTCTCGTCGCAAAATTTAATGAGAGGGTTGGCCAAATCACTCTTAATTTCACATAATCAAAAGATATAATTTCATCTATTAATTGTTGTTAATCACTTCATGTCTCGAACAAACATACATGTATGTTCTTGTATCATTTAAATTTTATTCTTCTCAATGACCTATTGCCGCTGCAATCACAGTTTATCAACACCGATAATACTGACTCATCACCATAGTAGTCTCTTAGCCAGCCTCATCGCCAGCAAATTTTAGAGTATACAACTCCCAACAACCAACACAAGCATCATATGTACAAGCAACCCCCTCATATTAGATATTAATTCGAGGATTAACTGGCAAGATATTTATTTGTAAAAGTTAATACACTATTAGATATAAAATTAGACCCATGAGATCACCTGTTACACTTTGATGTTACATTTTGTGTTTCACTAATTCACTAACCGACACGTGTATGGTATGATATCACAAATTAACATGTGTCACCTAGTGAATTGAGTGTAACAGATGATGAAATACCTACGATAACAGAGTATCCGAATTGAAAATTAGAAGTGTCTAGAATATTTGATAATAATATGTAAAATTCTATGTCTAAAATTCTCTAGCAAAAAAGATGGTAGATTAATCTTGCACGTTGCAAGATATTGTTGGATAGAAAAATATGTAAATTTTAGAAACTTGTAAAGGCTATAAATATCCTCAAGGTTTCAATCAATTCCAATCAAATTGACATACATTTTTTTTTTCCATCACACAATTTCATTTTAACTATATATAGACGCGTAGAAATTAATAGGGTCGCCTATCACGTTAATAAATTTTCTTATTTGTATTTGCGTTATAGAACATAACGATATAGATGAACCACAAACAAATAATTTTCTTATTTGTATTTGGGTTATAAAACATAACGACATAGATGAACCACAAACAAATATATTACGTTCTAAACGGCAAGTTACCGTAAGAAAGAGTGACAGAGAGTCGAAAACTAGAATATCTCATTTAGTTGCTTCCAAAATTTCATCAAAATATTAAATATATACATATCAAAGGCTACATTAACAACATTAATACACCATGACAAAATACATACATGATGTGTTAAATTATCTAAATTATAATAATTATATCTCAAATTCTAACCGTAAACCATATACATAGAGAATTAGGATAATATATTTCATTAGATATTATATTATTTCGCCTTAATAATGATAATAATACAGAGGCAACATATTCAATTGAAGTTGATTGTTTATGGCTATTTGGAGAAGAACATAGACCTCATGGATATGATATTAGAATAATGATCTAACATTACACTGCGGTGCAATGCTGAGGGAATGCATACAGTGTAATGCTGAGGGAATGCATACGACACCAAAGTATTGGATGATACGTCTTTGAATCAGAGCAAGTGGAGAATTTTTTTTAATACAAATAAATCGAAGATTTCTTGTGCGTTTTAATTAAAAGTGGTGCGCATTTAGGGGGAGAGCTTATTTTCCTCCATATTCCCACTTCCACTAAAACAGAAATGCCTTATCTTGTTTTTGAACCATATAATAGTTACAGCAGAATCTTCAATCCCCTTCTTTCCTTTATTGTCAATTCTTGGTTTCATCTCCATCTCTTGTTTTATGGCATTCTTCTTGCACCAATAAAAATCCCTGGCCTTTACAAATGGCGATTCAAGCATGCTCATTTCAAGCGGCACTTCCATCTTCACTCAGACAAAACAACAAACACCTTCCACTCAACGGCCTCAACTCGGTTCTTAGGAAGTCGTGCACAGTCAGAAATAATAGAGGACCAAGAAGAGATGGTATGGTAATAAAATGCAGCAGAAGTATAGAGGACTTCATCGGAGGAGACCTGGTGAAGTTTGACATAGGGCAGTGGTTGTCGGACGTGGAGGAACACAAGGCGTTGGCCATATACTCCCCACATGAGGGTGGGTACGAAGGTCGGTACCTTAACAGGCTCATCTATCAGGGCTACCACTTCTTGGATCTCTCAGCCCGTGGTTTGGGTGATCCTGAAACCACCCTCACCAAGTTTCACCCCGTTTGCCCTGTAAGTGATCATCACTTTGAACCATACATTGTTCCAACACTTGTTGGACATTGATTTTAGTAATGTAGAGATGATATTTAGCAGGCTCATGTGGGGAAGCAACCCATAGCTAGGTGGTATTTCCCTCCAGAAGTTGATTACAGGCTCTCTTTGCTGCCTCCAAATGCAAAAGGACTTGTCGTTTGGATTATTGAAGCTAAGGTTAGCACAGTAGCGTGGGCCCTTTTCTTTCTTTTGGGGAAGAATGTTGTTAATGTCTCTGGTTTTGGATTTGTTTAGGTTCTGTCAAAGGCAGAGCTACAGTTTCTTGCATTACTTCCAGCACTAAGACCGCAAGTCAGAGTCATCGCCGAGTGTGGTAACTGGTATGCACTTCTCTATATGTTACGCCTACATGTTTGCACGTAAATGGACTGCGCAGTGTACATCCATTATCTACTATGTATGTATGTGAAAACATATCAATGATGACGTCTTACAAACAGGAGAAAATTCATGTGGACACCGCTCAAAGATATTGCGGGATTACCAGCAACAGGGGAACGAGTTTCAAGTCAGTGACAAGAATCATCTATTTAAGCCTTCAGTATGTCATCAATTGGAGGAGAAGTGCAATTTGTGTTGGATTTTTGGGTTGTATCTCACTTGTAAAGGCATAGGCTGCATACTGCACCAAAAATCTGTTAAGCATGATATTTTTTATACTGTAGCAAGAATTATATATCATATATCTTGCTCTTTTACTTTCCTAACAAATCCAAATTTATGATAAACTGTAAATTGAAGCATGAAAACGCTACCTCAGCTCAACATGAGCTAAGAGGCAGTTAATATTCATTCACTCTCAAAACAGAATCCGTTAACAATTATTTAAGAAGGATGAATACAAGTGAATTGACTAAACTGTCCCTAATGTGATTTCATTATTTCTATTAAGGACAACAGCTTCTTCCGTCTTCATTTCATGCATACGTCTGCATCTTGCATATCTCTACATCCCCCCTCAAGCTAGGATCGCAATCCAAGCTTGGACAAGATAAATTGGAACGGCGAGACATCAAGTGATTTTGTAAAAATATCTGCAAGCTGGGACTTGGTTGGAACATGTAGAAGCTGGAGAAAGCCATCTTTGAATATGTTTCGAACAATATGGCAGTCAATTTCAATGTGTTTAGTCCGCTCGTGAAAAACAGGATTTTGAGCAATATGCGTGGCAGCCTGATTGTCACAAAATAGTTGGACTGGTTTGGAAACGGGAACATCAAGATCCTGTAAGAGATAGTCAATCCAGGTGAGTTCACATGTCGTGCTGGCCAGGGCTCTATATTCCGCTTCAGCAGAGCTGCGAGAGACAGTGGACTGTTTCTTTGTTTTCCAAGAAATGAGAGAAGCACCTAAGAAGACACAAAACCTCGTTAATGATTTTCTAGAATCATGACAGGACCCCCAGTCTGAATCACTAAAACTGGTGATGTGGAGAGTACTGTTGGAGCTATAGAACAGACCCAAAGTAGGAGTCCCTGTAAGATACTTTAGGAGATGAACAACAACATGCCAATGATCAGTGTGCGGAGTTTGAACATATTGGCTAAGTTGCTGCACGGCATATGTGACATCTGGTCTGGTGAAATTCAAGTAGAGCAGCCGGCCAATGAGTCTTCTATAAGACTCTGGAGACACATTAGTAGCATAACATAAGCATCCAAATGGTTTTAAAATCTCATATGGAGGGGTGTGACCAAACATAATCTCATATGGAGTTTTCCAGTCCAGTATGGAAGAAGGCAACCTGTTAATTAAGTATGCAGCTGTAAGGATAGAATATGGCCATAGGTAGTGGGGAGCTTTAGGTTCAGTCATGACAGCCCTAGCAATTTCCAATAGGTGCCTGTGTTTTCTTTCAACAACCCCATTTTGTTGGGGTGTGTATGTGCAAGACTTCTGATGGAATATCCCCAAGCCAGAAAACAGTTCTTGACATTCAATACTAGTAAATTCAGTACCATTCTCTATTCTGATGGTCTTCACAGGTGTAGAGAGTTTGACACTGATCATTCTGAGAAATGTGGACAGTGAAGAGACTGCCTGTTTCTTAGTATGTAGTAGGCAGATCCAAGTGTGCCTGCTGTAGTCATCAACTACTGTCAAGAAGTATGGAGTATTTGTAATGCTAGGTTTGTTATAGGGGCCCCATATATCCACATGGAGTAATTCTAGCACCTGTGTTGTTTGAATGGCACTGTGTGGAAATGCTAGTCTTATTTGTTTGGAGAAATGACATATGTCACAGGATTTATGAGCTTCTAGAACTGGAGGAGTACACAGATGTTGCAGAAAATTCAAATGCTTTAATGTTGAAGGCTCTGTTCTAAAAATCCCCGATTAGCTCCGATTAATCCCCGTCTAGGCGCTAGGCTCTCATTGACCGCCTACGTTTATTTTCCGATTCCTCCCCGCCTAACTACGTTTATGTCCCGATTAGTCCCGCCCAAACCCCGATTAGTCGCTAGGCCCCAGTCAACCGCCTAACTAGCGCCTAGCGACTTTTAGAACATTGAAGGAGCTGCATGACCAAACCTTTTATGCCATGACTGGAAAACTTTCAAGTAATGAGGAGCACTCAACCCAAAAGTGAATATATTGTTGATGGCAGGAGAATACTGGAGAATATACAATCTGCCTAACAGAGTGCCTGTAGCAAGAGTTTGGTGAGATTGAGCAGACTGAATTTCACATCCAGTTGAGGTAAAAGAAGCTCTTATGTCCAATTGCAAAGCTAGCTGAGATATGGAAAGCAAATTGAACTTAAAAGTGGGAACAAGAAACACCTCAGTGAGCATGAGATGATCTGTAACAACTACTTGGCCTATGTGTGTAACCTGCTGATGTGAACCATCTGGTAATGTCACAAAGGCTGGACTGTGTAAAGGCATGAGGTTGGTCATTAATGTCTCATTTTTGCAGATGTGTTTGCTGCAACCTATGTCTATAATCCAAGAATCATCATTCAAGTCTTCAAGAGTAGTGAATGCAAAGTATGAATCATCAAGTGAAGTGAAGTCTGCCACATTAGCATGAGACGAGGAATTCAGGTTGGGAGAAGCAGGAAGATTTTTACTCTGTAATGCTTTAGCAATTTCCTTTTGAATTAGAGCAGTAATGTCCAACGAGGCAGTGGAAGCAGCAGTAGAATTAGCAGTGGAAGTAGGAATAGGTTCCTCAGTGGGTTGAGCTTCAACCAAATTGGCATGCCTTTGATCTTTTGGTTTATAGTACCAGTCAGGGTATCCTTTGAGTTTAAAACAGTCCTGAATTTCATGACCAGGAAGTAGACAATGTTCACAAGTGAGTTTGGCCTTTTCTTCCTTGGTTTTTCTAACAAATCCCTTACCCTTGCCAAATCGGCTTGAGTTACTTTGAAATTTCAAGGGTTGGCCTCGGCCTGTTGTGGATTTGGTAAACATTGCAGAGTTGTCAGCAGAATCAGTATGAGATAATTGGACAGATCGTTGCCGTTCCACCCGTAACGCAAGTGAGTATGCTTTATCTATATGCGGCAACGGATCCATAACCAAGATATTGCTTCTCACATCATCATAACTTTCATTAAGGCCCATAAGGAACTGTATCAGCTTTGTATTCATCTCAAAATCGTCCCACTCTTGTGCAGCACCACATGTACAACGAGGAGTGTGTCTAACAAGATTAAATTCTTCCCACAACTTATTGAGTCGATTAAAATAGACCACAAGTGACTGAGATCCTTGAGTAATTGTACTAAGATCACGTTGCAATTGATATATGTGAGGGCCATTGTGTTGGCCAAAACGCCGAGTGATCGTGGCCCATAGAGTTTTGGCATCCTTGGCATACAAAAATGATTCATTTATATCTTTAGAAATGGAATTTATCAACCATGAACGTACCATGCCATCAACACGCAACCATTGCGCTAACAAGTCAGGATCAGTGGGAACGGGGACACTACCAGTAACAAATCCAATTTTATTTTTGGCAAGTAACGCGATCTGAATCGAGGTGCTCCATGGTAAGTAATTAGAACCATTAAGTGGTGTTGAAACCAGGCTCATACCTGGATGATCGGAGCTGGTTAATGTGAGAGGATCATTGTCGCGCGAAATCGGATGAAAATTTCCGGAATCGGAACCAACGGGGGAGTGAGCCGGAGAATTGTGAGCATTGACGGACGATCCACTGGTAGTCAATGCAGGCCATTGCTCCTTGCCAGCGTTGAAGTTTTGACGTGGCGCCATGAACAGATCAGCTCAGATCTGCTTCAGCTCAGATCTGCTTCTGTACCAGCTGATTTGTGGATCAATAAACTGGTGATGATGATGCGCGTCAAAGAGGCAACTAATCTAGAGTTTTAATCGGTGAATTTGCATGGATGAAACCTAAATCTGATACCATGATAAACTGTAAATTGAAGCATGAAAATGCTACCTCAGCTCAACATGAGCTAAGAGGCAGTTAATATTCATTCACTCTCAAAACAGAATCCGTTAACAATTATTTAAGAAGGATGATTACAAGTGAATTGACTAAACTGTCCCTAATATGATTTCATTATTTCTATTAAGGACAACAACTTCTTCCGTCTTCATTTCATGCATACGTCTGCATCTTGCATATCTCTACAGAAATTCATATGTAAGGGCAAGGACGGATCTAAGGTTTGTTCCAAGCAGGGAGAAATTCTCCTAATTTATAATATAAAATAAGAGGATGTAACTTTACTAGTAAGGGACCGACTCTTATATGTTAAGGGTCTTGAATGGAAAATGTAGAACAAAAATAATTATTGTGAAAATAAGAAGTCCAAGGAAAGCGACAACAACCCCACACCCACCCCCCAAAATACATCCTTTTGGGAAGTAGTCAAAGGTGGAAATGTCGTTCTTCATTTTGTGCATTACATTTATTGAGATGCTATACCAGTTGACCATGCACCAGGTGTTCTAACCACATATTTAAACAAACTCATATGGCATTACTTTCTGCTAGTGCTAAAGTTCTCTCCTGTTAGGAGTCCACCTTTAGACCTCCGTCCTGATTCAGTCAGTGCCACAGTCATGTCCGCTAGAGCTCCGCCCATCTTCTGGAGTAGGCTCCTTCTTCGCACACACCCCCTCTCCTCCCCCCTCCCCTCCCCACCCCACCCCACCCCAATTTTCTCTCTTTCTTTTTTCCTTGGTTTTCAGGTATTTGTCACAGTGGTGCGTCGCAAAAGGTGGTTCGACTTCGCCATATCTAGGACTGTAAATGAACATAGAACAAGCTCGTTCATCTGGATAAACGAACAAGTTTTTTAGCTCGTTTTATAAATGAACAGAGCTTGAACACAGATTGACACGTTCATTAATAGCTTGTGAACAAGCTCGTTCGAGACCCATTTAATAAAATTGTAATAATAATAATAATAACAATGTTCATACTGTATATTACCTCCGTCCCACTGTAACATGCCTACTTTCCTTTTCAGTTTGTCCCAACTTAATTTGTCAGCCCACAAATGACAAATTTTTCTCACAATCTCCACCTTTAAAAAAGTCAAAGATTCCACAAAATCTGCTAAACTAAACTAAACTAAACTAAACTAAACTAAACTAAACTAAACTAAATTAAAACTAAACTAACCTAAACTAAACTAAACTAAACTAAAACTAAACTAAACTAAACTAAAACTAAACTAAACTAAACAAAACTAAACTAAAACTAAAATAAACTAAACTAAACTATTTTTTCTTAACCTCCGTGCCCGGTCAAAGTAAGCAAGTTAGGCCGGGACGGAGAGAGTATGATCTAATATTCTTATATTACTTGTTATGCTAGTAAGTATTTGGTTATATTTGTTTATCTGTATGGAAATTTAGGAAAATGTGTATATATTTTATATTCGTGAGCTGGATAATTAGTTGTTTTCAAGTATAAATGTTCACAAACATGATCAAATAAGTTCACGAACATGTTCATGAATAAAATCAAACACTTTCAAATACCGCCCGCTCGGCTCGAGTTCGATTACAAATAAATGAACGAACATGAACACCTATAAGCTCGGCTCGTTTCGTTTATAGCCCTAGCCATATCTTCTCTGTTCTTGTTTCGCTCCATTCGTTGTTGATTTCCCCTTATCTTTCTCAGCACCTTTCTCTCGATCGAAGAAGACAGAGACACTTATCTCTCTCAGTGCGTATGGCTAAAATTTCCTTCCCTAATTAGGGTCAACAAAGTCGAGTTACAAAATCAGGTTTCCTCTATTTTTTCATTCATCTCGACGACATATTTATATATACTCAATAGTGGATTGCAATTAGGATTCAAGTCGCATATATGGATTGATATTGCTATTTTTATCTTGATTTTGTAGTGATGTTTTGTTTCATTTGTTAACCATCTTCTCTACTTATGAAAACATTAACCTACTGATAAATACATTAATCATCTGAGCCATAGATATCTTGGTATCCTTGTTGCAAATGGAAGCAACCTTCTAAGCATTTTCTCCGATTTCGAGATCAAGAAACATGACTCCGATTTCGAGATCAAGAAACATGACGAAATGTTTGAGGTTGATAAAGCATTTGGAGATGCTATTATTGTTGAGCATCTCACATTATTTCTCAACAAGAATAAAATGAATCTTTAGAATTTGTAAAAAAACGATATTACTAATAAAAAGAATTATTCAGAACAATGATTAATAAAGTATTATAAGCATCACCATTTACTATCTATATTAGGTTCATTCAAGTAAAACTCCACATGAGATTTTTGTGCACTTAAAGCCTCAACATTGTTGAATGTTTTGAATTAAAAAAAATAATGCAATATTATTACTATATAATTGAAAAAAAGAAGAAAAGTTATCGAGCCATTATCGGGTTGACTCGATATGCCCCGAATTTTATCGTGTTTTATTGGGCTGACCCGATAACGATCCGAACATGATAGAGCTCGGTCTCGATTTGGGCTGACCTGATAACGATCCGAACATGATAGAGCTCGGTCCAAAATCGAGATTAATGTGTGGGTTCATTTCGTATTAGGCCGTGTCGAGTTTTGTCACCCCTACTTATAAACAAGCTCGTTTAAGACAATTAATAATAATAGTAATAATAATAACAACATAAACAAAAATAACAATTTCTATATGAATATATAATTTAATATTCTTATATTACCTATTATTCTAGTGGGCATTTAGTTATATTGTTTATTTATATGAAAGTTTATTTATATAATTCAATCACAATTCTCAATACATATTTTTATCACTTCCCAATCAACCAATTATTACTCACATCACCTATCACAATATTTTAATACTATCAACTACCCTAAAACCTACTGATGTGACATCTACAGTACACATCCTACTCCACACATCCTCTTTTTTCACTATTTTAGTGAATGTATCATCATTCCTAGCATTTTTTTAAGGGTGTAGATTCTTAGCAATTAAGATACCTAAATTCGGCCATTGAAAAGACACCTCAAGGTTTTTATAAAGAAGAGACACCTCACTTTTATTTGTCCTACTAATGTAGATCTTCAACTATTTGTAGTCAATAAAAAACTTGAATCCATTTTCGTACAAATATAATCTTATGTTTTGTTATAAATAATTGTGCGACCCTCCAATGTATTAAAATTGTTTGTCCAAAAAAGAGAAAGGATTCTGTTTATCTTATTACACCTAAAGTTGTTTGAAAGGTCAAGCCCCGCTTCAATGCCATATATCTTGTTGGATCGAATTGACCCGAAACTACATTAAACTATAAATGAAGAGACATTTTAATACATTTTCTAAAATACACTCTTCCCGTTTAAAAAAAAAATTATTTTAGAGAAAATAATTTTTTCACATAAATAAGTCATTCTAGGAAGTTTTGTTTCTTTCAATTTTATCTTTAACTAAAGGTAATATTGCTACTAATCTTATGGTATTAATTAATCATTATCTAAATTATGTATTCTCTCTATTGGTAGAATCTTATAATGTTTATCATTACCTAAATTATGTGGTCTCCCTTTGGTAAAGAAGGAGCAGTTTATGAAGAGAAAAATATATTTAAGATTGTAATAAAAAAATTTCTAGGGATATTTTTATATACAATAATTTAAATTTCCATCTAAAATCTAAAACAACTTTTTTTTTTATGAACGCATGGGGATGGGGTACTAAGATTTGCTATTGGATCGATTTGGGGTTAGGACTCATGTGCTTGGTGATATTCTAGTTTCCAGATTACGGTTCTTATTGCTCAACCCATTTAAATTATCGAGGTGGGCTATGTTGGCCCATAAGATTGAGTCAGTTTTACTTAGAGCTGACAATCTCTGACACTACTCGAACAACATGACACGATTGAATCCGAAAATTAAGGATTATGATTGACCCGAACCCGTTGCGGGTTAGAACAATCATTTTAAGTTTCTATGCCACAATAGAAAAAGTTTGGAAATTCATGATTTCTTTTTTCTTTTTTATTTTTAATTTTTTAGAGTGAAAACGAGTTGAGTTAGGATTACGAGCCTCAACCCGTTTGGATTCGCGGGTTGAGTTCGAGTTGGAAAAAAAATCCGTAATATTCAGATTTCAACCCGTGAACCCGCAAATTGACCCGTTTGACACCTGGGGTTCTATTAAAAAATAGATTCTATTATTCCCAATTTACCAATTTACCAACAATCATTAATGGAGATTCTTGAATTGTAATTTTATATTTTTGGTCTCTGACTTACCATTCAGAGCTTTGACGCCAACAACTGTTTTTCTCCCACTATCCCACCTCCATTAATGCCTCTTTATATGCCCCGTGTTCTTCGCTCCCACATACTTCAACGTTTTTTCACACACAGAAGTAAATACTTCTGATCTTTCTTCTCCCCCTCACTTGGAGAAGAAAATAAAAGGACCCCACAAAAAAAAAAGTTGTTTTCCCCATTAATGGCAAAGATCTGAGCTTTTTACCTCGATCAAGAAAACCCATATTCAATTCCGGCAAAATTGAGGTAAAAAGATTCAAGAATTATGCATGGGCTTAGCCGCCTGAGCAACGGGGTGAGTTCTTTGTCGCCGCCGACGTCCCCCCGCCACCGTGGCAGCCGCGGAAAGAGCCCCAGCGGCGGCGGCGGCTACGGCGGCGGGCTGGGGACTTTCCGCGGTGGTGGGAAGGCGGGTTCGAAGAATGTGGTGGAGAGGGTTGGATATTTCTTGATTGCAGCAATGTATAAGAGAAGAGGGGTGCTTTTATTTGCCCCCTTGTTGTATATTTCTGGGATTCTTATGTATATGGGTATTATGGGGTTTACTTCTGTGGATAATGCTAGTAAAGTTAAGGATGTTGTCGGGCCGGGCTCCGTTTACCGGAGCCCGGAGGTGTTTGAGAAGCTGTGGCCTGTCATGGAGGCTGAAAGCAACAGAAGCTCTAATATGGTGATTGCTGTTTTCTCAATTTTGAGGTTCTAAATTTTTGTGATGAAGTTGAGGTTATGATTATGTAGTTCTATTAGTTTGATGATTTGTATGTTAGCAATTAAGTGATCATGTTGCTCTGTTACATACTGTTCAGTTGTGTAGTGATTTTATGAATTAAGTTGATGTTTGTTTCGACTGAAGAATGCTGTAACCAAGTTTGCATTTGACATAGTTGGACCATTTCTTTGCCATTTCGAATATCGAAAGAATTGGTTTTTTGGGTCCTAATTAAGATGAGTTTGAGTTGCTTACATACACCTATGATGAAATTATGAAATTCGAAATGAGTCAGGGTAAACTAAATTGTTCATTTCTTTGAGGATCACTTGAGGTGTTTGCTGAGATATATTCACAACATTCACGGACAAACAATTTTTTTTTCTGACTCTTTTGATTCACATTATGTGCAGTTAATGAATGTTTGGAATCCGAAGCTACGTCAAGGTTGGAAGCCTTGTATCAATCAGGCTGTTTCCCGAACAGGTTCGATTGATAATCCTTTAGCTGATCAAGTTTTTCCTTTGCAAGCTTCTTGCATTCTTTAAAGGTCCTATGCCTTGTGAGAACTTATTATTATGTGGTGGGCCATGGCCTTCAGGCGCCAAGGGAATGTATGCACTTTTGAATAGTTAAAAGAGCTATCGTATTCCAGATTTCCTCACTAGCAATGTTCCATTATAATACATGAGCATGCTCGATTGTGCAACTAAGGATGCTGTGATTATGCATGACCCTAAAAGGATTCGTATTGATAGTTCGCACGTCGAGTGAGCGTAAATCATTCCTAAGAACTACAAAAAAGAGGAGAGAAAGGTGAGAAGAAATAGATTCAGAGAGGAGAGAGAGAGAGAGATGCCTAACTCGTTCCTGCTGCAAGTGTTGCTTCGACACTGTGTTTGGGCCCGTAATTAGTGGATCACTAGGAATTGTGGGCTTCAGTTGGGTTGGGATTGGGCGTATAAGTTTGCTTCGTACACATTCTAATTCCAAGTTCCTTGAAGTTCACAAGCTGCCTTTTTTACTTTTCTGCTAATGTGATATTACTTCTATGTGAATGAAGGTTTTTCGGAGGTTCCAAAGTCCAATGGTTTCCTGATTATTGAAGCAAACGGGGGACTGAACCAACAAAGATTATCGGTATGTCTGCTCATCAAAGCATTGAGAAGATGGTACTTGGACTATTAACTTTGATATCAAACACCTGTATGGTAACTTGTTGATCGGAGTATCATATCAAATGTTTAACTTTTGAATAAGAGACATCTCTGTGAAAGACATTCATTTTTATGCCTAAGAGGCCATATCGATTTTACCAATCGCCTGTGACTATATAATTTCTCGTTTTCGTGAACAGATATGTGATGCAGTGGCAGTGGCAGGTTTGCTGAATGCTACGCTCGTCATTCCGATATTTCATTTAAATAGTGTTTGGCAAGATTCCAGGTGAGTGAAGATCATGGATCGTATATTTATATCTTCAAAGTCAACCATAGTGATCTACATTATGTATTATGTGGAGTGCGCACAAGAAAAGAATAAAGAAAAACAATTCGTAATGTAAGCAAAAATTAGGCCGTGTCCTAACATAGACATACTTAAGTTAAAGATGATGATTGTTGTGAATCTTTAATCTCACCTTTGCTAGTCAGCCGATTATGCTTTGCCTTGTCAAATATCTATCTTTGTTTTCAAATTCAATATCTGTTGATAATTCAAGGAAAATTATGGAAAGCACAATGATGCTGTGAGATAATATACCCTGTCGGCAACCACATGTTAGTGAATTACCGCAAGACTACCAAAACTAGGAACTATATCTGTCTTACGGATACCTTTTCGTAAGACGGGGAGTTACTTTATTATAAAAAATGTTACTTGTGCAAAGTGTTTACTTTGAGTTGTAACCTTCATACAAAAACAACTTAAAAAAACATAACATTTTTTGATATAAAAGAAACAATTTTACGTTAAAAGTAACATTTTTATGATAAAGTGACTCCCGTCTTACAGAAGACGACCTTACACAAGTGTTGCTCAATATATTTTACCTTGAACTATGATTACTCTTAAATGAAATAGCACCATCTAAATCTTACTAAGTGCATTCTCTCTGTTCCTCTATGATGAATTATGTAATAAGTTTGCATTGGCATTTTGTCATTTTGCTCTATATCCACGATGGTTCGTTATATCTATGTGTCCTGCTCCATATGTCGTTAACTTAACCCTATATCGTTAGAATTAGATGTCATTTGACACTGCTGGTGATATTTATTATTCTGCACGTTCCTTTTTCCTTGTCTGCAGCAAGTTCGGGGATATTTTCGACGAGGAATTCTTCATGTATGCGCTAAAAAATCACGTGAATGTGGTTAGAGAACTTCCGGAAGATGTACTCCAGCAATTCGACAATAATATTAGCAACATAGTGAATTTGAGAGTTAAAGCATGGTCAAGCCCAAAATTCTATCTTGAAAAGGTTCTCCCGAAGCTGGTGGAGTTGAAGTACTATTTCTCTCACATTTCCCTGTTCTATTATTTAATTTCTGTTTTTGGAAAATATAAAAAATAAATAATTGTATGCTAATATTGATCTACCTTATACTTAAAATCTTACTTGTATTGATTCTCAGAACTTGCTTTCACCAGGATTGACTGTTTATAATACAAATATGTAGTAATTCTTTTGCTTTCTTCAAGGACATGGTTTCTTATTTCTTTATCTTTTTATAATCCAAGAGTAACATCATCGGTGAGATAATTTCTAGGTTCCATGGTTTTTCATTATTGTCATGATAAACAGACCTTTCTGTAATATTTTCCAATTATTTTCCATATGTGATTCGATATGTTCTTCAACTGTTCCTGATGTGGAAAGTTTAGTTTTTTGATAACCTTAACATTTCGTGACGAACTGATTTTTTGGTTGGCCAGGGCTGTGCGCATTGCACCATTTTCCAACAGATTGGCTCATGCAGTTCCTCCATACATCCAAGGGCTTCGATGCCTATGCAATTTTGAGGCACTTAGATTTTCAGGGCCTATACGGATGCTAGCTGCTAAGATGGTTGATCGAATGGTTAAAAGTAGTTCTAAAAGTGGAGGGAGATATGTCTCAGTACATCTTCGATTTGAAGAGGATATGGTTGCATTCTCATGCTGCATATATGATGGAGGCGACGAAGAAAAGCATGAGATGGATATTGTTCGGGAGAGAAGTTGGAGAGGAAAATTTCGCAGAAGAGGTAGAGTAATTAGACCGGGTGCCAATCGTGTCGATGGAAAGTGCCCTTTAACACCATTGGAGGTACATCGCTTCTCCCTTTTTGTTGTATGGTGTTGTGTTATCCGTCTGGTAAATGTATAGTTGGGTCGAATGCCGGGTAAGGCAGGTTATTAGGTTATTGCCCTATATACACTCCTGATAGGCAAATCCTTAAATAAGACTGTAATGGATCCATCTCCGTAAGATAGTCTATCATAAAAAGTGTAATTTTTGACGTAAAAATGGTTACTTTAGTGTTAACCTTTATACAGAAGCAACAGTTTTAAAAAAGTAATAGATTTTTATGATAAAAGTAACCTTTTTTTGTTGAAGCTCTGTTGCCAAATCCCGGACTAGCCCTCATCGTCTGCCTATGTTTTTTTCTTGATACCTCCCCGCTAACCACGCCTAGACCCGCTCAGTCACGCCCAGTCCCTGACTAAGTACGTCCTAGTCCACCGCCTCCACCTAGCGACTTTTGCAATGCTGCGTTAAAGTAACACTTTTTAGGATAAAAGTAGCTTCTGTGTTACGAAAGACAGGCTTCTATAAGTGTTGCTCATTACATTGGTTTTATTTGATGGTTTTATATTATATTTTCTGCAGGTTGGAATGATGCTTAGAGGCATGGGTTTTGACAACACGACCTCTCTGTACGTTGCTGCCGGAAAAATCTACAAGGTGGAAAAGCACATGGCTCCTCTAAAACAGATGTTTCCTTTTCTGAGAACGAAGGACACACTAGCCTCCGTTGAAGAACTTGCTCCGTTTATGGTATGTTCCAAAGCTCTACTCGCGAAAATACCCTTATATTCGGGATCTTGAAATTGATGTTAAGTATCATGTTTTTTAGGGCCATTCGTCAAGGTTGGCAGCTCTTGACTATACGGTTTGCCTTCACAGTGAAGCTTTCGTTACGACTCAAGGGGGTAACTTCCCCCATTTCTTGGAGGGACACAGACGTTACTTTTACGAAGGGCATTCTAAAACAATAAAGCCTGATAAGCGGAAGTTAGCCCAGTTGTTTGATAGTCCGAGTATCAGGTAAATTACACAGCTTTCTATGATTTTCAGTTGCTTAGCGAAATATGATCTTTGATAGATCTTATAAAGAAAACTGCCTTATTCCAGTGTTTCTTGTTAGTAGAGGTGGCACTTCGGGTGGCCGGCCCGAGCCGGTTGCACAAAAGCTATATGTTGGGACGCCAAATTTTCGTTGGCCAAATATAAATGAGTAAACTCTGGCCCATCCTCGTATAATATACTATGACTTTCGGACCGGTTCGTGGTCCAGTGGGCTTTTGGCCCCCCCCTGCGTCTGGCCTATTGGGCCTGATTGGTACTTTGGGTCAAGATTCATATGGCCCAACTCGTCTAAAATATCGGGTGCGATGGGCCATCCCAATTTTGCCACCTCTGCTTGTGAGATGGTCTTTGCATAGAATACCACAAGTGTGCCAATGAGGCCACACGTAGAGGTGGCAATTCAGGCTGTTGGCCCAACATAATATGTTGGGCTGGGCTGAAATTTCATCGGGTCGAAAATTGGTGGGCCTAGCTGATCCTCCTAAAATGCACTTAAGATTGTCGGGCCTGAAATTGATGGCACTTTGGGCTAAATGTCTACAATAACCCAAGTAGTGTAAACCGGACTGGCCTACCTCCCACACATCTATTCTATGGCAATTTGGGTAATAGGCGGGTCTGTCTGATTTTGCCACCTCCCACACATCTATTCTATGGCAATTTGGGTAAATGGGCGGGCCAAGTAGTGTAAACCGGACTGGCCTACCCACCGAATTGTCGGGTCAATCCAGCCCAATCCAATGTCACCACATGTTTTGTAATTGCCAACAATCGGTTTGGCCTTATAAACCGGTTTCCTCGGGTCGGCCCAACTCGATCCAATCTTTCAAGCAATGCTTACATTCAGTTACATTTATCTTTGCAGGTGGCAAGATTTGAAACGGCAATTGCAAGAGATGCTTCGTCATAGCGACATCAAAGGGAGCGAGCTTAGAAAACCGAGCAACTCCCTCTACATGCACCCCATGCCGGACTGCATGTGTAGGAAATCAGACGCTAAAATCGAGCACAGTAACACGACCGCAACTGCATAGTTCGAGAAAACAGGTGCGCTACGCGTTAAAAATTGTAACCATATAGCATTCTTTAGCCGGTATAGCTGTAACATCTCATATAGTTATATAGCATTCAATCTTTAGTGTTAGTATATGATTAATTCTTTCGTCGTTTAAGTTTTGTTATGTTGCTCGATTCGTTGTTAAGTTGGTTTTGCAACGGCTAGTAGTCGAATTCGATGTATTTACGGGCCGCGTTGAAATAGATAGATATAGTTGTGTAAGCATTCTTTGCAAGAGGGATGTTGGATAGTATAGATATTGTCTGTAAATGGATACGAGGTTTTGTAAATGCTACTGGTGAATTGTGTTATTATTTGGGAGGTTCGTCGTTATCGTCTTGTAACTTTACCACATCTTCGAAGTCAACTGGCGTTGTAACTCATAAAAACTTTTCAGAATCGTCTTTTTCCATTAGCACCAGATAAAGCTACCGGTTATTGCTGATGTAGCCGTTGATGGCTACCGGTTGCTGCTTATGTGGCAGCTGATGGTGCCATGTCAGCACCAAACACTAGCTTTACCTAATGGCGGTAAAAGGATGAATCTGTCTTTTTCCATTAGCACTAGATAAAGCTACCGGTTATTGCTGACATGGCTACTGATGGCTACCGGTTGCTGCTGATGTGGCTGCGGACAATGCCATGTCAGCACCAAACACTAGCTTTACCTACTGATCGTGGTAAAAGGATGATTCTGAAAAGTTTACTAGTTCAATACCAAATTGACTTTTGAATAGAGGATATTTTTGTAAAAAATGGTAAAGTTACATGACGAAAACGACAATTTCCCCTTGCTATTATATCCATTATGCATTGGCGCACTCGTATAACCCACAATGATCCCTCTAGGTGGCAATTCGGGCTGCCCAATTCAGTTTGAGTCCGTTAGGCCAATGTCACATATTGGGCTAGACTGAAATTTCTTAAGGCCAGAAAATAGTGAGCTAGGTTCGATCCATTCCTCTAAAATTCATTAAGATTCTATTGGGTCGTGGTTAAATCTGTGATGCATCGGCCGTTCATGTTGGGGTTGTTGGGCCTTGTATACGTCAGGCTCAGATTTATAAATGTTTAGCGGGTTGGGCTAGTCTATCGAAGAAAGAAGAAAGGGACAAAAGGTTTAAGCATTAATAGGATCATAGTCGAATTTGAGTTGAATATTGTTAGTTATCTTCAAGATCTTATTTGGGAGTATATTTTCTAAGAGGATTAATTTAGGACGGAGTGATTTGAAATTCAAGATTTAAAATGAGTATATATATATTTTCCAATATCAAAAGAAAAAAAAAAAAAAGAAGAGTTTTTGGCTACGAAAATAAATCCACTAACTGTTTTATGTCAAGCAATACGCAAAGTAATTGCCCTATAAAAGATCGGGCAAATTAAATACACAAATTTTCATTTTTTTTTAATATTTATTCATTTTTCAACCCCATAATTATATATATATATATATGAGTCATTCGGTTTTTTGACAACGATTCAGCCGATCGAACCAATGACCCAACGACCTAATTCATCATTCGATTTGATGGCCGATCTGGGTTAAAATATAACTTTCAACTTAAGTTCCGAATTAGTCAATGCTGCAATTAAGAAATACTTCTTAAAGTGAATTTCTATTTCATTTAAATATGATTACATTCAATTTCTATTTATTTTACTAATTTTTTCATTCAAACAACATTATGAATTAAATATTACAAAATTAAAATTTATGCAAAATTTTCTTGCATGTGGTTCCGTTTACCATAATGTAAGAGGAAAATAGTGCTACTCTTTGAATCTTGGAAGGGACAAGAAACCAATAATTTGATGTGGTTGCACATGTTACATCATATGATCAATAATTCAATTCTTAAAAAAATATAAAAAATAATTCAATTTTTGCAGGCACCATAATATTTAAAAAAAATCAAATAACAACAAAGATTTGTGACCAAGAGAAACAATCTAGAAAAACAAAACAGTTAAAAGTTGGTAGGAAATTTTGAAAATGATATGCACCAAATTTTCTTTTCAATTTCACTTGATTTTGGAAATAAAATGTTCATTTAATATATTTGTGATTTTGATACTCCCTCCGTTCCGGGGGAGTTATGCACATTTGACCCGACATGTATATCAAGTAAAAGTTACTTTTGCTTTTTGATTGATTTTTAAAAGGTGGAAATTGGGGGTGAAGATTTTAAGGGTGAAGATTGTGAGATAATTTTTCTTTTTAAGGATGTGCAAATTAGTATGGGACGTAGCGAAAAGGAAAGTGTGTAAATCCGGGTGGGACGGAGGGAGTATAATTATCTTCAAGAACAGTATGTTTATCAATATCCGGGTTGGGAGTTTTTGCCAGAGATTGTCGCCTTAAAAAGTACTTTTCGTTCCGTAAATTTTCGTTTGTTGGACTTTCGTTTTAATCAATGAGTAAATCGGCTGAAAATATGCGTGACGCCAACTTTCAGTTGATTTTGGTTGATGTGCACTAGCGCTGACGTGTTTTTGGAGGCACAAATTGAAAGAGCGGAAAGTTATAGGACGGAAAGTGATTTTACGTGATAGTTACATGCGCTTTTCCTGTCGATTTGCTCACGATGATATATAATGGTCCACGAGCAATTTCTTGAATTATGAGGTGAAATTTAAAAAAATAAAATTGTGGGATGAAAATTGAACGAACGAGGAGTTATGGACGAAATGTTAGTTTAGCGCGAGATTCTTTGTTTCAAATTTTATTTTCAATATACTCACTTCGTCCAAAAAAAGAGTTATATATTTAAAATGTTTATTTGTTAAAAAAAATAAAAAATCAAAGGCTAATAACTTGTTTAATTAGTAAAAGTAAAAATTTTAAAACATAATTACACGAATAAGTTACATATAATTGAATATGTTAGATGAACAAGTAAAAAGTCATATAAGCGATAAATTATAGTTTATATAAGGTTGTACCTTGACCAAATTGATAAAAAAAAAAAGAAGTTGTACTTTTGTTTTTTATCAACCATATTTGACTAAAAGTACAAGTGTTATTAAGAGTACTACAAAAACATCACTAGATAACTAACTTTGACTTTTCATCCTCTTATTTTTGCGGACAAGAAAAGTTTTGAAACATGAAGATAACACCGTAGATCGTAGTGTACATAGACTATAATTTAAAGAAGGCTGCATTTGAGTAGAAGGTTTTGAAATGAATGCATTTGAAACGAAATGATTTCAAATCTACGTATGGATTTGAAACTCACTCAAGACCTTTAAAATTTAGTTCACACTAAAACCGATGGATTTCACATTCATGTTAACGCAAACAATAAAAGATTATGCGTGTTTATAAATAATTGTACTTTTAAATAAGTTATTTGAATTACTTTTTTTAAAAAAAATCAGAATTTACTAGTATTTGGAAATAAAGTGATTTTAAAGTTAGAAGTTTTAGAATTGGGTTCTTATGAGAATTGACTTAAAGTTCTTTTGAGAAACAATTTTTATTTTCTAATATAATGTTGAAAACACACCAAAACCACTTTTATTTAAAAAGTAAGTGATTTTAAGCAAACAAAATTGTTCGCAAACACCTCGTCACGATCATGGATTTCAAATTCGTCTGCATTCTCGATATGCTTCCATCTAAATGCAACCCAAGAGTAGATATGAATTCAAAACCCGAATTTAAAACACAGTAATACTAATAAAAAGTAAATAGATAAATACTCCTTCCGTCCCACCTTATCTTGCACAGGAGAGATTGACACAAGTATTAAGAAAAGTTATTTTTTGAGATTTTGTTGACTTTTCAAAGGCTCTGTTCTAAAGATCCCCGACTAGCTCCAATTAGTCCCTGTCTAGGCGCTAGGTTCCCATTGACAGCCGACGTTTATTTTCCGATTCCTCCCCGCCTAACTACGTCTATGTCCCGATTAGTTCCGCTCAGACCCGATTAGTCGCTAGACCTCAATCCACCGCCTAACTAGCGCCTAACGACTTTTATAACTTTGTTCAACGGTTGATTGAGGGTGGAGATTGTGTTATAACTTTCGTTTTTAAGGAGTGTGTAAATTTACCTGAAACGGACGAGAACGAAAAGTGTGCAAGATAAAATGGAACGGAGGGAGTAAAAGATTAAAAACAATTCCCCCCACCCCACCCCCACCCCCACCCCTACCCTACTCTACCCACCATGGCCACCCCATCAATTCAGGTAGATGAAGAAAACCCATGTGGGACATCTATCTTTAATGCTAATTAACTTAGTAATCACTTTATGATGTGAAATTGTCCAAACACATACACACACTGTGTGACATATAGATATACTTATTTTGTATGTATATGTGAATTGAATATATGAGAGAGAGAGAAAGAGGCCCACAGCACATAACTGATCTGTTAAAGTGTACCTACTTACCAAATCCAACCCCATCCATTTAACTAATTGTCTTTCTCACCAACTTGGTCAAATCCATCTTCTCTTTCTTTCACTTACAGTCTGAGTGTAAATAAGTTGAGTCGAGCTAAACGTGTTATTGTTTGAGTTATTCAAAATATAATTAAGTTTTTAATATTACGTTTAAGTTAGTTTAAGTATTAATAAATCGAGCTCTTGGCGAGCCCGATTAACTTAATATTTTCTCTCTTATTTTATCGGATTTTACATAGGGACTCGAACTTAAGTCAAGCTATAGAGTGCATAAAGCGAAAAATTATGTTTAACCTTATTTAATTTTGGTTGTCGAACAAAGTCTAAACAAGTTTTAACGAACGATTTTGAATCGAGTATTGGGTAGCTTAGTTTGATTCGAGTCCTACTTATAATTAAAGGTGACAAAATTGGTCTAATTAAATGTGCCAACCCAGCCCGTCCAATATTGTAAATGAACTATGATATAAAAATCTTGGCCAGAAATTAGAGGTGACAACCCGACTCATTGGGCCAACTCTATATGTTGGGTTGGTCCAAAATTTCATCAGGACAAATATTATTGAGTCTAGCTCAACGCATCATATATATACTAAGATTTCCTAGTTGGTCTGTGGTCCGTTAGGCTTTCGCCTGATAATACTTTAGACCTAAAATTTTTATGACCCAATCAATCTAAGAATATCGGACTAGACTAATTTTGTCAGCTCTACCAGAAATACTATTCGGCCCAATAGACTCTATCTGATGGACCAATAAAAAAATATTACTCCATCCGTTCTATATTAATTGACTTTTTAGGATGAAAGAGAAAAAAATAAGGATTGAATATTTTGACAGATATATCCTCAACTAAAGATTTGACCAAATCAAAATATCTCTTATAGATTGAAAAATAGAGATATTTTAGGATTAAGTCCAAAGAGAGAATTTGTAGAATTGATGAAAAATATGTAAAACGTCAATTAAATGAAAAAGAGAAGAACATCTTAAAACATAAATTAATATCCAACGAAGGATAATATATTTTAAAAAAATAAATTAAACTAGATCGAACCGATTAATTTTAGACCGATCACGTATCCGATATATGATGTTGGTATGAGGAACCAGCCTTTCACACCTCTACTTGCAAACCTTCCAAACTACTGGCTACTGTCCCTATTTAACACCCCACCCCACCCCACCCCAACCCCCACCCCTCTCCCACCCCCACCCCCACCCCCCTAGTCACATAGCTAGATACATATATATATATATATATAGACATCATGGTCATACATCTTAATTTGAAGCAAACATATGTAGTCTAGCCACTCACTTTCTCTCTCTCAAAACCAGATTCTCTCTCCCTCTCTCTCTCTCCATTAACAAGATATGGGGCGATCCCCCTGCTGTGAAAAAGCTCACACCAACAAAGGTGCTTGGACTAAAGAAGAAGACCAGCGTCTGATCGCCTACATCCGAGCTCACGGTGAAGGCTGCTGGCGTTCCCTCCCTAAAGCTGCAGGTACAACCATCACTACCTTCTCAACTTAATTAACCTTTTTTCTGCTCCGATTTGTTTTTATGTATGTTATTTTCTCCGTTCTGACAGTCCTATCCGATTTGGGCCCGTCTATGCGTTAGACTGATTGACCGTCTACGTTTTATCCTGTCTAAGCCTGTGTTTCAGTAACAAATTTCTGCTTTTATCTTAAATTAAGCAGAAATACAGTGTTTGCATGTTTCTGCTTAGCATGTTTAAGTCGAAATCTTAAAGCAGACAAGCCGGTTCAAACCGCTTCTCAGTAAAAATGTTAAGAGGAAAAACTGCTTCTTACGAGTTTACTATAATTACTTTTTTTTTTTTCCGAACAGTATCTACTTTTTGTTTTAAGCATTTTTACAACGATAGTTGAATTTAATCACTTTCTTAAAAATAAAAGTAACTACAAATACTCCCTGAATTTCGATAAGATGCTAGACCCCTGTCGACAATTACAGCGTCTAACATCTTTTAAAACGTTGCAGGATTGCTACGGTGTGGCAAAAGTTGCAGATTGAGGTGGATAAATTATTTGAGGCCTGATCTGAAGAGAGGCAATTTTACTGAGGAAGAAGATGACATCATTGTCAAATTGCATAGTCTGCTTGGAAATAAGTATGAATTCTTCTTCATTTTAAGATCCCCTGTTAATGTATGCTCTGCATGCAAGCAAGTTACTTATGTTAATTTCAATTTTGTAAAAGTCGTTAGCGTTGGGCGGCAAAATAGGTTCTAGCACCTACTTTTAGCTTAGCAGAGCTGAGCGGGACATAGGCAGCCAACGAGAGTCAAATGACTAGGCAGAGGGGAAAAATATAAACAGACAATGCAGCCTAATACCTACACAAGGACTAGTTGAAACTTGAAATCAATCGGGAATTTTGCAATAGAAGTTGTAGGAGTTACCCAACTGGAATCGAGGAATTCATGTGCTAGCTCTTTAGGACACACTAAATCAATTCTCGTTCTATAACTTTTGACTCGTTCGATTTTCGTTTTAAAATTTGTCAACCTTAAATTTTGTCCTATAATTAAAGAAATTGCTTGCATTTAGATCAACTTCCGCCACTGATGCGTAAATCGGTAGGAAAAGGCACGTGACTATCACGTGAAATCACTTTTCGTCTCATAATTTTTCGGCTCGTTCTATTTTCGTCCCAAAACAGGTAGTTATGATTAGAGTTAGACCCACTATACCGAATGAGATTCATGTAGTCACTAAGTACAAGTTTTTTTCGAAGAGAAGATACTTCCCATAAAGATAGACTTACATATATTTTCATATCAGATTATGAAATGATTAGTTCATATAGTTTAAACATTAACTTTTAGCTCTATTTTTCTTTTAGGCCCTACCTCTCATAAATTCACATTAATTAGGGGGAAAATGAAAATTAACAATTGATTATGTGATTAATATAATAAGTGATATACCATATATATATTTATATAATTAGTAAGGGATTTATTTTTGTGTGATGTATTTAAATGGAAACCAAATTTATATATGTAGGACGGAAAAAGTATATTTTTATTTAATCTAACTTTTATTTTTGTTTTTAGATGGTCTTTGATCGCTGGAAGATTACCCGGAAGAACAGATAACGAGATCAAGAACTATTGGAACACGCACATTAAACGTAAGCTCATTACACGTGGCATCGACCCCCAAACGCACCGCCCCCTCAACTCCACCACCGCCACCGTCGCCACCGCTGCTACCGTCACCATGAAAACTTCATTAGACTTCAGAAATTCAGACAATACCATATCAATGACTGAGCCCACCAAAAACATTTCCATTCCAACAACGGAGAACTCTTCCTCCGTTGATAACACCAAATGCAGCAGCAGTACGACAGAGGAATCACAACCTCCGCCACAGCTGCTGCCGCAGGAGGGGGCAGATGCCCCCTCTGCAGTGGACTTGGAGTTGTCTATCGGGATAACTTCTCACCCCAAGTACTATACAAAAAGTGCTTCTTTTAATTCTTCATGGGGTGAGTCCAAGTCTTTCTATGACTTCTTGAGGCCGGAGGCAACGACGGAGATGGAGACGACGCCCGTGGCCGCGGCCGCAGTGTGCTTGTGTTGGCAATTGGGTTCTAAGAAGGGTGATAAGTTGTGTAGCAATTGCCAATCTTTTAACATGTATAGATATTGTAATTGACAAATAATTTTTAGATTTAGATACTTTAATTTGGTGTATTGTTATGGCTCCCTAGTTTTTTTGGTTAATTAAATCAGAATGTAATCACTCAAGCATTATGAATATCATCTTCATAGTTGAAACAAAATAACTAGAGATCATCTATCCCGCTATCCCGAACGATCGTGACGTATGTTAATATATCCATTAGCTAATATAAATAACAAACATATCAATATTTATCCACGATGGATAAACATAGACAAATGCACCTAACACATTTCAGGGCACGTGCTCCCGTAACATTTCCCCTTTTCAATAGTACTTAGTATTTACTTCCTTCGTCTCGACTAATTTTTCACAGTTGGTCGTGCACGGAGGTTAAGAAAAAATAAATTTTGCTTTTTCTTTGACTTTTTTAAAGGTGGAAATTGAGTGTGGAGATTTTGAGGTTGGAGATTGTGAAAGAAAATTCATTTTTAAGAGTGTGAAAAATTAAGTGGGATGGATCGAAATGAAAAGTAGGAAAAATTAACCAGGATGGAGACAGTAATATTTTAAAAATTATATACAAATTATGTTAAAAAGAAAACTAAAGTGTCCCATTTCAAAATATATTATTTAAACTTTTCTACATCAATATATAGAGAGAAAAAAATACCTTTTCCTTAGGGGCATTTCTGCTATTACAATATTTTTACCATGAGCAAAACTATAAAAACATTACCATGCTGTAAAAAGACTCTAAAAAAGTCATACGGTACTCACGTGTAGAAAAATCGGTGAAAATACCAGAAATTAAGTTTGTTGTTTCGAGTGTCGATCTCGTATAATTCGGAGCCAAAAACAAAGTTCGGTGATTTTTGCACAAATTTAATGATATTTAGTCGGGTTACTGCAATTTGACAAATCATCACATGGGTTATGATTTTAATAATGAGAGGTCGGTAGAAATAACATTTTAAGAATGTTGTTTAGAGTCTAAGACTGTACAGACCGGCATTAATTCTTGATGCATACAAGGAATTTTACGTTAATTAGTGGCAGTAGATTATAATATATGAATTCTGAATTTGAAAAAAAGTCAATGGGTGAAAAAAGAAAAGAAAAATCAAAATCAAAATTAATGAAAAGTTTCACATTGTATGACATAACGCTGCATCGAATAGCTACTTTTATATATCAATCTCGTTTCCGTCCACACTACGAATGTAAGTGAATCGAGACATTTCGTAAACCATTTGAAATTGACTTGTAAAATTATTAAATTTAATTTGAGATAACTGATCTCAAGTTCGAACTCATTAATACTCGATTCGACAGAATTGTGACCTTAGCCGAACTTGTGTCAAATTACTATTTTACCCTTTATGGTTGACATGATTATAAACATATCAATATCCTAAATAAATAAGGTGGAATTTTAAGGTTTGCATTTCATTTTAATAGTCTTTTGTAGTGTAATTAATGTTTTCATTTTTTAAGTTTTTTAATCTTTTTTCTGAATTCCTTTTTCTTTTTTTTAGATAAGTGGAGCCGACTCGAGTTGATCTCGAGTTCAACGAGTTTATATCGAACTGAGCTCAAGTTAAAAAAAATAAACTCAGTCGAGTACAGCCGAGCTCGAGCCTCGAGTGTTTTGACCGAATTCAAGCTTAATCCTGTCAGTACTCGATTTGACTCATTTACACTTTCCGTAGGCATAAATACAACACCGGTTGAGGTGTTGGAATATAAAACAAAGTTAATAACTTTATCCAAAAACAAGGGAAAATTATTACACATCAGTGGTGAGTCGTGACTGGCCAGATGGATAACGGAACATTATGTTCTATATATATGAATTTAATTTCAGTTATCAATGAATTTATTAAGAAATTTGTACTCTTTTTTCATATAAAAGTGGAATACATTTAAAAATTGATTGCATTAAGAAATTCAGTAGAATGCGAATACCATTTTCGATAAATGTGGTACACACATTCATTATTTTTACAATATTGCCCCTAGATTAATGAAAAGTAAGGCATTGCAATTGTGCAACCTTACGATAACTTTAATTACGCAAATAATTTTAAAAAAAAATTCTCCAAATCTATATATGAAAAAGAAAAAATTCTCCTCTTCCTTTCATGGTGACTCGAACCCAGGATCAAAACCCTTCTCTTTTCTCATGATGACTCGAACTCAGGATCAAAAATTTAAATAGTAGATGTTATGTCACTTAAACTATCCAACTTCGTCTTAACTACACAAATAATTGTTAATTAATTATGTTCCTAGTATTAGAATTGGAATATTTTGACCTAAGTATCAAATCAATGCTTTCTCAAAAAAGAAAAAGGAAAAAATTGTATATGCTATTACCTTTCGGCCTATCAAAATCTTATCCAATAGAATTTCGTTACCATTAACATAAACAAATTAAAATATATTAGTGACACTATTTTTGGCTATTGGGGGCTCAAGAATTTGACTTGATTAGGTACACAAATTGTCCACTCAATACTCTATCTACGGCGTATTCAAAACATAATTAAAATCAAAAGGAAAATAAGAATTACTCCCTCCATATCAAGTTATTTTGCACACCTACATCAGCACGTGGAATAAGAATTTTTTTTTGTTTTTGTTTTTAGTTGAATTTTTCAAAGGTGAAGATTGAGGGTGGAGATTTTAAGGATGGAGATTGTAAGATTTCTCTCCATTTCGAGAGTGTGCAAAATAGGGTGGGATACCCCGAAAAAAAAGTGTGGAAAATAACTTGTGACGGAGGGAGTATATGATTCAAAATATTACACTATAATGCGAAAAGGGATTAGTATTATGTAATTGGTAGAAATAGTGTTAGGGCTTGTCTAGAAAAAAAAAATCATACATGTTTCGAAGTTTCAATTTTAGTTACTGTGTTAAAAAAATGCTCAATTTAAGGACACTAGAACGTCAACAACCTATAATTGTGATCCATGTATCCAATAAATTGAGAATTTTCGGTCAAATAACTAATGTGGTAGTTACAAATCCAGGTGTATATGTAATCAATTAAATAAACTCAAAACGGCAAGCTATTTTCCTCTAGAAAGTATAACACTAATGTGGATTTAGATTTTTTATTTTTTTAATTGGGTGTGTTGATTTAATTACTTGACATGTACACCTGGATGAATCACTGTCACATTAGCTTTTTTACCTGAAATCCCCAAGTTATTGAGTCACATGCACATATTCCAGCATAATAAGTGACTACCGACGTCCAGTGTCCTTAAATTGGACATTTTTCAAAATATGATGGAATAAAATTAATATTTTAAATCGTAAATTTTTTTTTTCTGAACAAATCCTAATATATAGGATTAAAAATGCATTTTTCCTACAAATAGTGTATCATGTCTATCATTTGTAGTGTAGATTTAAGACTTTCCTATAAGCCCAAAATAGACATATAAAGATAAGAAATATAAAAAAATAGACATATAAATGTTTACCTTAGTCTAAAAATATGAAAAAATAAAATGTGATATTTTGGATAAGTTCATATCCATTTATCCGATTGTTGGGACCCAATATAATAACTACTACTCTTTGAGATGTACAAGTGTGAAATGAAGATAAAAGGATATATATTTTTATCAACTTACATGAAAAACATATTCTTCCCTCCATTGGATTCTATTACAGGTGATAAAATTGATCTGATTTGATACGTCGACTTGGCACGTCTATTATTTTAAATAAATTAAGTCATAAGTATATTAGTTTAATGTGTTATTAGACCCAATCTAATTGATCAATAACAAAACAGACAAAGATCGACAGACCCGATAAATCTTAGTGTATTTTAGTAAAGTGGATCGGACCTAGCACAACATTTTTTGCCCAAAGAAACTTAATTCCCCTATCTATCATGTATCATTGGCCCGAAATGCTTGGCAGTGGGATTGTAAACAATCGAATCGAACCGAATACTAGAAAATTGAAATCGAATTCGCAATTATTGCATCACATTTGATATTAGTTGAATTTTAAAAGGTGATTCAAATTCGATTCGAGAAAATATTCGATTGAAAATTCAAAAAAATCTTTAATATTATTATTGTTTTAAATATATATTTATTTTCAAAATTGTCGATTGCAACTTTTAATAATAGCTATATAACTATATATTTAAAATTTTTAGTATTATATGTATGTTATATATATATATATATTACATATATACTAAGTACTATTATATATATTATTTTTACGCAAATGATATATAAATAAATTAAATATTCAATTTATTTGAATCAAATACAACTATATTTGTATTCGAATTTGAACATTATACAACTCTAAAATCAATTCGTATTCGAATTCGAAACGAATCCGAATCAACGGAATTGAATACGAGTTACGAATTCAGCTAAAATATTTTAATTTGAAGGCAAACACTTGTATGAGACCTTCACACGATCGTCACATCAGAAAAATATTAATACCATTTTTTGTAGTAAAAATATTACGTTTATATGTAAAAATATCATTTTTTTCAGAACAAAAAAAATACTTGTTGTAGCAAAAATATCATTTTTATCTGTAAAAGTATCACTGTAGCAAAAATATCACTTTTATTTGTAAAAATATTACTTTTTCCTCTAAAAATATCATTTTTCCTATAAAAATATATTTCGTCACACGTAAAATCTTCACACGTAAAACTCACTCTTATATTTATATTCAACTAGATGTCCTCCCGTGCGATGCACGGGATAAAATATTGTACATTTAATTAAATTAATAATATGTGATTAGATGTTAATATTGTTATAAAAGCATTATAACATACATATACATACACTATTATTTGATGTATTTAACTTAAGTAAATATTAGCATTTATTTTTTATGTAGGCCAATATGAGTCTTAAACTTAATTTCATAAAAAGTGAATTAAATTGTTTTTATTATGCATCAACTTCTATTTAAAAACATATAACCCATATTTTTACTAATATAATTTTTTATGCGATTGGGCATTAACTTAAATCTAACAAATTCGTGCCATTTTACTATTTGTTATCAAAACAAACTAATTCTGAAAACTCAAATAATTATTAAAATATAAAATTATGGAAAGAAACTAAAATTAGTTATATGTTTCTTCAATACTCTCACACTTTTTATATGAAAATATTTAATTATCTAAATATATCATAATTAACCTTACCAAAAGTATTTTAGATTTAAATTAATTAATTTATATATTTATATGGATGTCTAATTGAATATCGTAAAATAAGGACTAATTTGATATATTTTTCATTAAAATGAAATTGATATGAAAAAATTATAATCATTTAAGCTTTTAAGTTAAAAATAAGAAAAAAAGAAGAGAGATGATTTTTTTTATTAATAGATAAGAACATATGATGGAATAACTTCCAATGTAAAAAAATGTAAATTGTCTTGCTGGTATAAATGCAAAAGAAGAAAAATAAAAAAATAGAAACGAATGGAGAAAGGCCAAAAAAAGAAAAACATAACTACCATAATAAAACATGGAAAGAAAAGAAAAAAGAAAAAGTCCCTAGAAATACTCTGGAGATGACACATCAACAAAATATCCTGTTTTTATATTAAGGGGGATAGGACGATCCAAATTACCACCTCTAATTATGGTAGGTCTTAAGTCCAAATCCGTCCTTTCCAATGAAATCACAGATTTGAAGTGCATAAAGGCAAAAAAGACAATCAATTATTGAAATATAAATACCAAATAAATAAATAAATAAAATAAATAGTACCATTAGTTGATAATCTTAGAAATAAAATTGTACTTTTGGAATCTAGTTCTTGTGCCTATGTTCCACAAAAAATGGCGCATATTCCTCCACCTAAAACCACCCACACACTCCAGATATATATTTGTTATAGTCAATATATTTTATTTTAAAATTATTTATTTTTTATAAAATGTCTTAGATTTATGCTTCCATTAAACCCCTAAAACATTTGATGTACTATCTCCGTTTCATATTAATTGACGTTTTAGGATGAAAATGAAGAATTAAGAATTGAATATTTTGACAGATATATTCTCAACTAAAGATTTGACCAAATTAAAATATCTCTGATAGATTGAAAGTAGAGATTTTTAAGATTGAGTCCAAGGAGAAAATTGGTAGAATTGATGAAAAATATGTAAAACGTCAATTAATTGGAAAAGGGAAGAACATCCTAAAACAACGATTAATATGAATCGGAGGGAGTAAAAGATAATATTTCATTTGAACGTAGAAAAACAAAAAAGTTTGTAAATACAAATAACTCTAACTAAGTAAGAAAACTGTGATCGTCCGATCTTTAAAAAATGAGATGGATAAAGGAAGGAAAAAAAAGGATTTTTGTTGCTTTAAAACATATGAAAACTAAGAGTAAACCCTAATGTAAGTGTACAAACCATCAAATTGTGTCTAGCAACTTAAAAGTTTTCTGTTGATCATGACTGCTTGCACAACTACTAAAGATATGTGATAAAGTTAATCAACGACAAAAGAAACTCTTAAGGGCCCACTAAAAAATCGATATCTGAGGCTGCATAAACTGTGAAACTTGTGCCGAAATAGAGAATAGAGACCACGCACGAAGTTGATCCGATATCAAGTCAGGGCGTCTCACGAAAGTAAATCTAAGGAGATGAAAAAGAAACCAACATAAAAAACTAAAAAATAATGAATAGCATACAAGAAATTACTCCTCCATCCTCCTATAGCGAAAACTAGAGAAGTAGGAAGAGATATAGAGTTTTCGTCGAAAGCCGAGAAAAAAATAGCTAGGTTTTTTAATTATTAAGGGTAAATAGTTTTTTAGTACATCAAGTTTCATCATTTTTTATTTAAGGACATTATCTTTGATTATTTTGATTTTAGTTCAATAACTTTCGAAATTCGACAAATTCAACATTACTGCCATGGACAGTGATGACCAATTTACTGAATTTTAAAAGTTAAAAGGACAAATTTATCGAATTTTGGAAATCAAAAGATCAAAATTGAATGACCACATGACTAAAAAACTATTTAGTTTTTTATTAGTTTTATTTTTATATATTTGAAAAAGACATAAACTTAAAGTGTTCACATCCAAAATACAAATGTAAGAGATCAAGAGAGCATGTGACATGTTTGGATGGTAGGCAAACGAATCCCTTTTTTATTCTTTTTTCAAGTATATAAAAAGTTAGGGAAAAAGAAAATATAAAAGAGAACAGTTTGGTAGTTAAAAGTAGGTAGGTGATTGTGGTGGTGGTAGAGATCTGAATATATGGATAGGGGGGTGGGGTTGGGTGGGGTGGTGTTTGTTAGTCATGTGCACCCATAACTTAAGATTTATGGAATCCTACATAGAATTTTAGGCCAGCCAAACATTGCCTGTTTTTCAAGCTAATACCAACCATACATTATCCCTCAAAGTCATAAGCTTTTTCCTATTCTTTTTTTTATTTAATTATTATTTCACTTTTTTCCTCCAAAAGGAAATGGAAATCAGAGAATTTTCATTGTGTCACTAGGGTAGAGTTACAAATGAAACGAGTCGAGTCGAGTCGAGCCGAACATACTATTGTTCAAGCTTTTTTGAAATATTATTGAGCCTCTAATATTATGTTTGAGTTTGTTTGACTATGACCAAATCGAGCTTTAACCGAGCCAAACACGAGTTGAGCTCGGGTAGTTTGACATTTTTACACTTGTTTCAACATTTTTAACTTATTAAGCTCGAGCTCGAATCGAGCTTTAAGTTTTATCAAACATAAATGTATATTCAAGCTTGTTTATATCTTTACTCGAACATCGTTCAAACAAGCTTTTAATGAGCGATCTCAAATTGAGTATTAAGTAACTTGGTTTGATTTTCGGTCGTATGTGCAACTCTAGCATGGTGTTTTTTTATATATAGTTATTTTTTTTTTTCCTTAAGTATAAAGTCCTGTCAGGGGTAGAGTAGGTGGAAATTAACCCTAAGTATTAATTTCAATTACAAAAACATTCAATCAACTCAGTTATACTCGATTTACTCTAGCATGGTCAATTCATTCAAAACTGGTTATTAGTATTTATTAAGAGGGTTTTGATTGCTTATAAATTCATTAAATCATCTTATAAGATTTTCGAGAACTTATAAGCTCTAAAATGCTTTTTGTAAAGTCATATGCTAAATAACGAACAAAATGTGAAAAATAAGCTTAAAAGAGGTCTATAGTCCATCTTATTTAGTTATTTCTTAATATCTTATAAGTCACAGTCAAAATACACACACTACGTGCACTTCCTCTGCATATACTAGGCACACTGCAAAAAAAGATACACATACTAATCAAAATATGCATTTGATGGTAGATTCCAAACTCATCAGTCAAATTCATAGTTAAATTCTCTGTATTCAGTAACTAGCTTATAAGCTCCATTATCAAAATATTTTATAAATTATAAATCCTTAAAAAATTACTGCCTCCGTCCCAGCTTAACCTGCCTACTTGCCATTTTAGTTTGTCCTACCTTAACCTGCCTACCCCATAAATAGCAAATTTCTCTCACAATCTCCACCCTCAAAATCTTCATTCTGAATCTCTACCTTTAAAAAAGTCAAAGATTCCACAAAATCTGTTTTTTTCTAATCCCCGTGTCCGGTCAACCTAGGCAGGTTAAGCCGGGACGGAAGGAGTACATCTTATAAAATATTTAAAAACAAACTTATAAAATTTAAAATAAGCCCAGCCAAACACTCTTTTAAGCCCATTAGATAATCCGTTTCATTCATGCATTGAATAATGTTACTAATGAACACGTACCTTTGATTTAAGATTGTGTAACATGCAACAAAAAATGTATAAGAGAATCGAAATTGTCTTTTTAAGTGAATGTATGACCGTAAGAAACAGATGTTGCAACACTTCAAAATTGGTGGGCATAAAGTCCTCTGATTTGAACTACTGTGTAAAGTACTAATTTTAAAGTTGGATCCCAGATTGTTGGTAAAACTGGTTGAATTAAATTTATTCATTCATTAGTTTGAGTGCTTATGACCTACAAAATTTAAGTTTTTTTTTTTTCTCATAAGTAGTTTTTAGTTTATTGAATTTTATAATTTTATATGAAAGAATATTATATTAGGTCATTTCGATTTTAATCATTTAATTTTTAATATTTAATAAAAAAAATTTAACTTTCGAAATTCGAAAAATTGGTCATCATATCGCCTCCTACAAAATCGAAATGCTCTTTTTCTTCTAAATGTATAAAAGTATACATATATGTATTGCATATATTTATACAAATATATAACTATGACCTCAAAGAAAAAGACTTGAAAGTCGGTTGTTCAAAATATATAATTCTTTTATTAAAAAATATTTTTTTTAAAACATAGAATAGCTCATAAAATTTGAATTAAAAAAAATTAATTAATAATAATATGAGTAGGACTGATAGCCACATGCTCTCACCAAACCAATCTACTTTGCGGCAATGTGAAGCCCCCTACCATGTGATGTGCCCAATTATTGCCAATACCATATTTTTTGTTTATTTATTTTTTTTTTATTTTTTTTTTAAAGATTTAGTCAAATTCTTCTAGAGGTGGTAATTCGGGCAGCCTACCTCATTAGACCAACATTATATGTTAATCGGCATGAAATTTTATCGGATAAAAAATTATCGAGTCTGACTCAATCTATCTCCCTTAGCATACTATGGTTTTTGTCCAACTCATGACTTTGGGCGCTTAGCTATCTGATCAGATCTGTTACTTCTGATGGTAAACCTAACTCATATAAAATGTTGGACAAGTTAGACCGATTTTACATACTCTGTTATCCACCCCTTCCTTTGGAGTCGGAGTTGAAGTTTTCGAATAGGGTACTGATACCTATATAAAATCTTACCCAAAACAAAATATGAAAATGTTAGAAAATAAAACAAGTTAGAAAATGTTAGTCTGATAAAAGTTTATAATTATTTCTCAAGGGTACTTTGAATGTAATACAAAATATCATTAATCTTTATCCACCCGTTTGCTGATGAATAAGTTACAAGTTTATACATTGATAAATGTTGTTTTTTGTCATGACTCAGTTATCAGTCACGGACTCAAAAATCGCGCAGATAATCAATCTATACACCGTTGCCGTTTGACCTAATCGGTTATCGATCAAGGGCCGGCAAACTAAACGCAAGATTAGATGGGATAATTGATCTTATCCCATGTTAGCAAGCAAACCAAACAAAGCCTAAAACAACATAAATCTTTAAAATTATAATTTATTAAGAAAACATATATCAGAGTCAAAATGTGACAACACATTATTTTTGTAAATTCTAAAATTACATTTTGGTCATCAAAGGAGTATATATATTAATTAGATTATTTTTTAATCTATATCTATATACATTTAATAATTTAAATTGCTGACCATTCATCCACGACACTTGTTACTTGTGTGGCGGAGTATCATCCAATAGAATCATTTTTATTTACTCTGACGTGTCAATTAATTAAAAGAATCAATTATGTCACTATTATTTTATAATGTAATAATTTAATATAAATGTATATATGTGTCTATATAAATATATAATAATTAAATAAAAGTCACTTTCAGTGAAGACGACGTCCCATCACCTATCTAACAATAAAACCCTTCACGTCGATCTTGACCTAAAAGGATAAAATTAGATACAAAATGTTTATAATATAATCATGGTTTTTAAACATTTTAAAGAAATGTATGAACTTTTCAAATATTGCAACTTGATGCATGCAGAGGCGGACCCAGAACGTGTAGTCGGGAGGGGAGGGGGGAGGAGGGGAGGGGAGGGGATGGGAAAAAAAAGACTCCCGAGCAACATTCATATACACGTGATGAGTATATTATATTTACTATTTAAATAGAATATCAACAATGTATAATTAGTAATTTTTTATATTAAAACTTAGAGTATTTTTATTGTATAATATGAAAATTACCTAAATTTATTCTAGCATTTAATAATTTTAGGGGGGAAGGGGATGGACAAACATACATATTCTTCAAAATAAATACACAATATACATATTATATATATTTGTACATAATACTAGTCGGATGGGGTGGGGTTGGGGTTGGGGGTGGGTCGGTGGGGTTAGGGGTTGGGGGTGGGGGTGGGGGTGGGGGGGAGGGCCAAGGCCACCCCAACCTTGGGCATAGGTTCGCCCCTGGATGCATGAATGTTGTTATAACGGGATGCGAGCAAGATAAAAAAAAAATAAGAATAAATGAACACAAAGTTTACGTGTATCACTAACAATGTGTTAGCTACGTCCATGGATCGAAGAGAGGAAACGTATATTATGTGATCAAGATGTTTGCAAAGTACATATCGACGACCCTCACCAGCTCGCAGTAGGATTCAAGGCATTCCAACAAATGTCTTTTGTAATGACGTGGCAGCCAAAGATCAAGTAATGTTGTAACATCGGACGATGCATATGCATAAACAAAATTTCATTATCTGAACTGATTATTATCCGGAAGTTATTGATCATGTTACATAGATAAACTCGAATCTTTATCCCAAATAGTAAATGTCGAGATGGAAGTAAGATTTAAGCATCCAATGTAGCAGTGTGAAGCGTGAGCTCTAGTGATCAAAATTCCATCGGAAAAGTATGTTCATGCAATGAATTGCAAAATTTAAAATATTCATGCATTTTTTGCAATATAATTAAATATATGATTAAATTGTAAAACGTAGTAAAAGTTGATAAAAAACAAAAAAAAAGGTAGACAATGTGAAAGACTTGAAAATGTAGGGTTGAAAGATAAACACAAGACAAGAAACATGTTAGTGAGCTTATAACATGGTTTTAATCTAATATACGTATGTTACATATGGCTACTTTTTGAATAGATCACTTAGAAAAAGCACTTTTGCACTAACTGGATTTTGGTGTTTGAAAGTTTGAAGAGGACCCAATGTGTTTTTTTTTTTTTTTTTTTTTTTTTCTTCTTTATCTTTTATTAGTATAATATGTGTAATGCAACCATGTGGTTCGCCAATAATAATTAGACGATGTCGCTAGACTACAATTTCGAATGAATATAAATTTGAGAGTTATGATTTTGGATTGAAGATTCGGATGTGCATTACTATTTGATTTTGAATTTATAGAAGTTCGTAAAAAAAAAAAAAAAAAAGGAGACCGCCTGTATTATCTTTTGTATGTGCGATTTCCTGAAATGAAAGACTTAAATTTTGGAATATGTCTTAATACAAGATCTGAATTTTCAATATTGAGTCTATTGAGATTTTTAATATATTATATTGAACAATCCGTACATTGAATAACGTTTCTTAATTCCAAGTGTAAATATGGAACTGAAAAGAAAATTTGCCCCAAATTGTGAAAAAAGACTAAACAAACATGCCCAAAATTGAGCATTTCCAAAATTTAGACCTTGTGTTGAGATACTTTCCAAAATTCAGGTATTCCAGTGAGACTTTTCTAGAAGGGTAATATTTTTTTCTTTCTTTTGTGTTAACTTCCTCTCTTACAGTTGAATTGAGAATAATTTTCCTATTTGGTTAAAGTTCTATATTTTTTTGCTTTTTTTAAATTTAAATAAATCTCTAGTTTTAAAGAAAATAATATTTAAAGGAAAAGTCTTTTTGTACACTAGTTGTATGTAGGAATGTAAACGAATCGAATCGAACCGAATATCAAGAAATTCGATTCGAATTCGAAAATATAAACTCGAATTCGAATCGAATTTAAATAGGTGATTCGAATTCGATTCGTGAGAAATATTCGAACTATTCGATTCGATTCGAGATTTGAAAATTTTTTATTTTTTATTTTTTATTTTTATAGATTGCTATTTTTTATTTTTTAAATATTCAAATATTATTTTTTTAATTTTTTTTCAATTACAACTATATAAATTAATAATATATATTATATATTAATTAATTTAAATATATAACTATATTAAATATATTATATACATATATTTAATATTATATGTATTATTTAATTTTTAAAATATATTATATATAAACGAATCGAATATTCGAATTATTCGAATTCTAATTCGAATATGATTCAAATTTTATAATTAATTCGTATTCGAATTCGAATTCGATTTTTTCGAATTCGAATCATCTTAATCGAATTTGAATCATGAATCGAATAAAAAATATTTGATTTGTTTACAACCCTAGTTGTATGACTATAACATCCTTGCAATTCATGTTACAGACATTTTTTAATAAAAATGTATTAGTGTATCGGCTGAATGAATTACTTTATTTGTTCTGAAAAAATGTATTATATTGAAAAGTGATACCTTTCTTCAAAATAAGTAATGTTTTAATCTAAATAGTTCATGACAAACTCACACCATCTATAAATTCTCACCATCCGAATTATACGAATTTAAAATCCGTAGACCTGATACATAAGAGAATTTGCATATTTGAATTTAGACCTATTTTCTAGTCTGAGGCTACAATGGGACAAGGAAAAGACCTATATGTCTAACAATAATTAATTTTTTCTAGAAAAAAAGAAGAATGATAAAAAATTGGATAGAGAAGGCATTATCTAAAAGAGAAATAATAATAATAATAATGACTAAAAAACATAAGTAATAAAGAGAGTGGGACCAGAAAAGGGGGTAGTGGTTGGTGGTTGGTGGCACTGCTGACCACTGGTGATAGATACACCCTCTTCTTTAATCGAATCGAGTCGATCTCGAGCCTGAACCTAATTTTAAGCTCAATAAACTTTGAGTCGAACTATCCATTAGTATTTCATCACTAATTAGATACTAATAATTTTTTGCCATTTTCGATCATATTCTATTTCTATTTCGTTTTCATTTAGTGATCGATATTATTACTTACTAATTCTCATCTTTAATATGTAATTTTCTTGTTGTAATGTTATAAAGCTTTTGGCGAAATGATGTTGAACTACTAGCAAGCTTAATATTTTTGCGATGAACCGAACTTACGCCTATTCAAAAGATAAAAGAGCTGAACTCGAACCCTGTAGGACTCGGACAAACACTTACCTCTTTAGTCTTTGGTCCATACAAGGACTAAAATATTTAGTTAATTTAGAGCATGGAATTAAAAACCAAATTAACATTTGTTGATTTATAGAAGTTCAAATTGAACAACACATTTAAAGTCAATGGTAAAGGAACCAATTTTTCTTATAACTTTCATCACTAACATTTATTTATTTAATTTTATATAACCACCCAACATAAAAAACATGATGTAAACTGTACATACATGACTAATGTACTCCATTGACTGCAGAATGTACTACACCAGTCTAATTAAGCATACCAAATCAATAGTCATCACCATGATTAAATAAATAAATAAATAAATAAAATACTCCCTCCGTCCCAGCTAACTTTTCACAATTGTCCAGACACGAATATTAAGAAAAAACAGATTTTATTTTTTCTTTGATTTTTTAAAAGGTGGAGATTTTGAGGATGGAGATTGTGAGAGAATTTTCTTTTTAAGAATGTGAAATGTTAAGTGGGACAAACCGAAATAAAAAGTAGAAAAAGTTAGTTGGGACGGAGGGAGTAATAGTGGATGTTGATATTTCTTCTAGAAAAGCCATGCAAGAAACCATGTTACTCTAATTAGGAGTGTTTGGCATTTTTAGGTATTGCCAAAATAAAAAACCCACCAAACCCCTTTAAAACATAGTGCTTTGTCTTTTCATCTTGGAGCCTTTCCAACATAATATAATATCAGTGAATTTACTTAGTGTTGGAAAAATAGGCCCGGCTCGATGTTTGACCCGATCAATCCAACATTTTATATGAACCAGATCATAGGATTCTAGGTTGTAGTGGGGCAAGGACATGTTAACTTGGCATGATGGATCGATTGGCCATTATCGTCCCTATGAAATTTAGTGTATTTCTGATAGCAAACCCGATGTTTAAATGGACTAGATTGTAGAATTCTAGGTCGGAGTGTGATTGGGCCCTGTTGACTCGATATGATGGACCGGTTGTCCCTTTACCGTCCCTAAATTTAGTGTATTACTAATGGTCAACCAATGTTTTACATGGACTAAGCGGTAGGATTCTACGCCAGAGTATGATTGGGCCCTGTTGGACCGACATGATGGAACGATTTGACCATTGCCGTCCCTATGAAATTTAGAGTATTTCAGGAGTTATAGGATGGGTGTGATCAATAATTAGAGGTCGGGCGGTTTTGATCCAGCCCAACCCATCGCGCACTTAGTCATTGAGGCGTCGGACTCGGATCGACTGGGTCAGAGATCCGAATCTCCTGCTCTAATTAATTATTACATACTTTTTTCCTTTGATTTTGTGTATTTTAGTGATGAAATATAAAATTGCTAAAGGAGCTAATAGAAAATTAATTTTTCATTAGTGTAGAGCTTTTGGGCATTAGGACAAAAAGCCACACTTTTCAATTAGAGACCCAATATTTTCTTGGGCCGGCCCAAGAAAGAGGATCTAGATAATATTGGTAGAGATAACCATAAAGCCCACTAGCCAATATAAATTACACACATAGTCCATATTGTAATGGGCTCCCACTGGCCCACTAGACATGGTTAGCTAATTGCACACTTACAGTCTAGCCCATCTAATCCACAAGCCCTATAAGTATAAATAAATGTAAAAAATGGTGAAAAAGAACGAAACTTAGCCCATAATTAATTTTCTCTCTCTAAATGTGGCTAATAATTAATGGGAACTTTCACAGAAAATATGGACTAGTAGGGTAAACTCCCCACCTTTTTTTTTTTTTTTTTTTTTGGGGTAACAAGGATGGTAAGCTTGTACCCGATTTAAATATCAAGAATCAGTCTCGATTAGGTATGGAAGTTGGGTAGATACATGCGAAATTAAGGATACTTAAATCCTAGTCATTTAAAATTTATATTACGCAAACTCATTCCAAACTCATTTAGAAAGATACTTACAATATACAAACCCATCTACTAATCCATCGGGTACCATTAACCCACCCACTACATATTTAAATTTTACAAAAAAATTATATTTCATGGATTATCTAAACGAGTATTGAACTAGTACCCTAACAATCTCCGTTATTAATTTGTTTGCCACGTCTTTCGGCAGAATATGGGCTTAAATAAAAGAAAAATATTTATAATTCTACGTCAGAAAATATGGCCCAAAGTTTTAATTTCGGGCTCCATATCAACAATTGAAACTCGAAATTAGCCCGTGTACATATAATTATAAAAAATTAAAAGGTGGTGTATTTATACGTTAAAATTGAGAGATCGTGTTGTTTATGTTAATTGATCGAAATGTCGTATATTTTTATGTTACTAAGTCAAAATAATATGCCATCTACTGTGTCTTGAACTGCCAAAAACAAAAAAAAAAAAAAAAAACAAAAATCATGCATTATATTGCAAAATTTTAAAAAAAATGACTAAATTGCAAAATAAGGTAAACATTATTTATTTTTTTGCAATTAATCCTATTTTTTATTTGAAAAGAAATTGATTTTATGATAAGGAGACATGTGTAGGGCAAGATAAAAGCCATTGATTTGAATTAGTGTGTCTCCTTAAAGGCGAAACTTTAGTACAATATCCACGTGATAATTGTTAAATCATTAATTCATAATGTGTCTTTAATAATTGTTCTTAATTCTCATGATTAGACACACGTACAACGTTAATTTTCACAAAAGATGTAAGAAAAAAAATCAACATTACTGGCGGATAAATTCATCTCTAAACATAAAATTCTGTATCTAAACTAAGATATTAATATATTTGTTAAAATGTGATTTTATCCCATATATCACTACAAAAATTATTTTCTGAAATAATAAAAAGTAATCTCAAATAATGAACATTTGTTACAATTTTATATTAGAGATAACATATCGTCACTAATTAGCTGTCTCAATAACTTGGACGCAAATAATATATTTATTACAACAAAGTGGTTTTAAATATTTTTTGCAACAAGTAGTTATCTTTAAAAGTAATTTTAAAATGGTCTCAAATTAGTTGTAGAGAGATTTATGACAACAAGTGGTCACAAATAGCTTATTATTAGTAACCACAACAAAAGAGGTCTTTTGTATAACATTTTTTGAGACCACAAGTGCAGTCATTAATAATTAGTTAATTGTGCCACTTGTTGCCACAAATCTCTCTACAAATTATTTGAGGACCATTTTAAAGCTGCTTTTAAAGACAACTAGTTACTACAAAAATATTTGAGACGCATTTGAGACCATTTTTGTCTTCTCAAATATATTATTTGCGTCTGAGTTATTGAGACGACAATAAAATTGTGACAAATACTCATTATTTGAAACCATTTCTCATTAATTGTGATAAATACTCATTATTGTCTGAAAAGACCATTAATGTTGTGGTGATCGAGACATCTCTAGCACTTGCTCTCACTTAGATATCGAGCATCAACACATAGATAAGAATCTAGATAGTTTCTTTTGTATTTAGGTTATTTTCTCTATAAGAACATCTATTTTATACTTGTATTTGAGGGACTCGGTGAATAAAGTCCATTTGGGAGATCAGAGATCGAACAAGTAGCTAGGAAGAGTGGTATATATAGAGTTTGTTCTCTAGAGGAAGTCCTAAAATTTGTAAATCCAATCCGAATATGTGCATAAAACACTTTTCTAAGGAAAGGGCCTGATTCTTCCTCGAAATTGTATAAATAAGTGTTTGTTTACTACGATCTATTTCATGTTCTTACAACTTGTGAATATTGCACGCAACATTGTTTCATCTTAGTTTTTGAAATTTATGAACATTGCTCCCAAGCACGGTTCATTTTCAAGTTCTTACAACTTATGAACATTGTACAGGAGTACCAATTCGGATATTAAGGCGAAATGTTTTGTTAATTAAATTTCAGATATAAATTTAGTGACCAAATTTTTATTTCTCTATATATAAAATTTGAGACTATACTAACTACGTAAATAGAAATGGATAACGTCCGTCTCTAAAATTAGTTGCTAATTCACCACTAAATAGATATTAATGATCCCAAAAAGAATTATGCCATTTTTAGTCATTACTCTATATATCCCTATTTGTTTGATACTTATGGTTATATTATTCTGTCACTAAATTCTATATTCAATATGCAAATTTTGTAGTGACTGCAATATATGAAAACTTTAAGTTATTGAGCTTGTATTGAGACTTGTGTAAAAGAAGTTAATCACTTATTCAAGTTTCTATCATGCGAATTTAAATAATTTCCTACAGTTTAATTGATTTATTGGCTTCAGATCTAATATTTCGGTGCTTGAATTGTTCGTTACTCTCTGCATTCACAAATAAGTGACATTTTAGACTTTCCGGTGCAATTTATGAGATTATAGAATAGACAGCACCCCAATAATCATTTTTGGTCTCGTAATTATATATATATTTTTTTCCACGAGTATTTTCTTTTTCAATTTAGTGTCGAAAGTGCTGAAATTGCCCAATTTAAGGGCAATTTTCGCCGGAAAACACTAAATAGGTCGGAAATAGTCATGTGCAACTCATGTGACCCTAATATTTGGGGGAATCCAGTAACACTAAGTGATGTGGCATAAAACAGCTGAGTTGGACCTTTTTTTAAATCAAATTTTAATTCAAAATGAAAATATTATCCATGTCACTAGAAAAAAACTGACTAATTTAATTTTAATTTGCAATTGGTAAAGGTCTATAATTTAAAAGAATATTAAACTAAATTTAATTAAACTTATCAGAAAAATAATTGCCTATTTTCACCTCCAACAATCACAAACCTTATTACGAAAAACCCCAAAATTTCTTAGAAGAAATCCACGAAAAAATCCCAAATTTTTTCCAATTTGAAACCCCACATTTTGGAGTTATTAGCGAGGAGAGACGGAGCAGCTTCGAGATGGTTCTTGTGCGGAAGAAGGGGGCTGTAGGCTGGCTCCTTCCCAAATACGATGCTTTTCGTCCTAAATACAGTTTCTTTTTCTCTAATGATCTTGGATAATATTTTTATTTTAACGTAAAATTTGACAGAAAAAGTTCAACTCAGCTATTTTATGCCACACCACTTAGTATCATTGAATTCTCTCAATATTAGAGTCACGAGAGTTGCATGTGACTATTTTCGATCAATTTAATATTTTCCGGCAAAAATTGCCTTTAAATTGGACAATTTCACCTCTAATATAAAAATTTATTGTTACGATTGTATAAATTAAATATAGAAGTTAAAGAAATTTTAGATACTCTTATCTAGAACGCAAAAAAATGTTTTCTTAAAATTATCATTTTTGGTAAATGTATTGAATATTGTTAATGAAAAATTGTTTGTAAACACGGTAACTAAATTTTTAATATTAACACTCGATTACGGGTCAAAAAAGAAAAATAAAACACGCCAAGATTTTTGGGGTGTTTCAGTATGATAGTTAACATTTAAATTTCGTCTTGTAATAATTATCAATTATATTTGTAATTTTAGTTAGAAGATGATCGAAAGAAATTAATTTTAAATAATTTTTTTCCTGCCCATGAACAAAATCTGCCAATTTAGCAAGTTCCTAGATAGAATTATAGATATAAAGGGAAAAAAAGTCAAAATAATCCCTTAACTTTTTACTTTTTCAGATTTAGTCCCATATGTTATTGCTTTTTCGATTTAGTCTCACATCTCTAGTAATTGCTTAATTTTGGTCCAATTATGACCGAATGTTGATTAGGTGACCAGAAAAGGTCACGTGACCTTCACGTGCCGACGTGGTTTTGGAAACTCTGGCCAAAATATTCCCATAACTATGTAGTTCCATAAGTTATTGTTTTTTTGTTTTAGTCTCACATCTCTAATAATTGTTTAATATTGGACCAATTTTGACTCAATGTTGGCCAGCTAACCGGAAAAGGTCACGTGACCTTCACGTGCCGGCGCGGTTTTGGTTATTCCGCCAACTTCTATGTTTTATCAATTCATTGTTAATGGATTCCAACTCCTTGTTCTCTAACTCCACCTATTTTTTTTCTTTAACGAGTAGCTTATTCTCTATCTCGGTTACATAAACAATTTGTTCAAGATTCATGCGGACATTATGCAGGGTCTCATTTTCAGCGTTCTTCTCGTTAAGCTTTCGCAGGAGCCCTCATTTTTCTTGTAGAAGAACACGAACTGAAGAAGAAGAAGGAATGCAGATTCTGATTTATGGGTTAGATCGATAAGATATTATATTTTCTTATTTTGCATTTATATTTTTGGAGTTTAATTCAATTCAGGAAAAATAAAAAAAATATAAGCTGGCATGGTAAATGATTTGTTGATGTGGCCTCCTAATAAAAAAAATTAAAAAAAATATTCCACCTCGGAAGTCCGGCGACACGTGCCATAAGTCGCCGGAATTTCCAAAACTGCACCGGTACGTGAAGGTCACGTGATCTTTTCCGGACAGCTGATCAACATTGGGTCAAAATCGGATCAAAATTGAGCAATACTAGAGATGTGAGACTAAATCGAAAATACAATAACTTATGGGACTAAATTCGAAAAAGTAAAAAGTTATGTGATCATTTTAGCCGGAATTTTCAAAACCGCACCGACACGTGAATGTCATATTACCTTTCCGATTAGCTAGTCAACATTGAATCAAAGTTGAACAATTATCAAAGATGTAAGACTATATTAAAAAATAAATAAATTATAAAACTAAATAAAAAAAGTAAAAAATTATGAGACATTTGTTTTTTTCGTAAAATGTGCATAACACAGCCCTAGGTGGCAAACAAATAATTTGATGTGAAATGAGATATATGCATTATCAATATTTCTTCATGATTTAGAACATGGATAGACACCAAATCAATCTGTCAATACTGTTGAATCTAGTCTCATAGAGTCTAGATAGGGTTTTCTATTATATGAATTATATGGAATTTTATCTACTACCTCCGTCACACTCTAACTTTCCTACTTTTCTTTTTGATTTGTCCCAACTTAACTTTTCAGCCCATAAATGGCAAACTCCTCTCACAATCTCCACCCTTAAAATCTTCACCCTCAATCTCCACCTTTAAAAAAGTCAAAGATTCCACAAAATCTGTTTTTTTTAATCTCCGTGCCCGGTCAAAGTAAGAAACTTAAACCGGAACGGAGGGAGTATCAATTATTTTTATCTACGGAGATTGAAGTTGTGAAGTGGGCAGTGGATGAATGGTTGGAGTATCAAAGAATATGTCCATTTAAAAAGAGCACTTTTGATAATTGGAGCATTGAAGTGACTAAATCTGAAATTGTGGAGGATCAAATGGTAGGGTGTATCAAAATTTTCACCAATGCTATTTTTTCTCAAGATTTCGGGGGCAGCTTTGGAGGAATCGCACAAGAGGAAGATGGAAATATCGTAAGAGCGTGGGCTATCTCTAGGAAGTTTTTTGATGATTCAGTGGAGATTACCCTTCAGGCAATCCGTTTTGCTCAAGCGTTGGCTTTTCACTCGGGATGGAAAAAGATATACATAATGCTTGATGATGAGGATATTATTTTCCGGCTCTCCTCACATGTTCGACTTGCGGGAAATTCATTGATAATAGCCGAAGACATCACATTATTATGTAATCTTTTTTATATCTGTAAGTTTGGATCTATTACTAGGTGTAGAAATGTCTCATCTTGTAAGCTTGCCTTACATGCTTTAGAGAGCCCATACTCATTGGAATGGTGCTCCAACTTTTCCTCTTGAATTTCATCTGTTACCGAGAGGAATGCATAGCCATTTGACTACGATTTGTATCTTGTTTGAGATTGATGATTATATATAAACTATCGTTTCAAAGTTAAAAAAAAAAAAGTTATGTTGCCCAAGGATGGCAAAATATCCAAACTTGAATGGGTAATTCGTTCTCGACTTGACTAAAATTATTTTTGATTTCGTAACTTTTCACTCGTATAATTTTGGTGTATAAAAAAGGAAAATATTTAATTTGGTCCTGTAATTTTGAAATTGATGGGGATTTAATTCTCCTTTTGCCGTCGATGACTATTTCGCCGGAAAATATCACGTGTCAGTCATGTAACTTATTTTTCCGGCTGATTTTTAAATATCTGACACCGATGAGTGACGTTGAAGTTAAAAAAACAATGTAAAATTTTAAAAGAACATGAGGGATTTTTTCTATATCTTTTTTGATTTATAGAATAGTTAGTTAAATTGTAAAACTTATAAATTGAAATATTATTTTAGGTGTAAATTAATTCATCGGGAATACCCTACCCCGGATTGACCCCGATCATTTGAGGAGAAGGAAGCGCTAAAATCTACCCTAACCCATCCTATTGCCACACTCAATGTTGTTGTTGTTATTATTATTATTAGTTATTATTATTAGAACCAAAATCCTATCACCAATTAGGTTTTAAATTTAAATATCAATTTATTAGTTTTTTTTTTAAATATTATTTAATTGGCTGAATCAACCATCACTCATTGACAAAAGAAAAGTGAAAACAACATAAATCGATGTGAAATAATTGAAGTACACAAAATTGCTAGATCTAAACCTACATATATCTAAATCTAGTAAATCAAACACATTGCTATTGTGCCGGACAAATCACGTATCAAAATACTTGATCTTGATCTCGGATTTGTCACTGATCTTTTGGTGAAAGCCCCAGGAAATGAACAAATCAAAGTTGAAAAACTCTGGCAACCGAATCTTCAGAACAGACACAAGGCACCATGAATAACAGATCTAGCTCCCACTATTTCGAAACTAAAACTCCCACTTATTGAGGGGTGATAAAAATTCATAGGAAGGGAGATAAAGAAAAAATTAGAACGAAATTCGAAGGTAAAACATTCCCCATCAACTCACGAGGAATATGGGGGAGGCAGACGGCTAACGTAGGGTTGAAGTAAGATGTCACTGCAAAAAAATGTTTTTTTTTGTATAACATTTTTTGGCACCACAATTGTGGTCATTAATAATAAATTATTTATGATCACTTGTTGTCACAAATCTCTCTACAAATTATTTGAGATAATTTTAAGACTATTTTCAGAGACAATTAGTTATTGCAAAAAATATTTGAGACGCAATTACTTGTAGTGTGTTTAGAGAGACTTCTTTTTTCTTTTTCTTTTTTCTTTTTTATTAGTTAAACATCACGCTTTCATTAACTAATAATGTGCTTAAATCCAAATCAGAAAGTTTGTTTTCGTAAAAAGAAGTGAAATATATATGCTCCTTTTTATTTAGTTACTTGTCATTTATATTTCAATTGCTTTTAATTTTTAAAAGTAATCTAAGCTGAAATTTAAAAATTGGCAGATAATTGTACATGCATCACATATGATCACGTTAAAGTGAAAGTTTTTATTTTTCCGACTTGCAAATGACGAGACGTATCACCCTGATAAATAACATAACACACAAAATTTACCAAAATTGACCATCTAGATCACAAACTTATTTGAGAAATGAAAATCATCAATTTTGATGCGGTCTCATGTATGATGCAAATATAATTATCTAATAATTTTAAATTTTAGCAGAAAATAATTAAATTTGAACAATTAGAAAGATAAGGATACGTGGAAGAGACACTTCTTTTAACATATTCTTTTTACATGATAGTGATGTCCGCTTTTCGGTTGATTTGCTTATTAATTAGCGGTGGAAATTGATTCAAACACACATAATGTTTTTCAATTATAGGTCAGAATTGTAAAATAATAAATTTTAGTACGAAAATTGAACGAACGAAAAATATGAAATGAAAAACGATTTTCACCTCTTCTCTTTTAAGAAATTTTTATTTTACAAATAATGTTAAAATTATATACCAATTTAGGAGATTTATAGAGCTAATTTAATTGTGATTCCGAATCATTCAATAATTAACTTCTACGATTTCTTTTGACATAAACGCCCCTTGATTATCACTATTTACGAAGTGAGTTTAGATGATCTTTGAGTCATTTAAGTAATGTTTGCTTAGTATTAAAATAAATTGATTTCGAATTAATTAAGCTTGTTAATTTGATGTTCGTTAATGTTCGTTAATATTAACGAATACTATGTAACATTTTACATTCTTGAAAGTAAATATTAAATACTCTCTCCGTCCCATAAAAAAAATTATGTTTCAAGAAGTTTTCTTGTCCCAAAATAGAGCCACGTTTAAAAAATCAATGTCTCGTTTTACCAGTTCAAGTAAAAATTAAAATTTCTAATTTTTACAAATTAGTTAAATGTGATTGAATAAGTCGGAAAAAAAATAAACTTGTGAAAGTGCGTATTGAAGAATTTTGGAGAGTTGTGCCTTTATCAAAATGATCAAAAATAAAAAACTATGCATTTTTTAAACATGACTCTTTTTATAGGATGGAGGAATATTATTCATGTTTTGCAAAAAGAAATAGATTGTATTTCTTCAACAAGTTCATGAGCGTTTAAAACCAATGATTTACATTAATAATACTCCCTCCATTCTACCTTATCTTGCACATTTTTCGTTTTCATCCGTCTCAGACGAACTTGTACACCTCTTAAAAAGAAAAATTATAATGCAATCTTACCCTCGAAATCTCCACCCTCAATTTTTACCCTCAATCAACCTTTGAGAAGTTAACAAAATCTCAAAAAACCATTTTTCTTAATACTTGTGTCAATCTTCTCTGTGCAAGATAAGATGGGACGAAGAAAGTATACGAACAAAAATAAACGAATCCGAACAGACATTAACCGAACTCGAACATGAGTTTTATCACCGTTAGTAGTTAATCAAAGGTTGCTCTTCTTTGAATTTTTAATATTTGACTTCTTTTTGTTGAAGGGAAACTATTCTAAGCACAATGAAAATATATTCTTTTACAAATCATTAAAACTATAATGCACTTCTATAAATACATACCTCCAATTATCACAATATTATACCTATCTTCATGGATCCAAACACTACCTTTCCTCTCCTTAAACTCTCCAACATAAATATCCTCCCAGAAAAATTCATCTGGCCCAGAGAAGAAAATGATGATCATCATCAGCAACTCAACGAACCCTTAATCGACCTTGAAGGTTTCTACAATGGCGACAACGAGTCGACTCGGCGAATAACCGACGTGGTTCGATCAGCTTGCTTAAGCCATGGTTTGTTCCAAGTGATCAACCATGGAGTTGATCTGAACCTCATAACTTCTGTGCATGATCACGTTAAGAAATTCTTTAGCCTCCCCATTGATGAGAAAATGAGGGTTCATAGGGTCCCTGGAAGCTTCTGGGGCTATTCGATTGCGCATGCAGATCGGTTTTCGGTTGAGCTGCCATGGAAGGAGACTGTTTCTTGCTTCTTCCATGGCAATGGTGCTGATGCTGAAGCTGCCAGTTTTTTCGAATCTGCTTTTGGGGAAGAGTTTGAGCAGATAAGGTAAGATCATTGATCAATGTTTCTTGTTTTGTACATTTTGTTGGAAATTTACAATCTTTCGGTTATTATTTGCAGCATGACTATACGTATAACATACAAATACACTATGTTTAGTGTTTGATGCATGCAAAATAATTAAGAGAGAAGGATTAGTAAAAGAAATTTGAATTTCGTCTCCTCAAAAGATTTTGAAATCTCATCTTCCATCTTTCCCATAAATTTTAAATACATCAATTAAAGAGTGTTTGACTGAGCTTATAAGATTCTAAAAAATCTTATAAGATATTTTTAGGAGCTTATAAGCTCTTGCAAAGTGTTTGACAAAAAAAAATGTTAGGAACTTATAAAATTAAAACAAAAAAAGCTCTTAAAACTTATAAGATCTAAAAAAAAAAAGTTGTTACATCCATCTTACTTTTTAAGTTCTTAATTATTACACTTAGATTGCACATTCTACACACACAGTACACACAGTACACGCAAAACTCACACCTCACACATACTTCACACCTACACACACTACACACACTACACCCATTACATACGTTACACACACTACACACATTGCACACAATACACATATTTGACACACAATATACACACCACACAAACCTCCCACACTAGTCATGTGTATTTGATAGTAGTTTTTCAAATTAGTCCCCTAAATTCATGCTAAATCACTCCATTAAATTGCAAGCTTATAAATTATTTTATCCAAACACTTTATTAACTCATCAGCTCTTGCGAAATTACATCCTATAAGCTCTTGAGACATCTTATAAGATGTTGAAGCTTATAAGATGTTCAAAATAAGTTTAGACAAACATCCTCTTAGTCCTTGTAGATAAGAAATTCCTGGTTCCGTCTCTGGATGCACACAGTGGCTGAAGCAGGAATTTGACGTTGGAGGGCAATCGTATGAATACAAATATATGTAACAATGAAAATATATAATATACATTTTTACTATTATTATACTCTAAATTTTAATTTGTTTTAACTTTTTCTATATCGCCGCCCACATATTTATGTATATACATAATAATTACATATATAAAGCTTTGTCAAAAATTTTGGGTGACAATTTTCTCTATATATTTACATATACATACATATATTCATAATAAATACTACCTCCGTCCCAAGCTAATTGTCTTACCTTGACTTGGCACGGAGACTAAGAAAAAACAGATTTTGTGGAATCTTTGACTTTTTCAAAGGTGGAGATTGAATGTAGATATTTTGATGGTGGAGATTGTGGGAAAATTTGCCATTTATGGGGTAGGATAATTAGCTTGGGACAAACAAATAAGGCAAGTAGGACAATTAGGCCGGGACAGAGGGAGTACATAGACAACAAAATCTGTTAAAGATGTTTGGGGGCAATGGCCCCCACTTCCCTCACCTTATATCAGACCCTGGCACAGAGATGAGTTTTGGGTTCTAATTATTGACTTGGAGTAATAATGGTATGATTTTGTAACAAAAACACCTAATGAATATTTCTCTATGATACTTTGCAAACACCACTAAGTGCATGCATATATTGTGATTTTAGCCGAATATAATATGAATCTTGCCTGTGACGATCATACGTATGACGAAATATGTTTTTATAGAAAAAATTGATATTTTTACAAGAAAAAGTGATACTTTTACTACATTGATACTTTTACAGATAAATGTGATACTTTTGCTATAAAAAGTGATTATTTTTTTGTTCTGAAAAAGTGATACTTTTATAGATAAACGTGATATTTTTATCACAAAAAATAATACTTTTTTCCCGTCACACTGTGTGACGGTCGTGTGATGATCACATATAAATTTTTGCCCATGAACAATGATAGTATAATTTATAATAGAGTATCTTGTGTGAAGTACATTGTGTCAACTTCCACAATCTTTAATAGGGTCGATACTAATATTAAGCATCTCATTTTCTTTATTTTTTGTTCCAAATACAATCACCATAAAATTTCACACTTAAGAAATTTAGGTTAGAATGGGACCAACCGTTGGGGGCGAAAATTCGGGTCCTGAAATAGAATTTCACTGGGATTTTGCCACTCCTAACCATTCTTGCATGAACTAAATGTGCAATATTTGTATTTATCCATGAGTGACAATCTATAGTACTTTTGCAGATGGGATTTCCAAAAATATTGTGAGGCCATGAAAAGATTGTCTCTAACCATAATGGAAATCTTGGGTATGAGTCTAGGGTTAGAAACCCCATACTTCAAAGATTTTCTTCAAGATGGTGACTCTATAATGAGATGCAACTTGTATCCACCGTGCCTAGAGCCAAGGTTGACTCTCGGCACTGGACCTCACTGCGATCCAACTGCTTTAACAATTCTTTATCAGGATGAGGTCGGAGGTCTCCAGGTTCTTGCCGATGATAAATGGAAGTTTGTCAGGCCGAGACATGACGCCTTAGTCATCAATATCGGCGATACATTCTCTGTAAGTTACAATTTTTTTTACAAAACTAGCCCTGTAATTAAAAGCCGACCCTACTCTAGTTATGTTAGCGTATGGAGAATTTAATCCTTAAAAAGACTTTTTATTTGGCTATTAGATTTTCATTTTATAGTGAACTAGAACTGAATTTATGCAACACACAATCACAATTAATTTTTAATGGTGGAGGACCAAAAATAACAGGATCTAATAGTTACAGGACTAAAATTGTAATTTCTTGCATTAGATGTCATTCTCAAGCTATAATATCTTACTACAAAGTCACATTTTTCTTTGAAAAACCAGAATATAGAGACCAAACACTCTAACAATTCCTATTAACTAATCCACATAAAAATACTACAATATATTGAAATATTTCATGATTTTTTTAAAATTTAAAGTATAATAAATTTTAACATTTGTGATGATAATTTGTTAGTTGTCAATCTTCACAAATTTCTTGCAACAGTTAAACTAGAGATAAGACACATAATAATGCATTTTCTCTCTTGCACATCAATAAATTCATATTAAAAGCTACATAAAGATGTAACAAGTGATTACTGATTAAACATAAACCTTAATTTGTACGAAAAAATATCTCCATTTGGACTAATTCTATACACCCTTTGAGAAGCAAATATAATACTCCCTCCGTCCCGCTTAAAGCTGTCTACTTACCTTTTCGGTTCGTTCCAACTAAAGTTGTCACCCCAAAAAAGGAAACTAATCCCACAATCTTCACCCTCAAAATCTCAACCCTCAATCTCAATCTTTAAAAAAATCAAAGAACTGTTTTTTCTTAACATTCGTGCTCAGTCAAAATGACAATTTCAACCGGGACGGAGGAAGTATTAATTATCAATTCTCTAGACATGCATCACATGTCACAAATCTAAAGAATTATGATAATAATACTAAAAGGGTAGGGTATAATTGCACCTCTATTTAGGGGTGTTTGCAAAAAATAAATTTGAAGTGTTTATCAATTTATCACTTGAGAGAAATTATTTTGAAATGTTTGGAAAAACAGCTTCAGTTTTAATAAAATTAATTCTAGGTCACAAGCTTAAAATAAATAATAATTATTTTTCCAATTTTTTTTTGTATTTTAATAAATAAATAGAAGTTTTTTTCCTTACTCACAAACTAAAAGTTGCTTCAATATCAAACACTGTAGTTTTTATATTCAAACACTACATACTTTTAATTTGAAACAGTGTTACCACAATATCTACTTTTAATCACTTTTTTTAAAAATTAAAGCAAAAAAAAAAAAAAAAAAAACACACCCCCTTATACTGATGGCCCTTCTAGAGTAGCTCAGCTAATCCTATGCTCTCATTACATATGAGTTGTCCATGTACCAACACTACAAGGAAAAAGGGTCTTTTGAAACCACAAAAAGGGTATCAAATAATGAGTATTTGTCACAACTTAAGCAAAATGGTCTCAAATAATAAGTATTTGTCACAACTTATGAGTATTTATCACAATTTTGTTGTCGTCTCAATAAACGGTCACAAATAATATATTTGTGACCACAAAAGTGGTCTCAAATGCGTCTCAACTATTTTTTGCAACAACTAGTTGTCTCTAAAAGTAGTCTTAAAGTTGTCTCAAATAATTTGTGACAATAAGTGGTCACAAATAACTTATTATTAGTGACCACAATTGTGATGTCAAAAAGTCTTATACAAAAGACCTCTTTTGTTGTAGTGCAAGTGGACCCTGGATTACTCAATTGAGCATGTGATAATTCAGGTTGTCCGGCTCGATCCTGTCAAATCCATTTGGCCACATGCATATGTTGGACTGGTGTGGGTCAAAATTTTATTGGGCTAAAAAATGATGAGTCAAACCCAATCAATCTTCTAAATTACATTAAGATTTCTCTAGTCGGCCCATGACCCGTCAAATCATTGACTCATTGGGTCAAAATTGTCGGCCCCGTCATACTTCTGGCTAAAATCCTTGTGGCCAGCCCGTATAAAATGTCAGGCAAATCGGACCGATTTTGCTACGACGGAACTAGGAATTTTAGTAAGGGGGCGATTTAATTTTTTTCAACAATATTAAATTTTAATTTCTTATTTACAAGAACCAATTGATGTATTTAGAAGTTGGGGGAGGAGAGGCGAGATTTCAGAATCTTTTGGGGAGACAAAATTCAAATTTCTTGATATTACACTATACAAATACATACTCTCTGAATTTGTTTGAAAATTAAGGTAGCGCGGTCGCCCCCCACCTGTCCCCCTTGATTCCGTCCCTGGCTACCTTTACAATTAGGTCCGACTGGGTAGCACAGAATAAGCCGAACAAACTCTATATACATGTGTATAAAACTATACATATTTATGATTGTGTGTATATTTTTGGGCAGGCATTATCAAATGAAGCATACAAGAGCTGCCCACATAGGGCAGTGGTGAATAAAGACATGGAGAGAGTGTCATTGGCATATTTCTTATGTCCTAAAGAAGACAAAGTGATTGTACCTCCACAAAATCTTGTTAGCTCAGACAGGGAAAGGAAGTTTCCAGATTTCAAGTGGTCAGATTTCCTCAATTTCACACAGAAACATTATAGGGTTGATTTAGCTACCCTCCAAAATTTCAATAAATGGCTAATCACCCACCAACCCTAGCTACCCATTTTACTCTACTCTATTGTTGTCTTTTACCTTCTTGTTACAATAATTGTGTGTGTTGTATGCATGGATGCAGAAGGGGGTCTAGGCGACCGTCCTGATTAAGACCTGGGCGGTTGCTCTGGGCGTTTTTTGGCCTGGATGCTGTCTAGGCGGCCTGGGCGGTCTGAGCGTTTTCTGATTTTTTTTTTTTTTAAAAAAAAAATGGCTCGAAACGACGTCGTTTCCATTTAGTTTATTATGGTATTGACTTATTGTTATGTCTTGTCGACATTATTGTCTTGTTTAATTGTTTTGGACTTAGTAATTGGCTTATGTTGACCTCTTTTTATTTTAATTTTATGTTGACTTCTTATAATAAAGTTTATGTATTTGAATTTTCTTTTTTAATACAAATTATTCGTAGCAAAAAAATTAGAAGTTTTTTTAAAATATTAAACAAATTGATTGTAGTGCTATATCATGATTATCTTCTATGTATATATATATATATTTTTTTTTTCTTTTAATATAATATTTGAATTAAATAATTAATAAAAATTGGAAAAATAATAATAATAATAATAATAATAATAATAATAATAATAATAATAATAATAATAATAATAATAATAATAATAATAATAATAATAATAATAATAATAATAATAATAATAATAATAATAATTCCTGGGCGGCGCCTAGGCGCTAGGCGGCCAGAAACCGCTCCGCCTCCGCTTTCCGCCTTCTGCAACCTTGGTTGTATGTGTGTTTTTTAAAAGAAGTTCTTATCTACTTTTACTGGTAGCTAGTGTCTACACTTTACTGGATGCATGATATATGGACGAAGAAAAGAAAAAAGTTGATTTTATTCCATGTATCGTGTATCTAGTGGAGTGCAGTCACTGTCGATAGGGATAGGTAAGAGTTTCCTTATTTCTCAATAGTAGGGATGTATGTAATGTGTTATTGGCTAGGTGTATCTAATTATATTTACCATTTTATGTCTTTTTGGGTTTTGGTTACCGGCTAATTAGAGAGTTTTCGGCTGAACTTATTTTAAATATTTTATTACCTCCAATATCTCATAGTTTAGTTATTTCAAGAGTTTATATGCGAATAAAGCGAGTGGGTAATGAAGGTTATAATCTTACAATTGAATGACATATCTGACTATGGATTTGCGGATTGAATTTGAACTTTTCCATTACACACACATTTTCCCGTGTAGTGTGTATAGTGTGTGTTATAATTTAACTATGACTTATATATAAAATTTTAAGAAAACAAGATGACTAAAGATACTTTCTTGTCTCTAATTTAATTCTTTCTTCTAGTGTTTTTTCTTATCAAGGAGCAAATAATCAATTTTTTTCCTAGAAAATATTCTTTCCAACAACAAAAATATAAGAATGACCAAATTCAGAATAAAAATATTACTTGGATCTTCCAGCCCAATAAATTGAAAATAGTAAAAATAATATTTGAAGAAAAAAAAAGTTTGAGTAGTTATAATCATAGCTATATAGGAAACTGGAAAATAGGCCACATATGAATGCACGAGGGGTGTCTTTATAAGACAAAGTAACATGGCACGTGTGAAGAAAAATCCAGGACAACCAAAACTCCAAATTCCTTGTATGGTCATAGATTGCTAAAATGTATAGACAATTATCCTGTAATGAATTTGGATCCTCTAAAATAGTTTGCCATGAATTTGGAAAAGAGATGTGACATATTTTATATGGATTTCATATTTCTAGTTTTCATTTTTGAATAAAGTGTGTCACGCTCTCTTTAAAAGTCACGTAAAGTACTCTAAATGGTCTAAATCCTAGGTGCTAGGTTGACAACACTTATATATATGAAACCTAGGTTGACAACCTAGCACTACAACAAAACAGTATCTTTGGGATAATATAAAATATTTTAAATAATAACAAAATGTCATGTATACATTATTTGGAAATAGGGGCGGCTCAACATTTTTCGGGGTCCTAGGCAAGATAAGAAAAAATGACCTTTTAATTTTTTCTTAAAAAATAATAAATTATTATTAAACCATCATTTTTTGTTCCAGTTTTTTCGATCCAAGTTTTTATTTTCTTATTCTACCAGCCATTTCAACAAAAATAAGTAACAAAATTTTATAAAACAAGCAAAGTCCACAATTAAGCAAAATGAGTCGATACATAAAATATAATTCTAGAATAATAGAACCTGGATAACCCAAGATTTCTAAAATCTAAAGTAGTCTATTAACATATTCTTGATAGCTTATTAAATCAAAAACTTGTTAAGTTATTTATCTGTCTCATAAAAGTTTTGATAAAATTCAACTAAAGAAGTTGAGTGCTTGAGTTCACCTTAAAGAAGAATTTATTCAAGATATGAGGAATTGAGGAAGATGAGAGCAACATATTTGTTTTGAAAATTGATAAAAGATAAATTGAGCAGGAAAAGATTTTGTCATTTCAATCTCTGAGAATTAAAAAGCCGTAGGAATGACCAAAAGAATAAAAAGTATTTTTCTTGTATTTATTGTTGATGTATTTTATTAGAATTTTAAAAGGTAGTATATACTTATTAGATATATAAATTATAGGGATAAAAAATTAGACTATGGTACTTTTTTATGTTAACTAATAACTAGTATAATTAAACTTTAATTATTATTAAGATCAAATGCAAAACTAGTTGAAAGAGATCTTTCTTGTTTTAATTTTAAGCTAAAAAATAAATATTATACATTAAAATATATGTATATAAATATAAATTAACATACATATATTTTTTAGGGGCCTCTGTCGTTGGGGAGCCTAAGGCGATTGTCTTAGTCGCCTAACCCTCTGAGCCACCCTTGTTTGAGAACATATGATATTATTGATAGTGAAAACATTGTGGAAGCCAAAATCCCTATTATTGTTGATTAGACTTAGATTTAAATATTTATTGTGAGTTGAATACTTAACTATTTGGAGAGAATTAGGCTGCAAATAAAAATAAATAAAATAATTGATGAAATGAAATGTTAGATAATTTAAATTCTTTAGTTAAAAAATTAAATTATTTACTTTATTTTATTCAATTATTTAATTTTAAATTATTTTTTATAAATAAATATATTTTATATTGTGCATCGCACAATGAAAAATCTTAGCTAAAAAAAAAAAGTGTAATTCTAGCTGATTTCATCTACACGCAAAAGCTAATATTGCTATACACAAATCCTTGTCCAATTGGAACTTATTTTAGGCTTATAATGTCTAGAAGAAAAAAATGACCGTCACTGCCACATGCTTGACATATAGTATTAAAATATAGAATGAATTACAATATCACTTTCAAAAAATTGGACTTGAACCAAGTAAAATCGAGGATAAGAAGACCATACTTATAACAAAGCAATGACACTTAGGGTCCAAAAATTTCAGAAGAGATCTTTTACTGCAGAAGACGCTACATCTCCGATTACAATAATATTGTGTCATACACATGTTATGTATTAACGGAATGCAACTGGAGATGCATGTTGCACCATCTACAGTAGGAAATTTGATTGAAAATTTTCATCTCCCTCCATTGATAGGGTTCTGAATGCTGCCATATCCAATACTTGTGCTACTACCTTCACCATTAGTAAAGGCATATAATTTTACAACCTTGTCAATCAATGACTCCATCTCCTCTACATTATTCAATTCTTTTATCGATGAGTGTTTTTCTCCGAGTATCAACCCTTCTAGTTTTGCTGCCACTTCTTTCATGCTCGGCCTATCTTCACCTTTCACGTTCAAACACCCTTTTGCAAGACTAGCAACTTCTAAGATTTGCTTCTTATTCCATTCACCTACAATGTTATCATCAACAATCTCGAATAAGCGCTCTTGCTTTAGTACATATAGGAAAAAGTTGGCCAAGTTCTTCTCCTGCTCAGGCTTATCGAAAGACATTGCCTTCCGGCCCGTTAGTAGCTCCAGGAGGACTACTCCAAAGCTGTAGACATCGCTTTTCTCTGCCAATTGGTTTGTTTGCATGTACTCGGGATCTAGATAACCAAAAGTTCCTTGCACCATAGTAGACAATTGAGTGAGATCCAGAGGCACCAATTTTGAAGCTCCGAAATCAGACACTTTAACTGTGAAAGTATGGTCTAAAAGGATATTGTCCGGCTTGACATCTCTATGTATGATCGGAGTAGAAGCAGCAGAGTGCAAATATGCGAGGACACCAGCAGTTTCCGCGGCGATTTTTAGACGCATGTCCCAATGAAGAAAACGCGCCTTTGCTTGATTGTGTATGTGTGCAGAAAGCGTTCCGTTGTTGATGAATTCATAGACCAGGAGGGGGACTTCCATTTCCAAGCAACAACCGATGAGCCTGACTACATTCCTGTGGTTTACTTGAGAAAGAACAAGCACCTCGTTGATGAATTGCTCAACTTGGCTTGGATCAAATTTTTTGGACTTCTTGATGGCCACGGCCGTGTCGCCTGGTAATAAGCCTTTGCATACGGTGCCAAAGCCGCCTTGGCCGATGATCATATTGTCATGGAAGTCATTCGTCGCCTTTTGAAGCTCGAATAAATTGAAGATTTGCACCATGTCAGGTGACCTTTGCTTTCTAATGAGTTTTTCTTGTAATAATATCCCACCATTTTGAAGAAAGAACTTGTGTTTCATCATTCTTGATCTTCTTCTTTTGAGTTCCATGTGCAACAAGATAATCAAAAGTAAAAGAGCAACGACTCCAAAGGCAATCCCTAGATAAAATTAAATTATCGATATACTTATATGAGCAACATACGATTATAATAAAGAAGGCCACAATGGTTAAATTGCTTTAATGAGATAATTAAGAGTATATGTTTTATTGTCACATTTTCCATGTAAATATTTTTTAACAATTTTAACAGTAAAATACTTGAATATATGAATGTGAAGCTGAACATGCAACACACATATATACCAAATGTTAGATTACTATTTATATCAAAGATCATGACCTTCAATATAAAATAATGATGCCGCATTTTCAGATTTCTATTCATTAAGGACAATGTTATTTTTTAAAAGGGTAAAATGGCTAAACAAAATCTACATTATAGAATTTAGTTGAAAAAACCCAATAAAACAAATAAAGAATCAAGAAAATAGAATTACAAATTAAGAAATAGGCAATCGTCATATCTTGCTTCTTGGTGCAGCCGTGTGCACCTCTTCCATTGCCAGAGTATCCCTTTGGACATTCACATGTATAATTCCCTACTATATTGTTGCAGTGTGCTTTTGTCATGCAATCATTTCGACTTATATCTGTACAATCATCAATATCTACAGAAAGGAAGTCGTATCATTAACGCCTGATATGATTAAAATATCTAGAGTTCGTAAAATTAGCTTGGTCTGATGTGCCGGCTCAGTCCATCCAACACTCAAGATGGGCTGAACTACAGAATCTAGGTCTGAAGTACCATTCGGATCAATAGACCAGATTCGATGGGCTAAAAACCCGGCGAACCACGAGCATGTCCGAAAATATTAGTATATTTAAGGGGATGAGCTGGGCTAAACCCAGTAATTCTTGACCCGATGAAATTTTGTGCCAGCCCAAATCGATCTGACATATAGTGTTAGACTGATGGACCGAATGGGACTGCGCGAGTTGACACCTCCAAAAATATTTAGTTTTGTTAGGAAAAAACGGAGCAAATTGGCTTCTGCTTTGAGTGGGCGGAATATCAGTCAGTCAGTCAGACTGGTTTAAATTTTAAAACATTACCAAACTACTCAAATATATACCAAAATATATAATTTCAATTATAACTTTGGCATGATAAGGTAAACTGAGGGTCCGCTTGGTTGAGAGGTTTAGGGGTAGGAAATGGGAATAAATGATGACTCATTTCATTTATGGTGCTTGGTACATAAAAAATAAGTTAATCATTACCCCCTTTTATGAACAATTCTCCCCACTTCATTCACAGTATGATTGATTCCTCATTCATACCCATTACCATTGTCATTGATGATATGCAACCAAACGGGCCCTGAAATTAATAACTTGTTATTCGTTACATATTTTTGTCCACTTCTTTCAAAACAAATAAATAAAAATAATTCTTTGAACATAACCAAATCATTTTTTGGCATGATTCCACACATTAAAGCGTGTTTATGAAGAAGAGCCTTTTGGCCATTCAGTGAGCTTCATCCTAAAATGGTGATAGGACTTAGGGGAAGTGACTTACCAAGTTTATAGAGTGGCCGTTCTTCTCATATTTTATTAATATGGGACAATCCACATGTGAAGTCATAAGTTTTAATATTTTACTTTGATTGATAAAACGAAATATATACTTTTAAAACAATACTTTTATTTTGAAATAAGAAAAGTGTTTAAATTGAATTATCATTATTTTTTATCTCATCTGCTCGTTGTGAGATTGACTCTTACTTATGACAGCTATCAAGTAAAGTAAAGTAGAGTGGAGTAAATTCATTTTGCATGTCTCGACAACACGATCACCTCTCCTTCTAAACAAATAAATAAAAAAGTTACTCCCTCCATTCCAAATGAACTTGCACAGGGGGTTTAGAGGTGGCAATTCGGGCCGGGTCGGGCCGGGACGATTATTTCGGGCCTAGAAATGCTAGGCTCGGCCCGGAGGACCTCAGGCCATCGGGCCAAAAAAGCCCACCAATGAATTTTTTTTCTTTTCTTTGGGCCGTGCAAAAAAATCCCGAATTTTTTCGGGCCTCTAATATTCCGGCCCAGCCCGCTCTATATTTCGGGCTAAACGGGCCGGCCCATCGGGCCGGGCTAGTTTTGCCATCTCTAGGGGGTTGACACAGGTATTAAGAAAAGTTATTTTTTGAAAATTTTGCTGACTTTTCAAAGGTGAATTGAGGGTGGAAATTTTCAAGGTGAAGATTGTGTTATAACTTTCCTTATTAGGAAGCGTGCAAGTTTGCTTGAGACGATCGAATTCGGAAAGTGTGCAAAGTTCATTCGGAACGGAGGGAGTATAAAACTACATACCTCGGCATCCATTAACGAGGTAAGGATTCCCTTGATATCCATGGCTGCAACGACACCGATACACATTACTATTGCCAGGTTTGTAGCATTCCGAGTTTGGACTTTTACAACCATAAATAGCGGAGTTCTTTTGGGCCACCTCACACGGCCCATCCCTTAAGGCCCAATCAATCACCACAGGAAGCTCTCTTACATCCTTCAAGCTCGTAAGACTTTCCTTGGAAAAATTAAAGGCGGTTTCATCAACAACAAAAGCATACCTGCAACTCTTGGAGGCCCAAATTGCCAGGTTGATTTCCAGGCTCCAAACATCTTCAGGAATATTAATCTGGCAGCAGCCCAACTCTTTACAAGGGCCCAAAATCTCCTCGTCGATGGGCTCACACTGGGCCCGGCAGTTCGTGCTGAATAGCCCGTTGTTCCGAAAGCCCGTAGCAACCGCTAATGCATCACAGCCCACAACTATGACGTTGTTAGCGGTGGTGTTGACTGTGAAGGACGGTGGCAGGCTAAAAAAGGAACTACCGTCGTCAGTATTAGTGCCGTTGCGAGCGTAGCAGTCACGCGCCGCCACCGACGTCAGGAGTTTGAGCTGGCCATCAAGAGAGATGTCTGTGATTTCTAAGGGACTGTCTTGCATGAACAATTTTGGGAGACTGGAATCAGTTTCATCGCACGTGACAAAGAAAGTGTAGTCGTGGTAACATTCTGATGTCGTGCCAAAAGGGAAGGGGATGTTAATGTTACCACAATGATCGCGACAGTTATCCAGAGATATGGTACCATTGAGAGTCGGAAACGAAAATACAAGTGTGGAGGCGAATATGAATATCATCATCATGCGTGAAGGAAAAGCCATGATAATATATGTTCTTGTATGGTGTAAGACATAAAATCACAATGAGCTACCATTATATTTATAATGGTGGCACGGCGGAGCCAAGAATTTAAAGTTGGGGTCAAGATTAAATTTTATTTTGATATTTTAGTTGTTAAAATAGGACAAAAAGAATATCTGAAAATCATCTCTCTATTGTTGCAGTGGAAACTGAAAGAATATAGATATTTACATATATATATAACTGAAAGAGTATAAATATTTACATATATATAATGGTACTGTTGCAAAGTTGAGGGGGACAGCAGCCCCAGCCAGCCCCTCTAGTGGCTCCGCCTGGCATCCAATGTCTTCAATTTATTTTACACTTAGTCCATGGATGTCAATTGTTTCGGGCTCAGTTTTTATTATTATTATTATTATTATTATTATTATTATTATTATTATTATTATTATTATTATTATTATTATTATTATTATTATTATTATTATTTATTTTTTTATTTAATTTAAATCGTATTTAAGAAAGTACAATTTTTTATTTTTGACAAATTATAATTATACAAAAATTATCAATTCTCACTTACACAACTTATTTATTTTTTGATTTAACATATTCAATCATATATAAGTAACTCGTGAAATAAAAAAATAAAATTTTTACTTACACAAAAAAAACAAGACATTGATATTTAAAACATGACTTTTACTTTAAGGTAATTTTTTTTTTTAAATATAACTTTTTTTATGGGACCAATAAAACATAATACACTAGGACTGAAAAATGACTTTTTATGGCATAGTGTATTATTGTGACTTGCTCGATTTTCTTATAAAATTGGTTATGGAATAAGAATAGTTTTACAAAAGAATTGTTTTCTTGGATACTTTATTGTAATCCCTTTTGAATCAGTAGGGTCGAGAACTTCGTAGCTCATAATATTGTCCAAAGATTTATTCTAGTCGATTTTGCAGTATGAATTTCCAATTCGAATTTTCTGTTACAGTAGGTGTTTCATCCTCTGTTACATTTAATTCACTAGATGACACATATTAATTTGTGACATCATACCATACACGTGTCGGTTAATGAATGAGTGAAACACAAAATGTAACAACAAAGTGTAACAGATGAGTGAAAACCATGAACACCACCCCTCTCTTCCTTGTCAACCGGTGTGGTTGACCTCAAACTTAATTTATGATTTTTTTTTGTTAAAAATAAAATTTCTTTATATTTTTAAATTTAAAAAATATATAGTATCCACTATCTTAAATGGGTAGATTTCTTAATTTTCATCATCGCATAATTCTTGACATGAGAACTAGGGACGACAAAATGCCTCTGTACCTAAACAGTATCCGTCCTTGCCTGAGTTTCGATCTCCAACCCTAGGTATCTCCCGTCTCTCAAAATTCTCAAATTGTATGTATTAATTATATTTATATTAAGTGTATATATAGTTATTATTACTTGAAATATATCTTATTTAGTATCTAACTATTTAAACTTCTTATGTATCATTACATCATTATATATAACATTTAAAATAAATATACATATAAGTATCTAAAATATAAACATTTTAAGCTAAAATATTACTTTATTGAAGAAAATTATTTTGTGTTAGGATATTCGATCGCACCTTGCACCCACTTAACCCCGCCTCCATCATTTTCGATCATTCACAGAACAGGAACGGAGATGTCAAAACCCGATATAAGCAAGTCTCATCGCCACTCCTAGTCAGTCCTAGCTGTATTTGGGACCGAAAATGTTGTCCACGTCAACTGCAATTATTATTGTACGCAAATCAGTGTATCTACAACACTTGATCATTGCCAGTGCAATTCGGGTGCTCCACTTAAAAATAATAATAAAAATAATAATAAATAAATAAACATTGATATTTCCTTTTTTTTTTTTTTTTTTTTTAATTTCAGATATTCCTCACTATTTTGCAAGCCTGCAAGATCTTTAAACGTAAAAGAACCTAAGCTACAATAACTATTTTGTTTTATTTTATAAGAAAGAAAAAATATATATGATTTTTTGCTGTAACATAAATAAACTATTTTCAAGATTAAGTTTTTATCAAACTACAATCTAACTAGATTTTATGTAGCCTATTCTACTATCTAATTTGATACAAAATTGTCATTAATTTTATTTTGTCAATTTCGTCTTCTTATATATATTGCATATAACTTATTCTATATCACACTAATTTGTTGCATCTAATTATTGTATATAATTTTGAAGACATTATATCATTAACTTTAAGTCATCTTTAGAACTAAGTAATTAATTATTTTATTTGTGTTTTGTAAAATATAGAATTAGATAAAAAAAAATAAACGTAAAAAATAAATGACATGACAAAATATTTTAGGTCCATGCATGTCTTATACTTAAAAACTGTATTCTAATTGTAAAGCTTCAAAGCTCCTTTGCTGTTGTTTAGCAAATATGACGTGTACACACGGACGCGTAAAATATAAACACACACAAAAAACTCACTAATAAATTTTATTTTAGATAACTAATAAATATATTTTTAGGTGCTCTATAAATCTTTGCCTCAAGTCATTTTACAAAATATAAGCGATAGAAAGATTTTAATTCTTCAAAAGTCAAATGAGAAAAATAAATCTATTTTATTAGTTTTGAATAAAAGAAATATATAATGTTATTAGATAAAAGTGTTATTTATTTCTAAGTGTTATATGAATTCAAAATTGTTCCGCAAAAAGTGTTATTTAAAAGTGTTACCTCAAAATGTTACATCAACAATGTTTCATATTTTAAAAGTGTTACATGAAAGTGTTGCATATTTGCAATTGTTACAAAAGTGATACATGAAAGTGTTATATATTCTTAAGTGTTACGAAAGTGTTACATAAAAATCAGAATTTTAAAAGTGTTACAAACGACGTGTTACATAAAGCCATTTATGTTATGGTCACTACAACATAAATGACTTTAAGTAACACTCTGTTTGTAACACTTTCAAATTTTTAACTTTTATGTAACACTTTGGTAACACTTATAAATATATAATACTTCCATGTAACACTTTTTAAAATGTGCGAATATGTAACACATTCATGTAACACTTTAAAATATGTAACACCTTGGATGTTACACTTTTTAAATAGTAGCACATTTAGGTAACACTTTTACCTAAGTAACACTTTTTACGTAACACTTTTGAATAAGTAACACTTTCATTTAACACTTATAAATAAATAACACTTTCTAGGTAACGCTTTCAATTGATAAAATTAATTTTTTTTTTATTCCAAAATAATAAAATATCTTTGAATTTATCTTTTCATGTGACTTTTGAAGAATTAAAATCTTTTAAGCACTTATATTTTACAAATGACTTTTTGAGGCAGAGCTTTATAGACGTGTTACATCTTAACTACTATAGAACATTCGTAACATGAGAAGATGAAAACAACAACTAAAATAACAATTTACTATAGCACCTAAGGATTTATTTATGAGTTATTTAACATAATTTTTTTCAGTGTTTTTTTTTTTGTGTGTGTGTGTATAGATAATCATATTTTACTAACGACAATAAATGAGTTTTGTAGTTTAAAAGTTTGTATACATTTTTTTTAATATAGAACATTGAACTTGAATTTTTTTTTATCATGTCTTTCATGTCAGTAATTTTATGTTTTTAATTAATTGTATATTCTATAAAACACAAAAAAACTAATCAATTACTTAATTTTTCAAGGTGTCTTAAAATTATCTACTTGTATTATTGCAATTGACATTAATGATAATGTCTTAATATTTATATAAAATAATTTAATGTAACAAGTTACTATGATATTGAATAAGTTATATATATATATATATATATATATATGTGTGTATGTGTGTGAGTGAACGAAATTAAAAATAAATCAATTAATGAAAATTTTATATCAAATTAAATACTAAAACATAATAAATAAATTATTAACTTTCTTTTGACAACAAATGTCTACTTTAATGTAGTACAAAGGAATCTTTCTTTGAGTAAAGTTTTGCCGCTTATTGATTGACAACATAAACATTTTTTACCTAAAAATATTAATTACCCCCTCTTTAGAGCCGGTTTAATTTTTGGAAGGGTTCGGTGAGAAAAAAAATAGGCCCCTTACAATATTAATATTATTATTTTAAAAATAATTTTAATCAACTAAAAATAGATCTCTGACTATGTTTGAATGAGTTTTTAAAGTGACAGGTCCATTACATCATTTAATATGTATAAAAAATAAGTGAATCGTACTTTATTAGATTAATTCCAATTTAAAAAAAAAAAAATCATTGACCTTTAATTTTATATCTACACACATCAATAGCGTGTAATTCACTTATGAATGCAGAAATCGGTCTGTCCAATCGGCGACTAGTCGCTAGGTGATACCTTGCTGATCCGATTTTGTAAGAAACAACACATCTAGACATTTTCTTGTGCTAAGCGGGCTAGTCAGGCAATTGGTCGGGCTAGATGGCCCAAATAATTTATTTTTTATTTTTTATATGATTTTTAAATGTTATTTTGTTCTTTTTTCAACTTAAATATTTTACAATATCATATATTGAATTACATTTTAAATAGTACAATAATTCAAAAATGATAGAGGTAAGATGTAAGTAATAAAAATGATTAAATCTAGAAAGCCACCAGGTTGTCGGCTAGTGGGCGCCTAGCTCAATACAAGAAAACGTGTTTTTAGCGGCGAAAATTTTCGTCGCAAACCAGTTGGATTTCGTCGCTAAACCGAGTTTTAGCGACCAAAAAATTTCGCCGCTAGGGCCGTCGCTATTACATTTTAAAATAAATTTAGAATTTTAAAATATCATCGATAATTTAGTGAAATAAAATTATTTGCATCAAATAGTTGTAAGTTATGATCATATTAGTGTAACTATAATGGCAAAAACTTGGGTGCATATGATGCACAATAGTGCTTAATGTACATCCGGATCCAAAATTGCGCGTGGGTCGCGCGTGACCCGTATCATTTTTTTTTTTTTTGTGTTCTTACTGAGACTTATTGTGTTCTTACAGTAGACTTTTTATGTTCTTGTAGTATAGTAATTTTGTGTTTAGAGTAGACTTGTATTCTTACAGTAGATTTATCGTGTTGTTGCAGTATAGTTATTTTGTATTTAGAGTACACGTATTGTGTTCTTACAGTAGACTTATTGTATTCTTGCAGTATATCTTTCTTAAAAAAAGAGGCGCCACGCACGCGGGGACCCGGTTCGCGGACGCGATTTTTTTGTAAATCATATTTCAGCGATTTTTTGGAGTCTATGTGTTAAATTGTAGTGATGTACAATAAGCCTATTGTACATCACATGCACACAAGTGTTACTCAACTATAAAAAAGAAAACGCCTATAGACACCACTAATATTAGCAGCAAAGTGTGAACTTTCGCAACAAATTATACCTTTAAATATGTCTTCGTCGCAAAAATTATCAGAATTTAAATATACTAAAAAAATATTATTTATTAATTTAATTTAATATTCTAGTAATTTGCGATGAACCTCAATATATTTGCCGCTAACTTCGCAATGATAAGTGTATATTCATCGCTAAATTAAACTGCAAAAAATGGTTATTTGAAGTCTAGTAAATATGACGACAAAACAGTTCAAAACGTTGCTAAAGTTAGCGGTGTATGGATAAATTTCACCGCAAACATTTTTCCTGGCGGCTTCACACTAGAATTATTATAATTTAAATTACTAAGAAAATAATTTTTTATTAATTTTGATATTTTAGTGATTTGCGACGACCTTCAAGTAATATGTCGCTAAGTGTTAACGGCAAAAATAGATATTTTGCCGCTATTTGATATATAATTAATAGGAAATTTGATTTTTAACTATATATTTTTGAAAAAACATATATTTTGCGACAAAGTATAATATATTTGCAGCTAACTTTGCTGCGAATAGTGTATTTCATCACTAAATTAGCGACGAAATGTAGGTTTTCGTCGCGAAGTAAATATGGCGACAAAACAGTTCAAAACGTCGCTAAAGCTAGTGGCGTAGGGATAAATGTCGCCGCCAATATTTTTTTTTTGCGGCTTCACAATAAAATTATTATAATTTAAATTACTAAGAAAATAATTTTATTTATTAATTCTGATATTTTAGTGATTTGCGACGACTTTCAAGTAATATGTCACTTGTTAATGGCAAAAATCTATTTTTGTCGCTATTTGATATATAATTAATAGAAAATTAAATTTAACTATATCTTTTTTAAAAAAACACATGTTTTGTGACAAAGTATAATATATTTGCCGCTAACTTTGCTGCGAATAGTGTATTTTCATCGCTAAATTAGCAACGAAATGTAGGTTTTCGTCGCGAAGTAGAAATAGCGACAAAACAGGTCAAAACTTTGCTTATGTTAGCGGCGTATGGATAAATTTCGCCGCAAACATTTTTTTTTTTTTTTTGCGGCTTCAAACTAAAATTATTAAATTTAAATGTACCAACAAAATAATTTTATTTATTAATTTTGATATTTTAGTGATTTGCGACGACTTTCAAATAATATGTCGCTAAGTGTTGGCGGCAAAAATAGATATTTTGCCGCTATTTGACATATAATTAATAGGAAATTACATTAACTATATTTTTTTTTTAAAAACACATGTTTTGCACAAAGTATAATATATTCGCCTCTAACTTTGTTGGGAATAATATATTTTCATCGCTAAATTAGCGACGAAGTGTAGGTTTTTCTCGCGAAATAAAAATAGCGACAAAATAGTTCCAAACGTCGCTAAAGTTAGGGCCGTATAGATAAATTTCGCCGCAAACATTTTTTTTTCCGGCTCACACTAAAATTATTATAATTTAAATTATTAAGAAAATAATTTTATTATATTAATTTTGAGATTTTAGTGATATGTCGCTAAGTGTTAGCGGAAAAAATGCATATTTTGCCGCTATTTGATATAAAATTAATAGGAAATTAGATTTAACTATATAATTTTTAAAAAACACATGTTTTACGACCAAAAATAATATAGTTGCCGCTAACTTTGCTGCGAATAGTGTATTTTCATTGCTAAATTAGCGATGAAATGTAGGTTTTCATCGCGAAGTAAAAATAGAGGTAAAACAGTTCCAAACGTCGCTAAAGTTAGCGGCGAGACATGAAACTTTGCTGCTATTTAAAATTTTAGCGACGAATATGGATTTTACAGCAAAAATTTCGTCGCTATTTACGCGTTTTCTTGTAGTGTAGGCAGCCTAAGCACTAAGTGATTCCAAATTGTTCGACATAATTTTTGACTTCTGCAACCTTGAATCCACTTGGATATTACCTAGAAGAATATAGTATTACCCAATGGAATTTACCTTTTGCGGCAAAGATTAAACCATATTGTTAATTATATGTTATAAATGTGAAGGGTACCTACAATTTACCAAATGTGAAACATGTGCTGCTATCTTTAAAATTAATAGTTTATTTTTTTCTATTTTTTACAAAATACTTCTTCTGTCCCAGTTAATTTTTTTTACTTTTCATTTCGGTCTGTCTCACTTAACTTTTCACACTCTTAAAAAGAAAATTTTTCTCACAATCTCCACCCTTAAATCTTCATACTCAATCTCCACCTTTAATAAAGTCAAAGAAAAAGTAAAATCTGCTTTTTCTTAACCTCCGTGCCCGATCAACTGTGAAAAGTTAGCTGGGACGAAGGAAGTATATAATATAACGCAGTGTAGACACTACTATTAATAAAGAGAGCATAGATTTCCCGGTTTTCACGACCAATTGACGTGCCTAAGCCGGGTGTGATACAACTAGGGATCGGTTTGGAGTAGGCTTTGTATTACGGGATCATGATGGTAGGTTGGTGGCGGCGGGGTGTCATCATATTCGCTATCCGGGTAGTGTACTTGATGGCGAGTCACAAGCAATTTACAATGATCGATATAAGATTCTGTTCTGATTGTGGCTTTAAGGGTATCAAGGTATTCTCAGATTCTATGTTAGCCATGCAGGCATTCACGCAACATGAATCCTACTTGATGTATTATGAGCTTATTGCATGTGATATTAAGATGATGTTGGAGTCTTCCTCTTTTATTAGTGTAGCTCATGTGCCTTGTAGTGCGTTGCCCACGAGCTTGTTAGATTTTCTTTTTCATCGGACAATCCTTGTATTTGGATTGAGTCTGATTTTCCTACATGGCTAGAGAGTCTTGTATTACGTGACATTTTATGATTTATATGAGATTCTCTATTCCGCCAAAAAAAACAAAATTACTCAAATTAGAGAGTTGGTTAATTTGATGATTTGCCATTTATTAGCTTCATCCGTAGTAACAAAATTCTCCGAATGTTTTATTTTCTTCCATATTTTTTAATAAAAGTTAAAAATATGATTAATTCTCAAGATTTTAAAAATATAGTAATATATACCAATATATCGTGAATAGTATCCGTATAATTCCCAAAAAATGTGAAACTATCTTTACTGCTTTTCTTTTATTCTTTATATATTCTTTTTTTTTAAACGTCCAATTTAGAAGTAATATATTCTAATTTTTTTTTATAAAAATAAGGATAACAAATAAGAATTATAAATTTGTTAAAATACAAATTTCAATAAAGTTTAAGCTTATGTTTAAAACAATCAATAGTAATATCATGTGAATTGGTGACCCAATCTTCCTCTTAATTCTCCCAACAGAAACACACCAACAAGATTCAAACACACACAATTGTGTTCTTCAACAAAACATGCAAGTATCAAATCAAGAATGTAAAGAAAACTAAACAAGAGAAGATTTACGTGGTTCGGCAACTTGCCTACATTCACGGGAGCTGATTATCCTTTTACTATCAACGAATGATTATAGAATTTCTTCATTCCCTAGAACATCATCTAGCTAAACACAAATGATGAACTAGCTACTATCAAGAAGAAAATCACACACACTTCTCTTGTGTTTTTCCCACTCTCTAACTAACCTCTATATCTCTCTATCTTGGAGTATATTATGGTTACAAAGAGCTCTCACACCTCATCTCAAAAAACGGAAGAAAACTGCTCTTTATAGCAGCTAAAACAGAAACTGGAAAACTGCAGAAAAATGGTTACAAATATTAACTGCCACAAAGACAACGGTTCTTGAATCCAGAACCGTTGTAAAAGCCCCTGTAACAGAATTAACTGCTTTTGCTTTCCAAGTCTCAAACAGCTTATCCAAAAGCATTTTTTATCCCTTTTTTCTGAGTGGATGAGCCATATTACTTAACATATCATAAGAAAATTACATAATTTCAGAACTTAAACCATATCTAATCAATAATTATGTATATGCGCCATCCACCCCCTTAAACCATATCTAATCAATAAGATCACCTTAATCTCTGTGTTTGTGGGACTGGTCCGGTGAGTTGGTGACGAATCGGACAAGTCACTGGTTAAAGGTTCGACCGGTTCAATCACCAGTTCCACCGGTCAAAGACAACTTGTTAGACTTTTGGATTTAAATAGTTGCTTATTTGTAATACAATCGAATTTGATATTAGAGTTTAACTTGTAAAAAAAATGTTCAACATTATCAGTATCAATTAATCCAAAGATACTACCCCTAAACAATACAATTAATCCAAAGATACTTCTAATTGTAATTTTTAATAACTTCCAAGTGCCAAATTTAAAATTAAATAGGAAAAATAAGGACAAATGAAGATAAAGGTGAAAATCTCATTTTTTTTTACTTAATACAAACCCAAATACAACTTTATTAAAAAAAAAAAAAATGGAATATAATGCCGGTTCTAACAATCTGACGGTTCGGGATCATCCGATTTTCAACGGTTTTATAACATTCCCGATTATTTAATGTTATCGGATCGATTCCAGACTCGGTTCAATTATCGAACCGATCAATCCAGTCCGATCCCACAAACCTTACTTAGTCTACTGCCCGATACCGCCTTACGTTTTTTAAGCATCGTACATATAATCACACAAAAAACAAAGGAGTCAGTTTGAAGGGCATTCAGCTTTATTGAGTCCTCAAGGGCCCAGAAAAAGGATACTTGGTTTGGGATGTAGTGGCATGTGCCACGTTCGATGGTGTACATTCACGGATGAAACATCCAAAAATGTATTTTAGTTTAAGGATATAGTAGGGAAAGATGTGCATTGGAAATTGTAAAAGGTGTATTAGAAATTGTAAAAGGTGTGTTGGAAATTGTAAAAAGAGATGTAGGTAATAGGGTGTGGATGTGGAGGGATGAGTCATCCGGTGTAAAGTGAAATACGTTGCGGACGGACCATGCCCTATCCGGATGACACCATACCAATCCAAATATCCCCTAAAAGTTTTCTGAAGATCTCATATGCTCTGATCTGTCTCGTTCAAGAATTTATTTAGTTCTGCCAATTGGGCTACTTGAACGGTTGAACCTTCCATTTTTGTTGTTTATTGATGTATAATTAAATAATTATTTATTGCTAGGTTAGCGGCATTAATGTGAACAAAAGAAATTAAATTAGTAAAAAATAATAACTAAAATAATAAAAGATTATAGTACAAAAGTATGATTTTATATTTTGGTTTTTTCTACCCTACTCCCGTGAGTATTACCAGCATGTATTATACACCATTGGATTGATGTATAGATGCAGGATGGAAGGCTAATATTATTTCCATCTTGCATCTATACACCAATCCTATAGTGTATAATACATGCGGGTAATACTCACGGGGTAGGGTAGAATTAACAATTTTGAATGGGTTGGAGCCCGATATTGACATTCTATCACAAAAATCACGGCAATGTAATTATCTACTTATAAATTCAAGACATATTTTCCATCAATCTTCTATTTGGCTGAAGAAGTTTATGAATGTGCTTTATCGGAATTTGAGCCCTTAAATTTACCGAGCCAAGTCTTAAGTAAACATAGCCTAAATGTATGTGACTCATTTATAAGTCTTCTTAATTTGTGTGAACTTTTCAAATACAATTATTTTAATACGATGAAGTAACATCCAAGAATAATTGGACTCAAGTTTATAGAATTGCATTAATTATTATAAAACGAATTTATTTTGCCCCTACAAAGAAAATCTAAAATGCTATAAAAATGATTTTAAGTAAATAAATGGACATGGTTCTCATAAAAAATTAAATAAATAAATGGACATGCATTGTGGGCCCGTATAGGTCCGTACATTTGGTAGGACAATTTCATTAAATTCAGAATTAATTTGTCAATGTCCGTCGGTATGAATCCGACCCACTATCCATCCAACTCACTGCTGTGTCATGCATGTGCTACTAATTTAATGGCCTGAGTCGAATTTAAAATGGGAGTTCCTGAGTTTGACATGTAATATAAAATAAATAATACGAAGAGTACATAATATATAATTATAAAAAAATTAATGTTTAAAATAATATGACAAGCTCATGATAAGATAACCCACCTCTTCTGGATAAATTTTCAATTAGATCAAGAGTTTAATGATTTCTTGACGACAATACACTTATGCCACTGGTTTCCTATAAAAAAAAGTAGACCTAAAAATTCTTAAAGTGGATTTTTTCTTAAAGAACAGTTCTACAATTTTGTTTTTATTTTTTTTTAACGCAGACCCTAACTCTTTTTAAGGAATAAAAAGATACATAATATTTTTAAAGAAGTAAAAACAAGTTCGCCAACTGTGAGAGTGTAATATCAATTGCATTAATTCTATTTTTTATATACAGTATATAAAAAGATGAAAAAAAAGGCCTAAAAAGGCTGAAAGCAGGAATTGAACCCTCATTAAGTAATTGCAAAACACACAGCACAACCAGTTAGAACATTTCCTACAACAGCAGATCACTACCTCTGACAACATGACCAAAGAAGCTCTTTCTCAAAAGGCGTACTATCAAAATATTTTACGCACTCTCTCTCATCTTATGCATTCTCAGGTCGAAAAAGGGGGAGAAAATGATTGCTGAAGAAAGAACGGCTGAGGAGGAAGCTGAAGACAGTGCTGAAGTAGATCATATCTCAACTGACGCTGAAGCTGAAGCTGATGAAAGTCGCAGCTTTTGATTATCATTGCACTATTCGCTTTAAATATTATGTTATTACATCTCTTTCTGTTTTGGGCTGAGCCCTTGGACAATTTACTTGTTGCTTTTCAATGGACTATTATATAGTTTCTATGATTGCAGGATTAGTAGTGCCTGATTGTTCATACCACGAATGAACCATATCTGATTGACTGAAATCTTGTGCCTATCTGACTGATTACTTCTTCATCCTGAACTTACTCTGTGCTGCAAGTTTAACAACATTATTTTTCGAACTAGAATGCCAAGGGGGAGATTGTAAAAATCAATTTTTATGAAAATGACATTTATTGAAAAATACTCTTGATTAATTGATTACTAGGTACATGAAGATTGACAGCTACAAAAGGAAATGAGAGTGAAATCTACAGGAAATCAAAATGATGATCTTGTCCCTCACTTCAAGAAATCAATCAAAGATTATGTCAAGCAAGGAAAGTCAAAAGCTTCTCCAAATAGCTTCAATCACACCCAATTCCCAAATGAAGAGATTGAAGAGCTGAAAGAATGACGTATAAAGAATGAAGAGATGACATGGAAGACGATTAAGTCTTTTGAATTTATACTGTGTACATTTCGTCAACTGCTTGTAATTGGTCTACAGTTGTTCATACTCTGTAGGAACATCAGTAGTCAAGACATTTTTCGGTAGATCAGTGTCATGTCTAGTTCGGGAGAACTTGCAGAATTTCGGGAGAATTCAAGAAGTGCAGTTAGAAGGGATTCTCTGCACATCTAAAGTCCATCTGGGGGACCAAACGACTGAACTTGTTGTTAGGGGGAGTAATTGCAACATAAACAACATAGACTGCTTAGGAAGGAGTCCTGTAAGTCCTGTAAGTGTTGTATTGCAATTCTGCCTTAATAATAAACTTAAGAGGAAGAAAAGATTCTTCTTTGAACCGTTTAAAAAGTTTCTAAATGTCATCTCTGTTCTCATTAAGTTCGTACTTTATAAGAACATAGATCTGTTCATGTATTAATTATTTCCGTACAAGCCGTTTTCTTTAAAACACGGCACACGTGCACCAACTCTGACATTTCACTTTGAAGACCTAGAAGTAAGTAAACTTAACAATGTGTTCTTAAGTTTACATGCTTGCATGATTGAAGTTATGAAGTTAAAGGCGCACAACAGCTACAAATTGCTACACATAGGCAAAACAACATTAATTGGGGAAGGAACTCTGCCAACAACTCTAGAAGTAGATGAGGAGGTGGTGAGAGAAGGGATTGAGCACTTGATTGCTCATAAACATGATGGAGGAACATATGACAAATATTTATCGCAACTATATTATTCGAGAAAACATATTGTCAATAATCAAGTTGCAAACAATATTATATGAGAAATCAAAAGTCATCTCAAATGCGTTTCAAGTATTTTTTGCAACAACTAATTGTTTTAAAAAAAAAGTCTAAAGATGACCTTAAATAAAATTTTGAGCATTTTGTGACAATAAGTCATCGAATAAACTTATAACTAGAGACAACAATTGTGGGCTCAAAAAATATGTTGCAAAAAATATTTTTGTTGTTGTGAAATTGTTCAAACCCAGAGTAGCCCATTCTTTTTTTTTTAAAGAAATTAGAACTATTATTGAACCTGCTAATTTCGTGTGTCATTATAAATGGTTCTCTTTTGTTATATAGTAAGATTTTTCTATGTTCTGATTTGACTTTTATACTTGTATCTTAAATAAGTTGTAGGGTATTTTTTATGACGAGTCGTCATCTAAACTTATTATTAAAGATAATACTTATTGTCTCAAAATTATTACCAATGATTTTTTCTTTTTTTGGTGTGGTTCTTGTTATATATAATCCTAAATCACAGTCTTTATGGTCTTTCTTCATAAAGTCTTTATGGTTTTTTTTTTCCAACAGATAATTCTAAAATTAAAAAAGTCTTTATGGCCTGCTTTCACAAAACAACAATAAGAATTTCCATTTGAGCCAGTGATTTCAAATCAAATAATGTTTACGGAAGCAATGTTTTCAAACTTCAAACCTACGATTTGAATGAACAATTTATTAGGAGCATAAGTAAAATAAACTTCTTGTACTCTTAATGAAAAAGGGGACTATTCTGAAAAAGAAAAAAAAGGAGATTATTAATTTGAGGCGGAGAGCATCACTACAAGAAAAAGGGTCTTTTGATACCACAAAAAAGTGGTCTCAAATAATGAGTATTTGCCACAACTTAAGTAAAATGGTCTCAAATAATGAGTATTTGTCACAACTTATGAATATTTGTCACAACTTTATTGTCGTCTCAATAACTCGGTCGCAAATAATATATTTGTGATCACAAAAGTGGTCTCAAATGCATCTCAAATATTTTTTGCAACAACTAGTTGTCTCTAAAAGTAGTCTTAAAGTTGTCTCAAATAAACCCCCACAACGAGAAGAACAAGGAGCAAAAATGTTACAATCAAGATTGATTGAAAATGAAAGATGTCATTCATTGAAGTCTTGAGAGGGAAGAAGCAATAGTGTTTTCAGTTAGATATTCTAACTGCTCACAAAATGAAGAATGAAAAATTACAGTACTAAGCTAAGTGTGTGTTGTAACTATATACAAGTGAATAACCGAGCTTCTAGAAGATACATACTAAGGTTTATACTCCAACATCCCCCCTCAAGTTGGCATGTTGTAAATGTCTAACATGCCCAACTTGGATAAGAGGTAATGAAACTATGTAGGCCCAAGAACTTTTGTGAAGAAGCCTGCAATTTGTTAATTTGGTGTCACATGCTTCAAGTCTTTGTCCCTCACTGTATGACAATCTATGTCCAAATACTTGGTCATTTCATGGAATACTGGATTGGCTGTGATGTGTATGGCTGACTGATTATTGCAGAACAAAGATACTGGTGTTGTCACGTTCATCTTGAAATCAACATGTATGTAGGAGATCCACTGGAGCTCTGCAACAGTGGAACTAAGAGCTCTGTATTCTGATTCAGCTGAAGACTTAGAGACTGTAGTGTGTTTCTTGCTTTTCCAGGAGACTAGGGACTTGCCAATGAATATGTAATATCTTGTGATAGACTTTCTAGTGTCCTTTCAAGCTGCCCAATCTGAGTAAAAAAATGCCTACACACTCATAGAAGTATGACCAAACTGGTATGACCAAATGAGCGGAAAAATCATTGATTTTCAGATGTAGTATAAATCCATTTTGTTTATATATATATATAAATATATATATGTTGGAGTAAATCAGTGTCACTCACATTCAAGGTTGTAGAAGGCGGAAAGCGGAGGCGGAGCGTTTTCTGACCGCCTAGCGCCTACGCCGCCTAGGTTTTTATTTATTTATTTTTTTGCTTTTTTTATTAATTAATTAATTTAAAATTATATAAAAAAATTAAATATAGAAGATAATCAAGATATAACACTACAATCAATTTGTTTAGTATTTTAAAAAAACTTTCAATTAAAAAAAAAAAATTGTCATTTTTATACGAAGGATTTGTATTAAAAAAATTCAAATACATAAACTTTATTATAAGAAGTCAAACATAAAATTAAAATAAAAAAATTATATAGAAAAAAAATATAGAAGATAATCAATTTGTCATTTTTGCTACGAAGGATATGTATTAAAAAAAAACGACGTCATTTCGAGCATTTTTTAGAAAAACGACATCGTTTCGTGCATTTTTTTGGGATACTCTCAATAAGCCCTAATTTGGACTGGTACATTTGATTTTAAACAAAATGGCGTCGTTTCGAGCAATTTAAAAAAAAAAATCAGCCCAGGCAAAAAAGAAACGCCTAACATCCTTATAATCGAGGCGGCCCTAGCGCCTAGGCGCCGCCTAAACCGCCTTTTGCATCCATGCTCACATTCAGCTCATCTTAGAAGTGATTTTGGAAGCTAGATAAAAGCACTTTGATGTGGGATGAAAGCTGGTGTGAGAATCACTTGTTAAAAGCATCAAATTCTGCAGATTTGAATCAGAAGTCAAAGACAACGGTTATAACAGAAAATAACTGCCAGAAACTGTTGTCAAAGATCTGTTTTCTGATGTCAAAGGCATGCATGCAGTTTCAGCTGAGAGAAGTGTGTTGTTACCTGTTTTCTCCGATTTTTGCTCTTTCCAGTCATTGTACGCACGTGATAACTGTTATTAAAACTTTGTTAGATCAGTTATAAGCGTGATTAACTAATGTGATGTAGGAGAGGATTCAAAGTTCTTCTAATGTGTATATTTTGTTGATTAATCAAAATGTTTTTTTATCTTATCTAATGGTGGTGGCTATGTTGGTTATGTACTAAATAGTTATGTAGGTTGACAAAAAAATCAATATTGTTAAGAGACTGAATATGATTGTGACTAATGCCAATATTAATATTTTTAATATATGTGACTTATTAATATATGCCAATATTTTTTTTACAAGAAAAATATTCTTCAACATATGAAGTATTTGAGGATGATGAAAGCAACATATTTGTTTTGAAAATTGATTAAAGATAAATGGAGCAGTAAAAGATTTTTTCATTTCAATCTTTGAAAATCAAAAAGCCGTAGGAATGACCTAAAGAATAAAAAGTATTTTTCTTGTATTTATTGTTGATGTATTTTATTAGACTTTTAGAAGGTAGTCAATACTTATTAGATGTGTAAATTATAGGGATAAAAAATTAGACTATGGTACTTCTCTTTTATGTTAAATAATAACTAGTAAATTAAACTTTAATTATTATTAAGATCAAATGCAAAAACTACTTGAAAGAGATCTTTCTTGTTTTAATTTTAAGCTAAAAATTAAATATTACACAAAAATATATGTATGTAGTATGTATATATATATATATATATAAATTAAAAATATATATATTTTTTGGGAGCCTTTATCGTAGGGGAGCCTAAGGCGATCACCTTAGTCGTCTAACCCTCTGATCCACCCCTGTTTTGAGAATATATGATATTATTGATAGTGGAAATATTGCGGAAGCAAAAGTCCTTATAATTGTTTGTTAGACTTAGATTTAAATATCCATTGTGAGTTGAATACTTAACTACTTGGAAAACATTGAGCTGCAAATAAAAATAAATTAAATAATTGATGAAATGAAATGTTAGATAATTTAAATTCTTTTATTAATTATTTAATTTACTTTATTCAATTGTTTAATTTTAAATTATTTTTTATAAAAAAATATATTTTATATTGTGAATCACATAATGAAAAATCCTAGTTAAAAAAAAAGTGCAATTCTAGTTGAATCTACACACAAAAGCTAATATTGCTATACACAAATCCTTGTCCAATTGGAACTTATTTTAGGCTTACAATGTCTAGAAGGAAAAAATGACCGTCACTACCAAAGGCTTGACATATAGTATTAAAATATAGAATGAATTACAATACCACTTCCAAAAAATTGGACTCGAACCAAGTAAAATCGAGGATAAGAAGACCATACTTATAACAAAGCAACGACACTTAGGGCCCAAAAATTTCAGAAGAAACCTTTTACTGCAGAAGACGCTACATCTCTGGTTACAATAATATTGTGTCATACACATGTTATGTATTAATGCAATTGCAACTGGAGATGCATGTTGCACCGTCTGCAGTAGAACATTTGATTGAAACTTTTCATCTCCCTCCATTGATAGGGTTCCGAATGCTGTCATATCCAATACTTGTGCTACTACCTTCACTATTAGTAAAGGCATCTAATTCTACAACCTTGTCAAGCAATGACTCCATCTCCTCTGCATTATTCGAATTTTTTATCCACGAGTGTTTTTCTCCGAGTATCAAGCCTTCTAGTTCTGCTGCCACTTCTTTCATGCTCGGTCTATCTTCACCTTTCACGTTCAAACACCTTTTTGCAAGACTAGAAACTTCTAAGATTTTCTTCTTATTCCCTTCGCCTACAATGTTATCATCAACAATCTCAAATAAGCGCTCTTGCTTTAGTACATATAGGAAAAAGTTGGCCAAGTTCTTCTCCTGCTCAGGCTTATCGAAAGACATTGCCTTCCGGCCCGTTAGTAGCTCCAGGAGGACTACTCCAAAGCTGTAGACATCGCTTTTCTCTGTCAATTGATTTGTTTGCATGTACTCGGGATCTAGATAACCAAAAGTTCCTTGCACCATAGTAGACAATTGAGTGAGATCCAGAGGCACCAATTTTGAAGCTCCGAAATCAGACACTTTAACTGTGAAAGTATGGTCTAAAAGGATATTGTCCGGCTTGACATCTCTATGTATGATCGGAGTAGAAACAGCAGAGTGCAAATATGCGAGGACACCAGCAGTTTCCGCGGCGATTTTTAAACGCATGTCCCAATGAAGAAAACGCGCCTTTGCTTGATTGTGTATGTGTACAGAAAGCGGTCCGTTGTTGATAAATTCATAGACCAGAAGGGGGACTTCCATTTCCAAGCAACAACCGATGAGCCTGACTACATTTCTGTGGTTTACTTGAGAAAGAACAAGCACCTCGTTGATGAATTGCTCGACTTGGCCTGGATCAACTTTTTTGGACTTCTTGATGGCCACGGCTATGTTTCGTGGTAATAAACCTTTGTATACAATGCCAAAGCCGCCTTGGCCTATGATCATATTGTCGTCGAAGTCATTCGTCGCCTTTTCAAGCTCCAATAAACTGAAGATATGCACCATGTCAGGTGACCTTTTCTTTCTACTGAGTTTCTCTTGTAATAATATCCCACCATTTTGAAGAAAGAACTTGTGTTTCATCATTCTTGATCTTCTTCTTTTGAGTTCCATGTACAACAAGATAGCCGAAAGTAAAAGAGCAATGACTCCAAAGGCAATCCCTAGATAAAATTAAATTATCGATATACTTATATTAGTAGCGCACGATTATAATAAAAAAGGTCACGGTGGTTAAATTACTTAATGAGATAATTAAGAGTATAAGTTTTAAGTAACATTTTCCATGTTTTTTTTTTTTTTAACAATTTTAAGAGTAAAATACTTGAAAATATGAATGTGAAGCTTAACATGCAACACACATATATATCAAACGTTTATTACTATTTATACCGAAGATCATGACCTTCAGATTTCTATTCATTAAGGACAATGTTATTTTTTTTAAAAGGGTAAAATGGCTAAACAAAATCTACCTCATAGATTTAGTTGAAAAAACCCAATAAAACAAATAAAGAATCGATTAAAATTAATATTACCAATTAAGATATAGACAATCTTCATATCTTGCTTCTTGGTGCAGCCGTTTGTACCTATCCCATTGCCAGAGTATCCCTTTGGACATATACACGTATAATTCCCTGGCGTATTCCTGCACTCCGCTATGTCCATGCAATTATTTCGAGCTTTATCTGTACATTCACTGATATCTGAAAAGAAAGAGGAGTTGAATATCTATTAATGCCCGATTGAAGTACCATTCGGACTAATAGACCCTATTTGATGGGTTAAAAACCCGACGAGCTATGAGCAGACCCGGAAATATTAGTATACTTAAGGGGGATGAACTGAGTTGAGCTCAATAATTCTTGACTCGATGAAATTCTAGGCCAACCCAAACCAATCCGAATTAATACCTTGTTATTCGTTACATATTTTTGTCCACTTCTTTCAAAACAAATAAATAAAAAATAATTGTTTGAACATAACCAAATCTTTTTCTAGCATGATCCACATATTAAAGCGTATTTATGAAGAAGAGCCTTTTGGCCATTCAGTGTGCTTCATGCTAAAATGGTGATAGGGCTTAGAGGGAGTGACTTACCACATTTATAAAGTGGCCGTCCTTCTTCTATTTTGAAGTCAATAAGTTTTAATATTTTACTTTGACTAATAAAACGAAATATTTACTTTTAAAATTATACTTTTATTTCGGAACAAAAAAAGTTTTGAAATTGAAATTATCATTATGAGACGGAGCAAATAAAACGTAAAACTACATACCTCGGCATCCATCAACGAGGTAAGGATTTCCTTGATAACCTTGGCCACAACGACATCGATACACATTACTATTGCCAGGTTTGTAGCATTCCGAGTTTGGGCTTTTACAACCATAAGCAGTCGAGTTCTTTTGAGCCTCCTGACACGACCCATCACCGAAGGCCCAATCAACAACCATGGGAAGCTCCATTACATCTTTCAAGCTTCTAAAGCTTTCCTTGGAAAAATTAAATGCGCTTTGATCAACAACAAAAGCATACCCACAATTATTGAAGTCCCAAACATCACTATAATTCCTAAAGCTATCCAGCTGAATTTCCACTAGCGAAACATCTTCAGGAAAACTAATTTGACAGCAGCCCAGACCATTACAAGAGCCTAAAATCATGTCGTCCCCGGAGTCACACTGGGCCGTGCAGCCCGTCGTGTAGTTCCGATTGCGCCGCAGCCCCGAAACGTACCCGTATGCATCACAGCCCACAATCATGAATCTGTTAGCGGTGTTGTTGACTGTGAAGTACGGTGCCAGGCTAAACGAGGTACTACTGTAGTCAGTATTAGTGCCGTTGCGCGCGTAGCAGTCACGCGCCACGTACGCCAGGGTTTTGAGCTGACCGTCGAGAGATATGTCTGTGATTTCTACGTTACTGTCTTGGTCGTGCATGAACAATTTTGGGGGATTGAAACCAGTTTCATTGCACGTGACAAAGAAACTATAGTTGTGGTAACATTCCCGTGTCGTGCCAAAGGGGAAGGGGATGCTAATGTTACCACAACGATCGCGGCAGTTAGCGAGAGATATTGTACCATCGAGAACCGTAGACGAAATTAGAGGCATGGAGACGAATATGAATATCAGTGAAGGAAAAGCCATGATAGTATATTTCTTGACTAGCTAATTATTTGTATGGTGTAAGAGATAAAATCAGAACGAGTTAGCATTATATTTATAATGGTGGCTTCAATTTAATTTGTACTGAGTCAATGGATGTCAAAGTCTTGGTCTTTTGTCATTAAATTCATTGGAAAAATCTATTTTTCATCCCGTATGCTAGAGTTTGTCTATAAAATATCTTGTATGTTTTGAAATTTTAGTTTTAGTCTAGTATATTTTGAAAAATATTCAATTTAAAGACATCAGACGCCGACGACCATTAATTGTCCCAGAATACGTACACAGAGCTAATCAATTGGATCAAAAAATTAACATGATAGTTCTGAATCCAGGTATACATGTCAAGTATTAAATCAACACAACAATTTCAAAATACAAAATCTAAATTCACATCAGCGTCAAACTTTCTGAAGAGAAATAATTCGCTATTTTGGGCTTATTTAATTAGTTACATATATACACTTGGATTCATAACTGCCACATTAATTATTTGACCGAAAACCCCCAATTTATTGGGTCTCATGCGACACAATTACTGGCCGCCAGCATCTACCATGCGACACAATTACAGGCCGCCAGCATCTACTGTCCTTAAATTGGACATTTTTTTTAAACATAGTGAACCAAAATTAAAATTTCGAAACATACATATTTTTTTCTAAACAAACTCTAACATACAGGAATAAAAATGTATTTTCACCTTACATTCACCGTAGAGCCTAATAAACCCCTCCGAAATTCATTATTAGACTTGTTTAAAAAAAAACTAGTAAATTTTTATAGGCAAGTGTTTCATAAATAATTAATCATCACATAAAATTATTTGTACAGACTAAAGATATCATCTCAAAAAATATGTTACAAAAAGTATTTTTTGTTGTGATATTGTTCAAACCCAAAGTAACGCATTTATTAATATTTTCATAAATTAGAACTATTATTCAACCCGCTAAGTTCGCGTGTCAAACACATTAACTTATTTATGGGTGATTCTATGATACCACTGTGAGATCAAAATAAAATTATATAATTTAGTGGGTGCCTCATATTTAAATACATGTGTATTGTTCTCATCGGTACCACTGTGATATCGAAGTTCGACTCCTTATTTATCCTAAATCACAAAGTTTTATGGTCTTTCTTCACAAAGTCTTTACGATTTTTATTTCCACAAATAATTCTAAAAATAATAGTCTTTATGGTCTTCTTTCACAAAATAACAAAAGAAATTTCCAATTGAGACAGTGATTTTACATCAGCAGGTCCAAAGAAATGGGAGAACTAACAAATCAAAGACGGAACTGAACCATGTTTTCAAACTTGAACCCTACGTATAACCTGTCCGACATTTTAGATAGACTGAATCATAGAAACGTAGGTCTAATATACCATAAGACCCAATAAACCTTACTCGAAGAGCTAAAAGTTCGACGAAATGATGTTTTAAAAGCTTTAACAAATATCCCAATAAAATTATTTCGTCAGCTTAATACGAAATTATGACTTTACCCCAAAATGAGGGTTTCTTGAATCGATGAAGAAATGCGTGAACCATAATCCCTTGAGATATGAGGACTACGATTTTTCTAAGGGAAAGAAGTGATTTAATTTATAAACTCCAAAATAAATAATTCGTATTGCTCTTACATGAGAGCAGGCGGTTGTTCGAGAATTGATTAATGTAACTTGGTTGATTGAACACGTTTTAATTTAAGTCACTGATCAAGCATTCACGAATTTCATTCCTACTAAGATTTGTACTCGCAAAAGAGAACAGACGATTGTTCGGAAATAGTATTTTGAGTTTTGTTTTTCTCTTTTTTTTTTTTTAAAAAAAAAAAAAGTGTTTTGCTATACTCTAAATTATATGATACCTTAGAAAAGTATACATCAAAATGTGGACGTGTACACAATTCGTAAGGGGTGTTATACTTATTACTCCCTCCGTTCCAAATGAACTTGAATAGGGGGTCGGCACAAATATTAAGAAAATTATTTTTTAGGGATTTTGATAACTTTTCAAAGGTGAATTGAGGGTGGAGATTTTGAGGGTGAAGATTGTGTTATAACTTTCCTTATTAAGAAGTGTGTAAATTTGCTTGGGACGGCCAAATTAAAAAAATATGCAAGTTCATTCGGGATGGAAGGAGTACTAGTATTTTATCTCTCTGAAGCACCACTTGTGATATTTTAATAATTAAATTATTAAGTGCTCTAAAATAAATTAAATTATTAAAAAAAGAAAAACATTTTTCTTTGAGATAAATAAAATATCATAAAATTGCTGGAATCAGCCAACACTGGTTGACAAGAAGATACAACCAAAAATAACATAAATATATATGAAACAATTGTAGTACAAAATTACTAGATCTAAACCTATACAGATTTAAATCTAGCAAATTAAGCAAATCGCTATTGCACTGGACAATCGCGTACAAAAGTACTTGATCTCGATCTCGTATTTGTCATTAATTTTTCGATGAAAGCCCCAAATATAAACACGAGATGTAGACGATAGATTAGGTTTTGAGGGTTGTACACGATAGATTTAGAAGTTGGACTGTACACGATATACAAATATTTTTACACAGAAATTTAATTATACAACACGAGATTTAATATTGCATTGCTTGCTATTTGTAGGTCATACACGTGATTATATTTTTACACCATATGAGTGTTTAGGACACGATATAATGTATAGATAGGACTTAAAAAATGCTCACGAAATTTTTCGGTACTGTATAAATAAGATAAAATTATGTTGTACACGATAAAATATTATATTGTGTATTCGATAAAATAATATGTAATGTACAAGATAAAATATTGTATTGTATACCTGATAATATATATTATTTTCTCTACACGATATAACATTTAGGGTACCCGATAAACAAATATCATGTACCCGAGAATATATTAAATGATGTTATGTAACCTAAAAATTATATTGTCTACTCACTAAAATATTATTGTGTACCCAATAATTATTCATTTTTTTCGCTTTAGTGCCTTTTATTTGTTTCTCTTTTTGTTTAAATATTTATATTCAATAATATTTTTCACCGATTAAGACCAAGTTAATATGTTGACACGATATGTACCCTAAAATTATATCATATACGCGCTAAAATATTATCGTGTATCCAGTAATTATTCTTTTTTGTTCTTTTTGTCACTTAAGTGCCCTTTTATTTGATTTTTGTTTAAATGTTTATTTTTAATAATATTTTTCACTGATTAAGACCAAGTTAATTTTTTTGTTTGAAATTTAAGTGGAAAATTAAATAATCAAAGGTTTACAATGAATTTAATACGTTAATCCAATAAATAGTTGTAGATATATTGCTCAATTTGACGAGATAATAAAAAATAAATATAATTGGGAAAAATAGCAAAACATGTCCATTATATTTATGGATGGCCTTTTATAACGATATTTGGAGGATCATAGTTTATGGTTAGCATACGGTAATGTAGTTAAAATTGTTAAACCTAAGAATAATAGCTTAATCAAGTGTATATAAATAGCTTGGGTAAACAAAAAGTGTATATAAATAGCTTAATATGTTCTTTGATTTGTGTTGTCATGCATTTTATTTTATGTCATTAATATTGGGAAAAACAGGGTGTTTGGCCTTGGATGAGGCTTATGTTACGTTATCGGAAGGCAAATATTAATGGATATTTCAAATTTGACGTCCTGAACAGGATTAAGACGGAGTTAGGACTCGTGGCGATTCTGCATATGAGGATTTCGGGTGATCTTGCTTCAGCAATTTGTTACAAATTCCAACAGATTCTACATTCCCTCAGGCCGCTGTACACAGTTTGATAGCATCAAAGATGGTTAAGCCCGGTGGTCCGGATGATAAGTTGTGGTACAAAATCATGGGACGATATTCGCAAAGGACGAGTACGCCCTTATTACTGGTCTGAGGTTCGTAGACAGTACATTCAACTCTAACAATGCCCCACCACTCCCTGCTGACAGTTTTTATCACATGGTGGTCCGTAGTAGTCGAGGGATGGCGAAGTTGGTCGATCTACGCAAATGTTTTAGAGCGGGAGATTTTAGAGGCAATCCAGCACATGATATTTTGATTGCTAAGGTGCTCATGAAATACCTCAACTTGTTTGGCCGGGATGAGAGGCAGGCCACAATCGACAGATGGGTCTGGTCCTTGGTTGAGCGTCCAGAGCTGTTTGATACTTTCCCATGGGGGAAATATAGTTATCAGATATTGGCTCGACAGTTGTGCACAGTCGCTCTTAATCTAGAGACTATCTGCGTAGGAGGGGGTCATCTTGGATACCACTTCTATGGATGTGAGCTTGCATATGGTACGTATTTTTTTTTTTTTATTTACGTAGTAAATGAATTTCATTTAAAAGTTTAATTGTATAATAAAATTAATCTTTTCCTTCGGCCTGACATTGTGTATATTGTTTGTGTTTCGCAGGTTTGGGCATTCCAGCCTTGGCGACTACATGTGGGAGCCTCTTACCCGAACCACAACCGCAACTCCCTGCCGACTCCGATGGCATTTTGATAAAACGAGCGAGGATGTCTTCAAGTCCTTTCATGATGAGGGATTTTACCCTCTATATCGTGCAATTTTATAATAAAGTAAATTATATTCTTTAAAACTGTAGCACAGTTAGATTGAATTCAATCATATTTTGTTATAGATGGAGTGCTTTGAGACTCTGGTGCCTACCCCTGAGGAGACCACGGTTGATCATTAGCAGAAAATTCAAGATGACCTCAACGATGGGGTTGTGCAGTATAAACACCGAGTTTAGGGGCCATAGTCAAGATGTCTCACCAGGAGTCAATATGCCTGTATAGAGGGCCTATCCTAGTGCTAGGAGGAGTGGTGGCGGTCACCGTGGTCAGGCCAGGTCCACCGAAGTCGAGGCATCTGCTGGTCACCCTAGATTACATCTTTATCAATCGGAGTCTTCCTTACGATTCGATTATTTGTCTACCAAGCATCTCTTGTTAATATTATTTTTATTCTATTAGTTTAGTTAATATAAAATCAAATCACTTATTCGAAAGTCTAGATAGAGTACAAGTATTATAATTAGGGTACTAAGTTTACACAATACAGTCCTTGTGGGATCGACCTTGCTGCCACTAGCTACAATAGCATCGTACACTTGCGGTTTACTAGGTTAGGAATTAGTGCAACAATTACTCATCCTATCAGGGGTCTAGACACTCTTTTCACCGAGCTGACGAGGTATATCGATGTGAAGATCGATGGGTTGGAGAAGAGGTCGAAGGATAAGATCCCTGGATTGATTCAGTTTGTTTTATACTTGGAAAGGTTTTCAATCGACCCGAACGATCCTTTCATGGCTCGCTTCCCGGACCCGTTGGGCACCGTTGTACGAGTTAGCCATACCAGTCGTCAGCAGGTCTATCATCATGCTCCAAGTTGTAATTAACTCATCGAAGGCGACAATCGATCCTAATCCCATCCTAGTCGAGCACCCATGAGGGGATCGTACAGAAGACCCTATAACTAGCTTGTTGGCGCCCTTGGACGTCCTTATACCAGATGAGGAGACATTAGCTAGGGACCTGAGACTAGCTTTAACTAATATCTTCTTCTGGACCACGTGCTTTCTTTGAGATATTACACTGAGATCTACTTCATGTGTCTTATCTATCATAGATTTACATGATAAATGTAGATGTATGTGTTAATGCATTTTCTTAAATAATACATCTGCAACTTCCATATGGACAAGTTCCAACTACTCTATGCAACTATCCAACCCAATGAAGTTTGGTTCAGTAGGTTTTATAATGTGTTGGGCTGGATTGGGCCATTGAGTTGGTTATGTTAAATTGATAGTCCAAAACATGATCAGTAATAAATATATTTGAATATTTTTTAAGTTATAAAAAAACATATAAAATGGTAATTCTGGTATTTTCTTCAGTCTTTAACTAATTCTACTAATGCTCCGACCTCCTAATTATATACAAACTCCAAATTTTTAGTTGTTGTTTATTATAAATATTATCTTTTCAGCATTTGTTTTTTCACATTTTTTTCAATATCACCCCTTAATAATTGGAAAGAGATGTGATATAAAGGAAAGAAGAATAATTTTAGGGATTGTGGGGAGAAAAGAAAATCAATTGAGGGTTTATTTGTCTATCCTATCACTCCTTAATTTTCTTAATCCTAAGCTAAAACTACAACTAGAAAAAATAACCGGAGGTAGTCCAACAAAGCGAAACTTCAAAACAAAACTAAGAATAGGTTTTAAGGGTCTTTTGCATGTTTGCTGGTTTTCTGGTCCGAATTTAGGCCTCAATTCGTATTTGTTTCCAGCTTGAAAAATTGACTTAACAATCTAATAAAATGCTAAGTATCCATAACTTTTCCTCTACTTTATTATTTTCCAATAAGTCCACTCACTATTATCCTACTTCACCTTCCAACACAACAGACAAATTACTTTATACTCTTTCAATCATTACTAACACGTCTTTTGACAATATAATATTTCAGCAACCTACATTTTCAACATTGATTTTTCTTTCATAGTAAAATCATACCGTATAAAATCTCAAACAAGCATAAGTTTTTAGTATTACTTAGAATTTTGCAATCTATTGATTTCAAAGTCAGACCCACTTTGGTCATTTCTAAACATATTGGGTTGTAATTGGATGGATGGATTTAAAACTTACAATAGCAGATTAATTTATGTTAATTTGGATTGTCAAGAATCTGAAATTCAACACTTTTATTTAGAGTTTTCTTTTGAAGAATTTGGGTAAATTTCAAGTTCCTTCGTCCAAAATCCACAACCTTAGTTGAATCCGACACCTTCTTTTATTTTCTTACTTGGATGGCAAAACTATAGCACAATGCAATCCCTTGAACAAACTAAAGCTAATCACCCCGATATTATTTATGTGGGTTCAGTACAAGCTTTTATTGGCATTATTTGAAAGAGACATGCCGACTTGAATAGGTTCAAACTGGACAACATCATATTTATGATCTAGTTTTTTATCTCCAATTTTTCGATGGTTACTCTTTAGATTTAGTTGTAATTGTGATTGTAATTGTTTTGAGATATTTGGAGGAATTTTATAATCACTAGAAAATTATTATTTCAATTATTTTTATGATGAAATTGTGACGTTGTTGTATGTTTAAATGTATATTAATTTCAAATATAGATTCAAAAAAATATAAATTACAAAGCTCAAACACACATGCTAGATAATGCAAATGTAATCACCATTGTCATAGTTTCTTAACAATTGTTCATACCAGTTGTGAAATTCACCTGCTACCGTTGTTCTTTAAAAATAACATCATCTACAATAGCGGTTGTAAACCATTGTGTTTTAAAAATACAATGTTTGATGACCGTTGTTAAAGTAATCACCAGTTGTTATCATATGCACTGTATCCATAGATTCGAAGTCTACGACAATGGTTATCAACCATTGTTTTTATGGTCAATAACAATGGGTTGGTTAAGACCATTGTTAAAGCGCATCTCTCTACCGTTTTTCATATGCACCGTCGTTGTAGATGATAAATCTAAACGGTTATCAACTTATCATCTACAACAATGGTTATCAACTAGTGTCTTTATGTTCAATAACAACGGTTCATGAATCGTTGTCGATGATGGGTCTACCACTACGCTACCAACGACTACGGTCTAAAAGCCCATTTAAGTACAGTTAAAAATCGTTGTTTTTTGGCCTTTTTGTAGTAGTGATCTAAATAGCAGTACCACTCTAGCTAAAAAACCTAATTTTCATCCGTCTCCACTCAATATAAGGCTATAATATCAATGATTATCAATACCCAAAATTAAATATATCAAGTTGGATCTTGATAAGGATATGAAATGTTTGCAATCCAAACATCTCTAAACTAAATTCAAACAAAATGTGGAATCTCGCAAGAGGGTGTTTACAATTGATTGTCAATTCAGAAAATTTTATTTAAATTAAGTTTTGTGGTAAAGTAAAAAATAAGTATTGTTTGAAAATAAAAGTAATTTTAACCAAACTTTGATAAGCTGAGTGTTTGTAAAATAATCACCCTTTTCCTAATTCATTAAGAAATGACTCTAAAGTCAATTTTTGTCTGATAATTAGTTTTTAGTAATTACAAACTAACACTTTAAAATCACACAAAAGAGATTGACACATCCGAAAAGGGTTTGCAAACACCTCGTAAATTTGTTGCTCAATAGCCAATATCATAATGCACAATCCTTGTCCAATTGGAACCAATCTTGGGCTTACGAAGTCTAGAAACAAATTGACAAAATTACAAGGTTCACATATAGTATTAAAAAGACCAACAATTGGATCCGATCCAAGTGAAACTAAGCATGAAAAAATCGTACCTATTGTAAAGCTACTGCATTTAGCCTAAAATGTTCCTGACCGCATTTACTACAAATGGTGGAACATATCATATTTCAATACTCTCAATATGTTACACACATGTAACACATCGATGCAATTTCAGCTGGAGAAGTACATGATTCCTGATGTTGACATATCCAACATTTGTCCTATTACCTTTAGCTTTAATAAAGGCATCTACTCCTACGACATTGTCAAGCAATGACTCTGTCTCCTCTGCATTGTCCGAATTCTTCATCCACGAGTATTTTTCTCCGAGTATCAACCCTTCAAGTTCTGTTGCCACTTCATTCATGCTAGGTCTATCTTCACCTTTCACATTCAAACACCCTTTTGCAAGACTAGCAACTTTTAATATTTGCTCCGTATTTCCTTCGCCGACAATGTTATCATCAACAATCTCGAACAAGCGCTCTTGTTTTAGTACATTAAGGAAAAAGTTAGCTAAATTCTTCTCCTGTTCAGGCTTATCGAAACTCATTGCCTTCCGACCTATTAGTAGCTCCAAAAGGACTACTCCAAAGCTGTAAACATCGCTTTTCTCTGTCAATTGGTTCGTCTGCATGTATTCAGGATCTAGATAACCAAAAGTCCCTTGCACCATAGTACACAATTTAGTGAGATCCAGAGGCACCGATTTTGAAGCTCCGAAATCAGATACTTTAGCTGTGAAAGTATGGTCTAAAAGGATATTATCCGGCTTGACATCTCTATGTATGATAGGAGTAGAAGCGGCAGAGTGCAGATATGCGAGAGCACCAGCAGTTTCTGCAGCAATGTTTAAACGCATGCCCCAGTGAAGAAAACGAGCCTTTTCCTGATTGTGTATATGTGCAGAAAGTGTGCCATTGTTGATGAATTCATAGACAAGAAGTGGGACTTCCGTTTCTAGGCAACAACCGATGAGCCTAACTACATTCCTATGGTTCACTTGAGAAAGAACAACCACTTCATTGATGAATTGCTCGACTTGACCTGGATCAACTTTCTTGGATTTCTTGATGGCCACGGCGATGTTGTGTGGTAATAAGCCTTTGTATACAGTGCCAAAGTCGCCTTGACCAATGATCATATTGTTGTTGAAGTCATTAGTCGCCTTTTGAAGCTCGGATGAACTAAAGATTTGCACCATGTCTGGTGACCTTTGCCTTCTCTTGAGTTTTTCTTGTAATAACATTCCACCATTTTGAAGAAAGAACTTCCGTTTCATCCTTCTTAATCTTCGTCTTTTAGATTCCATGTGCAACAAGATAGCTGAGAGTAGAAGCGCAACGATCCCAAAGGCAATCCCTAGATACAATTAAATTAATTACTAACATAGTAGCATATGATTACAATAAATAAGGCCACAGTGGCCTAATGAGATAATCAGGAGTATATGTTTTATAGTCATATTTTCCATGAAAATATATTTTAACAATTTTAATGACATACCTGAATACCGTTAATGAATGTGAAGCAAACATGCAACACACATATATATCAAATGTTAATCACTTTTATATCAAAGGTCATGACCTTCAATATAAAATAGTGATGCCACATTTTCATTTTTGTATTCATTAAGGACAATGCTATATTTTTAAAGGGTAAAATGACTAACAAAATCTAATTTATAGAAATTACGTAAAACCCCAATAAAAAAATACTGACAAAGAAACAAAGAAAATAATTAATTACCAATTAAGATATAACTCCCTGATGTATTCGAGGCATACGCTATTTCTTCGCAATCATTTTGAGTTGGATCTGCACATTCATCGATTTCTGCAAAAGTCGTATATTTATTAATGCCTAATGTGGCTGAAATATCTGATTTCATTATGGAAAACGGAAAAGAATTTTGGCGTGGGATCGGTGGAAATGGAATCCTGAAAAATTTGCTCGGTTATAAAATGCTCTTCCAATTAAGCTACAGCAATTAATATGTACTTAATGACCAATATTTCAAAAAAAAAAAAAAAATAACAATAATAATAATTTACCTTCTTTCTTTATTTTTGCTTCGTTCACGTTGAAGTTCTAAAACGCAGAGGATTTTCATATAGTTATAGGTAAAACTTTTAAACTAAATGAATGATGATTAAGTTGAAAATCTCAATGCAAAATTTAAAAGTATTACATGCATACACACATATATATATGTAACACGAAACACCAAAATGTTAAAACATACAATATAAAAAATTGAGAAAAATTATCTTTGAAACAATAAAAATGTCTTAAAATAATATTACAACAAAACACAAAAATGCTAAAAAATACAGTACAATAAAAATGATCTTTTGAAATAACAAAAAGTAGTCTCAAATAATGAGTATTTATCACAACTTTATTATTGAAGATAACATAGCGTCTCGAATTAGTCGTCACCATAACTCGATTGCAAATAATATATTTTACCTACCAAATATTTTCTCAAATATATCTCAAATATTTTTTGCAATAACTAGTTGTCTCTCAAAGCATTCTTAAAATTATCCCAAATAATTTGTTGATAGTTTTGTGACAAGTAATTACAAATAATTTATTGTTAATGACAATAATTATCCTCTCAAAAAATACACCACAAAAAGTATTATATAGTCGTTTTAAAAGTTTGTGTCTTTATGTATCTTATTAACATTTTTTCTTTCCTTAAAAAGTATTTTTTCATTTCTAATGCTCATTTATAACATGGGCAATTTTGAAAGATTAATAGATATTTCCTCCATCTCACTTAAAGCTGTTTACTTGTCTTTTCGGTTCGTCTCAACTAAAGTTACCACCTCCCTATTTGTCTTTTCGGTTCGTCTCAACTAAAGTTATCACCTCAAAAAGGAAACTAATCCCACAATTCTTACCCTCAAAATCTCAACCTTCAATCTCCACCTTTAAAAAAGTCAAAGAATTGTTTTTTCTTAACATCCGTACTCGGTCAAAGTGACAACTTTAACCGGGACGGAAGGAGTATTATACCTTAAATTTTTAAATTGATAATTATTTTGGGATAAAATCGATTCCCTCTATTCCATATTAATTAACGTTTTAGGATGAAAGGGAAGAATTAAGGATGATATATTTTGACAGATATACCCTCAGTTAAAAATTTGACCAAATCAAAATATCTCTGATAGATTGAAAAATAAAGATATTTTAGAATTAAGCCTTAGGAAAAAATTGGTAGAATTGATGAAAAATATGTAAAACGTCAATTAATAGGAAAAGGAAAGAACATCCTAAACGTCAATTAGAATGAAACGGAGGGAGTATAAAACTTCACACCTTTGCATCCATTAACGAGGTAAGGATTTCCTTCATAACCTTGGCTGCAACGACAACGATACACATTACTCTTGCCAGGTTTGTAGCATTCCGAGTTTGGACTTTTACAACCATAACCAGTCGAGTTCTTTTGGGCCTCCTCACACGGCCCATCCCCAAAGGCCCAATCAATCACCATAGGAAGTTTCCTTACATCCTTTAGTCTTTTAAAGCTTTCCTTGGGAAATTTAAAGGCCCATTGATCAACAACAAAAGCATACCCACAATTGTTGAAGGCCCAAACATCACTATAATTGTCAAAGCTTTCCAGCCCAATATCCACTCTGGAAACATCTTCAGGAATATTAATTTGGCAGCAGCCCAGCCCATTACAAGGGCCCAATATCTTTTCATCATTGGGCCCACACTGCGCCGTGCAGCCCGCCGTGAATTTCCGGTTGCTCCGCCGGCCGTTAACAACTCCGAATGCATCACAGCCGACAACCATGAACTTGTTTGCGGTGGTGTTGAATGTGAGGTACGGCGGGAGGCTGGTCGTGGTGGCATTTCTGTAAATGTTAGTCTTGTTGCGGGCGTAGCAGTCATTTGCTACGAACTGCAGGGCTCTGAGCTGGCCGTCGATAGAAATCTCCGTGATTTCTATCGCGGTGTTTTGCATAAACAATTTTGGGGGAGTGTAATGAGTTTCGTTGCACGTGACGAAGAAACTATCGTTGTGGTAACATTTCGGTGTGGTGCCGAAGGGAAAGGGGATGTTAATGTTACCACAACGATCGCGACAGTTAGGGAGAGATATTGTATCATCGAGAACCGTAGACGAAATTAGAGGTATGGTGACGAATATGAGTATCATTATCATGAGGGAAGGAAAAGCCATGATAATATATTTCTTCACTAGCTAATTATTTGTATGGTGTAAGAGATAAAATCACAATGAGCTACCATTATATTTATAATGGTGGCATCGAGATGTCAATTGTGTTGGGACCGATAGATCTACGTTCATTCATAGGGTAAGTAGAAAATAATCGGAAAATAAGACGAAAAATAAATACAACTCATAACATAAGAATTTAACGTGAAAACTTTAAAATCGGAGAAAAACCACGATCCACGAGAAAAAATACAATCGTGTGAAACTTTACAATTATATATATATTCTCTCTCTCAGCCCCGACTCCAATCCTATACTATAACAAATCTTTATGACTCACACCTTTCTCCCAACTCTTCATGACAGAGCACAACTCTAAAGAGAATACAAGAAAGGAATTTAGATAGGATCATTTATAAAGATTAAAATATATTCTTGTCGTTTTCATGCATTCCTGCACAGTGCACGTTTATGTATAGAGAAGTAAAGGAGCACAAAAGTCCTCTCATCTGCCAATTTTCTTCTCATTTAGGGGATATTTGGATTGATATGGTGCCATTCAAATTGGGCATGATCCGTCCGCATTGTATTTCACTCTATACCGGATGGTCCATCCCTCTACATCCACACCCTATTACTTACATCTCCTACTACAATTTTCAACACATCTTTTACAATTGCCAATACACCTTTTACAATTTCCAATGCACATCCTACCCTATTATATCCTTAAACTAAAATATTTTTTTGGATGTCTCATCCATAAATGTCCTCCATTAAACGTGGTACGTGCCACTACATCCAAACCAAGTATCCCCTTATTGTGTAGACATGCTGCAGTTTTCTTATTCAACAAAATCTACTACATTTTTGGCATGCAAATTTTGTGGGAAAAAAGTTGATTTGGTCCCGTAACTTTTTAACTTTTCTGATTTGGTGCATATTTAACTATTTTTTCAATTTAGTCCCGTATCTCTATCAATTGCTCTATTTTGGACCAATTTTGACCAAATTTTGACCAACTCGCCGGAAAAGACCACGTGCCTCTCACGTGCCGACGACTTATCCCACGTGGCAGGGAAAAATAGTTGATTTGGTCTCATATTTAACTACTTTTTCAATTTAGTCATGTAACTCTATCAATTGCTCAATTTTGACCCAATTTTCACCAATTCACCGGGAAAGGTCACGTGCCTCCCACTTGCCGGCACCAATTAAAGAGTTCCGACGACTTATGTCACGTGGCGCCTCATTTCTGAGGTGGCTTTTGTCTTTTTCTTTCTTTTCTTTTATACATCAATTTACACCTCAGGTGAGAAAATTTCCAACTCAACAAATCATTTAATAAAATAAAAAATAAAAATCCAAAATCTAGGGTACAAACGAAAGGAAAAATTAAATCAAACAAATCCTAAAAGAATCGAAAATTATTTCTCTTCAACGCCTACTACACCGCTACTCTAATCCCTCTCCGAAAAGAATCGCATAAGCTCCCACATGAAAGAGACGCATGGCAGCAGCAAACCAAAATGAAAATAAATATGATGACCAGAAGCGTTGAAAGTGAGAAGGGAAAAGAAATTCGATTCTTTTAGGATTTGCTTGATTTAATTTTTCTTTTTGTGTTGTAACACAGGTTTTGAGTTTTCGTTGTTTATTTTATTAAATCATTTGTTGAGGTAAAAGTTTTCTAACATGAAGAAAAAGATAAAAGTCACCTCACAAATGCGGCGCCACGTGGCATAAGTCGTCAAAACTCTTAATTAGTGCCAACACGTGGAAGGCACGTGACGTTTCCCGGTGAATTGGTGAAAATTGAGTCAACATTAGTCCAAAATTGAGCAATTGATAGAAGTACATGACTAAATTGAAAAAGTAGTTAAATATGAGATCAAATCAGAATAGTTAAAAAGTTATGGGACAAAATCAACTATTTTCTCCCGCCACGTGGCATAAGTCGCCGGAACTCCCTGAAGGCCACCGACACGTGAGAGGCACGTGGCCTTTTACGACGAGTTGGTCAAAATTAGTCCAAAATAGAGCAATTAATAGAGATACAAAACTAAATTGAAAAAGTAGTTAAATATGAGACCAAATCAGAAAAGTTAAAAAGTTATGGGATCAAATCAACTATTTTCCCCCAATTTTGTTAACAAATTCTTCAACTTTTGCCAACAATCCCACGTGCGGTGGACCCCAACAAATTGTGTCTGGCTATTTTTTTTCCCTTTTTCTTTAAATTAGAATTGCATATGGAAAAGGACAATTTTCTGTTTTTGACAGAGTATAATTATGCAAAAATATCGATTCTTACTTATATAATTTATTTATTTTTTCATTTGACATATTCAATTATATATAAGTAATTTATGAAAAAAAATTAAAATTTTACTTATACAAAAAAAAAGAAAAAAAGGAGACATGATATTTTAAACATGACTTTTATTTAAGCCAATTTTTTTTTTTTTTGAAATATGACTCATTTTGTAGGACCAATAAAAGATAATACACTAGAACTGGAAAATGACTTTTTATGGCATAGAGTATTATTGTCACTGGTTACTCGATTTTCTTACAAAACTGGTTAAGGAGTAAGAATAGTGTTTCATCCTGTATTTCAAAACAATCATGATACGTCACGTGTATATGATAATATCACTAATTAACACATGACGTGTGATAAATATCTTGTATTTTTAGATATTCCTCACTAGCGCATGGATTATTTATTTCAATCATGCATGATAAATTGATGGGAAACGTGTTGGCAAATAATTCTATGATACTTATAATTAAATACCAAAATGTAATTGTCGTGTATTTTCACTCTTTAAGCCTCACACACACGTAAACACTCTTTGAAACAAATGATCAAATATTTTGTGACTTGCAAACTGATCAAGAACAGAACTAAAGAACATGAAATAAACTCAGCACACCAAATCTTACATGGTTCGGATCTTTGATTGATCCTACGTCCACAGAGTCTGTGGATGAGTCTTCTTAAGTAGCTTAGCAAACTCTATTAATTAAGGAATTTAAATGGCTGTTTAGTTTGTTGACGATCGCTACCACAAAGTGTAGATCGGTTCAGCGATCGGTCGTGCAAAGTTGTAAAATTAATTATACGAGTCTATGGACAAAGCCATATATCTTTATTGATTATTCGTGTTTCTACACTGATTCTGCAGTACAGTGTTTCTTGCATCTATTCTATCTCTCTTATACTTTTTCTCCCTCTATTTTCTGATTATCTATTACAATGGGAGTGTTGAGGTATTTATAGATTTTGGAAGCAGTTCTTGCATGACTGACACATGTCCGCCAAGTGTCATAGTCGGTGTCAGGTGACCGACGTCCACGCGGAGCTTCTTTGCTGAGTTGGAACATCACTCTGGCCATGTGTTATTCTGACGTTGCAATGATAACAACGGTCGGCAATCAAGGTCGATGTTTAGGATTTGATTTGATGCTACTCGCGAACAGGTGCGGCGAATCTGGTAGGTGCGGTTGAGCTCGTGAGGTATACGTTAGCGATCTTGGATCGAAATGGGTACCAGATAAATCTTAAATGCATTTGACTTTAATGTCTCCGTTTTTGATCTAATCTTTCAAGACTATACAGTTTGTGAATTGAATTGGTTTGGTTTCAACTGCAGAGCATTTATGCTTCGAAATCCCATGCCGTAAATATTATTCTCAAAATAGAAACCTCCGTGTGACATGATTATTTTGCCCTTCACTAATTCAGCTAATTACATCTATGCCCCTCAGCATTTGGGCTAACATACTACAGTAATCATTAAACCTTATTTTGAATATTTAATTTTATTACTAATGTTAATTGATGCATGAAGCTTAATAAACTATAAAAATCATACTACAAATCTACTAAATATCTAACATATATAAAGAATAGACTTAGGCATCATAGCGATATTTTCTAAAATTAATTGGTGATAGAATGAGTAGCTAGTATCCTAAACTTATAAGTTACTCTATCTTTCTTCATGAATTTATCATTGTGCGACAAATTACATGTGAAATATTTCAACAAGAACTCCTTACATATGAATGTTTTAACTCCGTTATATATTTAAATACGAACAGGACCACTCATGCTTCGCTATAACGCATACCAACAGCCCACGCAACTCGACTATGGCTTCTTCACTAATTCTTTGTAAATTTGAGAAGAGGATCACCTATGCTTCGTCATTACTAATTGTTCGCCCGATTTAAGCACGAGGTCAGTTCTGATATCACCGAATGTTGTTATTTGAAGTGGTCCCATTGGTATATATATGTGTGTTGACAATCGTAACACGAATCAAAAACAATATCAAAGATGAACAAAGCCTTTTTATTCAAGCTTACTTGAGAGAGAAATTGTTATTCATGCTAAACTGCATGCTGCAGAATTTGTCTAACAGAATATTGAAGAAAGAGAAAAATTAAGTGTGGTGTTGTGTGTGTTATCTATTTATACAGGTGTGTGTGTCAACTTCTAGAAGCTCCTATTGAGCTGAAAATGAAGACTCATTTTACTAAATAGTCCTTAGCCGATAACAACTTCCTAACAGATTTTAATAAATTGATATTCCAATACCCCCCTCAAGTTGGGTTATTGTGGACATCCAACAATCCCAACTTGGAGAGAGAATTTTTAAACTGTGTTGGCCCGAGCACTTTAGTGAAGAAGTCTGCTATTTGCTGATTAGACGAGCACTTTAGTGAAGAAGTCTGCTATTTGCTGATTAGACCTGATGTGTTGTAAATAAATAAATCCAGCCTTGTACTGATCTCTAACAATGTGGCAATCAATCTCTAAGTGCTTAGTCCTTTCATGGAAAACGAGATTTGTTGTAATGTGGATGGTTGATTGATTGTCACAGAAGAGTGGAATTGGTTTCGGGATATCAATCTTGAAGTCCGTAAGCACATATGAAATCCATTGAGGCTCTGCAATAGTGGAGCTTAAAGCTCTATATTCTGACTCTGCTGAGGACTTGGAGACAGTGGTCTGTTTCTTACTCTTCCATGATACTAGCGACTGACCAAGAAATATGCAGTACCCTGTAATCGATTTTCTGGTGTCTTTACAAGCTGCACAGTCTGAATCAGAATAGGCCTGCACATTCATAGATTGATTAGTTGCATAAAAAAGCCGAAGAGATGGGCAACCTTTCAAGTATCTTACAATGTGTAACACTGCATCCCAATGACTTGTATAAGGTTTACTAACAAATTGACATAACTGTTGTGTTGCCTAGGTAACATCAGGTCTAGTTAGGTTCAAGTACAACAATCTGCCTATCAACCTTCTATACTTATCATGATCAGTTAATGATTCTCCTTGAATAGCAGTTAAGTGCAAACTTGTGGGCAAAGGTGTATTACTTGGTTTGCATCCCTCAAGTCCTGTGTCTTGGAGTATATCTAGTGTGTATTTTTTTTGACACAAATAAGTACCCTTTTCATTCCTAGCTATTTCCATTCCAAAAAAATATTTAGCATATCCTAAGTCCTCGATAGTAAAGATATGATCATGAAGATATATTTTGAGTTTTGTAATAATGTTCATGTGAGATCCTGTAATCAATACATCATCAACATATACTAATAGTGCAAGAAATACAGAATCTTTAGCATATATAAACTAACAATGATCAACAGCAGATTGTCTGAAACCAAATTCTATTAATTTTAATGTGAATTCACAATTCCATCTTCTACTTGCTTGTTTTAAGCCGTATAGGCTTCTTTCTAATTTACAAACTTGCCCAGAAACAACTTTATTATAACCCCGTGGTGGATGCATATAAACTTCTTTGTCAATATATCCATGCAAAAAAGCATTATTTATATCTAATTGACATATAGGCCATAATTTAATAGTTGCAATAGAGATAAGTAGCCTTACTGTCACCATTTTAACTACTGGAGAGAAGCTTTCAACATAGTCTTCACCATAAACCTGGTCATTTTAACTAATCCTTAAAAAAGTAGGGGTATAAACGACTTTGTGAGATACACGACATATGATACACGACATATGTCGTGTATCATATATGGTGAGGTTATCAATGAGATTTGTGAGCTTGTGAGTCACAGCCAAAATCATTTTAACTAATCCTTAGAAAAGCAGGATTACAAATGATTTTGTAAGTATTTTTACAATAAAAGAATCAAAGTGACATGAATGATTTTTGTACCCCCTGCGCAGACCTGCGGCCGCATTACCACTTCTATATTTCATTTTCTCAGATCTTCATGAGTTAATTATTAGGGAAAAGATTTACTGTACCCGGGGCAGAAATAGTAAAATGCTTTTTGTCACTTTGACTATTAAATTGCAAAAATACCCACTTTTCAACTGTGATATCCATTATACCCTTCGTCTAATTTATTCTCACCCACACCGTCACCCACTTCGTACATGATACAGGACCACAAGACATGATACACGACCACAAGACATGATACACGATCGGTGGTGTAAAATGTCCTGTGGTGGACAGGTCGTGTATCATGTCCGACAAGATACACAACCACATACATGATACACGACCTGGTCGTGTATCATGTCCACAGGTCGTGTATCATGTCCGAAATGAGATACGACATTCTTATGTCACAGCCAATTAAGATTAAAATTCCTCAACAAAAAGCGGAGGCAATTTTAATAATATGGGTATTTTTACAATTTATAAATTAAAATGATAGAAAACTAGGTTTGCCCTTTCTGTTTGGGGCTACGGCCTTATTACCACTAATTATTACCTGTATGTTTGCAGTAAAATATTAAATTAGGCATTGACGTTAGTTTGACTGTTAAATTTAGATGTTTGGGTGCTTTGAGTGTGTGCAATCATATATATTTATGTTGATGGAATATGGTTTAAAATATATTATTTTGTGTATCGATATTAGTTACAGATTGAAAGTTTTGTATGATTGATGTTTATATGTCTACCACCTTATTATGTACCCCTCCGTCTCAGCTAACTTGTCACAGTTGATAGGAGACGAATGTTAAGAAAATGCAAATTTTGTTTTTTTTTTTTGTTTTCTTTTTTTTTTTTAACTTTTTTAAAGGTGGGGATTGAGTATGGAGATTTTGGGAGTGGAAATTGAGTGAGACAGAAAATATGACAAATTAGCTGGGACGGAGGGAGTATATAATATTCAATGTACGTCTATGCGTGTATAGGTGATCCAAGGTTATAATCTTCATGTTTGCATGTGTACAACATAGGTGCTATGTATAGGAAATGAGATGATTTTGCTGGTCTGTCGTGTATGTATATACATATATAACATGTTGATGTTGCATTAATTAAATGAGTGAGTCTTGTCTGTGAACGGTCACACGTGTGATGAAATACATTTTTACAGAAAAACATTAATACTTTTACAGGAAAAAGTGATACTTTTATAGAAAAAATGATACTTTTACAGATAAATGTGATGTTTTTACTACAAAAAATGATATTTTCTTTTTGTTAAAAAAAGGTGATACTTTTACAGATAAACGAGATACTTTTACCATAAAAAGTGATACTTTATTTCGTTACTTTATTTTTGCCTAATTAAATAATGTAAAATATGTAAATGTGTCTCTACAGCATGTCCCCTAATTTATATGTATACATATATTTATAAATATCTAATGTGGTGGCATGTGATGTATGTGTGGTATTGTAACCTCTATTATTGGTTTTTTTCAAGAATTTTATCATTGTGTCATCAATCCTACAATCGTGTCTACAATTTCGAAGTTCATATTTCTTTTTAGATCAATTTCTTGAACCCAAATTTATTCTTTTGAACCCTAATATTTATATTCACTATTATTTACATACAAGTCTATTTTTAAAGCTATGTTTTCTTAAGTAATTATATTTTGCTATGACAAGATGACGAGGTAAGCAAATGCTAAGAATTATAGGACACCTACATCTATATTACACTTTCTACTTATTTTAGGTGGGGATTATTTCTAAACTACTGGGTTGTTTGTCATGTGTCGGCCGAGTTTAAATTTTCCGACGATTGATGCCTACATGGCTTCCTAGGTGGCTCCTACGTGGCGTTTTGGACAACTTTTGCCAAAGTGTTCATAAAATTATTATTATTATTAATTCTTCTATGATTTGACAAAAATTGTCTATTAATTTAAAATTTAACAAAATTTACCTATTAATTCAAGATATAATTTCCATCAATCCTCTATTAAAATAGTGAACTTAAGTAAATGTATACGAGTCATTTATAAGTTTATTTAATTTGTGTAAATTTTTCAAAATCCAATTATTTTAATACGATGGAGTAACATCCAATAATAATTGGACTCAAGTTTATAAAATTGCATTAATTATTATAAAACAAATTTATTTTGCCCCTACAAAGAAAATCTAAAATGGAATAAAAATGATTTTTAGTAAATAAATGGACATGGTTCTCATAAAAAACTAAATAAATTAATGGGCCTGGATTGTGGGCCCGAAGAGGCCCGTACATTTGGGTAGGACAATTTCATTAAATTCAGATCCGACATTAAATAATTCATTTGTCAGTTTCCGTCGGTATGAATCCAGTCACTATTCATCCAACTCAATACTGTGTGAGAGCCGGTCCTACTAATTTAATGGCCTGAGTCGAGTTTAAAACGAGAGTTCCTGTGTTTGACATATAATATAAAATAAATAAAATATACCAAGATTACATAATAATTATTAAAAAAAAAAACAGTGTTTAAAATAATATGACAAAGCTTATGATAAGATGACCCACTTCTTTCTAGATAAATTTTCAATTAAATCAAGACTTTTGATACTCTTTTATACTTCTTTTCCACCCGCAATGTTTTTTCTTCAAGTTAATAATTTCTTCACTACAATACACTTATGCCACTGACTTCTTTTAAATAAAAAAAATAATAATAAGTAGATCTAAAACTTTTTAAGTGAATTTTTTTTTTTAAAGAGCAGTCCATACAATTTTGTTTTTTTTATTTTTCTAATGTAGATCCTAACTCTTTTTAACGAATAAAAAGATACATAATATTTATAAAGAAGTGAAAACAAGTTCGCCACTAATTCTGTTTTTTCATATATAGTAGATAGTAGATGAAAACATGAAAAAAAAATACCTAAAAAGGCTGAAAGCAGGTATTGAAGCCTCATTAAGTACTTGTGTAATGACAATCATAACCAGTAGGCTACACTGTGCTTTTCAATTTGTATTCACGTGGTTATATAAGTTTATGGAACAATTCGGAGCGCCTAAATTTCTCGTTTTAGGTGGCCTGAGGCAACTGCCTCTTCGGCCTCATATAAGGAGCGACTATGTGTTGTGTGAATACAATCAAACTTTGTTGTGCTAAAAATCGGGGACATTGTGCATATTGGAATGTGTCTAGAGCTGTCAAAGTGGGATTGTAGAATTGCACGGGACGGGACGGGTCAAAATCTACTAAACTATAGTACCTCTGCCCCAATTAAAGTTGCACTTCTAATGGTGCACTTATATCAAGAAAAACTAATTTTACTTTTTAGTTGACTTTTCAAACGTTATTTTTTGCTTTATTAGCTTAATGAAGGAGGGATTAGAGTATTTTTCTTTCCTCCTTTTTCCCTCCAATTTTTTGGTGAACAGTAGGCATTCAAATAAAAAAAATAGCACATAACTGAAAATTAAAAAACTCAACAAATAAAATATAGGGAAAATTTCCCTCCATGAATCATTATAAATAAAATGTTTTACAGGCTAAGTAAATCAAAATTACAAATCAAAATTTCCCTCCTGAAATTTCAGCCCCTGCCCCAAATCACGATAAATACCCAACTGAAACTGCAAAACACCACATTTAATGCCTCAAACCTGCTCAGTAAATACTCAGAAATACAAACATCAAAATGACAAACACAAAAAAGGGACCTAATCTTGCTCCATCAGACCGAATCTTGATTGCCCAATTCCTCATTGCTAATTGCACAGATCGAGTTGTGCATAACGGCGAGATCAAGGAAGCGGTAGGATCATTTGGAGTTAGTCGGTGGACCATTCAATACATTTGAGAATCTTCAAAACAACAAATGTTAGAAGGTGTTCATGTTAGATTTAAGCCAAAAAGAGAAGGTGTTGGAAGTGTAAGAACTGAACTTAATGTAGATCTGATGAAGAGCATACCATTTGCAATAAGGTGCACCATAGAAGGCAAGCCAAAGAGTTAAATGTGAGCAAAAGGAGGGTAAAATCTAGTGTGATCAAACCCCATACCAATGACATAAAACTTGCTCTAACGTAAGCAAATAAGCTGCAAAGGCTCAAGCACAACCTTAGTTCTTTGCATTTGGCCAGGCAAACAAACTAAATCAGTTATGAAATCATGCATAATGTTATTCATATTGATGAGAAATGGTGTTACATGCAAAGAACCACGGAGAGGGCCTACAAAGTGGCAGAAGAAGAAGACCCATATAAGTCGTGTAAAAGTAAAAGATACATTCCAAAGGTGATGTTCTTGTGTGTGGTTGTAAGGCCACATTACTCAAATGATGGTGAACTAGTGTTTGATGAAAATATTGGTATCTTTCCATTCACTACACAGGCACCAACTCAATGAAATAACATAAACATATCAAGAGGGATATTAATCACTAAGCACATAGAATCAATAACCAAACAAGTCATCAAGGACAGTCTGTTGCATCAGGTGCGTATTTAAACTATCAGATCAGAAGTCATCATCTAGTTCATTTACATAGTAAGCCTCCTAAATGCATCCTAACAACGTATGTTGCCATTAGAACACATTGGTGACATTACTATCACATTTCATTTATTATTTCAACTGTGAAACCATTCATTTAAGCAGATTATACCAGCAATTAAAGCAAAATGACCAGCAAGTGCAAGCAAACACATAATAATCCAGCAAGACAATGCATAACCACACTTCAGTAATTATGATCCACAATTCAGATTGACTGCATCATCAGAATGGCTTGAAATTCAACTGATTTGCCAGCCACCTAACTCACCAATACTAGAGCAATACAACCATTGCAAGTGGACACACCCTCATATACTGTTGATCAGTTGGTGAACAATATTGTTCTCAACACTTTGAAGTCCTAGAAGTAAGTGAACTTAACAATATGTGTTCTTAAGTTTACAGGCTTGCATGATTGAAGTTATGAAGCTAAAGGCGCACAACAACTACAAATTGTCACACATGAGCAAAGTAGCATTAATTAGGGAATGAACTCCGCTAACAACTCTAGAAGTGGATGAGGAGGAGGTGAGATAAGGGATTAAGTACTTGATTGCTCATGAACAGGGTGGCGGAACACATGACAAATATTTATCGCAACTATATTATTCGAGAAAACATATTGTCAATAATTAATTGTCTCAATGATCAGGTTGCAAACAATATTATCTGAGAAATCAAAAGTCGTCTCAAATGCGTTTCAAGTATTTCTTGCAACAACTAATTATTTAAAAAAAAAAAGTCTAAAAATGACTTTAAATAAAATTTGAGCATTTTGTGACAATAAGTCATCAAATAAACTTATTGCTAGAGACAACAATTGTCGTCTCATATAATATGTTAAAAAAATATTTTTGTTGTTTTGAAATTGTTCAAACCCGGAGTAGCCCATTCATTATTTTTCTAGAAATTAGAACTATTATTGAACCTACTAATTTAGTGTGTCATTATAAAAGGTTCTCTTTTATTATATAGTAAGATTTTTATATATATTCTGATTTTTTATTATCTTAAATAAGTTGTAGAGTATTTTTTGATGACGAGTCGTCATCTAAACTTATTATCACTACAAGAAAAATGCATATAAAACAACACTTAATGGACAACGGTTTTCATTATCTGGTGTTATCTTTTATTCTGTTACAACAGTTTTATAAAAAAATGTTGTCTATTACTACAGAAAAGCGCTAACAGACAACGTATAAATAGACAATGGTTTACCTTGACTGTTGTCTATCAACGTATTTTAAAGATGATAGACAACACTTTTAACAACAGTTTCCGTATCCGTTGTAAATTTACGTAAAAAGTAGATAAAAAGACAATAGCTTCTGCAACGATTTTGAAGCCGTTGTTTATTAGAGTCAAGATGCTCTTATAATAACACTCTTAACATCGGTTGAGACAATGTTGTAATTGCTCTCCTTGGTGTAATAGAAGACATGTTTTTTCTTGTTATAATATTTTTAGGATTTCAATATTATAATAATAATAATAATAATAATAATAATAATAATAATAATAATAATAATAATAATAATAATAATAATATATTGGAATCACATTTAGTTACTGTAAAGTAATTCTACTAAAACCATTATAACGAGTCTAATGACTACAATAGTTCTGCTAAACAACAACAGTGGAAAATAGTTGTCCTTTGTGATAAATGAGTGTTCTCGTACTTGGTATTGTGGTAGACTCAATCTACCACAATGCTTTTTCACCGTTGTCAAAGAAGTATACCACAACGGTTTTACAATGCATATAAACCGTTGTGGTTTATGTTTACCACAACGACCATTACAGTGCAACGAAACCGTTGTCTTTTGGATCACAACAAATATTGTTGACAACCATTATTAACCGTTGTCTTTTGTGCCTTTATAACAACAATGATAACAAGGGTTTTTTTACTTTTTTCGATTTAACCTTTACAACAGTAGTAAAGACAACGTTATGACCGTTGTCGTTTAACATGTTATTAGCTATTGTTTTCCTGTTTTAATTTTTTTAATATTTATAAATAATAAATAATTTAATAAAATACATCACTTAAAAGGAGAAAAACCTAAATAAAACAATAATTCTTTCGATATTCAAATCATCAAATTTAACTAATTAAGATAAAAAATTAACTACACGATTGAATCTTGAGTAGCACCAAGCTTGCTAATCGTCTCTTCATCATACTAAAATCTAGGTATAGCAGCAACAGTCACACACAACAAGAGCAGCAGCAGCAGTTGCATATAACAAGAGCAGCAACAGCAACTCAGAAGGAACAAAGAAATTCTACAAAAAGCTCTCCGTATCTAATTATTTTCTCAAAAGAACATTAATAAAGTGACGTCATTCTTCTCCAATCGAAACCAACCTCGTATTGTTAATGGTGATGCAATTGTGTCACGTGGGTGTATCGAACGATGCCACGAAATCACACTAAGCCACATGTCAATGCATCAACAACAACAAAGATGAAATCAGTGAAAGGAGGGATGTAAAATTTCAAACCAAAAACAACCCAATAGGACTTCATCATAATCCATGGAGATTAGCGTTCTTTCTACAATTGCGTGATGGGATAAAAGAAAAGTCACACAATTCACAGATACGATTCTCTTTAACTATTAAAGGAATATTTGAGCAAAGGATTTTATCAGCTCCTACATACAAACTACTACCGTAAAGTGCAAATCTATTGTAATCTAAATTCTACCTACAAGGATTGATATATGTCCACTGAAAAAACATAAAAATAAAAATAAAAATCTCAAAAATATCAGCAGTTAAAGCAGAATACCTTTCTGATACAGCTCAATAAGTAACGCACACTACAAGGAAAAGGGTCTTTTGAGACCACAAAAAGTGGTGTCAAATAATGAGTATTTGTCACAACTTAAGTAAAGTGGTGTCAAATAATAAGTATTTGTCACAACTTATGAGTATTTGTCACAATTTTATTGTCGTCTCAATAACTCGGGAAAAAAGTTGATTTGGTCCCATAACTTTTTAACTTTTCTGCTTTGGTCCCATATATAAATACTTTTTCAATTTAGTCCCGTATCTCTATTAATTGCTCCATTTTGGACCAATTTTGACCCAATTTTTACCAACTCGTCGGAAAAGGTCACGTGCCTCCCACGTGCCGGCGCCGATCAGGGAGTTCCGGCGACTTATGCCACGTGGCGAGGAAAAATAGTTGATTTGGTACAATATTTAACTACTTTTTCAATTTAATCATGTCCCTCTATCAATTTATCAATTTTGGACTAATTTTGACTCAATTTTCACCAACTCACCGGGAAAGGTCACGTGTCTCCCATGTGTCGGCACCAATTAAAGAGTTTCGACAACTTATGCCACGTGGCCCCTCATTTGTGAGGTGAATTTATTTTTTTCTTTTATACATCAATTTACACCTCAGACGAGAAAATTTCCAACTCAACAAATCATTTAATAAAATAAATAATAAAAATCCAAAATCTATAGTACAAATCGAAAAGAAAATTAAATCAAACAAACCCTAAAAGAATTGAAATTGTTTCTCTTCTACGCCTACTACACCGCTACTATAATCGCTCTCCGAAAATAATCACATAAGCTCCCACATGAAAGAGACGCATGGCGGCAGCAACCCAAAATGAAAATAAATATGATGACGAGAAGTGTTGAAAGTGAGAAGAGAAAAGAAATTCGATTCTTTTAGGGTCTGTTTGATTTAATTTTTCCTTTTGTTTTGTAAGACAGGTTTTGAGTTTTTGTTTATTTTATTAAATCATTTGTTGAGGTAAAAAATTTCTAACATGAAAAAAAAGACAAAAGTCACCTCACAAATGTGGTGTCATGTGGCATAAGTTGCCGAAACTCTTTAATTAGTGCTGACACGTGGGAGACACGTGACCTTTCCCGGTGAGTTGATGAAAATTGAGTGAAAATTAGTTCAAAATTGAGCAATTGATAGAGGTACAGGACAAAATTGAAAAAATAGTTAAATATGGGACCAAATCAGAAAAGTTAAAAAGTTATGGGATCAAATCAACTATTTTTCTCTGCCACGTGGCATAAGTCGTCGGAACTCCCTGATCGGCGTCGGCACGCGGGAGGCACGTGACCTTTTCCGGCGAGTTAGTCAAAATTGGTCCAAAATGGAGCAATTGATAGAGATACGTGACTAAATTGGAAAAGTAGTTAAATGTGGGACCAAATAAAAAAAGTTAAAAAATTATGGGACCAAATCAACTTTTTTCCCCAATAACTCGGTCGCAAATAATATATTTGTGACCATAAAAGTGGTCTCAAATGCGTCTCAAATATTTTTTGCAACAACTAGTTGTCTCTAAAAGTAGTCTTAAAGTTGTCTCAAATAATTTGTAGAGAGATTTGTGACAACAAGTGGTCACAAATAACTTATTATTAATGACCACAATTATGGTGTCAAAAAATCTTATACAAAAGATCTCTTTTGTTGTAGTGGCATGCACTCCCGGATCTTCAAAAATCACACTTCTAGATCTAAAAAAAAAGAAGAAATTAATTATGTGAAGAATCATGTTATATATAGCTTCAGCTAGTAATGAACGCCATAGATCAAACAAATGTAACCCTCCTAATCCAAAATCACAATATCGCCTAGTTTGGTTTTCTTACTAAGTGATGGTCATAGGCGAAAAAGGATAAATAAAAATAAGAATAAATATGTGCATGCATTCTCAAAGAGAAGTTGAAAGAACCTCGTCTATTCTCTCTCTTGGCAGCCAAGATTTATCCTTTCCCATCCTTGGACAATCTGAGAATTTAGCACTGCATAAATATGAAGTTAGAGATTAGCCAGGTAACGAAAGTCCAAGCATCCTGTTGTAACTCAGCTACGTATGTCCATGCATGTTCAGATGCCGCTGAAAATCTCATGCAGTCCTGCAATGAGCTGTTGAACCTGCAAATGGAATGTGCATCAGTTAAATTTATATTCAGCATAGAGGAAATAGATTCTATCTAACAAAAGCATCATAAAGTTCTTAGGGATCATATAGTTACATGGGAGAACGATAACCACTAAAGAAATTCATTAATTGTAAAGCAACTTTACCTGACGAAGTTGAATAATTCAAGTGGCAGAGCATCTACTACCTAGGTCTTTGGTCTTGGGTTCAAAGGGGGAGGGAAGGGTTTTTTCTTTGTTCTTAGATTAGGCGAAATTTTTTTTGTAAAACATCTTTACCTCTGGGAGTGAAATCTATAAGTCCTTCTAGTATGAATATGACACTGTAATTATACCCAAGATCTGCACGCTTGCAGACCACATCAACAATGTAGTGTGTGACATTTTTGTCAGTTTCTTGGCGGCAACCTGCAGCAAGTTTGACCTTGTCAAAAGGATTGAGAAGCAATTCTCTGAAGCAAGAAATTTGAACTGTAAGATGGTTAGTTAGTTCTAGTATAGAGATGCAATAAGCATCAGATACATATACAAACTGCAAGAAGAGATGTAAGAACTACTCATGTCTAACCCAACTAAAATGTGCCAGCGAAAGAATATAGAAGTTGGAGTGGAAAAAATTAAATAGCAAAGTACAGTGGAACTCAAATTAGGCATAGACACGTGTGAATATTATTATGAAATACTCCCTCCGTCCTCCCTTATCTTGCACACTTTTCTTAAACGGTCGTCCCACCTTATTGTGCACATCCTAGAAAAAAAAGGGAAAAAATGCAATATTAGTCTATTAAGTTTTACTCACTTGAAATTTCAGCCCTCTCCGTTAAATCATTTGCACATTTAGTCATATAACTCAAGTTATTGCGCAATTTCAGACAATTTTGGCCGAAATTTTTCATACTCGCCGGAAAAAGTCACATGACTAGCACATGTCCTATAAAATTGGGGATCTTCGTCTTGAAATGACACGTGGCAACATCTCGCCCGTTCAAATAATAATAATAATAATAAAAACAAAATTCCACATCATATTTTAAAATAGCATCTAAGCAACTAATTTTCATATCATTTTATATTAGTTAAAAAAACCTAAAATTACAAAAAAAAAAAAAAAAAAAAGAATTCTAGAAAAAAAAAATTAAAAATCCAAAACAAATTACAATATGTAATAGAAAAAAAAAAAAAAAAAAAAACTAAAACTAAAGGTTTAAGGAAGTCCCCTCGTGTTTGGGATCGGCATGGAAACTAAAAAAGAAGCAAAAACTAGCGTTTCTTCTACAATCCCCAATCTCGTGCGCGCACTTGTTCTTCACCCCTCGATTCTTCTTCACCTCTCTGATTCAACGATATCTGAAGAACGGATTTTGCGAACTTGAGAACCAGTATCCTGGGAACGGTGACCATTACCAATATCCGCAGACGGGGACGAAAAAGAAACCAGATCTAGAACAAGCGCCCTCGAATTGCAATTGCTCCGCCTCAAATCTCGAGCCCAGATATCGACCCAGTTCACGCCATTTTGGTCACCGACCTAAATCTCGACCCGACACGGCTCTCCAACCCCAAGCCGATCCGGTTTGTCACCCGTCTCCCCCATCACCTAATGTTAGATGTATATAAACTGTCTAGATCTAGCTCCAAGTGTACGGAGCAGTCTCGTATCGGACTCCCTTGACAGGGTGAGAGAGAGGACCTCGTGAGAAGCGGGGGGGAGGAAGGAGACCATTCCCTGATGGATGCAAATTGTGAATATTGTTTCCTTTCATGGTTGGTGAAGAAGGAGATGTTGAAGATGTAGAATGAAGAAGATGTTGAATAATTTCTTTTCTTTTAAAATTTTCTGAATTTGTTTTTTCATTAGGATTTTCATTAAATGTGATGTTATTAGATTTCTAATTTTATTTTTTCTCCTAAACTTTTTTATTATTCCATTAAAATTGTTTGAATTTTTAATTTAATTTTTTATGGAAATTTTACTTCTTTTTTTTTAATTTTTTTTCTAAATAATAGGAAATGACATGGAAATTAGATGTTATTCTAAAAAAATGAGGTGGAAATATTTTAGTTATTAATAATTCAGGGACCAGATGAAGCCATGTGGAATTATGAACGGAGATCCCCAACTTCGCTAGTCACATGCAACTCATGTGCTTAACTCCGGTCACTTAAACAAATTTCGGCCAAAATTATCCTGAAGTTGCGCAAAAATTTGAGTTATAGGACTAAATGTGCAAATGGTTCAACGGAGAGGACTGAAATTGCAAATGAGTAAAACGTAATGGACCAATAATGCATTTTTCCCAAAAAAAAGTTATAACATAATCTTCACCCTCAAAATTTCCACCATCAATCTCTATCCTCAATTCACCTTTGAAAAATCAACAAACAACAAAAAATAACTTTTCTTAATATCCGTACCGACCTCTCCTGTACAAGATAAGCTGGGACGGAGGAACTATAAGTTCCATTTCATAAGAAGAAATACAGGGGGTCTAATCAACTCTTCCAACGACTATAGTCTAACATATCAATGATGAAGAGAAAGATGAAAATGGTTGATCAGGCTCTTAAATTACCTGTGCACAAGCAAGCTATTGCAAAAAGTAGTGTATACCCATGATTCTAATGACTTCCCCATAGGTGGAATTTATTTTTGGAGTTGGCAGAGTTATAAGCACACTGAAAAAAAATACTCCCTCCGTCCCGTCTTAATTTGTACACTTTCATTTTTCGATCGTCCTATCTTATTTTGCACACCTCCAAAATAGAAAGAAATCTTACAATCTTCCCCTTAAAATTTTCACCCTCAATCTCTAACTTTAAAAAAGTCAACTAAAAAGCAAAAATTAATTTTTTCTTAATATGCGCGCCAGAGCAAATGTGTAAATTAGGTACGGACGGAGAAAGTATAAAAAATAAAAAGAACAGATGTAAAAAGGAAGTCCTCACCCTGTAACCTCACAAGTCACAACTATTTAGACATGCTTCCTCTCTCACTATTAGATCTCTCTCTGATACAAGTTGCTGCAATTACGATGATGGATCCCACCAGGATTAAAATTCGTTTTTAGTCATATATATTAAGCACTGTCTAGTAAAAATTTCAGCTCAAGGGTATATTTGGAAATGACTTAAGTGGGTATGGGAAATTTTAATTTTGAAATCCATGAATTGCAAAATTCTAATTAATACTCCCTCCATTCCATATTAATTGACGTTTTAGAGAATTTCAATTTTAGAAATCCCCTGAATAAACTAAAACAAAATCACCATGATATTATTTAAGTGGGTTTAATACAGACTTCTATCTGCATTATTGGAAGAGTTTAATACAATAGCATGCCGACTTGAATAAGTTCAAAGCAGGCAACATCATATTGATGGTCTGAATTGACTACATGTGTTCGAGGAATTCGACGATGTATATGAATAATGGTACCACTTTAGTTAGAACCCCTCATTTTCATCCATCTCCAATTCTCCACTCAACATAAGGCTAGCTATAATACCTATGACTATCGTACCCGGAATTAAGTATATTGAGTTGGATCTTGAAGATCTGAAATGTTTGCAATCCAAACATCTCTAAACGAGATTAATTGGTATTTGATTAAATCAAACAAAATGTGGAATCTCAATTGAATTTCATCTCTACTAAGAGCGTGTTTGCAATTGATTGTCCCTTTGAAATTTTTATTTATAATTTTTGCAGAAAAGTAAAAATAGTTAATGTTTGAAAATAAAAATAATTTTAATCAAACATTGATAAGTTGAATACTTGCAAAATAATATTTTTTTACCAATTTATTAAGAAATGACTTTAAAATGACCTTTAATGAAGACATTAGAATCTTTCTTTAGTATCAATCATAAGTTATTTATATTTATAAGTCCCAAAAAGGCCTAGCCCCATTAGCTTGTTGCACAGTAGCAATATCACTATACACAATTAATCCTTGCGTAGTTGCAACCAATCTTGGGCTTATAAATCCTAGACACAAAAAAAAAAAAAAAAAAAACCAAAAAAAATGACATCATTACAATAGGTTTACATATAGTATTACAAAGACCTATACATTGGGGTTGGCCCAAGTGAGACCGAACATAAAAAGACGATACCTATAGTAAGCGATTGCACTTAACCTAGAATTTATCATACCACGTCTTCTACTATAAATGGTGCAACATCTCCTATTTTCATCCTCTCATGTTGTATACTTGTCATGTATTGACGCAATTGCAGCTAGAGAAGTACATTACACAATCTACACTAGGAATTCCGGATTTAGAACTTTCATCTCCCTCCACTGATTGGCAAAAGAACATGATTCCTAATGCTGTCATATCGAACACTTGTGCTATTACCTTCACCATTATTAAATTCTTCTAGTTCTACAACCTTGTCAAGCAATGACTCCATCTCCTCTGCATTGTTCGAATTTTTTATCCACGAGTGATTTCCTCCAAGTATCAACCCTTCTAGTTGTGCTGCCACTTCATTCATGCTAGGCCTATCTTCACCTTTCACATTCAAACACCCTTTTGCAAGACTAGCAACTTCTAAGATTTGCCTCGTATTCCCTTTTCTTACAAGGTTATCATCAACGATCTCGAATAAGCGCTCTTGCTTTAGTACATAAAGGAAAAAGTTGGCCAAGTTCTTTTCCTGCTCAGGCTTATCGAAACTCATTGCCTTCCGACCCGTTAGTAGCCCCAAGAGGACTACTCCAAAGCTGTAGACATCGCTTTTCTCTGTCAATTGGTTTGTTTGCATGTACTCGGGATCTAGATAACCAAAAGTTCCTTGCACCATAGTAGACAATTGAGTGAGATCCAGAGGCACCAATTTTGAAGCTCCGAAATCAGACACTTTAGCAGTGAAAGTATGGTCTAAAAGGATATTATCTGGCTTGACATCTCTATGTATGATAGGAGTAGAAGCTGCAGAATGCAAATATGCAAGGACACCAGCAGTTTCTGCAGCAATCTTTATGCGCATGTCCCATTGAAGTAAACGAGCCTTTGCCGGGTTATGTATGTGTGCAGAAAGCGTGTCGTTGTTGATGAATTCATAGACAAGAAGTGGGACTTCCGTTTCCAGGCAACAACCGATGAGCCTAACTACATTCCTGTGGTTTACTTGAGAAAGAACAAACACTTCGTTGATGAACTGCTCAATTTGGCCTGGATCTACTTTTTTAGACTTCTTGATGGCCACAACCGTGTTGCGTGGTAATAAGCCTTTGTATACAGTGCCAAAGCCGCCTTGGCCAATGATCATATTGTCGTCAAAATCTTTCGTCGCTTTTTGAAGCTCGAATAAACTGAAGATTTGCACCATATGGGGTGACCTTTGTCTTCTAATTAGTTTTTCTTGTAATAAAATCCCACCATTTTGAAGAAAAAACTTGTGTTTCATCATTCTTGATCTTTGTCTTTTGAGTTCCATTTGCAACAAGAAAGCCGAAAGTAGAAGAGCAACGAGTCCAAAGGCAACCCCTAGATAAAATTCAATTGTCAATCATACTTATATTGGTAAAATACGATTACAATAAAAGATCAAGAAATAACATAAAATAATTTAATTACCAATTAAGATATATGCAATCTTCATATCTCGCTTCTTGGTGCAGCCATTTGTACCAATTCCATTGCCAGAGTATCCCTTCGGGCATACGCATATATAATTCCCTATTGTATTCTTGCATCTAGCTTTTTGTATGCATTCATTCCGAGGTGGATATGCACATTCATCGATATCTGCAATAACATTAATAAAAAATGTTTTTAAAAATCTGGATTTTTTGGGAAATTTTTATTTTTTTTTAAATATGAAAAACATTTATTAAAAATCTAGCAACTATATTCAATTTTTTTAATCTTGAATTTTTTCGAAAATTGTTAATCTTTTTAAATCTGGTTTTTTCTCATTTTTTCCAAAATATAAAAAAAAATTAAAATATCGTGAAATAATTCTATGAAATTGTTAAATAATTTTGATGTGCCCGAGAGGATAGAGCAAGATTTTCGAACTCGAAGTGAAAAACTGAGCAAGCTGGCTTATGTTCTGGTAGGGAAAAATATCGTTTGATTCGCTTAAAATAGTGTTGAGATGACCAAACAATTGAAAATTTAACCAAATGCCCAAAAAGATAATCTAAAATTATATAGATAATTTACTTTCTTTTTATTTTTGCCTTGTTGATTATGCTCAAATTTCCAAATACAGATTGTAATCTGAAATTATTACGATTTTGTATTTTTGGATAGCAAATAGTGAATAAATCTCTAGGGATAATATAAATTGAGATTATTCGAATCGAGTTTATGAAGTTGGAGTCTACTTTATCCTATGCCTTGGTAGTTAATGAGTTTGACAAATAAAATCTAAAAAACTAATTCTGATTTTTTGTTACACTAACCGTTGCATCTTCTGTTTCACAATTTTTAATACACGACATGTGTTAATTAGTGACATCATTCAATACATGTATTGTGGTTAAATAAAACACAAGATAAAACACATAAATGAAACAGATGATCTCTGGACTAAAAAACTTGATCTAGGTGCTTAGATTATTCATGGATAATTAAGAGCTTGTTTTAATTAACTCAATTAAGACTCGGTTGGAATTAACAAAGCTTGTTGTTATTCTAGGAACAAAGGTTAAAGGCAGATTGAAAGACATTTTTAATTGTTTCATGGAAGTTTAGAATACAGGGAAATACTATAAGCTGAGTGTGAGAATATAAGGGTGTGGCTTCACAATATCATTCATCAGGTTTGGAAGGTTTGAAATTGGTCTGGAAAGCATAGAAAACGGTTAAAAAGAAGCTGTGGGAAGTTGCTGGAAGAAAATGGCTTTTTCTGTTAAAACCGTTGTCAATTAAGCAAAACTGTTGTCTTTGACTGAAGAAACCGTTGCATGAATCTGGCAAGCAGTTTTAAATTCTGTTGCAACTGCTTCATTCTGTTTTTTGCCTTCTACAGCTGGAGATAGTCTTATATACTCATTTTTCTACGCATTAATGATGTAACTCAGATTCATTCCAATTCAGATTAAGCTTAGAGAGAGAGTTTGTAGAGAGAGTGATAAGGTGTTCTTTTCTTTCTTCTACATGAGCTCTTGAAGCTCTAAGTGGTGTAATCTTGAAGTTTGTATAGTGAATTGATAGAGGAGTCTTCTCTGTCCGTGGATGTAGGTTGCAAGACCGAACCACGTAAATCTTGGCTGTTTTTTCTCAGTTTTGTTTTCAGTTATTCATTCTTCATTGTTTGGAGTGTGATTGCTTAATTGTTTCAAACACTTGGATTCAATCTTGTGATTGATCTTGAGGGATTGTTAAGTAACAATTGGCGCCGTCTGTGGGAAACATCAACACACAATTCATCAAGATCTGAAAGATGTCACTCTCCAAGCTAGAAACTGAGAAGTTCACAGGGAAGAATGACTATGGGCTATGGAAATTGAAGCTAAAGGCACTACTCGTACAACAGGGACTGTCTGCAGCTTTGAAGGATGGAAAAGATGATCCTGAAGCAAGTGATCCGGCCAAGAAACTTGAAATTCATGAGAAGAAGATGGAAATTCAAGAGAAGGCACACAGTTTGATCATCCTGTGCCTTTCTGATAAAGTCTTGAGACTTGTTTCAAAGGAAAGCACTGCTGCAGGAGTAATCAAGAAGCTGGATGAACTATATATGGAGAAATCCATGACCAACAGACTCTTCTTAAAACAGAAACTCTATTCCTTCAAATTCTCTGAAGAAAGGTCTGTAGAAGATCAACTGGAAGAGTTTAATAAAACTCTGGATGACCTAGAAACTGTAGAAGTGACTATGGGAGATGAAGACAAGGCAATCCTACTTCTAAATTCACTGCCACCATCCTATGATCAATTGAAGGATGCTATGATGTATGGCATAACCACTACTGTTTCCTTTGCTGCAGTTCAATCAGCATTAAGATCCAAGGAGATGTAAAGATTAAATCAAGACACAAAGGAAACTGCAGGAGAGGGATTATTTGTAAAGAAGGGAAGGTTTCAGAAAGCAAAGAAGGGTCCAAATTCAGAACAACCAAAGAAAGTCTCTGATGTAAAGCCAAAGACTACTGAAGGAAACGAAACAAGGAAATGCTTCTTCTGTAAAAAGCCTGGGCATCTCAAGAAGAATTGTTTCGAGTTCAAAAAGAAACAATCCCAGAAGTCAAGCACTCTCTCAACCAACAATGCAGATGCTGTTGAAGCTCTAGCTGAAGATCCAGAAGTTTTGAACATCACAGAATCCAGTCCAGAAATGCAATGGATTCTTGACTCAGGGTGTTCTTTTCACATGTGCCCAGTCTTATCATGGTTTGAGAATTTCAAGGAACAAGAGTCAGGAAATGTCATGCTGGGAAATGATGAAGTGTGTCCTGTGAAAGGAACATGAGACATAAAACTGAAGATCCATGATGGTACAGTCAAAATCTTAAAGGAGGTCAGGTATATCCCTAACTTGAGAAGGAATTTAATTTGTCTGGGGACTCTAGAATCCAGAGGGTGTAATTTCAAATCAGAAAAGGGATGTTTGTATGTCTTAAAAGAAAATAAGATAGTTATGAAGGAAATCAAGAGAAACAGTTTGTATTATCTTGATGGAAAAGTGATACATGGTGAATCTGCTAATGTCTCTCATACTGATTATGACCTGTGGCATTCAAGACTGGGGCATGTGGGGGAAACCAGCATAACTCAACTAGCAAAACAAGGACTGATAAATCATACTGGAAGTCTTAAAGCACATGAAACCTGTGAGGAGTGTATTAGGAAAAACAAAGAAATTACCTTATCCTGTTGGAAAACATTCCTCTACAAATGTTTTGGATTATGTGTATGCTGATCTCTGGGGTCCATCTAGGACACAAACTCTAGGTGGAGGAAGATTTTTCTTAAGCATTATGGATGATTTCAGTAGAAAAATATGGCTATATGTCTTAAAAGCTAAGTCAGAATGTTTTGCAAGATTCAAAGACTGGTGTGCTGAAGTTGAAACAGAAAAGGGGAGTAAGCTCAAGTGTCCTAGAACAGATAATGGGTTGGAATTCATGTCTGATGAGTTTAACAGTTTCTGTAAAACAAAAGGAATAAAGAGGCATAATACTGTCCCTAGCAATCCTCAGCAAAATGGAGTCATTGAGAGGATGAATAGGACAGTGTTAGAAAGAGTGAGGTGTATGTTGCTAAGTTCAGGACTTGGAAGGAAGTTCTGGGGAGAAGCTGCTTCTACAGCAGCATATCTAATCAACAAGAGTCCCTCATGTGCTCTAAACAATAAGACACCAGAGGAGATCTGGACTGGAAAGCCACCTAGCTATGCTCATCTAAGGGTATTTGGATGCAGGGCATATGCACATATCAAGCAAGACAAGCTTGATGCAAGAGCAGTAAAATGTGTCATGGTAGGTTATCCAAATGGAGTAAAGGGATACAGGCTATGGTGTACATAAGAAGGACAGAAAAAGATTATCATCAGCAGAGATGTAGTGTTTTGTGAAGAGATACTGCCTTTCAAAACAGTACAAACTGGAAGAGAAATAATACTGCAAAATGGCACTGATGCTAAGATTGAGGTGGAGAAGTCTAGAAAGACTAGTGATTCAGATTCAGAAGATTCAACTGATGAAGATCAAACTCAAGAGGAAGAACCAGACATTCAAAGTTATCAGCTAGTCAGGGATAGAGAAAGAAGGATAAGGAAACCTTCTACAAGATATGCTGATGATTACTTAACAGCATATGCACTTGTGATAGCTGAAGAAGAGATTGAGTTTCCAGAACCAAGGACCTATTCAGAGGCTATTCAGAGACCAGATAAAGGAAAATGGCTCATGGCAATGTAAGAGGAGATTGAATCACTTGAGAAGAATCAAACCTGGGTGCTTGTTCAGAAACCTAAAAATCAGAAATTAGTAAGTTGCAAGTGGATTTTCAAGAGGAAAACTGAGGTCACAGAAGTTGAGAAAATCAGGTTTAAAGCAAGGTTAGTTGCCAGAGGTTTCACTCAAAGAGAAGGAGTAGACTTTAATGAGATTTTCTCTCCAGTGGTAAAACATACATCCATCAGAATTTTACTAGCATTAGTGGCTCAGTTTGATCTTGAACTGGAGCAGTTGGATGTTAAAACTACATTCCTTCATGGAGAACTAAAGGAAAAGATATATATGACTCAGCCTGATGGATTCATAGTTCCAGGAAATGAAGATAAATGTTGTCTGTTGCAGAAATCACTATATGGTCTCAAACAAAGTCCAAGACAGTGGTATTTGAAGTTTGACAGTTACATGAGAGTCATTGGTTTTGAAAGATCAAGGTATGATAGCCGTGTATATCTGCAGTATGCTGGAAATAAAGTTGGTGTGTTTCTACTCTTATATGTGGATGACATGCTGGTTGCAAGTAAAAGTAAGACAGAAATTAGAATGGTAAAAGATCAACTGAAAGCTGAGTTTGAAATGAAGGAGTTGGGACAGGCTAGAAGAATCCTTGGAATGGATATACTGAGAAATAGATCTCAGGGGAATCTGTTGCTGCATCAAACTGACTATGTGAGAAAGTGTTAAAGAAATTTAATATGCATGAGTGTAGGCCTGTTACAGTTCCTTTAGGACAACAGTTTAAACTTTCTGAACATCAAAAGCCAAAAGATGAGGGTGAAGAAGCAGAAATGAGCAAAGTTCCATAGTCAAATGCTGTTGGAAGCATTATGTACATTATGGTTTGTACAAGACCTGATGTATCTCATGCTGTTAGTGTAGTGAGCAGGTACATGTCTAATCCTGAAAAGGCTCACTAGGAAGCATTGAAATATGTCATGAGGTATCTGAAAGGAGCTGGGAATTATGGAATTATGTTCAGGAAGGAAGAGGACAGAGATGAAGATGCTGTGGTGGGGTTTGTAGATTCAGACTTTGCAGCTAATCTTGATTCCAGAAAGTCTCAAACTGGATATATTTTTACCTTGTATGGCTCTGCAGTAAGCTCGAAGTCTATGCTTCAGTCTGTAGTGGCATTATCTACTACAGAAGCAGAATTTATTGCACTTACAGAAGCAGTAAAGGAAGCAGTGTGGATCAGAGGCATTTTGTCTGAGTTTGGTATCAAACAGGATTCAGTTAAGGTAAAATGTGACTCACAAAGTGCCCTACATTTAGCTAAACATCATGTGTTTCATGAAAGATGTAAACACATAGATGTTAAGTTACCCTTTGTGAGGGACATTGTTGACAAAGGATCAGTATGTTTGGAAAAGGTTAGAACAGAGGAAAATGCAGCTGATATGTTGACAAAATCACTAACTCGAGACAAGTTCCTGTATTGTCTTTAGTTGGTGAGGATTCAAACCGTTTGAAGGAAGCATAGGAAAAGGTGGAGTGATTTCAGATATTCATGATTGGGAATGCAATGAGTTGTTTTTGGTTTGATTGAGAAGCCAAGGTGGAGATTGTGAGAATATAAGGGTGTGGCTTCACAATATCATTCATCAGGTTTGGAAGGTTTGAAATCAGTTTGGAAAGCATAGACAACAGTTAAAAAGAAGCTGTGGGAAGTTGCTGGGAGAACGGTTTTTTCTGTTAAAACCGTTGTCAATTAAGCAAACCTGTTGTCTTTGACTGAAGAAACCGTTGCATGAATCTGGCAAGCAGTTTTAAATTCTGTTGCAACTGCTTCATTCTGGTTTTTGCCTTCTACAGCTGGAGTTAGTCTTATATACTCATTTTTCTACGCATTAATGATGTAACTCAGATTCATTCCAATTCAGATTAAGCTTAGAGAGAGAGTTTGTAGAGAGAGTGATAAGGTGTTCTTTTCTTTCTTCTACATGAGCTCTTGAAGCTCTAAGTGGTGTAATCTTGAAGTTTGTATAGTGAATTGATAGAGGAGTCTTCTCTGTCCGTGGATGTAGGTTGCAAGACCGAACCACGTAAATCTTGGCTGTTTTTTCTCAGTTTTGTTTTCAGTTATTCATTCTTCATTGTTTGGAGTGTGATTGCTTAATTGTTTCAAACACTTGGATTCAATCTTGTGATTGATCTTGAGGGATTGTTAAGTAGAGAACTTATACTTTTAATCGATTGAATTTTTTATATTTTGTTATTTTTCCAGTTATTTAATTTGATAGAATAAATTCAAACCAGTTCCTTATTGTATGCTTTTGTTTAATAATGAGATTTTTGCACTTTTGGTCTCATATGACATCTGATTTTTTCATTTTTGTCCCAAAAGTTGCAAAATGACCCCATTCGACTGGCCAGTTGCAAGAATAGTCTTTTTTTGCAAATATAGTCCCAAAAGAAATGCAAAAATAGTCCCAAACCGTTTCCACCTAACGTTTAAGGCACGTGTGTGACACGTACTCGTTTGTTGACGTCATAATCATTTTAAAAAAATTAAAAATGACGTCATAATTACGAATTTTTTTTGCAGTTTTGGTCCCATTGGACACGCTTTATTGCATTTTGGTCCCAACTCTCTCACTTTTGACCCCATTAGACTTAAAAAATGTTTAAAAATTATAAAAAAAATCTAATAGATATGAAATTAATGTAAAAATAAAAATAAATTTATTCTAAAATTTATTTAAAATATCACAACAGTAACCGAAAATATTAAATTTAGAAAAATTAGTTTTCGAAAAATTGAATTTTTATAAAATTTTAAAAAAAGAAAATTTTAAGTTTATTTGATAAAATTTAAAAAAAATGAAAATTCAACTTGTTTTATAAAATTAGATTATCTTAAAACTTTATTTTCTAAATTCTAAATAATTTTATACGTTTCATAAATTATTTTAAACTCTTTTAAGAAAATTAATTTCTTCCTAAAAATACTTATAACATTTCATAGATACTTTTACATATCTTAAATAAAAAAAATTTAGATTTCAAACTATTTTCTTTTAATTATTTATCAATCTATTGTTCGAATAGGGAGAAGAATCTCAGGTTGACGATAGGTTAATTGTTTACAAATGCTATTAATCATTTGTGACACGCACGTTAATAAGCAACTACTCCTGCGGTACAACTTTAACCCATTTTATTTGAATTATTATTATGTAAATTATCCAAATAGGGTTGACAAATCTGTAAATTATTTTGAAATCTAAAAAAAAGTTTATTTAAAAGATGTTAAAATATCTATGTAATGTCGGAAGTTCTTTTTTTTAAAAAGAATAAGTGAATTATCTTAAAATAATTTAGAATAATTTATGAAATATATATATATATATATATATATATATATAAATTATTTAGAACTTAGAAAATATTTTTTTAAGAAAATCTAATTTTGATTGATCCAGCACGTTATTTGTAACCAATCACATATTCCGAAATTCGAAGCCATGATAATATTAATAATAAAATGACAACAAGAACACTTGAAAGAGAACAAAATGCAGACAATTGATTTTAATTCATATAAAATCATAAAGCAGATCATTGATTTCAATTCATAATTTTCTAGTTTTTAAAAAAAATTCAGATTTTAATTCAGAATTTAAAAATATTTTTCTAGTTTTTACATAATTTTTATAATTTTCAGATTTTAATTCAGAATTTAAAAATATTTTTCTAGTTTTTACATAATTTTCAGATTTTAATTTCGAATTTAAAAACTATTTTTCTAGTTTTTACATAATTTTCAGATTTTGATTCAGAATTTAAAAATATTTTTCTAGTTTTTACATAATTTTCAGATTTTAATTCAGAATTTAAAAAATATGTTTCTAGTTTTTACATAATTTTCATAATTTTCAGATTTTAATTTAGAATTTTAAAAAAAAAATTCTAGTTTTTACATAATTTTCAGATTTGGTACCAAAAGTGCCATTTTTTTGGGACTAATTTTGCAACTGTAATAGGGGACTAACATGCATATAACGTTTGGGACTAAATTTGCAAAAAACGTAACGGTTTCCGTAACAGAATGACTATTCTTGCAACTGCCCAGTCGAATGGGGTCAGTTTTGCAACTCTTGGGACCAAAATGAAAAACTGAGATGTCCTGTGGGACCAAAAGTGCAAAAATCTCGCTTAATAATTACGATGATGGGTACAATTCTTCAATCATGTGCTTCACGAAGGAGTCGTTCCTTATTTATCACTGTTACTAATTAGTAAATAAAGTAAAGGAAGGGATGCCTGTCTCGACAACACGATCCACTTCTTTGAACAAATAAATAAATAATAATAATAACAACAACAATAATAACAATAATAAAAATTCATACCTCTGCATCCATCATCGAGGTAAGGGTTTCCTTGATAACCTTAGTCGCAACGACACCTATACACATTACTATAGCCAGGTTTGTAGCATTCCGAGTTTGTGCTTTTACAGCCATAACCAGTCAAGTTCTTTTGAGCCTCCTGACACGGCCCATCCCCGAAGGCCCAATCAACCACCATGGGAAGCTTTTCTACACCCTTAAAGCTTCTAAAGCTTTCCTTGGAAAACTTAAACTCTCTTTCATCAACAACAAAAGCATGCCCACAATTGTTGAAGTCCCAAACTCTACTATAATTCCAAAAGCTATGAAGCTCAAGTCCCACTCGCGAAACATCTTCAGGAATACTAGTTTGGCAGCAGCCCAGACCATTACAAGAGCCCCAAATCATGGCGTCCGTAGGGTCAGCGTAACATAGGGCCATGCAGCCCGTCGTGTAGCTCCCATTGCGTTGCCCGCCCGAAACGAACCCGTATGCATCACAGCCAACAATCGTAAACTTGTTAGCGGTGTTGTTGACTGTGAGGTAGGGGGGCAGCCTAATCTCGGGGACACTGTTGTAAATATTAGCACCGTCGCGACCGTGGCAGTCAAACGCCACGAAATGCAGGGCTTTGATCTGGCCGTCAAGAGATATGTCTGTGATTTCTATCGTACTGTTTTGTATGAACAATCTTGGAGGCGCGGAATGAGTTTCATCGCACGTGACAAAGAAACTTTCGTTGTGGTAACATTGCGGTGTGGTGTCAAAAGGGTAGGGGATGCTAATGTTACCACAATGATCGCGACAGTTATCGAGAGATATTGTACCACCAAGAGTAGTAGACGAAAATAGTGGTGTGGAGGCGAATATGAATATCATTATCATGAGTAAAGGAAAAGCCATGATAATAATTTTTTTCTCCTAATCTAAGAAAGAAAGGAAAACCCTCTCCTCCCCCACGGTGACTCGAACCAGGACCAAATGCCTAGGTAGTAGATGCTCTGCCACTTGAGCTATCCTACTTTGTCAAGGAAAAGCCATGATATTATATTTCTTAACTAGCTAATTTTATGTATGGTGTAAGAGATAAAATCACAATAACCTAGCACCATATTTATAGTGGTGGCATCAAGTTTGTCTTCAATTTAATTTACACAGAGTCAATGGATGTTAAAATCATGATGTCTTTGTCTGTACATTCACTAAGAGCCTAATAATATTTTTTTTTTGAAGAACTACAACTAATAGTAATTTTATAGGCAAGTGTGTTCATGATTTATAATCCTAGTGGTTTTAATGATTAGGGATTTAGGGTACATAGGTCACTCGTTGAGAATTTTCTAGCCTAGTGATAGATTTTAATGAGTTATGAAAATAATCGGGGATGACAACATGGTTTTCGTCCCGTAGCAAATTATATTATTTTTGTCGTCTCAATTGTGTTTCAAATATTTCTTACAATAAGTTATTGTTTCTGAAAAAAAAAAGGTTATAAATGACCTTAATAAGTTTTTGAGCATTTTGTAATGATAAGTCGTCACATAAATGCATTGTTAGTGATAATAATTGTCGTCTAAAAAAATGCGTCCCAAAAAATATTTTTTGACGTAGTAAAATTGTCTAAACCCAAAGCAACACTACTAGCTACTAGAATTAAGGCATTTTGTCACAACAAAATGTAGTTACAAAAAATGATGAGTGGTCACAAAAATACTTTTTGTAATTAACTACATATCTAACTGTAGTTACCATAGAGTAGCCACTTATAGTAAGATGCCAAAAGTTTTTCTGCAATTACTTTGTAGTTACTAATGTATTTGTAACTACTTTGTAGTAACCAAGGACGAAAATATCGGTAATTACGGAGATATCGGTATTTCAATTTAAAGAGATTTCGGTGAAATCTCCATTAATATCGAAATATCGGTGCAACTTTTTTAAAAATGCCGGAAAATGTATTAAAATAGTAATTTATCACGATATTTTATAGATTGTTATAAACCTACTTAAATTCAAATATTTAATCTAAATATTGAGTGAAATTCACATATTTACAACTAGTTAGACAAATAATAAACAATAGAAACATTATCAGGCCACGCAAGATACATTATGAACTCTTATTATCATTAAGGATGTTCAAGTATTTTACAATAATATTCTAATTTATTAAATCTTTGGGCTGCATTAAGAAAATTTAGTGGATTGCGAATAATTTAGAAATTTTACAACTAAGGATCATGAAATTTCACCGATATTAACCAAAATTTTACAACTAAGGCTGCATTAAGAAAATTTTACCGAAATTCACCGAAATTTCACCGATATTAACCGAAATATCACCGATATTAATCGAAATCTCACCGAAATTAATCGAATTTTACCGAAATTCACCGATATTAATCAAAATTTCACCGATATTAATCGAAATCTCACCGAAATTAATCGAAATTTACCGAAATTCACCGATATTAACCGAAATTTCACCGATATTAATCGAAATCTCAACGAAATTAATCGAATTTTACCGAAATTCACCGAAATTTTCGTAAAATTTCCACGAAATTACAACAAATTATACCTGGAGATAGCCCAAATCGAAATTTTCGGAGATTTCGGAGATATTTCGGAGATTTCGGAGATATATCGAAGATATTCTGACATAAATTTATTACATCCGAATATCGTTTCGGTATCGCCAAAAAAGAGAGATATCGGTGAGATATCGGTGAATATCGGAGATATTTTAATCCTTGGTAGTAACTAATGTATTTATAACTATAAGTAGTTGCAAAAGAGCTTGTCATATTGTAGCAAACTTGGTTAAAATTATATGAAATATTTTATGTAACTACTAATAGTTACAACAGAGGTTATTTTTAGTAACCATTTTTGTAGTTGCAAAAAGAATAGCATAAATACCATTTTTTCTTGTAGTGCAATCCATTTACTAAGTCATATTATATAATTATATATATATATACTTATTAATAAATTAGAATAAGATTAACTTGTGTAATTCAAATTAGTGTAACAATACCCTAAAAAAATTAGTGTAACAATATTTTACTAAATCGAAATAATAAAGTATCAAAAAAGCACTACAAGAAAAATTATCTTTTGAGACAATAAAAAATGATCTTAAATAATAAGTATTTTGTTATATTTTCATTATAGAAACAATATGTCGCCACTAATTAGCCGTCTCAATAACTAGGTGGCAAATTATATATTTGAGATGACAAAAGTTGTCTCAAATGTATCAGTATTTAGGGATAATTACAAAATGGTCGCCGAACTATTAGCACTTTTTCACTTCGGCATATAAACTATTAACAGTGACTAAACTGCCGCCAACCTATTTGAATATTACTACTCGAAAGCTGCCGGCCAGAATACCGCCCAAATTCTGTCCCAAAAGGTGGTTTTCCGAAACCGGGTGTGCAATGAATTTGGGCGGTATTCTGGCCGGCAGCTTTCGAGTAGTAATATTCAAATAAGTTGGCGACGGTTTAGTCACTGTTAATAGTTTATATGCCGAAGTGAAAAAGTGCTAATAGTTCGGCGGCCATTTTGTAATTATCCCCAGTATTTATATCTAAATGTATTACATATAAGGGATACCTTTAAACATAAATCGTGATATTCGCTCCGAATTGCACCGTGCAACTGGTGCACATAAGACTTTGCCTAGTTATAATTCTAAGTTCTCACTTCTCAAGTTCTAGTTCGAAACACCACTTTGGGTATAAGAATTAGGAGCTTTGAGTAGTTGATTTTACGTTGTCTTTTTGACACTTTTGAATGAGTAACTATTTGTTAAGACTATAAATTCAAATTTGTTGTTTTCTTCTACTTATTATCTAATATGACTATAGACTACTTATTATAAATAAGATTTTTCTGTTTAAATTATGATGGAGCAGATTACTTTCATAAAAATTGGAATAATTGAATTTAAAATTGTCATATCTAAATTACAACTTCAAATTTTAATATGTTAAATTTTTGCTTTTATATCATTAATTGGTAAATTTAAATATCACTCAAGCATATTTTGTATGAGTTTTGTATTAAGTTACGATTTAAATTTATAATTCTAAAATTTCAACTCGTAATCCGATAGTGGCCCGGTTAGCCTGAAAACCGATAAAATTAGGGTTTATATTCATCATATGTCGAACCGTTAAAAATACCCGACGAAACTATAACCCGAATTAGCACAGAAACCATTAAATTTAGCCCGAAATAGCTAACTAGAGCTAGCCCGTTTAATATCCCTAATTTTGATAGCTCTAGAGGATACCATATTGAAGGTTTCTAGGGAAAATGAACCACTTGTTATATCTATTTCTAAATCACAAAGTCTATATGGTCTTTTTACACAAATTGACAATAACAAATTCCAACTGACCCTGTGATTTTACATCATCGGGTTTAACAAATGGCAGAACTAATAAATCAAGGACGGAAGCAATATTTTTAAACTCGACCCATACGTCTAACACCAAATTCACCGAGTCACTGGTTGGATCGGTCGGACCGTTCAAAACAAAGCGAAGAGCCAATTTATATATAAAAATACATAATTAAATGTCATCTGGAATATTCAAATATCACAAATTAACTAATTAAATAATAGAAAAAGTCATACCCCTCAATAATTGGACGAATGAGACTCAAATTCCACTACTATCAAATCAATATACATTCTCTTGTAATAAGATTACGCAACAACAAAAATATCTTTTATAACACCATAAAAAGTGATGTCAAATAATGAATATTTATCATAATTTATGAAAAGTAGTCTCGAGTAATAAGTTTTGTCATAACTTATTAGTATTTGTCACAATTTTATTGTCGTCTCAATAACTCGGACGCAAATAATGTATTTGTAACCATAAAAACAGTTTCGAATGCGTCTAATTTTTTTTTTTTGCAATACCTAGTTGTCTCTAAAAGTAGTCTTAAAATGATCTCAAATAATTTATAGAGAGGTTTGTTGCAACAAGCGGTCAAAAATAATTTATTATTAGTGACCACAATTGTGGTGTCAAAAAATGTTATACAAAAGATCTCTTTCGTTGTAGTGTTAGGATTTTTTTAAATTATGCATTGCACAAGTAAAATATTAGTTCTTGAAAAAAAATTGTGATATTTATACAATCTTGGTTGAAATAAAATCAAGCTAAATAACAATAATACGCAGAAAAAACAAATGTTAAATATTCAATTAAATTTTCACAAGAGAGACGAGAATGTGATATGCATGTTAAAGAAAAATATTTGAAATTTATTAAGAAAAAACTGAGATAGATAATTACGTATTCCTTTAAACTATATCAAAATTATAGATATGTACGGTACAGTTTGAATCGAAAATTTTAAAATCTTAAAATTCACACCAAACTTCGATTATTGCTAAAACGAGTATCGAGAACCAGGTTATTTTTGTCTTGGGGTACTTCAGTTTGAAATTTTGGATCTAAAAGAACAATCCAATTTGATTTGGTTTAGTGCGGATAATTGAAGATTTTTTATTTTTTGAATTACGGATTCAATTTGAACAAAGTATATTGATAACTAACCAAAATAAATAATTTTATTACAACGAATTTATTTCCAATTCACTTACCTGTATTTTGAAAATTATATAATATTAAATATAAGGTTCCTTTAATTATTCATAATAAACTTAACTGACTATAGAGCTATAGATAATTTAATTTTAGTTCTTATTTACATTAGTCTTTTAGAGATAATTTACTTTTAGATTTTTAATTTGTATTTTTATTCGGTTTGATATGATTCAATTCGAAAAATTGAAAACTATTCAAATTCGTACTAAAACAATAATCGATTCAATTCGATCCGAAAAAGTTAAATGGTTAAACTAACAAAGGATGGCTAATTCTTGCCTATGCCATCAATGAATATTTTTAGTACTGCAAAGGAATAATAAATAAATTATTTAATCAAATCCTACCAATGAGGGAAGTCTCATACAAAGTACAACCATTAGTCCAATTAAATCATTCTATGCCAATTGACTCAAATAAAAATTTAAGTAGATTACAAAAATATAACTAAACAAAATCCATCACAAGCCCAAAATATGACTAACATAAATTAAAAGGGTTAATTACAACAGACACATCAAACTATCAGCGTTTTTATACATAAATTATTAAATATTTTTTTGTTGCATCGATACATATAAATTATACGAGTTTTGCAGATAAACCACCAAATTTATTTTTCAATTGGCAGATAAACCACCAAACTTATTTTTCGATCATTTTTTGCCGAAAATCCACACGTGACTTGCGCGTGATAAATTTTTAATGGTTTTTTTTTTTTGTACAAACAACAAATGATTGAAAAATAAGTTTGGTGTTGTATATGCCAAAATCCTTATAGTTTATATTTATAAGTGCCACAAAAAAAAATTCAATGATTTATGTGCAAAAAAACGCTAATAATTTGGTTTGATTGCTGTAGTAAACCCTAAATTAAATAATCTGTTTTCAAAATATAAGTGCAAAAACATTAAAATTTATATCACGAGATATTTAGTTGACAACAAACACTACAAGGAAAAGGGTCTCTTGAGACCACAAAAAAGTGGTCTCAAATAATGAGTATTTGCCACAACTCAAGCAAAGTGGTCTCAAATAATGAGCATTTGTCACAACTTATGAGTATTTGTCACAACTTTATTGTCGTCTCAATAACTCCGTCGCAAATAATATATTTGTGACCACAAAAGTGGTCTCAAATGCGTCTCAAATATTTTATGCAACAACTAGTTGTCTCTAAAAGTAGTCTTAAAGTTGTCTCAAATAATTTGTAGAGAGATTTGTGACAACAAGTGGTCACAAATAACTTATTATTAGTGACCACAATTGTGGTGTCAAAAAGTCTTACGCAAAATACTTTTTTTGTTGTAGTGAAAATATAAAATGAAATAACTAGTTACTGTAATGGTTCCGAGAAAACTAAACTAATTATTAGCATTAACGACAAATACAGTATACCTTTCAATATAACGAGTGATAAATTTTCATGAAAAATTCTAACAGCCAAAAATCCGACATATTTTATGAAAAGCCGTATATATCTTCTTTTAATACAATTTTTGGTGAGAATAGAGATTGGGAATTGCTCACTAGTTAATTGTTTGGATTATAAGATATCTTATCGATCAATAGAGCTATAATCAATTCCGAAAAGCCATATTTTTCTCAGCTTTAAGGTTATCTTTTTTCGGCTCAGTTTTTCACAACATATTTTAAAATTCGAATTGTTGAAGAATTGTGAATAAATATAGTTAGAGAATGAAATTAAACTAAAATCTTCTTCTGGACAAATTCCAAGTAGTCCTTATGAGTGTGCAACGGCCCAACCCAGTGAAATTTGGTTTGGTAGGTTGTATAATGGGTTGGGCCGCTTTAAGCAATTGAGTTGGGTTATGTTAAGTTGATAGTCCAAAATGGGATCAATAAAATAAATTGAATAGAAAGCATATTTCGCCGTCCAAGTTCTACATTTTCTTTTTCGATACGTCCTACGACAATTTGTGTACTTTAAAAAAAAACTTATTTTACAATCTTCACCCTTTTGAAAAGTCAACTGAAAAAGCGAAAAGCAGATTTTTTTAATATGTATGCATGCTTAGAGATGCAACTTCATTCGGGACAGAGATAATATAAGATATTAATTTGTGTATTTTCTTCACTTTCTAATTAATTATACTATTACATACTACCATCACCTGATAATATACCACTTTAGTTGCAGTTTTAGATTTTACAAAATATTTATAAATGTTTATCTTTTGAGTAGTTCTGTTATACATTAATTATCAGTTGTACGAATCTTAAATCTGTGTAATCTGAGTTATTGACATTTTTTTTATAAAAATGTATTAGTGTTTATACTGAAAGACATTATTTGTTTTGAAGAACGTATCATGCTGAAAATATAATATTGTTTATGTTGAAAGGTGTTACTCTCTCCATCTCGGTTAAATTTGCAACTCTGATCGGGCACAAATGTTAAGAAAAAATAGATTTTGCTTTCGTTTTGATTTTTTTAAAGATGGACAGATTGAGGGTTGAGATTTTAACGGTGAAGATTGTGGGAGTTAGTTCTCATTTATGGGGTTGCAAAGTTAACTGAACGGACCGAGAAGATAAGTAGATAAATTTAACTGGAACGGAGATAGTATTAATTTATTTTGAAGATATGTATTATGTTAAAAAAAGTAATATCTTTCTTCGGAGATCTAGGATCCGCGCACTTAGGCTATGTTTGGTTGGGGCTGGGGTGGCTGGGCTGGGAGAAGTGGATGGAGTTAGTGGCTGGGGGTATTAGAGAGTGATGTTTGGTTGGGTGGCTGGGGTTGTGATTGGAGTGTCGGATTTAATTATTAATTGTAAAATGTGATGTAATATGTGTAAGAGGTAGTTCTTAATGATTGGGAGAATGATTAAAGTAATATTAGGATTTGTAATTAATTGATTTTGTGTGTAATTATTGATAGGTGGCTTGGCCAAGCCAACTCAAACAAACATTATAAGGGATTGGCCCAACTGATGAGAGGTTGGGCCAACCCCAAGCACACATGCCCTTAGTTTACATGAGAATTAATGTTATCTTTAGCTTTTTTGTTGCACGTCTTGTAATACCACCTCTTAGTGATTGGAAAGAAATGTAACAGAGGCAAGAATGGAGTAAGTTTAGGGATTCGAGTTGAGAGAAAATTAATTGAGGTTTTACTTGTCATTTCATCTACTCTGTAACTTTCTTATCCTAAACTAAAAGAGTAACACTTGTGTGAATATGATGTACAATATACTTATTATACACCATTTTAAATTAAAGCATGAAATTAAAAAAACGCATTCAATTATAATTAATAGTGATTTTCGCGTCCATCAAACGGTTCGCGCTTGCGGCCCAGCAAACGTATATTATTAGGCAACATAATATATACTATTAAGCAACAAAATATATACTATTAGACAACATAATATATTCTTTAAAGAAAATTATAGTACTCGTAACTAATAAATGTATACTATTAGGCATCATAATATATACTATTAGGCAACAAGATATATACTATTAACAAAAAAAAAAATAATAAAAAAAAATTGAAAATCGCCCGCGGGTCGGGGCAACAGCAACGAGTCACGCGCGGATCTCAATGTGGACTGGTGTACAATAAGCCTATGGTGCATCATATGCACATAAGTTTTTGCGAGTGTAACACTTGTGTGCATGTAATGTACAATAGACTTATTGTACACCACTCCAAATTAAAGCATGGAACTCAAAAAACGCGCTCAATTATGATTAATCGTGATTTTCGCGTCCGTCAAACGGTTCGCGCTCGCGACCCAGCGAACGCATACTATTAGGCAAAATAATATATACTATTTGGCAACAAAATATATACTATTAGACACCATAATATATTATTCAAAAAAAATTATTGTACCTGTAACTAATAAACGTATACTATTAGGCAACAAAATATATACTATTAGACTAGAAAAAATAAAAAAATAAAAACTGAAAAGAGCGCGGATCGTGACAACATCAACGAGTCACGCGCGAATCTCAATATGAGCTGATGTACAATAAGCTTATGGTACATTATATGCACATAAGTTTTTGCCACACTAAAATTACAACAAAAATACTAAGTATTTCAACAAAGCAAAACTTCAAAACCAATAATCTCCCTCTAATTTCCTACTTTTCACCCTCCAACATAACAAACAAATAGTTTCACACTCACTCGGTCATTACAAACACATCGTTTCACAATATAATATTTTGATAATCTACATTTTCAAGATTTAATATTTATGTAAAAGCCTATCATATAAAATCGTGAACACAAACATAAGTTTCTTTTGGGTCATTTTACAATACGCGTGTACCATTAATGCGCACAAATTTCTGACCTTTGCATGGTGTTATGCTAAATCCTAGTCCATCATTTTCTACCCCTTACTTTCACCGTTTCAACTTTATTGTTGTTTACAATTTAACCAGATTTCTTTCTCTCTTCTTGTTAAAAGTCTCTACAATGATGTCCCTACTCCATGAAAATATCCTTGAATATGAAAACAGAAATCTACTGTATAGTATCGATTACATGCTAATTTTAACCATTCCAATTTATTCTACACGTATAATGATACATTTTAAGATGCAATTTGGATTTTTTTTAGATGGATCGCAGTCGCGGCCATGAGCAAGAACTCGATTTTGAAGATGAAAGAGTTTTTCGCAAACTCAAGTCTGGAAAAAAATAGATCTCTAGCCGTAGAAACATTAAATGTTAATTTTAACTCTTCCAATCAATTCTACATCTAAAATTACACATTTTAAGATCCAATTTGGGTATTTTTTGCCATTTTGGGTATGTTTCGACATCGATCCGACGCTCTGCCATTAAAGGAAATAAAAGAATTTTAGGAATTTGAGGGGAGAAAAGAAAATTAATTGAGGGTTTACTTTTCTATCTCACCACTTCTTAATTTTCTTATCATAAGTTAAAACTACAACTACAACTACAAAAAGGGGAGGTAGTAAAACAAAGTGAAACTTCAAAACAAACTAAGAATATATATGGGATCCTCTATCCCACTTTTTACCATGTCCCAACCGTGTCCGGCTTCAAAATCGAGCCAATTATAATTATTTTTTTGCGATTTGTTAATTTAAAGTTCATAATTTATGTTCAGGATTCATGTTTAGATTCCATGTTTATATTTTCTATTATAGACTTACGGTTTCAGGATCCACGGTTCATGGTTCATTATTTAATGTTCAGTGTTATAATTCAATATTTCATAATTTAGGGTTCATGATTCATACACTTTCGGGATTCACAATTCATGTTGTATGATTTTATTTTAAAATGGAACATGATTGAGACATGATAAATGTGAAACAGAGAATCCTTACCCGAACGAATAAGAATATGTTTTAAGGGTCTTTTGCATGGTTGCTAGTCTTTTGTATTTGTTTCCGGCTTGAAAAATGGATTTCATAAGCTAATAAAATGCCACATTTCGATCACTGTTCCTCCACTTTCTCATATTCCAATAAATCCATTCATCATTTTCCTAATTTTTAACCTTTTAGTACAGTAAAAAAATTATTTTACACTCATTCAATCATTACTAACATATTTTGCGATATAATATTTCAACAATTAAACGTTGATTTTACTTCATACTAATCTTACATTATAAAATCTCAAAATAAACATAAGGCTTTACTATTAATTAGAATTTCGCAATCCATGGATTTCAAAATAAAAATTTCCCATACCCACTTAAGTCATTTCCAAATATACCCTTGAGTTAATTTGGAATGCCACGATTGAATATGAAATTCAACACTTTCATTCGAATTTCTTTAAAGGATTTTGGTAGATTTTAAATTCTGATATCTTTGGTAGATTTAAAATTTATTTATTCTAAATTCTTACATTTCAAATTCCTTCGTCCAACAAAACAACCTTAATTTGAATCCAACACTTCTTTTATTTCCTAATTTGGATGGGTTTAATACTGTGAATTTTGGGTCAATTACATCAAAAGTGTTCATACTGTGTACAAATAATGTTGCTGATCAAGGAACCGGTTTAAGAAGTTCAGAAACCGGCTTGAAGAGTAAAAAACAGATGGAAACCGAAGTCATAACCGCCGGCTCAGAGCAATTATGAAACCGCCTGCAACTAGCAAACAGACAACGGTTTTAAAACCGTTGTGAAGCAGTTTAGCTTGCAACCCACGTATCTGGAAGACTCGAGCTCGTTCTTTTATACAGAGTTGTGTAACCTGATGTTTAGTATTCAATTTTACACTTTTCCCTCTGGTTCAATTGTCATCAAGAGAGAATTAGGTGCTAGGGTTTGCGGTTTTCAGTTTAAGGTTCTAAATTGAGGGGTTTGTGCAATCCAAGTGTAATTCTTATAATCTTGAGGATTTGATAGTGAATTGAGGTGGGATAATCCTCCCTGGATGTAGAACTATTGTTCGATTCTTGTGTGAGCGTTTTAATCTTTGATTGTTGCGTAAATCGTGTTTAGCTTGTATTCATTTTTGTTCGTCCGAATTGCTTCGAACTGTTCGGCCGTTGTTCTTGGTTTCCGTCCGATCGGAGGACTTGTGATTTTATGTGAATTTGCTTAACAAATTGGCGCCGTCTATGGGAAACTCAAAGCCTGCTGAAATTGATCCATGGCTGGTATGAAGATGGAAGTGGATAGATTCACTGGGAAAAATGATTTTGCATTATGGAAGATAAAAATGAACGCAACCTTAATTCAAAACGGGCTATCCATGGCGTTGAAGGCTCAAGAAGATTGGCCACTTGCTGAGAGACCAAAGTTTCAAGAAACTGATCAAAAAGCCCTCAGTTCTATTATTCTCTATCTGGGAGATAAGCCGCTCAGAGAAATCTCAAGATGCAAAACAACTCTGGAGGCCTAGTCGAAGTTTGAGGAGTTATATCAATAAAAAACGGTAACAAACAAACTTTTTCTTAAATAGAAACTACTTTCGTTTAAGATGACTGAGGACAAGGTTTTGGTTGATCAACTGGATGATTTTAATCGCCTAATTGATGATCTTGAAGATCTTGGTGTGAATCTGGAGGAAGATGATAAATCCCTAATGCTACTAAATTCTTTACCTAGGTCACTTGGAAATTTTAGGGATACCTTAATGTTTGGTAGACAGGAGAAGTTAAGCTATGATGTAATAGTTACATCTCTGAAAACAAAGGGATTATAACTCCAAGGTGATCAGAAATTCAATCCTGCTGCTGAAGGTTTGAATGTTAAATTCAAGAAGTATTATCCAAAGAAGAAGCATCAGAGTCAAGGTCAAAAGGACCATAAAACTGGTGGATATGACTTCAAGAAGCCATTAGATTGGGTGGAAAGAAGGAGATGTTACTCCTGCAAACAGACTGGACACCTAAAAAAGAATTGTCCATTAAAGAAGAAGAAATATGATCAAAAGGGAGCAGATGCTGCAGTAGTTGAGCAAGCAGATGACTCAGCTGAAGTATTAAATGTATCTGAGGGAAGGATAACCAAGGAATGGGTGTTAGATACAGGGTGTTCATTCCATATGTGTCCCCATGAGCACCTGTTTCAAAAACTAACTAAGACAGATGAGGGAATTGTCCTGTTGGGCAATGATCAATCATGTAAAGTAAAAGGTGTTGGTTCTGTGAAGATTCAGATGTATGATGGAGTTCCAAGAATCATCTCAAATGTGAGGTATGTACCATCACTCAAAAGAAATTTGATATCCATTGGTTCCTTGAATGAAATTGGTTATGAGTTTAGTACAGTGAATGGATATATACACATCACTAAGAATAACAAGATAGTAATGAAAGACCTAAAACAAAATGGTTTGTTCATTCTACTTGGAGAATCAGTTATGGGGTATGTGGATGTTACTCTGGGCAGATATGAAACCATGATATGGCACAAAAGAATGGGCCATATGGGTATAAAAGGAATGATGGAGTTATCAAAAAGGGGAGTGATTGGAAATATAGGATCAAACAGGTTGGAATTCTGTGATCAATGTGCAATGGGCAAATCCAAGAAGTTGGCCTATGGGAAAGCAGCACACACAACCAAGGAGATCCTGGATTATGCACACTCTGATGTGTGGGGGCCTGCTGGAACAGAAACTCTAAGTGGAGGAAAGTACTTCATGACAATAATAGATGATTTCAGCAGGAAGGTGTGGGTATACATCTTAAAACAGAAAAGTGAGGCATTCATGAGGTTCAAAGACTGGTTTGCTCAAGTGGAAAATCAAAGGAGAAGGAAACTCAAATATCTAAGAACAGATAATGGACTTGAATACTTATCAAATGAATTCACTGACTTCTGCAAAGAGAAAGGAATTGTCAGGCACAGAACAGTACCCCTAAATCCTCAACAGAATGGCATAGCTGAGAGGTTAAACAGAACTATTCTGGAAAAGGTTAGATGCATGATGATAGATGCAAAACTTCCTAAAGTTTTCTGGGGAGAAACAGTGAACACAGCCTGCTATTTGATTAACAAAACCCCTTCATCAACCCTAGATTTTAAGACACCTGATGAGATCTGGTATGGAAAGATCTCAAATTACTCAGAGCTCAAGTTATTTGGGTGTTTGCCATTCACTCATGTAAGACAGGATAAGTTGGACCCTAGAGCACTAAGATGTGTTTTTCTTGGTTATCCAGAAGGAACAAAAGGTTACAGATTATGGTGTATTGAAAAGGGACATCAGAAGCTTATTATAAACAGAGATGTGAAATTTAATGAAAATGTTATGGGATATACCTCAATTGGAGATAAGTCAGAGGTTGAGGGTGTTATTCAAACAATAAATTCATCAGTTGAGGTGGAGGTCTTAGGATTAGATACTCAAAATATGGCAGAACCAATGAACCATGAAGAATCAAGCAGTTCTTCAGATAGTGAAGAAGATCAACCTGATCAAAACAACCTAAGAAACTACAGTTTGACCAGAGATAGAGCCAGAAGGGAGATTCACCCACCAAAGAGATATGGACAAGCTGATATGGTATACTATGCATTGAATGCTGCAGAATCTCTAAAACACACAGAACCTCAGACTTATTCAGAAGCTATAAGTGGAACTGAGAAGAAACAGTGGATGAATGCAATGGTGGAAGAAATGAATTCTCTGGAAAGAAATCACACTTGGGAGCTGGTGAAGAAACCAAATGGTCAGAAACTTGTGGATCTTTAAGAAGAAACTGGAAGTTGTAAATGGTGAGAAGCTCAGATACAACGCAAGGTTGGTGGCAAGAGGATTTACTCAGAGGGAAGGGATTGATTTCCATGAAGTATTTTCACCAGTAGTTGAGCATAATTCTATCAGAATTTTATTGGCAAAAGTTACACAGGAGGATCTTGAACTTCAACAACTAGATGTTAAGACTGCTTTCTTACATGGAGAGTTAGTGGATGACATCTACATGAAACAGCCTGAGGGTTTTGAGAAGACTGGTGATGAGGATAAGGTATGTCACTTGAAGAAATCATTGTATGGTTTAAGCAAAGTCCAAGGCAATGGAACAAAAAGTTCAATGAGTTCATGATCAATGCTGGTTTTATTAGAAGTCTTTATGACAACTGTGTATACTTTGAGAAGAATGCAAAATCAGATCAAATATATCTGTTATTGTATGTTGATGATATGCTAATAGCTAGCAGAAGTAAACTGAAGACTCAACAATTGAAGGAAAAATTGAGCAATGAGTTTGAAATGAAAGATCTGGGAAGTGCCAAGAAGGAATGGATATTATCAGAGACAGAAAAACTGGTGTGTTATTCTTGTCTCAGAGGGATTATCTACAAAAGGTACTGGAAAGGTTTAATATGCATGAATCAAGGTCAGTGGTAATTCCAGTGGGACAACAGATCAAACTGTCAAAAGATCAAAGTCCAAAGACACCTGCTGAGGAAAGACTTATGCAAAATATACCTTATGCAAGTGGAGTAGGGAGTCTAATGTATGGTATGATTTGTAGTCGACCAAATTTGGCTTTTGCAGTATCTTTGGTGAGTAGATTTATGTTAAATCCAGGAAAAGAATATTGGGAAGCTCTGAAGTATATTCTGAGGTATCTAAAAGGAACAGTCAGTTTAGGTCTGAAGTATGAGAGGACAAGCTCAGAAACTGATCCTTTGATGGGGTTTGTAGATGCAGATTTTGCTGGAAATATAGACACCAGGAAGTCTATTTCAGGCTATGTGTTTACTTTGTATGGAACAATAGTTTCTTGGAGGTCAGTGCATCAATCTGGTGGTAGCATTATCCACTAGAGAAGCAGAGTATATTGCTGTAACAGATGCTTGAAAAGAAGTTATATGGCTAAAAGGGATCTTAAAGGATTTTGGTGTGATACAGACGTGTGTAACAGTGCTGCGTGATAATCAGAGTACTCTACATCTTGTTAAACATCATGTTTTTCATGAACGATCAAAACATATAGATGTAAAGTTACATTTTGTCAGAGATATTATTGAAGCTGTCTCAATAGATGTGAAGAAAGTGCACACCGAGGAAAATGCTGCAGATTTTCGTACCAAATCAGTTCCAGGGGCTAAGTTTACTCATTGCTCAAGCTTAATTAAGCTTGTGCCTTGTTTCTGAGATGGATTGTGATGAGATTTGAGGACATGATTCACACCTTGATTTATTAAGGTGGAGATTTGTGAATTTTGGGTCAATTACATCAAAAGTGTTCATACTGTGTACAAATACTGTTGCTGATCAAGGAACCGGTTTAAGAAGTTCAGAAATCGGCTTGAAGAGTGAAAAACAGATGGAAACCGAAACCATAACCGCCGGCTCAGAGCAGTTATGAAACCGCCTGCAACTAGCAAACAGACAACGGTTTTAAAACCGTTGTGAAGCAGTTTAGCTTGCAACTCACGTATCTGGAAGACTCGAGCTTGTTCTTTTATACAGAGTTGTGTAACCTGATGTATAATATTCAATTTTACACTTTTCCCTCTGGTTCAATTGTCATCAAGAGAGAATTAGGTGCTAGGGTTTGCGATTTTCAGCTTAGGGTTCTAAATTGAGGGGTTTGTGCAATCCAAGTGTAATTCTTGTAATCTTGAGGATTTGATAGTGAATTGAGGTGGGATAATCCTCCCTGGATGTAGAACTATTGTTCGAACCACGTAAAACTTCTTGTGTGAGCGTTTTAATCTTTGATTGTTGTGCAAATCGTGTTCAGCTTGTATTCATTTTTGTTTGTCCGAATTGCTTCGAACTGTTCGGCCGTTGTTCTTGGTTTTCGTCCGAACGGAGGACTTGTGATTTTATGTGAATTTGTTTAACAAATACAGACTTCTATCTACATTATTTGGAAGAGTTTAATATAATAACATGCCGAATTGAATAAGTTCAAAGCGGGCAACATCATATTGATGGTCTGGATTGACTACATGTGTTCGAGGAATCCGATGATGTGTATGAATAGTGGTAGGTAGAACCCCTAATTATTTTCATCCATCTCTAATTCTCCACTCAACATAAGGCTATAATACCCATGACTATCTTACCCAAAATTAAATATATCGATTTGGATCTTGAAGATCTGAAATTTTTGCAATCCAAACATCTCTAACGAGATTAATTGGCATTTGGTTAAATCAAACAAAATGTGGAATCCCAATTGAATTTCATCTCTACTAAGAGTGTGTTTGCAATTGAATGTCCCTTTTGAAATTTTTATTTATAATTTTTGTAAAAGTAAAAAATAGGTAATGTTTGGAAATAAAAAAGTTTTTAAACAAATATTGATAAGTTGAATATTTGCAAAATAATCACCTTTTCACCAATTTTTTATTAAGAAATGACTTTAAAATGACTTTTAATCTATTCGAAGCAGACATATGATTGCTTCTGAATCAATTTTTAGTATCAACCAACAATTATTTATATTTATAAGTCCCAAAAAGGCTTAGCAAACACCCCATTAACTTGTTGCACAACAACAATATTAGTATACATAATCCTTACCCAGTTGCAACCAATCTTGGGCTTATAAAACCTAGACACACAAAAAGAAAAGAAAAAGAAAATGACATCATTACAATAGGTTTGACATACATATTACAAAGACCAATACATTGGGGTTAGCCCAAGTGAGACCGAGCATAAAAAGAAAATGCTTATAGTAAGCTATTTCACTTAACTTAATTTTCAAAACCACGTCTTCTACTATAAATGGTGCAACATCTCCTATTTTCATACTTTCATGTTGTATACATGCCATGTATTGACGCAATTGCAGCTGAAGAAGTATGTTGCACCATCTACAATAGGAAATCCGGATATAGAACTTTCATCTCCCTCCACTGATGGGCAAAAGAACATGATTCCTAATGCTGTCATATCCAACACTTGTGCTATTACCTTCATCATTATTAAATGCATCTAGTTCTACAACATTGTCAAGCAATGACTCTATCTCCATTGAATTGTTCGAATTTTTTGTCCATGAGTGATTTCCTCCAGGTATCAACCCTTCTAATTCTGCTGCCACTTCTTTCATGCTAGGCCTATCTTCACCTTTTATATTCAAACACTCTTTTGCCAGACTAGCAACTTCTAAGATTTGCTTTTTATTCCCTTTTCTTACAAGGTTATCATCAACGATCTCGAATAAACGCTCTTGCTTCAGTACATAAAGGAAAAAGTTAGCCAAGTTCTTCTCCTCCACGGGCTTATCGAAACTCATTGCCTTTCGACCCGTTATTAGCTCCACGAGGACTACTCCAAAACTGTAAACATCGCTTTTCTCTGTCAATTGGTTTGTTTGCATGTATTCGGGATCTAGATAACCAAAAGTTCCTTGCACCATAGTAGACAATTGAGTGAGATCCAGAGGCACCAATTTTGAAGCTCCGAAATCAGACACTTTAGCAGTGAAAGTATGGTCTAAAAGGATATTATCCGGCTTGACATCTCTATGTATGATCGGAGTAGAAGCTGCAGAATGCAAATATGCAAGGACACCAGCAGTTTCTGCAGCAATCTTTATGCGCATGTCCCATTGAAGTAAACGAGCCTTTGCCGGATTATGTACATGTGCAGAAAGCGTGCCGTTGTTGATAAATTCATAGACAAGAAGTGGGACTTCCGTTTCCAGGCAACAACCAATGAGCCTGACTACATTCCTGTGGTTTACTTGAGAAAGCACAAACACCTCATTGATGAACTGCTCAATTTGGCCTGGATCGACTTTTTTAGACTTCTTGATGGCCACAACCGTGTTGCGTGGTAATACGCCTTTGTATACAGTGCCAAAGCCACCTTGGCCAATAATCATATTGTTGTCAAAGTCCTTCGTCGCTTTTTGAAGCTCGATTGAACTGAAGATTTGTACCATGTCAGGTGACCTTTGTTTTCTAATGAGTTTTTCTTGTAATAATATCCCACCATTTTGAAGAAAGAACTTGTGTTTCATCCTTCTTGATCTTTGTCTTTTGAGTTCCATGTGAAACAAGATAGCCGAAAGTAGAAGTGCCACAATTCCAAATGCAATCCCTGATTATCAATCATACTTATATTAGTGGGCTAGTAACATACATTTATACTAAAGAATCTAGCAATAACACAAAATATAGTCAAATTACCAATTGCGATATAGGCAATCTTCATATCATGCTTCTTGGTGCAACCGTTTGGACTTATTCCATTGCCAGAGTATCCCTCCGGACATATACACGTATAATTCCCTGCTGTATTCCGGCAGTCCGCTATCTCCATACAGTTATATCGAGCTTTATCTGTACATTCATCGATATCTGAAAAGAAAGAGAAGTTGAATATCTATCGTAATAAGTAGATGAAAAGAGAAGGCTGTCCAATCACCTCCCGTCCCATTAAGAAAAACGTAGCAAATTGCTTTATGTTTTGTTTAGGCAAATATCGTTTGGTTAGCTTAAAAATTGTGTTGTAATGACAAAAACAATTGAGATTAACAAAAATGGCCAAAAAAATATTCACTTATTTCGAAATTAAAAAGATAATTTACTCTCTTTCTTTATTTTTCTTTGTCCATCTATGCTCAAATTTCTAAAACGGTTATAATATGTACTCTGTAATTGTTATAATTCTGTATTTCTTGGTAGCAAATAGTGAACAAATTTTTAAGGGTAATATGAATTTAAATTCTTCGAATCATTATTCTAGGAATAGAGGTTTGAGCGAGATTGAGAGGAGTTTCAAATTGTTTTATGGTAGTGTAGAATAAACGGGAATACTGAACTGAGAACTTATGTTTCTTAATTTATTAATTTGTTCTATTATTTCTTTGTTTATCTAGTTATTTAATCTGATTAAAATAAATCCAAACCAATTCCTCATTATATCTTTTTATTTTTTATTTTTTTTCTCCTAATCTAAGAAACAAAGAAAAAACCCTTCCCTCCCCCCATGGTGACTCGAACCCAGGACCAAAGACCTAGGTAGTGGATGCTCTGCCACTTGAGCTATCCAACTTCGTCTCCTCATTATATCTTTAATAATTAGTATGATGGTCAGCACAATTGTTTCATCTGCTCATTGTAAGATTGACTCTTACTTATGACAGCTGATGACAGACCTAAAAATTTAGGTGAGAGGGGTCATTTATAGACGAATCTAGGAATTCGTCTCATGCATTTTTTTAACTATGCTCATGCGGCAATTTTTTACCAAATAGGAGGTAGATACTGAGTAGGTTAGAAATCAAATTATTTTATATAACTAGGCCGTAAACTTAAAATATTGGATAAATTATATTAAAAAATAATATCTTAGAAAATTAAAGGAACACTACCATTGTGCGCCCCCTAAATATAATCAACTGTATAAATATAATTAGAAAAATACTAACAATTTAGAAAAATCAATAAATTGATTTATCACAAAAAGAAAAAAAAAATCAAGATATAATGTTATATTCATTATATTTTTGCTTATATATAACAATAGATTCATCCACTTCAAGTTAAACAATAGAATATTTATTCTATTTAATTATGTTATATTAAAGTCGACTAAAATACCCATATATAATAGCACATTGTGACGGAACCAGAAGGGAACGCACATATATAATAGCACATTATATTGGGGTCAGAGGAGCCCAGTGCCCCCCCTCCCAAGTCCGTCCCTACAGCTATCAAGTAAAGTAAAGTAGAGTAAATTAAATTTTGCATGTCTCGACAACACCATCACCTCTTCTTCCAAAACGAATAAATAAAAACGTTAGAAAAGTACATACCTTGGCATCCATTAACGAGGTAAGGGTTTCCTTGATAACCATGGTTGCAACGACAACGATACACATTACTATTGCCAGGTTTGTAGCATTCCGAGTTTATGCTTTTACAACCATAAGTAGTCGAGTTCTTTTGAGCCTCCTGACACGGCCCATCACCGAAGGCCCAATCAACAACCATGGGAAGCATTTCTACATCCTTCAAGGTCGTAATGCTTTCCCTAGAAAAATTGAACGCGCTTTGATCAACAACAAAAGCATACCCACAATTGCTGAAGTTCCAAACTGCACTATAATTGCGATATGTATTCAGCTGAATTGTCACTTCCCAAACATCTTCAGGAAAAGTAGTTTGACAGCAGCCCAGACCATTACAAGAGCCCAAAATCATGTCGTCCATGGGGTCACACATGGCCGTGCAGCCCGTCGTGTAGTTCCGATTGTGCCGCTGGCCCGAAACGAACCCGTATGTATCACAGCCCACGATCATAAACTTGTTAGCGGTGTTGTTGACTGTGAGGTACGTTGGCAGGGTAAACGAGGTACCACTGTAGTTAGTACTAGTGCCGTTGGGAGAGTAGCAGTCATGCGCCACGTACGCCAGGGTTTTGAGCTGACCGTCGAGAGATATATCTGTGATTTCTACGTTACTGTCTTGCTCGTGCATGAACAATTTTGGGGGATTGAAACCAGTTTCATTGCACGTGACAAAGAAACTGTCGTTGTGGTAACATTCCGGTGTGGTGCCAAAGGGAAAGGGGATGCTAATGTTACCACAATGATCGCGGCAGTTAGGATGAGATATTGTACCATTGAGAGTAGCAGACGAAACTAGAGGTATGGAGGCGAATATGAATATGATGATCATGAGTGAAGGAAAAGCCATGATAATATATTTGTTAACTAGCTAATTAATTGTATGGTGTAAGAGATAAAATCACAATGAACTACCATTATATTTATAGTGGTGATTTTACACTGAGTCAATGGATGTCAAAATCTTGATGTGTTTATATTTATATTCACATTAGAGCCTAACAAACCCCTCTGAAATTTAACATTTGACTTTTAAAGAAAAGTAAAAGTCTTGACAGCAACTACTAGTAATTTTATAGGCAAGTGTGTTCATGATTTATAATCCTAGTGGTGTTAGTGATTAGGGAGTTAGGGTACATAGGTTTCAGTTGAGAATTTCTAGCCTAGTGATAGATTTTAATGAGTTATGAAAATAATCGGAGATGACAACATGGTTTCCGTCCGGTCGAACATAATATTATCTGAGGAGACAAAAGTCGTCTTAAATGTGTTTGAATTATTTCTTGTAATAACTTATTGTTTCTAGAAACACTACTATAAAAGAGGAGAAAAAGCACAAATGAAACCATAACTTTTTACTTTTTCGGATTTAGTCTCATAAATTATTGTTTTTTCGACTTAGTCTTACATCTCCAGTAATTGCTCAATTTTGGTCCAATTTTGACCTAATGTTACCCAGCTGATCGGAAAAGGTCACGTGACCTTCACGTGCCGGCAGTTTACGGAATTTTGGTGACTTATGACACATGTCGACGGACTTCCGAGGTGGAATATTTTTTTTATTATGAGACCACATCAGCAAATCATTTACCATGTCAGCTTATATTTTTCTTTTGCCCAAATTGAATTAAACTTCAAAAATACAAATGAAAAATAAGAAAATGTAATATCTTATCGATCTAACCCTTAAATTAGAATTTGCATCTCTTCTTCTTCTTCTTCTTCTTCAGTTCACGTTCTTCTACAAGAAAAAGCCCTAATTTTTTCAATCTTGTCTATTTGAAAGTCACGGCCTCAACTCCCAAAATTGGAGAACGCACAAAGACAAAGGACATGTCCCAATCAAGGAATAGCTCGCGAAATAGCATTGTGTGTGATTGTGGTTTGAAATCCCCCATTGAAATCTCTTGGAAAGAAGAAAATGTTGGGCATAGGTTCTACGGCTACTCGCGATACCCGGTATGGGTTTTGGTTCTTGCTTTAATTTTATTGGTTTATTCAAGGTTGAATTGAATTAATTGAAACATACTGGATATATTTTGGCAGAATGAAGGTCATTATACGAGTTTTAGATGGATAGTTTCACTTCTATGTGATAGAAGAAAGCACATAATAAGAGGGCTTTTGCGAAGGCTTAGCGAGAAGAACGCTGAAAAAGATGTCCTGCATAATGCCCACATGAGTCTCGAAGAAATTATTTTCGTAATCGAGATATAGAATTACCTACTCGTTAAAGAAAAAAACAGGTGGAGTTAAAGAACAAGGAGTTAGAGTCCATCAACAATGAGTTGATAAAACATATAAGTCGGTGGAGTCCTCAAAACCGCGCTGGCACGTGAAGACCATGTGACCTTTTTTGCGTCAGCTGGTCAATATTCAGTCAAAATTGGACCAAAATTGAGCAATTACTAGAGATGTGAGACTAAATCGAAAAAGCAATAAATTATGGGACTAAATTCGGAAAAGTAAAGAGTTATGGGATCATTTTGGCCAGAATTTTCAAAATCGCGCCGGCACATGAAAGTCACGTGACCTTTTCCGGTCAACTGGTCAATATTGGGTCAAATTTGTACCAAAATTGAGCAATTACTAGAGATGTGGGACTAAAAAAAAAAAGCAATAACTTATGTGACTAAATTCGAAAAAGTAAAAAGTTATGGGACTATTTTGATTTTCATCCTTTAAAAAAGGTCTTTTGTATAATATTTTCTGAAATCACAATTGTGGTCACTAATAATAAGTTATCTGTGACCACTTGTTGTCACAAGTCTCTCTAAAAAATTTATTAGAAGGTCTCTTGTGCATCAGTTGAACGTATTTTAGATCCGTGCAATTCTAGTGATGGGCAAAAATGTATTAGTATTTATGTCTAAAGGTATTACATATTCTATGTACGTATATATCATAGTGAAAACATATTCATGTTTATGCTTAAAGGTATCCTTTATTCTGGGTAAATGTATTATATAATACATTTACACAAAACAAGGGATACCTTTAAGCACAAATAGTGATACTCATCCCGAATTGTACCATGCAATTTGTGCATATGAGGTTTTGCCTAGTTATAATCCTAAGTTCCCACTTCTCAAGTTCTAGTTCTAAGCACCAATTTAAGTATAAGAATTAGTAGTTTTGAGTAGTTGATTCTATGTTGTGTCTTTGACACTTTTGAATGAATCACTATTTGTTAAGTCTATAAGTTTAAATTTATTTTTTTCTTCTACTTATTATCCATGTTGTCTCTTTGACACTTTTGAATGAATCACTATTTGTTAAGTTTATAAGTTTAAATTTATTTTTTTCTTCTACTTATTATCCAATATGACTATAGATTACTTATTGTAAATAGTATTTGTCTATTTAAATTATGATGGAGCAGACTATTTTCATAAAAAATGGAATAATTGAATTTAAAGTTGTCATATATAAATTACTAACTTTAAAATTCAATATATTAATTTTATGCTTTTATGTCATTACTTGGTAAATTTAAATATCATTCAAATCTATTTTGTATGAGTTTTGTATTAAGTTACGATTTAACTTTATAATTCTAAAATTCCAACTCGTAACCCCATAATGGTCCGACTAGCCCGAAAATCGTTAGAATTAGGATTTAGATTCATCTATATCAAACCGTTAAAAATGACCCGACTTAATCGTAATCCAAATTAGTCCGAAAACCAATAAGTTCAGCCCGAAATCGTTAGAACTAGCCCGTTTAATACCTAATTTTGACAGGTCTTAGAGGATACCATATTGACCGTTTCAAGGGAAAATGAACCACTTCTTATATCTATTTCTAAATCACAAAGTCTTTATGGTCTTTTTACCAAATTGACAATAACAAATTCCATCTGACACAGTGATTTTACATCACCAGGTTTAACAAATGGGAGAACTAATAAATCAAGGACGGAAGCAATATTTTTAAACTCGAATTCTACGTCTAACACCTAATTTACCGAGTCACTGGTTGGATCGGTCGGACCGTTCAAAACAAAGAGGTAAACATAAAAAATATCATATGGTATTTCCAAATATAACAAACTAACTAATTAAATAATAGAAAATTTATCTTTTGATACAACAAAAAATTATCTCAAAAAATGAGTATTTTGTAACATTTTAATTATTAAAAACCACATATCGTCACTAATTATTCGTCTCAATAATTTGATGGTAAATAATATATTTGAGAGGACAAAAGTCGTCTCAAATGGTGGAGCAGATTATTTTCATAAAAAAATGGAATAATTGAATTTAAAATTGTCAAATATAAATTTCAACCTTAAATTTCAATGCATGCGTTAATTTTTCCAACAGAATTTTCAATATGTGGCACCAACGAGGTGATGAGAAACGAGAGAAAATAAAAAAATAAAAAAAAATCCTCTTTCTTTTAATTTTTTTTAATTTTTAATATTATTTTTACTTCAAAATCACTTACCTCTGCCAGGTATTTAAAAATTGGATGAAAAAATGAGTTCGGTGGCCAGTACATGCAATTTTCCGGCCAAATTGATCACCGACGGCGAAAAAAGGGACTAAATTTGGACCAATTCCAAAGTTACGGGACTAAATTGAATTTTTAACTTTTTTTGGGATCAAAATTGTACTAGTGAAAAGTTACGGGACGAAAAATAATTTCAGCCCAGCATATATTGTATGAATTTTTGTTTTAATATTATTCAAGCATATTCTGTATAAGTAATGCATTAAGTTACGATCTAGATTTATAATTCTAAAACTCTAACTCGTAACTCGATAGTGGCAAGGTTAGCCCCAAAACCAATAGGGTGAGGGTTAGATCATCATATGTCGAACCGTTAAAAATACCAAAATTAGCTCGAAAACCGATAAATTTAGCCCGAAACTATTAGCACGAACTCATTAATTTAGTATCCCTAATTTTAACAGCTCTAGAGGATACCATATTGAACTTTTCTAGGGAAAATGAACCACTTGTTATAATATGTATGTATAAATTACAAAGTCTATATGGTCTTTTTACACAAATTGACAAATTCCATCTGACCCAGTGATTTTACATCACCAGGATTAAGACATGAGAGAACTAATAAGTCAAGGACAGAAGCAATATTTTTTAAAGTTGAACCCTACGTTTAACACCAAATTTACTGGGTCACTGGTTAGATCCGTCGGACTGTTCAAAACGAAGCGAAGAGTTAATTTATATATAAATAATTATATACTAAAATGTAAACATAAAAAAATATCAATGGTATATTCAAATATAACAAACGAATTAATTAAATAATAAAAAAAAGCCATACCGCTCAATAATTTGATGAAGGAGACTCAAATTCCACTACTATCAAATCAATATACATTTTCTTGTAATTGAGCATCACTGATTAGATTAGGATTTTTTAACTATACATCGAACGGCTGAAATATTAGTTCTTGAAGAAAATATTGAGTTATGTTTATATTATGTTGTTGAAATAAAATCAAGCTAAATAACAATAATACGAAGGGAAAAAACCAAATGTTAATGATTCAACTAAATTTTCATAAGAGAGACAGGAATGTGATAAGTATGTTAAAGAAAAATATTTGAAATTTATTAAGAAAAAATTGACTTAGATAATTACGTATTCCTTTAAACCAGACCAAATTAGGGATATGTACGGTAGAGTTTGAATCGGAGATTTAAAAATCTCCAAATCCACTCCATTTCGATTATTTTTAAAATGAGTATCCAGAACCAGGTTATTTTTGTCTTGGGGATAGTTCAGATTGAAATTTTGAATATGACGGAACAGTTCAATTCGGTTTGGTTTAGTGCGGATAATTGAATATTTTTAATCTTTTGAATTTGTATATTGATAAGTACTAACCAAAAGAAATAATTTTATTACATCGAATTTGTTGTCAATTCATTTACCTGTATTTTGAAAATTATATAATATTAAATATAAGGTTCCTTTAATTATTTATAATAAACTTAATTGCTATAGAAGTATTTAAATTAGTCTTTTAGGGATAATTTATTTTTAAATTTATAATTTAGCCAACCGCCCGCGATATATATAGAGCAACTTGAATTTTTTGGTAAATACTTAGATAGATATATCATTTTCAAATTAAACTAACAAAGGATGGTTAATTCTTGCCTATGCCATCAATGAATATTCTTAGTACTGCAAAGGAATTAAAAAAATATTATTTAATCAAATCCTACCAATGAGGGAAGTCCCATACAAAGTATAACTATAAGTCCAATTAAATCATTCTATGCCAATTGACTCAAATAAAAATTTAAGTACATTACAAAAATATAACTAAACAAAATCCAATTATACATCACAACCCCAAAATATGACTAACATATATTAAATAATTAGTTTTCAAAATATAAAAGCAAAAACATTAAAATTTATATCACTGAGATATTTAGTTCACAACAAAATATAAAATGAAATAACTAGTTACTGTAATGCTTCCGAGAAAACAAAACTAATTATTAGCATTAACGATATATATATCGTACATACCTTGAAGAGTAATACTTTTCAATATAAAGAGTGTTATCTTTTCATAAAGAACTTTACACAATTCATAAATCCGTCCACGGCCCATATTAGGTCCGCAAATCTGGTGTTAGAAAACTGAACAATGACAATATAAACCTCCTATCTATTACAATTGAGAAGTATTATAAAATAAATTAAATTGTGGGAGATCCCACTACCCTTAAGACAAAACACGTCCGGGCTAGTGCTCACGGAACGACGTGACTGTCTCCAAAGGTAAAACGATTTCGTCTTTTCAGAAACAACACTGTAATCTGAAGAGCTCCGGCAAACTGAGTATGCACTTTCTGAACTGGAGATTTTAAGGTTAATAAGTATGTATGCAGAGAGATGAGAGATAATTTGAATTGTGTGTCTTGCAGCTTAGGAAATGCACCTATATATAGGGCTTCTAGCCATGCAGGGAACATGTATTATAAAAGCCTTAACTAGCCTTGATGACAAAGGTTACAGGCCATTAACCAGCCTAGCAATGATGACAGACGTTACAGGCCATTAACCAGCAATTAAGATGAAGGTTACAGGCCATGAGCATTTATTCAAGCCAGACTTTATTTTAGCCTCCAAAAAGATAAGAGTCGAAGCCCAAGCCCAAGTCCAAGTCCCAAGGTCCGAGGCCGAGGCCTTCCCAAGAACCAAGGTCCAAGTCCAGGCCCGAGCCCGTAGCGTGGCGGTGGCTGTGTAGAGCCGAGCCGAGCGTGCGCGCGTGTGGGCTTCCAAGAGGACTCCCTCACAAGCATACTTAATATGCTATATTCTGCTGCCATATTTATACAAGTCATCAATGATTTATTTATACATGTGGGATAGTAGTGAATGCATATTCTCTATAAACACATTATATAATCAAGTGGCTAACTTTGATAATTAATTTATCACTCATCGAAAGACGATTTTGAGAAATTCAAATGCCATGATTATCTACTCCAAATGTAGGTTAATTTTATAGAGTTTAATTCCTACAAATTAAACTTTCAACCACTTAATTATCCAATTAAAGTGACTACTCACACTTTAATTATTAAACATTCAACAATCCACCACATGAGTGGAAATTAATGCATGCATGAATGCAAATCCAGTCCAGTCTATATTGACCAACATTGCCTAAGGATAGGTAGCTTGTGGCTTTGAACCTTCCATAACAAAAACACTATCAGATGCACCGGCGACTTGGTGGATGTAAATCCTTGAACCATTCCACCTCGGTGTGCACCAAGTCAACAACGTTCGCACAACACTGATCAGAACGTACTCGTTCTCACGTTTTTGTCCGTTTTGACCATGGACACGCTTTGGATTCATAAGTGTTTCATTGAAGCGCCCCTTACTTCACATTTACATAGGTGATCTCTTTATCGAGTATCCTGCAATACTCAACCTCCTCGAGGTATCTTGGAATCATTAAAAGTCCTAAGACTTATCCTCACCACTGTTATAGGTCTTTTACACTTGTCCTACATCCTAGGGATGGGTTTTAAAGACTTGGTCTTCCAAGTATTTCTCACGAACTTTCAAAACTTGATTTTCCCATTACTTCACACTTACATAGGTGATCACTTTATCGAGTATCCTGCAATACTCAACCTCCTCGGAGTATCTTGGAATCATTAAAAGTCCTAAGACTTATCCTCACCACCGTTATCGGTCTTTAACACTTGTCCTGCATTCTAGGGATGGGTTTGAAAGACTTGGTCTTCCAAGTGTTTCTCACGAACTTTCAAAACTTGATTTTCCCATTGAACCAAGCTTATGGGATCTCCACTCATCATGGTTGGATATTCATTTTAATCGTTCTTTAATTCATGGGCTTTAATCCCATTCCCTCTCCAACTTAATCAATTGATCTTGATTCAAACCTTTGGTTAATGGATTTGCTAAGTTATCCTTAGATCTGATATAATCTATTGAGATAATCCCACTAGAGATCAATTGCCTAACGGTATTGTGTCTACGGCGTATGTTCCTAGACTTAACATTATACATGTTATTTAGTGCCCTACCAATTGTGGCTTGCTTCAACATGGAATATCTTCTAAGAAGTTTTGAAGCCACTATGCTTCTTCACCAGCTTTATCCAAAGCAATGAATTCCGATTCCATGGTAGATCGAGCTATACACGTCTGTTTAGTTGATTTCCACGAGACTGCTCCACCTCCAATCGTAAAAATGTATCCACTCGTGAAGAATGAGTCATTCGTGTCAGAAATCCAATTTGCATCATTTTACACTTCAAGCACAGGAAAATATCTCGTATAATGCAGTACAAGATTAAGAGTATACTCTAAGTATCTCAAAATCCTTGTCAGAGCTTTCCAATGTTCTTGACTTGGATTACTCGTGAACCTGCTCATTTTGTTCACAGAACATGCAAGATTGGGTCTAGTATAATTTGTAATGTACATCAGACTTTCAATCGCTTTTGCATATTCAACTGGAGCTACTGGTTCACTCATGTTCTTTTTCATGTGAACATTCAATTCTAATGGTGTCTTGACAGGTGGATCATCATAAGCACTGAATTTCCTGAGTACTTTCTCCACATAGTGAGACTGTGTCAGAACAATTCCCTCAGATGTCCCGATAATCTTGATTCCTAGAATCACATCAGCCAAACCTATATCCTTCATAGTGAAGTTTCGTTTCAACAATCATTTCGTATCAACGATGATTTCATGGTTACTACCCATGATCAACATGTCATCTACCTACAGACATACAATAACATAGATGTCAGGCGTGCCTTTAATGTAAACACATTTATCACACTCGTTGATTTTGAACTCGTTTGACAACATTGTGTTGTCAAATTTCACATGCCATTGCTTTGGCGCTTGTTTAAGATCATATAAGGACCTTACGAGTCTGCATACCTTTTTCTCTTGATCTGGTACCACAAACCCTTCAGGTTGGTCCATATATATCTCTTCTTCTAATTCTCCATTCAGGAATGCAGTTTTCACATCCATTTGGTGAATTTAAAGATTGCGGACTGCATAAATCGAGAGGAGCACACTAATAGACGTGATCCTGGTCACAGGAGAGTAGGTGTCAAAGAAGTCATCACCTTCTTTTGTTTGAAGCCCTTGGCTACCAAATGAGCTTTGTATTTATCCATTGAACCATCAGCCTTATATTTCTTCCTTAGGATCCATTTACCTCCTAAAGGCTTACAGCCAGGTGGAAGGTCAGCTGACTCCCACGTGTGATTCTTCATGATAGATTCAATTTCACTGTCAATCGCCTCTTTCCAGAGCGGAGCGTCTAGACTAGACAAAGCTTCTTTAATTGATTTTGGTTCATCATCTAGCATATAGGTGATAAACTCAGAACCAAATAACTTTGAAATCCTAGGTCTTTTTCTACGTCTCGATTCTTCTTCTTCTAAAGAACGAGAACTTTTTTGCTACGTCTCGATTCTTCTTCTTCTAAAGAACGAGAACTGCTAGTAATCATCAACAATTCTTTTCAAGTTTGAAGTACTTCCTTTCTCGAAGGTATTTTCTTGATTCGAACTTTCTAACATTCTTTCTTTGCACGAAAAGATGTTTTCAAAAAACACTGCGTTCCTTGATTCTATCGTTATTTCCACAGTCATATACGGAATTTCGGACTTATGAATTAGAAAACGATAAGAGCTACTGTTGAGTGCATACCCAACAAATACACAATCGACCGTTTTAGGACCAATTCTAACTTGTTTAGGTAACGACACCTCAACCTTAGCCAAACACCCCCCACACTTTGAGGTATTTATATGACGGCTTGCGTCCTTTCCACAATTCATAAGGAAGTTTATCAACACTCTTAAGTGGTATCTTATTCAAAATATAATTTGTTTTGAGGACAGCTTATCCCCACATGTTCCGGGGTGACCCAGAATTAATCAACATGGCGTTCATCATCTCCTTCAGAGTACAATTTTTGCGTTCTCCGATGCCATTCGACTGTGGAGAATAAGGAGTTGTAGTTTGATGAATTATGTCACTTGTGGAGCATAACTCCTCAAACAGGGCTACATATTTACCACCTCGATCACTCCAGATTGTTTTAATCCGAGTGCCAAGTTGATTTTCTGCTTCAGCTTTATAATTCTTAAAAGCTTCAATTGCTTCATCTTTACTTCTTAAAAGATAAATATAGCAATATCTTGTGCAATCGTTTATAAAAGTTATGAAAAAAAAAAGTCCACCTCTAGTTTGCACAAATTTAAGATCGCACACATCAGTGTGAATAAGTTCTAGAGGAGTAGTGCTCATTTCTACTGAATGAAAAGGCAACTTTGCCATCTTGGCTTCAACACAGACTTCACATTTATTAAGTGACTTAATTTCATTCAGTTTTAGCAATTCTAAATTTACTAGTCGTTTTGTAGCATTGAGATTTACATGTCCTAATCTAGAATGTCATAAAGAGGAACACTCAAGCAAGTAAGTAGAAGTTGATGCATTTCCATTCATAGCAGCGGTTACATTGTTCATTTAGCGTTTAGCCATTACATTGATCTTAAACAAACCATTCACTATAAACCCTCTACTTATTACCACTCCTTGCTTAATTAAAATAAATTTCTCGGCCTCAAACACCAAGTGGAATCCATGCTTGACAAGCATCGATCCGGAGAGCAGATCTTTTCGGATGTTTAGGACATGCAGAACATCCTTCAGAGTGAGTTCCTTCCTAGAGGCCAGCTTCAAAACCACGTTCCCCACTCCGGCCACCTCAGACGATGTCTGATTACACATGTGAAGCTTTCTTCTAGACGAAGCTTTGTAGCAAGAAAATACATCCCTGTCAGAACAGACATGACAGGTAGCCCTGGTATCAACAAACTATTCACGAGGATTGTCCACCATATTAGCCTTGAAAACAACAACTAGGAGGTCTACGTTATCTTGCTCATTTTCGACAATATTGGCATTGCAATTTTTCTTCTTCTGCTTAGGCAGACGACACTCCTTGGCCATGTGGTTTGGCTTGCCACAATTGTAGCAACTTCCTACAAATTTGGGAGCGTTTGCAGGTTGTTTGCCTTTGCCAGTATTGTCGTTGGGCTGATTGTTGCCCCTATTATTATTCTCATTAGGGCGTTTCCTCTTGTTGCTTGAGGAACCCCATTCCAACAGGTTTGCTTTTGCATCTAGTTGTACCCGATGCCTGGAGTCAGCTTTTATGTTGTCCTCTTCAATCCTAAGCTTAAGAATCAGGTCATCGACCGTCATTTCCTTACGCTTATGTATCAAGTAATTTTTTAAATCACTTCAGCACGGTGGCAGCTTCTCGATTATGCTAGCCACAACAAATGGAACTCGAAGCTCCATGCCCTTAGTAGTAGCATCATGCACGATCAACTGCAGCTCATGGGCATTTTTCACAACCGGACGTTTGTCAACCATCTTGAAGTCAAGAAAATGTGCCACAACAAACTTTTTAATTTCGGCATCGTCTGTCTTATACTTTTTTTCAAGCGCATCCCAAAGTGCTTTCGCCGTCTTTGTATCTGCATATACATTATACAACGAAACGACTAGTCCATTAAGGACATAATTTCGACACAAGCAATCTCCTTGTGTCCAAGCGTCAAGGCATAGCCGGGGTTGCAGGAGGATCTTGCTTAAAAAATGAAGTAATGCTAAGAGTGGTAAGATAGAACATCATCTTCCGTTGCTCCCTCTTGAAATTATCACCGTTAAACGTTTCCGGTTTTTCCATAATGTTGGCAGTGGGAGTAGGAACAACACTTTGAGTTGGACGCCATTGTTCAGAAATGTTTTGTCTTACGATTGTTAGAAAATTGAACAATGACAATATTACAATTGAGAAGTATCAGAAAATAAATTGAGTCATGGGCGATCCCACTGCCCTTAAGATAAAACACGTCCTGACTAGTGCTCATGGAACGACGTGACTGTCTCTAAAGGTAAAATAATTTCGTCTCTTCAGAAGCAGCACTGCAATCTGAAAGAGCTCCGGCAAACTGAGTATGCACTTTTTGAGCTGGAGAATCCTAAGGTTGATAAGTATGTACGCAGAGAGATGAGAGACAATTCGAATTGTGTGTCTTGCAGCCTAGGAAGCGCACCTTTATATAGGGCTTCCAGCCATGTAGGGAACATGTATCATAAAAGTCTTAACTAGCCTTGATGACGAAGGTTACAGACCATTAACCAGCCTAGCAATGATGACAGACGTTACAGGTCATTAACCAGCCTTAATCTTGAAGGTTACAGGCCATTAACCAACAATTAAGATAAAGGTTGCAAGCCATGAACATTTATTTGAGCCAGACTTTTTTCCAGGCCTCCAAAAAGATAAGAGTCAAAGCCCAAGCCCAAGCCCAAGCCCAAGTCCCAAGCCTTCCGAAGAACCAAGGTCCAAACCCAGGCCGAGCCCGTGTCGAGCCGAACCGAGCGCGTGCGTGTGGGCTTCCTAGAGGACTCCCTCATAAACATACTTAATATGATATATTGTGCTCTCATATTTATATAAGTCATCAATGCTTTATTTATACATGTGGGATAATAGTAAATGCACATTCTCTATCACTACATTACATAATCAAGTGGTCAACTTTGATAATTAATTCTCACTCACCGAAAGGCGATTTTGAGAAATTCACAATGTTACAATTATCTACTCCAAACATAGATTAATTTATAGAGTTTAATTCCTATAAAATTAAACTTTCAACAAATTAATTATGCAATTAAAGTAACTACTCACACTTTAATTATTAAATATTCAACATCTGGTGTACATGAGAATTTATATAACTCAAAATATGGCATAAATGAGAACATATATCATAGTATCAAAATAAAATCTTACCCTGGGTTAGAGTCCTATATTGGCCTAATATAAATTTAACGATTTTTTTGTCGTTGAAATTTGACAGTTTTCTTGTAGTATATATATATATATATATATATATATATATATATATTAATTTTATATTCATAGTGAAATATATCTCCTGCTCCAACAACGCAATATTAGTTTGAATCCGCCACCTTCTTTTATTTCCTTATTTAGATGGCAAAACTATAACACAAAGCAATTTCCTGAAAAAACTAAAACTAATCACCCCCTCTATTATTTATGTGGGTCGGGTTTGTTACAAACTTCTATCTACAATATTTGAAAGAGTTCAATACAATAACATGCCGATTTGAATACGTTCAAAGTGGACAACATTATATTAATGGTTTGAATTGTCTACACGTGTTCGAGGAGTTCAACAATGCATACAAATGGTGGTACCACTCTAATTAGAACCTAGGGATGGCAATGAATCGAGTTAAAATTTGAATCCGTACTAAACCCGCTTCGTATGGTGCGAAAAAAACCCGGTCAAACAGATTACGGTGCCAGTTCAAACTCGGTGAAACGGGTATTGCTGAGTTTGAATTGGGTTGTGAATTTTGCTAAACCTGCCCCTAACCCGCCCCAGATATATTATTTGTATTAATATTATATATATTTTTATTGATTATAGCTATGTATTCCATTTACTACTAATTTTTATTATCAATATATCATATTTCTATTGTTTTTTGTTTTTTTTTTTAATTATGTTTGACTTAATTTGAGAACTTATTTAGTTATTTTGGTGAATAATTTTTTTTATCAATAATGTATATTTTATATTATATTCAGTTCTAGAATCATTATATTAAAAATTAGTCACAACAATATTGTACATATTGGAAAAAAGAAAAAAAATAACATGGCGGGGAGGGGCGGGTAAACCCGTTGGGTTAGTGAAACGAAAAGGAGGCGGGTCAGGTTTTCTAAGGCGGGGCGAAGTGGGTTACGAATCTAACTCTTTCCATGCAGGTCGGGTCTTGGAAAAAGGTCATACCCGCTCCATTGTCATCCCTATAAGAACCCCTACTTTTCATCCATCTTCACTCAACATAGACCTAATATCTTGACCATCTACCCGATATTAAATATATCGAGTTGGATCTTGACAAAGATCTGAAACGTTTGCATAAACATCTCTAAATGAGATTCACTAGTACTTGATTAAATTCAAACAAAATGTGAAATCTCGGCCGAATTTCATCTCAATTAAGAGCGTGTCTGCAATTGATTGTCCATTTGAAATTTCTATCTATAATTTTTGTAGAAAAGTAAAAAATAGGTAATGTTTGAAAATAAAAATGATAATAACCAAACATTGATAAGTTGAATATTTGCAAAATAATCACTTTTTCCATAATTTATTAAGAAATGACTTTAAACTCACTTTTAATCTATTCGAAACAGACATATGATTGCTTCTGAATCAGTTTTTAGTATCAATAAAAAGTTATTTATATTTATAAGTCCCAAAAAGGCTTAGCAAACACCCCATTAACTTGTTGCACAATAGCAATATCATTATACATAATCCGCACCCAGTTGCAACCAATCTTTGGCTTATAAAGCCTAGACGAAAAGAAATGGCATCATCACAATAGGGTTGACATACATATTACAAAGACCAATACATTAGGGTTGGCCCAAGTGAGACCGAGCACAAAAAGACAATACTTATAGTAAGCTATTGCACTTAACCTAAAAAATTTCAAACCACGTCTTCTACTATAAATGGTGCAACATCTCCTATTTTCATACTTTCATGTTGTATACATGTCATGTATTGATGCAATTGCAGCTAGAGAAATACGTTGCACCATCTACAATACGAAATCCAGATTAAGAACTTTCATCTCCAACCACTGAAGGGCAAAAAAACATGATCCCTAATGTTGTCATATCGAACACTTGTGCTATTACCTTCACCATTATTAAATGCATATATTTCTACAACCTTGTCAAGAAATAACTCCACCTCCACTGCATTGTTCGATTTTTTTGTCCACGAGTGATTTCCTCCAAGTATCAACTGGTAAGCGTTCGTCAAACGACCACCAAATTAATATTGTAGATTAGAATATACACTTATCCTTGATCCACTACTCTAACTAGTAGAGTGGTAAATAAGGGTCGATCCCACGAGGAACAGTCGAATAGATTTGTTTTATGTATTAAGCAGTTATGATTAAGCAATAGAATATAAATAGGCTTGATAACAATAAAGATGTGGGAGAGGAGTTTTGATGTAATCGCAACTAACACCTAATAGCAATTAAGCAACCAAATCACAATTACTCTAAAAGCACTTAACAAATTAACAATTCAAGTAAACAAAGATAATAAAATGATTTTTAGTTTTATAAATGATAAAAGGATTCAACCCTTAATCAAGTATCCTCTTGGTCCAGATAATATATGTAATTGATGTTATTAGCCGATTGATTAGCATTAGAATCTCCACTCCAAGATCAATAACAAGCTCTATTAACTTTGTTGTCTCTTAGGTATTATTAATCGAGACAAGCTCTTCAATTAATCCTACTCAACATATCAATTTCTAAAACAAGCTCTCTAAGAATTAATAGCCAAATGCATTAAGAACCAAGACAACAGAGTATATCCAACATAAAACTCACAAGCTCGATTTTAGTGTCGAACTCTATGTTATCCCAAATGGAATAGATTCATTGTTTTCTACTGACAAACGGGATTTTCGGTTATGAAAACACACTTAGAATATAAATTTTATCGTATATTTGTGTATTCTAAGCTCTCGTTTGTCATATAATTAGTATTTTCTTCTTTCATCGAAAAAATCAATTTTGAGTGTTTTGTAGGTAAAATAGGTTAAAAGTACGACGAACATAAAGTAGTCAAAGAAATAAGGGTGAAAGAGCAAGAGACACAAATGTTGGGCGAAAAGGTGGAAAATTGTAGAATTTTAAACTGATACACCTTTGGTATTTTGGGCATATCTTGAGATATACATATTGAATAGAGGTGAAATCAGCGGCATTTGAAAGCCAACTCATAGGCTACAACTTTGTCTGAGAGAGGAAAAGTCAAATTCGGACCCGAAAACCTCGAAAAATGGCTTGGAAATTAGACTACAGGTGCAATTTTGATTGTGCACAACCACGACCGTACAATCTTGCACGACCTGTGCAACAGAATAGAAAATCCATTGATTTTTGGGTCTTGCATGATCATGACCGTGCAACCTTACACGGACCGTGCAAGACCTCCGGAATTTAATGGGCATTAGCTCATTTATGTGGTTTTTTTAGCCCAATACCTTAAAAGACCCCCAAAGGTGTATAAAAACACTACTACTTCAGTTTTTGGGATATAATTCATCATTTGTATAGTTTCTTGAGAGAGAAATTGGAGAGCAAAAGAAGGGGAATCGAACTTGAAGATCAAGATCAACATTAAAATAGGTTTTATCTTTCCATTTTCATTTAATATTTGTATGAACACGATTATGTCTATATATTTGTGTTTATCCTTTATTATGATTATGGTTGGCTAAATTTTCTTAATCTAGGTTTAGAAAGTAGATTATGGATGATTAGTGATTATTAGCCTATTAATTCAACTCCGTGTTATGCTATTGATTGATTAATTGTTTAAAATGCTTGTTGAATAATTTGATCACTTATTTAACGTTTATTGAGGATTAAATCGGAGCCGAGGGGAAAATTTTTTAATCCGAGATCATATTAATTGACATGATTAAATAATAAAACCAAGAAGATTGAGTTAATTGTGGGAACTTTGGTCTTAGGTTCGATTAGGAGTTGTATTTGATTAATCGATCATAGACGACGATTGATCCTATACAATCAACATGTAATTTTCTCCGAGAGGGGGTCTTGTATATATTCGAGATTGTTCCTTGATACATAACATTCAGTTTAAAAGTTGGATTAATAGGATTAATAGTGCTTAATGCCCATAATTGAAATATAAGCCTAGATTATCTTTATTAATATTTGATCCCTATAATTTGTTATCTATTTCGTCTTATTAGCTTTAATTACTTGTCTATTTCAATTAGTTCTTAAAATACCAAAAATCACTTAAGCGATCGTCTAGTTAGTCATTCGATATTTAGTGCAATTTACTTATCCGGTACAGATACCAATCCTCGTGGGATCGAACTTTTACTCACCTAGTGCTATAGCAACACCTTATACTTGCGGTTGTCGTATTAGTAACTAATCTAGTGTGTGTCAGCTACACGGGAATCGAATTCATAATAATTACGGATTACAAACCCAATTCTAGCAACACACAAATAAATATCCAAATGGGTGATGAAACCACAATTCAACTCATATGTGTGAATCAATAATACCAAATAACATAGAACATTCCAAAACATAGTTTAATCTACATAAACATCATAAATCCAAGGTTCAACTAATTATCAAGGGTTAAATTTAGAGTGCTAGCCACTCATATCAACTATTACAAAACTAAACTAAGTAGAAATCATAATAAGAAACAAAACCTAAAAACTAGATAGAATGAACCAAAAGATGATGATCTCTTGATTGGATCTTCACTTCTTCTCCAAATCCTTGCTCCAATGGTGAATGTAGCCTGGAAAATAGGTAAAAGATGCCCTAATTTGAATTGTGGACCTTATATATATAGAGGTAAGGGGGTTGGGCTAGAAATGGGCCAAAAAAATGTGTTTCAAGATGAAAATCGGGTACCGAATCACGGCCGCGACCCATATAAAGGCTAGAAGTACATTTGGTTCGCAGATTTGATCGTGGGTGCGACCTTGACTCGAGGCTGTGAACAACTTTGAGATTTTGGGCATTGGCTTCGCCATGTGGGTCACGGGTGCAAAATGGTTTTGTTGCCACGGTAGCCTGGCCAAACCATCTTTTAGGTCAGCCTCTTTTCCATTCTTGGCTCGGTTCTTTGGTTTAGACTTCTTTGAAACTTGTTCTTGGTCTAATATTGCCTGTATTATCCTGAAACGAGATCAAACACATTAAATGATCCAATAATACAAATACGAATGATACACGGTCGAATATGCATGCAAATATCATTAAAATGACAATTAAGGTGACCTAAAATGCATGCATGATCAAGTGTACAAAATCTAGATCCAAGGTTCACCTAATGATCAAGGGTTGAATCATTTTATCATTTGTAAAATTAAAAAATATTTTATTATCTTTGTTTACGTGAATTGTTAGTTTGTTAAGTGCTTTTAGAGTAATTGTGATTTGGTTTGCTTAGTTGCAATTAGGTGTTACTTGTGATTACATCAAAACTCCCCTCTCACATCTTTATTGTTTTCTAGCTTGTTAATATTCTATTGCTTAATCATAATTGTTTAATACATGAAACAAAGCTATTCGACCGTTCCTCGTGGGATCGACCCTTATTTACCACTCTACTAGTTAGAGTAGTGGATCAAGGATAAGTCTATATTCTAATTTACAATATTAATTTGGTGGTCATTTGGGGAATGCTTACCAAATTTTTTATCCACGAGTGATTTCCTCCAAGTATCAACCCTTCTAGTTTTGCTGCCACTTCTTTCATGCTAGGCCTATCTCCACCTTTCACATTCAAACACCCTTTTGCAAGACTAGCAACTTCTAAGATTTGCTTCGTATTCCCTGTTTTTACAAGGTTATCATCAATGATCTCGAATAAGCGCTCTTGCTTTAGTACATAAAGGAAAAAGTTGGCCAAGTTCTTCTCCTGCTCAGGCTTATCGAAACTCATTGCCTTCCGACCCGTTAGTAGCTCCAAGAGGACTACTCCAAAGCTATAAACATCACTTTTCTCTGTCAATTGGTTTGTTTGCATGTACTCGGGATCTAGATAACCAAGAGTTCCTAGCACTATAGTAGACAATTGAGTGAGATCTAGAGGCACCAATTTTGAAGCTCCAAAATCAGACACTTTAGCAGTGAAAGTATGGTCTAAAAGGATATTATCCGGCTTGACATCTCTATGTATGATCGGAGTAGAAGCTGCAGAGTGCAAATATGCAAGGACACCAGCAGTTTCTGCAGCAATCTTTATGCGCATCTCCCATTGAAGTAAACGAGCCTTTGCTGGATTATGTATGTGTGAAGAAAGCGTGCCATTATTGATGAATTCATAGACAAGAAGTGGGACTTCCGTTTCCAGGCAACAACCGATGAGCCTTACTATATTCCTGTGGTTTACTTGAGAAAGAATAAACACCTCATTGATGAATTGCTCAATTTGGGCTGGATCTACTTTTTTAGACTTCTTGATGGCCACAACCGTGTTGCTTGGTAATAAGCCTTTGTATACAGTGCCAAAGCCGCCTTGGCCAATGATCATACTGTTGTCAAAGTCCTTTGTTGCTTTTTGAAGCTCAAATGAACTAAAGATTTGTATCATGTCGGGTGACCTTTGTCTTCCAATAAGTTTTTCTTGTAATAAAATACCACCATTTTGAAGAAAGAACTTGTGTTTCATCATTCTTGATCTTCGTCTTTTGAGTTTCATGTGAAACAAGGTAGCCAAAAGTAGAAGGGCAACAATTCCAAAGGCAATCGCTGGATAAAATTAAATTGTCAATCATACTTATATTGGTAGCATATGATTATAGTAAAGGATCAAGAAATAACAGAAAATAAGTTAATTACCAATTAAGATATATGCAATCTTCATATTGGGCTTCTTGGTGCAGCCCTTTGTACCTATTCCATTGCCAGAGTATCCCTTTGGACATACACATATATAATTCCCTACTGTATTCTTGCAGTTCGCTCTTCTCATGCAATTATTTCCAGCTAGATTTGCACATTCATCGATATCTGCAAGAACAAGTAGTATATCTTTTAATAAATAGTTGAAAAGAGAAGGTTGTCTAATATTCCATTTTGTAACGACTGATATGACTAAAATATTTGGTTTCATTAAGAAAATGGTTTATAAAAAAAAAAACACCCGGTATTATGCGCGTTTTATCACTTAAATACCTAATCCTTTTTTTTTTTTCTCTGATTGCAACCTGTAGTATGCGGGATTTATCCGATAGCAATCTCTGACAGATTTTCCGGAAAACAATCAAATTTTGAAGCTATTGAAAAAAATTAAAAATATTTTGAAAATAAAAAAAGTTAAACAAAAATAACTACGGAAATTATTATTATAAATCTGAAAAATAGTTATTAAAAATCTAAAAACTATATTTAAAAATTTTAAAATGTTTTTTAAATCGAGATGTTTGGGAAAAAATTAATATTTTTTCTTAAATTTGAAAAATAATTATAAAAATATAGCAATTACATTTTTTTTTAAATCTGGATAGTTTTTGGAAATTGTTATTTTTTTAAATCTAATTTTTTTCTCAAAAAAGATTTTAAAAATATAAAAAAACATAATTTATTTAAAACATCGTGAAGTAATTCTATGAAATCGTTAAATAATAACTGGTATGAGGCATCTCCCTTATGCCAGTTTGCTAATGTGTTTAACTGTGATGAGGTTGTGAAAGATTATGTTACTGATGGTAATTGGGATCTGGCTACTTTGTATAATGTTTTATCTTTTGAGATTGTCAAAATTGTTTGTGAGGTTAGTATGTGTAATTTTATGCCGGATACTCCTATGTGGAAATTGTCTTCTGATGGTTTGTTTTCCTTTAAATCTGTTCGGAATAAATTAAGATGTAAAAAGCATCAGAATGCGAGAAAATCTATGGTTTGGTCTAAGACTGTTTTAAAATCACATTCTATGTTGTTGTGGAGAATTCTTAACAGGTTCGTCCCCATGGATAGCATCCTTGAAAGCAAAGTATTAACCTGGCCTCGATTTCTCATATATGTCACAATAGAATTGAGAATTTAAATCATGTTTTTGTTAACTATCCTTATGCATGACAAGTTTGGGAATTTTTTTAGAAGTTTTTTCAAATTAAATTTTCAGCAGGTTGTTTTGTTTTGCAAATGATTAAAACCTGGTTTGATAAGAAAATAAATTGTGATCACGACGACTATGTTTGCCTTGTCGAGATGGTAAGAGATAGTGCAGTCATAATCCTTCACTAACTCGAACCACTGCATCTGACACATGTTTAACTCCTTCTTGGTGAAGAAGTACTTGAGGATTTTGAGGTCCGTAAAGATCTCACACTTGCTTTCGGTACAAGTAGTATTTTCGAATCTTGAACGCGTGCACCATAGTCGCCAATTCCAAGTCATACATGGGGTAATTTTGTTCGGGTTGCTTAAGTTGTCGAGATGCATAAGCTACTACCCTTCCCTTCTGCATCAAGACACAACCAATACCCACTTTTGAGGCATCCCTGAAGATGGTTAGATTATACGTGGATAATTAAGAGCTTGTTTTAATTAGCTCAATTAAAAGTCAGGCTGGAATTAACAAAGTTTGTTGTTATTCTAGGAACAAAAGTTTAAGGCAGATTGAAAGACATTTTTAATTGTTTCATGGAAGTTTAGAATAAAGGGAAATACTAAGCTGAGAACTTATAGTTTTAATTGATTGAATTTTCTATTATTTGTTTATTTTTCTAGTTATTTAATTGTTAGAATTTGTGGCTTGAATCTAGTTGGGTTTGAATCGAAGTTTGTATCGAGGTGGAAGCTTGAATTTGAATGTTGTTGGAATTCAACGCGGCCACGACGGGTGGTCGCGGCCGCGATCAAGTGAGACGAGAACTTGAGTTTGGACGCTGGAGAGCAGGCTCGACCGCACAGGACGGGCGCGGCCGTGCCACATTGCTACAACTGAAGAGTTTGCTGCCTGCAGGGTTGTCTCGATCGAGACGAGTTAGGCGTGGCCGAGACCAGGAAAGCAGACGCGGTCGTGGCAGGCCCAGCGAAGCAGAAGATGGGCCAAGACGGATTTAGACCAAATTGATTCCTTTGTCGTATAGGATTAGGTTTGGGGGCTTAATAAGTCCTAATGGAGCCCTTTGAGTAGAAAATAATTGGAATTGTTTGGCTTTATTTTTTACTTTAAATTGTTTGTTGCGAGAGATAGTTTGGATCGAGTATCAATTGATTGATACTCGATTTTGGTCTTTGTTTGATAGGATACTTTGTCCTATTTTGTTTGAACTCTCTTTTGAATTTGAATTGGGATCCTCCCGTTTGGTCGTGGACGTAGCTAACAAGTTGTTAGAGAACCACGTTAATTCTTGATGTTTTTATATTTGTTTCTTCACGCTTATTATTTGCTTTGATCACTTATTTCCCAACAAGTGGTATCAAGAGCTTGATTCGAGTTTCTGCTAGTTTTTCGTGGGAAATATGTCTAGGATGAGCGTGCAGATTGAAAAAATTACTAGGAGGGAGAGTTTTAGTCTATGGCAGATAAAAATGAAAGCCCTGTTGAAGCAACAAGGATTGTGAGCGCCGCTGATGCCGAAGAAGAAAGAGGCCGACGTCCCGATGTCTGCCGAGATGGCCACTTTGGACGAGAGAGCACATTCAACAATGATGATGACGACATCATCACCGGGGTAGCAGATGAAGAAACTACATGGGGGTTATGGTTGAAATTGAAGAGTTTGTACATGACAAAGTCGCTAACCAATAAGTTTTTTTTGAAGCAACGTCTGTTCGAACTGCGTATGCGTGAAGATCAGTCTCTTCACAATCACTTAGATCAACTTAACAAAATTCTATTAGAACTGCGTGATATTGATGTTAAATTAGAAAATAGGATGTTGTGTTGATCTTGTTGGTTTCTCTACCACCTTCGTATGAGAATTTTGTGTAGTCATTTGTTGTTGGAAAGGATTATGTGTCTCTAGAAGAAGTGAGGTCATCGCTACACTCTAGAGAGTTGCGCCATCAGGCGAATGGTTTGTCTGGAGAATCGGGTGAAACTTTAGCAGTTAGTAATAATCGAGGTTCAAGAAATTTGGGGAGAAGGAGGTTCAAGAAGAATTCAGGCCCCAAAGTTCCTCAACCAAGTGACATTTGAAACTACTGTAAGGAGAAAGGGCATTGGAAATATGCCTGTTCGAGGTTGAAGGAGAAGCAGGATGACACTGATGATTCTGTTGTGGAGGTTGAAGCAGACTCTGATGAAGATTCGGTCCTAGTTGCTGAGAAACAGACGGGTAAATCTGATGCGTGAGTTCTCGACTCTGGGGCGTCATACTACATATGTCCGCATAGAGAGTGGTTCGCAACCTATAAGCAGGAGGAAGGTGGCAATATTCATTGGCCAATGGTTCCAAATGCAAGGCGGCTGGAATAGACTTAGTTAAAGTGAGGACACATGATGGTAGGTTGTGTACATTGAACGATGTCAGACATGTTCCACTCATGACGAGAAATTTGATTTCACTGAGTCGACTAGACAACAGGGATTTCAGTTTCAAAGGTGAAGGTGGAGTTTTGAACGTCTGCAAAGGTTCGAATGTAATTTTGAAGGGCATTAAAAGGGGAACTTTGTATTTGATGCAAGGGTCTACTTTGGTTCGGTCTGCTGTTGTTCGAAGTTATTAGTGTCCCATTGTTTGGGACAATTTGGTACTTAAGGCACATCTGGTACATTGAGCACAACTGGCGCAAATTGAATTTGGCTTGTTTGAGTTTGGTTTGTTTGAATTTGTGAGGAGGTTTTATTTGAAGTGGAGCTTTGACTGAAGAAGTTGCATCGTTTGTGGATTCAAGGCAAGGTGGAGATTGTTAGGATTTGTGCCTTAAATCCAATTGGATTTGAATTGAAGTTTGTATCGAGGTGGAGGCTTGGATTTGAATGTTGTTGGAATTGATCACGGTCGCGACCAAGTGAGACGAGAACTTGAGTTTGGACGGTGGAGAGCAGGCTCGGCTGCGCCCGTCCCCATATTGCTAGAATTGAAGAGTTCGCTGCTTGCAGGGTTGTCTCGGCCAAGAACAGGAAAGCAGACGCGACCGTGGCGTGTGGTCGCGTCCGTGGCAGGCCCAGCAGAGCAGAAGATGGGCTAACGCGGATTTAGGTCCAAATTGATTCCTTTGTCGTATAGAATTAGGTTTGGGGGCTTATAAATAGGTCCTATTGGAGTCCTTTAAGTAGAGAGTAATTGAAATTGTTTGACTTTGTTATTGGCTTTGAATTGTTTGTTGTGAGAGATAGTTTCGGTCGAGTATCAATTGATTGATACTCGATTTTGGTCTTTGTTTGATAGGATACTTAGTCCTATTTTGTTTGTACTCTCCTTTGAATTTGAATTGGGATCCTCCCGTTTGATTGTGGATGTAGCTAACAAGTTGTTAGCGAACCACGTTAATTCTTGGTGCTTTTATATTTGTTTCTTCACGCTTATTATTTGCTTTGATCGCTTATTTCCCAACATTAATTTGATTAGAATAAATCCAAATCAGTTCCTCATTGTTTGTTTCTGTTTAATAATTAGATTTAGAAGTGCAATTATTTCATGATATGCTTCATGTGAGATTGATCCTTACTTAAAATAAGGGATGCATATCTTGATAGCAGAGCCGACCTTTAGGGCGCAAGGTGGCACCACCGCACCGTCCCCCCGTTGACGAGGGCTTCCTCTTTTTTTTTTTTTTTTTTTTTTTTTTTCTATTTCTGTATACATCTGTAGTTTTGTATATATTTTTAACATTTGTTAAGCATAACATAAATCAACGTAGCTCAAGTGGCCCTCAAGTGGCCAATTTTTTAAGCGAAAAGATTAGATAGGTGGGAGGCGGGATCGATTCCTTTTTAAGTAGCAATAATTTCCTTACATATTAAATGATATGATGAACCTGTCACTTTGATGTTCATTCAAACATAGTTCGAGATCCATTTTTAATTGATTAAAATTATTTTAAAATAATGATATTAATATTATAAGGGCTTTTTTTTTTTATATGCACTAGACCCTTCCAAAGATTGTACCGACTCGACTTAATAGCACGACTACCACTTCTTTCAAAACAAACAATAATAATAATAATAATAATAATAATAATAATAATAATAATAATAATAATAATAATAATAATAAAAAGAGTACATACCTTGGCATCCATTAACGAGGTAAGAATTCCCTTGATAACCATGGCTGCAACGACACCGATATACATCCCTATTGCCAGGTCTGTAGCATTCTGAGTTTGGGCTTTTACAACCATAACCAGTCGAGTTTTTTTGGGCCTCCTCACACGGCCCATCCCCAAAGGCCCAATCAACAACTATAGGAAGTTCTCTTACATCCCTCAAGCTCCTAAGGCTCTTTTTGGACAAATTAAAGGCGCTTTGATCAACAAAAATAGCATATCCACAGTTGTTGAAGTCCCAAATTTTCGTATAATTGTCATAGCTACTCAAGCTAATTCCCAGACTCGAAACATCTTGAGCAATATTAATTTGGCAGCAACCCGAACCATTACAAGGGCCCAAAATCATTTCGTCGCTGGAACTACACTGGGTCTTGCAGCCCGTCAAGAAATCTTGATTGCTTTGCAGGCCGTAAACGTACCCGTATGCATCACAGCCCACAACCGTTAACTTGTTAGCGGTGTGGTTGAATGTAAGGTACGGGGGCAGCGTAATGTAGGGGTAACTGTTGTAAATATTAGTGCCGTTGCGAGCGTAGCAGTCACGCGCCACGAACTGTAGGAGTTTGAGCTGGCCGTCAAGAGATATGTCTGCGATTTCTATCGTACTGTTTTGCATGAACAATTTTGGGGGATTGTAATGAGTTTCATTGCACGTGACAAAGAAACTGTCGTTGTGGTAACATTCCGGTGTGATGCCGAAAGGGAAAGGGATGCTAATGTTACCACAACGATCGCGGCAGTTAGCAAGAGATGTTGTACTATTGGGAATCGTAGATGAAATTAGAGATAAGGGGGCGAATATGAATATCATCATCATGAGTAAAGCAAAAGCCATGACGATATTTTTCTTAATTAGCTAATTTTTTGTATGGTGTAAGAGATAAAATCACAATAAGCTAACATTATATTTATAGTGGTGGAATCAATTTAATTTGCAGTGAGTCAATGGATGTCAAAATCTTGATGTCTCTGTCATTACATTCACCTTGGAGCCTACCCCTCTAAAATTTATCATTTGACTTTTAAAGGAAAAAGAAAAAAAAAAACAACTAGTAAATTTTTATAGGCAAGTATGCTCATGATTTATAATACTAGTTGGTTTTGTGATTAGCTAGGGATTTAGTACATAGGTCAGATGTTGAGAATTTTACAGCTTAGAAATTAGATTTTAACTTTATCCGTCGGAATCAGATGTAAAGACCATGTAATTTTGAATGTTGCTTCATGTGGAATAACGTCTTTACTACTTCCAGGTGGCCGAACTGTACACTCTCGGTTCAAGATACCTTTGAAATCCCATGAAAAGTCTATGTGCAGTATAAAGCTTGGAAGCGAGTTGGATGAACTTATAGCGAAAGTTAAGCTCATTATATGGGATGAGGCTCCCACGATCCATAAGTTTTGTTTCCAAGCTTTGGATAAAAGTCTTAAGGATGTCACGAAATGCGTTGATGTGGAGAATGCAGAAAAATCATTTGGTGGTAAGACGGTTGTCTTTGGGGGAGATTTCCGTCAAATACTACCAGTTATACCAAAAGGTCGAAGACAAGATATTGTGAATGCAACAATTAACACATCTTACATATGGAACTCATGCGAAGTTCTTCGTTTGAAGAAGAATATGAGGTTATAAAGTGTGGGCTCAGAAAGTGAGGCTTCATCCTTAGCTGAATTTTCGCAGTGGTTGCAAGATATAGGAAATGGTAAGATTGGAGAAGGGGATGATGGTTCGTCGGTAATACAAATTTCTGATGACATACTGCTGGAGAATGGTCATGATCCAATTGTAACAATTGTCGAAAGTACGTATCCTAACCTATCTGAGAGAATACATGACCCTGAATATCTACAACAGAGAGCTATACTTGCGGTAACTTTAGATGTCGTTGACTCCATCAATCAATACTTGATTGAGAAAAATACTAGAGAAAGTCGTCCGTATTTCAGCTCCGACAGTGCAAGTAAATCAGATTTGACAGTAGATGTTGGAACAGCTGTTCATACTCCCGAATTCCTTAACAGGATCAAGTGTTCAGGAGTTCCGAATCATGAATTATATTTGATGGTTGGTACTCCGGTGATGTTGCTCAGGAACATTGACTCAAGCCGTGGTTTGTGTAACGGTACAAGATTGCTTCTTACAAGACTAGGAGATCACGTACTTGAAGCTAAGATAATGACTGGATCAAGTGCAGGTGAACTGGTGTTGATTCCTAGGTTATTATTGACTCCATCGGATTCAAAAGTATCTTTCAAATTCCAGCGCTGTCAGTTTCCTATGCCATGACAATAAACAAAAGTCAAGGTCAATCATTAACTAATGTTGGCCTATACTTGCGGAAGCCTGTCTTTAGTCATGGCCAGCTATATGTTGCTTTTTCACGAGTTACAAATCGTAAAGGTTTGAAAGTGTTGATTTGTGATGATAAAAAAGAACATATCAGCACAACTGTAAACGTTGTGTATAGGGAAGTGTTTAGAAATCTTTAATTTTTTTTCAATTTGTGAAGCGTACAAGTACTTTATATGTAATACATTTAAGTTACATTTCTCATCATCCACTTTATATTTCATAGATTTTACGTTTTATTTAATTATATTACATAAATTGTGGGGAAAGTTTTCATAGTATGCTATTTGAATATCATAATTCACATGTTACTTAATATATAAATTAAAAAAATAATAATAATAAAAAAAAAAAAAAAAAACCTCTGACCCGTGCATCGCACGGGTGGACATAGATAAACACACGCTTCCTCCAATTTATGCACTTGGAAAATTATATTTTTATAGGGGGGAAATTCTCGATTCTGATTTAACATTGTGTTTTAAATTAATTGAAGCAATACATATATAATTTTATAAGGATTTCATTGCCCATGTGAAAATGAGTGAGTCTTGTATGTGATGAGCTCATGTGTGACAGAATACATTTTTACAGGAAAATTTGATACTTTACTGGAAAAAGTGATACTTTTACAGATAAAAGTGATATTTTTGCTACAGTGATACTTTTGCTACAAAAATGATACTCCCTCCGTCCCGATCTAACTTGCCTACTTTCTTTTTCGATTTGTCCCAACTTAACTTGACAGCCCATAAATGGAAAATTTCTCTCACAATCTCCACTCTCAATCTCCACCTTTAAAAAAGTCAAAAATTCCACAAAATCTTTTTTTTCTTAGTTTTCGTGCCCAATCAAAGTAGGCAAGTTAGGTCGGGACGGAGGTAGTACTTTTTTTCGTTAAAAAAAGTAATACTTTTACAGATAAACGTGATAGTTTTACTATAAAAAGTAATATTTTTTTCCTATCACATCGTATGACAGTCGTATAACGATCTCATATAAATTTTTGTACGTAAAAAGTTAATGAATTTCATTTGGGGACCATATTGAACATTTCTAGGAAAAATGAACCACTTGCTATATTCTATGTCTAGATCACAAAGTCTATATGGTCTGTTTACACAAATTGACAATAACAAATTCCAACTGACCCAGTGATTTTACATCACCAGATTTAACAAATGGGAGAACTAATAAAGAAAAGACGGAAGCAATATTTTTAAACTTGAACCCTATGCCTACCGCCAAATTTACCGAGTCACTGGTTAGATCGGTCGGACCGTTCAAAATGGAGGAAAGAGCCAATTTATATAATTATTTATAATATACAAAAATAAAAAAATATCATATGGTATGTTCAAGTATGACAAACTAACTAATTAAATAATTAAAAAACTCATACCCCTCAATAATTGGACGAATGAGACTCAAATTCCACTGCTACCAAATCAATATACATTCTCTTGTAGTTGATCACCACCGATAAGATTAAGGCTTTTTAACTTCACGTTGGATTCTTTATTCTACTTTTATTCTATTACAATCGTATCTTACTTTAAAATTAAATTAATTATATTTATTTTTTTGCGATTAAAGTTCATGATTTAGGTTTAGAATTCATGTTTAAATTCTAGGGTTCGACTTTTTTGAATTAGGGTATATTTTTTATTCTAGACTTACGATTTCACGATTCACGATTCATGGTTCATGATTTAATAGTTCGGTGTTTATAATTCAATAGTTCATATTTTATGGTTCATGATTCATGTGTTCGTGGTTTATGATTCATGTTGTATAGCTCGTTTTTAGAATGGGACATAATTAGAACCGGATAAATGTGGGACATATGATTCTTATCCTTTTACGTTGTGCAAAATTCTAGTTCTTGAAAATAAAATTAAGTGATACTTTTACAATCTTTTTGAAAATAAAATCAAGTTAAATAACAATAATACGCAGAAAAAGAAAACAAATATTAATGATTCAACTAATTTTCACAAGAGTGAATGTACAGTACGGTTTGGATTGGAGACCTGAAAATCTTCAGATACATACCAAACTTCGATTATTTTTAAAATGAGTATTAAGAATCAGCATGATATTGTTATTTTTTTCTTCGGGATAGTTCAATTTGGAACTTCTGGTCTAACGGAACAATTCAATTTTATTTGGTTGACTTCAAATAACTAGAGATTTTTATCTTTCGGATACCAGATTATACATCACAAGCCCAATATAAGACTAATTAAATAATCAGTTTACAAAATATAAGTGCAAAAATTAAATTTTATATCACGAGATATTTAGTTTAAAACAAAATATAAAATGAAATAACTAGTTACTGCAATGCTTCTGAGAAAACAAAACTAATTATTAGCATTAACGATAAATATACAATAAATACCTTTAAAATAAGTAATATTTGTTCCATATAAAGAGTATATCTTTTCATAAAGAACTCTACACAATTCATAAATCCGTCCACGACCCATATTAGATCCGCAAATCTGGTGAACACGAGAATTTATGTAACTCAAAATATAGCATAAATGAGAAAGTATATCATGGTATCAAAACAAATCTTACCCTGGGTTGGAGTCATGTATTGGCCTAATATAAATATAACGGTTTTTCTGCCGTTGAAATTTGACAGTTTTCTTGTAGTATATACAAAGATCTTAAATATGTGCAATCCAAACATCTTTAAACGAGATTAATTGGTACTTGATTAAATTCAAACAAAATATGGAATCTCGGCCGAATTTCATCTCTGTTAAGAGCGTGTTTGCAATTGATTGTTCATTTGAAAATTTATTTAAATTGATTTCTTAGAAAAGTAAAAGTAGGTTGTATTTAGAAAAAAAGTTGATTTGCACCAATCATTGATAGGTTGAATGAGCGTAGAATAGTCACTTTTTCACCAATTTAGTAAGAAATTACTCTAAAATCGATTTTAATCTATTCGAATCAGGCCTTTGGCTACTTTCGCAAATCAGCTTAATCTAATTCTGAAATCACTTTTGTGGTCTTTACAAACACTTTTAGGGATTGTTTGCATTTGCTTTTTTTTTTTTTTTAAGTCAATATTAGATTCTAGCTAAATTTAAGTTAATATAGAGTGTTTGGAGAGTCTAGCTTCTGCTATAATTAATCAGCTGGAAGTCAAAAGTTATAAGCAACAAAGTGTTGTTTTTGCCTGCTTATTTAGTAATTTAAGAGATCATATACAATACTTATTTATCAAATACTTCAATTATAAAAATTGATCAAAATTATTTAATTCTTAAACACTACCCACATATGATTATAAGCGATTTTTACATAAATTCTAATTTTAATCACTTCCTCAAAAATAAAAGTAAAGAAAAACACTTCCTTCAAATAAAACAAAAGCGATTTATATTTATCACTTCAACAAAAATAGTCTTTTGAGACCACAAAAAGTAGTCTCAAATAATAAGTATTTGCCACAACTTATGAGAAGTGCTCTCAAATAATGAGCATTTGTCATAACTTATGAGTATTTATCACAACTTTATTATTGTCTCAATAACTCGGACGCAAATAAAATATTTGTGACCACAAAAGTGGTCTCAAATGCGTCTAAAATATTTTTTGCAACAATTAGTTGTCTCTAAAAGTAGTCTTAAAATGTTCTCAAATAATTTATAGAGAGATTTGTGAAAACAAGTGATCACAAATAACTTATTATTAGTGACCATAATTGTGGTCGCAAAAAATATTGTATAAAAGACCTCTTTTATTATAGTGTAAGTAAATTTGTTAGCACAATAGTCAATATCACAATCGTTACCCTGTTGCAATAAATCTTGGGCTTATAAAGTCTAGACGTACACGACGACGACGACGACAACAACAACAACTTATAGTAAAGAACAATATAATATAAAAAAGAACAATATATTGGGATTGTCCCAAATGAAACCAAGCATAAGACAACATTTATAGTAAAGCTATTGCACTTAACCTACAAAATTTCAAATCACGTCTTCTATTACAAATGGTGCAACGTACATCTATTTTAAACTCTCATGTTGTACACATTCTACCGCAATTGCAATTGGAGAAGTATGTTGCACCATCTGCAACAGGATACTTGGATCTAGAACTTTCATCTCCCTCCATCGATGGCCAAGAGAACATGATTCCTAATACTATCATATTCAACACTTGTGCTATTGCCGTCATCATTAGTAAAGACATCTAGTTCTACAACTTTGTCAAGCAACGACTCCATCTCCTCTACGTTGTTTCGATCTTTTTCCCATGAGTGTTTCTCTCCGAGTATTAACCCTTCTAATTCAGCTGCCACTTCTTTCATGCTAGGCCTATCTTCACCTTTCACATTCAAACACCTCTTTGCAAGACTAGCAACTTCTAATATTTGCTTCATGTTCCCTTCACCCACAATGTTATCATCAACAATTTCGAATAAGCATTCTTGCTTTAGCATATAAAGGAAAAAGTTGCAAATTCCTCTCCTGCTCAGGCTTATCAAAACTCATTGCCTTCCGACCTGTTAGTAGCTCCAAGAGCACTACTCCAAAACTGTAAACGTCACTTTTCTCTATCAATTGGTTCGTTTGCATATACTCGGGATCTAAATAACCAAAAGTCCCTTGCACCATGGTAGACAATTGAGAGAGATCCAGAGGCACCAATTTTGAAGCTCCGAAATCAGATACTTTAGCTGTGCATGTATGGTCTAAAAGGATATTATCCGGCTTAACATCTCTATGTATGATCGGAGTAGAAGCCGCAGAGTGCAAATATGCGAGGACACCGGCAGTTTCTGCAGCAATCTTTAAACGCATGTCCCAGTAAAAGAAACGAGCCTTTGCCTGATTGTGTATGTGTGCAGAAAGTGTGTCGTTGTTAATGAATTCATAAACTAGAAGTAGGACGTCCGTTTCCAAGCAACAACCGATAAGCTTAACTACATTCCTGTGGTTTACTTGAGAAAGAACAAGCACCTCATTAATGAACTGCTCAATTTGGCTTGGATCAACTATCTTGGACTTCTTGATGGCCACAGCCGTGTCACATGGTAATATGCCTTTGTATACAATGCCAAAGCCGCCTTTGCCAATGATCAAATTGTTATCAAAGTCATTTTTCGCCTTTTGGAGTTCGGATGAACTAAAGATTTGCACCATGTTGGGTGACCTTGGTCTACGTATGAGTTTTTCTTGTAATAAAATTTCACCATTTTGAAGAAAGAACTTGTGTTTCATCCTTCTTGATCTTCCTCTTTTAAGCTCCATGTGCAGCAAGATAGCAAAAAGTAGAAGGACAACGATTCCCAAGGCAACCACTGGATATAATTAAAGTATCATGTTAATTATATTGGTACCATAAGATTAAATAAAGAAAATCGTGGTGGTTAAAAGGTCAAATGAGATACTTAATGTAAATGCATGTTTTATAGTCACATTTTTCATGTAAATGCATGTGTTTTAACGACTTTTAAAGGTAAAGTACCTAAATATTTTTAATGGATGTGAAGTTAACCATGCAATGCATATGTATATCAAAAGTCATTGTTTAAATCGAAGGTCATGAGTCATGACCTTCGATACAAAATTGTGATGATGCATTTTTAAATTTTTATTTATTAAAGGGTAATAATGTTTTCTTTTAGGAAAATCACTAAAAACATACACTCTTAACAAGTGATTAAGAAACACCTACCCGTATATATTTTAACGAAAGCACTCAATCTAGAGATAACATAATGTACACCATCAAGAGAGAGAGAGATAACATAAGGAGTTAATTACCAAGTAAGATATAGGCAATCTTCATATCTTTGGTGCAACCTTTTGTACCTTTTCCATCACCAGAGTATCCCGGCGGACATTCACACGTATAATCCCCTACTATATTTTTACAACGCGCTATTTTCATGCAATCATTTTGAGTTGTATCTGCACATTCATCAATATCTGCAAAAAAAATGATGTTGTAACTCGTAACGCCTTATTTGGTCGAAATATCTTGTTTCAATAAGGAAAATGGGACAAATTAATTTATGTTTTGTTTGGGCAAAATATTAGTCGATTGGCTTTAATTTATGTGTTGAGATGATCAAACCAATTGAGATCAACGACAAGGCCGAAAATTTAATCCAATTATTCGAATTTGAAAAAAAACAAAAATTAAAAACTCTTCTCTTTATATTTTCTTTGTTTTCATCTATACTTAAAGTTCCAAAACACAGAGCATTTTTCATGTTAGGGTAGTTACAATTTTATAAACTAAATGAAGGATAAATAAATTGAAAATTCTACTTTATAGTATTTTGACTGTTTTACAATTTGGTAGTTCTCTTGTTAGATCCATGCAACATGGATCAAGAGCAGTCTTATATTTAAAAAAATATTAATGTTTATGTTGAAAGATATTACTTGTTCTAAAGAAATATATCATGTTGAAAACGTATTAGTGTTTATGTTTAAAAGTATTATGTTGAAACATAATACCATTCTTCAAAACAAATAATACCTTTGAATATAAAAGGCGATACATTTTTATAGATTCGCCCTTTAATTCGCAGTGCACGGATCTAAAATCCGTACAACTGATGTACATGAGAATTAATGTTAAAATTCAACAGAAATAATATTGTATATACATATATAAAAGTTTGATACAATAGCAAAGGAAACACCAAAATATTTCAATATCAAAATATATCATTTGGATGACAAATTTAGAAAATGACAAATTTAGAATTAGAGACGTTCAAATGGTTCTGAAAATTTTAACCGAACCGTGGTTAATGCTTCGATTAACCACTAACCCGATTTCGAAATCGTATTTTTAATTTTTTTAATTATAAATATTATCCTCCCAACTACAATTCTTTACTCTAAAAACTCAATATCAATCTCTCTCCCAATTCTCTAAAATTACATTGTATTAAAATTATAAAATTACACTTTGTTATAAGTGAATATTATAATTAGAAAAACTTGCAAAATTATAAATTAAACCGACACAGTTCGAAATTCTAACCAAAACAGTAGCATGTTTTGATTTTGGCTTGCCCTCGGATGATTTCTTGGACCTCCGGTTTAGAACCGATACTGAAGGTTCAAATCGGTTGGACACCTCCATTTAAAATTATTGCTAAACGACAATGTACAATTTTGCACCCATGACATACTTTTTTCACCTTTTTTCAAAACTAATAGATAATAAAAACAATTTAAAAAATTAAAATAAATACCTTTGCATCCATTTGTACCTCGTCCATCGCCATAGTATCCTTTTTGACAAATACACATATAATTTCCAGCTGTATTATGACATTGCGCTAATTTTTCCATGCAATCATTTCGAGTTGTATCTATACATTCATTGATTTCTGCACAAAGACATTGTTCAGAATATATTATTATTTCAAAAAAATTATATCTAATTAGTTTTTTATTACTATTTTATAATGTTTTCTACTATTGATTAAATCTTCCTAATCACCGCATTTACGTCGGTATACACATAAATAAAAATTAGTCTTCCACGTCCTTCAAAAGACCAAGATTTATCTGTTATATCCTTATTTAATACGGTGAATATAAGAATATTTTCTATGTATGATAAATTACATACCTCGGCATCCATCAACGAGGTAAGGATTTCCTTGATAACCATGGCTGCAACGACACCGATACACATTACTATTGCCCGGTTCGTAGCATTCGGAATTTGGACTTTTACAACCATAAGCAGTCGAGATCTTTTGGGCCTCCTCACACGGCCCATCCCCGAAGGCCCAATTAATCACCACAGGAAGCCTTTCTACATCCTTCAATCTCCTAAGACTATCACTGGAAAAATTAAAGGCACTTTTTTCAGCAACAAAAGCATACCCACAATTGTTGAAGTCCCAAATATCACTATAATTGTTTGAACTTTCTAGGTGAACATCCACCCTCGAAACATCTTCAGAGATACTAGTCTGGCAGCAGCCCAACCCATTACAAGGGCCCAAAATCTTCTCATCGTTGGGCTCACACTGGGCCGTGCAGGCAAGCTTGTAATTCCGAAAGTGTCGCTGGCCCGTAACGACTCCGATTGTGTCGCAGCCCACGGTCGTGAACCTGTTAACCATACACGTGGCGATTAGTGAATGTGATGAAAAACACAAGATGTAACACCAAAATGTAACAGGGGATCTCGAACCTGTTGGCGGTGTTGTTGAATGTGAGGTACCGGGGTAAGTCCGTCATGGTGCGTGTGGAAATACTAGTGCCGTTGCGAGTGTAGCAGTTACTCGCCACTAACCGCATGGCTCATAGCTGGCCGTCAAGAGATATGTCTATGATTTCTCTCGGACTGTTAGGCATGAACAGTTTTGGGGGATTGTAGTGAGTTTCGTTGCACGTGACTAAGAAACTGTCGTTGGGGTAACATTTCGGTGTGGTGCCTGAAGATTTTTAAGAAAGAACAGCATAAATGTGTATAAATGATTCAAACATTATCAAAGTGAGAGGAAAACATCTATCTCTTCATTGAATGTTTTTTGAGAATGATAAAGATGCAGTTTGCGGCTGCCTTGGCTTCCCTCCAGTAAGGGGTCGACTGGGTTGTCTTACTGAAGACAAGGTCCGGCTCAAGCCGATCCCCAAAATCGCGTAAGTCTTTGATCAGCAGGGCGATGCCCAGTACTAACCAATTCTATTCCGGGGGAAGCTCTTAAGAAACGAAGCAGACACGGCTTGCAGATCGCCCGAACCTGAATACACATGGAACTTATTGTCAAAGTCATCTTTGGTGTGTGCTATAGCCTGAGGAGTTTACCTTCACTGAGTGATCTGAGGAGGCCAATAATGATGAATACGCAGGCGGGTTCTCGCCGCAAGAACCCCAACAGCTGATTTGTGCATGTTCCCATGTCCGCCTGTAACTCCTCATGAACCTAACGAAAGAACTTAACCAAGCTAAAAATTTAGCGCTTAGCGCAGGTTATTCTTCCAAGCACCAACAAGCCGATGTACGTACAAGCGACGCCTTTCCAAGCTCCGAAATTTCCGATAATGGGAATAGTTGGGAGGACGTCCTCAACTATTTTTTTGTTTAGGAATGGCACGTGGCATACTGCCATTAACTTAGTTACATCAATCCCTGATTTCTCATATATATATGAGCTAGAAAATGTGCCCTAGGTTAGCTTCAAAACAAGACAAACCTCATAAAAGCTTGCCATAATAAGCTAAGCATAAGTTGCCAACTTTTTGCATGTAGGCATGCAACTAAGCTCAAAAATAGTAAGTGTAAACCTATTCTACATCCTAATTACAAAAGAAGCCTTATGAGGCTTAATGAGATAAAATATGACAGAATTAATGCTAATAATCTCAACATCCCCTCCTCAAGCTGGAAGTGCATTCAGTTGCAATCCAAGCTTGGACAAGAGTAAATTGAATGCTCCTGGTGATAACTGCTTGGTAAGGAGATCAGCTAGCTGGTCTTTGGAAGAGACTGGATGAAGAGCTAAAAAGCCTTCTTTGAACTGGTTGCGCACAACGTGACAGTCGATGTCCAAGTGCTTAGTCCGCTCGTGAAACACTGGATTTTCAGCGATGTGGATAGCAGCACGATTGTCACAAGATAGGGAAATCGGCTTGGGATTAGCAAGGCCCAAATCTCTCAAGTATTTAAGTAGATGCATGGCAGCATTCCAGTGAGAGGTTTTTGGTGCACTAACAAATTGACTAAGTTGCTGCGTAGCAAATGTCAAGTCAGGCCTGGTCAGATTGAGATATAAGAGTCTTCCAATCAGTCTTCTGTATGCTTCAGGATCTGCATCATTGAGGATGTCAAGAATGTATTTTCTCTGAGACAGAAAAGTTCCACTTGTATTTTTGATTAACTCCATTCCTAGAAAGTAGCTAGCCGTTCCCAAATCCTTGATGGTGAATGCTTTATCCAGAAACTGCTTAAGACCATCAATTAGAACTCTGTTACTTCCAGTAATGAGAACATCATCCACATATACTAAAACAGCCAAGAATTGATCATGTTTAGACATAGTGAACAGACAATGATCATGTGGTGATTGCTTAAAACCAAATGCCAGAAGTTTAGCACAGAACTCTGTGTTCCATTATCTAGAGGCTTGTTTTAAGCCATATAGACTCTTCTTAAGTCTGCACACTTGTCCTGGAGCTGCTCCAGAGTAACCATCAGGGGGTGTAAGATAAACTTCTTTGTCTAAGAATCCATGCAAAAATGCATTATTTATATCAATGTGATGCAATGCCCAAGATTTGATAGTAGCCAAAGCTATTAAGAATCTTACTGTTACTGGTTTAGCAACAGGGGAGAAGCTATCATCATAATCCTCCCCAAGTATCTGGTTGTATCCCTTTGCCACCAATCTGGCCTTATATCTTTCAATGGATCCATCTGGGTTCAGTTTCACTTTGTAAACCCACTTGCTCCCAATTGCTCTTTTTCCAGCTGGCAAGGAGGTAACTTCCCATGTGTCATTCTGTTCAAGTGCTTGGAGCTCCTGCTTGATAGCCTTAATCCATTCAGGGTACCTGTTGGCTTCCTTGAAGCTGCTTGGCTCTGGTATGGTGAGATGACAAGTGTGAAAAGCAGCATGTGTTGCTGGTGGATGGAAGTATGAAATGGGATCTGACAAATCAGTGGAACTAGTAGAGCTTTGGACATAGTCTTTCAGGTGGCCTGGTTGATGTGTGGCTCTACTGCTTCTTCTGGGAGGAGGTGGCTCTGTAGGTTGAATATCATCAGTTTGGACTGGATCATTGACATTTGCTGGTGAAGATGGTGATGAGCTGCCAGGAACGGTTTCAAAGTCCAATTCTGGTTCTTCATCTTGAAAGAATGGAAATGGCAGAGTGGGCTCAATATTTGAGGGTTTGCCATTAGAGTTGCCAAATGGATACACTGATTCAAGGAAGATAACATCCCTTGAAGTGATCACTTTGTGTTTCCCTATATTATACAATCTATATCCTTTCTGATGAGGAACGTACCCTATGAATATACACTTCACTCCTCTTTCCTCAAATTTGGTTTTGTGAGGCTCAGTGTCAGTTGCATATGCTAAACAGCCAAACGGTTTCATGTTGCCATAGGATGCCACTTTGTTAAACATGATTTCATATGGTACTTGCCAATCCAGCACCCTTATAGGGAGTCTGTTTATTATGTGTGCAGCTGTAAGGATGGAGTAGGGCCACAAGTAGTGTGGTGCTGAGGATTCCTTCATTAGTGCTCTAGCCATTTCAAGTAGATGTCTGTGTTTTCTTTCCACCACTCCGTTTTGCTGGGGAGTGTAAACACAGGTTTTCTGATGTATAATACCCCTGTTGGAAAAGTAATCCTGGCATTCTTTGCTCATAAATTCTGCCCCATTATCAGTTCTTACAATCTTCACTTCCATTTCCAATTGCCTAGTGATCATGTTTATAAACTGCTGAAGGGATGTCAGAGCCTGTTTTTTGCTTGCCATCAGATTTACCCAAGTCATCCTACTGTAGTCATCAACAACAGTCAAGAAGTAGGATGTTTCAGTAATGCTGGGTTGAGAGTATGGACCCCATATATCCACATGAAGCAACTCCAGTGCTTTTGAACTCTGAGTTGAACTTATTGGAAAACTGAGTCTGGTTTGTTTAGTTATGTGGCATATCTCACAGCTTATATGCTCCTCAATTACTGGGGGAGTGCACATATGCTTGAGAAAGTATAGATGCTGTAAGGTGCTTGGTGATGCATGACCAAGCCTTTTATGCCAACTTCTGAAGACTTTTATGTAGTGAGGGGCACTGACAGCATAAGCTGCTACTGCTTCTTTAGAGTAGGTTGGCTTGGCTATGTAGAGCTTTCCAATCAAATGACCAGTGAGTAAAACATCTCCACTCTGTCCTAGCTTTACAACACATGAGTCTTGATCAAAAGTAGCTTGAGCTCCACTATTGAGAGTAAGTTGAGATATGGATAGCAAGTTGCAGGTGAAGCTTGGTACTAGAAAGACTTCTTTTAAGGTGAGTTTGTCTGACAGAATGACATCTCCATAATGAGTTACTTCCTTTTGAGCTCCATCTGGCAAAGTGATAACTGCAGTATGATGAAGTGGTGTAAGGTTTGTCATCAAGGTATGATCATTGCACATGTGTCTGCTGGCACCTGTGTCAATGATCCAGGCTTCATCATCCACCCCTTCAATCAGAGTAAATGCAAAATGTGAGCTTCCAATGCAAGAAAAATCCTATCCCTTTCCTTTGGGTGCCTCTGAATTTCCTCCAGCAATAGACTGAGAAGCAAATATTTTTGCAATTTCTTTCTGTACAATAGCAGAGATATCATTAGTGTTTCCTGCAGATTGTGCATTGTTCTCACCTTGTTTTTCATTCCCCATACCCTCACTCACTACATTTGCATAGTTCCTTTGCTCTTTTGGCACATAGTACCAATCTGGATACCCTTTCAGCTTGAAGCAATCTGCTATTACATGCCTATTGATACCACAGTGATCACATTGCAATTTTGCCTTTTCTTCTTTGCTGAGTCTTGGACCATTCCTGCCCCTCCCTGCTGAATATCCTCCCCTAGTATGTGAGCCTTGAGATGTACCTCTTCCCAATGAACCTCTTCCATTGTTTATGAATTTTGCACTCATGGCACTATGCTAACGCTGCCACAACGATCGCGACAGTTAGTAAGAGATGTTGCACCAGTGAGAGTCGTAGACGAAAATAATGATGTGGAGGCGAATATGAATATCATCATCATGAGTAGTGGAAAAGCCATGATTATAATATTTTTCTTGGCTAGCTAATTAAGTGAATGATGCAAGAGAAAAATCGTGATGAGCTCGCATTATATTGTACAATGGTGGCTTCGATTTATCTTCATGAATTTAATTGCACCGAGTCAACGATATCAAAATCTTGATTTTAAACAAATTAAGCTTGATGATGACTTAACAAAACAACTAGTAATTTTTTATAGGCAAGTGTATTCATGATTTTTTTATAGGCAAGTGTATCCATGGCTTTGTGGCAACAAATAATTTATTATTAGTGAACACAATTATAGTCTCCAAAAATGTATCACAAAAGATTTTTTTTTTTTTTGTTGTAGTGTGTACCTTGAACAATGAACCAGTCGACAATAACTACAACAAAGGAGGTTTTTTATATAAAATATTTTGAGACCACAATTGTGGTTACTAATAATAAGTTATTAGTGACCACTTGTTTTCACAAATCCGTCTATAAATTATTTGAAAACCATTTTAAAACTACTTTTAGAGACAAATATTTGTTGCAAAAAATATATGAGACACATTTGAGACCCCTTTTATTGTGACAAATATATTATTTGCGTCCGAGTTATTGAGACGACTAATTAGTAACGACATATTATCTTTAATAATAAAGTTGTGACCAAGATTTTATAAATTGTGACAAATATTCATTGTCTGATATCACTTTTTATTATCTCATAAAACCATTTTTTCTATTGACTAAAAATTGAATCATGAACAAAATTATATAGTAAAAAATTAATTGTATCTCGTTAGATTAGTTTTTGGTAATTCACATAAGTTACCAAGGATCAAATCATGAACACCCTTCCCCATAAAAAATTACTCCCTCCGTCCCGGCCTGATTATCCAATTTGTCATATGTGTTTGTTCCAAGCTAATTATCTAAGTCCATAAATGACAAATTCTCTCACAATCTACACCCTCAAAACTCTACTTTTAATCTCCATATTTGAAAAAGTCAAAAATTCCATAAAATTTACTTTTTCTTAGTCTCCGTATCCGGTTAAGGTTGGACAATTAGACCGGAACACAGGGAGTATAAAAGAGAAAAAAAAAAAAAAAAAAAAAAAACTTATGTCTGGTCAAAGGATGCATGAATTTCAGAGTGGTTTATTACATCTCTAAGGTGCATGTAAAGGCCAAGTCCTCACGCTTTGTTTAAGGTCATGATTTTGACATCCATTGACTAAATGCAAATTATAATAAAGCCACCATTATACAAAGCTCACTGCGATTACAATTAATTAGCACGTCAAGAAATTTATTATCATGGCTTTTCCTTCACTAATGATGATGATATTCATATTCACCTGCGCACTGTTACTTTCATTCTCGACTTCTAATGGTGCAACATCTCTCATTAATTGTCGCGATAGTTGCGGCAACATTAGCATCCCCTTTCCTTTCGGCACCACACCAGAATGTTACCACAACTACAGTTTCTTCGTCACGTGCAATGAAACTCACTGCAATCCCCCAAAACTATTCATGCGAAACACCATGATAGAATTCACGGAGATTTCTATCGATGGCCAGCTCAGAGCCCTGCAGTCTGTGGCGCGTGATTGCTACGCGCGCAACGAAACTAACATTTTCAGAACCGCATCCCGGATCAGCCTGCCCCCGTACCTCACATTCAACCACACCGCTAACAAGGTAACGGTTGTGGGCTGTGACACAAATCGGGATTGTTTGGGGAAGCCGTCGTGGTAGCAACTACTTGGCTAGCTGCTCGGCCCAGTGTGAGCCCAGCGATGAGATGACTTTGGGCCCTTGTAACGGACTGGGCTGCTGCCAGACTAGCATTTCCGCAGATGTTTCGCAACTGCAAGTTCGGCTGGAAAGTTCGACGACCAATTATAGCGGTATTTGGGACTTCAACAATTGTGGGTATGCTTTTGTTGTCGAACAAAGGAAGTTTAATTTTACGAGGGAAAGCCTTGGGAGCTTGAAGGATGTAACAAAGGTTCCTATAGTTGTTGATTGGGCCTTCGGTGATGGGCCGTGTCAGGAGGCTCAAAACAACTCGACTGCTTATGGTTGTAAAAGCCCAAACTCGGAATGCTACAAACCTGGCAATAGTAATGTGTATCGTTGTCGTTGCGACCAAGGTTATCAAGGAAATCCGTACCTCGTTAATGGATGCAAAGGTGTGAAGTTTTATTTTTTACTCCTTCCTGCTTAGTCGTTTTAGAAAAAGATTACTTCGTTGCTAGCTAGAGACAAAGTTAGACATTATTGTCGTCTCAATAACCTGGACGCAAATAATATATTTGTGACGATAAAAGTGGTCTTAAATGTGTCTCAAGTTTTTTTTTGCAACAATTAGTTATCTCTAAAAGTAGTCTTCAAATGGTCTCAAATAATTTGTAGAGAGATTTATGACAACAAGTGATCACAAATAACTTATGATTAGTGACCTCAATTATGGTCTCAAATAATGATATACGTAGTGCCTCTTAAATGCATCATAGTTAAAGAACAAAGTTCAATGCCCTCAAATTTCAAAAAAATTAATAAATAATCCAAAAAAGTTATTTCATCCCCTCAATAAGGAATTTTGGCTCCGTCCCTATTTGTTGCAATCAATAAAGTATTTCTAACAAAATGACTACATTTCTTCCAATATTATTTCACCTAGGTGTATCCCAATAAATATTCCTGAAAAGCTCCTAATTTTGTGATTTCTTCTAATTTTTTACACGAATTCAATGTAAGTTTTTAAATGTAACAACAACAATATGAAGAAGGAAACTACATTTTTAGTCTTTTCTTAATGAAATGAGATATTTTAATCATATCAGGCGTTAATGAATATATGGCTTCCTTTCTGCAGATATTAATGAATGTGCAGATCTAATTCAAAATGATTGGATGAAAATAACGCACTGCAAAAATACAGCAGGAAATTATACATGTGTATGTCCAAATGGATACTCTGGCAATGGAAAAGATACACACGGCTGCACCAAGAAGCAAGACAAGAAGCAAGATATGAAGATTGCCTACATCCCAATAGGTAATTAATTCATTTATGTCATTTCCTAGTTTTATTTGTCTTATTATTGATTTTAGTTAAAATCTATAAGAATCAATGTTTTTAACTACTTATTAGGAACATATATATATTTAGGCAATATATATATATATATATATATTAAGGTCCTTAAAGTATTAATGTTTGTTTTAAATGATCCTTGATGTATCATTTTGTTTTAGTTAATCCTTGAAGTTCTAAAATTTTTATTCAATTAGTCCCTGAAGTATTTTTATTTCAATTGATCTCTTATGCTTTAAAATTATTTCAATTGGTCCTTGAACTATTACAAAAGTCTATCTTGAGGCCCCTAGAAGAGAAACTTTTACCCCAAAACGAAGGTGAATAATACAAGAATAGGGATTTGAACCAAAAAAATTGAAATTATAATTTTTCAAGAATTTCATCCAAATTTTGAGAAATAATATGTGGTACTTTAATTTTTTTGAAATGTGGTAATTTGATCTAAATATTTTGAACTCTGTCTATCTCGAATTTATAGTAACATTAAACATTATTAATGAAAGGACTTTAAACTTTTATGTTTGAAGTTCTTTAAAATATTAAAAATAAAATTTCAAAGTTATTTCATTTATAATGTTCAATTTTACTTAAATTCAAAACATCTAACTAAAATTAATCTAGATCAACTTAGCATGTCTCTAACTAAAATTAAAGTACGACAAGATATTTCTCAAAGTTTGGATGAAATTCTTGGAAAATTATTATCTCGAACGTTTGTTCAAATTCATATTTTAGTATAATTCGCCTTCATTGAAGATAAAAGTATCATAATAATATTTATTTAATAAAATATATGTTATAATATCATTTTGAATTAAATCGATGATTTTACATATTTTATGTATTTTTTTCTTCCAGGGGCCTTAAGATAGACTTTTTTAATAGTTTGAGGACCGAATGAAATAATATTAATACATAAGGGAGCAATTGAAAAGTACTAATTGAATAAAAAAATTACTACCTCCGTCCCGGCTTATTTTGCACACTTTCCTTTTTCAACCGTCCCACCTTATTTTGCACACTCCAAAAAAGGAAACTTCTCCTACAATCTTCACCCTCAAAATCTCAACACTCAATCTCCACCTTTAAAAAAGTCAAAGAAAAAGCAAAAGCTACTTTTTCTTAACATCCGTGCCCCTTCACCTGTGCAAAATAAGCCGGGACGGAGGGAGTATAACTTTAAGGACCAATTAAAATAAAATAATACTTTAAGGACCATTTAAAACAAACATCAATACTTTAAGAGGTTAAAAATGTATATTGTTATGTATTTAAGTTACTTTTTGTTATTAAAAAAAAAAAAAAAAGTTAAATAACATTGCCCTTGATAAATTGACGTCTGGAAATACGTTACACTGTTTTATATCGAATTTCGATATATGAAGGTCACGAACATGCTGAAGATATATCAATGGTCATTGCTTATATCAAAGATCTAACCTTCTATATAAACAGTAACCTTTAGACCTTCAATATAAATAGTAACTTTCGATACACACATGTATTGCTTGTTCAGTTTTACATTCATTAAAGGTATTAGGTACTTTACCTTTAAAAGTGGCTAAGAAACACATACATGGAAAAATGTGCCTATGAAACATTTACGGTTAATTATCTCATTTGGCCCTTTAACCACTACGGTCTTCTTAATACTAATCTTATGCTATTAACATAATTATGATGACAATTTCATTATATTCAGGGATTGCCTTCGGAATCATTTTTCTTTTACTTTCTGCTATCTTGTTGTACATGAAATCTAAAAGACGAAGATCAAGAAGAATGAAACAAAAATTCTTTTTTCAGAATGGTGGAATTTTATTACAAGAAAAACTCATTAGCAAACAAAGATCACCTGACATGGTGCAAATCTTCAGTTCATCCGAGCTTCAAAAAGCGACAAATGACTTCGACAACAATATGATAATCGGTCAAGGCAGCTTTGGCACTGTATACAAAGGCTTATTACCACATGAGACAACTGTGGCCATCAAGAAGTCCAAAAAAGTTGATCAAGGCCAAATTGAGCAGTTCATCAACGAGGTCTTTGTTCTTTCCCAAATAAACCACAGGAACGTAGTTAGACTCATTGGTTGTTGCTTGGAAATGGAAGTCCCCCTCCTAGTCTATGAATTTATCAACAACGGCACGCTTTCTGCACACATACACAATCAAGCAAAAGCTCATTTTCTTCATTGGGACATACGTTTAAAGATTGCCGCAGAAACTGCTGGTCTCCTTGCATATTTGCACTCTGCAGCTTCTACTTCGATTATACATAGAGATGTCAAGCCGGACAATATCCTTTTAGACCATACTTTCACAGCTAAAGTGTCTGATTTTGGAGCTTCTAAATTGGTGCCTCTGGATCTCACTCAATTATCTACTATGGTGCAAGGGACTTTCGGGTATCTAGATCCAGAGTACATGCAAACGAACCAATTAACAGAGAAAAGCGATGTTTACAGCTTTGGAGTAGTCCTCCTAGAGCTCCTAACAGGCCGAAAAGCAATAAGTTTCGATAAGCCTGAGCAAGAGAAGAACTTGGCCTACTTTTTCCTCCATATACTAAAACAAGAGCGCTTATTCGAGATTGTTGATGGTTGCATCGCAGAAGATGGAAACAAGGAGCAAATGTTTGCTAGGCTTGCAAAAAGGTGCTTGTGTGTGAAAGGTGAAGATAGGCCGAACATGAAAGAGGTGGCAGCAAAACTAGAAGGGTTGATACTCGGAGGAAAACATTGGTGGGTAAAGAATCCGAACAATGCAGAAGAGATGGAGTCATTGCTAGATAATGTCGTGGGAATGGATGCCTTTATTAATGATGAAAGTAATAGCACAAGTGTTGGTTTTGATCCCATCATGCATCATGTTCTTTTGCCCATCAATGGAGGGAGATGATTATTTTAAATACCAGTTTTTTTATTGCAGATGGTGCAACACTTCTTTAATTGTAATTGTATTGATACATAATATGTGTCAAATATAAAATTATTAAAATAAGAGATGTTGCACCACTATAAATTCAATTAATCAGATAGACAAAACTATTTAATTTTATCTTCTATTTTATGAATATCTTTCATTTATTACCTTATATTTTACATAATAAGTGTATGTGATTCAACTTGTATAAAATAGTTTATAATATGGGAATCAGAGCAGGAAAAAGAGTGAAGAAATGATAAAGAAATCTTAAAAAGGTTAAAAGGTTATCTTCATCCTCTCATTCAACTCAAACTTAGCTGTGAAGGGCTACTTGCAAAACTCATCGGAGAAATTTCTAGTGGAAAATCCTTCTATGTTAAATTTCAGTAGACAAAAGTAAGAGAATATATTAAAAGTACTAGAGAAAGGAGTAATGAATGACGCGGTAACGTAAATTTGGTTTTTGAAAGGAGCTCCCTATTTATACTGACCAATCTAGGTATAATGGTTTTTTATTTCTCTGTTGCATCCCTAATTTTGTACATAGTCGGGCCCACAAGGCAATAGTGACAGGCCATACTACAACCAAGTACTTTCAATAGATTGTACGTTTGTCAGTAGAGAGTGGGTTGTGCCAAATGAGGCAATACGTAAGATGATTGTTGGGAATTTGTTAACAACTATGTCTTCCTCAAAGCTATATCAGTGTTCCCCAAGTTTTCTTCCTTTAGATCAGGATGTTCCTTTTACTTCTATCGGAGCTGATAGGTTCATCCCTATCAGATACTCCCCCTACTCTAACTTAGGCGCAATCCTTCCTTTGAGTAATACTAGCTCTAGTAGTATATGTGATGGTTGGCTTTCTTAGCCTATAAGAGCAACTCTCCTCCTTCATTTTTCTCTCGTCTCGCTGTATCATTTCCTTCACTCAAAAATTTCTCCGGGGACAATCTTCTTCGTTTATCGTCTTCCTCTAATCTCAAAATTTTACCCAAGAAGTCGTAACAATCAAGTACTTTTCCCCTCATTTCTGTTTTTATTCCATTGATGGTATTACACTGACAAGGAAGGAAAAAATAGGGGATTCATCCTCCTTTATCTTTTAATTCCCCTCGTTTCTCTTTTTATTCCACCAATGGTCTTAGCAATCAAGTACCTTTCCCCTCCTTGGTATTTTTATGTCATCAATGATACTTGGGATTTTCCTCCTGTAACGATCCAATTTTCGTAAAACTATTTTGAAGCATTTTAAAAAGCCAAATAATCATATAAGTAAAATTCTTCATTTTAATAAAGAAATAATTCCTAATTCAAGTCTTTAAAATTTACTTGAGCATATATTACATTATAAATATAAAATACGCCATATTTTTTTCCACACGCAAAGCATATCATATAATCCGATTTCATAAATTATAATTTATAGCAGCGAAAACATAAGTAAACACATGACATTAAGGGTTCACAAATAAAATATATGTTTGATAATTTTAAGACCTATACCTTAAGCTATTAATGTTCCATAAGAGATTTGGTCCCACAGGACACGGGTCTGTTTTATTTTGGTCTCAGCCCTGACAGAAGTGACCCCCAATCCTACCACCGGAGACGTTGCAGAGTTTCCCATGAAGAACATTCTGCCATTGATCTCTTGGTAAATGGAGAACAATTCCTTGTCTGAACAGATATGACGGGTAGCCCCTGTGTCAATCCACCATTCTCTCAGATTATCCACCAAGTTTGCCTCGAACACGACGGCAGACAGATCCAGTTTAGACATCTCTTCTGGCAAGGACTTGTGCTCGGTAAGGTTGGCTTGATTCTTATGGCCTTGATTTGCCTTCTTTGGCTGTCGATATTCACTCGAATTGTGTCCGGACTTATCACAATTAGAGCAGTTACCTTAAACCTTTTGTTCGAGGTCTTCTGTTGCTTACTAGAGTCAACACTGCGCTTTCTCTTCTTGCCACTTCTAGCTCAGCCAATTTTACTCGTGCCTCTCCACGGTTCTTATCACTCTTGACTTCGGATTTTCGGTTGTCTTCCTCGATCCTTAGTCTCATAATCAAGTCCTCAAGCCCCATTTCCTTGCGTTTGTGCTTGAGATAATTCTTGAAATCCTTCCACTCAGGTGGTAGCTTCTCTATCAATGCAGCTACTTGAAAGGATTCAAATAGTTGCATACCTTCAGCATGAATTTCATGGAGGATCAACTGCAACTCTCGAACTTGGTCCAAGACCATCTTCGATTCCATCATTTTAAAGTCGAGGAACCGTCCAACAACAAATTTCTTCATTCCGGCATCCTCTATTTTGTACTTCTTATCCAAAGACAACTACAACTTTTGTGGTTTTAAAAATGGAGTAGACATTATAAAGTGAGTCGTCTAGCCCATTCAGAATATAATTGCGACATAGGAAATCAATATGATTCCATGCGTCCAAAGCATTCAGCCCTATTTATCACCCACCTCAACAGTAGGAGGATCTTCCCTCAAGAAACGAGCAAGACTGAGTGTTGTCAAGTAGAACATCATTTTCTACTGCCACATCTTAAAATCATTTCCGGCAAATTTTTTCAGTTTTTTAGCGTGAGCAGCAGGAATTGAAGGAGTAGAAGAAGACACTTCAAATATATAGAAATATCATCTTACGTTGTTAGAAGTTGATACGGAAGGTTTATAGACGAAGATGAAATAAATTTCAGACTCTTACAACAAAGTCGAGGCTAGAGTTTGACTCTATGTCTGTAAGACGATATTGCCACGTACACAGGTGAAATACGTATCAAAGTATTCGCCTCCAAGATACAATGACTTTAAACTTTAGACCGTTGCACTACGAATCAAAAGTTATCGGCGAACGAACTCAGATATTTAGAACTTTCTTGACACAACTGCAGAATTAGAATACTTTTAAATCTGTAGAGAATTTGTGAATTTGAAGTGAAGTGAATGCAATCTAAAGGGGTCTATTTATATATATTGAAGAGTTGTGGTATCTTTCCAGAAAGGCACCTTTTGACCCTTGGTGGTACCTCTTCGGCTAGGCTGGAACCGGTTCGGACCTGGACCCACCGGTTCGTTGGGCGGTCACACTCGCATGCTGATCGCGCCCCATTGGGCGATTGGTCGCATCGGTTCACGGGTCTGGGCTCGTACCCGCCTGATACGTGTTGGTCGTTGACGGGTCAGTCCGACCTGGTGTGCCCTTGTCCCGATCCACGTTGGCGTGCCACGTCATTGCACCCGAACCGCACCGTTGCAAATCCGCGAGCCACCCGTCCGAACCATCTAGCCAAAACTTTAAGGCTCCTCCAGCTCAAGTGCAAAGTGCGCCTCTAAAGCGACTCAATGTGACATGTGCGGGCACCTTGCCACAAGCTTCTCGAAGCGTTCCCAATATTCGTACAAGGTTTCTCCAGGCAGTTGCACCACTTCACTTATTTCTTTTCGGATATTAGTGGCCTTGGACGCTGGGAAGTACTTTCTGAGAATTGGGCCTCCATTCCCCCTCCTCCCCCCCCCCCCCCCCCCCCCAAAGTGTTTATAGAGGCTGTGGGAAGGTAATATAGTCAATCCTTGGCCAAATCCTTTAGCGAGAAGGGAAATGCGCGCAACTTTATCTGCTCTTCTGTGACTTTGGTTGGCTTCATGCTCGAACAGACGATATGGAACTTCTTCAAATGCTTGTGTGGGTCTTTCCCTGCTAACCCATGGAAGGAAGGCAGCAGATGAATTAACCCCGAGCGGAGTTCCAAAGTGGTGTCCTCCCCTAGGTCTGGGAAGATGATACAGAGCAGCTGGTGAATGCACCAGTGTTAGCCAATTCCTTCATTGTTCTTTCATCTGCCATTGATTATAACTCAAATTTCGAATCAGAAAGGTTCTCGGTTGCAAAAGGCAAAACTTCGAACTTCTCTCGGTTTTCTCTTGCTTGTCTTCTCAGGATGCGATCCCTGCGAGTTATCTCTGGGTCGAAAAATAATTCTTTGTTTCTGTGTGAACGGATTGTCATTCACTGCTGAAACAAAACTAGAACGAGTGAGTTTCCGAGTGTATAGCAATTATAAATGGGAAAGTAAAAATTACTAGACGAATTATAAAACTAATAATACTAAACACTTTAAATCTTGCACCGCTCCCCGGCAACAGCGCCAAAATTTTGACCGCACTATCGAGGTGCAGCAAATTAATAATACTTAGATACCCTTCTATCTTGTAGAAGTGACACATAGGGTCGATCCCACAGGAAGCAGAGAGATTTATAGTGTTGAGATAAATTCTAACATTAGCAATGTATGAATGTATATATATATGTGTGTGTGTGTGTGTGTAATAGGGGGTTTGTAGTTGATTCTTAATTAACTAATGAAATAAAACATAAATTAAGGAATTAATTATGAAAATGTTCTACTTATGATATGACGAATCCCAGCCCTTAATCTCATCTCTCCCTAGTTTATACTACCCTGTGATAGATGCAATTATTAACTGATTTAACCATAAAACTCCTAACCCGAAGTCAGCAACAAGCTCTGCTAACTTCGTTATCCCTTATGTTTAACTAACTAAAACAAGCTCTTTGGTAAGTCTATCCAATTGAGTGACCTCAGAAATAAGCTCTCTAGATCTCATTAACTGGATGCCTAGAGTACTAGGATAACGGGATATACATGGTGTGGGCCTCGTAAGCTCAGACCCATTCAGACCGAGCTATATACTACCCTAGTGATATCACTCACTATTCGCTACTAAGTGGCTATTGGTTCGTAACAATTACGGATTACGATTATAATCTAGCGGTTACTTATGCAATTATAATCCTAGGTGATCAATCTAGCACATAAACACATAAGTATTGAAAGATAAATAAATAACATAACAACGTTTTAAGGAATCAATCATTTAACAATTATTGTAAATACCACAAGATAATAAAACTAGGGTTCAACTTGACTAAGGACTGAAATAACCTACTAGCCGCTCATGGCGGTGACAAAAGACATACTAAAATCAAAATACATAAACGAAATAACTCAAAGGAAAGAAAAACCTGAAAAATGTCGATCTGGATTGCTCGTCTCCTTCTAAATCCTCCCAATTAATATTGCTCTCTTGTAAAGTGAATGTGTCCAATTTCCGGACATTAGGATCCCTTTTTATAGAGGAGTTCAAGTTGGGATAGTTTTGCGCTCAAAATCGAAAATCTTGTAGCCCAAGCATTAAATGACCGACTTAACAGGCCCCGACTGCGATATTGAGTTGCGCTCGCGCTCGATTCTGGCTTTCAACGTGCCACGGCCGCGCTCATGTCCCGCGGTCGTGCCACTTGTACAGGCTTTTACTTCGTTTTTGGTTGCGGCCGCGCACTTGGGTCGCGGTCGCCGTTGGCTTTTCCTTCTTTTTGCGCATTTTTCCTCCATTTGACTTCCTGGATTTCGTTCCTCCATCGTATATCCGGCTGAGTACAAATGCTTGGCTTTATATCACCTAATCAGCTCAATACGAAACCACAAGCGTCCTTATGATGAGGATTTTGCACATTTAGTCCTCTAATTTAATTTTTTCGCGATTTAAGGACAAAATTTTTGCCGGAATATTTTAAACCTGCTGGAGAAAGTCATGTGACTAGCATGTAAGTTTTAAATTTGGGGATCTTAGTTCGTTTTTACACGTGGCGCGATCTCCCAACTAATTAATATGACTTGGGCATAAATTTTCCCCTCAATAATTCACATAGGACCCGTTTGCTTAAGACTGGAGAGTGCTAGAACAAACTTGGCTGAGGGAGTTAATGAGAGAGAGAGGGGAGAGAGATTCGTTGTACTCAGTAGATTTAGAGGATCGAATCCCAATAAAACACACACACTCTCTTAGTCAGATTTGGCTCAGCACTCCGGCCACTCCCCAGTTTTAAGCAAACGAACCTTATATATATTGAATTTTTACATTATTTAATTTTTGTATATATTAATATGTTTTAATAATTTTATGATTTAAAAAGATATTCTTATGCAGTTTAATAATTTTAAATGTTGATGTATAATTATTCACCAATTTGTGATTTAGAATAAATTTGCAACACGTGTACGTAATGGACGGAGATACCCAAATTTGCAGATCATGTGTGTTGCATGTACGCTTCTCCGACGAGAGCTATACTTGCGGTAACTTTAGATGTCGTTGACTCCATCAATCAATACTTGATTGAGAAAAATACTAGAGAAAGTCGTCCGTATTTCAGCTCCGACAGTGCAAGTAAATCAGATTTGACAGTAGATGTTGGAACAGCTGTTCATACTCCCGAATTCCTTAACAGGATCAAGTGTTCAGGAGTTCCGAATCATGAATTATATTTGATGGTTGGTACTCCGGTGATGTTGCTCAGGAACATTGACTCAAGCCGTGGTTTGTGTAACGGTACAAGATTGCTTCTTACAAGACTAGGAGATCACGTACTTGAAGCTAAGATAATGACTGGATCAAGTGCAGGTGAACTGGTGTTGATTCCTAGGTTATTATTGACTCCATCGGATTCAAAAGTATCTTTCAAATTCCAGCGCTGTCAGTTTCCTATGCCATGACAATAAACAAAAGTCAAGGTCAATCATTAACTAATGTTGGCCTATACTTGCGGAAGCCTGTCTTTAGTCATGGCCAGCTATATGTTGCTTTTTCACGAGTTACAAATCGTAAAGGTTTGAAAGTGTTGATTTGTGATGATAAAAAAGAACATATCAGCACAACTGTAAACGTTGTGTATAGGGAAGTGTTTAGAAATCTTTAATTTTTTTTCAATTTGTGAAGCGTACAAGTACTTTATATGTAATACATTTAAGTTACATTTCTCATCATCCACTTTATATTTCATAGATTTTACGTTTTATTTAATTATATTACATAAATTGTGGGGAAAGTTTTCATAGTATGCTATTTGAATATCATAATTCACATGTTACTTAATATATAAATTAAAAAAATAATAATAATAAAAAAAAAAAAAAAAAAAAACCTCTGACCCGTGCATCGCACGGGTGGACATAGATAAACACACGCTTCCTCCAATTTATGCACTTGGAAAATTATATTTTTATAGGGGGGAAATTCTCGATTCTGATTTAACATTGTGTTTTAAATTAATTGAAGCAATACATATATAATTTTATAAGGATTTCATTGCCCATGTGAAAATGAGTGAGTCTTGTATGTGATGAGCTCATGTGTGACAGAATACATTTTTACAGGAAAATTTGATACTTTACTGGAAAAAGTGATACTTTTACAGATAAAAGTGATATTTTTGCTACAGTGATACTTTTGCTACAAAAATGATACTCCCTCCGTCCCGATCTAACTTGCCTACTTTCTTTTTCGATTTGTCCCAACTTAACTTGACAGCCCATAAATGGAAAATTTCTCTCACAATCTCCACTCTCAATCTCCACCTTTAAAAAAGTCAAAAATTCCACAAAATCTTTTTTTTCTTAGTTTTCGTGCCCAATCAAAGTAGGCAAGTTAGGTCGGGACGGAGGTAGTACTTTTTTTCGTTAAAAAAAGTAATACTTTTACAGATAAACGTGATAGTTTTACTATAAAAAGTAATATTTTTTTCCTATCACATCGTATGACAGTCGTATAACGATCTCATATAAATTTTTGTACGTAAAAAGTTAATGAATTTCATTTGGGGACCATATTGAACATTTCTAGGAAAAATGAACCACTTGCTATATTCTATGTCTAGATCACAAAGTCTATATGGTCTGTTTACACAAATTGACAATAACAAATTCCAACTGACCCAGTGATTTTACATCACCAGATTTAACAAATGGGAGAACTAATAAAGAAAAGACGGAAGCAATATTTTTAAACTTGAACCCTATGCCTACCGCCAAATTTACCGAGTCACTGGTTAGATCGGTCGGACCGTTCAAAATGGAGGAAAGAGCCAATTTATATAATTATTTATAATATACAAAAATAAAAAAATATCATATGGTATGTTCAAGTATGACAAACTAACTAATTAAATAATTAAAAAACTCATACCCCTCAATAATTGGACGAATGAGACTCAAATTCCACTGCTACCAAATCAATATACATTCTCTTGTAGTTGATCACCACCGATAAGATTAAGGCTTTTTAACTTCACGTTGGATTCTTTATTCTACTTTTATTCTATTACAATCGTATCTTACTTTAAAATTAAATTAATTATATTTATTTTTTTGCGATTAAAGTTCATGATTTAGGTTTAGAATTCATGTTTAAATTCTAGGGTTCGACTTTTTTGAATTAGGGTATATTTTTTATTCTAGACTTACGATTTCACGATTCACGATTCATGGTTCATGATTTAATAGTTCGGTGTTTATAATTCAATAGTTCATATTTTATGGTTCATGATTCATGTGTTCGTGGTTTATGATTCATGTTGTATAGCTCGTTTTTAGAATGGGACATAATTAGAACCGGATAAATGTGGGACATATGATTCTTATCCTTTTACGTTGTGCAAAATTCTAGTTCTTGAAAATAAAATTAAGTGATACTTTTACAATCTTTTTGAAAATAAAATCAAGTTAAATAACAATAATACGCAGAAAAAGAAAACAAATATTAATGATTCAACTAATTTTCACAAGAGTGAATGTACAGTACGGTTTGGATTGGAGACCTGAAAATCTTCAGATACATACCAAACTTCGATTATTTTTAAAATGAGTATTAAGAATCAGCATGATATTGTTATTTTTTTCTTCGGGATAGTTCAATTTGGAACTTCTGGTCTAACGGAACAATTCAATTTTATTTGGTTGACTTCAAATAACTAGAGATTTTTATCTTTCGGATACCAGATTATACATCACAAGCCCAATATAAGACTAATTAAATAATCAGTTTACAAAATATAAGTGCAAAAATTAAATTTTATATCACGAGATATTTAGTTTAAAACAAAATATAAAATGAAATAACTAGTTACTGCAATGCTTCTGAGAAAACAAAACTAATTATTAGCATTAACGATAAATATACAATAAATACCTTTAAAATAAGTAATATTTGTTCCATATAAAGAGTATATCTTTTCATAAAGAACTCTACACAATTCATAAATCCGTCCACGACCCATATTAGATCCGCAAATCTGGTGAACACGAGAATTTATGTAACTCAAAATATAGCATAAATGAGAAAGTATATCATGGTATCAAAACAAATCTTACCCTGGGTTGGAGTCATGTATTGGCCTAATATAAATATAACGGTTTTTCTGCCGTTGAAATTTGACAGTTTTCTTGTAGTATATACAAAGATCTTAAATATGTGCAATCCAAACATCTTTAAACGAGATTAATTGGTACTTGATTAAATTCAAACAAAATATGGAATCTCGGCCGAATTTCATCTCTGTTAAGAGCGTGTTTGCAATTGATTGTTCATTTGAAAATTTATTTAAATTGATTTCTTAGAAAAGTAAAAGTAGGTTGTATTTAGAAAAAAAGTTGATTTGCACCAATCATTGATAGGTTGAATGAGCGTAGAATAGTCACTTTTTCACCAATTTAGTAAGAAATTACTCTAAAATCGATTTTAATCTATTCGAATCAGGCCTTTGGCTACTTTCGCAAATCAGCTTAATCTAATTCTGAAATCACTTTTGTGGTCTTTACAAACACTTTTAGGGATTGTTTGCATTTGCTTTTTTTTTTTTTTTAAGTCAATATTAGATTCTAGCTAAATTTAAGTTAATATAGAGTGTTTGGAGAGTCTAGCTTCTGCTATAATTAATCAGCTGGAAGTCAAAAGTTATAAGCAACAAAGTGTTGTTTTTGCCTGCTTATTTAGTAATTTAAGAGATCATATACAATACTTATTTATCAAATACTTCAATTATAAAAATTGATCAAAATTATTTAATTCTTAAACACTACCCACATATGATTATAAGCGATTTTTACATAAATTCTAATTTTAATCACTTCCTCAAAAATAAAAGTAAAGAAAAACACTTCCTTCAAATAAAACAAAAGCGATTTATATTTATCACTTCAACAAAAATAGTCTTTTGAGACCACAAAAAGTAGTCTCAAATAATAAGTATTTGCCACAACTTATGAGAAGTGCTCTCAAATAATGAGCATTTGTCATAACTTATGAGTATTTATCACAACTTTATTATTGTCTCAATAACTCGGACGCAAATAAAATATTTGTGACCACAAAAGTGGTCTCAAATGCGTCTAAAATATTTTTTGCAACAATTAGTTGTCTCTAAAAGTAGTCTTAAAATGTTCTCAAATAATTTATAGAGAGATTTGTGAAAACAAGTGATCACAAATAACTTATTATTAGTGACCATAATTGTGGTCGCAAAAAATATTGTATAAAAGACCTCTTTTATTATAGTGTAAGTAAATTTGTTAGCACAATAGTCAATATCACAATCGTTACCCTGTTGCAATAAATCTTGGGCTTATAAAGTCTAGACGTACACGACGACGACGACGACAACAACAACAACTTATAGTAAAGAACAATATAATATAAAAAAGAACAATATATTGGGATTGTCCCAAGTGAAACCAAGCATAAGACAACATTTATAGTAAAGCTATTGCACTTAACCTACAAAATTTCAAATCACGTCTTCTATTACAAATGGTGCAACGTACATCTATTTTAAACTCTCATGTTGTACACATTCTACCGCAATTGCAATTGGAGAAGTATGTTGCACCATCTGCAACAGGATACTTGGATCTAGAACTTTCATCTCCCTCCATCGATGGCCAAGAGAACATGATTCCTAATACTATCATATTCAACACTTGTGCTATTGCCGTCATCATTAGTAAAGACATCTAGTTCTACAACTTTGTCAAGCAACGACTCCATCTCCTCTACGTTGTTTCGATCTTTTTCCCATGAGTGTTTCTCTCCGAGTATTAACCCTTCTAATTCAGCTGCCACTTCTTTCATGCTAGGCCTATCTTCACCTTTCACATTCAAACACCTCTTTGCAAGACTAGCAACTTCTAATATTTGCTTCATGTTCCCTTCACCCACAATGTTATCATCAACAATTTCGAATAAGCATTCTTGCTTTAGCATATAAAGGAAAAAGTTGCAAATTCCTCTCCTGCTCAGGCTTATCAAAACTCATTGCCTTCCGACCTGTTAGTAGCTCCAAGAGCACTACTCCAAAACTGTAAACGTCACTTTTCTCTATCAATTGGTTCGTTTGCATATACTCGGGATCTAAATAACCAAAAGTCCCTTGCACCATAGTAGACAATTGAGAGAGATCCAGAGGCACCAATTTTGAAGCTCCGAAATCAGATACTTTAGCTGTGCATGTATGGTCTAAAAGGATATTATCCGGCTTAACATCTCTATGTATGATCGGAGTAGAAGCCGCAGAGTGCAAATATGCGAGGACACCGGCAGTTTCTGCAGCAATCTTTAAACGCATGTCCCAGTAAAAGAAACGAGCCTTTGCCTGATTGTGTATGTGTGCAGAAAGTGTGTCGTTGTTAATGAATTCATAAACTAGAAGTGGGACGTCCGTTTCCAAGCAACAACCGATAAGCTTAACTACATTCCTGTGGTTTACTTGAGAAAGAACAAGCACCTCATTAATGAACTGCTCAATTTGGCTTGGATCAACTATCTTGGACTTCTTGATGGCCACAGCCGTGTCACATGGTAATATGCCTTTGTATACAATGCCAAAGCCGCCTTTGCCAATGATCAAATTGTTATCAAAGTCATTTGTCGCCTTTTGGAGTTCGGATGAACTAAAGATTTGCACCATGTTGGGTGACCTTGGTCTACGTATGAGTTTTTCTTGTAATAAAATTTCACCATTTTGAAGAAAGAACTTGTGTTTCATCCTTCTTGATCTTCCTCTTTTAAGCTCCATGTGCAGCAAGATAGCAAAAAGTAGAAGGACAACGATTCCCAAGGCAACCACTGGATATAATTAAAGTATCATGTTAATTATATTGGTACCATAAGATTAAATAAAGAAAATCGTGGTGGTTAAAAGGTCAAATGAGATACTTAATGTAAATGCATGTTTTATAGTCACATTTTTCATGTAAATGCATGTGTTTTAACGACTTTTAAAGGTAAAGTACCTAAATATTTTTAATGGATGTGAAGTTAACCATGCAATGCATATGTATATCAAAAGTCATTGTTTAAATCGAAGGTCATGAGTCATGACCTTCGATACAAAATTGTGATGATGCATTTTTAAATTTTTATTTATTAAAGGGTAATAATGTTTTCTTTTAGGAAAATCACTAAAAACATACACTCTTAACAAGTGATTAAGAAACACCTACCCGTATATATTTTAACGAAAGCACTCAATCTAGAGATAACATAATGTACACCATCAAGAGAGAGAGAGATAACATAAGGAGTTAATTACCAAGTAAGATATAGGCAATCTTCATATCTTTGGTGCAACCTTTTGTACCTTTTCCATCACCAGAGTATCCCGGCGGACATTCACACGTATAATCCCCTACTATATTTTTACAACGCGCTATTTTCATGCAATCATTTTGAGTTGTATCTGCACATTCATCAATATCTGCAAAAAAAATGATGTTGTAACTCGTAACGCCTTATTTGGTCGAAATATCTTGTTTCAATAAGGAAAATGGGACAAATTAATTTATGTTTTGTTTGGGCAAAATATTAGTCGATTGGCTTTAATTTATGTGTTGAGATGATCAAACCAATTGAGATCAACGACAAGGCCGAAAATTTAATCCAATTATTCGAATTTGAAAAAAACAAAAATTAAAAACTCTTCTCTTTATATTTTCTTTGTTTTCATCTATACTTAAAGTTCCAAAACACAGAGCATTTTTCATGTTAGGGTAGTTACAATTTTATAAACTAAATGAAGGATAAATAAATTGAAAATTCTACTTTATAGTATTTTGACTGTTTTACAATTTGGTAGTTCTCTTGTTAGATCCATGCAACATGGATCAAGAGCAGTCTTATATTTAAAAAAATATTAATGTTTATGTTGAAAGATATTACTTGTTCTAAAGAAATATATCATGTTGAAAACGTATTAGTGTTTATGTTTAAAAGTATTATGTTGAAACATAATACCATTCTTCAAAACAAATAATACCTTTGAATATAAAAGGCGATACATTTTTATAGATTCGCCCTTTAATTCGCAGTGCACGGATCTAAAATCCGTACAACTGATGTACATGAGAATTAATGTTAAAATTCAACAGAAATAATATTGTATATACATATATAAAAGTTTGATACAATAGCAAAGGAAACACCAAAATATTTCAATATCAAAATATATCATTTGGATGACAAATTTAGAAAATGACAAATTTAGAATTAGAGACGTTCAAATGGTTCTGAAAATTTTAACCGAACCGTGGTTAATGCTTCGATTAACCACTAACCCGATTTCGAAATCGTATTTTTAATTTTTTTAATTATAAATATTATCCTCCCAACTACAATTCTTTACTCTAAAAACTCAATATCAATCTCTCTCCCAATTCTCTAAAATTACATTGTATTAAAATTATAAAATTACACTTTGTTATAAGTGAATATTATAATTAGAAAAACTTGCAAAATTATAAATTAAACCGACACAGTTCGAAATTCTAACCAAAACAGTAGCATGTTTTGATTTTGGCTTGCCCTCGGATGATTTCTTGGACCTCCGGTTTAGAACCGATACTGAAGGTTCAAATCGGTTGGACACCTCCATTTAAAATTATTGCTAAACGACAATGTACAATTTTGCACCCATGACATACTTTTTTCACCTTTTTTCAAAACTAATAGATAATAAAAACAATTTAAAAAATTAAAATAAATACCTTGGCATCCATTTGTACCTCGTCCATCGCCATAGTATCCTTTTTGACAAATACACATATAATTTCCAGCTGTATTATGACATTGCGCTAATTTTTCCATGCAATCATTTCGAGTTGTATCTATACATTCATTGATTTCTGCACAAAGACATTGTTCAGAATATATTATTATTTCAAAAAAATTATATCTAATTAGTTTTTTATTACTATTTTATAATGTTTTCTACTATTGATTAAATCTTCCTAATCACCGCATTTACGTCGGTATACACATAAATAAAAATTAGTCTTCCACGTCCTTCAAAAGACCAAGATTTATCTGTTATATCCTTATTTAATACGGTGAATATAAGAATATTTTCTATGTATGATAAATTACATACCTCGGCATCCATCAACGAGGTAAGGATTTCCTTGATAACCATGGCTGCAACGACACCGATACACATTACTATTGCCCGGTTCGTAGCATTCGGAATTTGGACTTTTACAACCATAAGCAGTCGAGATCTTTTGGGCCTCCTCACACGGCCCATCCCCGAAGGCCCAATTAATCACCACAGGAAGCCTTTCTACATCCTTCAATCTCCTAAGACTATCACTGGAAAAATTAAAGGCACTTTTTTCAGCAACAAAAGCATACCCACAATTGTTGAAGTCCCAAATATCACTATAATTGTTCGAACTTTCTAGGTGAACATCCACCCTCGAAACATCTTCAGAGATACTAGTCTGGCAGCAGCCCAACCCATTACAAGGGCCCAAAATCTTCTCGTCGTTGGGCTCACACTGGGCCGTGCAGGCAAGCTTGTAATTCCGAAAGTGTCGCTGGCCCGTAACGACTCCAATTGTGTCGCAGCCCACGGTCGTGAACCTGTTAACCATACACGTGGCGATTAGTGAATGTGATGAAAAACACAAGATGTAACACCAAAATGTAACAGGGGATCTCGAACCTGTTGGCGGTGTTGTTGAATGTGAGGTACCGGGGTAAGTCCGTCATGGTGCGTGTGGAAATACTAGTGCCGTTGCGAGTGTAGCAGTTACTCGCCACTAACCGCATGGCTCATAGCTGGCCGTCAAGAGATATGTCTATGATTTCTCTCGGACTGTTAGGCATGAACAGTTTTGGGGGATTGTAGTGAGTTTCGTTGCACGTGACTAAGAAACTGTCGTTGGGGTAACATTTCGGTGTGGTGCCTGAAGATTTTTAAGAAAGAACAGCATAAATGTGTATAAATGATTCAAACATTATCAAAGTGAGAGGAAAACATCTATCTCTTCATTGAATGTTTTTTGAGAATGATAAAGATGCAGTTTGCGGCTGCCTTGGCTTCCCTCCAGTAAGGGGTCGACTGGGTTGTCTTACTGAAGACAAGGTCCGGCTCAAGCCGATCCCCAAAATCGCGTAAGTCTTTGATCAGCAGGGCGATGCCCAGTACTAACCAATTCTATTCCGGGGGAAGCTCTTAAGAAACGAAGCAGACACGGCTTGCAGATCGCCCGAACCTGAATACACATGGAACTTATTGCCAAAGTCATCTTTGGTGTGTGCTATAGCCTGAGGAGTTTACCTTCACTGAGTGATCTGAGGAGGCCAATAATGATGAATACGCAGGCGGGTTCTCGCCGCAAGAACCCCAACAGCTGATTTGTGCATGTTCCCATGTCCGCCTGTAACTCCTCATGAACCTAACGAAAGAACTTAACCAAGCTAAAAATTTAGCGCTTAGCGCAGGTTATTCTTCCAAGCACCAACAAGCCGATGTACGTACAAGCGACGCCTTTCCAAGCTCCGAAATTTCCGATAATGGGAATAGTTGGGAGGACGTCCTCAACTATTTTTTTGTTTAGGAATGGCACGTGGCATACTGCCATTAACTTAGTTACATCAATCCCTGATTTCTCATATATATATGAGCTAGAAAATGTGCCCTAGGTTAGCTTCAAAACAAGACAAACCTCATAAAAGCTTGCCATAATAAGCTAAGCATAAGTTGCCAACTTTTTGCATGTAGGCATGCAACTAAGCTCAAAAATAGTAAGTGTAAACCTATTCTACATCCTAATTACAAAAGAAGCCTTATGAGGCTTAATGAGATAAAATATGACAGAATTAATGCTAATAATCTCAACATCCCCTCCTCAAGCTGGAAGTGCATTCAGTTGCAATCCAAGCTTGGACAAGAGTAAATTGAATGCTCCTGGTGATAACTGCTTGGTAAGGAGATCAGCTAGCTGGTCTTTGGAAGAGACTGGATGAAGAGCTAAAAAGCCTTCTTTGAACTGGTTGCGCACAACGTGACAGTCGATGTCCAAGTGCTTAGTCCGCTCGTGAAACACTGGATTTTCAGCGATGTGGATAGCAGCACGATTGTCACAAGATAGGGAAATCGGCTTGGGATTAGCAAGGCCCAAATCTCTCAAGTATTTAAGTAGATGCATGGCAGCATTCCAGTGAGAGGTTTTTGGTGCACTAACAAATTGACTAAGTTGCTGCGTAGCAAATGTCAAGTCAGGCCTGGTCAGATTGAGATATAAGAGTCTTCCAATCAGTCTTCTGTATGCTTCAGGATCTGCATCATTGAGGATGTCAAGAATGTATTTTCTCTGAGACAGAAAAGTTCCACTTGTATTTTTTATTAACTCCATTCCTAGAAAGTAGCTAGCCGTTCCCAAATCCTTGATGGTGAATGCTTTATCCAGAAACTGCTTAAGACCATCAATTAGAACTCTGTTACTTCCAGTAATGAGAACATCATCCACATATACTAAAACAGCCAAGAATTGATCATGTTTAGACATAGTGAACAGACAATGATCATGTGGTGATTGCTTAAAACCAAATGCCAGAAGTTTAGCACAGAACTCTGTGTTCCATTGTCTAGAGGCTTGTTTTAAGCCATATAGACTCTTCTTAAGTCTGCACACTTGTCCTGGAGCTGCTCCAGAGTAACCATCAGGGGGTGTAAGATAAACTTCTTTGTCTAAGAATCCATGCAAAAATGCATTATTTATATCAATGTGATGCAATGCCCAAGATTTGATAGTAGCCAAAGCTATTAAGAATCTTACTGTTACTGGTTTAGCAACAGGGGAGAAGCTATCATCATAATCCTCCCCAAGTATCTGGTTGTATCCCTTTGCCACCAATCTGGCCTTATATCTTTCAATGGATCCATCTGGGTTCAGTTTCACTTTGTAAACCCACTTGCTCCCAATTGCTCTTTTTCCAGCTGGCAAGGAGGTAACTTCCCATGTGTCATTCTGTTCAAGTGCTTGGAGCTCCTGCTTGATAGCCTTAATCCATTCAGGGTACCTGTTGGCTTCCTTGAAGCTGCTTGGCTCTGGTATGGTGAGATGACAAGTGTGAAAAGCAGCATGTGTTGCTGGTGGATGGAAGTATGAAATGGGATCTGACAAATCAGTGGAACTAGTAGAGCTTTGGACATAGTCTTTCAGGTGGCCTGGTTGATGTGTGGCTCTACTGCTTCTTCTGGGAGGAGGTGGCTCTGTAGGTTGAATATCATCAGTTTGGACTGGATCATTGACATTTGCTGGTGAAGATGGTGATGAGCTGCCAGGAACGGTTTCAAAGTCCAATTCTGGTTCTTCATCTTGAAAGAATGGAAATGGCAGAGTGGGCTCAATATTTGAGGGTTTGCCATTAGAGTTGCCAAATGGATACACTGATTCAAGGAAGATAACATCCCTTGAAGTGATCACTTTGTGTTTCCCTATATTATACAATCTATATCCTTTCTGATGAGGAACGTACCCTATGAATATACACTTCACTCCTCTTTCCTCAAATTTGGTTTTGTGAGGCTCAGTGTCAGTTGCATATGCTAAACAGCCAAACGGTTTCATGTTGCCATAGGATGCCACTTTGTTAAACATGATTTCATATGGTACTTGCCAATCCAGCACCCTTATAGGGAGTCTGTTTATTATGTGTGCAGCTGTAAGGATGGAGTAGGGCCACAAGTAGTGTGGTGCTGAGGATTCCTTCATTAGTGCTCTAGCCATTTCAAGTAGATGTCTGTGTTTTCTTTCCACCACTCCGTTTTGCTGGGGAGTGTAAACACAGGTTTTCTGATGTATAATACCCCTGTTGGAAAAGTAATCCTGGCATTCTTTGCTCATAAATTCTGCCCCATTATCAGTTCTTACAATCTTCACTTCCATTTCCAATTGCCTAGTGATCATGTTTATAAACTGCTGAAGGGATGTCAGAGCCTGTTTTTTGCTTGCCATCAGATTTACCCAAGTCATCCTACTGTAGTCATCAACAACAGTCAAGAAGTAGGATGTTTCAGTAATGCTGGGTTGAGAGTATGGACCCCATATATCCACATGAAGCAACTCCAGTGCTTTTGAACTCTGAGTTGAACTTATTGGAAAACTGAGTCTGGTTTGTTTAGTTATGTGGCATATCTCACAGCTTATATGCTCCTCAATTACTGGGGGAGTGCACATATGCTTGAGAAAGTATAGATGCTGTAAGGTGCTTGGTGATGCATGACCAAGCCTTTTATGCCAACTTCTGAAGACTTTTATGTAGTGAGGGGCACTGACAGCATAAGCTGCTACTGCTTCTTTAGAGTAGGTTGGCTTGGCTATGTAGAGCTTTCCAATCAAATGACCAGTGAGTAAAACATCTCCACTCTGTCCTAGCTTTACAACACATGAGTCTTGATCAAAAGTAGCTTGAGCTCCACTATTGAGAGTAAGTTGAGATATGGATAGCAAGTTGCAGGTGAAGCTTGGTACTAGAAAGACTTCTTTTAAGGTGAGTTTGTCTGACAGAATGACATCTCCATAATGAGTTACTTCCTTTTGAGCTCCATCTGGCAAAGTGATAACTGCAGTATGATGAAGTGGTGTAAGGTTTGTCATCAAGGTATGATCATTGCACATGTGTCTGCTGGCACCTGTGTCAATGATCCAGGCTTCATCATCCACCCCTTCAATCAGAGTAAATGCAAAATGTGAGCTTCCAATGCAAGAAAAATCCTATCCCTTTCCTTTGGGTGCCTCTGAATTTCCTCCAGCAATAGACTGAGAAGCAAATATTTTTGCAATTTCTTTCTGTACAATAGCAGAGATATCATTAGTGTTTCCTGCAGATTGTGCATTGTTCTCACCTTGTTTTTCATTCCCCATACCCTCACTCACTACATTTGCATAGTTCCTTTGCTCTTTTGGCACATAGTACCAATCTGGATACCCTTTCAGCTTGAAGCAATCTGCTATTACATGCCTATTGATACCACAGTGATCACATTGCAATTTTGCCTTTTCTTCTTTGCTGAGTCTTGGACCATTCCTGCCCCTCCCTGCTGAATATCCTCCCCTAGTATGTGAGCCTTGAGATGTACCTCTTCCCAATGAACCTCTTCCATTGTTTATGAATTTTGCACTCATGGCACTATGCTAACGCTGCCACAACGATCGCGACAGTTAGTAAGAGATGTTGCACCAGTGAGAGTCGTAGACGAAAATAATGATGTGGAGGCGAATATGAATATCATCATCATGAGTAGTGGAAAAGCCATGATTATAATATTTTTCTTGGCTAGCTAATTAAGTGAATGATGCAAGAGAAAAATCGTGATGAGCTCGCATTATATTGTACAATGGTGGCTTCGATTTATCTTCATGAATTTAATTGCACCGAGTCAACGATATCAAAATCTTGATTTTAAACAAATTAAGCTTGATGATGACTTAACAAAACAACTAGTAATTTTTTATAGGCAAGTGTATTCATGATTTTTTTATAGGCAAGTGTATCCATGGCTTTGTGGCAACAAATAATTTATTATTAGTGAACACAATTATAGTCTCCAAAAATGTATCACAAAAGATTTTTTTTTTTTTTGTTGTAGTGTGTACCTTGAACAATGAACCAGTCGACAATAACTACAACAAAGGAGGTTTTTTATATAAAATATTTTGAGACCACAATTGTGGTTACTAATAATAAGTTATTAGTGACCACTTGTTTTCACAAATCCGTCTATAAATTATTTGAAAACCATTTTAAAACTACTTTTAGAGACAAATATTTGTTGCAAAAAATATATGAGACACATTTGAGACCCCTTTTATTGTGACAAATATATTATTTGCGTCCGAGTTATTGAGACGACTAATTAGTAACGACATATTATCTTTAATAATAAAGTTGTGACCAAGATTTTATAAATTGTGACAAATATTCATTGTCTGATATCACTTTTTATTATCTCATAAAACCATTTTTTCTATTGACTAAAAATTGAATCATGAACAAAATTATATAGTAAAAAATTAATTGTATCTCGTTAGATTAGTTTTTGGTAATTCACATAAGTTACCAAGGATCAAATCATGAACACCCTTCCCCATAAAAAATTACTCCCTCCGTCCCGGCCTGATTATCCAATTTGTCATATGTGTTTGTTCCAAGCTAATTATCTAAGTCCATAAATGACAAATTCTCTCACAATCTACACCCTCAAAACTCTACTTTTAATCTCCATATTTGAAAAAGTCAAAAATTCCATAAAATTTACTTTTTCTTAGTCTCCGTATCCGGTTAAGGTTGGACAATTAGACCGGAACACAGGGAGTATAAAAGAGAAAAAAAAAAAAAAAAAAAAAAAACTTATGTCTGGTCAAAGGATGCATGAATTTCAGAGTGGTTTATTACATCTCTAAGGTGCATGTAAAGGCCAAGTCCTCACGCTTTGTTTAAGGTCATGATTTTGACATCCATTGACTAAATGCAAATTATAATAAAGCCACCATTATACAAAGCTCACTGCGATTACAATTAATTAGCACGTCAAGAAATTTATTATCATGGCTTTTCCTTCACTAATGATGATGATATTCATATTCACCTGCGCACTGTTACTTTCATTCTCGACTTCTAATGGTGCAACATCTCTCATTAATTGTCGCGATAGTTGCGGCAACATTAGCATCCCCTTTCCTTTCGGCACCACACCAGAATGTTACCACAACTACAGTTTCTTCGTCACGTGCAATGAAACTCACTGCAATCCCCCAAAACTATTCATGCGAAACACCATGATAGAATTCACGGAGATTTCTATCGATGGCCAGCTCAGAGCCCTGCAGTCTGTGGCGCGTGATTGCTACGCGCGCAACGAAACTAACATTTTCAGAACCGCATCCCGGATCAGCCTGCCCCCGTACCTCACATTCAACCACACCGCTAACAAGGTAACGGTTGTGGGCTGTGACACAAATCGGGATTGTTTGGGGAAGCCGTCGTGGTAGCAACTACTTGGCTAGCTGCTCGGCCCAGTGTGAGCCCAGCGATGAGATGACTTTGGGCCCTTGTAACGGACTGGGCTGCTGCCAGACTAGCATTTCCGCAGATGTTTCGCAACTGCAAGTTCGGCTGGAAAGTTCGACGACCAATTATAGCGGTATTTGGGACTTCAACAATTGTGGGTATGCTTTTGTTGTCGAACAAAGGAAGTTTAATTTTACGAGGGAAAGCCTTGGGAGCTTGAAGGATGTAACAAAGGTTCCTATAGTTGTTGATTGGGCCTTCGGTGATGGGCCGTGTCAGGAGGCTCAAAACAACTCGACTGCTTATGGTTGTAAAAGCCCAAACTCGGAATGCTACAAACCTGGCAATAGTAATGTGTATCGTTGTCGTTGCGACCAAGGTTATCAAGGAAATCCGTACCTCGTTAATGGATGCAAAGGTGTGAAGTTTTATTTTTTACTCCTTCCTGCTTAGTCGTTTTAGAAAAAGATTACTTCGTTGCTAGCTAGAGACAAAGTTAGACATTATTGTCGTCTCAATAACCTGGACGCAAATAATATATTTGTGACGATAAAAGTGGTCTTAAATGTGTCTCAAGTTTTTTTTTGCAACAATTAGTTATCTCTAAAAGTAGTCTTCAAATGGTCTCAAATAATTTGTAGAGAGATTTATGACAACAAGTGATCACAAATAACTTATGATTAGTGACCTCAATTATGGTCTCAAATAATGATATACGTAGTGCCTCTTAAATGCATCATAGTTAAAGAACAAAGTTCAATGCCCTCAAATTTCAAAAAAATTAATAAATAATCCAAAAAAGTTATTTCATCCCCTCAATAAGGAATTTTGGCTCCGTCCCTATTTGTTGCAATCAATAAAGTATTTCTAACAAAATGACTACATTTCTTCCAATATTATTTCACCTAGGTGTATCCCAATAAATATTCCTGAAAAGCTCCTAATTTTGTGATTTCTTCTAATTTTTTACACGAATTCAATGTAAGTTTTTAAATGTAACAACAACAATATGAAGAAGGAAACTACATTTTTAGTCTTTTCTTAATGAAATGAGATATTTTAATCATATCAGGCGTTAATGAATATATGGCTTCCTTTCTGCAGATATTAATGAATGTGCAGATCTAATTCAAAATGATTGGATGAAAATAACGCACTGCAAAAATACAGCAGGAAATTATACATGTGTATGTCCAAATGGATACTCTGGCAATGGAAAAGATACACACGGCTGCACCAAGAAGCAAGACAAGAAGCAAGATATGAAGATTGCCTACATCCCAATAGGTAATTAATTCATTTATGTCATTTCCTAGTTTTATTTGTCTTATTATTGATTTTAGTTAAAATCTATAAGAATCAATGTTTTTAACTACTTATTAGGAACATATATATATTTAGGCAATATATATATATATATATATATTAAGGTCCTTAAAGTATTAATGTTTGTTTTAAATGATCCTTGATGTATCATTTTGTTTTAGTTAATCCTTGAAGTTCTAAAAATTTTATTCAATTAGTCCCTGAAGTATTTTTATTTCAATTGATCTCTTATGCTTTAAAATTATTTCAATTGGTCCTTGAACTATTACAAAAGTCTATCTTGAGGCCCCTAGAAGAGAAACTTTTACCCCAAAACGAAGGTGAATAATACAAGAATAGGGATTTGAACCAAAAAAATTGAAATTATAATTTTTCAAGAATTTCATCCAAATTTTGAGAAATAATATGTGGTACTTTAATTTTTTTGAAATGTGGTAATTTGATCTAAATATTTTGAACTCTGTCTATCTCGAATTTATAGTAACATTAAACATTATTAATGAAAGGACTTTAAACTTTTATGTTTGAAGTTCTTTAAAATATTAAAAATAAAATTTCAAAGTTATTTCATTTATAATGTTCAATTTTACTTAAATTCAAAACATCTAACTAAAATTAATCTAGATCAACTTAGCATGTCTCTAACTAAAATTAAAGTACGACAAGATATTTCTCAAAGTTTGGATGAAATTCTTGGAAAATTATTATCTCGAACGTTTGTTCAAATTCATATTTTAGTATAATTCGCCTTCATTGAAGATAAAAGTATCATAATAATATTTATTTAATAAAATATATGTTATAATATCATTTTGAATTAAATCGATGATTTTACATATTTTATGTATTTTTTTCTTCCAGGGGCCTTAAGATAGACTTTTTTAATAGTTTGAGGACCGAATGAAATAATATTAATACATAAGGGAGCAATTGAAAAGTACTAATTGAATAAAAAAATTACTACCTCCGTCCCGGCTTATTTTGCACACTTTCCTTTTTCAACCGTCCCACCTTATTTTGCACACTCCAAAAAAGGAAACTTCTCCTACAATCTTCACCCTCAAAATCTCAACACTCAATCTCCACCTTTAAAAAAGTCAAAGAAAAAGCAAAAGCTACTTTTTCTTAACATCCGTGCCCCTTCACCTGTGCAAAATAAGCCGGGACGGAGGGAGTATAACTTTAAGGACCAATTAAAATAAAATAATACTTTAAGGACCATTTAAAACAAACATCAATACTTTAAGAGGTTAAAAATGTATATTGTTATGTATTTAAGTTACTTTTTGTTATTAAAAAAAAAAAAAAAAAAGTTAAATAACATTGCCCTTGATAAATTGACGTCTGGAAATACGTTACACTGTTTTATATCGAATTTCGATATATGAAGGTCACGAACATGCTGAAGATATATCAATGGTCATTGCTTATATCAAAGATCTAACCTTCTATATAAACAGTAACCTTTAGACCTTCAATATAAAAAGTAACTTTCGATACACACATGTATTGCTTGTTCAGTTTTACATTCATTAAAGGTATTAGGTACTTTACCTTTAAAAGTGGCTAAGAAACACATACATGGAAAAATGTGCCTATGAAACATTTACGGTTAATTATCTCATTTGGCCCTTTAACCACTACGGTCTTCTTAATACTAATCTTATGCTATTAACATAATTATGATGACAATTTCATTATATTCAGGGATTGCCTTCGGAATCATTTTTCTTTTACTTTCTGCTATCTTGTTGTACATGAAATCTAAAAGACGAAGATCAAGAAGAATGAAACAAAAATTCTTTTTTCAGAATGGTGGAATTTTATTACAAGAAAAACTCATTAGCAAACAAAGATCACCTGACATGGTGCAAATCTTCAGTTCATCCGAGCTTCAAAAAGCGACAAATGACTTCGACAACAATATGATAATCGGTCAAGGCAGCTTTGGCACTGTATACAAAGGCTTATTACCACATGAGACAACTGTGGCCATCAAGAAGTCCAAAAAAGTTGATCAAGGCCAAATTGAGCAGTTCATCAACGAGGTCTTTGTTCTTTCCCAAATAAACCACAGGAACGTAGTTAGACTCATTGGTTGTTGCTTGGAAATGGAAGTCCCCCTCCTAGTCTATGAATTTATCAACAACGGCACGCTTTCTGCACACATACACAATCAAGCAAAAGCTCATTTTCTTCATTGGGACATACGTTTAAAGATTGCCGCAGAAACTGCTGGTCTCCTTGCATATTTGCACTCTGCAGCTTCTACTTCGATTATACATAGAGATGTCAAGCCGGACAATATCCTTTTAGACCATACTTTTACAGCTAAAGTGTCTGATTTTGGAGCTTCTAAATTGGTGCCTCTGGATCTCACTCAATTATCTACTATGGTGCAAGGGACTTTCGGGTATCTAGATCCAGAGTACATGCAAACGAACCAATTAACAGAGAAAAGCGATGTTTACAGCTTTGGAGTAGTCCTCCTAGAGCTCCTAACAGGCCGAAAAGCAATAAGTTTCGATAAGCCTGAGCAAGAGAAGAACTTGGCCTACTTTTTCCTCCATATACTAAAACAAGAGCGCTTATTCGAGATTGTCGATGGTTGCATCGCAGAAGATGGAAACAAGGAGCAAATGTTAGAAGTTGCTAGGCTTGCAAAAAGGTGCTTGTGTGTGAAAGGTGAAGATAGGCCGAACATGAAAGAGGTGGCAGCAAAACTAGAAGGGTTGATACTCGGAGGAAAACATTGGTGGGTAAAGAATCCGAACAATGCAGAAGAGATGGAGTCATTGCTAGATAATGTCGTGGGAATGGATGCCTTTATTAATGATGAAAGTAATAGCACAAGTGTTGGTTTTGATGGCATCATGCATCATGTTCTTTTGCCCATCAATGGAGGGAGATGATTATTTTAAATACCAGTTTTTTTATTGCAGATGGTGCAACACTTCTTTAATTGTAATTGTATTGATACATAATATGTGTCAAATATAAAATTATTAAAATAAGAGATGTTGCACCACTATAAATTCAATTAATCAGATAGACAAAACTATTTAATTTTATCTTCTATTTTATGAATATCTTTCATTTATTACCTTATATTTTACATAATAAGTGTATGTGATTCAACTTGTATAAAATAGTTTATAATATGGGAATCAGAGCAGGAAAAAGAGTGAAGAAATGATAAAGAAATCTTAAAAAGGTTAAAAGGTTATCTTCATCCTCTCATTCAACTCAAACTTAGCTGTGAAGGGCTACTTGCAAAACTCATCGGAGAAATTTCTAGTGGAAAATCCTTCGATGTTAAATTTCAGTAGACAAAAGTAAGAGAATATATTAAAAGTACTAGAGAAAGGAGTAATGAATGACGCGGTAACGTAAATTTGGTTTTTGAAAGGAGCTCCCTATTTATACTGACCAATCTAGGTATAATGGTTTTTTATTTCTCTGTTGCATCCCTAATTTTGTACATAGTCGGGCCCACAAGGCAATAGTGACAGGCCATACTACAACCAAGTACTTTCAATAGATTGTACGTTTGTCAGTAGAGAGTGGGTTGTGCCAAATGAGGCAATACGCAAGATGATTGTTGGGAATTTGTTAACAACTATGTCTTCCTCAAAGCTATATCAGTGTTCCCCAAGTTTTCTTCCTTTAGATCAGGATGTTCCTTTTACTTCTATCGGAGCTGATAGGTTCATCCCTATCAGATACTCCCCCTACTCTAACTTAGGCGCAATCCTTCCTTTGAGTAATACTAGCTCTAGTAGTATATGTGATGGTTGGCCTTCTTAGCCTATAAGAGCAACTCTCCTCCTTCATTTTTCTCTCGTCTCGCTGTATCATTTCCTTCACTCAAAAATTTCTCCGGGGACAATCTTCTTCGTTTTTCGTCTTCCTCTAATCTCAAAATTTTACCCAAGAAGTCGTAACAATCAAGTACTTTTCCCCTCATTTCTGTTTTTATTCCATTGATGGTATTACACTGACAAGGAAGGAAAAAATAGGGGATTCATCCTCCTTTATCTTTTAATTCCCCTCGTTTCTCTTTTTATTCCACCAATGGTCTTAGCAATCAAGTACCTTTCCCCTCCTTGGTATTTTTATGTCATCAATGATACTTGGGATTTTCCTCCTGTAACGATCCAATTTTCGTAAAACTATTTTGAAGCATTTTAAAAAGCCAAATAATCATATAAGTAAAATTCTTCATTTTAATAAAGAAATAATTCCTAATTCAAGTCTTTAAAATTTACTTGAGCATATATTACATTATAAATATAAAATACGCCATATTTTTTTCCACACGCAAAGCATATCATATAATCCGATTTCATAAATTATAATTTATAGCAGCGAAAACATAAGTAAACACATGACATTAAGGGTTCACAAATAAAATATATGTTTGATAATTTTAAGACCTATACCTTAAGCTATTAATGTTCCATAAGAGATTTGGTCCCACAGGACACGGGTCTGTTTTATTTTGGTCTCAGCCCTGACAGAAGTGACCCCCAATCCTACCACCGGAGACGTTGCAGAGTTTCCCATGAAGAACATTCTGCCATTGATCTCTTGGTAAATGGAGAACAATTCCTTGTCTGAACAGATATGACGGGTAGCCCCTGTGTCAATCCACCATTCTCTCAGATTATCCACCAAGTTTGCCTCGAACACGACGGCAGACAGATCCAGTTTAGACATCTCTTCTGGCAAGGACTTGTGCTCGGTAAGGTTGGCTTGATTCTTATGGCCTTGATTTGCCTTCTTTGGCTGTCGATATTCACTCGAATTGTGTCCGGACTTATCACAATTAGAGCAGTTACCTTAAACCTTTTGTTCGAGGTCTTCTGTTGCTTACTAGAGTCAACACTGCGCTTTCTCTTCTTGTCACTTCTAGCTCAGCCAATTTTACTCGTGCCTCTCCACGGTTCTTATCACTCTTGACTTCGGATTTTCGGTTGTCTTCCTCGATCCTTAGTCTCATAATCAAGTCCTCAAGCCCCATTTCCTTGCGTTTGTGCTTGAGATAATTCTTGAAATCCTTCCACTCAGGTGGTAGCTTCTCTATCAATGCAGCTACTTGAAAGGATTCAAATAGTTGCATACCTTCAGCATGAATTTCATGGAGGATCAACTGCAACTCTCGAACTTGGTCCAAGACCATCTTCGATTCCATCATTTTAAAGTCGAGGAACCGTCCAACAACAAATTTCTTCATTCCGGCATCCTCTATTTTGTACTTCTTATCCAAAGACAACTACAACTTTTGTGGTTTTAAAAATGGAGTAGACATTATAAAGTGAGTCGTCTAGCCCATTCAGAATATAATTGCGACATAGGAAATCACTATGATTCCATGCGTCCAAAGCATTCAGCCCTATTTATCACCCACCTCAACAGTAGGAGGATCTTCCCTCAAGAAACGAGCAAGACTGAGTGTTGTCAAGTAGAACATCATTTTCTACTGCCACATCTTAAAATCATTTCCGGCAAATTTTTTCAGTTTTTTAGCGTGAGCAGCAGGAATTGAAGGAGTAGAAGAAGACACTTCAAATATATAGAAATATCATCTTACGTTGTTAGAAGTTGATACGGAAGGTTTATAGACGAAGATGAAATAAATTTCAGACTCTTACAACAAAGTCGAGGCTAGAGTTTGACTCTATGTCTGTAAGACGATATTGCCACGTACACAGGTGCAATACGTATCAAAGTATTCGCCTCCAAGATACAATGACTTTAAACTTTAGACCGTTGCACTACGAATCAAAAGTTATCGGCGAACGAACTCAGATATTTAGAACTTTCTTGACACAACTGCAGAATTAGAATACTTTTAAATCTGTAGAGAATTTGTGAATTTGAAGTGAAGTGAATGCAATCTAAAGGGGTCTATTTATATATATTGAAGAGTTGTGGTATCTTTCCAGAAAGGCACCTTTTGACCCTTGGTGGTACCTCTTCGGCTAGGCTGGAACCGGTTCGGACCTGGACCCACCGGTTCGTTGGGCGGTCACACTCGCATGCTGATCGCGCCCCATTGGGCGATTGGTCGCATCGGTTCACGGGTCTGGGCTCGTACCCGCCTGATACGTGTTGGTCGTTGACGGGTCAGTCCGACCTGGTGTGCCCTTGTCCCGATCCACGTTGGCGTGCCACGTCATTGCACCCGAACCGCACCGTTGCAAATCCGCGAGCCACCCGTCCGAACCATCTAGCCAAAACTTTAAGGCTCCTCCAGCTCAAGTGCAAAGTGCGCCTCTAAAGCGACTCAATGTGACATGTGCGGGCACCTTGCCACAAGCTTCTCGAAGCGTTCCCAATATTCGTACAAGGTTTCTCCAGGCAGTTGCACCACTTCACTTATTTCTTTTCGGATATTAGTGGCCTTGGACGCTGGGAAGTACTTTCTGAGAATTGGACCTCCATTCCCCCTCCTCCCCCCCCCCCCCCCCCCCCAAAGTGTTTATAGAGGCTGTGGGAAGGTAATATAGTCAATCCTTGGCCAAATCCTTTAGCGAGAAGGGAAATGCGCGCAACTTTATCTGCTCTTCTGTGACTTTGGTTGGCTTCATGCTCGAACAGACGATATGGAACTTCTTCAAATGCTTGTGTGGGTCTTTCCCTGCTAACCCATGGAAGGAAGGCAGCAGATGAATTAACCCCGAGCGGAGTTCCAAAGTGGTGTCCTCCCCTAGGTCTGGGAAGATGATGCAGAGCGGCTGGTGAATGCACCAGTGTTAGCCAATTCCTTCATTGTTCTTTCATCTGCCATTGATTATAACTCAAATTTCGAATCAGAAAGGTTCTCGGTTGCAAAAGGCAAAACTTCGAACTTCTCTCGGTTTTCTCTTGCTTGTCTTCTCAGGATGCGATCCCTGCGAGTTATCTCTGGGTCGAAAAATAATTCTTTGTTTCTGTGTGAACGGATTGTCATTCACTGCTGAAACAAAACTAGAACGAGTGAGTTTCCGAGTGTATAGCAATTATAAATGGGAAAGTAAAAATTACTAGACGAATTATAGAACTAATAATACTAAACACTTTAAATCTTGCACCGCTCCCCGGCAACAGCGCCAAAATTTTGACCGCACTATCGAGGTGCAGCAAATTAATAATACTTAGATACCCTTCTATCTTGTAGAAGTGACACATAGGGTCGATCCCACAGGAAGCAGAGAGATTTATAGTGTTGAGATAAATTCTAACATTAGCAATGTATGAATGTATATATATGTGTGTGTGTGTGTGTAATAGGGGGTTTGTAGTTGATTCTTAATTAACTAATGAAATAAAACATAAATTAAGGAATTAATTATGAAAATGTTCTACTTATGATATGACGAATCCCAGCCCTTAATCTCATCTCTCCCTAGTTTATAGTACCCTGTGATAGATGCAATTATTAACTGATTTAACCATAAAACTCCTAACCCGAAGTCAGCAACAAGCTCTGCTAACTTCGTTATCCCTTATGTTTAACTAACTAAAACAAGCTCTTTGGTAAGTCTATCCAATTGAGTGACCTCAGAAATAAGCTCTCTAGATCTCATTAACTGGATGCCTAGAGTACTAGGATAACGGGATATACATGGTGTGGGCCTCGTAAGCTCAGACCCATTCAGACCGAGCTATATACTACCCTAGTGATATCACTCACTATTCGCTACTAAGTGGCTATTGGTTCGTAACAATTACGGATTACGATTATAATCTAGCGGTTACTTATGCAATTATAATCCTAGGTGATCAATCTAGCACATAAACACATAAGTATTGAAAGATAAATAAATAACATAACAACGTTTTAAGGAATCAATCATTTAACAATTATTGTAAATACCACAAGATAATAAAACTAGGGTTCAACTTGACTAAGGACTGAAATAACCTACTAGCCGCTCATGGCGGTGACAAAAGACATACTAAAATCAAAATACATAAACGAAATAACTCAAAGGAAAGAAAAACCAGAAAAATGTCGATCTGGATTGCTCGTCTCCTTCTAAATCCTCCCAATTAATATTGCTCTCTTGTAAAGTGAATGTGTCCAATTTCCGGACATTAGGATCCCTTTTTATAGAGGAGTTCAAGTTGGGATAGTTTTGCGCTCAAAATCGAAAATCTTGTAGCCCAAGCATTAAATAACCGACTTAACAGGCCCCGACTGCGATATTGAGTTGCGCTCGCGCTCGATTCTGGCTTTCAACGTGCCACGGCCGCGCTCATGTCCCGCGGTCGTGCCACTTGTACAGGCTTTTACTTCGTTTTTGGTTGCGGCCGCGCACTTGGGTCGCGGTCGCCGTTGGCTTTTCCTTCTTTTTGCGCATTTTTCCTCCATTTGACTTCCTGGATTTCGTTCCTCCATCGTATATCCGGCTGAGTACAAATGCTTGGCTTTATATCACCTAATCAGCTCAATACGAAACCACAAGCGTCCTTATGATGAGGATTTTGCACATTTAGTCCTCTAATTTAATTTTTTCGCGATTTAAGGACAAAATTTTTGCCGGAGTATTTTAAACCTGCTGGAGAAAGTCATGTGACTAGCATGTAAGTTTTAAATTTGGGGATCTTAGTTCGTTTTTACACGTGGCGCGATCTCCCAACTAATTAATATGACTTGGGCATAAATTTTCCCCTCAATAATTCACATAGGACCCGTTTGCTTAAGACTGGAGAGTGCTAGAACAAACTTGGCTGAGGGAGTTAATGAGAGAGATAGGGGAGAGAGATTCGTTGTACTCAGTAGATTTAGAGGATCGAATCCCAATATAACACACACACTCTCTTAGTCAGATTTGGCTCAGCACTCCGGCCACTCCCCAGTTTTAAGCAAACGAACCTTATATATATTGAATTTTTACATTATTTAATTTTTGTATATATTAATATGTTTTAATAATTTTATGATTTAAAAAGATATTCTTATGCAGTTTAATAATTTTAAATGTTGATGTATAATTATTCACCAATTTGTGATTTAGAATAAATTTGCAACACGTGTACGTAATGGACGGAGATACCCAAATTTGCAGATCATGTGTGTTGCATGTACGCTTCTCCGACGACCCCAACAAATTCTGGCAAATTAGTCCTTAAATCGCGAAAAAAATTAAATCGGAGAACTAAATGTGCAAAGTTGTCATCGGAGGGGACTAAAAATGCAAGTGGTCAAACATAAAGGACTAAAATTACATTTTTCTTTGTACATATCATAGGGTGGGAATAAGTCAAGCTATTCGATAGGGGTCGATTGTGATTTCATCATTCTATTTTGTGTAAATTTGAAATCCATTAATTCTAAAAGTTTCCGGCTAATTTCAATTGATGTGGCACCAACGTTAGTTATGAGATCAAACTAACACTAGGTATCATACTGCTAAAAAAATTTCGATTTTGAATTTGACTTTACTCGACATGACAAGTAAAGAAAAAGAAAAAGGGAAAATTTTATTTATAGTTCAGTATGTTAGGCCTTGTTTAGTAAAAGTCATGTATGTTAAATTTCAATGTTAGTCTTGTATGTTCCAAAAGTTGTCCAATTTGAGGACATTGACCATCACCAACGATCAATTTAGCCGGAATTAGACTAATAAATTTAGGATTTTTGAGTGCTAATGCTTATGTGTTAAATAATGTCCAGATACCATGTCAAATCATTAAATTGCTTTAGTAGCTCGCTCAAAAAAGAAAAGAAAAAGGTAAACCCTAATTTGCATATGAGGTGCATTTAATTTTATTTTTACTTTATTATTTTTTAATCTTTCTCAAATTTATTAGTCACGTGCGTCGCACATGATTAATTGTGGCCAAATTGGTCGTTTCTGATGGTCAGTGTCATCAGAAATGATTTTTTTCCAAAAGAAAAAGAAATACAGAAATAAAGTGTAAAAACCTTGTCAGTGACTCAGTAAATTGGTTTAAAAACATAATGCTTCCATCATTGATTTGTTAGTTCTACCATTTCCTATACCTGGTGATGCGAAATCGCTGGGTCAAAATGGAATTTTTTATTGCTAAATTTGTTAAAAAGGGACATAAAAGACTTTGTGATTTGGAATTAATTTGTAAAAAAAGACCATATGATCAATTTGTGTAAAATGAGACTTTGTGATCTAGAATAAATTTGCGACCGATGTGGCAATTAGGGTGGCTCGGTCTATCAAGTCAATACTACATGTTGAATTGGGTTGTGCCTACCTAAAATTTTGTCCATTTAAAATTAGTCAGCCCACCATTCTCATATACTTCATCTGTCCCAAATGAACTTGCATAGGGGGGTCAATAAAGATATTAATAAAAGTTGCTTTTGGGGAATTTTGTTCACTTTTCAAAGGTGGATTGAGGGTGGAGATTGTGTTATAACTTGCCTTATTAGGAAGTGCGCAAGTTTGCTACGGACGGCCGAATTCGGAAAGTGTGCAAGTTCATTCGAGACGGAGGGAGTAATATACTAAGGTTTCAATTGCATAGACGGATTTGAAGGTGGATTTGAAATTCATACCCTCAAATTCATTGGTGTTATTTGGATTACCATGGATTTGAAAATCCATGATTATTTTGAGTTATTTTTTGAAAGATTTGAGTGGATTTCAAATCCTCTTTATCTTGAGTGGATTTGAAATCCATCGATTTCAAATACTTCCATCCAAATACAACTAAGATTTTTTGGTTGGGCTTATCGGACTTAATGGTACTTCAGGCTAAAATTTATATGGCACAATCCATCTAAAATATCGAACAAAACCGACACATCGGATCGAGACGATTTTACCACCTCTACAAGTAATTTCATTTATTAATAGGCATACATAAATATAGATTTTAATTTATACATGTTAAATGGACTAATATATTGACACGTAAAATTACTTGGTTGGATAAGAAGTCTGATTTCTGTCACATTTAATAAAATTGGGTTGGCCCGAGATTTGAACAACTATTTTCTCCATGTTGTATTACAAAATATGTACCTCAAACCACTACAAGAAAAACATTAAATTGGAGACGAATTTTTACATGATATTCGTCTCTAAATTAAAGTAGTGATAGACTTAAAATGAAATGTTTGGTCTTTATAATACTCGTCTCTAAAATTTAGAGACTGATTTTATTCCGTTTTTAAATTTAGTGATAGAATTTCCGTCTCTATTATGAAATTAGAGACCAAATGCCGTCTCTAATATTCAGTTGATATTTTTTCACTAATTGACTACTAATGATCTTTTACCACTTTTTGTCACTATTTTATTTATATTTTGTTTTAGTTTAATGATCGATATTATTCTTTACTAATTTTCATCTTTAATCTAAAAATGTGTTGTGATGAACAATAAATCAATTGACAATAAATATTGAATCATGAACAAACTATATATCCGATAATTAATTACTGCCTCCTTTTTTTTAGATGTTCTTTTAGACTTGGATAAGAAAATTAAGAGATATGAAGAATGGACAAATAAGTCCTCTTTAGATTTCTCTGTTCCCTTAAATCCCTTAATTTTCTCCACATTACCTTATTATTATTATCTAATTATATGGAAGTTTGTATAATGGAGTATTTTTTAGGAATAGTCAAAGGGGTAGTATTGGAAAAATTGTAGAAAAAAGCTAAATGAACATTTAATAATAAACAAAATACAAAAACTAAAAGAAAATCTAAAAAAAGGAAGTATATAGTATATGTCAGTTGGTTAAGTATTTTATAACTGAGATTAGTGATTAGAGATCAAATTCCACCAAACTCATTTTTAGTTAGAATCGAGAAAAAATCATTTTTGGCTCTCTAGAAATAGGGTTTGTTCGATTTTAACACTCATCCACTTTTGACCCAAAATTTGACACACTTGGCCCTGTGTTAAGAAAACAATTAATAATCCGTCAACTTAAGATATGGGGGGGAGGGGAATGAGGTAAATGTCTCTTTCGGCGGGATATTTGTTATAACGAAATGCGAGAAAGATAAATAAACGAGAATAAACAAACACAGAATTTACTTGGTTGACTAATAATAGGTCTCTTATATAATCAGAATGTTTACAGAGTACAAAATGCCTCTAGATAAAAAAATATGACTATTTATAAATTCTCGACCAACTCGCAGGAAGGTTCAAAGTATTTCAACAATATTATTTTCTAGCCAACTAGATACAAGCAACTTTGCATCATATAACAATAAAGAGACCAATAACCCTAAATCGACAATATAGTTGTTCGAAGTCACCACAACCTAATAAGCTGCAATAATGTCACTTAAGTCAACCCTAAACAACAAATATAGTAAAAAATATAGAGTGTTTATTTATGGCAGAAAGAAGCTGGAATATTGTAGATTGAGGAAAATAAAGTGAAAAAGAAAGTTGGGTTAAATAAATGAGTGTTTGGTTTTATTAACAGTGGATTAGCTTGGAGTTTGTTTTTTAGTGTAAAAGGTGATGTGATGTTTGTAAATATATAGTTAGCAATCCCAAAATAAATACGGATCGGCTGACCCAATCCTCAATGAATTGGGCGAGTTTTGTTTTGTTTTTTTTTTTTTTTTTTTTCCATGTGAAGTGTATTTGTAATTCCCCTGTTTTTTTACTTGACAGTGACTGGGGCATGCCTATTCCCCCAATTAATTTAAACTCCTCTAGGACAAACGTATTCTTACGGTTCCAAATAGGCACGTAAATGAGCCAAAATCGAACAAGCCTTATTTTTAAAAGGTCAAAAGTGATTTTTCCCATCAAGATTTATACTATACACACATAATTGATCATATGCCCATTAGTAGGCGTCACTTCAATATACGCGCCACATAAGCAGTCGAGTTCACCACCATATAATTTTTCATTAAATTGGAAATGGTAAAAAATTTAGAAAATTAAATAAATTATTGAAAAAAAAATGTTGTGTGTTATAAGGTGAGAGAAAATAAATAAATTAGATAGTGGTGGGCACCACTACTTATGTTGCACCACATAAATGGTGTTTCAGCTCCATATATATACAATAATAAAACCTAAACACTGTAACTTAAAAGGACGAGAAAGGCAAGTGTGCTTTTAAAATTTTACTAGAATTTTAAAAAAATAGTACTCATTTCATCCCACTTAAATTTGCACACTTGCATTTTTCGTCTGTTGCACTTAACTTTGAACACCCTTAAAAGAGAAAATTTTCTCACAATCTTCACCCTCAATCTATACATTTAATAAAGTCAATTTAAAAGCAAAAATATTTTTTTCTTAACATTTGTGTCCTGTCAGCCCCGCAAAATTAAGCGGGACGGAGGAAGTAATAATAAAAGAATTGTATGGCTTGGTCAGAGGATGAACTTCTCTAAGGTGCATGTAGAGGCTAAGTCATGAGGCTTTGTTTAAAGTGAAGATTTTGACATCCATTGACTTATTAGTGCAAATTAAACTGAAGCCGCCATTATATAAAGCTCACTTCAGACAGTTAATTAGCTACTCAAGAAATATATTATGATCATGGCTTTTCTTGCCTTCATGATAATGATATTCATGTTTCCTTACACACCACTACTTTCCGATGGTGCAACATCTCTTACTAACTGCCGCGATCGTTGCGGCAACGTTAGCATCCCCTTCCCTTTCGGCACCACACCGGAATGTTACCACAACTACAATTTCTTCGTCACGTGCAACGAAACTCACTACAATCCCCCAAAACTCTTCATGCAAAATACCACGAAAGAAATCACGGAGATTTCTATCGATGGCCAGCTTAGAGCCCTCCAGTTCGTGGCACGTGACTGCTATGCGCGCAATGGCACTAATATTTTTCGAAATTCCCCTTCTATCAGCCTGCCTCCGTACCTCACATTCAACCACACCGCTAACAAGGTAACGGTTGTGGGATGCCAAGCAATGGGGGTCGTTGGGGGACTGCGCCGTGGTAAGACGTACGGTAGTGCGTGCACGGCGCAGTGTGAGCCCAACGACGAGATGATTTTGGGCCCTTGTAATGGACTGGGCTGCTGCCAGACTAGCATCGCCGAAGATGTTTCGCAAGTTCGAATTCTGCTACAAAGTTCGGGTAATTATAGTGATATTTGGGACTTCAACAATTGTGGATATGCTTTTGTTGCTGATCGAAGGGCGTTTAATTTTACGAGGGAAAGTCTTACGAGCTTGAAGGATGTAGAAAAGCTTCCCATGGTTGTTGATTGGGCCTTCGGAGATGGGCCGTGTGAGGAGGCTCGAAAGAACTCGACTGCTTATGGTTGTAAAAGTCCAAACTCGGAATGCTACAAACCTGGCTATAGTAATGTGTATCGCTGTCGTTGCAGCCATGGTTATCAAGGAAATCCTTACCTCGTTAATGGATGCCAAGGTATGTAGTTTTACTTTTTATTTTTTACTCTCTTCGTCCCAAATGAACTTGCACTGGGGAATCGTCACACATATTAAGAAAAATTTGATTTTTAAAATTTTGTTGACTTTTTTAGGGTGGAGAATAGATTGAGGGTGGAGATTGTGTTATAACTTTCCTTTTTAAAAGTATGCAAGTTTACTTGGGACGGATGGAAACGAAGAATTTGCAAGTTCATTCGGGATGAAGAGAGTATTTTTTATTTGATTTGAAACAAGTGGACAAAAGTAGATGTATATATCAACTCGGATGATTCGACCCAGCCTAATTGGTTGGGCCAAGGCTACATGTCTGTGCAGGCTGGGCTAGCTCGAAAGTCGATCAGAGACTAAAATACAATAAGATTGTCGAGGCCGGCCCGTTTCCTGTCAAACCAATGGCCCATTAGATTAGGCCGGTTCGAGTGATTGTGTTTTGGGTTAATAATTATATGACCCAATTTAAAATGATGAGTGACCTGTTTATCGGGTTAGGCGATTTTGCCACCTTTAAACAAAATATATTTTGTTATTAAAATTATTGATTCCCATTTAGCTTTCGTTCCAAATTTGTCATTGAAAGAATTGTATTTTGGTATTTGATTGTTTTTCTGTTTCGTTTGGTATTGTGTAGGACTTTTGTAGATATATATATATATATATATATATATATATATATTATATTTTATAAAATTGTAAAATGATCAAATATTTTAAAATAAAAAAATTCAAGTTATTCATCCTTCATTTATAAGTTTATAAATGTAAGTTATGTAACTACAACAATATGAAGAAAGAAAGTACATTTTTTATCTTTTCTAATTTTTAACAATTAGATTGATTTTTGGTCCATTTTGTTAATCTTAATTACTTAGGTCCTCTCAACACCATTTCTTAGCCAATCGACTAATATTTTACTCAAAAAAACCGGAGCAAATTTGATATATTTTTCTTAATGAAGCGAGATATTTCTGCTATATTAGGCGACAATAGATATTCAACTTCTCTTTTTGCAGAAATCGATGAATGTGCAGATGGAGCTCGAAATGAGTGTATGAAAATAGCACGCTGCCAAAACACAGCAGGGAATTACACGTGTATATGTCCGAAAGGGTACATTGGTCATGGAAGAGGTACAAACGGTTGCACCAAGAAGCAAGATATGAAGATTGCATATATCTTAATAGGTAAATTATTTTTATGTTATTTCGTGATTCTTTATTTTAATTGATTAGCTTTAAATAATAATAGAAAACGTACCTTTTTGTGAAATTTTATTTACAACTAAAATATAAAAGGTAACAGAGATTTCACAAAATTTTAATTTTTCCAAGTATTGCATACTCTAATCATTTCGTCACCTCCATCATAAGATGCCATTTAATGAGGTCATCATATATTCACTACCTATTTTGTCATATATTGTAATAATCATAGTGAATCGAGTGTTGAAGTTACGACAGTCACAATTTCCGCTCTTAATTCATGGTGGCGGCGGCAACTGATTATAAAATAGGTGATGGACATTAAACGGTTTCATCGAGACATCTAATGATGGTCATGGCGACACAATTAGATGTAAAAAATATGGCCACTGTTCAAATTGAGAAAACTAAAACTCGGTAAATTTTATTGTTACATTTTAAAGTTGAGGCTGTAATTAAAAATTCAAGCGCAGTTAGTTAATTTGTTCGTAGTTAATCCTATTTTAATCTTATACTAGTGATATATTAATAGTATGATAATTTAACTATATTCAGGCATTGCCTTTGGAGTCGTTGCCCTTCTACTTTCGGCTATGTTGTTGTACATGGAATCCAAAAGACAAAGATCAAGACAGATGAAACAGAAGTTCTTTCTCCAGAATGGTGGGTTGTTATTACAAGAAAAACTCATGAGCAGACAAAGATCACCTGACATGGTGCAAATCTTTAGTTCATCCGAGCTTCAAAAGGCGACGAATGACTTCGACAATAGTATGATCATCGGCCAAGGCGGCTTTGGCACTGTATACAAAGGCTTATTACCACGCGACATGATTGTGGCCATCAAGAAGTCTAAAAAAGTTGATCCAGGCCAAATCGAGCAGTTCATCAACGAGGTCTTTGTTCTTTCCCAAGTAAACCATAGGAATGTAGTTAAACTCATTGGTTGTTGCTTGGAAACGGAAGTCCCCCTCTTGGTCTATGAATTCATCAACAACGGCACGCTTTCTGCACACATACATAATCAGGCAAAGGCCCGTTTTCTTAATTGGGAGATGCGTTTAAAGATTGCCGCGGACACTGCTGGTGTCCTCGCATATTTGCACTCTGCAGCTTCTACTCCGATCATACATAGAGATGTCAAGCCGGACAATATCCTTTTAGACCAAACTTTCACAGCTAAAGTGTCTGATTTTGGAGCTTCTAAATTGGTGCCTCTGGATCTCACTCAATTGTCTACTATGGTGCAAGGGACTTTAGGTTATTTAGATCCAGAGTACATGCAAACAAGCCAATTGACAGAGAAAAGCGATGTTTATAGCTTTGGAGTAGTACTCTTGGAGCTCCTAACAGGCCGGAAGGCAATAAGTTTCAATAAGCCTGAGCAAGAGAGGAACTTGGCCTACTTTTTCCTTTATGCACTAAAGCAAGAGCGTTTATTCGAGATTGTTGATCATAATATTGTAGGAGACGGAAACAAGGAGCAAATGTTGGGAGTTGCTAGGCTTGCAAAAGGGTGTTTGTGCGTGAAAGGTGAAGATAGGCCGAGCATGAAAGAAGTGGCAGTAGAACTAGAAGGGTTGATACTCGAAGAAAAACACTCGTGGGTAAAAAATACGATTGATGCAGAGGAGAAGGAGTCGTTGATTGACAGTATTGTAGGAATGGATGCATTTATTAATGGTGAAGGTAATAGCACAAGCGTTGGTTATGATAGTCTTAGGAATCATGTTCTTTTACCCATCAATGGAGGGAGATGAATGTTTCAACTACGGATTTTGCAATTGCAGATGGTGTGACGTATTTCTCTAGTTGTAATTATGTTGATACATAATATTTGTAAAATATAAAACTATTGAAATAAGAGATATTGTACCATTATAAATGGATGGATGGTTTTTTTTTTTTTTTTATCATTTTAACTTCCCGGCCTAAAATCTTACATAATAATTTGGTTAGCTTTTGTTAATTTTGGTAAGTTCATAATTTTCTCAATTTTTTTAAATACAATCAACTTTATAATTTCAAATTCGTTTTTTATGCAAAATATATTCATCTTTTTTCACGATCTTGAGTTTGATATTCATATCACATATATTACAATGAGATACTCCCTCCATCTCACTTTATCTTGCACATGGGAGGTTGGCATAAGTATTAAAAAAAGTTATTTTTTGAGATTTTGTTAACTTTTCAAATTAAGGTTGTTTGAGGATGAAGATTTTGAGGGTGGAGTTGTGTTATAACTTTCCTTTTCAAGGAGGGTGTTCAAGTTCGCCTGGGATGGACGAAAACGAAAAGTGTGCAAGATAAGGTGGTACGGAGAGAATATTTTATTTGAAAAAATAATTTATTTATTGAATAATTATTTGAGTTACATTTGAGTGTTTATTATGAATTGGACTATAGTATTTGGTTTAGGCTGCAAAGATAAATTAATAAAAAAAATTCCCTTACACAAAATTATTAGTTGTGTTTTTTTTATTAAAGTACAATAAATTAGTTTATTTTATTTGACATGAACTTTTAAATATTTTATTAACTTAAGTTATGCCCAGAAGAAAAGTCATATTTTAAATAATGAAACTCTTACTTTATTAAATTATAGGTAAAAATTTAATATTTAATTTTATGAAGAGTTTATTATATCATTAAATCTGCTTACATATATATATATTATAATAACAATGTTTGTGTGATTTCACATAAGTACGGGAGATTTGACTATATGTATATTTATATATCATAATTACTATTGAGATTTTTTTATTACTTATTCATATTTTTATATAATGTTTATAACAAAAATACAAAATTTATTTAAGTAGATTATAATACCAAATAAAATATAAAAATAAAAATATTTTGAAGAACTCACGTACTTTAAATTGTTATTTGAATTATTGAATAATTTTTGGATTTTATTTTGTTAATGTTAGAACTTATTTAAAAAACAATAAAATATTAACAGTTGGAAATTAAAAATTTATTTAGATATATTAAAAATTACAAAAATAGAAAATATAAAAAAATGTATCAACTGTACATTAAATATAAAAACTGGATACACCACTGATTCTGCCAACTTGAAGAAGTTCAGAGCGAACATCGTATTGATGGTCGGAATTATCGGTATGAGATCTTCTACAACTACCGGTATAACATGTTGTACAACAAGTGTTTAATCACATGACACATGTATAATCAGGGACGGACGCAAGGTATTGGCGAGAGGGCCATGGGCCCCCCCAAATATTTAGTGCCAAGTACTGATGTATATATGTTACTTTAATTTTGCCCCCCTTGGGATATCTTATAGTCCCCAATTAAACAAATGGGCCACAAGGCCCACAACTCAAACGCCAATCATAATTTCTTTATTTTTTTCCCAGCCCATTTGAGCATATATATTAGATTACTTAGTGATACTACACACTAGATAGCAGATTTATGAAAAATAGTGATAAAATTTGTAGCTTCTTTTATTTTTTAATCTATTTTGGCTTTTAATTTTACGTCCTTTCCGACTATTTGTTTATTCAAATTTTCTTTTCATAATTTATTTTGGAGCAAAAATGCTTCAACAAAAGATTCTAAAGGTTGTTAAAATTTGATTATTTTCGATATAAAAAAAAATATTTAGAAATATTTAATGATAAATTCTACCTATAACTAAAAAACACGAAGATAGTATTAATGTATTTTTATTGCAAATATAGCACATTAAATTCCATTATCGTATTTATTGGATGATTCGCTCTTTGTAAATATTGTGCAATTCGGGTCATGGATAAGAATGTATTGGTATATATGACTAAATGTATTACATGTTTTTTATAAAGGTATCTTGTGAAAATGTATTAATGTTAATTCTTAAATGTATTACTTTTTCTGGGTAAATGTACTTAAATAAGTCTACTTTTAAGCATGAATCGTGATACTTAACCCATATTACAATGGTGTACAGGAGGCTCTGTCTTTGTAATTTGGCCCCCCTCAATAACAAATCCTGGATCCGCCCCTGTGTATAATATGAGATCACTATTATATCAATATTGATTATGTGTCATGCCATTATGCACTTGCTACAAAGATATCGTACCTTTAATTGTAGAAGATCTAAATCGTGAATTATCTTCATAGGTATGAGGAGTCCAACACTTGAAATAGTTGTACCACTCTAGTTAGAACTCCTAATTTCCATCCATCTCCACTCAACATAAGGCTATTATATTATATATTTAGTGCACATGTGTATTCATTTATAATGTGGCCGTAATATCATTTTGTATATGTATCATGCATTAATAGTGTAATAGTCAAATGGAACTCTATTTAAAATTCGAAAAGACCCATTGATATATTGTATGGAAAAGTTACGTATATCTCAATTCTAAGGTTCTCTTTTGTTCTTTGTTTTTTCTTTTCGTTTTTTATTTTGTTAGTTTTTCTATCAGTGTCTTATAGTAATAAAATTCTCCGAGTTTTTCAATTTCTTTTGTATCTGTCGCGCATTTTTGAACAAAAGTCGAAAACACGATTAATATATGTATAGTTCTTGTGACATTGTGTTTGTCTTCACTATTTAGTTTTATTCTTTACATTATGTTTTTTGTAATTTTCAATTTCAAAGTGTTATATATATCTTCAAAACTCGTAAAATAAAGGAGCAATTTAGAATTATAAATTTATTAAATAAGAAAAATTTCAAAGCATATTTGTTAAATAGCTAATAGTAATACATTTAAATTGATAATATAAAAAAAACACGCTTACTTGACTCAAAATAATTTTTAAAGAAAGAGATAATTAGTATTTTAAATAATAAGCATTCTAACATGACGATCTAATTAGAATCCAATCTGAACCATTCTAACAATAAATTTTAAAATATCTAAACAACAAAAAATTATGTAGTTGAATTTTTTTTCCCTAGATGAACTTAAAATAATTAGTATGAAATTATAGTAATTAAATAACATTATAATGCTTGATAACTTAGAAAGAAAAACAAATAATAATTAAACATGAAATAATTAATAAGAAAAGAAATATTATTATGGTTATGAAAGTGTTAAATTTGAGGTATTAAATACAACTAGATGTGCACCCGTGCGATGCACGGGATATAATTTTTTTTTAATTAAACTAATAATATGTTAAATAGTATTATTTCGTATAGAATTATGTTATTACTATATGTTATTAACTTGATATGAAAAACGTAGAAGGAACCAAAAAAAACTTGTAATAGCATAACAAAGTAGGATTTATGGTGGAAACAACCTAAATATATATAGTACAAAGTACCAAGATGTGATACATTATAAATTACCAATATTGAGTTACACTCATATTTGAATTACAATAGTATATATAAAATATTGTAGTTATAGTCATTTTTAGCACTGAAAATTCTTAGGCAATATCCTTTCATCTCCTACGTGAATTTCTTATAACTAATTCAACTTTAAAGGAATAGTGAGATATACTCATAGTTAAATTATAATAGTATATATAAGACTTATAGTCTCGTCTAGCACTCAAAATCCTTAATCAATATTTCATCTCATATGTAAATTTCTTACAACTAATTCTTTGAAGGGACTGTTAGTTTTTCACTTGTGCGAATTATACTGACTATAATTTACGAAGGAAAAAGAATAATTACCAAATAGATAAAAATAATCACAAAATTCCATTTACAATAGTGATTAAAGTGAGTGAATAGATATTAAACTAAATAATACGAAGAAGACCACTCTTGAAATGCACAACCGCTCTAAGAAAAATCAGTCACTAAAGCACCGATAACTCATAGCACATATGAGGTGTGTTTATTTATTACTTGGCCCAATTCACTGAGGATTGTGTCAACCGATTATGTTTCCTCTAGAGTTGTAAAAACTAAAAAGAATATAAAAAATTATAAAGTTTATTCCTCAAGATATCCTAACGTTGGGATTGTATTTTGAGAATGTTAAGCGTCAAACTTTTGAAATAGAGTAAGCAGTATTTCTTTTCCTTTCACTTTCTTTCTTTCGTTTTTTCTTTATTACTTTGAAACCAAAATTCAGATTTTCTATGTTTCCAAAAACATGTTAGATTCTCATGTGAGGTCGAAGTGACTGTATTCGACCTCACATTTTTTCTTGGAGATAGCAGCGGCAACCTGTTCTGTGATTAGGGCGATGGTGATTTGGTTTCTGCGGTTAGAGGCGGCGTAGATTTTGTTCTTACAATTGGAGAAGACGGTTGAGATTCGATTTATACAATTGGAGATAATGGTGGTTTCCGAATTCAAATTCAAATTAATCAGGAGAATAAGTAGGAAGAGAGGAGAGAGCGCCACGTTAGCACACACGTGTCAGCGCAGAAATAAGTGCGCTCCTTCTTTAGTATTAAGTATGGATATGGATGTGCGTTTAATATTAATTTTTAAATTAGACCCCAATTTATAGCTAAATCACTATATTCAATTGCAAACTTATAAGCTCTTTTATCCAAACACTTTGTTAACTTATAAGCTCCTTAAAAATAACATCTTATAAACTCTTGAAACAACTTATAAGATGTTGGAGCTTATAAGATGTTTAAAATAAACTTAGCCAAACATCCTCTTAATAACCAAATAACATCATAGCATAAAAACGATGACTGCAACAAAGAATGAGCAACTCATAATAGAAAATTTTGGACAATGCATCTAATAACTAATAAGTACTAACAAATAGAAATACATTGTTCACTAAAATAATGTAATTAAGTGCTAATGTCCAGCGACAAAAATAAAAGAATTTACCACATCCTTGTCATCTCTAAAGTTGTAACATTTTGATTTTATTTTTTCTTCAGATTATACCATTTTAGAAAAATATTAAAATAAAACCTAAATTATGATACCCTAGCCAAAAACAGATCTCATGAATCGTAAAATTCAACATTCACCAAATGAGACAGCAAATGGTAGCATTGCCTCATCGTTTTCTCTAATTTCTTCACATTATTTTTGTATGAGCATTACAGACACAACATAAAAGTTAAATCAATGAACTTCATAATCATGTCAAGTTAAACTGTAAATGCAAACTAACCAATTCCCTTTCTACTTCATCAAATTCTTCCGCCAATATTGATCTACCCCAATTATTTATCCATTGATTGTGTTGGGGAAGAAACTGCAAGTGGGAGCAAATTCATCAGCGTGTTGCCTTTTCTGCTGGAGTTTCATCGAAGTGCATCTCATCCTTTCACCTTCATCTTATGTCTGTCATTTTCTCTTCTTAACTTCGTCGGCAACTTGACCATCAGATTTCTAAGAGTCAGATCGAAGTTTTATCAGCAGTTTTGGTTTATCCAATAATTCCAATTCCAAGATTGAAGATTGGATGATTTTTGCCCATGTTTTTGTCAAATAAAAATCAGGATTAAATGTTGCTTATATGAAGATGGTCGCCAATTGTACAGAGATGGAAGTAGTGGTGTTCTGAGGCGGCAATAGCCAATAGCGAGGCGGAAATAAAAACTGTATATTTCGATCTGCGGTTTTCTCTCTGTGAACCACGTCCTTTTTTTAGTTGAAAGATAGAATCTGACGGAAATGTGGTGGCGACACGTATATTAGGGGAATTTAAATTAAACAAAAAAATATTTAGAAATTTGACAGAAAGACACGTGTTTTTCCCTGAATTTTAGGAGCTCTTCTTTTATATTTAGTAGGGATTTATTCATGAAAATTTTGCGGAATTTGATCGATCCGTCATTATTCTTTTCGATTTTATATGTCGGATTCCCGTGTAAAAATCCAAATTATGAATAATTGGTAAAGTCGGATAAAATTCGTATCTGAATTTTGTTACTATACTCAGAGTCCCTGTTATTCAATATATATTATAAAATTTGAATTGTTAGAATTCTAGACTGAAATTAAATTACTACCTTCTTCTGGACCACGCATTCTCATATGGACAAGTCCAATTACTCCTTATGAGTATGGAACGGCCCAATCCCATAAAAATTGAGTTGGGCTGGATTGGGCCATTGAGTTGGGCTATGTTAAGCTGATGGTCCAAATGGGCCCAATAAAATATATTGAATATTTGCTAAAGTAATAAAAAGAACATAAAAAGTAGTAATTATCGTTTAAGATAATTATTATACTTTTAAGATTTATCTTTTTAATTTAATCAATTGTCTCAAGTTCAAAAAAGCGACGATATTTTTAATAAAAAAAGGCCTAGGGCCGCCTAGTCCGCCTAGGCGCCTCCTAGCTCCCAAAAATGTTTGGGGGTCGATTCGGTATAATTGGAGACGAGTTGAAGGTGTATAGTGCCTAGGCGACCGTTTAAACCGTCTTTTGCATCCATACTCGAGATAGTTCCTATAATAATAAATATAACACCATAAAAATTGAGCACACATTCACATAAATAAACTAGTTTTTCAGTTTTTAGTTTTTTATTGTAATAGATAACTCAACTATAGGAAACCATCAAAATTAAAAACCCTTGAAGTGGAATATGAATTTCATTCCCCCTGTCTAGGATGTGAACGGGTATAAAAGGGTACAAGTAGAGGTGTCCATTTGAATCGAGAATCATGGAATCGTCACGGTTCGAATCGTTGGTTAACGGTTTGCGGTTTCGGTTCGGAATCGAAACCGGTATATACGATTCGATTTTGGTTCCTCCTATCCTTAAATTGGGAACTGACAGTTCTATTTTTTATTATTATTATTTTTATTTTTGTTTAACTTAGAATAAAACTCAAGTTCTTTATTTTTTTTCTTTTCCCATTCAATAATTAGAAGTCGTAACTTGTAAATTTTTTTATTAAATAATTGTTGATTCTTTCTGTAAGTTTTTCATTAGTTATATAATAATTTAGTATTATCAAATTGTAATCGTAAGTTACACTATATCAATTATCAAATATTGTGAATTTCTTATGATAATTTTTATTAATAAAGGGATATCATTTTTATTATAACTTCTCAATTTTAATTTATAATTCAAAATTCTGTTATTTTAATCAATAAAAAATGATTTTTAAAAAAAAAATAGGAAAGAGGAACCGTCGGTTTTCTCCCGGTTCTAAACGGCACCGGAACCGTCAATATGGACGGTTCGGTTCCGGTTCCTATCCCACAGTGTCGGAACCGGCGTCTCCGCAATCAGACCCGGAATCGGGCACCGATTGGGCACATCTAAGTACGGATAAACCATCCCTATACCTTACCCGCATAAAAGTGTTATGCCCATATCCTATCCTATTACCCTATAATTTGCTTCGCGTAAAATACGAGTAAAATCCAATGGGTATGTTGATACCTGCGGGTTATCGGACTATCCTATGTTTCACAAACATATATGGAAGAAAAAGCTAAACTACATATAAGTCAAGGCGTAGTACTTCTCCAGAAACTTAAAATTAAGACATACTCCCTCTGTTCCGGCTGAGTTTGTACCCTTGAGTCGGCACGTATATTAAGAAAAACTGTTTTTTACTTTTTAATTGACCTTTTTTAAAGATGGAGATTGAAAGGTGAGGTTTTAAGGATGGAGATTGTGAGAAAACTTTCATTTTTAAGGGTGTGCAAACTTAGATAAGACGTCCCGAAAAAAAAAGTGTGCAAACTCAGCCGGGACGGAGGAAGTAAAAGCCAGTTATTTCGCTAAGAACGTTTTAATCTATAGTCAGAGTAGTATTGACAATGGTTATTTATTAGTTGGTGATTGCCTAATTTTATTTGCCTCTGACGTACAGTATATCTACATCTACATATTTCACCAACTAAGCTCCATTGTCCTTGTATATTATATAAAAAGATTATATATAAAAATTATTTCTTCCGTCCTAAATGAAGTAGCACAGTTTCTTTTTCGGTACATCCTAATATAATTTACACTAATTAAAAAGGAAAGTTATAACACAATCTCCACTCTTAAAATTTTCATCATCAATTCATCTTTGAAAAGTCAACATAAAAGCGAGAAACAGATTTTCTTAATATGTGTGCATCCTTAGCAGATGGGATCCTCTATTCTAATTTGTGTTTCATCTAGTATTCCATTATATCCAACACACATCATGTGTTAATTAGTGATGGTATCATATACACATGGCATTTTGTGGTTAATTTGGAATACAAGATGAAATAAATTGGAATAGAGGATCTTACCTGCATCCCTAGGGGTGCAACTTATTAAGTTCTATTCTTTACAAAATTGCACCCAAAATAAAAGAAATATCAAAACAACCCCAAATTCGCATGTGAGGGTAACGTGCGCGCATTTTGGCCGGAAAAAATGGACGGAGGTTGCAGCTTATCAAAATCGTGTACTACAGGTTGCAATCAGTGAAAAAAAAATTTAGGTACTGAACTGTAAAAATCTGGATAGTTCAGGTTGATTTAAATATTTAGCCCTAAATATTACTCTCTCCGTCCCACCTTATCTTGCACACTTTCCTTAAACGGCCGTCTCACCTTATCTTGCACAACCTAAAAAAGGAAAGTTATAACATAATCTCGACCCTCAAACTCTCCACCCTCAATCCACATTTGAAAAGTCAATAAACAAACAAAAAGTAATTTTTCTTAATACCCGTGCCGACCTCCCCTGTGCAAGATAAGTCTGGACGGAGAAAGTAATACATTTTGAGTCATGCCCCGAATTGTACGAATCTAACTGATGCAAAGAGGAGAGACAGAGGCGGCGGGGGACTGGCGACGGCCACCGCCACCCTCAAAATTTTCAGCGAAACTATTTTTTATATATATATATATATAGTGTAATTGTAATTATATAATTGATTTCGCCCTCAAATTCTAAAAATCTTGACAAATATCCTAAAAATATTATTTTGCCTAGCTCATTATAAAATCTTGGCTCCGTCTCAACACAAGAGACACCTCCCCTATCCTAATCTATTTAGAATTTTGGACTTGTGGATTCCTCCAAGACAATAGGAGATATATTGGGCCTATTTTAACACAAATAGGTCCATTATCTCATTGTAAGGACTCATGAGTCTATTTTCTTACTTAAAATAAGAAAAACAAGATTAGAGAGTATTATGGGTTACAGGTTGTTGTTAAGTCCATTTGGTTTTGCTAACAAACAAAGTGTTCGATAAAAAATTCGTGTTCGAGTTCAATTAGCGCTCATTCAAACACATTTATTCATGTTGTTTAATAACTGAGTTGAGCATTGAGCGGTTCGTTCATTAGAGACTCATGAACATATTTTAGGCTTATATAAATAGTAATAATAACTTAATAATAATATTGAGTTTTTTATATTATTTATGTAACTCATTTATTTAAAAAAAAAATCCTTGAATTTGTTATTTAAAGAGATCCAAGATATTTGCAAAACTAAAATAATATCTAATATCCGTGCTCACGAACACAAAATATTAACGAACTTGGTGTCTGTTAATGTTCACGAACAGTTTACGAACATTAATAAACGCCAAATTAATAGATTTATTTGAGCTCGGTTCGCTTCAAAATTTAACACATTACTCGAACAAAAAGTTTGGCTCGACTCGCTAACAGAACTAAGCTCATTAATTGTACCTATAAATCCCTCCACTGTAAAACATAATTTCCTAGAGAAGATATTTTTCTCCAGAATTATTCTGATTTATTGTCTTATTTTTAGTGATGTAGTATCAAAAAAAAAAAAAAAAAAATATATATATATATATATATATATTAAGGGTGATTCTATGGTACCACAGTGGTACCAGTACCACTGTGAGATAAAATAAAACTATATAATTTAGTGGATCCCTCATATTTAAATATATATATATGTATTCTTCTCTCACAGTGATATCGGTGATACCGAAATTGGACTCATAAATTAGTGTTGTACAAACATTGTCCATGACTCAGTAAATTGTTTGTATTAGTTTAAAAACATTGCTTCCGTGTTTGATTTGTTAATTGAACCTGCTGATGTGAAATCACTGGGTCAAATGGAAATTTTATTTTTAATTTCTAAAAAAAGACCATATAGACTTTTGTTTTTATAATTGTTTATAGGAAAAAACCACAAAAGCCTTGTGATTTGGAATAAATTTGTGAAAAAAGACCATAAAGACTTTGTGATTTGGAATTAGGTATAACAAGCGCACACACAAAAAGAAAAAAAGGTTTTCTGGTGATATTTTTTAGATATAATTTTTATCTCTAATAATAAGTTTATACGACGACTCATCGTTATAAAATACTATACAATGACTATAAGAAAAACCAAAACTTCTGATACTTTGATTTAGTGAAATATTATTACCTTGATTTGACTTACATTTATTGTGTCGTCACTATTGTACTATAATAAAAGATGTTTTTTGTATAATTTTTTTTACATCGTAATTGTAGTCACTGATAATAAGTTACTTGTGACCACTTGTTGTCACAAATCTCTTTACAAATTATTTGAGACTATTTTAAAATTATTTTTAGAGACAATTAGTTGTTACAAAAAATATTTGAGATGTATTTGAGACCACTTTTTTCGTCACAAAAAGGGGCATCTCAAATTGATAGGCGACTAAGGCGATCGTATTAGGCCCCCAGCAATGGATGCCACCAATATGTGTATGTATGTATTATAAAATTTACGATATATTTTATTTAGTTTAAAAACTAAAAATAAATAAGCTCTTGAAATTAGTTTTGTGTTTAATTAAGATTGGAGGAGGCTGGAATATTGTGGACTGGGAAATAAAGTGGAAAGAGAATGTTGAGTTAAATAAATGGTGTTTGATTTTGTTGGTTGGGTATATTGTCAGCAATCCCAAAAGAAACACAGTTCGGCTAGCCCAATCCTCAATAGATTGGGTTAAGTGCTAAGTAATCACACCCTCTTACTTTCGCCAAAGTCTCATGTGCATCAGTTGCACGGTGCAATTCTGGGAGGATATCACAATTTATGCTTAAAAGTATCGTTTGTTGTGGGTATAGGTATTACCCGAAAAATGTGATACATTTAAGCATAAATATTAATATATTTTTACTGTGACACCTTTACCTATAACATGTAATACATTTAGACATAAATATTAATACCTTTTGTCCCATAATCTAAATTGTGCCACTCTAAAATTCATACAATCGGTGCACAAGAGCCCTCCTCCTTAATTTTATGATCTCTTCTAACTTCTTTCACTTTCTATTCTCTTATGACTTTTTATGATTTAGAAAGTTGAACTTGTCATTACTGTATCATAAAATTTAGTAGTATTATCAATTAAAAATGATTTACTAGCTAAACATATTGCAAAAGTTTAACTAAACATATAGCATCTTAAAAGTCTAAAAGGAAATCAATAATTCAGTATTAATTTATTATTATATTTATAAATTAAGCCTCATCTTTTTTATATAGGGCCCCAGAAAATGATGAGCCGACTTTGGTCACAAATATATTATTTGTGTCCAAATCTTTTAAACGATTAATTAGTGATGACATGTTGTCTTTAATAATAAAATTATGACAAATACTCATTATTTGGGACCATGCACTTCTTGTTGTCTCAATTTCTTTTTTTTTTTTTTTTTAATTATTAGATGGATCTTGATGAGACCTCTATTTACTCTCCACCAATTTCACAATTCATTATAATTGTAGTAATGAATGACAAAATAGATTATAGATGTAGGACAATTCAGTCACAGCGTATCTGATTGTAGTGACTATGACGCAATTAAATGTTAAAAAATACGATCGATGTTGTAACTGAGAAAATATATATATATATATATATAATATATATATATATATAATATTTATGATTAACCCAATAAATTAATAAACTTGTATATGCACTCGTATAATAACCTGGTCCAATATGAATCTGAGAGGCGTTTATCAGGTCTCTAATGTGCATGTAAAGACCAAGTCATCAGGATTAATTTTATAAAGTCAAGATTTTGACATCCATTGACTAAGTACAAATTAAATTCAAGCCAACATTATACAAAGCTCATTATGATTAATTCTTCTCTAATTACATCATACAATTAATTAGCTAATCAAGAAATTTATTATCATGGCTTTCCCTTCACTCATGATGATATTCATATTCACCTGCACACTACTACTTCCATATTCGACTTCTAATGATGCAACATCTCTTACTAACTGTCGCGATCGTTGCGGCAACGTTAGCATTCCCTTTCCTTTCGGCACCACACCCGAATGTTACCACAACTATAGTTTCTTAGTCACATGCAATGAAACTCACTACAATCCCCCAAGATTGTTCATGCAAAAAACCGCGATAGAAATCACGGAGATTTCTATCGACGGCCAGCTCAAAGCCCTGCAGTTCGTAGCGCGTGACTGCTACGCGCACAACGGCACTAATATCTACCGAAGCGCACCCTGGATCCGCCTGCCCCCGTACCTCACATTCAACCACACCGCAAACAAGTTCGTAACGGTTGGCTGCGACGCTATCGGGATTGTAGCGGGCCTGCGCCGCGGTAGGAATTACATGACTGCTTGCACGGCCGGATGTCGGCCCACCGACGACATAGTGGACGGTCATTGTTCGGGCCTAGGCTGCTGCCAGACTAGCGTCTCCGAAGATGTTTCGCGAATCGAAATTCGTCTAACAAGTTCGGACAATTATAGTGATATTTGGGACTTCAATAATTGTGGGTATGCTTTTGTTGTTGATAAAAGGGAGTTCAATTTTACGAGGGAAAGTCTTACGAGCTTGAAGGATGTAGAAAAGCTTCCTATGGTGGTTGATTGGGCCTTTGGGGATGGGCCGTGTGAGGAGGCCCGAAAGAACTCGACTGGTTATGGTTGTAAAAGCCCAAACTCGGAATGCTACAAACCTGGCAATAGCGATGTGTATCGGTGTCGTTGCGGCCATGGATATCAAGGGAATCCTTACCTCGTTAATGGATGTCAAGGTATGTAGTTTTACCTTTTATTTAATTCTTTATTGTTTACTCCCTTCATCTCGATCTAATTGGTCTATCTTGATCGGGTACGGAGACTAAGAAAAAATAAATTTTGTGAAATCTTTGACTTTTTCAAATGTGGAGGTTTTAAGGGTGGAGATTGTGAGAGAATTTGTCATTTATGGGCTAGACCAATTAAGCTGAGATCAACAAAAAAGAAAGGTGGTAGGCCAATTAGGCTGGGACGGGGGGTATTTGATTTGAAAAAAGTGGACAAAATAAGTCGTGGCAATTCTAGTAATCTGCCCAACCTAGCTGGTTGAGCCTGTGATAACGAATATTTGATTCACCTTGAATTGGTGATTGAGTTTCCACTATATTTATACAAGATTACAACAACAGTAATCGAGAAAATCAAGGGGAGTTTACAACAAATTGATCCCCAAGATATGATACAAAATATCTATCCTATTTTACACTCTATTTATTTACATCAATATAATTTACATAATCTTCTATATTAGGGCCAACGCTACATGTCTGGGCAGCTAGTTAGGCTCAGTGGCGTATTTAGCCTAGAAACAGGGATAAGTTGTACCTCGAAATATTTAATTTTTTTATTTATAGGTAGCATTTAGCCATTATTATCATGTTGACGCAGTGGTAGTGCGTAACTGTACCCTTAAAATATTTGGATTTTCCATTTATATGTAGCATTTTTAGGTATTATTGTCTTATTGTCGTAGCAATAACGCGTGTGAACTCTCTTTCCATCAATCAGAGTTTGAATCATGTTGGCAGTTATATCAGTTTTTATGTTTTGTTATGACAAATTTAAATAACATTTCTATAAAGTATATATCATACCCCAATTTTAAATTTATGGATACGCCGCTGGTTAAGATAGTCCGAAAATTCATTATACTAAAATAAAGTAAGTTTAATGGACCACTCCATTTTTCGTGAGGCCTATGATTCATTAGTTCGGGGTTGTTAGGCCGATGATATTTCGTGTTAAAATTTCAAAAAACTTTAAAATACAATTTTCAAGTTATTCATTCTTCATCTATAAGTTTAAAATTGTAACTACAACAATATTAAGAAATTAAGAACGTACATCTTCTCTAATTTTGAATCATTGGATTAATTTTTGGCCATTTCGTTAATCTCAATTGCTATGATCATCTCAACACCATTTGTTAGTTAATCGACTAATTTCTTGCCCATACAAAACCGAAGCTAATTTGCTGCGTTTTTTTTAATGAAACGAGATATTTTAGTCGCATTAGGCGATAATAAATGTTCGACTTCTCCTTTTGCAGAAATCAATGAATGTGCAGATGTAACTCGAAATGATTGCATGAAAATAGCGCGCTGTCAAAATACAGCAGGAAATTATACTTGTATATGCCCGAAAGGATACTCTGGTAATGGAAGAGGTACAAATGGTTGCACCAAGAAGCATGATATGAAGATTGCATATATCTTAATAGGTAAGTTATTTTGGGTTATTTCTTGATTCTTTTATTTTATTTGGTTAATTGTAAATAATAACAGAAATCGTTATTTTTGGTGAATTTTTAATTACAACATAAAATTTAAAAGGTAACAGAGATTTCACAAACTTTCCATTATTATCAATACAACATCGATTTGGTTTTTGGGCATCTAATTATATCGTCACCTCCATTATATTCTATTTAATGATGTTGTCATATATTCGTGTCATGTATTGTTATAATCATAAAAGAATCAAGTGTTGAAGTTACGACTGTCACATGTTTCACTCTTAATTCACGGTGGCGGTGTCGACTGATTATAAAATATGTGATGGACATTAAATGATTTCATCGAGGTGAATCTAATGATGGTCTTGTAGACGTAATTTAACGTAAAAAAATATGGTCAATGTTGTAATGGAAAAAACTAAAACTTGGTAAATTTTATTGTTACATGTCAAAGTTTGTAATTAAAAATTCAAGCATTTTAGTGTATTTTTCGCAATTAATCTTATATTAATTTTATGCTACTGATATATTAATAGTATCATAATTTAATTATATTCAGGTATAGCCTTCGGAATTGTTGCCCTTCTACTTTCGGCTATCTTGTTCTACTTGGAATCCAAAAGACGGAGATCAAGAAGGATGAAACAAAAGTTCTTTCTTCAGAATGGTGGATTATTATTACAAGAAAAACTCATTAGCAGACAAAGATCACCTGACATTGTGCAAATCTTCAGTGCATCCGAGCTTCAAAAGGCGACGAATGACTTTGACAACAGTATGATCATCGGTCAGGGCGGCTTTGGCACTGTGTACAAAGGCTTATTACCACGCAACATGACTGTGGCTATCAAGAAGTCCAAAAAAGTTGATCCAGCCCAAATTGAGCAATTCATCAACGAGGTGTTTGTTCTTTCCCAAGTAAACCACAGGAATGTAGTCAGGCTCATTGGTTGTTGCTTGGAAACGGAAGTCCCCCTCCTAGTTTATGAATTCATCAACAACGGTACACTTTCTACACACATACATAATCAGGCAAAGGCTCGTTTTCTTAATTGGGGCTTGCGTTTAAAGATTGCCGCAGAAACTGCTGGTGTCCTCGCATATTTGCACTCTGCAGCTTCTACTCCGATCATACATAGAGATGTCAAGCCGGACAATATCCTTTTAGACCATACTTTCACAGCTAAAGTGTCTGATTTTGGAGCTTCCAAATTGGTGCCTCTGGATCTCACTCAATTGTCTACTATGGTGCAAGGAACTTTCGGTTATCTAGATCCAGAGTATATGCAATCAAATCAATTGACAGAGAAAAGCGATGTTTACAGCTTTGGAGTAGTCCTCTTGGAGCTCCTAACAGGCCGGAAGGCAATAAGTTTTGATAAGCCTGAGCAGGAGAAGAACTTGGCCTACTTTTTCCTTTATACACTAAAGCAAGAACGCTTATTCGAGATTCTTGATCATAATATCGTAGGAGACGGAAACAAGGAGCAAATTATGGGAGTTGCTAGGCTTGCAAAAGGGTGTTTGTGTGTGAAAGGTGAAGACAGGCCGAGCATGATAGAAGTTGCAGCAGAACTAGAAGGGTTGAAACTCGAAGGAAAACACTCGTGGGTAAAAAATATGAACGATGCAGAGGAGAGAGAGTCGTTACTTGACAGTATTGTCGGAATGGATTCATTTATTAGTGGTGAAGGTAATAGCACAAGCGTTGGGTTTGATAGTATCAGGAATCATGTTCTTTTGCCCATCAATGGTGGGAGATGAAAGTTACAAATACGGATTTTCCAGTTGCAGGTGGTGCAACATACTTCTTTAGTTGTAATTATTTTGATACATAATATATGTAAAGAGTGAGTCTTGTGAATTGCGGTCACACGGATCTTATTGCGTGTGACGGGGCCTAATTTACATAAGAAAAAGGCGATTCTTTTTTTACTATATTTGAATTGATCCGTCACACAAACTACGATCTGTGTGACTACCACATACAAATTTCGTCGTATGTTAAATATAAAATTATTGAAATAAAGATATTGCACCATTATAAATCCAATTAATCTAATAGACAAAACTATTTCGTTTTATCTTTTATTTGTTGGAATATCTTTCTGTAATCACCTTATATTTCTGATTATCAATTTAGTAAAAAAATTAATTGATCAAACTTCTATTATAAAAAGACGTTAAACACTAGTAGCTCAGCAAATATGAGTTCAAGTGTAAGTGAAGTTAAACTAGAAGTCAGGAAAAAAACATGGGTATCGAGGATCGTCGGGTATAGCCGGAAGTAGAGAAATACTTTTAGTACGAGGATCAAACAAACTTTCTAAACATGTTTCACATCTAACCACATGAAATACAAGTTAACATCAACTCCAAGTTTCCATTCATAGCCACATCAAACATGTAAACTTTTTTTCCTCCCAAAATTCTAAGCGGCTACAATCAAATCCCTGTCCAAATCTTACAAAAGAAAGAAACAGACTAAGCAAATCATCAGCAGACAAAGGGTCTACTTGGTTGGGAGGTTTAGGAGTAGGGAATGAGAATGAACGAGGGCTGATTCTCATTTATGGTGCTTGGTACATAATGAATAAGTTAATCAATACCTCATTTTTTTAACAACACCTCCCACATTATTCTATAGTATAATTGACCCCTCATTCATACTCATTATCATTGTCATTGATGATTTGCAATCAAACGGACCATAAATTTTTGCATTTACAAGAGAAGGTGAAAGGTAGAAGCAAGTTAAACTAGACCATCTATTTACACGAGAAACGAGAGCATTAGTGAGACATAAACGACATAGCTCATCTAAAATCGAGCGATTTGAGGGCGGGCTATGAACGGGGCAACCATAAGTTCCCGTGATCGGGTAGCAATACCTGACGTTGATTGCTTTTTTCAGCGTCATCTGCAACGTTGCAAGACGAGACTTCTTTCTTCGTCTTCACGAATTCAAAGAACTCAGCGACTTGACGAGCATACCTTAAATTTAGTAGCAATGATACACAAGTTGATGAGATTTTGTAGATGAATACCATCAGAGCAAATAAAACAAAACAAAAAAAGGTAAAGCCTATTGATAGGGGAGAAATATACTTTACCCTTGCACGGGAATCTGGCCACTGAGGATACGGGTCAAAGACAGTGCCCATGACCCAAGGACTTGAGATTCCCCCAGCTCTGGTGCCTCGGGAGCACGGCAGAGTCGTGTTTCCCCTGCAGGGATGAGTCTCATGTGCCGACCCGGTATGGTTCAGCCCTGCAAGGTTGAGGTGTCATGGCGTGACTATTGGTAGCAGCCCTGACGGAAGGGATTCAACTCTGATGACCCCTCAATTGGGTCATTGGCCCTGAACGTGAGGATTCAATGTGATCCTCCAGGTGCACCAGTGAGAAGCGCTGAAACAGGACCGGAGCCCTGTAGATGGAGGGGCCTGCATTGGTTACTTAGGGACCAAGATATGAGCTCCCCGAACTCCGACAACAAGTACAGACAACTGTGAGTCATACTGAAAAAAGTACTGTACCCTCTGACACCGCCACCGGGTACAGAGGGACAGTTGGCACGATTTTATTGGGCCGCCCAATATGACATTTTTGCCCTTTGCCCTAGTAAACATCAAGTATAAATAGGGGTTCATTCATCTTCAAAAAGGTTACACACTCTTAACTCACTATTCTTCTTGCTTGAATATCAATCTTCAAGCAGAGCACTGACTTGAGCATCGGAGGATTTTCGCCGGGGCACCTCCCGGCTCTGTTTTGTAGGCACGTGGAAGAAGCAGCAAAGGAGAGGGAATTTGCACCTGGCTCACAGATTCTCCTTGGGGATCATTCATAGGTATTACACTGAACATTCAAACACTGTGGAGAGGTGGATTATAAACCACCTCTATCAACTGGCGCCGTCTGTGGGAACTTTGGGTTTAAGGCGTGAGAGCATGGCTGGAGATAGTACTGCACGGGATTTGACAGCTGCATTCGAAGGAGAGGCTACAGAGGGGATTGGGCTTATCCCTCCAGGGAACACTCAGGCGGGTGCAACTGTGGGCTCCACCCCGGCTACGGAGGGCCGAAGTGGAGTCACCTTGCCCCCTCCATCGGGGGGCACAACCGTGACAATGACAACGGAGCATCTCAACTACCTAATAAAAATGGCCATTGACAGTGCACTGGCCAATAGGGGGGGGCTCTCAGGGCCACCGCCTGGCCTCGCTCCCGTGGAGAATAGGGATCAGGTCCAGGGCATGGCCAGAAGGCCTATCCCTGTGAAAGACGTGGCGCAAACGGAAGTAAATTCGACTAGGAGGGCACCCTCCCCTCAGGCGGGCCGGCAACCAGCCATGGAGGAGCGTAGAGCCCCAAGGCTGCAGCGAGCACCACCATGGGGAAGGGTGGCACCTCCAAGGGAGGTGGAGGAGACAAATGATGATGACGCAAGTTACGCAGATACTGTGAATACAGTGAATCAGCAGCTGCAAGACCTGCGCAGGGAAATGGAGGAGTTGCGAAGAAGTAGGGATGGGGGTACTCGCAGGCCATTCAGAGCTGTGGGCTCTCCGTTCACCGAGGAAATTTTGGCAGACCCGCTGCCCCCAAACTTTAAAACGTTGTCGTATGAATATGATGGGACTGCAGACCCACACGACCACCTGCTGAGGTTTGAGAACGGGGCTCTGCTGCACCAATACACTGAGGGGGTGAAGTGTAGGGTTTTTCTGACAACGCTGACCAAGTCTGCTCAACAGTAGTTCAGCCAGTTACCAGCGGGATCGGTGACTTCTTTCGGAGAGTTGAGTTCCTTGTTTGTACATCAATTTGCTAGCGCAAGGAGGCAACAAAAGTCGGCCCTGACATTGATGAGTCTGAAACAAGGTCAATCAGAGAGCCTCAGGAGACACGTGGGAAGGTTTAACGCTGCAGCTCTGGAGGTGGCATCCGCCACCTCAGAGGTTAAAATTAATGCATTGGCACAAGGCCTGGTGGATGGAGACTTTTTCCGATATTTGGCAAAGCGCACGCCACGAACCTTTGACGAGCTCCTGGAGAGAGCGGACAAGTACATCAATCTGGAGGAGGCCTGCAGTGGTCGAAAGAGGGAAGAAAAGGCAGTGGAAAGGAAAAGGGAGACGATAGAGAAGGAGCGTAAGCCAGGAGAGAAGAGCAGGTCTGCGGGGGGGCCCCGCTTCGAGAATTACACCCCATTAACTCTGAGACCTTCGGAACTGTTGGAGATAGCAGCGGAGATCCCGGAGTTCAAGTACCCTGCCACTGCATATACGGGCCCCAAGCACCCGAGATCGGAGATGTATTGTCGATACCATAACGACTACGGCCATGAGACGGACAAGTGTCGTCACTTAAAAGATATGATAGAAAAACTTATAAAAGAGGGGCATCTAGTGGAGTATGTTAAGAAGGAAAGAGACAGGGGGAGAAGCTACAAGCGCAGGGACCGTGAGGAGAAGGGCAAAGAGCCGGCAGAGGAGCCCAGGGCTAGGGAGGATTCTGGCCAAAAGAAGGCATATATCCAAATGATCGTTGGGGGACCGGAGGATGGTGACTCCCACTGGGCCCGGAAAGCCTCTGCACGAGAGATGGCCTGGTTTCCCAGGGGTGAGGTCTCGGAGGTGGCCACTGGGGGAAGAGAGTTCCCCCGTATCGAGTTTGGCCCTGGTGACGTAGGGTTAACGAAGAATCCCCATAATGATGCGCTAGTAATCACCGCTGATATAGGAGGGGCCACAGTAGCCCAAATCTTTGTAGACACGGGGAGCTCTGCCAATATCCTTTTCCAAGATTGTTTTTTGAAGATGGGGTTGAATGTGAAACTGACCCCTGTGAATACGGCCCTGTATGGGTTTGCTGGAGGATCGGTGCAGCCACTGGGCAGGTGACTCTGCAAGTGGAGCTGGGCAAGGAGCCGCTGCGGCGGGTGCAGATGCTGAACTTCCTGGTAGTGGAAGCCCCCAGTTCTTACAATGTTATCTTTGGAAGACCTATGTTAAACTGCTTCGCGGCTATCATCTCTCTAACCCATATGAAGTTGAAGTTCCCAGTAGGAACTAGAGTGGAGGAGGTCAGTGGTGACCAACTCACTGCAAGGAGGTGCTACGCTGACATTGTCAAGAAATCTACTCATATGGTGCAGGGAATTCCGGATCAGCAGGGCAGAGGCCGAGAGAAGAGGATGAGAATGACGGAGAGGGAGGAACTTGACCCAGAGATGAGGGTCAGGCCTGAGGAGGAGTTAATGCAGGTGGAGCTGTATCCTAACAAGGTGGGTTTCACCACCCGGATTGGGACTCAAATGAGTCACGAAGTGGCCGAAGCAGTGGTGCAGAGCCTCAGGAGAAACGCGGATTTGTTTGCCTTCGAACCAAGAGACATGATCAGAATCGACCCAAAAATAGCGCTCCACAGGCTGAACGTGGACCCACTGGCCAGGCCAGTCAAACAAAAGATACGGCAATTTGGTCCGGAGAAGGACAGGGCTATAAGGAGGAGGTGGTAAAGCTGTTGGAAGCAGGGCACATAGTTGAGGTGCAGTTCCCGGAATGGCTTTCCAACGCTGTCATGGTAGCCAAGGAGTCAGGTTCATGGAGGATGTGTATAGATTTCAGGGACCTCAATAAGGCGTGCCCTAAGGACCATTACCCGCTACCTAGGATCGATCAGTTGGTCGACTCCACCTCTGGATGTGAACTGTTGTCCATGATGGACGCTTATCAGGGCTACCACCAGATTCAGCTCTCCACGGAGGACATCCCTAGAGCTTGCTTCGTGGTATCATGTGGAACGTATGGGTATGTGAAGATGCCCTTCGGATTGAAGAATGCCGGAGCTACCTACCAAAGGATGGTGGATACAGTTTCCCAAGCACAGTTGGGTCGTAACATGGAGGCTTATGTGGATGATATGCTGGTCAAAAGCGTGGCAGCAACGGATCACCCTGTAGACCTGGAGGAGGTCTTTGGGGTGATCCGGCGATGTGGAATGAGGCTGAATCCAGCAAAATGCTCCTTTGGGGTGCAAACAGGAAAATTCCTAGGATATATGGTTACTAGGCAAGGGATCGAGGTGAACCCCTCCAAGGTCAGGGCTGTTCGGGAAATGCAGTCCCCAAGAAACATAAAGGAAATCCAAAGGTTAAATGGACGTATTGCAGCTCTGAGCCGATTCATCTCAAAGTCAGCAGAACGGGGTCTCCCTTTCTTCAAAATATTGAGAAAGGGGTCGAAATTTGAATGGACGGAGGAGTGTGAGAGGGCCTTTCAGGAGCTGAAGGATCATCTCACCGCGTTGCCCCTGCTTACTAAGCCGGTGCAGGGAGAAGTGTTATATCTGTATTTCTCTGTCGGAGATACAGCACTGAGTTCGGTGCTCCTCAGGGAGGATGCGGGGGTGCAGCATCCTATCTATTATGTTAGCAAAATGATACAAGGACCGGAGGTGAGGTATTCCGAGATAGAAAAGTCAGCTCTGGCTGTTATGGTCGCCGCTAGGAGGTTGAGGCCCTACTTCTTGTCCTACAGAGTGATTGTGAGGACAAACACTCAGCTCTGACAAACACTCAGTCATCCAGATCTGTCAGGGAGGATGGTGAAGTGGGTTGTGGAGCTGGGGGAATATGACGTGGAATTTGAGCCTAGGGTGGCCATCAAAGCTCAAGCTCTGGCCGACTTCATACAAGAAACAACTCGGGGTCCAGAGTTGGAATTATGGAAGGTATTTGTGGACGGATCGGTTTCCCAAGCGGGATGCGGTGCAGGGGTAGTGGTGATTTGCCCAGCAGGAGAGGAGCTCCAGTTTGCCGTGAGATTTGAGTTTCGAACCTCTAACAACGAGGCTGAATACGAGGTTTTAATCCAGGGACTCACCATAGCTTCAGAGTTGGGAGCGCAGAGGGTGGTTGTCTATTCGGATTCACAGTTGGTAACCCAGCAGGTCCTCGGGACGTACGAAAGGCGAAGCGTGAAAATGATTCAGTACGCAGAGCTGGTAGGTAAGTGGAAGGACAAGTTCACAGAGCTGAACATTGTGCAGATCCCAAGGGAGGAAAACAGCAAAGCGGATGCGTTGGCCAAGATGGCGGGAGCGATGAGTGAGGGGGAAAAGGGCAAGATCACCCTTGTCACACTGGAGAGAGGGACACTAGAGATGAATGTGGCTTCCGTGGAGGAGCAGGATGATTGGAGAACACCCATCGTGCGTTACCTCAGGACTGGGAGAAGTGAGATGGGAGGACCACGAAGCTCGGCATATGCTAGGTACTGTCTCATAGGTGATCAATTGTATAAAAGGTTGTTCGCTCAGCCGCATGCAAGGTGCTTGTCCAAAGAAGAAGGGAATTACGTCCTCCGGGAGCTCCATGAGGGCTGCGCTGGCAGCCCCACGAGATATTGTGAGAAGGGTCACCAGAGCTGGATATTATTGGCCCACCATGGTCCGCGACACAGAGGAGCTGATTCGAAAGTGTGACAAGTGCCAAAGGCATGGACCACTGATTCACACACCGGCGGAAGAAATGGGGGTCATGTATTCTCCGTGCCCTTTTGATAAATGGGGGATAGACATAGTTGGAAAATTTACTGCTGCTCCAGGGAAGAAGGTGTTTTTGATAGTTGCAGTGGATTACTTCACCAAATGGGTGGAGGCCGAGGCAGTGGCCAAGATTGAAGAGGATAATATCTTAAGGTTCTTGTGGAAAAATATATGCTGCAGGTATGGCATCCCGAGAATCCTTGTATCGGACAACGGAACCCAGTTCTGCGGATCAAAGGTGCAGAGTTGGTGCAAAGAAATGAAGATTAGACAGCGCCTTCACGTCAGTGGCCCATCCTCAAGCAAATGGGCAAGTGGAAGTCACAAACCGTACACTGTTAGAGGGCATAAGGACTCGACTGGAGAAGGCCGGTGGAAAGTGGGCCGAGGAGCTGAATTCTGTCTTATGGTCTTATCGAACAGGCCCTAAAACTGCTACAGGAGAAACTCCCTTCAACTTAGTCTATGGAGCGTCAGCGGTGATCCCGGCAGAGGTGGGGATAGAAACGCACCGCATAACAAATTATGACGAAGTCCAGAATGAGGTTCTAATGAGAGAAAACCTGGACATGCTGGAGGAGGTGAGAGAGAAGGCTAGGATCAGAGCTGATAAATACAAAGGGCAAATACGTGCCGCTTACAATAAGAGAGTGAAGTCCAGAAGGTTCGAAGTGGAGGACCTCGTGCTGAGGAGGGCGGATGCTCTCAAGGCAACAGGGAAGCTGAAGCCTAATTGGGAGGGCCCATTTATCATTGCCAAAGTGTTAGGAGGTGGAGCTTATGAGCTGCAGAATGAAGAAGGAAGGCCGGTGCTGAGGCCCTGGAACGTGAGTAACCTGAAAAAGTACTATGTATAATGGAAGGCAGGATGTTTTCATGTTTTTAATTAGGGGTGAGAAACCAAAATTGTAAAATCTTCCTAGTTTAATGAAAGAGGAGGGTCCAAGTTATAAGGGCCTCTCCATCAGAGGAAAATTATGAATGTGTTACTTGAACAGGAGAATAACCTTGAGGGGTATTGGCTTATGAGCGCTCCACAAGAGATGAGTTCTCAGGGCATGGGGTTGTCCCAGCACTGGCTCAAAGTGATGCAAGCTAAGGGTTTGAGAAAGAACCTCGCCCTCAGCCCCAGAGCTGAGTTCTCAGGGCGTGGGGTTGTCCCCGCCCTGGCTCAAAATGATGCAAGCCAAGGGTTTGAGAAAGAACCTCGCCCTCAGCCCCAGAGCTGAGTTCTCAGGGCGTGGGGTTGTCCCCGCCCTGGCTCAAAATGATGCAAGCCAAGGGTTTGAGAAAGAACCTCGCCCTTGGCCCCAGAGATGAGCCGTGGCTCAAAATGATGCAAGCCAAGGGTTTGAGAAAGAACCTCGCCCTTGGCCCCAGAGATGAGTTCTCAGGGCATGGGGTTGTCCCAGCACTGGCTCAAAGTGATGCAAGCTAAGGGTTTGAGAAAGAACCTCGCCCTTGGCCCCAGAGCTGAGTTCTCAGGGCGTGGGGTTGTCCCAGCCCTGGCTCAAAATGATGCAAGCCAAGGGATTGAGGAAGATCCTCGCCCTTGGCCCCAGAGCTGAGGTCTCAGGGCATGGGGTTGTCCCAACCCTGGCCCTGACAAGAATTCCCTTCAGATGCCCTGAAGAGAACTCAGGGGGGAGCACGTTGCGCGTGCTGGCGCACAGCAGCTCTGGAACGAGTTCACTTCAGATGCCCTGTAGAGAACTCAGGGGGAGAACGCTACGCGTTCTAGTGTTCAGCAGCTCTGGAATGAAGTCCAGTAAAAAAAAAAAAAATATATGCTAAGGCATTACAAAAGGAAGTTGATTTCATTAAGATATAAGAAGATTTACAAGATGTCCAAGCCCTGATCTATTACAAAATGAGAAAAAATACTAAGGCATTCAGGGCGAATCCTCAGCTTCTGAGTCTTCCTCCTCTACATCACCTCTGCTCTGACCAGCGCCCGATGCCGGCACTGGGACAGTCGAAGAAGATGGTCCCGTTGTCGGCGGTGCTTGGGGAACGGAGGCATCTTCCGTTGCACTGGAGAGGTCAACGAAAGGTTCCTTGGCCTCCCTCAACGCTGCCGGCTCTACATCCTCGGCAGTCACAAGGGATGCAGCGGCGCGGATGGCAGGGACCCACCAGGGAGCGGTAGGCGGTTGAGAGGGATCACCTTTGAAGCTGACTGGGAGCTGCAGTGTTGGGGTGATCTTTGACAGCTCAAAAGGTAGCTCCCCTGCAAAGCCATTGGCTTCGGCGTCAGCAGCAGCAGCATTGAATCCCGCACGGATAAAACCCCTTAGGAAGGGAGCCATATCGCGGATATAAGCAGAGCTGTTCCGATAGTCTTCAATGAGCTTCTGCTGCAGCTCCTTCAAAAAGGACTGGCCTAACTCACTGGAGAGTAGGTGTCGACGGCACTGCTCGATCCCCTCAGATCTGCCTTGAGACAAAGCTTCGGCTTCTCTCCCCCTCAGATTTCTTAAGGCCTCTCGGTGATTGGCCTCTGCAGCGGCGAGCTCGGCTTTCAGTTTCTCGTTCTCAGTAGTGAGAACGGTGTTGTGTCTTTGCAGCTCTGCCTGATCAAGCTTTAGCACTGAGTAGTCTTCCGTGAGCCTGGTCAATTGCTCCTGAGACTTGTCGAAGTCAGCTCTGAGGTCTTTAAACGCTGAGGAGCTTGTGCGGCTTCTGTGACGGCCATAGTGGGCTAGGAACTGCATTAACAAGAGGGAGGTGAATATTTTATAAATGATAAGACACAGATGAATATGTAGAAGTCCAAGGCTCTTAAGCACCTGGACGAGGTGCTGATCCATGATCTCGTCATTACGCTCGTCACTGTCAGCGCTCATGGCCGCATTGTCCTCCACCGTGGGGATCTCCTTCAGGAAGGTAGTGCACTGAGCTTTGGAGAGGGCCAGGAACCCTTTTGGCAGGCTCAATGTGTAGTAATCGTTCGCAGCTCTGCGAACGTCCCCCCTGCTTTTGCCACGATGTTTGTCTGCGGTCTTGTCAGAGCCGCCAGACTTCCCTTGTTTAGACTTCTTAGAGGGAGGGAGATCAGCGCTGGAATGGGCCGGTCTTTTTCCCTTATCCCTAGAAGGTGTCTGAGTGGTTGCAGCTGTGGAGGAGCCCGCACTCTTGCCTTTGGCAGTACCTTTCTGTCCAGAGCGGGCAGGAGTGGGGGTCAGAGTTGCAGAGGGCAGAGTTGGATCCTGCTCTATGATCTGGATAGCGTCAGATGTATCATCCTCCGCTCCTCCAGAGGGTTGATCATGAACCGCAGCCTCCTCATCTTCAGCCAACAGAAAGTTAAAATCCATATCTGCGCACAGAAAATAATTATTTAGAAAGATAACATAGGAACAGAGCTGGGAATGCTCAGAGCTGATAATTACCAGGGGTCGTAATGGGTTTATCCTCATTCCCCAGGAAGCCATACTTTGCTAGCACTGCATCATTCCTAAGGAGGGATATTACGGGGAAGTGAGATCCTTTCCTCCTGACATGGGAGTTCAGCTTTCTCATGACTTCCCTGTCCTCCTCAGGAATGCAGGTGATGGAGGGACGAGAGTGGCGAGGGGTAGAGCTTACCCATTCGCAGGGGAAAGGCCAGCCTGCGAGGCGGGGGGTAACTACAGCCCAGCGGGGTTTCCAATTCCCATCAAGCTGGAGGATTTTCCTACAAAATGTGCAGGGCCACTAGGCCTAGAGCTGAAGTAGAAGAAGCCATTTCCCCCCTTTTTAAAATCATGGCAGGATAGGAAGTAATCAGGGGTGCACTGACCTCCATTGGCTCTCATCAAAATGTAGAAGGATATTAGAATTCTCAGAGATGAGGGATTGATTTGACAAACGGGGATCCTAAGACGGTTGCACACCCCGACAATATAGGAGTGAACAGGAAATCTCAGCCCTGCATCTATGTGAGCTCTCCAGAGAGCCATGGAGGGAGGAGAAAGCCAGTTTGGTCGCTCATCAGGGCCGGGGATGTCAAAGAGAAATTTGCGGTGCAGGGCATGGTGGTCCCTAAGGAAAGTCATATCCTCCTCAGAGAAGGTGGAGGCCCTAGTCACTAAGTCTCAATCTTGTCTCTGCGCGGCAGGAACATTATTTATATGCCTACTACGGCGAAGGGGAATCCCCCCTTCAGTGTCAGAGCTGGAGGAGGGGCTATCTACGGGGGTATATGGGACTAAGGCATGGGAGCTTATTTCAGCTCTGGAAGGTTGCAGGAGGGAGGAGCTTTGACCTAACGCTCCCTCCAGCGGTGCAGAAAGGGTTATTTCGCTACTAGAAGAGCCAGAAGTAGAAGCAGAGGATTGCTCAGCAGACTCCTGCTCTGAATGAATGCGAGAGCAAGAATCCCCAGAGGTGGATGAAGATTTGGATGAAGACATGTGTTTTCAAAAAAGAAAATTCCCGGAAAAAGACTAGGGTATGAAGAATAAACGCAAAATCCAGGAAGAGAGAGAGAGTACCTGGATAGTTTGGAAGAAAAACAAAGATCGAAAGAAGGAGTAGCTTGAAGATCGCCGGAAACCTCTGAAAGCACTTGAAGATCGCCGGAAGTAAACAGTGAAGGAGGGTAAAAGTTTGTAAAGTGAGGCAAGTGAGGGTATTTATAGAAGGGGTAAAACCCAAAAAAGTAACCGACTATGCCAGAGCTCGACACGTGTACGGGTCACGATCAGCGGAAGCCCAAAGGGCAAGACACGTGGACTGCTGAGATCACCCCATGACAAGTTTGAAAAATTATGAGCGGGAAAAATTGGTAAAGGAATGGAGCCATATCTCCTCAGTCAAGTGTCTCTCCTTCAGAGCTGAGGAAAGACTTACTCTGAATTAGTTTGCTCCTAAACTATCCAGAGTAGGGGGGAGGAGTTGATAGGGGAGAAATATACTTTACCCTTGCACGGGAATCTGGCCACTGAGGATACGGGTCAAAGATAGTGCCCATGACCCAAGGACTTGAGATTCCCCCAGCTCTGGTGCCTCGGGAGCACGGCAGAGCCGTGTCACCCCTGCAGGGATGAGTCTCATGTGCCGACCCGGTATGGTTCAGCCCTGCAAGGTTGAGGTGTCATGGCGTGACTATTGGTAGCAGCCCTGACGGAAGGGATTCAGCTCTGATGACCCCTCAATTGGGTCATTGGCCCTGAACGTGAGGATTCAATGTGATCCTCCAGGTGCACCAGTGAGAAACGCTGAAACAGGACCGGAGCCCCGTAGATGGAGGGGCCTGCATTGGTTACTTAGGGACCAAGATATGCGCTCCCCGAACTCCGACAACAAGTACAGACAACTGTGAGTCATACTGAAAAAAGTACTGTACCCTCTGACACCGCCGCCGGGTACAGAGGGATAGTTGGCACAATTTTATTGGGCCGCCTAATATGACATTTTTGCCCTTTGCCCTAGTAAACATCAAGTATAAATAGGGGTTCATTCATCTTCAAAAAGGTTACACACTCTTAACTCACTATTCTTCTTGCTTGAATATCAATCTTCAAGCAGAGCACTGACTTGAGCGTCGGAGGATTTTCGCCGGGGCACCTCCCGGCTCTGTTTTGTAGGCACGTGGAAGAAGCAGTAAAGGAGAGGGAATTTGCACCTGGCTCACAGATTCTCCTTGGGGATCATTCATAGGTATTACACTGAACATTCAAACACTGTGGAGAGGTGGATTACAAACCGCCTCTATCACCTATAGTTGAAATTAGAGCTCACAACTCGGGCTGCAGCCAAACCCAACCTAGCTCGTTGAGCCAATGGCATATGCCAGGTCAAGCAAGGCAGCCTCAAATTCTTCCCTAGCCAAAAATTGGTGAGCTCGACCCAGCCTAGACTCTGAAATATAGTAAGATTGTTGGGCTCGCCCATTGAATCTGGCCCATGAGGCCCATTGATATGTTCCTATGATCCAGCTCACCTAATGCAGTTGGGCTAATTTTTGCTACCTCTAAGTTGAACTAATCACATATCCCCTGACCACCACGAAATTTCTATTTTAATAAAATAAGAATCCACCAACCAATTTTATTGAATAAATTTATCAATATGGGTTTTCTACTAAAAAGAAAAAAAATGAAGAGGAGCACGTACTTTTCAAATTAATTAGACCACTGGCCGGTAACTTTTCTGTTTCGACCGATCTTTTTCTCAATTTTTTTGGTCTCTCTCTCACATAAACAGAGTCGTATATTGAGCCGGAGAAAAATAGAAGGAGGAGCTGCTGCCGCCGCCATTGAAATTCTTGTTCACAATCTGGTCAACGTTATTAAGGAAGAGATCTCACTAATCCGAGGTCTGGATGAAGATTTTGAAAAGCTTAAGGAGACTTTAGCCACGATCTAGAGTTTCTTAGACGATGCCGAGAAGAAGTTCATTGCTGACGATGCCATTAGAAGATGGTTAACGGAGATTGAAGTTGTGGCCTTCGATGCCGATAATGTTTTGGACGAACTCCACTACCATCAACTCTCCAAGCAAGCAAATGGCATCCAAACTAAGAAGGAAAATGTGCCTTTTTGCTTTCCCTTAATTAATCACGGTGTCCCTCCGCGACGGAAAATGGCTGTTAAAATAAGGAGAATCAACTAGAGATTTGAGTACAGTAGAAAAAATGCATTGGAGCTTGGCATCGCAAGGAGACTTGGAGATGCCCCTCCTGCTCCCGATGCTGCCAATGGCTTTGTAGAAACTAATTCGTTCACTGTTGATCCATTTTTTGTTGGAAGAAACGATGCGTGTCCAAAATAGTGGAGATGTTGACAGAAGGCAGCGCAGCTAAACAAGTGTTGTCCGTCCTTCCGATCGTCGGAATGGGTGGATCGGGGAAGTCGACGTTGGCCAGGAATATCTTCAATCATCAACGGATGAAGACTCACTTTGGAAAATCTATTTGGGTGCATGTTTCGACAAGCTTTGATCCAATGATTCTTTTGAAGAAAATTCTCACCATGTTAACATCGGAAAACAATGTTGAGAGTATGGAAGTTCTTCTTCAAAATCTTCAACAAGAATTGGATGAAAAGACATATTTACTTGTTCTTGACTACGTTTGGAACCAAGATCAACTTATGTAGGAAGGTTTTGTAAATTCCTTGTCAGGGATTACTTCTGGCAGCGGAAGTAGCATCATTGTTACAACTCGGAATACAGAGGTTGCTTCAATTGTCAAAACACTTGATATTCACCACTTGAACGGCTTATCACATGAAGATTGTTGGTCTGTAATCAAAGCAAAAGCTTTTCGACGACGGGACGTTCCAGAAGGATTTGAGACCGTCGGAATCCAGTTTGGGCCAACCCAACCGAATCCGGCAAAAAACGGCCCAACCCAATGAAGTTTTGTTCGGTTGGTTTTAATTTTATAGTGTTGGGTTGGATTGGGCCATTGAGTTGGCTGTTAAGTTGACAGTCCAAAAGGGGCCCAATAAAATAAATGGAGTATTCACTAAAGTAATAAAAAGAACATATAAAGTAGTAATTCCGATATTTTCTTCAGTTTTTAATACTATAAATTACTATTCCCATTTCCTACTTATATACATCTCCGTCCCGACTTATTTTGCACATTTTTCTTTTTTGATTATCCCACATAATTTTGCATTCTCCTAAAAAGAAAATTTCTCCACAATATTCACCATCAAAATCTCAACCCTCAACCTCCATCTTAAAACAAAAAAAAAAATATTTTTTTTAACATCTGTGTCCGATCAATTGTTTATAAGCCAATCTGAGCTAAACCAAACAGTTTATAAGTTAATCTGGACTAAACCAACCAACCAGACAGATTAATAAATCAATCTAAGTGCTTGTAAACACCTTAAAAGTCCATTTAGCTATACCAACTCAATTGTTGTTACTAGTAACCAAACAGGCTCTTAGGAAGAAAATGTAATACCCTTAAGTATAAGAAGTGATACGTACATTTTCATCATGATATATTTACCTTGAACAGAGCTTGAGCATTGAGCGGTTCGTTCGTTAAAGGTTCATGAACATATTTTAGCCTCATATAAATAGTAATAATAATGTTGATGTTTTTATATTATTTATGTAATGTACTTATTTAAAATGTCCATGAAATTGTTGTTGAAAGAGATCCATGTTATTTGCGAAGCTAGAATAATATCTAATATAACGAATTTGGTGTTCATTAATGTTCACGAACAGTTTGCAAACATTAATAAACACCAAATAACAGGTTTATTTGAGTTCGGTTCGCTTCAAAATTTAACAAACATTACTTGAACAACTGAAAGTTCGCCTCGGCTCACTAACAGCACTAAGCCCATTAATTATACCTACGAATACCCTCCACAGTAAAACATAATTTCCTAGAGAAGATAATAAAATACAATTTTTGTTCAAAATTATTGTGAGTTATTGTTTTATTTTTGTGATACAGTATCAAGAAAAAAATATACATATATATAGAAATAAATTAATGCTGAAAAACCATTGTCCGTGACTCAGTAAATTGTTTGAATTAGTTTAAAAACAGTGCTTCCGCCTTTGATTTGTTAGCTGCTGATGTGAAATCAGTGGGGCAAATGGAAATTTTATTTTTAATTTGTGAAAAAAAGACCCTAAAGACTTTTTTATTTTTTGAATTGTTTATAGGGAAAAAAAACCATAAAAATTTTGTGATTTGGAATTAATTTGTGAAAAAGTCCATAAAGACTTTGTGGTTTGGAATTAGGTATAACAAGCACCCCACACACACACACAAAAAAATTGACGGGATTGTTCAACAAAGTTTCACATCTTCATGCACTCGGTCTGAAACTGCTTCTGATAAGTAGTTATAACAGCTTATTAAATGCTGCCATGCAAAATGGAAATTAGAGAAGAAATTGATCTCTAATATGATTCCCAAATCTAACGTCGGAAATGACCAGTTTGCCCTCAACTTAAACCCATAATTCCTGTTCAGTCCTCTTAACTAATAAAACTGAATTTAGCTAATTGAGTTCACAACAAATAGAACATTGAGCTAATATAGTGTCTTGGTAATGGTATGTGCTTAGGATTGATCACTTATAATTCAGCTAAGGTTGGATTCCTAAAGATGTTAATAATTTTCTGTTTTGTTTTATGTATGTTTTAGCATGATTTGAAAATTATTTCTGCAATTTTATTTATGAATGCTTTACTTTGATTTAAAAATTATATAAAACAAATGCACATAGAATTGAAATCCAAGTGCTAGTACATTTTTAAAAGCAGTGCCAATTTAACTACCAAATTATTGTCTAATTTTTATACTTCAGGGGATGTTATGTTTGGTTTAAGTTTAAGTGGGTCGGGAAAATTTCGTCATTGGAATCGTTGAATTTAGAAATAAAGGTGAATATTAAAAATCTATATTTGTTTTGGGATTATATAGCATATGATTGTATGATAAATGTCAAATCGATGCTGGAAAAAATTAGTAGATGTAATATTATATTGTAGGTAGTTCTATGTAGGTTTTATAAGATGAGATGAGATTGTATTGGATTGAGAAATTTGAATTTAAACCTCTAAACAAATAAGAATTGGGTATTGTAACATTCGAAATCCATCCGTGCTAAGTAGAAAACAAACATACTCTTAAGTTCTGAAAAGTGATCAATTAAAGTGGATGTTTCTTTGCCTAGTATTTCCTAATCTCAAATTAGTAATCTTTATCAAATTATCTTATTAATTGTCTAACTTGCTGTAGTGGATTGCCTTACGGTAAACATTTAAATAAAATAGCATTCGTAATGTGATAGTTATTTTTATCATAAAACATGTTATTCTTTTAATAAAAATAAGTTACATTAAATGTCAACATTTATAGAAAAACAATAATTCTAAGAAAATAACGATTTTTGGTAATAAAAATAATATCTTTATGATAAAATTAATTCTCGTCTTCGGTAGTATGTTTTAAATAAGTGTCACTCTTATCTTTTAGCCCAATACAGTATATATATATATATATATATATAAAAGGCCTATTCACTTACAATCTCTTTTAAAGGTGATTGGAATGATCATCATTCATCACTGTAGAGAGAAGGAAAAAAGAAAAAAAAAAAAATAAAAAATAAAAATAACCAAAAAGCTTAGCGCTCATGTTTTATTTTAGGTTTATAGTTATAATATTAAATGTCCTAGGAAAAAGCTATAATATTGAATTATATCTAATTTTCTAACCCTAAACTGTTTGCTTAAGACTGGAGAGTGTCAGGTTAAATTTGGCTGAGGGAGTTAATAAGTGTGCTTTATTGAGATTCGATCCTCTAAATCTACTGAGCTCAATCATAAACAAACGGACCATATATATAATCATACCCCTATTTCAAAAATCTTAGATCTGCAACTGTTATATTTTAAAATTTGATTTTAGCTAATTTACGTTCTGATTAAACTTTTATTTACTCACTATTGGGAACTTACAAGGCAATAATAAATATATTGGGTCTATTTTAACACAAGTGGCACATTACAAAAATCAAGCTCAAAAATTGGGCAAACATATCAAGCTCAAAAATTGGGCAAACATATCAATATGACCTTCCTCTTTCTTTCTTTTCTTTATTTGAAAATGATAGAATTTTCATTTCATCTTTAAAAAAAATAAGTGACATTATTAGGGATGCTAAGTGGCTCGAGCCTGTCGGGCTAACCCTACCTCACTCGAAAAATCTAGGTTTAGATCCACTATATTATCGTCCCAATAAAATGATCCGATAGGCCCGAGGCCCTATAAACCCGAAAACCGTTATGACTAGCCTGACAAGCATTCCTACTATTTGTATGATATAAGTATTTTTTTATCTATACACTCTAAATTAGAGTGAGTCTAGTATGTGACGGTCTCACGTGTGACGGAATACACTTTTACTGGAAAAGCCATACATTTACAAATAAAGTGATATTTTTTTCAGATAAAAGTGATATTTTGTTATAATGATACTTTTACAAATAAAAATGATACTTTTAATACTTTTTTTTCTGTTTAAAAAAGTGATATTTTTACTATAAAAAGTAATATTTTTTTCTCGACCATCACGGTCTCATATAATTTTTTGTCCGTGACTCGGTAAATTGTGCGTGTTCGACGTTGAATTAGTTTCGTCTTTGATTCTTTAACTGAAATGTGATATCACTGGGTCAATGGAAATTTTTATTGTTAATTTGTATAAAGAGACCATAGAGACTTGTTGATTTTTTCGAATTACTTATGGAAAAAAATCATCATAAAAAACCTTGTGATTTGGAATTAATTTGTTAAAAAAGACCATAAAGACTTTGTGATTTGAAATTAACACAACAAAAAAAAGAGTTTCTGGTGATATTCTTTTAGATGATATTTATTGTCTTTAATAATAAGTTTATATGACGACTCATAGTCACAAAATACTCTATAAACTATTTAAGATATGATTAAAAGAAAAATCAAAAGAACTTATAATGTGGTAAAAGTTAAAAATATTGAATTCAGGTTCTTTAGCAAATTATTATTTTGATAATCACTTATGTAATAGTTAATAATCTTTTTAAAATCGAGAATCTCATTAACTAATTTAAATTAAGTACAAGAATCTCAATCTATTCAAGAACTTCATGATCCATCCAAATATTAGGATCGCCTGAAGAAAAGAAAACAAAATGTGCAAGCCTATGAGCAACTACATTAAAATATCCGTAAAAACATATACTGAATAACATCCACGTGAACAGAGACGGAGCTAGGATTCAGTAATGAGGGGGGCGAAATAATTTTTTTGAAATATATATAAACGTTTTTGAAAATTTAAGGGTGACGAAATCATTTTTTTTATTATAATTACACTGTATATGTATATATACAGTACATCAGTTGGAAAATTTGGGGAGGAGGGGGGCCGCCGCCAGTCCCCCTTGGCTCCGTCACTGCACGTGAGCCCAATAACAGTAAGACCCGATTCTTGCCTCTTGACTGCATGCACAGCAAGGAACAAATCGAAAAAAGCACTCAATCTTCATCAAACTTCGTCTCGGACGTTTGTCAACCACAACAATTCACAACAGAAAGATTCATAGGAAACTGGAGATCAGCGGCCGCATAAGGCTTGAAGACCAGGAAGACCCATCTTAAAACAAAGATTGAGGTCTTACAAGGGGTGGAATGACGCACAAAGGCGAGAAAAAATCTCATAAAGGCAAACTTGAAGAGAGGAAAAAAAAACAAGATGAAACAAAATAAATAATCAATATCATGTTAAAAGTATTCACCCATCCTCTTATGATTGAAGAATGCGAGAAGGAGGAGGAGATCTAAACCTGATGAGAGGAAAAAACAAACAAAAAACAAGACGAAACAAAATAAATAATCAATATCATGTTAAAAGTCATCCTCCTATAATTGAAGGATATGAGAAGGAGGAGAAGATCTAAAATTTTGGGAGATGAAGAGGATGTAGAAAGGATGTTAGGGTTTTTTGAAAGAAAGTTCTTAATGAGGTAGTTAGTAGAAGTTAGTGACTTAATATGCTTGAGTTGTATGTTCCTGAGATTTTTTCATATGGTCTTTAATTTATGAGTCCAACTTCGATATCACTGTGGTACTGATATCACTGTGAGGAAATAATACATATATATTTAAATATGAGGGTCTCACTAAATTATATAATTTCATTTTTATCTCACATTGGTATCGGTATCACTGTGGTATCATAGAATCACCCTTAATTTAAATATGTTTTTATTATATTTGAATTTTGTGACGAATATGTTTCCAAATATTCTGATACTTTACGATTTTGATTTTGTGAAATATTTTTACCTCGATTTGAATTACACAAGTTAATCTCATTTATTAATAAGACACAAACTATGGTTTTTAATTTATGCGAGTTAAATGAGTTAATGTATTGACACGTAAAATTAGCAGGATGAAACTTGGGTATGGACTCTGACTTCTGACACGTTTGATAAATAGGCTGGTTCTAATTTAAGAATTTTATCCAAGATCCCATTACGATCCAACCACCGACATTGTCCAAACTCGTATTACCACCCCTAAATTTTTTTTCCACATGTTCCATTACAAAAGGGCTATAAAATTTTAAACATAATCGATCCGCAATAAATATTGAATCATGAACAAAATCATATAACCGGGACTTGATGGTAAAGTAGTCGGCCAAGCGTTTTGTAACTCACCTCAGTGATTATGGATCAAATCTCACCAAATTTCTTCTTTATCAAGATTTGTACTAAAATAAATTGTACGTCAATTACAGAAAATTGATATTTGGTTCAATTATCAATTTTTAATTGCAACACAATATTTAGAAATTATCAATGTTAATCACCACATTATTACATATGATTGTGACGTCGCCACATTATTAGATGCAGTTTGACAAGACCTTCATTTACCCTCCACTAATTTCACAATTCACTGTGGATGACAAAATAGGTTATAGATGTGGAAAAATTCAGTCACAACATATCTAATGATAGTGACGATAACACAAGTAGATGTCTGTTAACAGTTACTCCCTCCGTCCCGGCTTAACTTTCTTACTTTGACCAGGCACGGAGGTTAAGAAAAAACAAATTTTGTGGAATCTTTGACTTTTCTAAAGGTGGAGATTGAGGGTGAAGATTGTGAGAGAAATTTGTCTTTTTTGGGTTGGAAAGTTAAGTTGGGACAAATCAAAAAGGAAAATAAGAAAGTTAGAACGGAACGAAGATAGTAGTAACTAATAATGCTAAGTTTTAAAGGTCGTGTTTTAATCGAGGGGGCTTATTAGGTCTCTAAGGTACATGTAAAGACCAAGTCATCAGGTTAATTTTATAAAGTAAAGATTTTGACATCCATTGACTGAGTGCAAATTAAATTGAAGCCACCATTATAAATATAATGCTAACTCGTTCTGATTTTATCACTTGCATCATACAAATAATTAGCTAGTTAAGAAATATATTATCATGGCTTTTCCTTCACTCATGATCATGATATTCATATACACCTGCATACTACTACTTTCATTTTCGACTTCTAATGGTGCAATATCTCTTACTAACTGTCGCAGTAGTTGCGGCAACGTTAACATCCCCTTTCCTTTCGGTACCACACCAGAATGTTACCACAACTACAGTTTCTTCGTCACGTGCAACGAAACTCATTACACTCCTCCAAGATTGTTCATGCAAGACACCGCAATAGAAATCACGGAGATTTCTATCGACGGCCAGCTCAGAGCCATGCAGTTCGTGGCACGTGATTGCTACGCGCGCAACGGCACTAATATTTTCCAAAGCCAACCATGGATCCGCCTTGCCGGGTACCTCACATTCAACAACACTGCTAACAAGTTCATCACTGTGGGCTGTGACACAATCGGGATTGTCTCGGGCACCCGCCGTGGTAGGAATTACATGACTGCTTGCACGGCCGGATGTCGGCCCACCGACGACATAGTGGAGGGTCATTGTTCGGGCCTAGGCTGCTGCCAGACTAGCATTTCCGAAGATGTTTCGCAAGTCGAAATTCTGCTGCAAAGTCCGAACAATTATAGTGATGTTTGGGACTTCAACAATTGTGGGTATGCTTTTGTTGTTGATCAAAGGGAGTTTAATTTTACAAGGGAAAGTCTTACGAGCTTGAAGGATGTAGAAAAGCTTCCCATGGTGGTTGATTGGGCCTTCGGTGATGGGCCGTGTCAGGAGGCCCGAAAGAACTCCACTGCTTTTGGTTGTAAAAGCTCAAACTCGGAATGCTACAGACCTGGCAATAGTAATGTGTATCGGTGTCGTTGCGATCATGGTTATGAAGGGAGCCCTTACCTCGTTGATGGATGTCAAGGTATGAAATTTTACCTTTTATTGATTTATTAGTTAATTATTTTGAAAGAAGTGGACAAAAGTAGAGGTAGCAGCCCAGCCCAGCCCATCTCACTAGGTCAATGCTATACGTTTGGTCGGGTTAGGGCAACTCCAACTTTCATAAGCTCTAAAATGCAATAAGATTCTCTGGTTGGGTTGGGCTTGTTGAGTCCAATGTCATTTTGAGCTAAAACACATGTGGTCCAACTTATCTAAGTGTCAGGCGAGCTGGACTAGACTGACCTATCAAGCCGAAGTATGTAATAGATGCAAACTTATTAACTTCCTAATCAGTCATTGAAATGGTATATTTTGGTATTTATAAATATTTTGTGTTTTGTTTGAGTTGTTTTAAAGTTTTTTATATATCTAATACTACTTTTATTATTATATAAATATAAATTATAAATAGTCGAAATACATTAATATTAGATTTTCAAACTTGTTCGTCCTTCATTTAGTTTTAAAATGTAACTACGCCTATATGAACAAAGCAAAAACGAAGAAAGAATGGATTAATTTTTCGGCCATTTCGTTAATCTTAATTGGTTTGCTCTGATTTTGTTAATGAAACGAGATATTTTAGTTGCGTTAGGCTATAATAAATGTTCGACTTCTCTTTTTGCAGAAATCGATGAATGTGCAAATGAAGCTCTAAATGATTGCATGAAAATAGCACGCTGCCAAAATACAGCAGGAAATTATACTTGTATATGTCCGAAAGGATACTCTGGTAATGGAAGAGGTACAAACGGCTGCACCAAGAAGCAAGACATGAAGATTGCATATATCTTAATAGGTAAATTATTTTATGTTATTTCTTGATTCTTTATTTTAATTGGTTAATTGTAAATAATAATAGAAACCATCATTTTTGAGGATTTTCAATTACAACATAAAATTTAAAAGGTAATAGAGATTTTACAAACTTTCAATTTTTTCCAGTTACAATAGTGATTAGGTTTTTTGACATCTAATTGTGCCCTGCCTCCATTACTAGATGTGATTTAATGAGATTGTCATATATTCACCACACATTTGTCATATATTATTATAATCATACTGAATCGAGTGTTGAAGTTACAATTGTCGCTGCTTCCACTCTTAATATGTGATGGACATAGAACGATTTCATTGAAGTGAATCTAATGATGGTCATGTTGACGCAATTAGAAGTTAAAGAATGTAGTCAATGTTGTAATTGAAAAAGCTGAAACTTGGTAAATTTTATTGTTACATTTTCAATTTGAGGTTGAAATTAAAAATTCACGGCGCAGTTAGAGAAATTTTTCACTATTAATCCTATTTTAATCTTATGCTACTGATATATTTATAGTATCATAATTTAATTATATTCAGCCATTGCCTTTGGAATCGTTATCCTTCTACTTTCGGCTATCTTGTTGTACATGGAATCTAAAAGACGGGAATCAAAAAGGATGAAACAGAAGTTCTTTCTTCAGAATGGTGGGTTGTTATTACAAGAAAAACTCATTAGCAGACAAAGATCACCTGACATGGTGCAAATCTTCAGTTTATCCGAGCTTCAAAAGGCGACGAATGACTTCGACAACAGTATGATCATCGGCCAGGGCGGCTTTGGCACTGTATACAAAGGCTTATTACCACGCAACACGACTGTGGCCATCAAGAAGTCCAAACAAGTTGATCCAGCCCAAATCGAGCAATTCATCAACGAGGTGTTTGTTCTTTCCCAAGTAAATCACAGGAATGTTGTCAGGCTCATTGGTTGTTGCTTGGAAACGGAAGTCCCCCTCCTGGTCTATGAATTCATCAACAACGGCACACTTTCTACACACATACATAATCAGGCAAAAGCTCGTTTTCTTAATTGGGACACGCGTTTAAAGATTGCCGCAGAAACTGCTGGTGTCCTCGCATATTTGCACTCTGCAGCTTCTACTTCGATCATACATAGAGATGTCAAGCCGGACAATATCCTTTTAGACCATACTTTCACAGCTAAAGTGTCTGATTTCGGAGCTTCCAAATTGGTGCCTCTGGATCTCACTCAATTGAAAACTATGGTGCAAGGAACTTTCGGTTATCTAGATCCAGAGTATATGCAGTCACACCAATTGACAGAGAAAAGTGATGTTTACAGCTTTGGAGTAGTCCTCTTGGAGCTCCTAACAGGCCGGGAGGCAATAAGTCTCGATAAGCCTGAGCTGGAGCAGAGCTTGGCCTACTTTTTCCTTTATATACTAAAGCAAGAGCGCTTATTCGAGATTGTTGATCATAATATCAGAGGAGACGAAAACAAGGAGCAAATGTTGGGAGTTGCTAGGCTTGCAAAAGGGTGTTTGTGTGTGAAAGGTGAAGATAGGCCGAGCATGAAAGAAGTTGCAGCAGAACTAGAAGGGTTGAAACTCGAAGGAAAACACTCGTGGGATGCAGAAGAGAGGGAGTCGTTGCTTGACAACATTGTAGGAATGGATGCATTTATTAGTGGTGAAGGGAATAGCACAAGCGTTGGTTTCGACAGTATCAAGAATCATGTTCTTTTGCCCATCGATGGAGGGAGATGAAAGCTTCAAATACGGATTTTCCAGTCACAGATGGTGCAATGTACTTCTTTAGCTGTGATTATGTTGATATTAATATATGTAAAGAGCGAGTCCTTTGAGTTGCGGTCACATGCCTCTTATTGCGTGTGACGAAGTCTCATTTACATAAGGAAAATGCGCTCCAATGCTCAACTTATCCATTTTCACTTTTACTATACTTGAATTGACCCATCATACGAAATGAGATCCGTGTAACGTGTGACCGCCGCATATAAGTTTTTATCATATGTAAATTAAAATTATTGAAATAAGAGATATTACACCATTATAAAACCAATTAATCGAATAGGCAAAACTATTTCGTTTTACCTTTTATTTGTTGAAATATCTTTCATTTATCACCTTATATTTGTGATTTTCAATTTAGTAAGCAATTATATTGTCATTCAATTCTAGGTAAAAATATTAGTTGAAATGGTAGTCTATAATATCGTGTCAGATTATTGATTTGATACATTGAAACTAAAAAATATTTTAATTCCCAATTATCTCTCTTTCTAGGGTGGAATTGATCGAACTTCTATTCTAAAACGACACTAGAAATTAATCGGATTTAAACAGAGTTAAACTAGAAATCGGAGAAAAACATAGACAATCAAGGACGGGAACTTTTAGTACAGAGGATCAAACAAAGAAAATGTCTAAAACATTTTTCACATCCAACATCAACTCCAACTTCAATTAATAGCCATATCAAACATGTAAACTTTTTTCCTCCCCAAATTCTAAGCAGCTACAATCAAATCCCTGTCCAAATCTTACAAAAGAAAAAAAGACTAAGCAAATCATCAGCAAACTAAAATCCAGAATTTACAAGAGGGGGTGAAAGATAGAAGCAAGTTAAACTAAACCATCTATTTACACGAGAAACGAGAGCATTAGTGAGACATAAACGACATAGCTCGTCTAAAATCGAGCGATTTGAGGGCGGGCTGTGAACCAGGCAACCATAAGTTCCCGTGACCGGGTAGCAATACCTGACGTTGATTGCTTCTTTCAGCATCGTCTGCAACGTTGCAAGATGAGACTTCTTTCTTCCTCTTCACGAATTCAAAGAACTCCGCAACTTGACGAGCATACCTTAAATCAGTAGCAATGATACACAAGTTGATGAGATAATGTAGATTAATACCATCAGAGCAAATAAAACAGAAAAAGAACACGTAAAGCCCATAGTTGAATATAGATGTCGTACTTCGGGCTGCCAGACCCAACCTAGCCCGTTGGCCCACTGGCATATGCCAGGTCAAGCAGGCTGGCCTGAAATTCTGTCGGCCCAAAAATTGGTGAACTCAGCCCAGCCTAGACCTTAAATGCAGTAAGATTGTTGGGCTGGCCCGTCGGGCCCAATGACACGTCAAGCTAAAATTCTTATGGCCAGCTCACCCGATTGGGCGGGGCTAAATTTGCCAGCTCTAGTTATATATAATTACATATAATAACTCTTTATTGTAGCATGTAAACATTTAAGGGTCACAAATGAAACGAAGTGAAGTAAACATACTCTCGTTTGGCTTCAACGTCTCTGCTAAAATCAATATCCGGCTCACAGTCAAGAACCAAAGCAGGCACCTGCGCATCACATAACTAAGGTTACGAAAATACAGCAGACGACAAAATCCTCGCAGAAAAGTATGAAACAAAACAAAGACATATATACCTTTTGGATACTCGAGTGCATACGTTTACCCTCCAAATAGAACACTCGGTCGCGTATATTGGGGTGCAACGACCAATCAACATCATTAGTTAGCTTACTTACAGACAGAACTTCCCGGTTTCCACTTTGGAAAGGGAAAAGCCAGCTTTCATGCTTTTCATGCAAGTCATGTAGATATTTGAGCGAGACTCCGCCCTCTTCAGATCTCTTACGTAACATCATACGCTTATGGCAAGTATCTGGGCTAGCTCTAAGGTAGATAAAACCATCTGGAATTAGCCCAGATAAACTCGAAACTACAGGATCAAACCACGAATTGTATATACTGATTTCCATCTCGTTCATCCATTTGGCCTCATGAACAGCTCCCACAAAGACCTACACATAAACACAAGGGTTAATATCGAAAATCAACCTAACCATTAGTTATTTTTTTTCAATTTGGTACCCGACCTTAAAAATGCGCTGCCTACTTTACTGTTTTGTTGGTTGCTACCTAAACTACTTTCTGATAAAAATAAAACAAGAAATTATAAGGTGATCAAAATTTAGCCCAATACTAATGCAAAAAATAGATGTGCATTTCATAACATGAATGAACTAAAAGAGCAAATAGATTCAGAAAGCTAAAACACGCACCATTCGATCACTAAAAACGCTCCTTTCCATCAGCCTGAGGGGCCGAATGCCACCCGACGACTCCCTCTCCTGCATAACCCTTGTCACAAACACATAATTCTGGAAGGTGTATGCATATCTCTCTGGCTCATGGTAGAAGGCATCCAATATGTTGAAATGGTCCGGGCCAATATTCTGCCACTTGTCAACCGGCTCAGGCACAACCTCCACAAGGTCTTGGAGTTCAAGTGTTTCGTTGGCTACTCTCTGCAGAAATGTGGTCTTTCCAACGCTTATGTTTCCTTCGACACACAGAGTTATACGATTCTTTTGAGCTAGCCTCACGTCGCCCTCCTTCAACTCTTCATCTACACTATCTTTGATGAATGTGGTTATACGCTCTGCGTGGCTCTTGTGTATTATGCCAACAGAGCTCTTTAAGAACTCCACCATCTTTTCGCTCGATTTCCCGAAAAACTGCAAAACCATTTTGTGTTGTAATATAGTATAATCGATCTAAGTGTACACTTAGAATTCTTGGTTATAACCACATACATTGCCACACACTACACGCACACATTACATACACATATCACATACTACCAAGGATTAAAATATCTCCGATATTTATTGATATTTCTTCGAAATCTCTCTTTTTTGGCGAGATATTCACATGTAATAAATTTCTGTCAGAATTTCTCCGAAATATCTCCGAAATTTCAAAATATCTCCAAAATTTCTTTGAAATCTTCAAAATTTTCGATTTGGGCTATCTCCAGGTGTAATTTGTTAAAATTTTACAGAAACTTCGATGAATTTTGGTGAATATCGGTGAATTTCGGTGAAATTTTCAGATATTTTCGATTTTTTTTAAATGATTGACATGATATGCAATTGGTTCTTATTTGAGCTAAACCGAAATCTCCAAAAATTTCAATTTGGGCTATCTCCAGATATAATTTATTGAAATTTTACAGAAATTTCGGTGAAATTTCAGTGAATATCAGTTAATTTCGGTGAAATTTTGGGAAAATGTTATAGGTCAAGCAAGAAAAACTTTATATATTGCAAATATTCTCAATGCTTTAACTTACATAATGTTGAAATAATATTAATAAAGATTTTAATATATTTGAATTTACCAACTAGTTGTATATGTGTAAATTTGGCTCAATTTTTAGATTAAATATTTGGATTTAAGTAAGTTTATAATGATCTATAAAATAATTATATGTTTTAATACATTTTTAAAAAATTACACCGATATTTTGATATTAAGATTTCACCGAAATCTAAATTGAAACACCGATATCTCTGTAATTACGATATTTTCGTCCTTGCATATTATACACTATACACACACTTCACACCACTCTTACACACACAAGTTACACACTTTAAATGCACATTACAAACTTCACACGCGCACACACTCTACAAAAGCACTTCACACTTGCATATACACACTACAAACAGACTTCACACACTTCACGCAGCCACACTCACACCACAAACACACTTCATGCGAGTGCAAGCACACACTACAAACAGATTTCACACACTCCACACGCACATACACACACTACAAACAGCCTTCACACACACGTCAAACACACTTTACCCACAATATGCAGAACTACGGACGCACGCTTCACACACTAAACATACGAAAACATATCAGCAGTAAAATCAAGAAAACAAAAAACTAAAACAAGCAGCTTACATCTCAAACTGATCAACATCAACTATCCAGCCACTAACAAGAACACATTTCTACCCTAAAAAAAAAAAGAAATCAAAAGGCAAAAACACATTTCTTATTTAACCTAAGGTTTCCCCACTAATAGCAACAACGAATAAACGCACAATAAAATCGAGATCCGTTTGCTTAAAACTGAAAAGCGTTGGGCCTAATCTGACTGAGAGAGTTAATGGATGTGCTTTATTGAGATTGATCCTCTAACTTTACTGAGTTCAATGTTAAGCAAACGAACCCCACGATTAACAACAATCAAGCTGCTAATAATAACACATACATACTCACACAAACAACTGCATACATAAATCTCCATACCTTGTCTCTATAAAGCTTTTTGAGCTCTGCCACGCCGTCAAAGCCTTTCTCCACCAGTTTCCTCAAGTTCCTCGGCCCCACTCCTGGTATTCTCAACAAGTCCGGGTTCCCCACCACCACCGAACCACCACCGCCTTCGCCGCCGCTCCGCCTCCTCTGAACCCTAGCTTTCAAATTCTCCCCACCCGTCAATACCTCGCCGTCATTACCAGCCAAGGTACCGACCCAAGCTCTGTACGGCGCACCTACACTACAATAATTACTCTCTCCGAAAACCACCCTAGCCCTAGACGGCACCGTATTAGCACTGTTCTCAACGGAACAACTGCAGGGGTGGCAACCAGAGGGAAACCTTGTGGACAGTCTAAAGCTTTGAGCGGTTGAAAGGGGATTTCTCTGTGGATGCATCGGATGGGGGTAGCGGAGAGCGGCGGTGGAAGAAGACATCGTTCTGACAGCTTTCCGGCCACCGCCGCAGCCGCTCAAGCTACAGTTGCCGTGTAAAATACGGAGGCCAGATCGGCGCAGAAGCTTCTGCATAACTATGGCGCATCTCACACCAATGAATTACGAAAGCTTGTACTGTAATTGTTTGTGCGTGATTACCAATGAGTGTAGAGCAATGGAGAAGAAGAGTTTTGCCGCGTTTGGCTGTTGAAAGGGTTTTTGGGGAGTTGAGAAAAGCAGTGCGGTTTTAAAAACAATTGAACATTTGTCTTATTTAGCAGGCAAATTTAATTAAGTATTGTATTGTTCACAACAACATTAATATTATAAGTGGAAATTTTATTTATTTGCAAAATTAAGTGAACGTGTCTATAGCACAGATGAGTTCACTGTTACACTGACACCGCCTGTTCAATGTCGCCCCTGCCAATTAAAACATTTTTTTTTTTTAAGATGACGCCCATGGCATAGGCGCTTTTATATTCTTTTTTTTTTCTTTTTTTTCTTTTAAAGTTATAAGTTTGATAGTAATAATAATATTAATAAAAAATACGTAATAATTAGGGGTGTGCACGATGCGATGTGAATCGAATATTTGAAAATATCTAAATTCATATCAAATTTAGGCTATTTAAAAAGTGAGTATCTATCACCGATCCAAAAAATCGGGGCGGGACGGTGCGATTATTTATTTTTTTGGAGACAATTCGGTTCAAAAATTTCAGACCCAACGGTTCAGAAATTTCGGTTCAGTTAATCGTTCCGTTAGGTCCAAAATTTCTGAACCGTTAGGTCCGAAATTTCTGAACCGAACTGTCCTGAAAAAAATAAATAATCGTACCGTACCGTCCTGATTTTTTGGATCGGTGATAGATACTCACTTTTTAAATAGCCTAAATTTAATATGAATTTAGATATTTTCAAATATTCGATTCACATCGTACCGTGCACACCCCTAATTGTAACGTGTTTTTTTATTAATATTATTATTATTATCAAACTTATAACTTTAAAAGGAAAAAAAAAGAAAAAAAAAATGTAAAAGCACCTATGCCATGGGCGTCTTCTTTAAAAAAATAAAAAGTTTAATTGAAGTCGCCCTTGACAGGGACGACATTGAACAGGACGTTGGTAAATAAATAAAATTCCCACTTATAATATTAATGTTGTTATGAACAGTACAATACTTAATTAAATTTGCCTATTTGGCAAATAAAATGTTTTTTTTGTATTATATAAAATATAAACAAATAAGAAATAATAGCCTATTATTTATGAAATAAAATTTTAGTGGACCATTTTTTTAATAAAAAGTTATTTAAATTTGAATTATTCCGCTTATTTTATATAATCATTTTATTTTAATTTTTTATAACAAATAAATTTGGATAATTCTAAAACTCCTATATATTAGTTGACATAATCTCAGGATGCGAATACTTTGAGAGTTGACACGGTGAGACCAATCAAATTAAATTAGTCATCTCTAGGCAGATCACGAATAGAATGTTCAGAAAAGGTTTATGCTCAAGCTCGATTAGTATTTATTCAAGCTTGTTTATTCTATTTGATTATTAAATGAACGGAGGTTAGACATTGTAGGGTCATTCGTTAACGGCTTGTAAACATGTTTTAGACTCATTTATATTTAATTACAAGTCAATCCAAGTGGAGTTGTTATATCTATAGATCTCTCGGGCAGGATGGTGAAGTGGGCAATAGAGTTGGGGGAATATAATGTCGAGAACAAATCACGAGCCGTAATCAAGGGACATGCCCTGGCCGATTTCATCCAAGAAAATGTCAAAGAACCTGAGGCACCCACTTGGGAGGTGTATATTGATGGGTCATCATCAAGCCTCGGGTATGGAACGGGGATAGTCATTGTAAGCCCGGAAGGACGAGCTACATTATGCAATAAAGTTCATGTTTCGTACCTCAAACAACGAATCCGAGTATGAGGCAATCCTCAGGGGCATGAACATGGCCTTGGAGCTAGGAGCACAAAACATCATGGTATTCTCTGACTCCCGCTCGATGACACAACATGTACAGGGAACCTACGAAGTTAGAAGTGCGAAGATGTCCCAGTATTCTGGTCAAGTGGCTGAAATGGCGAAAAAAATACGAAGGATAGAGATAAAGCAAATACCGAGGGAAGAAAATTAGAAAGCAGATTATCTTGCTAAGTTGGCGAGTTTGGCCGAAAAGGGGGCTACGGGTAAAATCACCCTCTTAAGCGCGGAACGCGACTTTGGCCAATGGACTGTAGTTTTATTTTGTGTCAGTAGTTCGTGCCAAAGTATTGTTGTCGGATAGCAACAGTACTTTTGTCAGTATGCTACAGTAACTTATCGGATGAATAGTAAAAGACAGAAAGTGCAAATTGGTATTGGATGATAGATTTGATATAAATTAAAAAGTTGACAAAATCTATATATTTGTTACAGAAAGTTCCATAGATTATTTTCTCCCTAAAAACTACGTACCGAACCAACCGTTAGCAATTGTATAGAGAAACTTTGATTCTTTGTTTCTTGTGAAGACGCGAATATTATTTCATTGTATATTTTATTTAGGAAATATGCATTTTTTATCTCTTGTACTTTCCCTTTTTTTTACTTTTCTCTCTTGTATTTTGTTTACTACTCCCTCCGTCCCGACTTAATTTGCCCACTTACCTTTTCGATTTATCCCAAATAACTTTGTCAGCCCAATATCCTCATAATTTCCACAATCAATCTTCACCTTTAAAAAAATCAAATATTCTACAAAACCTGTTTTTTCTTAACCTCCATGTCCGGTCAGAGTAAGCAAATTAAGTCGGGACGGAGAGAGTATGTTTTATCACCTTATACTTTCATTTATCTTATTATTTTTCCACTTGTCAACGGAGTGTGTTATATTACCATGTTTTCTGTCTCCTTGTACTTTCCTTTTTTTACGATTACCCCTTGTACTTTATTAGTTCTTTTAATTTTCACGCAGTATTGTTTTACTTTTTTTCCTATACAATTTTCCTTTAATTTGTTCATAAAAATTTATTTCACATAAATGTCATCGTTTATGCTTCCCTTTTTTTGCCAATAAAATCATGCAAATTAACTTATTTATAATTTCTAATAGTAGAATCCTCAACGGCATAAGTAATTGATTCGTAACTTTCAAATCCATGAAAAATTAGAATCAGCCAGAACACAATTGGACACCACGAATATCATTTTAAATCAAGCAAAATTTCATTATTGTCAAAATCGTACATAATAAAATTCAAGTGTACATATAAAGTCATTAATTTTCAATTTGCCCAAAGTTATATTTATTATAAGTCATAGGAAACACATATATTTATGTTATTCCACATGCCCACTCACAAAAATATTTAGATGACGATGCTTAACATGGACAAACACATCAAGCCACCATACGCAAGTACCAGTTATTTGCATTCATTTCACAAAATTAGGATGATTTATATGGAAAAAAATCATAACATGTCCTACAATTTTTTAAAATCAGTTCCACGTGTTTAGCCTTTTTCAATTTGATCCCGTAATTCTAGTAATTGTCCAATTTAAGGATAAAAGTAGGCCGAAAATTGCGCGTGACAATCACGCGCCGGTTGATTTTAAGAAAAACCAATGAGAGATTATATGTGCCCATTTAATTATTTACGTGGCCATCCTAACCCCAAATAAAATCAAAAGAAGAAAGTTCTAATCTAAACTCCACATTATTGGAAATAAGGGGGTGTTTGCAAACAATTGTGCTTTTAGAAAAGTGCTTATAATTGATTTAAAAAAAAAAAATTAGAATTTGGTAGTGTTTGGAAATAAAATTGTGTTAAAGCTAAAAGCTGATAGAATATGAGTGTTAGCAGCTTCTGAGAATCAGCTTTTAATTGCTTTTCATAAGCTATTTTGTGTCCTAAAAGTGGGTTTGCAAATACTCCAACTTATAAAAAGTGCTTTTAAAATTTAATTTTGGGGTCTAGATGAGTTTGCAAACACCACCTAAGTTTGATGCTCGCATGTACAAATTCCGACGAGAAAAAGAAATTAATAGGCTAGATTCTCAACAGACTAAATTATTTACAATAATGGAGTTTTGTATTTCCAAAAGCTAATATTTAACTCCTGAAAAATAATACTCTCTTCGTCCCACCTTACTTGCACACTTTCTTTAAACGGTTGTCCCATCTTATTTTACACAGCCTAAAAAAGGAAAGTTATAACATAATCTTCACCCTCAAAATCTCCAACCTCAATTTTCACCCTCAATCCACCTTTGAAAAGTCAACAAACAACCAAAGAATAATTTTTCTTAATAATCGTGTTGACTCTTCCTGTACAAAATAAACCGGGACAGAGGTAGTAACACTTAAGTACTTGATCATGAACTTTATTAATAATATCACTTTGGCTATGTTTGCCTGGAGATGGGGCAAGTAAATTAACTGGGGTAAGTAGTTGGGGAAAGAAAAACTGGGTGATGTGATGTGTGTAAGAGATGTTAATTAACGATTAATTGATGATATATATGATTGTTGATGAATGATATTTGGTTGGATAATTTATTTTAATGAATATTTGTTATTATTATTTAATTTGCAAAAAAAAAAAACCTTAGTAATATTAAAAATATTATATAAATTTGAAATAGTTAACTATTTTTTATCTTTTTTTCCTTTTACTTTAGTCTATTGGTTGTGTATTTTAACAGGACAATTGTGCACCTGACGATAATATTGATTGAGTCGGTGCCCTTGGAAACCGTGATATTTCATTATTTTATATTACAACCGTCCCATCTTAACATGTCTACTTGTCATTTTAATTTGTCTCATATTAACCTGTCAGTCTCATAAAAGACAAATTTCTCTCATAATCTCCACCTTCAAAATCTCCATTCTCAATCTCCAATTTTAAAAAAGTCAAAGATTTCACAAAATCTGCTTTTTTTTTTAACCTTCGTGTGCGATCAACTAAGGCAAGTTAAGCCGAGACGGAGGAACTATTCATCGGGCCCCTAATTTTCTCGGCCCAAAGAATTTTGATACATTCAACCATTTTGCATTTGGAGGATTATGTTGATAACATGTTGTAGAAAAAAATATATATAAAAATAATTAGGATTCTCTTAATACTTAAATTGCACATCTAACAAATTACTTTTAACGAATAAACACTAGTAACCCATTTAATTGGGACTTTCCGGAAAAGAGGTTGATGTGGCAAATCTTGCTCAGTTGTGCATACCTCGTAAGAAAGTCGATAGAGCAATAAATTTTTTTTTTTGAAAAAAAAAAAAACAATTAGAATGTTACTAGTATAGTATTATTTAAAAAAGACACACACGCAAATGCACAATCAATGTATTACTGATGTATCATATCTAAAAAAATTATCATACAAGCAGGCGCTCACCTTAATAGTATCACGCAAGCTTGGATTTTGCAGCATAATCAATTACAACATGTGCTTTTTTGGAGACAGCTTGCCCCTGCAACTTATTTTCAATCCTTTCATAAAATTGACATTTGCCTTGCTTGTCAAGTTACCGCTGGGAGACACCAAAAAACAATACGTTATGCATATTTTATAAAATAGGGACGACTTTTCATCTGAAAAATAATGTTTAATGTTTAATTGAGTTTGTGTAATATGACAAATAATTTTTTTTTTTCTAATAACATGAATAATAATTTTATTTGAATTTAAATTTGACAGAAAAAGTCCAACTCAAATAATTTTTGTCACATCACTATAAGTCACCAGATTTTACTAATTATTTGGGTCACGTGACTTGCAAGTGACTATTTCCTGTTGATTTGATTTTTTTTGGCGAAAATTGTCCTGAAATTAGACAATTTTAGCACAAATTGAAAAAGCAGATACTTATAGGATTAAAATCGAAAAAGTAAATATTTAAGGAATAAAAAATGTTTTTTGGCAAATAACATTGTATTAGTAACTATAACTGTGATCTCAAGAAATGTATCACGAAAGACTTCTTTTTATTACAGTGGATGAAAACCAAAGCAAGCTATTCTACAAGATTGTTCACTAAAAGACAATTTCAGGTCAACTTCATTAACAACAAAATCAAACTAATCTCACAAAATATCCATTTAACATTATGTACTCGAACAATCTTTGAAGATGTAGTTCAAATCCAGTTAAACAGCCAAACATAACATTAAGGTTTAGGCCTTATTACAAGCATCAATCCACCTTTAAATATGTTTGGTTGCTCATTTAGTAACTCGGTTTTATTACCAAGTCCGTGCTCTATAACAACAAAGCCCGGTTAATTACAACTCAGGGGTGATGGGTTGTGTAAGCTTGAGTTTTAACCTGAGGTAACCTAGGTAAACTTAGGTAAACCATCCAACCAAACAGTTTATAAGCTAACCTGATAAAACCAATCGGGATAAACCAGTCAACCAAATAAATTAATAATTCAACCTAAGTACTCGTAAATACTCCAAAAGTCCATTTAACTATATCAACCCAATAATTGTTACTAGCAACCAAACTGCCCCTCAAAGGCTGTAATAATATATGTGAACTTTGCTTACCATGAAAATGGTATAGCTCTTTAAGATTCCATTACAAACCACGGTTAGATATAAAGAGATATTTAGGGTACGCTTGATTGAGGGTTTAGGGATAAGAAATGGGAATGAATGAAGACTCATTTCCATTTATGATGTGTTTGGTACATAACAAATAAGTTAATCATTATCCATTTTATTAACAATTTCTCCTACAATACGACTGACCCCTCATTCATACCCATTATCATTATCATTGATGACTTGCAACCAAGCGGGGCCTTAAATCGAATCAATGAAAATAAACTTTGAATTTGCATCATCACTTACTTTCAAGTGAAACTCTTGTAGAAAAGGACTACTTTCCATAACTGAAAACAATGCTAGTATTTTGGTTCCCCAAAAGGTATCAACTTGCAATTCTAATCCCTTAAGCTTGACCAACTTCGCAATTTCCATCACCTAAAAATTAAGAAACATGAGACCACAGCGACAGAAACGGAGCCACGATTTTATAATGAAGGGGGCGATATAATTTTTCTGAAATACATATAAACATTTTCGGGAATGTGAAGGTGGCGAAATCACTTTTTTAACTATATTACACTGAACTGAAAGTTGTGTAGTGAATAACAGAGAGAGTTCACCATACCTTATTGTAATCATCTGAAATAGTGAATCCTAAGAATTCCAGTTGAGGCAAAACTTTGGCAAGTTCCTCGTAAACATAAGAAAAAATATCTTTCTTGCGCAACAACTTGAAAATTATATTTTGCAGCCTCGGAACATGATCAAGCATGAGGTGAACCACATCGCGCGGGCCGCTGTGGATCTCAAATGCAGTGAGATTACTTGCGTGCAACTGTATCTCTTTTACACTGTCACATCGTCTAACTACAAGAGACTTCAATCGAAGATTGTGACCAGAAAAGCATAGTTTGGAAGTGCACGAATAACAACGATCAATAACCAATGAATGGAGCTCCGAACAATTGGATATAATGCAATCCAAAGTACCCGGAAGCAGTTTGACGTTAAAAAGACTAAGAGTTTGGAGGGACTTACATTGACTTGATAAGTCAGGTCGCAAAGAGCACATACCTAAATTCAAGTATTTCAAAGAGGGCATCACTGACAGAAGACGAGAAGAAAAAGAAAAATTACCAGGCTCTTTGCAACCATAGAAATTCTTCCTACAGAAAGCAAAGTAAGGACAAGTAGTGCAGTAGACAGCAAGTTGTTCAATGTTTGATCTTCCTAGAGTAGAGATACATTGCTCAAATTCCCTTGTGTATCTTGAATATAAACTACACCTAAAATAAAATGATCGAATCTTAGAATGAGAACGAAGACCTAAAAATCTGTTTACTCTATCGATAATCGCCGGCTCGTACTCGTTAGATTGAAAACTGATATCATATACAAGTTTATAAATATTCCTCCATCTCTTTGATAAAATGCTCGTCCTTATAGCAAATTTTGTGTCCATACGTGAAATAATCAGAATCAGAATATCATCCGGTAGGTTACTTATAAAGTCATTCGGATTGATCTCCTTCCGATTCCTACCGATCTCCTTATGCTGACTACCGCTAATGCTATCCTTCGTCGGTAGTTGGCTGATGACACTCTTCGTTTTTGCAGCCTGTTTGCATTAGCAAATTAGTGTTAGCAGAAGATATAGGGTGCGTCTGCTTAAGACTTTCCTCAGTGAATTGAGGGGATCAAATGTCAATGAAGCATGTTCATTAATTCATTTAGTCAAGTTTAATTCAGTATTCTTATGTCTTAAGCAAACGCACTCATAGTTAATTAGTTCTCACTCCGTCCCGCTTATCTTGCACCCGCTTATCTTGCACGGGAGTCGACACGTGTATTAAGAATTTTTTTTTTTTTTTATTGTTTGTTACTTTTCAAAGGTGGATTGAGGATGAAGATTGAGGGGATTATTGGACAGGAGATGTGCACATCCGTAAACAATTTCACTTCAGGCAGTTGTGGCCCATCCCCTATAAAGTTATCACATTTCTCAATCAACCAATCATTACCCACCTCACCTATCACAATATTTCAATACTATCAACCACCCTAAATCACAATATTTCAATACTATCAACCACCCTAAAACCTACTGATGTCACATCACAGTATACATCCTACTCTACGCATCCCTCTAACCAAAAATTCATTTTCACTATTTAAGTGGATGTACCATCTATTTAAGTGGATGTACCATCTCAGGACACAGTCAACGGGGCACATCTCACTACATTCGTATCCAATCCTCTGAGGGTGAAGATTTTGAGAATAAAAATGTGCAAGATAAGGTAGGACGGAGGGAGTACATAATTGTACAACTTACAGAAAGGCCTATAACCGTACATTTCGGAAATTATAGCGTCTTCTTAATATTCCAAAGGCTGCAATTCCACATAAAGCCACCAATGAGAATGCGATTCGCCTAGAATGCATTCTCTTTGTTTGCTTAAAACTGGAGAATGCTGGATCAAACTTGATCGAGAGAATTAATGAGTGTGCTTTATTAGGATTCGATCCTCTGATCTCAATTTTAAGCAACGGACCCTTAGGCCCTGTTTGTTTATGGCTGTGAGTGGCTGGAGTACTGTAGGCTGTGGGGAATATAGTGGAATATGGAGGTTGGAGTAAATAAGTGAGTGTTTGTTTATGTTGGTTGGAGATTTGGTTGTGGGGTGATTATAATATAAAAGGTGTTAAAGTTGATTTGATGTGTGTAAGAGTTAGTTAGTGAATAATTAATTATTGATTAAAGTGTGTATTGGGAATGATATTTGATTGGTGATGTGTGTAAGAGTTAATTAATGATTTGATGATGTGTGGAGATTGTGGGCAATTTATTGCCCACAACCGATGAACAAACACACAATGGGTTGGGCTCAATCCACAACCGATTGACCCAACCCTAAACAAACATGGCCTTAATGTTCCTGAAAGAAAAAAAAAAAAATTAACATGCATGGCCATTCTAGTCAATCATATGAAATATTTAAGCATGCCGCATGCAGGGAACATAATTTCTTCCATGCAGGAAACAAAGGGTGTGGTCCAATAAAAGAGTGTTTATATTCGGTTTTCCTAAATATACATCATCGATTCGTAATTAACTCTTACACATATCTTATCCATCATTTTTTTTCATATTTTATATTATACCGTGATTCAATCTACAATCAACACCATCAAACACTCATTTACTTTTACTCAAAACTCTTTCACCACTTTATTTACCTCAATATATAGTACTTATGCCGCCCCACTTTTAAGCAAACGCACCCTAAGCATCCAACTTCATAAGCGATAAATTAAGTAAAAGAAGACTTAAATTAAAAGTTTTGATAAGCCATAACGGGCGACAGGGGCAAATAATTCTAACAAAAGTAAAAATCTAGCACCCGGATCCGCAGTTGAGGCCTGTGCATTTTGGTGAAATTTTCTCACAGTCTTTTTTTTATAATGTAATTATTCACAATCTATTTCTACAAAGTTATTCACACTGTACAGAGAACCCACCCCTAAAAAAAACAAAAACTGATCTAATGCTATGCATGTTAACAAAACCTGATCGGTCAAAAGCTCAGAAATTGAAGCTCCGAATTGAGAGAGAATACAGAGACGATGAAGATGATAGTAATTTTTTTTTAAAGTGATGAAGATGATGCCTTACCCCGTCTATCCTGCATCTATGCATCAATTCAATAATGTATAATACGTGCGAGTAATACGCAAGAGGTATATATATGTGTTTGGGGGCTGTTTAGGTTAGAATTTATGCAGTCCAAGTTTTGTGGGCTGAAAAGTTATTCAACCCACGATTTGCGTCCAATAGTATTTAATTTGGGCCTATACTTATATTCATACATTAATTAGTTTTTTCATATAAGTTATTAAATATAGTTAAATAAAATTTATATATGTAAAAGAACAAAATTAGTATTAGTATTTTGGTTAATTATAAAAAAATCACGATTTTTGTTTCAACTTTTAATCGTAACATAATTTTTAAAACTTAGCAATACTAATCACCAACTTTGATGGTATTTCAATTACAATATGGACTTTATTTTTTGATATCTGATTGCGTTGTCATCACTATCTTTCTTTAGATCCATCTTGACTGGACCATCATTTACCCTCCACAAACTCCACAAATACAAAGGAGTGAAAGACGTGGCATAATAACTTCAATCACCTATTCACTATTCACTACAATTAGGGAAAATTGGTAAAAATGTCCTGTCACTTTAGCATAATTAAAAAATTACCCTTTAACTTTGCCAGTTTAAAAAATTAGAAAAGCAAATACTTCCTCTATCCCGATTAACTTTTCCTATTTTTTATTTTGGTCCGTCCCACTTAACTTTTCACACCCCTAAAAATGAAATTATTCTCACAATCTTCACCCTCAATATCTCCACACTCAATCTTCATCTTTAAAAAAATCAAAGAAAAAACAAAATCTACTTTCATAAAATTTTCGTACTTTTATCAACTGTGAAAAATTAATCGGACGGAGGAAATAGCTCCAAAATTAAAAAGGGTGACACAAGTGGAATCTTGGACGAGTTGATAAGGGCATACTCTTGTCGTGATCACGCCCATCATTTGGTGTCGTTTCAAGTACATGGCTCAGAAAGACCTGTAATTAGTGGATCCTACATTGGAGACGTGGTTGTGGATTTTCTCATTGGTCGTGATACGTTATATATTTCGTGAAATTTCTACGAACTGCACTTTAGCGTTTTAATACACATAAATGATATAATAAAATAAGATAAAAGAACACTACAATATAGATACGAACTCTACCTAACCTAGCATCATTGACACGGCACACCATCGAAGGTCGGACGAACTTTCCCGAGCTCGTCTTCGAAGGTCGGACGAACTTTCCCGAGTTCGTCTTGAAGTAGCTTCTCCGGAAGATACTTCTACTTGACACACTATAACACACTGAAAATCAACTATTGACTCTTCCAATACTAAGATACTGATTTGTTTCTCTGAAATATAATCACGTATATGATGTTTTTCTGATATGAGGAGAATCCATATATATAATCTTAAGTAGGGATGAGATCAACTTCTTCTCCAAGTAACAACATATATTTTTTTCATATCTTCTTGATATTGTACAACCACCAAATCTTCATATTTTCTGCACTTAAAAATAATAATATTAAAAAATAACTAACAATAGATTTTTGACAATAAGCCCAAAATTAACACATCAACAGTAAAAAAATTAACACATAATTTTAACTCTACGACGAACTGGAAAAAGTGCTCCAAATGATTATCAAGGCTTTTACAAAATTTTTTTTTTTTAATCTTCGCATCGGATCAAAGTAGACAAGTTAGACTGGACGGAGATAGTACTAAATATGGCAATAAACCCTTAAAAGAAAAACATGACAATAAAAGAAGGCCACAACACAGCCACACCATGACATGAAGCCAACCACAACCACAACCACATTCACACTTTCCGTCTCTATTTAAACAGCTCCCTCCCGCACAAAAAACCCACATTCAACTGCACAAATCAATTCCATCTTCCATATCCAGAACAAGCCCTGGACTTCAAGTAAGGATACATTCATTTTTCCTTCTTAATTTCTCCAGTAGGGTTTATAGCCCAGGAAGAAGAGTTGTCGACATCACGGCTATATTACGAGGATATCGCCCTTCTCTTACACATGTTCCTACACTGCGACGCAAGGCTTGTATAATTGAGACCAATCCTTCGCCGCACGGTGGACGTGGAGCTCTGCCCTCTGAAGGCGGCACCCCATCCGACCTCCTTTTCCTCGCCGGCGGCGGTTACTAGCTACCTACTTGCTGTTTACAGTTTTCAATCGCAGTATAGGTTTATAAAATTGTAGTTTATTCGACAAGGGGTTGTATAGTTTAAAAGGAAAAACTCCAAAGATGATGCTCAAGATTAAAAGAGTTCCTACTGTTGTTTCCAACTACCAAAAGGAAGAATCGGAGGAAGCCTCTCGCCTTCACGCCGGCTGCGGCCGCAATTGCCTTCGGAGCTGCTGCCTTCCAGGTTTGTGTGCTCAATTCAGTTCTTAGGTTTTTTTTTTTTCTGTTTATTGTTGTGAAATTGACTGGAATTGTTGTTGAACTAGGTGCGAAATTGCCCCTCTATGCTTTTACGAATGCCAGCAGTGTCAATGGTGAAAAGGACTCTGTTGCCACACAGAACAAAGAGCATGAAGTTGACTTCTTGGATTCCCTTCTTCTTGGGGAGGTAATTGTTATTATTATCTGTGAAATTCAATATCCTTGATGGTGATATCTGAAATTCATGATTCTTGTTGACAGTGGGAGGATCGTATGCAGAGAGGGCTCTTTCGCTATGATGTTACTGCTTGTGAAACCAAGGTGCGTGAAGCCTGATGAATCTTTTGTTCTCCACGTTTCCTTGTCTACAAATAAATTTAAATTTTGGTTGTGAATCTCTAATAATTTTCTGTTTCACCTAATTATTTGTCAATTATTATGATTTGTAGGTGATTTCTGGTGAGTATGGCTTTGTCGCACAGCTGAATGAGGGCAGGCATCTCAAGAAGAGGCCAACCGAGTTTCGTGTGGACAAAGTTCTGCAGCCCTTCGACGAGAACAAGTTCAACTTCACTAAAGTCGGGCAAGAAGAGGTGCTCTTTCAATTCGAAGCCAGTGAGGATAATGAAGTCCACTTCTTTCCCAGTGCTCCAGTTGATGTTGATAATTCGCCTAGTGTTATTGCCATTAACGTATGTTTATGTTTCCCTCTTTCGTGTTTCAGTTGTGTCGTCCTTTCAACTCTAGGAAATTGTCTATGTAGATTATTCACAATCCAAGAAACTCACAATCACACAGACCCACATGTAGTTGTACAAATCTACGTTGGATATAGTCACTAGTGTAGCATATACAAGACTAGTCTGATGATTGTTTCTGTATGTGATCTAACAGGTTAGTCCCATCGAGTATGGACATGTATTGCTCATCCCTCGGATTCTTGAACGTTTGCCTCAGAGAATCGACCGAGATAGCTTCTTACTTGCTCTGCAAATGGCCGTTGAAGCAGGAAATCCCTATTTCCGACTGGGTTACAACAGCTTGGGTGCATTTGCAACCATCAATCACCTTCACTTTCAGGCCTATTACTTAGCCATGCCATTCCCTATAGAAAAGGCTCCTTCCAAGACAATAACCACTACAAGCAATGGCGTCGAAATCTCTGATATCCTCAATTATCCGGTTAGAGGTGTTGTTTTTGAGGGCGGAAATACTCTGGAAGACTTGTCTAATGTTGTCTCAGACTCGTGTATTTGTCTGCAAGAGAACAACATCCCTTACAATGTACTCATTTCTGATTCTGGAAAACGGGTTTTCCTCTTCCCACAGGTAAAGATACGCTTTCATCTTGCACAGGATTTGCAGTGCAATGCCAATTTTTACACACGCCCCACATCTATGTGGATGACTTTGCACCTGTGCACAAAACCCCATCACACGACATTGTTTTAAATATATGCGCGTTGTTTTATAGTATCTCCATGTAATCTGAGCATCGGTTTTGTGTGAACAGTGCTATGCAGAGAAACAGGCGCTTGGAGAAGTGAGCTCGGAGCTTCTTGATACGCAAGTTAATCCTGCAGTGTGGGAGATCAGTGGACACATGGTACTGAAACGGAAGGAGGACTATGAAGGGGCATCGGAGGAGAACGCGTGGAGGCTTCTTGCTGAGGTTTCGCTGTCTGAAGAGAGGATGCAAGAAGTGAAGGAGATTATATTTGAAGCCATTTGTCTCAATATTGAGGAAACAGAAGTTGCGGCTCCTGCCACGCCGGAAGAGTCGGATACTAACTCTCCATCTCGTGAAGATGTGGATGCCCTTAAAGGCCTGCAACCCGCTATGGTGCCTGTGTAGCATGAAAATTTGTTATGATTATCCTTGGCATATTTTGCATAAATAATGCAAATGGTGTTTGCCCCATTGTTGGATTGTGTATGTAGCTCTATTTCCTTTCTGGTGTATGTACAACTCCATGTCTAATGGATATTGATTTAGACAACGAAAGTTTTATTTATTTATTTATGTATTAGCTTTTCTTCTCACAGTAAAATACACCATAAAATTGAGTGGGTGTGTAATTTGGTACTCTCTCCGTTCCGTGGGAGTTTGCACGGCTGACCTAGCACAATCCAAATATCCAATTCGAATGGCACCATACCAATCCAAATATCCCCGTAGTGATTATTATGAAACCCATGAGTAATACTAAATATAACTAGAGATCTCATGCAATGCTCTTCATCGGCACACTACATGAAACATATTTTTTATGGGGGGAGTTGACATTGTAGCCGTGTCAGTCCCTCACAAACTCTTTTTGCTTTGTTTAACTTTTTTACTGATAAAGTAGCCAACACCCCTTTTGAACTTATTCAATACCAAGGCCACTCACCTCCATTTTGTGTACACTCGTGCACTCGATATAATATTATAGTGTACACGATATAATTATTTCTTGGTACATGTACACGATAATATTGTACACACGATATAAAATTATCATGTAAAATGAAAATAAAAATTATCGTGTACACGATATAAAATAATTTCTTAAACATATACACGATATAAAATTATAGAGTATACGATATGTACACGAAATAGATACACGAGATAATACATGACCGTCACTCATAATCAGTAAACTTAGCGGATGTGGTTACTCTATCAACAAAAAATTAAACTATAAAAAAAGTCAATATTAAGTCCCCGACAGACGACAGTAACCCGTTACCACTTTTTTACGGGAAAAAAATGCTTTAACAGGTTTTAAGATTTCCTCCAAAAGATATACTGAAAGCTACATGAAATTTCATACCTTTCATGACTTTGACTGACAAATGAGGGTCCGAATGTAGCCAAAACTACATATTTGGTCCCCAGTTTATTTGGGTGGTGTGGGTTCTTCTCTTTCACCTTTTCGCATCACTAAAATGATTATTGAATGGGAATGGACACATTCGAACGTGAAATGGCACAGTGTTTTCGGTGATTTACATTTTCTGGCATCTCTCATTCAAATGAGGACCAGTTTTGTAGGACCATTGCCATTACAGATTGAAGAATCAAAATAAATTTCTCCGTAGAGAATTTTCCACATCCACTTGTTTGATATACTCCTTCCGTCTCAGTTAATTTTGCACGGTTAATCGGACACGGATGTTAAGAAAAAGTAAATTTTGGGGAATCATTAATTTTTTCAAATGTGGAGATTGTAAGAGAAATTTTCTTTATAAGGGTGTGCAAAGTTAAGTGGGACGGATTGAAAAGGAAAGTAGGTAAATTTAAGTGGGACGGCAGGGTAATAAGGATTCAGAAATATACTCAAATACAATCAACAAGAGAGTTGAAAATGACAAACCAAGAAATCAAGAATTAGAACCAAACCACATTTCATGATATTCCAAAAGCCAATTTTTGCATCCAGTCCACAAAAATCAAGCCACTCCAATATTTGAAAATAGCAATAACCTATCTACACCAGAAAAAATAAAAAAATAGTAGCCACGAATAATGAATACTTAAACCTATTGAGGTCTTCGTTTTCTCTATACCCCTCAAACTGTGTGATTTGGAAAGAAAAAAAAAGACTCGTGGGTCCTTTTGTAGCTGGCTAAACAAATTCAAGGGAAATTCTATGCTACCTACAGGTGGTGCCCGACTAAGAGGATGTTTGACTAAGCTTATTTGAAACATCTTATAAGTTCCAACATTTTATAAGTTGTTTCAAGAAACTCATAAGATGAAGATGTAAATTTTAAGGAGCTTATTAGTTAACAAAGTGCTTGGATAAAAGAGCTTATAAACTTGCAATTGAATATAGTGATTTAACTAATTTAAAAGTTAATATTAAACACACATTTTGATTAGTGTGTGAAATGTATGTAGTGTGTAAAATGTGTGTAGTGTGTGAAGTTGTGAAATGTGTGTAGTGTGTAAAATGTGTGTAGTGGGTGTAGTGTGTGTAGTGTGTAAAATGTGTGTAATGGGTGTAGTGTGTGAAGTATGTGTTGTGTGTGAAATGTGTGTAGCGTGTGAAATGTAAGTGTAGTGTCTGTAAGTGTGTGAATTGTGTGTGAAATTTGAGTGTAATAATTAAAATCTTAAAAAATAAAATGGAAATAAGATGGGGTAAATCAACTTATTTTTTTTAGATCTTATAAGCTCTTAAAGCTTATTTTTTTGTCTTATAAGCTCCTAAACATCTTTTTTTGCCAAACATTTTGCAAGAACTTATAAGCTTCTAAACATCTTATAAGATGTTTTTGGGAGCTTATAAGCTCAGCCAAACACCCTCTAAGTGATCCAACCATCCACTTCGAAAGTAAATTGAGATCAATCGTTAACAACAACAATAAATCACTTCTTTCTTTTCGCTTATTCGGTTATTGAAGCAGATGCATGATCTGTTAGCTTCCAACAAGAATGCTTAAAGCTATGTTTAATTTCATTTCTTTCTTCGAGCCTAAGCATGTTTGCTTTTAATAGCCTAGAATTTAATTTCCCCAAGATATTACTCCCTCCGTCCCAGTTAACTTGTCACAGTTGATCGGGCACGGATGTTAAGAAAAAATAAATTTTGTGGAATCTTTGACTTTTTTAAAGATGGAGATTGAATGTGGATATTTTGAGGGTGAAGTCTTTAATTGTCATTTATGAATATAACAAGTTAAGTGGAACGCGTTGAAATGAAAAGTATGATAAATTAACTGGGTCGAAGGAAGTAACATTTATAGCTAAACATGTCTTCTCCCCGCCACAAGGAATTGAAAGACAAAACATTACATTTCTGGAAAGTACATCATGCGACTTATGTAAAAGAAAAATCAAGATATAATTCCAACAAAAGATTGGCATTTAGCACTCATTAATTAATGTTTTGACCTCCAAAATGTTGGATTTCTTTCATTCGTTTGTGTTGAGGATTCTTGGAAATGTGACGTCAAAGAAGAAAGAAAAGCTGTTGCTGATTTCACGTATCATGACGTCACTAAAATTGACATGAAAGTTAATTTTAACTTTTGATTTATTTCTCTACTAATACAACTTCAATACTCATTAGCTTAATAATTTAACGAATTTGTGAGAATTGGAGGATATCCGTTCCTGAGATATCCTCTTTGGATCAAGGATGATATTGAAAAATGATTAATACATTTTTTATTATTCTCTACACCCTTAACTATCAAGAGTGTCCTTAGATACCACCCGCAACCAATTCTCATACTATTATCCGATCCACACAAAAGGCATGACAATTTGGGCACTGTCCCCAAGAAGAGGCTATATCATTTGTCTTGCTTTAATAGATACATTGATCCATTTCGAAAAAATCTAGTTTATTTTTCTCCTAATATTAGGAATAGCGGCCGTAGATTGGATCCTCTACTTTAATTTGCATTTTATCTAATATTTCATTAGATCTAATACACGTCATGTGTTATGTACTTATGTGTTAATTAGTGATTGTTATTGAAATAGAGAATCTTATATGGTCGGTGAATAGGAGCAATAAAGTTGGGATAAGGTCAAACAAAATTCTAAAATGATAAGTAATTTTAGACAAAACTTATACCCTAAAAGACGAGGCTAAAAAATAAACGGAGGGAGTAAAAAATAATCTTCCGACGTATCTCCTCAGTCTCATTTAAAGAGATCTGTGGACAATTGATACCTGATACCATATAAAATTATGGCAAATTTAATAAACTAAGGCACTGTTCATCCCATAATTAAAATAATAAGCGCCTTTTTTTTTTTATTTACAGATTTAAGTGAACTCGCCTGTGCCACAGGCGAGTTCACATCCTCTGACAAATCACTATTTGAAGTCGCCCCTGGCAGGGGCGACTTCTGTTTAATTTTTTTTTTTTTTTTTTTATATGTTGAAGACGTCTGTGCGAGAGGCGTTATACGGTATACCGTGTATGTATACCACCCTAATACTAAAAGTCGCCCCTTGCAGGGGCGACAATCATTATTGTCTTTTTCTTTTTTTTTTTCTTTTTCTTTTTTCTTTTACTCCAATTAATATATATATATATATATATTTTTTTTTTATCTTTTTTGTTATTACTTCTTTGTATATATAAATATATATATATATATTTCTTTTTATCTTAGGGGATTATTGGACTGGGATGTAGTGACATGTATCACGTTCGATGGAGCACATCCACGGATGGGACATTCAAAAAGATATTTTAGTTTAAGGATATAGTAGGGTAGGATGTCTATTGAAAATTATGAAAGGTGTATTGAAAATTGTAAAAGGTGTGTTGAAAATTGTAAAAGGTGAGGTAGGTAATAGGGTGCGAATGTGTCCGGAGTGGGACATCCTAATCCAATTATCCCCGTAGATTGTTTATTTAAAGAACTTTCGTTTATTATTTTTCTTTAATTTGGGTCGTATTCATCGTTTTTTTCTTTTCTTTAATTTGAGTGGAATTCATAATTTTTTTTATTATTAGTTTGTATTAGAACCGACTATAGTCGATTGTTTAATCCTGTTACGCCCAAAATAAAATATTTAGATTAGTAAAAAATTCTTAAAATATGAAGTTCTTTTTATCTAATTATTACAACTAAGTTGAAAAAATAAAATGTCTAATATTCATGACCAGTCCCACATCGTATTTTTTTCCTGTTCCGTTTGGCTCGCGGAATCCGATGCACCAATCGAGGAACGGAGAGAGAAACGGAACAGGAAAAAAACACGATGTGGGACTGGTCATGAATATTAGACATTTTATTTTTTCAACTTAGTTGTAATAATTAGATAAAAAGAACTTCATATTTTAAGGATTTTTTACTAATCTAAATATTTTATTTTGGGCGTAACAGGATTAAACAATCGACTATAGTCGGTTCTAATACAAACTAATAATAAAAAAAATTATGAATTCCACTCAAATTAAAGAAAAGAAAAAAACGATGAATACGACCCAAATTAAAGAAAAATAATAAACGAAAGTTCTTTAAATAAACAATCTACGGGGATAATTGGATTAGGATGTCCCACTCCGGACACATTCGCACCCTATTACCTACCTCACCTTTTACAATTTCCAACACACCTTTAACAATTTTCAATACACCTTTCATAATTTTCAATAGACATCCTACCCTACTATACCCTTAAACTAAAATATCTTTTTGAATGTCCCATCCGTGGATGTGCTCCATCGAACGTGATACATGTCACTACATCCCAGTCCAATAATCCCCTACGATAAAAAGAAATATATATATATATATATATATATATATATATTTATATATACAAAGAAGTAATAACAAAAAAGATTAAAAAAAAAAATATATATATATATATATATATATTAATTGGAGTAAAAGAAAAAGGAAAAAGAAAAAAAAAAAAAAAGACAATAATGATTTAGTATTAGGGTGGTATACATACACGGTATACCGTATAACGCCTCTCGCACAGGCGTCTTCAACATAAAAAAAAAAAGAAAAATTTAAACAGAAGTCGCCCTTGGCAGGGGCGACTTCAAATAGTGATTTGTCAGAGGATGTGAACTCGCCTGTGGCACAGGCGAGTTCACTTAAATTTGTAAATAAAAAAAAAAGGCGCTTATTATTTTAATTATGGGATGAACAGTGCCTTAGTTTATTAAATTTGTCTAAAATTATCTCCAAAAAAAAATCACATGTCAAACCAAACAATCACTCGTATATCAACAACTTCAACAAAATTTATTCAAAATCACTTCACATTGTTGCACAACTGATCAGCCAATTCCAGAGCCTAGAAGTTATGTTAGAACTTTCCAGAACAAATTCGACAACCGGCAGTATTCTCCTATTACATTCTCAATCCAAAAATGTCGTCTTCAACAATATTAGCAACCGCAAACAACTAACCTTAACTCATATAACTTCGTCGTTTCTGTTAACTCAATAGCTGAAAATGGTTCGTGGCAATTTTATCAGAAGTAACCCTCCAGTACAACACTTTTGCCTGAGACACAAGCCGTCAACTTTTTCACTTTTCCTTTTATATCTACACGATTCTCGATTTTTCCCGGATCACTACCCAAAAACGGCAACACCTCAACCAACACCTTCTGGAACAAGTTCTGTTTAAAACCCTCTTCCAATATATCCTTAAAATCCACAATTTTGCCACGCAAGTCCACTAACACACTGCACAGCCCTTGATTCTTGCATTGTTCGAGAATTTCATGTAAACTTACTTTATCAAAAGATAGCATTTGAATTCCTTCTTGAACAGGTTGTGGCTCTACACTCGCGTCATTCTCAGTGACCATCATTAGTTTAGAAGGAGCATCGTTCTTGAAAATAAGGGAATTCGGATTTTTGGACAACACGATTGTAAGGGGCTGATTGGCCCCAGGTTCCTTAGATACGGGGATATAAGAATTATCAGCCAATACCGTAGAGGAAACTATGAGAGCGTCATATTCTTGCAGCAATTTCGAGTAATATCCACCACATTCCTTTGCTTCTTCACCAACCTGATTTAGCAAATGGCCGTCAAGTGACATAGAATACCTGTTAGAAATTATATCAATTTTTTGATATGACAGAAGAAAATTTGGTTAACAATCAATCAGTCAATTGATGGTTTAAGTACCTGAGAGTAACATAAGGTGTTTTTGTAAGCATATAATGGATATATGCTTCATTAAGCCTTTTGCACAATTCTTCCTCGACTCCCACAGTGACATTAATACCGGCTTCTTGCAGTTTCTTAACGCCTGTTGAAGCCACAATAGGATTAGGATCCACCATGCCGACAACCACGTTTTTCACTTTGGCCTTGATTAGTGCTTCGGTGCAAGGTGGAGTTCTACCATAATGATTGCATGGTTCCAAGCTCACATACGCTGTTCCATTCTCAGCCAACTCACCCGCATCTCTCAGCGCAAAAACCTATAATTTATTTAGTCAAACTGTCAAGAAGAAAATTTGCATTAACATCATTCATAAAATAAAATAGAAAAAAAAAAAAGAACAGAAATATCGACTATATGAAACAGAATCAGCAAAGGAGTCACCACTATTGATATCAAAGCTTGAATTTCCGAACGAAATTTTGCACTATACCCCACACAGAAAAATGAATAACAGAAAATTGCTGTAGAAACACACACACAAAAGTGCAGTTAATTTACCAAGTACCAACAAAAGAAGAAGATAAACTCGAAGTCTTATCCACATCAAGATTACTTTATATAAGCTGATGGCAGCTACAGCTAAAATTGAGCTGCCAAATGCACAATAGAAAAATCAACGCACAACAGAAGTAAAGAACTTGTGCAAGAAAGAAGGCGTAGATTTTTTCTGCGAATCAAAGGTGAAAAGGGCAGTGAATCAACCAACAAGAAAAAAAAAGACGGGTAAGTGTGCTAACATTGGTTGATGAAGATAAATATGGGGAGTTTGAAAAGCCCATACTTGCACTTTTGCAGTGTGAGTAATATATGCTGCTAGCTAGAAGATTTTCCATTTCATGGGACTGTGGATTCCTTGGTTCTCTCTCTAGAAAGAGCAGAGAAGGAATGCCAATGAGATGTGCAAGAAAATTGTGTGGATACTTCACAGTGGGCTTGTGGCGTTGGAAAGAATTTTTTGGTGTATTGATATCCAAACAACCCACAAACACTCACAAACACAAATACATCACATTGTCTTGAGGAAACTACTGTACTTATTGTAATCATCTAAAAAACAATACATGACTAAATACAACAAACTGCATAGTAATTGCTTAAGCACAATAAAATGTAAATCAAACATCAGTGCAAGCAATTTCAGCAGCCCACATCAAGAAATTATCAATCTTTAATCAAAATATAATTATAAATTAGGGGAGACCAACCCACATCAGCAAATTAGCATAAAAATATTAACCTGTAATCAGGTTGCAATTGCAAAACAGAGAAAGAGTCAACCAACATCAAGAAATTAACATAAAAGTTCAATCTTAACCAAAATATAATTATAAAACAGGGGAGACCAACCTACATCAAGAAATTAACATCAAAATCTCAATCTGTAATCACTATGCACTTATAAAGAGAGAAACAGATGGCCCACATCAACAAATTAACATAAAAATCCAATCTTTAATTAAAATATAATAATAAAACAGAGAAATAGTTTTCACCTCAGCATGAGGCTGCCCAGCTTTGGGGTGAAATCCTTGTCCAACAATTTGGCCATCCTTCACAATCACACAACCAACCATAGGATTAGGACTGGTGCACCCAATAGCTTTCTTTGCAAGCTCCACACACTTCCTCATATAATGCCCATCCTCAAAATTATTTTCTTGATTTAGTTCTTGCATTTCTTGGGGGCCACCACACCTGATCAGAGGTAAACAACCACTGTTTCGTGAACTGGCTCTTGATTGAGACACCCTTTTGGAAGAATTGGAAAACCCAAGACGTGATTTTGGTGAAAAGGCCACCTTTTGCTGCAGTTTTGTTGGTGGATTGAGCGCTGTGTGGTTTGGGAATGGGAGCATTTGTTGAGCATACATTCTGCAGATGAAGTATTTACTGAAAAAAGGTTGAGACTTCAACAATATTATAGGGACGAAAAAAAAAAACTAAAAACAAAATATCATAAGGGAGTGTGTGTTGACTGTGATTGTGTGAAGTCGTGACTCGTGCAGACTGAACAGAGTTAAAAGAAGCCGGTTCGAATCCGAGAAGGCAAAAGAAAGCCGTTTGGTCCCGGTTCGAACCGGAGAGGAAAAACAAAATGTCTGAGCCCGGGTTCGAACCGGGGACCTCTAGTGTGTGAGACTAGCGTGATAACCGACTACACCACCCAGACTTGATGTTAGAATTCTCAATTGTGTCAACTCATAAAATATTTACAGCCAAAGAAGTGTGATCACGTGTTTATATGTTTTTAATAATGTGTAAAAATTAAATCTCTAGATTTTAAATAAAATCATTTATGTGTTGTGATCTTAACCTATCGTGAATAAGCACAATGTCACTTATCCATCATATACCACCACTATATTCAAAGAGAATACCTTGACATGTTAGACATGTTAGATAAAAGAGAAGAAGAGCATGCTTGTGCACATGCATGCGAGCAAATAGAAGCGTTTCCATAAGCTGATTTAACAGAAGCGTAACAAGATTAGCAGTTAGAATGTTAGTTCATGTAGCTACAAGTTGATAGAGTTAGCTAGGCTTTGTTAGGCATTTTGTCAAGCAGTTGAGCTGCAACTTATTGTATTTAAAGAGCATGTAAACATTTCAGCCAAGAATCAATCTTATTGTATTTAAAGAGCTGGAACCTCTCTGTAAACATTTCAGCCAAGAATCAATGGACAAATTTCTTTCTCTGAGTTCGAAGGACTTCGCAAGACGAAAATTCTAGAAAACACACAGTTGAATTAAAAATTCTAGAAACTAAGACGAAAATAGTGGTTCTTTTATACCTGGACAACTCCTTTTGAAATCAAAACGATGAGAAAATCGAACTTGCAAGGAAGTGCAGCCGTGTTCTTCGAATCTCTCTGGGGTGACTGAAAATGGTATGAAAATTGATTACAAGCAAAACTTGAGAAATGTTCGTATGCCAAACGAGATGCAAATATATGCTATAAAATAAATCCACCTGAAGTTACTGGTGCCAAAAGACGAATCTGCAACAAAACTTCTGTATCGTCAGTCGCGACGCTGGCGGGGATGAATCTGAAGTTGAAATGAGGGCTGAATCCCAAACCCTGCTAAGGTAATTGGGCATAAGGGTAATTATACTTCTTTCTAAACCCACCAAAATAGGTGGGTTCAATTAAGACATTGAAGTTAATGAATGTGTTTTATTGGGATTCAGATTTTCTCTAAATTTACTGAGCTCAATCTTAAGCAAACGAATCCTACGTTTTAAGCTCGTCTTTAATACTATCTTCGACCCGCTCTAACTTTCCTATCTTTTTATTTTTTTTGTCCCAACTTAACTTAACAACCCATAAATGGCAAATTTCTCTCACAATCTCCACCATCAATCTCCATCTTTAAAAAAATTCCACAAAATCTACTTTTTCTTAATATAGTACCCGATCAAAGTAGGAAAGTTAAGCCGGGATGGAGGGAGTAAATCTTTTAGGAATTTGTTACTAAAACATAATTATTTTAACTCCGTATTATCTTCTGCGGCAGTTACATCTCAGAAAGAAAAACAAACCGCTTCATTTCTCAAGATCTCCGTCGGTCATTTACGCTCGTCTTTAATTTTCGCCGGTCTTACTTTTTCCTCTTTGTTAGGATTTTTTCTCACGATGACTGACGTACAACTTTTACTCGTCGTTCTGGTCTTTTCGCCGCCTTCGTTAGTGCGTTTTAGTGCCACTGCTTGAGGCCACATTTTCAAATTCAAATTAATTAAATTATGGAATGCTGGCTTGATCACAAAAATACAACCAAAATTGCTTCCAAAACACATTTCCATATGTACAATTAACCTCATCTTTCCATTTACAACCCTGCAACTTTCTGCTTCCTATCCCCAATAAATACAACATAAATCTAACTTATTTATAACCCAAAAGAATCAAACCCCAAGATCAAAGGAGGGAGATTCAAGAATCCCAAAGTTTTGTTGAACAGGTTCTGTTTTCTGCGTCGAACATTCCGATTTCTTTCTCAGTAGCTTGGTAGCTTCTTCTTCCACTGCATCAAGATCAATCCCTTCGTAAAACAGATCATCGTCCAACATATCTTCGTCCCTCTCTCCTTTTATCTGCATGGATGAGTTTTCACGTGCAGCTACGGACAGTACAGAGAACTCCTCGTTTAGATTAACCATCGGTATTGAGTGAGACTGATTATACAAACTCAACTTTCTTTTCCGGCTTTCTAGATTGTTCTGAACCGTTTCCGTGGGGATCCCGTTGGATGCGAATTGAGAGTTTCTTGCAGTTGAGAGCAAGCCGGTTTGAGGAGTGTTATCATGTTTTGTTCCTGATGAGCTCCCGCTTTCATCCACTCTGCTGCTGCTTTGAATTACAGAGTCGGGACTGAACTTTGAGGCGGAGTTGGGCAATTGTTGGAATGGTGATTGACTGAGTAATGATCGCCTGCAACGAGTTTTGTATGAGAGAGAGAGCGAGTGCGAGTGAGAGAGATAGTTAAGTACGCAAATGCAGACACTACAGTCTGAAAGAAATATAATGAATGACATTTAAGTAGAAAGCCGAATCGAAAAGTCACTAAGAATTTTAGGAAACAGAAAAGAGAAGAAAAAACAATGAACTTTTTTCGGAAACCTGTAAATTGCCATCATGTCGGGCCTACTATCACCGGGTTGTGTACTAGCTGATGTAGGATTTATGCCGTCATCTATGAAGCTGTCCTCATATGAACTGTTATCTAGCTCATATTCGTCATCTTCAGAAGCCATACCTTCAGACGATACCCTAAACAGGACCACAAAACTACGCATGAGCGGAGAAAAACTACGAAATCCAAAATTCATAGATATAGCAGAAAAGAATATGTTTCTTAGATACAAAATAACATTAGAAACTTCGAAAGAGGAAACAGTAATTTTGTTGTGTAACTCTAAATGAAGCCAACAAATATATCAATAATGGGCTTACTCTGCTTCCTCTTCAATATAAACTGCAGCATGTTTTGCTTGCTTCTTCGCACCTGAATGTTATTCAAAAACAAAAAAACGAAAATATTAAAAAAAGGAGAGTAAACTAGTAGCACAACCACCAGAACAGTGAGGATCATATTTCACCATTGTGTTCTGTCGAGACGTGTGCTAACTTGAACTAAAGATTCTCTATCTAATGGCCTCCTGTGCATATGTACAGACCATCTTAGACATGTTTCTCAATTTTCTCATCTTACTAGGCTACAGCCACCCTCGATTTCTTCCTAATACATTCATTACTTATCTATTTAAACTAGTGTTTCTGCATATCCATCTAAACATTCACAAGTTTGCATTTCTGCTACTCCAGAAAAGTAGCAATAATATGCGAGTGTTCACAAAAGAAGCCGATTCCCAAATGATATCAATTCAAGTGCCAAGCTTTACAAGAAAATATGGGCATAATTAACCCTTGGTCCCTTAAATATCAGAAAATTATTTACTAGAAGAGTGTGACAAGACAGGCATCAATAAGATAATCCAAGTTCAATAGCACAATAAAACTAGATAACCTTTGACAAGCTTAGTTGATGCATGATTTTCAGTCCTCTTGGAAAATCCAAGTTTTCTACTCGGGCCCCTGGATGCTGGAATATTCCTTTCGAGATCTCCAAGCTTCCGTAACCTACGGAGCTTGCACTGCTGCTCAACGGTTTCAGGCTTTACTCCACTATCCAGAAGCCAGTCTTCGCTGTTGCTTGTGTTTGAGAGCTTAGCTAAAGGAGTTTGTCTTTCTTGGGCAACTGGAATAGGAGACGAGCACGCTTCCCGTGCATTATTGTTACATTGTATCACAGGGGTACGAATGTCGTTATCACCCGAACATGGTTCATCCATCTTACCCAAACTGCCATCTTTAAGTTCCTTCTCAGTCTGCAAATTTTGGGAGGAAATAACGGCACGACCTGCGAAATTACCTCCATCACCATTACATGTTCCTGTTGTCAAAAGCACATATATAAGTGCATTGGTATTGATGATGTAAAGTAGTAATGTATAACCCAAGAGTTCCTGAAAATACTAACCATAATTATTTACAGGAGATTCTGGAACAACTCCACTTTCGATGAAATTAGTCAATCTTGGACTAAGATCAGAATCCATAAAGTCATCATCGCTTGACTCATGAGCTGATGCCGTCGGCATCCTATCATGCACAGCATTATGCTCCATTTCTTCATGCATTCTGCTCGAAACTGGGCTGTGAAATATTTCCTCAGCCCCAGAGAACAGTTTCCCATTTTCTGAATAGGGGCTGCCTGGACTTGATTCATGAAAATCCTCAACTTCAGGGGATCTTGGACTGGGAAAAGGATTACCTTCAGCTACCTTAAGATTCTCTTCATGATTTTCAGTATTGTTCATTATATGGTATGCAGAAGCCGTATTGCCATTTTCTATTCGTTTAGAATTGGATAACAGGGGCAGTTGAGGTAATGAAAAAACCAAGACATTTCCAACGTTATCAACTGATATGAATTCTGAATCAAAGAGGAAGGTATGCACGTAAGTCTTTGGTTTGTGGAAGTCTTCAACATGCACATCGTCTGCAATCAGATCAAGCTCTACACCAGTTCCTTCAACGTCTTTTATCAATTTCTCTTCAGTGTCTTCAGCAGGGTCATCACACATCATGGAATCTAGAACAAGTTTCAAACAAGAAATAATAGAGAATTAGAAAATCAATGACATTAACGTATAGTATTGATCGTATGAGACGATGCCCAGTAATACTTTGATAGACAGACTAACTTGTGGATTTGCAAGCAAACAACCATTAATCTCAACCGTGTAATCTCTGTTTCTTTTTCCCATTTTTTGTTTAAGAATGTCAGACAGTAAAGACATAATCCAATGCAAGTTGTTACCTTCTATTATTTTTCCATGAGGCTCCTCTGCCACTCCCAAGCAATGATCCGGAATATTTTCATCCTGAATCAAGATAGTGAATCAATTGATTGCATAATTAAACCACCTTGTGTTTACAACTAGTGCATTAAGAGCTAACAGACAAACCTCTGCAAGGGTTTTGCTATCTCTAGAATAAGTTAATCCTTGCAAATACTGCATTGTGTCTATTAGCATTCCTGTTGTACATGAGTGTGAGACTTTATGTACAGGAGACGGAAATGCCTGGAAGTGAGGAAAAGCAATAAGAGATGGTTTCCAAGCAGTTTGTTGCGTGGGGATGAAATATTTGGCAAGTAATTCAGTCTCAGCATCGCTTAATTTGTTCTCATATGCAGGCAATGGAACAGGATCGGCTTCTTTCATTTTCTTTCCACGAGGAACATATTCTTCAATTGACATCTCAAGAAATTGCACTTCTGGTCTAATAACATGGGGAACCTGCAAATACGTATGCAAAGGAATTAGGCCAAGGTATCAGATGAATCAAAGTTTCAAAAATTTACTTAATAATCATACTTATGTAAGAAAATCAACATATAATCTGTCCAGAAAGCATACCATTCTTGAACTGGGATGGAAATTAAAGCTACGCATCCCACCGTTTGTCATGTGTTTCTTAATAGACTTGCCATTTGCTTGTTTTCGTATATAACCCTTCATTTCTGTGCCTTCGCATGCTAAAACTAGTAAGCTTGTTAAGGAAATTGCTTTAGAAAGTATTTGAACTCACTGGTCACTGCAAATATGATGTAACAAGCGATAGAAGTGAGCTCCCTATAAAGCCAATAATTGGAAAGAGAAGGATATCTACTCGTCCTTCATGATTCCTTCCGGTCCTCCCCATGCGCTGAATCATTCTCAAAGGCGAGACATTAGCATCAAAGCATATGACAAGATCAACTTCCATGATATCTAGACCTTCTTCACCAATTGAAGTAGCCACAATTACATTGTACCCACCTGTCCGAAATTTCTACAGAGACAAGTGAAATAAACCACTGTGGGTGGGAGACAACAAATCGGAAAAAGAAAACAAAATACCTGTAAAACTGCTTGCTGAACTTTTTGTGATTGTCCTTTTAAGGTTTTTCCTACATAGAACAATGAAAAAGTAAAAAAAAATGCCATCCAATTCTACAAATTTATCAAGCCAGCGTGCCAAAGATGACAACCAACTATAAGGATCCGACGCATTCTAGGTCTATTGGATATTACTAGATCTTTTCCTTTGTCATGCCTAATAACAATTGTTCGTTGAGATACAATGTTATCTCTCCCATAGACAAGGCAAATTGTGCCTTCAAAAAGTACTGATCATGTTTAGCATCTCTGTCATCCATGAGTATATATGGCAATCTAAAAAGGCTGCAGCTTTTGCTAATAGAAAAGCTTAAATAAAGATCAGTTTGAGTTTCTATTAGAACCTTATTATTCAACTAATCGCAGCAAGACTGGATTTACTTCTTTGTTTACCAAATTAGTTTTCATAATAAAAATAATAAATTGAGAAATGGGTACAAGTCTTTGGTGGTGAAGTAATACATTTGAACCAAAACCTTTCTCATATCTCCTCAGCCACAAACCAAGAGAGAGAGATCTCCATGACCATGGAGAAGAAACACTATCCTTAATAATTTTAAATACATCAATTAGGAAGGCATAACAACAATTGGGAAAGAAGATTTGATAAACGCACCAGAACTTTGTCCAATGAACTCTGTAGCTTTAACAACGTCCCCAATGTTTGTTAGTGCATTGAGTATGTCCCTGAAAATGGATCATTAAGGTTAGCTACAATTTTTGTTATAACTCTATACATCTGAAGCATCATATGTTTAGTGGTTTGGAGAAAGAAATGGCAATTCACCTGACACTGCCCCTAAAATTTGAAAAGATAATAACCCTGGAGCTTCTTGGATCTTTCACTTCTGCACCAGAGCTCTTAAATGTGAATAAGGTGCACTTTTTTAAATGTAAACCCAAATATTCAAGTAAAGCAAAGTTAGCAAGGATCACAAAACTCTTCAATTCTGTGTACACATCAGTGGGAGTGAATGTTGTTACGACCCCTTAGGGAGAACTCATTCCCAAAAGCTAGCTTGTGGGAAGAGGGTGAGTAAGGAGTTACAAACCACATCCTACGCCCATACTTAGTGATGTGGACAGCAACTAGGATCATAACAATCAACAGATGTATACTAGCTGAACATAAGTTCTGTTCATCCCTAGGATAATATTAACAGTCTCAAGTTTGGACACAATCAAGTGAAATAGAGAAGTGAATTCAATCAGCACCCATTTCCTCTTTAATAGTGGTTACCAAATATTTAGACCTTGGTGTCTCCTAGTAGATACCTTACTATCAAACATCGAAAATTGGAATATCAGCTTCTTACAATTATTGGAAGTAAAAATTGAAGGAAGCATGATAACTGAAAGCCCCAAACCGAAGTATTTAATATATATATCAATCACCATGGACAAATTGCTACTATTTGTTCATCAATGACACAGACAGAATATAGCCACGGTATAGAGACATAGACCATATCATGTGAAAGTAAAAACATCACAAATTCAACATACTGAAATGGTCGATTAGCACTTCGAGCATTTTCGCCAATTTGGGGCTAGGGGCGCCATGGGAAATAGTTTGCTGCATCAGGAGTTTTGCTTTCAAAAGAACTTCATTTCTACTCAGCAGTCGTGCAAATGGCCTGCATAAATGAAATTAAACTTAGAGCAATAGGCAATTACGAAGGCAATACTGATACCAATTTATCCTGATATTCACAGCAAAAAATTTAGTATTTGAGTGCATCAGCAAATACTTCTCTTTTCATAAGTTTTCGCCATTGTCAACTTATTCATACGATAAAGAGTCACATACCCTTGTTTCAGTTTTTCATCAAGCATCTCAAACGCAGGCCTTATTCCATGGCTTGAAAGCAATTTTCTGATGTGATACAATGTGATAAGAACTCCAAAATAACCTTCAACCTCGCCACACTTTGTATGAGAAAAGCCCACTGGTGGCTCTTGGCGAAATTTATCCCTTGAATTAAGCAACTCACAAGGGCTCAGCTGTAAATTACAAATAAATCTAAAAACCGGCACTTAACCATGGTGTTCTAGTAAAAGAAAAAAAATGAAACAGTAAACAATTATTGACTGGTAAACTTTTGATCACAATATAAACTCCAATTGCATTCATGGAATCAATCTGGTAGCCCTCTGTAAACCCAACAGTTGAGGAAGATATCCTTATTCTCAATTTTCAGAAAATTGCAGATAACTCTGAGCCTTCCCGAAATCTGTATGTCTAGTTCTATAGTCATCCTCTGAGGTATATCAAGCATGACATCTAACTAGAGTAGTTGTCCGTTAAAACTGTAAATACACAAGCTCGTCTCAATTGCCACATGAAAAACAACAGATCTCATTGCCAATGGCAACATGCTGTTTCTTCCTTCTGCTAGAAACATATAAACAAGCTTGAGAACCCAGCAATCATTAGTTGTCAAGTGCCAAATGAAGTTATCTACTGAGGAAATTAATTTAAAGATATATAATATAAGTATTTCACATTATATATTGATATGCCTAATGCAGTCCTGCTTTGCAGGAAATCATGCAAAATCCTATTAGCTACATATCAAAATAAAAAGACACAGAAAAACAAATACTTGAGAAGTACATTAATGAATCTCAAAGCTTTATATGATATGATAAGATACAGAAACATACTGTCTGAATATCTCTCTTCTGAAGCACTCCATATGTGCCAAGACGGACGGCAAATGGACGTATAACTTCCAAAAGCAGATCATTTGTTTCAACAGCTTCATCACCCATAGCAACCTGACAGAATTTCAGATGTTTTCATGGCTATTTCATAGAGCTGAATCTAGAATAATATAAACTAGTACCTGAATTAGTTCTATCTTTCTATCTTGCACATAAGGTTGTACATCAGGATCACTTTCATTTCGGTATTCAAGTGTAGATATTTGAAGATTGTTGATTACATGCTGGATTGTCTGCTGTTTAGCTGAATAGTTCCAATCATTTCAAGAAAAAAAAAATCAGAATATTAAATCAACTACATCCTTCTGGGTGGGCCTGCAGAGTACTTACATCCTGGTGTTGCAGAAAGCGCTAGAATTCTTAGTTGGATCGGAGTATCCATCAACTGCAAAATCAATACAGTAGAAATAGTTTATATGTCAAGAAACGGGGCAAGTGGTTGTACACTATATATAGTTCCAATTTCCCTACATTACAAGTAGTTGCAAACAAGTACATGCCATTTATTAATTTAAGCTGTCTAAATTTTATGGTCCAAAGATCATATCCTACCCGAAGAAATGAGATAATATTTAATTTATTTAAGTCAACAACCTGAATTAGATAATTAGACGTCTAAGGAGAATCAACTATTTCTTAAAACATTTCAATTGCTATACAATAAACTTTTACAATGTAAAATGTATAGGAGAATATATAAACATCAAGAAGACAGGAAAGAGAAATTGAAGTGTCAAACCTTACGGACTGCTACACAATAGGAGTAGTTTCCTGTTGCACGATGTGCCTCATCAATCACCAGGCACACCAGATGATTCACCAAACATGAGCCTACAAGAAATATTCGATTAAGAAATTTTAAACGAAACCTACTAACATAAACTCATTTGTATGACATTCATCATGACCCAAAAACTAATGAAAAACGGAACGGTAGATATCTAGGAGGCAAGAACAATGAGAATAACCACATATTTGCTGTTTTACAGTTTCGCTAGAATATATCTATGAAGCCACTAAAAGAAAAAACAAAAAAACAGGGTTTAGTAAATCATATGTTCGCACTTCACAAAGTTTGCTTCAATAGGTCATGATGAAACGTATATAAGGAAAAAAATAGATTTACATTGCACCAAATACGGTTGCAAGAAAAATGTAAAGAACAGGAAGATTGTTTAGTCAATGCTAGTATTTTCAAAAATCTTCAAGAGCCGAGCAAGCTTTATAATATCAAAATATCCTCAAACACAACTGTATCATGGATCATATGAGGCTTTTCATTATTTTCTGTTTTCCACATATCAAACAAGGTTATTTTAATTCCCTATTTATGTATATTGACTTCAATAGCATATTACAACTAGTTGAGAAACAAACCAGACTCTATATCCCTCTCTAACACCTGAGGAGTAACAAAAAAAACTCGTCTGCATTTCCAAAGCTCTGCTCTTTTCGTAGGATTTGTTTGTCCCGTTAGATCAATAGTCAACTCCTAAAATCAAATAAATGAAAAAATTAAATATGCGTGAACGCAAACGCGATGCAACGAAATATTTTTTGGAAAAATAACTCCAAAATGATCCTTTCTGACGTTACTTGAGGGATTCCAACAACTTTATGACAAGCTTCAATTTGTTGAATCACAAGTGGTCGAGAAGGAGCAGCAAAGACGATTTTGCCTGCAAAACATCTCAGGTAAATCATTTAACAAAAGATTCTCACATATTTTTCTCTCACAAAGGTAAAATCAACACAATTATCAATATGATTTGACATCTACAATTTAACTCATGGTCATTCTGCATAACTCTTAAAAAAAAATCACAGCTTGTGTTATGTGTCAAGTAATCAGAGTTTGATAAGTTACAACGACCAATTCTTATAGTTGAAGTTAATTTCTGAGCTTAGCGGAATCTTGTTTGATTTTAAATTGCGGATCAAGAATGCAATAAGGATTGAGTTTTTGGACGCTTATACAAACTCATAAACATATTTGTTTCCTGAACTCTTTTTTAAGTATACAATGAAATGACATGAAAACGGTAATTTATTCTAAACCGTCAACAGAGAGAGAATAATATATCAGAAACACAAAGAGTTGAAGTATGACGGGACTGTAGTACCTTCAGGAAACCATCTGAAAAAATTATACATGACCACAGCAGCTATAAGAGTTTTCCCGAGCCCTGTCGGCAACACCACCAAAGTATTGGAAAACAATGCGGTCCTGGTGATAGAGAACTGATAATCACGACGAGGGAGATTTACTGCCATAAATATCAAAGGGAAAAGTAATGTTTACGGGCTAAATAAACACCAAATGAACATCTTATTTGCTGCCATATTGACATATTTGAAACTCAAGAAGAGCTTTCATGGCAAAAAACTCGAAACGTGAAAATCAAAGTGAACCTTGAAGACACAAACTATTTCTAAATGGAAGCTGAAGCTGACAACTAAATACTTTGAAAAGCAGTCTGAAACTTTACAGAAATCATCTTAAACAGTTGTTAGAAATTGCAACAGCACAGTTGCATACAACAATTAAATTTTGAAAAAATGACCCTGTAAGAATCTTTATTGTTTGGTAATGATTTCCACACATTTGTTGGAACGGCAACCACTAGGTCAGAGTCAGAAAAGCGCTCCAAATTCGTTGAAAAACACATATGTCAAAGTTGTAGCTAATTTTGGTTACTTGAATTCCATGACAAGTAGCTTCAAACTTTGGAAAAAAAAAAGAATACTACTTATTAAGCTGATTAATACTACTTGAATTCCATGACAAGGAACAGCATTTTCAGGAGAATACTACTTATTAAGCTGATTAAGACTATAAATTGGCCACTGCCACACATGAGGCAGAGACGCTATGCCGCTATGCCTCCAATTATTATCCTTCCCAGGAATTATGGTTTTTCCAATCCATAAAGTTAATGCAATTAACCCCCAAAAAAGAATTAATGAAAAATGTACAAGAAGAGCATGCCAAAAATTATGAAATTAATAAACAGAATTTAAAATAAAAGAAAATCTACTTTTAGGGAAGACAATAACCTGGATAAATCCAAGTCTTGGCAGCTTCAGGATCAATCTTAACAAACCCATTTAGCATCTCAGCATCTTCACAATCAGCAACACCACCACCATTCTTGTCAAAAATATCACTGTCATTGCTATTATTCCCGCACAACCCGTTCGAATACCCCACATTCCCAACCGGTTTCTTCGAATCACTCGAAGAACCCCCAATAAATCTATCCAATGTAGTTTGCCTAGTTGAAGAAGCTGAACTAGACTTAACATCAAATTTCCCCTTTTTCCGCATTTCTCGAACTGAATTCAAAACCATCTCTTCATCACAACTAAAACTAGACTTAAAATTAGATACGGAGGTAGGGTTTTGCGCAGTAGTTGCCTGACACGCCACATCAATTGCTTGCACAGCTGCTTCCCAATCAAAATCCTAATGCGCCACCAAAATAATGATAAAAACAAAAACAAAACTCATTTTCCATGATGAATTAGCGATTGTAATTTTATTAAAAAAGCAAAAGGTAGTGAGAATGAAAACAAGAAATTGAACTAACATCATCGTCGTCAACGATTTGCAGGGGACTGGCAGCGGACGCCATGAATGAATACTCAAAGCTTGAAATTTTGATTTAGGAGTTTGAATCTACCGATTCTAGGTTGATTGGAAGATGAATGAGTAGAAAACCTCAACCTGGAGAGAAAAATAGCGGCAAATTTGTTAGAGCGCCCTTTTGAATTGAGTAATGAATTGCCATTGAATTTATTATAATTATTAATTTAGGTCTGTTTATTTCTTTCTTTAAAGTGTGAGTTTACGAGCGGGGTTTTTTCGAAAAATCAACCATTTTAAAGAAGAAAAAAGAAGTTTCAGGCATAGAAAAGTAACTTTGAGAATAATTCGACTTGACGGATACTCAAAATATTAGGTTGAAGATTGGATGCTTTTATTGAGTACTCCCGAAAAATTCCAAAACTGCAAAACCTGAGAAACCCGATCCAATCCTACCTTTAGAACCAATCATGAATGTTAATCGTGTATGTTAAATTGGGTAGAAATGAGAGCTATGGCGGTAAACGAATCGAGTCGAGTTGAGTTCGTAGGTGTTTATATTTAGTTCATTTATTTTTAGTCAAAATCGAGTCGAGTGAACCGTGTTTGAGAGTGTTTGATTTTGTTCACGGACGTATTTATAAACGTGATTGATATGTTCATAAATATTTGTGCTTGTAAATAATTAATTAATTTGTTCAGAACATCAAATAAACATCTATTTCCTAGATCTCTATATAAATAAATATGTTCATTATAATGAAAGGTAATCTAAGAATATTAAATTATGTCTTTTCAAAAAAAAAATATTATATATGTATTACGTAATATGAATAATGTCATTTTCGTTATTTTTCTTATTATCGTTGCTATTGCTATTACTATTACCGTTATTAACTAGTAATATCCCTGTGCGATGCACGGTTTGTAAGTGCAAATGAATAAATTAATATTTTTTATATTTTTATATAATTTTAATATAATAAAATATTACAATCAATAAATAATAAGATATAAAAAAATTATTATATGTTAATAGAAAAAAGGTCTGTTTGTTTGTGGTTGGGCTCAGCCGTTCAAGATTGAGCCCAACCAATGGTGTGTTTGGCAAGTGATTGTGCCTAATATATTGTGGACAATAAAATATCAACCATCAATCCACTAACTAACTCTTACACACATCATCAATCAAACATCATTCCCAATACACACTTTAATCAATAATCAATCATTCACTAACTAACTTTTACACACATCAAATCAACTTTATCACATTTTATATTATAATCAACCACACAATCCAATCTTCAACCAACCTAAACAAACACTCACTTATTTACCACAACCTTCATATTCCATTTTATTCCCCACAGCCTACAGTACTCCAGCCACCCACAGTCATAAACAAACAGAGTCAAAGAGCGCAGTAAAAAGTATTAAAGACTAAAATATATATTAGAATGAATATTTATTTTTCTTAATGTATGAATATCTCTAGCATCTTTTTATAGAAGTCATGTTGATGATTGGGGCTGGAATTGCAATATGCGATTGACAGATGATATATTTGTAATGTTAAAAATTAGTTACCGTCTTCATAAATAATTTTTCATTAATAATAGTCAATAATTTATAAAAAGAAAACAATTTTAAGAAAATATATTTTTTTTGGCCCAGACAAAATCAGCCCAAATAGTTTTATCATATTTATTTAGGCTAATATATGGTAAGTTATTGCCAATAATTGTGTTTTATATTGGGTTGAATTTTATATACCAAAAATTGTGATTTTCAGAATTGGTAATAGATTTTGAGCGGGAAAACTTCAAAGTTACTGATTTCAGTGGATTTTGTTATTATATTAAGTATAGATAGTTGTTTCCACATTCTAACCATAAAATCTTCAAATATGACGACATTGAAGTTGGAGAAGAATGCAACTTTGGGTCACCCAGCCCATTACACGGCCCATGCGATATGAGTCGAGTCTTACATGCGTTTTTTCCTATTTTTTTTAGGATTTTCACCCTTCAACTCATATCTTAATTCTCCAACTATAAAGAGGGACCTAAAGATAAAATTTTATACATCTTCTGTCATAATTTGGAGTGTCAAGCAAGGGATTCAAGGAAGGGTTCAAGAATTCAAGAGTAAGAAACATTCAGTTATATCTTTTTAATTGTTTTGTTCTTAGCTACTTATGATATTTTTGAGGATTCATTTTTTTACTATCGAGAGGTTTATTATTAAACTCTGACACTCAAAACTACACAGACTGAAATACAATGGTTCCTGGAGAAAAACACCTTCCTGGAGAAAAATCAATTGGGCTTTATTACCGAGCCTAGAACATGAATATTTATCAATCACAATCTTTGGAAATTATAATATGATATACTGTCTTGAGTTTGAGTTGAAAAAGTTATGTTGCAGATTTGTGTAAATCAATTGTAACTTATTACCAACTTTAAATGCAATTCCGAAATTAAATGGTTTGAATATTTTAACATATATAAGGTAATATCAATTAATGCAGCAAATTATATCATACATAAGGCTTAATTAATTAATGCAGTTAATATTGAAGTTTTCCAAAATTAGCAGTGTTGTTTTGGGCGGGAAAATGTTGATATTACTATTCTTGGCGGATTTTGTTATATTATATAGTATAGATTGAGTTTCTAACAAGCTTGTTCACAAGTTAACTTGTCACATCCTGGCAATTAAAGGCAACAATCTCCGCCCTCAAAATATCCACATTCAATCTCTACCTTTAATAAAGGTCAAAGATTCCACAAAATCTATTTTTTATTAACATCCATGCCCGGTCAACTGTGACAAGTTAACCGGGACGGAAAGAGCTGTAAAAGATTAACACAATCGTTTAATCTGGAACCCTAATTTTAGGCAATATACATCTTAAGGTTCTTAAAGTATTATTTTGTTTTAATTGGTCATTGAAGTTATAAATTTCTAAATCAATTAGTCCTTAAAGTATCTTTTGTTTCAATTGGTCCCTTATGTTTTATAATTATTTCAATTGGTCCTTAAACTATTACGAAAGTCTATCAAGGTCTCTAAAAGAAAAAAATACATAAAATATGTGAAATCGTCGATTTAATTCAAAATGATTTGATAACATATGCTTTATTAAATAAATATTGTGTAATCTTATTATGATACTTTTACCGCCAAACAAGGTGAATTATACTATAAGGGCGTGTTTACTAGCATGTTCCATTTATCCTTGTGGGCTTTGGGTTGGTTATCCTGAGGGCTTTCTATTGGATAAGAGAATACTGTCCCTTACATACTTGGGCTGAAAAAGACTAGTCCCCAAAAAACATATACGTGATTCATTGTTTACCATGGGAGATTCAGCACCATTCCTCAGTAGCAGTAGGCACCGAAAATCCCGTTGGACCATTTACTCCTTGCAAACAGCTGGTGGTACCAATAATTCTAGAAACCACTTCTTGCAAACATGTATCAGGGTTCTTCAGAAAGGCAAAAACAACAGATTTATTTTTTCCAAAAATGCAGATCTAAAAAATAAACGAGCGACGGAGAACATGATCCTATCCAACCTAAATCTGGTAAAATAATGATAAGGGAGTGGTTTACCTAGTAGGAACGAGTTGTGCAACGAAGGTTACGGTAAACCGATTTTTTGGGTTCCATGGCTTTACTGATCTTTCTCTAAATATGAAATCGCAGAAAATGATTTCTGCCCTCTCGTTTCAAACTGAATTAGCAGTGCGATGAAAAATTAAAGCTAATTGGAGGACACTTTGGTAGCTTTACAACCATACTTGATGGCAGCTTTGTAATTAATAAGTTAACTGCATTTGGCTGACAACTTTATCACACCTCATTTGGAAGGATTTGAATCCAATCTACAGTACCCATTTTTTGAATTACTACCGGGCCTTGGGATTTCTGGGTCCAGAGAATAAAGGGTAGTATACGTTGGATTGGTAGGATAATTTTTTCAAATCCAGGCCAATGGAGCCAAGTAAACGCGCCCTAATAGGATTTGAACAAAAGTTCAAGATTATAATTTCTCAAGAATTTTATCCAAACTTTAAGAAATATTTTGTAGTATTTTAATTTTAGTTAGAAACGTGCTAATTTAGTTTAGATATTTTAAACTTTATCTATCTTGAATTTAATGTAAAACTGAACATTATCAACAAAAGGACTCTTGAATTTATTGTAAAAACTGAACATTATCAACAAAAGGACTGTAAAATTTTATTTTTGAAGGTTTTTACAATATTTAAAAAAATTAAAGTTATTTCGTTGATAATATTCAATTTTACTTTAAATTTAAGATAGATAGAGTTCAAAATATCTAGATCAAATTAGCACATTTCTAACTAAAATAAAGTACCACAAAGTATTTTCTCAAAGTTTGGATTAAATTATTGAAAAATTATAATCTCGGAGTTTTGTTCAAATCGATATTCTAGTACAATTCACCTTCGTTTGAGGGTAAAAGTATCATAATGAAAAATTACATAACATTTATTTAATAAAGATATATTATAATATCATTTTGAATTAAATCGGTGATTTCACACGTTTTATGTATTTTTTTTCTCCTAGGACCTTAAAATAGATTTTTGTAATAGTTCAAGGACCAATTGAAATAATTTTAAAACATAAGGGACCAACTAATGAAAAAAATAAATCAGGGACTAATTGAATAAAAAAATTAGAATTTCAAGAACCAATTAAAGCAAAATGATACTTTAAGCATCATTTAAAATAAACATTAATATTTTAAGGACTTTAAGACGTATATTGCCCTAATTTTATCTAGGAAGATAAAGAAGGTGGAGCGAGAAGAGCTTATCATATCTATGTTTTATTTTCGTTATTGTTAAATTTCAGCGTGTAACTCTGTTAGCTAAGTTGGTGAAATTTGACAAAAACAGACAAAGGTTATAATTGTTAAAATTTTGATAGGTTGTTATATCAACAATTATTTATTATATTAAAATTATATATTAAAAACTAGACAACAAATTAAAAAATGCAAGCCCAAAATGAGAAAAACCAAATCTCAAAGCCCAATATGTCACTCACAGGCCCTTCACATTTACGTGATCCGTCGGCCCAAGAACAGCCAACAAACCCTCGTGACCCGAAATCTCTTCTTTTCTTCGTTTTGGCTTCAATTTTCTCTCACAACTTTCGATTTCGGATTGTGGAATGGCGATGAACAACGGGCTGAGATCTTGCGGTTACAAGCTACTGAATTCAGCCCCATCTATTGTCCCCAAATCAGGTCTGGTTTTAGCTGTATCTGTTAGTTATCTTCGTCTGTTTTGATTACATATGGTGATGTTTGTACTGTGCTTCCTGTTTGATTTGTTTATTGTTTTGATAGATTTATTTCTCCGAGTACAAATTCTGGAAATTATGCTTAGATTCGTGTGGAAAGTTCATTTGTTTACGCATTGTTTGTGTTTAGGGTTCAACAGAATGAGCTGAAGGAAAAGGTTGACCTTGATTTTCTGGTATTTGATCTTCTGGAAATATTAGTAGTTGCTTTTGCTGAAGGGCGTTTGTCTAGACATTTCAAACATATAAATTCCTACATTTTATAAGTTGTTTAAAGAGTTTATATGATGTAATTTTTTAGAGCTTAAAAGTTAGTAAAGTATTTGGATAATGGAGCTTATGAACTGAATGAAGGGATTTAGTTATCATTTTGGGGACGAATTTGAAATCTACTATCAACCACATTGATTATTGTGTGAAGTGTGCGTAGTGGTGGTGTGTGATCTGAAATGCGTAATTTGAGTTTGACTTATAAGATTTAAAAAAAAAAAGATGGATTTGGGGATGAGTTTGAAATCGACCATCAAACACATATTTGGTGTAGTTTGAAGTTGTTTAGCATCTTATTTTTCCAAATATATTTTAAGTGCTTATAAGCTCTCAAACATCTTATAATATGTTTTAGGAGCGTAACCAAACACCTTCTAAAGAATGCTAATTTGGATGAATGCGGCTTTTTTGTTTAGTACAAAGGGGGTGCCGATCTGCGAGGATTTGTATAATTATTACATCTATATTCTTTTGTTGGTGTGTATAGTATGCCACAACACAAATATTCTGTGGTATATGTCTCAGACAATTTTAATATTGATAATTTTGTACCTGTGTGCACAATAAGTATGCTATCAGGTGAAAGAAATATATTCCAAACAATGAAAAGAAGTATGATCTGAAGTTGGAGATATAAAAAGGTTTAGATTTAGTGATAATTGCTAGTTTTGGGGTTTTATTGAAACTTTAAATTTCAGGCCATGTGTTCTATAGACACTTTACTTTGTAGTTTTGTTGTGTGTATGTTTTTGTATGTGTGTTTTTTGTCTGTAAACATTTTCCTTTCTTTCCCTTGAAGAGATGGAATGAGTTGCTTGCCAGCTGAGAGCTTATCGTAAAATCTGTGAACTTTATGTGGTTCACATTTGGTTTTTATCTATCTTATCATGCTACTCAGAATATAGTCAGAAGCTAATTGTTTCCTTATACTTTTTGGATAGTCAAAATCGTTCAAGATTCTATTTTAGTTCGCTTCTTTTTGTCTCGGTTTTCCAGTCTGATGGATTCTTGGAGTATCTCATATAATGACATGCTTAAGTGCATGTCCTTGGTGGGTAGAGGTGGCGAAATCGACCCGGCCCGATGGACTGGACGAGCCAGCCCAATATTTCAGACCGGCTGGGCCATAGAAATCATAGCCTGAAATACCATTTGGCCCTATGGCCTGACCCGATAGACAGCAGCCAGCCCAACAATCGTAGTGTATCCTCAGAGGGATAGGCTCGGCGCGGTTCAACATTTTTGGCCCGATGGAATTTAGACCAGACTCGGCCTGAAATATGGTGTTAGCCTGATGGGCCGGCCTGGAATTGCCACCTCTACTTAGTTTTGATTTTGATGAGTTTTATATACGAGAGTTTCATGTCCTACAACCTTATATAAGGAACCGTGGTGTACTCCACTTCAGTCTTTAGGGTTCTAATTTTGATTTTTTTTTGTTTTCATGTGAATGTTAGAATTCTTTTGTTTTCATGTGAATGTTATGAATACCATTCACCAATTCATACAAAAAATAGAGAACATGGAAGATTAGAGGAAATACAGATTTATTTCTCAGTTGTATATGAGTTTGTATTGTCTATTGACGTCTGGAGAAGTGGAATGTTTGTTACGTCATATATTTGCTACTGTTGTGAAGTAGTCGTAATTCTAATATACTTAGAGTAGGAGATATTATCTTAATGTCTTCTGACAACCGTTTCGTTTTAAATCCAAGCCCGTAACTTGATAAAACTAGAAATCGTTCTTACAGTGACCAGGGGGATTCACTCAACTGGTGTTAAGAAGATGAGTGGAGGACACGGGCACGACGAGCCTTATTACCTTCATGCAAAGCACATGTACAACTTGGACAGGATGAAACATCAGACAGCAAAAATGAGTCTTGCTGTCTTGACTGCATTCAGCATTGGTGTTGCTGTCCCCGTCTACGCCGTCATCTTTCAGCAGAAGAAGACTAAATCAGGATAACTTTTCTGGTCAACCTTCTCTCTTCTTGTAATAATGTACTGTTTCAAAAACTTCATTTAGACTTGAGCTATGAATCTGTTTTTGGAAAGAATCAGTTCTTAATCATTCATGCCACAACGCTGTTCACTTGTTGGATGCGTTCCAACTACGTTGCTGGCTTATATTTATCAGACACATTGTCCTGGTCTTATCGTGCATTTTGGGTTCCCGTCTTGTTACTTCAATTGCATATGTTTGCCTGACTTTAGCATGGAGTTGGTTGAACTAAATCTGTCATAAATCTCTTGATGAGTTAAGGTTTTGTGAATCTTGAATGTGTGATAGTTGAACGATGATGCTCGATGGAAGTTAACCGGTAACTACTTAGCGAAAATATGTCGTTTGTTGATTCTTTATCTGTTATTCTTATTCTGCAGTCACATGATACGTGTTGCGTGTCGAAAAAAGGCCATGTAGGATATTTATGTGCTTGTTCTAAAGTCATACACCATATGAATCATGTGGCCTTGTTAAAGTATTGTTTTAGCTATAGTGTACACAGGATTATTGGTATGACTTTGCTGTTAAAGGTATGAATCACCCTTTCCAATTTGGTATTTCACACAAGTGTGTATTGTTGGATTGACTGTACAATGACGCAAAGGTGGCAAATCGGCCCACCCGTCCCGGCCCTGTCCGTCGGCTCAAAATTCCATTGGGCCGTAAATTAATGAGCACATCTTAGCCCATTAATTTTCGGGTTGGCTTGTTTGGCCATTGGTCCATCGGCTTAGGCCTGTTGGTCCCAGTGGTACGTCGGGCCAAGATCCCTATATCCAGCCTGTTTTGATATCAGATGGGCTAGACCGGCCCATCGAGTAGGATCAATTTTGCCACTTCCAAATAGACGTGACAAAGTAGACCCGGCCTTATATTTTATATCAGTGGACCCAACTCGATGGGTTGATCCTACAATCTTAGTGTATCTAAGGTGACGGGCTGGGCCCTCCGGAATTTGGGACCGACCCAACCAATCCAGGCCTGATGAACTGGGTCGGGGTGGACGACCCCAATTGCTAACTCTACTACATAAAGACATCACTTTTGGGAAATATTCTGTACATTACATTGATGCCCTGTAATAAGATGCTCCAGCTGTATATCTCATTCTGGGAATCACCATGATATGTTTTGGCTGGACATATCCAACTACATATTGCCTGGCCATTACATACAATTTCTATATATGTATATATAGCTTTCATATTTAAGTCATATATTGTGATTTTGGATTGAGAATCTTCTACCAGCTTCTTTACATGGATTAAGATTAAGAGGAGAAGTTGAACTGTTTTCTTGGTGGCATTAACTTTTGGGAATCCAAAGATAAGGTGATTATAACTTAGGAAAAAGTTCCAACAATCAATGGCTACTTTTTCACAAATTAGTTGAATCATAATTGTTTGTGACAGTAATCATTTCTAATAAAGGACATCCCTCTTTTGGTGGACTTACTTGTTGCAAACAAGACTTATTTTTTATTTATATGCTAGAGATGCAACTAGTTAGAGGCGAAAAAATTGACCCGGGCTACGTAACATTTTATATAGGTTGGGTTGTAGGAATTGTGGCCGAAAATATTGTGGAGTCCATCAAGTCTGACCGGTTGAGCTGCATGTTAACCTGTCTAATTTTAGTATATTTTGCGGGATGAACTGGAGTTGGCTCACGCACCCAACTCCACTTACATATTATGGGTCCGTTTGATTAAGATTGGGCTCAGTAGATTTAGAGGACCAAATCTCAATAAAGCACACTCATAAACTCCCTCAGTCAAATTTGGTACACACTCTCCAGTCTTAAGCAAATGGACCCTATGTGTATATTAGTAATATCATTTTATGCACATAATACGCGACATTAAATAGAATATGAAACACCTGTTTCTCTTGGATCACTTGGTATCTCATTGTTAGATTGCGGATGGAGGTGACAATTCGAGTTGTTGAGGTCAAGTCTATTGGACCAATATCATATTTTGAGCCAAAAATTAGACAATGTATGCAATTGCGTATATTTTAGGAGAAATTATTAAAATAAGTGATTATAAAAAGTAACATTTTTTAGCTTGTAGCTTTCGCCCCAAGTTAGCTTAAATTTAAGGAAAAGTTGTGTTGGCAAACTTTTCAACTTCTTTCAACCTAAAAGCTCAAAAGTACTTATTTTAAGCATTTACAAACACCCTCTTAATCTATCTCATATCCTTAAAAAACACTAATATTTATCAGATTGGACACGTCGGTCTTGAAGATATTTTGAGGCAAGACTCCTACGACATATCAGGCCTAAAATATCGAGTCGGGTTGATTTTGCCATCTTTAACTGACGACGTGTCTCATCAGATTGATTTTGCCACCTCTAACCGACGGCGTGTCTCTAGGATTACTTGATATCTCAGTTGCTTTAAATTGTAGAGGCCAAAATCATGGCCATTGAAGAAAAAGGTAAAAGGGATCCAATGAATTGGTGAAGGAGATTGGTCATTATAGTGAAGAGAATCAAATGGAATAGGAAAAGCAGTAGCATGCTTTTCTGAAATTAGGCTATGAGAAAGACAGACAAAACAAGGTGACCTGATTCCTCTTTAATACCTATCTTCTCTTACAACCATTTTTTCATGTGCAAGTGTTTAACACACTTCCACATATGTATGTCATCTCCTTCAATTATTGACTTGCTTCTAGCTTCTCATGTTTTTCTTTGTTTGTAAGTTTGAATCATGTTTTAGTTAGCATGCTGAAGAATCGGTGTTTGGCTGAGCTTGTAAGCTACTCGAAAGATTTTACAGATGTTTATAAGTTCTTGAAATGTGTTTGGCGGAATAAGAAGTTAGACGACTTGTAAGATGCAAAAATAAGCTTTTGAAGCTTATAAGCTCTCGACTTAAGATCTTATAAGCCACGCTCAGACTATATATATTACACAAACGCATATACACACCACACTTACGTACACAATGCACGTACTTTCTACACGCACATTAGAGACATTACAAAAATACTACACATACTTCACACATAAATTAAAATGTGACTTCAAATTTGTTTATGTAGCTAAATCCCTTTATGTAATTGCAAGCTTATAAGCTCCATTATCTAAATATTTTATTAACTTATAACCTCTTGAGAAATTACATATTATAAGCTCTTGAAACAACTTATAAAATATCTGAGCTCATTATATATTTGAAATAAATTTAGTCTAACACCCTCAGAGACCAACCCTTAGGATATGATTTCAATGCGCCTTTTTTATTTTCTTGGAATCCCAAACGAACCTTTAGTCGATCGACTAACTTAGAGTTTTATTAATGAACTATCATTTAAAGACTTTTTCTACTAAAAAGTCTTTTTCTAATAAATAATACTGTAAAATGAAAAACATGTATTTGAAGAAAAACATCAGGTTAGTTGCACTAAGAATGGTTCCAAGATACACTCTGTGATGAACACTAGGGGACAATTTAAGAAATTTGGCTTGGTCCATTAATGACATTTGAGGGGTGGGTGGGTGGGGGTGGGGGTGGGGTATGATACATGCTTGGTGGCCTCTCAATTATTGAGGAGATGGAGTTATATTATTTTTTATTTTAAAAAAAAAATAGAAGTGCACATTAACTTATTTCTATTAATTTCAATTAGATAATCCAACACGCTACATGAGGCAAACATTATCTAATTATATGTGATATTTGACAATCTTCTTCATCCATTCTAGTGAAGGAAAAATTACAAATTACAAATTGTTATCCAAATCTTCTATATTTGGCAAAAACTTATATGAGACCGTAACACGGTAAAAAATATTACTTTTTATGGTAAAAGTATCACATTTATTTGTAAAAGTATCACATTTTTGGAACAAAAAAAAAATCACTTTTTATAACAGAAGTATCACTTTTATTTGTAAAAATATTGCTATTTCTTGTAAAAATATCAATTTTTCCTGTAAAAGTGTATTAGTCACACGTGTGATCGTCACATACAAAACTCACTCTTTATATTTTTACACTTTGTTATATAAATTCTTTTATTGTAATTTACCATCTGAAATTATAATTTGTTGTAAATTGATATTTAAGAGAAATCTCAAATGTCAATAGTTGCACACATATACATCAATCAATAGTTGAAATTTGTTCAAGATGGTAATTAATAACTACTTACAAGTTTAGGTAGCATACTGCAGCAAAAATATATTTATATGATAACTACAAAAATACGCAAAGTTGGAATGACAGATTGTAATATCCACTCTACGTAAATAACCCCACAAAATGCCTTAGTTGGAACTACCGCTAGTAATTTGCACCGTTTAATCAATTAGACCAATATCTTATGTCTAGCCACATTAGACCGACCTGGACTCCTATCGAACTAAGGCGAGCCCAATCTGGATCACCCTCTAAACATAACAAGATTGTTGAATTGGTATTCAGGTCTTTGACTCATCGATTAAAATGACAAATTATAATATCCCCTCTACGTAAATAACCCCACAAATGCCCTAGCCGGAACTATAACTAGTAATTCAGATCGTTTAGTCAATCAGACCAATATCTTATGTCTAACCACATCAAACCGAACTTTTATCGGACTAATGCAAGCCCACTGAATCCTCCTCTAAAACTAACAAAATCATCAGGTCAGTACTCAACTCTTCAATTTATCAAAACCGTTCCGAACTTCTATCGAACTAATGCGACCCCACTAAACCGTCCTCTAAACATAACAAAATTCTCGAGTTAGTCCTCGACTCTTTAACTTATCGAAGCTGAATTTATCGAACCCGATAACACTTCAAACCAAAATAACTCCACTTTGAAAAGACATGTAATATTCCACAAAAAGATGATTAGCCAAGATAAATGTATGAAACTTTTGACATAATTTAGGGAGAGAGAGAGAGAGGAGAGAGAAAAGAGAGTGTCGGCATGAATGGCATCCATAATGTTCCAGATAAGCTAAACAATAAAAACTTTTTCTCTCTCTTCACTTTGAAGAAATAAATAAAAGTCAAACAAGTGTAGCAGCAGACCAATCAAACAGATTCATACCTTCATTACTCAGCTTTCCACAGAATGAATTTTAACAGTCACCACTTAAACACACACTTATCAACACTCAGATTTTTTGCACTGAATTTTACATTTACTGCACATCATCACAAATCCCACAATTTACTATTTTCATCCCAACATTCTCTTTTTTTTCACCCAACAAATATGCTATCTTGCCTCATTTAATAATCATGCAATTATGTTCTTTTCATTTTTAAAATATTACTTCCCTCATCCCAAGTGAATTTACAGGGGGTCGACACAAATATTAAAAATAATTATTTTTTGAAATGTTTTGTTGACTTTTCAAAGGTGAATTGAGGGTAGAGATTTTGAGTGTGAAGATTGTGTTATAATTTTCCTTATTAGGGACTTTCCAAGTTTGCTTAGGACGACCGAATTCGAAAAATGTGCAAGTTCATTCGGGACGGATGAAGTATTTTTTTAAGAATAAAACATGGGTCTTAATATTTGGCAAGATTACCCGATATTTTTTTTGTTAAAATTATTTTTCTTTTTGACCAGAACTCTAATTAAAATTATTACTTTTTTCGTCCCACTCAGTTTTGCACGTAGGGACGGACACATATATTAAGAGAAAACTGATCTTTTAATTTTTTGTTGACTTTTTCAAAGATGTAGATTTTGAGAGTAGAGATTGTAAGAGAAATTTCATTTTTAAGGGTGTGCAAAATTCGAACCGAAACAGAAAGTGTGCAAAACTGAACGGGATAGAGGGAGTAATATAATTGAAAATTATCAGAAAATAGATTCTACTACATGTTAATTACTTCTTTCGTTTCACAAAGATAGACTTACATGTTTTTTTTACACAGACGAAGAAATAGAAGTTATTATAATTAAGACATTAATTTTTTACCTTATTTAGTAACAAAATACATTAAATATGGGCAAAGATGGAAATGAGAAATTAATGATATGCTAAATATGGTGAACAAGTCTATCATTGTGGGATAGACGAAAATTGAAAGCAAGTCTGTATTTATGGGTCGGAGGAATGAAGTATTATTTTAAAACACTCTAAAATTCTTAGATTTTTCTTTTCTTTTTTTACCCGTAATTGAGTATTAATGTTCAAATTTTAATTCCAATATTCACAAATATTTATCATTAATATGTTTTTATATATTTATTAACTTAAAAATCAGTTATCTAAAATAAATTCTGATCGGCCAGAATTTGGCCAAGCAGCATTACGTTATCGCCTTTTATACTTATTATTTTCGTATAAAAGTTAACACTCAAAATAACATATTCGAACATATTTACTGTAAATGAAAGAGATACCAAATTCTCATCATCACAAATCCCACAATTTTCTATTTTCAAACCAACATTCACAATGATGTCACCAAAAAAATGCTAACTTGCCAGATTTATTAATCAAGAAATTTCAGGGGTTAATGTTTGTGCCGAATTGTTTTTCGTAAGACGAAAGTTACTTTACTATAAAACTGTTAATTTTATATTTTTTTTGATTTCTTTAAAAGCACACTAAAAGTAGGAGTTTACAGCAACATAAACTCTTGTTTTAGGAAAAATGAGTTGTAAAACGATCTTATTTAAGTGATTGCCGTAAAAGTTAGAGAAAAAGGGGTGGAGAGAGGGAAAATATAAAATTGAAACTTAGGTAGTAAATAAAACAAACCCAACAACAGTAAGAAAAAAACAAAGATATGCACACCAATCTTGAATCTTAACCTAACTATGAGAAAGGTAAGAATACTACAATCATCGATCAAGAAAAATATTATTTATAATTAAATAGCAAATTATTGTGAATCTTTCGGGTTTTCGTCGCCGCTGTCGCTGTGTTGCGGCTGGTGGTGGTGGTGGTTATGGTGGTGGTGATCCAAATTCATCCCCAAATCGATTCTGCTATTATTGTTGTTGTTATTATTGTACGCTGCGCTCATAGAGGCTAACATTCCCATATTCGTCTCCGTAACACCTAACCCGAGCTGCTGAACCGGTTGAGGCTGCTGCTGCAAGACCATTGACCCCAGCTGAACCTGGCTGAAACGCCCGGCTCCTGAAAACTCGAAGCCGCCGGTTCTCTGCATTGAAGGTGCCTTATACTGCCACTCCTGCTGCCCCACCGTCGCAGTGGCGGCGCCGCTGCCCGTCACCGGAAGCATCCAGAAGGCGTTTCCGACGTTGGCGGCTGCCGGAGTCACGGCCCACATGGCCGGAGCCGGGAGGAAATTGGACGGCTGAGATGAACCAGTTTTTTGCTCGGAACCCGGTTCTTGATCATGAACACCGGTTCTTCCCGGTTTAGGCGACGTTGCTCCGGTTGTGTCTTCCCTGAACCGTTTTCTCATGAAATTATCATCTGGGTCTTGCCCAAAATGGGAATTTGAGGCCAGCTGGTGGTGGAAACCCAGCATACCGGTGGCGCCGCCGAGGAATAGCGGCGCGGATTTCGACGGCGGCGCGGAGATGGTGGTACCGCTGCTACGTAAAGAGACGTTAAGCGTCGAGAAATTCGCTGGGATCGTTCCGGTTCCGGTGGCGGCGATGATAGCCGGTTCGGCTTGATGTAGTAGCCACTCTATAGTTTCTCCATCAGATTTATGCCCTAATTCTCTGGTCAACTGGAAGACACGTGCAGCGCATAACGCCGGCATGCGTATGCGCCGTCCACGGCCGTCGACTTTCGTGTGCCGGTCTTTCGACGGTTTCTTGACAGCTTTCGCAACCGCTGTATTATTATTGTTCTCGTTGTTGTTGTTTGCAGTTCCAGTTCCGTTGCTCACAGCAACGGAACTGGTGGTTGAGGAGGATGAGGAAGAGTGGGCTAAGTTTCTTGATTGTTGGATGGAGATGGAGCCCATGAATGGACCATGAGGTGGGGCTGGGGCGGACCCGGATCCGGGTTCGGGTTCGGGTTGACTTTGGTGGTGGTGGTGTGTGGAGACGAGTTGGAGAGAGGAGGTGGCGTCGTGGCGGTCTGAGTTGCCGTTATTGCCGCCGCCTCCTCCTCCTCCTTTGCTCTTGCTGTGTGGCTCCATAAATTCCATGAATTTTTGATCTCACTGTTCTTGGGGAAGATATCAGATTGTTGCCATTGAAGAGAGAGAAGATGGAGAAGTTTTGATGCAAAATCTTTAGAACAAACTCAACAAGTGGAAGTAATTGGTGGGGTTGTTTTCTTTTTCTCTCTATTCCTTTGTGGTTGACTGCTGTCTTTAGAGAGAGAGTGTGTGTGTTTTTTGTGTGTGTTAGTGTGTGAGAGAGAAAGAGAGAGTAGGTGTGGGAGCCTATAGAAAGGCAGGGGCCAGTACCAAAAAGAGAGATCAGTGTGTGTACTGTACTCTCTGTGTGTGTGTGTGAGCTGGGAGGGGGGCCAAGTGGGGGGTGGGGGGTGGGGACCAAATGGGGAAAAAGATGAATAAATGAATATAGCACAAACTGAAGGCCACCCGTGGGGCCTTTTTTATTACAGTGCAGTTTAACTGTGTGTATCTGTGTGTTTTGGTGTTCTGTGTTTTTTAAGAAAATACTCACTTTCTTATTCTTGATTGAAAAATTGACACTTTGTCCTATGGGTTTTAAATATTAGGCACATGGATAATGGAGATGGATTATCAGAGCATTATTATTGAGTTCTAATTTCAGGGATGTAAACGGGTAGGGTAGGGTAGGGTAGGAAAGGTATGCCTTACTCACGTATAAATTATGTTGTTCGTATATCCTACCTTGTTACTTTATAATTGTTTTAGAAAAGGACGGCAGATTGGTATATAGCAAATAAGTTATTCGTTTATATATTGTTTCACATAATAATCTGCCCGACCAGGACCCACCTGAAGCCATAAATATGCACAATTTCATGAAATTCTAGTATACTAAATTCTAATTGATTTCTCTTTCATTTTTAAGTTTCAAATGGAGTTGTGAAGATTGGAATACTATATATTTTAATTTGTGCCTTGAGTTAGGAAGTAAGATATAATATAAAGAACTACGACGTATTTTTATGTATGTGTGTTTACACATTAAATTTATGTCCCAATATAATTTGGTGGGCACGGGTAGCATCCTTCCCATTCCCCTAAACCTTGTACAACGTTCAATTCATTATTCAGTTACCGGCGGATGACTTGACCCGAAAATGATTTTTTTTTTTTCGCTTTTCTTATATATTTTCGAATGAAGTTGTGAAGACGAGAATACTATATATTTTAATTTGTGCCTTAGCCAGAAGGTAAGATATGATATAAAGAACTATAATATATTTCTACGTATGTGTGTTTATATATTACTCATACCCTAATATAATCTAACGGACACGAGTAGCACCCACCCATTACTCTAAAGTTCCTATAGTGTGCTATCCGTTTTTCGATTAACGACAAATAACTCGACCTGAGAAGTAAAACTGACATTCATAATCTAAAATTCGGACAGTGTCCTACCAAATTTACCGCGGATAACTTGACCCGAAGAAAAAAATTGATATCCATAATCTAAAGTTTGGACTGTACCCTATAACCCGTTCTGTAGTTCATTTTGAGCCCAAAACCCTTGAAAGCCCGAAGACTTATCCCTCTGGCCCAAAACAATTGGGCTACATTCAAATTGTAAGTGGCCCAATATACAGGCTGACCGCAGCATTTGAAGCCCAACGAATCCCACGTGCTAATCACACGCGGCTTCGCGATTGATCGCCCAAATATAGAAGAAAGAAAATATCGATTTTTGCAGAATTATCGATATCTTGATTTTACAAAATATTGATGTTATAATAGTATCGGTAAAAGTATCGATGCATTTTCAGAAAATTACTGAAAAATATATTAAGAATCTAAAAAATTAACATGTTATTAACGAATGTTAAACTACTTAAACACAATGGTTGATCTTAAACTTTTATACAAAATTGATATGTTTACAACTAATTTCTAAATATTAATCTATATAAACGTTGTTCAATATGATACACATTCGGAAATTTTTACGTGTAACATTACTATTTACTATTACAAAAATGATGACTTACAGGCTCAAATGCAACAGATAGCCCATCTATTTCTAAGAAATATTGAGAGTAATTATGAAAGTCATTAAGATGCCACGTGTGTTTATCGATCTCTCCCAATAATTATACCATGAATACAGAAGTTTGGATTGGCACAATGAACTCATTATTTGTTCATTTCTTGAAATAATTAGTAATTATTTTTGCTAATTTGGATGTAGCCTTTGAGTTAAAACCGAAAATTGAAAACAAGATTAATATGACAAATCGATTCGGAAGACAGCACAAAATAACAACTTACACAAAGTCTAAACAAAATTCTACCAAATTTAGCAATAAAATATTAAGTCCACATCAAGAACATCAAAAAAACATACGACAAATCGACATCAAGTTCACAGCAAATACATTACAGCGTGAACATAAGGAGCATGTAATTTCCGTAGCATCAGGAGCAACGACAGTTGGATGACTGATAATAATTATATAAAAGAGGAAGGGAATCAATTAAACAGAACTTGAAAATCAATTTCGATTAAAATGCGTTTTCTAATATTAAAATCGAACTGAAATCGATAACCGAAAAATGGGCAAATAAAAAATTGAAAAACCGAACAATATATAACGGAATCGAATTGCTTAATGAGTATGTAGTGAAATAATAAGATTTGGATTTATAGGATGTTTGGTTAAATTTATATAGGTATTTTATAAGAGCAACTCCAACAGCTCTTTAAAATAAAGATGGTGCAACATTTATGGGCTCCAGCAGTGCGTTTAATTATTGCTCTACTTTGATGATGTCCACATTTTTGCTGCAGTAGTGGCGCAAGCTTTGCGCTGCGCCACTTATTTCATTTTTTTTTTTTTTTGTTTTTTAATCTTTTATGGTTATTTTAATATGATGTATATTTTTGTTTTATATTCCTATTAATAATTTATCTAATAAATTTAATTTAAGATTGTTTCTAATTATATAAATATATATATATACATATAATTTCAATAAATAAAATATATGCATTGAAACACATCAAATTAAATTAAACACCATAAAATTACAACGATAAGAAAAAGTAAATCAAAATGCAAAACTTAAACAAATACAAATAACAAAAATAAGAAACACACTACTTTTTCTAGCAATTTCCGATTCCACCTCCAGACTCTCCTCCAATATCAGGGAAATAATCTCCAAACATATTAAATTGATTGTCATGTTGTTTTGCGGCTTGTGCCGCTCTCCGCTTCTGTAAAATTTGTTGTTGCTCCAATCGGAAGTACTCACGAACCACGAGATCATCAATGTTCTCCAACTTCATCCTCAAAGTTTTGTTTTCTTCTTTTATATTATCTGCTTCTGCCCTTTTGTTTTGACCTGCTATTAATATATCTCTAAGTGCAGCATTTTCTTCTTTAAGTGTTTGCACAAACTCATCGTCACTTTCATCTTGTTTCCTCTTTAATTTAGATTTTTTCACACCTTCGGGTCGTTGCGATGACGAACCACCACCATCACCACTGCAACTGTCATCACTTAAATTTATAGAAAATGAAGATAACGATGGATTAGTTGAAAAAGAGGGAGCGTCGATATTATTTTCCACAGTTAATTATAAGTAAAGTAATATAATTAATTGTGAAAAAATGAATTTTAAGGAATATTCTTTTTTAGTGCTAAAAGTAGTGCAAACTGCTGGAGAAGGGGTGCAGCTTTTGCTGTAAAGTAGAGCAAAAGCTGCTGGAAAGTAGTGCAAACTGCTGGAGATGCCCTAAGTACTTTTAAGAGATTATAAGATGTAATGTTTTACGGGCTTATAAAATTATAATATGTTTGAATAATGAAACTTATAAACTTGCAATTGATGAAATAATTTAGTTATGAATTTTGGAGAAGAATTTGAAATCCACCATCAAACATACATTTGAGTAAGGCTGAAAATCAAAGCAAATTACTAGACCCGCGATTCGAGATTGTTCGTTAAAAGCTTGTTTGAATTAACTTTTCGATCAAAGATATCAAACAAAGTTAAATATATTTTTACGTTTGATACAATCTAAAGCTCAACTGGAGCTTGAACTCAATAAGTAAAACATATAAAAACGAGTGTAAAAATATTAATTTACTCGAGCTAAACTCATGTTCGGCTCGATTAAAACTCGTTCAAGCTCAATTATTAAGCTCAAACATAACTTTAGAAACTCGATAATATTTCAAACGAGTTTGAACAACACTATGTTCAACTCGACTCAATTCCTTTGAAGTCCTAATTTTTACATAATGTGTTTGAAGTTCGTGAAGTATGTGAATTGTATGTACTGCGTGTGAAGAAAGTGTATATCACTCTAATATGCATCTATGTTTAGTGTTTAGTGTGCAAGAACACGAAATTAACAGGTTGGTTTGAGCTCGATTTGCTTTAACATGTAGCAAATATTATTCGAACAATCCAAAATTCGGCTTAACTCGATTTAACTCGTTTCGTTAACAGTCCTAACTTCACATAAGTTAATTTTATTGTCTATGCACTATATATAGCTATTAGGGACGGATCTAGAAATTTCTCTCAAGAAGGACAAAATTTTCAACTACATTATTGAGTATTAAGACAAAATTTTATATTTAAGGGAAAAAAATTTGACGAATTAAGGAGGCGAAATCTTATATGTAAAGAGTATTAATAATTATTAGATAAAATTATCCGTAAGCAATTTTTTTTTCCGGAAGGCCAAGAGGCGCGACTGCCTTCCCGTCGCTCCTAGATCCACGGATTGGATCCTCTATTCCAATTTGTGTTTCATCTAATATTCCATTATATTCACTACACGCCATGTGTTTATTAGTGAAGTCATCATATACACGTGACGTGTAGTGATTGTTTTGAAATACAAGATGAAACACAAATTGGAATAGAGTATCTTATCTGCTAGATCCATCCCTGATAGCTATAGTGTAATTAGTGCAATAAAAAGGTCTATATTGTATCTGGTAGGGCTAATCTAGGAGGATTAATTTGGGGAATAATTAGCTAGACAGATATTAGCATATTCTTTTTATTTATTTATCTATTTCTTTTAGAGATGAAAGATATTAGCATATTAATAGCTACTATAGGTTTCTAAAAAATTTGAAAAAATAGCTACTATAGGTGCTGAAAATTAGGAATACTATTATAATGGTCAGAATATGACCGATCAGAAAATTAATCTTTCCCTTAAATATTTTTTTTACGTGGATCCTCTATCCCACTTTTACCATGTTACTGCCGTGTTTCATTTTAAAATTGAATTAATTATAATTATTTTTTTTGCAATTTGTAAATTTAAAATTCATGATTCAGATTCAGAATTCATGTTTAGATTTCATGTTTAAGGTCTAGGGATTCGACTTTTTCTGTACTACGGTATTTTTGATATTATAGACTTACGATTTCACGATTCACGGTTCATTATTCATGATTTAATGGTTCAATGTTTATAATTCAATAGTTCATAGTTTAGGGTTAATGATTTATGCGTCGGGATCCATGACTCATGTTGTATGACTCGAGTTTGAAGTGGGACACGATTGAGATAAGGTAAATGTGGGACAAATGATCAATTTTCTTTTTCTTTTCTTTTTTTGCGTTTTACTTTAACATTAGATTATTATCATGAAAGAAAATGTTGGAAAACAATTACTCCCTCCGTCCCGGCTAACTTTGCACGGTTGATTCGACACGGATGTTAAGAAAAAGCAGTTGACTGCTTTTTCTTTGACTTTTGAGGGACTCTAATCAATTTTTTAAGAGTGGGATTAGTGTATTAACACTTCCCACCCTTAATTTTATTTTTTAACTGTTAATAAATCAAAGCAAATTCAATTTACACACAACATAATTAAATCTGGAAAAAAAAAAAAAAAACTGCAAATCAAATCCAGCGATAGCAGTGAATTTCAGTGTTCAATCACAGTTTAGGGGGGGAAAAATTCCCACCAAATTTTCAGCAATCTGAAAATTTGGCCTAATAACCCATGTTACACCAAAATTTCCCTCCTAAACTAAAATACATTCAAAAACAGCTTGTACATCCTATAAATATTCCCAGAATCTGCATTGAATGCAAAAATTACAGATTTTACAAAAAATAACTATGACCAACAACCGGAAGGGTCCTCAAATTACTCCATCAGATCGACTCCTCATTGCTCAGACTCTTCTAGCCAACAACACCGGCGGAGTTTTAAATCATCGCAAGGTAAAGGAAGTCGGAGCATCATATGGAGTGTCCGTCCGATCGGTGCAACTAATATGGCAATCTGCAAAAAAACAGATTTCAGAGGGTCAACCTGTCTCTTTCCCAGAAATAAGGCCAAGAACAGCAGCAAGAAAGGAAGCAACACTTGATGAAGATGCAATGAGAGCCATACCATTCTCCAAAAGAGGAACAGTCAGAAGATTAGCAAGTGAGCTTAGTGTTAGCAAAAGCAAAGTTGGTAGATGGATTAAACAAGGAGTCATAAAACCGCATACCAACGCAGTTAAGCCACAGTTAACAGACTCAAACAAGCTTCAAAGACTAAAGTACAGCCTCAGTTTCTTGCACAAAGACAACAATTCCAACAAGATCAGGTATGAAAATATGCATAACATAGTCCATATTGATGAGAAGTGGTTTTACATGCAACAAACTAGTGAGCGGGCATATAAACTAGTGGATGAAGAAGACCCATACCGGGCCTGTAAAAGTAAAAGGTTCATTCCCAAGGTGATGTTCATGTGTGCTGTGGCGAGGCCACAGTACACGGAAGAAGGGGAATTACTGTTTGACGGGAAGATAGGTATGTTTCCATTCACTACGATGGAGCCGGCCCTCAGAAACAGTGCCAACAGACCGAGAGGGACTATGGTTATCAAGCCAATCGAATCAATAACCAAACAGATCCGGCAACAAATCCAACGAAAGCATCAGAAAATAACCCGGATTCACAGATCCGGCCAACATGCAAGCATATGAATTTCATACACACAGAAGTTAAGGTTAGAGCAGCGTAACCTCATAATCGGGAACCAAAGTGCCAAACATTCGAAGAAAAAGGCACGCATCTCTGGATCCTCAAGCCATCCTGCCCCAGGAAGGGGACCCGCCAATGGATCGGAGCCGGAAGCAGAGGCCGTCGCCGGCGTAGCCTCCAAAGCCCCGACCTCGCTCATTACCCTCTTTTCGAGCTCCGATTCAGGGACGACGGTCTCATCGGAGTCAAAGACGACACAATCGTCGTAAAACTCAGACTCACAGTCCATCCAATAAGTAACAGGAGAAAGAATATAGGGTTTTCAGTTCGCAGTTTAGCGAAGATAAGATTTGAGAAGAAGGAGTTCAGAGAAGAGGGGAGCGGCGGGGACGAAGATGATGGTGGATGAAGAAGGTGGATGAAGATGGTGTTTGAAGATATAGAGAATAGGGTTTCTAAATTTTGGGCTGGGCTTCAACAAGAAGGAACAGCGTGAATAATTATGAGAGGGGGGTGGGGGATTTCAGATTTTTGTTTCCTCAAATTGGGTTTGGGTGGGTTGGGTTTAATTAGGCAAAATAATTAGGTTAGGTTAAATCTATTTTTCAGGATTAATAAATGGCAATCCTGTAAAATTAAAATGAATTAAAGTGTTGACTTTATATGCCATTTTTGGCCGTGCAAAGTTAGCTGGGACGGACCGATTAGGAAAGTGTGCAAAGTTAGCTGGGACGGAGGGAGTAATTGGTAAAACACATTTTGGATAACTAAAAGAAATGTTGTCGTCTTTTTCTACCCCAATTATCTAACAGTAATGTTAAAATTTTAATTATTATTTTCGCATTTAATATAATATTATTATTTTTTCATTGACCACCTAAAAAATGATTGTTTTTTAAAAATAAAAATTTATGGCCAGCCATCATTACCGTATAAATAAAGGGGTGTGGTGGGGATGGGCATTAGAATAACCACAGAAATAGTATCTTTGATATTTCGATTTTCGTCCTTTAATTTTTAAAATTCAATAAATTTATTCTTTTAACATTGAAGGTTTTAGGAAATATAGGTTAGTTTTTGTGTTGTATATGAGTTGGTACTGTCTTTTGACATGGAACAGTGAATTTTTTTTTAGGTTATACATTTGCAACTATATTGTGAAGTAGTAGTAGTTTTATTATAATATGAGTAATGAGATCGCGTAGTTATTTCACTCCTGCTGATGTCTGTGAAGCTGTAAACGAGTAGAGTTTCGTTGAATAGCTTGTCAGCGAGCGTTTTTATTTGAATAAACGAACAAATTCTTGAGTTTTTTTGATAAACGAATAGAGTTAAAATATGATTGTATTGTTCATTAAAATCTCATGAACAAGTTTTCCTAACTTAGTTAATAATAACAAATTAACAATATCAATAATAAAACAACAATAAAAGTAACAATATTCATACTACATATAATATAATATTCTTATATTGAATATTTGGTTAAATTCGTTTATTTGTATAGAAATTTAAGAAAAAATGTGTTTATTAGATACTTGTGAACAAAGTAATTAGTTGTTCACGAGTACAAATATTCACGATTTCATGATCAATTACGTTTGAGAACAAAATTAGACATGACTCGTTTTGCCTCGAGTTCGATTTAAAATAAATGAACCAGACGTACACTAGCACTTACAAGCTCGACTTGGTTCATTTCTAATTGTCTATGACATTTTTTTTTCTTTTTCTTCTATTTTTCTTGGTTGGCTTTGATTTTGCATCTTGTTACTTGTTATTGGTAAACATTTATATGAGACCGTCATACGGAGCGACGGGAAAAATTATTACTTTTTATAGTAAAAATATCATATTTATCTGTAAAAGTCAACTATTCTTTCGAAGAAAAATACACTAGAATATGTTAATAAATTCAAGCGCTTTCATTTTCTCCAATGTGTAGAGACTTGAAGACCGAATTTTGAATATTACTCCCTCCGTTTCATAAAGAATGTCATTTTAGCTATTTTTGGAGAAATTAAGGATTGATATTTATTTGGTATGTTTTGTGAAATAAGGAAATAATCAACTAAATTAAATAGGTTATTTAAGATAATATTGGAAAATTTGTAATTTTTTTGGTAAAGTGACATTTATTGTTGAATTTTTTAGAATGTCTAAAATGACATTCTTTATGAAATGGAGAGAGTAGAATTTTCGGATGAAGAGGGATGAATCGATCTCCACCAACATTTCATAAACAAACATACTTTCGACTGGACTCATCTTCATCCAAATGGACCAGTCTAGTTTAAGCATCCCTAAGCTTGTGAATCATGTGCTTTGCTATAATATTGTTTTTGCCACATATGCTCCCCTTCCCCTTTAAGCTAGTGTATATCTCCTTATAATTGCGGTTAATTCTGTGCTACTCACTTAGATAGTGCTCGATTAGTGATTCAATCATTCACTTAGAAAGTGAATTGAGAACTAATTTTCATTTGATTTCAATACATTTTTTGAGTGGACAGTTGGATCACCTAGTCGGACACTACCCGACTAGGTAGCATAGAATTTCTCTAGAATCACCATGATATGTTTTGGATGTACATATCAAACTTGATAATCTAAGTAGAGATGTAAATGGGTTGGGTAGGGTACGGGTATGCTTCTTCTTATCATAACCTATTTGATTCGGATACGGGTACGGATAATACTCGTTGGGTAATCGAGTAACCCGCGAATAATTGTGTTACTTGGTTGATATAAAAAAAAATATATAACTAGTATTTAATATGTATATATATATATCATATATAATGTGGTACAATAAATCACATATAACATATATAATATGTAAATGTAACATTATATGTTATTTTATATATTAAATCATATATTATAAACGTAATATATTAGATATAATGCTAATTATATAATATATAACATATATAATAAATACATATTTATGTAATTGGGTACACTGGTAGGGTAATCGGATAATATGTTAAATCCGTACCCTACCCTACCCTACCCGATTGAAGAAATATTGGGTTCGGGCAATATCCGACCCTATTACCCGTCGGATAGGGTTATCCGCGGGTAAAATTAACATCCCTAAATCTAAGATGCTATTCTCTCTATTTCAGAATAAGTGACGTTTTAGGATAAATAAGAAGAATTATGAATTAAATAATTTGACAAATATATCCCTAAACTAATCATCTTTCTATCACCTTTTAATCCCAAAATCACGTTCAAAAGTCTTTCCCTTTTCTTTTTTTCTTTTTTTTTTTCCCTAATCTAAGAACAAAGAAAAAATCCTCACCTCCTCCTCCCCGGTGACTCGAATCTAGGGCCAGAGGTCTAGCTAGTACATTCTCTGCTACTTGAGCTATCCAACTTCGTCTAAAATTCTTTTCTCCTAATCTAATCTAATAATAAAGAAAAAACCCTCCCCTCTCTCAACGCTGACAGTTACATCTCTCTCTGATACAATAATATTTTGCTTTCTCTCCTATTTTTTCTAACAATTACCAAATACGCTACCACGATTACGACTTATCATTAAATTTTAATTTTCCCTCCCCTACGCAATTTTCATTTCTCTTCCACAATTCAAATTTAGAGCCAAAGAAACTTATAGAAAATAAAAAATAATTGGAGCCAAAGAAACGTATCACTTAAGAAGTGACTTCAATATACAGAATAAAAGGAAAAACTAAATTGACGGAATGGAAGATGAAGAAATAAGATGGAGTCCGGTAATAAAGAATAAAATACCGAGAAGATTTTTGTTGATAAAGATTCGACGAAATCAGATATTGGTAGATTAAAAAATACTAACAGATATTTTAGGATAGTGTTAGGGACAAAATTTGAAAGAAATCATGAAAAATATTTAGAAAGATGCTTAATTCGAAAAATATTAACAAGATAAAACGTCATTTATTTTCAAATAGAGGAAGTACAAGAGACTAATACCCAATCCATCCCGTAATGTAATAAGATTTTCGTTTGAAAATATACAACTTTTTTATTTTTTGTGAAATTGTAATAGAATAAGTTGAAAAAGCAAACATGATCTGCAAAATAATTTCACTTTCTCTCACACACACCAATTTTCAACTAAATATTACATTTACTGTAAATAATAGATACCAAAATTTGTCAACCCAATAAATGCAACCTTGCCATTTAACCTAAAAGATAAAAATACAACCATAAAAAAATTGGTTCTAAAAATTTCCAACCAACTCTAACTAGTTTCAGTCTCTGTGCTAGACTTTTCTTGACGACCTAAGTTCTATAATTAATTGGTTGTCCAATTAATTGGTTTAATCGGTGATTAGTTACTTATGTTTTTGTGTGTTTTAATTAAATCTAGTATATAGTGCAGTTGTACTGTGTTCAGGGGAGAAATGGTTAACATCTTTTATTGTGCCTTGTGCCCGCGTGAGGGATTGTATGTGCATGGTGTAGGTCTTAATATGTTTGTCGATGAATGAGTAGTGTGGTGTCCACTAGTAAACATGACCGCCCGACTAAAAATTGCATTGCAAAATAATTGCTATGTGAATACTGGGGCAATCAAACATTTTAGTTCGGGGAAGACACAAATTCGTTCTCGCTTGGAGCTGTAATTGAGGACTATTGTTATAAATGTTGTTGTTTTACAACAATTTTCTGGTTTCTGTAATTTTAGTTGTACTATTTCCCCATTTAAAATAATTGTATTGTTTTGATAATATCTTCTTTTAGTCAGAGTCAGAGGCGTAGGCGGTAGACGGCCGAAGATGAACGTGAAGCCAGGAGGAGATCGATGTCCCGGTGGGACCAATACATCGAACGTCGAAACCGCCAGCTCCTCGTTTCCCAATTGGATGCAGGTCGAGCTGTCTTTGACGAGGTCAATGCCATGGACCTACCCAATCATGTGAAGAGGGCCGGCGGTATCGCCTTACACGATGGTACGACGTAGCAAATATTTCTTTTGTTTGCCCCTGAGGACAAAAGGGCTTGGCTTATCAGTCTGGTGTAGTATTTCGTAAAATTAAGCCAGCTGTATTCCAGTGCTTCGGTGATAAACTGTTAGCAAACCGTGCTTCAAGACTATTTATGTTCCATGTCCAGACTTTCTCATTTAATATTTGAACTATTTTTGTTTTTTGTCTTCCACTAATTATCCTTTAATTTAATTGTCTAATAACTTGTTTATATGGATTTTTGCATTGTTACTGCAAATTCTTATACAAAAAATTAAAGGACTAACCTACAAGCTATTTCATTATAAATATTTCAATACCAAGAATAACACATGCATCAATCTTCATTCTTTTCAATTTAGGATCAGGTAAAATGTCTACTTTATCCAATAACGACGACGTTTACCTTGATAGCGAGGAGGAAAGGATGGAAAATGATGACATGATAGCTAACTACTTCTATAGTGTGCTTCTTACTGAAACACGGGCCACGGGGTCCCGCACCAAAAATAACTCACAACTACAGGGCGGGGCTTGGAGAACTCATGGAGACACTATTTTAGGTATATAGAAATATTAAATGCTTTAAGAATTATTTACATTTTTGCGCATAATGCATGTTTTAACAAATAAGGGTATTTGTGGGCTTGCAGAGACAACCTGATGCCTGACAAATAACAATACTACTTTAATCATTAAACCAATCATTAATAACAACCCTTTACACACATCACATTGCCTTTTACCCCAACCACCCAAATAAACATCACTCTTTAACCCTCCTAGCCACTACCCCGACAGTACCCAGTCACCCCATCCCTAACCAAACATGCACTTAAATTTGCACCAGAGTAATCAGCTACACCTCTGTTAAAACACAAACAACAACTAAGCTGCAATCAACAGAATCTGAAACAGATATATATCAGTTTCATAAGCTCAAAAAATCATTGAAGACATAAATAATAACCATTCCACCACAAAATTGTTGCTTAAATAAACAATCAAATGTTTACTTATGTGAAGTGATCAAATCTCCACCCACACCCTGCAAATGCTTTTCATGCTAAATATTTTCATGCTAAATAAAGAATGGAACGGCTGAGTTTGTCAACTTATTGCCCGTATGACGCGCATTACTCTCGGAAATCTCTTTCAGACTTGTCCACACCTTCTTCCTCCTCTTACTCGATACATGGACACTTTTTTCTGCTTCACTGGAAGCTTCATGTTCAGCTACTTTCTTGACACCAGGCCTAGTCCTTTTCCTTTGCTTTGAATCTAATAAAGAAAGCCCAGGTGTTGCCATTGGAGTTGCTAGAGCATTTGTTTCAAGATTCTGGCCATCTAGAGGTGGCAAAGCAACAAAACCCACCTCCAAATTAGCTGTTGTGGACTTATGTAATGTCAGATGCTTCTTTACAGCAGAATTGGCAATCTTTGATTTTGAAGCTGCTTTTGACTTTGATGGACATATCTCTGTCATGTATCCCTTTGGCGTTCCTCTCATCAAATTTTGATGACAACAGAAGTGGCATTTGTAGACAATGTTGTTCTGGGGTAAAGGATTGGGTTTCATGCGTCTACGCCGCACTATCTTATTTGCCTCAATCCGGACTGTACAATTATGACCAGGTTGCAGAATGGATTCACATCTTTCGCAAACAAACAAAGACGGGTCAGCGCGAAGGCCCAAGGACTCACTCGTGGCAGCCAAATGCTCACCGAAGAAAGCGCCGAATGGAAGAACATCCGCTTCAGCCGCCACCCAAACGGCAAGGTTTTTCAGATGGTCTAGTTTGCATTTAGTTTTGGCCTTAACATTGCCCTGTTTTTTGACAATTGATTCTTCTCTCATTGTCATTAAGATTTTCTTCTCTCAGGAATTTCCACAGAACTTCCAGGATTGGGACTGTCAGGACTATTCACCAATATACAATATTACCTGTTTAGTTACATTTATAATGATATGTTTACCATGGGTAATAGAGACGAACTACAATACGAAAATGCATAGACATTGAATAGTCAAAGTCACTTTTGCCGAAACCTCTCATCCAACAAGAAAATTCCCAAAATGTGCTAAATGGACAAAACCCTAAATTAAACAATAAACTGAAAAACTATCTCAAATCGAAAATCTAAGCCCAAAACTACATTCCATAATTGAAAATCTTAATTGGCTCACTGGAATGCACATTACGAACAACTCAGATTCATGCATTTCTTAATTTGTTTTTCATAGCATATCCCACAAAAATCCCCTTTTACAAACATAAAATTCACAGTAGAATCTTATTACCATTTGTTGATTACTAATTGTCCAACCGAGACAAAGAATTATCTATGACAACAGACAAAAGACAACCTGAAGAACTTCTTGCACCAAATCTAAATAAACAAATCGAACAACTAAAAATGCAGGGGGAGAACAGTAGATTAATAAACAAGAAACTAAAAGAGACCTTTAATGAAACCAAGAATGAGAAGGCCAACAAAGAAAGGCAAGAAACGGATGAAGTTCCATAAAGAAGCCCACAATCCCCTTGGGGGTTCCATTTCTTTCCTCAGATCTCCCCCTCAATCAACAACAACCCATCTCATAATCTTTCAGGAAAAATAAAATTTTAAATTCTCCCAATTAAGTTTTTCCTCAAAGTTTCGCTTATTCTAGACCCTTTTTTTTTACTCCCTTTCTAGTTTTGTCACTGAACCCCACTACTTGAACCAGATGCCCACTGAACCTAGGCCTCGACATAAACCAGTCTTCCCATTGCCCAAATCAAATGACAACGAGCAAAAGAACGCCTGATTTAAATGCCGAAAATCTGTGTTGATACTCAAATTTCACAGCTGAATTTGTAAAGCAAAATATTCAATATTCTGTTTCCATGCAGTGAAGGCTTTGAGCTTAGTTTGAAGACACACTTGATTTACACTCAAATTACACCGCCGCTTCACCGTATCAATCTTCCGAAACTTAAATCTACTTTGTGGAAAAGTTAATAAATAATTAAATCTACTCACAAAATGAACGTCAGAGTAGAAGCCGGTGGTGATTAAGAGCACATTATCAACTCAAATCATACAATATACGAAGCAAATAAGAAAGAGTACTTTTTTCGATCGATGGACTGGCGACTGCTGGCGTAGAAGTCCAAACCCTAATTTTCAGGCACTAGAATTTGTGTGCAGTATTTATATGACAGACTATAGAGGATGAACTTAATGGGCCATGTCTTTTTAGTCCTAATTGGGCGCCTGATGATTGGGCCAGGTCGGGCCTTTTGCTCCGGCTGGTCAATGAGTAATTCTAAACACAACCAAAAGTCTCCTATATATAAATTAATAAAAGCAATCACCTAAAATACCTATTATGCCCACCCTTCTCATTTACGACCTCAAATTCCAGATTATACTTTTGCATTTGTGCAGCCACCGGATGAAATAAATTACTGTACTAACTGTCTGCAAGTTTGATTAAACAAAAAATGATACTGTTAGTAATAAAAACAAGGTTTTAGTATGTTGGCTTTATTTATTATTATCAATCAGTGTAATCTATTCAAAATTTATCATAATTTAATATGAATGTTTTGATAGAGACAAGATAAAAAAAAATCTGAAATAAGATACGAGTAACAAAAATTCGTGAAAAAATTAAAATGTGTTTTTATTAATGGAAATTACTGATTTTTCGAGGTAAACACTGCAAAAGAACACAAAAGTTTTATTTGTAAAAAATTTTAACCATTTCTTTTTTTTTTATATTATCAAATAAAAATGCGTTTTCAATAAAAAATATTGTTCATGTTAATATTGATTTACTGTTTAAAAAAATAGCCCGTGCATCGCACGACAGCATTTACTAGTACAGAATAAAAGGAAAACCTAAATTGACGGAATGGAAGATGAAGAAATAAGATGGAGTCCGGTAATAAAGAATAAAATACCGAGAAGATTTTTGTTGATAAAGATTCGACGAAATCAGATATTGGTAGATTAAAAAATACTAACAGATATTTTAGGATAGTGCTAGGGACAAAATTTGAAAGAAATCATGAAAAATATTTAGAAAGATGCTTAATTCGAAAAATATTAACAAGATAAAACGTCATTTATTTTCAAATAGAGGAAGTACAAGAGACTAATACCCAATCCATCCCGTAATGTAATAAGATTTTCGTTTGAAAATATACAACTTTTTTATTTTTTGTGAAATTGTAATAGAATAAGTTGAAAAAGCAAACATGATCTGCAAAATAATTTCACTTTCTCTCACACACACCAATTTTCAACTAAATATTACATTTACTGTAAATAATAGATACCAAAATTTGTCAACCCAATAAATGCAACCTTGCCATTTAACCTAAAAGATAAAAATACAACCATAAAAAGATTGGTTCTAAAAATTTCCAACCAACTCTAACTAGTTTCTGTCTCTGTGCTAGACTTTTCTTGACGACCTAAGTTCTATAATTAATTGGTTGTCCAATTACCATTCAACGAGTGAGAAAAATATAAATCTTGATTCGAAGTATTATTTGGTCCGATATGTTCGACCTGATAAGTTGCGGTCCGATCCGATAATTTAAGTACATTATAAGGAAATAAATTGGGTCAGATTGATTAATTTCAGAGCCGATTAAATTTTAACCCGACCCAACTAATAACCATGGTTTGTTGGATCAGACTGGGCCGATCGGTTCGACCGAAAACCGGACTTAGAACCGATTCGATAACGTTAAATTACGAGAATACCATAAAATCGTTGAAAACCGTCAAAACCGACTCGCCGGCCAAACCGTTTGAACAGGCATCATATTCATTTTTTTTTTTTAAATATAAAGTTGTTTTTGGCATGTATTTAGTATAACAAAAAAGAGACTTTACGTTTATATTCATTTATACTTATTTTTCCCATCTAATTTTAAATTTGACAATTGAATGTTATTAAATAATTAGAGTTAGAAGTATTTCAGGATTAATTAATATTGATATATGTTAGAACTTTTTTTACAAGTTAAATATTAATATCAAATTAGATTGTATTACGCATAAGCAACTATTGAAATCAAAAGTCAACAAGTTGTCTTTGACTGATTGAATCGGTGGTTGAATCAATCGAACCTTGAATCGATGGCTTATCCAATCCTACGAACACTGATTATAACATTGGTCGACAAACTAGGCCCGACCGAACCGGGCCGTTCGAATTGCCTATAACTTAGTGGCCCAATTCTCTGGTCACCTGGAAGACACGTGCGGCGCACACGATTGGCATGCGGATACGCCGCCCTCGGCCGTCGACCTTCGTATGGCGGTCTTTGGACGGCTTTGATGGCGGCCGAGCTATTGATGGAGATTGAGCCCATTAGTGGACCATTGGGTGGGGCTGGACCGGGTTCGGGTCAGGACCCACCTATACTTTTGGTGTGGGGCTCCATAAATTCCATTCTTTTGGGAGGATAAAGAATTGATTTTTATTTTCTTTTTCTTCAGAGAAGATCTTTTTGATGTAGTTCAGTCTCTTACAGAAAGAAGGTGAGTCAGGACGGAATCCTTCGTAGTTGAGGCCGTGTATTTTGGTGTAGCTCTCTTGCATTCTCTATTTACAGCGTAGGTAACTTAGTACAGAATACGAATAACTACACTGTACAATGTACGGCCCTCAACTACAAAGGATCCGGGTCCGAGTCAGGACTGAACAATGGGAAGTAATTGGTGACAGTAAAATCTCAAGTTATTTTTTCTCTCTCTTCCTATGAAGTTGACTGCTGTCCAGAGAGAGGGAGTGTGTGTTTCTGTGTGAAAGAGAGAAGGTGTGGGAGCCAGTAGAGGGCAGGGAAGTACCCAAAAGAGAAATTAATCAGTGTGGGTACTGTGTGCAGTGTATTAGGGGGGTCCATGTGGGGGTGGGGACCAAGAAGATGAGTAAATGTAGAGCAGAAACTGAAACCCACTCGTGGGGTCTTTCTTATTACAGTGCAGTTTAGCTGGCTCCTTCAGCTCCAAACAATTGTGTGTGTCTGGTTTTCTGTGCTCTCTCTGTTTTCGGTTTGGATTTTATGTTCCACATTTACTTTGTCCTAATTGTGTCTAGCTATAAAATCGAACCACACAACATGAATCGTGGAGTCCGAATATATGAATCACGAATTCTAAATTATGATTAATCCAATTATAAACATTGAAAATTAAATAATGAATCATGAACCGTGAAATTGTAAGTTTAGAATAGAAATGTACCCTCGTCCAAAAAGTCGAAAACTAAACATTAAACATGAAATCCAAATATGAGTCCTGCAAAATCGTGAACTTTAAATTCACAAATTACAAAAATATAATTATAATTGGCTCGATTTTGAGTGAGACACAATTGGAACAGGTAAAAGTGGGATAGAGGATCCCATGTGCCCTAAATTACTCTATGGTAAATTTTGAAGAGATAATGACATATTTTATTAGCAGAGACGGAGCCTGCCGCCAGCCCCCTAAAATTTTCCGATCAACATATTGTATATATATATATATATACAGTGTAATTAGAGTTAAAAAAAATGTTTTCGCCACCTCAAACTCTCAAAAACATTTATATATATTTCAAAAAGATTATTTCGTCCCCTCATTATAAAATTTTGACTCCGTCCTTGTTAGACGATTGAAATCATTTGTTCCGGTATAAGAGATGATTTGGACCTATATTTGGGTTCCAAATTTGTAAGATTTATTCATACACTAGCTCTCTTTCTCCAAAATTTACGACGAAGTATTTTATAAGATTCAAAATCCTTTTTTCTTTTTTTTTTTTTAAGAAAATACTATCTTTGATATTCTTGATTAAAAAATTGACACTCTCTGTCCTCTGTGTTTTAAGATATGAAGCAGGTGAAGTATCTGTCAAAATAAATTACTGATAAATTATTTAAGATCGAAGTTTCTATTCCCTCCAAATAAAAAAATAATGAAAAATTGGAACTCTCTAAGTTCATTTTAGAACTTTTTTGCCATTTACGGGTTTGGTCGAGTAATTAGTCAATCACTCAGCCGCACACATAGGTGTTGCAGTTCAAGTCACGCTCATAATTCAAAATAGGAGCGGATCCACATAAGAACAAGGGGTACATCTGACCCAAAATTCATATATCAACGTTCAGCCAACTTCAGAAATCTTAAGCGTCGATCTGACTTTTTCTTGACATCATCAATTGTTATTTTATCCAAACATAAAACATGTTCACAAATTAATAGAGAATGAATCCTGCAATGTTTAAACTCTGATTTTTTTGAACAAACATAATTAACTTGAACGTGCACTAACCAAGTTCAAATACAAACTTTTTACCGAACGTTGTCTTTGTAAATATGACTAAATATAGTTACCACTATTTTATTTATACATCCACACGTGGACAAATCAGTGTATGGTGAAAATCTTGGAGAGTACCTTAGGGGTTGTAGGATGGAAAAAACATTAGTATTTAAGTTACTTTTGATTGTTGACCAATTTTCTGAAACCAGTTTTACCCACTTTGGTGACAAGGATTGACTGTCTCAAACAGGTAAAGGTAAATTCTGTTGCTTTTTACCTTTTACTGACTTCCTTTATTTGGAAGGTTTCTTAAATTTCACCTAGTCCAAATTGATCATGCAAAACCAATTCGTATTTTAGGTGTTTCATCTCTATTACGCTCAATTTACTACGTGATACATATTAATTTGTGACCTCATATCATACACGTGTCGATTAATAAATGTGGTGAAACACAAGATGTAACACCAAAATATATATCTGCGATGCAAAACAACTCATAATTTTAAGGCAAAAGTATCACATTTATCTGTAAAAGTATCACTTTTTTTTAACAAAAAAAAGTATCACTTTTTGTAGCAAAAATATCACCTTTATCTTTAAAAGTATCAATATAGTAAAAGTATCATTTTTTTCCTGTAAAAGTATCACTTTTTCCTGTAAAAATATCAATGTTTTCTGTAAAAGTGCATTCCGTCACACGTGTGACCGTTCACACACAAGTCTCACTCTAATTTTAAATGTTACGGAGGCTCAATAAGGAACAGTTGACTATTTATAATTTACAATACTACATGCTCCTCTATTTACGGTGTCACAAATTAATGTATCCATACGTTAATTTGTTAAGATCTCAAAAAATATAGTTAATTATTCAATTCATAATTTAGGGATAAGATCTTTATATATCAATGATGGACACATTTATTTTATGTCCATCATGGATAGGGAAATATTCTCGACCTTCAAACTACTATGAATTTCTTTCTTCCTCTCAATTTTATAGTAGTGTTATTAGTTGTCTTTTTTTGGATAAGTCTACCCACTTGAATAGTATTTAACTGGAATTTCCACAATATATTTAATGTGGAGATATAGAAACAAAACTATTATATCTCTCCACACCACATGTATAATAGATATTACACTTAAATACGATTCAAGTGGGTAACATACTCTCTCACGGGCATGACAAAGACCGGAAGGAATAGTTGACGATGTTACATTTAAGACTAAGATGTGAAGGGTCTAATTCCTTATAATTAGGAGTGGAAATGAATAGAGTATTTTAAACAAGTGTAACGCCCGACTTTCTCGTCTATTATTTTATTGATATTTAGGTGTCATTAATATTTTTTCCTACATATATATGTAATTTATGCTATATTCTATTCAAGTTATTTTCAAATTTTTGGGCTAATTACATTTCAAGACCCAAAACAATATTATTTATTTTAAGTCAATTATAGTTCAAGAAATTATATCTTGGATTTATAATTGAGCACAGTATATATGATAATATTATCATGTTCATATCTCATATTAAGTAGCCATTTTCATGCATTGTCATTTATTTTAGGCCCTAATCCGTATTTATTTGGGCTCAAAGTTATTATTTTAATTATGTGAGCATGGCCCGTCAGTTGGCCCAGGTCATGAACTATTCTTCAACTGCATATCCGTAAAATATTTTATATCACGGTGTTTCTTGATCAGATATATTATTCCTAATCTTTCAGATATACAAATCCATAAACCTAACCCTAATAATTATATATATATATATATCCTTCCAAATACCTACCAATTACATACGCAGTCAAAATAATACTACGCCCTAAAATTCTCCGGAGCAGTAGCAGACTTCACATTAGGTAAACTTTTATTCCTGTTCTTACTTTCTTCATTCAATAAATATTTTTAAATAATTAGCCAATCTGTTAATCTCGTATCAAATCCGGACGAAATTAGGGGTCATCATCGTTAATTCCATACGAAATCGTTATTTGCATACGAACTCGTTAGGTCCATACGAAATATTTCCATACGGATAATAACAGCGTCAGACAGGGGAGGTTCGTATGGGGTGGTGATTTTGGTGTGTGTTTGATTATGCGTGTGTGTTTTTATGTATGTGTTTATGCGTGTGTGTGTGTTTACGTGAGTGTTGATGCGTGTGTGTGTTTGTGTGTGGGTATGTTTATGCGTATGTATGTGTGTGTGCAGGTGTGTGTTTGGCTGTGTGTTAGTGTGTGTAAGTGAAGAAGCAGGGGCTGCGTCTTCAATAAATTGGTAGGCAGAGGGGAACTTTAATTTATAAATTGTTCTATCTTTCCACATATAAATTGTTCTATCTTTCCACATTTCCAAAATCTCAATTTTGTAGTTATTACCAAACTGCCACAATTTTCTTTATTAAAATAATAACTTTGAAATAATTAAAATAATAAAGTTAAACACTTGAGGTTTTACTCAAATTTCTCTATTTCAGGTGGTGTTCTTACTTTCTGTATTGATTATATATGTTTGTCTCATTTATGTGATATAATTGTTACTTATGTGATGCAAGACCTAAGTTGCATTGTATGTTTATGATATGCAAGATCTAAGTTGCATATATATGTTATGTTGGTGTGATCCGGGGCAACCTGTGCACACGTATGTTAAGTGTAAGTTAGCTATTATTCATGTTTATGGTTCGAGCATTTATTTTTAATACGGACTTGTAAGAAGCTAGTGTAGCTTACCCCCACAACTAACATTTTCAGGTTGATTCGGAGTTGCGTGACTAGAGTCGAGGCGGGCGGATAAGCATATGGCTACTTAGGAAATATTTATAGTTGAATTAATTTATTTTATTGCATTTTGTTTTAGGATTATTGGATAATTGTTTATGCTTTGATATATACTATTTATAGTTGAATTAATTTATTTTATTGCATTTTGTTTTAGGATTATTGGATAATTGTTTATGCTTTGATATATACGAGTCTTTAGGGATATTTATGTTAAATTGAATTATTCATTTATTTATTGTGTTTATTGTTGAAATATTAAAGTGCCTTAGTAGTTGATTAGGATTATGTGAAAAGTGACTATACTTTAATCCATACGACCTAACTTTTGAAACTTAAGATTTTACGTATTAATCACTTAGAAAATTTATTTCTATTCTTCTTCCGCTGCTACAAGTTAATATTTATGAAATATGATTATATCATATGTTTTGCGTACGAAAAATGACTATTTGAATATGTGCTATGAAATTACTTATGCCCAAAATGTTGTTAACGGCCCTGATTTATAAACAATTTTATATTAAAATTAAGGATTTTCATTGATAGGATTATTTGGCTATTTAAAATGCTTTAAAAATGGATTTTATGAAAATCGGGTCGTGACAACAAGTTGTTAACAAACTCATTTATTTGAATAAAAAAGTTATTTTTTAAAATGAACAGAGTTTGAACATTAATTGACTCGTTCATAACGGGTTTGTTCAAAATTCAATTAATAATAACACTAATAATAAATAAATAAAAAACAACAATATACATACTACATATAATATAATATTCTTACATTACCTCTTACTATAACGAACATTTGGCTAAACTTATTTATTTATATAAAAATTTAGAAAAATGTGTGTCTAGTATTCGCGAACAAAATTAAACACTCCCAAACACGACTCAACTTGCTTTTAATTAAAAATAAATAAGTCAAAACAAACATCTACTCCCTCCGTTCCAAATGAACTTGCATAGGGGAATCGGCACATATATTAAGAAAAAATATTTTTTGGAGATTTTATTGACTTTTCAAAGGTGGATTGATGGTGGAGATTTTGAGGGTGGAAATTGTGTTATAACTTTCCTTATTAGGAAGTGTGCAAGTTTGTTTAGGACAGCCGAATTCGAAAAGTGTACAAATTCATTCGAAACGAAGAGAGTATAAATTTGTTTCGACTCGATTCGTTTGCAGTTCTGGGCAGAAGGCGGCTAAAGATATTTTTAGTGTGAAAGCATGGAAAAATAAAATAAAAAAAGGGTTGAAAAACATGGGGTGAGTGAGGGGACATTCTCAACTAAAAGTTAGGCAAAAGTCATTGTCTGCTTTATATTGGCTCTTTTGAACCAACAAATCTTTTTATTGGATATTATGAAATTTTATTTATTCTTTCTTATCTCATTCATTAACTAATCTTTACAACATGTTGCTCTCATTGATGACAATTGCAATGATGCTAATTAAGTCATTTTTTTTTTTTTTGTTACTTTAGAATTTTAATAATATTTTTATGCAATAATGGAACATTCAAAATTATAGATAGAATAATGGATTAAAATAATTTTGAAATTGGATAAGAAATTCCAAAAAATTGTTTAGGTGAGAGGACTATCAATTACTTTACTTTTTAGGATATCTTCTAGATGGATCAATCCTAATCTAGTAATTTAGCTCTTTGTATTTGGCTCTACTGTAAAGGGAAATATTCTCGTACGCATCGTGGGTATATGTTAATTATGTCTCTGATTGGTATGTAATGATTTTATATTTGAATTTAGGATAATGTAATATACTGTTTTTCTTAAGATATTGACACATCAGATATGAGCACATTAATATGTTTAAGTTGATATTTTTTTATACTCCATTCATTCTATAAAAGAGTCATTCTTCATGAATGTATATATTTTTAATATTTTTTTATTTCTTTGTGCAGCCAATTTAATGAATCTACGACTCGTTTGAAAACTATTAACTCTCGCTTATATATCTTTTTTTATTTGATTATTTGATTTATTTAATAATATACTCCTTCCGTCACGTTTAGTTTTACACATAGAGACGGTATATATATTAAGAAAAAATTATTTTTTTACTTTTTGGTTGACTTTTTCAAATGTGAAGATTGAGGGTGGAGATTGTAATGAAAATTTTATTTTTAAGAATGTGCAAATATAAATGGGACGGATCGAAACGGAAAGTGTGCAAACTGAGCAGGACGGAGGAAGTATAACTTATTTACTAAAATATTTTTTCTTAATTTTTATCCTAACTAATAAATTTAAAATCCAATTCCTTTTTTAGGGCAATAAATAATTTTAAAATACAACTCGAACGGAGGAAGTGGTTTACACCCAACCCAACCAACTTACTAATTTATAACCTACATCCTAGGACATCACTAGATACAGTTTTTTTAAGGACACGCCTAGACGGGCACAATTAGTCCGGGTCGATTTTTCATTTCTTTTTGTGTTATTTCTGTTATTTTCTTTCCGAACATCTTCTAACTATAATTACAAATATAATTGATAACTACTATCAGACGAAAAAATAAAAGTTAAACTATTATTTTGAAACAATTTTAAAAAATAACGTATTTTTTGTCTTTTTTTGACATGTACTCGAATTTTATTGGCAAAAAGTAAACGATCATCTTCACAAATAATTTTTCATACATTTATAAAAAAATAAAAACCAAAAATATAATTTCTACCCGGGCTGATTGTGCCCAGGTAGCTTTACCCTTCTTTTAGGGGGTGTTTGGTTTAGGCTTAAGTGGGTCGGGGGAAATCCTGACTTTGAAATTCTAGGATTTAAAATAAAAGTAAATAGATGTCAAATCAATGCTGAAAAATAGAAATTTGTATTTGATTCTGTATAGGATAGATGCAGGTAGGTTTTATAGGATAGAAGTGTATTGGATGAAATATTTTGAGTTTAAATCTTGAAACAAACAGAGATTGATTTTAGCATTCAAAATCCGTCCGTGCTAAGTTAGAAACAAACAAACCCTTATAATTGGACTGGGATGTCCCCATCCGGATGTGGCATGGGCCATCCTCAACGTATTTCACTTTACAACGGATGGCCTATCCCTCCACATCCGCACCCTATTACCTACATCATCTTTTACAATTTTCGACACACCTTTTACAAATTTCAATGCACCTTTTACAATTTTCAATACGCATCCTAACCTACTATACCCTTAAATTAAAATTTCTTTTTGGATGTTCCGTCCATGAATGTGCCCCATCGAACGTGGTACATGCCACTACATCCCAGTCCAATTATTAAAGATTTAGTGATGACATAAAATATTTAAAAAAATCAGAGAAGATCTGTAATGAGAAGCAGAACAGAGAAGTGAAGTGCAAGGGGACCAGAGAGAGAAAGAGAGCAGAACCACACAGAAAGAAAGAGTGGACCAGTGAAGAAGACAAGTCATAAGATTGAATTAATGAGTCCATTTTTTTCAGACAAAAGCCTTTTTTAGACAGCTAAGGAAATACACAATCTCTCTCTCTTTCTCTCTCAATGAACATATGAAACTGTAATAGTTTTCTTGCTGCAATTATTTCATAGTTTTTGTGTAATTGAGAAACTTTCTATGGGTGTCATTTTCTGATGATTATTTTATTGCTGCATTTTCCATGTTCCTTTGACTTCACTTTCTGTAAATTATTGCATCATTGTTTGGGCTAATTATATCTTACCCATTGGGTATTACACACACATCTTGATTCTGTGACATGTGGTGCTGCAAGCTACCCGAGTTGAATCGAGTTTGTAGGTGTTAGTTTTGATGTAACTAGATCCGAGCTGAGGGAGTGTGCATGTCGGAGTGTTTGGTTCATTTTATATGTAGTATGAATATTGTTGTTTTTATTATTAGTGTTATTACTAATGGATTTCGAACAGGTTTGTTCGCGAGCTTTTAATGAACGAGCTAATCATATTCAAGTTCTGTTCATTTATGAAAATGAACTCTGTTCGTTTATTCAAATAAACTAATTGACTAATGAATTGTTTAATGAAAGCTCTATTCGTTTATAGCCCAAGTGACATATAGCGCACTAATATAAATTAGTGTTCAACTTTTTCTTTATTTTTTTAATCAGTGTGCCACATGACTCGCACGTAAGATGTGTAGGTTGGATGTTAAATTCGTCCGATTCAGTTCACTTGACATTTCGTGGATAAGGCCTTAGGAATTTTGGATCGGCTTATCATTGGATCTGCTGACTTTGTTAATAAAGTTCTGCATTGGATATGCAAGGGAATGATCAAGGACATATAATGAAAGAAATATCTATATTGGTATGAGACATTTTAAAGCGTCCAGAAACTAATCCGTGCAAACTAGTATCATATCAATGTGAAGATCAGGGGGCCAACAAATTATGGAGCCGAAGTGGATATACAAGAAGATGTGTGGAGATCAGGGGCCCAACAAATTGTGGAGCCGAAATGGATATACAAGAAGACTCCCCGAAGTGGATATACAAGAAGATGCCTAACAAGTTGCGCCGAAGTGGATATACAAGAAGATCTCTCCATAGTGGATATACAAGAAAATCTCCGTGAATATAAGAAAATATCATACAAATATGGAGATTAAGGACCAATCAGATATGACAGAGACGCAATAGCTCCTTAAAGGACTAATAGCTCGACAGACCAACTCCAACAAATCTTTAAATATTTTAAAAAGATTGGTTGGGCTCGCTCTCCAATTTCTAGATTGGGCCAATCCAGTAAGGCACAACATATGGCATTGTCTGATGGGTTCGGGTTAGGCCGAGCATCCCAAATCACCACCTCTTGTATGTGTAATACCTTACCAAGGGAATATGTTTACTAGAAAATAAGGATCTCAAAATTTCAACAAAATGAACACATAAGAAACAAGAAATTAAGCCAACCAAAAAGAAGAATTGAATATTTTGTGTCTTTGGCAATGAATCAAGTTCTTGATTGCAGGACACATGAAGATTACAAACAACAAAAGTTCCAAACAGTAAACCCCTTTGAAGAATCAACCACAAATGATCAAACATCACTCTTATTTTCGAACGAAAGATGGCTAATGTACACGAATGCCAAACCATTTCACCACACCATGCGCGTCTCGTTCAGCAAGTCCACGAAGAGGATCGCCTGATAATGGGCTTCATCTGCTTGTCTTCTTCGAGCGAAATCATACCCAAGTGCGACGGATCCTCCAACAACATCTTCGCCACAAGGTATCCAGCAATGGACCATGTTTGGTATTTCCTTGCTTGTTTGCCTATGTATCTTCCTAACTTTCCATCGTAATATTCGGGCCAGCCGTCCTTCAGTAGACGGCTCTCTGCAAGATCGATTGCTCGTCTTGCAATTTGTGGGCGCCCGGTTTTGATGCAGGCAGCTGTTAGTAACCATAGAAGAACTGCACTCGAAATGCACAAGAGTTTAGCAAGAACAATGAGTGACTAGATAGGTTTTAAGCTGACAACATTGGCCCGGCCAGATGGGCTAGCGCAGCCTGTCCAACAGGTCCGACCTGATGGACCAAAAGCTCAACGGGCCACAAGCAGGACCAAAAAACTTAGTATACGATAGGGAGATCGGATGAGATGGGCTTTGCTTATTAATTTTTGGCCTGGTAGAATTTTTGGCTGGTCTAACCCGACCCAATATATGACATTGGCTCGACCAGCTAGGTTGGATTGGGCCGTCTGAATTGCCACTTTTATAAGGTTTGGACAAGCCATACATGGTCTAATTACAAAATCAAATATCCCACTTGTCCCTAGGGTTAGGGTTATAGTTATTTTCAAATTGACTAAGGAATATTAGTTAATATAGTTAAAGCGTTAAATTTTAATTCTCTTTACCTTTTATACCCTACATCTGATTTATTGTTTAAATATATCGGCTTGATGTGGTGAATATCAAGACACGTTAACTAGGACAACATGAAAATGAAAAGTCAATGATGTGGTTGTTATAGTAAATGGCCTATTTTTGTGGGACGAACCAAAATGGAAACCAAGTCTATCTTTGCGGGATGGAGACGTTATTAAGGTTGTCATTTAGAATGCGGAATTTGAAATGCTCAGTTACCAAATCTATAGCGGTCGAAGGCATAAATTTATACGAAAAAATAACAAAAACAAAAGACGAGATGATCTCCTATAACACGGTTTTAGGGTAAAATGAATGGTCAAATAGTCAAGAGTAACACTTGAGTAAGACGTAAAATGGGGATCACTTTTATCATAAAAATGTTTTACTTTTTAAGTAAAAAATGTTTTATTACAAAACCGTAAACTTTTTTGAAACTTGTTGCTTTTGTACAAAGGTTTACTCTCAAGTAGCACTTTTTACCTCAAAAGTAACGTTTTTATGATAAAATGACTATCGTCTAACGAAAATATATCCGTTAGACGGTCTCATTTAACTATTCTTAGCGTAAGACAATCTTACTGGAGTAAAGATAGAAATACTTGCATCATATTTCAATTAAAAAAACAATCTTTAAAAGCGAAAAACGAATAATAAAGAGGAGAAGAATAACAAACCTGGCCAAGATCCTCCATTATGATAACTCCATCTCGTATTCTTTGGATCGCACCCTGTCACGATCCGCCACTCGTGGCTTTCGATAGCCGGATAAGATATTTTCAGCGGCATTTCTCCAACAAGCTCATCCCATCTTTCTTCGAAAAGGTCCATAATAGCTGAAGCTTGCTCAGGGGTAGCAAGGGAAGACAATATGGCGACGCAGTTACCCAATGCGAACCATCTGAAATCCATCCTCGCGGGGCTAACGTTTCCGATGAAATAACCGCCGCGCGTCGGCATGAATTCGAACACCCACTCGGGGATCGAGTCTGGGATCACGTTGAACTTGTTCACGGCGGTGTGGGAGTACTCTTCGGTCTTGTAACGATAGATGTCGTTTAGTTGTTGGAAATCGAGCCAGAAGTAGCTCCGCATGTGGTAACTCAAGGCATGGAGACGCTTCACGATTCTCTCGATGAATTCTTTGCCCTCGGCGTCGTGTTTCAACAATACGAGAGCGGATCTCAGTGCCATAAAGAAGAGTGCTTGAATCTCAATCGGGTAACCATATATTCCCTGTCCAAATTAGGCAATTGATCAGATTCAATTGGTACCAAAGTGTCTCCACCAAAATCGAAAAAATTGACAGCATCATAAGTTCACAATTAGATCATTTAAAAAGCCACAATTGAGTCAAGATCGAAATTTCACAATAAGATCACTGTACACATTCAGCTACTAGGATACAAGTAGAGCCAAAGATGAAACCGTTATGCAAGACGAAGGAGTCGAAATTGCTCCACACATGCCACTAAATGAAGAAATATCCAATATTTATATCCAATTCTATTCAATTTTGACGAAAATCAAAGGTCTAAACTCTAACAGCCAATTCATTGGTCTCTAGTGGATCACACAGTAATTTCTAGATTAATGACGAAATTCCATTCTACGACCGGAGAGAGTGGTTTCTTGATTTAGCTTGTAGAGAAGCAAGTAGCTAACTGCAAAAGCTAAAAATCACGCAATATATCCTTCAAATTTAAGAAGCACCAATAAAAATTCAAGCTTTATAACTAACACAAACTTTAGGCACTACTAGCAAGAGAATTATAGATATCTGACCATTCTCCGATCAATCATCGAGCAACCATCAGCACACAGCAACGTCGGGAATGTGTCAAAACCTTCTGAAAGGCACAAGGCTAGAATAAGTCTCATCCCCTTTTGGCACTCGGGTGTTTCAGCCAAAGAAAGGTCTCCGGTAGATTTCGTGTAGGCACGGAGAAGAATTATCCACCAGAAACCGGAATCAACTGGAGCCACTCTTCCAATGGCACTTTCACCGAAATCTGCTACTATCGTATCCGTCTTGCGAACTGGATCGTGAAGCACCTTGAAACTAGCCGGCATAGCACCCTCGCCTAGCTTGAATCTGTCTATTCTTTTCTCCCACCCTTGAAGTTGAAGTGTCTTCAGGAGGAAATTCTTTACTATATCCGGCTCACCGTTCATCAAGAAAGCCAACGCACTCGGTACAAAATCTCGAACAAATACCTGTAGTCAGAGAGAGAGATCAACATTCAAGAAACAATAGTAATAACAGAGGTGGGCGAATGTTGCTTGCAAAACGAAAGCTTGAACCACGTTATTTAACCGTAACATCAAGTCAGTACATCAATCAATTATCATAAATATATACCTGATCATAATTTAAAACCTCCTCAGAAGCATGATCATAAGCAGCAATGGTACCAACAGGTTGGCCCCGAAAGTACACCAAAGACCTCCGAAGGGCTTCCCAAGCATCAGCAACCATAGGATGCGGTGCAAATGAATTTCTAGTCGATGAGGCAGGAGTGTCCAGTGCTGATCGTCCAGGCGAGTATGCGCTCTCATAGTTATCCAAACCTCTAGCCAGACCAATCGACAGCTCACTGAGTGACCTCTCATCGAACGATCTCTGCCTCTCTATGTTTAGCTTGGGCTTATCGAGTAACTTTGAGAGATCAAAGTCATCCATTTCAGATATTGAGCAGTGGGAGCTCACATTTTTAAGTCCAAGACCATCCGTTCCTCCTTTCACACCATCAAGAACAACCTTAACTCCATCCATAATCAACTTTCACTTCAACACACTTATCCTCTGTGCATCAAAAAACGTTCATTATCAGTCTAAAAACGAGACATACAGATGCATAATAGATCGACTTTAACATATACGCGAGCATATGATATAACGACTAGCCATCATACATATATGTTCATCGAAATTAGCTACTCGAAAAGGAAAAAACAGGAACCCAACTCAAAATGCTACCACAAAAATCTATACAAACGCAGTGGAAGTGCCATAAATCGCAGTTTATTTGGTCGTAACACTCCTAAACAGAAACAAAAGAAGAAATTGGTGCCATAAATAACAGATTAAAAGGTAACAGAAACTAATCACCAAAGATCGCTACAATCGTATCAATTAAGAAGATAAACAACACACTTGCTATAATTGAAATGCTTATCTACGATTAAGATCAAATTTTACTAACTTAGAGAGGCCACTTAAGCACCAATACTTAAATAATTATCCTGTGGACAATTGCATTACATTCAGAAATATCAATAAATTCAACAAACTATTGAGTTTCGTTAGTTACCAAAAACGTAACTGCTCTAGTTGAAGTATTCAATGGAGATAATCCATCTCAACAAGAAACATTAAAACCCTCCCACCATTAAAACTATTAAAAATTTAATATTTAAGGTGAACAAGTGAAACCCACAAAAATTAGGTAATCAGAATTTAGAAAGATTGCAAAATTGCATCTTTATACCCCACCCCCACCCACCCACCCACCCACCCACGCCACTCCCCAAAACCCGGGGGCAAAAGGGAGTTGAAACCCCTGATCCAGCGGCAGAAATAAAGAAGAGAAACCACATTACCAAAATTGGAAGGAAGAGCACAATAAATTTTCCAAGATCCAGATGAATACAGCTGGGAAACAGGAAAACAACAGAACCCCAACAAAACCCAAACAACAGTGGGTTTAGAAACAGTTAAACCAAGACTCAAAAGGGTCACTGAAACAAGTCCACAATATGTAAAAGACTCAGTAGATCTGAACCTCTTTCGTCACAAATCAAGAAAGAGAGAGATAGAGAGAGAGAGAGAGAGGGAGAGAGTGCAGACCTTCGAGATATTTATAGATATCGAGCAATAGAAGGAAAGGGTAAAATGGGAATATTCCGGCGGCCGGCGAGATTGCCGGAGGAGAAAGGAGAGAGAAAGGGGTCTGAAAATGGAGGAGAGAGGAAAAAGGAGTCATGCTGGCGGACGTTGAATTTATAGACGGAACCCACCAACCAACGCAGTGAAATGTGTGCGAAGTGTGTGAGAGAGAGTGAAGAAAAAAATAAAATTGGCTTTTGGACACTCTATCCGAAAACTATTTAAGACAAGTGTGATCAGTGATGCAACTGTCTATATTTAATTATTTATTTTATGCAATTTTTTATATTATATTTTTAATGGAAGAGAATTACCGGTGTTTGCCGGTTAGTTTTTATTTCTTTCTTGCAATTGTCGCGGTTTACCTACTCGACCTAAAATTTACTTTTACTATTCATTTAAAATTTGGTATTCCCTCCGTCCCAGCTTATCTTGTACGAGGAAGGTCAGTATGAAGATTAAGAAAAATTAACTTTTGGTTGTTTGTTGAATTTCAAATTAAGCTGGATGAAGGGTGAAGATTTTGAAGGTGGAGATTATGTTATAACTTTTCTTTTTTAGGTTGTTCAAGATAAGGTGCGACGAACGTTTAAGAAAAATGTGCAAGATAAGGTGGAAAGGAGGGAGTATATTTTATTTTATTAACTCTTACCTTTTGTTTTGGGATACTTGTTCTGGAATAGAGAATACTTACGACATGTTTGCAAATAATTGTGTTTTTAAAGAAGTATTTAAATTAATATTTGTTGAAAAATTAGAATTTGATAGTTTTTGAAAATAAAATGATTATAAAACTAAAATCTAATAGAAGTTGAGTGATAATAGCTTTTCAAAATCAGATTTCTGATAATCGTTTTTAAGAGTTCTTAAACACTCCAAAATCACTTTTGGATTGCCAAATAATTTTGAGTTAGTGTGTTGGATTTGCAACCACCCTCTGGGATAGTGTCATTCGAATTAGGGATGACCTAGATCTCATTTTATTTTACTTTATAGGACAACCATCCCGATTTTCCAGTGTTTCCTCATTACATCATTATTTATATTACATTTTACAATTTTCAATTCATTATTTTTATCATTACCTAACATCCTACATTACATTTTCCATTGAAAACCTATTATAATTTTCAATACACATTTTAGTCGTTAACTAATTAATCTATCATTACTTACATCACTTTTTACAAATATTCGAATATAAATATATCACTATACCTATTGATTTGACACTATTTAATTTAAATTTTGAAAAAAAAAAAAGAATTTAGGGGTGGGGAAAATAGATAAATAAGTATATTATATTTCTTTTTTATATGATATCTCTTTCCATAAACTTATGATATTGGATATGGTAGGTTTTAAAATTACAAGTTTTCTAGGATTGTATTGAAAGATACGAAGGAAAAATAAAATTAAAAAGGACATCTATTATAAAACAATTCACAAAACCTAAAGTTGCATCCTTCTTTTTTTTAGGAAAATCTAAAGCTGCATCTAAGTAACGGATATAGTATATCTGTTGTTAATTTAATTGAAATGTATCCGTGTCAATAGATCAGGTCATGGTCAACCAAAGCAGACTGACCCTATATATCTAAACGATAAGTGAATAATGTGGAGATGTTAATGAATAAGTATCCACACGTAAATATTATCTTCTTCCAGCTCTCAAAAAAACTTAAGAAGAACTCCGCGATAGCGAGAGAACTCGTAAAATATAGAAAATATACACATAAATGTTTACTACCGAAATCAGTACTTGAATTGTGATTAGTAAAACATTTAATTAAAGAAAATAAACAAAATGGCAGATGGAGGGCAACCGGTATGACAGGTGAAGCCACGTCAGCAAGCACCAATAAATATAGACAAAGAAATAACGTAAAGGAGCGGAAAGGTGAAGGAAACGAGGATATTGCGGGGTATCCCACGAGGACAAAACGACGCCGTCTCTCGCCTGACGATGTGATCAATATGTAGCTGTCCCTGTCCTGTTTCACCAGTAGTTGTATGTACGGAATATGGATCTTCTAGAATATTTTACGGTATAGTTGTATGTACGAAATTTGAATCTTCTAAAATATTTTACGGTATAATTGTATGTACGAAATTTGGATTTTCTAGAATAATTTACGGTGCATTTTACAAATATTATCCGTTTAAATTTATTTAATCTTTTAGAAAAATGTGAAAAAATTATGAATTTAATTTTCATTTTTTTCAATTATACCCCCAGTTGATGAGATTTGATGGAATATATGTTGAAAAGTAAGGAATTTTTTACGATTGACATATGGGCCAAATTAAGAGAAATGGTGAAAAATAGTTAAAATATCAATTAATTAGAAAAACTATTAAGAAGCTAAAAGATCAACTAAAAAGAAACGAAGGGAGTAAAATTTTAGCCTTGGAAGTTGTAACTATACTATAATTTTAGTTTTGCCACGACATTCATTTATATAGATGTTTACTTGCCACGACACACATCATTGACATGCATCATGGCAAATGTGTCACGAAACGCACTTGCCACGACAGTCTTAAATGTTAAAGTTATACAAATTGGTGGCAAATGAGCATCGTGGCAAGACTAAAATTATAGTATCGTTACTAGAAAGATTAAATTTATAACAAAATGTACACAAAAGGCTATTTACACTAGTTTTTACTATTAAATATATCATCCTCTCTCTTAAATGTACCGAAAAATACTCTAGAAAATCTAGATCCGTATCTATGACATTTTATGAGTACGGAATTTTAACTAACTCATTTGATGTTTGTTGCATGACACATACTTAATAATTTATAGCTGAATTTTCTTAATTTTATCTATTTTACCACGCCATATATTTAATCTTAATATAATAATGAAAACTTTTATAAGTAGCAACATCTGTATTTTTCCACCCAAACGTTATTACTAAAATCTAATAATATCAAATTTCTGGTAAGATAATTTATAATGAGGAAAAATCTCTAATTATATATTAGTTACATTTATAATGATATTCTGACACAATCAGTCTATATTTATAATGATATTCTGTCATAATCTACCAAAAATTACTCTGAATTTAAGTCTAAATCTCCAATAATATATTAGTTATATTTGTAATGATATTATACCAATATTTAATCAACCATATTGAGGAAATATTTTCGGTCATATAAAAGTGGCTTGCCATATCCTACTAGAATCTACTCCCATATTAGAGGGAAAATCTACAATCATCATTAAGTAATATTTGTAATGATATTCTGTCAAATTCTTTTTCCTCCAATCATCATTAAGTAAGATTTGTAATGATATTCTGTCAAATTCTAATTGTACATGTTGTTGACATTTATTTGTTGAGAGTTCAAATTATACATGTTAATGAAGTTTTTTTCCGTTTGAATACATGCAATCATATATTACCTATAAATGAAAAAAAAAATCGAAATTCTGTCATTTATTTTGAGAGAGTTCAAATTGTGCATAATTACTCGGTCGAAACATTGAGGAAAAATAGCGAACGTTCCATCTATAAACATCGTCATACTTCTCAATGTTAGGTTTATCCCCAACATTTATCTTAAAGAAGAATCAATCTCACTTTTATCCATCAGATTTGGGCACATATATAATTAATTTTTAAGTTTTGTTAAGCAAATACAGACGTAACTAATTAAATTGTTAAATTTATAGTAGTTTTAGTCAGATCTCACAATACACATCAACTTCATATATATCTAAAAGAAAATAACAATTCTTAGAAATTTGAATAATCTTTTTTTCAGTATTTGTAGTTATATTTTGAAGACTAACACAACAAATCGAAGAATGAAAATATTCGTAATTATCTGTATATCTATATCTCTATTCTATTATTTTTTAAAAGGACCTCCTATAAATAGAAAAACCCCGAGAATTATTTTCTAAATCCATAAAATTTATTTTGAAAGTTCTCAAAAGAAGAAAAGCAAGAAAGAATAGAAAAATATATTATATAATGATGGAAAATCGTTCCAAAATGTAAATCGGAAAGATTTGTCGCCCATGAATTATTTTATTAATAGGAATATAGAGGAAAAAATTATAAGGCACGTGCAAAACATGTGCCATGTGAACTGAATCGTCCCAAAATAGTAACCTATAAACTTTCCGTCCAAATCCTGCTGCCATTTCTAAAAAGCATTATTTTTTGTATAATCATTTACCAATCGGGCATTTCATGTTATATATTAAAAAAATATTTTTAATATAGATCTACATATATTTGCCTAAAATATACTTAAACATCATTATCTCAGTTTGATAGTAAATCCTCACAATCAGCTTAATTTGTCCAACTCTATAAAAAGTGAAGCTCACGCAATCTTCTAAAATAATATCCGAAATTATTTTTCACAAAATCTGTGATATTAATCAATCCAACTTATTTTATATGATATTGTAATTTTAATTTTCTTGAAATAAATACTCCCTCCGTTCCGACCTAATTGGCCTACACTGGCCGGGCACAGAGACTAAGAAAAAACAGATTTTATGAAATATTTGACTTTTTCAAAAGTGGAGAGTAGGAGGGGAGATTTTGAGGGTGGAGATTATGAGAGAATTTATCATTTATGAGCTAGATCAATTAAGTTGGGATAAACAAAAATGAAAGATAGGTCAATTAAACCAGAACAAAAAGAATATATTTTAAGTCGTGTATCGTACGATTGGGAATTCAAGTAATGATAGAAATACAAATAGAGTTAAAAAGTGAGCATTATTCAAAACCAACAACCATATTATTTTTGTAACAAATATAAAATATGACAATTAATATAAAACATGTTAAGTAGGAAGTGGAATAGTTGGTTGATACCAAAGACAAAAACAAGACTTGGGGTTATTTTAGGAATTTTATCCTAACAAATAGAAAAATATGATTTTATGAAACATACACCAAACAAGTGGAACATGTGCTAAATAATTCGAAAATGCTTAGGTGGTAATAATGACTTACCAACAAACTTTGATTAAAAAAAAATAGTATATTGCCCTATATGATATATTTCATAACATTTAACACGTGATTTATTATTCATTATGCAAAAATATATTTGGATTTTCAATATTGTGGAGTATATGAGGTTCTTTATCTTTTGTCTAAGTCATAATTTGCTCGAGAGTTAGGTTTATGTAGGATACCTAAAAGAGCGTTCAGTAAAATGTTCATGTTCGAGATTATGTTAGTTTAGTAAAAAAACAGAACATAAATATTAAAGAGATAGATTGTTAATAGTTTGTACATATATTTATCGGGCTTATGTAAGATTAATAATAAAGATAATTATTGTATTTTTTGTTATTAATGTACCTCATTTTTTTAAATGCATATGAACTAGTTATTCCAAGAATAAATCTCCGTACTTCTATTTACAGAATTATAATAATATCAAATATTATCGTTTATGTGGGGTTGGTCCTTTCTCAATTTCAAGACATTGTTTTGCTTGAGGTTTTGGCCTAGTTTTATAAAGTTTTCTTCCTAAAAAAATATGTTATGTCGTTTACAAACATAATTAATTGTTCATAAACTTAATGTTTATTAATGTTTACGAACATCAATAAATACTAAATCAACATACTTGAGTAGCTGCAAAATATAGTAAAACTTTACTTATACAATTCAAACTCATAAATAGAAGGATGTTTTAGTGGCACATTATCATTTAAGATTGCCTGTTTATCTCGAGGTTTGTAAATGGGTCCGAGCATATTTTCTTATGCCCTATTTCAGAGATGGCTAAATTGTTCCAGTCCAATAGATTGATCCAATCCAATCAATATTGTAAACGAATTGGATTATATGAATCTTAGTGCCAAATACTATTGGGCCCAACAGATGTAACTCAATGAGCCAAGAACTCGATGATTGCGGGCCGATCCGAATATTATAGCATATTTAAGGGGAGTCAGACTTTTTTTTTTTTAGGGTGAAATATCAATTATCATAAATCACGAGTTCAAAGACTCGGGCTAAAACTAGATGTTCAAGTGAACTCGGTACATCACCGACCACTCGCATACTAGTAGAAAAAGAAAAAACAAATTGTGCTAGATGATGAGCCAGAACATTTGTTGATCGCGTAACTAAACTAAAAGAAATCACAAGAAAATAAGAACATAAAGCAAAAATATCGTTCAAAACAGTCCCGAGATAGGATAAGAGGAGTCGAACTTTACTCACTATTTTTTTATCAAAAAAAACTTTGGCTCAATCCGAACCGATCGGACAGGTCAGACCGAGCTGAACCTCCTGAATTACCATATCTACTCTTCATATCATGTTCATCTATTTATTTATTTATATTTTTTCACTCAGTTTCGCATACATTTTTAGATAATTAGATCATGTAATAATTAGTTTAATTAAAATAATATTTTATCACACATGAGAATTAGTGGTTACATAATGCTCGATGGAATTATAAATTTCATTAGATGGTCCATAGAACCTTGCTTATTCAAATAATTGTATATTTCTTCCGTCTAGCTCAGATTTGTACATTTTGCACATTCTTAAAAATGAAATTTTTCTTATAATATTTACTCTCAAAATCTTCACTATCAATCTCCACCTTTAAAAAAATCAATAAAAAAATAAAAAATAATTTTTTTAATATATGTGTCCATTTCTACATTCAAAACTGAGCGGAACGGGATGAGTATATTATATGTCATAAATTAATGTCAGGCAGGAAGCATGGCTACAATTTTTAAATAATAAAATTAGTTGAAACACCAAACCTTCTAATTTTATATTTTTCAAATCGGAAGAGGTCATATCAGCATGAAAATGACTTGTTAAAGTTTTGGGTGTAATTACAAAATAAATCATAAACTTTTATAAATTTACAATTTTAACATAATTTTTTGAAACTTAGTAAAATAAATCACGAACTTTGTCCAATTTTGTAATTCGAATCACAACCAGTATTCTTGGTGAAGGACCAATTTTTACGTGTAATATCCTATGATGCCCCAATATTGATAAAATAAAAAAATTATTAGAAATTCAGACAAACTAAAGATGACATTATCTAGAATATTTCAAGTATGATGGTAAAATTATACTCCCTCCGTTTCAAAATAAATAACATTTTAGATGTTGATTTTTCAAATTAGGTGTCGTTTTAGATATGATTGCTATGTAAGTTTTAGATATCCTTTATCCCTTATCCCTTATATATTAAAAGAGAAACCACTTCGGCAAATGTCATTCTCTTAGAATTTTGGGACAAGTGTCATTTTCTTAGAATTTTGAGAATAAAAACTAATATTTAATATTTATATCTTCAAAATTTCTATTTTTATTATTTAAATATTCAAATGTTTAAATTCAATTTTTCATGATTTACATAGTATATCATAAATTTGATACAATTTTTAGTTAGGATTTTTTTAATGATTTACTAATTCAACTTTTATTTCTAATATATCACAATTTTATAAGATAAATTATTTTATCAAAAAGTGCATGATTAAAGGTTGACATCATTGCACACGTGATTAAAAAAAGTATATACTTAAATTATAAAACTTATATCAGGGATTAATTTAACAATTAAAAAAATATTATACTCCCTCCGTCCCGAATGAACTTGCACACTTTCCAAATTTGGGTGTCCCGAATGAACTTGCACACTTACTAAAAAGGAAAGAAAAGCCATGAACCTCTAAAAATCAGTTAATTTACAAAAATGCCACTCTTAATTATTTACAACCCATATTAAGATTCACACTAAAATTAACTAAACATGACTTAAATCCCTAATCTCAACCCAACCCAAATCATTTATACCCCCCATCCTACCCAACCCCAACCACTTAACAGCCCAACCCATTGTTTTGGGTTATCTGTTGCTGGTATCTCCTGGATCATTCTCGATCCATTCCTCTCTCTCTCTCTCACTTCTTCTTCCAAACCCTAATCTTCACAGTCATTCTTCGCCGTTTTTGAGAGTATACTAACCTATACCCTTCTGTATTCCCCACAACCCAACTCTTCTCTCTTCCTCTTCGCCTCCCCCACCCATTCCCGTGGCCAGATTTAATTTTTCTCATTGTGTGGGATGTCTTATGTTGCTGATTCGACGGAGGATTCCCAACCTACTGTCGACTACTGTTCCGATTCGGAAGAAACATATGTACCTGATACACTTTTTTCTGCGGATCTGGGCTTGAGTCCAGAGTTGAAGGGACCTCCTCCACTCATGGACCTGTGTCCTTCCTCTGGACTCTCCGATGGTGGCCGGCGGGAGGAAGATGAGTCGAGAGATTCGTGGTTGGATTCGAAGGAGATTAGGGCCCAGTTACAGCACCACTTGACCTTGTGGTTTCCGATCTGCGCAAAGGTTATACTGTATTTTCTAGATCTGACTTTTTTGGGTTTAGATCTTCGTAACTGATGATGGTGTGGTGTGATTTTTTAGATCTGAGTTTTAGATCTAAGGTTTAGTCGCTTTAACATACTACTGCATGCGTGCTCTTATTTGCCTATTTTTTTGCCGTGCTGTGAGATCTGAGTTTTGGCTATGATTTCTGCTTGAAATAGCGAGTTTGCTGAGATGTGCTCTTGATTCGGTGCTAAGTTCACTTGATTTGAAAATGTTGGCTTGGTTTGAAAATGTTGGATCTTTGATTATGTTGGATCGATGTGAAACTGCCGGGCTGATATGAAACTGTTGTTCTGGGTTGTCCAATTCAGATTTTGTTGGCTTGGTTTGAAACTGTTGGATCTTTGATTATTGTGGCTTGATGTGAAACTGTTGGCCTGATATGAATCTGTTGCTTTTGTTTGATGATTGAGTAGCTGATGTAGCTGCTCTCATCTGGTTTGTCCAATTCATAATTTGTGCCGGGTTTAGTTGATTTATTTCAACTACATCACTGATTTGGATTCTGTGTTTCCTCTAAATGATGTTTAATAAACTGATAGTTATACACGAATGCTCTCTCTATAACCTGAATGAACTTGCACACTTAATTGGGTTCGGTTGATCGTAGGTCGAGTCAGATTGTGTATACTTGGTAGCATTCTGTGAATTGTTGCTAGTTTACACAATTGCTCCATAAATTTAGGTCCCAATGATGAATTTTTTCTGAGGGCCACAAGGGATTACAAAAATAAGGGGTATTTACAGTAGAAAACTAGAAAAACCCCTAAACTGGAATATATACAAATCAGTGTTTATAGCCTAAGCAAAACAAACACTATATCGTGTTTATGCTATAAACACTGACCCAAAATGATTGAAAACTAAAGTTAGATGTATCCCAAATCTGTCATCAACCCCCCTATTTCATAAGAGCCTGCAGCCTGTTCGTTTCCAATCAAGAACTCTATCCCTTCCCTCACATCTTCTTCTTCAACCTCCAAAGACAGTGGCAAACAACCTTGTCTCTCTAGTGCAGCCTTTCCAATATGGGGTATTTTGTAATTGTTGTGTCCTTTGAGTCTCATGACCTCTATCATACATGCTTGCAAACTTAAAAATACATTGTTAAGTTTGGTTACCTCCAAATCTGCGTAAGACTGCAACACATTAGTAACCAACTGTTCAACACTTTTTGAGGGCTTTTCCACCTGCAATGACTGAATAGCCCTGAAATAACCCAAAATCCAATACATTTGTATCTGGGGAATTAGGTGGTTGACAAACTAGAGTAATTTGAAAGCCATCTGAAGTTGCAGCAGCCCTGAAATTCGGATCCAAATTGCTGATGTGCGGTTTCGCGTTATCTTGTTGTATTATGATGTTTTTGCTTGCATTTGCCGGCCACTTGTCTTTGATTGCTGGAATAATCTGTGAATTGGTAAAATACATAAATAGTAATGTCACCATGGATTGTAACAGCAGTTGGAAGCAGTTACAATCCATTTTGGAGGCTTACTCTCCCCATAAGCTAAATGATGATTATAATTCCTGATAGCTTCACACTTACCTGTCTCAAAATGCAGTCCTTGATAACCTCCTTGGTTATTGACTCGATTGGTTTAGTGACCAAAGTACCTCTAACCCTGTTCCGGCTATTTCTTTGAGCTGGTACTTGAGTTGTGAATGGGAAAATCCCAATTTTCCCATCAAACTCAAGCTCCCCTTGGCTTGAGAACCTTGGCCGTGCAACAGCACACATAAACATCACTTTGGGTATGAACCGCTTGCTCTTACAAGCTCTATAAGGTTCTGGCTCTTCTTGCAACTTATATGTCCTCTCAGTTACCCTTTGCATGTAGAACCACTTTTCATCTATATGAATGACATTGTGCATAGTCTCGTACCTTATTTTTTCTGTTTGGCTGTCATAATGCAATGCGGAGAGGCTGTACTTTAGCCTTTGCAGTTTGTTTGCTTCAGTTAGGGCTGGTTTTATGGCATTGGTGTGTGGTTTGATCTTGCCAGATTTAACCCACCTACCTACCTTACTTTTGCTCACACTTAACTCATTGGCGAGTCTTCTTATTGAACCCCTATTGCAAAATGGTATGCCTTTCATCAATTGTATGTCTAATTCTTTACTAACCACTCCTATTCCGAGACTTTTTGTTGCGAAACTGACCGGCTTGTTTGCTGCCATTTGCTCCTTTGCAGCCCCCCATATGTTATGAATGGTTCGACGGCTGACTCCAAATGATGTTGCTGCCTCCTTGATCTTGCCATGATGTACCACTCGATTCGTGCTATTTTCCGTCAAGAACTGAGCAATCAAGAGGCGCTCTGATGGAGATAAATTTTTCCATCCCTTTTTGTTGCAAACCATTGCTCCTCTTTGTATTTATGCTGTTTTTTCAGATTGAGCATTGAATGTATTTAAGGTTCATTAAAAGCACATTATATAGGACTCTTTGGAGTAGGTTAAATTTTGGTGGGAAAGTGAAATTTGTAATTTTTCACCTGTTTGAACTGTAAAAAAATTTCTGGGCAACAACTGTTGGAGGGAAAAAATTCCTCCAAAATCTGACTTGAATTAATGATTTTTTACTGTCGACTACTGTTCACTATTTTCAGCTGTTGGAATTTTTTTTACCAGTTTTGGACTCTTTGAAACTGCTAGTGGTATAAGATTAGTATATTAATCTCTCACTTTATTATTCAGCTAATTTGGCTACAGTAACAGTTGAAAAGTCAACAAAAATTGAAAAAGCAACTTTTCTTAATTTCTGTGCCCGAGCCCCTGTGCAAGTTCATTCGGGACGGAGGGGGTATAATATAACAATAAAAGAATTTAAAAAATCTTGAAGGAAAATTTATTCAAATTAATGACCACATAGTAATGAATTTGGCATTATTAATAATGCAATACCTACTGAATGTCTTACTCAAAAGAAAAATATATGAAAGAAACTCAAGATTATTAATTACTCATTTATATATAATTTTGAATTATATAACTATGACTAATGAATATATTCGATTAGTCTTCTATTTACTTGATTTTTAGATAATTCTCGAGACTTGATAACCGGAATTCTTTTAGAGATATTTTATATCAAAATTATCGTATAATACATATATGATTAATTGTAATTATTCCATTCTACTTAACTTATGTCTAGTATCGCAATCAACTGAAAATATATGGCTTCAAATATACAATAAATTTATATATTGAACAACTCAAATTTGATCATAATGAATTTATCAAAATTCACATGACCCTCTATTCTTTACATGATAAAAAATAAAGAAAATGAACATGTGTTATTCTGAGAATCATTATAATATTTCAAAATTATAGGATTAAAATCATTTGAATAAAAAAAGAAATCAAATTTCATGATTTACTTTTATAATTGATTAAGGTTTTAACCTTTTTTAAAAAATATAAGTATATTCGAAAAGTAAAATAAAATTTAAACAAACCCATGAATATTATTCACGGGTACTGCACTAGTCTTTAATAAAAAGAGATCAAACATCATTTTACTACTCAAGACTGTCAATTATTAACTATCTTTTGAAAATTTGGAAGAACACTAGATCTAAAGTGTAAAAATAGGGTAGTGAATAGGGGTGTACGCAAATCGATTAACCGATCGAATCGAAACAAAATCGGAAATTTGGTTGGAAGCGAAAACTGAACCACAAATTCGGTTCGGTTTTTTATTATACATTTATGTAAGTTTCCGTTTTCAGTTTTGTGAAGCAGATAATCCGTCTGATCCAAAAATCAGATGTAATTTTCATTATTTTTCTTCGTAAGTATTATTATATTTATTTCCCATTTGATATTTCGGTCCTTGAAGGCTTGAAATCAGGCGTAACTTTTGGACTTTGAATTAGTAGTCTATTTTGAATTCTTATTTTCGAACATGGATGATGAGAGTTGTTGAATTTGTTCAGTTTGTTGGATTATGAATTTTTTAATATGGTTGTTGTTAATTCTTTGATAGGTAAAAAATTTCGATTTTAACCGGATCGTGGTAATTCGGTTTAATTTTCGAATCGATTTTGCTGAATGCACACCCTTAGTAAATGAGCAATTGCCTTTTAAGTATTTTTGAGTGCCTTCGTTCAAGGGGAGGGTCAAGGTTTACTTGTTTCAAGAGATATATGAGATAATTTTGGGTAGGTTATCAAGGTGGGATAAGATGTTATGAAGCATGGGGAATAGGTTGGAACTTATTAAAAGTGTCATTTCTTCTATATCAATGTACTCTTTGAGAGTGATTGAACCTCCTAAAACTGTTATGAAAATGATTCGTGGACTGTTTAATAGATTCTTGTGGGGTATAATCGGGAAAACTGGAAATGCATTGGACAACATGGGAGAATAAGTTTTCCAGTGGAAGAGGTGGGATTAGGTGTTAGAAAATATGGGTAACATGACAAAGGCATGTTCCTTGTAGGCGTGGTGGAAAATAAGGGTGTCTAATAGTATGTGGTGTCGATTTCTTAGCGAAAGATACGTAGCAAAGTTTTCTTTTTGCGACGAATTTGGGATACAATCAATCCCATTTATGGAAAAGATTAATTGCGATAAAAGATGTGGCAAAACGTAACTTTTGCTGGAGATTAGGGGAAGGGTTCTATATCCTTTGTTTTTATATATAGTGTGTTGATGGTCTTTTTTATGTCATTTTTGTGATATAGTTGATACCAAGGCACGTGTCGCAGATTTTCAATGTGATAACATATGGGACTTATCATTTGTTTCTAAGCATTTCCTCCCATGTTATTAGAAACATCCTTGAGCTTTCTGCTGATTCTGATTCTCTTGATATGTCTATTTGGAAATTAAGTGCAAATGGTGTCTTTTTCTACCTTTTCTACACGAAACACAATGAGATTTGCTCAAATCTAATCCGGTTTGGAGATCTATGATATGGACCTTTACCACATTTATTTCGAGGTTATCTAACAAATTTCTTCCTCTTGACAGGAACCTCAAAAGTAAAGGATTTGTGGTAGTTTCTATATGTTACGTTTGTTATTGTGATTAAGAGGATGGAAACCAATTGTTTGTTAACTGTCGAGTAGACAGGCATGGAATTATTTTGCATACCTTTTTCAGTTCAAAATTCCTTACACCTTATCTTTATTTTAGCTTTTTGCTCTATGGTTTCAAAGACTTTGTAGTCATGACCATATTCGTACTATCTTGCCTTAACTTATCTGTTGGCAAACCTAGAAAACAAGAAATGCTAGCAAATTTCGGGATATGAAAACTATGCGTTCAGAATCCAACAATTGGTGTTTGAGCAGTTAAGGACTATGTCCTTAGCTAATCTGATACCGGTTGTTTTTTTTTTTTTGAAGTCCTCTTGGCACATTGCTAGTCTATATATGGGGGTTTTAAGGTGATGGGTAAGGTACAAAAGAGTCATTGGTTGGTTGAGTGGTTACCTCAAAATGATGATTGAGTCAAGCTTAATGTTGATGGAGCTTCTTAAGGGAATCCAGTTCATATGGGATTGGAGGTGTGATTAGTCGAGATGCTGAAATGGTCCTACCCCGCCCAAACAAACTCAAATTTAGGTTTAGGTATCTTCAGACCTGTTTAAAACCCAGTCTTTTTAGACTGGACCGTTGGACCCGCAGGCTATGCAGGTTGGCTCGAGGTTTTGCCGGGCGGCCCAAAATATATTACTACTTTTTTTACCTAGTCTCTAAGACTTTAGTACTCTTTCAGTCTTACATTACACTTACTCGTCATCTCGTCTCTTACTTACACTCTTACTTACTCTTAATTAGTATTTTTGAATCTTTGATGTCTATGTTAAACTACTTTTATTATGTATATGGGCATGAATGAAATTCAGTCTTAATAATATTATATAGTTTTGTCATGTAATGTATATAATGATGATTTTATTTGATATTTTGAACCTTAAATGTTTTTATGTAAGAATTTTGAATGTTTGTCTAGTAGCCCATAGTGGCCCGATTAGCCCAAAAACTAGTAGGCTTAGGTAGACCTTATAGTCGGCTCCATAAAAACGGATCGATAAGCCCGAGGCCCAGAAAATTGCTAGGATGAGCCCGAAATTGCTAGGCCTGACCTGTTTGGCATAGCACTTCGAAATATTTAGCAGATTTTTTTTTGTTTACATTGAGTGTGATAATGTTTTTGCAGAAATAAAAGTTGTTGTTGAGGGGAAAAACCTTTGTAATAGGTGAGGTTATAGGGAAGTGTGGGTGGAAGTGGATACTTTTTCTACCATTTATATTTTCAAATGGTGGATCCGGGTGGATGGAAATATCAATCTTAGTTGCCGATTTCCTGAAACTTAAAGCGCATATACACTGAAGATGACACATATACAGAGAAGGCAACAAAATTGCCGATTGATTAACTAAGAATGTTGTTCGCAAAAGGCAATGTAAATATTTTACGAATATCAATGAATGTAATAGCATTAGAGAGAATACATTATTTTGAAATTCCTATTAGCACGTTGTTAGGATTGTCGATATATACAAATTAGACATCTGCCTTAATTCCTCCACTAGAGGTGGTTTTGCCAAAGAAAAATGTAAAAATTGTAATTTTCGTCAAGAAAATTAGTTGTATTTAAACTGCAAAACTCAATTAATTTCGTGATTATTTTGCAATTAAGCAAAAGTTTTTCTTTTGAAATTTCCTAGGGCTTAAATTGATAATGACTTTACATTTTTCGTGGTCCACTTTCAGAATATATATAATTAATAACGTGACGTACAACTCGTGATGCATGATGTAACCAATTAAATATATTTGTACCTTGAACCCTATCTTCAGGCTTGATCTTGTAAGATCACATATTATTTTTTATTTTTTATTTTTTAAATTAACTATTTTGTCGATTACTATGTCACTTTCTAATAATGGCATTATTAATATGCACATGTAATTCGAGATATATTAAAATATATAAAATATTAAAGCCTAAGGTCTTATAATTTGTATTTTAGGGTAAGATCTTATCATTTGGATGTAATGAATTGTTCCTATCAATTAAAGATCTATGGTAGTATGTCAATTATCATTCTAATATTAAAAAGATATCTAGACTCAATTAAAGATGTTTAAAATAATATAATGAAATACGAGATAAGATTGAGTAATTTAAAGTTAGGGACGGGCAAGATTAAACAGGAATTGAAAGTTAATCCCAACTATGTGATTATGTTCGATCTTGTATAAACATGTGATTCGACTATCATAATAACGGAAATGTATTCCAATTCAATTAAGTTGTTACCTAAAAAATAGTGGTTGGTTGAACCGAAATAATCATATTTATTTATATCTTTTAATTATTTATATGATATACATTATGTTTCCAAATAAAATTGATACATATAAGTAACTTTCAGATTGTAACATATTGAGATTTAGAAAAAAAAAAATTTATGTCTATGTTTCGATCTCTTCCTTAATCTGCCAATTTCGGAGAATGTTGTTAAGGGAATTGTAAATGTTCATAAAAAATACTATCTCCGTCCCGCTCTAACTTTCTAACTTTCCTTTTTCGTTTGTCACAACTTAACTTTTCAGCTCATAAATGACAAATTTCTCTCACAATCTCCACCCTCAATCTCCATCTTTAAAAAAGTCAAAGATTTTACAAAATCTGATTTTTTTTTAATCTCAGTGCCCGATCAAAGTAGGAAAGTTAAGCCGGGACGGAGGGAGTAATAAATTAAAAATGTAACAATTAAAGCTTTAACGGACAGGGGCAATGTGTGGTTAGGTTTATGATTTGAAGCTTCACCAAAAAATGCAAAAAATAAATAAATAAATAATAATTAAAATGCAAAAGAAATTAATTAAAATGCAAAACTTTCACTACGGTTTATGATTTAGGTTAAGAAGATGTGTTTGGTCTAATACGATTGCATAAATAAAAAGAATTCGATTTCGATTCTTGTTTGTTCGGTTCGACCACGTAACAAAGTCTCTAATTGGAAAGATCAATGCCCAGAAATTAGGGAAATAGAAGTAAAAAGGGCAGTAACAGTGTGAACACTGATAGTGAAGCTTTATCTACACAACTAACGACAATAAATATTCCAGCGTCTTTATGTAATAAATTTCGCCTGCAAGAATGCCACCTTTCTCGTATTATCGGGAATGGATTTAGGAATCAATTATAAGGGGAACGATTTTTCTTATAACTATGTTATATAGTATAAAAGCGGGATTTTTGAATTAAGGGGACGAAGATGAAAATTATTAAATAAAATTATATGTAATTCTTTCTTTTAGAAGTTCAACGGGGTGACCGCCGCCCCCTCCCTAAATCCATCCCTGCGTATTATTATCATTATTTTTCTTTTTCTATTTCTCTAGTCTTTAACTGAAATTTTCCCAACTTATCATTTAGGGAATGCAGGTTATATGGCCAAATATGAAGTTGCTACATATTTTTAACCTTATGACTATATATTTTTTAGCCACTTTAGAACTAATCAGCAAAAAATTTAATAATGAACATTTTAATTAACAGCTCCATCTTCTTTCGATACAAATTTTCTCCCACTTCCAAATACAACAGTTCCATACATCCTCTCGTCGCCGCCACCATAATGCAACATCAACTTGTATGATGCAAATTTGTATCAATGCAAATTTACATCGATATATGTTCACCTTCTATATAAAATATATATGAACATATATGTTTACAAACTTGCCGTTGGGGATTACATACATTGATGCAAATAATTCAAATAATAATAAATTAACTATTTTTGTTATTATTTATATCGATGTACACCTTCCATGAAATATACATCGATTTATTTTTTTATCGATATGGCTTTCATAGATTCTATATTGTTGAATACCTTCAACTAAATATATATCTGTAATTATTTTTGTTCTATTTTTATTAGTTATATTACAAATTATAATATATTTCTATGTAAAAATGATTGTGAAAGTCATTTTATTTTCAATATATGTTTATAAACATGTATAATGTAAATTTACATCAATATACATATCCCTAGTAGTAAGTTTGTAAACATACATGTTTATATATATATATATATATATATATATATATATATATATATTTATATCGAAGATGAACATATATCGATGCATTAAACATGCATCTATGCAAAGTTCATATTAAAGAGTGTCGGAGGTGGGGTGGCGGCGGCGGCTGACACCGTGACAGTGATGAGAGGGTGTATTTCGAAGGGGAGACAATTTGTATCGAAAGGGGAAGGTCATGTATAAATTGTACTCCCTTCGTCCCAGTTAACTTGTTACACTTTTCATTTTGATCTGTCTCACTTAATTTTTTATATCCATAAATGGTAATTAAATGCAACAATCTTCACCCTCAAAATATTCACGTTCAATCTTCACCTTTAAAAAAGTCAAAGATTCCACAAAATTTATTTTTTCTTAACATTCGTGTCCAGTCAACTATGAGAAATTAACCGGGACGAAATGAATAGTTAATTAAGTTGTTAATTACATAAAGTGGCTAAAAAAACATGTCACAAAGAAAAGTTTTAACTAAATCCCCATTTTCTCATTTTTTTGTCATGTCAAAAACATTAATTTTTTAGAAAGTAATAATTTAAAATAAAAGTAAATTTCGTGTTCCCATAAAGTATCAATTTTTATAAAGTGCCTTAGAATGTTAAACCAATTTGACAAAATTTCATGTGCACCAGTTGCACGGTATAATTCAGGTTGTGTATTATCATTTATGCTTAAAAGTATTGCATGTACTGGGTAAATGTATTACAATACCTTTATAAAAAACATGTAATATCTTTAAGCATGTATGATTATACATTTTTACTGTGATACCTCACATATAATATCTCTAAGTATAAACAGTGATACATTTCGACCCATGATTCGAATTGCACGAATTTAAACAACAAACCTCCCTAATCAATTTGGGTCAAAAGGAGTACTAATTCAAAGTGAGGCACAAAAAAAAGGGGAAAAGAACAAGCAAATGTTAATGAATTATTATATCTTTCTAAAAATATATATTAATGAATTATGAATTGCAAGAATGATGTGGAGATCTTATCCATAAGGAATTAATACCATAAAAGTGGGGAAATGAATGACTTCAAATGGTTTTTAGGGAATCAAGACTTTGACTTTTCACAATCAACAAAATAGATATCATGAAAACTACTTTTGATTTGTATATTCATTTAATTAGGTCATTTTCATGGCATCAAAATATCAAACACAACCAATCTTTGGAGAAACACACACTCCAACCAAACATGGCAATTTGGGCCACCGGCCCGGCTCGACCCAACACGACCAAACCCCGCAATGACATATGTTGTGTTGGATCGGACGAAAAATTTTCAGGCTGAAAAATATTAAATCAACTTCGTCAATTTTCTATAATACGCTGATACTATTCGGACTAGGTTAGATCTGTTGGGTTGTTGGGTTAGAAATGCCAGACTAGAAGATACTTCGAATTGAGAATTTTGTGACCCGACCTACCTATCATATACTGAGATTCGTTGGACTAGGTCGTTAGGCCCATTGAGTCAATGGGTCATTGGACTGAGACTACCAGGCCAGATGATACTTCGAATTAAGAAATTTTATTGCATAATCTACTTATTATACTAAGATTTGACGGACCAAGTTTAGGTCCATTGTGCCAGTGACACATTAGATCATTGGGCTGAGACTGTGATACTAGATAATATGTCAAATTAAGAATTTTGTGACCCAATTTACCTTTTAAAATCGAATAAGATGGACCAATTTTGTCACTGAGAGAGGATATTTGGGTGAGGCTTAACTTGCACGTGTGTTCATGTCTTTGGGGCTTGCATATCCCCAAACACGATTTTCTTGTATGTTACTACCTCCGTCCCGACTAAAGCTGTTTACTTATTTTTTCGATTCATCCTAATTAAACTTGCAATTCCGAAAAGGAAACGAATTCCCATAATCCTCACCCTTAAAATCTCAACCCTCAATCTCCACATTTAAAAAAGTAAAAAAAAAAGCAGTCAAATATTTTTTCTTAACATCCGTGCTCAGACAAATTAACAACTTTAACCGGAACGGAGGAAGTATATTATAATTTATTTTTTTAATTTATCTCTTTATATATGCTCGTGAATTATACTCCCTCTGTTCCGGCTTATTTTGCACACTTTCCGCTTTCGACCGTCCCAGCTTATTTTGTATATCCCTAAAATAGAAACTAATTCCCACAATCTTCACTCTCAAAATCTCAACCCTCAATCTCATCTTTAAAAAAGTCAAAGAAAAAGTAAAATCTGTTTTTCCTTAATCTTCGTGCCCGATCAACTGTACAAAATAAGTCGAGACGGAGGAAGTATTATTTTATTTTCAGGAATATGTAGGTTAACCCAATGTGGTTCAACAAGTATTACTAGGGCTCAAAATCTCTTAATATTACTCAAAAAATCTGAGAAACTAAGATAATAAAATTGTCTGATCATCTTATAGTTAGTCCTTAAAATCAGGTAACTGGAAAAACTTGTATATCATGATATGAAGTATATTCCTTTCGTCCCGATCTAATTGACTAATTTATCATATTTGTTTGTCGCAACCTAATTATCCTAGCTCATAAATTACAAATTCTATCACAATCTTCATCCTCAAAACTTTTGCTATATAATCAATTTTTTTTTATTTGGGTAATTTGGGAGAGCGAGGATCGGCCCTAACTTTTGCTATATAATGATGGAACAATGCGATTAGATTGTTATAACTTGGGTCAACAACGTAACTCGAAGCATATTTTACAATCGTAAAAATTACATCCAATTATATATAAAAATATTTGCATATCTACATTGTGGAAGGTCAGGTCGTAATTACAAGACGATGTGGTAAAGTTAAGCCGACTAAGTTTAGGATGACAAGTGGCAGCTCCTAAGATGCGGCAACTTGCCAAGCACGCATAGATCGTACGGAACACGATAGACAGGAACTTGAGTAGACCAAGTCGCTAGAAACATCTCTCAGCGACTTGAAGACTAGCAACCTCGCAGAGTAATACATGTGTCCAACACGTGTCAATTTTGCCAATGAGCGACCTGAGTTGTTAATGGCTTATTTTTTTTAGTTGGTCTCTTAGAGTTGAATCACTTTCTTCGCCCGGGTTCGTATGCTCGACCTGTCACTTCACGACTAGTTTTAGCTTATAAAAGATGCACCTTGAAATGTAATCATCACTACTCTCACTTACAATGAACCTATCAACACAGAATTGAGATTGAAGGTAACTATCAATGCAACCGGTAATGTGATTATTCCAACTAGGTTGAGTGTTGAACATGTAACGATTGGATAAGGAATATCCACAAACTTTCATTCTTCTTGGTTGGTTAATAACTTTATCCTTGAATTCCAAAAAAATACTTTTTAGAGGAATATCACATAGATATTTCAACCTTTTTTTATTACAAAAAAGAATTTAAATACTGGGCTCTTATTGTTTTTTTTAGGTTCATTTGATATCCTTAGTGGTTGGAACGTCCAGTTATTTTGGTAGAAATTTATATCTTTTGTTCCGTCTCAACAATTTTTTTTCACAAGAGATCGTGATGTCTTTCTACAGTATCACGCGTCTTTTTATGAGTTCCTATTTGTGGTACACAATTTCCTGGAATGTATGGAGTAAGACAAGGAGTAGTACACCTAGCATAAAAGTTGCATGAATGACAAGTGTCCAACATACAAGCTAAAAACGACCTGTAATGGAACGATAGTGGTAGATAATCTGTTAAGGGATATTGTTATGTTCCCCACTCAGTAATTAATATAAAAGTCCCTTTGTAAATTCATTATTAACCTAATGCAAGAACTACAAACAAGAGGGTAAGGAATTAATTCTAGTGAGGGATACTGTGACAAGATCCCACACTCGAGCAGCTCGTTTAGTACAAATAACAGCTTACTTTCAGGTCATTTTTCAATCTTATTTTTGGTTTTATATTTTGTCTTATTTTAATATTGATTGTGTGTTGTTTGTAATATCTTGGGTCATTAACGATCTACAAAATTTAATTAGTTAACCCCCGAAATTATGCACATCCCCAAACACAAAGGTTCCCATCCAAAGCAATGTTGGCAGAACCAGATGGGACCGGCCGGTTCAACCGAGAATCGGTACCCAAACCGATCCGAAATATCTTATAGAATCGTTTTTATGGTTCAACCGATAAAAATCGGATTGAACTGGGGAAAACCGGAAAATCGATGAACTGAAAAACCCGGGAAAAACCGATTTTTTCATATTTTTGTTTTTTTTTTAGTTTATTTTTTATTTTTTTGTGTTTATTTCACTAATAGATTTACTTCAATTTATGAGTTTATAGAATTTTAACAAGTTATTCATTATTAACCATATTTGTTATGTTTGAAAAGAGATTTTGGAATTAAAGAAGTATATGAATTATAATTTATTAAATTTTATTATAGACCATATTCTTATATAGTTTCTTAAGTTAAATAATTATCCTTATTTTAAATTTGAAGATTAATTGGTAATTTTATTTAATATTTATTTTTTGTGGATGTTAAATGTGTATAATTACATTAGAGAAATTAATAAATGATGATCACTTCTTTTCCGGTTAGACCGCCAATCCAACCGGTCCGACCGATTGAACCGCCAACCGATGGTGATACCGGTTTAACCACCGGTCCGATTATGACAACATTGATCCAAAGGTTTATTCTAGCAATATGGTTCTTCTGTGAAATGTCATTAATACACATGAACATGTACCTAAAATTTCAATGATAAGATTGATAATAATAACTTAAGATTAAATGCATGTAAGATCATACATATAACAACTCAATGCACACCATGGTCTCCATGGTATCCTCTGTATTATACAGTTTACACTCAGTTTGTCATGGTTGCTTCCTCTCCCGATTACGGGTTTTGGTGGGATTTAATCCCCGACCATTGACCTAGATTACAAAGAACTGATCAACTGACTATAGTCAATTCCTTCATATTGTCTCATGGTTCTTTTGCAATCTCGAGTGATAAATGATCTTTCTGAAATAGCACAAAATTGATGGTCAAGAAATGTTCAAAAATCATATCCAAATGCTAGCAAAAGCTTCCCCCAATGCTTTTTTCTTGCTAATTTGGACGCTCCACCCACCCGCCCTGGCAGCTCTTTCCACTCGGAGTTTCATTTTTCCCTCGTCTTCATATTCCCCGTGCATGTCGTGCCCAGACCCAAGTGGGCCCACGGGTCGTGGCTGAGCAATCCCACCTCCAGCAATATCCGGTGCGTATTACCCCTGAGGAACAGTGCTGCTTCCTGCTTGAGAGGTGGAAGACTGCATTGATGAAAATACGAAACCAGTTACATCATTTTAATCTTACAGTTTCGGGCTTTCTATCGAATGAGCGTAGTGATCAGGGCAAACAGAGATAACAAGGGCCACACATGTATAGAGTTACAAGTAAGTTAGTTCAATAAATAGTAATGTTTCATACAATATTTTGTGGAATTCCCTTTATATTGTCACACAAGATGAAAGACTAGAACATTTAAAGATGAAATATTTTACGCTATATATTGTCACACGATGAAAGACTATAACATTTAAAGACACTTACGCAATATTTTACGCTTCAATTAACGCGGCCCTTATTTATGCCGGTGAAGCTGCCTGTATATGCCGATATCTTTTCTGTCCACAATCAGTACTGTTATCGATAGAAAGTCTACCCTTAATCATAATGATAAATTTACCACTAATCTAGATGGTGTATTCATGGTGATAAACAAGCAGTCAAGCACCACACGTTCATTACTTGATTGGAAAAAACTTAAATATTGGGGACAAAAAAAAAAAGAATCAGATTAAACACCTCCAGGAAAAAATATTATGTCATCAAAACAAATCTACCTGGGGCAGGCTATCACTTGAGATTGTTAAACATGATTTCGTTGATTTGGTTGATGCCAATGTCGCAAATAGGCTCAATGGGCTGATCATCATCGTCGTCATCATCTTCTTTTGGCGGGGTGCCACAAATTGGTTCTCTAGTGAATTCATCTGTATAGATAGGACAGAAGTAGTAAAATTTAATGATGTTTGATGTTACACGGAAATAATTTTCGTTAGTGCTTGCTGCTTTTTACATCCTCTGACATCTTATAGTTCTCACGTCAACAAAGCAAGTTATAGAAAGCCATACGCGTGTAACAATTTCAAGAAAGTGAAAATTACCGAACATTGAGCTAAAGGAGGTAGGAGGAGGAGTAGCCATGAAGTTCACGCCGATATAAAATGCTATCCCCAATAAAATTGTCACCATTACATAAGTTGGGCCAGCCAAAGCCCAGTATCTGACAAAAGATTTGACTTATTACTATAAGCAAAAAGCCTACTCATATGAGAAATTCACAGCTACATACCACAGGCACTACAACATAATAATAATTCTTATTCAAGAATATGAATCAGTTCAGTTCAATTGCTAGCCTATTATGTAAATCACTGACCGGTTTTCATTTCCCCTCTTTATCTAAAAAGTTCACATATCATCAGACTACTAGAGTAAGCAGATTTCTCAATCTAACAAACATATATTTTATGTAGGAAACCTGTTCGTTTTATATCTAATCTGCACAAAGTTTCATCAATAACACAAATCCATGTCTCATGTTTTTTTTTTTTTTTAATTCCAAGTGGCTAAAACTAGGTAATAATCTGTACAAAGTTTCCTTGTAAGGGTAGAATAGCATATTGGTGTGCATTTAAGAGAAAAACAGGAACAAAGCTTCATACATCCGAAAGGCAAGAATATGTTCCAGTACACTGACCTGCTTGGATAGTAATAGATTCCTATAGAATGCAACCAACAGTCGGGAACATATGCCCATACAATGAAAATTGCTGTTGCAGATCACAAGAAGAAATCTCTTAGATGCCATTTTGATTATCTTATTGTCAAGATCTCAGGATGATAAAAAGAGAATCCATAACTTTTTAGGTTGAAGAATGATATATAAAAGCTTGCATCCAGCATTGCTTCATAAATTACAGAAATAAACTAAAAAAGAAACAGCTCCATATAATTCAACATACAAGTTAACAAACCATCAAGAAAATTCATATCTGATCATATGTGATTCCAGTGTGTGTAACCATTATTGCTGATTATAAATTTAAGCAAATTATAAAATAAATAAATCACTTGAAAAGATCACATCGAACTTTTTATCACAGAGGTATCACTTTCAACTTCTCAAAGACTCCAGAAACTCTAAAATCAATCCTATCTAACTATTCTATTGAGTGATTATCCGCCAGAATACGTCAATTAACACCATTAGAGGAGATCAGGGCAAAATAACAAGGATAATATGATAAGAATACGGCACGAACAAGGAATAACTGAGGTATATTCTCTGCATCCAAGAGAGTATATATGGAAGGAATTGGCAAAGGAAGAGATGAATCAAACCTGTGAAAACAACGGTGGTGATGGATCCGACGAAGCCATAAACCTCAGAAGGTTTGGGCCCGTGCTCGCCAGAGACAGGTAACTCCGTCGGAGAACGGTGGTCGACATCGGGAAACGACACGTTTGCCCGCCGGTTCCTGGAGAAGCTCAAAATCCTCCGTGGGCTATTCACAGAACAACGCTGTTCCATCCTGATTCCTGTTTTGGTTGCAATCGAGTTTCACAATTTTAGTTCAGACATTACGTCGAACACATTGGCAAGCAGTTGTGCCTAGTCACTGCACGACTAGAGAATGGGCTAAGCATGTGCCTTGTTGGGTACGTGGTTTTACGGACCAGACGCCACCACCATCTCTTCACCTCAAACTCCGACTCGACTCAGCTTGGGGGAAAATGTAATTAGCAACTGAAATAATTATTTTATAATCTCAAAGTCATGGATAAATCTCGGAGGCGAAATGCTGTGTGAAGAGGCCGGCGGTGCCGACGGCGGAGGGCGCAAGCAAACGGCGGAGGAAGTGGGGAACTGTACTGCTTCTGGTCACTCTCTCTCTCTCTCTCTCTTCCCGAGAACAACAGTTTAATTGATTTAAGAACCGCAGGGAATAAGAACTGCAGAGATCCTTACTCTTATTGCACGATGTGTGTGAATTGAGCCCATCTATTATCAACCCATCCATGGCCCAGTCCAATTATTGTATTTCTGAGGGTAAATTGAGCCCATCTATTTATTACTTAAACATAGAAATGGCAAAATTGGTCCGTCGATCCAATATTTTAGATTAGTTGTTTATAGAATTTTTAATTCGAAGTTCTATTTAGTTTGACAAGTCCGATTTAAGGGACTGGATTGTCCGAATTATCAACTCTACTTGGAGATAGGTCAATTAGCATACCGAGTCGAGATTTCGCTTATTCGAGTAATATTTATTGAATTTTAAAGCTAAATGAGCTTGACTGAGCCTGTTAATTTGGTGTTCATTAATATTCACAAACTATTCGCGAATATTAACAAACACCGAGTTTGTTAATATTCTGTGTTCATATTATATATTATTATATTTTGAATTAAAAGATATTCAATTTCATTCTTTCAACAAAAACATCCGGTGACATTTTAATTAAATGAGTTATATAAATAAATTAAAACATTAGTTTTATTACTATTGTTTTTATGGGCCTAAAATATGTTCATGAACCATTAATGAGCGAGCCCTTCAATGTTCAATCTTTATTTGTTTAGTAACAAACCTAAATAAATAAGTTTGAACGAGCGCAAATCGAATTTGATCACGAGCTTTTGTTGAACGTTTTGTTGATTAACCGCCCTACTTGGACCTTGTGTGTAAATTAAGCCCATCTATTTATTACCCGAGCCCAGTCCAGTTATTGTATTTAATTTGAGCCCATCTATTATCACCCGTGCATGGACCAGTCCAATTAGGGTATTTTTGTGAGAATGTAGTTAAATTAAAGGCCTAATAGCTAGGGGTGCTCACCGTTCGCTTTGGTCGATTTTGACTAAATTTCAATAACCAAATCACTAAGTTGATTTTTAAATATCTCAAATTTTAATTAAATCAACTAAAACTAAAAGTATTCAAACCAAAATTATCGAATTCGATTTGATCGGTAATTTGATTAATAAATATAACATCGACAACGGATGATACAAAATTAATGCAAATATCATTTAATAATAAATTGGTGCCAAAATAAAAATATAAAAATCATTCAAAACATACACAAATAATTCATAATTTCAACTAAATCATAAAATAAAGAATAAATTGCATAATATAACAATTATTTTCCATTTATGTAGTGAAATAATTATTTAACTATGGCTCGGAGAATTACCTTCTACTTTAATTATGTTTCCTTTTAGTTAGTCTATTTGTTTATATATCGGGGGTTAGGGGTAAGGAATAAGAATGAATGAAGACTCATTTTTATTTGTGGTGCTTGGTACATAATAACTAAGTTAATCATGATTCCATTTTATTAATAATTTCCCCCGTTTCATTTCACCATATGATTGATCCCTCATTTATTGTCATTGCTATTAATGATTTGCTATATCGTATCGAATTGTTCATACTATCGTATCGAAATTTTCGGTACGTCGAAAATTCATACCGTTATCATATCGAAAATTTCAGTATATCGAAAATTCGGCATGATATCGGTAAATACCGATACCGTACCGAAAATTCGGTATTACCGAATTTTGTATTGGTAACGGTATATGCCGATTCATACCGTTGATTTTGGTATATCAAAATTTCGGTGTACCAAAAATTTACACTATACCGTTAGGAATTTGGTAAATACCGAACTATTAAAATACCGAAAAAAAATTGGTATACTGATATATACCGAAAATATTAAACTTTTTTCGGTATTTCGATACCAAAATTTTTAGATTATCATACCGTTACTGTACCAAAAATTTCCGGTACGGTATCATACCATACCGAAAATTCGGCACACCGAAAATTTCGATAATTTTTCAATACGATATATGCGATATTTCAGCATTTCGATATTTTTTTCTACTCCTAGTCGAAAGATGGGGCACCAAATACCTTTCAAAAACATATAAAGTACTAACATTTGTTACAGTAATAAACTATACTAATTTAATTTAAAAGTCAAACAAGCTACCATGTTCAACACATACACATACATATTTAGAAGATGCTGAACAACGATCTTCCCCTTTAAATTTTTAGAATTTTATTTTTAATAAAATTTAAAAAATTACACATTTTCATATTTAATACTCCCTCCGTCCCAGCTAACTTTTCCTACTTTTCATTTCGGTCCGTCCCACTTAACTTTTTACACCCTTAAAAAGGAAATTTTTCTCACAATCTCCACTCTCAAAATCTCCACACTCAATTTTCACCTTTAAAAAAGTCAAAGAAAAAATAAAATCTGTTTTTTCTTAACTTTCGTGCCCGGTCAACTGTGAAAAGTTAGCTGGGATGGAGGGAGTAAAATTTAAATTCAAATTTTACTTAGATTATATTTATATAAATATTCCAATATAATTTTATATAAAATATTGCAATAATATAATAAAACTAATTATATAATTACAAGTAAGTTAAAACAACAACATAAATAAAATTGGTCAAAGAAAGGACTATACGAAGTGTTGGGAATAGGACAAAATGGCAAAAAAGGGAAGACAGAAGCAAACAAAAGTTACAAAAGGGGGAACTATGGAATATAGAAAAAGACAGAAGCAAACAATATAATATAGGGAAATTCTATAGTACAACCTTTTTATTGGTACAATCACAATTTTAACTTGTTATTGCAGGTTGTAATAGGTAATATATTTTTTTTTTAATTTTGTAAAGTAGGTCCCACATTTAATTAATTCCCCTATTCTTCCACTCTCATTATATTCTATTGGGTTACTTACAGAATGCAGCTTGTACTTTCGACGTTTTTTCACTTTGTAATTTAAAGTAATTATTTTTCGATCACAACCTGTATAATGCGGAATTTTACTTTTGCAACCTCCGACTATAAATTCCAGCCTGTATAGGCCATATGCTCAGCACATGCCAAGAAGGCTCAATAAAAATGCGATACGTGGCCAACTTAATTAAAATAATTAAAATAATTTAATAAATAATATAAAAAATTAAATTCTAAATAATTTTATATAAAATATGAGAAATATTAAAAATTTCAGAAAATAAATATAAAATTCAGAAAATAAAAAAATCTAAAATTATTATGAAAATTTTAAAATTCATTTAAAAATCCAAAAGTTAAAAAAAAACGAAAATTATTTAAAAATTCAAAAAAAATTCAGAAAATAAATATAAATTCAGAAAATTAAAAATTTATTTCTAATAATTATTTTGAAAACTTTTAAATTCATTTAAAATTCAGAAAATTTAAAAAAAAAATCAGAAATTTATTTTAAAAATTGAAAAAAACTTCATAAAATAAATATAAATTAAAAAAATTAAAAATTTATTTCTGAAAATTATTTAAATTTTTTTAAAATTATTTAAAAACTTCAGAAAATTAAAAAATATGTTCTGAAAATTCTAATATTCATTTAAAATTAAAGAAACTAAAAAAATAATTTTTGAAAGTTATTTAAAAAAATTTAAATCTCATTTAAAGTTCAAAAAATTAAAAAGTTTATTTCACAAAATTATTTTCGAAGCGAAATATATTTCTAAAAAAATTAATATTAAACTAAAAAAATACTACATCTCACAGTGAGTGTTGCAGCTGATTTTTTGATAGATTTGGAGGAGGGCAGTGTCATCGTGCGGTGGAGGGACTATGTTTTTGCAGCGACACAACGGCGGATCTGGTGGAGATGGAGTTGTATTTGTGGAGTTTTCTGTGGTCGGGGTCTGGTATGGGCCAGCTAGTGTTTCGTCCACAGATTGTTCAGCAGTTTGTCGAATTTTTGCACTTTTATTATTAGAAGAAATTTGTTGAATTTATGCACTTTTTGTGTGAGAAAATTGAGAATTTTGGTTTAAAAGGGGAAAAAATCATGATGAGTTTGGAGGTAGGAGATCTTATTATTTTTTTAGAAAATATATTTTTATTTTATAATTAAATCTTTTGAAAATATATTTCGCTTCGAAAATAATTTTATGAAATAAACCTTTTAATTTTCTGAATTTAAATGGAATCTATAGATTTTTTAAATAATTTAAAAAAATTATATTTTTAGTTTTTTCAATTTTAAATGAATATTAGAATTTTTAAAATAATTTTTAAATTTTCTGAAAATTTTATATAATTTTCAGAAATAAAATTTTATTTTTCTGAATTTATATTTATTTTCTGAAGTTTCTTTGAATTTTTAAAATAATTTCGGATTTTTAAATGAATTTTAAAATTTTCAAAATAATTTTAGAATTTTTTTTAATTTCTGAATTTTATATTTATTTGCTGAATTTTTTAATATTTCTTATATTTTATATAAAATTATTCAGAATTTAAATCTTTTTTATATTATTTAATAAATTATTTTAATTTTTTTAATTAACATGGCCACGTGTCGCAGTTCTATTGGGTCTTTTTGGCATGTGCTGAGCATGTGGCCTATACATGCCTGAATATATTACCGGAGGTTGCAAAAGTAAAATTCCGCATTATAAAAGTAATTACTTTAAATTGCAAACAGAAAAATCATCGTAACTACATACTGCATTATGTAATTAACCATTTTCTATTAAAAGAAGTTACTCACACACACCTTCAACCAAATGAAGACCCAATGTTTTTCTTAATTTTTTTTCTTGTTTTTTTTTTCTTTTCTTTATTTCGGAACAAGCCTAAGTAGAGTATGAAGTTCAATTTTTTTTTTTTTTTTTGATGAATCCAAAATCAAATATAAATATTATTTTCATGTTAATACTCCTCTCATTTGTAAAACAAGTTATTTTAGACTTTTTGGTGAAACTTAAGAATTTAGGACTGACAAAAATACCACCACATAATCTATTTTTATTATCTTAATTTCCACTTTAGGTAGAGTGAATAGGAGATGAAATATGATCAATTTACAAATAGAGATAATAAATAAATTAGATAATGATAATATTATGAGATTTGTAGAGAAATTTGTTTGAATTTATTTAAGGGGAATTTTAGAAGAACATGGAAATTTTACTAGAATGACTTGTCTTTTGGTTAAAAATATTCTCTAAAATGATATATATATATATATATATATATATATATATATATATATTGTGAACGGAGAGAGTAATTGTTAGATTTCGTTTACTTCTTTATATATCCTAGTATTTCTCACATGAAAAATTATTAATTACTTAAAAAATCGATTGATTACTTTTAAAAACTTAAATTCACCCTATGATGGAACTGCGTCATGTTTATTACCTATGTGAACAAGGACAAATGATTCAATTACTTACAAGTATTCAAACAAACACATATCTAAATAACACATAATACGTCAAAAAAAATATTAATATAAAATAATTACTAAAATATATTAATTAATTTCATTGTATTTTTTCCCCTTATTCACATTAGCTCATATTTTTTATTAAGAAGAAAAATGATTGATTATATACTCTACAACATAGGTTCACCATAAATTGTCTTATCCATCAATTATCAAATCTGACAAAAATATTCAATTTTTTTTGAATAATTATTACCCCCTCTATATATATTTTATTCAGAATATATAAAGATTCATTGAACGATCTCGTTCAATTATAGATGGTTTTCCTATTTTTTGTATATAGATATAGATAGATGTATTAAATATAAACATAATTATTCTTTAGAATGTTTTAATTTAACATCATAAATTAGTTTAACTTTTTTAAATAAATTATATTCAGTTATATATTTCTCAACTTTTAGGTGCATAATTTTTACATATATAATTATAATTGATAATAAATATTCATTATTTTAAGGATAATTTATAGGTTATAAAAAGTTACATTTTTTGTGTTAATATTATCATGAATAACTATTTATAATTAAGAAATTCCAAATGTGATGTGGAATATTGGTATTCAATTAATTATTTTTTAAAAAATAATTAATATGATATGTTATATGTTAAGAATGAACTAGAAATTAGCTAAATATATGTTTGTAAAATTATTAACTGTGAAAAATCAATGAAAAAAGTTGTCGACCTTGAAGCTATTTTTAGGAGGAAATTTTATTGCTTTTTTATTTTGGCATAGGTCCTACCTCTATTTTCTAAATTAGTATTTTATCATATGTATGTGTATATATATATATATATATATATATATATTTATAAAAATTATTTTAATTAAAATTTTAATTAATCTAAAGTTTTTAATGTAAATGAATAAGAGTCAAAGTAAGAGGTATAAAAATAAAAAGGAAAAAGGAAGTGTTGGTTACAAGTTTAGCAAGTAACAAGTCACCTTATTCAATGATCAAGATTAAAAGAACATAATTTAATGGCTATTATTATAGATTGTATCAATATAATGGTTGTATTGTAGAAGGACCCTATAATATAACCAAAAAGAAAAAGAAAGAAGCAAGCATTATAATATAACCGAAAAGACAGAAGCAAACAATATAATATAACCGAAAAGACAGAAGCAAACTAAATAACAAAGAAATTCAAACAAGTCGACAAAGCTGGATTACTTAAGTGGCAGAGCATCTACTACTTAGGCATTTGATTCTGGGTTCGAGTCATCGTAGGAGGAGGGAAGAATTTTTTCTTTCTTTCTTAGATTAGGAGAAAAAAAAATTAAAGAAGAAAGTCAAACAAGTCACCGGGTTAAACACATAACACCATTATGTATATAACCTACACCATCTACATCCATACTGACCATAGGTCCATACGCACAGTTGCCATCTCCAGGGTAGGGGATCTGGTCAAATAAACCAGCAGATATTGCTGGGGACTTAATACGCAATGTTTTGCTGCTAAATTCTTTTTTTTTTTTTTTTTTTGCCCTGCTGATCAATTAAACCAAAAGATATTGCTGGGGGAACCAATACGCAGCATTTCACTGCAAACCCTTTTCCTCTAATATTTTAAATTTTTTTTTTCTGCTGATTAATTAAATCCCCAATACTCAGCATCTCAGAAATAAATTCAATTTATTAAACCATCAATACTCAACATTTTGCTACAAATTATTTTCCTCAATTGTGTTTCTTTTTTTTTGGTTCTAGATGTAAGCGACTAAAATCCGATAGAATAAGTTCCGAATCCGAAAAATTTCTGGTCATTTAATTTTTTCTGAACTAAATGGAACCGATTATTTTTTTGGTACGGACTTAGACATTTCTCAAATTTTCGTACTGAAAACCATACCGAATTATATTGAATTGAATAACCGAATAAAATAAAAAATTATAAATTTAAAAATATATTATTCCTAAAAGACAAATTTAAATGATAATTAAAAATTAAATTATTTATAATTTTGTAGTTTGTTATATTTAACATGCATAATTAAAAATCTTATATTCAACTATTATATAATTTTCAAAACATAAGTTAGTGCGCTGGAAACAAATTTGATATAGGAAATAATTTATATAAGTTAGACGTAAATATTTGTCAAATTGAATCAATTTTTCAAAAGATAAAAAAATCTTCAGTTATCTGAACTGAACCGAATCGAATTTAACCGTTCCGTTAGATCCAAAATTATGAACCGAATTGTTCCCGAAAAAAATAACAGTACGGTAGGTCTCGATTTTTTTGGATTCATTTTGAATACTTATTTTTTAAATAAATAGAAGTTTGATATAAATCAAATATTTATATCGAATCCATACCGTACAACATACATCCCAAAAATTGAATTTTAAAAGAATTAGTTAATGTAATAAATAATTACATGGCACAAAAAATAGTAAAATACTTCCTCAAAATAAAGAAAGACCAATTAATAAATGATCGTGGAATGTGTAGATGTCTCCATGTCGGTGGACCCAAAAAAAAAAAAAAAAAAGAAGGGGGTGAGGAGGGTTGGAGCACCAAAAGGCTGAATAGTTGCATCTTCACGCCCAGCAAACGCTGGGATGGAGATGCTCAAGTGTTAGAGTTATGAATTTTTGTTAAAAAAAAAAATTATTTTAATTTAATTTTTATTTTAAAAATATATTTTTTAAATTATTAAAGACCTAGTCCGTCCATTAACTGATAGACCCGTTCTCCCCTTATTCTTCTTCCACTAACTAACGCTAAAAAATCAAAATTCTTTCCGTATTCTATATTTTATCAGTATACCAAGTAGTAGAGGGAGTCAGTATTCCGGTGACTTTCAGGTGCAGAAGGATTGCGAGACAGAAAATTTTTGGGCTGTTTTATCCTGGGATGACGGGGCTGAATTTTCTGGGTTATTTTATCCTGGGGACGACGGGGTTGAATACTACTTGCACAATTTGGATAAAACCGCGAATCGTCTTAAAGAGAACGACCTAGAAATTCAATCAAACGTACAAGAATTTAAACCAAAAGTGTCCAGAATCCCAAATCATGAGGGAGTTGGTCCAAAGTGCCCAAGTCAGAGGAAATATTTAAAAAATATAATTGTTGTATTTTAAAATAAATTATTAATTTTTTGTCGTTTACTGACCAGTCATGGTTACGGTTACGAGATCCTCGCATGTTGGATTCGTGTTGATGTGATCATGTGTCATCGATGTGATGTAATGATACCGACCTAATGAAAAAGAAACTAAACATTTCCTATTAGTTTAGGAATAAGAAATTAATCACTCTACACTAATCAATGAAGACTATTTACCACCTGTTCTTAACACCTTAAACCGGCTTATTCTACCCTACCCACTTGGATAGTATTCAAGTGGGTGATTCATCATACACTTAAAAAATGTATAAAGATCTAGTGAATACAATTATTTAATCTTCATACACTTTTCAAATGTATGATGGATCATCCAAGTGGGTTACTATCCACTTGGGTAGGATAGAATTTGCCCCTTAAACCCTAGGCCTACTATACGGGAACTTTTGTTGATTTTCTTTTTTAAGACCTGTTTTAGCAATGACTTTTGTGTCGTGAGCTACACACAAATTTTTCATTAAAAATTAAAGTGTGAATGAATATATTTTCATGACCTCCATTGTGCCAATCCGGTGGACCCCGTGTCGATCCAATAATTTTAGTATGTTATAGAGGAATATCACAGACTGGATCGATTATATCTAGGTCTAACTAAATTTTAGCCCGGTCTGACCCGACCCAAAATATGGCGTTAGCCCGGCAGGCTTAACCTGACCGGATCAGGCCGGCCGAGTTTATTATTTTAGACGTATTTGTAGCTTAATTTATTTTTTCAATTTCTTAATTCAGCTTTTGCAATTTTTATTTGGTTATTATTTTAACATATTAGTTTAAACGCACTAGAAAAAAAAAAATCAACTTATTGTAATTACAGAATTAAAATAGTTTTTATCCTTGAAATGTATTAGAAAAAGCGCGAAAAATAATATGTAATTATTAAATCGTAGCAAAAATATTGATTTTATTAGGAAATAAGTTATGTATTTGGATAAAAAAAAAATATTTATTAAAATGTTGGGATGTGTCGGGTTGTTGATAAAATGTGAAAATGTATTTTTTAAGTTATGGAGTAGATTGTGTATATGGATGAGCGAAAAATAAATATTTTATTAATAGGTTAGGTTGTGGGAGATTGTTAATAAAATGAGTTTAATGTTCTTTTTCTTCTTCTTGTTATTTGTAGTACATTCCGTCAATTTAAAAATTAGCATTGTGAGTTTAGGGACGAATTTAGACAAGGTTTGGGTGGAGCTGAGGTGGCTGGACTGAAAAGAGTGGCTGGAGTTAGTGGCTAGGAATGTACTAACTGGGGATGTTAAAGAGTGATGTACTTTGGTTGGGTGGTTGGGGTTGTAGTTGAGGTGTGAGATTTAATTATTAATTGTAAAATATGATGTGATATGTGTAAGAGGTAGTTATTAATGATTGAGATAATGATTAAAATAGTGTTGGGATTTGTGATTGATTGATTTTGTGTGTGATTGTTGATAGGTGATGTTTAGTTGTTGTTGGGTTAAAATTATTTATATTTGTTAAATAATTATTATATTAATAAATATGTGATGTGATTAATAAATAATGATGGGTTAATTAATTTTTTTTTTAGAAAAAACGTAGAAATTATATATATATATATATATATAATTTATTAAAAAAAATTATCAAAATATTTGTTTGAATTATTTATTTTATTTTCATTTAAAAAAAAATGCATTATATCTTTCTTTCATTTTATTAATTTTATTATTTTAGAATTACTACTTTACTAACCTTTCAAGTAAACAATTAATTCATTTTGGTTTATGTCTAGCTAAATGCGTGCTAATAAATACAATTAATTCATTTTAATTATTAATTTTTTTTTTATGAAAATTGAAATAATAATTATTCATTTTTTGAATTTTTAATAACTTTTAATCATTCTAGATGGAGAACGTTCTAACTTAAGGTATTTCTGAATCTGGGTATTTGTCTTCCAAGTGAATAAAATTACACATTTCTAGTATATAAAATGGTTAACAAATAATTAAGAATGTCAATTAAGAAGGAGGACATTTAATCTACAGAACTAAACAGTCAGTATTACCCGTGGTCAGAACAAATTTGTTACATCAGAAAGGGAAGGAAAACATAAATTGAAATATGAGAATTTTGTCTTGTGACTACATGACACTTAATTCAACAAAATCAAAAGACTAGCACAATCCGTTCAAATTGTTCGATCATGGATTACGTCACACGATAAACCTACTAATTAGAAAGCACCCAACTCCGCCTCTTCAATGTGGTCATTACTAAAAAGGTGTTGGTGTTGATCCTTAGTTGTAGGCGTTGAGTTGCCAAGATTTTTAATAAAACCCCAACTTCTTCCATCGCCCGGACTACATTAACACAATGCAGAAAGTCTATATCAAGCACCAGATCTTCGGTTGGATAGAACATGTCTGTGCAAAAGTCAAAGCAGGGTTGGCCCCGGTGAATCATTTATCGGGCCTCACATACTGTCTGCAAGCACACAATTGCTCTTTTTTGTTAGAAGCATGCTTTACGAGACCAATCTAAATAGTATTAAAGTTTAGGTATATCTCATTATACCTGATACATTGCCTCCATCAAATCTGGCGGGCCTATTATAGTCTCACGTACTGGGTCCCAGTTTAGTCCCTGTTAGTCCATCACATTTCTTAGTAGCCGCCAGGATCTACGTATTGCCTTCAACTTGGTCCTCAAATGACTAAGTAACTAGATAAATGGTTCGGACGCCAAAGAATTGAGATGTGGCAGGATGGTGTTAATTACCATATCATCGAACTGTATCCTCACTGACAATGCATCCAAGGATTTACAAAAGATATATGAATGTAGATTCGTTCTCAGTTGTCCATGGCGCCCTGTTCATAACTACTAAAATGTAATTGTATAAAATATAGGAAATTCTACAGTTGGAGATTCAATTATTTGGAGGATGGTTAAGTACACACATAACTAGAAAAATAATGAGCTTCTAATCAATGTAATATTTACCTAAAACCGAGCTCGATAATAACAAAACTTTGTTAACGGCACTCGAAACAAACATATATTATTGATTAAGAGCAACTCATAAATGTTCGTTTATTGTAAGATAGAATTCATAAGCACTTCAATTAATGATGATTCGAATTGTCCTATAATTTGATCAAACAAAGACACATGTTCATAGTTTAGTAGATATTAGCTAAATTACTTCATAATACGAATCACAAAAGATTGTTTATATCATCATGAGATTTATTATGTGTCCAATAAATTAGGGGGCCCCGCCTGAGCATTCCATAGCGCAACCGCTATAGCATCACGAATTTCGCCTTGCACCTCTCTTGCCCCTGTCGTTGGGAGACGTCTCTCTGAAAACATCATATCATTCGCCTCAAAATGTGCTGGTAGTATGAGGAATAAGTCATCCGGGAAACCAGATTGCTTGATCCAGTTATGAAGCACACAACAAGCCATAACAATCTTCTTTTGGTCTGCCAGTTTGAAGCTGGGCATGCTATATCGAAGAAGAGGGAATCGGCTCTTAAGGACACCAAACACCTTCTCCACACAATTACGGAGCTGTGAATGGTGATGGTTAAATAACTCTTTTTCATCAGTAGGCTGGACGCCGCCATTGTTAAACTCGGAAAGATTGTACCGAGTTCCTGTATACGGGGCCAGAAATCCATCGTAGTTAGTGTAGCCCGCATCAACATGGTAATAGCGACCTACAAATACCAATAAGATTTATTAATTTGTTAAGTCCAGCAAACTAATTTGGAGGAGAAGACCTAGTTCTGCTGTATAAGTGAATTCTAAATAACGAACCTTCCGGTGGATATGGAAAATGCTGATCGTTCATAACTGCGCGCGTCAGCACACATTCATCATGCGCACTACCCTCCTAGTCCGTACAAACGTAGGTGAACTTCATTTCGAAGTCCACAACAACCAATACATTCAGCACAGTTGAGCCTTTTCTTGAGCGGTAGGCCGTTTGCTCAGAGACCGGTACATGAGCTGGAATTAGAGTACCGTCTAGCGCTCCAACACAATGTTGTAATTTATCATGAGTGTTTAGAAGTTGTATGCATCGTTACATGGTTATTAGAATGGTGTCCTAAAACAGGTTTAATATGTAATGATAAGGTCAAAAGTATACCTCGAAGAACGGAAACACCTTCGTGTCATTGAGGATTCGATCGGGAATTCTAGTAAAATCAGGTCCGACAATTAGTTCTGGTAAAAGTACGATCAGAGCATCAAGAACCTTGTGGAAGTGAGTGCTAATAGTAGAAAGACTCCTATAGATAGACATAAAATTATCCAGTATCAATGAAATTTGCTAGAAGATCAGGGTTATTGGTTTCTAGAGAAAATGGGAGACTTTTTGTAAAAATCCTAAATTATAAATCCTAGATGGTGGAGTCACTGTAGATATGAGATAAGAGAGAGAGAGAAAGTTTTTTTTTTCTTTTTTTTTTTAATTACTAGATGATAGAGAGAGGGGCGAAGTAGAGTGTTGAATAATATAATTGATATTATAATTAATCTTATCGCGATGAAAAAGAAAAAAAAATAAAACTTAATTATTTTTTTCATAGGTAAGGGTTTCATATAAAATAGCTAATGACTTCACGGCCATTTCGACCCTACACCTGGAGCCTTACACTTGCGGTTGTTCGATTTTAATTACAAAAATTTTAGTGTGTCACACATCCCTTCACATCCACATTCTATTACCTACATCACATTTTTCAGTTCTCAATACGTACAATTTTCAATACACATTTTACAATTCCCGATACACATCATACCCTATAAATTTCTTAAACAAAAATACCTTTTCACTATGGACAGTGCTATTCGGGCAATCTGCCTATGGACAAATCTTTCTTTTCTTTTTGTTTTTTAATTTTCTTTTCGATTATCTTCTAATTAAAATTACAAACATAATTGATAATTACAACAAGACGAAATTTAAATATTAACTGTCATTTGAAAGCATTCTAAGAAAATTAGCGTCTTTTTGTTTCTTTTTTTTTTTTTACCCGTAATCGAAGGTTAATGTTAGAAATTCAGTTACCGTCTTCACAAATAATTTTTTTATTAATATTTTTTCATCCTTCGAGAATGTGTCATAACAGATGTGGCACATGCTACAACAGTCCAACACAAGTATCCCCTAACGTTGTGTTTGGATGGAAGGATTTGAAAAACAAAGGATTTGATTTTCAATTCTTTGTATTTGGAAATCCACTAATTTCAAATCCATGATTTGGATGTTTTTTTTTTGAAAATAAAATAAAAATATATCATTAATCATTGCTGGAAGCAGCCAGCACTGAGTGACAAATAAAAGGTGGAGGAGAGGTCCACGAAACAAAATCATCAGAGCAAGTTTTTGCGTATTGAGCAATAGAATGAGCAATAAAGTTAAAAGATCGACCAATCCAGCAGAGATGGCATGATGGCATCCAAGATAGTAGCTCCTTAGCATCCAAAAGAACAGGCAAGCAAAGCATATGACAATCGGCTTCCCCAAGCACTCCAAGAATTGCCGAGCTAGAGTCACCAAGAATGTTGGCACCGTCCAAATTCCGATCATAAGCAAGGGAAAGAGCCTCTCGCAATGCATAAAATTCAGCTAATTCTGGGTGAGCCTGTCCATGAAAACGACGCGCTACTGCAAACATAAAGGAACCGTCCTGATCCAAGACAATCACACCAATAGAGCAGAAGTTTCGGGCAATAGAAATGGCACCATCAAAACAGATAGAGATGCAGTTGGGTCGAGGTTGACGGTCTATGGGGTGGATTGGCAAATGGAATAAGATTCTGGGCAGGCCCCAGCTTTTCGAAAATCTGCTAAATTCTTTGCTGCAAGTCGGGAGATAATCAACGGGCCCTTCATGTCACCTGAAAAAATAGCGCTATTGCGAAACCACCAGATAAAGCTCAAAATGACGGCCCCATATTCAGTAATATTCTGATCTCCGCAGAGGACCAAGTCCCGTACCCAAAAGCAGAAGACAGGTTGTTTGAATTGATTGACAAAATCCCACAGCCCTGCCAATTTCCAAATCTCAGCAGTAATCGAACAAGAAAAGAAGAGGTGGGCGGAGCTAAAATCGGCAGTTCCGCAAAATGAACAAAGGCTAGAGTGAGCGAGATGCCGATGGGAAAGGGCTTCATCAGATGGCAACGAATTGGTGCAACATTTCCAAATGAAGTGCTGAATTCGAGTCGGGATTCGGAGGCGCCAAATAGTTTTCCAAATTGGGCTGGCCTCGCTGCTGCTGGATGGCGGAAAGTCTGAAAGCAAAAATTCAGAAAATTGGCAAATGTGAGCATAAGCGGACTTTACCGAATATTTTCCGTTCCGAGCATAATGCCAAATCCGTTTGTCTGGGCCATGCAAATTTCTCAAGGGCATATTACAAATGAGATCAGCTTCTCTTTGCGTGAAGATGTCGTGGATGAGATTCGAGTTCCAACAGTTTGTGTCCCTGTCAATGAGCGCATCTACTGTAGCAGACGAGTCGAGAATAGTGCTTTGGCTGGTTACAGTAAACAGAGGAGGGGAAGGCAACCACCTATCATTCCAAATCCTTGTATTCGCCCCCGAACAAATTAGTCTCCGACAACCTTGGAGAACAACATCCTTACCATCTAAGATACTTCTCCAGATAAATGATGGTCTATAGCCCACTTTAGCTTCCAAAAAGTGACAAGAAGGGTAATATCGAGCCTTGTAAATACGAGCAAGAAGAGATCGAGGTGAAGTGAGGAGTCTCCAAGCTTGTTTGCCCAACATAGCCAAGTTGAAAGCTTTCAAATCCTTGAAGCCCAGACCTCCATAGAATTTGCTACGGGTTAGCTTATTCCAAGCAAGCCAATGGATTTTTCGAGTAGCATCGGAGCCACCCCACCAAAATGAAGCAATACTAGCGGTGATTTCCCCTAATAGTGTATCCGGCAGCCTAAAACAAGACATTGCATAAGAAGGTATGGCTTGCAAAACAGCCTTGATGAGGATTTCTTTCCCGGCAATGCTTAATTGCCTCTCCATCCAACCCCCAATTTTCTTAAGGATTCGATCTTTAATGCCCGCGAAAACTTCCTTCTTACTACGGCCAATCACAGATGGTAGGCCCAAATATTTAGAATGGGATTGAACTTGCGATATGCCCAGGATATTGCAAATGGAGTCCCGTAAGTCATGCGGCACGTTCGGGCTGAACAAAACTCCTGATTTGTCATAGTTGATTAATTGCCCAGAAGCTCTCTCATAAAGTTGGATGGCAAAGAGAAGATTACGGGCTTCATCCTTAGTAGCTCGTCCAAAAAGAAGGGTGTCATCAGCAAAAAAAAGGTGTGAGATGAAGGGGGCTGTACGGGCGATCCGAATGCCATGAATACGCTTGCAAATTTGGAGGTCCTGCAAAATGCATGAAAACACTTCTGCGCACAAAATGAACAGATATGGTGAGATTGGATCACCCTGACGGATCCCACGAGATGGTGTAAGTTGTCCGAAAGAGGAGCCATTGAGCATGAAGCTAAATGACACTAATGAAATGCAAGCGAGAATTAAAGCACAAATAGACTCAGGAAAACCAATAGATTTCAGAACAGCTTCGACAAAAGTCCATTCTACCCGGTCAAAAGCCTTGCTCATGTCTAGTTTAATAGACATAAGACCGATATTACCAGTCTTACGATTTTTCAGAAAATGATGGGTTTCGTAGGCAATTAGAACATTATCAGTAATAAGGCGTCCAGGGATAAACGCTGATTGGGACTCAGAAATAATATTAGGTAGATGGACCCGAATTCTATTAGCAATGACTTTAGTGGCAAGTTTATACGTGACGTTGCAGAGACTAATAGGGCGAAAATGAGATACCATGTCAGGCTTATTCATTTTTGGGATCAAGACAACAAACGTATTGTTAACCACTTGGGGGAGGGAACGAGTATTGAGAAATGAAAGCACAAAAGTAGTGACATCATTACCAACAATATGCCAAAATTTCTTATAGAAAATGGGACTCATACCGTCGGGACCAGGTGATTTGAAAGGATGCATTTCCTTTAATGCTTTGACGACCTCATCCCCGGAATATGGTCGAAGTAGATCTGCTTGCATTGCCGGAGTTATTCTTGGGCGAATATGTCGGGTGGCTTCAAGGATATCAGAGGTATGTGGATGAGAAGAAGAGAAGATATTAGCAAAGTATTGATGGATGATTTGCTGAATGTGAGTAGACTCAGTACGAAGAGTCCCGGTAGAGTCATGAAGAGCCTCAATTTTGTTAATATTGCGGCGCTCAGAGGCATGATTGTGGAAGAATGAAGTGTTTCGGTCGCCATCACGAAGCCAATGTTGCTTCGCCCTTTGTTTCCAGAGTATGTTCTCCTTATCAAGAAGGAGATTGAGTTGTATCTCAAGAGAAATGATTTCCTGCTTCACAGATGGAGTGATCAAATTATTGCGCAAACTCGCCAATTTTTTCTTTGTGGTTGTAATATCCTTCTTTAGTTGATGGAGGAGGCCTCCTCCCCAATGGAGAAGACCAACTGCACAATTTACCAATTTTTCTGGAAGGGGATCCAGAGACTGATTCCAAGAGTTGCGGATGATATCCTCACATTCACGGGATTTGACCCATAATGCTTCAAAGCGGAATGGTTTTGCAGTGGTAGGGGGGTTGAAATGGTGTCTTGGGTTAGAGAGATGGATAAGGAGGACGGAGTGGTCGGAGCTGAAAGAAGGGGAATGGTGGACACGAGTTTGAGGGCAGAGCTGCCGCCAGTTGTTATTGGCCACAGCACGGTCCAGGCGTCCTCGTTGCGTGAATGGATGAGTGCGACCCCGCAACCAAGTGAATTTATGACCCGAAAACCCCAAGTCATATAACCCGCAGTATTCAAGAGCCTCCCGAAATGCGCGGATTTGCCAATCCGGGCGAGGGTGCATCCCCTGAAATTCAGAATGCAGCAGTACTTCGTTAAAGTCCCCCATAATCAACCAGGGAATGGGAGGATGCTGATAAAGCTGACGAAAAGAATGCCAAGCTAGTCGTCGTAGCGAAGTATCTGGTTCACCATAGAATCCAGTGATTCGGCAAGGCTGATCAAAAAGCTTAAGAGTGACATCAATAAAACGATCAGACATGGAGGAGAGGGTTATTTCCATGTCTTTTCGCCACAGCATAGCAAGGCCTCCAGACAGACCTCGTGGAGGAATTGAGACACCGAAGTAGTTTAGGCGGTTCTTCAAGGAGTCGATGAAGCTGACGGTGCATTTCGTCTCACAAAGAAAAACCAGAAGAGGGCGCTTATTGCGAATAACATCGCTTATTTCTCGAACTGTCCGAGGGTTCCCAAGCCCTCGGCAGTTCCAGCTTATACAAATCATTGTGCCCAGCGGGGCTGGGTCGACATGCCAGCCTCCGCCGATGAAATCATATTCTTCAGTGTGCTAAGAGGGATCAGTTGAGACTTCAAATCGTCAAGAGAGACCCGCCCCCTTTTGGAGAGCGAGTTATCATTCAAAGGGTCAGGAAGATCAGTGTTCTTTCGCTTAAGAAGAGCAGGAGGGGGGGTTGTGGAGGGAGTGGGGGGAGGTGTAATATGAATTTTATTTTGGGTGCGTTTGAATTTTTTTGCAAACTTATGGGCCGGGGAATCCAGATTTATGGGCACTTGGACAAGAAATTGTTTGGTGGGCGATGCAGATTGAGTGATAGGTGGAGAGGGGTCAGTGTGCATTGGATCGAAGGGAGCAGAGGCCTTATGGAACAGGGGTGTTTCAGGGGACTTAATAACAGAGGCAGAACTTGATTTATTGGGAGCAGAGGGAGATGATGAGGTGATTGGGATGGATTTGTTTGGTGTAATCAGTTGCTTCGGTTGAGTAGCTGCTGGGCTAGGCTTGTGAGATGATGAGGGTAGTAAAGAAGAGTTTAAAGCATGAGAGTGGGGAGCATTTGAGATGGATGGAGTAGTGGAGGGTAGAGTAGTAGTATTAAGCTGATTTAATGTGGAAGCGTGAGCATGAAGAGATTTATTGGATTTGTCAGTAGGGAGAGGTATACTGGATTTTGAGGATTTAGTATGTGGCTGGGGTATGATTGCTGAACTAAGAGGAGTAGTGCTATGGTTCTTGTGAGAGGGAGGATTAGTGGAGATCAGATCAGGAGAGATTTTTGAGTGGGTTGGGCGAGGAGGCGAGAAAGGGGTGATGAGGGGAGCTCGGAGCCATGGTCCATAGGGGAATGCCTTCGGATTATGAGTTGTAGCAACTGATTTCAGCGAGCAGTCCCGGTCAATATGACCGATACGACCACAATAGTAGCAAAAATTTGGGAGACGCTCGTATTGAACGTAGCAGCGGATGTTCCGATCTTTGTGTAGCATGGTGATCATACGTGGCAATGAGGCAGTGATATCAAATAAGTGGGTTTGAATTGTTTAAACTCTTCCTTTTTCAGTTTTTTCTTAATTTTTTTGAAAGGATGATGATAATGAAAGTGCGTGTAGTGTGTGTAGTATGTGTGCGTAGTGTGTGTGTGTGCATGTAATAGTATTGTGTGTAGTGTGTGTATCAGTGTGTGTGTGTAATAGTATCGCGTGTAGTGTGTGAAATGTGTGTGAAGTGTGTGTGATAATGTGACCCCCTCATGATTTTTTCCAGAAATGTAATTGAAGTTTCTGGATATCCGATGGGGATTGATTGGGACGCCTTCTCTAGATTTCCTTGGTAGGACTGGATACTTGTGAAGTGGATGAGATCAGCTGCATTCCCTTCTACAGGTATTTCCTGTTCAAGGGTCTTTTGTCTGATTCCCTCTCTCGTCTCATCACAGCTTGGCATCTCGAAAGACTGCTGTAACTCGAGGCTAACCGGGTCTGGTCACATCTTCGAATAATTCTCCAAAGAAATCATGTTTTTGTCTTTCCAGAATATGGAAATATTCTTGCTTACTTGAGTTCTCACCCAAGTATTCTTGTAGAATATTTTTTCTCGAACTTTCGTTCGAATTCATATTTTACTCGTATGTCTCCTCCGTTAGGATAATATGTAACATAATAAATATAATTCATGATTTCTTAAATAAACCTAGGGCTCTGATACCAATTTTGTACGTGAGATCGAATTTTGCATGAGTGTTAATTTAGCGGACTAATTTAGTGAATAGTGAAAATTAATTATGACTAAAATTTGATATTCAAAATTTTATAGGACTCAACAAAAATTTTAAATTATAAAATCTGAATTAAAATAAGAAAATTAATTTCTTTTATATAAAATACATAAAAGCAAATAGGTAGAGGTCGTCTACTCAAAATGTGAGCATCTCCAGCAAAAAGTGAACTTTCGAAGAAGGTGCCACCTTGTGCGACCTTTTGAAATGGTAACACGTAACACAAACTATTTGCTCAATACCCAATTTTTTTTTGGCATAAATGCATTCGGTATTCGGTATTCGAATTCATTTCTCTTGATTTACAATGTCTTCTGTTGCAGAGGAGCTCGGCTTCGGAAATTGTGTTTGCTCCGACTCCGAAGATGAGGATATTTCCAGACCCGACCCGCCGTCGCTATTTTATCAAAATCAACCGGATTCAGATAGCTCCGACGAAACGAACCGTGGCGACGACAATAAAACAACTGCCGAGTGCCTATTTACCGGGAATCAAGTCGAAGGTATGGCCGAAAGCTCCAGAGGAACAGAGAATCGGATCTTCGGATCCAGCTGAGAAGAGTGACCGCCGACCAGTTTGCTCCAATTTAATTTTATTTTTATTGTTTTTATTCGGTCAGCTGCAGTGGAGAATTGATGGATTCAATCTGAATTGATAGATAAGACGTATACTTTTGTTTTCCTTCCTTTATTTTTTGTTGTATGGGAAGAATTGTTGTTTTTTTTGGTAAATTGCTTGTTTGATCTAAGAGCAACAGCAATGGTTTTGTACTCCTTTGGTACAATTTGCATTGGGGTAGGTTGATGCGGAGGAGGGAGGAAGAAATGGGTAGCCAACGAAACAGGGGACGAAGGGGATGTTTGAAATGTGGATAGTGTATGAGAGCGTGCCGCCACGCGCTGGCGCGGCGTGGAGGGCTTCATCGTGTTGAAAAATTTCGTCATGTCAACATCTTCTTTGGTGGGAAGAAAAGAAAGTAAAATTAAAATCTCCCTTTAATATAAAAACAGGATAATTTGCATATGTGTCATCTCCAGAGTATTTCTAAGGCCTTTTTCTTTTTTTTCTTTTTTCCCATGTTTTATCTCCACCCTTTTTCTTTTCCTTTTTTTTAACATGTGGCAGTTATTTTTATTTTTTTTGCAGTTATCGGTCATTTTTCTTTTTTTTTTTTTTTTTTTTGCACTTTTTATATCAGCAAGACAATTTTTTATTTTATCTTTTTTTTTTATATTGAAAGTTATTCCATCATATGTTCTTATCTACAAATAAAAAATTCCTCTCTCTTCATTCTTCTTATTTTTAATCTAAAAGCTTAAATAATTATAACTTTTTTGTATCAATTTTATTTTTAATGAAAAATATATCAAATTAGTCCTTATTTTACGACCTTCAATTAAATATCCATATAGATATATAAATTAATTAATTTAAATCTAAAATACTTTTTGCAAGGTTAATTATGATATATTTAGATAATTAAATATTTTCATATAAAAAGTGTGAGAGTATTTCAGAAACATATAATTTTTAGTTTATTTTCACAATTTTATATTTTAGTAATTATTCGAGTTTCAGAATTAGTTTGTTTTTATGACAAATAGTAAAATGACAAGAATTTGTTAGATTTACATTAATGCCCAATTGCATAAAAATTATATTAGTGAAAAATGTGGATTATATATTTTTAATAGAAGTTGATGCATAATAAAAATAATTTAATTTACTTTTTATGAAACTAAGTTTAAGACTCATATTCCCCTACATCAAAAAATAAATGTTAATATTTATTTAAGTTAAATACATCAAATAATATTATGTGTATACACTGTAGGTATGTTATAATGCTTTTACAACAACATTAAAATTTTATCACATATTATTAATTAAATAAAATGTTCAATAGTTTATCCCGTGCATCGCACGGGAGGACATCTAGTTCTAAAATAAAATTAAAGAAATCCAACTATCCAGTTAACTAGTTATTCTATGATTACCAGATTCTCGGATGGTGAAGGGACCTTTGTCAAAGGTCATGGGCCCAGCCCATTCGTGTGATGCGTCATGTGTACGACACGATGGTGATGGTTTGGTTTGGATTACTTGGATTAAAAATTAATATAACTCCAAAAGATTATTAATTACTCTTTCCGTCCCAAGTTAATTGTCCTATCTCGACATGACACGAAAATTAAGAAAAAACAGATTTTGTGAAATCTCTGACTTTTTCAAAGATGGAGATTAAATGTGGAGATTTTGATGGTGAAGATTGTGGGAGGACAATTAGCTTGGTACCTCGGTTGTAAAAATCTCCGACTAGCTCCGATTAATCCCCGCCTAGGCGCTAGGCTACCATTGCTGTCTACGTTTATTTTCTGATTCCTCCCCGCCTAACTACATATATGCCCCGATTAGTCCCCACTAGTCGCTAGTCCCCAGTTTACCGTCTAACTAGCGTCTAGCGACTTTTTCAACCTTGTTTGAAACAAATAAATAAGGCAAGTAGGACAATGGGACGGAGGGAGTACTGATTTAATAAAATTCTACAGATAAAATAGATAAAGTAATTTTAATTTGTAAATATTTCCATGAATTCTCTTTTATTTATTTGATACAATTGCAAAAATGTGTGTCTGTTCAAAATTATTATTTCATCAACAAAATAAAAATTACTTTCTTTTCAAAATTATTAAACATAAAAAAATATAAAACTCACTCTCCAAGCACAGAACTTTTGTTTCCCTTTTCTCTTCTGCATCTCATCTCTTTTCCCAGAGTGTATCAATGGTGATTTGGATTGAAATTTGAAAGTGAGTGAAATAGAATTGACTTTTTTTCTTTTCAAAAACATTAAAATTCATCGCATCTCCAGAAAAAATAAGATCCCGTAGCTCACTGATCAACGTTTCATTCAAAATATAAAGTAATTCGAATGAAAATCAGGAATCCCGATCCACAATCCCGCAAAAGGTGTTGGGGTTCAAAGCCACACCTAAAAAAATCGTCTTAATCTCAACCCTCAAATTAATTAATTTCCAAAAGTAACAAAATAGGACAGAGACCGCTAAAAATAAGCCCACAAGCACCAGTATTGATCAGGTCCGCAACTCTTAATCCCCGACCATCCGCGCGACCTTTCTTATATCCGATTATCTGTCACCACTTTGAAAAACTTTTCAAGCCTTCAAAATCTACTAAAATAAAAAGAAATTATTAATAGTTAATAATAATAATTAAAATAATAATAATACTCTCTCTCTCTCTCCCCAGAAGAAAGAAAAAAATGCTTTCTTCTCTGATTCTGGACTGCCATGACCGCCACCCCCACCTCCCCTCCCCTCTTAGTCCACCGGCGCCCGCCGCCTTTTTGACCAGTATTCAGTATCATAAGTTGAACAATATTCTGATTTCAAAAAAATCTAAATTTGCAATTGAAATTAAACAATATAATTTTCATATCAACAAAAGATTTTTGTGATACTGATTCCATGATTTCAACAAAATTTGCAACATCTGATACTAAATAGTTATGGCAGTTGTCGAAATTAGAGCAAAATTCCAACAAAAATGCTCCAATTTCAGTCATTCAAGTGTCCAAAGGTTAAACCTCTAACTAAGAAAAATAAAATCTGATAAAAAGAAGAATAATTATTACGGTTCTCGTTGCCACCGGAGAGTGTTGTCTGAGGAGTGCAGGATGGTGGTGGTGGTTCCAAGTAAGAAGGCACGGTTCTGCCCTTTTCGTCCACCACCGGCGTTCTATCTGACAACGTGGCGGCGCCGGAAGAAGGTCGAGATGGATGTCAGTTCGGCGGTGAAGTTAACGGTGGCGGGCCGCGGTGGACTAAGAGAGGGGGTGTCAGTGCAGATTCAGAGAGAGAGATTATTTTTCCTTTTTAATTATTAATATTAATTATTAATATTAATTTTGTTTCTTTTAATATGTTTTAAAGGCTTAAAAAATCTCTCCACGTGGTGAGATATAACTGGAGAGAATGAAATAGCGGATGGTCGGGGACTGAGAGTTGCGGATCTGATCAATACAGGCTACCTAATATTATATAAAATCATATATACTTTTTTCCGTTTATATAGTTTTGTATAATCCCATGTAATACACGGATTCTGCATTAGTTCTTTTTTTAAAAAAGGAAAAATCCATTTTTAAGCCCTTGAACAATTACCTTTTGTTCTATTGAGCCCCTGTACTTTTATTCAGTCACATTAAGCCCTATTTTGCAAATCATTAAGGACATTCTTAACCACAGTTAGTATGCGTACAATTCACGCTCACTAATAGCGTTTAGGATTTAATCATAATATATATATATACATATAAATATATATATTGGAAAATGATTATGGGTCCTTCTACAATACAACTATTGTATTGATACAATCTATAATAATAGCCATTAGATTATGTTCTTTTAATCTTGACCATTAAATAAGGTGACTTGCTACTTGCTACTTGCTAAACTTGTAAGCCAACACTTCCCTTTTTCTTTTTGTTTTTATTCCTCTTACTTTGACTCTTATTCACTTACATTAAAAACTTTAGATTAATTAGAATTTTAATTAAAATAATTTTATACATACACATATATATATATATATATATATATAAACGATAAAATGTTAATTTATAAAAAAGAGGTAGGACCTATGACAAAATAAAAAAGCAATAAAATTTCACCCTAAAAATAGCTTCAAGGTTGACAATGTTTTTCACTGATTTTTCACAGTTAATAATTTTACAAACATATATTTAGCTAATTTCTAGTCCATTCTTAACACATAACATATCATTAATTATTTCTTAAAAATAATTAATTTAATACCAATATTCCAAATCACATTTGGAATTTCTTAATCATAAATAGTTATTCATGATAATATCGACAGAAAAAATGTAACTTTTTATAACCTATAAATTATCCGTAAAGTAATGAATATTTATTATCAATTATATATATATATATATATATATATATATATATATATATTATGCACCTAAAAGTTGAGAAATATATAACTGAATATAATTTATTTTGAAAAAGTTAAACTAATTTGTGATATTAAATTAAAATATTGCAAAGAATAATTATATTTATATTTAATACATCTATCTATATCTATATACGAAAAATAGAAAAACCGTCTCTAATTGCACGAGATCGTTTAATGAATGATTATATATTCTGAATAAAATATATAGAGAGGGTAGTAATTATTCAAAATTAGTTGAATATTTTTGTTAGATTTGAAAATTGATGGATAAGATGATTTATGGTAAACCTATGTTGCAGAGTATATAACTAACCACTTTTCTTCTTAATAAAAAATATGACCTTATGTGGACGAAGTTGGATAGCTCAAGTGGCAGGGCATCTACTACCTAGACCTTTGGTCATGGGTTCGAGTCACCATGGGGAAAGGGGACGGGGTTTTCTTTGTTCTTAGATTAGGAGAAAAAAAAAATACCTTATGTGAATAAGTGAAAGAATACAATGAAATTAATCAATATATTTTAGTAATTATTTTATATTAATATTTTTTTTTATTTGTTATGTGTTATTTAGATATGTGTTGGTTTGAATACTTGTAATTAACTGAATCATTTGTGCTTGTTCACAAGTAATAAACATGACGCAGTCCAATCATTGGGTGAATTTAAGTTTTTAAAAGTAATCAATCAATTTTTTTAAGTAATTAATAATTTTTTCATGTGAGAAATACTAGGATATATAAAGAAGTAAATAAAATCTAACAATTACTCTCTCTGTTCACAAAAACAAGTCATTTTAGAGAATATTTTTTACCAAAAAATAAGTCATTCTAGTAAAATTTCCATATTTCTTCCAATATTCCCCTTAAATAATTTCAAACAAATTTATGTACAAATCTCATAATATTATCATTATCTAGTTTATTTATTATCTCCATCTATAAATTGATCATATTTCATCTCCTATTCACTCTACCTAAAATGAAAATTAAGATAATAAAAATAGATTATGTGGGGGTATTTTTGTCAATCCTAAATTCTTAAGTTCACCTAAAAGTCTAAAATAACTTGTTTTACAAATGAGAGGAGTATTAACATGAAAATAATATTTATATTTGATTTTGGATTCATAAAAAAAAAAAAAAAAAGTATTTGAACTTCATATTCTACTCAGGCTTGTTGGGAATAAAGAAAACAAAGAAAAAAGAACAAGAAAAAAAAATTAAGAAAAATATTGGGTCTCCATTTGGTTGAAGGCGTGTGAATAGTAACAAAATTCTCCGAATTTTTCAAATTTTCTTGTATTTATCACGCATTTTTGAGTAAAAGTAAAAAATACGATTAATACTCGAAATTTTAAAAAAATAGTCATATATACAAATATATCGCGAATAATACGCGTATAATTCCCGAGAAATGAGGCTCTTTTGATACTTTTCTTTTTATTTTTTGTATAAATTTTTTTTTTCAAAATTCTAATTTAGAAGCAATATGTTCTAAATATTCATATAAATAAGAATGCAACTTAGAATTATAAATTTATTAAATACTACAAGTTTCAATTAACTTTAAAATTAATCAATAGTAATACATGCATATCATAAGAAAAGTTCACAAATTATGGACTCAAAATATGTCTTCTAAATTAAAGAAAATAAGTATTATATAATACTATCTAATAAGAAATACAAAAATATGATATAATAAAAATACAGTCCACAATACCTATAAAACTTTTATGTACTATTTATATTTGAGATTATTTCATATAAATAGCATAAAATCACAACAAATAACATCTTCAGTAATTGATAAAATCTGAAACTTAATAAAATCAACCCCTAAATATAAGATAATTAATAAAATTAAGAAAGATAATGAGGATTACGAAAATCTTAATTTAACGTATTAAATCCGATTTAATCCCGAATAATGCGTTGAATTTGGTCGATTATACGCTATTTTTCCGATTTCATCCGTTTTATTCACGAATGAATCCCGAAATGCGAAAAGCTGGCAGCGTCGAATAATACTCGTATCCGAATTTTGTTACTATGGGTGTGTGTGAGTAACTTCTTTTAATAGAAAATAATGGGAGTGGTAGAATATGGGAATTAGTTAAGAATAGGGCCTACTTTGCCAAATTAAAAAGAATAAATATTACCTATTACAACCTGCAGTAACAAGTTAAAATAGTGATTGTATCAATAGAAGGGTTGTACTATAGAATTTCCCAATGATTATTATAAGTACCATACTAAAAATATAATATTTTCTTTCAATATTTTTTTACGAAATTTGAGTGTTGACAGTGGCCGTTACTGTCTTGATTTATGGTACCTCTTCGTTTACAACCCCTCCGCAGGCTTTACCCTCAACATACAACCCTTTATTTTCGTTTTCTTAAAATCATCCATATATCTTGAATTTCTTATATAATCAAATATAAAACAAAATAATTGGTCCATGACTGGTGGTTGTGCCCACACTCCTTCCTGCGGTTAACTGCACAGAATTGCAGACGGTGTCACTGCTAGCAGCGTCGGGGTCTTATTCTTAAGACATCGATGATTTGGCCTTTTTGGAGAAGTGATAACACTCTCTTGTTGTTTTAATTGAAATTAATGTCTGTTTGCTTGAAGGATGCAGAGTGGAATTCAAATAGAATGATATATATTTATTATGATTAAATCCTAAACGCTATTAGTGAGCGTGAATTGTACGCATACTAACTGTGGTTAAGAAAGTCCTTAATGATTTGCAAAATAAAAGTTCGAGGGCTTAATGTGACTGAATAAAAGTACAGGGGCTCAATAGAACAAAAGGTAATTGTTCAAGGGCTTAAAAATAGATTTTTCCTTTTAAAAAAGACAAAAGTAATACTCCCTCCGTCCCGCTCAGTTTTGCACACTTTCCTTTTAGTCCGTCTCATTCAGTTTTGCACACCCTTAAAAAAGAAATTTCTCTTACAATCTTCACCCTCAAAATCTCCACTCTCAATCTCCATCTTTAAAAAAGTCAACCAAAAGCAAAAAAATAGTTTTTTCTTAATATATGTGTTCGTCCCTACATGCAAAACTGAACGGGACGGAGGGAGTACATGTTTGCAAAAGAAATTTACTGTAGCTTATCAAAAAATTTAATAGACCAATTTGAAATTGTAACTTTTACTCTCTCTCTTCTCTTCTCTTCTCTCTCCCACTCTCCCATTTACTAATCACTCTCCCATTTATCCTCTCTCTCTTAATATAATCTATACAAATATATCGTATTTGTTGTCTGTATATCCATATCATATTTGTTGATTTTCTAATTTCTATACATCCGTCAAATAGTCTCTTACTTTTCAAAATTAGGAAACTCTCATCTACTAAAAAAAATGTATATGATTAATATTTATTGTTGCTTGATTAGCTGTTGGTTGGTCTTGATCCTTTTCCTATGACGAAGTTGGATATCTCAAGTGACAGAGCATCTACTACCTAGCTTTTGGTTCTGGGTTCGAGTCACCGTGTGGGGAGGGGAAATTTTTTTCTTTGTTCTTAGATTAGGAGAAGAAAAATTAAAAAAAATATATATTTATTGTTTATCCTATTTTAACTTATGGTAAGTGTTTCACATATATAAATATATATACATACATACAACGACGGAGCTATAGGGGGGCCAACGGGGTCGTTGGGCCCCCCTCAACTTTTAATAATTTCATATGGGTATTTTTGTAATTTAAAAATATTTACTTTATTTCGATAAAAATAAAAGTCCTATCCTAAAAAAATAACTAGCTTTATATTAGATTAAATTAGTATATCTTTTTTGAATTTAGCTACGTTACTATTTATACACAACTTACGCGCACAATTACCAAATACATAAACATAGCCTCTAGAAAATAGAATTAGTTATTTCTAAGTAATTTTTACGAGCATTTCTACTAAAAACACTAAATGTAATATATTAAGTTTAGAGGAAAACACACCCGAAAAACTATTTCTAATTTTTCTTTATAATTAATGTTTCATTACTTATCTTTCTATATTGAGTTTTTATACATCTTTTTTACTATTAGTAGCCACATTTAAAATTATGGAGTAATGATTTCTTATTTTTAGCTAAAAGGATTGAGTAAGAATTATTCATTTCAATCTTCTTATTATATACTCCCTCCTGCCTGACCCAATTTGCCTACCTTGGCCGGGCACGGAGATTAAGAAAAATCAGATTTTGCGGAATCTTTGACTTTTTCAAAGGTGGAGATTGAATGTGGAGATTTTGAGGGTGAAGATTGTGAGAGAAATTTGCTATTTATGGATTGATAAATTAGATTGGGACAAACCGAAAAAGAAAGTATGCAAATTAGAGCAGGACGGAATGAGTAGTTGATTATCTAGGTATGTGATGTAGTAACCTATATTTATTTTTATTAACTTTATACAAATAATATGTTTTTTATATTTTAAATTTTAGAATTGATTATTCTATTTTAACACTATAATTGGGCCCCCCTGACTAAAAATCCTGGCTCCGTCACTACATACATATATATAGAATAATCTATATAACAATCGATATTGAATCTTATATCACCTTACAAGATATTAGCAAAATCGTAACCATCAATTCGGTCGCTAATCTCGTTATAGTTACCGATGGACTTGGGTTTGTCAGTAGAGATTACGACGGATTGGTGACAGATTGCATTTGCAGACAAGAATTACCTAATTTTTTTTAACACAATTGCGACAATCTGCAGACGGAAATCTATACTTAATATAATAACAAAATCCACTGAAATTAGTAACTTTGAAGTTTTCCCGCCCAAAATCTGTTACCAATTCTGAAAATCACAATTTTTGGTACATAAAACTCAACCCAATATAAAACACAATTATTGGCAATAACTTGCCATATATTAGCCTAAATAAATATGAGAAAGCTATTTGGGCTGATTTTGTTTGGGCCGAAAAAAACATATTTTTTTAAAATTATTTTCTTTTTATAAATTTATTGACTATTATTAATGAAAAATTATTTATGAAGACGGTAACTAATTTTTAACATTACAAATATATCCTCTGTCAACCGCATATTGCAATTCCAGCCCCAATCATCAACATGACTTCTATGAAAGGATGCTAGAGATATTCATACATTAAGAAAAATAAATATCCATTCTAATATAGTAATATATATTTTAGTCTTTAATACTTTTCATTGCACTCTTTTTCCATTAACATATAATTTTTCATATCTTATTATTTATTGATTGTAATAGTTTATTATATTAAAATTATATAAAAATATAAAAAAATATTAATTTATTCATTTGCACTTACAAACTGTTATGAAATCTCACACCTGAGCTCTTCAACTCAATGAGTTCCTCAAACAATCAAGAAACACAAATGAAACCAAGAAAACAGAAAATCAGAAAATCAGAACAAAGAATTTACGTGGTTCGGTTTTATCAACCTACATCCACGGGAGAGAGATGAATCCACTATATCAATCACCAAAATCCAACCATACAAGATAAACTGCTACACCACAGCTTATTCCTCTTGTAAACACTCTCAAAGTTACAAATCACACACCTCACAAGAATGAATCAAAATGAATTTCTAGAGTATGTGTATTCGAGATGGTTCTCTATGTGATCAACCTCTACAATATCTGAGAGTTGCTGTACTTATAGAAGATGAGATGAATTCCCAGCTGAATAGAAGAAAACCGCTTGATCCGCAGAAAACTGAAAAACAGAATAACTGAATTCTGTTTGCATGAAGAAACCGTTGTTAAAGGCCAAAGAAACCGTTGTAAAAGCCTGATTCTGAAAACTGATTTTAAAATGCAAAACTGATTCTAACTGTTTTTCCAGCTGATTTTCCAACATAATGCTGAGTTTGAATGCCACTAAACAGCTATCTTTCATCACAATCTCCACCTTGGCAAAAACGAAGCATTCCTGACATAGCATACCAATTCACTCTCTCCTCTGAGTTACTTCTTGCTCAATTCAGACTTGGTTGCTGCTTAATAGCAGCTATGTTAATCAACTCCAAACAATGCCTCAGCTTCTGAATTGGTAAAGGCTTAGTAAGCATATCTGCAGCATTATCAGCAGTACCTACCTTCACAACCTCCACTAATCCTTTCTCAATTACATCCCTAACAAAATGTAACCTTACATCAATGTGTTTTGAACGCTCATGAAACACTTGATGCTTTGCAAGACATAAAGCACTCTGAGAGTCACAATAAACCTTCACAGAATCCTGTTGTATCCCAAATTCTGACAAAATTCCCCTTAACCACAAGGCTTCCTTTACTGCTTCAGTTAGGGCCATGTATTCTGCTTCTGTGGTAGATAATGCCACCACAGATTGTAAAGAAGATTTCCAGCTCACAGCTGTTCCAAATACTGTAAACACATACCCACTTTGGGACTTCCTTGAATCAATATTAGCTGCATAATCAGAGTCTACAAACCCCTCTACTATGTCACTTGTTGATTCTTTCAACCTTTCAAATTTCAGACCAAAACCAGCTGACCCCTTAATGTATCTCAGTACCCATTTAAGAGCCTCCCAGTGTTGTCTTCCAGGATTAGCCATGAACCTGCTTACTACACTCACAGCATGTGCAATATCAGGTCTAGTGCAGATCATGATGTACATAATACTGCCTACAGCATTTGCATAAGGCACTCTTTCCATTTCCAATCTTTCTTGATCATTTGTTGGCCTTTGAGAATCTGACAGCTTGAAATGCTGACTCAATGGAACAGACACAACTCGAGATTCATACATGTTGAACTTCTGTAATAACTTCAAAGAGTAATCTCTTTGAACTAGCCACAGAACACCTTCATTTCTGTCTCTGAGTATATCCATCCCAAGTATCCTTCTAGCATTCCCCAGAATCTTCATTTCAAAAGCTCTTTGAAGATCTTTCTTTACTTGTTGCACTTCTGAATTATTCATGCTAGCCACCAGCATGTCATCCACATACACGAGCAAATAAGACACTGCTTTATCCTTTGCTTTCCTGATGTAAACACAACTGTCATATTTTGATTTTTCAAAACCAATCTCCTTCATGTGTTCATCAAACTTAATATACCACTGTCTGGGACTTTGTTTAAGCCCATACAGAGATTTCTTCAATAAGCAGACCTTGTTCTCATTTTCTGGCAGCATGTATCCTTCTGGTTGATTCATGTAGATTACCTCTTTTAAGTTTCCATGTAGAAAAGCTGTTTTAACATCAAGCTGCTCCAAATGCATGTCATACTGAGTTACAAGGGATAACAGTATCCTTATTGAACTGTGTTTTACTACAGGGGAAAACACTTCATTATAATCAATTCCTTCTTGTTGAGTAAACCCCTTTGCAACCAATCTTGCCTTGTATCTTATCCTCTCTATATCAGTTACTTCAATCTTCCTCTTGAAGATCCATTTGCAACCTACAGATTTCTGATACTTGGGCTTCTCAACAAGCTTCCAGGTCTGATTCTTCTCAAGTGACTCCAGTTCTTCTCTCATAGCTAGAATCCACTGATCACTTTCTTTACAAGTAATGGCTTATGTATAGTTCTTTGGTTCTGGACAGTCTAGCATCTCAGCTACATTTAAAGCATATGCCATGAGAAAATCTTCATTGTACCTTGTAGATGGCCTGACTTGCCTTCTGACCCTGTCTCTGACCAATTGATACCCTTGCAATCCTTCATCAAGCTCATTCTGTTCTTCTGATTGATCATGTTCATTTGAGGTTGACTCTTGAGGACTTTCTTCACCAGGCTCCACCTTGACCCTTGTACCCAGCTGAATGTCTGATACAGTAACCTTCTCATCATCAGTTTCTAGAAAAGGCATTTTGTCTTCACAAAATGTAACATCTCTGCTGATAACCACCTTTCCATTTCCTGGCTCATAGCACCATAATCTGTAACCCTTTACTCCCTTTTGATATCCTAGCATTACACACTTGAGAGCTCTAGGCTCTAACTTGTCTTGTTTGGTGTGTGAGTAAGCTTGACATCCAAACACTTTTAGGTCTGAGTATATGGGTGCTTTCCCAGACCATAGCTTATCAGGAATCTCAAAATCTATAGCTGAAGATGGCAGTTTATTGATTAGATAGGCTGCTGTAGTCACTGCTTCTCCCCAGAACTTCTTTGGTAGTCCAGAGCTTATTAACATGCACCTTACTTTCTCTAATAGAGTCCTATTCATCCTCTCAGCAACCCCATTTTGTTGTGGAGTTGCTGGGACTGTCCTGTGTCTTTTTAACCCTTTATCTTTACAGAAGTTCATAAACTCTTCAGATAAAAATTCCAATCCATTATATGTTCTTAGACACTTTACTTTAAGACCCTTTTCTGCTTCTACTTCATTACACCATTCTTTAAATTTCTCAAAGGTGTCTGACTTGTGTTTTAACACATATACCCATACTTTCCTGGTGTAATCATCAATTATAGATAAAAAATATCTGCCTCCTCCCATAGTTTGTTCCTTTGATGGACCCCATAGATCAGAGTGTATATATTCCAAAGGTTCTTTAGAAGAATGTTTACCTGTGGGAAAGGGAGATCTCTTGCTTTTGCCAAGAATGCACTCTTCACACATTTCTGAATGAGCCTCCTTGTTTCTGGTGATTAACCCTTGCTTTGTCAGTTTTTCCAGAGCCAACATTCCAGTGTGTCCAAGTCTTTGATGCCATAAGTCTGGTGCTTGAGGCTTATTCACCTCAGCTTCACCAACCAGGGTTTCTGCTTCCAAGTAGTAGAGGCTAGACTTCCTTATTCCTTTCATGACAAGTCTTCCTTGCTTGTATACTGATAATTTTCCTCCTTCAGAGTTGAAACAACATCCTTTTGACTCCAGAGTCCCTAAGCTTATTAGGTTTCTTTTCAGTTCAGGGATGAATCTCACATTTGACAGAACTTTGACAGTTCCATCATGCATCTTTAATCTGATGTTGCCACTGCCTTTTACAGGCACTATTTCATCATTTCCAAGCATCACAGATCCAAGATCCTGTTCCTTGAAATCTTCAAACCAGTGCCTGTTAGGACACATATGGAAGCTACACCCTGAGTCAAGAATCCAGCTGTTTTTACTGCTGAATTCTGATATATTCAAGATTTCTGCTTCTTCTTGTTTTTCTACAATGTCTGCAGTGTTCTTGCTTTGTTCCTTTTGAGCCATTTTCCTCTTCCACTCATAGCAGTCCTTCTTTAGATGGCCAGGTTTCTTACATTGAAAGCATTTCCTTGTCTCCTTCTGATCTGTTGCCTTTCCCTTCCCTTGTGAGATTTTGTTATTTGATTCTTGTGTGTTATTCTTCTTGAAATTCTGCCATTTACCCTTCTTGACACTCAGACCTTCTCCATTGGATTTATTTGCTCCATCAGCATTTCTTTGGAGGTCCTTTGTCTTCAGTGCAGTCTGAACTTCATGTAGTGAGATAGTCTTCTCCCTTCCAAATAACATAGCATCTTTGAGATGCTCATAGGATTTAGGCAGAGCATTCAAAAGGATAATGGCTTTGTCTTCATCTTCCAATTTTACACCAATGTTCTCTAGATCGTCCAGGGTCTTGTTGAAGTCATCCATTTGATCAGTAATGCTCTTGTCTTCTGCAAACTTGTATGCATACACCTTCTGCTTTGTGTATAACCTGTTTGCCAGTGATTTGGTTAGATATAACTCATCTAACCTCTGCAAAATCCCTTCAGTTGTGTCTTCCTTTGAGACTTCCCTCAAGACTTTATCAGAGAGGCTCAAAACCACAACACTGTGGGCTTTTTCTATCATCTCTTCTTTCTGCTGTTCTGAGGCCTTTTCTGGTAATCCTTCTTTGCCTTTCAATGCCCCTGCTAACCCTTGTTGGACCAGTAGGGCTTTTAGCTTTAACTTCCAGAGAGCATAATCATTTCTGCCATTAAACTTCTCTGCATCCAGTTTTGTAGTTGACATGTTGAATCTTGAAGTCTGGAATTGATGAGCTTCCTTCGTTTCTTGCATAGAGGCCTTCAAACAGACAGGTGGTGTGCAGGGAATAATTTCTCCTTTCCCACAGACGGCGCCACTGTTATGAAATCTCACACCTGAGCTCTTCAACTCAATGAGTTCCTCAAACAATCAAGAAACACAAATGAAACCAAGAAAACAGAAAATCAGAAAATCAGAACAAAGAATTTACGTGGTTCGGTTTTATCAACCTACATCCACGGGAGAGAGATGAATCCACTATATCAATCACCAAAATCCAACCATACAAGATAAACTGCTACACCACAGCTTATTCCTCTTGTAAACACTCTCAAAGTTACAAATCACACACCTCACAAGAATGAATCAAAATGAATTTCTAGAGTATGTGTATTCGAGATGGTTCTCTATGTGATCAACCTCTACAATATCTGAGAGTTGCTGTACTTATAGAAGATGAGATGAATTCCCAGCTGAATAGAAGAAAACCGCTTGATCCGCAGAAAACTGAAAAACAGAATAACTGAATTCTGTTTGCATGAAGAAACCGTTGTTAAAGGCCAAAGAAACCGTTGTAAAAGCCTGATTCTGAAAACTGATTTTAAAATGCAAAACTGATTCTAACTGTTTTTCCAGCTGATTTTCCAACATAATGCTGAGTTTGAATGCCACTAAACAGCTATCTTTCATCACACAAACCGTGCATCGCACGAGGATACTACTAGTATAGTTGGTACAACAATCTGTCGACATTTTGCGACTACAATCTATCTATCATTAAACTATTGGGAAATGTCAACAACATTTTGGCAAGTCGTTATTAAAACCTTTAGCCATTATTCTATCGCTAAGACGTCACTATACTAGTTGGTCGACAAATGCCGACAAAATATTACTTGCTCAATCATTATTTTTGTGTCGTTATTCCATCGGTAAATATCCAATTATAATTCTTTTTAGTTGTTTGTGTCCTGTCTTTCTTAATACATATAAAATAAACAAAATTAAGTACAAATAATCTAACACAATTTAAATAAGTAATTGAACACTGTAGCACACCAATCAAATACACCAAGTAGACGTGCCCAAACAGCACCGGAATCGTCGAACCGGGACTGTTCGAACCGCCGGTCAACGTTTCCCAAACGTTGACCACAGTTTCGGTGCTAGACTCGTAACTAGAACCGGCCTATAAGGTTCGGTTTCGGGTTTTGATATCGTGGAACCATGAACCGGCGGTTCCAACGGTCAAAAGAACCGGAAACGAAACCAGCGTTCCGTGGTTTTAATTTTTTTTCCCTTTTCCTTTAAAATAAAACTCAAGTCCAATCTTTTTTTTTTTTCATTTTCCTTTCCCAATGTTTAATATAGTACTTATATATGTTGAAAATATAATTTGAAATATATAATCATGTAAGTTTGTAATTTGACTAAATGTCTTTTAGTTTCTAATTTAAATTTTTAATAGTGTAATTCATATTTTTAGCTTCTAGTTTAAATTTTCAGTAGTGTAATTTGTATTTTTATATGAGTAATTGTAAGTAAAATGTTTAAATTTATCAATAAATGAAGATTCATATTTTACACCCTCACATTTTGGTTAATTCTTACTTCTACATCCTTACATTTTTGTTAGATTATTACTTTGTAACTCAATTCAAGTACACATTTTTTGTAGTGAAAATACGTAATTCATATGTTTAGCTATTAGTTTAATTTTTTCGAATTGTTATCATTTAATTTGTAAATTTTAGTTAAATTCTTAATTTACAATTTTAAATCCTTAATTTAAAATCACATTTTTTTAATTCAAAAAAACTAAAAATTAAATAGTTTTTTCTTAAAAAAAAACACTTATCAAAAAAATTATTTAAAAAAAAAAAGGGGGAGGGGGGTGGAACCGCTGGGAACAGGCGGTTAAGAACCGGAACCAGCGGTTCCCTGCACGGTGCCAAATGGAACCGAAACCGCCAAATAGGTTGTTTGCTTCCGGTTCCTACCCTTCACGGTTCCGGAACCGGAATCATTTGGGCACGTCTAACACCAAGATGTAATATTGATCGAATTATACACACAAGTCATGTACATGTGTACATAAATAATAAAATTACGCCTTAATATTTCACAAAATATAACATCGCGACAAGTTGAGCTTCAGATGAGCCACCCTTTATCCACTCAATGTTTGGGGCAGCGATGCTCTTGGTTGTCTATGCACCGGTCCGGTAGCAATCGTCACAAGATCCAACGAAGCATCCGACGCTTACTATATCACCGATTTTGAATTTCTGCACTTTCTTATCTACCTCAGTCACTACCCCCACAATTCCGTGCCTACGTCAATCCATCTTTAAATTGCAACCGAGGATTCGAAAGGACAAAAATGGGGTTTTCAATTTATGGAATAAAACAAGAAAAAGAAGTACATTAGATGTACGAGGTTTCGGGAATCTTCCTGTAGAGGAAAAAATAACATAACAAAAAGTTATTTTTTGTGAATAATTAAACAAAACAACAAAAAATAACCATAAATTTCACATTAACTTAGTCCCATACTATTAAATTAATTTAGTAGCACACCATTAAACTTGCAAATTGCTCAGTATTACTTATATATCACCATTTAGACTAGTCAAGATTAAGATAACATTAAAAAAATTTAACGCGTTAAAATTCATAAATAATAAGTGTAAATACTAGAAAATTTACAGCATAACTTAAAGATGATTAGTTTGTCCTCAATATTTCGAGTTAACTCTTATGATTCTACGAGTTTACGAGTTATTTCTTCCTAAACGAGTTAACTTGTGATAAAATTGAGATGTGATGAAATCGGAGTAAACTCTCGAGTTTGCTCATGCGATTTTACGAATTTTACGATTTTATAATTTTGTACACGAGTTTAACAGTTTCATAACATATTGTTTTTCATTCTATTTTACCAATTAAAAAACATACAATACCAATTGTAGAATTTATACCATATTTTAAAACTTTTCTAGAGCAAATTATACAAAAAGAGAGCCAATTTTGCTGATTTTTTTCCCCCTAACTACCAAGTTCTAAATTAAAATATAAGCTTCATAAAAAATATATCTTTTTTATGTACTACTTAATTTCACTAAGGTTATTTTTTAATCTTCTCTTAAAATTAAAGTATTTAATTATAATTTAGGAATGCTTTACTAAATGTATATATGAACCATGATGGCTAAAACATTTCTTCATATTGTATTTTTTTCCTTTTTGATAAATTTTGTATATAATTCTATGTATTTTTTTTATACGGGATATTTATTCAGAAATTTGTTGTAATTAAAATATAATCATTTATATATATGGTAATTTTGTATAGGTAGTAGAATCTTACGATTTTACGATTTCATTTTACGATCCGATTTTACGAACACTCCACCGATTCTGTTTAAAATCGCGAATTTGACAACTTGTATATATTAAAGAATCATAACTGAAACTCGGAAGACCGCATATGTTAATATTACACTTACCAGCAATGTCGTTAAAGCATCATCTTCCCATGTGGCTTCTATCGAGAGCTTTCAACAAGTGATCCTGTCGCTTTCTTCTATGGGGGTGCAATTTTCGATTACAATCGATATAATCGATCGAACCGAATTGATAACTAAATTTTGATTCTGTTATAGAGGTTTTAGTTTTGGTTTTGGTTTTGGTTTTGAGTCTTAAAAATTATCGATTATTGTTTTCGATTCGGTTTTTATCTGAAAAATCCGATATGGAACCAAATCGAACCGATAACTAAAGAGTTGTTACAAATTTTATTTATTTTATAAAATGGTACCCTTAATTTCTAAAAATTATGTTGCTACCCCAGCCCCAAAATCATCCCCAGCAGTCCCATAACTATTTTGGCCAGAATTTTGAAAACCTCGTCGGCACGTGAAGATCACGTGACCTATTCCGGTTAGCTGGTCAACATTAGGTCAAAATTGGACCAAAGTTGAGCAATTACTAGAGATGTGAGACTAAATCGAAAAAGTAATAAATTATGGGATTAAATCCGAAAAAGTAAAAAATTATGGGGCCATTTTGATTTTTTCCCCTTTGCACAATAAGTTTATTGTGCACTTTTTAAAAAAACCCCTAAAATCTTAAAAAATCCTAAAAACCCTAAAACTCTAAATCCTAAAAAATCTGAAAAAATTGTGCACCTGGTGCGCGCAAGTTTTTCCCAAGAACTAATTAACACTACCTCCCTCCCAAAAGTGAGGTTATTTTTTTCTCATAGTCTAAGAATAAAGAAAAAAACCTTCCCTCCAAGATATTTTAAACTCCTCGAATCGAAGACCAAATTTTTAGATAGTAAATATTTTCATCACTTAAGCTATCCAACTTTATCTCCAGGTTATTTGTTAAACTACAATTGACTCATAATAAATAATATTGTATTGAGCCTATTGAGCTTGAAAGAAAAATCAATTATACTAAAGGCCCGCTTTGTTGGAGGGTTTAGAGGTAAGGAATGGAAATAAATGAGGACTCATTTCCATTTATGGTGCTTGATATATAATAAATAAATTAATCATTACCCCATTTTATTAATAATTCCCCTCATTTCATTTTATAGTATGATTAACCTTTCGTTCATACTCATTATCATTGTCATTGATGATTAGCAACCAATCGGCCTAAGTTAAACCTAAGATTACTTTAAAGGTAATTCTTAACATGTAACTTAAAACAGATATTTATATGGGCTTCCCCAAATTAAAATTGGGCTGAAAATATATTACTGACAATAAACTAGTGGGACCAAATAGTTTGCCCTAAAATTTTAACTAAGATACAATATTTACAAATAACATTTTAGGCCCAACTTAAATAAGAATGATCTTGCCTATATCTATTACTAAGAATGTATAGGAAAAGGCATACAGGCCGTGTTTATTTGGAGTTGGGCCCAGTTCATTAAGGGTGGCCCAACTCACAGAAATGACGAAAAAAATATGCAGAGATAAGTCACATTCTCAAACATACTTTGAGGGGATATTTGGATTGGTATAGTGTCATTTGAATTAGGGATGATCCGTCCACATTGTATTTCACTTTACACCGGATGGTCCATCTACATCATTTTACAATTTCCAATACACCTTTTACAATTTCCAATACACATCCTACCCTACTATACCCTTAAACTAAAATACTTTTGGCAAAAACTCGTATGTGACCGTCACACGGGTTGACGGGAAAAAGTATTACTTTTTGTGGTAAAAGTATCACGTTTATCTGTAAAAATATCACATTTTTTGGACAAAAAAAAAGTATCACTTTTTGTAACAGTATCATCTTTATCTGTAAAAGTATCAATGTAGTAAAAGATGTAATTTTCCATGATATCAATAAAAGATAAAAAATAATATGTTAAATATTTCTCAAATTAATAATATAAAATTTCAATTTTTTTTGTCATTGTATTAGAAAAGGATATAATGAAAAATTAAAAACAATATAATGTAATAGAAAAATTTTAAGAAAATAATAATAAAAACTTATAATAAATAATCTAATTTAATAAAATAAATAAGAAATAATCAGTTATATTATAAAAAAGAATATAATGAAAAATAATATAAAGTTGTTTTAAAAGCCCAAGTCCGGGTAGGTAACTAAAGTTGAAGTCCGGAATGGGCTGGGCCCGAACCGCCTAAGGCCTCTCGATGGATGTTTTAAGGCCTCGCTTCGTAGAGAATATTAACTTGGGGTGAGGATTCAGGGATTAATTTGATTTCATAATTAATTAGTTTGCCTTGATTTAGTAATTTCGTTGCTGGTCTTTAGTAACTGGAATTAGGGCTAATTGTTGTGTAAGTAATTGATTTGCTAATGCCTCTTGTTTGCACACTTGGAATTCTAATTTGGTAACATGACATTCCTTCATCTTAGGCCCCCTAATTCGCCCGTATTTTGATAGATTTATTTTTCTAGATTTGTGTGAAACCGTACCTTGGGAATCTCTCCCATCGATTGGTTCCCTCATTGCCTCGTTTATTTGCTTTATGTTATTTAGCTTAATTACTCCCATGATTTGCATTTTTCCTAACTTAATTACTCGAACGTACTAAAACTGATTCTCACGGAATAATCCTCCTTGTAGATTTGATATTCTATATACTACCTATGTCAAAAATCGTATGCTTGCGATTTGAGAAGATTGTTCTAATCATAATGATTTAGAGCGACTTTCACCATAAGTTCATTCATTCTTTATCTTAGTGTTGCTACTTTAGTATGTACCCAATAATCAAGAAATAATTCGACTATGCAGGACATGTCTAGGAAAGTAGCTAGATAAATGATTAGGAGGTATAAGGAAAAAGAAATATCACCTTTACCGTCACTGCTCCAATACGTGAACCTCTAACGTGGTCATCCATCCATCGGAGATGCCTCTTGGATTGTGGATAGTGGTGAAATTCTTCTTGTGATTAATTTCGATTTGGGGAGGGAGTACAAAACATTGATCAGAATACTGTACAACTCGTATACTATCAAGGAACTCGGTCCGCTGCAATTATTCGAGATACCCAATATTTTCTAACAAATATTATTATTGCAATATCCATACAATTGTACACTATGTGATTATGTAACAAAGTACGTGCTATTATGAAATGATTTTAAATAAATAACTACGAACCACTTTTCGTAAGACATGAGTCACTTTTTATCATAAAAAGTGTTACTTTAAATGCTAATTTTTAATTCAAAATAACAGTTTTTTCTGTGATGAACGTAACATTTTTTGCATAAAAAGTACTTTTTATGATAAAAGTAACTCCTGTCTTATGAAAGACGGTGTTACGTAAGTATTACTCTTTCGATAAAACCTTAAACACGCAACTAGTTGTTGGACTCAAACAACCACCTATTATTGTAAGCACAACGTAGTATAGTGACCAGGAGCGGGTACTTCAAAACCACAAACATAACAGGCACACTTGCAAAGAAAACCAGAAGCAGTGTAATGCTTGCCCATCCATGTCGGAAAAGCAAAAGGCACGTGCAGAACACCACCATCATCGCCACGATTGAAATGAAAAGTGCCGCCACTCCGACCACTAGCCACAACGACAGTGCCTTGAGGAAGTCGTCATCTGAGTAACGGGACGTGAGTATTGATAGGAACATTAGCATTGATGTCAGAGATGAGAGTGTTGCTACAGCCGCTGACACTGGAAATACCATAAATAGCCTCTTGTTTTCCAGAATAGGGGCGCCGGTGATGTTATTGTAGCCACCAGGGACGGTGAATGCGGTGGTGAAGACGACGGTGGAAATGAGCATTGTTACTAGCAAGCAATATTTTGCAGTTTGTTTCATTAGTTTTTCTCCTTCTTTCATCAAGTTAGCATGCTCTGCTAAGAATAAATCGTAGGGTGTTTGGCCAGCTGAGTTCTTCATCGTTCTGTATATAGGTCGAACAAGCTTTTCCACTTCCTGTCAATTTGCACGTTACAAAATGTAGTTACGAAAAAAGGAAGAGTAGTAACAAAAATATTTTTAGTAACTATAAATCTAAAAGTAGTTACTATAGTGTAGTCACTTCTAATAAGATGTAAAAAGTTTTTTTTAATTATTTTGTACTCCCTCCGTCCCAAGTTAATTGTCCTACCTTGACTTGGCACGGACACTAAGAAAAAACAAATATTGTGGAATCTTTGACTTTTTTAAAGGTGGAGATTGAATGTGGAGATTTTGTGGGAGAATTTACCATTTATGGGGTAGGACAATTAGTTTGGGACAAACAAATAATTATATATTTTGGGCACATTGTAAGCATTCGTTGATGTGGCAGAGACGTGATATATTCATCTGGTTGCCACATCAACAAATGTTCACAAAATGCATGTATGCAGGATAATATCCCTATAGATATTAGTCCCTTCGTCCCAGCTAAACCTGCTCACTTTCCGTTTTCGTTCGTCCCAACTAATCTTGCACACCCCTTAAAAGAAAAGTTATAACACAATTTTCATCCTTAAAATCTCCATCATCAATCTCCACCCTCAATAAAGTCAACAAAATCCCAAAAAATAAATTTTTCTTAATACTTGTGTCAACCCTCCCACTGCAAGATTAGCCGGGATGGAGGTAGTATTAGTTTAATTGTACATTAAGGCAACAATAGAAAAAAATTAGAAGGATGTTTGGATAAGCTTATAAGTTCCTCAAAATATCTTATAAAATGTTTAGTTTATAAGTTCTTAAAGTGTTTGACAAAATAAGATGTTAAACACCTTGTAGATGTAAACAAAAACTCTTAGAACTTATAAGCTCCAACAATTTAGTATCTCTGTTTCATCTTATTTTCTTAAAATCTTATAAGTCACCCTCAACTTACACATACGAACTGCACCCACATACACACACATACACAATTCACACACTTCCTTTATATACACTGCACACAATATCCACATTACACACACTACACAAACACTGCACACACTTCACACACTAATCAAACGAATACGTACCTTGTACCATAGTACCTCTCTTTGCATCTGTAGAGCAGCACCAGGGATACTATCAAGTTGATTCTGAGGTGCTACCTTGGCTGCCAAGTGCAATATATTGTTCTTATCTGTATCAATGTATGTTGCTATCACGTCCTTAACACCACCCAACTCATACATCATGTTGAACACTTTGATGTAACGATGCAGAACTGCAATATGGAATATGCTGCGTCTCGACGGGTCCACTTTATACAGAAGATCTGGGCATCGTCGAATCAGAGCTACCAAGAACTCTTCGTTTCCAGATTCCGCTGCTACGAAAAATACTCTGGAAATCTGTACAACTTGTGCCTTTTCAACATCATCTTGGCATATTGCGCTATTCAACAATCCATCAAGTAGTTTGTAGGCGTCGCATTGTGCATTGGTAATGGGGTTCTTAAACTTCCTGTAGGGCAGTACTGGCATATATTGTTCAACAAATTATGTTAAAACTAATTTGCGGGGAAAACTGCAGAGCTCGTCCTGTAATTTAGAAGGTGTTTGGCTAAACTTATTTTAAACATTTTATAAGTTGTTTCAAGAGTTTATAAGATATACTTCCTTCGTCCCGAATGAACTTGCATACTTTCTTAATCGGGGTGTCCCACCCCTTTTGCACACTTTTAATTTCAAGAAATAAAATTTTATATTTCTACCCCACATTAATCACATAATTACAAATCTGTCATCACATAAAGGTAAAAGTAGTTTTGACTAAGTCAACATTTATAAAAAAACAACTTTTCTTAATATGTGTGCCGGGAGGCCATTGTAAGTTCATTCGGGACAGAGGGAATAATTTTTAGGAAGCTTATAAGTTAACAAAGTGTTTAGATAAAAGAGCTTATAAACTTGCAATTGAATATAGTGATTTACCTATGAATTTGTAGTCTAATTTAAATGTTAATATTAAATGCATATTTCGATTAGTTTGTGAAATGTGTGTAGTGTGTGAAATGTCTGTAGTGTGTGAAATGTGTGAAATGAGTGTAGTGTGTGAAATGTGTGTATTGTGAAAATTGTGTGGGAATTGTGTGTAGTGTGTGTAAGTGTGTGAATTGTGCGTGGAATTTGAGTGTAATAATTAAGGTCCTAAACATCTTATAAGATATTTTTAGGAGCTTATAAGCTCAATCAAACACCATCTTATGCGCACAGTTGTCCAAAGCTAGTTCTTCATCTTTCCGATTTCTCAAATTTGGTCACGTTTTAGCAGAAAATTGAATTTACATTAAATAATTGCACGTACACCACACATGACTATGTCAACTTGTAATTTCTTTTTATTTTCTGATGAATTTGTGGTCCCCATGGCCAATTTTAATAGGTTTTTTGTGTCACGTTGTTTATCAGAGTGACAAGTCCATATCATTTGCAACGTCACAAATGAAAAACTCGAATGTGACGCTTTCATATGCGGTACGCGTGTAATTATCCGGTGAAGACTTCAAATTTTAGTTCAAAAAACAACCAAATTTGAGTAAGTACATACTAAATTGGAGCATTTAGAAAAAAATAAATGATAGGTTCTTGAGACCACCCATAATACATGACGAGTTTTGTATCATATGATCAAGACAAAATTTAAATAAAATGAATTAATAAGTAATAATAATAAATTGAGAAGTACTAACTAGTATTGAACCAAAATCCATGGTGACTGCTGCAAGAAAATGCCAATGGCTTCCGAGCAAGCACTTGTAATGGCGTCTCACCATTCCTATCTCTAGCTATAGCTAAAGTTTTGTTTGTGTCCAAAATGCTTTTTGCAAAACCTAAATATTTAAAGTAATTAAAAATCCAAGTTAGATAATTAATATTTGTCACAATTCATGTACTCTTGATTATCACATGGGATCATCTATTCTACAATTACCCTGTCACAACGTATCCCACTTTAAAATCGAGTCAATTATAATTAACTTTTTGCAATTTGTGAATTTAAAGTTCATGATTTAGGTTCAGGATTCATGTTTAGATTTCATGTTTAAGGTTTAGGGTTCTGACTTTCTTGGACTAGAGTATATTTTCTATTGTGAAGTTACGATGTCACATTTTACGGTTCATGATTCATGATTTAATGATTTAGTGTTTATAATTCAATAGATCATAGTTTAGAGTTCATGATTCATATGTTCGAGGTTCACGATTCATGTTATATGACTCAATTTTGGAGCGGGACACGGTTCGGACACATGAATCATGAACCCTAAACTATGATATATTGAATTATAAACACTAAACTATAAAATCATGAACCATGAACCGTAAATCGTGATATCGTAAGTTTGCAATAGAAAATATACCCTAGTCCAAGAACGTTGAACCTTAGACTTTAAACATGAAATCTAAACATGGATCCTGAATCCTGAAACTAAATAATGAACTTTAAATTCATAAATTGCAAAAAAATAATTATAATTGTCTCGATTTTAAAATGAAATACGGATGGAATAGAGTAAGAGTGGACTAGAGGATCTTAAGTGATCCACAGCGAAGTTAGCAACAATATTTAGAACAACATCCTCATATAGTATTCTTAGATATTTTTAGATATTAAATATGTAAATTTTCAATTAGGCCCGTTAACTTTGTCCATGTTCAATTTACGGCTATTAAATTTATAAGTATTTTAAAATATCATGTAATTTTTTGGGGTTAATAACATAAAAATTCAAAATTTTTTTATCATTATTATTTACAACATGACCTTTTAATTACACAAAAATGTAACATCTTTATATTTTTTTCAATTCTACGCACCAGATCAAATTTTGCGCTCCCATTGTTAACATAAAGCCCGCTACTTAACAGTATATATGTAATTCACTACAAGAAAATTACCAAATTCCAATGAAAAAGTTTCAACGGAACACAAATCTGTTGGAATTTTAAAATTTCCAACGGCAATTTCAATGGCAAGATGAGCCGTTGGAATTTCCCAACGGCAAAAAGAATCATTGAAAATTATTCCAACGACTAGTTGTTGGAAAAAAAATTCCGACGGTAACGGAATCTCTTGTCGTTGTAATAATTTTTCCGTTGGAATTTTATTGATGGAATAAAAAAATTCAACGGATCAAAAACCGTTGGAATTGAAATTCCAACGGAAATTTTTGAGTCATTGAAAAAGTGGTTGTTGAAATTTTTACAGTTGCCGTTTCGCAATTGTAGTCCTCTAGCAAAAAATTATCATAATTTTCGGACTTTCATCATCGGAATCGTTTAAATTCGTTGCGAGGACAACAAATCAGGGGACAAAAGTTTTGAATCACCATAAAGTCTATTGTTAGAGGATTGAAATTACAAAACGGCAAATGCAGAGTCCCAAATTGCAACTAGACCAAGTATAACGAACTAAAAAATATTTTACCGTTTAATAAAAAAAAAAAATATCTTACCGAACAACTCTGAGTCAATGGAAGTGGTCAAGAGCATAACTTTTTCATCTAAAGTCCAAGATTCGAAATCAGATAAAGTGTAAAGATGCTCCGCCATTTCACTACACCCTTGCAATGCCGCCAGATGAAGAGGGAAAATTCCATCTTTGCCCCTAACTTTCGCTAAATTTTCGTTCTTCTCCATCAGAAGTTTCGCAATATCAACACGCCCAGATGCAGCTGCAAAATGTAGTGCGGTCCTCTCTTTTTCATTCTGAATCTCAAGGCCAGTTTTGTCCATCACTCCCAACAATTTCTTAACGAAATCGTGATGCCGGCTCATGACAGCTATGTGCAGCGTGGTTTCTCCTCCATCGGTTATGGGAGTCGTGATCAAGGTAGAATCTTCGGTCAATAATGGCTCAGCTGCAGTCCAGTCCCCTTCTAATGCAGCTTGGTGTAATGACACGCTTTTGGTGAAGTAATTTCGTCCTAATTAGACATATGTAGAAGAACAATCATTCTCTATTGATGAAGGTATAACGTATGCGTTTGTATAAGGTCGCGGATTGCTGAGTTAAACTTGATTGAGAGAGTTAATGATCGTATTTTATTGAGATTTAGTCTCTTCAATCCACAGAGGAAAACCATAAGCAAACACACTACCCTGATTTCAAACTGATACATAATACTCCTTTGTTTTTTAGTTGTTCTTTTAATTTTTGTTTTTTGGGGATTTTTACTTGTCCTTTTAACTTTTTTCCCGTATTCCTTATAATACTCGCCGTTAGTAATTGGAAATAGAATCATATAAAGAAAAAATAATGTAAGGAATGTGAGGAAATAGAGGAAAATTAATTTTTCAAAGCTTAAACAACAATTAAAAAAACAGAGGTAGTATTATACTTTTACGTAAAGATTAGACCTCTTTAACAATACTTTTACGTAAAGGATAGACCTCTTTAGCAATACTTTTACGTTTTCCATGTTCCAAATACCCCAAGCCTTCTCCGATATTCTCAGGAACTTTACTACAGTACACAATCTGTGAGCACTGGAATATGATATGTGTTATATATTACTAGAGATAATTGAATATGTATTCGATATATTACACTAATATATCACAATATTCTTTCTCCCCGACTAACATATCTGATAAGTGTAGAAGATACTAGATATCTCCATCTTCCATAGTATCATGATATCATAATTCTACTTAATTGCAGTTCACTTCGAGCTACCAAATGGACCTGATTGGACTCAATTAAATTAAGCTCTGATAAATTAATTATGATCCAGTTGACTCTTAACTTATCATATTGATTTATCAACTATATGTTATCCCACTAAAAGAATATCACTGTACTTTTAATTTAATTGATTGATATTGTATAAACAACTTAATCAATAAATATTATCCTCTGACTAATCGATCCAACCTTATAATCCATATAAAACCCAAACGAAGTTCATGTCTCAAGTAGGGATGTTAATCGGGCCGACCTTATTGATTTTGGGTTAAACCCAGCGATTTTGGGCTAATCGGGACTCGGTTTAATTGGACCATTTTTATCGGGTCGACAATATGGTGAACGTAATCCTAACCCAGCCGATTTTTCTAATCGGGTTGCTATCGGGCTATGAGTCATAATTTAAAAAATATATATATTTAAATTCCAAATTTACAAGGTCCGCAAATATCATGACATACATTATACCTAAGAATATATATGAACAATCCTAAGGTTAGGAGATCTAGATTTTAAAGTCTTCGAAGCATCAAAGGTACTACGAACAAATTAAAAATTCATACTTATTGTAAGAAATATATATTTACAAACTTTGAAAATGTAGTACTAACAAGAGCATATTATCAAAATATGAATAATATTACAAAATAACATTGAGGTCATGAAAATAACAAAATGTCAATCATACAAAATTATTACAACATAACATCAGTATCATCATCTACAAAAAAATATATTATTAATTAATGAAAATCATAGTCCAAAATATTACAAACATATTAAAATAATATTAATGGATGTGACTCTTATTTAATTTATTAAATATATATGTGTTAATGCAATTATTTAAGTGAACAATGATTTACAGTAACAAATCACACACATATGTAATATTACATAAATATATTTTTTTACTAAAAATATATACATTATGATAATAATTATAATACATATAGATTTTTTTGGGGGCTAAAGGACCAGCCCTAACTTTAAGTGGGCTAGCTCTGTAGAACTTTGGGTTAATCAAACTTTGATTTAGTCAGATTATTTTAAACGGATTGACAATATAATGAACCTAATTCTGTACAGTTTCAGACTGATCCTATCGTATCAAGCTTTTCTAACATTCCTAATCTCGAGAATATGTTCGTTGGTTGATTGAATGTATAGCAATCATAATCTTAAGTCCTAAATGGTACCGGTGGGCCTTTTCTTTTTCCAATCATTTTCTTGTACTTTTTTTTTTTTTTTGTCTATGGTATTGTTTAAACTTGATTATACAATAAAGTTTAGAGAAAAGGGTTATATATAACACGTTTTGTAATTATTACATAAGATTTGTTAAGTTTATAAAAAAAATTATTAACACTAGCACTTTAACTATATCTTGAAGGAAAATACTCTTCTGGTCAAACTAAAGAATTTTTCAAAACTGTCTATTTTTCAGAGCTGTTAAACAACCTGTTTCATGCCACCAATTATTTCGTGCCAACTGTTTTTGTCTCTACTGTTTCTGTACAATAATTTTAAGTCTTTTCATGAAAAACCTGAAATTACTAAGAGTTTGAAAATGGTATCAAAGCCCTAAGTTTATTTAGAAATATTAAAATATATATCATGTTATGTACTATTCTAACAGAGGAGATATTACAAGATGGTTATGGATCCGAATGGAAGTTCGAGAGGAAAAACTCTACAGGAATACTAGGATAAAGGCTCGAATAATAACAACAGAGAATATTTGTTGTGCATGTAATGTAATAGGAATGAAGGTTGAGTTTAGAACCCGTAACATTTTTTGTTTTATGCTAAGAGTGACGACATTGAATTATTATGTTCTTGGCGAAAAAAAGAGCTCCCTTCATAACACATCAATGGAATATAAAGTCTCCCTTAATTAATTTTATTATGGTTTCTTATAAATAAATATGATACGACATGCGATACTTTTATGATGTGAATGACTGTTGCTAAGAGAAAAATAATACTTCCTTCGTCTTAAAGAAATAGTCATAATTCATTTATGCACGATTAGAGAAACATCATTAATAAAAGTAATTTTAATCTACTATTTTCCTACGCCTAAACAAAATCTACTATTTTCCTAATGCCTATATTATTTTGAGGTACATGGAGTTAACAATCCACAAGATTACACTAAATAAATGATATTTTAGAGAATTGTAGTGTTTATATAAGAAAAGTAACTATAATTTGGATGGACAGATTAGGAATACTGAATTATCTCTTTAGGATGAAAGAGGTCTTTTGTGCACCAATTGCTCGGATTTTAGATCCATACAACTGGATCATGGACAAAAAATATTATTATCTTCGTCCCGGCTAATCTTGCACACTTTCCGTTTTCGTCTGTCCGAGGTTAAGTTGCACACCCTTAAAAAGGAAAGTTATAATATAATCTCTCAATTCACATTTGAAAAGTCAACAAAATTCCAAAAAACAACTTTTCGTAATACCCGTGCCGACCCTCTCAGTGCAAGATTAACCGGGATGGTTGTTGACTTTTCAAAGATGAATTGAGGGTGGAGATTTTGAGGGTAGAGATTATGTTATAACTTTCCCTTTTAAGGCTGTGCAAGATAAGGTGGGACGACCGTTTAAGGAAAGTGTGCAAGATAAGGTGGGACGGAAGGAGTAGTATTTATGCTTAGAGGTATTACATGTTATACATAAAGGTGTCATGGTGAGCATCTACCACCTAGGCATTTGGTCCTGGGTTCGAGTCACTGTGGGGGGAGGAGAGGGTTTTTTCTTTGTTTGTTAGATTAGGAGAATTTTTTTTTTTTTTTCATAAAGGTATCATGGTAAAAAAATATTAATATTTATACCTAAAGATATCATTTGTTCTAGATAAAAATGATTCTAATACTTATCACGAATTTTACCGTGCAACTAATGCCCACGGGTATATCCATGATTTAATTCATCCCAAAGAAAGAGAAAAAAAGGAAAAACAAAATCCGAAGCACCCAAAGTAATTAAGTCCTTAAAGGTAGAATAATAGTTGACTTGCAAGTTGCAAGTCTTCCATAAAATATATAATAATATTTACACATCAATATAAATTGTCGCTCAAACAGAAGCAGCCAAAAGCTGATAGTGACATGAAATTAAGAATTATCAGTAAATAATGATACTTTAAAAATGATAAATGATAAATATATAAAATAAATAAATAAATAAATAAATTGGTTCCTACCTTATTAAGGAACCTAAAAAAGCAATTAATTAAAAAATATAAAAAGAAAATTGGAGTTTGGAACTTTAAAAAAGACGCTAAATCAAAAAATATAAAGATACATTTTCTAGCGACATGAAATTTTGTCGCAAAAAAATGACATTTTTCAGAAAAACTGATACTTTTAAAGTAAATGCGCGATCTGTTAAAAAAGTCACATTTTATAAAAAAAAAGGTATCCTTAGCATGTTTCTTTTTGCTTTGAACGAAAATTAATAGTGAATTTGATCGACCTGTTGTACATAAGAAGATCCAATATATAATAAATACAAATTTTTGTCTCAACATGAATATATAGACACAAATTTTCGTATTTAATATGTTTATTTCTCTCTTTATAATTTATATTTGAGATTAGTTAAAATAAATAACAGCAGAATAAATATGTTGGAAAAATGGAACTTACGATCAAGTGATACATATCCTTCAGTTGGATTTATATTCGACTTCTTCACTATTTTGGATTGTTTAATCCCCATCCAATTGCAAGCTCTACACACAAAAGAAATTATATAACATATATATATATAGTCTCTTCCAGAGACGGAGCTAAGGGGGCTGGCGGCGGCTGTCCACCTTAAATTTTCCGATCAATGTACTCCATATATATATACAATGTAATTATAGTTAAAAAAGTGATTTCCCCATCCTCAAATTCCCAAAAACGTTTACATATATTTCAAAAAAATTACTTCGCTCCCTCGTCATAAAATCCTGCTTCTGTCCCTCGTCTCTTCTAATTATGCATGTAAGCGCAAAAATATACATATACGTTCTTTCATTTTTGAGAGGAAAAGAGAAATTAAAATAATAGAAGAAACTCAAGAAAATCTTTTCGTTTCCTAACCTACGAAACAAAGAAAAAGCGCTCTCTCTCCCCGGACCCAAATCAAAGGTTTAGGTAGTGAATGCTCTGCCACATAAGTTATCCAACTTCTAGAAGATTTCGTATTTTCTAGAAGATTTTGGAAGAGTGATGACTTACCTTGAGAGGGAAGGTAGAATGCAATCACAGATTCTGAGTAATAATATGGTTTGCATGCTGGTTTGAGTTTAAATAGAGTAGTGGAAGAACTAAACGTTGGGATGTGAGTGGTAGCTATTGGGCTCTGGCCCAACACTCTTTCTCCCAAAAGTCCATTTTCCCAAGCCCATAAACTTGAGGGAAAAATATTTGCCTGTCCTTTTCACCGAAGTTTATTGGGACCGTTCAGGAAACCAAGCGGCAGGTAATTTGAGCCGCTATGTAAATGGAGCTCTATGGAGGTAGCTAGATGGATCAAGATGATCACTCAACTAGGGATATAACCAAATCAAACTATTCATGAACAATTTAGATCTTGGTTCGAAAAAATATTCGTTTGGAATCCTTTGCTAATTTAAACAAGCTGAGCTTGAGTCTAATTTCAGGATAGAAATTATTTTCGAGTCGAACTCGAGCTTATCAGTATTTGATTCGTTAGCTAACTGAGAGCTTAACGAGCTCCTGGTCTCGATCTCGAGCTCGAGGTTAATTGTATGCATAACACGTGAAGTCGAGCTCGAACTATGCTCCTTTAATTTGTTATCGGTTTTTGCCTGGATTGAGCTCCAACTATTCACGAGCACACTATCTATAAGACGAACCGAACTCGAACACAGCTATAAGGTTGTGTTTGGATGGAGGGATTTGAATTGCATTAGAATGAATAAATTTCAAATCCACTCAAGATAGAGGGAATTTGAAATCTACTCAAATCCTTAAAAAAAAGCTCAGAAATCGTGATTTCCTAATCCATGGTAACCCAAACAACATCAGTGGATTTGAGACTATGAATTTCAAATTCATCCTCAAATCATTTCATCCAAATACAACCTAAAAGTTCAAGTCGAACTCGAGCCCTGCACTGTTCGACTCGATTCTGTTCATTTACATCTCTACACCCAATGGTAGCCCATCTAGCTGGAACACATTCATGATGGGTATGACCATTTAAATTGTATACAATGATATTTGTATTTGAATGAAGTAGAGTAAGATGAGTACAGTAAATGTCAAATCAATAGGTAATCGATTAACAAGGTGTAATTTGTGGGTAATGATAAATAAGGAGGGCTTTTATGGTGAAAAGACATTCATAACTATTAAATAAACTATTAAATAAAGAGTTGATAATAGGTTTATATTAGTATATTATGCAAAAGTGATATATGTAATGATTGGTTAATTAATAATGATTAAAAAGATACTGAGATTTGTTCTCCGTCTATATTTCATAAATAAATTTACTTTCGACTGTGTCCATTCCCATTTTCATTCGGATGGTCCATCCTAGTCCTAATCCTAGCTTATATTTCTTGATGTCCACATGGAAATCTTCATGTAATTTCGTTATTTTTGTCTAATTTTGAGTAGGTATTAAAAATTACGAGGATAGAAGTTTCCAAATTTCCCTTTAAAATAACTCTCACGAAGACCATTGAAAAGTATATATTATAATCTTTTTGTGATATTTTTTCTTCCTTTTCGCAAATATGTCAAAGCATAGGAGGGAACTAAATTAATTAATCCCAACCTTCTTTTGGTGAAGGGGTTTGATGTACCTCGTGGTGGCAATTCGGGCCGATCAACCCAGCCTTACCCAAGTCCATCGGGTCAACATCCAAATTCAGTCGAGCTAACAAATGACGAGTCATGCAGTCATACTCATCGTCTTCCTTAAATTATTTTCAAAAAGACTATCAGATCACTAATCCATCAAATCAGACATGTTAGGTTCGATAAGACTTCGAACTATAATTTTTACTGTCCAACTTATTTAAAATATCAGGTGGGCAGTGCCAGTTTACTAACTCTAAAATACACATCGTTTAGTGTGAGTTTATTAATCCATCGTTGAAATTATTACTATTGTTATTTCTAGAGATGGAGAAAAATGTCGAAATATTGAAATACCAGACACATTTACTGTACTGAAAATACTGAATTTTTCGTTATACCGAATTTTCGATACGGTATATTACCGTACTGAAATCTTTTGATATGATAACGATAGGAGAATTAAAAAAAAAAAAATTAATATTTTGGTATATAACAATATATAAAAAAAAATGGTATTTTAATAATTCGGTATACCTATTTTTTAAAAATATTTTGGTAGTCTGATATTTGGGTATATTGAATTTCTAATGATATTGAAAAAAATTGGTATACGATAACTGTATATATCGATATCGATACAATATTCGATATATTAAAATTCGATACAATAAGGATATAAATTTTCGATATATCACAAATTTTGGAACAGTAACGGTGTAGATGGTTCCATATCGAAGCACCCTAGTTGTTTCTTTCGAATTAAAAACAATAATAACAATTACACACTTACAATAAAGTCAGTTAGATAGGCCCAAATGCTCTCTTTTCTAATGCAACCACACTTCTTTTACGATTGTTAGAATATGACAGTGACAATGATCATCATTTATAAATAAATTTAAATAAAAATTTAAAATAAAATTAATTCGTGTTGTTTTAATTGTTGCACAAGTGTGTCTCCTACAAGTTGGTAGTCAGATTTTATTTCCCTCTCAACAAGCTCCTTCGTCCACAGGGAATGGTCTAAAAAACGCTAGGTGTTAGTCGATCGGTATACTAGAGTCTGACGCTCAATTAAGGTCTAGATGGAGTTAATTAGGTCTAAGTAGAATTATGTGATGAGGAGTCGGGGAGAAACATAAGCGGCCAAAGACAGGGCATAGTCAGAGATAGATGAGCAGAGTCTACATGTGTCATTTTTAACTACCAATAAAAAAAGATTTTTTCTTTTTATTTGTCTTTTCACTTCGATGTTTAAAAGTCTCATAATGTTTTCGTCTCAGCTCTATTTTTATGACAAATATATCAAATTTACACACTTTTTACGATCTTCGATTTGACATCATTATTATATATTTTGATTTTTTATATTTTTTCTGAAGAATTAAAATTATTTATTTTTTAGAAAATTCAAATTATTTACAATATTAATTTAAAATAAAAATTGCCTCGTACATCGCACTGGCGAAAATATAATAATAATAATAATAATAATAATAATAATAATAATAATAATAATAATAATAATAATAATAATAATAATAATAATAATAATAATAATAATAATTTCTGTTTTCAAAATTCACAGTTATATACTGCACATACTTTTTTTCACTAACTATGCTCTTCTTCATTTTTTAATTTTTATTAATTGAGAGGTATATTGCAAGAGGTGACAAAATCAGCTATGCCTAGAATACTTGCCCAACTCGTTCAATATTTTAGGGAGATTGGGTCATAAAAGGTTCGTCTTAAAAATCATTAGTTCGCCAATCATCCGATCAGCAGATTGTGAATACCCTGATAACTCTTAGTATATTTTAATGAGATAAGTTCGACACTTCAATATTTCAACCCGGTATATAACATTGTTCCACCAAGCTCATGTGAGACGGACCGGCGACCACAATTGCCACATCTAGGTATTGCTATGATAAAACGAATCTTTAAAGCTTAATGTAGTACCTTAAGGGGGCGGATATATTTGAAATTTCAAAGACTAATCAAATATTGGATTCGATTCCTTAAAATTGGGGAGTGCTGGATCAAATTTGACTGAGAAAATTAATAAATGTGTTTTATTGAGATTCGATCCCCTAAATTTACTGAGTCAAATTTTAAGCAAACGGACCCATTATATTTTTGAGAAAAAAAAGGCTATACCTATAAGGATAGTTTCAATAATTTGCGTTAAGTTTTTGGTAGGGACTATTCACAACCTCTTTCTTTTTTTTTCTTTTTTTTTTACGTAACCTATTTCTTAATACACTCCAGAACTATGCAGTAAACAAATTCAATTTTTTCAATCTACTCCGAAAATTCCAATCCTACCTTTTACATCAATTTATATTATATTAAGATAAAGTCTCATGTGCATCAGTTGCACGATGCAATTTAAATTGGGTATCATCATTTATGATGAATGTATTACACGTTCTGGGTAAAGGTGTTACGTGTAATACATTTAAGTATAAATGGTAATACCTTTCAATCATATATTTACCCATCATATGTAACACATTTAAGCATATAGTAATAATTTTTTATCCATAATCCGAATTGCACGGATCTCCCCAAAAGACCTCCCCTTATATTAATTACACGATAAAATAAAATTAAAAAAAATCAACCACCATGTAGTGGCCCCATTTTTCTGCCATGGAAGTCTAAGGGTCCGCTTGGTTGCAAATCATCAATGACAATGACAATGACAATGAGTATGAATGAGGGGTCAATCATATTGTACAATGAAATGGGGGAAATTGCTAATAAAAATGAGTAATGATTAACTTATTTTTAGTATGTACCAAGCACCATTAGGGGTGAGCATTCGATCCAACCGAACCGAACAACAAGAATCGAAATCAATTTTTTTTATTTTTTCTAAAACCAAACCGAACCAAACACATATTATAAACTGAACCCAACCGAACCCAACCGAAAAAATTCGATTTGGTTCGGTTTGGTTGTCAGATTAGGTTTTAAATTTTTAACATCTTTATTTTTTAATTTTTTATAGCAAAAAATCTCCATTTTCATGATAATTTTTTTCTAAAATAGGCAAATTGCAAAAGAGACCAAAAAATAGGCTTACGTTTTAATTTTCATGCATGAAACAATGTGAAAATTACTTATATATATCAATTCAATCAAAAAAAATATATACAATAAATAAATAATTAAAAATACGAGTATTTCGGTTAGGTTCGGTCAACCGAATTCTTTTTTGTTAAAAACCGAATCGAACCGAATTAGAATTCGGTTCTAATATTTGGAACCGAACCAAACCGATTGTATATAAAAAACCGAACCGATTCGAACCGAATCACTTGGTTCGGATCGGTTTTCCGGTATCGGTTCGGTTTTGCTCACCCCTAAACACCATAAATGAGAATGAGTCTTCATTCATTCTCATTCCTTATCCCTAAACCCTCAATCAAGCGGGACCTAAAATGCGAAGAAATTTGATGAAATCGATTATTCCATATCTCTCTCGTAATAACAAAACAACTAAATAGAAATCAAAGGCCAATATTTTGCAAATCACTATCATGACTAAATGTCAATTCAAAAAATGCAATCAAATGATCAATTTGTGGGTGGTTAGGGGAGAGGAGACATGGTCATCGTTTGGACAAGAACAGAAATCCATTTCCTTTTCTATATTTGCAGAAAATGTTAGAAGAGACATTAAATTATTTAATCACTTTATTGTAATTGGGCACTAGTATATTTTATTAATTTCAAGGTTCCATGTCAATGAAAAGTGGAACATTAATTTCTAACTGTTACTTCATGATTATTTATTTTCTTCATTAATGGATTCTTTAAGAACTATGGTTATAGAGAAGAAGATGATAGATGATTTTATATTTTACTTTTTAGATTTTTTCTAGTTTAGTTTCTTAGTATTTGTATAAATTATTATTAGTATGGGTATTTTTAGTATTTTAATAATTATTTTTTATTAATTAAATTATTGGGCTACATTTATAAAAAAAAATATGGTTGAGAGTCTTGTAATTGAGATTGATTAATGTGATTCTCGATTTTTTTTTAAAAAAATTATATAATAGTAAAAGTGAATATAAACTATTATTAGTATGGGTACTTTTAGTATTTTAATAATTATTTTTTATTAATTAAATTATTGGGCTACATTTATAAAAATATGGTTTGCAAATAGTTCATGCCTATTTTTTTCAGTTCAATATTGATTTCACTTACTATTATATAATTTTTTTTAAAATCGAGAATCACATTAATCAATCTCAATTACAAGACTCTCAACCCAATAAGGAAAATCAAGACCTACCCTTACAATCGGATCGGCTGAAAATAAAAAATGTGCAAGTCTATGAGCAATCATATTGAATAATTCGTAAAATGCATACGCTAAACATCATCCACAAGAAACTCAATATCGGTAAGGTCTGAGATCATCAATATCCATCAAACTCCGTCTCGGACGCTTGTCAATCACAACAGCCTTCAAGGTCAGAAGATTCATAGGAGATTGAACAAACACCTTCGACTTTGAATCAATATCATCAATCCCCATCAAACTTCGTCTCCAGCGCTTGTCAATCACAACATCATTCAAAGTCGAAAAATTCATAGGAGACCAGAGATCGGAGGCTGCACAAGGCGTGAAAAGATACACAAAGGCTAGGAGAAATCTCACAAAGGCAAATCTAAGGAGAGGAAAAAAAAAGACGAAACAAAATAAATCAAAATAGATAACCAATATCATGTTTGAAGTATTCCCCCATTCTTCGATGATTGAAGGATGAGAAAAGAATGAGGAGATCTAAACTTTTAGGAGATGGAGAAAGAAGAAAGCTAGGATTTTTTTTTTTTTTTTTATCAATATTTTAATTTTTTTTTATTAACTACTGATATTCTTTCATGGTTTTAAGTTTTAAGTATTGTTAACTTCACAATCTTAATTTATCCCTTTCAAGTAACTCAGAATAGAATCATGTTGGTCGAGGGGTAGCCTAAACGTAGGGGTGATAATTTGTATCATCGGTCTAGGTCATGCTTAAATTCGAGTCGATTCGAATTATATATAAAAAATTATTTAAAATTATAGTTATTATATTAAAAATAAATTATTAATTTTAAGTTGACTCGAATGAATATTAAGTTTATTTTTGTAATTTTCATTAAATAAAAAGGCCAAGTCATAATGTTGGATGTTATTTCGCGTAATTGTTTTTTTAGGTAATGTTTCACGTAACTTCTCTTTAACACTGACTGCTATATTTTTTAAACCCTTTTTTATATTGGAAATGTTTCTTGTGCACCAGTTGCACATATTTTAAATTCGTGAAATTTAGGTCATATGTCCAAAAGTATTATTACTATTTATGGCTAAATGCATTACATTTGATGGGTAAATGTATCATGCTGAAAATGTATCATGATTTATGCTTAAAGATATTATAAAAGTATCACTTTCATCTGTCAAAGTGTCTTTTTTTTTTTCATGTAAAATTTGAGGTTGTCCCACCAATTGCTGCCATACATTACGATTTTATATAACACGTATGAAGTTGTACATATCTTTTGAAAACAAATTCATATCATATATTATATTAATATTTATAAATGAATGTATGTATCTACATAATTATGCAATTTCTTTTAAACGCATGCATGCATTTTTAAATACTCGTACTGCATTAGATAGTAAGATTTGATATATAAGATATGATACCCATATATAATATGCATATGCAGTGCAGGTTTCTTATCTTTCCTTTTCTTGGGGGTCATTCTTGTCAGCCATTTTTATCTTAGAGTGGGCTATAAACAGAATAACAAATGTGGAAATGGGATTATAGGGGCTTTGCACGCCTAGTGTTGTTTCAAGGAAGATCTGCCTCTACCTGACACAACAGTTGCATGAATGACAAAATTTCCAACATGCAAGCGAAACACAACATTTAATGGGACGTTAGTGCTAGATGACCTCTTAAGGGTGGTTATTATGTCCCTACTCAAAGTATATAAATCTCTCAGTAAATTCATTTTGACCTAATGCAATCACCGTAAATAAGAGTGGAAAGAGAGGATTCTAGTGAAATAAACTGTGACACGAACCTCAATTCGCACGTGTAGAACTAGTGAGATAAATCATGACACGACTTTAGTTCGCACGTGCAGACCTACTCGCTTTTTCAGTTCATTTTTCAGTCTTATCTTTGGTTTTATATTTTCGGTCTTGTTTCAATATTGATTGTATGTTGTGTATAGTATCTTGAGTCGCATACCATCCACATATCTTACTCAGTTAATCCCCGAATATTACCCACATCCACAACCACAAATGTTCATACTTCAAGAGACTAGATCCATGTCGAGTAACTTAGTTTGATTTGATCTACAACTCTTTATTCTAGCAATATGGTTCTGTTAAATGTCATCATTAGAGATGAATATGTACCTAAAATTTCAATGATAAGATTGATAAATAATACCTTAGATTAAATGATTGTTAAGATCATACATATAACAAACTCAATGCACACCATAGTATCCATGCACTATACAGTTCACACTCAGATTGCCATGGTTCCTTCCTCTCTTGATTACGGGTTTTGGTGGGATTTGATCCTCGATCACTGACCTAGATTACAAAGAACTCAACCAACTGATTACAGTTAAAGTCAATTTGAAGTGTCATGGTTCTTTTGCAATCTTGAGTGATAAAATGATCTTTCTGAAATAAATAATAGTAGCACAAAATTGATGGCAAGAAATGTACAAAAGATCAGTCAGATCCAAATGCTAGCGAAAGCTTCCTCCAGTGCTCTTTTCTTGCTAATTTCTACGCTCCACCCGCCCGCCCTGGCAGCTCTTTCTACTCGGAGTTTCATTGTTTCCTCGTCTTCATATTCCCCGTGCATGTCGTGCCCGGACCCGAGTGGGCCCACAGGCCGTGGCTGAGCAATCCCACCTCCAGCAATAGCCGGTGCATATTGCCCCTGAGGAACGGTGCTGCTACCTGCCTGAGAGGTGGAAGACTGCATTGATGAAACACAAAACCAGTTAAATCATTTTAACAATACAGTTTCGGGCTTTCTATCGAAAGAGCGTAGAGATCAGGGCAAACAGAGATAATAAGGGCCACACATGTATAGAGTTACAAGTAGGTTAGTTTAATAAAAGTAATGTTTCATACAATATTTTGTTGTCACACAAGATGAAAGACGAAAACATTTAAAGGCACTTGTGCAATATTGTACGTTCAATTCACACAGCCCCTACTTATATGGCACTTATTTATACCGGTGAAGCTGCCTGGATATGCCAATTTCTTTCTAGCACACAATTAGTACCGCTATCAATAGAAAAATGTGAAATTACAGCAACCATTTCATCGGAATCCCATCCAAAGAGGCGGCAAATAGAAATACTAACTAACAACATCAAAATTAGTAAAACATGTTAAGCGAAAACTTGCGTCAATAATGCTAACTTAGTCAGCTAATGGAAGAGCATCTTAAAACGCACATTCTAAAATGGGGATAGATCAGGAATACATATGAACAGATGAAACTCTAAATTACACAAATAGAAAATAAAGATTGGTATTGAAAATATTAGAGAACACAAAGCTAGAGAGAGACATGCTATTTCAGGTAAAAACCAAGAAAAAGGTAAGTCAAAGCACGGGACAAAATCCGAAGATTAAATTAAAAAGACTAAATAGAGTAAAAGCATTGCACAACAATCAAATAAGGAAGACTAAAGATAACTCACAAGATCAACGCCCGTCTGTGGAAGTTGTCCCTTGCTCGCTGCCAAAGCAGCTGCGAATTCTTCAGCCTAATCAGTAACATACACAAGGTAAGTGACGGATAATGATGAAACAATATCATTACAGTCTATCAAGTGGCCTTTTAACTTCACGAAAACTAGAATGGCAGAATGCAATCAAACACCTTCCGAGCTTGGGCATTCATGATTTGTTCGGCATTTTCTCTCTGGTACTCAGAAATTCTTGCCTCAATAGCAGGAACATCTATTCCCTCGACTAAATTCACTACTGCAAGAAAACACCTTTTTCTAATTCAATGCGGATATAAGAGTGAATATTTTAGCTCAGAAATTATAATTTATACTTACTCATGTCCTCTACTTCTTCCAAGTAGTCATTGTAGTCCCTTAATGACGGAAAATCCTCTTCTCTTTTATTATATCTATGAATTCGACAACGTAGAAAGAAACAGAATCAACTTGAGCAAGTACGTGATAAGAAAACATCATATTCTTGGACATAATTTAAAATATACAATAATGCTTATACACAAGTGTTTTTGCTATTTCAAGAGAGTCGGAAACTCAATTTATGTCTATTAAATGCTTACCATGCACGCTGCTCATTAACAAATTCAGAAGTTCCTTCAAGATGCATTCTTTGGACGGAGCGATTTGACTATGGATTTGAGAGATTAACTTGAATCCAGAACCAAATCCACTCAACTTGATTGCCAAAAAATTCAAACCAATGATTTACATCCATTCTTTATTTCTATTTCATTTTTTTATGAACTCGCAATCCTCCCTCAACCTAGTTATTTGAAGACCATCCATAACACTTTACACACGTTACAAACACACATTATACATACACTATACACATTTTACACGCACTTCATTCATAAACATACACACACTACACACAAATGATCCTTATAGTCATATTCCAAGCTCTCATCACCAAATATATTATCTCAAATCACATCAACAACCTTGAAAAGAAACAGCTGCTAATCATAAATTAATCAAGTAAAACCTAGTCTAGAAGAACACTTCTCACATAACAAATTACTGGATCAAGCTAATTCCAGAAGGAAAGGGAACACAGTAATCGCAATTAGTCTGCCCAATTAAAGCACCAAAAACAACATCAAATATCACATTCGATCAACACACCAAAAAATAATGATTATAAAGCTAAAAACTCATCAAATAAGCCCCAAATAATAAATGCATAAATGTACAAAAAAATAAAAATTGCACATACATGCTGGCAATTCGTTTTCTGATAGCCATTTCCTTAGCGAAAGAGTTCGCTCCAGACGCCACCATGACCATCTCTTCAACTCAAACTCCGAGTCGACTCACTATTATTTTTGGAGGAAAATGTAAATTAGGAACTGAAATAATTATTTTATACTCTCACAGTCATGGATAAATCTCAGAATCGAAATGCTGTGTGAAGAGGCCGGCGAGGCCGGCGGCGGAGGGTGGAGGCAAACGGCGGAGGGAGTGGGGAACTGTAGTGCTTCTGGTCACTTTTTCTCTTTCAGAGTTTCTCTCTTCCCGAGAACAACAGTCTAATTGATTTAGGAACCGCAGAATACGAACTGTAGAGATCTTTACTCTTATTGGACCATGTGTGTGAATTGAGCCCACCAATTGTCAACCCATCCATGGCCCAGCCCAATTATTTTATTTTGTGAGTAGATTGAGCCCATGTATTATCTATCACTGTTAGGGAATCGAGCAGATACCGAGCTTTCGATTGTTTAGAGTAGTGTTTGTTAAATTTTAAAATGAATCGGACACTCCCTTCGTCTTGGCTTAAGTTTCCTACTTTGATCGGGTACGGAGGTTAAGAAAAAGTAGATTTTGTGGAAACTTTTACTTTTTTAAAGGTGGAGATTGAAGGTGAAGATTGTGAGAGAAGTTTGCCATTTATGGACTGGAAAGTTAAGTTGAGACAACCCAAAAAGGAAAGTAGGAAAGTTAGAGTGGGACGAATGTAGTATTCATTAATATTTGTAAATTATTTGCGAGCATTAATAAACATCAATTTTGTTATTATATTGTGTTTATGAACATATATGTTCTATATTATTCTACTTTTGAGTAAAAAATCTTGAGTTTTATTTTTTAAACAAAAAAAATTCTCGATATTTTAAACAAATGAGTATATAAACTAAATTAATTTAATTATTTTTGTTGTATATAAGCCTTAAACATGTTCACGAGTCACTAACGAGCGAGCCCTTCAATGTTCAATCATCGTTTGATTAATAACATAGTAAAAGACAAACATAAATAAATGAATTTGACCGAGTACTAATCGAACTCGAACACAAGAATATAGTTAAAAAAAAAGTTTAAATTTATTACTAAATTATTAATGCATCGGTAAGAATTTTTAGAGGCTAAATATTATTACGATTCTATAATAAATTGCAAATATTTAGATATTCTTGTTCTATTTTCTAACATATTCGAATTCTCTTTTACTATAATATCTTGGTTTTGTGTTTTAGTTTATTTATACATTTTAGAAATATTCATTTCATTTATCAAGAATTGTAGCCAAAATAAGATTTAGTAGAAAGTTCTTAATCTTCCTTCTATTTTGGACTCAATTCGGATTCTCTGTTACAATAGTTATTTCATCCTTTATTACACTCAATTCACTACGTGACACATATTAATTTGTGACATTATATTATACACATGTCGGTTAATGAATATAATGAAACGCAAGATATAATATCAAAATATGACATATAATCTCATGGGATTTGGGACTGTTATTCTCCTAAAGTTCATACTACTAATAGTTAAAAGAACATTTAATTGAAAAGTTATCATTAGCATAATCTTAGATTATTACTCCCTCCGTTCCGTAAAAAGAGTTATATATTAAAAAGATTCTTATCCCAAAATAAGAGTTCCATTTAAAGACCAACACCTCGTTTTACTAGTTTAAGTAAAGCATTCATTTTTAATTTCACATTTACTTGTTTAAGTAGAAAATAATTTTTTTTTTCATAAATAAGTTAAATATGATTGAATAAGTCAACTAAAAAATTAAAATAATAAAGTTGTACATTTTTAAATAGCGATCCGAATCCTCTCTGTCTCATCATTCTTCCTTTTTTTTTTTTTTTTTTTTTTCCTTTTTCACCGCACCATGGAGATGCTTGCAGCTTGCACAATTCTAATTTGTTCTTATTGCCCAATATTTATTTCCATAACTCGAAATTAGAAGTTCACTATGTGTATCGAAATCTGATTTGGGGTTTGTAATTATAATTGGACTCCATCTTCATTCATCACAAATTGGGCTTAATATTGCAATTGAACTCCATCTTCATTTAGCACAAAACCTTCAATTCGACTCAAATCAATTTAAGAGCTGACAATAATTCGCCGAATCTGCAACGAGTCAATTCGCAAACACGGAGTTTGCACTTGTAACCTACCTACAACAAATTATTGGCAATAAATTGGCTATCAAGGGTTATGGCTCCTGTGATATGCCAATATTTGTAGACTATACACATGAAATTTGTCAGTGATTTTTAAGTAATAAGTTTGTTCAGTTTCAGTTATCTACATGCCAAGAGTTAAAACAGTTTCCTTCTGCTATATAGTTTGTAATCCACACTTTAATATTTTTTGGGGAAATCTTGGTGAAGAACAACCAGATCTAGGAAATTAGTTTAAGTTTTTGTTAGTAAAGAATGAAAAATTGATTTTGCAACTTGGTTGAAATAGAATAACCCGATAAGACGTATTGAGGAAAATAAAATAACTCATTTCCTCTCAATTTTATAAAAAGGTGAAGAATAAAAGGCAATTTATTCTGACAAGATGGAGGAAATACTCTCTCCGTTTCGGCTTAATTGGCCTATCTTTCGTTTTTGTTTGTCCAAATTTAATTGACCAGCCCATAAATGACAAATTTTTATCACAATCTATATCCTCAAAATCTCCACCCTTAATCTCCATTTTTAAAAAAATCAAAAATTCCACAAAATCTGTTTTTTCTTAGTCTTCGTGTCCGGCTAAGGTATACCAATTAGGTCGGGACGGAGGGAGTATAAAATTTATTTATCTGACATTACGCAATTTGGATCCATGAAGACTTCATTGTGTTACATTTTGCCCCAATGGGCTAGATATTAACATATTCTTAGTTGCATTTTTTCCAGGCCTAAGGCCCAATTTTAAAGTCATATTTATAGTGCCACAAAAAATAAGCCCTATAACTATAAACACTGTGGTACCACTATTCAAAACGTTCTCACTTACATTTTTTACCAAATTCCTCACCGCTTTATTGTGCTTAGATCTCAGTCCATCTAAATCTCGATTAAGTGCTAGACTCCAATTCATAGCCCCAACATTTAACGTCTTTTAGGACATTGACTCTGGCAAAGTGCGCACTTAAGGTGAGATACTATGTGCACTACCACACGGTTGTCAATAGCACGCTCTAAGTACTGCACTTGACCAAAACTTACCAGTGGAGGTGGTAATCGGGCACCCAGCCCAGTCACGAGTCCAGGCAAAAATCCCGTCGTCCAAAAATTGGTGCACCCAGCCCAAATCATATTCCTAAAATACATTTAGATTGTTGGTCGGCCCACAGCCTGTTGGACCATTAACCCAGCTCAGCTGGTTACTTGCTGGGCCGAATGGTACTTCTGTAAAATCCAGAAAAAAACAACCCAGTCCATCTAAAATATAGGGCAAGCTAGGCGGCCCATCAGGATGACCGATTTTGCCACCTCTTAGCAACCAGATCTTGTTATGATAGCTCAAGACACAGAAATTTAGGCATACAGTGGCAACATGTATACAGCCCTGTGCAAATATGCTGAACATCAATACTACACATCTTTGATTTATCATGTTCCCTTGTTGAATACTACCAACCTTTAATTCATCCACATGAACCAAATACAGATTCCGCTACAACATTGCACCTGTCAAAAATTAAGATGCACCGCCAAAGTATAATACCCACCGTGTATTTTACACGTACCAACATGTACGTCACACATCAACATGAGCGTGTGAGATCGTGCATAACTACGCGGTGAATACTACACCTGCTGGAATGCACATGTAGAATCTACCGTACCTTGCTACAATCAGTAGCTCAAATTGATCAAATGCAGGCAAAAAGATACATCAGCATAGATTTCCTTGTACTCCCCTATGTGCAAATTCATGTTACTATTTTGCAGCAACCCACATTCGAACAAAAGATAAGCTAAGAAACAGCAGAAATAGGACAGAGCTTTAATGAAGGCGACTAAATTTCTACAGTTACATAAGTACAGTAATCACAACAAGATGACAGGATCCATATGCCACCATATAGCCTACAAAGTACATCATGCATACAAGCGGAGAAAAAGATACACCATGAAGATAAACCCGACGAAAGAATAAGGGAGTACCTATCACATTGGCAGTGTGCATTTCTTCTGAGAATGCCCAAGCATATGGCACCGACCACACTGGACAACTCTTTTCGGGCGTTTCAAGCTCTCTATACGCAGTACCTTCTTCTTCGGCCTTCCAGGAGGTCTACGAGTCTTGGGCGGCCGAATTGTGATATCAACCCTAGCACCCCCACCCTCTGCCCCCTCACCAGGCTCCGTCCAGTGACTTTTATCGGGAATCGGGTATATCATCTGTGAGTAGGTTTCTCGATAACTATGCACGGTGAAACAAGGCTCAGCAAAAAGATGTGCGTTTTGCCCGCAAGATATGAGCGCAGCAGCAGCATGCGCACATGGCAGGCCATAGAGTTGCCAGCGCCTACAAGAGCAAACTCGGGTCCGTATATCGACGATGTTTGTACGTTCGGTCGAAACGATCTCGAACTCGACTTCGTTGGCTCGAAGGACTTTGTAACAGCGAGCATCGGCAATGGCTTCGGCGATCCGCTTCTCTGCTGAAGGCACAAGAATCGAAGTCAACCTTAATCCCATGTTCCGACGATCGTTGAACCATGAGGCCAACTGGTGGCGAATGTGCTCCATCATTTGTACGATTGGCAGCTCGTGACATTCCAATGCCCAATTGTACAATAGTTCGGTGAAGGTTAATGTAAAATGACCATAACGTACACCTTCAAAGTATGCAACCGCCCATAGCTGGGGGTTGAAATGGTGAAACCAAGGCAAAACGTCCTGTGAAATCTGCACCATCTCGGAGACTTTGCTCTCAAATTCAGCCGTTGTAAGGGCATAAACAGCGTTCCAGAATATGTTCACTAACTTTGAGTTCTTGAACGTATCACGGAAGTTTTCACTGATATACCGTAAGCAGAAACCATGGAATGCGTTAGGGAAATGCGTCTCAACAGCTTCCACCATACCACTTGTTCTCTCAGAGAGTATCGTGAGCCTAGGCATACTGTCAGTATTTACTCCCAAAAGCTTCCGGAGCTCTGACATGAACCACATCCAGTTCTCGTCGCTTTCCACATCAACAATAGCTATTGCCAATGGAAAAAGTTGATCATCAGCATCCACAGCAGCAGCACAAAACAACGTTCCTAAGTACTTCCCTTTGAGATGAACCCTGTCCAGTTCCAAAAGAGGCCGACACGCATTTATGAACCCATAAATTGCAGCTCGAAAAGAAACAAATAACCGTTGGAAAGAATTGTCTTGTCCAGTGGCCACAACAGAGGCAATGCTACCCGGATTTGTCTTCCTTATCTGTTCACAATAAGCAGGAAGAAGCTTAAACCCTTCCTCGTAAGTCCCGTGCAATGCAGCCATACTACGCTCCTTTCCTCTCCACGCCTGCATATAAGAGACAGCAACCCCATGTTGGTCTCGAATATCTTGCAAAATCTCCTTAGGCTTATACTGTGGATTATCTCTAATACGGGCCTCCACAGATCGGGCCACCCAGCCCACCGATGCCTGTTGGTGGTGAAGATTCTGGACCCCTTCACACGTGTGCTCCCCATGAAGCGTTCTAATACTAAAAGTAGAAACCCCCGGGCATTTTGCCACATGGATACGCCACGGACAACCTTCTTTCGAACACTTAGCTATGAACCTACTCCTATCTGATTTCACTATCCGAATCTCAAAATGCATAGCTATGGCTATATCTTTTAACGTCCTCCTACAAGTATCAACATCCGGGAACTCCTGTCCGATCGATAGCGTGTGGTTCACTAACGACACAGTGGCATCCATACTAGACAGTGTACGGTTAACTAACGAAACAGGTCCATCCATACTAGAGAGTGTGTGGTTCACTAATGGAACAGTTCTATCCATACTAGAAACCGGTGTATACACATTTTCACCCAATTGGTTAGCCAAAGTAACCGTTTCATTCGCGTCCGATACTGTGGATAAGCCCATTCCCTGTTCAGCCATTTCATCATTCATCTAAGCTACATTCACATTAACAAAGCCATATTTTACCCTCTTACAAGTTACAAACGCCAAATTCGATGGGGGAAAATCACCATTAAATACCAAAACCCCAACCTCCTAAAAAAATCCACCATAAATCACACAAATTGCTGAACTAGGTATTAGGTATCCAAAAAAAGCCACAATTCCAAGTAGCTATCTACAAATATAGAAAAACCAAATTTAAGCTTCACAAACACACATACACCAGAATAGAACATTAATCATGAATGCACAGTCAATTCTACTCAAATACCAAACGAAATGAGCTTGCACAATCAAATGATTACTCAATGACTGACCTAATTTCAGTTGGAACATACGCACCCAATCCGGGTCGGGTAAGAGGGGCAGGTGCGGGTCTACTGCACGGAATTTGTGAGATCTGAGGCGCGAACTATACAGATTCGTATGTATGTATCTGTATGTATATAGAGATAGCTATACATACATACATAGGATTACAGAGGAATGGAGGTGAAGATGTAAATTTATGAAACCTGGAGGGTATACCTGAGGCATTAAATTATTAATTATTGATGTCGTTTCGCTTGTGCTTTTTTGCCCTAATGTTGTATTTTCTAACAAGAAGATCTATTGCCTGCGTACACTTGGATTCAAATATTGCCAAAAAAAAAAAAATCTCTCTAATTTCAATTTCAATAATATATATTCCCTCCGTCCCGACTTAACTTTCCTACTTTGATCGGACACGGAAATTAAGAAAAAATAAATTTTGTAAAATCTTTGATTTTTTTAAAGGTGGAGATTGAGGGTGGGGATTGTGGGAGAAATTTATCATTTATGGAGTGGAAAGTTAAGTTGAGACAAACCGAAAAGAAAAGTAAGAAAGTTAGAGCGGGACGGAGGTAGTATATTCTCTTTCAATATTTTTTCCTCGTAATTTAAGAATGCAGAAAAGTAATTTTTCTAGAATGAGCATTCGGTCCATTTGAAAACCAATCAAATCGATAAAAACTAAAAGTCGAACTCTTTATATATTTGGAGTTAAACCGAATTGAACTGAAATTTTTTCGTTCGCTTACTGCTTCAGGTTTTTTATTTTTATCAGTTTTTATTTGTTATCTTTTACAACAAATACTCGGATAGGCATAAGTTTAATTTTCCATGCATGTTACAATGTGAAAATTGTGTATATATTAATTCAATAAAAAATATTAATATAGAGTATATAAATAATTAAAAAAGTAGAATAAACCTAGTCGTTTCGGATCTACCAATCAATTTTTTTTTCTTTTTGTAAGAACTGGATAGAATTACAAATTTTTCAGATTGGTTTTTTTTGTTTAAATTTGATTTTGCTCACCGTTTTTTTAATCAATAGTTTAGATGCCATAAAAAGAAAAATAAGTGTCGAAGCAAGAAAGAGAAAATAAGAAGGTCACAAGGTGGCCACTCTCGGAAACGAAAAAAAAAAAAAAAAAAACCGAAATGCTAACAAGCAAAATAGAGAAAGGAAGATGACCACATGTCGGTCATCTCCTGCCACTCCCTACATAGGAACCCAGCCTCGTTAAAATCTCCCAATGGAAAAACCCTGTGGGAAAAACTAAAGAGGAGTCAAAAAAGTACCAGAAGAGCTTCAACTAAGAAAAAGGGAGAAACTCTAGTCCTCAGAGCGCCTCGAAAGAATATCAGCTGCACCATTACCTTCGCGAAAAATATGGGACACTCGAAAGTTGAAATGCTCCAAATAGTATATAGTCAATAACCAGTCTCCATAATAACGTAAAGGAATCTCCCGTGATCTAGTCGTAAAAAGTTGTATAATATAAGTCAAAACTGCTCCAATCAAAGATCATGCCAGCCCTTCTTCTCTGTGATCTCCACCGCCTTGCTTGTCGTTGCAAGCTCGGCCTAAAAAACATAGCTCCTACCAAGAGCAATCATAAAGCATCCTCGAACAAAGCCTCCGCAATTTCGAAAAATAGCTCCTTCAATGATTCTCCCGGGTCAGTCAGCCATGCTACCATCAAAATTCACCGTGGTCTAACCGGGGATGGGAAGCAACAAATAGAAATAACTTTAGGAGCTTTACGTGGTTGGCAAGTAACCCCAAGGTTATGAATAATAGAAAAATCTAACTGGCTATTATGTATAATGTTGATCTCGCTCTTATTGACCCCTTTAAGGTCAGCTAATAAGTTACTCCAAGTAGAGCCCTAACAACTTGAAGGTCCCGGGCAATAACGAACAATAAGCCCCTAGGCAAAGGAAAAGATGTGTACACGCAATACAAGCAAAAACGTAAAGATTAGAACATATCATTCAAATTTATTTAACATTACAACAATAAAACATGTACGAAACAGATACAAACATTCATTCCTCGTTCTTCATAAGCGTACTGCAGTTAATACGGAATATGCACTAATTATCGTAGTTAACATGATCCGTGCTTGAAAATATTGTAAGTTGCTTCACTATCCAATCACATGTACTCTGTTGAAAAAGTACAGCACCTACAAATAAAAGAAGTCTAAATAAGAATCAAAATTATTATTGAAAAAATAATGGTTAATTTAAAGAACAATAAAACTTGATTTCAGTAATTCGTAATTACAGGAGGGCGACAACGCAGCTATTACTCTATTCTCTGAAGTCTGAATGGTTGAACCTTTCAAATTTTAAAAAAAAAAAAAAAAATCACAGGATATTAGCCTATCAAATAAATATTTTGAATAGAAAATTATTTCGAACCAATAATTTTTGAAAAAATGCAAACCTCAAACTCAATGCCGCAACAACAGCCGAGCAGCGACTCAGTGAAATCAACAACTCACGGGATAAAGATTTTGTGCAAGATGATATGAGGAATCAACAAAATCTTTCTTGTGAACTGGTTGAATTATAAAAGTAGCGAAATAGATCAAAATTGATTAAATCAACGGCTACTGCGGCTCATCAATTATTTGATTGTGAAAGATGAAGTCGTTCATATGGATTCGGAAGAGACTTTCTTATTACCATTAAATTAATTAATCTTTTTTAAATATTAAATAGGATATTAATCTGATGGGCTTGGAAGTTGGAAGATATATAGTTAATTTAAATCTTACTAGACTTATTTTCATGTATTGAGCCTATATACACTAAGAAAAATAAGGAATATATAAATATATACACACACACATATATATAAGCATGCACACACGTTGAATAACTAAAATTGTGGGAGCCCTAAATTTTTGGGCTCTGGGGTCTTGCCCTTCCTCCACAGACTTAGGGTTGCTCCTGTCTCCAAGAAGAGTTGAGGTGATCCTTCACAACATAAAAGTTGTGACGGTTTTGAGCATTTCAGATAATAATAAAAAAAAATTGAAAATAAATGTAAAACGCCAAAGGAAAGAACCTGAGTGTTAAAAGTTGGAGATATACCTTGTGGATAATAAAGGCATGGACACCCTGCAAAAGATTAATAGATACCCCTAAGGCAGGAAAAGCCTTCGCCCAAAGCCCAGTGGCGTAAGAGCAAAAAGTGAATTGAACGAGTTTAGTTTTATTACCAATCTGTTTAATTATTTCATATATGTTAAAATCAAATCAAGCGATTTATTATTGAAAATTGATTATAGCTCAGTTGATAAAACACTTTGTAAACTAAGTCATAGACCAGTGATCAATTCCCACGAAACACCTCCCCACTCAAAATTGTACTAAAATTTTGTAAGGAACTGATTAATGACACTCAGAATATATATTTATTTTCAGTGCGTATTTACTTCTTATCCCACTCTAGAACGAAACAAAAAAAAAAAAGGTGGGAAGGAGTCATCAATTTATTCAACGTTAATGTGATATCTATAATACAATTATACATTATTGACTATACAATCACAAAACGAAATACAAAATACTAATATTTAACTTTATTTCTCAATTTTAAAAATTTTAACATCATATTTTTCCCGACCCACTTAAACCTATCCAAAGATACCTTGAGTTTAATTGAAAATGTAATATGGAAAAGAAGGTTATAAATGTCAAAGGACAATCTTGAGTATTATGTATCAAATGGGCGGAGTTCGGCCCAATTGGGCTTTATCCGTTTCTGCTCAAACTTAATCTGAATCTTGATTGGGCCGAGAAATGGGCTTCACTTTTTTTGAATGGGACAAATGGGCTTTACTCGAATCATAGGAGGTTTTTTTTTTTCCTTCAAGAAAAGAATCATGGGAGATGATTACTTGTCAAGAGGAACAGTAAAAGCCTATTTAAAAACGTAGACGAACCGAATCAAGCCGAATAGTATAGACATTGAGTTTAGCTCGTTTGACTTTTTAGTTAGTTCTTATCTTTTATGATTATAGTCAGGTTTGGTTCGTTTTATAAAACTGAACTCGCAAATAGTTCGAGATGGGTCCACTAAAAACTTAAGAACAAATTAAATGAACAATGTTCGAACTCGAGTTCATTATGCATACAATTGACTCAAATCAGGCTCTAATTAAGCTTATTCTATGGCAGTACAAGTATGATTAACAAAAATTACATGAATACACTATTGATCAATTTGAAAATGATAACATAACATATTAATTCCATAAAACATAAACTATCTTATATTAACATCAAAACTGGCAAAACAATTTAATTCAAAATTTTAAACTTTATCAACAATGCAAATCGATCATCTACAAGAGCAAACCTCTTTAACAACAAAGAAAAATCATGTACCGATCTGAATAGACATGTTAGCAAATTAAAAAGGAACTTTTGGTAAACTATGTGCAATCGAATTAGCAACTCGCGCCATAAGATAGACATAGAAAACCATCCTAATTGAGCATATCGCACACCTCAGCAACAACAAAATCATTAGCTAACAAAAACTCATATTGCTCCATCTGCACAGTGAGCAAAGAATCATAGTAAACATGAATACCCTCAAAATGACACTTTAAACAAAACCTCATTGCATCCCCAAACGTTTAATTCTGCATCAAATAAAAAGAAAGACCATCCCACATGGTTAGAGCTAGCAAAATCGACTCAGTTTGATGGGTAATTCGAATCCGTGCAATTTTTTTAAAAGAGTTGCACCATAGAAATTTAGGCCTGAAGTATCATTAGATTCAATGGGCCCGACTCAATGGGCTAAAAGCTCGAAGGGTCACGAGCCGGCCAAAAATCCTAGTATATTTAAGGGAATTAAGCGTTTGAGGATGCAATGAGGTTTTGTTTAAAGTGTCATTTGAGGATATTCATATTTACTATGATTCTTTGCTCACTATGCGAAACGAGATCTAAATAATTCGCAAATAGTTCGGTTTTGTATGGCAGCATCAATGCTTTCCCTTTCACTTGCTCCACACTACATTATCTGCAAATTGGACAAAAATGATTCATCATCATATCGCCGGCCAAATAAAAATAATAATAAAAAAGGATAATTATTTTGAGTTCTAACATTGCGTAGGTTTATTCCATGGTCGGAATATATTGACAAAAGAATTTAATTAAAATATTTGATACTTGATATATAATAATATTGGTTGAGTCTAGGTTTGATAAAGATATAAGTTTGAGTTAGTTATTTTAGATTTAATTAAAATTAGTACTTCCTCCATCCCACTTAATTTTGCGGGGTTGATCGGATATGAATGTTAAGAAAAAGTTGCTTTTACTTTTAAATTAATTTTATTAAATGTGTAGATTGAGAGTGGAGATTTTGAGGATGAAGATTGTGAAAAAAAAAAAAAAAAATCTCTTTAAGGATGTGCAAAGTTAAGTGGGACGGAAGGAGTACATGATATATAATAAGTGTACAAATAAATAAATTTTCATGTTTATTTTGTATTTCACTACAACAATTTTCTTTTTCATTTATGATATTTTTAGACGATATTAGTTGTCACTAGTAATATGACTTATCGTTACAAAATGATGTACATATTATTTAAAGTCTTTTTGAAACTTTTCTCATAGATCACTAATTGTTACAGAAAATATTTGATACGCATTTGAGAAGATGTTTTTCGTTCAAATAATATTATTTGCAACCGAATTATTAAGGTGACTAATTAGTAACTACATATTATCTCTAATAATGTAGTTGTGATAGATATTTATTATTGAGACTACTTTCATTACGTCAAACTAAATACCCTTCTATTTTAGTGCTTGGGTTGAATATACTTAGCACAATCAAATTATAGTAAAATCTCTGTAAATTAATATTTTCAGGATGAGACAAAATCTATGAAAATGAAATTAGGGTGGTAAATCATCGGATCGAGTTCTCGTTCGATTTCGAGCCAATTCGAATTATAGTGTTTAAAACATATAATTATTATATATTAAGATAAATTATTAATTTTGAGTTAAATTTGAAATAATCGGATCGTTTTTTATTAACTTTCAATTTATCTCAATATCATCTCAATAAATTTACGTCGAATGGGATTAGGTGCGTCAAGTTAGAAATTGCCACCCTGACAAAAGTTAATAGACCATGGATGTGGACCTCAACCATAAGCAATAACTTCACATACCCCTACACCCATATGAAAATGCCAGGTACCATGCATGGATAATGTGTGTTATAATATCGACAAAATGTACTGTTCTTTCTAAAGAAAAGAAATCACCATCTTTAATTTAATTTTCAATTGTAACATAATTTTTAAAATTTATTAATGTTAATCACGAATTATATTTTATTTTTCAGTTGCCATCGACTAAATTATTTTACCTCTGATTGTGTTGCTATCACCATCTTTTAATGCGTCAAGATAAGATATTCATTTATCCTGGATTAATTTCACAATCCATCATTTTCATTATCGCTTATCGTTGATTAAAGTTATTATGTCACTTACTCGACTCTCAATTAACGACAGTGAAAATGACGGATTGTGAAATTGGTTGAGGATAAACGAAGGCCTAGTCAAGAGACATTTAGCGGTGGTCATGGCGACGCAAAATATAGTTGATAACCAACATTGATAAGTTAAAAGATCATGTTACATTTGAAAATTGAGCCAAATATCGTAATTTTTTTTGGTAATTAACCTTATTATAAATTTTTCGGATCCAGCGTAAAAACAATTATTTGGTAGGAAAACACCATGCATGATTGAACAATAACTATTTTATTTGAAATTATTAGTTTGTTATTTATGCTTTGAATAATTTTATTTTGTTATTTTGGTTGCAATGAATTTTATTTTTATTTATTAATAAAATCGATCAAACCAATCAATCCAAACCGAATCTAATTGTCTATAGTTTGAATATTTTAAGTGTTCGCTAATTTTTTTTAAAGTTAGAATTATTTAAAAACCGCCTTTATTTCGCTATAAAATTTTAGTCTAGACCAATCTTACTATGTGCTAGTTGAGAGGTAGAATATGATCAAGCACATAATTAAGGCTTAAGGAGGGTTTAGACAGGACTAGGCGGCTAGGCGCAAAAGAGTAAAGGAAAAATGTAGGCACGTCCAAGATGATCCAGCATCTAAACATAACTTAGTTAAAGCTAGACGGTACTCTTCGAATAGAGGTCTAAAGCAACCAAATCAAAATATGAACATCCCTACCAAAGGAGTTAGTTAGAATGTTGGATCATTATTAGAGCTGTCATAATGGACTAGAAAATTATCGCCCATAATTTCACATAAGTTAATTACAATAAAATCACGATATTTGGTCCAATTTTTAATTGCAACATGATTTTTAGAACTTATCAATGCGGGTGCCAATTTGGTTTTCTAATCACAACATCGACTATATATTTTAATATCCGATTGTATCGCCATCACCACCGCTAAATGCTAATGGACTAGACCATCACTTACCACTCGTCCACTTTCACAATCTGTCACTTTCACTATCGTTAATCGATGCTTGAAGTTATTATGTTACGTCTTCCGCTCCAAATTAACAACAATGAGAATGACAGATTTAAAAATTGGCCGAGGGTAAATAAACGCCTGGTCAAGGAGCATTTAACAGTGATGATGACGCTACAATCATATGTCAAAAATTATAATCTATGTTGTAATTGTAAAAATTATAGTTGATTACCAACATCGATAAGTTTTAAGAGTCACGGTGCAATTGAAATTAGAACAAATATCGTGATTTTTCTTATAATTAATCCTTTATTACACACACATATAGGTGGGTTGATCAACCCCTCGATGACCCGTAGTGAGCTGAGCTGGGTCAAGATTTTGACAGCCGGTCAATTTTATAGCAATTTCCATTCCGTCTCACCCCGCTAAATAATACTCCCTCCATCCTAATGAATTTAAACACTTTTCGTTTTCATTCATTCCAAACAAATATACACACCATTAAAAAAGAAAATTATAACACAATCTCTACATTTAATCAATTTTTAAAAAGTCAATAAAATCCTAAAAAATAATTTTTCATAATATGTGCGTCGGTCCCCTCCGTCCAAGTTCATTTAAAACAGAAAAATATATTTTAATAAATTTTGGTCCGATTTAGTCCGACTCTTCCAACCCATTTTGACAGCTCTACTCACATTCCAATCGCACAATCGCCCCCATTTTTAGCACAACAAACTTTGATTGTATTCACACAGCATTGAGTTGGATGGACAGTGAGTGGCATTCATACCGACGAACACTGCCAAATGAATTATTTAATGTCGGATCTGAATTTAATGAAATTGTCCTACCCAATGTACGGGTCTATTCGGGCCCACATTCCATGTTCATTTATTTACTTAAAATCATTTTCAGTTTTTTTAGCATTTTTAGATTTTCTTTGTGGGTCAAAAAAAGATTCGTTTTATAATACTCCTTTCGTCCCACTTAAATTTACATACTTTTCTTTGCAATCCATCTCACTTAACTTTGCACACTATTAAAAAGGAAATTTCAATCTCCAACCTCAAAATTTTCACCTTTGAAAGAGTCAAAGAGTCCCCAAAATCTATTTTTCTTCACATACCCATTCACTCAACCGTGCAAAATTAACTGGGATGGAGGGAGTAATTAAGAAAATCTATGAAACAACACATATAAATTAAGTTCAATTACCATATTAACAGATTATTGGAAATTATGACTTGAATTTATAATGGATAATTACGTTATGTTGATTTTTTGTGCTAGAATGTTGATACCGAGCTCCAGTCTAGCACAATGTAAAATCATATTTTTTGTACTATGACTTTTATTATTTTGGTTATTATCTTTTACTAATTTAATTTATTTTGTTCACATCTTTATCTCTATCCGACAATAAATAAATATCTCATACAAAAGATAATTTTTAAATTTGTTTTAAATAAATTTATTAATTATTTTAATAAATTTTCAGTAAAAAACCAAATTTGTTACTATTACTTTTTTTGCCTTTATGTATATTAAGACGGAACTTTTTTTAAAATTATTTTTTTCAATACATTTAAACTTTTACGTTATAATCTACCAAATCACTAAATTTCAAATCCGTCCCACATTTGTGTGTATAATTCACTTAACTCTATGACCTTATTGGTCAAAAGAAGAAGATAAAATTACAGATATATGAGAATTATTTAATAAGGTTGTAAAAGTCGCTATGCGATAATTAAACGGTAGACTGAGACCTAACGATTAGTTGGGGTCTGGACGGAACAAATCGAGGCATAAACGTAATTAGACGGGGAGGAATAGAGAAATAAATGTAGGCGGCCAATGTAAACCTAGCACTTAGGCGGGGATTAATCGGAGCTAGTCAATTTTTTTACAATAGAATTATTTAATTATTCATCAATCAATTAAAAAAAAGGGTAGGTTCAAGTGCCCCAGTTGGCAGAATTAATATATTACTAATAAACCGTTACAGAAATTAAATATATTATTGAACGAGACAGATCAGATATATGAGATCTTCAGAATTTTTTTAGTATCTACTGGGCCCTTGAGGACTCAATAAAGCTGAATGCCCGTCAAACTTTCTTGGATTATATATAATATCGTAAAAGTCGTTAGGTGATAGTTGAGCGATAGATTATTACATAGTGACTAATTGAACGATAGGTTAGAATTTAACGACTAGTTGGAATTAGGCATCACACATAATTAGTTAGATGAAGAGAAATAAGAAAAAAAATATATACGGTCAATGAGAATCTAGCGTTAGCTAGTTGGAAATTTTTGTAATATTATATGTAATGCGTATAAAATTTAATTAATTTGTTAATATATCATGTTAAATCCCTCAAAATCAAGAGATTAAGAAAATATAAAATTAATAAATGGCAGATCATCAAATTAACTAACTTCCTAATTTGAGTACTTATAGTTGTTCATCTAGGCTACAATTAGTCACGAATACGAAAATTTTATGCTATTTTTATTAATAGTGTCTACACTTTATTATATGTGTGACATGTGACGTGACACATTTCGTAAAAGTCAAAATAAGTTGACCATTAATTTTTCAGATGCGTATTTTACATCCAGTAAAATGCAGGTACCACTCACATAGATAGCATATAATTGCACAACTGGAGATTTTACCAATATGGCTTAAGCTTTGCCAGAACAAGTAAACTCCATTGGGTAATTCTACGCCTTTTTAGATAATGCCTAAGTGGATTCAAGGTTGCAAAAGTCGGGAAAAAAGTAACTGGCGATTTGTAACTACCTAGCGCTTATCGTCTAAATTCAATCATTTTTTTACTTTTTATTTATTTTTTTATTATTTATTTCTTACCTCTAACATTTTCAAATTATTGTACTTAAATGTAACTCAACATATTATAATGTATAAATTTTAATTATAAAATATATATAAGAGATATTTATAAATTATATATCTAAAATTTGTTTGGGCTGCGTAGGCCGACTAATTGCGACTAACCAGTCTAGGACCAGAAACGCCTAGAGGTGTTGTTTCTCATAAAATTGGGTCGATAAGGCACCACCTAACAACTAATCACCGACTAGATTGATTTCTACATCCATGAATTGATTATACACTACTCAAAGGTCAGCATTTTTTAAATTGAATTTATACATCAATTTTATAATGTACTTCCTCCGTCCCAAATGAACTTGTGCACTTTTTAATTTGGTATGTCCCAATCAATTTATACACTTTCTTAAAGAGGAAACAAATCTCACAAATTCTACTCCATAATACACCTTTATTTATAGATTTGAAAAATTAACATAATCCAAAAATCAATTTTTCTTAATATGTGTATGCACTTATCAGTGAAAGTTCATTTGGGACCGAGGACGTAGGATTCACTTAAAGTGTTATCGGAAAGGATAAGTTATAATTAGGCAATATGTTGATGGCCACTTCAAAAGGTACCAACCAAGAAAGAAAAGAGGGGGTAATTAATATTTTTAGGTAAAAAATGTTTATGTTGTCAATCAATAAGTGACAAAAACTTTGCTAAAAGAAAAGATTCCTTCTTTGTACGTTAAAGTTCCATGAGATAAAGACATTGTTGTCAAAAGAAAGTTAAATCTTAATCTTCTCGAAAATTAATGATCATAATAATTATTTCCTCCGTCCCGAGCTAATTGTCCTATCTTGACCTGATACGAAAACTAAGAAAAAACAAATTTTGTGGAATCTTTGACTTCTTCAAAGGTGGAGATTGAATATGGAGATTTTGATGGTGGAGATTGTGGAAGAATTTGTTATTTATGGAGTAGGACAATTAGCTTGAGACAAACAAATAAGACAAGTAGAACAATTAGGCCGAGACGGAGGGAGTAGTTCTTAACCTGTTCAATTGTTCTATATGTTAGGTTCAAATTCACTATATATATATATATACTAGCAATGAGCACGTGCTTTGCACGTGGGTTCATTTTTTTATAATTATTAATATTTTAAAATATTAAAATTAATTTAAACATAGAATCACACTCTCAACATCTCACTCATTTTCACTTTCTCTGTTAGACCTTTAATTTGTGAGCATAATCATGAACTTTATATGGGCAAACATGCATATTATTATCTTTGATTCATTGTTTTCATTATTTGTGCACTACGATAATTAGAGTTCAGACTTAGGTATGAAATTTCATTTGTTTGTTAAATTTTGTTAGATAATATGTGACAAAAGTTGATGACTACGTAAGTATAATGTTTTTAAAAAGGGACTAAAAAAGAAAAAAAAAGATGTAAAACATAATAAGATTAAGTGGTGAAAATAAATAATAAATACAAAAGAAAATTTGATAGTTGGAGTACTTATTTGTATCATCTTCAAATCTGTTGTTTCATTGGTTTTTTTTTTTTTTGGTGAAACTTATTGCTTTATAGAAAAAATATATTACGTAATGAAGTTGTTTGTAGATCAGTTGTTTATAAAATGATATTATAGTGATATGATTTAAAGTTATTGTTTGTTGTTGTAAACCGTATTTTGTACTGACAATTTTAGTTCTAAATTGTAGATTTTAATGTAATTTAAAAAATAATGAATTCTAATGAAAGGAATATAAATAAGTAAATGTTTTCACAGTTCTGTTTCACCAAAACATAAGCAAAAACAAACTAAGATAAATCTTAATTTAAAAGTTAAAAGTCACGATAGAAACAAAAATTCGGAGGTTCGTACTTAAATCTTCTAGCACCTCAATGAATGCAATCAAGTACTTTATTCAATTCTTATAGCTTTTAGATTGTCAGTTAATGGAATATTTATCCTATATAAAATATGACAAAAATATAATAGGATTTTCCACCTAACTAAGCAACTTTAATTTATAAAATTTAAATTACTCATCATTTGACTCAGATGGATTCAATAATGCTCTTGTATTGCTTGCAAGATGCCTCTTTCTTTTGTTCTTCAAAACTTATTTTTGTCATTTTTCTTTGCGAAATTCAAATTTGCATATTTCCTCTTCTGGACATCAAGTTTTCTTCGCCTTTTTGGTTCTTCATCTGTAGACAATTCGATTATGTAATAATTGTAGAACTAAATTTGGCATTATAAAGTTTGCTTTAAATTAAAATTACCTGAATTCCGTTGCACAATTGTCGATTGTATACCATCTGGAATGAAATATATCGATATAATTAGTACCAAAAAGAAAAAAATATGAAACATATATCTAAGAGGAGATCACCTTAATTTATAAGTTAGTATGGTTGGCTCAGCCCTCTTTTCATTGAAAAACAACACAATATATAAGTTCAATTTCTAAGATTTAATCGTAAAAAGTGAATTTGTATCGAAGTGCGCAAAAAAAAGAAACATTACCACTTTTTCTATATTCTCTGCTAATTTTTTCAACTTCGGTTCTCCACTAATTTCTTCGACTTTAGATTATGCTATTCTCTTCTAATTTCTCTAACTTTATTATCTAATCAAAACAATTAATGTGAACATAAAATAATTGTATTTTGTGTAGTGATATTGGTTAATCATTCTAATAAAACTCAATGTAGTTATTACTCATGGTAATATATATACACAACTTCTTAGATTATTCAATCCCAGAAAAAAAATGAAAGATTTAATCGATTAAGCAAACATAATCCAAAATCAAATAAAATTAAAAATAATCATAAAAGAGGAAAAAAAAAGTTTAAATAATCTTAGTTTAGCAAAACACGTTATAATAATGTCAAAAGATTCATAAAACACGACATACCATGATATAATGTATTATTCCTACAAAATTTATATATATAAAGTTTGATATATTCTAATTATTATTTATTCCCAATATAGATAGACTCCAGCATCATTAATCATCAATACTGATACTCCCTCCATCCCATCTTATCTTGCACACTTCCCATTTTCGTCTGCCCCAAAACGGACAATTAATATGAAACCTATCAAGAAGTATTTTATTTGGTTAAATCTTTATCCACTAATATCAGATGAGGGTATATCTATCAAAATATTCCATCCTTTATTCTTTTATTTTATTTTTTCCCTAAAACGACAATTAATATGAAACCTATCAAGAAGTATTTTATTTGGTTAAATCTTTATCCCCTAATATCAGATGAGGGTATATCTATCAAAATATTCCATCCTTAATTCTCTTTTTTTTTTTTTTTTTCCCTAAAACGACAATTAATATGAAACCTATCAAGAAGTATTTTATTTGGTTAAATCTTTATCCCCTAATATCAGATGAGGATATATCTATCAAAATATTCCATCCTTAATTCTTTTTTTTTTTCTTCCCTAAAACGACAATTAATATGAAACGGAGGAAGTATTAATTAAAAATACCTACCAAATCTTAATTCATTGAAATATTGCATATAAAAAACAGGTTAAATTTATTATCACGAAACTTAATTTATATGTAATGCCTAGGTAGTACAAAATATATAATATAATAAAAAAATCAAAATAATTGTTAATTTTCAGTAAAACGGTTCACAAGCTCAGATTTCTCATTCAATCTTCCAATTGTTTAGAGTTGCTGAAGTGAATTAGCATGGTAAATATCTCGGACTCCTTTTTATTGTTGGCCGGAATAAACAAGAGATTTTTTCATGCATTAAAGAATAGGTTAGTAAGCACATCAATTGTTTACAAGAAAAGCAATTACGCAAAACGGGTAAAGAAGAACTCATTAAATCTATTATATAAGCAATATCCACGTACACAATGTCTTGCTTCCAGTTGCCGGACCATGCTCTTATTAATCTGAAGAATTTGGTAAAATCTTATTGGTGGGGGTAGAGGGGATAGTTCGACGTCCTCAAGCAACGAAAATCTCAAGGTGGCCTAGGCTTTTGCAATTTGAAAGCATTTAACCTTGCCATGTTGTCTAAGCAAGCATAGGACCCTTTAGTTTCTCCATCCAGCCTCTTTGCCCGAATCATGTAGTCCAAGTAATACCCTTCCACTTCTGTGCTACATGCTACTCTTGGTTCTCATCCCAGGTTTACATGGCACCGCATTATGGCTGGTCATCGAGTTATTCTTCTTGGTTGTCGAAGACTCATGGGCAATGACAATAACACTCTCCCATGATAGATGAGTTCCTTTGCCTTCCCATTTTCCAATCAAATTAGCTACATCAGGCCTCCCGCAAGACGCCTGAGTCAGCTCCATCATTGATTCAGATCTTGGACTTTGCAATGGGCTGCTAATTCGCTCAATTTTGACCTATTGAATGCTGACGTGATTCTCGCTATTCCTCTGAAAAATCATCATTCTTCGGACCGTTGGATGTGATATTATTTTCATTCTGGTAACTTTTCGGTCCGACCGCATATCATTTATTATGAGCTCTTTCGAAGATTTTATTAGCACCTACTCCTTCCTGGTTAGTAGCTATGGCTCGAACCTCATTTGGAGGAGAATTCAAAAGCTTAAATTATCACCTTGTATCTTGCATTTTCTTTGAAGATGTTGCTCTAATTCTTGGCATCGTCCGATGACTTAGCTCGTCGTCATCTTCATCATGAACCCCGTTGTTTTTTATGTTCACCACCCGATCACTCTTTAGTGCATCTCTTCTTCATGGGCCCCCTGTCCTCATCTATTTAGCAAGCAGCTGAAATTTATGAAACAATCTTCCGATTCTGACAGCATATATGCGACTTGTAGTTTCAAGAGATTTTACTCCTTGTTGACTTAAATATAGAATAATACTTTATTTTCTTTGCCCACTTAACTGGTTTCAACAAAATAAATTTGTCTTCTTTGATGTCCGTACATACTCACGAGTATTGCTTGCAACAACAACCTAGAGCTTGCAAGATTTTTGGGATGCTAATTCCTTCCCTCAAACGTCACAATCCCACCATTTTATCCCTTGCTTTTTCTTCCCCGAAATGCCATTTTTTATATATTTTTTATGGGGGGTACATCATCTGCTCGTAATTTCATGAGAGATGTTATGGGCCCTGTATTTATTTTTTTTAAAAAAATGGCATATTGTAGGCAAAGATGTTATTAATTTTGTTTTGCACATGCTTACTCATAATTCTTTGAGTCCTTTTGTTAGTAACACTTACATTGTGTTTATTTGGAAAATTAGAAAACCAAAGCTTATTACCCAATTCCGCCCGATTAGTTTGTGGAATGTCATTTATAAGTTAACTTCTAAAGTGCTCTCTAATAGGGTACGGGCTTACATCCTTTTTATAATCTTCGAATCTCAGCCAACCTTCATCTTGGGTTGGTTAATTATGGATAATATTCTTATCGCTTATGAATTACACAATTGTATGAAGCTTAGGAAATCCGGGAAAGAGGGACTCATGTCTATTAAGTTGGGTATGAGTAAAGCTTTTCACTGAGTTGAGTGTTCTTTCGTCTATCGTATGCTTCTTGCTTGAAATTGTCCTAATAGTTTTTATGACATTATTTTGCCTTGCTTGTCATTTGTGCAATTTAGCTTCCTTCATTAAGGTATTAATTTTGGCTCACTCATGTTACATCGGGGAATTCTTCAGGGGGATCCCCTCCTCCCTATTTGTGCTAAAGTTTTTTCTTGCATTTTACTAAGTTCGTTATCAATCTCTACAAGAGTGTTTCAGGGCAATGTATTAATTTTGAGAAATCAGGGATTCTTTTAGACCTAATACACAAGCTCAAATTCGTCACTCAATCTGCCAATTATTTGAAATTGTTGTAGTGGCTTCACATGGTAGATATCTCGGCTCCTTTCTATTGTTGGCCGAATAAAGAATTGAGTTTTGCAGGCATTAAAGAACAAATCATTAAGTGCATTAATGGTTGGTAAGAGAAGCAATTAAGAAAAACGGGTAAAGAAGTGCACATTATATATATTATATAAGCAATATCCACGTACACAATGTATTGTTTCCAATTGTCGAACCATGTTCTTAATAATCTGGAAAATTTGACTAAATTTTATTGATTAGGTGTGGAGGAGGGGGAAGGGGGAGGGGAATAGCTCGTCCACGAGGAAAATTTGGTGGAATTCTTGGGACGTCCTCAAGCAACGAAAATCACAAGGTGGCCTAGACTTTTGCAATTTAAAAACATTTAACCTTGCCATGTTTCTTAAGCTAGCATGACGCCCTTTAGTTTCTACATCCGGCCTCTTTTCCCAAATCATGCAGTCCTACTACAACATCTGTGTTACATGCTGCTCTTGGTTCTCGGTTCAGTTTTACATAGCACAGTATTATGGCGATCATCGTGTTAATCTTCTTGATTATCACAAACTCATGGGCAATGGCGAGACAACAACACTCTTCCATGCCAGATGAATTCCTTTGCCTCCCTGTTTTACCATCAGATCAGCTGCATCAGACCTCCCGCAAGACACCCGAGTCAGCTCCATCATTGATTAAGATCTTGGACTCTGAATGAGCTGTTAGTTCGGGTTAATTTTGACCTATTGAAGGCTGATGTGATTCTCTCTACTCCTCTGAAAAATCACCATTCTCCGGACCGTTGGATGTTAGATTATCCCCATTGTAGTAAATTTTCGGTCCGATCTGCATATTATTTTATTATGGGTTCTTCCGCAAACCTTACTGACACCCACTCCTTCCTAGTTAGTAGCTATGGCCCGAAGCCCATTTGGAGGAGAATTTGAAAGTTTATCAGCCTGTATCTTGCATTTTCTTTGGAGATGATGCTCTAATTCCTGCCATCGTCTAACAACTTAGCTCATTGTTAACTTCATTATGAGCCCCGTTGTTCCCTTCTTCACGTGCCTCATTTCCTCATTAATTTAGCAAGCAACTGAAATTTATGAAATTATCTTTCGATTTTGATAGCATCTACGCGACTTGTAGTTTCAAGATATTGTGCTCCTCGATGATTTAAATATAGTAGAATACTTTGTTGTCCTTGCCCACTTAATCTGGTGCGAACGAAATAAAATTGTCTTCTGCAATGTTCGTACATACTCACAAGTATTCTTGCAACAGCAACCCAGACCTTCCAAGATTTTCGGGATGCTAATTACTTCCCTTAAACATCACAGCCGCACTCTTGATTCATTGCTTGTTCTTCCCCCAAATGCAATTAATCATACATACTTTGATGGGGATACATCATTTGCTCGTAACTCCTCATTTATTGGTATTTATGCTTGCTCCAAGGATGCCCAATTTTCATTTCCACCTTCTGTTTTTTAATTAATACTAATTGTCCAACCGTACGATGCACGGGTATGACGTTTTATAAATGGATATAATTTATAATTCACACAAAGTAATAATTCAACTTAGTGTGTGCGCATGTGTCTTCGTGCTTATATAAGATTCTGTTTTGATAAGAACGTTGTTGTCATCGGATTCTTTCTATTCTAACGTTTGATAAGATTTATCACAACGAATTTTCTCACTATTTCTTTTTTTTTTTTTCATTCAAATATTTTAGACTTTTCATTCTTCTAATATGAACCAACTTAAATAAATAGTGTTAAAAAAAACAATATTTTTATTTTGTCTATCTTTATACATTTTTCCTCTTCTTATTATATTAAAATAATTTTATATATAATCACATTATATGCAAGCATAAGAGCTTAAATTATGTTTACTTGTTAATGGTCAGTTTAATAAATTTAACATGTAAAAATAAAATTTGTAGGACAATATAACTTTGAATAGTAAAAACGTATGTATTATAAAAGTTTTAAGATTATGCCATAAAATTTATCTTTATTTTTCAAAAATAATTGACAGTGTGAATGTTAAATATGGTAGTTATAGATAAGATTGAAAATACAATACATTTCATTTTTTCTTATAATACCATAATGTAATATTATCTAGTATCATTGCTTAAAATAAATGCAAAGAACATATCACTGGAAAACTCTATAAATCTATTTTATTATGAAACTAATTCATTTAAAAATTCAATATATTGAAAGTATTAAGAATAGTTTAGTTATGTAGTTTTTTAGGAGGAGTTTGGAATATAAAATGACTCTTTTTTTATAATCAAGTAAGAAAACATAAATTATTTTAAATTACTTAACTACCCTTAAATTCAATACCTAGTAAGAATATTATGGGCATCACAAGACAAGAAGAAACATAAAATAAGACAAAAAAAATCCATACTTTTATATGAAACTAATTTTTTATTCCAAAATTCAAAGTATTAAAAGTGTAGTAGAAGAATAATTTAAGTAAGTATTTTCTTAGGAGGAGTTTGAATTAAATAAGAACTTTTACTTTTTATATTCAAGTAATAAAATAATGATATATTTTAAGTCACTTAATACTTCTAATGCTTTGTACGATATATGTTTATCTATAGTGTATGGCCAAAGTATGTGTTTTTAGGATTCAACTATGATTAGGAAACGTAATTTATTTTCGGTATACTACATATCTATTCTATTATGGTTAAGAATCCTTAAATTCTGTTTTTTTTTTTAAAAATCCTTAATATGATTCATTGAAAAAGATATTCAATTTGGCAAAGAAAGATATTTGAGAATGGCACTATGACAAATTTTAGCAACACATGTGAATTAAATTATTGAAATCTCGATCGGGAGCTTCAACTAATTCATTAAACTAAATTATAAAGTGTAATTTTCATGTTTGTAGATATAGTGTCAAAAAAACGGATAGTTCTAAAAATAATTAATTAATTAATTAGACTTATTTAAAAAAAAAAAAATCATCTAATCACATACTCTTAAAATACATTTTAGATATATTTTAATATGAAAAAAAATTTATTTTAAAATTCAAAGTATTAAAAGTGTAGAAGAATAATAATTTAAGTATGTACTCCCTCCGTCCCACTCTAATTTGTCTACCTTCCGTTTTTGTTTGTCCCAATTTAATATGTCACCCCAAAAATGACAAAGAAAGTCAACACATATTACCCCTACTTTTTCATATTATTACAAATATGTCATTCTGTTAACATTTAAGAAATCTGATTAACTAAACACTAATCCTAATTCCAACTAAACTAAACCAATGTTATTAAACACCCCCTCAATCCACTAAAAACCCATTCCTGCCCCAGCCCAACATATCCCCAAATCATTTCAGGCCCAAATGTAATCCTCGTCTATCTCTCTTCCCCTCTCTCGTCAAGAAACCCTAGTTTCTTGAGCTTCACAGCCTTGCCTCTTCTTCTTCGCCATTGTTGGCGGCTCCAATCTTCCATGTTCTTCTACTGAATCACTCTACAAACCCTTACTTCTGGGTTTAATCCCACATAATCCCTCACAAACACGACTTCTGTCTCACCTTTTCCCTTTCTTGAAAAAACTTATCTCGTCCGAAAATTGAAGATTCTTCCGGATCCACACCAGATCTGGCCAAATCTCATGATATGATGTGAGAAAACACACTTTCTGCTGTAAAGCGGCTCGATCTGTTACAGATCCGTATTCTATGGAAGTTTTTTTCGATGAATTAGAGGAGTGTGATTTCGTTTACGACTCTGAAAAGAGCTTCGTTCCTGAGACGTAGTTCGAAGAAGAGGGAGTGGATGCTCTCCCTCTTGGGATCGAGGAGGCCACCCCAACTTCCAATTTGTTTGCAGATCCAGAAATGAAAAGGCATTTCTATGAATGCCTTTCGATTTGGGTTCCATTGGTTGCCAATTTTATTATTTTTTCGTTGAATCTCATATATTGTTCATCTTTGATGTTCTGTGCGAACCCTAATGTGCAGAATTTGCGATTATTGCTTTTATGTTGTGCTATTTTTTGGGTAGTGTGGCTGGTGATGCCTTAATGTTTTGTCTTATGCATAAATTGTGATGTTTATGACTTGATTTGGTTTTACTGCTGTAAAATTAGGCTGGGTGATGCCTTTTGTGCTGTTTTTGGGATTTTTGGCTGGTGATGCCGTAATATTGGGTCTGAAATATAAATGTTGCTCATCAGTGCTTGATTGGGTGGTGATTATGTGAAAACTGGTTTTTGGCCTAATATGTGCTGTTTTTTATTTCTTTGGCTGGTGCTGCCTTAATGTTATGTATGGCTGATTAATCTATGCTGTAATTAGGGTTGCTTGGCTGGTGATGTCTTCTCAGTTGCTTGATTAAACCATGCTGATGTTGAATTGTGGCCTAATAGAAATGTTATCTTTTCTGAATTGTTGGCTTAAAGTATGCTGTAAAAACTGGTGAATTACAGTTGTGTACATGTGATTTTTCTGAATTGTTGCATGGTGACTTCATCGAAATGATGTTGTTAATTTGCTGATTGATTACGTAGCTGCCCAACTGTAATTCAATTCAACACATTTTATGTGAAATTGAGCAGTTTAGTTCAGCAAATCCGTAGCTTAAGTTGGTCATTTAATATGACCAGCTTAATGTTGCCATTTCTGAATAGTGGTTAATTAGGTGTTTCCCTATCAAGAAACTTTTCGTAAAAAAAAAAAAAAAAAAAAAAATCATAAAAACTGAATTTATTAGTTTCAATTGCTTATATTTTAAGCAAAATGAACAATTTCATAAGTGTTTACACTGTAAACAAAAGACAAAACAAATCAGAATTTCTACTTTTAATCTACATGTAGCCCAAATCAGCCATTATCCCTTCAATGTCATATGCAAATGTTGTTTGTTCCTGTTCTATGAGATGTTCAATTGCTTGTCATACGACTTTTCCTTCAACTTCTGCTAGAGCAGCTTTCCCCATATGTTTGTAATTATTTCCTCCTTTAGCTTTCATTATCTCCACCAAGCAATCTTGTAAGCTTAAAAATATGTAGTCTAACTTGATTGAATTCAAGGTCCTCAAAGGATTTGAGGACATTTGAAACCAAGTCATCCACATTATAACTCCTTGTCTCAATCTGCAAAGATTGAATGGCTCTAAAAAAGCTCAAATCCAGCACATTTGTGTCTGGGGAGTTTGGTGGTTGGCACATCAGTTTAATGTCAAACCCATCGGCTGTTGCGACCCTTCTAAAATTCGGATCCAAGTTGCTTAAATGTGGCATAGCATTATCTTGTTGAATGATGATTGTTTTGCTTGCATGAGATGGCCATTTGCCCTTAATTGCTGGAAGAACCTAATTTGGACAACCATATGATGAAACAAAGTGTATGTTAGGAGCTGTTAGTGTTAGTAATGTCACCAATTTTACCATATTTGTTGAAATTAACAAATGTGTTAAAATTGTGGAGACTTACTAACACTAAACCACTAAATGACGATTTTTTTTTATAGTGAGTATTTACCTTATCCAATATGCAGCTCTTAATTACTCCAATGTTTATAGAGTCGATTGGTTTTGTAACCAATGTGCCTCTAGCTCTATTTGCACTGTTTCTGATGGTCGGTTCTTGTTTTGTGAATGGAAAATATCAATCTTCCCATTGAAAATAAGTTCCCTGAATCTAATATTGTGACCTAGCCACTGCGCACATGAACATGACCTTTGGATAAAGCGTTTGCTTTTACAGGCCAGGTAAGGGTCTTCTTCTGCCTCAAGCTTGTATGCTCTTTATGTTGCTCTTTGCATGTAGAACCATATTTCGTCTATGTGCACAATATTATGCGTGCTTTCATATTTGCACTTTTTGGTATGTTGTGTCTTGATGAAAAAAACAAAGGTTGTACTTCAGCCTTTGTAATCTGTTTGCATCAGTGAGAGATGGTTTAATTGAGTTAGTATGGGCTTTGATCTTACCTGTCTTGACCCATCTTCCTATTTGTGACTTGCTGACCTCTAACTCCTTGGCAAATCGCCTTATGGTTCTCCTCTTTTCGAATGGTATCACCTTCATGGCTTCTTCGTCTAGTTTTTTGAATGCTAGATGAAGGTTGTCGGGGCCTTACCTCTAGAAAAGAGATGGGGACATCTGTTGAAACTTGTTTTTTTGCAGCTTGCCAAATGCACCGTATTGTCCGAACCGAGACTCCATATGATGTTGCGACTTCACCGGTGATGCCGAACTTCAGAACGTCGTCTTTGTTGTTTGAAAGAACACGTTGAGCTATGCAAAGTCAATCTGATGGAGCAAAATTCTTCCCCCTTTTGTGATTTGTCATTGTAATAAAATTACTGTTGTAAAAAATCAGTCCAAAATGCATTCAATGCATTTTGAACTCTATTTATAGAGTTAGGTGAATCTGATATTAGACTGAAATTTGAATTTTAGGGGGTAAATTTGAAATGTAAATCCCAAATTTTGGGCATTATTTACTGCTGTAAATCAGGTTTTTGGAGGGGATTTTTCCCAAAAAAAAAATTTCAATGTTAAAGTCTCAATTTTCAGGTTTTTTGGTGTTGTTGTGATGTTTTTATATTTTTCAGTTTTAAATTTTTTTTACTGTTCATCTGACAGATTTTAATTAAGGAAAGGGAGGGAAGTGTTAAAATACTAATCATTCCCTTAAAAAATTAAGGGAATTTAAAAAAGTCAACAAAATATCACACTCAGTTGTTTTTTCTTAAGCTCCGTGCCCGGCCAACATAGGCAAATTGGGCCGGGACAGAAGGAGTAGTTTTTAAGGAGGATTTTGAAATATAAAGGAACTCTTGTTTTTATAATGAAGTATGGAAAGACATAATTTATTTTAAATTACTTTAACTATTCGTAAATTAAATACTTAGTAAGAATATTATAGGCATCACAAGAAAAAGATGAAACAAAATAATAGGACAAAACAATCCATACTTTTATATTAGTGTGTGTGTGTGTATATATATAATTAGTAATAATAGATATAAGTACAGATAGATAGATAGTTTTTAGATAGATAGATATAGATACAGATATAGTTATTTATAAGCAAATAAATAAATAATTTGAAATTTTAAATTACTTAGTTACCCTTAAATTATAATACTACTAAGGGTATATTAGAGATACCATAAATTGGACGAAATAAAACATTCATACTTTTATAATAGGGTATATATATATATATATATATATATATATATATAGCAACGAGACGACTCCAAATAAGTACATTCAACGATATCAGAACTGGCCTCGTGCTTTAGTCAGGTGGACAGTTAGTATGACGAAGCATAGGTAATCCTCTTCTCTTTATAAACTCTATTTTTTCTTAACATTTGTGTCTGATCAAATGTGAAAAATTCGCTAGGACCGGCGAGAGTATTCAAAATAAGGTTTAATGATTACAATTTGATATTTTAATTATAAGTATCGTAGGATTATTTGCCAAGACGTGTCTCATCAATTTATCATGCATGATTGAAATAAATAATCCATATGAGGAATATCTGAAATTAAAAAAAAAAAAGGAAAAATCAATTAATTAATTAATTTATTATTGTTATTATTTTTTTAAAGTAGACACACGAATTGGACTGGCAATGATCAAGTGCTGTATGTACCCTGACGTCGCATCAAATAATTGGTTGTCTAGATTTGCGTACAATAATAATTACAGTTGACGTGGTCAACTTTTTCGGACCCATACCCACGTTTTACAGCTACTATTGATTAGGAGTAGGACTGGCCACGATCCGAACAACTCGAGACGACTTAACTTGAAAATTAAGGATTAGAATCGATACAAATTCGTTACGAATAAAAATAGGTTGAATTGAGTGACCCGAAAAATAGCAAGGTTGATCAATCCATAACCTACACTCTATTTTCATATATATAATTTTTTTTTTAAAAGTAACACTAAAAAAAAACTAAAATTAAAATAGTAACAAGTAACCTAAGTTATCTCTAATCCTAATTATACATCTTTTACGATTTTTTCACTCTTCAATTTATTTCTTAAAACTCAAGCACTGCACAAACCCAGCCGCCACCGTATCCACCGCTGCCTTTGTCGCTACATCAGTCGATTGAGTCGTCTCCTCAAATACTTTTTGTGGATTATTCATGAAAATTTAAACTTATTTTTGGAAATGTGTATTGATTTGTAGTTGTTACTGTCTACATAGTTTATTATTATCTTTTGGGGACATGAATATATATTTGCAATGCGTTAAATGCAATTTGAATTTTAAAAAAATGTATATTTGGTGATGTTTAAAATAATCATTTTAGGTTTCTATGGTATAATAGATTTTCTTTTTTAAATTGATGATTTTTAATTTCTAATATTTTGAGTTGAAATAGGTTGAGTGGGTCGACCCGCAATCAGAACGAGTTGGGTTAGGGTTTGCAGGTCTCAACCCGTTTGGATTGTGGGTCAGGTTAGGGCTAGAAAAAAGTTCGTAATAACTATATCTCAACCCAACCCGCGAACCTCTAACCCGACTTGCTTGACACCCCTAATTAGGAGTGGCAATGAGACGGGCTGATGTCGGGGTTTGACATCTTCGTTCACGATCTGTGAAGGGTTGGGAATGATGGGCGGGATTAAGTGGGTACAAGGTGCGATCGGATTTCCTACGTCGAAATAATTTTTGAATAAAAAAATATTTTAATTTAAAATTTTATATTTTAAACACTTATATGTATACTTATTTTAAATTTTGTACGTTATATGTAATATACGTAAAAAGTTTAAATAGTTAGATACTAAATAGTCCTTTCTTTCCATATTAATTGACGTTTTAGGATGAAAGAAAAGAATTAAGGATTAAATATTTTGACAGGTATACCCTCAGCTACCAAATCAAAATATCTCTGATAAATTAAAAAGTAGAGATATTTTATGATTGAGTCCAGAGAGAAAAATTGATAGAATTGATGAAAAATATGTAAAACTTCAATTAATTAAAAAGGAGAAGAACAACCTAAAATTAATATAGAACGAAGGGAGTAAGATATATTTCATATAATAATAACTATATATATACACTTAATATAAATATGATTAATAAATATAATTTGAGATTTTTGGGAGAAGGGGGATACATAGGGTTGGAGATCGAAACTTAGACGAGGACGGATATTGTTTAGGTACAGGGGCATTTTGTCGTCCTTAGTTTTCGGGCTTGTTTACTTAAGGCTGGAGAGTGCTGAGCCAAACCTGGCTGAAGGAGTTAATGAGTGTGCTTTATCGGGATTCGGGCCCTTAAATCTACTGAGCCAAGCCTTAAGTAAACATGCCCTTCATGTCAATTATTATGCAATTGCGGTATTTAAGAAATTCACCCATTTTAAATAGTGGATACTGCATATTTTTTTAATCTAAAAATATAAGCTAATATTTTTTTAAAACGAAAAATTTCATTAATTAAGTTGAAGGTCAACCATCACCGATTGACAATGAAGGAAGGGGCGGCGTTCATAAAGGAGAATCGACTAGATTAGATCTCGCATACTGAACAATATTATGCGCTACAAAATTCTCAACCCTATCGATCCAAAAAAGATTACAATAAAGTAACCAAGAACACGATTCTTTTGTAAAACTATTCTTATTATTTAACCAACTTTGTAAGAAAATCAAGTAATTAGTCACAATAATACACTGTACCAAAAAAAAAGTCATGTTCTAATCCTAGTGTATTATACTTTATTGGTTCCATAAAAACAGTCACGTTTCAAAAAAATCTTGTCTTAAAATAAGAGTCATGTTTTAAATATCAATGTCTCGTTTTCTTTGTCTAGTAAAAAATAATTTGTTTATTTCACAAATTACTTACATATAATTGAATAGGGTTAACTGCAGCAACCACACCAAACCATCAGCGGTTTTATACATAAATCACTAAACTTTTTTTTGTTGCATCGATACATATAAACTATACGAGTTTTGTAGATAAACCACCAAACTTATTTTTCACTTGGCAGATAAACCATCAAACTTAATTTCCGATTATTTTTTTTCGAAAGTCCACACGTGACTTGCGCGTGATAAACTTTTAATACATTTTTTGTACAAACTACTTTTTTAGCATGCTAAAAGTGTAAAATTCTTTCACATTTTTCTTTTCTATAACAATTTATTTGAATCATCAATAGTTCTTTCTCCTAATATCTATAACCTCCATTGTTGAAGATGAACGGCTCCTTTACCAACTAAAAAGCGTATTGAGACAAAAAAATCCTTAAAAATTTATAACGCACAAGTTACATGTGGAATTTCGGCGAAAAATGACTGAAAAATAAGTTTGGTGTTTTATATGTCAAAACCTATGTAGTTTATATGTATAAGTGCCACACAAAAAAAGTTCAATAATTTATATGCAAAAACGCTGATAGTTGGTGTGGTTGCTGTAATTAACCCAATTGAATATGTCAAAACCTTTTCAAATATGATTCTAATCCCCCAAAAAAAAAAGAAAAAAAAAAAAAAAAATTTGAGGCAGACGCAATTAACAACCGATAGCTAGCTATATGAGCTGTACAAATTTAATTTTATGTCATGGCCTTTTCTATTTAGGCCCACAATAATAGTCCAATGGCCCGTGAATCAACCTAGAACCATAATAAATAAATAAATAAATAAATAAAACAATTCTACTGAAAGAACAGGAATATATTACTACCTCCGTCCCGTCCAATTTTGCACACTTTCCGTTTTCGTTCGTCCTAGGTGAACTTGCGCAGTCCTCAAAAAAGAAAGTTATAACACAATCTCCATCCTCTATTTACCTTTGAAAAGTCAACAAAATTCTAAAAAACAATTTTTCTTAATACTTGTGTCAACCCTCACAGTGCAAAATTAGTCGGGACGGAGATAGTAATTCCCAACCCTGTACCATATATTTTTAAAAATCTTGCAGTACCTAGCTAGTAGCTAGCAAAAAATGGCTACTACCTAGCAAAGAAACAATAAAATATAAGAATTGTAGAACTATAAATAATAAATAATTAATGAACAAATAAATAATTCTCGTTTTAATAATTTGTATAGTTTTATTTGATATATTATATATATCCAAGTAAAGCCCATCATTTTAGATCTTTCACCATCTCTCATTCCGATGAAATATGGATAATTTCTCACTTGAGTTGTCCTACATTAGAATATTGATCACATAAGTAAAGTTAGCTTATAAATCTAGCGAGTTGCTCTTTTATCATCAATTAATTTAAAGTATTAGAACCTCACCAATGTGTAAATGTGGCAATTCGGACGACATTGTCTAAGGGTCAATACCATATGTCCGGTCGGGCCAAATTTCATTCGCCAAATATTTCGTGCCTAACTCAGTCTATTCCCCTTAAATATATTAAGATTTTGGGGTCAGTTAGTGGCTCTTCGAGCTTTTAGCCCATCGAGTTAGGCCCATTGAACCTAATGATACTTCAGATCCAAATTTCTATAGTACAACCCTTTTAAAATATCGCACGGATTCGGATAGCCCATCAAACTAAATCAATTTTGCCAGCTCTAACCGATGTGTGGGATGATCATATTCTTTCTTTTTTGTTTGGTGCATAATTAAGCGTTTGAGGATGCAATGAGGTTTTGTTTAAGTGTGGTTTTAAGGGTATTCATGTTTACTATGATTCTTTTCTAGATGTGCAGACAGAGCAATATGATTTTCTGTTAGCTAATGATGTAGTTGTTGCCGATGTGTGCAATATGCTCAATTCGGATGGTTTTCTATGTCTACATTACATGGCTGAGCTGCTAATCCGATTGCACATAGTTTTTCAAAAGTTCTTTTTTAATCTGTTAACTCGTTTGTTTAGATCGATGCATAATTTTCCTTCGTTGTTAGAGAGGTTTGCTCTTGTAATCGATCGATTTGCATGGTTGATAAAGCGCTGTTTTTAAGGAGTTCATGACAAAACACACATTGAATGAAGAACTTTGAAGTTAATTGCCTTCTTTAAGAAAGGAAAGGAAAAAAAAGAAAAAAAAAGAACAACTTGTTGACATGGTTATCACATTTTATGGACAGACAAATATTTTTTGAATAAAAGTTGGTTGTTGTGTTTTTATTTTAGGTGTCGGATAGTGTAACTAATTGCACGGAGAGTGACATATGATCAAGATTTTGAATACAAAATTCTAAAAAGTGGATTAATTTATTTTGCAGGTATGAAATATCATCTGTCAATCCGTGGACACCAACTCATATGTGTAGTTAGATAGATTAAGGGGGTGTCTGCAAATGTCTAAAATAAGTACTTTTAAACTTTTAGTTTAAAAGAAGTTGAAAATAGTATTTGCTAATCACCGGCCGTTGGGCTTGGAAATGCAGCTGAAATTTAAGCTAATTTGAATCAAAAGCTGCAAATTAAAAGTTGTTACCTTTTAGAGTCTTTTATTGTAATTATTTCTCAAAAAACAGAAGAAATTGCAAATACGCCCTAAATTAATTATATGTTAAATTATGTAGATATGCTCGCAAAATGAATAGCGTAAAAAGGAAAAACATTTAAATAATATCGGTGTTGGATTTTTTCATAAGTGGAGAGTTACTTTTATTATAAAAATGTTACTTTTGATGTAAAAATTATACTTTGAGTGTTAATCTTTATAAAAGAAGTAGCGATTTTTAAAAAAAGTAACAATTTTTTTTCTACAAGTAATATTTTTTTACGTTAAAAATACTACTTATAATTAAAAATAACTCCGATTTTAAGTCTTATGAAAACAATCTTACACAAGTGTAAAACAAATAGGGCATGTTTACTTTGGCGAATTGAGTGTTATTGAAACTATTTATTTCACAAAATCAATGTTTACTTTCTTGGTTTCCTAAAACGAGTCAATTCCACATACCCAGGATTATGGGTACAATTCGGGTAGATTATTGGACACACCTCCCCTGTAAGATTGATGTAGTTATTTGAATTTGAATTCTTGATCATTTGAAATGAAATTTGTTGAGAAAATGAAACACTCAAAATAAACGAGCCCCTGGAAACATATGAGACACCAATAATGACACATCAGTTTCTTTTAATTTGTGTTATTGTCTTATTATATGAAATGATTATATCACTTTAGCTAATCCCATCTCATTAATCAATTGAAGGTCCATATCAAGGCTTCTGCTTTTGGCTGTTTAGGGGGTACAACAACAATTGTTTTACAAAGGTCTATTTACCTAATTTGTGATATTTCAATTTAACATTGTAAAATCAATAAATACAAAAAGAACCCCTAAAAAATCTTTGAGAGGATACTCGTGATAGGATGTATTGATATGTGTCACGTTCGCTTTGAAAATAACGTAAAAGCATTTTTGTTTAAGGAATTTGTAGAGTAGAATGTGTGTTGGAAATTGTAGAAGGTGTGTTGAGAATTGTAAAATGTGATGTAGGTAATAGAATGTGGATGTGCAGGGATGAGATCCGACTGTATAATGAAATATGTTGGAATGAGATATGCCCCATCCGGATGGGGACATCCCAAAATAAATATCCCCTGAGACCCGAGTTATGCATTTTGTGCTTGAATAATACTCCCCAGTTCATTTTAATTGATGTTTCAAAATTAAGTGGATGAACATGTGTCATTTTCGTTTGGTGCACATGATGAAACATAAGAGGAGACACGACAAAGTAATAGACGATACTATGTATTAAAAAAGCACTAATTATTTTTTAGTACTCCTATAACTTTAACTTTTTGTTCCTCAAGAACAATAAAAGAACTTCTAATATTGATGGATAAAGTCTGTATTACATATTTGTACAATTAAAATTTAAATGATAAAATTAAAATACTATCTTGCTATATATATTGTTATAAATAATACCTGTTTCCTTATATTGTTTACCAAGAAACTAAATAAAAATATTGCTGCTGCAGTTGCTGTTTGCAGTCGAAAACGGAGTTAGAATTTCATAACGAGGTGGTAAATTAATTTCTCGGGGTCAGTTATCCAATTTTTTAAAATTTGAGTGACAAAATCCGTCTCTTGACTAAAATTACAGCGTATATGCATAGTAGTTCCATCAAAACATTTGAGGGGGCAGCCGCCACCAGCCCCCTTGGCTCATTCTCTGCTTGCTGCAGCAGCAATAATAATACGTTTGATAAAATTAAAAGTTTCATTCGAGTTGAAGCTCGATAAATAAAAACGTTATTAAATTATTTGAATATAACTCGTGTTCGGCTCAGTTAGAGTTCGTTCAAGTTTACTCGACTAATAACCAAACAAGTTTAAACATAATAGTAAAAACAGTATTTCAAACAAACTTAGACATTAGTATATTCAGCTCAACTCGACTCATTTACAGCCCTACTTGAAATTTTTGATAGCCTTCTTGAAACCTACTTTTTTTTTGGGAGGCTTATGATATTCCAATATTTTAGAGGGGCTAAACTGCAAAAAACCCTAACAATTTTTGTCATTTTCCTCTACCATAAACTGAGAGTGATCTCAGATATTGTTGCTACAATGTAACAAAAATGTGCATGATGACACCTTCTTATCTTCTCTTCTTGGCCCTCTTTTGTCCATTCTTTCATCATTTACTTCCAAATTTCATGAACCAAAATAATCCCATAAATGCCCAACAAACTTCCTCTTCCTTTTCTGAGAAACCTGTGATCTTCCAATAATCTTCTTCAGGTTTCTGATTTTACTTTTCTGCTCTTCTGTTAGGATTAGAATAAGAATAAAGTTGCTGCAGCTTAATGGTTTTTTGGAAATCTTGAATAAAGTTTCAGGTAATTGAGTTTGTTCTTCTGGTTATTTTCTGTACTGCTATCATGTTTGCATGTTTTTTTCTCTGTGTAGAGAGAGGGAGAGAGAGTGAAGAATCAAGATTGGTTAAAAAGGGTCGTTAGACGCTAGTCGAACGGTAAACAGGGCTTAGCAAGACATAAGCAAGTTTGTTTGAAGTTTTTAGGTGAGTCCGGTAGTAGATTGGGTTTAGCAAAACGTCGGAACCTAAGCGGTATAGAGCAGAGTATAGGCGTGGTTAGGTGGGAAGGAATCGAAAAAAAGAACATAAATAATTAATAGGAGTGTAAGGTCTAGACGGGAAGTCGAGAAGTAGTTGGAGTTAGTTCTGAATTTTTATGACAGAAAATATAGGTGTGACTAAACGGAGAAGAATCGAGAAAAGATATAGATAACCAATGAAAACATATCGCTTAGAGTAGAATTAGTCGGAGCTAATCAATTTTTTTTTGGTTTTAGGATATATATGCTCCCTGTATCTATCTATATGGTTGTGTAATTCTTGATTGCTGCTAATATAAGCCTTATGGATAGAACTGAATCATTAAAGAGGTACAGATTATCTTTTTGGGATTAGTTTGTATTATTAATATTTCATTCTTTAAAATTATTCAACTCCCTCCGTCCCAGTTAACTTGTCATATTTTTCATTTTAATTCGTCGCGTTTAACTTTTCACACCCATAAATGACAATTAAAAGCAACAATCTTCATCCTCAAAATATCCGTATTCAATCTCCACCTTTAAAAAAGTAAAAAATTCCAGAAAATTTGTTTTTTTCTTAATATTTGTGTCCGGTCAACGATGAGAAGTTAACTAGGACGGAGGAGTATTAGTTAATGGTTGAAAATTCAAGATAGCTTCATTAATTTGATCCTTGTTAATTTGAGTTGCTTTAAAGGGAGATTATCTTGCTTAATTAGTTGAACTCCACAGCTAGATACAAATTGACATCTTAACCCTTCCCCCACTCTCCATCTCTCAAACTGTCTTTGGTAAGATGAGAGTTATTTTTATCATAAAACTGTTACTTTTATCCAAAAAGACTGTTTATTTTTTTAAATTCGTTGCTTTTATTTAAATGCTAACGTTTAAAGTAATATTTATTTTATATAAAATATAATATTTTAATGATAAAAGTAATTCCCGTCTAATAGAAAAAGATACTCCCTTCGTCCCGCTCTAATTTGCCTATTTTCTTTTTTAGTTTGAAAAAGTTAAAGATTTCGCAAAATTTGTTTTTTTCTCAACTTTTGTGTCCGACTAAGGTAGGCAAATTGGATCGGGACGGAGGGAGTATGTGACAACAGTATTATTTAAGTGTTTTGCCATCTCTCTGGAGCCAGGAGATGTTTAAGAACATTCTACTTTAATTTGAATTTGTTGTTTAATAATGGTATATTATTTATTCAAAGTTGATCACTTTTTGTCTAGAATACAAGTTAAATAATTACAATTCTTGAATAGAATTATGATTTATTATTTTTTAATCAAACTTATATATTTGGTGCAGAGTGGATGTCTGCTACTGTTTGTTTTCAGCAACACCTGTAATCACCAAGGGATGGACACCCACTGCAATAATAGAGCTCCAGGCTGTACTTGTCTCCCCTTGTGAAAAGACTCTTCTGCCCCTCCCAATTTTCCTAAACTTATTCTACGTCCCACTGGGACCCGTCTAGACGCTAGACTATCATCGATCGTCTGAGTTTTTTTCTCGACTCTTCCCCGCTTAATCTTGTTCTGATTAGACGCTAGACCCTAGTTTTTTGCACGACTAGCGTCTAGTGTTTGTTCTGTTCTCCCCTTGTGAAAACTCTTCTGCTCCTCCAATTCTGTTCTAAGAGTTCTTGTCAAGCTCACTGGCCCACCTAGTCGCACTATTATCGACCGACTAGATTTTCTTCCCGACTCTTCCTTGCTTAACCCCGTCTAGATTTGATTAGACGCTAGACTCTAGTTTGCCCAAGTATCTTTTAGAACATTGGTTCAAAATGGCGAAACTATCCAAAATCCTTTCCCTCCAAATTTCCACCATTTTCTTGATCATTTTATGCAATTGCAACCTATCCATTAGTATCAGAGTAGAAACAGAAGCATTGCTAGAATTCAAGAAACACATTACTGATCCTCTAAACTACTTAGAATCATGGAAATCCGCAGATTCGCCGTGCGAATTCTATGGCGTCGTGTGCGATCAAGTTTTTGGCTTCGTCACCGAAATATCCCTTGATAACAAGTCCTTATCAGGGGTGATATCTCCATCACTTTCTACCCTAAAGAACCTTACTTCTTTAGTCTTGCCATCAAATACCATAACTGGAATTCTCCCGTATGAGCTCAGCGAATGCACGAACTTGAAGGTCCTGAATGTTTCTGATAACTACTTGAATGGCACTGTCCCTGATCTGTCCAAGCTGGCAAAGCTTGAAACTCTTGACTTGTCAGATAACATGTTTTCCGGGCCATTCCCGGTTTGGGTCGGGAATTTAACCGGCCTAGTTTCGTTGGGGCTCGGTGATAACAGCTATGATGAAGGTGAGATTCCAGAGAGTCTTGGAAACTTGAAGAAGCTGCATTGGCTTTACTTAGCTGATTCAAACTTGAGAGGCGAAATCCCCGAATCGGTGTTCGGATTGGAGCAGTTAGGTACGTTGGATATGTGCAAGAATAAGATCACCGGGGATTTTCCCAAGTCGATTAGCAAGCTCAAGAATCTGTTCAAAATCGAGCTGTATACGAACAATCTGACCGGCGAAATCCCGCCTGAGCTTGCTGATCTGACTCTTCTGCAAGAGTTTGACGTATCGTTCAACCAAATGCGCGGCGAAATTCCTCGCGGGGTCGGAGATTTGAAGGAGTTGAGAGTGTTTCATTTGTTTAAGAACAATTTCTCAGGAGAGATTCCACCTGCATTTGGTGATATGAAACATCTTATAGCATTGTCTATTTATAGAAACAGCTTTTCCGGAGTGTTTCCGCAGAATCTTGGCCGGTTTTCGCCGTTGAACAGCGTTGACATATCGGAGAACAAGTTTTCTGGTCCGTTTCCGAAGTATTTGTGCCAGAATGGGAATTTGCAGATGTTGCTTGCACTGGATAACAACTTTTCCGGGGTGTTTCCGGATTCTTACGCCGAATGTAAGCCTCTGCTGCGGCTGAGGGTGAACCGGAATCTTCTAGAAGGCGCGATTCCGAGTGGTGTGTGGGCATTACCTAACGTGCAGGTCCTTGATTTCAGTGACAATAGTTTCACTGGATCAATGTCGCCGCGCATTGGGGAGTCATTGCAGTTGAACGAGCTAATTCTGTTTAATAACCGATTTTCGGGTGAGCTGCCGAAAGAGATTGGTAAGCTTGCACTGCTCGAAAGAATTTACTTGAACAACAACAGATTCTCCGGTCGTATTCCATCAGAAATCGGTGCATTGAAGCAGATTACGTCTCTCCATTTGGAACAAAACGCGTTTACTGGATCAATACCGAAAGAATTGGCTGGCTGTTCAAGATTGGTCGACATGAATCTTGCGTCAAATTTTCTCAGAGGTGATATTCCGAGTAGCTTCTCGAAAATGGCCTCATTGAACTCTTTGAATCTGTCGAGAAACGTGCTAACAGGCCCGATTCCAAGAGGGTTTGATAAGCTGAAGCTGTCGTCTGTTGACTTGTCGGAAAATCATCTTTCTGGTAGTGTTCCGCCTTATTTTCTTGCGGTGGCTGGCGGCAAGGCGCTTGTTGGAAACAACGGTCTTTGTATTGATAATGGAAGCAGTGGGAAATTCGTAGACTCAGGTTTGAGCATTTGTGACGAAAAAAGTGGTCACAAGAGTTTCGTTCAAAGTAAAATGGCGATGTTGTCGATCATCTTGGTTGTGCTCGTTGTTTTACTGGGTGGTTTATTGCTCGTAAGTTACCGAAGCTTTAAGCAAAGCGAATCTGACAAGAATCTAGGAGAGGAAACAGGCGAATGTCCGAAGTGGAAGCTTGAGAGCTTCCAACAAATGGAGTTTGATGTGGATGAAATATGCGATGTCGATGATGATAATTTGATCGGTACTGGAAGCACCGGAAAAGTGTACCGTCTGGATTTAAAGAAAGGGTGTGGATCCGTTGCGGTGAAGCAGTTGCGAAGAGGGAGCGCGGTGAAAGTAATGGCAGCAGAAATGGACATTCTTGGCAAGATCAGGCATAGAAACATAGTGAAATTGTATGCTTGTTTGATGAGGGAAGGTTCGAATTTCTTGGTTTTTGAGTACGTGTCGAATGGGAACTTGTTCGAGGCTCTTCATAGAGAGATCAAGGGTGGCAAGGCGGAGCTCGATTGGTTTCAAAGGTATAGAATTGCGCTCGGTGCTGCTAAAGGGATCGCGTATTTGCACCACGATTGTAGCCCTCCGATCGTTCATAGAGACATCAAATCGACCAACATTTTGCTCGATGAAGACTACGAAGCGAAAATAGCTGATTTTGGCCTCGCGAAGATCGCAGATCAGGCCTCTCCTAGAGGGTCGGAGTTGAGTTGCTTTGCAGGCACTCATGGCTATATAGCACCCGGTTAGTTCTCATTACAAAAGGTGGCAACTCGATCCCAGCCCGATGACCTAGCGTTTTTTATCCCGGCCCGGATGTCAAATGTCCTATTTATGTACAATGACAAATCCGGGCCGTGCCAAGAAATTCTAGCCCCAAGCCCAGGTCGGTTCCTGTAACTCGACCGGGCCGGACAATGCAACCTGATTGCCTCCTCTAGTTGTCAGCTACAGGAGGCACTTCAGGCGTGCCCGACCAGCGCATCGAACTGGATCGAGTTTTGCCACCTCTATTAAAAAAACAAACAAATATCTTGATCATTTACATAGGACTAAACCATCCCATTCTTTTTCTATGCAGAGATGGCTTATTCGCTCAAAGTGACCGAGAAGAGCGACGTATACAGCTTCGGAGTGGTGTTGTTAGAGCTCGTGACCGGAAGACGGCCAACAGACGAGGAGTACGGAGAAGGCAAGGACTTGGTGTACTGGGTCTCAACTCATCTCGACAACCGCGAAAACGTGCTAAAAGTTGTCGATCGCAAGGTAGTATCCGAGCTAGTAGAAGATGATGTGATAAAAGTGTTGAAAATTGGCACACTTTGCACAGCCAAGCTCCCAAATTTGAGGCCCAGTATGAGAGAAGTGATCAAGATGCTGATTGATGCTGAGCCTTGTGCCTTAAGGTCTCCTGATAGTTTTGAAAAGAATGAAAAGGCTTATTTTTAGGTCTTTTGGATTTTGATTGTTTATGTAGATAAAGTTTGTATGATTAGTATTTAGAGGTGGTAAGTCGAGCAATCCGACCGACTAGGCAGATTAATGCTATATGTCCGGCCTGACAGATATTTTGTCGGACTGAAGAATAGTGTGTCAAGCCTATTAAGATTGGCGGACTAGATAATATTTTGGGTTATAATTTCTACGACCCAGCTCGCTTAAAATATCGTATGAGCCGGATCAGGTCGATTTTACTACCTCTATTATGTATTTCAGATTCTAGGCATCATGAAGTGCTGATATAGATAATAAGATATGTATGTCTTGTTTTGTATGAATGAATTAGTGTACTCTGTTTTGATGCATCTCCACAGCCAAGAAAGTGTTGACTTGGTTACTTACTAGTACAACATATGTTTTGTGTCTTGATTTTGTTGTTTCAGAAAAAATTAAAAAGTATCTAGGTTAATTGCAAAATATTGAAGTTTAGTGAAATTTTCATTACACTTTAAAATTTTAAAGTATTTAAAAAGTTCACTGACTTTTAATTTCATTCAATTATTACATTGACAATTATTGTTTACATTTAATTATGTCACCAAATTCACAACACCATGTGAGTCAATAGTGATAACTGTGACAACGGTAATTTTAATCATCAACCTATACTTTGCACATGTGATCGGACACGAATGTTATGAAAAAATAAATTTTGCTTTTGATTTGATTTTTCTAAAAGTGAAGATTGAGTATTGAGATTTTGAGGGTAAAAATTATGAAAGAACTTTTTTTTTAGGAGTATGCAAAATAAAGTGAAACGATCGAAAGGGAAAAATGTGCAAAATAAATCAGGACGGAGGTAGTAATTATTTAGCAATATACATGTAAATATCTAATGAATATAGGAGTGTTTCGTTAATGTGAATTTAATAACGTGACATACAATTAGATGTAAAGTGAAATATGAAAGTTGTAAAAAACAAGTACTACATCCGTCTTAATTTATTTTGTACATTTTTTCTTTTCGATCGTCCATCTTATTTTGTATACTTCTATGAAGGAAACTTCTCCCATAATCTCAATCCTCAAAATTTAACTCAATCTCCATCTTTAAAAAATCAAGGAAAAAGTAAAATCTATTTTTTCTTAATATCTGTGCTCGGTGGCCGATGCAAAATAAGTCGAGACGGAGGGAATGAAAGTAGGTAATTTTTGTTTTATTTTCTTAGGAAGTTCATGTTCTGCAGTTTGCAACTACCAAATTACTGTGTTCCTGAAAAAAATACAAACAGATTTTTTTACCTTGTTTCTAACCATAACAAGGGAAAATCTTGCAAAAAGTCATTGCAATAATGGAGGATCCTTTTCTTGGTCTCTGAATTCCTAAACCCTATCTCTTTCCCTTCATCACCAACGTGAAATCACATTACTGCAGACCATTTCTATGGCTAATACTCAATCTGTTAACACTTCACTTGTGGCTATTTTCCTCGTCCAGCTTTTGCCATTCATTTGTTCACTTTCCACCGTCGCAATATCTGAAACTGGAAACCTGGCAATAGTAAAGTCTGTCGATTATTGCCAGCAATCATCTGCAGCTGTTAACTGTGCAAGCTTGTTTCAAAGAATTCAAATTCAAGTGAATCCTCTGTTTCAATTAGTTTCTGGAACTGTTGGTGGAAGTGGTTACCTCTATATCGTAAGTTCATCGTATAATTCTTCAAACTCCCATATGTGTTGGCAATTGAAAGGATTTAACTGTAGTGGTGATGGTAATGTCATTCCGAATAATGCCATGGGAGAAAATTGTGTGTGTGGTTTGTTGGTAGTGAGACATGTCTGGTGTTTAGGAAGTGCTCGTAATGTGTTTGATCATTTGCCTAAGAGAAGTTTAGAATTGGTTGGAGCTGTTTCTCACCGTATTTCCTTTAATTGGGAAAATGTTAAAGGGGGAAGGCCTCAGGATGAGTATCCATCAGTTGCATTGGGCGAAAATCGGGGTTGCACAGTGTTTTGTTGGGAAGAAAATGGATTCAGTTTGCCTCAGCCATTGATAAGGAATCAGTCTTTTATTGCTATAGCAAATCCAAATGAAGTTGGGACGTCAAATTATACGTTGTCGTGTTGGCGAAATGATGCTTTTGATTCAAATACAGTAATGGTGTTTAAAATGGGTAAGAAATGGAGTAATAACATGGTGGCAATCATAGTGGTTGGGTCCTTGTCATCATTGCTGGTCTTCTTGTGTATATACTTGTTTTTGCGGTGCATCATGATTAGAGACTTCGGAAACCGTGGTTGGCGACGCCTGGAAGAGGGCGGCGAAACACCTCATTCTCCACCACCAGTACCGGAAAAGAAGCTCAGCCATTTGATCAACATGGCAAATGGAGGTCAAATGGAGGAGTTCCCTTTAGAAGTATTAGTCAAAGTCACTGATAATTTCTCAGAAGAGTTCAAGATTGGCAGAGGCAGCTTCGGATACGTCTACCATGCTGCATTGGACGATGGACGCCAGGTCGCCATCAAGAGAGCTGAAATCTCAGCCTCTATATCTAATGCAGTCACCATCCAACACCGCCTAGAGCATAATGACACCGCATTCTTGAGTGAACTTGAGTCCTTATCGTATTTAAACCACAAGAATCTCGTCCGATTATGAGGCTATTGCGAGGACTGCAATGAGCGTTTGCTTGTTTACGAGTACATGGACAACGGCACACTTCACGATCATCTCCACGGGCTACAAAGTTCAGCCCTGAAGTCTTGGCCTAGAAGGATCAAGGCAGCCCTTGATGTAGCTAGAGGGATTGAGTATCTACATGAGTACGCTGTGCCACATGTCATACACCGAGACATCAAGTCGTCCAACATACTATTTGACGCCACATGGACAGCAAAGCTGTCGGACTTTGGCCTCTCGTTGATGGGCCCACAGCCTGACCAATCGGTAAGGGCCGCAGGCACTGTGGGATACATAGACCCTGAGTACTACAGGTTGCAGCTATTGACAACGAAAAGCGATGTGTACAGCTTTGGTGTCGTGTTGCTAGAATTGCTTTCAGGGCGCAAGGCAATCCACAGAAATGAGAGTGGTGCACCTAGAAATGTGGTGGATTATTTTGTCCCGTACATGGTTAATGATGTGATCCAAGGAGGTTTGGACCCCCAAATGATCAATGATGAGATCCATAAAATCTTAGACCAGAAGGCACCACCTCCGACGCGGTTCGAAATGGAGGCGGTGGCATATGTCGGCTACTTGGCTACCGACTGCGTGCAGCTGGAGAGTCGAGATAGGCCAACAATGAGTGAAGTTGTGGATAGTCTAGACAGAGCCTTGGAGGCATGTATAGCACCACTTGTGCTGCCTAGACCTACCACTAGGTCATCAAAATAATTTTTTAGTTATAAACTAGCATACCCCAAAATATCTCACAGCCTTGTCCATCTACTGAAACAGCTTTTCTGGAGATTTCCCACAAAATCTTGGCCTTTTTGGCAGTTGAATAGCGTTATCATATCCGAAAACAGATTCTCTGGACCGTTTCCAAAGTATTTGTGCCAGAACATAACTTACAGAATTTGCTTGCGGTGGATAACAACTTTTCTGGGGTGTTTCCAGATTCTTATGCTGAATGTAGCCGTGAGTAGAGGCCAAGGATCAACCAGAACCGACTTGAAGGGTGATCCCGTGGTTTGTGGGCCCTACCTAATGTTAACCTAATCGCTTTCAGTGATGATAGTTTCATTGGATCAGTATCACCAGTTCACCACGCATTGAGGGTCATTGCAATTGAACGAGCTAAAGCTGTTGAATAACTGATTTTCGGGTGAGCTGCTAAAAGAGATCAGTAAGCTTACACTGCTGAAAGGATTGAACAACAGATTCTCCAGTAGAATTCTGTCAGAAATCGGTGACTTGAAGCTAATAACGTCTGTTTTTTTGGAGAAACACACTGGATCAATTCCGTTGGAATTGGCTAACTATTCGAGATTGGTGGACTTGAATCTTGCTTCGAATTTTCTAACTGGTGATATTCCGAGTAACTTCTCAAAGATGGTCTCATTGAACTCTTTAAATCTTTCAAAAAAGGGCTAACGTGCCGAGTTCCAAGAGGCTTTGATAAGCTGAGGCAGTTGTCTGTGGATTTGTCGGACAACCATCTTTCGGGCAGTGTTCCGCCTTATTATCTGATGGTCGCTGGTGACAAGGCACTTATTGAAAGCAAAGGTCTTTGCCTTGATTACAATGAAAGCAGCGGAAAATTCGTCGACTCAGGGTGCAGTGTTTGTGATGGGAAAAATGGTCACAAGAGTTACGTTCAAAGTAAAATAGTTATGCTGTCGATCATTTTGACTGTGCTCATTGTTTTACTCGGAGGTATATTACTCGTTAGTTACAGAAGACTTAAGCAACGTGAATTAGGCAGAAAGTCTAGGAGACGAGATGGGCGTATGTCCGAAGTGGAAGCTTGAGAGCTTCCAACAAATGGAGTGTGATGTGGATGAAATATGTGACTTCTGCGATGTTAATTTGATCGGTGAGTGTACCGTCTCGATTTGAAGAAAGGGTATGGATCCATTGTTGTTTGCGAAGAGGAAGCTGGGGGCATGTAATGGCGGCAGAAATATATTGAAGCTGTATGCTTGATTGATGAGAGAATGTTCGTATTTCTTGGTTTTCGAGTATGTGTCGAACAGGAACATGTTCGAGGCTAGAGAGATTAAGGGTGGCAACTGGCAAGGAGGAGCTCAATTGGTTTCAAAGGTATCGAATTGCGCTCGTTGCTGCTAAAGGGATTGCGTATTTGCACCACGATTGTAGCCCTCCAATCATTCACAGAGACATCAAATCGACCAACCTATTGCTCGATGAAGACTACGGAGCGAAAATAGCTGATTTTGACGTCGCGAAATTTGCAGATCAGGCATCTCCCAAGGGGTCGGAGTTGAGCGTACTCATGGCTATATAGCACCTGGTTAGTTCCCATCACTAAAGGTGGCAATTCGACCCGGCCCGATGACCTAGCGTTCTTGATCCCGGCCCGGATGTCAAATGTCAGATTTATATACAATGACAATCCGGGCCGTGCCAACAAATTCTAGCCCCAAGCCCAGGCTGGTTGAACCTCACCCGGGCCGGACGATGCAGCCTGATTTGCCTCTAATTCTGAGCTATAGGTGGCACTTCAGACGGGGCTGGGTCAGCCCATTGGACCAGATCAATTTTTGCCACTTCTACTTAAAAACCAAACAAATATCTTGATTATTTACATAGGACTAAATCATCGTATTCTTTTTCTATGCAGAGATGGCGTATTCGCTAAAAGTGACTGAGAAGAGCGACGTATACAGCTTCGGAATGGTGCTGTTAGAGCTCCTGACCGGAAGACGGCCAACGGACGAGGAGTATGGAGAAGGCAAGGACTTGGTGTACCGGGTATCGATGCAGCTCGACAACCGCGAAAATGTGCTAAAAGTTGTCGATCGCAAGGTAGTATCCGAGCTAGTAGAAGACGATGTGATAAAGGTGTTGAAGATTGGGACACTTTGCACAGCAAAGCTCCCAAATTTGAGGCCCAGTATGAGAGAAGTGATCAAAATGCTTATTGTTGCTGAGCCTTGTGCCATAAAGGCTCCTGATAGTTTTGAAAAGAATGAAAAGGCTCATCTTTAGCTCTTTTGGATTTTGATTGTTTATGTAGATAAAGTTTGTATGATTAGTATTTAGAGGTGGTAAGTCGAGCAACCCGACCCGGCTTAGGCAGACTAATCCTATATGTCGGGCCTGACAGATATTTTGTCCGACTGAAGAATGGTGTGTCAAGCCTATTAAGACTTGTGGACTTGAAAATATTTTGGGTTATAATTTCTACGACCCAGCTCGCTTAAAATATCGTATGGGTCGGATTATGTATTTAAGATTCTAGGCATAATGAAGTGCTGATATAGATAATAAAATATGTATGTCTTGTTTTGTATGAAAGAATTAGTGTACTCTGTTTTGATGCATCTCCACGGCCAAGAAAGTGTTGACTTGGTTACTTACTACAACATATGTTTTGTGTCTTGATTTTGTTGTTTCAGAAAAAAATTTAAAAGTATCTAGGTTAATTGCAAAATATTGAAGTTTAGTGAAATTTTAATTACAATTTAAATTTTTAAAGTATTTAAAAAATTCACTAACTTTTAATTTCTTTCAATTATTGTTTACATTTAATTATGTCACCAAATTCACAACACCATGTGAGTCAATAGTGATAACTGTGACAACGGTAATTTTAATCATCAACTTATACTCCTTCTATCCCGACTTATTTTGCACAGATGATTGGACACGGATGTTAAGAGAAAACAAATTTTACTTTTATTTAATTTTTTTTAGAGTGGAGATTGTAATTTTTTTTTTTTATATAGAAATATGCAAAATAAAGTGAAACAATCGAAAAAAAAATGATAAGTCGGGACGGAGGTAGTAATTCTTTAGCAATATATGTTGTAAATATCTAATGAATATAGGAGTGTTTCGTTAATGTGAATTTAATAACGTGATAATACAATTAGATGTAAAGTGAAATTTTTACCTTGTTTCTAACCATAACAAGGGAAAATCTCGCAAAAAGTCAATGCAATAATGGAGGATCCTTTTATGGTCTCTGAATTCCTAAACTCTATCTCTTTCCCTTCATCACCAACGTGAAATCACATTGCTGCAGACCATTTCTATGGCTAATATTCAATCTGTCAACACTTCACTTGTGGCTATTTTCCTTGTTCGGCTTTTGCCATTCATTTGTTCATTTTCCACCGTCGCAATATCTGAAACTGGAGACCTGGCAATAGTAAAGTCTGTCGATTATTGCCAGCAATCATCTGCAGCTGTTAACTGTGCAAGCTTGTCTCAAAGAATTCAAATTCAAGTGAATCCTCTGTTTCAATTAGTTTCTGGAACTGTTGGTGGAAGTGGTTACCTCTATATCGTAAGTTCATCGTATAATTCTTCAAACTCCCATATGTGTTGGCAATTGAAAGGATTTAACTGTAGTGGTGATGGTAATGTCCCTCCGAATAAAGCCATGGGAGAAAATTGTGTGTGTGGTTTGTTGGTAGTGAGACATGTCTGGTGTTTAGGAAGTGCTCGTAATGTGTTTGATCATTTGCCTAAGAGAAGTTTAGAATTGGTTGGAGCTGTTTCTCTCCATATTTCCTTTAATTGGGAAAATGTAAAAGGGGGAAGGCCTCAGGATGAATATCCATCGGTTGTATTGGGCGAAAATCGGGGTTGCTCAGTGTTTTGTTGGGAAGAAAATGGATTCAGTTTGCCTCAGCCATTGATAAGGAATCAGTCTTTTATTGACATTGAAGCAAATTCAAATGACGTTGGGACGTCAAATTATGCGTTGTCGTGTTGGCGAAATGATGCTTTTGATTCAAATACAGTAATGGTGTTTAAAATGGGTAAGAAATGGAGTAGTAACATGGTGGCAATCATAGTGGTTGGGTCCTTGTCCTCATTGCTGGTCTTCTTGTGTATATACTTGTTTTTGCGGTGCATCATGAATAGAGACTTCGGAATCCATGGTTGGCGACGCCTGGAAGAGGGCGGCGAAACACCTCATTCTCCACCACCAGTACCGGAAAAGAAGCTCAACCATTTGATCAACATGGCAAATAGAGGTCAAATGGAGGAGTTCCCTTTAGAAGTATTAGTCAAAGTCACTGATAATTTCTCAGAAGCGTTCAAGATTGGCAGAGGCAGCTTCGGATCCGTCTACCATGCTGCATTGGACGATGGATGCCAGGTCGCCATCCGACGCTACCTAGAGGATAATGACACCGCATTCTTGAGTGAAGTTGGGTCCTTATCGTATTTAAACCACAAGTACCTCGTCCGATTATTAGGCTATTGCGAGGACTGCAATGAGCGTTTGCTTGTTTACGAGTACATGGACAACGGCTCACTTCACGATCATCTCCACGGGCTACAAAGTTCAGCCCTGAAGTCATGGCCTAGAAGGATCAAGGCAGCCCTTGATGTAGCTAGAGGGATTGCGTACCTACATGAGCACGCTGTGCCACATGTCATACACCGTGACATCAAGTCGTCCAACATATTATTTGATGCCACATGGACAGCAAAGTTGTCGGGCTTTGGCCTCTCGTTAAAGGGCCGACAACGTGAACCGCGAAGGGCGGCGGGCAACGTGGGGTACTTGGACCCCGAGTACTACAGGTTGCCGCTATCGATGATGAAAGGCGACGTATACAGCTTTGGTGTGGTGTTGCTAGAATTGCTATCAGGGTGTAGGGCAATCCAAAGAAATGAGAGTGGTGAGCCTAGAAATGTGGTGGATTTTGTTGTCCCATACATAATCAATGATGAGATCCTTAGAGTCTTGGATCGGAATATGCCGCCTCCGACGCAGTTCGAGATAGAGCCGGTGCTGTATGTCGGCTACTTGGCAGCCGACTGCGTCGTGCTGGAAGGTCGAGATAGGCCAACAATGAGTGAAGTTGTGGATTGCCTAGGTAGAGCCTTGGAGGCATGTATGGCACCCCTTGTGTCCCCTAGAACTATCATTAGGTCATCAAAGTTGTTTTTGGCTTTAAAACCAAATGTAGCAAACTAGCATGTCTCAAATACAAAACAGAGGGAAAAGTGAGAAACTCTAGCGTGATATTTCAGCCGCAAGATGGCTCTTGGGTCGTGAATAGCGGTGAATGTTCACTTGTGATATTTACCCGACTAGGAGTACGGAATATTGAGATCGATTCAATCCATACATGATTTGGGATCCATTCCGCTGTAACTAATGAGTCTTCCAACAGTGGTATCGGAGCCGGAGAGGCTGGATTCTGGTCCTGATTGATTTTTGATAAATTACATGATAATATGTTAGGTTTAAAAATGTGCAGTTGATTTGGAGCTTGATTTTGCTTGTTTAATTTCTGATTTTTGGCATGCTATTGATAGAATCAATTACTACACATTATATCTTCGATCTGCAACTTGAATCACTAAATTTCAGTGAGAAACGAATTTAATACTCCCTCAATTTCATAAAAAATGTCATTTTAGACACTCTAAAAAATTTCATAATAAATGTCACTTTACCCAAAAAACTACAAATTTTCCAATATTATCTTAAATGACCTACTTAATTTAGTTGATTATTTCCTTATTTCACAAAACATGCCAAATAAATACCAACTCTTAATTTCTCAAAAAATAGCTAAAATGACATTCTTTATGAAACGGAGGAAGTATGATTTTCGAATTTGAGTGTGTAAATTTGGAAATTTCGGCGAAAAATATTTTTTTAAATCTGATTCGGGTTCAATTTTCGTCTGTTTTCTGTTATTTTTTTGCTTGGAAATTGTATGTTTGGAATCCTTGTTGAAAGGGTTTTCCATTGACATACTATGCACATTTTTTTCAATTGAAATCTTTTCCAGATACTTGAATATATGAATGATTATTTGAAGCCAATATATTCATGTTTATTGTCAGATTTGATTGCTTTCTGAATGTGCTTTAAATCGATATATGGCATGTGTAAATCGGATTAAAATTGATCGAGATAACATGCTTAAAAGAATGAAAACATATAAATAAATTTGAAGATGTTTTTTTATGAAGAACATGATGAACAATTTTCTTCGCTCTTTGAAAATAAATTTTTTTATCCAAAAACATTGGTAGGAGTGTCGAGTCGAAAAATTACTTGCACCGTTGAATTCAAAATGATCGAGAAAGGGGGTAGTGGGCGCTGCCGATTGAAAACGCCAGGAAAGCGGCGTGTACATGTCACTCTTCGATCGATGAGAATGTGATTTGCCTAGGTTAACGGTGACACACGACGTGCTAGTCAGTACACTTGAACGAATAATATCTTGCTAGGTGTGCTAGATCAATGCACATTCAGCTAGCCACGTATGACGCCTTGTCGGACCACGACAAGTGGACGAATAACATCGCGCCACTGTGTCACGTCAGCCACAACCACCTTTTGGCAACTGACACGTGATCGATCCGGCACTGGTCCTAATCACATACATTTTTCATTGAAAATTTAGCAAACTAATTGGTCTAAACATTTCATTAAATTCCCCTTTTATAAATTGGGCAGATGTAGAGTGAATGTAAGTGTGATTCAAGGGATAGGGATGACAATAGGTAGAATTTTGCTAAATTCGTAACCCACCTTGCAAAAGAAACATTTTATCTATAGCCCACCTCCATTTTGCTTCGTCAACCCGCCCCACCTGTACTTTTTATATTATGTATTTTTCAGCAGTAATAAGTTAATTTGTAAATTTTTTTTAAAAAATTATGACTTATAAATATGGTCTATTGGATAATATTACGATAATAAATTATAAAATTTATAAATTATTTATTTGATTTATATAGGTCGGGTAAGGGTGGATTTTGTAAAATTCTTTACCCGATTCAAATCTGCTAAAAGTTCGGTCAAATAAGTTTTAGCGGGTTTGACCGGGTTGAATTTCGTGCAAGTTTGCCGCTATCATTGATTATAATTTTTTGTGACCCAGTAACTACATACGTCAAATGTCCTGTGTAAGCATACATTAGATCATTGATAATGGTAAAAACGAAAAAAAAAAAAAAAGGATAGAAAAATAAAAGCCAAACAATTCACCATCAGAGAAGAATTGACGAGAGAACAATGAAGGGACAAAAGAGAAATAAAAGAGAAGATTTAGGAAGACGGCATTGTAGATGAAAGTAATGATGATGAAGTGTTTACATTATCGAAACAAAATATGATACAAAGACACCATATAAGAAGATAAAATAAGAGAAAGTCCAAATTCTCCACCAATAATTTGATGGAGCCTAGAATGTTTAATACTCCACTGCCATGACTTTTTAAGTTGTTTATTTTAACTTAGTTTTACTTATGTATTGCATGAAAGTACTCTGTTAAAAGTTGTTTATTTTAACTTAGTTTTACTTATGTGTTGCATGAAATTACTCTATTAAAGCATTACTGATTTTTATTATTTTCTTTAGAACTTGCTATTTTTGGAATTGTATAAAAATCTATAATTTAGAAGGCAAAAACTCGTATGTAACCGTCACATGGTTATCACACGGTGTGACGGGAAAAAGTATAACTTTTTGTGGTAAAAGTATCACGTTTATCTGTATAAGTATCACTTTTTTTGAACAAAAAAAAAGTATCACTTTTTTGTAGCAAAAGTATCACCTTTATCTATAAAAGTATCACTTTTTCCGTAAAAGTATCAATTTTTTCTGTAAAAATATCAATATTTTCTGTAAAAGTGTATTCCGTCACACGTGTGATCGTTCACACACACGACTCACTCAATTTAGAAGTACAACTTAAAGGGATTGGTGAAAGACAATTGTATTCATACTTGCCACAAGAATAAATATAAAGTACAAAGGACTTCTTAAGTCATACACAAATACAATGTGGAAAATTAACATGCAAACATTCAATGTTTCTATTTTTTGTTTTATTTTTAATTTTATTTTAACTACTCTTTATTTGTATTGGACACAAGATAATACTTAGTAGTATTGGAAATACATAAAAAATGATAAAATAATTTAGCTAATTTTAATTAATTTATTATGATGTTCTCAACACATCAAAGATCTATAAAACAATTCTATATTGAATATATGTCAAACAACCTTAAAATTATCCTTCATATTTTTTCCCCCAGAAATGTGTTATCACTCTAGTTTTGATTATTTGGTATTTCTTTTAGGAATTAAATTTGATTAATTCTAGCATGTTGTAAATATATCTTTTACTTGATTAATTGAGATTATATAAGTATCAATAATTTATACGATCAACTATTGTTACATTATATCATGCTTCAGTTCTCAAAGTATTACTTTATTCTAATTTTATTACAATAATTATAATATAAAAATAGCGACCACGTGCGACACACGTGCTTGTTTGTAGTATTTATATAAAAGCAACAACTTTAAAAAAGTAACATATTTCGTGATAAAAATAGTGCTTATTACTTTTTACATTAAAAGAAACAATTTTTATGATAAAAATAATTCCATCTTATGAAATATGGTCTTAGACAAGTGTTACTCATGAACCAAAGGGACTTTATCGATACACTAATATAAAAGTGCCTTAATTTTCAGCTAATTTTTGTTTGTTCTATTTTGCTCCTGTTAAATTAAAATAGTGTAACGACAATTATATAATTTCCAGTAGTATCCTCCAATTCTACAAGCAATCGCCAATGAGATATCTCATCTACTAATTTTTTTCATCCAAGAAATTAATTGCAAATATACGTGTGGAGAAAACTACATATTGTTAATGGATTTGCTGCAAATAAGAAATATGGTATAGGTTTTGTAACGGGAATTCTGAATACTCACAGAATCCTGGGGGATTTTTGTGCAAGAATATTAATCTCTTCCTCAATATTTGTCAATCATTCATTCACGTACAGTTTCACTAGAAAATTAATAATAAAGATTGATTTACGAAAAATTAAGAGACCTAGACAACTTAACTTTAATCATTAATTCATAATTTTTTGGCAATATATAGAAAATAGGTGGTGGATATATGGATGTTTACTTAATGCGAATTTAATATTGGTTGTTCTAAAGAAATCTAATATGTTTTAAATCAAAATCAAGAATCTTATTATTGAAACTATGTTCATAAGTACAAGACTCTCGATCTAATCTGTAAAACCATGCTCCACACAGGCGGACTGACAGAAAAAAAGAAAAAAAACGCATCATGTGATATGCAACTGAACATGTCAAAGTAATATGCAATCGAACGCGTCAAAATGATATGTAACCAAAGAATGCCCGTTCCGTTATTGCATGCACAATAAGTAATGAATCGAAAAAATCACCACTACATAGCAAAGGACTAGGAAGACCGACAACAACATCAGAAGAACCGACAAAAGTCGCACGTTGACAAAAAAATCTCACCCGAGAAAAGATTTTTACGGAGAGGAAAAAATTAATTATAGTAATTGTAGAAAAGGACGAAAAATTACCGACGGCAAAAAGTCGTCCACCATTGGAGGTGCTAGAGAGAAAGCGGTTTCTTTTCTCTTTAACAAAATCTAATATTGGCGATGACAAAAATATGAAACTTGATAAATTATGTTCTGCAACTTTTAAAGTGCCTATTCGCTTATAAAATCCAATCAAAGTGGTGAATTTTCTGCAGTTAGAGCAATACCAAATTACTGTGTTCCTGTACTAAAAAAAATTACTGTGTTCCTTTTTTTCAAGAAAAAAAAGTTGCGTGATTCCAAACATAACAGGGTAAAATCTCGCAAAAAGCCATTGCAATAATGGAGGATCTTTATATTGCTCTCCGAATTCCTAAACCCTATCTCCTTTCCTTCGTCACCACCGTGAAAACACGCTATTGCACACCATTTCTATGGCTAACATTCATTCTGTTAACACTTCACTTGTGGCCCTTTTCCTTGTTTTCATTTCACTTTTCACCGTCGCAATATCTGAAACTGGAAACTTAGCGATGGTTTGTGCAATAATAAAGTCAGTCGATAATTGGCAGCAATCATCTTCAGTTGTTAATTGTTCAAGCTTTTCTCAAGAAATCCAAATTGAATTGAATCCTCTGTTTCCATCAGTTTCTGGAACTGTTAGTGGAAATGGTTGCCTCGGTATCGTAAGTTCATCGTATAATTCTTCAAACACCCATATGTGTTGGCAATTGAAAGGATCGAACTGTAGTGGTGATAGTAGTGTCTTCCTGAATCATGCCATGGGAGAAAATTGTGTGCGTGGTTTGTTGGTAGTGAGACTAGTCCGGTGTTTAGGAAGTGTTCGTAATGTGTTTGATCATTTGCCTGATAGAAGTTTAGGATTAGTTGGAGCTGTTTATCAACATATTTCCTTTAACTGGGAAAATGTGAAAGGGAGAAGGCCTCAGGGTCAGTATGCATTAGTTGCATTGGCCGAAAATCGGGGTTGCGAGATAATTAGATCCAATGAGACAGTGTTTTGTTGGGGTGAAAATGGATTAAGTTTGGCTAAATCATTGAGTAATCAGTCTTTTATTGCCATTGATGCTAATCGAATTATGTTTTGTTACGTTGGGACGTCAAATTATACGTTGTCGTGTTGGGGAAATGAGGTTTTTGATTCAAATACAACAATGGTGTTTAAAATGGGTAAGAAATGGAGTAGTAAAATGGTGGCAATCATGGTGGTTGCGTCCCTGTCATCATTGCTAGTCTTCTTGTGTATATACTTGTTTTTGCGGTGTATCATGATCAGAGACAGCGGAAGACATGGTTGGCACCGCCTGCAAGAGGGCAGCGAAACGCCTCAATCTCCACCGCCAGTACCGAAAAAGAAGCTCAGCCATTTGATCAACATGGAAAATGGAGGTCAAGTAGAGGAGTTCCCTTTAGAAGTATTAGTCAAAGTCACTGATAATTTCTCAGAAGAGTTCAAGATTGGCAGTGGCAGCTTCTGATCTGTCTACTATGCCACATTGGACGATGGACGCCACGTCGTTATCAAGAGAGCTGAAGTCTCAGTCTCTATATCTGATGCAAGTTCCATCGGACGCAGCTTAGAGGATAATGACAATGAGTTCTCGCGTGAACTTGAGTCCTTGTCGCAGTTGAACCACAGGAATGTCATCCGCTTATTAGGCTATTGTGAGGACTCCAGTGAACGTTTGCTCGTGTATGAGTACATGGACAAAGGCTCCCTTCACGATCATCTCCACAGGCTACAAACTTCAGCCCTGAAGTCATGGCCTAGAAGGATCAAGGTAGCCCTTGATGTAGCTAGAGGGATTGCGTACCTACATGAGCACGCTGTGCCACATGTTATACACGGCGACATCAAGTCGTCCATCATATTATTTGATGCCACATGGACTGCAAAACTGTCGGGCTTTGGCCTCTCGTTAAATGGCCCACAACGTGAACCACGAAGGGTGGAGGGCACCGTGGGGTACTTGGACCCCGAGTTCTACAGGTCGCCGCTATTGACGATGAAAAGCGATGTGTACAGCTTTGGTGTGGTGTTGCTAGAATTGCTATCAGGGTGTAGGGCAATCCAAATAAATGAGAGTGGTGAGCCTAGAAATGTGGTGGATTATGTTGTCCCATACATAGTCAATCATGAGATCCATAAAGTCTTGGATCGGAATATGCCGCCTCCGATGCGGTTCGAGATAGAGGCCGTGGTGTATGTCGGCTACTTGGCTGCCGACTGCGTGCAGCTGGAGGGTCGAGATAGGCCAACAATGAGTCAGGTTGAGGGTTGCCTAGATAGAGCCTTGGAAGCATGTATCGTACCCGGTGTGTCCTCTAGACCTATCATTAGGCCATGAAAGTTGTTTTTGGCTTTAAACCCCCCTTAAGTCCAATTGTAGCAAACTAGCATATCTCAAATACAATACATAGAGAAAATTGAGAAACCCTAGCGTGATATTTCAGGCGCAAGATGACTCTTGGGTCGTGTATGACGGGTGAATTTTCACTTGCGATTTTCACCCCGACTAGGAGTACGGCACATCGACTTCAAACTGTGATTCAATCTGTATATGATCTGGAGATCCATTCTGCTGTAATTAATGAGTCTATTTCCAACAATGGTATCAGAGCTGGAGAGGTTAGAATCTGATCCAAATTGATTTTTGATAAGTTACATGATAAATTGTTAAGGTTTAAAAACGTGCAGTGGCTTAGAAGGCCTATTTCGCTTGTTTTAATTTCTTATTTTTGGCATGCTATTGGTAGAATCAAATGGTAAATCTTTATGTCTTCGGTCGGCAGCCCGAATCACTAAATTTCATTGAGAAACAAATTTAATATGATTTTTTGAAATTGAGTATGTAAATTTGGAAATTCTGGCAAAAATTGATTTTTCAATCTGATTCAAGTTCCATTTTCGTCTGTACTTTTTTTTTTCTGTTTTTTTGTTTGAAAATTATATGTCTGGAATCCTTGTTAAAAGGGGTTTCCATGGACTTATTATGCACATTTTCTTAATTAAAAACAAGTGAAATATGTGCATTTAAAGTTTGGATGAAAAATATTAATTTCTGGAAATTTTTCCAGATACTTGAATATGTGAATAATTCTTTAAACCGGTGTACGCATGTTTATTGTCTTTTTGATGCATGAATATGGTATGATTTGATTGCTTTACGAATGTGCTTTAAGTCGATGTATTTACATGCGTAAATCCGATTAAATTTGATTGAGATAACATGCTCAAAAGATTGAAAATAATCCAAATAAATTTTGGAGATGAAACAAACTTTTTGCTCCAAACACATGCTTCGGATTGAAAAATCAATTACACCTCTAAATTCACAATGATCGAGAATTAGGAGGAGGGGGAGGTGGCTGGAGCACTGCCGACCTGAAATGCCGACAAAGCGGCGTGCACATCACCCTTCGGTTGATGAGTGTGATTTGCATCAATGGTGACACACGTCGTGCCACGTCACGACACAAGGGACATGGACAAGTAATATCATTCCATGTGTGCAGCGAGCTATGCATAACACTCATTAGACCACGTCAGCACACATGGACGAATGATATAACGATGTGTGTGTCACGTCAGCCACAATTACCTTTCAGACGTGCCGATCCAGCACCATTCCTATTCACAATACACTTTTCAATAAAAATTTGGCAAACTAATTGGTCTAGCATTTTATTTAGTCTAAATTTTTCTTTTATAAAATTGGGCAAGTATAGAGTGAGTGTAAGCGTTGTTCAAGGACTAGGGATGACAATGATGACGATTTTTCTAAATTCTTACCCTGCCCTACGAAAAGAAACATCAAACCCATAATCTACCCCCGTTTGGCTTCGTCAACCTACTGGGTTTACCCGCCCTACCCATGCTTGTTTTGTATTAGTAGGGGTATGTGCATGGTATGTCATCGTTTTTATTTTCTAAATTTTGTATTAGGTCAATTTTTCTTTTGAGAAAATCATATTATTCAAACTTGTTTGAATATTGGTTCTTAAAAAAAGATATTTCAGTGGTATGTTGAAAATTGGTATGATAGTTAATATATTTATAGTTTATATAAAGAAACACATTACATGATATGTTTAAAATTCAACTCTAAATTTCTTTAATCCAATCCTTAATATTTATTATTTTATCTACTACTCCCTCTATTTTAAAAAGAATGTCATTTTAGACACTTTGAAAAATTTCACAATAAGTGTCACTTTACCAAAAAAACTACAATTCTTCCAATATTATCTTAAACAACCCACTTAATTTAGTTGATTATTTCCTTATTTCACAAAACATACCAATTAAATACCAATCCTTTAATTTCTCAAAAAATAGCTAAAATGACATTCTTTTTGAAATGGAGTGAGTATTTAATTATTTCCATATATAAATGTCAAAATTCTAGACTCGAACTCACTGCACATAGTTACTATCATACACCTGAATTTCTTCCAATATTATCTTAAACAACCCACTTAATTTAGTTGATTATTTCCTTATTTCACAAAACATACCAATTAAATACCAATCCTTTAATTTCTCAAAAAATAGCTAAAATGACATTCTTTTTGAAATGGAGTGAGTATTTAATTATTTCCATATATAAATGTCAAAATTCTAGACTCGAACTCACTGCACATAGTTACTATCATACACCTGAATTTCACCGTAGACAGATACTAATAGCGTCTCGTTGCTCGTTCCCTTCTTCTTTAATTCTCCATCTTTCTCGTGCACTCACATTTTTCTCTTGAAGTCAACTCCATCTTTCTCGTGCACTCTCCATCTTTCTCGTGCACTCACATTTTTCTCTTGAAGTCAACTCCATTTTTCTCTTGAGGTCAACTTTGATTTTACTGTAGTTTTTAAAAAATTTCTCCTAATCTAAGAACAAAGAAAGAAAAAACCCTCCCCTCCCCCCCCCCCCCCCCCCCAAACGGTGACTCGAACACAGGACCAAAGACCTAGGTAGTAGATGCTCTGCCACTTGAGCTATCCAACTTCGTCGATTTTACTGTAGTTAGTCATATTAAGCCTACCTTTTCACTTTCATGGTCTATTCTCCCCCATATTATTTGCAAGTATTTGTAACAAAGAAAAAAAGGAAACATGTATATAAGACAAAACTTGACAGTGTATTCGATTAGAGCTTTATCGTTGAAAAATAATCAATAAAATGACCAAAGAGGCTATTGATAGCTAATAACTTTATGATTTAGTGCTATTCTTTTTTAGACGAGATACCTACTTCAGCAACTTGTAATTGTTTTTATTAGTTATAGTTGTTTAATGCTACATTTTTTTTTAACCATATGGTATTTATTGTAAAGATAATACTATAATTCTTTTGTGCATTTTGCTAATACGATTAAAGAAAAATCTCCGAACAACTCCGAATAAGTGGACCAAACAGATCCGATCTCTGGAACTGAACCGATCAACGGAGCGGCTCTGGAGATTTTATTTGGAAATCTCTTAATATCACCGACCTTTGGTTCGGTTCTAGAGATTTTTATATCTCTGAACCGCTCTAGACCGTGCTTACCCTAGATTCAAGGCAAGTTCTAGAAACTAAATGACATAATGACGAATATATCACACCGAAAGAAAGATAAATTACTCCAATAACGGGAATACAATTAAGGCTCAAATCCTCACAAAGTTAAGTTGATCATTAATCAAAGTTCAAGTCCAATTTCGTCTCCATACGCCATCATGCTCTTCTTTGTGCCATAAAAATTTAAAAAATTCGATTCTTCATCGACACATCATCATCTATCAACCCTTTAGGGAGTGGATCTAGTGCATTTCTGACAAAACTGCACCATGGTGTAGTTGGCAAAATTGCCCCTTTTACCCCCGCTCCACACTCTCCCCTTTTTCTTTCCTCCGTTTCTTTTTAATATATGTTTTTTTTATTTTAATTCCCTTGTCACAATTTCGATAATGTTTTCATCCTTGGGACCCGTTTACTTCATAGGATAAGACTGAATAAGGACAAATTATTTAGGACAATTCAGTGTTTACTTGGTTGGTATATAAAAACTCAATTATCCCGGATAACCGGGATAACACAGTATTCGGACAAAATAACTCCATTAGCAATCTCACCTCTTAAGATGGGTGTATTTATGCGACATCAAGGATAATCTTTAACAATTCAAGCTATACATATAATGTTGTATATACACATTAATTCTTAACATGCTTTACAAATTCAGCCTGATGAAATAAATTTTAGAGACCCTCTTTGAAAAATTCGACGTAATCATCTCTAGCAAACATTGGATAAGATAGGATATGAATAATCCTTTATAAATAATAGAACATAATCATCTCTAGTAGACATTGGATAAGATAGTACATATTTTTCTAATCCCTCATTTTAATACACCCTATTAGTCATAATCCAAATTGAACGGGCCATTACTGTCTTATTTCATTTTTAATAAGTTTAGACATTCTTTTTTATTTTTTGTGTTACGTCTTATTTAAGTTTAATATAACAAAATATAATATTCTACGGATTCTAAATCCATTTCACACCCCTACATTCCAAATGCACTAAAAAGATTATATCCATCTATTTTATTGTTTATTCACTTGAGTATTTTCAATGAAAATTAAGTTCACAAAAAGTACATCATTAAGGAAGTCCAACACCACAAAAGATACAATTAATCATTTTGTAAAGGGTTGCATTTACAGGATCCAAATAATTACTTCTGTCGGGAACCTTTTTGGCCTTGAACAATACTTAATTTTGCTGAAATTTTCGTTTTTTTCCGACCATGAGATGAAATTGCGATGTAATAGATTTCTGTCAGAATTTTGGGAAAATTTTGATTTCGATTGTCTCCATATACAATTGGTTGTTTTCATAACACATGTGTATTTAAGTTAGTTATAACAATTTTTAAACTTAAAATATCGATATCGATATTTCATGAAATTTTCGTAAACTTAAAATACCGATATTTTCGTAAAAATCGATTTTTCGTCCTTGATAAGAATCAATCTCAGCCTGCCTTCTTCATTAGAGAAAAAATAATGAATAGCAGAACAAAACGAAAAAGAAAATAAATTGAAAGTATATATTAGAAAGAAACACAGGAAAGAAAAAGGGGGAGTGTGGAGCAGGGTAAAAGACAGGATCCACTCCCCAGCCCTTTATTAGCTTTTCATTTTTTTCAAGACCGAATAATTCTGAATTTGACTGTACTGACTCAACAAAATCAAATAACACTCAATGTAATAAATAAATAAAAACAATCAAAACCAATATAACGTAAATTAACTAAAATCAAAAGAATTCATAAAAAAATAGCTACCAAGACATCCCATCAATTAAAATTTCATACTCATTTATCAGTTTTGCCATACTACTATTAACCTTGGGTTCTACTGAATAGATGACACAACATTTATGTTTACTACTTAACCCTGACCTATTATATATATAGAACAGTTACCTTCTCGTCACGAATACGAAAAGTTAATTCCCCTTTAACCACATCAATCAAAGTTTGGCTAGTCGTCAAGAAAGGTTGGCCTAAAATGAAAGGGACATCAGTGTTCGCTTGCATATCGACAACTAAAGTCACTACGAAATTTAAAATTAGACACTCTAACCAACATGTCATCTACTACTCCATATAACGTTAATAAAGATCCATCTGCCAACTAAATAGTAGCAAAATGTTTGTCGCATTGTCCATAGTCTTAATTTCCTATATGTTTCTAGGAATCAAATTTATACTCGACCATAAATCACACCATTTCGAAGGTTATGACTACCAATAGAGCAAGGGATAGATCCCTGGATCATTTGCTTTTGATTCTCTTCTTGGTTGAGTGTTTGTGTTAGTGCTTCGTTTATGACTTGCTACTTTTTGCCCATTTTTCCCTTTTTCTTTGCGCGTCTTCTTCTTTTCCTCTCGTCGATAACTAGATTTCCTAATAGGCGGATCCGAGTCTTCTTTGTTTACCCCTTCACTATCAATGCTCTTTTTGGGTGCTTTTTGCATCATATTCAATGTACTAGCACAATCTATACGATCAAGGTCAGTAAAGAATGAATCATACAAGCAAAATTCCAAAGAATCATCAATAGGAGAAAAAATTATTTTCTTATCTATTGAAGATCATTGACCGCACTGTCGAGGTGCAGTAAATTAATAATACCTAACTACCCTTCTAGCTTGTAGAAGTGGTAAGTAGGGTCGATCCCACAGGGAGCAGGAAGACTTATAGTATTGATATAAAACCTAATATTATCAATTTATGAATATATATTTATATATAAAGATGGGGGTTTGTAGTTGATTTTCAATTAACTAATAAGCTACAACAAAAATTAAACAATTACTTATGAAATATTCTACTTATGAAATAAAGAATCTCAACCCTTAATTTTATCTCCCCCTAGTTTATACTACCATGTGATAGATGCAATTGTTAACCAATTGTTAACCATAAAACTTCTACCCCGAGATTAGCAACAAACTCTACTAACCTCGTTATCCCTTATGTTTAACTAACCAACACAAGCTCTTTGGTTAGTCTATCCGGTTGAGTGATCTCAGAACAAGCTCTTTGGATCTCATTAACTGAACGCCTAGAGTACTAGGATAACGAAATAGACACGGTGTAGGCCTCGTAAGCTCGGATCCTTCAGACCGAGCTACATACTACCCTAGTGATATCACTCACTATTCGCTACTAAGTGGCTATAGGTTCGTAACAATTACGGATTACGACTATAACCTAGCGTTACTTATGCAATTATAATCTTAGGTGATCAATCTAGCACATAAACACATAAGCATTGAAGGATAAATAAATAGTATAACAACGTTTTAAGGAATCAATCGATTAACAATTACTGTAAATATCACAAGATAATAAAACTAGGGTTCGACTCGACTAAGGACTGGAATAACCTACTAGCAGCTCATGGCGGTGACAATAGACATAATTCTAATGAAAAGCATAAAACTAAAATAAATTAGAAAGATGAAACCGAGAATGCCAAATCTTGATTGCTCGTCCCCTCCGAAGTGCTCCAAAATCCCAATTCCAACTCTCCCCTTGATGTCTAGAGCCTTGAGATATTTATAGGAGTATATCTCTAGGATAAAGAGGGAAAAAAACCTAATTGGAATAGGAAAATAAGTCCAAAACTCGTTTTTGAGCTTGTGGGCCAAGTAATGGGCCGACACTGCATTGCTTTTCCAACTTCAAAGCTATTTTTGAGGATCTTCTGGTCATTTTTGGATTTTTCCTCTCTCACGAAAAGTTGTATCTCTTTGAATCAGCTTTCCAATGCCACCAATTTCACCTCAATCAGAGTTGTAGATCTCAAGAGATGGCCAAAATACTAGAGGTCTATCAAGCTGACAGAAAATTCGGGAGGCTTTTGCCCGTGGCCACGCACGTAGGCCGTGGCTGCGGAGAGTTTCCAGGGCTTTTCAGCCCTTTCTAGGCCACTTTTGACGCGGCCGCGACTAGCTTTTTCGTACTTGGCTCGATTTTCTTCCATTTTGAACTTTCCGGGACTCTTTTCTTCACCCATCCTTAGCCGAATGCAATTATTTGACCTTAAATCACCTGAATGTCTCTAAAACAAGTCCACAAACATCAAATAGCCGAATAATACGAATATAAGCCAATCACGATCGATTATGCATGCAAATATCATTAAATGGATACTTAAATCAACCTAAAATGCACGCATAAACACGTGTACCAAAATTCCCCCAAACTTAAACCTTTGTTCGTCCCAAACAAATCAAATCAACTACTCTCGAGACATGCGACTTTCAACAATTGATACTCACGGTGCAAGTGTATCACTCATCTCTCAATTGTATAAAGAAGGGTATATTTTCACTCACATTGAATTATACGCAACGACTACCATATGCTTGGCAATTATCTAAATTTGACCTCGTACTCGACATGTGCGGCAAAGAATAAAAAATGTCTTTATTTTTTGTTGTAATATAAGCTTTAGGTAAGGTGGGATAAATTTGGGTAAAAGTGACTGAAAATTGGACTAACCAAGTTATTCCTAACTCAACTACCCCTCAATACAATCACTCTCTCCTCACTCTGCAATTCTCAGTAATCCACCCCAAAGAATGACTTCTTCACCCCACAAAAGTACTTACCACCTGAGTGTTTTTCATATTGTTACTTGAGTACCACATTTTTGGGACTACCCGATTTTTCGAAACAATTCGTCAATTAAGCACTTTCTATCTCTAGCCTCTCCTTAACAAAAATAGAACATATATGTACATCCGACTCGTTCTTCTTTCTTTTTCGTTTTCTTTTACGAATATTTTTTCTTTTCTTTTTCTCTTTTTTTTTTTTTTTTTTTCCTTCTACTTTTTTTTCCCTTTTTTTCTTTCAAAACACAACTATGAATTCAACGAAAATTCTAGGAAGAGGCTAATCTTTTCCAACTTCTTCGCCTATCAAATATTCCTTTCACAAATTCCATTAACTAACCCACTTTATTCCCAAGATGTTACCCGAATTATTTTCCAATCCTCCTCCCTCTTACTTAATTAGTCAAAATAAGGTCAAAGGCTAAATCAAAGGGTATTCGGCTTGTAATGTAGGGCTATCAAATGAAAAGTTAAAAGCTCAATTGGGCTAACTAAAGCAATGTTCAAATTTCTAGGTAAAAAAGGATAACACTTTTAAAGCTAAAAAACAGGCTAGAAATCCAAAAATGCCTAAGATCATCTTCTAAGCCACAACATCGACACATTCATAATAGAGATTCAAGGCAATTTTTAGAGACAATTACATATACCCAATGAAATTCACACCGAAAGAATTATATAAATTACTCCAAAGTTAGGAGTACACAAATAGGCTCAATTTCTCACTGGGCAATTTATGATCAAAGTTTTAAATCCAAGCTCAATTTTGTCTCAATCACTTGTCATGCTCTATCATGTGCCATTTTTTTTTCCCAAAGTTTTAACAGAAATCATCATTAACTCATCACCAACTTATCATTTCTTTTTTTTTTTTTTTTTCTTTTTTTCCATATCAACACTTTAGGTTTCTCTTTTACGACTCAATCCTAGACTCAAAAGAAAACACCAAACACGAACTAAATTGAACTAAACATGACTGCAGACACAATCCATGGCTCACAGGCCAAACAACCAAGCAAATGGCGCACAGGCCAACAACTAAGCAGGCAAAAGCAAATAACAAAACTAAGAGCTAGCACAAAGCATAAATATAAGAAATAAAGCTCAAAAGCGGCCAAGTCGTCCCACTTACACCCCCTCCCCCAAACTTGGTTGAAAGCCAAAGTTTGTGGGGGAAAAGAGTGGTACGGCTTGGTGTTTATTTACAGTGCTACTACCGAGATGGTGGTTGGAAGCTATGCTTGCTCCAATATTTGACTATCGCGCCCCACCGGGTATCTTGTTATATCCACCATGCTCCACTACTACGTTGATTTTTAGTCATGTTAGTTTCTACATACTAAATAAAAACGATAAGAAACACATCAAACTAGAAATAACAATAAAATACAAAATTTAAAACAAAATACGATAAACATCGGGTTGCCTCCCGACAAGCGCCTTTGTTTTACGTTGTCGGCCCGACTCAAGACTTCCCTTTTAGAAAATACACCAAGGAGGTTTACGGGCTGATCTTGATGATTGTGGCTCCTCAACTACCCTATGAGTTTTCATTCTGACTCGTTTCCTTCTCAGGTATCCAATTGAAGCCATGTTCAAATTATACCCGTACTTTAATTCTTTTTCACAGACAGTATGTAACACATATGGCAGGGAACTAGACGATCCAGTGTGCATCTTCAATACAATGTCTGTCAACACACTTGATGACCCAGTATGCGTCTGGCACACAATGTCTGATGGCACATTGGATGACACAATGTGCATCTCGCATCCAATGTGCATCTGTTCAGCCTGACTTTCGATGCCTTCTTCATTCTGCAACACTTGCACGGGTTTTTCATCCTCTCTAGGATGTTTTTCGCTCCTCAAAATCAAGGCAATTTAGTTCATCAGATTTTTCTCGGGTTGGGATGCCAATTTCTCTCTTTCTTGGCTTTTTAACCTGCTTACCACGGTAACCAATTGACTCATTTGAGTCTCAATATTCCTTATTCTTGACCATGTATCTTCCTGAAATTGCAGAGTGTTAGAAACCAAGATTTTAATCATATCTTCCAACGACATAGTGGAATTTTGTTTCCCTATGAAATCAAAAGAAACAGTAATGATCCTGCAGAAAGCTACAATTCGACAAGCACATTGGATGATCCAAAGATTACAAATAGTAATGAAAATAACTAATACTAATTAACATAAGAAAATACGTAACTAAAATAGAAGAAAATAATGTTAACACTAGAAACACAATTAATCTTGCACTGCTCCCCGGCAATGACGCCAAAATTTGACCGGATTGTCGAGGTGCAATAAATTAATAATACATAACTACCCTTCTAATTTGTAGAAGTGGTAAGTAAGGTCGATCCCACAGGAAGCAGGAATATAGTGTTGATATAAAGCCTAATATTATCAATTTATGAAAGATGGGGATTTGTAGTTGATTTTCAATTAACTAATAAGCTAAAACAAAAATTAAACAATTACTTATGAAAATATTCTACTTATGAAATAAAGAATCTCATTCCTTAATCTTATCTCCCCCTAGTTTATACTACCCTGTGATTGTTAACCAATTTTAACCATAAAACTCCTACTCCGAGATTAGCAACAAGCTCTGCTAACCTCGTTATCCCTTATGTTTAACTAACCAAAACAAGCTCTTTGGTTAGTCTATCCGGTTGAGTGATCTCAAAACAAGTTCTCTGGATCTCATTAACCGAACGCCTAGAGTACTACGATAATGGAATAGACACGGTGTGGGCCTCGTAAGCTCGGACCCATTCAGACCGAGCTATATACTACCCTAGTGATATCACTCACTATTCGCTACTAAGTGGTTATAGGTTCGTAACAATTACGGATTACGATTATAACCTAGCGTTACTTATGCAATTATAATATTAGGTGATCAATCTAGCACATAAACACATAAGCATTGAAGGATAAATAAATAGTATAACAACGTTTAAGGAATCAATCAATTAACAATTGCTGTAAACATCACAAGATAATAAAACTAGGGTTCGATTCGACTAAGGACTGGAATAATCTACCAGCCGCTCATCGCGGTGACAATAGACATAATTCTAATGAAAAGCATAAAACTAAAATAAATTAGAAAGATTAAAACGAGAATGCCAAATCTTGATTACTCGTCTCCTCCGAAGTGCTCCAAAATCCCAATTCCAACTCTCCCCTTTGATGTCTAGAGCCTTGAGATATTTATAGGAGTACATCTCTAGGATAAAGAGGGAAAAAAAACCTAATTGGAATAGGAAAATAAGTCCAAAACTCATTTTTGAGCTTGTGGGCCAAGTAATGGGCCGACACTGCATTGCTTTTTCAACTTTAAAGCTATTTTTGAGGATCTTCCGATCATTTTTGGATTTTTCCTCTCTCACGAAAAGTTGTAGCTTTTTGAATCAGCTTTCCAACGCCACCAATTTCACCTCACGTAGGCCGCAGCCGCGGAGAGTTTCCAGGCTTTTCAGCCCTTTCTAGGCCACTTTTGACGTGGCCGTGCATCTAGGTCGCGGCCGCGACTAACTTTTTCGTACTTGGCTCGATTATCTTCCTTTTTGGACTTTTCGGGACTCCTTTCTTCACCCACCTTAGCCGAATGTAATTATTTGGCCTTAAATCACCTGAATATCTCTAAAACAAGTCCACAAACATCAAATAGCCCAATAATACGAATATAAGCCAATCACTATCGATTATGCATGCAAATGTCATTAAACGAACACTTAAATCAATGAAAAATGCACGCATAAACACGTGTACTAATCGTCCGTCCTCCTTTTGTATATCAGTCTCAAATTTCTCTTGATTTTTCTTCCCTTCAAGCTCCTCTAAGAGTTTAACATAGTTAATATAATTAGGAGCATTTTTCTTTCTATAGAATGCTTGAGGAAAGGGAAGATGAGGGATACACTTAGGAGCATCAATGATAGTAATAGATTTTGTCTTCTCTGCCCCTATTTTTACAAACTCATGACCATCCTCTTTGACTTTGTTGTCTTCCTCCACTTGCTTATTCTCTACTACCCGATCTTTGGCTATTAATCGCTTTGGACTCTTGCACTTGGCCTTATCCGTCTCATGGACATAATTGCAATGCTTCCTTGGATTGACTATAGTATCACTTGAGAATTGCCATTTCCGGTGTACGGACCCATGGCTTGTGCAATTTACTCAAGTGAGTCCTTATCTCCTTCATCTCCGCTTCTAGAGAAACGACGGTTTTATTCAAGTCCATAATTAACATCTATCTTCTTCTCCATCTTTGCCATCCTCTCATTGTGTTTGGCCAATTGATACTATATCAACTCTTCTTGAGTAGGTTCTCTTGCTTCATGAATCATGTCATTCGTGACTACAAATCCCGGTGGCAATTGGAGTGAACTATTTGGATTGATGTACGAGAGATTATGATGATTCTTGCACCCTACTGATATTGATTGTACTGTTGTTGGTTGCCTCGAAAGTTATTGAAGTTTCTTTGATTAACATAATTAACATCTTCAACAACCTCATGCACAGGTGGTTGCTATGAATTGGGCTCGGTATACTGGGTTACTTCGACACTGGTTAGAAAATTTAATTGATTGGTCATAGTCACCATTTGATCTGCCGTTTGAGCTACAAGTGTTTTGGTTGGTTCAGTCTTAGTGATGTTGGCTACCCTCCTAAGCTAATTTCTCTCATTCAGCAAAATTGTCAAATAGTAGTGGCCATCTCATCTAAGATTGTGAATGTGGCGCTTGTATGCTTTGCCAATATAGATCCACCGATGTTGCGTCTAAAAGTATCCTTGTGCGCCCAAGTAGCCCATAGTAAAATTTACAAATCTATTGCTTCTTAGTAAAGCCGTACTGAGGGCAACTCCGGAGAAGATCCCCGAACCGCTCCCATATTTCACTCAGTGGTTCTCCCTCCACTACAATGTCTTATCCCTCAAAGAATAAGGGAACAACCTCAGCTTAACCTGATCATGTGGTACTTGATTCACTTTTAGGGTCTCTAACACTCTCTTGAACCGGCCCAAGTGGATATTAGGGTCTTCTAGTGGCCCCCCACCAAACTGGTTCTGCTGAACTAGAGAGATCAAAGACGGCTTGAGTTTAAACAATTTATTAGAGTATTAATTAATTGAACACAGTTACCAGTTTCCGGCAACGATGCCAAAAACTTGAAACACTATTTCTAAATCTGGTGTTGCCACAAGTGTACGGTGCTAGTGCAGTCATCAGAGAGCAACGTCGATCCCACAGACATTGTGTTCAATGTTCAACTAAGTACCCCAATTAGAATACCCTGACTCTATCTAGACTCTAGAAAATGGATTGATTGTTGTTTTGACCTAAGAACTAAATTGCAGAAAATAATAAAGCAAATAACAAAGACGCTTAATCGAAAGCAAGCAAGTAACCAAGAAAGATTCAATGAGATAAAAGATGTATTCTACGGCTTCGATTTTTATTACAATCTCCTATATTTGATTATCCTATTATTCTAGACTATTAAACCGATTCTTATGCTTATTAGGCGGCACTACTCTTAATTAGTCCTCCTTTCGGACAATGCTAACGAGTTGATTACGTATGAAAGATTACCCTCTTGGGCGAACTATTAAAACATAACTTCAAAGGGATCCTAAAACCAATGCCTACAGAGATACCTCACTCCTCTTAGAGGATTATCGATGCATATATTATACGCATGTATACCTATTAGTAATCCTCTCCTCTAGGACGTCGAGATGTTAAGCAAGTAGAATGAAATCAATTGGCCGAATTAATAAATTAATGATATAAGAACAAGCATATAGATAAACAATAAAACGGAGTCTAGAATTAATAAAACAAAATCAAAACATATTCAATTGTAATCTTTTCTCTAACCCTAGAACACAAAGTAGTTAGTTACTCATGTTCATCAATAATACCCAAAAACATTCATAGACAAACATCTTTGAATAATAAAAAGAACTAAAGAAAATAAAACCCGAATCTTGGATCTTGATCTTCGTCTTCTCGCGTTCCTTGCTCTTCAATCCAAGTCTCCAAGGTGTTTCCAGTGATGAAAGATGATCAATTTCAAACTTGGGAGTCTCTATTTATAAGTTTGGAATGATTGGGGTCGAAACATACCAAAAATAGGTCAAAACGCGTAAACCAACCTAACTGACTCGACCAAGTCAACTTAGTGACTCGACCGAATCGACCTTCAAATCCTGCAACTCGGCCGATCCATTATTTGACTCAACCGAGTTAGCTCTTCATTGCAAAACTCGTCCAAAATTCGAACTATTGACTCGACCAAGTCCAAGATGGACTTGACCGAGTCGATTCCTTCAGCCAACTTTTATATGAAACATGATACTTTCACTCGACTGAGTTGATTTATGGCTCGCCCGAGTTGTTCCTTCGACTTTTTTGCACTCTTTTCCTTTCAAAATTCATTGTTTTATCCCTCTTTTGACTCGTATGTTCGTCAAAATTTGTCCAAACATACTTTTTGGCATAGAACCACCTAAATTACTTCAAAACAAGCACACACTTCATATGAAACAATATAACGAATATTAACACAATTTAGCCAATTATGCATGCAAATGATGAACTAAAATACTATTCTAATTTGACCTAAATGCATGCATACACGACGTGTATCACCCCCAGTGATGCACCTGTGCCACCTCCAAGGAAACAATTCTGCGCACCACTGCCTCCCCCCCCCCCCCCAAAATAAAATAAAATTTAGCTCAAGATTTTTTCTCTCTCTCTTGTCGGCTAGAAGATACAATATTTTAAAAAGGCAAAAACTTGGGTGCAACATGTGCACAATAACCTTATTGTGCATCGGTTCGATCGCGGCCGCGATCAATTGTGACTAAAAGGGAATTTGGGCTGTGGAGTTGGCGCGGCCGCGCACAACTTTGACTCAAACATACTTTATGAAATTGTTAAACATACTTTATGCAAATATTAAACATACTTTATGAGTAAACCAACTATACCTATGTTAGGAATTTTGTGACTTGAATCTATTTCACTTTAAAATTGTGACTCAAACATACTTTATGAAATTATCAAACATACTTTATGCAAATATCAAAAACACTTTATGCAAATATCAACAATAATGCATGTTGACCCTCAAACATACTTTATGAGTAAATCAACCATACTTTAGGATTTTGTGTCTTAAATTTGTTTCACTTTAAAATTGTGACTCAAACATACTTTATGCAAATATCAAACATAGTTTATGCAAATATCAACAATAATGCATGTTGACGCTCAAACACACTTTATGAAATTGTCAAACATACTTTATGTAAATATCAAACATACTTTATGAGTAAATCAACCATACCTTAAGTGCACTATATTAGGATTTTGTGTCTTGAATCTGTTTCACTTAAAAATTGTGACTCAAACATACTTTATGAAATTGTCAAACATACTTTATGCAAATATCAAACATACTTTATGCAAATTTCAACAATAATGCATGTTTGTCGCGGTCGCGGCACTCAAACAGGTGCACCATAATACTATTGTGCACATGGTGCACCCAAGACCTACTCTTTTAAAAATTATAAAGTTTCACATTAATTTAATTTTTCATTCATTTATTTAACTTAACCAATTACATGTAACCCACTTTTGAAAATAATATTTCACTTTTTCAATTTGACTAATGATACAAGACCTTTAATTTTTAAATTAATATGAGAACTTTAGTTTTTAGACATACTCTTATTTTAAGAAGAAATATATTTTTAAAACAAGACTCCATTTCGAAAAGAAAAACTTATTTATTAATACAGTTACAAATTTAAAATTATTAGTAAATATATTACATATCCTAGTACCCGTCACTCCTATTTGCGCGCAAAATCAGTACAAAACATACGTTGTAATAACCCAATCAACACTTTTTCTTGCCTTCGAGGACAGATGAGATTCTCTATTCCAATCCGTATTTTATTTTATATTTCAAAATAATCGCTATATAATACGTGTGTATAATGACATTACTAATTAATACATGACGTGTGGTAAATATAATAAAATATTAGATGAAGTACAAATTAAAATAGAGGATCCAATTCGCTCCGAGGATGCATCAAAACAGAGTACATTAATTTCATCATACAATAGACATACACATCTTATAATCCAAGACATACACATTATAGGGCCCGCTTGGTTGGGGGTTTAGGAGTAGAGAATGAAAATGAATGATGACTCATTTCCATTTATGGTGTTTGGTACATAATAAATAAGTTAATTATTACCCTCTTTAACTAACAATTCCCCCATTTCATTTCATAGTATGATTGACGTCTCATTCATACCCATTGTCATTGTTATTGATGATTTGCAACAAAATTAGCACATAATCAATATCACCACATAATTACGCCTAGAATCTGAAATACATCATACAAACTTTATCTACATAAATAATCAAAATCAAGAAGAGCTAAAATTAAGCCTATTTATTCTTTTCAAAACTATCAGGAGACCTTAAGGCACAAGGCTCAGCATCAATAAGCATTTTGATCACTTCTTTCATCCCTTTTAAGTGTGGCAATTTTCAACACCTTTATCACATCATCTTGAACTAGCTCGGATACTACCTTGTGATCGACAACTTTGAGCGCGTTTTTCGCAGTTGCCAAAATGAGTCGATACCCAGTACACCAAGTCCTTGCCTTCTCTATACACCTTAACACCACTCCGAAGTTGTATGTGTCGCTCTTCTCAGTCACATTAATCGAATTGGCCATCTTTGTGTTGAGGAAAAGAAAAGGATTTAGTCCTTATGTAAATAGTACGATGTATTTGTTTGGTTTTATTTGTAGTACTGAGAACTAGAGGTGACAATTCGGGCAGCATTGCCGGGGCCTGGCTTTGGGCCAGAATATGTTGGCCCGGCCTGGACTTTTCCCTGTACATAAATACAAGCTTGGACATTTGTACATCTGGCCCGCTCTAGTACGCCAGATTTTCAACCCCGAGATGCAAAATCCATTCGGGCTCAACTTCGAGATCAGGGTTGAATTGCCACCTCTAGTAATTAATGAGGAACTGACCAGGTGCTATGTAACCATGACCCCAAAATCATCTATTTTTGCTCCTTAGTCTTCATCAAGCAATATGTCAGTCGATTTGATGTCTCTATGAACAAAGATAGGCTACAAGCGTGGTGCAAATATGCGATCCCTTTAGCAGCAGCGAGTGCGATTCTATACCTTTGAAACCAATTGAGCTCCGCCTTGCCACCCTTGATCTCTCTATGAAGAACCTCCAACAAGTTCTCGTTTGACACGTACTCGGAAACCAAGAAATTCGAACCTCCTCTCATCAAACAAGCATACAACTTCACTACATTCCTATGCCTAATCTAGCCAAGAATGGCCAACACATGCCCCCAGCTTCCTCTTTGCAACTGCTTCACCGCAACGGATCCAGGCCCTTTCGTCAAATCGGTACACTTTTTAGGTGCTCCCCCGATCAAATTATCATCATAGAAGTCAAGCATTTCATCCACATCAAACTCCATTTGCCACCTCTACCTACACGCCATTAAATGGTCTTCTACCATTCCCATCCCTTGTAGCGCCGTACTTGAAGGGGCTCATATCCAAAGAGCTCTCGCTGCTCTGATATTTCCCTTGCTGAATCCCACACAGAGTCGTCTGCCCTATATAACTCGATCTCTTCAAGTGTTACTATTTCTGCAAAACTCACCGGGATCTCTTTTAGCTTCCCCACTCCTACAACACGTAGACGCTCAAGACATGGAAAATGATTGTTGTCTGCTCCCCAAATCTTCAGCTCACACCCCCATATCAATAGGAATTTCAGTCGACAAAATTCCCCTTCAATTGGATTCCATTCTTCGCCTATGGTGGCAAGCGTATACAATTTGAGTACTTCAAGGTAGGGCAACGAACCAACAACGGACAAATCTTCCCAAGGAATCTCCGTAAAATATAAGCTCAACTTCTTGAGAGAAACGGGCAAGGCGATCCCCGTGCAAGATCTCCCACCATAGTATATTCTAAGTGATTCAAGTTTTTTGAAACAGACAAGGTTATGCAGACAATAATCCACTTCTTGTTCAGATGTTTCGGAAAATTCAGAGTATAAAAGCTGCAACTTCTTTAGATTTGGGATCCTTTCCAAAACCTGCTCTGTACATTTGAAATTCTTGACTGTTACAAGTGTCTGTAGATTTTCGAGAACAATCACATTTTGGTCGTTTGGGGGATCGGGAAGAGTAATTCGATTCATCAAGAGATGTCTAAGTTGAGGCATCCGCCAGATTTCAGCTGGTAGAGTGATGTTTCTGTGACCAACCAATGTTTGTAGATTCCAACATAGAGACAGAGACGAAGTAGAACTCACTGACTGACCAAGAACACACCGTAAGTTACTGAGCTTCAAAATGTCGACGTGATACGGGCCATAATATACATGCATTACCTTCAGTAATTCATAGCCATGGATTATCTCGTGGATCTCGTTGTTCCCCACAAATCCCTCTTCAGGTGTCCCCCAACGAGATCCAGACAAATCATCGTGACTTAACCACGATTGACAAAATTTAGCCGATTTCACAGCTTCAATTGCCGTTGCCTCTACTGGTTTTCTAGGAGAAGAGATATGGAGGCGCCGGTTAGTTTCCATGACTGGTGAAATGTCGAGATCATCAAGCCTTGCAACGTGCACAAACTTTTCCTTTTCAGCTTGTATAATACACAAATCTCTCACGAGATCATGAATCTTGCAGTGTTTCACTTTCCCGCTGCTCCCCTTCCGATGAGCCAAAACAAGATTTCGACTGATAAGATCCTCCAAATACTCGTTTGCAACCTCTTCCAAAAATTTAGCTTGAGTTCTCTTCACGAGTCCTTCAGCAACCCACAATTGAACGAGCATGGAGACACGAATTTCACAATCTTCAGGAAACATGGCCAGATACAAAAAACAGGGCTTTAGATATAGAGGCAAATGAATATAACTCAACGATAATATACTCATCAAGTGCTCATCGTTTCCATGATTAAACGAACGAGCTACATCTCCTGCTATAGAATCCCAACGTTCCCTTGTCCTTTCGGCCTTTGCAAGAAGCCCCCCAATTACAACAATGGCCAAAGGAAGTCCATTGCATCTTCTAACAATAATCTTTCCAATTTCCTCCAATTCAACTGGGCAATCTTCTTGTCCGAACACCTTTTGACAGAGTAGATCCCAGCTTTGCCCCTCGTCTAGAAAATCAATTTTATAAGGGGAGCAAGGTTCAAAATCCGCAGCCAAATTCGATAGCCTTGTTGTTACCAAAACTCGACTTCCATTTCCATTATCCGGAAGGTACATTTTCAACTCCTCCCAAGCCCTAACGCTCCACATATCATCCAATACTATCAAATACTTCCTACCAAATAAGCCTTTATACAGTAGCTCCCCCAATTCAACATCACTTCTTTTAACTTTGTTAATATCTTCCTTATTACTTTCACGAAGAAGGCCAAGCAGAAGCTCTCCTACGCTATACTCTTGAGATATGGTCACCCAAGCACGGATATGAAAGTATTCAACAATATACGGATTGTTATAAACAGCTGAAGCAAGAGTTGTCTTACCTATGCCTCCCATTCCCACGATTGGGATCATTCGACGGTTAAATTCGTCATTGCAGAGTTCACTCATTATCTGAATCAACAGATCATCGAATCCAACCATGGCGATATTACCGCCAGGGAGAGGTCTCGCCGGAGCAGCAGCAGCTGCTTCCAAGCGTCTAGGTCGCAGATCTCCCACACCTCGCACCAATTCTCTCTCGATTGAAACGAACGTTTCTATCAGCGTTTGTACTTCGTCAAATAAGGCGGCGGAGATGTTTTGCTCTCCACGAATTTGCGCCAACACGTTCGATTCAATGAGATCAGCTGTTGTATAAGCCGCATCTGCGATCTTCGACTTCAGATCCTCAATTTCATCAAACGGTGATGTTTCCAGAAACTCGATCAGGAAATCAACCTTGGCGAGAAGAAGCTCAATCTGTTGTGTATCGATTATGATGCAATTGAGAGGAGGTGGATTCAGGATGCTGTGTAGAGTATGAGAGAGAGAAACTAAAGCTGCGTAAGAAGCCATCTTTCGCTCAGAGAGTTTTCCTTTTTCGGCTTAGAGGATTTGGATAATCCAAATGTGGAAATGGTGCCGCAGGCCCAATCAGGCTTTGTCACCCATCTTTTTATCAATTTGATTTTTCTTTGATGATATACTCACAAAGTAGTGTGCTTTTATTTTTATCGCTGTTTTATGCTAATTTTTGAACAAATTACATCTGTATATGAGTCATAATCAAAATTTCGTGTAAGATCATAAATTTTTGTGTATTTTTATGTACAGGCCAAATAAATTTCGTGTAGGTTATATTATTTAATCTCGTGTAACTACTCGTGTAATGCCATAAACCCTCGTGTCTCGTGTACAATTTCGTGTACTCAGGTAAACATCCCGTGTACCCTCGTGTAAGGTCACAAACCCTCGTGTATAGGCCAAACAAATCCTGTGTATCAACCCTCGTGTACTCTTGTGTAGCTCTCGTGTACCCTCATTTAAGGCAATAAACCCTCGTGTAACTCTCGTGTAACTCTCGTGTAAGGCCATAAACCCTCATGTACAGGGAGGTGACAGAATAAGGGCAAAATTGGGTGGGTGAGACTAATTTAAAGCAGGGGTAAATCAGAAAGTTCACACATTTGTGGACATATTATCAGTAAAAAAATAAAGTTGGTAACAACACCCCTGACAATTTGCAACACGCTTGATAATCCCTAATACATAAAAATGGCAGTGTACGATGAACCATTGCAGAACGTTAGAAAAAATTTATTTGATACTTTAACTTTTGAAATATTAAAATATTCACAAGGACTAATTTACCCTATTAATGTGGGTATAATATGCGTCACGGTCTAAATGTGGGTATTTTGATAGTTAAATAAGCAAAGTGTCAAAAAAAATTGCATTTTCAGCAAGGGTACGGTGAAATTTTCCCTACTTAAAAAGTAGCTAGATGAGTTATATTTATCTTTTAGATAGTTGGAAATATTTTTATGTGTAGTGCCAAAATGAATTCAGTTCGGGCACCACCATAATATCATAGAATAATACCTAAAATAATATCGGGATGAATCCTTAGCTTTCTTGAGCAGGACTATGCGAACCTGCAAGACAACCACCGAAGAGGTTTTCCGGTGAAGAGCCGCAGACGCTCAAGTTAGTAATCTAGAGTTGGTGTTTTAGCAAGAGTGATAGCAATGGAATAGTAGAAAGTGTAAGTGTTACCTTGCATCTGAAGACAATGAAGGGTTTATGTACTCACACACTGAGGTATAGACGGCAGAATATCTTTTTATTGGTGCCAATAAGCCCTAATCCAAGTCAGCAGAATAGCTCTTCACTTTTTATAGGGACATATTAGTGGTCTCCCGCACTTTTGTCACCAGAATAACGGTTGTCAGTGTACTAGGTGATTCAGGGTACTTTTGTGTCCAGCCACGCATTGCGAAGTTTTCACGTGCTCCACTCAGTATTGATTGGGTAAACTCATGGGTGTTAGTGTACATCATACTTTGCGCACCTTATCCAATATCGTCCCTGGTGGATCAGGGGGTAGATCGTGCTTCGGGGCATCCCACCGACCCTGAAGTGGGGCGTGGGATAAGTGCTCCATCCGCGATGGGAAAACTTGAGATGGATTCATTTAGTGTTTATGGGGGTGTAACAAAGATCCTCTTTTGTGGCCCACCTCGCGCTTCGTTCAGTAGGTCCGAAGTTCTTCTTTGGAAAATTAGGCTCGGGTCATACTTCTGAGCACCATGAAGGCCCCCAAGTGTTTTACTCTCAGTGGGTGGAAATGATCGAGCTGCTTTTGGGATCGTAGGGGGTGTAACCCCATTATGGAACTACACTATGTTGAGATATGCTAATTTTGCTACATTTTCATCAGGGTAAAAACTATGTAAGCTTGTCTTTTAAATATCTTTCGCCATGCGCGAATTCTATACTCATATAAATATTTTTTATAAGATGAAAAGTATTATTAAAAACTACTTTTGAATGTTAACATATGTAGAAAAGCGCTCTCCCTTCTCCCAACCATTTTCTTTTTCCTTCCCTCGTAATTTGTCTCATCTATTGTGAAACCTACTCTTCCACCCTCACTTTCCCCATCCCTCCCCATCGATTACCGAACAACAATAACGGTGTCAATGACGATGATGGCGGTGGATCAAGAGACAGGTGGAGGAGGAGATATTCTTTGAGTTTCATGTTCTTTAGATGTGTTTTTATTTTTCTTTCGTTTTCTTTTATTTTTCTGTTGTTTTGGTGGCTTCCACTTGTCAGTGTTTATTTATGTCTTGTGTTGTTCCATTTGATTGTGTCATCTCCTTTTGCAGGAAATTTATGTCCTCCTCAAGTAGGAGTTTATTAGTTTTCTTTAAAGGGAGTTTTTGTACTCTCCAAATAATGTGGATTCTCTTACCATTTTGAATGGAGCTCTGCTCTAGTTGGCGTTCACCTTGAAGGTGCAGAAAAATTGCTACTGGATTTGGAGTTGCTTAGTTTTAGATCTATTCAAATATTTTACCGACTGAACAATTACAATATGTATGGTTGTATCTTATATTTCTTCAATACTGTTTGATTCCATTTTTTCATAAAACATTCTTCCTCAAAAAAATAAATGAAGAAAAATTATTATTTTTCAAAAAGTAACAATCTTTTGTGATAAAAAATAATATGTTTTGCATTAGTTACAAGGATAACTCTAACTAGGGGGATACTAGATTAAAGGTTGGGATCTTTATTATATTTGAATCTCATATCACTTTTTGTTGCTTATTGTTTACTTCTTGCGTTTAGATAAATAGGTTAATCAACTCAATTAAAAAAACCCCTCATTATATATATGTGTGTGTGTGTGTGTGTGTGTGTGTCTGTGTGTTATTATTGCTAGGTTAATATATAAAAACACTTTAAATCTTCCTGCTCTCTGTTGGATCGACCCTGACTTACCGCTTCTACATGTTAGAAGAGGGAAGCTAGGATTGTTAATTTTAGTGTACCTCGACAGTGCGGTCATATATGATCAATGAAATATTAGAATTTGTGCTCGTGTGCGATGTACTTATATAGTACGACTAAACAAGTAACAATATGTAAATTATATGGTGAGTTCTTAAGAAGTAAGAACATTCAAGAACCAGAAATATCAAAAAGATTTAGATAGAAAAATTCGAGGAAGAATCCTCTTTCTCTCAGGCCTTTTATTGGTAAAGTGTTGTGCACAAAATATAGTTTGGACTTACAAACTTTTAAGAGTCCCTCTTAAACTGTCAACACTATACACACTCCCCCTAACTACTTGTCAGGCTGTCTGGTCCCCTAGTCGGACTTAGTGCAAATAATCCCTCTTACTGCACTTACAAGCTCTCCCGGACCCGAACCTGTTTGACACAAACCTCACGAATTATGTCCTAATAACTAGTTGATGTTCCTAGAGAGGATGAACATCAATTAGTACAACTCACGGCTATTATTTGACCGAATACACAATACATAAGTAAGAATTATCCAATCTTCAAATCTGTTAACTAAAGTATTATCCAAAAAAAGTTAGTTTTCCATGAGTGCCACAATATTATTAAATTTCTATATTTACAATCAATACTCGAGATTCAAGGCAAAACTAAGGTTATGTTTGGATAGAAGGATTTGGAAAGCAAAGGATTTTATTTCCAATTCTTTGTATTTGGAAATTCACTCATTTCAAATTCATATCAAATCCGTTTGTTTGGATGTTTAAATTCAAATGAGTGGATTTGAATTATTTTAAAAAAAAATTCTTTGTTTTCTTAACATTTTTAAAGAATGATGACAATGAAAGTGTGTGTAGCGTGTGTAAAGTGTGTATGCATTTAGTATGTGCGTGTAGTATGTCTGTAAGTGTGTAATATGTTCGTGTAGTATGTGTGTGTAGTGTGTATGTAGTATGTGTATGTGAAGTGTGTGTAGTATGTCTGTGAAGTATGCGTGTGTAGAGTGTGCTTGTAGTATGTGTATGTAGTGTGTGTGGGGTATGTGCGTGTAGTATGTATGTAGTATGTGACGTCTGAGGTGTGTGCAGTATGTGTGTAAGTGTATGTGTGTATGTGTAGTGGTGTTGTGTATAAAGTGTGTGTAGTATGTGCATGTAGTATTTGTGTGTAGTATGTGAAGTGTGTGTGAGATGTGTGCAGTATGTGTGTGAAGTGTGTGTGTGTGTGTCTAGTAGTGTTGTATGTGTAGTGTATGTAGTATATGTGTAGTGTTTAGTATATATATGTGTGTAGTGTGTGCGTGTAATATGTGTGTAAAGTGAGCGTGTGTGCGCATGTAGTGGTGTTGTGTTTGTAGTATGTGTGTGAAATGTGTGTAGTATGTGTCTAAGGTGTGTCTAGTGTGTGTGTGTGTGTGTGTGTGTGTTTGTGCGCGCGCATGTAGTAGTGTTGTGTGTGTACTGTGTGCGTGTAATATGTGTGTGTAGTGGGATCCCAACTCGCCCAGTGCAACATTCAAGCCTTGTTGTGCGATCCCTACCAAAAAAATTGCACAAGTTTGTTCTACTTGATGACAGAGAGAGACAGGATGCGAAAACATGACTTCACATAAGTGGGAATAACTTGTAATACCGCCTTAATCATCACCTCCTTTCCACCCCCTTAAAAACAACTGATCACTCCAATTAGCAATTCGCTTCAAAACCCTTTCCCTAAAAAAACGAAATTGCAATTTCTTCTGACGAAGTGTAAAAGTAGAGAGACCAAGATAGAGTTCATGACCCTAGACAACCGCAATAGAAAATAGACATTTAATATCATCAATAGTTCTCACATCGGTAGCTGGCTAAATGTAATCGCCGACTTATCATAATTAATCAATTGCTCAGACGCCTTTTCATAAAGACGGAGGCATCTCTTAACCTGTTCAGTGTCATTCAGAGTGGCCGGAAAAATAATAAGCTATTATCAGCGAAAAAAAGATGTGTTATAACCGGACATGTAGAAGCAATACAAACACCCCGAAATAAACCCGAGAGCATAATGCAAATAATAACAGGGAAAGCAAATCACCTTGACGTGATCCCCGTGTAGGACGCACATTGCCCACAATCGCCCCATTAAGGTTGAAGGAGTATGAGACCGGTGATAAACACCGTCTGGTTAGATCAATCAGAGCCACACCGAACCCCAATTTGGGTAAAAGGGTCTGAAGAAATTTTCATTCAACCCGATCATCCGCCTTACTCATATCGTTGTCACAACTTTTATTTTAGAATCTAGACTCACAACGATGGCTGCGGCACATAGTAATAAAATTCAGATACATGTTTTACTCGGCCCCTATTAATTATTTGCAATTGGAGTTTATACGGGAATAAAACAAATAAAAATGAAAAAATAACGTCTGAATCTACCAAAATTTAGCTAATTTCCCGAGAATAAATTTTGTTTATTACGTTAAATTAAGACTTTCATAATCATAATAATATTTCTCATTTTTATTCATTATCCCATGTTAACTACTATCTCTGTCCCAGCTAATCTTGCACACTTTTCGTTTTCGTCCGTCCTAGCTAATCTTGCACACCCCTTAAAAAGAATAGTTATAACATAATCTCCACCTTCAATCCACCTTTGAAAAGTCAACAAACACTTAAAAAATAACTTTTCTTAATACTTGTGTCAACCTCCCATGTGCAAGATTAGCCGGGACGGAGGTAGTATTATTTTTGTTAGTTCTCTTTATCAAGCACTATGAAATATAAATGTTATTTAAGTACTATAGTTTTATACTATTTATTTAGGTTCATCCAATGAAAACATTTCAACCATAATTAGTATACAAATTCTTTATAAATGTTGCAATTTATTGTTAAAATGACTCATGTTGGATTATTTATTAGATCATTGTTTTAGATCGCTTATTATTAAAAAGCCAAGTATGTTCTCTTTCTATTAGAAAAGTATTTTGAGTCAAGTACTTGTGTAATGTTTTTATAGATTCTTATATTATTACTAATTATTTAACAAATACATTTTAAAATTTATTTTATTTGATAAATTTATAATTCTAGATTTTAGTTTTATTTTATGAGTTTCTAAAATGTTGTATTTTGAAATAGAAAATTATAAAAACATAATATAAAGAATAAAATTAAAAGTGGTGAAGACAATGTCACAAGAATTATATAGATATTATTTGTGATATATTCGTATATGTTGCTATATTTTGAAAATCTCGAGCATTGATTGTGTTTTTAAATTTTATTTAAAAATACACGATAAATACGGGAGAAATTAAAAATTCGAAGAATTTTATTATTATGGTGACAGATTATAAAATAGATTATGGATGTAAAATTGACCTCGTCACTGTAAATCTAATATTGGTGATGGCGAAATAATTAAATATAAACAAATATTGTATGTTCTCCTACCACGGTGACGTATCCGCGCAGCTGTGTAAAGATTTCATTCCCAAATTATGGATAAAATAATTAGTTGAATTCTATGAGATCTAGATGCATCTGGTTATGGACATATTAACTTCTATTCACCGTGACTATTATCAATATAGTTGTTGAAAAGAATTAAAGTTACCAAAAAATACTTCCCCCGTCCCACAAAAGATAGTTGTTTATTGAAAATTTTCTTATCCCGAAAGGAGTCCATTTCAAAAATTAATCCCCATTTACTAGTTTAAGTGAGAAATTAACTTTATTATTTTGTTTCGCATGTTAGTTAGATATGATTGAATAAGTCAATAAAAAAACTTAAAATAAGTCTCGTGTACTTGTATTGATGGTTTTTTTAGAGTTGTATATTCATTTAAATAATAATTTCTATATTTTTAAAAATGATTCTTTTATTGGACGAAGGAAGTATTAAACATGATTTTTTTTATTGGACGGATGAAGTATTAACTTTTTTTTTTGGATAAACAACTATTACCTTTTAACTTTCATGCTGTAATTAAAAATTCATCTAAGTTGGTAAATCTTGTGCAATCACCCCTAAATAATTTTTTCACTTTTTTTATGGAAACATATATTGTAGTGACGTATCAACACTTTCTTGCCTGTGGAGATGCATCAGAAAGGATTACATTAATTCAATCATACAAAACAACACATATGTTATGATCTATATCAGCACTTTGATTATGCCTAAGAATCTGAAATACGGATAAGGTAATAAAATCGACCTAACCCGATTGACCTACATACATCCATATCGGCACTTGATTATACATAGAATCTGAAATACTGATAAACGTGATAAAATCGATTTGACCCGGTCTACACAACATTTTAAACAAGCCAGGTCATACAAATTTTAGCCCAAAATATTGTAGAATCCACCAGACTTAATATGCTTGGCACACTATTCTTCAGTCCGACGGAATATCGGTCAGGCCCGACATATAGATTAGTCTGACTGGTCAAGTCAGATAGTCCGAATTACCACCTCTATACAGAACATACAAACTATATACATAAATAATCAAAATCCGAAAGAGCTAAAAATAAGCCTTTTCATTCTTTTCAAAATTATCAGGAGACCTATAAGCATCAATAAGCATTTTGATCACTTCTCTCATACTGGCCCTCATATCTGGCAGCTTATGTGCAAAGTGTGGCAATTTTCAACACTTTATCACACCATCTTCTACTAGCTCGGGTACAACCTTGCGATCGACAACTTTGAGCACATTTTCGCGGTTGTCGAGATGAGTCGATACCCAGTACACCAAGTCCTTGCCTTACAGACCTTGCCTTCTCCGTACTCCTCGTCCATTGGCCGTTTTCCAGTCACTAGCTCTGACAACACCGCTCTAAAGCTGTATATGTCGATCTTCTCGGTCACTTAGAGCGAATACGCCATCTCTGCATAGAAAAAGAATAGGATGATTTAGTCCTATGTTAACAATCACTATATTTGTTTGTTTATGATATCGAGTATAGGTGGCAAAAATCGATTCAGTCCAATGGACTGACCCTGCCTGCCTGAAGTGGCACCTATAGCTAAGAACTAGAGGAGGCAAATCAGGCTGCATTATACCGCCCCGTAGAGGAACCAGGCTTGGGCTTGGGGCTACAATTTGTTGGCCCGTCCCAGATTTGTCATTGTACATAGATCGAACATTTGACATCCGGGCCGGGATCAAGAATACTGGGTCATCGGGCTGGGGTCGAATTGCCACCTTTGGTAATGGGAACTAACCAGGTGCTATATAGTCATGAGTGCCGGCAAAGCCACTCCACTCTGACCCCTTGGGAAATGCCTGATCTGCAATTTTTGATCGAGCAATATGCTGGTCGATTTGATGTCTCTATGAATGATTGGAGGGCTGCAAGTGGTGCAAATACGTGATCCCTTTAGCAGCAGCGAGTGCGACTCTATACCTTTGAAACCAATTATGCTCCGTCTTGCGACCCTTGATCTCTCTATGAAGAGCCTTGAACAAGTTCCCGTTCCACCTGTACTCGAAAACGAAGAAATACGAACGTTCTCTCATCAAACAAGCAGATAGCTTCACTATATTCCTATGCCTAATCTTGCCAAGAATGTCCATTTCTGCCGCCAATAAATGCCCCCAGCTTCCTCTTCGCAGCTGCTTCACCACAACGGATCCACACCCTTTCGTCAAATCGGTACACTTTTGTGTACCGCCCGCGCCGATCAAATTATCATCATAGAACTCAACCATTTCATCCACATCAAACTCCATTTGCCACCTCTACCTACACGCCATTAAATGGTCTTCTACCATTCCCATCCCTTGTAGCGCCGTACTTGAAGGGGCTCATATCCAAAGAGCTCTCGCTGCTCTGATATTTCCCTTGCTGAATCCCACACTGAGTCGTCTACCCTATATAACTCAATCTCTTCAAGTGTTACTATTTCTGCAAAACTCACTGGGATCTCCTTTAGCTTCTCCACTCCTACGACGAGTAAACACTCAAGACATGGAAAATGGTCATTGTCTGCTCCCCAAAACTTCAGCTCACACCCCCAGATCATTAGGAATTTCAGTCGACAAAATTCCCCTTCTATTGGATTCCACTCTTCGCCTATGGTGGCAAGCGTATACAATTTGAGTACTTCAAGGTTGGGCAACGAACCAACAATGGACAAATCTACCCAGGGAATCTGCGTATAATATAAGCTCAACTTTTTGAGAGAAACTGGCAAGGCAATCCCCGTCCAAGATCTCCCACCACAGTATATACCAAGTGATTCGAGTTTTTTGAAACAGACAAGGTTATGCAGACAATAATCCACTTCTTGTTCAGATGTTTCGGAAAATTCAGAGTATAAAAGCCGCAACTTCTTTAGATTTGGAATCCTTTCCAAAACCTGCTCTGTACATTTGAAATTCTTGACTGTTACAAGTGTCTGTAGATTTTCAAGAACAATCGCATTTTGGTCGTCTGGAGGAACGAGGAGAGTAATTCGACTCATCAAGAGATGCCTAAGTTGAGGCATACGCCAGATTTCAGCTGGTAGAGTGATGTTTATGTCATAAACAACCAATGTTTGTAGATTCCAACATATAGACATAGACGAAGTAGAACTCACCCACTGAGCAAGAATACACCGTAAGTTACTGAGCTTCAAAATGTCGATGTAATTCTGGCCATCATTTACATGCACTACCTTCAGTAATTCATAGCCATGGATTATCTCATTGATCTCGTCGTTCCCCACGAACCCCTCTTCAGGTGTCCCCCAACGAGATCCAGACAAATCATCATGACTTAACCATGATTGACAAAACTTAGCCGATTTCACAGCTTCAATTGCCGTTCCCTCTACTGGTTTTCTAGGAGAAGAGATATGGAGGCGCCGGTTAGTTTCCATGCTTGGTGAAATGTCGAGATCATCAAGTCTTGCAACGTGTACAAACTTTTCCTTTTCAGCTTGTACAATGCACAAATCTCTCAACAGATCATGAATCTTGCAGCGTTTCACTTTCCCACTACTCCCCTTCCGATGAGCCAAAACAAGATTTCGACTGATAAGATCCTCCAAATACTCATTTGCAACCTCTTCCAAAAATTTAGTTTGAGTTCTCTTGACAAGTCCTTCAGCAACCCACAATCTAACAAGCATAGACACACGAATTTCACAATCTTCAGGAAATACGGCCAGATACAAGAAACATGGTTTCAGATATAGAGGCAAATGAATATATCTCAAGGATAATATACTCATCAAGTGCTCATCGTTTCCATGATTAAACGCACGAGCTATATCTCCTGCTATAGAATCCCAACAATCTCTCGTCCTTTCGGCCTTTGCAAGAAGCCCCCCAATAACAACAATGGCCAAAGGAAGTCCATTGCATCTTCTAACAATAATCTTTCCAATTTCCTCCAATTCAACCGGGCAATCTTCTTCTCCGAACACCGTTTGACAGAGTAGACCCCAGCTTTGCCCCTCGTCTAGAAAATCTATTTTGTAAGGGGAACAAGGCTCAGAATCCGCAGCCAAATTCGATAGCCTTGTAGTTACCAAAACTCGACTTCCATTTCCATTATCCGGAAGGTACATTTTCAACTCCTCCCAAGCCCTAATGCTCCACATATCATCCAATACTATCAAATACCTCCTACCAAATAAGCCTTTATGTAGTAGCTCCCCCAATTCAACATCACTTCTCTTCACTTGTTTATTAATATCTCCTTTATTAATTTCACGAAGAAGGCCTAACAGAAGCTCCGATACGGTATATTCTTGAGATATTGTCACCCAAGCACGAATATGAAAGTATTCAACAATAAAATCATCGTTATAAACAGCTGTAGCTAGAGTTGTCTTACCGATGCCTCCCATTCCCACAATCGGGATCATTCGACGGTTAAATTCGTCATTGCAGAGTTCACTCGCTATCTGAACCAACAAATCATCAAATCCAATCATGGCGATCTTACCGCCGGGAGGTGGTCTCTCCGGAGCAGCCGCTGCTGCTTCCAAGCGTCTAGGGCGCAGACCTCCCAAACCTCGCACCAACTCTCTCTCGATTGAAACAAACGTTTCGATCACCGTTTGTACTCCGTCAAATAAGGCGGCGGAGATGTTTTGCTCTCCACGAATTTGCGCCAACACGTTCGATTCAATGAGATCAGCTGCTGTATAAGCCGCATCTGCGATCTTCGACTCCAGATAGTCAATTTCATCGCGCGGAGAAGTTTCCAGAGAATCAATCAGGAAATCAACCTTGGCGAGAAGAAGCTCAATCTGTTGTGTATGGATTATGATGTTATTGAGAGGAGGTGGATGCAGGATGTTGTGTAGAGTATGTGATAGAGAAACTAAAGCTGCGTAAGAAGCCATTTTTGGCTCAGAAGATTTGGATAGTGTTGCTGCAAAAGACTGGGATGATGATTTACAGCCTTGCAATGAAATTATGGCACTTAACATGCTAAAAGATTATTGAAAAATTATCGTATTTTTGTAGTTTGGTATTTCGATACATATTTGGTATATGAATTTTATTTTTGATATTTTAGTATACTAAATATATAACGGTACATTGAAATTTTTTGATATTATGTCTATACCGAAATAATTTTTAGTATATTAAAATTTCCGTATAATATCGATAAACACTCATATCGTTATATTAAAATAAATATCGATATCGAATAGGATAACGATATCGATTTTCTATAGTATGAATTATTTGGTATGGTATACCGTATCGAATCACCTATTCATCGTACATTATATTGTACTTATTCATTTAAGGCAAAAACTCGTATGTGACCGTCACACGGTGTGGCAGCAAAAAATATAACTTTTTGTGATAAAAGTATCACGTTTATTCGTAAAAGTATCACATTTTTTGAACAAAAAATAATTTGTAACAAAAGTATCACCTTTATCTGTAAAAGTATCAATGTAGTAAAAATATCACTTTTTCCTGTAAAAGTATCAATATTTTCTGTAAAAATGTAATACGTTACACATGTGACCGTTCACACACAAGACTCACTCTTCATTTAAATAATATTGTAGTATATCATAAGGAATCGTGAATATTAAAATGTATCAAAAATTTTAGCATACAAAAAATATTATATGGATAAACTGAAATTCAATATATCAAATTTTTGGTGTGGTGTACATAATACGATATTAGTATACCAAATGTTAGGTTTGTATTGACCTAATAACATAATTTAGGGGCCGTTTGGTTGCAAATCACTAATGATAATAGTAATGGGTATGAATGATAGATCAGTTATATTATGGAATGAAGTAGGGGTAATTGTAAATAAAAGAGAGTAATGATTAATTTATTTATTATGTATCAAGCACCATAAATGAGAATAATGCATCATTCATTCTCATTCCCTATCCCTAAACCCCTAACCAAGCGCCCATTAGTGTTTATGTATACTGAACTATCAACAACAAAAAATAAAAATAAAATTATAAGAATTGGTATAACGACATACATATACCGCAATACCAAAATTTTCAAATACTCTACCTTTTTAGAACTTAAGATTTCGACACTTTTGCTAATTTTTAACAGGTAAATACAATATATCTAGAGGTGAGCATCCGGTTCTCGGTTCTGAACCGTTAGTTCCGGTTCCACTTAAGGAGAAACCGAAACCGAACTGTAATATATACGGTTACAGTTACAATTTGGAACCGGCCAAAAACCGCCGGTTTAAGTTCCAGCCGGTTTTAAAATAAATTGCAAACATCCTCTAAATTAGTACTATAATAACTTATAATCTTTTTTGGATTGTTTTAGTTTTTCCAATATATATTTTTGAATCAATTGAAAGTGTTAAGGTACTTAGATTGTAGCTAGACAAGTTATCTTCATCCTTTTGGTAGTTAGAAATATTTTCATTATGTTCTGAAACATGATAGTTTGCTACATGCTCGCTAGACAATCAAATAAGACTCTTCTACAGGTCCTTTACCATAAAATGAGAGTTACTTTATTGTAAAAATAATAGTTTTTGTTACAAGAATAATATTCTTTTCGTCAAAAGTAACACTTTTTATAAAAGAAGCTCTATTTCAAAATCTCCCTAGTATCAGTGCAAGCACTGGGCTCATTGGACGCAAATGATCGATTCCTACACGCCTACCACATTTGGGCCTCTTTCAAGCCAGCCTAAGTGCTGGGAAAAAAAAAAAAGAAAGTGCTGACTAGGCGTTAGGCTCTGGCATGTAGCTCGAGAAATGTCTAGCGACAATTACAACATTTATTAAAATTATTTGTTTATATCTTAGTAAAGATGAATTTAAACAAATATTACTCATGATTGTTGAGCTAGAAGGGGTACAAAAGATAACCAAAGAATTACTTTGATAATCTAGTGGTAAGTCTAGGCAACACAAGTGGTGCAATACATGCCTTCAAGGCTCTACCTAGGCAATCCACAACTTCACTCATTGTCGGCCTATCTAGACCTTCCAGCATGACGCAGTCGGCCGCAAAGTAGCTGACATACCCCATCGCCTCCATCTCGAATGGCGTTGGAGGCGGCACATTCCGATCCAAGACTTTATGGATCTCATCATTGATCATATGGGGATCCAAAACTCCATGGACCTCATCATTGATCATATATGGGACAAAATAATCCACCACATTTCTAGGCGCACCACTCTTATTTATGCGTGGATTGCCATGCGTCCTGATAGCAGTTCTAGCAACACTACACCAAAGTTGTCCACGTCGCTCTTTGTCGTCAATAGTTGCAAAGCATAATACTCAGGGTCTATGTACCCTATAGTGCCTACAGCCCTGACCGGTAGGTCATGCTGTGGGCCCATCAACGAGAGGCCAAAGTCCGACAACTTTGCCGTCCATGTGGCGTCAAATAGTATGTTGGACGATTTGATATCATGGTGTATGACATGTGGCACAACGTGCTCATGTAGGTACTCAATCGTTCTAGCTACATCAAGGGCTACCTTGATCCGTCTAGGCCATGACTTTAGCACTGCATTACGTTGCCGGTGGAGATGATTGTGAAGCGAGCCGTTCACCATGTACTCGTAAACAAGCACATGCTCGTTGGAGTCTTCACAATAGCCTAATAACGGAATGAGATTCTTATGGTTTTAATACGATAAGGACTCAAGTTCATTCAAGAACGCGTTGTTAATATTCTCCAATGCCGCCTGCATCGGATATAGAGGCCGAGATTTCAGCTCTCTTGATGGCGACGTGGCGTCCGGCGTCCAACGTGGCATGTTAGACGCACCCGAACTCGATTCGGCTAATCGGATCAACCAGTACCTATTATTTGACTCGTTTTGCCTTATCGGATCAACAAGTATCCACTATTAGACATGCTTGGCTTATTGATCAACGAGTATCCACTATTTTACCTGATTCGGTGAATCGGATTAACAAGTATCCACTATTGAATTCGATTGGCTTATCTAGTCAACAAGTATCTACTATTTGACCCGATTCGGTTAATTAGATCAACTAGTTCGCACTATTTTTAATTTATTTCGACTTACCGGATAAAGTATCTACTGTTGAACCCGATTGGATTATCGAGTTAACGAATGTCCACTATTTTAACTCGATTGTGCTAATCGAATCAACTAGCACCCACTAGTTGACCCCACTTTAGAAAGGAATCTCAACTTATGTGTAATTCACTTGTAACAGTTAGGAATTTCAAATGTGCTTTGGAAAGAATCCCGAATCTAAATTAGTTGCGGCTTTTATACTCTGATTTTTCCGTAACATCTCAACAAGGAGTGGATTATTGTCTGCATAACCTTGTCTGTTTCAAAATACTCGAATCAATTGGACTATACTGTGGTGGGAGATCTTGGACGGGCATCGCCTTACCAGTTTCTCTCAAGAAGTTGAGCTTATATTATGCGGAGATTCCCTGGGGAGATTTGTCCGCTGTTGGTTCGTTGTCCAACCTTGAAGTACTCAAATTATATACGCTTGCCACTCTTCGCCAATTGAAGGGGAATTTTGTCTACTGAAATTCCTAATGACCTGGAGTGTGAGCTAAAGATTTGGTGAGTATACAACGATCATTTTCCATGTCTTGAGCGTCTACCCATTGTAGGAGCAGAGATGCTAAAGGAGATCCCGGTGAGTTTTACAGAAATAGTAACACTTGAAGAGATCGAGTTACATAGGGAAGACGAGTCTGTGTGGGTTTCAGCAAGGGAATTATCAGAGCAGCTAGAGCTCCTTGGTTATGAGCCCCTACGGCGCTACAAGCCTACAAGGGATGGGAATGGTAGAAGGGACCACTTAATGGCGTGTAAGTAGAGGTGGTAAAATTGACCATGCGCAACCCGTTCGACATTTTAAGCAGACTGAGCAATAAGAATTGTTGCCCGAAGTATCATCAGGCTTAGCAAGTCTAACGGGCCATGTGCTGGCCCTACAAATCATAGTGTGTTTGAGAAGGATGGGTTGGGTTGAATTTTCAGCCTGATGAAATTTTGGGCTTGTCCAACCTAACCCAACAAGCTTAGGTATGAACTAGGTCAGGTCGAGCCAGCCTGGATTACCACCTCTACATGTGGATCCTTCCGAGAAATCGGTTGAAGGGACTAAAGTTGTTGATGTGAATGTGGTATCTGAATTAGTTCAAGAATTTATATAGGTAGTAGGTCGTTATGTTGTAAAAAAGTGGTAGGTATTTATGTTGCAAAAATGGTGGGGGCCTAGTATGGCCCCTAATCTCTATGGGATATTGTCCATTGATCTTCACATTAGTATGATATTGTTTGTTTTGGGCCGAACCACCAAACCTCTACACACCTTGACAATAACATTTTGGGCCGACCCCACCGAACCTCCACAGGCCTTAACAATACTCCCCTTCAAACAAAGAATACCATAATACACGCCTTAATAATAGTTCCCTTCAAACAAAAGAACACCAAACCCCTTTTAGGCTGAGCTCACCGAACCTCCACACACCTTACCAATACTCCCCTTAAAAAAATGAACACCTGGTATGATATTATTCATTTTGGGCTGAGTCCACCAAACCTCCACACACCTTAACATCGTTTTGGGCCGAGCCCACCGAACCTCCACATGCCTTAGCAATACTCCCTTCAAACAAAAGAACACCAAATCACGCGCCTTAATAATACTTCCCTTCAAACAAAAGAACACCAAACCCGTTTTGGGCTGAGCTCACCAACCTCCACAGATCTTAACAATACTCTTCGTCAAATAAAAAAACATCGAACCTTTTACGTAGACCTCCACCTCCACCATCTCACCTCCACCGTATCATGTTTATAAGGGCCTTGATCGTCACATTGCTATGATATTATTCGCTTTGGATCGTGCCCGCACAGAATTTTTTTTATATCTTACCCCATAATGCTATTCAATCGTAATAAACTCATGATCTTCCTCTGTATATTCAATGTGGGACTTTGTTGACAATCACAACACTTAAGTAGTCGAACATAATCGTAATTAGGTGAGGAGGACCCGAAAACAAAAGAACACAGACGCCCATTGAAAGTAACACCTAAGCAGAGATTCATCGAAGCTAATAGTTGATTTCTAGTAACCTTGTTTGAATATGACTAATCCAAAAGTATGAATCACTTATCATGTTTTTGCTGTCTCTATGGTTTCATACATATCAATATTTATATGCAAAAAAAGTTAATAAATATAATAAGTGGTAAATATTAAAAAATAAGTATGGATGCAATAACATGTGATAATTGAAGCACCCACCGCCACCGTACGTTCTTTATTCATGCACACGTTCAGTTCCATTTTTTAAATATATAGTTTATAGGGAAAATGTTTTGCCTTCCCATATTTGTTAATAAATAATACTGTGGGACCATCTTTTCCATCCGTGTGTATTTTGACATTTTATGTTAAATTAAGTAAAATATTCAAATTTTTTATTCTCCTCTAAGAACACAGAAAAACCCCTCCCCTCCTTTCACGGTGACTCGAACCCAGGACCAAAGGCTTAGGTAGTAGATGCTCTGCTCTGCCACTTGAGCTATCCAACTTCGTCGTAAAATATTCAATTATTACTAACTAAACTTGATAACAATATATTTTATTTTATACTCCCTTCGTCCCAGTTAATTTGTCTTACTTTTTATTTTGATCCGTCCTACTTAACTTGTCACACTCATAAATGGCAATTAAAGGCAACAATCTTCACTCTCAAAATATTCACATTCAATCTCTACCTTTAAAAAAATCAAAGATTCCACAAAATTTTTTTTTCTTAACATCCGTGTCCGATCAACTGTGACAAGTTAACCGGAACGGAGGGAGTATATATTAATAATTAAACTACAAAATTAAAAAGAAAAAGGTTTGTCATAGTAATAATAAATGATAATAATAAAACATAAGTGTTTTTTCATAACCATTTTCCTATTGCAACATTTTTATTGACTTATTTATGTTCAATTTTAATCTCGTATGTGATTTATTATGTATCCACGTATTCATCAAGAAAATCATAATATACATATCATGACATTTGTTCAAAGAGTCTTCCCCTCCCTGCTTATTCCTTCTTAACTTTGCATGTACAATCAGGAACGAATCTAGAAATTCCGTGACGAATTTTTTTCAACTATATTATAAAATATTGAGATAAAATTTTATACTCTGTATTTAAAAAGGACGAACTTATATGTAAAAGGAATTAATAAAAAATATTAGATGAAATTATATTTTTTTTTAAAAAATTGGAAGTCCAAGGGGGACAACTGCCTCCCCCGTCTCCCCTTAGATCCATCCCTGTCTATGATTAGGGCTATGATTAGGGCTACATTCAGTCTGTCGACCCGACTAGAGCATACTAAAACATTGCCTATGACATTGATATTTATCAATTAAAGAAAAAGGATTAGAATCGATTTATGGACTTGCCTCTCTAGATGCAGGGCGTAATGATCTAATTTAAATAATTTTATTAACTACTTTTTTTGTTTCGGTTTAACTTTTCTACTTTAATTGGACACGGAAGTTAAGAATAAGCAGATTTTGTGGAATTTTTTATTTTTTTAAAGGTGGAGATTGAGGGTGGAGATTTTGAGAGAAATTTGTCATTTATGGGCTGAAAAGTTAAGTTGAGACAAACCGAAAAGAAAAGTAAGAAAATTAGAGCGGGACGGAGGTATTATTATTTAATTGCTAAACATAATTTGATCATTTTTATAAGATTATTTCACAATATCTTATATAAGGGTCTGTTTGCTTAAAACTGAGGAGTACTAGACTAAATCTGACTGAGGGAGTTAATGAATGTGCTTTATTGGAATTCTATTCTCTAAATCTACTGAGCTCAATCTTAAGCAAACGGACCCTAAGTCTTTATCAAATTCTATCCAAAACAAACATTTTAAAATTCATACAATCTAAATTTTCATGTCCAGATTTTTCACTCCCCACTCCGTTCATAAACAAATATAAAGACCCACTGCAAATCTGATTTTCCATTACTATTTTTTTTTTTTTTTGGTGAGGCAAATAGTTTTGTAGTCCATTTTATTTTACCACTTATTTATTTAAGAATATTATATATGGTGATTTCAGTGTAGGTCCTTTTAACTTTTAAAGTTACATAAATTGATCCTCTAATTCGAAATTCAAAAAATTAGTAATGCCAATGCCTATAGCAGGTAATGTTTAATTTGTTGAATTTATTAAATTTTATTATCAAAGATAATTTTTTTAAATGAAACAAATTTGAAACTTAAAAAAAACTACTCCTTCCTTCCCGGTCTAATTGGCCAACCTTGGTCGGGCACGGAGACTAAGAAAAATCAGATTTTGTGAAATCTTTGACTTTTTCAAAGGTGGAGATTGTGAGAGAATTTGACATTTATAGTCTAAGATAATTAAGTTGGGACAAACAAATATGGCAAATTGGCCAATTATGCCGTGACGTAGGAAGGGAGTATTTATTTATTAATTTCCATTGTTTAAAAAGAAAGTTACTTATCATTTTGAAGAGATGAGGAGCCTTGTTTTATGCCTTGCAATCTTTTGACTACGCGCCGTGCTTCTTCAAATCCTTCAATGGGGACTCAGTCTTTGGTCCTCACTCTCTCTCTCTCTCCTAACCGCGTACTTTTTTTCCATAGATTCTTCCTTACCATCTCCATAAAACTCCCGAAGAGTAAAATAAAATGATGAATCATATTCCTCTGCAAAAGCCTCTCTTTTTCTTCATCACCACCATGATACCATTTCCATGGCTAATCTTCATTCTGTAATCCTTCCTCTTTTGGCCCTTTTTCTCGCTTCCCTTTTCCCAATCATTCTTTCTCTCTCCACTATTGCAGTTTCCGAAACTGGAAACCAAACATTAGTTTGTGCTATTGTCAGGTCTGTTAATAATGGCCAACAATTTGTCAACTGCACGAGTTTTCCTCAAAGAACTCAAATTCAACTCGCTCCTGTCTTGCCCTCGGTTTCTGGGCTAGTCGGAGGAGATGGTTTTGTATGTGCGTTAAGCTCGTTTTCTTCAAACTCTGTCGTGGTGTGCTGGAGATTTACAAATGTTGGTAATATGACTTACAAAAGGGTTTACAATGGCCCGGTTTTGACAGATTTAGCCTCTGGAAACTCGCGTATTTGCGGCCTTGTTGACGGCTCGAATTCCCTCCAATGCTGGCAATGGAGGGGATTTAGCAACAATGGTGCTGATTTAATCTCTTCAAGCCTTGCAGTAGGGGAGAATTTCGTGTGTGGTTTGTCTGAACTTGGGCAAATTCGGTGTTTTGGAAGCGAACGCAATGTGTTCGATCGTTTGCCTGAGAGAAGTTTTAGTCTAGTTAAAGCCGGTTTTCGCCATGCTTGTGGTATTTCCGTTAATGGGAGTTTGGAATGTTGGGGGAATGTGACAGGGGAATTGCCTCAGGGGGAGTTTACATCACTTGCATTGGGCGAAAATCGGGGTTGCGCAATTAGGCGTAACGGGACAGTGGTTTGTTGGGGGGAGAATGGATTCAGTTTGCCTGAATCAATGTGGAATCAGTCCTTTATTGCCATTGAAGCAAAAAGAAGGGTCTTTTGTGGTGTTGAGACATCGAACTCCATGTTGCTTTGCTGGGGAAATGAAGCTTTCGACTCGGATCCATCGGTGTTTAATCGGGTTTTTCCCGGTTCTTGTAGAAGAAGAGATGAGTGTGGTTGTGGTCCTTTGCCTAATTATGGTGAATATTGTGGTCAAGGACTAATGATATGTCAACCTTGTGTTGAGCGGCTTGGTCGGCCGAGTCAACCGCCGCTGGTGGCGGCGGTGCCACCACCACAGGCGTCTAACAGGTCCAAGAAATGGAGTGGTAAAATGGTGGCCTTTTTGGTAGTTGGATGTGTTGGATCCTTCTTATCCTTAGTGATTTTGTGTGTATACTTGTTTTCGCGGTATATAAAGATCACCGGCAGCCGAGTCCATGACTCAGGCCGCTTGGAAGAGGGCGGCCCTTCTCAACTGCCTTCTCAGCCCGCCCCGCCAGCGATCTTGGAGAAGAAGCTCAGCCATTTGATCAGCATGGGAAATGGGGGTCAATTGGAGGAGTTTTCATTAGAAGTGTTACTCAAAGCCACTGATAATTTCTCCGAAGAGCTCAAGATTGGCACCGGCAGCTTCGGATCAGTGTACCGTGCTACGTTAAACGACGGTCGTCGAGTCGCTGTGAAAAGAGCTGAAAACTCGTCTTCATCATCCTACGCCGGCCCCACCAAACGTGGCCAGGATGACAAGGATAACGCGTTCTTGAACGAGCTCGAGATTTTATCGCGATTAAACCACAAGAATCTCGTCCGGTTATTAGGGTATTGCGAGGAGTCCAACGAGCTTGTGCTCGTCTATGAGTACATGACCAATGGGACGCTTTTCGATCATATCCACAAGCTAGAAACCTCACCCCTAATGTCATGGCCGGCGAGAATCAAGGTAGCTCTTGATGCAGCTAGAGGAATCGAGTACCTCCACGAGTACGCGGTCCCACGCATCATCCACCGGGATGTCAAGTCGTCCAACATACTTCTCGATGCCACGTGCACGGCCAAGGTGTCGGATTTCGGCCTCTCCTTGATGGGCCTACAAGACGACGAGTCCCACCGATCACTAGGGGCCGCAGGGACCATGGGGTACATGGACCCGCAGTATTATAGGTTACAAGTATTGACAACAAAGAGCGATGTATACAGCTTTGGTGTTTTGTTGCTAGAGTTGCTATCGGGGTACAAGGCCGTCCACAAGAATGAGGCCGGTGTGCCTCGGAATGTGGTGGATTATGTTATCCCATTTATAATCAACGATGAGATCCATCGGGTTTTGGATCGGAGGGTTCCATCTCCGAACCCTTTTGAGATCGAGGCAGTGGCGTATGTTGGTTACCTAGCGGCCGATTGCGTCATGCCGGAGGGCGAAGACCGGCCGACAATGAGTGAAGTTGTGAATAGTTTAGATAGAGCCTTGGAGGCATGTTTGGCACCCCAAGTGTTGTCTAGATCTTCTACTAGGTCATCTACATAATCTCTTGTGAATTTTTTATGTACATAGTGGTAGAGTTGAATTTTAGAGTTAGAATACTGTAAAAATCACCAATTTTTCATGATAAATGGTTAAATTCTTCAATTGTTAATAACAATTTTGGGTTATATAAATGTGACTTTGTTACTACCACTTTTATTTTCCGAGCTTTGATATCAAAGCCTCTTTCCGTGGCAAAAAATTGAGATAATGTTGTAAAAGTTGTTATATAATAGTCGAACGATGATGCGTAATCGAAACTTAAACGAGTTTAAAGGAGTTCAAAGCATAATTAGGTGAAGAAGAATCGGGCGAAAAGCAGAGCCTAACTGACGCTTATGGGGACCTAGATGAAATTAGACGGAGATTTTTGCGGCAGAGATTCAAGATCATATGCTTAGTCCTAGTTTCAACCATGTACAATATAAACATAACAAACTAGTGTGCTACTTAAATCGTAGTACTAAATAAGCTCAAATACAATTTATTAAAGTCACTTTTAAATTAGGAAAAAAGTCAAACAAATCTGAACAACCATATATTGAAATATGAGCAACTCTTTTTTCTTTATTGGGTACATGACATGCACTTAAAATGAATAATACATTTTAGGTAATCTAGTGAAATATTTTAGTTAAACAAATAATATTATTAAAAAATTACAAATAACACCTTTCAGGTTTCAAGTAGGATAATAAAGTTAAAAAAATTATATAAAAAAATATTTTCTAATTAAAGAAATAATATCTGAAAACCGAGTACACGGTGCACCCAGGGCCGTACCTAGAGATATTTGGGCCTTAGTCTAGTTTATTAAATGGGCCCACAATTTGTTTTCCTAGTGTACAAACTTAAAAAAAATATAAAAAAGTTGAAGCATTTGCAATAATCTATTGTATTTATTTTATCATATATAGGAAATAAAAAAACCAAAAAGTTTTTCAAATTGACAAATAATTTTGTTTCTAGCGTACAAACTTAAAGAAAAACATAATTTTTTTTTGAAGAATTTGCAACACTAGATATTTATATTATCATAGGTAAACAAAATTAAAGTTAAAAGTCAAAGGAAAGATTTGAAACCGTGTATCTAAATTGTTAAAAAATACACTAATTGTTATATCAATTAATTGTTTAAATATACTTACATATTATATAAAGGTACCTAAATATTTTCGGGCCCCTAAAATATCACAATTTTTTGGGGCCCGAGGCGCTGGACTCTCCCGACTAATGGGAGGTCCGGCCATGGGTGCACCCAATGCGCAGAAGTTTTTGCGTATATTAAATTAAACTCCACTAAAAATTTCAAAGCACGAGTAGAAATTTGAAAATACATCACCAACCCAAAAGTGGGGAGTGTCACCATCTTGACCAAACAATCCCTATACTTAATGTTAATTACGACATTTTTTTTCTTGTTTAAATCAAGACCATGAACTTTTAAAAATCAGGACCATGTCGAAAAAGGAAAAAATAAAAAAGTCAAATGGATTGATCATGCATACCTAACTGATTACCATGTCTAATAATTATAGAGAAAAGTCTTGATAAGGAAATTGTCACATTACAAAGGCCAAAAAACAAGACGAAGTTGGATAGCTCAAGTGGCAGAGCATCTACTACCTAAGTTTTAAATTATGGGTTCGAGTCATCTTTCGGGAAGGGGAGAGTTTTTTCTTTGTTCTTAGATTAAGTGAAAAAAAAATTAAGACCAAAAAGCAAAAGAATAAAAAAAGGAAGAAGGAAACGAAGTTACTCCCTCCGTCCCGAATGAACTTGCATTGGGAGATCGGCACACATATTAAAAAAAAGTTACTTTTTGAGATTTAGTTGACTTTTCAAAGGTTAATTGAGGGTCGAGATTGAGGATGATGATTTTGAGGATGAAGATTGTATTATAACTTTTCTTTTCTAGGATGTACAAGTTTGCTTGAGAATGACAAAAATGAAAAGTGTGTAAATTCATTCAGGACGGAGGAAGTATTATTGAACAAGATTATGCAACAAATATAACAATCTAAGACTTAAATGTTCACAAAAAGTAAAGTTAGATTTTCACCTAAAAAAGCAAGTCAATAATTGATGAAATGATTGCAGGAAGATCACGGCGGGAATTTGGCAACAATACAATATAATGTCGGCTTTGACAAACACTTAGATACGACCGTCTTAGGAATCCCTCTGTAAAAAAATGTTATACAAAAGCAATAGTTTTCACGTTAACAGTAACATTTTTATGATAAAAGTAGCTCTCGTCTTACGAAAGATAGTAAAACTGTAAAAGTTCAACCTGTCGCCATAAAAATTAAAAACAATGCCTTTATTGGACAGAATAGAATTTTACAAATGACAAACACAAGCCAGGTGAAATGCACAAGTGAACTAAATAAGAGAACTTCTACATCTATACATAAAAATTGTCGAAGAATCGGTATTAAAATCGAAGGAAAACACTCCTGGTTCTCCTCGTATCATCCCAACGACACACGAAATATTATTCATTTCGTTATAATTCTTACATCGTCCTCTATGTATGTTTACCTCAATCATCCTTGCGTTTTGCGCTTTAGTTTTATGCAGCCAATGCCGCCTCTTTTTTCTCAAGTAACTCCGTTAATATACGGTCGATTTGCGAATATACCTCCTCTGTGGGGAGACTTCCATCCACCTGCAATGAAAGGGTAAAGTTTAGTTCTTTACCATACTTGGATGGACAATATACAATCATCTTTCATTTAAATAAATAAATAAATAACGAAAGGGACGGAAATTCACTATTATGATTGACAAGACATCTACTCAATGTGTTTGGTTAAGCTTATAAGCTCATCAAAACATCTGCGGAGCTTATAAACTCTTGAAATGTGTTTGGCAAAGTAAGATGTTAAACAACTTATAAGATGTAAAAATAAGTTCTTAAAGCTTATAAGCTCCAAAAAAGTAAGTATCTCTAAGTCCATCTTATTTTCTTAAGATCTTATAAGTCACACTCAAATTACGCACACATACAAATATACACACACTTAGCACATAATACACACACTATACACACTAATCAAAATGTCTTTGATGGTGGAATTCAAATTCATCTTCAAAATCCATAGCTAAACAAATATCTTCACTAAATTGCACGCTTATAAGGTTCATTATCCAAACACTTTATTAACTTATAAAGCTCTTGAAAGAACTTATAAAATGTTTAAAATAAGCTTTAGCCAAACACCCCCTTAGCTCCCTCGAAATGTGATTTTAACAAGTCTTGAAACTTTCAGGGAATTATATCAGACTAATATAGCTCTTATTCTTCACTAGGACGAAGAAGATGCTATAGTCACAGCGTTTTAGGAGCATCTTCAGGCTTATAACGCAAAGGTATGGTGATCTTTTCTTTCTTCTATTTTATCGTCTGCCTTGCCCCTTTTTCCGGGTGTGTGACTCATTAGAATGTCCATCCCTTTCACAACATTATATGAAGAATCAGAAAAACAAAAAGAAAAGGCAAATAGCATACTTTGACTATAATGTCTTTGTACATTGATAGGACGGCCTCGACGTTACTGTTATGCGTGACCAAGCGGAGTTTCACCTGAAAACAGAAGGACATCATCAACAAATTCATTTAGTTCTCTGGAAATCAAGGGGTAAACAGAACATGCCTTTTCTTCAGTGTCATCAAAACGTTGAGTAAGTCTTGCGGAAATTTCTTCAGTTTCTGGAGGAGAATACTTAAGATGGTATATTCTCCCGGTAACAGGATCTAATCTGCGGCCAACAACTCTCTCAACAAGGATATCTTCAGGTACCTGTTAACACCATCATTATTTCATAAATACTTAAGTAATATGCTTTATCATTAAATCAAACCGAATTGGGTGTTTTAGCCATACCCCATAAGTGTAAATGTTTTATGGCGACTTGATAAGAATATGGTTCTTAAACCACTTTTTTCTAACAAGATAACATTGCCCTTCATTAATGGAAGTCTGAGAAGGTGGCAACACTGTCCATATTGAAGGTCATGGATATATATATGTTGAAAGTCATGACCTTCAAGACGGATCTTGCATCCCCAGCTTTACATTCATTGAGGGTATTTAGGTAATTTACCCATAAAAGTGGATAAAAAACATCAACATTGTCAAGGTGGCTATAAAACATCTACCCTTATCCTATTTGGTCATGTATCCACCATGTCCTTCAATCGAAGGTCAATTTGAAGAAATAATACGAATATGAGATGCGACTATTCCCAGCAACAAAAGATTTTCAACTAAGTATGATAATAAGGTGAAGAAATTCAATCATCTGTATAAGCACTTATGCTAGACTCTGAAAAAAGTTAACATATCATCGTTTAAATCAAGAATTATCTGATAATCATAGAGTACCAAAACCAACAGCAGAACCTCACTTCAAGAAGAATGAAGACGTCTGGATCAAATCCAAGGCTCTTGAGAGCTGTAGCTTGGGATTCGCTCCTTGGATATCCGTCTAGAAGCCAGCCCCTCTCCTGAGAATCTTGTGCTGATAACCGATCTTTGACCATCTACAACCAGCAAGCAAAGATAACTTGGTTTACAGAATTGTGATGAGCTTTCTAAAGTTCTTTTGGGGGAGTGGGGGGTGATAAAATACACAAAAACACAGAAAGCTACCATGACTACTATTTCGTTAGGGACGAGCTGCCCTTTTTCCATGAATTCCTTGGCTCGCTTCCCATTTTCTGTCCCGGAAGCAACTTCAGCCCTGAGAAGATCTCCTGCAGCTACATGCACCAAATTGTACTGCAAAGTGAAACGACCAAGAAAAATGTGTATCTCAACGTGTCATGATGATTAGCGAGAGTAAGTAACAAAACTAACAAAGGAATAATATTACACTAAAGAGAAATAAAATGAAATGAACATATAAACAGATGAGTCAATTATGCTCTTTGGAATAGCCCAAGCACCAGAGACATTGAAATGCCAATTTTCTAGGAAATATAACATTGCAAACTATTATTAATTCACTCAATCAGAACACGCGTGACAGCAATGCAAATCTGTGCATCTTAACAACAGAGAGCGTAGATGTGAAATAAGTCCATTTCTGCTAAGAGTAGATATTTTCTTCGATCAAAGGACCACAAATTACTTTCTATTATATACTTAAGTAATCCCCTGGAGATGTGCCAGATCTCCAACTGGTTTTTAATCAATGAAATTATATTAAACAAACTAGAAATTGACAAAATCCAATAATAACATTCAAGAACCTGGGTTACCTGACTATCAAAAACTGCCACCATGAACACAAGCCAATAGTGAAAATAGAACTAATGAAAGACACAGTCACTAGGAACAAGAGTGAACAAAGAAAGCCCTAAACGGGTACTTCTATAAGGATACTTTGGATGTGGAGTCCTTACAACACATTAACAAGCTCGGGTTTATAATGGGGTAAAAAAAATACACTTCCTTTTCCAGATGTAAAATATCTCATCAGATATCAGCCCTAGACCTTTTTTCTCCATGAAGAAGCTCCACCATTTGATTTCAACACCACCTTGATGTCCAGGAATGGGCTTACAGCCATACTCCCGATAATTTTCATACTGAATTGGTTTCAATTATGTCCATAGACCAACGATAATCTATGTTGATTACTTTACTGCATTCCGTATCTTCTGCAGTGCATATTCATGTTTGCAGCTCATGCTTCAGTGCGAGCTTGTCACACCCCATTCCTTCATTTATTTCGAGATTTTCACCATTTCTTTTATGTTCCTTCTTTTTCTTTTATTCCCCTTCAGCCATGGTTCACTATCTACAAGCTAAAAGGCTCAATGGGAATAGGTAAAAGGATGACATCAGAAACTATTATCATGCTCACATCCTTTGGTGGCAGAAAAGAACCTTAAGTTTGTTGGATAAAGGGATTTGACTATGATTTGAGGGATGAATTTGAAATCCACAATCAAAACCACTTAACTTGTTTGGCTAAAATTGAAATCAATGGATTTTAAATCCCTTCTATATCTTTAGTTCATTCTTTATGGATTTGAAGTATTTTCCACAACCTAGTCATTTTGAAATTCATCCCCACTCTCTCGTATATATATATATATATATAGCTACATAATCACATACATTGCACACACAGAACACATACTACACGTACACTTCACAGACACATTACATACACGCTCATACTTTCATTATCATCCTCTTATATTTAGAAAAAATAAAATGAAGAAAATTCTAACATTTTAAATCCACGCATTTAAGTTCAAACATCAAACAAGGATTTGAAATCAATGGATTTTCAATTAAATCAATTCACGAAATCACCTTGATTTCCAAATCCCTCAAACCAAACGCACCCTATAGTATTTCAAGCATTTTGTTTAAAAGACAATTATCAAACTAACCATTGATCCATACATTATGACACAATAACAATCCTTAAACGTCTTTGTAAGGAAATAACAATTAGATTGCACCTTTCCTATTTTATAAATAAATAATTCAAAGTAAATTCACCAGCCACCAAATGAATCAATCAGCAAACAAAAGCAGCTCCAACATCGAAATTTTCGCCATTTTCAATCAACCATTAACAACTAAAAAGCAGTTAATTACAAAAAATATGAAAAGTGAAAAAAAAATTACCTTCTTAGTAATAAGCTCGCATTGAGTTCCTTTGCCAGAAGCAGGAGCTCCTGATATCATTACCTTCAATGGCTTCGTCTTCTCTCCAGAAGCCACAACCTATTGTGCAAAAACAAACACGTCCTTACAAATTACCAAAACTATTCATTTCAAACTTGATATTAGAAAACAAAAAAATCTTCACCAGAAAACTAGGAGCAACATTCGATTTCCTGAAATGGATTCCAGGTCGATTTTGAGTTAATTGAAGAGAGAGAAAGGGAGACTTCGATTGGAGAAATGTGGGGAGAAGCTGATTGGAAGGGGAAGATAAGGGCTTATTTGGATTGAAAGATGCAGCCGTAAAATTCATCGAGTAACAGCTACAGGTACTGGAAGCCATTGCTTCTCCCCTTTTTCTCCACAAGTCCACAAGTCCACAATCAGTCCTCGATTTTCAGCTTTTCAATACAAAGTGTTCAACTATGGTGAACGATAAAAAAATATAAGGATTTCTTATTTTATTATTTCTTGCGTTCGGGTCTGTTTGGATGGCTGTATCTTGGTGACGAGATCTAGGAAAGGCGGAGATTTGTCCACGTGGTGCAGGAGCCGGGTTAAAATTTTATGGGTCGAGAAAAATACCGAAATGTTAATATTATGTACTTATCATGCTGAAAAATACTGAACTTTTAGTATGTTGAGATTTTCATATAGTATTGTTTTCTGCTTAACTCAAAACTTTCGAGATTCTGATACAATTAGGTTGAGAAAAATACGAAATATTAGTATTATGCACTTATCGTGCTTAAAACATTTAATTTTTAATATGTTTGAGATTCTCATACAGTATGATAATGTAATAAATTAAAACAAAAAATTGATATTGATATTTTGATACAAGTAGGGTTGAAAAAAAATATCGAAATGTTAGTGTTATGTAAAAAATACTGATTTTTTAGCATGTTGAGATGAGATTTTCATACAGTATGATATCGTCAGGGACGGAGTTAAGATTCCATAATGAGAGAGCGAAATAATTTTTTGAGATATATATATCAAAGATTTTGAAATTTGAAGGTTATGAAATCCATTTTTACACTGTATATGTATATATATAATAGTTCAGTAGGAAAATTTGAGAAGATCGGTGGTCGTCGCCAACCTCCCCTTGACTCCGTCCCTGAATATCGTACCAAATTCAAAATTTTCAACATTATGATACGTTTTAAAAATCAAGAAGGTTTTGGTATTTTGATATTTACTCTATACCAAAAAAAAGTTAATATTTTGATAGTTTTATATTTCAGCACTCGAAAAAATTTTGGTAAATCAAAATTGAAGGTAAGTAACGGTGTTATATGATATCAATGTAATGTATTACTAAATTATTTACTGACACAACATCGAAATTTTTAGTATGATAAAAATATGATTATCGTATCCTAAAATTTTTGGTATTCTAATAATATAAAAATTTCGACATACCATATATCCGTATCTAATGATTCTTCAGGTCAAGTAGAAAGTTCGGGTCGGATTTGGGGCGGGCTTGGTTTGAAAATCTAGGCGGATCCCCACTTGTAAGGCCGACTAGGGTGTGCTGATAAATTAAGACTAATAAATTTTCATTTCATTTGGTCGTTATGATTAATGAAATATTCAGCCAATCCGCTTAATTCTACAGTCAATCTACATAATACTCCCTTCATTCCGTCTTAATTTGCACACTTTCATTTTTCGATCGTTCCATCTTATTTTGTGCACCCAAAAAATAGAAAGAAATCTTACAATCTCCACCATTAAAATCTCCATCCTCAATTTCCACTTTTGAAAAATTCAACTAAAAAGCCAAAAATAACATTTTCTTAATATACGCGCCGGAACAGGTGTGCAAATTAGGCCGGGAATTTCACAAACTAGAACTGAACAAATAACTTATTTATATTAACTAGATTAGGACCTCATTGTTTTTTTTTTCTTTTAAAGTATATTGGCTTTAATAATATTATTATTATTACTAGAATTTCATGTCATACCATGCACGATTTGAGATATATTTATTTGTAAGAAAAACTAAATAAAAAAATAAATTGAATAACTTATTTTATGTTAAACAAAGAATATTAAATTATCTAATAATATTTTATTTCATTAATAAAATGAAATTAATTTATTTTGATTTGCAACTCATATTATTTAATTTTTATGTGCAGCCATAACCCAATAAAAAATAATCAAACTTATATTACAAACAAAAATATAACCTGAACAATCGACAACTAGTTGCATTTTTCTTAATGTAACTAGTTCTAAAATATGTATTACAGATGTCAAATTAAAAGTTAACGAAAAAAGATTAATTTGCTATGTTACGTAAAAAACGGAGAGGAACAGAAAAAATTACTTATGTTTTAATATATTTTTTTCTTATAAAATAAATAAATCATAAGTTGTCGCCTATAACTTTTTATATAGCGCATTGCCCAAAAGAAAAACTAAACCACATTTGGAACTTATTTTAGCATAATGTTACTATGTACAAATATATCTTTTATTATATTAATAATGAGATAAACATACTCATTTTTAGAATGTCAAATGAACATAAAAATATATCTGAATTTTTAATATAGAAGATTTTCATTTATTATATAGCAAAATTATTTTGATAAATAACGACATCTACTACATGTGTAAAAGAGAAAATTTTAAAAGATAGCGACTGGAGTTAGATAATTGGAAAAGAAGAATTAAGGACTTCACCTTTTTTGCATCTTCATCCATTAGCTTATAAGCTTTGAGGTCACTCTTATGTATGTACAACTACTGGTCATTCGAACAATCTTCATTGCATGCATAAGTCTTACTTTTTATCATAGAGAAAACTACCAAACAATAAAAAAATAATATCGTGTCAGATACGATGAATAAAGTAGTAAATCAAAGAAAAATAACTTACTAGCGCACGGTATATATTGCAAAAAAAAATGCAAAATATATAGTGAAGAAAGATCACAAATAAGACAAAGTTTTGCATTAGCAAAAGAAATGGAAAAAACATGGAATAACATACAAGAATAGACGGATATTAGATGGACTTAATTCCCTTTCTCCTCAAAACGTGCATCCATCTTCACCGTTGCTAATAGAATACATTACTTTTACCAATTTTCAACCTGACGCACTTAGCAAACTTGAACCAGAATTAGGTATTGATAGATCATCTCCAAAGGAATTGAGCAAAAGAAAAATTGTCTTTACAAAAGATGATTTAAGTTTTATTAAAAAATTATACAATTTAAGATTAGAAGAGATTATATGAATCATCTTAGTGGCTTATGATAGGCATGCTAGTGTTACGATCCTATTATCTTCTAACGGTATTTGTAATCAAAGATTCAAAGTCATATTTCAAAAATTTATTTGAGATATAAAAAGTTGCATAATCCAAGCACAACATAGTTTAGATAAAATCACCCTGCAACATTTCACAGATAAGTCTAGAAATAACGCAATAAATTATGAGATTTTACATATTATGCCACATACATATAAGAGAAGCTATATGAAATATGAGCCAGACAGGGGCAATAGTTACCAGGAGTTTTAGAATATCATATAACGCTAGATAAGTCTCCAGTATATTTGAAAAGTGAACGTTTGAAAATGAAGGGTTATGGAATGGGTGGAAGGGAGTGAATAAATTAGTAGTGGTTAAGGCATCGACATGGGCCACAGATTTATAGAAAAGACAGGCGCATGTGCGGCTAATAAAGAAAGGTTAGGGAACTGATGTGTCGACTCAGAAAATCCTAACTCTAGATTACTTTGTATAATTTGTAACATGAATGTTAAGCTTAAGTTGAAGTTGATAAATACCCCTAAAATAAAAAAAATAAAAAAAGTTAATAAATAATAAAAAGATATAAAATTAATAAAAAAATCATATCCATATTATTTAAAGATTTTTTTAGAACTTAATAAACTTACTCATCTTGTCTCATAACTATGACTATTGGATTAACATTTTTTACAACAATTGCATTATTGCAAGACACATATATAATATGACTTTATTAACACGTACATAGTTATTATATGTCATGTAATTATGTAAATATTATAGGAGATATTATATCCCTAATCGTAAAAGATCTAAATCGCTCGACGAACAAATTAATTTTGAATGCTATTAATTTCTTTAATTTTGTAAGGGTAAATAGTCTTTTTTATCCATTAAGTTTTCCTATTTTGATTTAATACCGTTATGTTTATCTAAATCGATTTTATCCTGTTACTTGTAAAAAAAACCAACATTTCATCATGTAACCTGCAATCAAAGATTTTATAAGTTTTCAAGTATTTACATTAATTTTATAATATTTAGATTATTCTAAAAACAAAGTCATTTTAAAAAACTACAAATATAATTTGACAATTTAAAGATTGAGAACATATTTTTAAAATCTAAACAATATTATAAGAACGACGGAGTACTTTTAAAAAATCCAAAATTATTTGAAATTTTCGAAAATGAATTTCAAAATCTGAATTTCTTAAAGAAATCTCATACCATTTTTAATATCTTGAAATCAATTTTTAAAATCTTAAATATAACCGGAATTATTTAAAAAATGTAAGAATTGTTCTATAAGGTTGATAATTATAGAAATCATATTTGATAAATACAATTATTTAAAATTCATATCTTAAAATTATTTGCAAGATTTTTAAATAATTTTCGATATTTCATTCTTTTTAAGATTTCCTAATACAAATTTTCAGATTTCTAAAATAATATAAGATTTTCTAGAGTCATTTTTAGGCTTTTTAAATCAGTATTAGTTTTTTAAGTAATTCTTTTATATTTAAAAATACTTTAAGATTTTCTAAAGTCATTCTCATTTTTTTTTATTCATGTTAAGAATATTTAAATAAGTCCCTTTTTAAAATAATTTTGCAATATATTTATAAATTTTTAGGCTTCAAAATAATATTATAAATAGGTTTTTTTTTTTTTAATTTTTGAGATAATTGTAAAGAAAATACTGGAAAGTGCATATGATTTCGCATTTAAAAATAATTAATAAAATAAATTAAATTAAATTTCAGCCTTATCAAGTTGCAGGTAGTAAAAGAATGAAAAAAAAAAAAAAAAATTTGTAAGTTATCAGACTATTTGAGAATAAATATCAATCTGAATAAAATGAGTGAAAGTTAGTAGACGAAAAAAATTGTTGACCCATTTTTTAATTCTTTCCGAACTTCTCTGACCTTTTGTCCATATATAATTTTTTTGAATTTTCTTACCTAGTACCAATAATAATTTATTTTTTCTTCCACAAAATTCAAATGGATATATTTTTCTTTTTATTCAGGCAGATGTAATTTAATTTACATTCTTCCCAATTACGATGTTGATTTGGTACATGTTCGAATTTAGAAATATTAATTTTGAATAAGACTAATATCAGGAATATTCAATTTAAATGCGTTTACTATTCAAGTATTTATTTTCCATTTTCTTTTTCAAATACTAAAATAAAATTCTGTTCCATTTAAACAGACTACAATTAGCTCAACTTTCCCCAAATTGAAAACAAAACCAGCCCTAACCACAATAATGGCGAGATCGACCTCCAGGCAATTCATCCACCCTCCTTCCACCGCCCCCGCTACAGCCACCACCACCGTTACCCTTGAAACGGCATCGTCATCGAATCAGCAACCGCAGATTACAAATTCCTTGGTGTTGAAATTGAAGGTTCCTAAAAAGAAGGTTTCGTGGAAGGAAGGTACCGTGGACAACGAGTTCATGAATAAAAAGAGCTCCAAAAAATGCTGCATTTTCCACAAAGAGAAGCCGTTTGACGAGGATGATTCGGATTCCGAGGGCGATTGCGATCACGATCATGCTAATAATGAAGGAGATATTGGTGATGAATTTGAGAACAATCATGGAGGTAACGAAAATTGTTCACATGTTTGATGAATTTTTGATTGATTGGCTACCTTCGTCGGATTCTGCAATTGCTTTACTGATGATAAACGGAAATATTGTAAGTATTAGGTGACGGTAATGTTTGTATTATGGCCTGAATTTGATATTTTAGTAACTGAGTCGTATTGAGTTTTTTAGTCTCTGATTACTTGGATCTGCATATATATTGATAGCATTTTGTTGGAAATTTTAACGGTGTTTTTGCTACTGAGTCGCATTTTCGAATTATGAGTTGAGTTTTTGAATCTCTGGTTGCTTGGTCTGCAGACATATTGATTGCATCTTGTTGGAAATTTCAATGGTGTTGGTTTATAAATTCTACCTTAGTTGAGGAGTTGCCCTGCCATTTTATTGTCCCTTTGGTAATAATTAAAATAGATAGTGTTCGATTGGAACATTAACCTTTAACAAATGAAGAAATAGAGAAATAGTTCTCCTTCCTCTTCTCTCTGGAGTTGCACTTGCTCGAAGTGTGATTTCCTCTTCCTCCCGTCTAATTCTTAGGAGTTTGTACTCACTCGAAGTAGTACTTTATTGGTACGCCATATATATCGGTTTATTGTAATAGTGGGGCGCATTAGATTATGTTAGCAAATGTGTAATACCAGATAAGTATGGGATCAAAGAAGAATTAGGAAGACGAGAAGAATCAACTAAATGAAACATAGAGCAACCACTTAGCACTATCACTCTGATAATAAGTACAATGATAATAACACATAGTACAGAAGCCTTGCATATATTCCCCTAGCTAGCACAGTTCGTTCGTTTTTCTGGGTACGTATCATCAAGTAGAACGAGGAAACTGGAGTTGGAAATATGAACGACATTGCAAATGAGGGCAACACATTACAAAAAATCTGCATAACAATGCCTAAAAGACACTTAAAATCCATTGTCCTTGAAGAAAGATCCGTTGTTGTACAAATATCCATGGTCTTTAGCAAAAAATTGCCCTAAAAATAGTGGTTCTACAGTTCTACTTTACCGTTGTCATTTTGCTCGTTGTAGTTTAACAGACAGCCTTTACATGAGGAATAGGTGCACCATCCCCTCCCCCACCAAAAGACGGCGTTGGATCCCATATTGCGTAGTCTTCCATTACAGGCTGAGCCGCCGCCTGAAATTGTGGTGACCTAGAAGGCAATGACCCTGCTACTGCCATGACCATTAACACCAACACAAGTATTCTCACTGACCTCACCTCTAAATTTCGCATTACTTTTGAGTTAAGAAATGTACTCTAATAAAACTAATTGGTTATAGTAAAGGATTTTAGGTGGTGATTAAATCTCGTATTTTTGTTTATAGTTATATAAGGGGGTGTTGGTTCATGCTCCGCTTGTGACGGTGTCATGATTCTTGCATGCATTGTTTCTTGTTGTTGTTATAGGGAGAAACAGATCATGACTTGCGAGTTCTACTAACCGAGTTTAGTGTACTAAAATTGATAAATCCATAGAGAACCTATGTGTAGAGCATATGTTCCGTGTCTCTTCCGTCATCATTATCCTGGGTGGTTAAATAAATTACGATATCTATGTACTATAATTTATCTAACAAAATATAGCTCGTGAAATTAGAATTTAAATTGTAACACAATTCAATGTCATGTAAGATGTAAGATATACGGTGAAGGTCAAGGGTTTCTGCCCGACTCCACCATCCCCCACTCGAAAAGAAATGTAATGTAAGATAGATGCATTTTGAATATAATAAATCCCTTCATCGTAGGATTTGCCAGTCTCGAACATTGTTTTAGCAAACCTGAAGTTTATATCATCAAAGATGAAGCCATCTGAAAGTCTACCGGCCAGGTATTTCTATCATTGTAGAAATTAATGACGGAAAACGGGAGTCCCGTCTTAGGAGGAGGGGCTCGAAATTACTGTAGAAGAGCGCTCGAAATTACTGTAGAAGCAATCGAAACAACAGACGGAATTATATCCATACTAGCAAAGCAAAGCAAAGAGAACAATAAGAAAGAAAAGAGATCTCGAAGAAGTTTGATGTCGTTGGCTATTATAGCATATTCGACTCCTTCACTTTTGACATTAATTATTGTATCCATTGAATTTGTTTGAAACATAATATTACCTTCGTCCCATCCCATTTTGCACATATGAAAGGGCACATATATTAAGAAAAAATTATTTTTTTTTATTTTTTTAATTTTTAGTTTGACTTTTTTAAAGGTGGAGATTTTGATGGTGGAGATTGTGAGAGAAATTTTCTTTTTTAAGAGTGTGCAAATTGATGTGTGACGTATCAATAAGAAAAGTGTGCAAATTAGAGTGGGACGGAGGAAACATATAGTGGATTGTTTTAGTGGATTAATATTGGATTAGGTATGCACCTAAACATGATCCATGTAAGAACAATCTCCTTTTCTTTAATAATCATACTCATGACATATTTCTTATAAAAAAAACTCATGATATATTGGGTGTGTTTACTTAAGGATTTAGGGTTTAGTTCAATTCCCCCATTCAATATGCAAAAGATCACAAATTTCGGGCCACCAAAAACCATGAGCCGTTTGAGATTAATGGGTTGTGTGCAACACCTTACATTAGTTAGGTCGAAAACTGAGCTCAGTCGATGCTTGTGTCAATTTCGGCTCCGGATTAAGCCTGGAGTCTTAACCTGCCGTCCGACGAGCGCCTAACAATTTAGGCAGCATTATTAAGTATTAACTAGATGCTTAATTGAAGGTGTTGGGGGTGTTGGAGGTAGTGTGTGTAGGTATAGAGTAAAGAGGAAAACGGGATCATGCTATGCTGAATCGTCTCATCGCTTTCTTGAATGCTGGCTTGCATATCTTTAGTTATTCAGATAACATGGTGTTCGACTAAGTTTATTTATTTTAAATAAAATATTATTAAATTGTTGGAATTAGTCAAGACCAGACAAGAAGCAACTGCGAACCATCATAAAGAGATATGGGACAATGAGAATACAAAATTACTAGATCTGAACATGAATTGGACAAATTGCGTATCAAAATATTTGATCTCGAATTTGACACAAATCTTCTAGTGAAAGTCCCAAGAGATGATCAACTCAATGATACTCAGCTCGATAAGTTTGCAAGCTTAATTGAGTTTGTTTTAAATTACTAGTTTATCCTTTATACTACTACCTCCGTCCCGCTCTAACTTTCCTATTTTCCTTTTTAGTTTGTCCCAACTTAACTTTTCATCCTATAAATGACAAATTTCTCTCACAATCTCCACCCTCAAAATCTTCACCCTCAATCTCCACCTTTAAAAAAGTTAAAGATTTCACAAAATCTGTTTTTTGTTAACCTCCGTGACAGGTCAAAATAAGAAAGTTAAGTCGGGACGGAGAGAGTAATTGACCCAAAATGAAAAAATTGAAACTCTAGGTTTAAATTTCATTTTTAGCAGCAATTTGTAATGTAATTAATGTTTTAATTTGTAATGATTTTTTAATTTTTTTATATAAATTGAGTCGACCTCAATTTCAACAGTTTATATCGAATCAAGCTCAACTTCATAATAAAATAGAGGTTGAACCGAATTCAGGCCTCGACTAGTTTAATTGAGTCCGAGTTCAAGCGTGAACCTGCAGTGCTCGACTTGGTCGGCTGGTTTGCACCCTCAACGAACAAACTAAGTTTGAATCCAAAATTCTTAAACTTAATCAATTAGTAAGCAGATTTGATACGTCTTCTTCAACAGTCCAAAAATGTCAATTTTCAAAATGTACGATCCCAAATAAAAATATTGACTTGCGAGTGACACAAACATGAATAGCGCGAGGAAGAAGAGCATCTTAGCACCAGTATCGAATCTTCCAGAAATAGAGTACCACGCCAAGCTCGCCACTCTCGGCGCCGCAAAGAACAGAAAAAACACCGGCCGGAGAATCGTCGGAAGCCGATCTCCGCCGGAGAACCGCTAGAATATAAAGTGAAACACAAAAAATGGAATAGATGGTTTGATCATTCATACTCACTATAGCTAGTACGCCTTTTCTTTTTTCTAACGGTAAAATTAAATTAGTGCAGATTCTGCATTACTTTAGTGCAAAATTTGTGCTTCATCTTTAACTATGTGTAATATTTTTTGCACTAAAAAAAGTATTTCACAGTTGTTTTTTCTACTTTTATTTCTTTTGTAATATAAATCACAACATATATATAAAACCACATGGAATATAATATTTTCGAATTAATATTTTAGTTTATATTTTAATATGAATCAAATATAAAATAAAACATGTAAACAAGAATAAGATTAATGCGAAATTAAAATTGAAATTCATAATAATATGGCATACAACAAATTGAATATTTGCCTTCTGTAGTAGTTTAAATCATATGGTGTTTTTTCTTGATATTGTTGATTTTTTTTTTTCAAAATTTTATGTAAAAACTTATTTTTTCAAAAATAAAATAAAATTAATTTTGATACATAAATACACTATCTAATACTTTGAAATATGCATAACAATTAAATACAATATAAAAGAAGTAATTAAAAAAAAAGAATAAGAAAATAAATAGTGCAGCAAAGTAGTGTGCACTATAGTGTGTGATTTATCTAAACACTAAAATAGTGTTTGTTACAGTGCACCATTAAAAAGAAAAAGTGGTGTTAATGCATCATTGGAGATGCTCTAATCAAAATTCAGATTAGCTCCCTAACTAGTTTTTGGGATTTAGTCTTGCTCCACCGAGGATTGTCGTATAAATCATGAGATATACCTCTCGTAGTTTCCAAGTTTATAGCAAATTTATAGCGTTGCAACTACAGTGTACAAGAGGTCTTTCCAGCACCGTCAATACTGTGCATACAACGACCCCAAGAAATTAAACCCATGACCTCAAGCTCGAGGACATGAAGCTCTTAAGTGTCTCGTACATGCGAGTAAGACTAATTCTCACTAGCCCCTAATTAGCATGCTTACTTTCCTATCATGAAGATATGTAACTTGTTAAAAGAAAAAAAAAAAAAGAGAAAAAGGAAAGCTAGTTGTTAGTTGCATTAAAAATACTCAATTTGCCATTGTTCATAGGGGTATGCATGAGATAATATGGTTCGGGGATTTAAAAAATTCAATACTGTTTCAAAGTTTGGTTCTTCCAAAATCTAAGGATTGGAACCAAACCGAAACTTATAAGGATCCGTACCAAACCATTCCAAAATTCGGGACAGTTCGGTACAATATTTCGGATCTAACGGATCTACGGAGACGCTTTGGTTGAGTACGACATACTCGATAATCTAGACTTTTCAAGACTTTTAATATCAAAGTTAAAGCTGAAAACAAAAATCAAGATACTCACATCAGAGTTGTAGTTAAAATTAAAATTTATGTGGACATAAACATAGGCAATGTTTGGTTGGGGTGGCTGGGTTGGGGGAAGTGGCTGGAGTTAGTGGCTGGGGGTGTTAGAGAGTGATGTTTAGTTGGGTGGCTGGGGTTGTGATTGGAGTGTGATATTTAATTATTAATTGTAAAATGTGATGTGATATGTGTAAGAGATAATTATTAATGATTGGGAGAATGATTAAAGTAGTGTTAGGATTTGTGATTGATGTCCCCCACCAAACTCTAATACCCCGGCTTGGCCAAACCAGCCCAAAGAAACATGAGGTTGGGTTTAGCCCAACTGATGAGAGGTTGGGCCAACCCCAACCAAACATGCCTTCATCAAGTTATAAGTAAAATTTTCAAGTAAGGTCGTCAAAAAGTAGTAATATATAAAAATTATGCACAAACTTGTAAACTACTCGATGTCTGAAATTATTAATATATTTATATATATTTTTAATCTCAGTTTTCCGTACGGGACGACTCAGGTCAGTTCGTTACAGTTTGATATGGTTCTCGATACAGATATTACTGAATATTCAGAACCGTACAATAATTTTTTTCGATACAGTACGATTCGAAGAAAGTGAAAAGTGTTCGTTTTCAGTTTGATATATTTTCAGGTCAGTTTTCGATACAGTTCGATAAATCCCGAATTCCATGCAACCCGTAATTGTTCTCGTTGAAAAGGCGTTGTCTAATCAGCAGCCATGGATTACTCCTTTCTTGGTGTTAAAATTGAAGCTTCTTAGTAGGAAGGAAGTGCACAGAGGTTATCCGGTCGAACTGATCCAAAAGGAAAAATAGGTTTCGCTTCGAGTACTTTTGGTTCGAAACTATGATGTTTTGTTTTCGTACGATAAAAAGCTCAATTTTAGTTCTACATCATGAATCGTGAATTTAAGATCTACAAATAATTCATTCTAAATTCGTAAAATATTAAGGTGTGAACTATAAATTTATGAATTATGAATCTATGAAATATGAAACAAAAACATAGCGCCAGCATAATTACAAGAGTAGTAAATAATAAAAAGAAATTTATTTATATATGGTGCTTCCAGTTTAGGAGTAGGGATGAGGAAAGATATTAAAATACCAAAATATAATACTTATTATATCGAAAAATTAAAAATATGCTGAAATTTTCTATACATTATGATACTGAAAATTTTCAGTGTGGTTAATCGTATCAAAATTCTAAGATTTTAATATTTCGATACCAAAAACAGTTTGATATTTTGGTATATATCGATATATAGAAATTTTGGTAGTTTGATATTTCGGTATATATCGTATACTGATATTTTTTTATATATTTTGGTAGTTTGGTATATTGAAAGATTTTGATATAACAAAATTACATGATGTATATCGAACAGCACAAGATTCGATATATAAAAATTTTGAAACGATATCTATATTTACTAATATCGCATCGAATTTACGATATACTAATTTTTAGTATGCCGAATTTTTCGATACGATAATGATATGAATAATTCGGTAAGTCATCGAACCACCTCTAGGAGTAAACAAAATATCATATTCAGGCAATAATGTGAACATATTAAATATATCCTCAATAATCTCATTATCATTACTATTATATTCCAACGACACCAATTTCATAGGACATGTATGGAAACGATTTCCTGTCACCTCCATAATTGTTTTAAAAAATGTTATTTCTTCCATTGTTAATGCAATATTATTTATGACACGTGTGAAATATATATGATATTATTATTATATCAATAGTGATTATATATTATATGACAATATAAATATTGCAACACGATACTAAAATTATGAATACCGTTTCGATCAATTTACAACTGAAACAAGATATTTCGATATTTAAGCATTTTAGAGTTTTGTTTCTGACAAATATATATATATATATACACATATATATATCCATATTATGTCATATGTCTAAATATATTTTCACTTATAACAATAAATTAATATATTGATTAAATATTATATAATTTTTTCAGATCATAAGCTAATGTATAAGGTCTTTTCAATTCATCATTCCGATTATCTCGGTCATCTCGGTCATCTCGGAAATTTCGACGTCATTTCGGTCATTATGGATCAAAAGACCGAGAACTTGAGTGAAAACGGGATGACTGTTAGCGTGTTTTGTTTTCATGACCGGAACGGGATTTTTCGATCGATCCAACCGGAATGAAACGGAATCAATGGAAAAAATCAGCATTTTTAATTGGAGGTCTAACTCTCTGCCATGGTCCCTTAGTCCTTAGACATTCTTTCTAGGAAGCTTCAACTTCAACACCAAGGAAACTGTAATCCATGGCTGCTGATTAGACGGCGCCGTTTCAACAATAACAATGGCAAGTTGAGTATTTTTTAATAATCCAGTTACTTTTCTTTCCAAAGCCAACAAATAAACCACTCGAAATAAACGATGTTGGATAACTCAAGTGACAGAGCATCTACTATTTAGACTTTTGGTCCTGAATTCGAGTCACTGTGGGGGAAGAGGAGAATTTTTTCTTTGTTCTTAGATTATGGGAAAAAAAACAAATTCTATTCCACTCAAAATAAATTATAAGTTCAATTTTTTTATGAAAAAAAATTGGTTTCAATCATGATCCATAATTAATCGTTGAGGAATTTATGAATTAATAGTTTAGGTTTAATTTTAAAATATAAGCTCTACATTTTGTAATTAGGCCGTATTGTTTCATAGTTCAGGGGTTCATGATTCACAGTTAATATTTCACGAATTTAAACTCAATTGTTCATGAATTCAGAGTTCAAAATTAATAATGTACATTTTTAATTTTGGTATAAATCACAAAGTGAAACATAAAAAATGGAATAGATGATCTGATCAAGTTGCTCACTTGAGATCTTCAATTTCAAATTGTTTTTCATTCGAGCACATGTGATGTGATGGCAGATGACATGTTTTTAAATGATGATGTCATTGAACACATGTGATCTGATAGTTAGTGCATAATAGTCGATGAAACACAATTATATATATACATATATATTTTTAACTTTTTTAATATAAATTCTGATTAAGTAGAATTTGTTGAGAATTAATCCGTGTTGAATTGCATAATTCTACTAACTGAGCTATAATCGATTTCCAGCACCGAAATTCAGGAAGTTCATCAACTATCTGATAAGCATCTTCACTTATATAGTTGTCTGCCAGGCTGGCAAACACACTCTATAAAAAGAGTCAAAATTGGTTTCTTTTTTTCATCATTTCAGCACAAATTAAACATGGATGTCCAAACACGCCCTTCATTACCAAAACGCTGCAAGGATTTTTCCATACTAATCTTAACCCGACTTCACGCCGGTTATTTCAGAATTACCCTTTCTCTCGGCTGGCAATCCTTATTATGGAAAATCCTACTTCACCCCACCCAAAACTCAAAAATTCCATTCCAACCCCCAAAACATCTCCATCCCGCCCTTTTAACCCTTCTATGGACATTTTCCCTCCTCATCCTCACCCTCCTCTCCATCATCTACATCTTCCGATGCATCTTCCGTTTCTCCATGATACGCGCCGAGTTCAACCACCCGATCGGCGTAAATTACCTCTTCGCCCCCTGGATTTCCTGGCTTCTCATTCTGGAAGCCGCGCCATACGTAACACCACAGCACGATTCCTTCGTCGTGCTGTGGTGGGTACTGGCTGTTCCCGTGGTAATCCTGGACGTAAAAATTTACGGCCAGTGGTTTACCAAGGGTAAACAGTTTTTAACCGCGGTGGCTAACCCGACCAGCCAGCTTTCTGTTGTGGGAAACCTGGTCGGGGCGCGTGCCGCGGCTAAGATGGGGTGGCAAGAAGTGTCTGTGTTTTTGTTCTCGCTTGGGATGGTGCATTATCTTGTGCTGTTTGTTACGCTGTATCAGCGGCTCTCCGGCGGCGATCGGCTGCCGACGATTCTCCGGCCGGTGTTTTTTCTGTTCTTTGCGGCGCCGAGCGTGGCGAGCTTGGCGTGGTACTCTATTTCTGGAAGATTCGATACTGGTGCTAAGATGCTATTCTTCCTCTCGCTTTTCATGTTTGCATCACTCGTAAGTCAATATTAATTTGTCTTCTATTTTGCTTTTGTTCTAAAAGTTCTCGTCTATCTTCGACTATACTATGTGTGCTAGATAGTGCTTGACCGTTTATATTTCTTTCTAATTTCTTTCCTGCTTAATCTAATTTAGACTCTATTAATCTCGCCTAGTCCCTAATTAGGCATTAAACCCTAGTCTCGCCCAACCAGCACCTATCGTCTTTTAAAATATTGGTATTATGATCTCCTATTAACATCTTTGGTTTATTAAAATAAAAAAATAATTCAACTTTTTTAGTGCTCGGTTAATAGTGATCAGGTCTTTTTAAAAAGAAAAAGTTAAGTATTTGGTCATTTCGGCAGAACACCTTTTAACATATTTCGCTGATATAAACCATTAAATTTGTTAGGCCAGAGTGACCAAATATTTTTATGAAATGTATTTAAGGAAAATAGGAGTGTTAATAGACGCACCCTTAATTTATTCGAAGATTGTTGGGTGAATAGGCATTGCTATTGACACCACCAGCTTCTCTAAATACAACCCACACAAAAGTTAGTTTTTATTCTAGTATGTGGCTTGTATCGATCCAAACTTTTAAAATGTGAAATGAGGTGTTCGATCATTCCAATCAAAGACCTCATAACATTCGGCTAATATAACCAAACACTATCGTATTTGTTAATCAAAGTGACCAAATATATTTATGGAATGTGTTTTAGAGGAAATATGAGTGGTAGTAACTATATCCTAATGTTTATTTGAAGATCGTAGAGTCGATGGGCATTGTTATTAACACCTCAAAATATTTCTCTAAATAAAAGTAATGATTAAATTAATTTTTTATGATGTTCGATTGATATGTAACAAAAACTTTTAAAATGTAAAAATAAAATATCTGTATATATCAGTCGAATATCTCAAAATATATTGGGTTGGTGTCGTACTCTTATATTTATGGGCTCAACCAAAGTCAATATATTAAAATTGACCTCTTTGGACAGTTGAAGAAGCCGTAACAAATCTGCTTACTTATTTTTAATTAAGATTGGCAGATGTAACATTCAAAATTTATTTTCTAAGTTTGCATACATTAATATAGAAAATATAATAACATACAATATTAGCTAGCCAAGATATTTATTCGTACGTAACGTACATATGTACAACTACTTTAATATTCTGCACCCTCCATCCCACCTTATCTTGCACACTTTCCTTAAACGATCGTTTTACCTTATTTTGCACAGTTTAAAAAAGAAAAGTTATAACATAATATCCACTCTCAATGTCAACCCTTACTCCACTCTTAAAAAATCAACAAACAACCAAAAAACAACTTTTCTTAATATCCGTGCCGACCTCCCTGCGCAAGATAAGTCGGGACAAAGGGAGTAATGATGAAGTTAACTTAACACTCCTCCCATTTTATAATAAGTGTCTTATTGAGAAAAAAAAAAGTCTTATAATTAAAGTCATGTTTTAGAAGTTAATGTCTCGTTTTATTTGTTTGAGTAAAAATAGGTTTTTTAATTTCACAAATTATTACATATATTGAATCAGTGAATTCAATAAATAAAATATACTGCGCAAGTAAAATTCATATTTAGAGAGCCATGTCTTTACTAAATTAACTAAAGAAAAATTGTACATTTTTAAACACGAACTGAGGGAATACTAACTTGCACAGAAACATAAATTGACAAGTTAATAGGGTAAGTTAAATTAATTCATGCCAGTTAGTTCAGAAAAAAACAAGCTAACTAAAATACAGCTAAATTATATTATTTATATTTATATATATCAATGTAACTCCATTACATTCTAGCTGGCAATATTTGTCTTACTCTTTGAGGACAGTGTGTATATGCAATTCTTTTTATTTAAAAAATTGGGAAAAGTATATGAATAAGTATATTACTACCTCTTGCATATTTTCTGTTTCATCCGTCCCAACTAATTTCGCACGCTCCTTAAAATAAAAAATTATAACATAATCTCAATCCTCAAAATTTTCACTCTCAGTCTCCACCTTCAATCTACCTTTGAATAATCAACAAACATTTAAAAAATAATTTTTCTTAATATTTGTGACAACTTTCCTTGTGCAATGGGACGGTGGTAGTACTACTTAGGCTATTGTTTTAAGCAAATTTCTACTTTTAACTCAAATTAAGCTGAAAAGAATGTCTGCCTATTTATATTTCTGCTGAAATTTAGCACATTTAAATCAAAATCTTTAAGCAGGGGAATAATTATTTTAAACTACTTAGGAAAAGTACAACTTGCGAGTTCATTACAATTACTTTTTTCTTCAAACGCTATCACTTACTATTTCAAATAATTTTTCAACAATCTCTTATTTGGTCACTTTCTTAAAACTAAAAGCAACCACAAACGTCCATTTAAAGGGTGTTTTCCCAAGCTTTTCGGCTTTTCACAAGTGATTACTTAATAAAAGTAATTCTAGGCAAAACATTAAGGCTCCATTTGGATGGAGGGATTTGTGCTATGGATTTATAAATTCATTGTCAAATCCACTCCATGTGTTTGGATAGAATACTAAATGAGTGGATTTGAAAATCCAGATTTTTAAATCAACCCATTTAGAAATTCAGGATTTGAAATTCTCCATTTTACACTATATTTGGGTGGATTTCAAATCCTTTGACAAAGGTAGTCATTTTACAAATCCCTCATCACTCACACTTCTCTCTCTCTCTCTCTCTCTCTCTCTCTCTCGTCGTCTCTCTCTCTCTCTCCTCTCTCTCTCTCTATCTCTCTCGTCCTCTCTCCTCCCCGCTCTCTCTCTTCTTCTCTTCTTCATATCGCTATCTCTTCCTCTCGTTATCCAATAAAATGCTCCTAATATTTTTTTTAATTTTTTTTTTCCTTTTATCTCCAATTAAATGCTCCCAATAAATTTTTGGGATATAAAATACATAATATGTATATATGTGTGTATATATATAATTAGAAAAAAAATTATTCGGTTAATTTTGATGTAGATAAATATTATTTTATTTAATAAAAACTATAAATTGTTAGTTTAAACTTTAATGAAAAAAAATTGAATTTTACAAATATTGTATCAGTTTTTTGCCAAATAATGGATTTGAAAATTCTGGATTTCAAAATCCTTTCACAAACCCACCATAATTCCAAACAAGGGATTTCAAGTCCATTGATTTCAAATCTAAGGATTTTGAAATCTATTCATTTTAAATCCCCTGACAAATCAAATCCCTCCATCCAAATGGGGCCTAAGAGTTGTTTTTGTTTAAGATTCTCCCTAATATATTGGGGGAAGACCAAACCTATCGTTTCACCTACTTTTCACTACTTTATTTACCTTAATCAATAGTAGTTCAACACTCTCAGCCTTAAACAAATACTCCCTCCGTCCCGGCCCAATTTGTCTACCTTGGCCGAAGCAGATTTTGTGGAATCTTTGACTTTTCCGAAGGTGAAGATTGAATGTGGAGATTTTGAGGGTGGAGATTGTGAGAAAAATTTGTCATTTATGGACTAGCAAATTAGATTGAGACAAATCGAAGAGAAAAATACGCAAATTAGAGCGGGACGGAGGGAGTACATCTTAAAAGTATGTAAGATTTGTTTTTTCTAACGTTTTGATACTCGGATAATTTGAAGCAAACACCTCAACTTCTACATTTAATCAAAATTATTTTTATTCAAAAACATTACCTACTTTCAATTATAAATAATTTTACCGTAGTTTTCAATTTTAGTAATTTTAATCATATTTAATTTTTTAATTTCTTTTTTAAAGATATGCCGACCCGCTTTATTCAAGAAGGCGATGAGAAGGTTCAGCATAGCATGGTGGGCTTACTCGTACCCGATTACAATGCTGGCTTTGACTTCAACTAGATATGAGGAAGAAGTCAAACATGGTGTCTCTCATGTTATCACTTTACTATTTTCAGCATTGTCTGTCTTGGTCATTTTTTGTCTCCTCCTTTTCACTATTTTCAACCCTAAATTGATTTTGCCCCATGATGATCCCATTTTCCTCTTTACTCTACCTACCCACACTACTACTAACACTCCCAACACTTCAAATTCATCAACCGACCCTACATAGCAATGTTGCAAAAGTCGTTAGATGCTAATCGAGTAACAGATTAAGGTATAAAGTTTAGTCGGAGGCAAGGTGTGAGTCACGTGACTGTACGGGACCTAAATTCGTCATCTAGCAATGTTGCAGAGATCGTTAGGCGCTAGCAGATGATAAATTAAGCATAACGCTTACTCGGAGGCTAGGCGTGAGTCACGTGACTGAACGGGATCTAGGCAGCAAGAAATCAAGAAAAAGGAACAGGTATCAAATTGGAGCTCAATATCTACACGGAGAGTAGTTGAAGCTAGTTGAAAATTTTGCAATAGAGCTACTTAATCCAATATACTTTTATGATGAGCACATCCTTAAACTCTTCTATTTATGTCTAATTTATATACACACACTTCTACTTTAAGGGTGGCAATTTGGATTCTTGGATCGGACTCATCTTCAAATTTGGGTTGATATGGTAATTTGGATTATCTGATTGGGTTCGTGTTTAATTTTGGGTCACAGGTGTAGATAATTTGGTCGGGCTTGTGTTCAATTTTGGGTCAATCATGTGGTAATTCGAATCATCTGATCTGGTTCATGTTCAATTTTGGTCAATTCGGGTTATATATCTGATGTTGTATCACTAAGAATAAGACAATAAACACAGTAGTTCTGGAGAAAAGTTGTACTTTATTATCTTAATTGCATAGGAATTCTGAATCAAATGGGGTATTTATAAGTATAATTAGCGGGCTTAACAACAGTTGCAGCCCATAAAACTTTTGAATCGTGTTTATCCTAATCTGGGTAGAAAAATTGACTCACGGGCTTTTACAACACAATTATCAGACATATTTGACTAGGCCCAAACTTCCGCATACACATCAATATAAAGAAAATATTTGGAACGTAAAATTATTATATTTTAAGATAAAATATTGATATCAAGTTGAGTCGGATAAGAATTGAGTTAATCACGTTTGTGGCGTGTTGATTTCGTTTTTTTCTCAATTAATTCAAGTTAAACCAAATTTATGTTGTCGTGTTGGGTTAGAGATTGTCAACCTTGCTTCAACCTACCACCCAAACACCTTCAATTTATCATCTACTACTAAACTATTACAGGGCTGCAATATCTCATTTATTAAGTGTTTATTCCATTACACATATATAATATGATATTATTAATGCACCAACACTAATAACGTGCTATGCACGCGATTGAACATGACTTGTACCATTGGTTGTAGAAGATTTAGATGCTGGTAAATTCATTTGTAGAAATTTTAGTTATTTGAATTTTAAATTTAGTATTTGTTTTATAATAGAATGTAGTTAGTAAAATTTATAAAATATTGCCAAATATGCTTAGAAAGTGCAAAATGTAAGGGGCACATTCAACATATATTAGAGACAATTAGTTGTTGTATAAAAAATATTTTAGACACATTTAAAATGATTTATATCGTCTCAGATAATATTGTATGTGATGAAGTTATTGAGACGACTCATAACGTAGTTAGGACAAATATACTTATGATATGAGATAAGTTTTTGTTGTTTCAAAATGTAAATTTTCCTGCAGTGACAATCATACTAATAATGAAAGAAATATTGATAATAGATATAAAAACAATTATGGAGGTGACCATGCATGTTCCATGAATTTGGTGTCATTGAATTATATAGATTCTGTAAGTGCTTTAATGGACATAATAGTGATGATAGTGGGAATATTATTTGAGGATATAAATAAATAATATATATATATATATATAAATATATATTGAATTTGTTCACATTGTTGACTGAATATATATATATATATATGTATATATATTGAATTTGTTCACATTATTGACTGAATGTGATATTTTGGTTATTCCTAGGAAGCATCATATGTAAATTCTCCTATTTTATCATTTTTTTTAAAAAAATTGAAACTTTCATTAATTAATGTAAATCGTTACGTACAAGATTCTTAATCCAATAAAAAAAAAATCAAGAGCAATTAAAATAATTGAATCGCCGGAAGAAAAAGAAAAAAAAAATGAGCAGCTAAGTGCCAACAAATTCACTGTACGAGACATATGCTCTATACTAAAAAATAATCAGATAGCATCAAATAAATGCTAAGCATTACCCACGAAAAAACCTGTGGAACTAAGATCTAATCCTTGCCCCTTGTCCCATGACTGCATGCATGCAGAGCGAAGAAATGAATTGGATGACGGACCCAGACAGAAGCGAACTTGACGATCGAGCAGAAAATTGGTGGAGAAAAATCAGGGAAAGCCGGAAAAAGACGTACATAGATGCGACGTAGTCTCGCTAAATCCTAAGCGAAGAGGCGTGATGAATCTCCATTATTTCGAAAACTGAAAAGAAGAAAAAACAAAATAAAATTAAAGATGAACCTTTTCTATCCTTCCATGAGGAAATAAGACGGCGACTAGGTTATAACTTATATACAACCTTTACATTCATAAATGGACATGCCCGACACATTTTTTAGAAATATTTCACCACTTTCAATATTTTTAATAATTTTATACCTATAATTTATGAGTTGGTGCAAAAGTTATATTACGAATAGGATTATTTAGACCATCTTTATCAACAACCTCCCACAACCCAACCTATCAATAAAATATTCATTTCTCTCTCTTCCACATACATAACCTACTCCACAACCTAAAAAATACATTTTCACACTTTATCAGCAACCCAACCCAACCCAACCCAACCCAACATTTTAATATATATTAATTTCTTTTATCCAAATACAGGTCTTATTTCACACTTTGTTTTTCCGGTACGTTTAAAATAACATGATAAAATAATAACCAAATTAAAATTGCAAAAGTTGAATTACGAAATCGAAAAAAATAAATTAAGCTACATCGGATCGGCCCGGGGTTCGCCGGGGATTTAGCCCATCGGACCGGTCCAAACGAGCCAACTATTTATAAAAAGAATAAAATAAAGAGCTTCAGATTTTAATTCAAAAAATATCAACATTAGATTCTATTCGTAGAGAAAAAAAAAATAAGAATTTTGATAATTTTTTAATTTTTATAAAATAAAAATTATATTATTTATTTATTATTAAAATTATATCCAATAAATAATTTAATACAATAAATGAGATACCGACATGTGGCAGGTTGTGGAAGGGGGTTGGGTTGTGGACTAGGTTGGTTGACCAACCCCATCCACAACCTAGGTTATCAATGATTGACAATTTTTGCTTTTCTTTTTAATCCCATCTTTTGTCATCTAGCCATGCCCTTACCCTCCAAGGGCATGGATAAAGATGGTCTTACTGTTTCAGAATGCAACACTGAACTATTCAGTATCGAAAATGATGGCTGGTCAGTATTTGGTTCAGCCAGAATTTTTATTTCCTTAAGAAATTTTATTTCTAAGTTGGTAAAATATTGAAAAATATTAATGTTAAATTAAATGTGAGACAATAACTAAAATTATAATATTAATACTAAACTCAAAATAAAAGATGACTTTTGTCCCCATTTTTTTAAACGATAAATGTTGTTTCTAACAATAATCATCTGTGACGATTTATCGTCACAAAATGTGTTACAAGTAATTTAAGACTATTTTTAGATTTTTATTCGAGACAACTAATTGTTACAAAAATGCTTATACAAATTTGAGAAAAAAAAAATCGTCTCAAATAATATCATTGCAACCAAATTATTGAGACAATCAATTAATGACGATATATTACTTTTAACAATATAATTTTGTTAAATACTTATTATTTTAGATAATTTTTTACTACCTCAAAATATCATTTTTCTTATAATACTATAAATCAGTATGTTGTATTAATCAACCAAGTCTTAAATTTGAAATCAGAACAACATGGTAAATGAGGGCAACATGCAGCCTCTGGATGAGGGGTACATATACAGGCAAATAAAGTTAGGGAACGGTTGGAATACCTTGAATCCTGCTGTAAGTTGATGGGGAGTTTCGTTGTCCGGTAAGCAAGTTAGGGGTATAGGGGGCGATGCGCCCCTGAACGATGCTGCAACTAGGGGTGAAAATAGGCTAGGCTAGGTTGGGCTTTACATTGAACGGCTTGAAACTGCTTTACAAACGTCAGGTCCAAGCCTAACCTATTATTAGCAAAATACTATTTCTATGGCCCAAGCCTGACATTTTTCACGATCAAGTCTGGTCTAGGTCTATTCAATGTCTATAAAAAGCCTACAAAAGATATCTATGTATACATTTATGTTAGGTTTTATACAATTTAGTTATATAAAATGAATTATTTATAATGATTAAAGTATACAATTATATTATATTCTCTGTAATGTAAATAAAAATAATATATTTTGTATATTGGGTATATTATATATTCTACACATATATTATTTTAGAGTTAAATTTGAAGTAGGCCGGCTTGTTAGGCTTTTAAGGCCTTATTTAAAGCTCAAGTCTGACCTACTTGCGTAAAAAGGCCCGAAATAAAGCCTAGACCTGACTCGTTTATTAAATAGGCTGGCCAAACAAGGCCCCATGTAGGCTTGACCATAGGCCCTTGTCGGGTAGCCTGACCTATTCTTACCCTAGCTCCAATGTCCTCAAACTTTACGGTGTATGTTATGTTTGGGCCGGAATAACAGAAACGTTTCATTTCGATCATAAAAACAGAATGTTTAGAAGTCATTCTGTTTCGGCCAACTTCTCGGCCGTTCCCGTCAGAAATTGGCCGAAATGACTGAAATTCCCGAGATGCCGAGATGGCCAGAATGATTTAAAAAAATATATTGTTATGTAATTTTTTTTTTCAATCTCATGCATGTTTATACAAAAAATAAAAGTTCAAAAAATATTATAATAGACTACACAACTAATGTTTTTGGTAATTTACCCAGTTTTCTTTCTTTTGAATTTTGTGTAGTGTAAATTTCACTTAGCCAAATTTTCAAACCGAACAAATGAACATATAATCAGAAAAAAATTTATAAGATATTAAGTTCTACATTTAAATATATGATTATATATATACAAAACGGAACATTAAAATGTTACAATACTGAAATATCTCGTTCCAGTCACAAATGTGAAATAGTTGCCGGACCGAAATGATATTAATAACTTTGATTTATACATAATTCATAATTGCTTTTCAATTTTCAAACGTAAAAAACTGTACACAATCCTTTAACGGGCTTTACGGCCCACTCATGTCGTGGGCCTTGCAAATCTTGGTCCACTAGCAAAAGATCGTACAAAATAAAAAGGAATTCCGTTGCCGGGACTTGAACCCGGGTCTCTCGGGTGAGAGCCGAGTATCCTAACCACCTAGACTACAACGGATTTGTTAATGCATAATAAAAAAATTATTACTTCACTCTATGTCTGCCACAAATTCTCATATAGTGCACAATGTTTTACTCCCTCCGTCTCGTCTTAATTTGTCTACTTGCCTTTTTAATTTATCCCAAATAACTTTATCAGTTCAAAAAAAAAAAAAAAAAAAATTCTCTCACAATCTCTACCCTCAAAATTTCCCCCTCGATCTCTACCTTTGTAAAAGTCATCTCTGGGCCTTTTCTTCGATTTTACTTCGCTCATCATCGTTTCGGTGCTTAGGTGAATTTTTTTGGCTGTTACCAAACCCTAACGCATTCGCACTCCTCCAATGAGAAGGTTTTTTCAGTTGTTTTCTCCCACATCGTGTTCTCATTTTGTTGTGGTTCACATGATTTTGGAGTACTTGAAAACTAAATTGGGTCTTGGTTTTGGAGATTCCGTGTGTAGTTACACGAGAAGAAACATAACTTTTTATGTAACACCTCAAGTACAGTGATTCTTAACTTGTTGGAAAGCCAAGGAGAAGACTTAGAACTTCTAAGAAGAACACTTTCTCCAGTTTAGGCTTTCATTTGAAGTGAAAACTACACTTTGATTCATTCTGACATACCTTCAGTATTTGGATCGTATCTTGAGCTATAAATATTCAATGGAAGTAAAATATTGGCATTGAAAAAACCACCTCAAAGAGCTACAACTTTGTCAGAAATAACCAATGTCAAATTTCAATTGGAAGACTATCAAAAATATCTTTGAAGTTGAATCAATAGTGCAGTTTGGGATTGTCATTCGTCAAAGGCTGAAGTTGAATGAGCAGGAGGAGCATTTGACCGATCGGGAAAAATCTTACCCGGCCGTGCAAATATCACAGGGCAAACATTGAAGTTTTTGGGGAGCATTTGCATGACCAGACAAGCTTTTTTTGGGCCAAGCAAAAGTCGTGTCAATAATGCAAACATATGTGTTTTTAGCCCAAAAATCAATTTTCTACCAACTTAACGTCTTAACCTATCCTATTTACTCTTAAAAATACCTAAAGGCTCTCTACATCAATGGGAGAAGATGTTTAGAGTTAGACATCATATTTTGGAGGCCATAATAAAAAGAAACAAGGAGACACCAAGAGCAAGAATTCAAGACTATAAATCGATTCTATATCCTTTTTTTTTTTTTTTAGAAGATTATGGTAGCTAGGTTCAGAAATGACATCTACAAACCAAAAATATGTATTGCTTCAACTTATATTCTTGACCCTCTTCTGTTGAAGAGGTTCTTCAAGAACCAAATTGGAAAAGTGTACGAGTAAACAACGAAATCACACTTGGGATCTTGTTCCTTTGATCCCAATATGATTATAATTTCTAGCAAATGGATGTTTCAGGTCAAAAGAAATCCTGATGGTTCCATTGAGCGTTTTAAAGCACATTTAGTTGCTAGGGTTTTGGACAAACTACTAGAGGTGATTGTTTTGATACCGTTAGTCCTGTTGTAAAACCTTTTATCTATTAGGCAGGTTTAGACTATTGTTACTCGTAATTAGCATGTGCATCAAGTTGATGTTAATAATGCATTTTTAAATGCTAATCTTGATACAACTGTTTATATGACTCAACCTATAGGATTTGAGGTTCTCTCTAGACCTAATCATGTTTGCAAGCTTGTAAAAGCCCTTTATGGACTTAGACAAGCTCCTAAGGCTTGGTACGATAAACTGATTTTTATTTATTTTTTTAGTTTGGGTTTTCAAATTTATGTTTCTGATTCTTCGCCATATTTCAAACTTGTTATTGGTCAGTTGCTTCTTGTATTGTATGTCGATAATATAATGATCACAACTTATTTATGGTCTTATTTGCTTTTTTATTCACGCTTTTCTTTAAAAGATCTTGGAACTGTCGAATACTTTCTTGGTTTAGAAGTCCATCGTTCATCCGAGGGCATTCTTCTAAATCAATCCAAGTATATATCTTCTTACTAAAACAAACATGTCTTCTTGCAAGCCCATTTCTACATCTGCATGTACTACTACCATTTTGGTTTTAAATGGTAGGACTCCTTTTTCAAATCCTACACTTTATCGCAGTGTTGTTGGTGCCTTACTATATTTGCAAATGACTCGACCTGATATAACTTTTCTGTTAACAAATTGAGTCGTTTTTTGCGATCTCCCACTGAAAATCATTGACGTGCTTGCAAGTGTGTTTTACATTACTTGAAATGTTCCTCTTCTTTAGTTCTTTTTAAACATGTTTCTAAAATTTATCTTGAAGGATTTGTTGATGCCGATTGAGCAAATTCTCTTATCTACTATTGATTTTTGTGTTTTCTCGGCCCTAATCTCATTAATTGGAGTTCAAAGAAACAACATGTTGTGGTTCGGAGTAGTACCGAGTTTGAATACAGAGCCCTTGCTAGGGACGTATTAGAGTACATTTAGAGTAAGGGCGATTTGATCATTTCACCCATGTTAGGGTTTAATGTTTACTCACTTGTGCTACTCTTTGTAACACACATGATTCATTTCTCTCTGTATAGACTTCTTCTTCCCTTTTCACCTTCTCCTCACTTTCGACAAACTCATAAAATTTGGAATCTCATAAAAAGGTCAAAGTACTATGTTTACGATGGTGACATAAAAATAATTAAAATATTCCAATATTTACATAGATTTCCAAGGATTTATATAGAATTTCTTACATAAAAAAGGATTTGTATAGAATCTGCATATATTTTGTATATTATCCACAAAATATTCCAATATTAGGTCATTATTAAAGTTCAAAATTTTATTAGGACAAAAGAATAATTTAAGATTTAATTTAAACTTGAGTTATAATTCATGAACTAATTTATTACTTTTCCCTACAATAAATAACTTGAGCTTTACAAACCTTCATTATGGATTTCATAGATCAGGGCCTTGTATCATCATTGTATCTATTTTGAATCTTATCAATTTTTTCACTTGGGCTTTTGCGAATCTTGGCCCACTAAGAGAAGGCCCATCTATGATGGGTCAGCCCAAAAAAAGAATTCCGTTGCCGGGACTTGAACCCGGGTCTCTCGGGTGAGAGCCGAGTATCCTAACCACCTAGACTACAACGGATTTGATGTTACAATGAACCAAACTTATGATCACATACTATTAGTCCGCCTGTGGCAATTAAGGGACTCACCCCGTCGGTCCAATTCCATATATTAAATTGGTCGGGTCGATTCAAAATTTTATTATGGTAAAATTAGTGAGTGTATTTCAATCGATCATCATGAAGAGTGCATCTTGTGTGTGACGGTCACACGCGTGACGGAATACACTTTTATAGGAAAAATTGATACTTTTACAGGAAAAAGTGATACTTTTATAGATAAAGATGATATTTTTGCTACAAAAATTGATACTTTTTTTTGTTAAAAAAATGATACTTTTACAGATAAACGTGACACTTTTATCACAAAAAAGTGACACTTTTTTCCGTCACATTGTGTGACGGTCTCACATAAATTTTTGCCTTGTCACATATTTATCACTACAGATGTTTGTGTATTTTAGGCAGATATCAACCTTCTTTTGAGATGATTATTATTCGCATGAAAATGCACAAATACAACAATCCTACTATCCTCATGAAATAATCTCCACACGAGAGATTACTTTGACGACTTCAAGTTTCAATTAAGTCATCTCGGATACAAGAAATCGTTGTTTGTCTGAATTATTAAAGCATAACTATCCTAATTTCCTTTTACTGTACTGGCATCAACATCACACCAAACCAAACAACATACTTTCCATGTTTTCTTTTTATTTTGTTGATAAATCCAAATAGCACATGGCCACTAGCTCGCTATACGCTCAATTTTGCTTTCCAAACTTTTTCATTATGATAATCAATCCAAAAAGCACATGGTCAGTAGAGTCGACAAAATTGATCTGGTCCGATTAGCTAATTTAACTCACCTCACATTTTAGATGAACTAGATTGTAGAATTGTAGGCCCAAAAAAAGTATGGATCCGATCTAATAGCTAAAGTCTGCCAGGCCATGAAACGAATAGAAAATCTTAGAATATTTAAGACAATGTGATGGATGTTAGAATGTGGAGCCAAAAACACATCGGAAAAACACGGCCGCGTCAATATTGTCAGAGGAACGCGGTCGTGTCAGGCAAAGAACATGGTCGCGTCAAAACTGCAGCCAATCAGCTGGTTGATGCTATGAAGTGGCTGCGACCGAGACAAGAGGGTCTCGGCCGAGAAAGGTTGGCGGAGTTTTTTGTTCTCGGCCGAGAAAGGAGTTCTCAACCGAGACCTGTTATGCGGAACAGGTTTCGTGGGCCTCAAGCTGAGGTCTGATCGCTCGAGAAGATGTCTGCGGAGGGGTGGAAGTTATTGGACATGAAAGCGATGAGCGCGGTGCGTCTATCATTGTCCAAGGAAGTGACTTACAATACCACATGTGCGAGGTCTACACGGGAGATGCTGAAAACCTTGGAAGATGTATCAAAAACCATCGACGGCGAACAAAATCCATCTAATTAGACGGCTGCTTAATCTGAGGATGGCGGAAGGAACACCAGTACAGCACCACCTCAATGAGTTCAACATGCTAACCTCACAGTTGGATTCGGTGGATATTAAATTTGATGATGAGATTCAGACTCTAATTATGCAATCGTCTCTACCAGACAGTTGGGCCGGTATAGTGACAGCGGTTAGCGCGACAGACGCTAAGCTGAAGTTTGACAAGGTGAGGGATTTGATGATCGGAGCAGAGATTCGTAGAAACGAATCAAGATCAGGATCGTCCTCAGTGTCAACGCTGAATACCGAGAACAGAGACATACCGAAGGGAAGGCAGTTTAGGGGAAGGTCGAAATCCAGAGGGAAGAGTCAGACAAAGAAGAACAGAAGTTCTGTGAAGTGCTGAAATTGTGATGAGATCGATCACTTCAAATACCAGTGCAAGGCGCCGAAGTAGAACAAGAGGGAACAAGCAGACAGGAAGACAACGAATGCAGCCACTGATGAAGATGATGGCGATGCGTTGGTCTTGAGTGTGTGCAGTCCCATGAAGTCTTGGTCTTGGCTTCTGGCGCATTATTTCATTCTTGCGGTAATATTAATATTATGCTTGATTACGTTTTTGGCGATTTTGGACAGGTATATCTGGTGGATGATGAACCCCTGAAAATCGTGAGAAAGGAAAACGTAAAGGTTGAGACATCAAACGGATTGAAATTGATGTTGAATGGAGTGAGACATATCCCTGGATTGAAGAGAAATTTACTTTCAGTTGGACAACTAGACAAGGAAGGTTACGTGGTAACGTTTGGTTGTAGCAATTGGAAAATTACCAAGGGGGCTATGGTGGTAGCTCGGGGTAAGAAGGAAGGAACCCTGCATATGACTAGTAATTCGCAGGATTTCCTTAATCTTACGAATGGTAATGGTGATGTGAATTTGTGGCACTGTCGATTGGGCCACATGAGTGAGAAATGGATGAAACTGATGTGTTCAAATGGTAGATAGCCTGGCTTATAAACTGTGGAAGTTGGTATGTGTGAAGAATATGTCTTCAGAAAACAAAGGCGAGTGAGTTTCTCGAGGAGTGGCAAAGCCCTGAAGAAGCAGAAGTTAGAGTTGGTCCATAGCGATCTATGGGGACCAGCTCCGGTGGCATCTGTTGGAGGATCGTTATACTACATGACATTCATCGACGATTCGACCCGCAAGGTATGGATTTATTTTTTGAAAAGTAAGTCTAATGCATTTGATGTTTTCAAAAGGTGGAAAACCTTGGTTGAGAATGAGACGGGGTTGAAGGTGAAGTGCTTACGTTCCGACAACGGAGGTGAATATGAACTCAAGGAGTTCAAGGATTAGTGTGCTGAGCATGGGATTCGTACGGAGAGAACTATAGTGAAACGCCCCAGCAGAATGGTGTGGCCGAAAGAATGAACAGAACACTTAATGAGCGGGCAAGGAGTATGAGATTGAAGAGCAGCTTGCTTAAGTCGTTCTGGGCATGCAGTGAGCACAACTGCGTTCTTGATCAACCGAGGTCCATCGGTTCCCTTGGATAATCGGATACCGGAGGAGGAGTGGACTGGAAAGGAGGTAAACTTGTCTTATTTACGTATTTTCGGTTGTGTTGCTTACGCTCTTGTAGATTTTGTTGATAGAAGCAAGTTAGATGCTAAGTCCATCAAGTGTACGTTTATTGGGTATGGTGGTGATGAGTTCGGCTATAGGCTGTGGGATGAGCAAAATCGAAGGGTAATTCACAGCCGAGATGTTATATTCAATGAACAGGTTATGTACAAGGACAGGTTGAAGGATTTAGGCACTAATGCTGCAAAGCCCCGCACTGTCGAGTTAGATGATCTGAACTCGAGTGGGAGTAAGGAGAGTCCGGCCAATGAGGAGTTTCTTGATGCTGAACCAAGAACACCACCACCATCTGAATGACCAGTTAGAGATCGAAGGCCACCAGATAAGTATTCGCCCTCTAACTTTTACTTATTGTTGACTGATGGTGGTGAACCTGAGAGCTTTGCAGAAGCAGAACAGGTTAGTGATAGACAAAGATGAAAGACTGCTATGGAAGATGAAATGACGTCTCTTCGTGTGAATGGCATTTGGGAATTGACTGAGCTTCCAAAAGGCATGAAGGCATTATACTGCAAGTGGGTCTACCGAATCAAGAATGAGGCCGATGGTAGCAAGCGCTACAAGACAAGGTCAGTAGTGAAGGGGTTTGAGCAACGATACGGTATTGATTATACAGATGTATTTACTCCTGTTGTGAAGTTGACTACAATTCGCATGGTGTTGAGTATGGTGGTTGCGGAGAATCTATTATTGCATCAGATGGATGTGAAGATGGCTTTCCTTCATGGTGATCTAGTGGAGGAGTTGTACATGGTGCAGCCGGAGGGATTCGTTAGATGGAAGGGAACAAGAAGAGTTTGTATGGGTTGAAGCAAGCTCCAAAGCAGTGATATATGAAGTTCGACAATTTCATGATGGAGATTGGTTACCATAGATGCCACGCCGACCATTGCTGCTATTATAAGAGGTTTGACAAAAACTATCTTATCCTATTACTATATGTTGATGATATGTTGATTGTAGGAGCCGATCCAAGAGAGTTGAAAAGGTTGAAGAAGCAATTGTCTGAGAGATTCTCCATGAAGGATCTTGGAGAAGCATAGCAAATTTTGGGTTTGAGAATCGAGATGAAGGCGGCAAATTTATTGTATCTTTCGCAGGCGGATTATGTCTAGAAGGTTCTGAAAAGGTTTAATATGGAGGACTCGAAGTCGGTTAATGTACGCTTGGGGGGTCACTTTAAGCTGTCGAAGAAGGAGTCGTTGAGTACTAAGGAGGAACGACCCAAATGATGAATGTGTCATATGCATCGACAATTGGGAGTATCATGTATGCCATGGTTTGTACTCGTCCGGATATTGTGCATGCAGTGGGAGCAGTGAGCCGGTTCATGGATGATCCGGGGAAACAACATTGGAAGGCGGTGAAGTGGATTCTAAGATATTTACGAGGTACCACAAATAAAGCTCTGTGTTTTGACGGAAGAAATTCTGAGTTAGTTGGTTTCGTTGATGTGGACCTAGCATCGAACGATCTTGATGGGAGAAAGATTACGACCGGGTATATTTTTACTTATGGAGGTACGGTGATTTCTTGGACATAAAAAAAGGTGGTTGCATTGTCTACCACGGAGGCGAAGTACGTAGTCGTGACAGAGGCGAGTAAGGAGATGGTGTGATTGTAAAGTTTCTTGGGTGAACTTGAAAAGGAGCGTGAAAATAGTGTACTCTACAATGATAGTTAGAGTGCAATTTTCTTAGCGAGCAATCCGGCATTTCATTCAGTACGTTGAATTGAAGTATCATTTCATCCGGCACATATTGGAAAAGAAAGTCTTGCGACTTGTGAAAATTCTCGGGAGTGAGAATCCAACTGACATGTTTACTAAGGTAGTAACCTTAGAGAAACTGAAGTTGTGCATAACTTCAATTGACCTCGAAACGTGAAGAAGAAGAGGAGATGGTCATACCAAGTGAAAACGGGACGGAGAAAAGAGGAAGATGTTTGCTTTGAAGGTGTTTTAGTCTCCAAGTGGGAAAATGTTAGAATGTGGAGCCAAAAACACGCCGGAGAAATGCATCCGCGGCAGGCAAAGAACGCGGTCGCGTTAAAACTGCAGCCATTCAGTTGGTTGATTCTGTGAAGTGGCCGCGGCTGAGACAGGAGGGTCTCCGCCGAGACAGGTTGGCGGAGTTTTTTGTTCTCCGTTCTCGGCCGAGACCTGTTACGCGGAACAGGTTTCGTGGACCTCAAGCCGAGGTGGTTTTAGGGCCCATTGAGCTATTATAAATAGTTGTTTCCTTTATTGCTTCATATATTCCGAAAATTCATCATACTAATATATATCCTGGCTTCGTATCGCCCGCAGACGTAGTTACACATCGTAACGAACTGGGTAATCAAATTACTATTTTTGAGTGTCTGATTTTATTGCTTTCTTCTTCGATTATCTTGTCATATTCACGGTAGGAAGTGGGTTTAATTCGCAACAATGGATTGGGCTCAATATCATTTCGATAAAATAAGTGTTGACTTAATGAATCGGACCGAACCAAATTGAACCGCGGAAGTTGCCACCTCTAATGGTCAACATATGCATACCCATGCAATTTTGATCAAACATGAGAATTGAAACTGAATCCAGCGCGAATATCGCGGTCCAAAATATGAACTGAATCTTTAATTCTAAAAAGGGCGTTTGAGATGCTACACTTCAAGATCTACATCACGTGTATAAATTTTATATAAATATATAGAAGTGTATGTATAAATATGTATATTTAGATAGTGAATAAATCACATAATGTAGATCTCTAACACTCAAAATCATTAATACCAATCTAGACGTTATTTCAGATTTATCATTGGAACGAAATATTTCGACAAGATATTTCTATATCTTAGTATTTTGACGTTCCGTTTCGAACTACTTTGAATATATATATATAAATATATATATATATATATATAATTAAAAAATCTTATTATCACAAATAATTTTATGTTATACAAGCCTACGAAAAAAAATACTTAAATACCTACACTACAAGAAAACTGTCAAATTTCAGTGAAAAAATTACAACGAAACACATATCTGTTGGAATTTTAAAATTTACAACGGCAAATATGAGCCGTTGGAATTTTCCACGAAAACTCCAATGACAAAAAGAATCGTTGGAAATAATTCCATCAGCAAAAATCGTTGGAATAGTTGTTGGAAAAAAATTTCAACGATAGTTCCAATGAAATTTCTTGTCATTGGAATCATTTTTCCATTGAAATTTTATTGTTGGAATAAAAATTCCAACGGCCACTTTTCCAACGGAAATTTACCATATTCCAACGATTTACCGTATTCCAACGGTTTCCGTCGGTATTCCACTTTTATGAAAATTTCGGAGACATATCGATACAAGTGAAAATATCGGTGCAGTTTTAAAGAAAGTTGAAAATTTTATTAAAAAATCTGAAAATTTAAGATGATATTTTATACCCCCTCCGTTCCATATTAATTGACGTTTTAGGATGTTCTTCCCTTTTATAATTAATTGACGTTTTACATATTTTTCACAAATTTTACCAATTTTCTCTCTGAACTCAATCCAAAATATATCTATTTTTCAATCCATCAGAGATATTTTGATTTGGTCAAATCTTTAGTTGAGGATATATCTGTCAAAATATTCAATCCTTAATTATTCACTTTCATCCTAAAACGTCAATTAATATGGAACTGGGGGAGTATATAAATTGTTATAACTAACTTAAATGCACATGTTTAGGGAAAAATTAATATGAATGGAAATGTTTACAAATAGTTAATAAATATTAAACAATATAAATAATGTCTGACAATATGATATAGGATCTTTCTATGATACACTTGTGGTATTAATACACCTTAGATTCTAGACCATTAGATCTAGCTTCTTAATTTTAATCCTAACCACTAAATACATAATCTGTGGACAATCTGTTACTGGACAATCCGGTCGCCGCTCACCAGCGTGCAACCCAATCTAACTTCCTTTCTTTCACATTCCCTATATTTTGATTTTCGATTGAAAGACACCATTAATTACAGAAGGGTTGAGGTTTTATAATTTTATTCTCTTCCATATTCAGATTAATGAGATTTATAAGTTCTACTAATTATAGAACTTAAAAATTTTAGTATTCCCTTCCACTAATATTCATATTTACTTTTGTGGAATTGAAGAGAATTGAAGATCCAAAACAAGATTTGTTAGATGTTTTCCTTTTATTTTTCTTGATATTTTTGGGTTGTGGTTTTGCTCACTGTGGCTAGTGAAAGGCAATGATGGCAACAATGCTTGTAGATGGTGGTAGTATGGCGATCTTGCCGCATAACAGTAGTTATGAAGACCGAGTACAAAAAATGAAGAAGATGAAAGAGGAAAAGAAAAAAAGATTAAATAATTTAAAATGTTTGTAAAATGATTAATTGTTAAAATATTCCGGCTTGGCCTTTAAGGAAAAAACTTATACGAGTTAGTTTCTGTTTTTCAGCAAAAATGGGAAAAAACAAAAAAGCGCTTTGAATATTATATATTTATTTATTTTCCAAAAATATAAATTTAAGAATTTAATTTCTAAATATTTGGGTTGAAATTTCTATTGATTTTAGAGTCCTAACTCATCCAGTTTTTTAGGCCGGTAAATCAACCATATCTGAATCTTTTAATTAGTTTAAAATTAAGGATATTATGTTAAAAATTTGAAAATAAAATAATATTATTGACCTTGTGTCATCTTTTAATTGGAGTTGTACAAAAAAAATAATTAAAAGTTACCTGTTATTTACCTTCTATAGCAGGTAAAATGTATAGGTGTATTAATACACCAGTTACACTATAGAATTATCCTATGATATATATTAAAAATATCGATAAACTGTTGTTTTTCGTCAAAATTTCTTATTTTCCCGTGTACAATAATGTCTCTAGCTCAAAAGTTTGTTCATTGCATATCATGTCAACCATTTTAAAAACGAAAATATCTGAAATTTCAGTAAAATTTTCATGAAATTACAACAGATTGTACCTAGAGATAACCGAAATCGAAATTTTCGAATATTTCGGAAAATTTCTGAAATTTCTCCAAAATTCTACCAAAAATCTATTACATCTCAAGTTCATTTTGGGATCGTAAAAAAAAAAAGATTTCGAAAAATTTCGAGATATTTTCATCCCGACTATACACATGAAAGTTTTACATATGATGTGTTTACAATACCATTGGATATTTCCAACAGCTAGCTCATGGCCACAGAGTGTGGTGGGTTCACCTTTTACTCTCATATGTCACAATTCTAATAAAACATACACGTGATTTTTACAGTAACAGCATTTTTCTATAGTGTGGCCAATGATAGGAAAAAAAAGAAAACATTGTGTGGTTATAAATACGATACTACCCCTCATATTTGTTGATTAAATCAAGAAAAGAAGATAGAAAAATGGAAGAAAATGAGAGCAAAATTCTTATATTTGGAGGGACAGGTTACATAGGAAGTTATATGGTGAAGGCAAGTATGAAATTAGGACATCCAACTTATGTTTATTCAAGGTCTCATTCTGACAAGAATCAAATCCTCAATGAGTTTCAATCCATGGGAGTTACTATAATTAAGGTAATAAAGAAACGGGTAAATAGTTTTTTTAGTTCATTAAATTTTATTATTTTTTAGTTAAAATATTATCTTTAGTCGTTTTGGTGTTGGTCCTTCTAGCTTTTCAAATTTGATAAATTGATCAGTTAACTTTTGAAATTTGATAAATTCGAAAAATTGCACATTGATTGTCACAGGAGATGGCATGACTAATTTATCGAATTTCGAAAGTTAGAGAATTAATTTGTCGAATTTCAAAAGTTAAAGGAGCAAAATTGAAATGTTCAAAAGATAATTTCCTTTAATCAAAAGTGATACACCCTCCGTTTCGGAAAGAATGTTATTTTTGCTATTTTTGGAGAAATTAATGATTGGTATTTAATTGGTATATTTTGTGAAATAAGGAAATAATCAACTAAATTAAGTAGGTTGTTTAAGATAATACTGGAAGAATTGTAGTTTTTTTAGTAAATTGCGACTTATTGTCAATTTTTTCATAGTGTCTTAAAATGACATTCTTTATGAAATGGAGGGAGTAAAATTTAACGGACTTAAAAAGAAAACTATTTTCCTGAAAAATCCCTCTTCATTTATTTATTTAGTGCACACCCCCGGATTTTTGCATTATTCTCTAAAACCTTAGAATTTTGATTTGCTATAACTTTTATAGACTATAGATAATTAAATTAAATAACTTCTGATTTATATAAGAATAATTAAATAAATGCTAATTTACTATATACTTTTGCATTTTACGTTATTTTTGTGTACTTAACTAAATTATCTTCGTAACATTGTTTTTCTATATAAACAAAAAGGGTTCTTACATTGAACTCTAATAGTATTGGACCGGCTCTGTGTGTAGGGAAGGTTGGACGAGCATGAGAAGCTTGTTGCGGTGATTCGGAAAGTTGATGTGGTCATTTCTGCATTAGCATTTCCCCAAGTTCTTGACCAGTTAAAGATCTTGGATGCTATCAAAATTGCTGGCAATATTAAGGTATTTTTACATGACAAAGCCTCCTGTACACCAGGTGCATGATGTAATACGGGTAAGATATTACTATTTACCTTAAAGATATTACTCGTTCTGTGTAGATGTATCATTTTATCCAGAACAAGTAACACATTTAAGCAATAAAATTAGAACAATTTTAGTATGATACGTTTACTAAATTTTTATTTGAATTAAACTTGAACCCAACTTATTAATTTAGTGTTCCTTAATATTCGTGAACACAAATATTATTATATCGTATTTTACTTTTGCACAAAAAAGTCTTGAGGTTTATTCTTTGTACAACAAATTCATGGGCATCAAATAAATGACTTACATACATAATATAAAATTATCATCATCATCATATACGAGCCTAAAAAATGTTCGCAAGTTGTTAAGGTACGGGCCCTTCAATGTTCAAACTATATACATTATTATATGAATAGTATTAAATGTGTTTAAACTAGTATTAACCGATTCGAACATGAATTTCTTTACCGAACGTTATGTTCCATGTCAGAGATTTCTACCGTCCGATTTTGGGGTTGAAGAGGACAAAGTAAGTGTATTGGCACCCTTTGAAGCATTTCTTGACAAGAAGAGGAAAATTAGACGTGCAATTGAAGAGGCAAAAATTCCCTACACTTTTGTGTCTGCAAATTGCTTTGCTGCTTATTTTGTTAATTATTTACTTCACCCACAACAACCTGGGGAGATCATTGTATATGGCACTGGTGAAGCAAAAGGTACCTACATACTTATATCACATTTTTAATTAGCTTAACGAGCGCGCACGGATAGGTTAATCGACCATATTGAAAATTCGATTTGCACTTGAAAATCGAACCAAAAGATTTAGTTTGATTTTCGATTATAAGTTTATGTGAATTTGGTTTTTGGTTATGACTTTAGGAAGCGGTTAACCAATTCAAATCGAAAACTCAAATTAATTATTTTTTTAATATTAGATTTTTGTCTTTTATTTTCACTATTGCATTTTGATTTTGTTCCATCCTTTTTCAATGTTTCCCAATTATAAACATGTGGTAGTCTCATTTTATGATAATTTTTTGGTTATTTATTTTGTTTCATGATTTATTTGGACTTTTAGCATTTTTAATTTTATTTTATTTTATTTTAGCAAAATCTTTTTTTTTTTAAGGACTTAAAAACAAGTTAGTGCACAATACCACACCTAAAAGGCTTCCAAGATTCAAACCAAAAGGTCCAAAATTGTGTTTGTAGAGAAGAACAAACGAACAATAAACCGAAATGAAAACTTAAAAACACCAAAACTTATCGGTTTTAACCAAATAGAACCGTTGTTACTAAAAAAAATATCGGTTTCAACCGAACATAACCATTTTCCGTCAGCTTGATTTTCAGTTTTCCACTTTGGCCAACCAAAAGTTCAGTTAACCGAAGTTTCGCTTCAATCAGTTTTAACCGAATGCACAGTCCTAGCTAATTAGACATTGACTTTGTAATTCTCACAAGGTTTTTGTTGCCTATAGCTGTGCTGAATTATGAAGAAGACATTGGCATTTACACAATCAAAGTAGCAACTGATCCAAGAACACGCAACCGCGTCGTCGTCTACCGGCCACCGGAAAATACTGTATCGCAGCTTGAACTAATTTCTTTATGGGAAAAGAAAACTGGCACTAGTTTCAGAAAGATTCACGTCTCTGAAGACGAAATTGTTACCCTCTCACAAAGTAAGTACAACGACAATCTCTATCTTGTGTTGTGACTAGGGATGTATTGAGTCGAGCTGAGTATCGAAGAGTTTGAATTTAGTTTGTTAACTATCGAATGGAACTCAAACCTAGTTTATCTAATATATTATTGAATCGCGAGGTTAATCAAGGTTTACTAAGTCCAAACAAGCTCAAATAGATATACAATTTTGAACATATTATTGATCATTAATGTATTAACTATGAAATTACAAATTCTTAAAGTTATACTCCCTCCGCCCCACTCAAATTTACACATCTTTTTTCTTTTTTTACGTCCCACACCTATTTGCACACCTTAAAAAGAAAATTTCTCTTACAATCTCCACCTCAAAATCTTCATTCTCAATCTCTACACTTAAAAAAATCAATAAAAAAACAAAAAATAATTTTTTCTTAATACACGTATCTGACCCTACGTGCAAATCTAAATGGAACGGAGGGAGCGATAGATAGTCATTACCAAATAGCAATGACTCGTCTTTTTCCTCAAGGCCAAAAATCTAATCAAACGGTTGAAATGGAATCTATCTTGTGGAAATGTAGAATCCTGAATCTTCCTTATCTTAGTCGTTCGGAGAAGTTGAATCTGTGACTGTGAGTAGCTGTCTTATACTTCAACTAAATTTTTTTAGTCGGACCAATTTTACCAGCTCCAGATGCGTATGTTTTCGATAATCTGGAGAGAAATGTGATAACTTGATTAATTTGTTGCAGCTCTGCCTCACCCTCAGAATATACCGGTCTCCATCCTCCACAGTGTCTTCATAAAAGGCGTGACAGTGAACTTTGATCTTGGAGAAGATGATATCGAGGCTTCGTCGTTGTATCCAGACTTGAAGTTTACTACTGTTGATCAACTCCTCGATGTTTTCGTCCACAATCCTCGGAAACCTGCTTTAGCTGCATTCGAGTAGGATTAATTACGTAAAAATTCATAACCTGTCTAGTATCTGTAAAATTTGAGCATTCGAGTAGTAAGTTCAGAAGCAATTTATTTGATTATTGAAACATTAGCTCTAGTATTGTCAGAAAGGGATCGGACCAATTGGTTCAATCGGGAACCAGTGCTTGGTCCGATCGAGAATGTCTCATATAATCGTTTTTCTGATTCAATCGGGGAAAATTAAATTGAACCGAAAAAATCGAAAAATCGAGGAACCGAAAAAATCGGAAAGAATGTGTTATCCCCTTATTTTTGTGTCTATTTGTAATGAATTCTTTTTTTTTTTTTTCTGTGTATGAGTTTATTAAATTTTAACAAATTACTCATGCATGTTTATTATTTATCATATTTGAATTCTTGGAAAAAAAATCCTGAAGATAAAAAATAATGGATCATAAATGATTAAATTTTATTAAAAAACATTGATATTTTTAAGTAGTATATTAAATTGTAATGATTTTTGGTTAAAAATTGAAGTTTAATTGATATTTCTTTATATAATTTATTTTTATGGATGACGAAGTGTATAATTATATCACGAAAAATAAAATGATGACCACTAGTGGTCTGATTAGACCACCGAACCGACATGTCCAACTGGTTGAACTACCAACTGGTGGTGAGACCAGTTTAGCCGCCAGTTCAATTATAACAACACTGATTAGTATTACAATTCCCAGTTGTTCCAATATATAAAGTGAAATTAGTGAAGATGTATATGGATATGGTAATGTTAATGTTACAAAGAAGCGTAAAAGCTCCTCAAAATATCTTATAACATGTTTGGGAGTTTATAAATTTTTCAGATATATTACGTTGTTAAACAACTTTTAAGATGTAAAAACAAGCCGTTAAAGCTGATAAGTTAAAAAAAAGAGAAAACATAAGTTTCTCTAGTCTATCTTATTTTTTAAGATATTATAAGTCATACTCAAATTACTTCTTCTGAAATCTTATAAATCATATTTAAATTACATACTCAAAACACGCAATACAAGCACTACACAAACTTCCTTCATACTTCAAAACACGAACTACACATACTTCATTCATACGCACTAACACAAATCACACACTAGACATACTACAAGACTTCACACACTAATTACAATGTGTATTTAATATTGAATTTCACACTGATAAATTTTTTGGAGAAATTAAAAGAAAACCCTAATTTCATAAAATCTTATGATTGTTCCCTTAATCCCTCAAAATCATTCGTGGAGGGGTACTAGTCTAAATCATAATATAACTAGCTTATTAGGTCGTTTGGTTGGGTTGTTGACAACCCTTGTTCTTTAACAAGCTCAGCTGAAACTAATTCTCGGGCCAGTTGATTGGATTTCAAGGGGGTGGCGGGTTCCAATATCGTTCACTTACACCCAAGTTGTAATATTAGAAGTGGAAGTATTCACGTAATTAAAAAACCTATATTAACCAATTTGTCCTCCCAACCAAACATATATTTTACTTAGCCAATGTATTATTAACCCACTAAAACCATAACCAAACAAATTAATAAATTCCACCCAGTAATAGACAAAAACTTGTGTGAGACCGCCACACTGTGTGACAGGAAAAAAATATCACTGTTTTGTAGCAAAAATATCACTTTTATCTGTAAAAGTATCACTTTTTTTACCAAAAAGTATCGTTGTAGCAAAAATATCATTTTTATTTATAAATAATATCATTTTATCCTACAAAAATATATTACATCATACGTAAAACCGTTACATACAACACTCACTTCGATAGATATATCAACCTAAAAGTCCATTTAATTCTATACACCTAATTGTTGGGTTGGGGAAAGAAACAAGCACCTAATAGTACACCAAGTGTGGTTCATATGTTGTAATAATATCATCTAGTACATTTGTCGTGGCCAATGATAGAACACACACCAAAAAAAAAAACATTGTGTTGGTTATAAATACGATACTACCCCTCATATATGTTGATTAAATCAAGAAAAAAGGTAGGAAAATGGAAAAAAATGAGAGCAAAATTCTAATATTTGGAGGGACAGGTTACATAGGAAGTTACATGGTTAAGGCAAGCATTAAATTAGGACATCCAACTTATGTTTATTCAAGGCCACATTCTAACAACACTCAAATCCTCAATGAGTTTCAATCCATGGGAGTCACTATAATTAAGGTAATAAAGAAAAGGGTAAATAGTTTTTTTAGTTTATTAAATTTTACTACCTCCGTTCCAACTTAATTTGCCTACTTTGATCCGGCACGAAGGTTAAAAAAATAGATTTTTTGGAATCTTTGATTTTTTTAAAGGTGAAGATTGAGGGTGGAGATTTTGAGGGTAGAGATTGAGATAAATTTCATTTTTTGGGCTAACAAAATTATTTGAGACAAATCAAAAAGGCAAGTAAGCAAATTAAGTCGGGATGAAGGGAGTATTGTTTTTTATTTAAAAATATTATCTTTGGTCGTTTTAGTTTTGGTCCTTTTAACTTTCTAAAGCAACAAATTAACCTTTTAACTATTGAAATCTGATAAATTCGAAAAATTGGACATAAAATAGGAAGTTGAAAGACTAATTTGTGAATTTTAAAAGTTAAAGGATCAAAAGTGAAATGATCATAAATAATTTCCTTCAATTAAAAGAAATAAAACTTAACGGACTTAAAAAAAAAAAAATTCCCAAAAAACCCTCTTCATTTATTTATTTATTGTTATTATTATTAAAATTATTCATCATGTGCTAGCTAGCTAGCTATACACTACAAAATGATTTTTTGAGTCCACAAAAAGTGGTCTCAAATAATGAGTTTTTGCCACAATTTATGAGAAGTGGTCTTAAATAATGAGTATTTGTCCCAATTTTATTTTTGCCTCAATAACTCGGACGCAAATGATATATTTGTGGCCACATAAGTGGTTTCAAATGCGTCTAAAATATTTTTTGCAACAACTAGTTGTATCTAAAAGTAGTTTTAAAGTGGTCTCAAATAATTTATACAGAGATTTATAACAACAAGTGGTCACTAATAACTTATTATTAGTGACCACAAGTATGATCTCAAAAAATGTTGCACAAAAGACCTCTTTTGTAATATAATGCACCCCTCCCCCACCCACATGTTTTGCATTATTCTCTAAAACCTTTATGATGTTATTTAGAATTTTGATTTTCTATAACTTTTATAGACTATAGATCATAAAATAACTTGTAATTTATATAAAAATAATTAATAAATGCTAATTTATTGTATACATTTGCATTTATCTATTTTTAACAAAATTATCTTCGTAACGTTGTTTTTCTATATAAAAAAAGGGTTCAATTTAATTTACACCGAACCCTAATAGTATTGGACCGGCTCTGAGTACAGGGAAGGTTGGACGAGCATGAAAAACTTGTTGCGGTGATTAGGGAAGTTGATGTGGTCATTTCTGCATTGGCATTTCCCCAAGTTCTTGACCAGTTGAACATCTTGGAGGCTATCAAAATTGTAGCAATATTAAGGTATTTTTACATGACAAAGTCTCCTGTGCTCCAGCTGCATGGTGCAATACGAGTAAAGTATCACTGTTTATGTTTAAAGGTGTTACTCGTTCAGTGTATCATAATATCTTATATATATATATAACAAGTAATACCTTTAAGCATAAAAACTAATATATTTTCACCGTGATGTTTTTTTCAGAACAAGAAATACCGTTAAGTTTAAATAATAATATATTTCATAAAATTTGTTCATGACCCGAATTACATAGATCTAAGATCGGTGTAACTGATGTACAAGTGACTACTTTTTCTACATTACTTTCGTTTAAGAATTTATTGGTTGGGGGATGAGAAAGAGAGAAGAAGGGGTTTTAACTATTTATTAAATTAATACTCCCGAAGTCTAGATCTTCTGTTAACATAGTAGTAATAAAACTTGGATACGAGTTTTATTCGGTATGGTTAATTATTCGTGTAAAATTAATAAATAAAATCGGAAAAAATAACATCTTATCGATCAAATTTGGTGAATTATTCAAATAAGTTGGGTTTAATATGTTAAATTAATTATCTTTCTTATTTTTGTTAATTATCTTATGTTGAATTGTTATTATTAATTCTTTTACGTTTATTAACCACTAAAAATGTTATTTTATCTTTTTAATTATTAAGATATATTACTTGTAAATTGGAAATTAGAAAAAAAAACTTATAATAAAAAAAAATGATTGAAAGTACTAAAGAAAGCCACATATTTATTATGCGCAATATATTATATACATTGCTATATTTTAAAAAATCTGGAGTATTAATCATTTTTTTTAACTTTTAGTAAAAAAGGGTGAAGTAAATATATGAGAAATTGAAAAATTCGGAGAATTTTGTTACTTTGTATGTTACACTATACGTATCACCATCTATTACACTATCATCTAAGACATGCTGCCTAAGGTAAAGATTGTGAAAGTAAATAAAACACAAAAATGTAACAACTGATCTGATATGTCGCTCTACAAATATAGACTTAAACTCAGTCTATTAATTTTGAAGTGGAGTGAACTGAACTTGAACTCGGTCTATTAATTTAGTATTGTTAGTATTCGTGAACAAAGTTTATTACCATGTTATGTTTGTGGACACGAATATTATATAGTATTCTACTTTGGCACAAAAAAGTCTTTGGACAATAAATTCATGGACATTAAATAAGTGAGTTGCATAAATAATATTATTATTATTATTATTTTATACGAGCGTAAAACATGTTCACGAATTGTTAATGTAAGAGTTCTTCAATATTCAAACTATATTCCTTATTAAATAAATAGACTTTAATTTGTTTGAACAAATATTAATCGATTCAAACATGAGTTTTTTTACCGAACATTATGTTCCATATCAGAGATTTCTACCGTCCGATTTTGGGGTTGAAGAGGACAATGTAAGTGTATTGGCACCCTTTGAAGCATTTCTTGACAAGAAGAGGAAAATCAGACGTGCTATTGAAGAGGCAAAAATTCCCTACACTTTTGTGTCTGCAAATTGCTTTGCTGCTTATTTTGTTAATTATTTACTTCACCCACAACAAGCTGGGGAGATCACTGTATATGGCACTGGTGAAGCAAAAGGTACCTATGCCGTGTGCACGAATCGGTTAACTGATTGAGCCGTCCTCAAATCGAAAAATTCAGTTTTTATCGAAAACTAAACCAAAAATTTGGTTCGATTTTTGTTATAAGTTTATGCGATTTTTGGTTTTCAGTTTTGGTTTTAGGAAGCCGTTAATCAGTCCAAACAAAAAAAGAAAAAAAGCCAAACTAATTACTGCCTTCGTTCCATGAGTGACGGACCTAAAAATTTTAGGTGAGAGGCTCATTTATAGACGGATATAGGAGTTTGTCTCACGCAAATTTTTTTCTATTTATAGATGGATACTGAGTAGGTTAGAAATTCAAATTCTTTTATATAATTTGTGCCTAAACTTAAAATATTGGATAAATTATATTAAAAAATAATATCTTAGAAAATTAAAGGAGGACTATTATTATGCGCCCCTAAATATAATCAACTATATAAATAAATCTAGAAGAGTACTAACAATTTAGATAATATCAATAAATTGATTTATCACAAAAAGAGAAAAAAAAATCAAAATATAATGTTTCTATATTCATTAATTTTCTAACATCTTTATTTCTATTACTTATACATAACAATACATTTATCTACTTCAAGTCAAAAACTAGAATCATTTCTTTTATTTAATAAAGTTATATTAAAGTCGACTAAAATACAAATATATAATAGCACATTATAACGGACCCAATGGGACACACATACATAATAGCACATTATGACGGTCAGGGAGGCATTGGGTCCGTCCTCGTGTTCCATATTAATTGTTAATTCTAGCTATTTCTTCCTTTTTTCCAATTAATTGACGTTTTAGATATTTTCCACGAATTCTACCAATTTTCTCATGTGCTCAATCTTTGAATCTCTACTTTTCAACCTAATCACAGATATTTTATTTGATCAAATCTTTATCCTTAATATTAGCTGAGAGTTATCTATCAAAATATTTCATCTTTAATTCTTTCATTTGTTTTTAAAATATCAATTAATATGAAATAGAAGGAGTATTATTTTTTTAGTAATATTAGATTTTTCTCTTTTATTTTCACCATCAGATTTTAATTGTTTCCCACCCCTTTTGTGATAATTTTTCGGTTATGAATTTTGTGTCATGGAATTATTTGGATTTTTAACATTTTTTTTTTCTTTTAGCAATATAATTTTAGGACTTACACTAGTTAGCACACAATAAATCAAAATGGAAACTGAAAAAAAAAAAAGAAAAGAAAAGAGAACAATAAATCAAAATGGAAACTGAAAAAAAAAAAAAAAAATTACCGATTTCAATCAAACATAACCGTTGTCACTTAAAAATTATCGATTTTAATCGAACAGAACCATTGCCACTCAGTCCTATTCCGGTTCCCTACTTTGACCAACCACATTTTCGGTTAAGTGAAGTTTTGCTTCGGTCAGTTTTAACCGAATGCACACTCCTAACTTATTACACTTTGACTTTGTACTTCTCATAATAAGATTTTTCCTATAGCTGTGCTGAATTATGAAGAAGACATTGGCATTTACACAATCAAAGTAGCAACTGATCCAAGACACATGCAACCGCGTCGTCGTCTACAGGCCACCGGAAAATATTGTATCACAACTTGAGCTGATTTCTTTGTGGGAGAAGAAAACTGGCGCTAGTTTCAGAAAGATTCATGTTTCTGAAGAAGAAATTGTTGCCCGTTCACAAAGTAAGTACAAGGACAATCTTTATCTGGGGTGTGGATGAGTCGAGCAGCTAAGTATCTAGGAGTTTGAGTTTGATTTGTTAACTATCGAGTCAAACTGAAGTCTAATTTATCGAATATGTTAATGACTCGCAAGGTTAAGTAAGATTTAGTAAGTTCAAACAAGCTCAATAAATATAAATTATAAATATATTATTGATCATTGCTTTATTAAAAAATAAATTTCAAGTACAATATATTTACTAAAATTAATTAATAACATTCTTAATTAGAATTTTATATTCATGATAAGTAAAATTACAAATAATATGTCAATCTATTAGCTCGAATTAGCTCACGAGCTTGTTCTTATAATAAATTGAATATTCTTAAATTTGAATTTGGTTCATTTATTTTATCGAGTCGCACTAAATGAACTTCGAATAGTTCAAGAGCATCTTAGTGTGATTATATTCCTATGTGTGAGAGACTAGAGGTAGAATGGATTAAATCACTTTTCGTCCTTTAGTTTTAGTTTTTTGTTCATTCGGATTTTGTACTAAAATTTATTGTTTTTTTTTTCAATTTGATCACATAACTAAAGAATTTGTTTGTATTTGGATCAATTTTCATCGAACAATCGGTCAGAAAAGTGCATGTTACTGTCATGTGAAATCACTTTTTCGTACTATAACTTTCCACTCGTTTCTTTTTCACCCCAAAAAGAACATCAGTGGTGGTACGACATCCATTAAAATCAGCTAACAACTGAACTGGTGTTATGTGATAGTCATATGAATTTCGTCAGTGTCCACATGGACCGGAAATTGATCCAAATGCATCTTTTACGAGACGAAATTGAAAAATAATAAATTTTGAAACGAAAATCAAATGAGTAAAAATGATGGAAACAAAAAGAGATTTTAGCCCGGACACGAATGCATATTTTTCAAATGATCTAGAGAGAAAAGTGATGATAACTTGATCTGTTGCAGCTCTACCTCACCCTCAAAATATACAAGTCTCGATTCTCCACAGTCTCTTTATAAAAGGCGTCACGGTGACCGTTGATCTTGGAGAAGATTATATCGAGGCTTCGTCGCTGTATCCAGACTTGAAGTTTACTACTGTCGATCAACTCCTCGACCTTTTCCTCTGCGATCCTCCCAAACCCGCTTCAGCTGCATTCGAGTAGGTTTAATTACGTAAAAATTCATAACCAATGAAGTATGTGTAGAGTGCGAATAGTAAGTTCAGAAACAATTTACCTGATTATTGAACATTATCAGCAACTCCAAATGTTGTCCCAATATATAAAGTGAAAATAGTAAAGACAATATTAAAGATGTATATGGTTATAGTAGTGTTACAAAGAGGGCGTAAAAGCTCCTCAAAATATTTCATCAAATATTTGGAAGTTTATAAGTTTTTCGGACGTATTTCACAAATAAGATATTAAACAACTTATAAGATGTAGAAATGAGCTCTTAAAGCTTACAATCTCCACAAGAAAAAGTACCTCGAATCCATTTTATTTTCTTAAGATCTTACAAATCATATTCAAATAACAGACATTTCACACAATATACACAGTACATACATTTCAACTTTTGTTTCAAAGATCTTATAAATCACATTCAAATTACACACACAAAACACGCAATACAAGCACTACACACTTCCTCCACATTTCACACACCGAACCGCGAAATACCAGCACTTCCTTCATATACACTAAGCTCAGTTCACACACTAAAGACACTACACAATCACCACACTACACACACTAATCATAACATATATTTGATGTTGAATTTCAAATTTACGCTCTAAATCCATAGCTAAATCTCTTCATCAATCACAAGCTCATAAACTTTACTATTCAAACGTTTATCAACTTATAAGCTCTCGAAAAATTACATGAAATGAGTTCAGCCGAACACGTTCTAACCATGTTGGGGAATTACTTCCACAAGATCAAACTATTGAAATGAGGAAAATAGGAGGATCTAGCAGACAAACAATCCTCATAAGTCGGCTTTGATAGATGTCGCAGATCGGAGCCCATTGTATGATTATCATTCTATCTATATTCAGCGCTCACTTGATTCAGGGATTTAGGGGCAGGAAATGATTAATTTTTATTTATAGTGCTTGGTACATAATAAATAAGTTAATCATTACCTCATTTTATTAACAATTCCCCCCACTTCATTTCATAGTATAATTGACCCTTCATTCATACCTATTACCATTACTATTGGTGATTTGTAGGAGTTGTAATGGGTGAGATCGGGGTTGGTATTGGACTCCCCATCCCCAACTCCCAACCCGATTCCCATCCCCGCTTGGAGACCTTGGGTCGGGGAGGAATCCCCATTCGGGGAAGAGTGTCCCACGGGGATTCGGGTTTCCGTATTCTCCTTTTTTTTTTTTTTTTTCAAATCTTTTAGACAAAAAGAATAATAAAGTTATACCATACAACCACCAAGCGCAAAACATGTCAAAAATTAATAAATCTAAAATAAAAGTATTAAAATAATTATATATGTATAATATTTTTTAACTAAAGATGAAGTAATGTAGTAAGTTGTGAGCGTGTGTTTAGTGTATATATAATTATATATATAATATGATTAAAATTTATTATGACGGATATTTTATATATATATATATATAAAATAACGGGGATGGGGAATCCCCGCTTTGCCTATACAGAGTCGGGTTCGGGGTCCGGAACAGGACGGGAAGTAGGATTTCCATCCCCACTCATAGAATTTTGAAAAATCTCCGTTTCCATTTCTTTCGGAAAATCTCCGATCCAATATTTTCGGATCTCAACGATGACGAATCCTCGCGAGATTTTTATCATTCCTAATAATTTGCAACAAATCCCTCAATATAATCAATTTTTTGCCTTGGGCTTTTACGAGTCTTGGCCCACAAAGGGAAGAAGGCCCATCTCGGCATCTATGAGCACAAGGCCCGACATAATGGAAAACGAGTTTCCGTCGCCTCGTTTCCTTCGCCGGGACTTGAACCCGGGCCACGCTACAATAAAAGAGTTTTTTATATAATTTTTTTTAAAATTACAATTGTAGTCACTAATACTAATAAAGTATTTGTGACCACTTATCGTCACAAATTCCTCCACATAGAGATCATTTTAAGATTACTATTATAAACAATCACTAAACTAGTTGTTTCAATAGAAATTGAGACACAATTGAGACCACATTCTAGTCACAAATACATTATTTGCGTCCGAGTTATTAAGATGACTAATTAGAGATGATATGTTCTCTCTAATAATAAAGTTGGGACAGATACCCATATTATAGCAAATGCCTACAACGGATTTGATATTTTAGTGGGCTAGCTTCAGAAAAAATAAGTCATCCTCTGGCATTTCGGGCGGGATCCCCTTCGGACCAATGTCATATATTATGGTTGGACCAAAATTCCAGGGTAAATAATTAGTAAATGTAGTTCAACCTATCTTACTAAAATATATTAGTTTTTTTGGATCGCTCCACAACAACCACTTTTGGCATGTTAGGTCAGGTTTGTTGAGCACGATGGTACTTCGGGCCAAAAGTTATATGTCCCAACTGATCTAAAATAGTGGCGGCCTGGGCTCATATCAAATCGATAATGTCTATTTTTTAATATTCCCTTTTTCACGGCTTATTGCACAGTTGACTAAGCACGATATTAAGAAAAAACAGATTTTGTTTTTTCTTTGATTGTTTTAAAGGTGGAGATTGAGGATTAAAATTTTTAGGGTGAAAATTGGAGGAATTAGTTTCTATTTTAGAAGTGTACAAAATACACTGAAACTGCCGAAAACAAAAAGTGTGCAAAATAAATTGGGACGGAGTAGCATATTGTGAAAAGATAAGTGTAGAAGAGAAGAAGTATAAACAAATATAAATCTATATCAAGCTAAGCATGCACTCACCCATATTAAGATATGGTGATGTTGATGAAGATATGTCTTAGATTTTATTTTATTTATTATGTTAGTTCTCTATTTGTTTTTCTATATTAGGATTATTTTTTTTATTTATTTATTTCCTATTTAGATTATGATATATTTTGAAGGGCCCAAGAAATGTTAATTAGTATAAATATGATTTTCTACCTTGTATTCAAGGCAACTCATGGATGAGCTGATACGTAGAAATTCATATATATTGTACAGTTGTAGTGTTCAATGAAATTCCGATTTGCTGTAACTTTTAAAAGAAAAAAAATATATTAATAATAGAGTCTAAGAATTAATATTTTACACAAAATTTCCGAAAAATAATTCATAGAAGATTTTGAAACGAAATAAATGGCATGAACTTGAGTACGAATAATTTATTTATGTCCTTAGAAACTAGAGTGCGCCTTAGTTAAAATTTAGAGCGAATAACAAATACATTAATAAAAAAAATACTACTAAAAATGAAATCCTAAAAGTTTAGCACTAGGTTAGAACCCGATGTTTGTTGGATATATATCCGCCCATTATTGTATTAGTTTGTTGATTTAATATAATGAAATAAAAATTGGGGTTTATTCCCAGTTTATGTCCCTTCTAGCAGGAGGTGGCAAAATCGACCCGACTCGATGGACTAGCTCAAAGTACTATTTGTCAGACAGATCCGACCCAATAATCTTAGTATATTATAAAGGGATATGTTGTTTCGAACTGATTAATTTTAGGTCCAATTAAAATTTTGACCCGACCCAATTTTAAAATATAGCATTGACCAGATGAGTCGGATTAGATCGGGCAGAACTGTCCAAATTGCCACCTCTGCTTTTCGATTACATTATATTATTAGTATTGTTTCTTCAAGGCTTGGAATTAGGTGGGGGAAGGGAAATCATTGGTTGGTTAGGTGGTAGAAATAGTGTAATCTATGTTTGTCGTGGAAAATGAGTTTAGGACAAAAATGAAAAAACTGGACATTGTGTGGGTATAAACGTGAAACCACCCTCATGACAGTTGAGGATAAATCAAGAAAAAAAGATAGGAAAATGGAAAAAAATGAGAGCAAAATTCTTATATTTGGAGGGACAGGTTACATAGGAAATTACATGGTTAGGGCAAGTATCAAATTAGGACATCCAACTTATGTTTATTCAAGGCCACATTCTGACAAGACTCAGATCCTCAATGAGTTTCAATCCATGGGAGTCACTATAATCAAGGTAATTAAAAAAAAAAAAAACTTTTCATTTAATCTTTTATTTATGATTAAAGTTATTAAAAGTTGTTAGTATTTTTATTTGTGGATATATGTTGTTGGTTTATGGAGTCTGGTCGACTGCTTCACTTCCCCTGATCATGATGATGGATATATATGTTGTTGGATTGTAGAGTCTAGTCGACTGCTTTCACATCCCCTGATCACGGTGATGGATATATATGTTCTTGGGTTGTGGAGTATGGTCGACTGCTTTCACGTCCCCTGATAACATTGATGGATATATATGTTGTTGGGTTATGGAATCGGTATTCGACTTGAATGGGTTTTTAAGGTTGCAGCCCAGTTTTGGGTTTAAATAGTCATCTGATTTATTGTATTTGTGATCACCAAGAAATTAGTAAATCTCATGGCGTAGTAGTGTTCCTAGCTTAGTAGTGCCACCAGACGTAGTCATTATTGACGAACTGCATGGTTAACAAATATGTGTTCTTTATTTTTTATCGTATTAGATTTTCAATAATTGCACTCTAATTTCTAACACGTGTGTGCAGGGAAGGTTGGACGAGCATGAGAAGCTTGTTGCGGTGATTAGGGAAGTTGATGTGGTCATTTCTGCATTAGCATCTCCACAAGTTCTTGACCAGTTGAAGATCTTGGAGGCTATCAAAATTGCTGGCAATATCAAGGTAGGGTTGGTGGGTTTGCTATTTGGTTATTCTGTAACATTACTTGTTTCATTTTTGGTTGCTAATCTAAATATATGTGGCAATACAAGTTGAAGTTTTGGAGTCATGTTTCAATAGTTATTTTTAGGTTTATTTTGGTACACTAAAATTTCGGTGTACCGTTAGAAATTTGATATACTGAACTACTAAAATATCGAGAAAAGAAAATTAGTATACCGATATATACCGAAATACTTGATTACAAAAAAAAGTTGATATATTATTTCAGTACTGAAATTTTGAGTTTTCATACCGTTACTATACTGAGAATTCGGTATATGAAAATTTTGATATTTTCGATACGGTATTATACCATGATGTAAATTCGGCATATACAATTTTTAGTATTTTCGATAATTTTTCATATGATACATGTTGTATTTTGAATTCAGTATTTCAGTATTTTTTCCCATTCCTAATCCAAATTTCTTAATAATGTTGATATATTGATCATATCATCGTCATATATATACTAAAATGATGATTACCTATAACTTTTAAGATTCCAACAGTATTTTAATCCTTACCTATAACTTTTCAAGATATGATAATATAAACCATCCTCCATTAACCTATTAATTTGATATTTATAGGACACGTCTATCTTTCTCCATCCAAAATAAATATACCTTTTGGATGGAGGATGCACCTATCCTTTGTTCAAACATCCCTTTAAAGTAGCAGTACTAAAAGAAAGAGAGAAGAGGGGATGGGTATTCATTTTATTATAACCATTCTATACGAGCCTAAGATATATTCACAAGTCGTTAAGTATGAGTCCTTCAATGTTCAAACATGTTCATTATTAAACATACATAAATAAATGTATGTAGATGAGCGTTGACTGAGCTTGAAAACAAGTTTTTTTACCGAACATTCTGTTTCGTTACAGAGATTTCTGCCATCCGATTTTGGGGTTGAAGAGGACAAAGTAAGAAGTGTATTGGCACCCTTTGAAGCATGTCTTGATAAGAGAAGAAAAATTAGACGTGCAATTGAAGAGGCAAAAATACCCTACACTTTTGTCTCTGCAAATTGCTTTGCTGCTTATTTTGCTAATTATTTACTCAACCCACAGCAGCAAGGGGAGATCACTGTATATGGCACCGGTGAAGCAAAAGGTACCTACATATGTCACATTTTTTATCAGTTTTCGGGGTGTGCACAGATAGGTTAACTAACCGAACCAAAAATCCAGCTTACCTTACGGCTATAAGTTTATGTGATTTTCGATTTTTGGTGGATCTAGAAATTGAGAGTGCGGTGGACTGAAAAGCAGAACTTTTGGTACCATAAAGTTTTGGATGTTTTTATACGCACCCGTAGCAGAACGGTCCAATCTTTCGAAGGATTCGGTGGCTCCCCGTACAATATTAAAATTATTGCTTTAAAAATAATTTTAATCAACTATGAACGATTCACTTTTCAATCTCATCAAAACAAATATAGATATAGATAAAAGATCATTCTATAAATTTTACTAACCCTATTCCTCGTAAAAATTGGATTATGTTTGAATGTTTGCTAAAAAAAAATTATGTTCGAATGGACCTCAAACTTTGACCAGGTCATCATATGATTTAGTCTGTAAAGAAAAAATGTTTTTGCACTAGAACTGGTGCTCATGCCTCACTTCGTACTTCCTTAAATAACTGACTATCTAAGCTACGAAATTTTTTGTAGTACTACTGCAGACGTTACATATATATATATACACGAATTTGATAAGGAACAGAAAAATTACATTCTCTTATTCAAAACCTTCAGTCTCTAAACACCGTCGGGACTTTACTAAACGGGCAGAATCTGCCCGGCTAGACAAATTTTTTTGTGTTTTTTCTTTTTTCGATCATTTTTTAATTAAAATTATAATTATAACTATCATAAGATAAATTTTAATTTTAATTATCATTTTGAAGTAATCTAAGACACTAACGTGCATTTTTTTTTTTTTTTCATTTTTTGACCCTCAATCGAACATTAATGTTAAAATTTTAATTATTGCCTTCACAAATAGCTTGTCATTAATACTTCTTAATACTTTAATAAAATAAATTCAATTTAAAAAAAAGGTTTCATTTTCCAAATAACAAACGAGCGGAAACTAAAAAAACAAAAAAAAAGATGCCCGAAAATTATCGGGTTTAACTCAGTTCGATTTTCAGTTCCCTATTTTAGCCAACCAACCGAAATTTTGCTTCAATCAGTTTTAACCGAATGCAAAATCCTAGCTAATTAAACACTGGCATTGTAAATCTCATGTTGTTTTGGTATACTGTAGTTGTTCTGAATTATGAAGAAGATATTGGCATTTACACAATCAAAGTAGCAACTGATCCAAGAACACGCAATCGCGTCGTCGTCTACAGGCCACTAACAAATATTGTATCGCAGCTTGAACTGATTTCTTTATGGGAAAAGAAAACAGGCACTAGTTTCACAAAGATTCATGTCTCTGAACAAGAAATTGTTACCCTTTCACAAAGTAAGTACAAGGACAATCTTGGAAAGTTTTTCACCTCCTTTATCGGCATTACCTGCATTTTACTAGATAAATAATATACAGACAAAAAAAGTAGAAAAAACAGTGTTGCGAATTCAAATGAATGCAAACAATGCCCAATAGGGTAGGAAAGAATTTCTCGACAATCTTTATCTTGTGTGTGACTAGAAATGTATTCGAGCTTGAGTTTTATTTGTTAAATATCAAATCAAACTCGAACCAAAATTTTCGAATATATTAATAGCTCGCAAGGTTAATCAAGGTTGAGTAAGCCTATATTAACAAGCTCAATAACTATACATTATAAATATATCAGTGATTTTCTCAAAAAAAAAATAAATAAATATATCAGTGATCATTAATTTATTAAAAATTAAATTACAGATTCTTAAAATTATAGTATATTTACTAAAATTAATTAATAATATTTTAATAAGAGTAGTTTTCTTGTATACCTATTGTACGGATCTTAGATTCGTGCAATCTGAGCCATGAACAAATTCATGATAATGTAGTGGTCTTTATGTTGAAAAATAATACTTGTTCTAAATAAATGTATCATGTTTAAAAGATATCAGTCTTTATGCTAAAAAATATAATTAATTGGTCTGAAGAAAGATATTACTTGTGTAATACCTTTTCTTCAGAACACATAATATGTTTTCAGTATAAACAGCGAAACATTTTCATGGACGCACCTTTTAATTCGGATTAGATCCGTGCACCTGATGTACATGAGAAATAGTGTTCTAATAATTTTTTTAGGGGATATATATAGTGTTTTTAATCCTTTAAATTTCACTACTTTTTTGTTTAAGGACATTTTCTTTAGCCATTTCGACTTTGGTTCTTTCGGTATTCGATAAATTGGTCCTTTAACTTTCGTGAACAAGTAATATAATCGGTTTTTGGTGAATATACATTTTCGAATATTGAAATTTAAAGGACTAATTTGTCGAATTTGAAAGTTAAAAGACCAAAATCAAAATAGTCAAAGACAGTCCTTAATTCAATTCGGTGAAACTTAAATAACTAAAAAAACTATTTATGCATAATTTAAGAGTGAGTATTGTGTGTATTAGTCACACGAGAAACTTGTTTATTTTACTATAGGGTTAGGGACTTGGATATGACTACTGGATTACTAATTACGTGGGATCGATTAGACCTGCTACACGAAATAAGATTCGTGCAGTTGCCACATACAAACTTTTGTCTAATTTTAATTAGATAATTTTAAATTAATGATTAGTAAAACTATAAGTAATTTACATATATTAGTTCAATTTTTACAAACTAGTTCAAGAGTCAACTAACGAGATTGCTCTTTAGCTAACAAACCGAATACTACCAAAATTTTAATGAGTTGCATTAACCAAGCTCCAAATTAATAGTTCAAGAGCGGCTTAGTTTGAGCGAGAGGCATGATAAATATACTCTCTCTGTCCTGCCCTAATTTGTATACTTTTCTTTTCCAGTCGTCCCACTCTATTTTGCACGTTCCTAAAATGGAAAAAAAAAAATTCACCTTTAAAATCTCCATCTTTAATCTTCACTTTTAAAAAAGTCAACTAAAAAGTAAAAAACAATTTTTTCTTAATATACGCATCGAAACGAGTGTAAAAATTAGGTCGGGACGGGGAGTATAAGGTTTCAAAGAGTGATAACTTGATTTCTTGCAGCTCTTCCTCACCCTCAAAATATACCAGTCTCCATCATCCATGGCGTCTTCATAAAAGGCGCAACGATGAGCTTTGATCTTGGGGAGGATTATATCGAGGCTTCGTCGCTGTATCCAGACTTGAAGTTTACTACTGTTGATCACTTCCTCGACGTTTTCCTTTACAATCCTCCCAAACCTGCTTCAGCTGCATTCGGGTAGGCTTAATTTGTCTCGATGCTCTATAATATAGTTAAAAAAATCGCTCGTCGGAGGAATTACTAACTTGTCCATGTGTATATGGATATTGTAATGTTACAAACAGGGCGTAATATTTTATAAGAGTGTAACAACAAATTTTGTGAAATAATTAGTGTTATTTGCAAGGTTCTGGAAAATCAGGAATGATATAGAAACAAAGAAAACCGAGACGTGGAATCCCACTGTCCTTAAAATAAATTACTTCCCGGCTAGTGCTCACGGAAAGAAGTAATATACCCCAAAGATATAACGGTTTACCTCCTTTTCTGTAGTAGCACCACTAACAGAAAAGGCTCCGGCGAACTTCAGATGTTCGAGTTCAGAAGCTGGAGAAAATGAAAATGCAGGTGAAAATACACAAAAATGATGTATAAGATTGGATTTCTCGGATCAAAAGGGTAATGTTTACAACTTCGTGAGTTTCTATCTTTAATTGTTCTCTGATTCTTTTCTTCAATTCTGTAATGCCTTTAAACTTGGAGTTGGCTTTGATCTTCTTCGGTTTTGGACTTTGAATTGAGTAACCTTAGTTCAAAGGCTTGCAAGCTAGATTTTGAATTATGCAAAGTGCTTGGATGAATACTCGAAGAACAACTTCCACAATCTTGATGAACAACAAAGAACGTCTTCGAAGTTAATGCCGATCGGAGGAGCTCATCACCTTAATTTCGGATCAAACGTAGAAAATCTTAAGATTGGCTTTGTAATGCCTTTAAACACGCTTTGGAATGCTAGAGAGAATTTCACTTGCTTCCAAGATTGGCCTTGTAATGCCTTGAAATTCTCAAGAACACTTTGGAATGCTAGAGAGAATTTCACTTGCTTTTTGAACTTGTGTTTTATTTTATGGTGTATCAATGAGACCATATTTATAGTTTTATGTCTTAAAGATCTTATAAATCACATTCAAATTACACACACACACACACACACACACACACACAAAAAAAAAAAAAAAAAAATAATAATAATAATAATAATAATAATAATAATAATAATAATAATAATAAATACAAGCACTTCTTTTACACACAATTCACACACACTAAAGACTCCACAGTGCACACGCTTCACACACTAGTCGGAATATGTATTTGATGTTGAATTTCAAATTCGTCCCTCTGAATCCATAGTTAAATCCTTCAATTCAACTGCAAGATTATAAACTTCATTATTCAAATACTTCATTAATTTATAAACTCTCGAGAAATTGCATAAAATAAGTTCAGCCGAACACCTCTAAACATGTTCGGAAATTACTTCCACGAGATCAAACTATTGACATGAGGAAAATAGGAGCATCTAGCAGACAAACACTCCTTATCCACCTCAATCTTTCTCAAATTCTGCAAACCAAGATCATAAACATGTAATTCATTATTATCACACTTAAAAACTAACTCTTCATCACCTTTCATAAAACAAATAGGAACCATACTCCTCATGCTATTCAAATTGATACTAACTTTCTTCTCCCAACCATCCCCTAAACTCCTCAACACCCAAACATCGACCCGATCGAGCGATTGGCGCGTCACGAACCCTAGAAACCCGCCCATTTCAAGAATCCGATCATCGGTTCCACCACTTTTTGGGAGTGGTACCTTCACAAACTGTTCATCCTTTAATGTCATCGACACGATGTATTCAAATTTGTCGCCGTGATATGGGACCCAGTGCAGAGCTCCGAGAGAGAAAACTGGTTTGTGTGCTATCTCGCGGAGAAGCCAGCTAGGGGGTCCGTCCACGCCCCTCCACGACCCACTCCCGATGTCCATAATCTCGCAATCATAGTACTTGAAAGCATCCTGAAACAAATGTACTAGCTTATACCTACTCGACTCGTGGCAAAAGGCTAATCCGTATGAGTCGATATTGAACGGAGACTTAGTTCCGAGAGGGATTACATCCATCTCTCGAGTTACAGGATTCAACACAACTAATCCACCTTTCTTCATCTCGATTTCAAGAATGACCAAGCCGTTGCACGTTGCTCTAATCCGGCCCGTGCAAGTGGCATTGAAATCCTTTACTGTCCCCTTTCCATCTTTAATTTCGACAAACTTGATTCGAGACAACATAAGTGGGTTAAAAAGGTGCCAATCATGGACATGCATAGACAGTAATTCTGAAGCCTTGGATTCGACAGAGAAATCGGTTTTCATGCCTGATGAGCCGGGGGCAATGCCAATAGAAGACGGGAGACCCTTTGTAGCTGGAGCCAAATACATTAACCCGACTTCCGAGCGTTGCAAATGAGAGTGAATGAAATGAAGGCTATTGACAACCTCATACCACAACTTACAAACGAACCTTGAAACCGGTATGGATTCGACTGGAAGGCGAACAATGATGTTGAAAATGCAGTCTTTATGGAGGTGTGGTACCGAGACAGAATTACCTACAGGCGTCTTCTTGTCGTTTCGGCTTTCTTCGAGCTCCCTTTTCAACTTTATTCTCTGTTCTACAAGCCTCAGCAAGCTTGTACATTCTCCCACCATTGATGTCTGTATTTCCATACAAGAGAAAGTTAAAATTTAATGCATTAACATATGAATATCAGAAAGATTAATACAGCCAGTACAGGCATCAACAAAGGCTATTGATTAACTATGATAACGGTGTTCAAATAAACGTATAAGCTCCTCAAAACATCTTATAAGACGTAAAAATATGCTCTTAGAGCTTACAAGCTTCAACTTCTATTTTATCATATTTTAAGATCTTACATGTCACGCTCAAATGATACATGCTACACACACAATTCACACACTACACACGCTAATCAAAATGTGTATTTGATAATAGATTTTAAATTCCTCCCGTAAATCCATAACGAAATCTCTTTATTCAGTTGCAAGACTATAAGCTTCATTATCCAAATATTTTTAACTTATAAACTTTTGAAACAACTTATAATTTCTTAGAAATAAGCTTAGTTAAACACCCTCAAGATACCATAGCAAATTCTTTTCAAGACTAAATAAACACAACTTGAAGTCTCCAAAGCTAATGACACACAAAGATTTCTTATTTATCTTCATTTCAAATACACTTATTGGAACCATTCAATCAAAAATAAGTTCAAGTTTCAACTCTAATTTTTTCCCCTGTTCCTATAGGTTAAACACCCTGTTAAATCCGGAGCTTGGTACGATTCGTACATATTAATCGAGCTCAATATGTACGACTGAAAATCAAACCAAGTTACTCGATACTCGATTTGAGATCGTTCATTAAAAGCTCATTCGAACTATGTTCAAGTGAAGATATCAAACAAACTTCATACTATTACGTTAGATTCGATTCGAGCTCAAACTTGATAAATTAAAAATGTTGAAACAAGTGTAAAAATGTCAAACTACCTGAGCACGACTCGTGTTTGGCTCGGTTAAAACTTGTTCAAGCCGGATTCTATCAATAATAAAAAAAGTTCGATCATTATATTAGAACCTCCATAATGTTTCAGATAAGCTTAATCAATAATACATTCAGCTCGACTCGACTCATCTACAGACTACCGAGTGAAGTTCGATCTAAAACCAATTGCTAATAGTATTCGAACATCAAACAACTACTCGAGAAAAGCAAAGCAAATGATTAATCATTCGAGAACCATCCAAAATAACAGAAGCAAAACCTGAGAAATTATTCTATTTTCAAATAAAATCAATAAGTATTTAGTCGATCAAAATCGGAAATTAACTCAGTACTGAGAATCGGAACTCACCGGACGTCTCTAAACGTAATCTCTATCTTGACGGCAAAATGATCGATGTTTCCCAGTCTTCGAATTTCATCGGCTTGGATTCATCGGCTTCATAAGTGGGGCCTACGACAAGTCAATTTTCCATCGAAGAATTATTATTTAATTCCCAAGTTGTGTATTGGGATGACTTATTTGGCATAGCCCGTCTCACGCGATTCCAATATTCCGGGTTAAAATTATTTTTGTCTCGTAACTTTTAAAATACAATATCATTTCTTATAAAAATTAAAATTTGATTTGATTCCGTAATCTTAGAAATTATCTGTATATATTTCTTTTTTAACACCGATAACCAATTTAGTTGAAAATTACATGTGTTAGTGACGTAAATATATTTTTTGGGTGTGTTTTAGATACGTGTGTTAGGAATTAACCCATACACAGATCACGAAACTAAAAGAAAGCAAAAGGGAAAAAACACAATAGTTGGGTTACTCAATTCGTTACGATACCAAGCCAGAAATTTTACTATTTTCAGTCAACATCAATTACAATGAGAGAACAACTATTTATAATAGCTAATGTGCCAAAACCGACCAAACTTGAGGCCCAAGAAAACTAACCTTTGCGGCCGCGACGTTAAGCTTACCACGCAGAATTTGTCGTAGCCGCGTTGCTCCCAGTGTCGATCCATAAACTAACACGCTTATGGCGCGGCCGCGACAGACTTCGCAGCTTCAAAACACTAACTGACACGTTTTTGTAGCGGTTGCGTTTCATCCTTCGTCGCGGCCGCGAGCCTTAGCGTAAATTAGGCTCCATCACAACAATGTGGCGCTAAAAGCTTACTAGAAAAAAGGAAAGAAAAAAGTCATTTAAAAATTGACCGAAACATAATCACATGATCGATGCATGCGATTTTCCAGTTAAATTGATTATCGATGAAAAGAAAAAGGATTGAATTCGTACAAATTCAAAAGTTACGAACTAACTGATATGTGATTTTATATTCCTATTAGTTGGGTTTAAAACATATTCTGACTAGCTGGGAAATTTAACTTTCTATTAGTCTGGTTGAAGATTCAACATAAGAAAGAAAAAAATATATATTTTTATACTTTTTAAAATTTTCAAATTTTATATAAATTTTATTTTTAATTGGTTGTCATCTTTTTATTAAGACGTTATAATTATTTAATAATAGCATTTATTTAATAAATTAATAAATTCCGTTAAAAAATTTTATGAACTGCGAATGGAGAATGTCTATTTAACTTGTTGAAATAAATATTTGAAACTTCGAAATTCTTTTGATGGGCCTATTCTTTTGATCGGCCCAATTCATATGTTGGGTGTTTGGGCTCAAACTAGAACTATGTATGCATTCATGTTGGCAAACATTTTAATCAATATAAATATAAATGAGGGGTGTATTGAGCTGAATCCCTATGTGTTTTTGAAATGTTACATAATTTTTTTTTGGACTTTTATAATTGCGTGAAATTCTCGCGTGGTTAAATAAATTATGTACAAAATCTCTAATTCTATTAAATATGACAGACGTATATAGCACGCGCATTTCATCAAATGATGGTTCAATTTTTTTTGTTTTTTGGATTAATTGTCTTTATCGCCCTAATTTAGCTATCAAAGTGCCCTTTTATTTTCAAGGTGTTTCTTAAAATTTAGCAATTTTTGTTCTAGGTTTAATTTGCACTATATTTACCACTAGAAAATAAAAGGTACATCGATAGAGATAAATTGGGGCGATAAAAAATAATTTACGACAAAAAAAAAAACTTAAAAAAGAGTCATGAATGCATCAAACGCGCGTGCTACACACGTTTATCATCTGTAACAGAATTGGGGATTTCGTGCATAAATTATTTAATCACGCGAGGATTTCGCACAATTATAAAAGCACGAAAAAAGTTTTATATAACATTTCAGATTCATGGGGGATTTGGTACAATAAACTCTAATACAAAGAGACAAATAAAAACTTTTAGCATTATCAAGTGATCCGCAAATTGCAATATCAATACAGACGTTTTTCGAGGATTGTAATCAACTATACAACCTCTGTTGTAAAATCTCGACTCGTTCTGATTAGTTCTGTATAAGGCGCTAGATTTTCATTGATCTCCAATAATCTTTTCCAAATTCTTTACTGTCTAACTACGTCTATGCCTCGTCTAAATGATCCTCCCACGAGGCAAGCGTATTGCGATGAGGAATATACTCGTCGCATATCCTTCCAGACCAGACATCCTCATCAGATATCGATTGGATCAGCTTCATTACACCTCTGTCAAAGTCATAAACATATAGCTCATTCTTCATCTCAAGCACCACTCCTTTCCCATTTTTCCAACAACAGCTAGGAAACGCCACGAGAACACTCAAATCGACGCTATATCTCTTTACCCAATCTTCCGCTAATCCACCATCAGTAATCAAAACCCAAACGTGCAATAGATCAACTTCACCGTAGCACAAACATCCAAGATCTCGTCCCATCTCCGTTAGCCGGTACTTCAAACAGTTATCGACAGGCAATTTCTTTCGAGTAAACTTCTCGTCACGAACATTCATGGAGACAAAGTAATCACATCCTTGTTTTGAAGACATCCAGTACAATGATCCCCCGACAGATGTTGGCATTCGTCTGATGTCTACGAGTAACTCGCTAGGAGGTCCCTCGATTCGTGTCCACTTTCTCGTAGAAACATGTAGGATCTCACAACCAATACTCAGTACTGTCTTACAAAAAAGACGTACCACTTTGTATGTTTTCGCCTCGCCGCAGAATGCAATACCTAATGACTCGAAATAATAGTCCTTCTCCATGCCTAATGGAAGTACAATTTGCTTTCTAGTAACAGGGTTCATTAGTATTAAGCTCTTACTGTTTTCAGTAACGGCTAGAATCAAGCCGTTGTAGCTTGCTCGAATATCGAACAACACAACTGCTTTCGACTCGAAAAAACTATTTTCCCCGTTAACCAAATCAAGGAAATGAAAGTAGGATTTCGGCTTGTCCTCAGAAACAGGCTCTAAAAGGGTTAACGTTTTGCAGAGTAAAACCGTCTCAGAATGGTGACAATGGCTCGTGATAAATACAGAAGTGTTGATCAAACGGAACCATTTCTTGCAAACGAATTGCGATCTGAAGAGAGATTCAGCAGGGAGTAAAACGAAGATCATGAAGAGTAAGTCGTCTAAGAGTGTCACCTGATCTTGAACCTCTGTTTCCGAATGTTGGGAAACAGTTTCTTCTCGAGCATTCGTCTCCTGTCGCGCACGTCGTCTCTGAAGAAACTCGTCTAGCAGTCGCATCCGCCGTCTGGTTCCGAAACTCTTTACATTAACGATCCTAACATGGCAAAAGGAGGGCCCTCGAACTTTTACTTTGTAATTCATATTATCTTAGAGTGGAGCTATGAAAAAATATCTCCCAACAAAAACATTACATATAAGATCACTATCGATGATAACATGGACTTGTGATTAGTGTTTGGACAATAGCATATGTTGCCGTTTTCAGCGGATTGAATCTTCTACTACGAACGGTACTACATCTTCTACTGCAATTACACAATACAGTGACACATATACACAGTGACATCATCAATACATCACAAATGTTACTATATTATATTTATATAACTGTAATAGAAGATGTAGCATCATATGTAGCAGAAGATCTGAAGCGCGTTTTCAGTAGGCCAAATGTGTCATTACACATAGTGACAGAAATGACAAAAGCTAAGCTAAAAATAGGTAAAAAAATTAGACAATGAAAAACAATCAATGAAAAACTTTTGTATTTTTTTATCGATATATATATATATATATATATATATATATATGTTAATCAATGCTTGAGATTTAAAACCATTATAAGGCCCATGTTCTATCAATCTAGGCTTAAAAGATTAGAAACTATTAATGGAAGATCCATAAATCTAAACCCATTACAAGGCCCGTTCGAAAAATTACAATACTAACAAAATAAAATTATCTCGAAGTGATAAGTAGGAGAAATGCACGTCAAAAGACTTTCACTATATTATTATTTTTGAAAAAAAAAATTGTTATTTTTTTCAATTTTCTGCAGTTTCTTTTTTAAAAGTTGTTATTTTAAAAAAAAAAAAAATCTGCTCTTTTTTTTGTCATACACAGAGGAAAAATGTTATTTCTTTAAAAAAAAAATTGTAATTTCTTTTTTGAGTTCATAATTTTTTAATTCATATATACATATTCACTAAATCGTTTTTTTTTTTGTTTTTTTGCTTATCTAAATATGTTTTTTGTCCATTTATATATATTTAAAAACAAATTGCACATTATATAATTATTTTATCAAATAATAATTTTAAAAATAATAATGTAGTAAAGTATATTTCCTCTATTTATCACTTCAAGACAATTTTATTTTGTTGATTTTGCAATTTTCCAAACATGTCTTATAATGATTTTAGATTTATGGCTCTTTCTTTGAATATCATCATAGAGTTGGGAAGTGAATATGAAGTTTAGTTGGTTAAACGCTTTTTGACTTAGTTTGTTCGGGATAGAATAAACATCTCTCCCTTTTCTTTGAGCTTGCAAGTATAATAGGAAGGAGCTGAGGTGGCAATTCGAGCTACCTAGCTCGGTTTGACCAAGCATTCTAGACCAAAATGTTATATGTCGGTTGGACAAATCTTGCCTAAAATTTTATCGGGCTGAAATTGATGATCCACTCCAATCTTTAAAATGCACTAAAATGGTAGGGTTGATCTGTGATCCATCGGGCTATTGGCCCATTAAATTGGGCCTACATACTAGGTCCGATGATACATTAGGCTAAGATATACTTGACGCGTGATTCAAAAATCCTGAAAATTGAAAAGAATTTCCCTAACTCCTAACTATAAGAGTGTATATTATTCCTTATAATTTAATATAGTGACTGAAATATCCTCATATAACATTATTATTATTTAATATATGGTGACTGAAATATCCTCATATAATATTATAATTAGTTACTATGACAATCAAGTAATTTGATGCTCTCTCCGGTTTCTTTTAATTATCATTTTAGCTTGGTGATAATATTTCAAATTAATTGTCGTTTATTATATCTCTCAATTTTATTCTTATCACAATCCTAAAATATATTATATCTTAATTTTCAACGTTTCGTATCAGAGATAGAAACATCCCTTACTTTTCAACTTACCGTACGGGAAAGAGAGAGTGATGATAGTCATTGGGAACATGATCTTAGGGATTCAACGAGAGAAGGAGAAGATAACTATGGGATATGTTTGTCAATTCATTTAATTTTTAATTCATCCACTAAGTTTTAAAACGTGAAAAAAACAAATGGAAGGAGTAAATATTGATGTGAAATTTATGATTAAAATACATATTAGTGTGTGTGAATTGGAGCAATACCAAGTGTTCGTTTGTGTTCTAGTAACTTATTTTCTAATGAAATTCTTTTGACAAAAATATTCAACAATTTAGTTGGTTGAGTTCTTCGTGACTCGGACAAAATGGTTTGGGATATAAAAAATATCCTTTTTTTTTTTTTTTTTTGAGATTTTTACTTTGTGTTTTGTTCAGGGATTAAATATCTCGAAATTTCTCCGAAATCTATCCTTCTTGATGATTCCGAAATGAAATTCGAATGTAATAAATTTCTGTTAAACATCGGTTATATTATTTAATGCTGTTGTACGAACATATAGGTTAAATTTTTCTGAGCTGTTGTATTTCTATTCGACAACACAATTAGAAACATACAGTAAAAGAGGGTGAAAAATAAACAAAATATCAAAATCTAGCAGCTAGCAAGGCTTCATATTGCAATTTTCACTCGACCTCCATATCAGACGATGCTTCTTCCTCCAAGATCTTTTGAAGTTCTTTCACTCTGTTCTGCGCCAATCTTATGCAATCCTGCAGTTAAGACACATTCTTATAAGCAGCGGCTCAGTAGTATCAATACATGTTGAACATATGGAACAATCGAACTGCAACACGTCTTTTTCTGTTTTCTTTCTTTTCTCCCCTTTTTAGGGGGCTAAGGGGACGATGGTTGTGGTTAACTGGTACATCCTACAACGGGTGCATTGTAGTTGTACCGGGTGTAATATCCACAATTAATTACACGAAGACGCAACACCAACATGCGTGCGTGAAACTAATAATGGATATCATTCTTACGGTTTGTTTTGCCGTGTTTGTTTTGAAATGAAATGTCCGAGAAATTATATCAAGTGTGCTTTTTTAACCAGATGTGACCAATTTATATTACACAACTATCCTTCTACGAGGCCAATGGAAAGTAAATTTTAAGAAAAAAATAAGGAAGAGGCAAAGTTCACCTGGATTGCCGATGTACTTGCTAGACCTGATCCACCTGGTTTATTGAGAGACGCAAGCTGAAAAGACGAGTCCAATACAATTGTTAAATATGTATCCATAATCGACTCTTCCTCCGAGGTGGGATCTGCCAGAATGTAGTTCTTGTGAAGTATGCATGTTAAGGCGAACAACTGACTATTCAACTTCAGCTTTATCTTCTCCTTATTCACAGGTTCATTTTCCTTCATTAATCCATTATTCTCCTCAGATACAAGAACTATTCTCCCATCATCATCGAGAGATACTACTGGAATTTGCACTGCAAGACATAGTTAACTTATACCTTATAAAGTCTTACGAGCAAATAGACACATGATAGCAATGGATCCACACGAAGATAAAGCAAGTAACAGGATATTTGGGCAGAACAGTAAAAGCACATTTATTGATTAAAAGGATCACAAAGGACTAGGTAAGCCAAACTATATACTACCATACACCAGAGTGAACAAAAAGAGCCCATTACAAACTTACAATGTGAGAAGGCAGCTACTGCAGAAAGCATTGCTGCATCAAAAAGGGCACCATCAGCATCCAAACAGTGTATATCCTGCAAGAGTCATTTCCTCCTACAGTAATGTGCCGTGACAATTGACTCATGCACTAGAGACATCAATCCTAAATCACGTTGGTGCAAAGAAATTGAAATATTGAAACTGATTACCAGGTAGGCCATCCAAGCAGCTTTGCCACTAACCAAACACAACTCTTTTAGATCAATCATACTAGAACTGCACGAATAATAGAAAATGAGCAACAGAACATAACCAGAGACGTCGAAGGTGCAATACTTGCATTCCAGATGAAAGTGTAAAAGGGTCACTTTTTTATCGCTCTGGTTTGCTAACTAACTATCCCAAAACAACTACAGCTTCACACTTACAGATACAAATCTATATTAGGGTGTTTCTGAGAGTGAACATTAAAAGAGGGTAGCCATGTTATACATTGTTACTTTAATTCTATATTTACTTCACTTCGACCCAGATGCATTCAAGGTAAAGGCTCAGCAACATATGATTCTGTAAAGTGGACTGTATTGGAAAAGTGCTCTTTGAAATATTCATGTTTTGGGCCTTAATCAGTAGCAATTTCCTAAAAGAAAGTTAAACAGTGGCGTTTAATACAATAATATTGATAGCACAAAATTAAGCTCTAGATTCTCAAAATCCAAAACCAAAACGTAACAGAATCATGAGTACCAAAACAATGTTATATGATCTCTTGCCTCAAAATTGTGTCTGACAACTGCTTCGATATTACTGGAGCTATTTCTGTAGGCCTACCAGGGCGTAGTAGCGGAGAACAAATCGGAGGCATATGGAAATCAATGGTTGGAAAACGTAAGTACCATGAAAACAGTTAGAAGAAAAGAACATAGAAAATTAAGAAACGACTGGATGAAAAGACCATTGGAATGTTGGTCCAACTAATCCAAAACAAATTTACCTATGCATCCCTCATCAGGTGCCTCAACAGTTGGAGTCATGACTTCCAATTTAATAGCAGCCAACATGGTCTGAACATTGTATAGAACTTTTTATTAGTGCTTCCGACAACTCAAATGAAATGGAAGTTATAATAAAAGACAGACTTACAGTGCAACCTATCTTTGCCAGCGCTGATCCATTAGCAGATGCAACAGCTCCTAGATATGGAAATGTTCGACTTTCAGCAAGAGTGCAGTTATTTCAATAATACGTAAAGTAAAGGATATGTATAACAGATTGACTAACCAAGCATCAATGTAGTGTCTCTAGCACTTCCAAGGGACCTCCCAACTAGCTTGTTTGGATTGGAAAAGTTAGGAAGAATCAAAAGTCTGGAAAAATCAATTTAGAGAAGCTGGAACAGGTTTGGAGGGAAAAACAATTACAAAAACAGAATTACTGTTACAATGGAAAAACCGTTGTCAAAGATGTCAAAAACCGTTGCGAGCTGTTATCTTCAACTTGTGGAATCTGTTTTCAACCATTGATACGTATTTTGATCCAATGGCCATGCTTAGTCATTATTAGTCTATTTCTGTTATCACCACACTTGTAACACAGTTAGACCCAATTGTAGAGAGTTAGAGTGAGAAAGTTAGAGAGAAAGATAGAAGTAAGAGAGTTCATATTTTTCTCTTGGTTGAAGCTTATAAGTTTGATTCTCTTGTAACAGTTGATCTATAGTGAATTGGTAGAGACATTGCTACCCGTGGATATAGGTTCTCAAAACCAAACCACGTAAAATCGATTGTGCATGTGTTGATTTCAGTTTTAGATTCATAATTCGTTTCTGCTCTTAAGGTGTTTGTTAAATTGCCTGAGTGAGTTTCTTGAGGGGTTTTTGGTTACATTACTCAATTGCATTAACAATAAATTGGGCATCTTTGGAGCAAGCATGAATACCAACAAATGAGGAGTTACGAGCAAATGATGTACCCCATCAAAGTATATATGAATAATGACATTTAGGGAAGGAACAAACAATGAATCAAGGGTGCGGCTGTGATGTTTAAGGGAAGTAATTAGCATCTAAAAATTTTGGAAGGTCTGGATGTTGTTGCAAGCAAAATATGTACGAACATCTCAAAAGACAATTTTATTTCGTCGAAACCAGATTAAGTAGGCAAGGACAACAAAGTATTTTCCTATATTTTAGTCATCGAGTAGCACAATATCTTGAAACTACAAATAGCGTAGATGCTATCAGAATCGAAAGATAATTTCATAAAATTCAGTTGCTTACCAAATTAATGAGTAAACGAGGCATGTGAAGAAGATATGCATTAAAGAGTGATCAAGTGGTGAACATAAAGAACAACGGGGCTTATAATGAAGATGACGACGATCTAAGTTGTTGGACGACAGGAATTAGAGAAGCATCTCTAAAGAAAATGCAAGATACAGACTGATAAGCTTTCAAATTCTCCTCCAAATGGGGTTCGAGCCATAGCTACTAATCGGAAAGGAGTGGGTACCAGTAAGATCTTCAGAAGAATCCATAATAAAATGATATGCGGATCGGACCTAAAAGTTACTACAATGGGAATAATCTAACATCCAACGGTCCGAAGAATGGTGATTTTTCAGAGGAATAAGAAGAATCACATCAGCCTTCAATAGGTCAAAATTGACACGAACTAACAGCTCATTTCAGAGTCCAAGATCATAATCAATAGGGGTGGTTCGGTACGGTATAATCACCCATAATGTTACCATACCGAAATTTTCGGTACGCCGAAAATTCATATCGTTACCGTACCAAAAATTTCGGTATCCCGAGATTCGGCATACCGAAAATTCGGTATGATATCGCTAAATACCGATACCATACCGAATTTTATATCGGTATCGGCATATACCGATCCATATCATTTATTTTGGTATACCGAAAATTTACGGTATACCATTAGGAATTTGGTATACCGAACTACCAAAATATCGAAAAAGATTCGGTATACCGAAAATATCGAACTTTTTCGGTATTTCGGTAGAAACTTTTAGATTATCATACCGTTACTGTACCGAAAATTTTCGATACGGTATCATACCGTACCGAAAATTTGGTATATCGAAAATTTTGATATTTTCGGTAATTTTTCGATACGGTGTTTCGGTATTTTTCCCCACCTCTAATAATCAATGATGGAGCTAACTCGGACATCTTGCGGGAGGTCTGTTGTAGGTGATCTCATGGTAAAATGAGGAGGCAAAAGAACTCATCTGTCATGGAAGAGTGTTGTTGTCTCGCCATTGCCCATGAGCCTACGACAACCAAGAAGAATTACACGATGATCACCATAATATTGTGCCATGTAAAGCTGGGCCGAGAACCAATAATAACATGTGACACAGACGTTGTACTAGGATTGCATTAAGGAAAAAGACTGGATGTAGAAACTAAATAGCGCTATGCTAGCTTAATCAACATGGCAAGGTTAAATATTTTTAAATTGCAAAAGTCTAGGCTACCTTGAGATTTTAGTTGCTTGAGAACGTCCCAAGACTTCCAATGATTTTTCCTTGTGGACGAGCTATTCTCCTCCCCCCTCCCCCCTCCCACACACACACCCCATCAATAAGATTTTGTCAAATTCTCCAGATTACTAAGAACATGGTTCGACAACTAGAAACAATACATTGTGTACGTGGATATTGCTTATATCAGAGATATAATGTGCACTTCTTTACCCGTTTTGTATAAATGATTCTCTTACCAACCATTAATGCACTTACTAATTTGTTCTTTAATGTCTGCAAAACTCTATTCTTTATTCCGTCCAACAATTAAAAGGAGCCGAGATATCTACCATATGAAGTTACTTCAGCAATTCCAAATAATTGACACGTGGATCCCACATGCTATCAGACTTTGTTTCATATGTAGCTTTTACATCTTAATACATGTCCACATAGTTCTGCAATAGGATATATAACCACACTATAGGCCACATTTACTTGGTTTGATTTCTTTTGGTATATTGATAGATGTTATCCCTCCATGTTGTTTACTGTGCAATATATAAGTGACTAATTTACATTGTCTAACAAGAATTCCCTCAACATATTCCGAAAAAAAATCTCACAGAACTCATTTTTTGTCACTCGGAAATTTCATCGAATACTTGGCGGTAAAAACTTTAAAAGGTAAATCGAAGAACAGAAAATCAGTTATACAATGGAGGATAATTCAGCATTCGTTAAAGCAAGATCGAGAGAGAATAGATGAAATATAAAGAAGAAGCAGGCTATACAAAAAACTAGAAAACCTCACCTGCGATTCTTTCTTTTCCTTCTGAATTTTCTCGCTGGTTGAAGATATTTGCTGCTGCTGGCTTTCTCTGTGTGCTTGTTTCGCTTAAGACGGGGATTTTCATATAATATCCATGACTCCCGATTTTGCAGGGATTCAGTTGGCTTCTTTCCTACGTAGTACGTGAGATGGATGAAGAAAGAGATCTTTTTCTAAAAGAATAAAAAAAAGCAGGAATAATTAATAGTTGACAGTCGTTTACTCAACTCCGTTAATGTCCCTCAACCCTTTCTTATGTGTCATTCACCTAGATAGTGAAATAGGGGATGACACACTATAATGGAATAGGAGATCCGAAGCGGTGAGCATGAGGTGGTGGAACACATTACGTGTCATTCATCTAGATAGTGAAATAGGGGATGCAACACTTCAATGGAATAGGGGATCTAAAGCGGTGAGCGTTAGGTGGTGGAACACATTAACAGGTGGGCTCTATAAGAAAATCCACCGATAAATTCCATATTATTATTATTATTATTATTATACATATAACTTTTTTGGTTTTCTATGGTAATACGTAAATTAATTCATTAGCGGGCCACTTTCATTTGCATAAAAAAAATACGTAGAAAAAAATCACCAAGTGTAGGCCCAAGAATCTTAAATAATAGAAAGGCCCATGTAACAACAGCCTACGTAAAAAATTACAATGGATCAATATCTTTTATAGCTTCTGTTTAAGTAAATGAATTTTTAGCCATAAGTGGTAAGCAGTTATAATCTTGCTTCAGCTTATTTATTATTTTTAAATAGTAAAATTAAGGAGATAGACTTAGAAGTACTTATTTATTAAATACATTTATTCTAAAATTTTAGATAAAATCACTTAATTCTCAGACACTACTCACTTTTAACCATAAGTGATTTTTGCACAAATACTAATTTAATTATCTTTCTAAAAGTAAAAGCAATCAAAAATACTCCGTATATCTGCCTTTGCCGATTTTTTTGTTTTTATTTTCGTGTTGAAATCAACTTTCTGGTGTTTTTTTTTAACCATTTCAACAAACCAAGAAATGCATCCGTTCACCCTTTACTTGAGAAATTACACTTTAAATCGATTTGACCGAGAACCTAAGATTTTAATGTTGTAGATTGATTTGACATTAACAATGTTATTACTTATTAGACATTTGATTATCTAAACAGGGACGGAACCAAGGAGGACGAGTGGAGCGGTTATCTCCTCAATTTTTGAAAAGTTCAGAGAGTATATTGTTATATTAAAAGAAATTTGAATTTGTCTGCTCAAAGGATTCTGAAGTCTCGCATCTTCTCCTTCAACTTCTAAATATATCAGTTAATCTACGTAAATAAGAAATTAAAATTTAATACTCCCTCCGTCCGCTCAGTTTTGCACGTAGGGACGAACACGTATATTAAGAAAAAAATTATTTTTTGCTTTTTGGTTGACTTTTTCAAAGATGGAGACTGATGGTGGAGATGATAAGAAAAATTTCTTTTTTAAGAAAGTGCAAAACTGAATGAGACGGATCGAAATAAAAAGTATACAAAATTGAGCGGGACGAAGGGAGTATTATTGAAATATATATATATATATAGCGCACAACTTAACTAAAATTTATGGTTCCGTCCTGTATATAAATAAATAAATTTTAAAACTGTACTGAAAATTATAAATAATCTCGCGCATACAAAACCTATTGGAAATGCGGCCTTTTGATTTGTTTGCTAAGTGTCGGTTGTGTATTATTGAAATTCTGTTTAGTAGAAGACAAAGACAGAGATTAACAAGCACATGTATTCAACACTACAGATGCATGTTAGCACATGCATTATTTACAATAGTTAAAGTTTTAAATTCTTTTCTCCCTCCGTCCCATCTTATTTTGTACGCTTTACGTTTTCGTCCGTCTCAGATGAACTTAAACATCCCTTAAAAAAAATTATAACACAATCCTCACCCTCAATCTCTACTCTCAATCAACATTTGAAAAGAACAAAATCTCAAAAATTATTTTTTCTTAATACTTGTGCCTATCTCTCCTGTGCAAGATAAGGTGGGACGGCGAAACTGCTACTTACAATAATTTCTACGGGTAAAATATATTTTATCTCGTACATCGTACCAATGAAAATCTTGTAAAATATAATATATAAAACATACTCTAATCCTAATAGATAAAATATACTACTCCATTTGACCCGACCTAATTGTCCTACCTTCCATTTTTGTTTGTCCCAACTTAATTGACCTCAAAATCTCCACTCTTAATCTCCACCTTTGTAAAAGTCAAAATTTTTATAAAATCTATTTTTTTTTTTATTCTCCGTGTTGGTCAAAATAGGTCAATTAAATCGGGACGGAGGAAGTACTGTATACGTTTCTAAATGAAAATCATTTTAAACTTTGAAGAATAAATGAAGAACTCATGAGATTAACAAATATGCCCCAATGCAACATAACCCAATTATCTTAAATTTTTTTCCAAAAAACTGTTTGCCAATGATAAATAATTAATTTAGGTAACAGTAAAATTAGCAGATTGAAGTTTGTTAGGATATATCTACGCTTAATATTGGGGAAAATGCAATTATTTTGTTAGAATTACTTATTTTTAAAAAGACTTTTATTTGGGAACTGATGCAGTACAAAAAGCCCTTCAGTTCAAAAGAGTGTGTTTTAAAGACGTTGAAAATATGCTTTAGCAAAAAACTCATAAGATTTTCTATTTTATCTTAAACAGTCTACTTAATTTAATTTATTATTTCCTTCGTCCCACTTAAATTTGTATACTATTCTTTTACAGAATCCTACTTAACTTTGCACTATCTTTAAAATGAAATTTCTCTCAGAATCTCCCCCTCAAAATCTCCTCCCTCAATCTCCACATTTGAAAAAATCAAAGATTTTCCAAAATCTATTTTTTTTTAACATCCGTGTCTGATCAACCGTGCAAAATTAGTTGGGACGGAGGAAGTATTTCCTTATTTCACTAAATATATTTTAGTTAAATGGATTGTGCAGAAATATACTTTGCCATTTTCACTCATTCTTATTTTTTTAAAATAAGTCTAAAGCGATAATATTATGAATAAGATGGAGTATAAAATAACGGTTCATAATTTGATCATATAAATTTCATAAATTTTCTAACCTTTATTTATTTATAAACATAAATATAGATAGATATAGAGATACAAAAAGTATAAATAGAATCTGTGTTCCAAAACTGAAGCAAGAGTTTTAACTAATCTGCACGCCCCACCATTGACTCCAATTCCATTTCTATCTTTCTCTCTCTTCAATCTGTCCTACATAGAGAGAGAGAGAGAAAGATAACGAATCTCCCAATTTCAAACGGGATATGCTATTTAGGTTTTCTATTTTCCACGATTCATCATTCCTTTCTATACTAGATCTTTGTTTTTCTATAGATTTACGCTTCTCCAGCTCAAAAAGTTTATGAATCTCCCCAAACATCAATCTCGTTAACGGATTTCCCCAAATCCCTCGCAATTTCGCGTATTTCATGGCCGCTGAATTGCTTTAGCTTTACATTTGGATTTGTTCATAGCAGGAGCAGCCGGAATGTGCGAAGGCCAAAACGATTTTCCCCGCTTATATTCACATTATAATGAAGGTTAAAATCCTGCGCTGTTCATCGGTTCCTAACAATTTATTGAAACCTTTGTCCGCGTTAGCTGCATCGCCACCGCTTTCAATGGCAGCACCGCGGAGCCTGTTGGTGGAAACCGGTGGCAATAGGTTGATGGACAATGATTTGGAGTCTCCGACGGATAAGAAATACAAGGTGGAGAAATCGCCGCTCGCGCGGTGGGAATTCGTAGTGGCTATAGGGGTATTTTTGGTATTTTCGTCGGGGTTGTTTTTCGTTTTCCATACGATGCCGGCGGCGGAGTATGAGATGCTCACGCTACCTCGCACTCTTGCAGATCTCCGCTTGTTCAAGTAACAGCCTTCTTCTTGTTTATTACTTTTCTGGAATATAATGTGCTTCATTGTTTTTCCTTTGCTTTTTTTGATTAAATACAATAGTCCACAAGTTTAGTCGTACAGCAAACTAGGGCCTAATGCTAGTCGGGACTTAGGCTGGTCAAAGCGGTGTCTATTGGCATTAAGTAGGGGGAGGTAGTCGGAGACTGCTAGAAAAGAGGGCAAATATAGTGTTGAAGATTTGACGTTTTGATAGTATATGATCCATTTGGTAGAGCTAATCAGCTAAAACGATAGTGTGCTATAAAATTCATTTTAAATTGCTGTTGACTTGTTACAAACTTCTGTCTGAGAATTGCAACTGGCTTGAAGTGTAATTGTATATAGATGAGTTCTGTCTCTCTTTCGATGCATCTTCGTTATATAATAAATGCAATCTACTTTGTTATGCCACAAAGAGTGAAGGTGTTAGTGTTGCCTCTGTTATGTTGTTTTGAAAGGTGGGTATACATTGCCTTCCATGGTTCTTGAACGGGACATAAGCCGAAAGGCATGGGGAGATTGCATTTTGAGTTTTGATATTCTGTATTTCATAAATAATAAAATATTTTCAAATTGAAAGTTCAATCTTTTTCAAAACTATAGCATTACACACATGTAGAAAAGTTCATATTCAACTGGTCCTGAAAAAACATAGAAAATATACCTTTAGGTTGGTTAGATTATATTTGCGTGTACCCTGCTGTCAAGTTGTATGCGGTTAAGAATCTTGGCAAGATCTTCGTAGTTCTGTTTCATCTGACCCGTGCCACCTCTTTCCTGGGTGACATTTACTTGTATTTCAGAGATCATCTTGCAAGCTATGCTCGAAACTACCCAGCAAAGTTCACTCTGGTTTACTGCTCAACATACATATTCATGCAGACATTTATGATCCCAGGGACAATTTTCATGTCCTTACTGGCTGGAGCTCTTTTTGGAGTCGGCAGAGGCCTTATCTTGGTCGTCTTCAATGCAACTGCTGGTGCATCGTCCTGCTATTTTCTGTCTAAACTGATTGGTAGACCCATTGTTAGCTGGCTGTGGCCTGAAAAGCTAAGATACTTCCAGGCCGAGGTACCTTCTCGTTCCCCTTGGAATTCCACTAAAAAATTATCACGTGCAACGACTGTAGAACTGAATTGGGAGAAACATTGAATGAATATCTGCTTAAAATTTACAAGTGAATATTCAATGCAAAACATGTTGAAATTTCCAGTTCTTGATATTTTGCATACATTACTAGTACATGATATAGCAATCTGTATCACTATTTTGTCAATTTTCGTATTATAGAACTATTACAACTTTTCATTGTATTGATCTCAGATAGCAAAGCACAGAGAGAAATTGCTCAACTACATGCTCTTTTTGAGAGTCACTCCCACGTTGCCCAATCTTTTTATCAATTTGGCTTCACCAATTGTCGATATCCCATTTCATATTTTCTTCCTGGCGACTGTCATTGGTCTCATACCAGCCTCTTATATTACAGTCAGGGTAAGCTTTTTTCCCCTTTTATTCTCGTGTTCTTTAGTTCAACTTCTTTACGGCTATCAGCATTAAAAATTGCCCCATTATTGTTAAATATGTTGAGAAGGTAGTTCCTTTTTCCTATTCGTTTCTACACAATCTTTCATGCTGCATTTTCAACATTCAGGCCGGACTTGCTCTTGGTGATCTCAAGTCGGTGAAAGATTTATACGATTTTAAGACATTGGCCGTACTATTCTTCATTGGATCCATTTTATTGTTCCCAACCCTTCTGAAAAGAAAGCGCGTGTACGAGTAGAGCTCGTTGTGCATTCACTCCCTGTCTCATTGGAGAAGAAAGTAGGACTCGGATGAGTTGCCTTTCTTTTCGGTTAAATGCATTTCGCAGAATCCCAGTATTCTTTCGTGAACTCTTGCACCTGGTTTATTTGGTATTGTATAGCTGAACTTGTTAGCTTATACTGAAAGAATCAGAAAGTAACACGACTATATGTATGTATATATGTTCTTTTTATTCAAATAGAGATATGATTCAAGTGATTATACATCACTACTGTGCATATAGTAATTATTCTGATTGTATCCGTTGAAAAAAGTGTTTCATATGCTGCCTGCATGTTCTTTTTTCATCTCGCAAATGCTCGGTCTTAAGTTTTTTAAGAACCGAATACTAAGAAATCGAATTTGAATTCGCACATAATTCGAATTTGAATATTAAATAATTTTTAGAAGGTGATTCGAAATCGATCTTGGGAAAATTATTCTAAATTTGAGAAGTTCTTTCTTATTTTTGTTTATATATTTTTGTATTTTTCTTAAATACTCATACTATTTCGTTTGAATTTTCCTCACACTTTTAAATAATATGTTTGATATATTTTTATATATACATATAATTTAAAATATATAATTATATTTTCTCTTTTAGCATTTTATATAACATAAATAATACTCCCTTCGTCCCGACTTAATTTGCACACCTGCTCCGGCGGGTATATTAAGAAAAAACAGATTTTATGGAATCTTTAACTTTTTTAAAGTTGGAGATTGGGGGTGGAGATTGTAAGATTCCTTTCCATTTTAGAAGCGTGCAAAATATGGTGGGACGATCGAAAAAGAAAGTTGTGCAAATTAGGACGGGACGGAGGGAGTATTTTATATATATATAAACGAATCAAATATTAGAATGATTCGGATTGACTATAACTATAGTCGTAGTTAATTAAAAAATTATTCAAATATAAAAACTAATTTGTATTCGAATCTAAGATAGGATCATCTATGAAACAAAAAATATAAATTTAAGTTTTCATTTTGATATAAATTAATATTTAGCAGCTAACTCGATATAGAATATTCAAACTCAAATTGAAAAATAGATAATACTCTCTCCGTCCCAAACTAATTGTACTACCTTGGCTTCCTACCTTGGCCTGACACGGAAACTAAGAAAAAACAGATTTTATGAATCTTTTGACTTTTTCAAATATGGAGATTTTGATGGTGGAGATTGTGGGAGAATTTACCATTTATAGGGCATGACAATTAGCTTGGGACAAACAAATAAGGTAAGTAAGACAATTAGACCGGGACGGACGGAGTAGTAGCTAAGGGCTAAATTTCCAACTTTGTAACCAGAGTTAACCAATCTGAAAAGTGTGAGCCCCAATTTTTACAAGACTGATTCAGAAAGGCTTTTCACTAAAACTGATCTCGACAGACAACTAGAATCTTGGAAACTAAAAATCCTCGAATAGAACTAAAAACTCAAAAGCTTGAAAAAACCAAGAGACGAAGCACAATCCTAAACCTAACCAAAAAAGATACTGCGAAGTTGAGTCCTCATCAGGGATTAATCTAAACACACCAAAAAAGAAAATACTTAACACTAATAAATAATGAGACATGGTCTGCCTCCCCAATTTCACTGCTGCCACAGTTGTTGGGTCCGCCATCGTCAACCTCAAGCCACCTTTCTATCGTCACCGCGACTCTCCCTTCCTGCTTGGGCATCCAAGATCTGTCCAGAAGAAAAATAGGAAAACAGACGCACAAGACAAGTCTCCAAGGAGACATAATAAATCTGAAAACACCACAGTCGAAATAAAAATTTGAAGCTCCAAACATCAACAGAAACTAGTCAGAGTACCCCGCTATCATCTTCACTCAAGGATAGAAGGGAAATAAAAAATAGGGTTTGAAACATTTTTTTGTTCTAGAGAGATGTTGGACCGCTCTTAGTAAGAACATTAAGGGTGTATTCGTTTAAAATTCTCTCAATATATTGGGGAAGACCAGACCTACTATACACCTAATTTTCACCACTTTATTTGCCTCAGTCAATAGTACTTCAGCACTTCCTAACATTAAACAAATGCACCCTAAAATTAGGCATGGTAAAGCAACCTGCCGCAGAAATAATCAGGTAACTGCAATGTACTAAACCTACAACTGTAAAAATATGGAGACAACAAAAATCGAGAGTAACATAAAAAAACAAAAACAAAATGATTTGAAGATCAAATGTTGAGTACAAAGTCCCTAACAATATATTTGTGACGACGAGATTTGAGGATCAAGATTTCTTTCACTCCATATTCAGTAGGCATTCGTCACAAAAGCTGAATTTGATCACAAGGCTCTGATAATAGACAACATTATCTTCTCAAAAAAAAATCAATACAATGCAACAAAAGGCTGGATTCTGGAATAGACAAACTTTCAACCTAATCTAGATACAGGTATAATCTATGAAACAGGGACAGCAGACGAGCTCTCGAGGGTGACAGCAGGCGAATCTTGGTACCCCGTGATGCTTGTTATTCTTATCCTCGTAATAGGCTGTGTAAATCAAGAAACGAAACAAGCAATCACAACGTATAACGACGAATAATCCCTCAAATCCAACCTTGTCTGGAATTAGTCAGTTATATTGATTATTTACCTGTCTGTGTCCAATGTTTCTTCTGTAGTTTTTCTTCTTCTTGTACTTGAAGACAATGACCTTCTTATCCAGTTTCTACAAGGAAATCATAACGGTGAGTTTCATGCAGTAAATCGGAAGTGGATAGAAAGCAACCTGTAAATAAAATTGTACCTGCTCTTCAACAACGGCTTGGACCATGGCATTTGGCACGATTGGTTGCCCAATGTACGTGCTTGTTTTTGTTCCCACTAGCAACACTTTGTTTAGGGTGATCTGTACGACATTAAGTTCTAATACAACTTTAGAGATAAAAGCTAAAATACTGAGAGTGACAGAGTAAAGACTTAAGGGTGCTGGTTTTGAGTTTTCCCAGGACGGATTTGGGATTTCGACTAAATTTGTTCCAGGCTTAGAGGCTGGATCTTGTAGTCCAATGAAATTCTTGTCTATTATTATTCATTTCATTTTTCATTTCCCAACAACAATACCGTCTCTCTATTTTTTCACTTCCCAACATATCTTTTCATAATATATTATCACAAAAAATGCACATTTTCCAGTATCAATTGACACAGTTACCCAACATAATCTTATAGCAAATATATAATAATTTTAGTGTTCATCACTATTTTACAAACACAAGTTACGTACTTCTAAGAATCAAGGAGGAGGTTGAACTTTGCACAGAGACTGACAAAAGTCAAAAGGTAAAGGTAAAGGTAAACGAGAAAAGCAGCAGCTATTAATATAACAACAATTCAAATTTCTGCAACTAAATGAAACTGGAAAATGTCTTGAGTATCTACAGTTCGTGCTGAGTCTCATATTCCCACGCCATAGATTGGGAGTTGGGACATATTATTTCAACCAATATAACCCTAGGTTCCCGGTACACCAACAGTTGGCAAAGAACACTAGATAGCCATGACTTGTGCTTACGAGCTCTAGATGAGACGGATACTTCTTTTGTTTCTTTCATTCTCTTTTTTCCGCTAAAAGTGGTACATTTACTATAAAAAACATAATCCTACATTGCTTGAAAGAAATAATCATCTCAGTGTTACTTAATTCTGAGCTGAAATAAAGATATTGCATCCACTAGATTACCAAAAACAATATATCAGTTAATAAATTAAGCTCATACTTGTGATGCACAGCTTCTACATGATACCAAAATTTAGGACTTCCAGAACAGTGCAAAAAAGAACTTAAGAAACAAAGACAGAACAACCAACCCCTGTTAACATTTGAATACGCCACTGAATCAATTGGTACTAAACAGAAAGACAATGTGAAAAGCTGATTGACCGTCCCAAGAGTATATTATTGTTTCCTATTATTAAGGAGGAAATACTTACCTTGTCATTCACATTAGCCCCTTTAATCCTCTGTGTATAGATATAACGTCCTGGGAACACAATGTATTGCCTAGATCCAACCTAAGCACGTTAAATACAAGAAAAGTTTTAAGTCAACTTTCAAACTCAAAACGTGATACAATCTTAGAATTGTATGGAACTGGCAGCCTCGTGCGACAAAAAAAAAATGTGCTAACAATAGAGACAAATGGTATTAGGACAATTACCAATAGTACATTCATCCAAAATCAAAGAAAACTTAATTTACAGCATATCCCCCTTCATGTAAATAAAGATATAGAAGAATCAGGAATATGAAAGCTGCAATAGCACAATGGACATGACATCTTTCAAAGGCTACCCTTTGTCGAAACATGAAAAAGCTGTCCATGCGAAAAAAGACATTTTCGAAACAGCAAATGAAGTAATTAAGGTTGCATTAGGATTGAGGGATTTGGCTTTGGATTTGAGGGATGGCTTGAAATCCACAATCATATCCACTCAACTTGTTTGACAAACAAATCAATTCAATGGATTTTAACCTCCTAAAACTCTAGTTTATTTTGTATAGATTTGAAATTCTTTTCACAACCTAGTCAATTGAAATCCACTCTCTCTCAAATATATAGAACTGCATAATCACACACATTGCACACACTTCAGATGCACACTACACACACACTTCGCGCGCGCACATATACACACACAAACATTAGAGAATTTTAACCTAGTGTCCTGTATCGAGCAATCGGAAATGAACTTGCTATTCACAGTTCATCACTTCAAAGCGTGTCGGAGACGAATATGCATGTATTAACTGTCACAAGATCACAAAGATACCACTTCAAAGACGAACAAATTGGAATTCAAGTCCATATCATATATTCAATATTAATAAATAAAAGGTAAAAAAATAAAAATAAAAATCCGCCTACATTATCATTTTTAACTAGAACAAACTAGACATACCAGTCCTGATTCACTGAACCCCTAAAATCAGACATAAACAGCATAATCACTATACACAAGCACAATAAACAGGAGCTTCAGAGAAAAACAACAAAGGCCAAAACAAATCCACTAATTAGCCCATCGTAAATCGCACTAAAATCATCTCTAATACTCTAATTTCCAATAAATTAAGGAAAAAAACATACACACAAACACACCACGCGCACATTATTCTCACCATTACGACGGCAAAGACTTCCTCACGCTTCGGCTCCGGCGTTTCAACAGCGGCCTCAGTTTCCGGAACCGCGACTTCAGTTTCGTCCTCGATTACAGCAACTGCATCCTCGGTATCAGTTGATTTTGTGGTAAACGAGGCGGGTTGTTTGCGCGAGGTTAGAGTCAGAGATGAGAGTGAGTGGGAAAGAGAAGAGATACTGGTTCTAGAAGGAGATAATGGAATTGAGGCTTGATTGGGAGAAAGTTTTGGGGAGAGAGAAAAACAGAGAGAGAGAGCAGCTGCTGCCATTGCTGAGTTGAGTTTGAGCTTCGCGAAATTTTATTGATTGGGAGAAGAGGACTGTCTAATGTCTGATGTCTCATTATCCTATCCGTTGTTCCAGGTGGAATGACATTTTTGCCCCTCGAAACATGGATCATCGGACAGTTATTTGGGCCGCATTTTTAAAGCCCACAGGCCAGATCCAAAAAACGTTTCCGTATTGTGTATCCAAATCGGCCCAACCAAAAATTTGTTATTTTCATAATAAATTCAATAACGTTTTGGGCTCTACAAAAATTAACAAGTCGATTAGGGAATTGATCGTATCTCAATTAGTTAAACAATTTATAGTCGAATCAACTGATCAGGATTCAATTTCCACTAATCCTACTGCAATCGAAATTTGTACTAAAAAAGAAAAATTATATTCCATGATTGTACAATTTTTTTTTTTTTTGTTAATTTTATGGAGGTATATATAAGTTTTTAATACTATAAATTCTCTTCAACATGATCTCTTTATTTTATTTTTTTGAGTTACTAAATACTCCCTCCGTCCCGGTTAACTTGTCACAGTTGATCGGGCACGAAAGTTAAGAAAAAATAAATTTTGTGGAATCTTTGACTTTTTTAAAGGTAGAGATTGAATGTGGATATTTTGAGGGTGGAGATTGTTGCCTTTAATTGCCATTTATGGGTGTGACAAATTAAGTGGGACGGACCGAAATGGAAAGTAAGACGAGTTAACTGGGACGGAGGGAGTAACATTTAACTTATTTATGAAATAAAAAACTCTTAAAAAATTTATTAACCAAACGATATATTAGCATTTGAAATCGAACTCTAGACGATAAATAATTTTTAAACCGAATGAGGGAGAATCAGCCAAGGTTATAACATATTACTTCTGTCCCGCTCTAATTTGCTTATTTTTCTTTTTAATTTGTCCCAACTTAATTTATCAGTCCATGATAAATGTCTCTCACAATCTCCACCCTCAAAATCTCCGCCCTCAATCTCCACCTTCAAAAAAATCAAAAATTTCACAAAATCTGGTTTTTCCTTAACCTCCGTATAAGTCAAAGTGGGCAAGTTATAGCGGGACGGAGGGAGTAGTAAATTCCATCAAATTCCTCATCAAATAGGACTTCTTGATGATGATGATGATGATGATAATAATAATAAATCGATTCTCCCTAGCAACATTAATAAAGCATACTGTATGAAATTAAATTACTTCCTCCGTCCCGCTCAGATTTGCACATTTTACTTTTCGGTGCGTCCTACTCATATTTGCACACTCTTAAAAAGGAAATTTTCAAAATAATCTCCATCCTCAAAATTTTCATTTTCAATCTCCATTTTTGAAAAAATTAAGTAAAAAATAAAAAACTGTTTTTTCTTAACTTTCGTGCCCGTCCCTACATGCATATCTGAGCGGAACGAAGGCAGTATTAAAGAATTGAAAATAGAGATCAACTTTTTCCAATTCACTTTTCCCAAAATAAATGATTAATCATCATCAAGAAATCTCCTAAATATACATATAAAAAGGAATTCATATGATTCTTTTTTTCTATTACAACAAATTACTAACAACAAGAATAGTAGTTAGTGTTTTTCTCTCCTACATAAGTCTATAACATTTTTGTACCATAAAATTGATTAAAGATTACAAATCTATCAAAAAGAAATACAAAATAAAAATTTTTTAAAAAAAAAAAATTGTCTCATTGTTGTTCCCCCTCCCCCTTGTCTTCTTTAACTTGAAAAGCATCAGCCAAGTTAAAGTTCAGGTTTCCTCTCATGGTTCTTGAAGCTGCTGTAGGATTATTTTTCCTCATCATCGTCGCGAATTCGCCATAGTCGATTCGCCCATCCTATCATACAAATCCGAGCAGTATTACTTTTGATGTAAAACGTGTTAGCTTCTTTATAAAAGCAGCAATTTTCAAGAGGTGACAGTTCTTTATGAGAAAAGTATCATGTAAAAAGTAATATTTTTTATGATAAAAGTAACTTTCGTCTTATAGAAGACAGTCTTACAGAAGTGTTGTTGCAGAAATGAAAGTGTTGTTGCTTTGATAGGGGAGATTAACTTACGTGGTCTATGTCGATTTCTTGGATGATCTCGTCTAGGTGAACGTCGCCTAGGCCGAAATCTTTGCAGGCTTGTTGAAGCTCATCAATGGTGATGTAACCACTTCCATCTTTGTCAAAGAAAGTGAATGCAGCAAGAAGATTTTCCTCTCTTTCCATTTTGTTCATATGTAAGGTTGCTGCTAAGAACTCACCATAGTCTATAGTTCCACTATTGTCTATATCAGCCTGCATAAAAAATAAGCCTAAATTGATCATATTGTTTCATGACAAAAAGACCAAAATACCCTTGCTGTACTAGCAGGATTTCTCGAACATAATCTCTCTGTCCCGCCCTAATTTGCCTACCTTGGCCGGGTGCTAAGGTTAAGAAGAAACAGATTTTGTGGATTCTTTGACTTTTTAAAAGGTGGAGATTGAGGATGGAGATTGCGAGAGAAATTTATCATTTATGAACTGACAAATTAGATTGGGACAAATCAAAAAGAAAAATAGACAAAAAGTAAAACAACAGAGATGCCCCTACTCTAGGCCCATCTTATTTTGGAAATGATGAAATGGGACATATCCACTTGGTAAAGAAAATGCTTATAGCTCATTTCGACACGTAAAAAGACTAAAATACCCTTGCAGCACTTGCATCATTTAAAGCTCGAGACATAACAAGGGCATCTATGTCATTTTACACACAAGAAGGCTACTGTGTTTTAACACAAGTGATCATATTCAAATTTTCTAATATGCTTAGCGTCGTTTGGACACTTAAAAAGACTAAAATATCCTTCCGCATTTAGAATTTCACGAACATATAAAGCTTGAGACATAACAATCTTTTAGAGCAAGGGCATCTCTATCGTTTTATATGCATGAATTGCCACTATTCTAACGCAGAGGCTAGTTAAGATATTACATCTTGCGCCTCTTGAAAAAATTTCGTCCTCAAAATTTAAAACAAGCTTCAGCCTTAAGGCCGGAGAACCTACATATTCTATCAATCATTTGAGAGAACCTTAACCATAGCTAATGCTGATAAAGTCAAAACAAAAGCTATGGCCAAAATTCCTCGTTTTAAAAGATGGTTCTACTTCTTAGCACATATCGGGCAGGAAGGCATTTTTCATTGATACCCCTATGGCTTACACGAAAAGTTTGAGGAGATCTTTCCGAAATCAAAATAAGGAACACGGACACCCCCATCACTCGACCGGGTGAATACTCGGTTGAACTTGGCAGTTGCCCCTTCATCAACATAAGCTAACATATTTACTTAAAAAGGAAATATATAACTGCAAAACATACCGCATTCATCAGAGACATGATCTCTGATTCCATTAGGTCGGAGCCTACTTTTCGCAAGGCTTGTTTCAATTCTTCGAATGTTATTGTCCCACTGTTGTCTGTATCGATCATCGCGAATAACTGTCTTAATCCACCGATCTCCTCTTCTGATAGCCTCTCTGCTATAACCTGTTTATAAGAAGGATTTCGTAAAAATGTTTAAGAAAACTCAGCAGATAAAACAGGTTGAAGCGTACACGAAGAGCCATCTTTTTGAGCTTGTTCATCGCAGAAAACTGTTTCAAACGCAACAAAACTGCCGGTGCTAAAGGCATGTCAGGTGCAACCGTGTCGTCTACAATCCAAGGATGGCCTGTCATAAATCTAAGTATGGTCAGAATTAACAAGATTAATGGATTAGTAATTAATATAATCTTGAGAGGAGTAAAAAATAAGTAATAATATGCCTTGGCTGTCCAACATTGAAGATGCAGAAGGTAACTGCATCTTCGATGGACGACCAGCATATTAGTAGTTTATTACTAGTCATGGTTCAAAGAAATCATTGTAAATGTACGACTCACAGAGGACTTCATGAGCAGAAATGCGTTGTCTGGGATCTCTTTCAAGCATCTTTCGTACAAGATCTTTCGCGCTGTCTGAAATGTGGGGCCATGGTTCGGACACAAAGTCTATCTTGCCTTTCAAGATTTGTCTGAAGATCCCATTATCAGTTTCTGCAAGATATCAACAAAGTTTTGAGAGAGAGATCACAAGAGTATACATGAAAGATGGTGAATTTGTTGGACTTCTGAGTCGGACTATACATAAGTCTGTCCGCTGATGTACTTGTATCTTTATATTCTCAAGAAAATGTTAAAAAAAACTCTGGTTTGATAGTGCCCCTAGACGTAGTCTGGGTAAAAAATTTCGTGTGTTTTCCATTCTTTCTTTTCGTCTTTCTTTCTCATTATCGCAGATATATCCCAACAGAATTTACCTGCCCAAAATGGAGGAACCCCACATAACAAGATATAGAGAATAACACCAGCACTCCATACATCAATTTCGGGTCCGTAGCATTTGTGCAGAACTTCAGGCGCAACGTAATACGGACTTCCAACGACATCAGAAAGATGTTGCCCTGCATATGAAAATATATTACACACGCAAACACGAACTCATGAGCTTCAAGATTACATCAAATTTCGTTTGGCATATGAGACTGCAAACGAGTACGAAGAACACAACAAGGGAATTTTACAAATGCACGTTTTCTGTATAACAATCTCAATCTCTATTGTCTTGCATTTGATCCTAAACGAATTCGTGATACATGTAATAAATCTGATTTGATTTCTAGAGTCCCTTTTCATCATAACTGCATTGGCACATAATCTTATCTTCTTTTACAAAAATCCCGACTAGCTCCAACTAGTCCCCGACTCTCATTGGCTGCCTATGTTTTGTTCTCAATTCCTCCCTGTCTAACTACACCTATGTGGGCGGAACTCTGTTGCTCGACTAGCGTCTAACGACTTTTACGTCAATGATTTTATCCTACAAGGACCCCAGATCAAGACAGCAAATGTTGGCCATATCATTAATGAATGAACAAAAAACAGATCCTATTTCTGGATTTCTACCAACAAAAAACTCCAATCAAAGCTACAAAAAAATCAACTCCAGATTTGGATCATCAAAAGAAACAAGACTGAAAAACAACAAACCTGGCTTATAAAAAACAGATAACCCAAAATCTGTGGCCTTAAGCTGAGCATCCTCATCCGGGGTATCGAAGAGAAAATTTTCGGGCTTGAGATCTCTATGCATAACACCTAAAGAATGGCAAGCTTCCACCACCCCAACAATGGTTTTCATCAGCTGAGCAGCCTTTCTCTCACTATAATGCCCTCTCTGCACAATCCGGTCGAAAAGCTCACCCCCTGCACACAACTCCATCACCAAATGCACAAACATATTGTCCTCGAAAGTCCCTTTAATCCGAACCACACTCGGATATTCAGACAGATGGTGCATTATCTGAATCTCCCTCCAGACATCGTCACAGTCTTCCTTGCATAAAAGCTTGCGTTTTGGGATGGATTTGCACGCGAATTCGAGGCCGGTGACCTTCTCTATGCAGTGATAGGTTGTACCAAACTGCCCTTGGCCGAGTTTTCGCCCCAGGGTGTAATGATCTCTGAGTCTTGGAGTTTGGTAGGGCAGAATTGTGACCTTTGAGGCTGTTCCTGTAGATCGTTTCTTCATTTTTTTGTTTTTCTTGGTTCTGTTTTTCTGTTTCTTTGGAGAGATTAAAGGAAGAAAATTCTATGTTCTGGTTGTGTTTCTTGATTTATGTTGATGTTGTCTTTTTTGGGTGGGGTGGGGGGTGGGTGGGTGAGGGGTGGGGGAGTAACTAACATTTGGTTTTCAGTTAACAGAATTTGGCGGGATTTGTGGTGGGGCATGACTCACTGCAGTTTTTTGCCCTTGAAAAGTTGTATTATTCCCACCCACTTTTCTTGGTTTGGAATAATACTCCTTTTATTATTGTACTAGTTGTCCATTTGTGCAACGTACGGATAAAATTCTTTAAAAAATATTAAAGGTAAACAATATATTAGCATTGATATTTCTAATATACGATATGTACTACCTGCATTATTGATATAATATATATTACACATAAAGTATGACTAAAATTTAGGGTCATTTTAGGGAGCAACAGTTGCATTTGTGCAACTAAAGGGTAATTTAGTTAATTTCCAGAGTTTTGTCTTTTATTCTAGCACACTAGAATTGTCAGAATTTTCCTACTCCCTATGATTTGGAAGGTGAAGAGATAGAGTGGAAACTCAGGGAGGGTCGTATGCCGGGAGTTTCTGTGAAGTTGAGACGGATTGACGACGGGCAAATAAATTACCAAGGGTTATTGTCGTTGATAACCAATTTGACGGGAAAAATTCATGTGGTGTTCACGAGTCTCATTTTTCTGGCCGATTCTTAAATACGTGGCACCGACAAGTGACGGGGAATTAAAAAAAATCCTCGTTCTTTTTTTAATTATTAATTCAAACTCACTAGTCGGTACTAGTTATTTAAAAATCGAGCGGAAAAATGAGTCATGTGACCGACACTCGTAATTTTCCGGGCAAATTGGTCACTGGCAACAAAAAAAAAAAAAAGACTAAATCCCGACGAATTCTAAAGTTACGGAATTAAAGTGAATTTCTAACTTTTTTGGAACTAAAATTGTATGAGTGAAAATCAAAGGGATCTAAAATAATTTCAGTCCGTTATTTAGTATACCGAATTTCTAACGGATACCGAATTTTTTTGGGATACCAATATTTTAGAGAATTATGAAAAAATTACTTGACGTAATAAATAATCACATAAAAAAGAAATAAGAAATACTTGCTCAAAAGAAGGGGGAAAAAAAAAGCAAACAAAAAAGAATGGAAAAACAAGAGCAGAAACGGTGGCCTGTTGTGCCCAGTAAAATTTGCTAGTTTATTAACCAAGCAGAGTTATGTGGAAGAATTAAAGAGGGAAATGCCAACTTCACCCTTTTCATTTTCTCATAAAATTTTAAACTAATGAATGGTTAAGATGACACTTTAAAAGATCCAATGATTGAAAGTAGAAAATTGCACATGTGCAACTATTGAACTGAAGTAAGACTCTAAACTTTAAGACGAACTCTTTAAAAAATACAAAAGGTAAACAATATCTGAGTATTGATATTTCTAATGTACGATATGTACTACGTGCATTAATGATGTAATATATATTACACATAAAGTATGGTAAACTTGATATACTGACGGCTTATAAATTTCTAAAAAAATCTCCTATACACAATATTAACAGTTGAGAAACATGAAAATAAAATGAAAAACTCTTACTTATTTAGCTTTCTTCAAACATTTTTCATTCTTTCTACTTTTGCTCAAATTTATTGCTTCTTTTGAATGAGATTCATCCATATACTTTTGTATATTTGATCAAACTCCACATAGGATATTGTAAAGAGGAGATCCAATATATAAATACATAACATTGTGAAATTAGAGACATTTAAATAAAGTTAAATGTAAAATGTAGCATGTTAAATATAAAAAATAAAAAATAATAAAAAAAGTTCTTGTCATAGCAGATAAGACTCCATTTAGGAATATAAAGTATTTAAGAATGTAATAAATTACAAACTGCAAACTCCAAATTAGCTCACCTTATACAATTTTCCTAATTGAATTACTCTGTTCTTTCTAATCTACAACATATGGTGATTTATGGCACTTAGGATCCTCTAGTTCACTTTTATCCTTTCCTATTCGTATTCCACTCCAAAATCAAGCCACTTGAATTTTTCTTTTTGCAATTTATGAATTTAAAGTTCATTATTTAAGTTCGGGATTCAGAATTCATGTTTAGATTTCATGTTTAAAGTCTAAGGTTCAACTTTCTTGGACTAGAGTATATTTTTTTTATTGTAAACTTACAATGTCACGATTCATGTATCATGGTTCATGATTTAATGGTTTAGTGTTTATAATTCCATAGATAATAGATTAGGATTCATGATTCATGTGTTCGGGGTTCACGATTTATGTTGTATGACTCGATTTTGAAGTGGGATAAGGTTGGGACAGGATAATTGTGGGATAGAAGATCCTTCTCGATTTATGGAGTCGTAATATTGATAACAACTTAGTTTCGATGAAATAAAAAGACAAAATGAAGGTATAAGGCTCTAAAAACATGTTTATGTACAGTGCAAAGTATTATAATTCCAAACCTTGTATTGGTTTAGTATTTGCGTCGACATCAAAATGAAAGTAAAATAACTAAATAATGCCCAATGACGTTTTTTTCCTTTAATTCCAAGCTATACAGAAGAAATGTTGCATATCCATTTAAACAAAGTAAAAATTATATGTTCGAGTGATTTCTAACAAAATCTTCTCTACATAAGTTGCACTAAAAACTCAAAAAATAGAAAATAAAAAAAAAAACTGTAAATTGTGATTAAAAGCTAAAACATTTGAACCAATAAATTGGATCATCCACAAAATTCCTATCTCTAGAGAGTTGTCTTTGAGAAATTTGTCACATCGTTTCTGCATTAATTCCTACTATCTTCATTGGATCTGGATCCGGTGCAATAACTGCACTGGATCCAATGCGATCTCTCTTTCTCTCTCACATACAAACACAACACCCTGTCACACACACTTGCACACACTACACGCGCTCTCTCTCTCTCTCTCTCTCTCTCTTTATCTCTCACACACTGTCCACTGGATCTGGTGCAGTTACAGCACCGGATCCAAATCCATCTTCATTCTTTAATCCCGAATCCAATACAATGTTGTTGGTGATTCAAAGAGTAATCAATCTCCGTCTTTCTCACCATCTCACACATAAAAATTATACATTCTGTATACACCACCCTGTTTGAGAGGCATAAAGTAGATTAGCACATTCTCTTGATAGTTGTTATAAAGAAAACTCTCTATTTTACAAATAAGAACATATTAGTGAAGTATCTAACACTTACCAACAATTGGTGTGAATACTAAAACATTTTATCCCTATAAACATAAAGGTAATATTATGGTCCGTTTGCTTAAAACTGAAGAGTGTTGGACCAAATTTGGCTGAGTCAAATCTACTGAGTCAAATCTTAAGCAAACGGGCCCTTGGTATAACATTCTAATTTGTATGAAATTCGTTTGTCACGTGTTTATCGTAATAATAAAGCATGTCTTTGTGTGTGCTCTGAGTAAAATATCAAGCTATTCAAAAAGTATATATAATACCCGAATGAGTTGCATATCATAAAAGTGACTCGACTGACAGACAAAAAGAATCGCTTGTAATTTCAATGTAGAGTTCTAAGAGATGTATAAGAATTAAAATTAAAATATTCAAAAATAATCATGCTAACTTTTCGATGTTCACAATAGTGAAATATAGTCACACAATATTAAATACAAAATAGTGCACATAACACAAACCATAATCTATGTGAAACGTATAGAACACGACTATTCATATGAGGTGATTATATGAGGTTATTGTAAGTACGTAACGAAGTATCCAAAAAGAAAAATCACCGAAGTAAAAAAAAAGGGAAAAAAAAAATCACCGACCATATCAACACAAACAACAAATGAGGTTAAGTAAACGATGAAAATAGAACACTTTTCATATAGTATATGAAACCGAAATCCTTTTCCAAACAAACATATTATATATCCTATGATATCAATATGAAAAAAAAAATAGTAATAATATACTAAATTTCACCTACCATATTCAAATTAAACATTAAAAGAGAACATCCACTACAAGAATTTTTGAAATAGACAACATATATTATCTGTTATCTAGTTATAAATATGTCTGTTAGTAATAGTGTTGTTGTTAAAAGTACCATTTTAACAAGTAAAAATTGTTGTCTGTTCAACAATAATCAACAGTGTCGGCAAAAGTACAAAATCGTTGTCTCTTCAATTACAGAAAACAGTGGAAAATTGTTGATATTTTGTAAAACCGTTGTCTTTGTATGTAAAGATATCAGATAAAAATCGTTGTCTTTTTCAGCAACGGAAACAAAAAAATTATGTGCTTTTCAATGAAAGACAATGGTTTTATTATTGAACGTTGTTGTTTAGATGTATATTGAGAGATGGAACACCTAATTGTCAAAACATAATAAAATATTAAATACAGAACATCACATACAAAAAAATGTCACTAAATTCATCAACCTTTAAATTACTATAATTACAATCTAAATTGTTCAACTAAATAAGTCCTAGAATAAAACCAAAATCAACTCTTATTTACTCAAACAATCCTATATCTATATATCCATGTAATCAATTGTTATCCACGCGTATCAAACAACTAAAAATCTCGTATTGTTGTTTGTTATAAATTTATATTTTTTGGTCCTATAAATCTTTACATCATTTTCTAAGTATAATATATAAATATAATTAATTCTTATTTACAGTCAAACCACCGGTTAAATTGGTTTAACCGATTGAACCGTGAAGTAGTAGCTAGCATGATTGGTTCGCTCACCAATGCGGCTCCATAAACACACATTACAATAATTACTAACGTATAAAATAATTAGTGTTTAAAAATGTATTTACAGAATAAAATACAAACCAATAGAGACCACTTTGGGAGATTGAAAGGGTAATGTGAAGGTGATTAGTTTGTACTGTTTTTTTTTTATGTTTTTTTGGTCAAAATCAATTATAATACCGTATTCACCATGTTTAGAAAATTTACTAAATTGCCGCATTAGATATTTAACAGATATCAATAATTTCGGCCAATACTTTTGCCTTATGAATGGCATTGTACTTCTTGATATGAAGTGCTCTTTATATTTCACAGGAAAGGTCGAGACGTTTTGCTCCAAAAGTGATAAACATTCATCATTTTCGTTTTGAATATTTTGTAGAACTGATTGATTTACAATTTAGAGAACTCAACGATCGATTTGATGAGGCCAATACAGTTGCTTATATACATGGCTCGTCTATGTCCTAAAGATGGTTTCACTTCTTTTCACAAGGAAAGAGTACTTAAGCTTGTCATATTCTATTCCTCCGAGTTCTCAAGTATTGTTTGGACAACTCTTGAATGTCAAGTTGATATATTCATTCAAGATATGCAAAGAGATGATAGGTTTCGGAAGTTGGATGATCTTAGCGCCCTTTTGATGTTGCTTGTCAAAACAAAGAAGCATTTGACTTATCCAAGTATTTATTTACTTATCAAGTTGATGTTGATTCTTCTAGTTGCCACTGCAAGTGTGGAAAGGGTGTTTTCCGGAATGGCCTATGTCAAAAACAAGTTGCGGAATAGCATGGGTGATCAATTATTAAATGATTGTATGGTCACTTTCATTGAGAATGTTGTGTTTCTACACGTTACTGATGATGAAATTTTGGACCGATTTCAAAAAATGCGGACTCGTTGAAACAAAGTTGATTGTAGTTTGAAATTCAATTATTATATACGTCTTTTTTTTTCTCTTTATATTTTGGGTTGTGTAAATTTAAATTGTGAATAATATTTATGTGTATTTTTTTTTTTCCGATATATATCGTACATTCAATTTCAAAATTCTGAATACGTCACTGATTAGATATATATACATATGATGATAACTTGAGGTGGTGGACATTCAAGAGAGTATTTGGAGAGACATACGGAGCATAGTGATTAAGAAGTGCAGTATTGATATATGATTTATTAAGTGTTATATTCTTATTTTATTAGGTTGATGTGTCGATCATATTGATAATAGAATTGATAGATAATTGTTCTTCTCCTATTTCTTGTTGCATTTATGTTAGATTTTGTGTCGAAGAATCTTCGAGAGAAGAGATTTCAAGGTGAATTCTGGGAAGCTCGTTCTTCTTCGGCAAATATTTTCATAGATTTGGATGCCATCGTAAGGTGAGGATAATTAGTTTATAAGTACTAATTGTCCTATGCTCATTGCTTAGAATAGTTCACGTATTTGTCGTGGTGAAAGTTTAGAATCTTCAATTATAACAAAATGCCACATAAAATATTTAACAGAAATATCGATCATTTAAATTTCGGTTAATAGTTCTGAAGTTGATCCGACTCTTCTATTTTGACACTAAAAATAAAATATATGAATTTTTGAAATAACAAAAATTATCTCAAATAGTGGAGTTTTTGTCACAACTTATACAATAGACTCGTTTCCACTCTCATTATATGGTACGTGTTTTTGCATGCATAATAGGTCGATTAAGTGTTCATTTAATGACATTTGCATGTAATTGACCGTGTACTGTTTATATTTTTATTATGGAACAATTTGATGCTATGTGACTTGTTTTGAAGTTATTTCTGTGAATCTAGACCAAAAAGTCGAACTCGACTAAGGATGGATGTTGAAAACAAGTCTCACAAGTAAAAAAACGAAGAAAAATCGAGTCAAAGCTTCAGGAAATTGAGCTTGGCTGAGACATTGAGGCCCAACCGAGACAAAGGGTTAGAGAAAACTAATATTTTGGCTGTGGAAGAGGCTCGGCCGAGACGCTGATTCTCGGCCGAGGATGTAATACAGAGGGCTCGGCCGAGACAGTCATTCTCGGCCGAGACGCGACGTGGGTAAAGAGAAGATTTGCTCGAAGATTACCCTTTTCCAACAGAAATTAGGCCTAATTCATCACCATCTATATAAAGAAGACCCCAAGTCAGAAAATAGGGTTTTTACTTGATTTTGAGAGCACGAACTTGAGAATTCGGAAGAACACGAAGATTCAAGAATCGGCATCTCGGATTTTCTAAATTTATGTCTTTTATTTGTAGTTTGTTCTTAGCAATCATTATGATCGGCTAAGCTTTTAATTTTCGTCTTTGACTAAGTTGAACCCTAGAATGATATTCTTGTAAATAATTCGGTGATTGTTTGATTTAACTACGTTCTGAAATTATTTATGTTATTTGATTTCTTCATATCGTTTATATGTTTGCTATTTGGATTGATCACCCGGTATTAGGCAAATAACTGTTGCTAGGTCGTAAATTCATAATCCGTAATTGTTATGCGTTTATGTCTAAAAGTAGCAAATAGTGAATTATTCACTAGGATAACATAAGTCGCGGTCACTTGTACCGTGCTTGCGAGTACAACACCGTACCTACTCCGTTGCCCTAGTTCGTTATGCGTTTGATTAATGGTGTTCTTGCGATTGTATCCTAGGACTACTTAATTGGATAGATTAATTACTAAGCGAACCTGTAAATAATTATACTTAAGGGGTAACAAGGATTAACTAAGCTTAATTGTTAATTCTTGGGGTAGGGGTTTCAGAACTAGTTGGTCAAGCAATTGCATTAGTTACATGAATAATTCGGACTAGGGGGATACTGCGTTAAAGGCAGGAATACTTTTTTATCATACTTTAATTCATCTTAGTTTGTTAGTTTAATTGTGAATTGCTTAGTTAATTTACTCAAACAATTTTCCCCACAATATATCTATATTTACATTATTATAATTATTTATTTAAATTGGTTAAATACGATAATTCGATTAGTTTTCTTGTTCTTTGTGGAATCGACCATAACTTATTCTATCTACTATTAAAAAGAAAATGTTAGAAAATAAATAAAACTAATTTAACTGCATTCGAAAGTGCGGTCATTATAACGTAGTTACTAACGCATAGAACATAGAGCTTAAAAATGTAATAGAATATGATACAAACCAATAGACACCACTTTCCTGCCAACGAGACGCCATCCATTGAAATAATGTGAAGGTGATTAGTTTATATATACTATTTTTTGTCTGTTTAGGGTCAAAATAAATTATAATACTGTATTTATCACGTTTAGAATCATTAGTTATATTAAATTGCCGCATTAAATATTAAACAGATCTCAATGATTTCGGTCAATACCTTTGAATGTCATATTCGATTGTATGGGTTAGATTTGTGTATTTATTATGGTTAAATTATTTGTATTGAATTTAAGATGAAATTAAGTTCCTTAACAATTTTCTTTTATTTTTTATTTTCCGAATATGATTAACTAATTGCAATTTAGGGTGGGGGATTTCTATAAATCAATTTAAAAAACTTTTAATTCATAATATCTTTTAAAATGTTTAACTAACCCCAGACAAGATCCTCTATTTTAATTCGTGTTTTATTTTATATTTCAAAACAATCCCTACACGTCACGTGTATATGATGATATTACTAATTAACACATGATGTGTAGTGAACATAATAAAATACTAGATGGAACACAAATTGGAATAGAGGATCCAATCCGAACTAACCCACGCGAGCCGTGAGCGACCTGCAGAGCGCGCTTTATGGAAAATAAGATGTTGTTAGCCTAGTGTTAATGCTTTGTTTGGGCAATTGAATGGTTGCTGGTTGTAATCTTACATTAATTACAAAAAAAATTAAAGATTTTATTTTAATTTTAATTTTTCTAAATATATTTTATTAATGATTTAATTAATTATTAATTACTACTGTTAATAATAAATATTAATTAATTCATAATAAAATTAAATTAACAATTAACTTAATGAATGTATTGTTATGTATAAGCAATTGAACTAGATGAATGCATTGTTATGTATAAGCAATAGAGATCAAGATGTTAGATATAATAAATATAGATATAGTAAATCTTTTTTTTTCTTTTCGTAATTAAAAAAATTTATTAATCTTATCTAAATTGTTAGTATTTTTCTAGTCTTACATTTATAGACTTGACTATTATTGAGGTTCATGAAAATAATTAGGAGTGCACCAAGGTAGTCTCATTTTTAAATTTTCTAAATTTTTTTTTTTAATATAATATATAAAATATTTTAAGTTTAGAGCATAATTTTAAAGAATTTGATTTCTAACCTACCCAAAATTTATCCTGAAAAAATAATTAAAAAAGAAGAAGTTATAGACGAACTCCTAAATTCGTCTATAAATAGACCCCGATTTATATTTCTAATCCATCACTACATATGCATACAGCTGTATTGATTCGTAATGATCTAGATTTCTGCTATACATTTATGGCGGCAATTAGATATAATTAAAGATTCCAAACATGGTAAATAAACTATTATAATTTTTTAAAACTGATCACCTACACCTTATCTCAAGGCATGCCATGTGCTTTGTTACTTAAACTACCAAACAAGTGTGTATCTGTTTGTATTTTATTCTGTAATTACATTTTGAGTAGGTATTGGGTGCACCATGTGCACAATAGTGCTATGATGCACCTGTTTAAGTCGCGACTGTGGTACTTGACCAAGTGTCCCGTCCACGACCATGTGTCGCGACCGCGTCAACATGCATTATTGTTGATATTTGCATAAAGTATGTTTGACATTTTCATAAAGTATGTTTGAGCGTCAACATGCATTATGAAATTTCATAATAATGCATTATTGTTAATAATAATGCATTATTAACAATAATAATGCATGTTGATGCTCAAACATACTTTATGTAAATATCAAACATATTTTATGAGTAAATCAATCATACATTAAGTGCACTATATTATGATTTTCTGTCTTGAATCTGTTTCACTTTAAAATTGTGACTAAAACATACTTTATGAAATTGTCAAACATACTTTATGTAAATATCAAACATATTTTATGCAACTATCAACAATAATGCATGTTGACGCGACTCAAACAGATGTACCATAGCATTATTGTGCACATGATGCACCCAAGAGTCCAAAACCTACTCAAAATGTAATTACAGAATAAAATACAAACAGATACACACTTGTTTGGTAGTTTAAGTAACAATGCACATGGCATGCCTTGAGATAAGGTGTAGGTGATCAGTTTTTAAAAATTATAATAGTTTATTTACCATGTTTGGAATCTTTAATTATATCAAATTGCCGCCTTAAATATTTAGCAGAAATCTAGATCATTACGAATCAATACACCTTTATGCAGTGATGGACCAGAAATTTAGGTCGGCGGATCTATCTATAGACGAATTTAGGAGTTCGTCTAACGAAATATTTTTTTTCGGACTATTTTTCCTAATAAATTTTGGATAGATTAGAAATTAAATTCTTTAATATTATACTCTAAACTTAAAATATTTTATATATTATATTAAAAAAATAATATTTTAGAAAATTTAAAAATGAGACTACTTTGGTGCACCCCTAATTATTTCCATGAACCTCAATAATAATCAAGTATATAAATATAAGACTAGAAAAATATAAACAATTTAGATAAGATTAATAATTGTTTAAATTACGAAAAGAAAAAAAATTTAAGATTTAATATATCTATATTTATTATATTATCTAACATCTTTATCTCTATTGCTTATACATAACAATGCATCCATCTAGTTCAATTTCTTATACATAACAATACATCCATTACGTTAATTGTTAATTTATTTTTATTATTGAATTAATTCACATTTATTATTAACTAATAGTAATTAATAATTAATTAACCATTAATAAAATATATTTAGAAAAATAAAAAGTATAATAAATAAAATCTTTAATTTTTCTTTTTTTTTTTAAATTAATGTAAGATTCCAACCAGCAACCATGCAGTTGCCCAAACAAAGCATTAACGCTCGACAAACAACACCTTATTTTCATAAAGCGCGCTCTTATTCTTATGAAGTAAACAAAAGCGAAATAAATCAGCAAAACATGTAGGTTGAAAGATTCAAACTCGCAACCTCAAACTATGAAATCAGAAAATCAACCATCAGGCAGACCAGTGACAGTATCTGCCTTGAATTCTTGTTGCTATTCTTATCAAAGTTATTAATACCGTTTTAGTAATCGTTTCGAATTTATAACTGGAACGAGATATTCCGATATCGGTGCATTTAGGCGTTTCGTTTGAAACAATATATAATTATGTGTGTGTGACAAAATATATTTGAACATATTGTTATAACTTTGTAGTGTTATTTTTATTAATAATAAAATAATAATAATAATAATATCCTTATATATATATATAATAATATAATAATGAGGAAAATAATATTACGGATATGGATAAATAATTGGGGTAGATCAATATTGGCGGAAGAATTTGATGAAGTAGAAAGGGAATTGGTTAGTTTGCATTTACAGTTTAACTTGACATGATTATGAAGTTCATTGATTTAACTTTTATGTTGTGTCTGTAATGCTCATACAAAAATAATGTGAAGAAATTAGAGAAAACGATGAGGCAATGCTACCATTTGCTGTCTCATTTGGTGAATGTTGAATTTTACGATTCATGAGATCTGTTTTTGGCTAGGGTATCATAATTTAGGTTTTATTTTAATATTTTTCTAAAATGGTATAATCTGAAGAAAAAATAAAATCAAAATGTTACAACTTTAGAGATGACAAGGATGTGGTAAATTCTTTTATTTTTGTCGCTGGACATTAGCACTTAATTACATTATTTTAGTGAACAATGTATTTCTATTTGTTAGTACTTATTAGTTATTAGATGCATTGTCCAAAATTTTCTATTATGAGTTGCTCATTCTTTGTTGCAGTCATCGTTTTTATGCTATGATGTTATTTGGTTATTAAGAGGATGTTTGGCTAAGTTTATTTTAAACATCTTATAAGCTCCAACATCTTATAAGTTGTTTCAAGAGCTTATAAGATGTTATTTTTAAGGAGCTTATAAGTTAACAAAGTGTTTGGATAAAAGAGCTTATAAGTTTGCAATTGAATATAGTGATTTAGCTATAAATTGGGGTCTAATTTAAAAATTAATATTAAACGCACATCCATATCCATACTTAATACTAAAGAAGGAGCGCACTTATTTCTGCGCTGACACGTGTGTGCTAACGTGGCGCTCTCTCCTCTCTTCCTACTTATTCTCCTGATTAATTTGAATTTGAATTCGGAAACCACCATTATCTCCAATTGTATAAATCGAATCTCAACCGTCTTCTCCAATTGTAAGAACAAAATCTACGCCGCCTCTAACCGCAGAAACCAAATCACCATCGCCCTAATCACAGAACAGGTTGCCGCTGCTATCTCCAAGAAAAAATGTGAGGTCGAATACAGTCACTTCGACCTCACATGAGAATCTAACATGTTTTTGGAAACATAGAAAATCTGAATTTTGGTTTCAAAGTAATAAAGAAAAAACGAAAGAAAGAAAGTGAAAGGAAAAGAAATACTGCTTACTCTATTTCAAAAGTTTGACGCTTAACATTCTCAAAATACAATCCCAACGTTAGGATATCTTGAGGAATAAAATTTATAATTTTTTATATTCTTTTTAGTTTTTACAACTCTAGAGGAAACATAGTCGGTTGACACAATCCTCAGTGAATTGGGCCAAGTAATAAATAAACACACCTCATATGTGCTATGAGTTATCGGTGCTTTAGTGACTGATTTTTCTTAGAGCGGTTGTGCATTTCAAGAGTGGTCTTCTTCGTATTATTTAGTTTAATATCTATTCACTCACTTTAATCACTATTGTAAATGGAATTTTGTGATTATTTTTATCTATTTGGTAATTATTCTTTTTCCTTCGTAAATTATAGTCAGTATAATTCGCACAAGTGAAAAACTAACAGTCCCTTCAAAGAATTAGTTGTAAGAAATTTACATATGAGATGAAATATTGATTAAGGATTTTGAGTGCTAGACGAGACTATAAGTCTTATATATACTATTATAATTTAACTATGAGTATATCTCACTATTCCTTTAAAGTTGAATTAGTTATAAGAAATTCACGTAGGAGATGAAAGGATATTGCCTAAGAATTTTCAGTGCTAAAAATGACTATAACTACAATATTTTATATATACTATTGTAATTCAAATATGAGTGTAACTCAATATTGGTAATTTATAATGTATCACATCTTGGTACTTTGTACTATATATATTTAGGTTGTTTCCACCATAAATCCTACTTTGTTATGCTATTACAAGTTTTTTTTGGTTCCTTCTACGTTTTTCATATCAAGTTAATAACATATAGTAATAACATAATTCTATACGAAATAATACTATTTAACATATTATTAGTTTAATTAAAAAAAAATTATATCCCGTGCATCGCACGGGTGCACATCTAGTATATATAATAATATAATAATGAGGAAAATAATATTAAGGATATGTCTGTTTTATTCAAATTTATTCTTTTACTTCTTCATCTCGGAACGACGCAATTCTGGGAAATGTGGCTCCGTGTTTCTTCAGCAAATCAGGTAATCTATTTCAATTGGAAATTTGTATCTTTTCATAAAAGTGTGTTATCTGAATAATTATGTCTTTACAAATTTGATTGTTCTACATCTATAAATAGGCTGTGAATTGATTGAATGAAACACACCAGAATAACCTAGTAATCTCAAATTCAATTATTGGTTTTGGCTCCCCGATTCAATTGAGACAGGTTTTTCGTGTTGCCGTCTACGATTGAGTTACGACTCCAGCGGAGAAAACACTGTCTTTAAGACAGTATCTTTGATACGCCTTGCCCATTTAATTTAATTTATTTTTACTTCCAAATTCCTACAACAAACTTAATATATTGATTAAGCATTATATTTTTTTTTTCCTAGATCATATGTTAATTTGGAAGATTTGTTTTATTATCATTAACAAATTTGGTGTCTAAATTTGAAAGAAAATCAATAAATAATCCAAAAATACAAATTACACAACTTTTATTTTGACACCATTTTGGTTATCTCGGTCATCTCGGGAATTTCGGCCGTTTCGACATCATTTTAGTCGTTTCGGATTGAAACAATCGAGAAATTGACCAAAACGGAATGACTGCCTAAGTATTCCATTTTTATGACCGAAATGAAATGTTTCGACCATTTCGATCGGAACGAAACGGAATCAATAACTATGATTTTTATTAGGTAATTAAAAACAAAACAAAAAAACAAAAAAACGTAAATAAAATCGTGGGTAGCTCACGGCTCGCGTGGTTAGTTAAACATTTTAAAAAATATTACTCCCTCCGTCCCGGCTGAGTTTGCACACTTTCCTTTTCGGGACGTCCCATCTAAGTTTGCACACCCTTAAAAAAGAAAGTTTTCTCATAATCTCCACCCTTAAAATCTTCACTTTCAATCTCCATCTTTAAAAAAATCAACAGAAAAATAAAAAATAGTTTTTCTTAATATACGTATCGGCTTAAGTGTGCAAACTTAGCCGAGACGGAGAGAGTATGAATTAAAAGTCTTTTAAATTGATTTATAGAAATCCCCCACTGCAAAACACCCCCACCCTAAATTGCAATAGAAAATGAAATTGGTTTACATATCTTTTTGAAAAATTATAAGAAATTGGATTATAGAAATCTGAACCGCATATCTCATTCATAGCAAATCGGAATTTATCGATGGCTTCTTCCCACCCGTCGGTAGTTGTGTACACTGAGATGTGTTTATTTAAGTCTTGATTTAATAAATTTAGTGGCTCAAATCTCGATAAAACATATTCATTAACTTCTTCAATTAAATTTGGCTCAACATCCCAACCAACCCACCCTAAAATGTCAATGGTGATTCCAAAATCTTCATTCAAAATCCTTTTACACATATCATATGAGACAACCTATGTACAACCACATTGATCTCCTTATTGTCACCTGTCATACCATAACTAGAAAATTAACATTATCATTATTAATCCTAATTATAGGTCATTCAATAATACAATCTTTGCTCGAGATTAGTAATTTATTTTATAACATAATTAGTGAAAATAATTTAGATTACTACACATACAAATTTACTTAATGAATACCACTTAGATTAGTAATTGATTTAATAATACAATTAGTTAATCATATTCGAAAAATAAAAATTAAAAGAAAATTGTTAAGGAACTTAATTTCATCTTAAATCCAATACAAATAATTTAACCATAATGAATATACAAATCTAACTCAAATGGCCAATGAATTATCAATTTTATTTTTCAAATATAATATCTTATTTTACAAAAAATAAACAAATAACTCAATACATGTCTATCATGGAATATAAGTGGGGATAGCAAGGAGAGGGACGGGTAAATCTACCGTGTTATCGAAGCGAAATGGGGTGGGGTAAGGTACTCTGAGAACACTGTTGAGTGTGGAGCTCAAAACACGATTGGAAGCACCTCGGTCGAGGCGGGAGGTCGCGGTCAAGGCGAGATCGACGAAGGGAAAGCGTTTCACGCTGGAAGGTCATCTCGGTCGAGACGGATGAGAGATCTCGGCCGAGACGAGGAGGAAGGTCACGCGGAGCTTGATGCTGGAAAGCGGGCTCAGCTGAGACGGACAGTCTTGGTTGAGAAACTTTTATAGAATTCTCGACCGAGATAGTTTTATACAAGGGTATTACCGCGGCCGAGGCCTGTTGACGCGGCCAGATTTCGTTGGTCTCAAGTTGGGGTCAGTTTTGGGGCCCAAGGAGCTATTATAAATAGTGGTTTCCTTCATTGCTTATTGTATTCCGAAAATTCATCATATTAGAGTATATCCTGGCTCAGTATTGCCCCGGGACGTAGTTACACATTGTAACGAATTGGGTAATCAAATTCCTGTGTTCTTGTGTTTGATTTATTTGCTTTTCTTTATTCGATTATCTAATCGTATCGTGGTTGTGAGTGGGTTAAAACCCCAACAAATACGAGACGAAATGAATTATAAATCTAGTGCTTTTCATATGGGGCGGGTTTCGCTATCCCTAAAGTATTCTCCACAATAAAATAAATGAAATTTATTCAAGGTGAAACTCAATTGATCGATTGTAGAGTGTCCTATAGTAATTATATGTCATCCATTAATGCAATTACTACATAAGATGTCCTGGGATCCTATAGCCCAAATGTGGTGTTCCAACCGTGTCTTACTGCTAGGAAATTTATGTATAGATCTAATAAGGGCAAAATCTCTTGTAACGTAAGAACTAGTGTCCCTATAAAATTCTGTAAATTTTTGTAATAGATATGACTAATTTTTCTTAGGTAGAAGCCGCAACAAGCAAACGACAAGGTCATCAAGATTTCTTGAAGCAACAAGGTTCGCTATTGTAGCAAGGAAATAGACTGTAGTGAGCACGTGGTAAGGTTGCGTATGCCCATCCATCATACAACCTTGTTTGCAACAAGGAAGATACAACCAACAAGTAAGCAGGATATTCAAATTTAAAATATAGTCAGTGGAGATAAGTTTAAAACCTTGTACTGATTATTTGAATTATTTGAGACCATTTTAAGACTACTTTGGGAGACAATTACTTGTCGCAAAAAATATTTGAGACGTATTTGAAACTAATTTTATAATCACAAATATAATATTTGCATCCGAGATATTGAAACGATAATAAAATTATGATAAATACTTATAGGTTGTGACAAATACTCATTATTTGAAACTGTTTTTTACGGCGTCAAAAGACAATTTCTTTTGTAATGTTATACTTCCTCCGTCCCACCTTATTTTGCACGGTCCAAAAAAGGAAAGTTATAACATAATCTGCATTCTTAAAATCTTCATCCTCAATCTTCACGTCCTCAATCCACCTTTGAAAAATCAACAAACAACCAAAAAAGTAATTTTTCTTAATATTCGTACTGAACTCTTGTACAAAATAAGCCGGAATGGAGGGAGTAGCATTCTACTATTATACCGCGTGGATGATTCTAGTACAAAACTACAAATGAACGACTCATCAGGTACAAAAGCTTCTAAAGTATTATAATTATTTTTTAGCAACAAATCGACACGTTCACCTTATTTCCATTTGTATTTTATTTTGTAAAAACATTTTTTTTACCATTTACGGAATAATTGAACTGGGATGTCTTTATGCGGATGTGACATGGGTCATTCTCAACGTATTTCATTTTACACCGGATGGTCTATTCCTTCACGTCCACACCCTATTATCTACATCACCTTTTACAATTTTCAGCACATTTTTTACAAATTCCAATACACCTCTTACAATTTCCAATGCACATCCTAACCTACTATACCCTTAAATTAAAATACATTTTTGAATGTCTCGTCCATGAATATGTCCCATCAAACGTGGTACATGCCACTACATCCCAATCCAATTATCCCATTATTGTTATGCACTAGACTAGTATAAGTAGGGGAGAGGCTGGGTAGTATTAGACATCCAAATTTAGCTAAATCAAATAATCAGTTGATAGCCATGGCCATAATTTCTCCTTCTTCTCTGGTTTCCCTGTTCCTAATTGTTGTGATGCTATTGCTAGCCAACAACGTGCGGTCCCAAACCTCTTTCAGGTACGAAAGCTTCCGCCATAACTCGCCCGGGCCTAATCTACGAACGGAGTGCTTTTGTTCCACCCGGTTTGACTTACCTAAGTCTTATAGGAGTATATCCAGAAGATGGGACTCCCTGGAGAAACAGTGTTGGTCGAGTCTTGTACTCCACCCCCGTGAATTTATGGGATTCAGGGAGAGCGGCGTCCTTTGAAACTACCATCACGTTTATGGCCAAGACCTATGACAACAATCCAGCTGACGGCTTGACCTTCTTCATCGTGCCTGTTAACACCACCAGAGATGTCTGGGGATACGGAGCAGAACTCGGAATCTTTGGTGCAGTGATTCCCGGAACCCCCATTTTCGCTGTCGAATACGATATCTTCTGTAACACAGGTATTTCAGACCCGACTTTCCCTCACATTGGAGTAGACCTCAACTCACTGCAGTCTGCGGTTGTTGGGAGCATGGAAGGTTCACTCGATCAAATGATAACTATTCGCATCAACTACGATGCACGCACTGAAAGGATAGATGTTGTGGCGACTTACGGAACGGAACATCGTGAGATCAGCGCCGTCTATGACTTGAAGACACTTCTTCCTCAACAGGTTCAAGTTGGAATCTCTGCTTCTACAGGACCTTCTCTGGCTGCAGCTTTCAATGTTTATTCATGGAATTTCACATCCAACTACAGAGGCAGCGACACCTCTTTCGAGTACGATTCCTTTGAGCCAAACACGGAGGGTCTAATCTACGAACGGGATGCGTTTGTTCCATCGGGTTGGAGTTACCTAAGTCTCATTGCAGTCAACGAAACAACGGGGATGCCCCAGAATTCTTCTGTTGGTCGAGTATTGCGCTCCAGCCCAGTGGATTTCTGGGAATCAGGGAGAGCAGCGTCCTTTGAAACTACCTTCACGTTTCTGACAAGGACCTTTCACCGCGATTCTGGCCACGGCATGGCCTTCTTTATTGTTCCCGTTAACTCCACTACACCTACCGGTGGAGAAGGAGGGGGCCTTGGGATCTTTGGTGCAGTGCGCCGCCGAACCCCCATTTTCTATGTGGAATTCGACATCTTCTCCCACCCAGAAGACCCCCGTTTCCGTCACATTGGAATCAACCTCAACTCACGAACGTCCGCGAATGTGACCAGCTTCGAGGACTCACTTGACCAAATGACGTCTGTGCGCATAAACTACGACGCGCCCACTAGAAAGATAGATGTTGTGGCTACTTACGGATCGATACGTCGTGAGGTTAGCTATGTCTTCAATTTGAAGACGTTTCTTCCCCGACAGGTTCAAGTTGGACTCTCCGCTGCTACTGGACAGGATCTTGTTGCAGATTTCGATATTTATTCATGGCATTTCAAATCTACCCTCGTGGCGGATGGCAGCAACACCGAAACCGAAACCGAAACCGAAACATACATAACAGAAGTTGTTATGTGATCTCTTGCGAGTCTATGTTGTCTGTTTTTTAATTTTTATGCCATAAATAAGGACATGTGCTCTAACTTCATAAGAAGAGCTAAAAACTTTTTTGGTCCCGTGACTTTTGACTTGTGCTATTTTGATCCCAAAAAAAGTTATGAATTCAATTTAGTCCCACAACTCTTGAATTGGATCCCTTTTGGTCCTAATTTGGCCGGCGGTGACTAATTTCGTCGGAAAAGAGCGACCGGAAATTTTTAGCACGTGACCCACACATGCTGTTTTCCGACGAAATTAGTCACCTCCGGCCAAATTAGGAACAAAAGGGATCCAATTCAAGAGTTATGGGACTAAATTGAATTCATAACTTTTTCTGGAACCAAAATAGCACAAGCCAAAAGTTACGGGATCAAAAAAGTTTTTAGCCCCATAATAACATAGGCATGCATGCATTTATGTATTTACAACTACTGTTTTAATCAAGAGATATAATAGCTTCTTTTGACATTCTTGGACAGCAGATGAAATCCTCTATTTCAATCCGTGTTCTATCTTGTATTCCAAAACAATCATTACACGCTACATTTATATGATGACATCACTAATTAACACATGGCGTGTGGTAGATATAATGGAATACGAGATGGATCACAAATTGAAATAGAGGATCCAATCCGCATCTCGTTTTATTGGTGCAAATAAAAATTTAAAATTTTAATTTAATGAATTATTTACATATGATTAAATTGAATATTAGTCTTGTATATTAAGTTTTGTCAAGAAAAAATCATGTATGTTAGTTAACGTTAATTTTCGTTTAGTATGTTTAAAAAATTATCCAAATTAAGGACAATCATTGCCACCGATTGCTAATTTCGCCCAAATTAGGCACGTGACACACACGTGACTAATAAATCTGGGGAAAATTAGCGAGGACGTAAATGTGTCAAAAATTTGTCCAAGTGGCATTTTCGTCAGAATTTTTAATGTCGATTTTAATGTGCCAAAAATTTGTCCAAGTGATGTTTCTATTGAATGTAGGCCCACATTTGATAACCACTTTTAAAAACAAAACCTGGATGACAAAAATAAAGGGAACCCTCCTACATGGCCAGAACGTAATAATAATAAAAAAGCAAAAGGTAGTAGGTTCAAGGAAGGTGAACCAACTTTGGAAATGGATTGTTTAGTCGAACAAGAACCATAAGGAAAAGAAACACGAGCTAACTCTGCAACATAGTCAGGATCCCCGAGCCAAGAATAAATCAGCAATCTGAGTCTAGTTTAGTACTATAAGAAAAATGCTAAACATCAAAGCCCATTCGACAACGGTTTTTGAAAAAACATGTTGTTGAATAGAGAACTCCGTTGTTGGTATAAATATGCTTTGTTGTTTAACGCTAAACACACTGAACGACAACGGCTTTATATTATCGTTGTCGTATATGTGTTGTTGTTTAGCGCTCCTTCATTACTATTACTATTACTACTATTATTATTATTATTATTATTATTTGAAGACTTGAAATTTTTTAAATTCACTACAAGAAATACTACTTTTAGTCACAAAAAATTAATGAAGGTAGAAAAATACTCTCACTATATGTTACCTTTAGTGAGAGTAAGAATATACTCTCATTAAACATTGACAATTGATGAGGAGATTTTAGTTTCGTTTTAATAAAAGAAGGTTTACAGTCATTAAAACGGTGAAAGAATTTGGCGGAACATATCCAACCCAAATATGCTCCAAATTTTTAAGAAATTTATTAAACAACAAATAAGAAATAAAATTAGTCAAGGAATGTCTTCATTTCATCTCTAACCCCATCTTTCCCCTCACTTTTTTTTTCTCAAACTCGTCTCCACCTCCCAACCTACCCCGGCCTCTTCTGGAAATTCCATTGGAATATACTCCATCTCCGTCATCCATCGATGCTCTTCGCCACTATTAATAGTAGAATTAACAGATGAGGATATTTCCCCATTTTACTAGTTCACTGAATTAAATCCTAATTTTTTTTCTTTTTTTTTCCTATTCTTTTGAAGCTCGATGAAGGAATAATTTTTTAAATCAAACATCTCCCCTCTCTAAAACACGAAGGAAAAAATCAAGAGGAGAGAGAAAGAGAGGGGCGGGTATGGCGTCTGGATGTGTGACCTTCTGTGAAATCCTAATTGCAATCCTAGCTAGTACCTCCTCTCGGCGTTTGCCTCTGCCACGACGGCTACACGGTGGAATTATTCATTTGCTTGGTGTTGACTATTTTGGGGTATCTTCCTTGAATTATTTAGGCTCTCTACGCTATTGCCTGCCTTGATCCCGAAAAAAATCGTGGAGATTACTATCAGCTATTATAACGCTTCTACCGTATTTCCTTTCCTTATATTAATTTGTTGTTGTTGTCGTCGTCTAACTGTCTTTGTTCGGTGATTAAATTTTACAAATAATTTGACTTTTTTATTATGTAAATTTGTCTTTTTGTTACTAAAAAATTGTATGTTGAAGCTTGATGAAGTTGAGTGTTTTTTCGGCTTGTTCCATGGTACGCGTGTTCATGCATGCATTTTAGGTCGAATTAAGTGTCATTTTAATGACATTTGCATGCATATTCGATCGTGTATTATTGATATTTGTATTATTGGACCATTTAATGTGTTTGAGCCCGTTTCAGGATAATACAAGCAATATAAGGCCAAGAACAAGTCTCGAAGAAATTCGAAACGAAGAACCGAGCCAAGGATGAAAAAAGAGTGAACATGCTTCGTGTAAGTTGTCGCGACCGCGAGCCAAAGTCGCGGCCGTGAGCAACCTGCCAAAAGACAAGCCCAAAAAGCCTCAACTTAGTTCGCAGCCGCGATCCGGTACCCCCCCCCCCCTTTTTTTAATCATGAAACACGTTTTTAGCCCATTTTTTAGCCCCAACACTTTCTCCTCTATATATATAAGATCCAATTCGAATTTGACCTAACTTTACACCCATTTTTCACACACTTTCAGCCACATTTCACCATTGGAAGCAAGGAATTGGAAGGGAGTTGAAGATCAAGATCATCAACTCAATCTTTTGGTTCATTTTATCTTATTTTAATGACTTCTCTTGTTTGAATTTTGGTTACGGGATCATCTCGATCTTATTTTTATGTTGCTCCATGATTCATCAATCTTTGATGTAATGTTTTTTTGTGTTAAGTAAGGGTAGATAAACAGAGCAAGACATTGTGTGTGGTTCAATTATATATACATAATACTATTTTATGTTCACTCCGTCCTGGCTCAATTTGTCTACATTGGCCGGACACGGAACTTAAGAAAAAGCAGTTGAGTGTGATGTTTTGTTGATTTTTTTTAATTCCGTTAATTTTTAAAGGGGGAATTAGTGTTTTAACACTTCCCTCCCTTTCCTTAATAAAATTCTGCCTGGATGAACTGAAAGAATTTGATCCCCTAAATTACTAAGTGTTGCACAAGGTGTTGCAACACTTATTACATTCCAGATTGATCAAGTTACAGTACAAAAACTTAAATAGAGTAGATCAAGTATTTAGAAATCAATCAAAAACCAGGCAGACAAAAACCTGATCAATTTCTTTATACTAACAGCGGAATCAGTGGTTTGTACATCAAAAAATTAAACTCAAAAGGATCGAATGAACAAGACAATCTTTCAATCCTTTCCTCTCAATACAGATCTAAACACACTAAACTGAAAGAACATGACTTTGGTAATTCTCTCATTCCCTCACAAGATACAAGTATGGCAGTATGTTGAGATGCTTTACAATCTCTCGAATGGTGATTCTTCTCTCTTAATCCTTTTTCTTTCTTTTTTCTTGACTCTAAACTTTTCTTTGTTTTCTGCTTTTATGCTCCTCCAGTCGGTTTCCTGAGAACAAAAGATAAGAAAAGAAAACCAACTCCAACGGTTTATAAACGTTGAGTATTAGTTAAGTTTGGATAAGGTTTAGTTTCCTAACCCTTATCCGTACTTAGTTTTTTATATTATTACTATAAATATATGAATATATAAGAATAGTGATAAAGACATAGTAAAGTAAGATTAAGCAGCAAGGTGAAAATAATACAAGAGATAAGATATCAAAATGGTTCACAAAGTGCTACAACCCTTTGTACAACACTTAGGTGTTGTAACACTTTGGGATTACCAGTTTGTAACATGAACAATAAAAAAAAAAAAAAAAAAAAAAAAGTTGAAACAGATTAATTTAACAAAAGAAACAGCAACACCAGAAACCTGAAAATTTAAAATTTCTCATTGAATTTTTTTTAGGGGAAAATCCCCTCCAAAAAAATGACTTACAGCAGTAAAGAAGTCCCAAAATTTGGGATTTACATTTGAATTTTACCCCCTAAAATTTAAACTTCAACCTAAACTAACAATCACCTATCTCTATAAATAGAGTCCAAAATGCATTGTATGCATTTTGATTAGGCTACCATTCAACAAATCAGAAATTCACATTCACAATCATTTTACATGCAGCATACTTCACATTTTAAATGCACAATCAACAAGGTTTAATCAATCAATTGAGCAGCATAATTCAATCAGAATCACATAACACATCATGTTCATGAAGCCACCTACAATCAACAAATTCAGTTCACTAATTCAATGTCACAATCATCAAAGATAGCAGAAACAGAATTACGGGGTTTCACAAGCCAATAAACCCAAAATCAAGCCCACAGAATGCAACAGACAGCAAATAGAATTAGGATTTTCAAAAAACCACAATTAGTAGTGAAATCAACCCATATGAGCCCCACATCATTATATATAGGTAGTACACACGAAAAGCTCCAATATAGCAGATTCAAAATTTAGGGCTTTTACACATGCAAGTATTCAAACAACAACACAAAATATTTGAATCATAGAAAAGAGGAAAACCTAGTCACCAAAGGAACCCAGATGGAAAGGCATTTGTAAAAATGCCTTTTCATTTCTGGAATAGCAAGCAAGTCACAATTTTGGGGGGGAGGGGGGCTCCTCGATCCCAAGAGGCAGAGCGTCCACTCCCTCTTCTGCGACTCAGCGACGAAAGATTCTTCAGAGTCGTACACAAATCTCTCTTCGGATTCATCGAAATAAACCTCCATGGAAGACAGGTTTATTTCCATTTAAGCCGCGAACGTGAAAAATACGATTTTCTCAGATAATATCATGAGATTCGAGCAGATCTGGTTTAGATCTGTAAGAGTCTTCATTTTTTGTGACGAACTAGGGTTTTTCAAGACGGGAAAGGTGAGACAGAAATCAGTGTGGTGAATGATTGTGGGGGATTAAACCTTGAAATCAGGTTTTGTAGAGAGGGGGTGAGATAAACAGGGAAGATTGGAGCACATATCCAAGGAGGTGAGGATTCGCATGACAGAGTTCGAAGACTATGAAACATAGACACTAGGGTTTCTTGAGAGATGGAGATAGAGAGAAGAACGAGATGATAGGGAATGAATTTGGGCTAGACAACAGATGGGTATTGTTGGGCTGGGGTGGGGGATTGTTAGGAATTTGTGCCTTGAATCTGGTTTGGTTTGTATCGACGTTCGCATCAAGGTGGAGGCTTGGATATGGACATCGTTGGAATTGGGCGCGTCGGAGGACACGGCCGCGACGGGAGGTCGCGGAAATTAAGTTTGGACGCTGGAGAGTGGGCTCGGCCGCGCCGGACGAGCGCGGCCGCGCCACATTGCTACAGCCATGTCACGGGCGTGACTGATGGTCGCGGGCGCGACCAGTTATTCGAGGCAAGGAGGAGTTGTCGCGAAGAGGCCGCGGGCGCGACAGATGGTCGTTGCCGCGGCAGGCCTGGCGGCACAGAAGATGGGCCGGCGCAAGCTTAGGCCCAATTGGATTCCTTCTTTGTCTAGGATTAGGTTTTGAGGCTTATAAATAGGCCTATTGTCTTTGGAATTTGTATTGGTCAATTGATTGAATAGATTGATTGATCAGTCGTTGAATTTGATTTGAGAGACAAGAGAGAGATTGTCTTTTGATTTGGGACTCTATTTTCGGGTTTAGAGTCGTTTGGTCATAGAGTATGGAGAATTTGGTTTTGGTCGAGTATCAATTGATTGATACTCGAGTTTGTCTCCGTTAGTTAGGATGAAGAGTTGGATAGTTGAACTAGGGTCAAGTTTGTCTTTGTCCTATTTTGTAACACTCTTTGATATATTGATTGGTTCCTCTCGTTTGGCCGTGGACGTAGCTAACAAGTTGTTAGCGAACCACGTTAAATTTGGTGTCTTTGTTTTGACTTTGTCGATGCTTCTTGTTTATCGTTATTATTATTCGTTTGTTCGTTAATTTCCCAACAGGGTTTTAAGTGGGGGGTGTGTTTAATTAGTTGGGTTAGTTTTGTTTAGGATAATTTTGTTTTTTTGTTTAATTAACCACATTTCATTAACATTAACAGAGTGACATTCTTGTAATATTATGATAAAGTAGGGGTTTTATGTGTCGACTTTCTTTGCCATTTATGGGCTGATAAATTAGATTGGGACAAAACGGAAGGTAAGCAATTAGAGCGGGACGGAAGGAGTACTATTTTTTCTCTTGTATACTTTGCATAAAAATTGGAATGATTATCAGTGTATACTTTAAAGTTTTAAATAAGAATGTCGAGTGCTTGATGCTTAGTAATCTTGAATACTTGAGATTCGGTAGCCTTTGCTCCATCCTCCATCTTTTTCTATTTATAGCAGTTGGGATTCCTTTTCGTTAAAGAATGAGAAATAATTCTATTGACATTTAATGTTCCTTTGTATTGTAAAGAGTCGTTTGTCCTTTTTCACAAAAAGTAGGCCAGAGTGGTTGCGACATTGTGTCAGTGTCTGGTGTTTGCTTTTCCTTTTGTGAGGTGATATTTCCCACCCTATTGGATAGTCAGTACAAGATTTTAAATTTGTCTCCACTGACTATATATATTTGAATTTGAATATCCTGATGTTTGACCTTGACTAGTGCACTGTCGACATGACTTCCGCTTGTTTACTGGTTGTACCTTCCTTGCTTCGAACAATGCAGTAAGCTGGTTGGGCATACACAATCTTGCTATTTGCTCACTACAGTCTCTTTCCTTGCTGCGATAGCGAACTTGCTGCTTCAAGTGACCTTGACGATCTTGTTGCTTGCTTGTTCTGACTGCTGCCTAAGTATAAATAGCCCTATCTATTACAAAGATTTACAGAGTTTCTGGGGGCACTAGTTCCTATCTTACAGGAGGTTTTTCCATCATCAAAACTAAACATTCCTAACAATTTTTCTTTTTTTATGATGTCAAAACTCTAAGTAAAGACGTACTTAAAGTCACAAAAAACAAACTGTTAGAATAAACAATTAATCATTTGGCAGGGATGATAAATGTTTTCATTAGATATGTCTATCTATTACAATTTCAAGCATGTGCCAAACAAAAACAATCTTACATCCAGAGTCAGAGATAAGAAAAATTTACCCAGCAGCAAGCCACCTTCTTTCTTTTCTCTAGTGACATTATGTGATGTTCTGCTTAGCATGTTTTTTGCCTCTGTGCCTTGGTATGTCTCTTTTTTGCCTCTGTGTCTTGGTATGTCTCATCATTCAAACCCCTATTTCTTCTGGATCTGTTAGGATCATTCTCAATGTGCATCTACCATTCATTGTACATCTTTTGTTTGAAGTTCCTATACTCAAGCTGCACTTCAAGAGTAAGATCTTCGATTAGCCACCATTCAATAGAAGGGGAGATCTTGTATCTTTTCTACTTCAAGCCTTTAAGCTCAATCTGGAACGGAAGTACCCCCGCGTGTAATTGTTCTCCATATCTCTTCAACTTGTGTCTAGTGGGACCTTCGACATTTCTGTACGCGGCATAGCTTAGTAGGTACTCGAAGAATCTGAGAAGTTCATTCAACCTCCAACAATCAATTTCCTGCTCTGTAGGATTTTTCACTTTGGGAGTTTCGTAAATACAAAGTTCATCTAGTTGCTCATATGTGCAATCATGCAGCAACCATCGTTCATATTAAGAGAGGACTAATAAGTTGGGAGGGGCATCCTGCTTTCTTGTGCTTGAGGTGGTAGTAGACTGTTTTTTTTATATCGGGGGGATCATGGAGTAATCATGTAGCAAGATAAATCTCGTAGAGTTCAGCTTCTTCCTTTCCAAGGATATTATGCATTTTTTCTTCTCCTCCTTCAAAGATCTTTCCAAGGATATATCATATATATAAAGTATATTCATTATTTTTCTTAATGAAGATAGCCCAACATTGTACATGTGGGCCTAAATTTTTTAGGTATGCAATATATATTCTTTATTTTTTGTGGGTGTTTTTTTATATTGTACATGTGGTGTGGCAGTTAAACAGCTTGACAATATTTTCAAGTAAGATCAAGTTAACAGTGATACTTGGTACTTGTTTCGTACTAACTACAATACCCTAATAAAGAATGAGAAATGAATATTTGTATCATTCTTCCATACATATCCTGTTGTATGTAAATTTGAATAACAATTATGACCTTTACACTTGTGTTTGTATTATGTGTACGCATTTTTTTCTTTATCTAAGGGTCCATTTTTCATTGTTGCCCAGGAACCCCCCAAATTGTCAGGGTCTTCCCCGATCTTGTCCCAAAATTCGCGTACTTGGGAGTGAAAAAGTCGTTGCACTAGTAAAACCTTACAATATTCCCCATTATAACGTGAAATATATGTATTTTTCGCCCAATTAGGTTCAACATACATCCAGACTTGACTTTTAAATTGACAGAACAATCATCTTAATATTATATATGAACTAGATGTTCGCCCGTGCAATGCACGGGATAGCCGTTTCTTTAAAGATAATGGATAATTAATATATCATGTGGTAAAATGGTAATTAAATTAAAATAAGCAATAAAGCATGATATTTGTATTGTGTGAAATAATGATTAATATTCAAAATGTTGTACTATACAATCTATAAATTGCGGGAAACCTAACATTCACAGCAGTATTAATGTGTTTGTTCTCTCCATCACATTATAAGAATCTTCAATCATTTTCGATTTGTAACTCTATAAAATGCCATAGATATATTGAATTAAAATGCCCTGCAATAAACAATAAAATGGCATTAAGGAACATATAAGTACCCGATCTTCAACCCGATGTTGCGAGCATCGGATCTGTTTTTTTTCAATGTGACTTTTCAATAAATGAATCTTCTTTTGCTTCTTTTAACATTGTTGAAATACATAAATTATAGTTGATTTTATTAAAATAGGGTACCGAAAAATCTCAACCCGACCCGTTACAACATAAACCCTTATACCAATGAACTAAAAAATATCGGAGCAATCGGGTAAAATGTGCATGGGCAAGGCTGGGTACCCGAAAGGGCCAGCAGGGTAAAAAGTACACCCCTATATTAAGCGTATTATCCACGTGGATAAAATTGAGAAAGCACGAAGGTTTTCTATAATATCCTACACAAAACTCTTCAACAAGCTCTTACTCATTAAGAATAAATTATCACAAACTTATCAAATCAAACTCGAATGCTACCCCTTCTAAACCCGTGAATTTCCAACGAGATTTGCATCTATCAACGTTAAATGCCACGATAATGTCCATAGCAAAAGCTATCCTAGTTATCCTGTCCACAAGCTATGCATCTTGTGCAACTGACTGAAATCTGTGGACTTCAAAGAGATCTTGTAAAGCTCAGACAGCTTTTTAGCATCAGCGGATCTACTGGGAGTTTGCTGCGGATTGGTCGGAGGATGCTTGTTCGCCTTTGTGGAACGTGCTGTGGCCAGCATATTCTTCAAGACGGTTTGAAGCTGACTCCAAAATTTAGCACAAACTTCAGGGCTTCCATCGAGTGGCAATGTGTTCTCAGAAACATGACGTCCTTCAAGCAGGCGGGTTAGGGCCGATTCAAGCAGCTGGTACACAAGTAGTGAGAATCAACATATTTAGTCGAATATATATCTGACCTACTTATGAAGAAACCCAAGAAAATTACAAATACCATCCTTGGATGTTTGTTAATTTTCTTTTTACAAAACTGTTTAGAGTGGTATTTGTACGGAAAATACAAACCTCAAGCGTGTCTTGTAATTTCAAAACATGATACAGTTTTCTGTGAACAGGTCAAATCTCAAGGGTAATCTTTTGTAATCTACCCTATATAATCGACCAATACACTCACTAAAATGATAACAATAAACTATACACTTTCTCAAAATCCACGAGACATGCATGCAAGACCACAAGACATCAATGATGATGAAAATGATAATTCATGACGAGATATTTTAAGTGTTACTAAAAGTAACAGTAATATCACATTCTCGTCCTCTTATTTCGCACAGGATAAAGTCATCAAATCTATGCATCAAAAACATGTTTTTATTTATTAGAATGGAATATCTCAGTATAATCATAACAAAGTATGAGCTGCCCATCCGACATGATAACTTGGTTACAGAAATTTAGGTTTAATGTAATATTTATAGCCAAAATAAGCTATATTATAATCACTCCAGATATATAATAATCAAAATAAGGACGTCAGACGGATAAGTAGAAAACATACCGTAGTTGAGTGAAGGCAACTTGAGAGGCTAAGTGATAAAGCTGCCCTATCGGTAATAATGGTCAAGTACATCACGGGGTGTGTTTTTGGCCCGTAGAAATGGATGGATTTCTGCCAGTTCCTCTCTGCCAGAGACGAATACTGCTTTAGCTTTTGAGCTACAGTATTATCGACTTTAGTTATATTGTTATTCATCTGATCCACCTCTAAAAATCTCAAGCAGCAATCCCTTTGATAAGAAGCAAGTTGAAAATGAGCATATGCAGCCTCCTGCCTGCGCCCCTCTCCCAGGGACTCATAGAGAGCCAAAGCCTCCCGAATTGCGTCATTTGCTGAGATTTCGTGCTTTCTGTGTTCAATCTGAATTTGACTCAGTCTAGAACTAGAGCAAATATCTTCCAGAACACCATTTTCATAAACCTCAGCAACAGTGTTTTCTCTTGCTAGTAGCATGCCAAGTTTCAGATATGTATGTGCAAACTGCGTGTTCACTTCATTATTCAAACTGCTGGATACAGGATCTACTTTTCCGTCAGAGGCATTTAGCTCCCTTTTTGCCGCTCCATAGTACTTGAGTGCTTCACTGTATTGTAGTTTGGCAGTCTCAAGTGCCTGCATATATGCATTTTGGAACACAGCATGTTTCTTGAAACTTTCAACCTTTGACACCATATCTTCTGCTAATGCACGTCGTCCATGGCCTAAATTACAGTTTATCAGAATCACATTGGTATGATCCTCCACTTGTCTAAAAGCATCAATTGCCTTGGAAAAAGAAACTTCAGCTTTGCCTAAATCCTTCATTTCCAGCATATTTCTCCCTAGTTCATTACACACCCATCCTTTCTTTTTCAGTATAGATTGTATTTCCGCTGAACTAGCAGAAAGTCCACCCATAGCTTTTAGGGCTTCTTCATAACAGCTCAGCGCAACAGAAAGATTATACTCGGCATCTCCAGTTACAGAACCCCTCAAATACTTAAATATACCGCCATTTTTAGAAGCACGTTTCCCTCTAGAGGTAGTTTCTTCTGCAGACCTGGCATCATCTGCCTCTTCAGAACCATCAGCTATTTCAGAGCTGGAAGATGACAAGTTCATTTCCTCCATTGGCTCTGAAATCCTATAAGTTCCATTCCTGCTATCACTGCGGGTATTATTCTCATGATGCTCCATCTGTCCAGCTACATAAGTATTTTTGGAGCCCACTTTCTGAGAGATGTGATCAGTGTGGTCCCTCGTATGTGAATAGGGGCTACTTCTGGCGTATGGTCTTTTACTCTGCTTTTTCCCATAACCAGATGGGTATGCTCCTCTGGCACTGCTGCTAGCACTGCTGCCACTACTCGCCCTGTCACTCTGGCAGCTGCAATTTACTAAAGAGCAAGAACTGCAGTTTTTATTAAACTGCTCCATCTTCTTCTTCAGCCTTACAACCTCCTTCAATACTTCAGGGGACATTTTCAAGTCCTTGGCACGTTCCTTTCTTTCTCTTTGCCTTGAGACCACTTTACCTTCCATCAAGTAGAAGTCAACAAAGACATCCCCAACCAGAGCCCATGCCTTAGCCCAGAAGAGGTAATTAGAGGACAGGCCATCAAATGTAAGATCTCCATGGGTAGAAGTCTTTCCATTTTCAGTTTTACCATTGATTTCAACCATGGAAGAAATGAATCTAGTATCCCGGGGCATTGATCCATAGACCAAACAAGCCAATTCTACAACCTTCAAGGCTTGACACAGCTGGCCATCATCCTTATAAGCCTGGCCAAGAGCCAAATAAGATTCTCCCAGCAATAGGACAAGTTTCCACAATTTATCATCTATTTTTGATGTTGGAAGCCACTCCCTTATATCACAAACTTCAATACACTCAGGGTCCCCACAGGCACAGACAGAGAAATCCACTGGTGAAGTAAAATCATCCTCAACTTCATTTTCGAGGTTCCGATCTGGCCTGGTAGTCTGTAGTTGCCTTGTCCATCTAAGAGACTTGATGGCTTGAGAGACATGATGTACAGCAGTCAGCTTAGAGGATATTGGATCAAAGACAGTCTGGACCGTATCCTCTGAGTTTTTGGGCAAATTATCAACCATAGAGTCATTATCATCAACACTTGAAACATTCCTATTTTCCGCTGCCATGTCCAAGACTTCCAGCATTCTGGGTGAAGATATATCCTGGCTAAATGACATCTGAGATGAATCCTCATTTTCAGTATGCAGACATTCTGCATTTTCAGATTGTTCAACTGCACTAACAGGGAGATAACCAATATCTAGAACACTTGATGCAGACAAACCACTAATAAATTCAAAGGACTCTTCTTCAGCATCAGAAATAGTAACTTCTGAGTCCACTGGATGCATTGCAGGTGTTAACTCTAATTCTTCGTCATAGGTCAAGAGGAGCCTAGCAAATTGCTCATGAGCAAGTGCACGGACCACCTAGTCACACAGACACACCCACAAACTCATTGTTGTCATACTTAATTAACCAGTAGAATACCCAAATACAAAAAGGAAAAATTTTCAGTCAGTTGCAATTTAAAAGGGAACATACTAGATGATCTGGCTCATCCAGGAGACTTAGACATTTCTGGAAAAAGCTTGCACACCTCTCCCTGTTACTAGAGGACTGCAAAAAGAGAATAATTAACAAACAGAAGATGGCAAAACAAAATCGAGAATCATGCATTTGCAGAATACCATTGAGAGTGAAAGCCTATGTGCGATTCGGTAAAGTAGAGTGCCCAGAGAGAGTATAGAATCACTTCTCCCTCTGTAAATCATGGATGGCAAAGAGCCAGAATTATCTTGACGATTATCAGTAGCGTGGTTTTTGGGAATGACAGAAAGATCAAACAGTTGAATTACGTCTTCTCCAGCACTTTTATAAAGCTGTAGTAGATAAAAATAAGAATGAGACATTTTACTACCGGTATAGCAAGTTTAAAGGGAACAATCAACAGAAAAAACGTACCCAGTAAGCACCAGGGTCTTGCTTGCAGTTTTCCTCGAGGAACCTCAAAACAGAAAGACCATTTTGTTGGACGACATGGGGATGAAAAGCTGGAGTTCCATCATCAGATATTCCCTTTAATAGAAAAATATCATCAGTTTTTAGAAGCTCATAACCTTGAACAACACCATCTTGATGGTAGCAGATGGCTAGTTCAGGTACGCTCGCCATAAAGTTGTCTAACCAAGCTTCAAGCCAGGTCAATGGAGTGACCTGCAAATGAAGTCAGATATGAGAAGCTGGAAAAATAGTCCGAATAGTGTTTTTCCTTTCTTCTATTTTGTTTTGTGTGTGTGTGTGTGGGGGGTAAGATCAACATCCTTCAGAAATGTTAAATACCCACCTTCCGTGAAACATCCCACAAATGTAAGCTCACGGCTACATATTTTTCATTGCTAAAGATGAGCAAGTCACTACCAAGAAGCATACGAAAATTTTGAAACTGCCAAAACAGAACCCTTAGAAAATCATCCCCACCGACTTTTCTGTACTTCTCAGATTCTTGAACTGAACATCTTGCCGTTTCTTTTACTTCTGAGACCTTTATAGCTTCACGACCTTTGTGCTCTTTGTTCTTCTTCTTCCCCAAATATAAATTCTCCTTTCCACCGCCGCTCAGAGGAACCTCTTTTTGATGGGTATAATTGTCCCCTTGACCAATGCCTTCACGCTGCCTAGTGGATGCATGATGCCCTTGCATTGAACGGTTCGAAGACTCAAGCGGCCCTTCACTTGGCATGCATTCATTGGAATACATAGATGATTTGAACTGCTCACCTGATGAAGTGCTATGACTTGGTGGGCAATCACAAGCCTCCATTCTTACTGAATGCATAGCAAAATTCAGAAACAAGGACTGGTCCACACATTTTGGTTGACGTTTTTGCCTGCGGATGAGTTTTTCTCCCTCTTCAACATCAGGCCTGTCAATGAAGATATCAGAATTAATGCATTCAAGATGCAGGAAACTGTAATATGAATAGAATCCTACCCTGTATTCAGAATAAGTGTCTGCCCAACACGGTGAACAGCAACAGAAACTCGAGCCTTGGAGTATGGTATCTTAAATATTTGTTTTAGAATATCAGCTGGTGCAATTACATCTATCTCGTCTCCATATTCTACCAGACCAGAAACAGCAAGTGCTTCTCCTTTCCTTGCAAGACTTGACATAATAGGCCCTCCTTGCCAGTGTGAATCTGCCAGATTCAGCAAAAATGACAGTTAATCTAATCCGGCTTCCCAAGTTATGGCCCAGTTTCCACTTACTCGTCCACAGTAAACAACCTACTAAATCCTTAAGATGCCCTTAAAACTACCATCATAGTTGGATATGCTGAGGGAGGTTTTTGGCAAGCACATGGAATTTGACCAATTCAAAATCCTTGGACATGCTCAAATGCAGTAGAGGAATTTTTTGCCTTTCCATGAGTATGTTTAGCTAATTCGCTAGAAAATATTGTATGCAATGATTAACAAGATCACTGGCAGATACCAAAACCAGAACAGAGATTCTTTTTTTCATAAGAAACAGAAAAACCAGAACAGAGGTTCTAAAGACAGAAGGATATGCACGTTTCCTAGATGATAGCCAAAACTATAGCTTACAGGGAAGAACTCATTATAAAAAAACATTTCAGAAGATATCATGTTATTGTTAAAGTCGAGGGGCTCCAGGCACGGTCCCACACCGATGAAGCGTGCCAATGTATCGAGAGACCCTTAGCAACCAAGTGAACATCCTTCCTAAAACCAATAGGTAATAGGACGAATGCCTCTCTAGGGTTATAAGGGGTTCTCTCTTCTAGTTTTTAATCGATGTGGGACAACTCACATGTGAACATCTATCATTTAAGTTCAATACTTCAACAGTTATCATCCATCAGGCAGTGGTTGTGACAAGATAAGAACTCACTATTTCAGTTACCTGAGAAAATTTAGCAAATGCACCTATAGGATAAATGATATATGTATATCACCGTTTTGGCAACGGTGATAATGTAGGAAATAATTTCTTTGATCCCTTTTCCAGCACCATTTGTGGAATAATATACAGCGCAAGCATCTGTGTGCATGTGCATGTATGCTGCAAAGAAAATGATTCTATAAATGGAAATGACTATTACCTCCATCTGCTGTTCTTGACTGTGCGACCGCAACTGGAAGCACTCTTTCAGGAAGATTTGAAAGTAAAGGCAGCGCGTTGAGATCAGTTTCTGTCGGAATAATCCGATACCTTGGAGCTGTAACCCTGTGTATCAAATGCTCAGTTAAATAACACGTGATAATAAACGAGTATCGTGCCTAATTGAACTTCTAACTGATATTAATAGAAGTTCAAACAACAGAGAAACAGAAAGGACCCGACAAGATGCTCTGTAATGTAGAGCCTAGCAAATACAAGTACTGGTGAAGTTCCATAAGCAAATATTTCCTAAACCAGAGTACAGTTACAAGTTACCAGTCCCAAATTAAGTAAGCATCACTACTTGTTACCCGTGAACATGCACAGAAGAGCACAACAAGCAGAAATTACGACATGGAACCGCATAACAAATTCACTGTCAATATCAGTTGCACAACACAAACTTCCGATCATCTCAAAATAGGGAACCAAAAAAGAAAAAAAAAGAAAAAAAAGAAAAACAAATTAAGGCACAAACATTCCGCCACAAATTATTCAAAACACAAAATTTACATACGCATCAGGAGACGGAATGAGAGCAGCGGAGCTAAAATCATGAAGAGCTTTATCAGTGGTCACGGGTATGGAACCGCATAGAAAGCCTACGGGCTTCGGCCTCGCAATTTCCAGTCTCCCGACGCACTGTAATTCCCGCGAGCCTGATCCTTGTTTCTCCATTTACAACTGAAAGTAGTAAATTATCAAAGCTAGGGTTTACACCTTCTTAATTTACTGATGATAATGATCGAATTTTTCCTTCAATGGAGGAGGTAGAGACTGTAAAGTGATGGCTGTTCCGTCTGGAAAATTTAGTATGAATTTTATTTAAGGCCGAGTCCGGACCTGGTTATAAACGTCCGATTGGGCACATCCTAATCCTTAGAAAATGTTAACTGTAGTTTTTGGAATAAAATGTTATTAGGCAAAATTTTAAAGAGTATCGTCACGCTTAAATTTTTACACTTGCATTTTTTGTTCGTCCCATTTAATTTTGCACATTCTCAATTTATATTTTTGATAAAATCAACTTAAAAGCAAAAACAATTTTTTTCTTAACATCTGTGTTCGATCAGCCCCTCAAATTAAATTGGACGGAGGGTGTACTTTCTATGAAGTTATTCGAGAATAAATTGAAGTGTCCTTTTTTTATCTTTTATTTTCTAAAATAAATTTCTGCAAAAAATTAAATCTCTGCCCCCCTCATAATTTTAATTCTGCATTAAATTCACCAACTAATTCTACTAAATTCATTTGCAAACTCATAAATTGAATAAGAGAGCAATGATGGGGGAAGAAAATTCAAACACGATAAGTCTTACCTTTTTTTTGCTTGAATTCACGATGTTTTTGTAAGAAAAAATAAAATTGTATCTCATGAATTACTTCTAAACTGTGTCACACGTGTTAGTTCAGTGGATATTGACCGAACTGTTGTTAACAATTTCGGCTAGTAACGACCGTAGTGGATAAACTTGAAAGCCTTTCATTTACTTTTCTTCGATGGAAGTTTGATTTTCCCATAATATATCCTAATTTTTGGCCTAATTATTCATCTGATGATCGATTCAACCTCTGATAAAAAAGATATACCTTGGTTATATTTCATCTCTTCAACAAGTTTAGTAATGAGCATAACGGCCCTATTGTTCCGATGGAGAGAAGAACCTATGATTAGCTTTTCGGGAAATTTCCAAACGAAATCTTTCAATTTCTTATTTTACTATGTTCAACTCTATGTATTCCTCTTAACAGAGAGTAGTTGTTGGGCTGATTGATGTGCTGCTTAGCGAAGTGAACTCATAGCTACCTCATAGCAAGCAAGCGCTAGTGCTACTGGGAATGGTCTTCTACCCATAACCTGCATATCGGAAACCCTGATAAAAAGGATTTCGGTTATAGTTTTCCGTGCGATGGCCCCGGGCAGGGGGCTGATTAAGTTTTCGCATCATGTATACATGCGATTTGGTGGGTCAAGTTCTTCGTTCCTCTCCTGTTGGTCGAGTTACTTCGTTCCTTCTTTCGCTGGTTGCTCTTTCGCTTTACTTCGCTCAGTTTCATACTTTGGGTTGGAGCACCCGCAAGCACAATCAGGTCTAAATTGAGATTTGGCCACTAGAGTTTTGATCATAATTCAGTCATTACTTGCCGAACTACATTTGCTTGCTCTGGCATTACAGACTGAACGGTTATAAGAATTTTAGTTAGTAACCTCCATACTTAATGGTATCCGGATCTTGACATCTTTGATGGAGAAACTCCTCGTGGGTTGTTGGACATTCTTCAAAATCGTCGTGGAAATCGTCGGGCAAGTAGAAATTCACTGGTAGTCTTTTGAACTCTATTTGAAGTGAAACTGGAAAGGCATCTATGAAGTTAAATTGAAGAAGAAGCAATGAAAGTGAAATGGCTACTGAAGTTCTAATTGTTGGTATATATATATATATATATATTTTTTTTTTTTTTTGGAAAGGATGAAAATGTCTAATAATGTGGTGTAGAAAGAAAAAAAAATGTCTGGTAGTGTAAAAAGCAATTGTTGTGTGGAGAGATAGTTTTTCGGTGTGTATAGAATTCCCTTTACAAAAAATGTGTAATGAAACTGCTAGGATCAAGGTCGAATATTCGGGCAGTTAGTTCAAAATGAAACTAAACTAATAGGAATCCAAAACGGAACTATTTATGATTTAGAATCAAATTGGACTGAACGCATATTCTTAATCGAACCTCACGAAACTAAGTATTTGTAGCTTTATTAATTTTTCTCGCAATTTCCATGATAATTTTTCTCTTTAATTGACAAATTAAGGAAGAAATCACATCAAAGACGTAAGTTTTTTATAATTTCATGTACGCTACATTGTGAAAATTACTAATCAAATCAATCAAGCAAATATAATAATATATATTGTATAAAATATGAAAAAAATTAAATCAAATATGATTATTTTGGTCTGATTCGACCAATTGATTTTTTTCTGGAGTAAGAATCGAGCCGAAGTGAATGACAAACCGGTTATAGTTTTTGCAACCGACTCGAACCATTTACACATATAAAATCGAGTCAAATCGAACTGAACCACACGGTTTGGGCTAATTTTTCGCTTCAGGTTAGGTGTCTCTCACCCTTAGTCCTAGCAGAAGCAATTGTTATCAATCGCTTAGTTTAGCTTAAATCTAAGTCAAATTCAAATAAGTGCTTCAAATAACCAAAAGAAAATACTACCTTAATTGATCCAACTACGAATTTTATTTGTTATTGGTATTATCCCTATGTGATGCACAAATTATAATAAATAATAAGAATTTATATATTTGTATAGTTTTTTCTTCGGTGTTATGTTTACATAGTTATAATATACTAAAATATTACAATCAGTATATAATAAGGTATACACAATTTTGTGTTTGTTAATAAGAGAAAAGAGAAATGAAAATGTATTAAACGTATATAAATATGAGTAAGTTATGAAAGGTGTCATTAATCTTTCATTTAATGGAAATGTGTTTATATATGTAGGTCATTATTTTTTGCATGGACACTTGAGAAGTGACAAGAAACTCTTCCAAAATCTGTATCTCATATCATTTTTTAAAATCCTGCATCCTAATTTCATTTGGCATAAATAATTCGTCCTACTATACATTCTAATTCGTCGGAGCTTTCGGATTTGTGGTGTTACTATCAAGAAGATGAAAGTCGTTTTATCTTTGGGAACGTTACGTCAGATTGTGAGCACTAGTTGGGACATGTTCATTTTGCGGAAATACACCTTACCTCAACTCGACTTCATCCCTATTATTTTGTTGTTCTAACACTTGTTTTAGGGATTAGCTGTCCAGGATCCTTGGAGTTGTTCCTATGTTGTTCGAACATCATCTGTCCAGAATCCTACAAGTTGTTCCTACAGTCTTCGAACATCATATGTTCATCATCCTTGAAATTATTCATGTATTGTTCGAACATCAGCTACTCAAAATCCTTGGTGATTGTTCATGTGTTATTCAAAACGTGATTAGAATAATTGATGTTGTTCTTATGCCGAATTCTAGAAGTCATATTTGGAATATTTTCCAACAATTGTAATAGACTACTGATAATCTTATTTATGTTTGACATCTTGTAAGCCATTGCTAGGTGAACCTACAAATCCAACATAGAAGCACGAAACAAAGAAATATTGGAGTAGATTAGAGTTTGCAGTTTCAACTTTCAACCAACACAAATTCTACTTCATTCTTATTAAGGCTCAAACTAACAATATCTTGAGTTATTTCTTCGGGAAAAAAACCAAAATAGTCTCATAACTCTTTCTTTTTCGGAGTTAGTCCCTTAAGTGATTGTTTTTTCGATTTAGTCACACATCTCTAGTAATTGCTCAATTTTTATCCAACTTTGCCCCAATGTTGACCAGCTGGCCAGAAAAGATCACGTGACCTTCACGTGCCGGCGCGATTTTGGAAATTCCGTCCAAAATGGTCCCATAACTTTCTTTTTCGAATTTAGTCCCATAAGTTATTGGTTTTTCAATTTAATCCAGTAATTGCTCAGTTTTGGTCTAATTTCGACCCAATATTGACCAGTTGACTAGAAAAGGTCACGTGACCTTCACGTGCCTACACGGTTTTGGGAATTCCGCTGACTTATATGTTTTATCAACTCATTGTTGATGGATTCCAACTCCTTGTTCTTTAACTCCATCTGCTCTTTTTCTTTAACAAGTAGCTCATTCTTTATGACGGTTAGGAAAATAATTTCTTCGAGATTCATGCAGGCATTACGCAGGGCTTCATTTGTAACGTTCTTCTCGTTAAGCCTTCGCAAGAGCCCTCTTATTATATTGTGCTTCTATCACATAGAAGTGCATCTATTCACCTAAAACTCATACAATGACCTTCATTCTGCCAAAATTATATCCAGTATGTTTCAATTAATTTAATTCAACCTTGAATAAACCAATAAAATTGAAGCAAGAATCAAAAGTCATACCGGGTATCGCGAGCAGCCGCAGTACCTACGCCCAAAATTTTCTTCTTTCCAAGAGGTTTTACTAGGGAACTTCAAACCACAATCACACACAATGCTATTTCGCGAGCTATTCCTAGATTGAGACACACTTCTTTGTCTTCGTGTATTCTCCAATTTTGAGGAAGTTGAAGCTGCGACTTTCGAATAGAAAAGATTGGAAGAGAAAAGTTAGGGCTTTTTCTTGTTGAAAAACGCAAACTGAAGAAGAAGAAGAAGAAGAAGAAGAAGGAGGAGAGCTGCAGATTCTAATTTAAGGGTTAGATCTAGGGGTGTGCAGAAATCGGTTCTAACCGAAAAAATCGAAAAAAACCGACCGAAAATTTGCGGTCGGTTCGATTTTTTTAAAGCATCAGTCGGTTTTCGGTTATGAATTTTAGTAAATTCGATTTTTTCGGTCGGTTTCGGTTTTTAAAAAATTAAATCCGATTTAACCGAACCCACTGAATTAGAATTAGTGATAGTCTAATAGTTGGAATTAGGAAACCCTAACACCCCCTTTGTCCGCAGACTCCGCACGCAGGATGCAGCCCAGCAGCCTCATTCAATCATTCCTCCCTTCCTCCACACTTCACAGAGCCAAATTCACCCACCTTCCAGGCTTCCACCATCTCTTGTCGGTGCACCCACCCCGCCACCGTCTCTTGACGGCGCCACCCTCACTGGTGTCGTGGTGCGTTGCGACCGCCGACCTCCCCCCCTTCTGGCCTCCCTCGTCCGCTGCGTCAGCGTCGCCATCAGCTAGGGCACCGCAAGACGGCTCAATTCTCGACTCCATTCTCCAGTAAATCAATCGTTAACTGTTAGTTTGGTGAATGCTTCGCCAATATTGTATTATATATATGCAGATATGCTTAATTATGACTGTGACTCTGTGAGTTTGGTGAATGATGATTCATAATGTTATTTACTTGTATTTAGTTGATTTATTGATTGATATAAACTGTGAGAAAGGATTTGATAAATTTGTTGAGATTTGCAGTAGACCCATTTACAATTTTTGAATAATTCTGTTTGATGTCTTTTACAGTTTAATTAGGTGTTCACATTTTAATCATATTTGATGATTTGGTTTATTGAATTGCATCAGTTTATTGAATGGAATTTGATGCAATTAGTTTACTGAATTCATCAGTTTAGTGTAATTTGATGATTTAGTTCACGGTTCAATGAAAATTCAGATTCTTTTTACACTAATTGGCAGAGTAGTTCGTGTAATTGGCCGTGACCTTTTTCTGTTGATGCCTTGATGGAGTCTGTTGAGAAGAATTCTGAGGTTTTTTAATGTTGATGGAGTCTGTTGAGTGTTGAGTCTATTTAAGAATGCTTAAGGACATTTTTCTTTCTGCCCAATCTGAAGAATTTGCATATATTCAGGGATCTGTCGGTTTCGGTTAACCGACGTCAAAACCGACCAAAGGGTCGGTTCGGTTATGAATCGGTTTTAATAAAGAATTTTGGTCGGTTCGGTTTTGAATTTTCTGAAAATCGATTAGGTCGGTTTCTGTAATTCGGTCGGTTCGGTCGACCGAACTGACCCTTGCACACCCCTGGTTAGATCGATAAAATATTACATTTTCTTATTTTGCATTTGTATTTATGGAGTTTAATTCAATTCAGGCAAAAGAAAAATATAAGCTGACGTGGTCTCCTAATAAAAATATATTAAAAAAAATATTCCTCCTTGGATGTTCGGCGATACGTGTCATAAGTCGCTGGAATTTCCAAAATCGTGTCGGCACGTGAAGGTTCGTGATCTTTTTCCGGTCAGCTGGTCAACATTGGGTCAAAATTGGACCAAAATTGAGCAATTACTAGAGATGTGAGACTAAATAAAAAAATCAATAACTTATGGGACTAAATCCGAAAAAGTAAAAAGTTATGGAACTATTTATGCTTTTTCCCCTTATTTCTTCCAAAGTTACTTGTGATATGTCTGTATGCGATTCTGCTTCCATTATTTTTATTTTTTCATGAATCCATTTTTATATGTTCTTTCAAATTTATCTTTTTCATATATTTTGAGTTATTTTTTTTAGTTGTACTTTATAAATAAGATATTTTTTTGTTAAATTTGTAAATGGGTTAATCGTGTTAGAGCACGTTGACCCATCTTAACCCCTTTTTAATCGTGTTTGACGGGTTCGACCCATGTAACCTATGAACCCATCACGCCTCTACCCAAACCTGCCTGCTTAAAGTGGGTTAGGTTCATCCTGGGTTGATGTGTTGGTATTGGGAAATAACACAGCAGGAAGATTAAATACGAACAGATATAAACAAGAAATCAACAATACAAAGAACACATCAAAGTTAACGTGGTTCACTAACAAGTGAGCTACGTCCATGGCCAAACGAGAGGAACCAATTATATAACAAAGAGTGTTTACAATATAAGACTGAGACTAAATTTGACCCTAGGTCAACTAACGAACTCTCAATCCTAACAAATGGAGACAAATTGAGTACCAAATTAATGAATACTCGACTAAAAATAATCTCTCCATATTCTAATGACCAAAATAAAATTAATGCTAATCAATACTAACCTCATAACCTAAGAACATCAATGAGACTATATATAAGCCCCCAAATTGACCTAGACATAAAATAGACCAAATTTGGGTCTAAAATGCGTAAGCCCATCTTCTGATCGCCTAAACTTGTTGCGTCAACTGACGCGACCGCGTCCAACACCTGATGCAACCGCGTTATGTCACCTAGTTCCGCCTGCCTAACCAGACACTCTCTAGCACGACCGAGTCAGGGTAGGACGCGGTCGCGTTGCATGGAACTGCCCCACCAGCTCAAACGTGAGCACTTTTAACGCGACCGCGTTGCATTATGTCGCGTTGCTTTCCAACGTGCCTTCAAAGTATTCCTCGGATCAAGCCTCGACACAAATGACGAACCAGATTCAAGGCACAATTCCTAATAATTGGAACCCATATCGCCGCCCCATATAAACATATATAACTTATAATTTATAATTTCGGGATATGCAATAGGTAATCATCTATGGTTTCATTTGGTACCCCTTATCAGGGTTAGATAGTGATATCATCATATCTTAACTATTGTTTGATTGCACTTACTAAAGCCCTTCACTAAAGTGACACCGCATAATATTCTAGTATTACACCTTTTTAATTAATCTGACCAAATTGGGCATATAACTACTACGACCTGCTAATGTAACTACGATAAGAAATTTTCATCTCCATATTGGCCGTATTTTCCTTTTATGATATTTCATTGACTAGACTGTTACATAGGGTATCAAACAATTGAGTGTATGTAATACTGAAATATACACATCCTATCAAATATCTGATATGTAATACAATCAACCATAAACCTGAAATATACACATCCTATCAAATATCTGATATGTAATACAATCAACCATAAACCTGCTAAACTATATCTAATGATAGTTACTCACATTTATCTTTAAGTCTACCAAATGACCCATTCTCGTGGTCATGACAATGAAAATCAACAACTACCACATAATCTTCCAGGTCCAAAATATTCGATATTGGGCCATCATTAGACTCAAAGACATGCTATATCAGAAGCTTCTCATACTATGCACCTGGTGTATCAATATCCTGAGATTTGCAATTGTTAATCTACTTCTTTTAAATTACGACCCTTAAATTCTTTCCCATTTCTTATCAGCTATGTTTATGTAGTAAATTTTTAGTTGTCTCATTTATTTATCTTTTTAATAAACCATTTATTTACTATCACAAAAAGTGACACTTTTTAAGTTAAATAAGTAAAATTTTTAATATTTTCATTTTTTAGATAAATATAAATACCTTTTAGTTATACCAATAACACCATTTAGTTACATAAGTAATATCTCTGTCATTATAACTGATAAAATGTATGCATATATTATTTTTAGAAACTCTTAACTTTTCACTCTTAAACATATTAGGATTCACAGACGATATATTTCATGAAAACACATAAACTAAATGAGTTTGGAGAGGATTTAAGGAAAAAATAAATTACCATAAATATTTAGTTATGGGTTAGCTTTGAGTGCTAGGATACCCATAATATCCGAACTCGTTTAAATTTTATAAAAAACAAAAAGAATAATATTTATATATATTAAGTAAAAGTCAAACACTAAACTTTTCATTTTACGAGACAAACATCTTTATCATTGATCCATCACCTAGCTTAATAAAAAATTTAGTTACAAATATTCATAAAAATATTCATATCAAAAGAACATTTATTAACAATCTACACATTAATAATCAAATCCTATATCCTAATGCATTTATATCTTTTTTAAGCCACTCCTTGTTTTCTCAATGGTTCATATCACATATTAACAAATAATGTGTTTGTCTTTTTGTTGATGACTAAGATATCGCTCGAATATACGCTTAGATACACGTGAAATATAATACATTTTAAATTTTAAATAGACAGGGTGGGTCAGGGTACCCGATCATATTAGTAAATGAGTTTGAATTAATTTGAATATTGTAAATATCTTTTTAAATGAGTTTGAGATGGATAAAAATAATACTTTATTCGTTCCACCTTATCTTACACATTTTTCTTAAACGATCGTCCCACCTTATCTTGCACAACCTAAAAAAAAAGTATTAACATAATCTCCTCCATCAAAATCTCCATCCTCAATCTACCTTTGAAAAATCGGCAAATAATAAAAAAATAAATTTTCTTAATATCCGTGGTGACCCCCTATGCAAGATAAGTCGGAACGGAGGGAGTATAAATTTTAAATAATTTGGATCTTGATATTCTTAAGTTCGCGACCTACCCACCTGCCAAAAGAAATAATTTTAACGTTTCTAAAATAATTATGTTTTCTTTAAATAATACTTCCTCCGTCCTAGTTAATTTTGTACGGTTGATCGGACACAAATGTTAAGAAAAAATAGATTTTGGATTTTTTTTTTAACTTTTTCAAATGTGAAAATTGAGGATGAATATTATGAGATCGTTTAAAGAGTGTACAAAGATAACGGACCGAATAAAAAAGTATGCAAATTTAAGTGGAACGGAGGAGGTGGTACAATCTTGCGGCAAAAAAGGCAAAGAAAAAAGAGAAAATTGGACCCGCGAACTTTTCCGGGTCGGGTGGGCGAGTGTTACCCATTTAAAAAAGAGGAGCGAGCACCAAAAACCTCTCTGTATCGCCAGCAACCCCTTCAGTTTTTTTCACCTGACGTCTCTCTGCACACTGTTGCCAATTATCATCTAAAAGTAAAGTTTCCAATTCTTATGGAATCCGTTGCTCTGATTTGTTTATTTTTTGTTATTGTTTGCTGTTGAGCTCTATTTATCCCTAGCATCTTAAATAATCTGTTCTCCGCTGGAATGTTTATGCTGATTTTCCAGCTACCGTTTCATATTTTCTCGAATTCCATGGCGTAAAGTGTGCATGCAAATGCGTATGGCATTCTGTTCCCGTGAGAGTTATTATTGCTATATTCGTTTTTTCTTAATTTAGTTTTTGTTTCTCTTAAATATTTGTGTTAATAATTTGTTCTAAATTGATTGTTTCAACTGCTCTCTTTTATCCTTTTCTTTTTATGTCCTAGATATTTGACAGTGAGATTTTTAGAACTAGGTTTTGTTTTGTTTTTAACAAAAGAATGGATGGAGAAGAAGAGCAATTGTGGCTGATTACAGTTGCCGTTAAGTGAGAAATTGAGTGTTGTTAGTAGCAATGTTCTAAAAGATGCTTGGCGCTAGTCGGACGGGTGTAGCGCCTGATGGGGGCTAAGACGGGATTAAGCAGAGCTGCAGAGTCTAGGGGGAATAAGCGGGGAGGAGTCGGGGAGAAAATGTAGGTGCCTGAGAACAGTCTTGCACCTAGGCAGGGCCTAGTCGGAGATAGACGGAACTTTTAGAACATAGATTAGGAGGCATAATTAGTCATGAATAATGATCTTTGATCTTGAAGCCTCTGAAACTGAACAGGTTATGGGTTTGTTATTTTCGTGTCAGGTTTTATTTTAATCTTGAATTTCCTGATATCCGAACAATGGATTATTTTATGGCTCAATTTTGCGTTAGCAATAGGTTGGTCAATAACGTCCAAATGCTTCTGGTATTATTTAACTAACTATGCTATTGTAACAATGTTTTCCTCAATTCAGTCGTGATTTTGAATTGCTTTTACGGGTTTGCATCACAAATTTCATTAATGTATTTTGTAATATGTATGAATCTGTAATCTTGCCATTTCTAAAAGGCAACTTATTTAAGGTGTAAGTGTCTTCATCGAGAATGGCCAAGATGTGATAACAATATTAGTTTTCCTTGGAATATTCCTCAACACTCTCAAAAGTAATTCCGAGTTTCCCATTGGTATCCCCCGCCCCTTAAATGCAGAAACAGGACGAAAGTCACATCTATCTGAGTTCTGTTTCGTCTGAAATCAACATCTATCATTATTTTCATATTAAATTTTTTGTCTCATAAGATTCTGAGCATATCATACCATTTGCATTTGTGAGAACTTGAACAAAGGTGTACATCGATGCTTGGGTGCTTGCACTGGTCTTGCAGCTAAATTGTCACGCTGGTTGTCTATTATTTGCTGATTACATTTCGTTTTTCCCCTAAGATTATTGCTTTTATTCAGTTGCTTTTAAAATTTATTATACTTTTGTTGTATGAATTTTTATAGCTCATGGAAGGGCATTAGTGACTTGCAATGTACTCAAAAAGATCAGTTGAAGATGATGGGCCTGATTCAAGGCCAGTTCGTACAAGTGATAGGCTCAAGGGTAGACCAAAGTTTCATAACCGCTACATGTATTATCCTCAAAATATTATACGGTCTAAGAGAAAGAAGACAAAATCAAGGACCGCAGCTGCACAAATAGCGAAGATGTTGCGTGATAAGAGAACATCAAAAGCAAATGTAAGAATTATAATTGTGGTTTCATTTCTTTTAATCGTTTCACTTATTAAGTTGATGCCATGATCTATCTTCTCTTGCTGTAACTCATCTCTACTGTAATGCCTTTGATTATGATGGGGGTGATGACTGTAATGATTATAATTGTGGTTTATTTCTTTTAGTCATTTGATTTATTAAGTTGATGTCACTTTCTCGCCTCTCTTGCTGTAAATCATCACTACTGTAATGCCTTACTTTGATTATAACCGGGGGTGATGCCTTCTAAGTAGAAATAGTTCAGTCCTGTTACCGAGTTGCAGTTGGTTATTTTTCATAATAGCTGCATAATATGCAATTACTGACTTGCTGCAGTTAGTGGGTGCCAATCTTAGGCGCTCTACAAGGAAGAGGAGGGTTCCTATGAGTCTTGAACAATACACAGATAGTTCTGGAACAGAAGATAATGATTTAATGGTGAGTTTTATATACACCTAACAAGTAACAATGTAAAACTGATTTGAGTTCATCTGGTTTTGCTGAACTTAACTGATTTCAGAGCTTTGTATTGGGCCATAGGCTAACAACATGTTTAACTTTATTTCAGATTCCAAGGTATCGAAGATCTAGGAAAAGAATAAACAATAACAGTGCAAGCCAAGATGAGCTGACACCCCGTCGTGAAGGACTAAGACCCCGCCGGGAAGGACTTCGGCCTCGGGGACATTCAAGAGCAGGATCTAGAGAAGGGTTCAGTGTAGAATCCGATGAGGAACAAAGTACATCTGATGAGAAAGGGGCAGATGATGAACCAGAAAATGCAAAAGACATGGAGGATAATGATGCCGAGGATAATGATGCTGATGATGGAGATGGAGAAGATGAGGGAGATGGAGAAGATGAGGGAGCTGGTGAGGATGATGGTGAAGATGGAGAGGAAGATGGCGATGATGAAGAAGGTGAAGAGCAAGAGGGTAGACGGCGCTATGATCTTCGTAATCGTGCAGAAGTCCGCAGGCTCTCTATTGAGCAGAGTAAACAAAGGCCGAGATCTCCACGTAGAGTACTTCACCAGGGAATGGGGACCAAAGTAGGCAGGGAAGGAAGGAGGGGCGGATCCCGAGTTCATAAACGCCATCGCATGACAAGGGCTGAAGACTCTGATGATTCCCTTCTAGTAGATGAGCTTGATCAAGGTCCTCCGATACCTTGGGGGAGAGGTGGCAGCAGATCTGGGCCGCCTTGGCTGCTTGGAGGACTTGACATTCAAGGGACAACATCATGGGGTCTAAATGTTGCTTCATCTGGTTGGGGTCATCAAAATGATGCGCTTTCTAATTTGACTTCTGGTATTCAAACTGCTGGTCCAAGCTCCAAAGGTGGGGCTGATATTCAGCCTGTTCAAATAGATGAGACTGTTAGTTTCGATGATATAGGTGGTCTGTCTGAATATATTGATGCATTGAAGGAAATGGTGTTTTTCCCACTGTTATATCCGGACTTTTTTGCAAGCTACAACATTACCCCACCTAGGGGGGTCTTGTTGTGTGGTCCTCCTGGCACAGGAAAAACATTAATTGCGAGAGCGTTAGCTTGTGCTGCTTCAAAGGCTGGGCAAAAAGTCAGTTTTTATATGCGAAAGGGGGCTGACGTGCTGAGCAAATGGGTCGGGGAAGCTGAAAGGCAATTGAAATTGTTATTCGAAGAAGCTCAAAAGAATCAACCTTCAATAATCTTCTTTGATGAGATTGACGGACTTGCTCCTGTTAGGTCTAGCAAACAAGAGCAGATTCATAATTCAATTGTGTCGACGTTGCTTGCTTTAATGGATGGTCTTGATTCTCGTGGACAAGTAGTTCTGATTGGAGCAACCAACAGAGTTGATGCCATTGATGGAGCCTTGAGGCGCCCTGGGAGATTTGATCGTGAGTTCAACTTTCCCTTGCCTGGCTGTGAAGCTCGTGCTGAAATTCTAGATATACACACACGTAAGTGGAAGCAACCTCCTTCGAAGGAGCTAAAACAGGAGCTTGCAGCTAGTTGTGTGGGGTATTGTGGTGCTGATTTAAAGGCATTATGCACTGAGGCTGCAATACGTGCTTTTCGCGAAAGATATCCTCAAGTTTACACTAGCGATGACAAGTTTGTCATAGATGTTGATTCTGTGAAGGTCGAAAGGAATCACTTTTTAGAGTCCATGTCCTCAATCACTCCTGCTGCTCACAGAGGCTCTGTTGTGAACTCTAGGCCACTGTCACCTGTTGTTTCGCCATGTCTTCAGAGACTTCTGCTAAGTGCAATGAGCATCATTTCTGACATATTCCCAGCTCTCACAACTTCATCTGACACCACCAAGCTTTCAATGATTTCCTATGGGTCTGCAATTTCTCTTGTCTATCGGCCTAGGCTTTTACTGTGTGGTGGTGATGGCGTCGGGCTGGTAAAAGTCCTAATTTCTTTTGTGTCGGCCAACATAAAAGCTCACAAATAACTAAATATACTGCTTCTTTACTTTTACAGGATCATATTGGGCCTGCAGTTTTACATGAACTGGAGAAATTTCCAGTTCACTCTCTAGCACTACCTTCTTTACTCTCTGATCCCGGCGCGAAAACACCAGAGGAGGCACTGGTACACGTCTTTGGTGAAGCCAGGAGGACTACACCATCAATACTGTATTTGCCTCAATTCCACCTTTGGTGGGAGAGTGTGAGTGCATTTTCACTTGTGTTTTGGTGATTACTTGGATCTGCTGTTTTACTATTAATTAATTAATGTGTGCAAATTAATCTTTTCATTTTTTTCATTCTGCCTCTTCTCCACCAATAATAATACAAAATGTTCTGCTTTTTAGGCTCACGATCAGCTTAAGGCCGTGCTGCAGACATTGTTGGAAGAATTACCTTCTGACTTGCCCATATTACTGTTGGGAACATCCTCTATGCCGCTTGCTGAGATATGTGATACCCCCTCCTCAATATTCTCCGACCGCAATGTGTATGTCCAACCATATTTCATATATAAATGGCTACGACCTGGACCTTTTTTCTTGATTATGGTTTGAGTTTGACATGTCAGCTGCGTCAATTCAGAATTGCATGTTAGATGTGTGTATTTTGTTTCTTATAACTTTTAGCTTTCTTATCAATATTCATTATTTTGTGATGGCATGAGATCAGTTGTCTTCATCTTTAAGAAGCTAGTGAATGTCTTTTGGTTGGGGGTCAATGTTCTTTGTGTTGTTCATTCGCGGCTGGAACTTTAAATCACTCTTCTATGATTCCCCTCTGATGAATACATATCATGTCAATTAGTTGGTCTTAGTCTGTAAACTAATCAATATTTCTCACTGATACTACTATAAGGTTTTTTCTCTACTGTTCTATAATTTTAGCTCAGATCTTGAATATAGAATCATCTTTTTTCCAGTCTTTACTCTATGCAAGGTTTGGGTATTGATTTTCTCTTCACAGCTGAGTTGAGCTTCCGTCAATCCTATGTGAAACTTATGATAGCAATCCCTTTTTATCTATCTGTTTCTTATCAAAAAGAAGAAAAAAGAAAACCTTTATCGACACAATGCCATTTAAACCTGGCATGTTTGTTGAAATTTAATTTACCTGTTGCTGCAATTATATAGATCCAGAGATGCAAGTTGTTTGATGAACTGCCGTTAGATGATAGACTCTTATTAAGGATAATTTTAGCTATTACATGTGGTGGTCCTTAACATACTATGGGTTCATGAAGCTAAACAACAAGAGATCAATTTTAGGTTGGAGCTTCCTCCTGCAGTGTTTTAGTCTTTTGTCGTCTGTCACAGAGATTAGAAAGAAACAGAATGCCTTGGTATAATTAATAAAATATTGTATAATTATTGCTGAAATTCTTTCCTGAAGCTTATAATATCGAATTATTTCATCTTTTTGTGCAGGCAGTTTTTTTACTGTTTTTCTACTGGTAAATTTTAGTTCTATGATTGCATTTCTGTACTTGGTAATTACTTGATTTTCCATTGCAAATTTGTTGCCCTTACCTTTATTGTTTGATCTGTTTCAAGACCTTCATTTCTTTTGTACAGCAGTTCTAATTACTATTTTCATTTTACAGTTTGCACATAAGCCCACCATCAGAGGAAGACAGATCTCTGTTTTTTGATCGTCTGATAGAAGCCGCGTTATCAGTTCAATCTGAGACAGCAGTGAAACATTCAGCTACAGCTGACGGCCTTCCTGAACTTCCAAAAGCACCAAAAGTGGCTCCAGGACCGAAAGCCTCTGAACTAAGGGCCAAAGCTGAAGCACAAGGGCATGCTCTTCGTCGACTGCGCATGTGCCTTCGAGATGTTTGTAATCGGTGAGAAATATATGTGGTTATTTCTTGTCAAAGGCGTATAATTGACTTCTTCTGATACAGCCTTTTTTGTTCTATACCTTATTTAATGACTAAAAGGATCCAAGTTGTCTAAGAACCTCTTTTATTTTAGGTTAGCCAATCTGTGAGTGTATCATGAAATCAAGCACATTAAGATAATTAAGTTGTCTATACAAAGCATGAAGGGGAAAAATTTATATCAGCATAATCAAGTTATTGTTTGTATCACATAAAGGAGATGATTGACACATGACTGAGCTAACTCATTACTAAGCTGTTTTACAAGTAATGTCATTGTTGACTTTGACTGTCTTAGTAAGGAAGTGTTATTGGGATCTTTGTGGGACGCATCCCTGCCTTGTTATAGACTCAATTGGAAGGTAACAATGGAACAGGAACAAGAAGGTGAAAATAACGTAATGTCTTACTAGTAATGTGATTGTTGACTGTCTTCATTAAAGAACTGTTATCATGATCATTGGGCACGTCCCAACTTTATTTAAACTTGAAGGGAGGGAAAAAAAAGCAAGATAAAGTCGCGCACAAGCATACGTAAATCTCCGTACCTATGTTTCTCTCTGTGGATTTGCGGTGTATGGCTTAGTTTAGGCAGTTGTCCTGCAAGCCCTGGCTAAAAAATTTTATTACCTTAATCAAAGTTTGGTGAATCAAATATCACGTTTATTGTACCATACTTAGTATTATAATTTCATTCCTTATCTCTTAAACTTCTGTAATTCTCATTTATTCCTTACTGCAGCATTCTGTATGATAAGCGGTTCAGTGCCTTCCATTATCCAGTCAATGATGAAGATGCTCCAAACTATCATACAATAATCCAGAATCCAATGGACATAGCTACGTTGCTTCAGCGTGTTGACAGTGGAAAGTATATCACATGTAAATCATTCACGGAGGACTTTGATCTCATTTTAATCAATGCCAAGGTTTGTGTTCAACTTCAACTTGTCAATTAATCTGCAAATGTGCCAGAAATAAGAAACGAATGCAGTTGCACATTTTGCATGTTGAACAATACAAACTTTGAGCGTAGTCTGAAAAAATGTTACATGTTGAGGAAATCTTGGTCATTATTATATTTTGAGATAATGGAATAATGCTTCAGTTTTGGAATACAAGGGGGTTAGTTGGCCTTTATTCTGCCTTCTACCAGTTGTAATGATATACTTATCGATATTCAACTTGGTGGGTCTGCAACCAATGATGCAGAAGCATGCATGGGGAAGCAAGTATTGAAGGTTCTTAATAGTGATAGCATACATATGGATCAATCAGGGGAAATAATTCATATCTTCTAAAAGTTATAAACAATGCTAGCAACTCCATCCCATCTTTTTGAACAGCAATGGTTAGGAAAGTTGCCTAGAGGATAACAGATTTGACCTATTCCTATCTTTACTTTGCATGTTAAATCTCTATGAATGACTCTTGTACATTTCTGCAATAGCTACTCCATTGTGTTACAATCATTTAACTCATTATCCTGACAATCTTTTGTTTCCTTAGAAATATAACGGGGATGATTACAATGGAGCAAGGATTGTCAGCAGAGCGCATGAACTTCGGGACGCAGTATGTTCTTCTACGACTTCGTGTATACTTCCTAGCTGGAGTCTTCACTCCATTTGATACAAGTATTGTTTCACTTTTTGCAGGTGCATGGTATGCTATCCCAGATGGACCCCTCCTTGGTTACTTTTTGTGACAAGATTGCCGATGAAGGTGGCCCTATCTCCTTGCCTACCGATGAAGACGGGACTTCATTGCCCCAAGCTCCTGTTGTTCAAATGATGTCCATGACCAGGGCAAGTGCTCGTCTTCGTAATGTGCAGCCTGAAGTTAATCCAGATCAAAGCTATGAAGCGATCAAAAGGCCAAAGAAACACGTCGAGGCCTCGCAAACAGGTATCACTTGGTTTGTGAATTTGTTATCGTGTCTTGTAAGATGTAGAAACTTATTCATTCTCTGTCTTAGCCGCTAGCAAGAGGCGTTTTTCTTTTCCTGAACATCTTTACCCTTCTTGCTCGTACCACCAACAGTGCGTTCCACCTATACCCGCCTGTACTTTAGAATCTATGACTCCATCTCACCAAGTTAATGCACCTGCAAAGGCACTTTTTTCCTCCTAATCTAAGAACAAAGGAAACCCTCCCCTTCCCGCTAGGTTCGAACCCAAAAACAATCGTCTAGGTAGTGAATGCTCTTGTCACTTGAGTTATCCAACTTCGTCCCTTAAGGTAGTTAATTCTCCTACACTAGCACAAACCAGAATTAAAGTAGAAGGGGGTGCTTCGGCAAATGAAATTGATTAGGTAAACTCGAACTGTGGCAACGAGGATCCTCTCTTTTTTTTTTTTTTTTTGGTTGGGGGGTGTGGTTGGTCAGTTTGAGTGCTCTATCATTCCTTTTTTTAACAAAAAATCTAGTAAGCTCCTTATAGTTTGAGATCTAACTATGAATGACCTCGATTGCATGACACTTTTCCGTGACAGAAGAGGGATCGGACACTGATTTATGTCCACCAAAGGCAGCTGAAGATGCTGAAGCAAACGGTACAGTTCAGGAAAGCGTTGAAGCTCCAGTTGCTGAAGAAACCCAGCATAAAAACCCAGATTGTGACGCCGAATGTGCGCCACAAGATGTTACCATGTCAGACGGCGAAATTTCTGGTCAAGTGGAGTCCATCAAACGGCTGTTTTTGGAGCGGTCAAAGGACTACAACATTCCACAGCTTGAACGATTATACACGCGCGTAATGAAGGGTGTTTTGGAAACGAAAAGTAGGGCTAAGGTCGAAGATCTTAAAGCTTCAATTTTGCGTTCTCTATCTGAGTTTGCTGAGGACGAATCTATGTTCTAATTTGGCTGAATCTTATATACAGTTTTCCAATTGAGTGATTCATTCGTTTTACTCTCTCTTTCACACACACACGCACACGCACACAGATTAGTATCTCGTGCAACTTGGTCATGATATTTATGAAAAAAGAAATTTTCTTTAATCTCTCTCTCTCTCCCCCTCTCTCTCTCATGCAAACTTGATAACCATTATAGTAGTTTACAAGGAATCTCCGCCAGTACAATTCTACGATGCAATTTAATCATCTTTTATTTCGCTATCAGTTTCTTGTTTGTTCTGATTCCAATAATAAAACCAAGAATTGGAGAAAATCGCTTGGAGAAATGTAGGGTGTATTTGGGCAGTCCTATCCAGCCAGTCGAGCCAACATTATATATTATGTCGGGCTGGGTGAAAAATTAGTGAAAAACTCGATTAATCCTTCTAAAATATATTATAATTTTGGGATGGCTTTCGAGGCCCTGTTGAGCTTGAGAGTATGACCCAACCCGTCTAAGAAATGGACGAGTTGGGCGGACCATTTCAAAGATTGTTATATTAGCGTTCTCCTCTTATGCAAGTATGCAACTAGATCATCTTTACAATGATTAAACCTATGATTTTGATTAAAATTAAATTAAGCTAGCTAGCAACAGCTAACTCATAAACATTCAAAGAGGCTCTTGAAACTTTTTACACTTGAAGATGATCCACTAACAAGTCCCCTACTTCCACCATTACAGTTAGCTCAAACCCAGCTCAAACACATTGTCATCAGTAACCACTTTCCCAGAAGTCTTTTTCATCTCTTACTATCACTTCTTCAATCTTCAACCCTTTCTTCTGATTCTAACGTTAGTCCATCCAAACATGCCCTTATCACGCCTTGATTCGCCTCAACGCGATATATGCCAATACTCTGTACCCTACAAACATGATCAGTAGTATCCCTACGCTCAATGCCGGGTGTATCTGCCCCCGAATATCCTCATCAATGAACCTACAGGTAGCTCTACCGTGCCTTCCCGCTGAGCAACCGAGCAAAGAGGAAATGTCTTCTCCGTCACCATATTGGACGTTGATAAGCAGCCTGTAGCTGTAAAACGTAGTAGAAACATACTTTATCCATGACATGAAAGACGGTACCTTGTGCACATAGTACCCTCCTGTCAAAACAAACGCGAGCATTGTGACAGTGACGACAGTGGAAGCCTGCTTAGCGTCCATGATCAAGGCGCCAAGCGCAAGGCCCAAGCCGATAGAAACAAGGACGTATCCTAGAAGGACGAGTAGAGTTAGAACGAAAGCAGAGAGCTCGGGCTTAAGCCCCGTCATCCAATATGTTATGGAGAGGAACAATGTGGGTAGGATGAGCTCCATCGGTAGGTCTCCGGAAATGCGCGACATAAAGTAGGATGATAGCGTGTACATGCCCGATGCCCGTTCCTTCATGAAGATGGCTCGTTCTTGGGGGAAGGCGAAGACTGCGTTAAAAGACGGGAATACCCCCCAAAAGATGGAGATGAAGAAAAGAAGGCCGAGGCGATCTTGGACATCTCTGAAGTCGGAATGCCACCACATAAAGCCGGCTAGTAATGAGGCCGTGATCACCTGAAAAACGCGCAATGAGTTGAAGGTCTCGTGCTTCCGCTCTTTGAGGTTTCGTTGAAGGAGAATGGTGAATTGGTTACACCAAGATGAAATATGGCTCATGCATCTGTACTTCTTCGTCGAAGGATTGTGATTCGTCTCTCTCGTCATTGCGATTGAAGAATCCAAGCATGCCAGTTTTACCCTTGGTGCTAGTACATTGTTGTATGAGGATATGAGGCTTTGTCTCACATTAGGCCTCTCTCTCTCGCTAAAACCATCAAGCTGACATACCCCTGGAATCACACAAATATCAACTTTAGTACCATGTTACAACAAACTTTGAATTATGACACAAAGAATAAGTCCTATTAAGTAATTTTAGCCAATTTCAATAAGGGTATGACGTTTTTAGCCACTTGTTTAGAGCACGTCTTTAACCACTTTCCCCTAAAAGACAACACTGCCCTTAGTGAATGGATGTCTGGAAATGCGTAGATCGAAACTCACTATTTATATCACAGGTTATACCTCCGATAGATGCTTATATCAATGTAGTGTTAAACATATAAACAAAAGTGACGACCTTCGATATAAACAATGAGCTTCGACATGCTGCATTTTCAAACTTCTAATAGTTAAAGTATTTATGTATTTTACCCTTAAAAAGGACAAAACATCTACACGAAGAGTGTGGTTATGAAACATATGTTCTTATCTCATTCGACCATTTAACCTAAGCGTCCAAACAAAAACTATCAAAAATAAACAAGTAGGACCATGTTTGTATATTGTATGTCAACTAGGGTAAAATGTTATTACAAGTACCACAGTACATCTAAATGTGAAATAACTTTCTGATGCAACCAGATATTGATGTTTTATGAACAAATCAAGAATCAATAACATGATATGGTATACGTAGATGATAATGAAATCAATATAATTAGTAAATTAAAGATATTTAAGATGTAGTGATTTGTAGAAATGGGCTAATTAGAGCTGTCCAATGTTGATGATGAGGTGGGAGTCCACTAAACATAATGGCTGGTAATGGATTTGGGCCCCCCATTTCCACTTTCCTTAAATTCAAATTTTTATTAATTACACCATTAAAAAGAAGTATAAGATGACAACCTTGACACGTGGCAGTATTACTGCATTTGTTCTTACTATGGAACAAAGAGAATTTTATTTTAATAAAAAAAATTGACACTTTCCAGATCAAGGTGTGATTCTTTTTGCAAACATCTTTTTGAAAATATTTATTTTATCAGGGACAGATTTGAACAGATTAAAGAATCAGCAAACCATGTAACTTGATCAAACAAAGAATATTACTAAGACTTATGTAAGAATTTAGAGACAAACTGCAAAAGAATAACCCTAATTCTCAAAGTCTTTTAAAGTCTACGGAAAGACGACAAATTTTTTTTGAGCCGGTAATTTAAGATGCTAACTTTCAATTTTTGGACATTTAGGATAAATTGAGCTCGAAGTTTGATAATTCTGGCTAAATCACATATAGCTTCCACGACTGCCAAATACGGGCTTAGCGTCGATTTGGTGTCTAGGTGGATAGCAGCAAAGTGGAAGTGACATGTGATTTAATATGAATTACTATCAAATTCCGGACTCAATATGTTCTAAATGTGAGAAGCTTTAAAAGCCAGTATCTTGAATTACGGTCAGAAAAGTTAGTGTCCTATTTTGCCGGACTCCAAGAATAAGTGTCATGTTTCAAATCATAGTTATATGAGGAACAAAAATTGAACAAAAGAAAATGTATCTATATATTAATATTCATCTAATAATTACTAAAAAATGTAACGTATCAGACATATATCATGCAGAATCACTATATCTTACGACATGAAAAAGAAACATTAATTACTTACTTATATATGCATTGTATGTGTGTATTGCTGTACAGAGGGCTTTGTGGGCCATTGACAGAATAAATGCAACAATATTTTATTTAACAATAAAATAATAATAAAAAAAAAGTATTAAAATAGCACTAGCTACGTTCTTTAATTTAGTTAGATGGTATCTAACGCAAGCAATGTTGTCACGTTTGTCATAATCCACATTTTCATAATTGTGTCCAAACAGAGATTAACAGACAACTCTACACTTTATTTTTCTTTATTGCCAACCTTAAACAAACAATAAAAGATTAATGAGTCAAAATGCTCTTCCTAACTAACTGTTGTTTTTTTCACCTTTATAGAAATAACCTAGCTAGTGTGGTATATATAAATATTGTTCCACCAGTCAATTCTTTAAAAACCAAAAAGTTAAAAAAAAAAAAAATCTAGGTAGAATTGGCTAATCTTTTCATTCCAAAAATCAATGTCAATCCTTATGACTTAGATTTTCACTACCAATATGGTCAGCAAACATTTTTAGGTGCTAGGTATTCCATGATTTTACCGAATCTTGACAGTGGTACATACACTTTATCAATGCTTACATTCTTGATAGAAATTATTACATTGTGGCAAGTTGGGTTGTTCAACCTAGTTTGCCGGACCAACGGGTTGGCCCGGAATTTGGTGAGTATAGTGGGCCGGACGATATTTTAGGCTAATTAAGATTCTTTATTACATAGTTCGTTAAAAATATCGAACAAACTGACCTGACTGATTGAGAACTTTCTTATCTTATAATCAAGTAGAGAATCATAAAAAGATGTAATAGAATTTCTTATTTTATTTTCAGGAAAAGAATGGGGCATGGATTGGGTGGGTTTTGGAATTTACTACACCAATATCCTTTATTCATTGTAAAGTGATGATTCTTTATATGTGCAATCCAAATATTTAAAGATTATGGAGGTGGGAAGGGGCTGCCACTCCATCTGCAGCTACCTCCACTCCAAATATATAAATACAGAGACAAACATCAATGTCTGTGAAAATTTCCAACTACTCTCACTCTAAACGCTAAATTCTCATTGGCTAATCGTGTCTTTTTCTTGATAACTCCCCACCTAACCATTCAGCGCTCCCTAGGTCATGATCAAGTACTAGACCATTGCCTACTGTTGGACTAGCTAACGCCTAACGACTGATATATCATTAATACATAAAGAATTTTGATATGCCGCACACCTATAATAGGCACTCCGTGAGCATTTACTAATATGTCGGCAACATTGGATATGTAAAAGTTTTAATACTCACCATAAATGTACAGCATATCGAAACTCGGAATATATAATCAAGAACTATAAGATGCCCGGTTCAAGAAGAGCCATAACATGTCATTTTCTCAATCCTTACACTATAAAAAACAGTCAAAACAATCTACCTATATTTCAACTTTATGTCATACAATCAAATAATTCAACTACAATTTCAAAGTTGGCAATTTCAATAATAGACGCCTACTTTCCAACATCCAAGTCAACGTGTCATGTATAAAATGATGGCTAATATTATTCTTTTTTTTTCCTTTTTTTTATTTTAAAGAAAAAAGAAAAGGAGCAGAGTCATATATCCATATATATTTCCTACGATAGACAGATTTTGGATAATTCTTCAATAAAAAAGAGTCCAATTATAAAGGGCCCATTAGTTGATTCCATGTTTCAAACATTTTATTACTCATATATTTATGTCACTTTGTTGGGTTGCTTTTTTTTCTTACGAATATGGCTACGACACCATTTCCTACCTCACAAAATGCGATTACGTGTAATTCTTTTTTTATCCTTAAAAGATAATTTCCAGCTGGTGATGATCTAAGAAACATGTATTGGATAATTCATACTACCGCCGTTTCTTTTAGTTGGAGTTATAATTTAGTACTTTATTCCAAAAGTCTCCGTCTATCTTCGACTACATTTTATTTTGGCGCTAAACGATCTTCGGCCGCCTATAGCCTTTTTCAACTTTTCTCCACTTAAATTCGATTAATCCCGTCTAGGTCCTAACTAGGCGCTAGACCATAATCTACAGTGCGACTAGCGTCTTTTAGAACATTGAGTTATAATATGAAAATTAATTTGAAATAGATAAATAATTGTTCCCATCGAAACACTAAATTTTCTCTACTATTTCCTTTATACTCCTTTTACCAATTATTTTAGGGCAATAATTGAAGAAATTAGGAAATAAGATTAACAGACAAATATTTATATACATTTCACAAAAATAAAAATAAAAAACGTAGTACTGACATTAACAAGGAAAGAATCATATTAAATTCTCAAAAAAAAAAAAAAAAAAAAGAAACATATACATATATACACACAAAAAAAGTATTTATAATAAAATTTAGAAAATCTGAAATATGAACAAAAGTTGTCATTTCAAGAAATTTGTTATGGAAAAAAGATATCAAAATCACTGAAAAAAGAAAGTGGGCATCATGAGAAATTGCTAGAGGAAAAAAAAGTAGAAAAGCAAAGACAACTACACAAGCTCAAAAGATAGAAGGAGACACGTGGTGTGTGTTCAAATTTTATTAATTTTCCCCTTTCACTTTTGTTCAAAATGCATTACTCATTATGTTCCTTAAAACAATTCTTCACCACTATCTTTCCATCTACCCCACCCCACCACCATCGCCGCCTCCTCCGCCACCCACTTGGCGGCGCCGGCCCCTCTTTGCATGTTACATCAAGATCCGAAATTATGTCTAAAGGTGGTAGTTTGGGCTCCTAGTTCAACTCAACTAAGCCCGTCAGGCGTCAGACCAATGTCATATACTGGATCATGTCAACTCGAAATTCAGTTAGATCTGAGTCAACTATGGTCCACTCTCTTTAACATACATTAAGTTGTTTTTTTATTTTTCCATCTCACCAATATCCATAAGTAAAATCAACACTCGATCCTCCACACCCTGCACCCACTCGGACGGCGGAGGACCCTCTTTGCATTTAACAATAAGATACAAACTTATATCTTAATGTAGAGTGTGGGCATCCTAGCCCGAGTCAACCGAGCTTATCAAATCAATATCATATGCTGGATCATGCCGGTACAAAATTCAATCAGCCCAATTTACTACGGCCCACTCCCTTAAAATACACTAAGTTGCATTTCCTATCTTTCCATCTCTTTGCATCCCACAAGTAAAATCAACAACCCGACTCCCACCATCACTGCCTCCTCCACCATCCACTCGGGCGGCGGAGCCTCTTTGCATTTAACATCAAGATATGAACTCGCGTCTAAAGGTTGTAGTTTGGGCATCCTATTCCTACCCAACTAAACTCATTAGGCCAATGCCATATGCTAGACTGTGTCGGTCCAAAATTTAATTAGGCCAAAATATAGTTAGTTTACTACAGCTCATCTTCTTTAAAATACACTAAGTTGCATTTCCTATTTTTCCATTTCACCAAAACACACAAGTAAAATCAAGACCCCGACCCCACCATCGCGTCTCCCCCGCCACCTTCGGGCGCCGCCGGCCCCTCCTTGAATTCAACATTAAGATCCCAACTTGTGTGTTGTTCCACAACTTGTGCTAGATCTAGACCCTATCACTAAAGTCGTCGAAAATTTTCCTGATTGTGTCAAATAATGTCAATTCTTGAAGGAAAGTTCCAAATTATTGTGATGGCCCAGTCTTAATTGTGACAATGACACTATATTCACCAAGTTTATAGTACAATGAGTAAGGTTAAAATAAGGAAGATGCATACAATATTTATGATTTTTTGGAAATCACTTTCTACTTTTATCTCCGCGGGTTATTGACAAATTTTGGAATTGAGGGTGACATGTGATTATTCGTACAAATATGTAAGTAGGACCATCTATATCTAGTTTCAGGAACAAATTCTGGTTTTCGTCCAAGGGAGACGATTTTTTTTAATTATATTATAGAATATGAAACAAAATGTCTTAATTAAGAGGGGCGGATTTTAAAAAAGTAGGGGGAAGGGAGGTAAATTCTTACATATTAAGGATATGAATAAAAATAATTAGACAAAATTATACGTAAAATTTTGTTTGAAAAACTGAGGAGGACGACTGCCGACCCACGCCCCCATCGTTGTCTATTTTGCCTACTAGATCTAAGTTGCAACACAAAGAGTGGCAAATATATTTGAGCACATTAAATGCATCTTTACTTTTGAACAAGAAAAAAGTCCAATTAAGTCACATGATTCCCCAGTCAAGATTAACTTGTACCAGAATTTGCATCAAGTGGAGTTCTTGATATGAAATTATTCAAAAACATCACTTTTTAGATATGTTGATATGCTTATGTATCTAAATTTTAACAAATCAGCTGGTCGACTCATTAACATGTACCCACAATGATGAGGAAAGCGGGACCATTAAGATGATTTTACACGTAGCGTAAAATTGACCTAACATAGAAGCATACATTATGTAATGTGCCATTTGGTAACTACTTCTGTAAAGCTATCATGTTTCCAGCCAAGATACTAATTAAATGAGAATATGACATGAACCAAGTTGTGAAATAGTAATCCGACAAACATTAATAAAAATCTACGACAGAATTTTGAGTCGAGTCTTTATCCAAAATCAATCAATTAATATGCTTGTTTTCAGCCAACACATACATACGTAGTTTCAGACACATAGCTACAATGCTCTACTCAAGTATCACTATCTAAAAGCTCGTTCATTATTTTTTTCAATTAAAGATATCAAATGAGCTAGATATATCCATATTCACATTTGATAAAAATCCAAAACTCGACTCTAACTTGATTTCGATTGAAATTCGTTAAAAATAAGTGCGAAAATATCAAGGGGTACATTATATACTAATATAATTATATATACGTATTTATATTCAATACATATTAATAATTAATATATTTCACCATATATATATATAGCACGGATAAAAACAATGATGTTTGGTATTAGTGGGACACAGTATAAGAAAAATTCAAATTAGAGATCAAGTTTCTAAATTAAAATAGTGACAAATTTGAGACGAAATATTTAGTCTTTATAATGCTCGTCTCTAAATTTTAAAGATTGATTTACTTTATTTCTAAATTTAGTAAGGAAATTTCATCTTTATTATGAAACTAGAAACCAAATTACCTACATAATAGAGAGGAATTATATATCCGTTTATAGTACGGTGTTGCTATTTCGTCGTTAATTGGATATTAATGACCTTTTGTTACTTATTATTATTATATTTTTATTTAGTAACTGATATTATCTGTTACTAATTTTCATCTTTATTATGAAAATTTCTTGCAGTGCCGGTGGACTCGAATTTAGACTCTAATTGGAGCTTCGACAGGATTAGATTAGTATAGTAAAAACTAAACGGTAACTTTTAGAACGTTGATAGAAACGAAAATGAGAAGAAGACAAGATCAAAAAACGTACCATTAGCGAGATCAAGCAGAAAATCAGCAGGATTCATGGGGAAGGAAGGCGAAAATCCAACGCTGTCAAAGTAGTTCATAACCTCCCCCCTTTTTCCGAAGTATATACACCTCCCCTCCGACAACACAAGCAAATCATCAAACATCTGGTACACACGGCTCGACGGCTGGTGCACCGACATCACCACCGTCTTCCCCTTCTTCGCCAGCCCCCCCAGCGTCGCCACCAGCCTGTACGCCGCCGTCGCGTCCAGCCCCGACGTCGGCTCGTCCAAAATCAACAAACTCGGATCCACCAACATCTCATGTCCAATACTCACTCTCTTCCTCTCCCCGCCGGATACGCCGCGGATGAAACTGTTTCCGATTATCGTGTTCGCGCATTTCGATAAACCTAATTCCGAAATCACCGATTCCGCGACCGCGATTTTCTCGTCGCGGCGGACGGAGTGCGGGAGGCGTAATAGTGAGCAGAAAATTAAGGTTTCTCGGACGGTTAGGTGCGGGTATAAGATGTCGTCCTGTGCGACGAATCCGGTTCGTTTGAGGATTTGTTTGGTTAACTTCCGGTTGTTGAAGAGGACTGTGCCGGTGAGGCCGTGGCTGTGGTGGAGGCGGCCGGCGAGCGCGTTTAATAGCGTTGATTTTCCGCTGCCGGAAGGACCGAGGATCGCGAGAACTTCTCCCGGCGCCGCCGTTCCAGTTATTCCGTTTAGGATCGTCCGTTCCTGATGCCGCTCGACTGCCGCCGATGGATTTTCCACATCCTGCGGCGGCGCGCCGCCGAACATTTTAGTTATGGTGCTGGTTCTGGATCTCGCATTGCCGCCATGCAGCTTTACTCTGTAGGATACCTCCACAAACTGTACACAAAAAAATAAAAAAATAACCATTACCATCCGCCATTAACGTTAACTGGAGCGGCGTTTGTGACAGCTTTTCTAAAGTACTTCTCTGCTTTTACCTTACAAAATTAATTGAGAGCAGAAGCTCGAAACAGTACAATGAGTACTTTTTCAGGATATTCAAATTTAATTACTTCTTCGAGCACAAACTTGATTTTCCGAATATTTTGTGATTCATTTATGGAAAAAAAGGATTACCTTAAGCGTGATTGGAAAAGAAGACTGTGTTTGGCGGGAAGTAACATCCCGGTGATGGTTTTGTACGGCGCCATTGGGAGGAGGAGCTTCTGCTGTTTCACCAGACAACGACATTTTTCTTCTTCTTTTTCTTTTTTGGTCAGCTTTTTGTTTGTGTGAAAGAATAATAGAATTGCAGAAAAAATGGAAAAAAAGTTGATAGTGAGAAAAGTGTTGGACGTTAAGGAAATGGAATGGAAAGAAATTTGATGAGAGAGGCAAAGGGTGTTGGTTCCACCCCTATTTATTTGGTTTTGTGTGCCGCTTCAAAACTGAAATTCTTACACGTGGCACTATACCCACTCAGCCAAGTGCCCCCTCCTATTCTATTCTTAGGTTATTGAGATCTATACATGTAAATGTAGACTATCCTAGTAATACATGGGATATTCTTTTTATTAATTAATATTTTAGATATTTACTACTCCCTTCGTTTCATATTACCCGACTTATCTTGCACAAGAGAGTTGATACAATTATTAAGAAATAAAAAAATTTGGTTGTTTGTTGACTTTTCAAAGGTGGATTGAGGGTGGAGATTTTGAGGGTGAAAATTATGTTATAACTTTCATTTTTTAGGCTGTGCAAGATACGGTGGGACGACTGTTTAAGGAAAGTGTGCAAAATAAGGTGGGACGGAGGGAATAATTGATGTTTTAGGATGAAAGGGAAGAATTAAGAACTGAATATTTTGACAGATATATCATCAGCTAAAGATTTGATCAAATCAAAATATATCTGATAGATTCAAAAGTAGAGATATTTTAAGATTGAGTCCATGATGAAAATTGATAGAATTTGTGAAAAATATGTAAAATGTCAATTAATTGAAAAAGTAAAAAAAAATCCTAAAACGTCAATAAATATAGAACGGAGGAAATATTCTTTATGATTTTTTTTATCTGTCTCATTTATTTATACGTATTAATCAATTCTTTCATTTATTAGATTATTAAAATACATTTCAAAATATATTCGCAGCCTATTAACTACTCCTCCTTTAATTATAGGAATAATTGATTTTATAAGATTCACAATTATTTGCTTGTTTATTATGGTTATGTATGAAAAAAAAGTAAACCAACGTCAATAATGATATTGTGACAATTAAAAAGAAACGAAAAGAGTACCTATTTCAGTCTTGTTCTTTGTCTCAATCGTAAAATATTTCATAATTTTCAGCTTATCATATCATAGAAAAAACAATATATCATTAACTTTTCAATTTACCGTATTTAAGAGAGATGAGGAAAGTTATTTGGAACATAATTTTCAGGGATTAGTGAAAGAAAGAGGAGTAATGAGAGATGTATTGTTAATTCATTTAATCACTAATTCATCTACTTTATTTTAAAGCGTGCCAACTAAGAAGAAACAGCAGTTGTATATATTGATAATGGGCACGTGTCTTGCACATGAGTGTTGTTTTCTCAATTTTATTTTGAGTCCATTCTTCGGAAAAAAAAATTAAATAATATTCTAATATATTGTGTGTAAATTGATTCTTTAAAAATATATATTATACTAACATATTTTAAAATTCGTGGTTGTTATGAAGCGTCATATATTGTACTATTAATTGCACTTTTACTTGCAGTTTCTTATATAATTCAAAATATAACGAACTCTAATGAAAATAATAAAAATAAATAATATTTTCACAAAGTTATTTCACATAAGACATAAGCAAAACTAAATTGCAATTATCAACTCAAGAGTTTCAAACATGAGGATATACAAGTTCATGTGCTCCATTACATTATTGCTGGAAGACTTAGACCTCCTCTTGCTTAATCTTCTTACGATGTGTCTTCGTATATCTTCTTCTTTTTCCCCTCTTTGGCTCCATCATTTTTCTCTTGTCAATTCTTGTTTTGGTGGTGAATTATCTTTGCTTTTGTTTTTCTATTTTGTTTATCCGGTTTCTTTACGATGTTTTATTGTTTTCTCGTTTAAATTTATGAGGAAACAAATTTCTGGGTTTGCTGGTGAGGTCAACCCATTATAGTAGTGAGACTCATTCTCTTCCTAAACAATATTTATAATTTAATTTTTACATTTAACTTTTTTTTTGCTCTTTTCGGTTTGTACTCATTTATGCAGAATTTTTAAGTTACTTATGATCTACATTTTCTCCTACCATTGTTAATAATGTAAAGTGATCTTGCATCGAGCATCAGACATATGTAATTGTTGTGTCGCTAGACATTTAGTCTGTGCAAAACTCAAATTCTCTCTACCTGCTAAATTTTATGTAAACAAACAATTAAACTTAGATTACATAAATTTTTAGGCAAATAAGTTTGTCAAATTTTCATCGAAGAGTGTATGTGATAGGAGAAATGATTTGAAAATTCATATTTTCAAAAGTGTAGATTTCAAATTATTATTTGGAGGGTGGAAAAATCACTATTAAATCAAACTAAAAAAAAAAAAAACAAAGGATGCGTTCGAAATTATGTTAAAACTTGTGTTAATTCAATTTAATTATAGCTTGCTTAAATTTCTTATAATTTTTATTTTGCCGAAAATGGTAATAAGATGGAATACGGAAGCTCGTCGCTCATGTTCTATTTATAGAAAGAAAAATATTTTATCAATAGTGTTAATTTCATATTTTATGACATTCGCTATAAAATAAAGAGTGGTGCATATTGATAGTGTTAAACAAATTATCTTCTCTCATAGAATTGATGTTTTATTATGTCAAAGTATAAATAAACCTTGAGTGCGATATTTTTGTATATTTCTATATTTGCAACATTCAGAATGTATTACCTCGGTATAGTTTTAATGGGTTTTTCGATGCACCTTTTGCAAGCATCATTCCCTTCTTCATTGTAGGTTCCTTTGTTCTATCAATCACATGCTTCGTACCATGTGTTCGTAAAAAACACTTTGTCTACTATTCTAGTGAAACAACAATAGTTTTCACGTTTCATAGCGACTACGCATGTTTGTTTTATTTCTATATAGTATAATATGTGTTTTAAAATATTTGTATATTGAATTTACTTCTGAGAGTGTTTGTCTTATTTCTTTGGACTATGATATATATCTTTCAGAGTAACTTTCTTTGTATTTTTCATTCTTTGACTCGTAGCCTCTCACATATTTCAGTTACATGTCAATACTTTTCCAAAATCAAATGTTATACTCTTTGAAAAGTATTATTCCCTTTATACCAATAAAACAAATCAAGTTTGTGTAGTTAAAAACTAATCACGTTTTGGGAGACCAAACCTTGTTGGACCTTCAAATTGTAAAGATCTACGATAAACATGGGATATATTAGGACTATACAATTTCGTTAAATTATGAAGTCAAATTATATCATTACTCCTAAACTAGTCTACAAAACTAAGGTCGTACAATGAAGAAAGAATAATATACTAAATATCAACATCTTAGATAGAATAAGAAATTGCTATTCAACCGAACACCCTCTTACGAAGCCCTCTAGGGCAAAGTAATTAACATATGTTAAGCTAAATTCCAATTTGAGGATTTTCGATGGAGAATCACAGAAGAATTCGAAACAGAAGTTGTTTCACATGTTTGGGAGACTAAACTTTATTAGACCTTCGATTTGTCAGGTCAACTGTAAACATGGGATATATAGGGCCTACATAATTCCATGAAGTCAAATCATATCATTAATCCTAAACTAATTAATTAATTTGATAAAATCGACGTTCTAGAACGAAGAAGAACAATATATTTAATATAGATAGAATCATAATACTGTTCAATCGAACACCCTCTCACCAAATTCCTCTAGGGAAAAGTAATTGATACATGTATGTTATGCATACTTTTAAGCTCAATTAGATGATGAAATAGGAACCATTTGCATGTATAATTTGATTTGTTTGAGTAAATTGTATTATCGTGTATGTGTGACTTTCCTTGTTTTGAAGAGAAATATGTGATTTAGGGTAAAAAGTATGTTTGGAGAAGAAACGAGTAACAAAAGAGGTGAAACTGTGAAGTCGGGAGATGGCTGTATCGAGAGAGCCACTCGATCAAGTGAGAGGAGATCACCCAGTCGAGCGCCGCGTGAAGAAAAGATCGTACATTGGATAGTAAGTTTCACTAGGTCGAGTCATGAGCGAAACTCAATCGGTCGAGCGCGAATAGTATCCTTATTTCTTCGATTTTAACTCTAAATCTGGTCCATTGATCATCCTTTTCTCATGCCAACTATAAATAAGTGCATTCGAAGTTTGTTTTAGTTCTATCATTCATATTTTTTAGCCAAAACAAGGGCAAAGCAAGGAGAATGAAGAGAGCAACAACTCGAGCACTACCGACAAGTTTTATCTTTTAACTTCTTTGTAGAAGACATGTTATTTTCTATATTATTTTGTATTCTTTATATAATTATGTCTAGTTTTCTCTTATACTAGGGTTAGAGGGTAGATTTATCATGTGGATCCTTTTGATTGTTATTTATTGATCAAATTTTGTTCTATATGTATAGCTAAGTGTTCTTGTATTGTTGTTTGCCTATTAATGTGATCAATTATGATACATCTTAGGCTTAATAAATCAAGATCCGCGAGTGGAGATTTATTAATAAGCATAGAACAGTAGCATAAATATCCAATAGAATTGAAAAGTTTGAGGTATTTGTGAGGACAGTAGTGGATCGGACACGGTGGCTCTTGCTTGTTGTTAATGGTTTATTTGCTCCAAGGGGTTTAAACTAACTTTGTGATCGTCCTACAGGAACTAGTATTCGGTTTAAAGATTTAATTAATTAAATATAAATCTTAGGTGAAACATATATAATTGGAATCAACTTGCAAGAATACTTTCTTGCGATCTGATGTACCTTGTTTATCTTGTTTGGTGATTTATTTTAGTTTTTTATTCTAGTATATTTAGTTTAGGTATTAGATAACAACGAAATCTTCACAATTCAATTGCTTAGATAAACAGAATTGCAGTATTTAATATTTCTAAAACCTCCAATATTTGTGGGATCGACCTTGCTCGCGATTATCTGTTTCTACGCTGTGCACTTTTGGTATAGCAAGAGTCTAAAAATTAGCGAACAATAATTGGGATCTGCCAAATTTAGAAGCTGAATTCGCAATCCGAGGATCTATCTAATGGAGAAACACATAATAATTCAAGCCACTAACGGCAAAATTTTGTCACCAAAAGCTATGTCATGTTTGGGAGACTAAACCTTATTGGACCTTCAATTTTTACCTAAACATGGGATATAAAAGGTCTTTAGAATTATACTAGATTATGAAGTCAAATTATATCATTAATCATAACCTAATTATTTGGACAAAACTAACATCCTCCAATGAAAAAAAGAACAATAATTTTGTTACTAGATGCTATGTTTCAAATGTCTAGGAGAGTAAATTTTGTTGGACCTTCAATTTGTAAAGGTCTACGATAAACATGGGATATATAAAACTGTCACGACCCGATTTTCATAAAATAATTTAATCTTAATTAAATTTTAATAAATCAAATCATGGAATCTTTTTTGCTTTTTTTTTTTTAATCTATATATACACACACACACACATATATAAAAGTCAATTCTTAGTCGGGCCGTTAAGGGAACCACATAAACACACAAATACTAATCTTCCTACCACATGTAGGAGCGGAATAACACTGGCATCCTCAAACTATAACTGAAACGTTTATTAACTAATAAATTATTATGAAATATTACTTATATATAATTAAATAGGCAAAATTATTTCTAAACATGCTTCTAACAAAACTAATGTAAAACTAACAAACTTCCATATTATAATTTCATATTAACCTAAAGATTATAAAAGAATAAATCATGCATAGCAGCGGAACTTACTAAACACATACGACACAGTATCCAAATAAATTTATATTTTTAATCTCCTCAAAGCTAACATCCTAAGAAATCAATAATCCATGAAATACTTCAATGATCAACTTATAAATAATAAATAATTATTTAAATAACAAGCTTAAGTATTATTCCATGCTTCAAGATAAACATATAAAACTCCTTCTAATCATGCAACTAGTGAAGTAGACTTCCCCTTTAAACTCACAACATAGAAAATAATTTCAAATCCATGTCAAAGATTTCGTTTGATTTATAACTTAGCAACAACACTCCTAAAAAATAATTAGTCAAATAACATAAACAAGTAATAACACGTTATCAATTAAATAGTTATCTTGTATAAAATTGCACCAAAATAGTCATGTTGTCATATGCTTCGGCTCCCCTCGTACTCCACCCGCTCGCTCCAAGCTAACCTGAAAGGCTCAATAGTGGGTCGGGGTGAGCTTCCTTCAGCTCGTGGAGGATCACAATTCATAACAATTACATACGAAATTAAAAGCATAAAATATAAGCAGTCATAACTTGTAACTTGTAACTTGCAACTTGATATTATATTCAATAAATTGAACATAAACTTGTAACTTGTATTCCATGTACTCACGGAAATCTTGAATTTTTATATCAAATAAATTGAATATACACTTGTAACTTGTAAATATAACAGCTATAAATCACACAATTAATTAAGCATATAATTGACATAAAAAGTAAATCCCCACCTGAATTGTGATGCAACTCGGAATGTAGATGCATGACTCTATCTTGATCTCCAATTAAATATATAGGATTTGGAAGTTTAGAATTTAGGGTTTGGTTGATGATTTAGGAAATTTTAAAAATAGATTTGAAAGAAATAGAGAACTTCTAAGAATAGATTTGCGGTGCAGCAGCAGATAAATAATTTATTTTTCATAAACGGTAAGAGATAAAACTTTGAAACTTTTATAGCAGGAAATAAACTTTCTTAAAAGTATCATACTAAAAAAGTTCATGATTTTACAAGAAGTTTAACTATGAGTTTTGAATTTTTTAAACCGAATAAGTCGAAACTGTAAATTCTGCATAGCGGTGGAAAAACTTTAATAACTCGAACATTACTAAAGAGATCACTTTGAAAATTTACAGAATAATAGAAGACATGTACATGGAATACATATCCAAAAATTGGAATTTTTGAAGTACATATTTCGAATTTGATAAAACAGAATAGAGAAATTTTCAGATTCTGTGCAGCTGTGCGAAAATATTCATAATTAAATAATTACTTAATGGATAATTTGGAAATTAGTAAAGTATATAAAATACATATTATAGAACAACATATCCGAAAATCATAATATTTGAAGATATATAAATATATATATCACGAATTTTCTAGATGAAAAAACAGAATATTTACAATCTGGATCAGCGGAGATAGAAAATTTGTATAAAATAAAATATGACTCATATGGATTTGAAATTTTTACTGTAACTTTATAACATATAATGGAATGACATACTAAAAATTCATTGAAAAATAATGCGTATAGATATAGTTTTCGAATTTAACAAAGAAGATACCTGAAATTAGAGTGAAAGAAGAAAACGAGGTTGGCGGCTCTCGGAAGGATATCTAGGGCTTATGCACGAAATTATTAAGAAAAAATAGATGACTTGGATTATGATTTTGATTTATGACATGAATCCCTTATTTATAGATTATATTTCTAAGGTTTAGAACTCCTATTTCTTGTTCCCTAAGTAAAAATCATGGGCTAACTTGGGCTTGACTAATGCATTGGGCTAGGATTCAAATTAAATATTTAAAAGTCGAATAACATAAAATATACTTTCAGCCATAACTTAAAATAATTTCCATAGTTTACGAAATATAAATAATTCTCATAGGACAAAAATAGATATTGAAATATAATAATAATTAAATAATTTACGGGGCGTTACAAAAACCTATATAGTAAGGTTGAATTATGAAGTCAGATTTCATTATTAATCCTAAACTAATTAATTTGATAAAAATAGACGACCCATAATGAATATAATTAATACCAAACATCTTAGATAGAATTAGAAGTCACATCTCAATTGAACACCCTTTCACTAAAATATCTAGGGAAAAGTAATTACAATCAGCAAAATTTAGATGCTGAATTTTCAATTCAGGATTTCCGACGGAGAAATGCACGATAATTCAAGCCACTAGCGGCGATTTTTTTTTTTTTTTTTTAAACAACCAAAAGCTATGTTTTAACACATATTTTTCTCCCCCAGTGTAAAAGAAATTGCCCGAACAACTATCTAGTATCCACTACAACCTCAAATGGGTTTAGCGACGAATATAGGAGAGCAATTGGGAGCCACTGCCAAACAGTCTACCCTCCCAAAAAAAAAAAAAAAAAATCTATATATATGTATTATAAAAATATTTGTGTATGTGATTATACATATACTGTTATAGAAAATTATCCCCCAAAATTTATGACAATGTTTCTATATGTATTTATTATATATGTGTGTGTGGGTATTAATAGAGAAAAGTTGAAATATATTAAAATTTAGCATATAATAATAGTAAAAATGTATGTCTTTCAATTTTTTTAATGTATACTTGTACTTGTGCTATCGACCCCAAAAAGTTAAAATTTTATGTCCGCCATTGGATGGTTGTCATTCGCTTGCTAAGAAATTGATTGCGAGCGCTACAAAATCGGGTGCAAGTAACTTACTAGTGTCAAAATGTGTACTCACAACCTTATCTAAATCTCGGTGTCTTTTATAGTTATATGAATTTTTTTTTTTTGTGTTTGCAGTTTGTTTATCAATTTCTTCCTTACTGTAACCAAAGATACACACCCTAGTGTCCTTACAACCTTCTGTAAACTCGTTGTTGTTTATAGTTATATGAAGTTTTTTGTGCTTGTAGTTTATTTATCGGTTTCTTCCTTACTGCATCCAGAGATACACACCATGTGATTCATCTACTATTTAAATACACTCACTCACACGTACACGCATGTATTTGTGTAAATTTACAACGAATAAGATCCTTGATATATATCTTCAAGTGTAGGATCTCAAAGACCCTGATGACGTGTTTTTTTGATAGGGCTTTAAAGTAGCAGGAGCATTAGATGTCTTTAATTTTTATTCCTGTAATTTGGTTACATATAAATTTTAGCCATAGGTTAGGATGAGAAAAATAAGAATTAATAAACCTTTAACAAATTTTCATGTTCTCCTTAAATGCCAGAGTTTTTTCAACTCTTTCCTCTATATTATCTCTTTTTAAATTTAATTATTTTAGGATTATTATTGAAAGAAATGTTAAAATAAAATTTAAAGACCAATATTGATAAACATTCCACAAAAAGTTAATTGTACAACTGGGGTAAAAAAAAACAGACGCTACAGCAATTGTATAACATTTTTTAGATCACAATTGTGGTCAAAATTAATAAGTTATTTGTGGTCTTTGTGTCACAAATCTCTCACAAATTATTTGAGATTATTTTAAAATTATTTTTAGAGATAATTAGTTATTGCAAAAAATATTCGAGACAACTTTTATCGTAACAAATATATTATTCGTGTTCGAGTTATTGAGATTACTAATTAATGACGACATGTTGTCTTTACTAATAAAATTGTGATAAATACTAATACATTGTGACAAATATTCATTATTTGAAATTATTTTTATTGTCTCAAAAGACTATTTCATTTACGATGAGAAATAATATCCAATACTATTTCTAGTCTCCAATTTCTTTTTGAATATCTTAAGAAAATAGACCTTTTCTTATTAACAGTATACTCCCTCCATTTCATATTAATTGATGTTTTATGATGAAAGGGAAGAATTAAGGATGAAATATTTTGCTAGATATATTCTCAACTAAATATTTGACCAAATCAAAATGTCTCTGATAGATTGAAAAATAGAGATATTTTAGGATTCAGCCTAGGGGTGCGGAAAAATACCGAAATGCCGAAATACCGCCCGTACCGTATCGAAAAATTACCGAAAATACCGAAATTTTCGGTATACCGAATTTTCGATACGGTATGTTACCGGTAACGATATGATAATCTAAAAATTTCGGTATTTCGGTATATACCGAAATACCGAAAAAAGTTCGGCATATACCGAAATACCGAAAAAAGTTCGGCATTTTCGGTATTTTGGTAGTTCGGTATTTCGGTATACCAAGTTTCTAACGGTATATCGTAAATTTTCGATATACCGAATTTTCGGTATACCAAAATCAACGGTATGGATCGGTATATACCGATACCGATACAAAATTCGGTATACCGAATTTTTGGTACGGTATCGGTATTTACCGATATCATACCGAATTTTCGGTATGCCGAATTTCGGGATACCGAAATTTTTGGTACGGTAACGGTATGGATTTTCGACGTACCGAAAATTTCGGTACGGTAACAGTATGGGCGATTCGGTACGGTATACCGTACCGAACCACCCCTAATTCAGCCAATGAGATAATTGGTAGAATTGGTGAAAAATATGTAAAATCGTCAATCAATTGAAAAAGAGATGAACATCTTATTATCCTAAAACGTCACTTAATATGAAATGGAGGAGTATTAAATATATTTATTTTTTAATATACCCCTATTAACAATTCAATGTTCACCTTATTAAATAAGGACAAAACAATAATAAGGCCCAATAGCTTAAAAACCTTTTCAAGTTTAATTATTTTAACTTTATTATTCTATACACAATCTTTCAAAATAATTATACCTTTGGCCAACTTTTTAAATTCGAATAAATTAATTATGATTTAAAATAATTTTCCGAACCTAAATAAAATTGCACACATCTATAATATTAAAGAAAATAATATTTTCTCAAATTACAACACATAATTCATTGAAAAACATTGTAGTAGTCGACTTATTAACCAAAACCACAACTATTTTGTAAGATCGTGAATAAATTGACAAAAAATGGAAAAAAAAAAAAAGCTTATAAATTGACAAAAACTTAAAAATGTTCTTATTTTTCCTGGCTATTAAGCCTAATAAAAATAATGCATCTAAACACCTCAGTATGGTGTGTTAACGATATCGTTTTGGTGTTAAAATCAGTGGCGGAGCTACAGTCGACCAACATCGAGTTTCAATCTAATATAAAATTTGTAGAATTTTATTTTAGTAGTATAATTTTTATTATTTTAATTATTATTTACTCTAAATTTTATCTAAGTTCATCCCCATTTTACTTTGTTGTACACATTCTAGTTTCTGACGCATATATGAATAAATAATTCATACTCAAAATCTTATCCAATTATTTCGTTTCAAATTTATCTATTAATTATTTTAGTAAATTTTCTTAAAAGAAAAAAAAAAAAAAACTGCGTAGGTTCTATTATTTATGAATGTTTTTTTAAAGTCAATAGTAGGCCACAATTTTATTGAACTTCAAAAACTTTTTAGTGCATATGAATTTTTACGCTCCAACCCATCCAATTAGGGAATACTTGGTTTGGAATGTAGTGACATGTGCCACGTCCGATGAGGTACATCCACGAACGGGACATCCAAAAAGGTATTTTAATTTAAGGATATAGTAGGTAGGGACGGAACCACAGTCCCTCCAAGGGTGGCTTTGCGCCCCCCCTCCCCCCCCCCCCCCCCCCCCCCCCCCCCCAAATTTGTTAATTTTTTTACCAATATACTACTCCCTCCGTCCCGGCTTATCTTGCACAGGGGGGTCGGCACGGGTATTAAGAAAAGTTGCTTTTTGGTTGTTTATTGACTTTTCAAAGGTAAATTGAGGGTGGAGATTGAGGGTGAAGATTTTGAGGGTGGAGATTATGTTATAACTTTCCTTTTTTAGGCTGTGCAAGATAAGGTGGGACGGCCGTTTAAGGAAAGTGTGCAAGATAAGGTGGGACGGAGGGAGTATTAATCTTTGATTTCTTTATATATTTGTATTGAAGTGTAAGGATTTGCGTCCCCCTCCCCCCTCCCAAAAAAAAAAATATTTTCTATTACTTTCGTTCAATAAAAAAATAATTTAAATTTTTAAGTGTTTAAGGTTGTGTTATACTATTTCATTCTAAAAAAAAGATTGTATTATATTTGAGATATTAAATAAAAAGTATTAATATATTACTTTATAGAAAAAATAATATTTTTATTTTGTTTTATATATAATATTTATTTATTTTTATTGTTTAGTCCCTCTCGACTTTCAATCCTGGTTCTGTCCCTAATAGTAGGGTAGGAAGTATATTGGAATTTGTGAAAGGTACATTGAAAATTATAAAAGATGTGTTGAAAATTGTAAAATATGATGTAAGTAATAGAATGTGAATGTGAAAGGATGGACCGATAGACCATCTGTTTCTGGTTAAAACGACGTCGTCTTGACTCGATTTTGATCGTCTGATCAATCGGGATCCGAGAAGGAAGAAGATTAAAGAAAGGGGATGGAGAAGTTGAGAAGCAAACATGGGAAAAGAGAAACATTAATGAATGGCGTATTGAATTAAAGGTAGCAGAATATAGATGCATGGTTTTCTGTAGATGCATATCCAGATGTACGGTTATATTTGGATGATGTAAAGTGGCTGCAGATCAACAAATTAATGAACCCTTTATGGATACATATTCAATTTCGTGTGAATCTACCTATATATAGAATATGTCAATTCTTACTAATTTAAGTAACATTTACAAGAATCTTGATATAGATCCAATGTATACTACTCTTTCCGTCTCACTTAACTTGTTACAATTGATCAGACACGAATGTTAAGGAAACGCAGGTTTTATGGAATCTTTGACGTTTTTAAAGGTGGAGATTGAATGTACAAATTTTGAGGATGGAGATTGTTGACTTTAATTTTCATTTATGAGTGTGAAAAGTTAAGTGAGACGGATCGAAATGAAAAGTGTGATACAATGGGTATTCAAGAATCGGTTCACGAAATTATGATACACGGACCACTTATTCTACGAATCCAACAAGGTACTGGCTTTGTTCCAAGCGTAGGTCTCTTTGAGGTTCCTCTGAAATGAGGCATGGGACTTCGATTCTGCCTTTCTAAAAGGATCCGAAGTTCTTTGGTCAAAGACTTGGTTGAACTAGTTGGTTTTATAATTAGTAAAATACATTACTTATAATTTTTAATATTGTGATTATATACTAGAAGATTGTGCATATATCTATATATTTGTAGTGTATGAGGTATCGATCTAGTCCTGAAAACTGAGGGTGACTATTGGTAGTTGGTAAGCTAAAGCGGTTTAGTGGCCGATAAGTATCGGGTTATGATTCAATATTGGTATGATAAAGAGACCATAGCAAACCTTCCATGTTGACAAGAGAGAAGAGGACTCTTGACTGTAGGGTGGCAATTTGGATTATCGAATAAGATTCGTGTTCGATTCAAGGCCGATTCAAGTTATATATAAAAATACCTTGAAACATATATATATTTTAAGAGAAAATAATAATTTCGGATTAATCAATTCGTGTTGGGTTGGTTGCGAATTTTCCTCTGTAAATTCGTGTCGAGTTGAACAGATCCTTCAGGGGTAGGAATTGTCAGTGCTGCTTGGCGGCTGGTTCTCCCAAGATAGCTCGATGGCGTGTAAGTCCAAGACGACTGGTGGCTAGTAAACCTAATAATAGTTATACAAACCTTTTTATCTTGATCATGATCATGATTTTAAGGTAACGTTAGATTCAATGTCCTCAATGCACGCTGCGGCGTGCACGGAACACAATTAATAATATATTTTATTAGATTGGGCGAGGGAAATTAGGGTTAAAGTCCATTAATGTTGACTATGACGCATAGGGGTCAAAACTATCCGATTAAACTTTGTTGGTTTAGAGAGAGAGAAAGCCAAAAATTGATGTTTAAATGGAGTCATTGCTTGGCAGATTGTCTAACAAATTCAGTGTATATATACTTGCCTTTATGAGGAAAGGTGTTTCACCGAACCCCTGATAATTATGGGTCCGTTTGCTTAAGATTGGGAAGTGCTGAGTTAATTTGACTGAGAGAGCTAATGAGTGTGTTTTATTGGGATTCGGTCCTCTAAATTTACTGAGCCAAGTGTTAAGCAAACAGACCCTATGTGTGTATACACATATATGTATGTGTTGTGTATATTCTTCCTCCGTTCCGACTTAATTTGGCTACTTTGATCCGACACGGAGGTTAAGAAAAATAGATTTTGTGGAATCTTTGATTTTTTTTAAAAATAAAGATTTTGAGGGTAGGGATTGTGAGAGAATTTCTCTTTTTGGGCTAACAAAGTTATTTAGGACAAACTGAAAGATAAGTAGATAAATTAAGTCGGGACGGAGGGAGTATATTATACTTCAAACTTAAGTTATAACAGCAAGCTGGAGAAGATTTAATAACCATGAATTTTGTGTATCATTACCCACCAACCCATTTAATTACAACCATATCTGTGTTATCTGCACACAAAAATATATATATAAAAAAAGATTTTTTTTTTGTCGCTAGAAGATAAATTTCTTTAATTTATACAGATTAAAAACATTTATTAGTAACTTAAAAATTCTACTGTAAAATAATTTAATATTATTGAGTATTAGATTAAATTAAATTTGAAGGAATTGGGGTCTAGTAGGTAGAATTACATTTTTTGTTAAAAGGTGAAAAAAAATACATCCATCCCGGCCTAACTTGTCTACCTTGGCCGGGCACGGAGCTTAAGAAAAGCAAATTTGTGGAATATTTTTTTTTTCTTTTAAGGTGGAGATTGTGAGAGAAAATTATCATTTATGGACTGACAAGTAAAGTTGGAACAAACAGAAAAGAAAAGTAAACAAGTTAACCCGAGACGGAGGGAGTAATACATTTTCAATAAGGAAATTAGTATTAGAATCTGGACATTACACTACTTACTACATGAGTATTTTTTTTCTAAAAGAATAAATTAAGCTACTATTATCTGTCGCTTTGTTTTTCCAAGAGGAATTAATATAGTTTTCTAATTTTATTTTGATAAATTTTATTCATTAAATTTTTATTTATTTATGTGTTACAAACTGAAAGAAAAAAATTTAAAACGAAGAGAGGATGATTAAATATTGGCCCATCTGTATTATTTATTAGTAAAATATATTATGTACTGTTAATTCTGTGATAATTGTACACACATAATATAATACTCCCTCCGTCCCGTCTTAACTTGTCTAGTTGATCGAGCACGGAGGTTAAGAAAAAACAGATTTTGTGGAATCTTTAACTTTTTCAAAGGTGGAGATTGTGTGAGAAATTTGTCATTCATGAGCGGACAAGTTAAGTTGGGACGGTCGAAATGACAAGTAAACAAGTTAAGTTGGGACGGAGGGAGTATTAAATTACTTAAATTCTACCTGAATATGATACAATAATTTTTTTATTAAAAAAAAAAAAAACTAATAATTAAAGTTAACGGGCCGAAGTAGGGAACAAAAGCCCAAAAGAATAATGAATTCCAATATTTATTATAAATATATGGACATGTTCTAATTGGGCCCGCTGGCCCGAAATATTTAGTAGTATCCGTACCATGTACACCGCATCAAATCTCCTATGAAACATTATTTGATATATAATAAATAAACAAATATCCATGTGCAAATTCCACTAAAAAAAAAAAAAGAAATTTGCACTAAAAAAAATCCATTTGCAAAGGGGTGTATTATTATGTCTCACACTAAAATTTATTAATGTTGTAAAATTTGGTTGGTCATGTGGTCGGCAGACTAGAATCTAGGGTCTGATTAGAATCCAGACGAATTAAGTGAATCATATGCATGATTAGACGGAGAAGAATCAGGAAAAAACATAAATGAATAATGGGAGTCTGCTTCTACTTAGGAACTAATCCAAGATTTTTGCAACGGATAAATTTATTCCCCATGTCATCTTCATATTTTAACAAAAAAAAAATTGCATTTTTTTGCTTTAATTTATAGGTTAATTATCAAAAAAACTTACCTGATCCCGTTTTCAATTGAAACATGACTTGAAATATTTCAATAGTTGATACTTCCTCCGTCCCGGCTTAACTTTCCTACTTTGATCGGGCACGGAGATTAAGAAAAAACAGATTTTGTGAAATCTTTGACTTTTTAAAGGTGGAGATTGAGGGTGTAGATTGTGAGAGAAATTTGTCATTTTGGGCTGGAAAGTTAAGTTGTGACTAACTGAAAAGGAAAATAGAAAAGTTAGAACCAGACGGAAATAGTATCAACTATGAATTTGTTCAGTGACAATATCGTCCAATGTCCACATTTTTTTGGTATCTAGTGGTGTCATCACCATCTTCATTAAATGCTCATTACAACACTGTTAAATATCCACAATCTACTTACAAGTTACAATGTGTTACTCCTACCGTCGTGAATTGAGAGCAGAAGACGTGATAATAACAACTTTATACCTCAATTTACAAACATTTATAGAGATAAAAAAAAAAAAAAGACAAATAGATTGTTAATATATGACGAACTCATCAAATTGATATAACGAACATGGTGGTGATGTATATAAAAAATGTAATCCATGTTATATTTGGAGAAAAATAATCAATAAAAGAATAATTTTAAAAAATCAGAATTGGATAAATAAATGAATAAAAGAAACATTACATTTCACAGAATTAACACTAATTTAATACTCCCCTATTCCATATTAATTGTCTCGAGCTATTTGTTCATTTTTCTAACTAATTGACGTTTTAGATATTTTTCATTAATTCTACCAAATTTTTCTCTGGTTCAATCATAGAATATCTCTACTTTTTAACTTATCACACATATTTTATTTGATCAAATCTTTATCTCTTAATATTAGTTGCGGGTATATCTGTCAAAATATTACATTTTTATTTATTTTTACTTTTTCCTAAAACGGCAATTAATTTGAAATAAAAAGAGCAATACTACCTCCGTCCCGGCTAATCTTGCCCACTTTCCGTTTTCGTCCGTCTCAGATGAACTAGCACATTCGTTAAAAAGAAAAGTTATAAACACAATCTCCACTCTCAAAATTTCCACCCTCAATTCATCTTTGAAAAGTCAATAAAATCCTAAAAAGTAATTTTCTTAATATTTATGTCAATTCTCTCAGTATAAAATTAGTCGGGACGGAAATAATATATGTCTAAATTACATCATATATAAAAGCTAGCTCTGAAAAAGAGAACACTTTTGACTTCACATCAAAGGGTGCATTCATATTATATGAAAGCAATTAGTGGAGAGGGAAGAAAAAAAACCATAGAAATTGGACAATAATTGGACATGAATGATGAAGAATGTGAGCAATTTATCTCAAAAAAAGAATGTGTCATTTCCACATGAAAAAAGAGGGGATGAAGACGCGTGTCGTGTAAGCGAGGGCGACAGCGGTGGGTGAGAACATGCTTGCCATTGACACAACTCTTTTCAAATCGTATTGTATTCCACTTAGATTTGTTCTCTATAATTAGTTAAGGAGGTGCAGCCTTTCTCCGTCAATTCTGGAACCCCACTCTCACTCTACAGCGCGTCCAGCACACGGTATTCTGCATTTTCGTCGTTTTTCCGGGTATTATGGCTACAAACTTATGGAATGAGTCCTGTGTGTGACGATCACACGTGTGATTAAATATATTTTTATAAGAAAGGTTGAGGCTCTTTGTTTATGGCTGTGGGTGGCTGGAGTACTGTAGGTTGTGGAGAATAAAGTGGAATATGGAGGTTGTGATAAATAAGGGAGTGTTTGTTTAGGTTGGTTGGAGATCGGATTGTGGGGTGATTATAATATGAAATGTGTTAAAGTTGATTTGATGTGTGTAATAGTTAGTTAGTGAATGATTGATTATTGATTAAAGTGTGTATTGAGAATGATGTTTGATTGATGATGTGTGTAAGAATTAGATTGTGGATTGATGATTGATATTTTGTTGTCCACAATATATTGGCCACAACTACTTGCCAAACACACCATTGGTTGGGCTGAATCCTGAATGGCTGAGCCCAACCACAAACAAATAGACCCTGAGACTTTTACAGATAAAAGTGATATTTTTATTACGGCGATACTTTTATAAATAGAGGTGATACTTTTGCTACAAAATGTGATAGTCCCTCCGTCCCAACTAATTTTGCACAGTTGACCTGACACGGACGTTAAGAAAAAACAGATTTTGGGGAATCTTTGACTTTTTCAAAGGTGAAGATTGAAGGTGGAGATTGTGAGAGAAATTTTCATTTTAAGGATGTGCAAAATTAAGTGAGACAGACCGTAAATGAAAGTATGCAAATTTAAGTGGGACGGAGGGAGTATTTTTTTTCCAAAAAAAGTAATACTTTTACAGATAAACGTGATATTTTACTACAAATAATGTTACTTTTTTTTCGTCCTGTGTGACAGTCTCATATAAGTTTTTGCCAAAATTATACTCTCTCCATCCCAAATGAACATACACACTTTCAGTTTTTTGTTCATCTCAATCAATTTTGTACACCTTTAAAACGGAACGTTATAACACAATTTCTACCATCAATCAACATTTGAAAAGTCAACATAAAAGGTAAAAACATATTTTCTTAATGTGTGTACACCCTTATGGGTACAAATTTATTCGGGATGGAGAGAGTGGTATACTATAGGAGGATGGAACGATTTTTGCTCACTAACTTCTGGTCCAATAATGTTTTGGTCTGACCCGACCCATTATATTACGTTAGTGTGACGGGTTGGATTGCTGAATTGCCACTTCTATGCATTTTTAAGCACCTAAATTTTATATTTTATTGAACCCTTATACTTTTATTTGATCATATTAAAGCCTGTTTAATTTTATGATCATATTAAAGCCTGTTTAATTTTATCATACTCATATAGGTAATATCCAAACATGTTATATACCATTAAATTAAAATGTAGAGACAAAATCAAAGGTTAATATTAGATTATGATACATCTACGCACCAATCTAATGATAGTTCATTGGGATAATACCATCACGATAGGGTAGAAAAAATAGTAAGCCATTGAAATTTAAATTTTTGAGTATATGTTTAATAGCCCATGAGAACGTGGAACTATTCTCACGTACAATTGCAGCTTATTAGAACAAATGAAGATGCGATTATGCAATTCGGGTTCTCTGTTACACAAGATTTAACATTAAAGTGGAACAGATAATCTCGATGGACGATTATGTTGATAATTGTAATAATTGTACCGAATAAATGAGAGTATTCTTTCATTTTTATTTTTTTTTCCATTTATATCATTTAACAATTTTCCCAATTCTTTTAATATTTTTAAAAGGATGAATATTTTCTTAACAAAATATACATAATGTACAAAAATTAAGATTGACGGGCTCAATGTGATCAAATAAAAGTAGAATAGCGTAATAGCGGATCTTACATATGGTACACTCTTCCAAGTATAGCATCAATCACGATTATTATGTGTAGCACCACCATGACTCTTATTTAGTATATGCGTCAATTCGGGCAGTGTATCTGACCAACATCATATGTCAGTTAATGTAGGTTCAAAATTTCATCGAACCCAAAAGTAGTGCGCAAAGTCTAATCCATTCCTCTAAAATACACGATAATTTATTGGATGGGGATCTTCTATATTTCATTCATGTGATTGAATTTCTTATAGTTTTTCTTTTTTTATTATTTTCTTTCATTTTGCCGATTTACATGTTTGATTTTGTTAGGATTTATTGTTGTAGTTAGAGGGTCGTGTACTTAATTTTGCTTTTGATTATGTAATAAATAATCTCTCTAAAAATATTCAGTAACATGATGAAAATTGTATTATATTACTTTCTCCGTCCCACTTAATTTTACAGGGTTGATTGGACACAGATATTAAGAAAAAATTGTTTTTGCTTTTAAGTTGACTTTATCAAATTTGTAGATTGTGAGAAATTTTTCATTTTTAAGAATGTGCATAATTAAGTGAAACAAACAAAAAAGATAAGTATACAAATTTAAGTGAGACGAAAAAAGTATGATTTAAAATTCCTATACTAATATTTAATTACAACTTCTTTAAAAAGATTATCATTTGACCACTGAATGGGGATTGGATGGACAAAGATAACAACTTATAGTCTACTAGATATGCTAAGCTATAGCCATTTTATTAATTTAATACTATCTCCGTCCCAACTTAATCTGCGTACTTGCATTTTGGTTTGTCCCACCTTAACCTGCCAGTCCTATAAATGACAAATTTCTCTCACAATTTCCGTTTTCAAAATCTCCATTCTCAATCTTCACCTTTAAAAAGGTAAAAAATTCCACAAAATCTATTTTTTCTTAACCTCCGTACCCGATCAACCTAGGCAGGTTAAGCCGAGACGGAGGGAGTAAATGTTATCTATGATATTTTATTTTGTATTGCATTACATTAGCGTATATAATGTATGTACTTATTTATCTAGCAAGGGGCACATCACATGTACAAATTAATATTCCCTCCGTCCCGATTGAATTTGCACCCTTAAGTTTGTATATATATTAAAAAAAATTATTTTTTGTTTTTATGTTGACTTTTTAAAGATGAGTTGAAGATGAGGATTGTGTTATAACTTTCTTTTTTAAGATGTACACATTTAATTAGGACGTACCGAAAAAAAAAATGTGCAAGTTCATTCGGAATGTAGGGAGTATAAGAAAACATGAATGCTATTTTAAACAATTAATAGAATAAGATATGTAATACTTCCTCCATCTCATAATGAGCTCGCTGCTTAAAGTTATAATTCCTCCATTCCATATTAATTGTCGTTCTAGCCACTTCTTTATTTTTTCGATTAATTGACGTTTTAGGTATTTTTCACGAATTCTAGCAATTTTCTCTCTATACTCAATTCTAGAATATCTCTACTTTTCAACCTATCACAGATATTTTATTTTGTCAAATCTTTATTTTCTAATATTGGCTAAGGGGATATCTGTCAAAATATTTCATCCTTAATTCTTTTAATTTTTTTCTAAAAAGACAATTAATATGAAACCAAGGGAGAACATCTTTTTTATTCCTGGTTAATTTGATGTGTACAACTATTCAAAAAACCATTAATTCTCACTTACACAACTTATCTTATTTATTCATTTGACTTAATTAATTTATGAAATTAAAATTATACTCCCTCCGTCCCGGCTGAGTTTGCACACTTTCCTTTTTCGGGACGTCCCATCTAAGTTTGCACACCCTTAAAAAGGGAAAGTTTTCTCACAATCACCAACCTTAAAATCTCCACTTTCAATCTCCACCTTTAAAAAAGTCAACCAAAAAGCAAAAATCAGTTTTTCTTAATATACGTGCCGGCTCAAGTGTGCAAACTCAGCCGGAACGAAGGAAGTAATTCTAATTTTACGACCAGTAAAATGCGACATCAACTTTTAAAACATAACTCTTAATTTTATTTTTTAAACAGAATTCTCGTGAGATGGACGGAATATTTGTTTTACAATAATCCAAATAATTCTAGTCACTATAGACATTCCTAGTTTGTGTAATAATTATGACTACATATAGTTTGACCATAGCAATACAAATATTTTAAATTTATTGTCAAATATGGTGGACTATAGACCTTTTTAACACTTATACTCCATTATATAGAGTTTTGAACTTGGTTAATAATAATTGTGGAAAAGTTAGGTAATATTTCATCAATATTTTGAACTTGGAAAGGAAAAGCCTAAATTGCAATCATTCCCTCCAATAAAAAGTTTGAAAAAAATAATAAAAATAAATAGTTGAGCATTTTGTCCCACTATAAAATATGGATTTTATACAATTAAAAAATATTGTGAAATGGGTTATGATTAATCTCACAATGAATGACACAAATTCACTATGACCACCTATCATTTATGACACAAATTCACTATTGCACCGAATTCCCCTGTGTTTTGTAAATATTGTATAAAATCTTCTCGTATTTTTGTAATTACGCGAAATCTTCACGTGGTTAAATAAATTATGCACGAAATCTTTAATTCCATTAAAGATGACAGCCGTGTGTAGCAAGCACGCGTGTTTGATGTAATGATGGTTCAATTTTTTTTTTTTTTTTGGGTGGTAAATTGTCTTTATCGTCCTAATTTAGTTCTATCAAAGTGCCATTTTATTTCCAGGTGTTTCTTGAAATTTAGCTACATTTGTTCTAGGTTTAATTTGCACTATATTTACTACTATAAAATAAAAGGACACTTTGATAGAGCTAAATTAGGGCGATAAAGACAATTTACCACCAAAAAACTAAAAAAAATGAACTACCATTGCATCAAACGTGCATGCTCTACACACATCTGTCATCTTCAACAAAATTAGGGATTTCGTGCATAATTTATTTAGGCATGCTAGGATTTCGCGCAATAATAAAAGCACGAAGTGATTTTATGCAACATTTCAAAAACATGGGGGATTCTGTGCAATAAACCCTATTTTTATTCTCAATTTTCAAAATTTGGTACTCCCTCTGTCCCATCTTATCTTGCACATTTTTCTTAAATGACCGTCCCACCTTATCTTGCACAACCTAAAATAGGAAAGTAATAACATAATCTTCACCCTTAAAATCTTCATCCTCAATCCACCTTTGAGCAGTCAACAAATAACAAAAAAACAACGTTTTTTAATACCTGTGCTGATCCCACCTGTACAAGATAAGCCAGGACGGAGGGATTACAATGTTTATAAAATTAAATTTGTTATAATTGGATGAATGTTATTATTAAAATAAAATAGGCAGGACCCACCTTTTAAATATTATAGCTAGATTTTTTATTCTATTTTTTATAGTACAATATCATAGCTAGATTTAAAATAGTTGAAATGATGGGTTCTATTAAACAATAATGTTTGAATCATAAATTTGGTGAATTTGATCATAGTGGGTTCCACGATTTGACTATTGTGGTTAGTATATTTTTATATGTAATTAATGAGTCTCATTTAAACATTATGTTTTCAATTTGTTTGATTTTTGTTTTTTTTGTTTGTTTTTTAGTACATTTTTTTGATTGGGGTGAGATTAACGGGAATCGATTTTTAACCATTGACATGAATTATAAGATGCTCTACTAATTGAGTTACAATCGATTCTTCAATTTATTAATTTATGTTAGCTGAATTGATAGTGGTGAGATTGACATATGTAAATGACTAACTTTGAAAGTGCAAGAAGTGAAACGGTCTAACTTGTCTACTTTGACAGGACACGGAAATTAAGAAAAAATAGATTTTGTAAAAACTTTAATTTTTTTTAAAGGTGTAAATTGAAGGTGGAGATTGTGAAAGAAATATGACATTTATGGACTGACAAGTTAAGTTAGAACAAATCGAAAAGAAAAATAGACAAGTTAAAGCGGGACGGAGGTAGTATCACTTTTTATGACAAAAATATCATTTTTTATCTGTAAAAATATTTTTTTTCCTATAAATATATATTCCGTCACACGTGAGAACAATCACACGAAAATAATAAAGAATAACCGCAAAATCTGCATATAATTTGATTTGATGGCCACACGACGCAGTAATGAAATTATATTATAAAATATTGAAATATCCCCTAAAATAAGAAAGGAAAGATATTACATCGAATTATTAAGACTTATGCCCGATAGTGATGGAAGTTACTTAGAAAAATTACTATGTGCACGAGTCTTCGATTCGTATAATTCGGGTAGTGAAACGGATCCATGAAAACTATTATTATTTATATCGGATGTATTATATATTATGGGTATGTTTGTTTAAGGTTAAGGAATGTTGAGTCAAACTTGACTGAGGAAGTTAATGAGTGTGCTTTATTGGAATTTGGTCCCCTAAAACTACTGGGCTAACCATAAACAAACATACCCTGTGAGTAAAGATACCCCATTTTTTCATAACAAGTAATACAATTTTACATAAATAGTAATACATTTTCATGAAAAAATAACCATGACCCGAATTTCACGAATCTATTATGTAAAAGATAACTGTTCTTAAAATATGTTGATCGATGCTTTTTGTTTGTTTGTTTGTTTATTTGGGTAATAGTGTAGATTAGAATTCATTCAAGGGTAAATAGTATTTTTAGTTCATTAAGTTTTACGATTTTTTATTTAAGGACATTATTTTTTGTCATTCAGATTTCGATCATTTAACTTTTGTAATTCAACAAATTAGTCATTTCACTTTTTAAATTAGACAAATTGGTCATGTACGGCAGGTAATGTTCAATTTGTCGAATTTTAAAATTTAAAAGATCGATTTATCAAATTTCAAAAGTTAAAGAACCAAATTAAAATAATAAAAATAATATCCTTAAATAGGATATGGTAAAATTTAATAGATTAAAAAATTATTTACCTTTATGTACACCAAAACCATATTGATTTTCATTTTGAAATTGAGGGTTTATTGTAATGGGCTCCTTTTAAGAGTAGGCCCAGCCTAATTTGAGCTAGATTAACTGATCAGTGGGCCTAAAATTAAATTTTGGCCCAACTATACAGCCCATCAGTTATTCCTAACCAGAAACAAAGCCCACAATTTGAGACGCTGATTTTTTATTTTTATTTATTTTTTTTATTTTTTTTCTCAATTTCAAAGCCCACATTTATATTCCTTGTTTGGAATGATAATTAAGGACATTGTCCACGGTATGATATTGTCCGCTATGGACCAAGCTCGTACAATTTTTTTTTGGATTTTACATCAAAAGATCTCATACCTCCGAAGAAGCATGTTCAGTCTAATATGTTCAGAATCTTTCTTGTATTTAATCAATCCGAAATTTTGATTAATACCGCAAAGCCCTGACATTCCTCGTCAGAAGTGGTGTGCAAAATCGACTCACTCGACATTTGTGTTTGTTGTATAACAATCTTCATCCAAAGTTTAATTGGCCTTATGAAATCTTGGGTTGCTCCATACTCGATACGATATATAACATTCGTCCGATAAGCTCGGACAAAGCTGAGCGACCCTAATTGCCATCGTTAGTCAGAAGAACATATTCAAAGCATGACAACTGGAATGTAATTCCTACACTTCAACTTCCAAGTGTCATCCCTTTCTCATGCAGCTAACAAGATTTGCATGCCCACATAGGAATGCAATCACCATTTCTATTTCCTATGGAATGTGTTCAGTCGAGTCGAGTCGAACTAAAATCGAGCAAAAATAAATAATTCAGTATTCCTTGGACTACAAAAGTTCTCTAACAAAATATAAGGGTCAAGTTTTCAGCATGACGAAGGGCAAAATCAAGATGAAAGTGGAGCGGTCGACATCGGAATTTTATTTCAAGAATTAATTGTGTGTAATTGGATAAGTTAAATACAAAAATAACATCGTGCAAGAGCAAATTGATGGTTTTTTAGAATTGTACTATCATTAAAATTATAAAAATAAAAAATTAGACATTTTCACAGGACTCTCATTATAAGACGGGGAATAATCTTCAAGAATCGTTGGATTATGTTATTTTTTTCTCAATTATTTACTTCTTTCTCATGGCACCTTTTTTATGCATGCTCCCAATTTCGTTGTTCTTTTAAATTTTGTGCTAGCTTTGTTTAAATAATTATTCTTTTAATTTTTTTTCATATTTATTTCAATATTACTCGTATTATTATTTTAATAAAATCTCTAATTATTTAATTTATCATATCTAATTATAAGAGATTTGTCCAGTATGTTAGGCCATGTCCAGTAAAAGTCCTGTATGTTCCAAAAGTTGTCAAATTTAAGGACACTAACCATCACCAACGACCAATTTAGCCGGAATTGGACTAATAATTTTAGGGCATTTGAGTGCTAATGCTTATGTGTTAAGTATTTGTCCAGATAACATGTCAAATCATTAAATTACTTTAGTAGCTAGTCCAAAAAAGAAAAGAAAAAGGTAAACCCTAATTTTCGTATGAGGTGCATTTCATTTTATTTTTCTTTCTTTCTTCATTTTTCTCAGATTTATTAGTCACGTGCGTTGTACGTGATTACTTGTGGCCAAATTGGTCAGTTCTGATGGTCAGTATCCTTAAATTGGACAATTTTTGAAACATACATGACTAAAATTGAAGTTTTATAACATACATGATTTTTACTAGACAAGCCTTAATATACAGAACTAAAAATGAATTTTTCCCGGGGGAAAATTAACACATGAGATCCTCTATCCAACTTTTACCTTGTCCCAACCGTGTCTCACTCCAAAATTGAACCTAATTATAACTTTTTTTTATTTGTGATTTTTGAATTTAAAGTTTCTTATTTAGGTTCATGACTCGTGATTCAGAATTCATGTTCACATTTAAGGTCTAGGGTGCGATATTTTTGGACTAGGATATATTTTTTATTATGGCTTCTGATTTCACGATTCATGGTTCATGGTTCATGATTTAATGGTTCAATGTTCATAATTCAAAGGTTCATAGTTTAGGATCCACGATCCATGTGTTCAGGATTCTCGATTCATGTTGTATGATTCGATTTTGGAGTGGGACATGATTGGAATAGGGTAAAGGTCGGACAGAGGATTCGAACTGGAAAATTCAGGAATTTGATATCAGAGACAAAATTTAAAATTAGGACTTATTTGTCTATTCCTTTTTCTCTTAGTTTTCTTATACAAGTTTAAAAGAACACTTAAAAAAACGAAAGTAGTACAAGCTAACTATTATCATCATGTATATAAACAACTAAACAAGATCTATAAAGTGGAGAAAATGAGAGTTTAAAAAAATGATATTAATTTTGTAGAGTAAAAATAGTTGGTTTTGTATGGACATGTTATCTTCTTTCCAAACAGAAATAAGATTTGCTATCTACATTGAGAAAAATACAACCAATTTTTCTAACAACTTTAAAAATTCCATCACATCGTCTCCAAACTTAACTTCTCACATGACTATTTCTTTTTTTTCTTTTTTAAATACAATCTTAAATCGAGTCGAACAATGTCGAGCTTAAATTCGACTCAGTTTAACTTTTTCATGAGCTGGACATTATTGTTCCACTTGGATATTAACAAGGTTGTAACAGTCGCTAGCGTTAGGCGATGAACTGGGGCCTAGCGATTAGTCGGGGTCTGGGCGGGACCACTCGGAGCATAGATGTAGTTAGGCGGGGAGGAATCGAGAAATAAATGTAGGCAGTCATGCGAGCCTAGCGCCCAGGCAGGAATTAATCGGAGTTAGTCGGGGATTTTTACAACAGAGGATATTAGCTCTCGATTTTGAGTCCACAATTATCATCTTTAATAATAAATTTATGTAACCACTTATCCTTACAAAACGCTCCATAAATTATTAAGATCATTTTTAAACTGTTTATAAACAGAACTAGTTATTGCAAAAGATATCTGAGACAACAAAATATATTATCTGTCATGAGGTTGTTGAGATGATAATTAACTAGTGATGCCATTCTCTCTCTATTCAGTACAAGAAAAATTGTTTAATACTGAGTATTTACCACAACTTTATTGTTACAGACAATATTTCATCACTAATTAGTCATTTCAGTAACTCGACCGTAAATAATATTATTTGAGAAAATTTTTAGCAACTAATTATCTCTAGAAAAGTTTAAAAGTGATATTAAATTACTTATACTAGCATTTTATGATGAATAGTCGTCAAACATAAAATTATTATTAGAGACAATATTTATCGTCTCATAAAATGGTAGACAAATTTATTTATTTATTTTTTATTGTAGTCATTTTAGGTGTTTTTTGCATGACGTTTTGGTAGTAGTTTAGTTTTAGTTTTAGGTTTAGTTTAGTTTAGTTTAGTTTAGGGTTTAGTTTAGTTTAGTTTAGTTTAGTTTAGTTTAGTTTAGGTGTTTAATATTTAACCAACAATTAGTCCTAGCATTTCTAACAGGAAGAAACAATAATGGTGAGTTTAAATAAGTGTTTGATTATTTCTAATTTAATTAAATTTGGTTTCTTCATATTTTCTAGATTTTGTCACTATAAAATATAGTTATAAAAAATGGAGAGTAGTCACAAAAATATTTTTAGTAACTAAATGTCAAAATGTAGTTACTATAGGGTAGCCACTTATAGTAAGATACAAAAGGTTTTTTCTGCAACTACTTTGTAGTTACTATTCCCTCCGTCTCAGTTAACTTGTCACACTTTCCATTTCAGTCCGTCCCACTTAATTTTCCAGACCCATAAATGCAATTAAAGGCAACAATCTCCACCCTTAAAATATCCACATTCAATCTCCACATTTAAAAAAGTTAAAGATTCCACAAAATCTGTTTTTTCTTAACATCCGTGCACAGTCAACTGTGAGAAGTTAACTGGGACGGAGGGAGTAATATATTTGTAACTACAACTAGTTGCAAAAGAGTTTGTCATATTATAGCAAATTTGATTAAAATTATATGAAATATTTTATATAACTACTAATAGTTACACAATGAATTATTTTTAATAACCACTTTTTTAGTTGCAAAAAGAGTAGCGATAAATACCTTTTTTTTTCTTGTAGTGTTTAAGGGGAGGTCTCTTGTGCACCAGTTGCACGGATCTTAGATCCGTGTAATTTGGGATATGAGTTAAAAGATATTACTATTTATGCCTAAATGTATTACATATGATGAGTGAAGGTACCATGATTCATACTTAAAGGTATTACATGTTTTGGGTAAAGGTATTGTATTACATTTATCTAAACACATATAATACCTTCAAATATAAACGATGATACCCAACTCAAATTACATCGTACGACTGGTGCATATAAGAATTTGTCATACTTTAATACTATTCATCTACCGCCTAAAGTTGAATTTCTTTTTTTTTCCTTTTAATATCCCTAAATGAATTCTGTTAATATAAAAACACTACAAAAAAAACACCATTTTCGAATTTTCTACAACAATTAGTGCAACATCTTCTGCAACGATTACACCAATATATATCACATAAGCATTGATGATGTATTGCTTATGTCATATTATACACTTGTCATATGTTGCAGAAGATGTACTTATTGTTGTAAAAGATCCAATGTGCCCTTTTATACAGAGGCGTTAACTATTAAATTATTTAACTAGTAAATTTAGGAGTATATTTTGTGTGTAACTATCTCATGATGTAACGGAATTTTAGATATTTACAGATAAAAAGTAATAGTTTAACTAGAAGATTACAGATAAAAATATAACTTTTATCTGAAAAAATGATACTTTAAGTTAAAAAAGTAATTTTTTTTTTCAAAAAATGATATTTTACTAACAAAAATCACTACATTTCCAATCACATAACCGTCATACCGTGTGACGGACTCACACAAATTTGTATCCACTCTAACTTAGAAGCCACTCATAAATACTACTCCCTCCGTCCCAAACTAATTGTCCTACCTTGGTCTGACACGGACACTAAGAAAAAACATATTTTGTGAAATCTTTGACTTTTTCAAAGGTGTAGATTGAATGTGGAGATTTTGATGGTGGAGATTGTGGGAGAATTTGTCATTTATGGGATAGGACAATTAACTTGGGATAAATAAATAAGGTAAGCAGAACAATTAGGCCGGGACGGAGGGAGTACAAATTAAGAATTCGATGCGGAAAATATAGCCAATTAAAGTAGTTTTTATTCGAGCAAAGCAGCAAGATGTTATAAGTAAGGTGATTTTATTAGATCATTATAAATTTCGTAACTCCTTCTTTTCTAATATTATTTACTAATTATTTTAACTAATTTATAAGTCTAAAATCCGGATAACATATAGGGTGAGTAATATCGTATGTTACAAAGACTTATTTCTACTAATAGACCAACTTTATCTAGGACTAGATGATTCATAAAAATGCAAATATCGCGATATTTTATAGAAATATATTTTTAATTTAACTGAAACAAAAAATTTAGGTACATGGTGTTCTTCTGTACGTTGATAATTCAACGAAATATCGGTGATATTTCGATTTTTAGATGATTGAAAAATTAAAAAATGATGTTTATTATTCAAAACTAAAGGAAAATAAAGATAAAATTAAAGACCGTGGCTAATTAACCATCGAAGTTAGAGTTACCCATAAATAGTACTCCTTCCGTCTCACCTTATCTTATACATTTTTCATTTTCATTCGTCCCAGACGAACTTGCACACTTCTTAATAAGGAAAGTTATAACGCAATTTTCACCCTCAAAATCTTCACAATTAATCTCCACCCTCAATCAATCTTTGAAAAGACAATAAAATCTAAAAAAAATAACTTTTCTTAATACTTGTGTCAACCTCTATTACCTTTTGTATCTTTATTTTAAAACTACCAATTATGTACTTGTATGTTTTACTGCATCAGTATATGTCATCGTATGTAATAAAATATGGAATCAGAGCAAACACTTAAATAAGAACGTCTCATAATTTTATTTTTTCCGCAAAATGTGTTACTTTTAATGAGAAAAGTAACCTTCGTCTTATATAAATGGATTCATGAGTCGGTCTTCCACAACTATCATGGGCAGAGCTACTCTTGGCCAATCTCGGGCTCCAACTCAATGCAAAATTTGTGGAATCTTAATCTTAGTACTATAATTTTATTATTATTTTAATTATTCATTAGTCCAAATTTTAACTAAATTCACCCCATTTAATTTGTAGAATCTTAATTTTAGTACTATAACTTTTATTATTTTAGTTATTCACTACTCTAAATTTTAACTAAGTCCACCTTATTTAATTTTATTGTTCACACTCTAGTCGCTAACTAAGATATAAATAAATAATTTATACTAAAAAAATTATGTCCAATTATTTCATTTCAAACTCATCTTTTAATTGTTTTAGTAGATTTGCTATTAAAAAGGAAACAATAAAAAAAAATAGAACTTCTATGTAGACTCTATAACTATTTTTTTAAGTCTATAGTAAGCCGTGATTTCATTGAACTTTAACAAATTTTCCATGTTTCAGTCCACCCATTATTAAATCTTGAATCCGTCCCTGACAATTATTGATATGAAATTCGGTGTGTTCGTCTTTAAGTGGACATTATCTTTTTTCTCCTAATATAAGAACAAAGAAAAAAACCATCTTCCTCCCAATGTGACTCAAACCCAAAATCAAAGGTCTAAGTAGTGGAGGCTCTGCAGATGAGATCCTCTATTCCAATCAGTGTTCCATCTTGTATTCCAAAATAATCACTACACGCCACGTGTATATGATGACATCACTAACTAACATATAGCGTGTAGTGATTGTTTTGAAATATAAGATAGAAACACGAATTGGAATAGATGATCCAATCCGCTTTGCTCTGTCATTTGAGCTATTCAATCTCGTCAGAAAAAGAGTAACGTCTTTAGAAGTGGACATGGTAACTTAAATACTCTCTTAAGTAACAAATTTCCATTTTAACCCTATTCCTTAATGTATTAGGCTTAATTAGTTTTGCAAGTTGTTCCTCCTTCCATACTTATTCAAGAGGGTAGATCTTTTATCAAACTTCTAATTTTAGACAAAAATATTGGTATATTTAATTGAACTTAGGGTTTAATCAATTAATGTAAGTGGACCCAAATCTCCAAATATGTGAACAAAAATGGACCATTCTAATGAGGGGGTAGTAGCACCTCATGCTCATGTCCATGTATTGCATACCAACCACTCTATAATCTATTTTCATTTCATATACTTCCTCCGTCCCAAGTTATTTTGCACACTTTCTTTTTTGGGGTGTCCCACCTTATTTTGCACATCCCCAAATGAATTTTTTTTTACAATCTCCATCCTTAAAATCTCCAGCATCAATTATCACATTTGAAAAAGTCAACTTAAAAGTAAAAAACAGATTTTTTTTATTCCACATGCTGGAGTGTGTGTGCAAAATAACTTGAGACGGAGGAGGGAGTATAATCCTTCACAAAATGGGCAATTATGAAATATCCACATCATACCCACTCCTCACTATCCATTTCCCATTCTACCCCTCCCTATCCCTCCATCCTCCCCATGATGACTAGGGGCACTTTTGTCATTTCACAACACTCATGCACTTATGTCATTATGAAAAAAGTCTTCATATATAGTAGCTACAAGATCACACAAAAAACCATACACTTACCACATTTCTTCCTAAAAATGTCCTTACATGAGGAAGAGACACCCCATGACTCCGGCGGAATATTCCGGTCAGCCGGGCGGCGAACATCATCTTTCTCATCGACTTCTCGCCAATCATCCTTCGGATCAATCTCCTTCACCGAAGAATTCCCTCTTTTTAGTCCGATCAGCTCATCCCCTTTGAAATTTAAAGGAGTTCCATTCTCATGGGAGCAGATCCCCGGAATCCCTAAACACCAATCACGCTCCAAGAAGAAGGCCGCCGCCGATCACCTCCTCCCTCTGCCGCCTGCCGCCGCCACCAAGAAGCTTCTAGAAGAAATATCTCCCAAGAAAAGCAGTAGGTTCCAGAAGGATCCATTTTTTGCAGCCCTAGTGGAATGTTCCAAAGATGATGATCATGGTTCCAAGAATATTGCAAGAACTCTGAGTGATAGATTTGGATTGATAAACATGTACACTTCTTGCAAAAGAACATGTCCAGTTTCAGAATCTATTGTCTATCTCCCAAGACAACAAAGCTCACATTACCATAGATAAGTTTTCACCACTTTAACATCGTTCGAAAAATTGTAAAATTCGTCCTATAATTTACCGGCAGTCTGAAAACTTGTTCTACACTTTTTAATTGCTCGATTTTAGTCATTTTTAGCCAGGTCTCAAAATTCTCACCATATAACTGCATGTGCATCGGACACAGCCTCGTCAAATTAGGGATTCACATTTTTTTTCGAGTGAATATGTGGTAACTTGATCAATGTTGATATGTTTTTTCGTTTCATTTTATTTATCAAGGTCACACGTTTACATTATTTAGAACCCCGAAAAAATGAAAATTCTCATTTACCGTGTCATGTGAAGTGTAGTATAATTATTCAGTAAGAATTTTAAATTTCGCCTAGAATACAAATATAAAAGGTAAAATGAAAGATTATATATAGTTGTAGAATCACCCATAAGTTACCAAACTAGTTTTGTAGTTATCCAACACATTCAAAAGCAAAAAAAAAAAAAAAAAGCAAATCTTTATTTTACATATACTACCTTCGTCCCGTTCTAACTTTCCTACTTTCCTTTTTTATTTGTCTCAACTTAACTTGTCATCCCATAAATGATAAATTTCTCTCACAATCTCCACCCTCAAAATCTCCATCTTTAAAAAAGTAAAAAATTTCACAAAATCTATTTTTTCTTAATTTTCGGTCCATGTAAGAAAGTTAAACCGGGAAGGAGAGAGTATATTTTTTAATTTCAATAATGTATGTAAATTAATTTAGGACAAGCCCATCTGTCCTAAATCATGATGTAGGATATTAAGTTTTTTTAGTAAATCTATGATTATTTGAACATTACTAGGAACTAGTGTCCAATTTTAAATTACTTTATCATAACTAAAAATCTGTCTTATTTGTTGACCATATGCATTTGAAATGTATTGGAAATTATGCTATTCTTAAATTTGTAGCTGGAGAGCATGTGAGATTATTTGGTAGCATGAGTAGAAGTTACAAAAACCCATGTGGGAGTAACTATTGGGCTCTAAAATTGGACCACAATTGTACATTATTATAGCTAATTTATTAATTCCACCAATTATATAAAACTACTTCTCTTTAATTTAATGGCTAGGAAATTATGAGTTAGGTAAAGTTTTTGTTATGATTGTACTTTGTTTTTGCAAAATACACACGATACAGAGACACCACACTCTTAACAAAATTATCGTAATTTTGATAGACATGGAACGGTATATATGTAGAAGTGTGCGAAATTCGATTATAACTGAAAAAAACAAAAAAATGATCGAAAATTGTCGGTCTATTCGATCATCGGTTATGTGTTATCAATAAATCGATTAAGTCAATCGATTTCGATTTTGAAAAATTAAAAACCGAATTAACCGAAACTGACCGAAAATTTTACCCATTTATAAATCAAACACTAAAATATCGGTTAAGTCGGTCGGTCGGTTGGAATGTTACATTTTGATAATGCTTGAAAACAAGTCTTTTGCTTTGTTTCTGTCGATTTTGTTGGTTAATCTAGTAATCAGTCGATTTCGGTTTTTGTTGGTTTTTGGTTTTATCCGAAAAATTCGGTTACATAGACCTGAAAACATAAATTTTATTTATTTACGTCGGTTTCGGTTATAACCGAAAAAACTGATCGATTTTGTCGGTTTGGTTAGAGTTTGGTTGTTCAGAAATTTTCGGGCGGTTTGATTATTGTTTCAGTACCGATCGGTTCTGTAGTTTCTGTCAGTTCGGTCACCGAAACCGACCGATGCACATGCCTATATATATGTCACGCATGATAAGTAGCGATATGAGATAGATCAGAGTATGGAACCTTAAAGATGTAAGAAAGATTTTTTGCAACTATAAAATGTAGTAACAAAAAAGGGAGAGTGGTCACAAAAATATTTTTAGTAACTACTACCTCCGTCCCGCTAATCTTGCACATTTTTCGTTTTCGTCCGTCTCAGGTGAACTTGCACACCCTTAAAAAGAAAAGTTATAACACAATCTCAACCCTCAATTCATTTTTGAAAAGTCAACAAAATCCCACAAAGCAACTTTTCTTAATACTTGTATCAACCCTCCCAGTGCAAAATTAGCCGGGACGGAGGTAGTACATATCTACATGTGGTTACGATAGGGTAGTCACTTATAATAAGATGCAAAAAGTTTTATGCAACCACTTTGTAGTGTATTTGTAATTGTAACCAGAAGGTGTTGCAAAATAGTTTGTCATATTGTAGCAATTTTAGGTTAAAATTGTGTAAAATATTTTATGTAACTACTAATAGTTAAAAATGTGTCATTTTTAGTAACCACTCTTTTAGTTGCAAAAAAATGTAGCGGCAAATACTTTTTTCTTATGTCTTTTCTTTTTCACAAACACACACACGTTATCGTTGAGTAATACTCTTGTACACCAATTGTATGGATTTAAATCTGTGTAATTCAGGCCATAGATATTTTTTTGTGAAAACGTGTTAGTGCTTATGATTAAAAGTATTACTAGTTCTGAATAAATGTATCATGCTGAAAATGTATTAGTGTTCATACTGAAAGATATTATTTATTCTCAAGAAATGTATTATGCTAAAATATAATATCTTTTCTCAAAACAAGCAATACTTTGAGTATAACTAGTGATACTTTTTTATGATTTTGTAATTTAATCAAGAATATCCGTACAACTAATGTACACGAGAATAAGTGGCTATTGTTTCCTTTCATATGAAAGTCAAAGTTAGCTAGGTGCTCACTCATTTTCCCTAAGATGGGAACAATTCAAAGATTTTTCAATTGTAAATAATGATAATTAATAATGGCACTTCATTTTGTGAAAGAGACATTGGTCGGAGAAAAATGCCTACAAACAAATCTTCCCTTTTCTGATTAAACAATTACTCTACTTCTGTTTTTCAATTGCTGAGAATTAATTAAATTAAATGTTTCAAAAAGTTTATCGTTTTAGAAGACGAAAAAACACATTTCTTCCAATATTACTCTTATTACTGAAAATTTCCTAATTTTTAACTTGCAAATTATATGAGAAGAGAGTACGAAAAAGAGAGAAGATATTGGTAATAAAACAGCAAAATAATTAGTTATTAAGAGGAGATAGAGAAACTTTTAATACACCTTACGTTCCATAATAATTGACGTTTTAGGATGAAATGAAAGAATTAAGGATTAAATAACTTGATAAATATACCCTCAGCTAATATCTGTTTTAGGGGATGTGGATGCGTCGTTTTAATTAACCTTGAGGGTCGGGTTCAAGTTGCAATTATTATTTTGTGACTGTTTAAGTTTAACCGTTCTCCACAATAAATCGGACAGATTGAGCGGTTGTTTTAAAAGAGTTTCAAAGTCGAGGTAAGTATTATAACCAACAGATATTATTAACTAATGCTTGACAAAAGAGTGTACAAATTTATTGCTTAACTCTCAATCAAGTCTAGTCTATAAGCTTCTTGTTTTTTTCTCTCTATTTTTTGATACCTATTACAATGGGGGTATTGGGGTATTTATAGTCATTGGAAGCTGCTCTCGCATGGTTAACACGTGTCTGACAGGTGTCATAGTCGGTGCCAAGTGAGATGATGCCGCGTGTGATCCCTTTTGTTGAGTTGGCGCATCCTTCTGCCCATGTGTACTTCCTGTGTTGTAATGATTATGACGGTCGACGGTCTACGTCATGCAGGTCTATAGTCCTTGTGGGCTGACGTCATCGACCGAGATAAAGGAACGGTCTCTAAAAGACTGTCGAAGCGGTCTGCTATCGTATCGATCTGGTTAGTTGTCATTTGAGCTCCTTTTACCCATGATTCACTGAATTATGCAAACAATGTTCACAGAGGATAAATATTTAACCAAATATGTGATAGGTTAAAAAGTAAAGATATTTTACGATTGAACTCATGAAGAAAATTGGTAGAATTTGTGAAAAATATCTAAAATTTCAATTAATTGAAAAAAATAATAACTAACTAGAACATCAATTGTTATGGAATGGAGGGATTAATTGTTAGGAAGGAATATTTGCCTCAAGATAACTCTTGTATTGAGATGGTAAATATAGAGTACAAGAGATCCTAAATACAAGGAAAGTAAATAACTACAGAGATTATACAAGATATGATAGAATCAATTATTGATATCACTAATACCCCCCCGCAAGCGGAGCGTGGGATTCAGATCAACGCGCAGCTTGGACCGGAACATTTCAAAAAGCGGACGTGGCAGACTTTTTGTAAAAATATCGGCAATTTGAAGGGAAGAAGGCACGAAGCGAGTGGACAAGCGACCACTTTCAACAAGCTCACGCACAAAGTGACAGTCGATGTCGATGTGCTTAGCTCGTTTGTGCGATATGGGATTCTGTGTGAGAAAAAGTGCACTCTTGTTGTCACTGAGCAGAACTGGAGGTGACGAGGGGGAGTGCACGAAGATCTCGATGCACATTGCAGACCCAAATCAATTCAGCTGACGTGTTTGCTAAGGCACGGTATTCGGATTCGCAGCTTGATCGAGATACAGTTGGTTATTTCTTGGCGCTCCAAGAGATGAGATTGGGACCAAGGTAAATGGCATATCCATATGTGGAGCGTCGAGTATCCAAACATCGTGCCCAGTCGGCATCAGAATAACCAAGAAGAGATGAATCACCTGGAGAGAATGATAACCCGAAGCCAAGAGTGCCTTTGACATAGCGAAGGATACGTTTTACTGCCTGGAAATGATCAATAGTGGGTTTTTGCTGAAACTGGCTGACAGTGTTCACCGAATAAGCAATATCGGTTCGAGTAATGGTCAAATATTGTAAGGCACCAACCAAGGATCGATAAAGTGTAGGATCCGAGAACTCAGGTCCTGCGGAAGTGAGCGAAGCACCTGGAGCAAGAGGTGTAGAAACAGGTTTGGAGTCTAAGAGATCGGCACGAGCCAGGATGTCACGAGCATACTTGGACTGGCTAAGGAAAAGACCAGTCGAGGGATAATAAACTTCCAAGCCAAGAAAATAACCAAGACGACCAAGATCTGTAATAGTGAACTCCTTGCGTAGCCGAGACAACAGGGCAGTGAGAGAGGAAGCATTGTTGCTAGTAACAATAATGTCATCTACATAGACAAGTAGATAAATAAGAACCTTACCCCGGCAGAAAATAAATAGAGATGTGTCGGCATTGCTACATAAAAAACCGAGCTGAAGAAGAAAGGCGCGAAAGCGCTGATACCAGGCTAGTGGAGCCTGACGGAGACCATATAACGCTCTTTTAAGACGACAAACATGATCAGGGCGTAAAGGATCAACATAACCCGGAGGTTGAGACATGTAAACGGGTTTTGTAAGAAAGCCATTGAGAAAAGCGTTCTTGACATCTAGTTGATGCAACGGCCAGGAATGCATAACAGCAAGAGATAAGATAATCCGAACCGTGGAGGCCTTCACCACCGGACTGAAAGTGTGAGTGAAGTCGAACCCAGGAATTTGGCTGAAACCCTGTGCGACCAGACGGGCTTTGTATCGATCAACCGACCCATCCGCAAGGAGTTTAGTGCGGTAAACCCACTTAGATCCTACGATGTTCGTGTTTGGTGGCCGAGGAACGAGATCCCATGTCTGATTTCGACGAAGAGCGTCCATTTCTTCATTCATGGCCTGAACCCAATGGGAGTGCTTTAGAGCAGATCGAATTCCTTTGGGTTCAGAGACGGCAGTGAGAGCTGAGTATAGGTGATTGCTTTCGATTAGTGTAATATCGGCAGGATAACGTGGTTTGAAGATACCCGACTGTGCCCGAGTGCGCATGGGGTGAGTGCGCATAAGAGGAGGGTCGGCAGGTGGCTGTGGCGATGACCCGGCAGGAATCGGGTCTGGCGATGGTACGGTGGGTGGTTGTTGATCGATATCATCTGCACATAAAATATAAGAGGGAGGCCGAGACGTGTGATCAGGCCTACTGTCAATGTCCACCGATTCAGAAGCATCAAGAAAGTCAGAGATGGTGAGAGAAGAGCTCGTCCGAGAGTTAGTAGAAGCGGCAAAGGGGAAGCAATGTTCATCGAATTTGGCATGTCGGGAAATGTAAACTCGCTTGGTGGAAGGGTCTAGACACCGGAAGCCTTTATGAGATATGCTATAGCCCAGAAAAACACACGGTAGACTGCGCGGCTCAAATTTTGTCTTTGCATAATCACGCAAACATGGAAAGACCCTGCACCCGAAAACATGAAAACAATCATAGGCAGGAGGTTGACTAAAAATAACATCGAATGGTGACTTTTTGCCAAGCACATCAGTGGGGAGCCGATTAATCGTATAGACGGCTGTACTAAAAGCTTCGACCCAGTAAGAGAGAGGAACCGACGAGTGGAACAGTAGAGCAAGGCCCATTTCGGTTATATGGCGGTGTTTTCGCTCAGCACGGCCGTTCTGCGCTGGGGTGTATGGGCAAGAGATGAGATGTCGAATGCCACAAGATAGGAAGTGTCGTTTTAAGCGATTATTTGTGAATTCGGTTCCTCCGTCGCTTTGAAATTGCTTTATTTTGTGAGAGAAATGATTTTCAACATATTTTTGAAAATGCATAAAGACATCCACAAAATCAGATTTTGCATGCAAAGGGTAGAACCAGCAAAAACGAGAGTAATCATCTATGAATATGGCATAGTAGCGAAAACCAGACACAGATGCAACAGGTGCAGGACCCCAAAGATCACAATGAATTAAATCCAAAATATTTGAAGCACATTTAGCATTCACAACATAAGGTAATCGAGTGCTCTTGGCTAATTGACAGGACGTGCAAACTTTAGGTGAAGGAAGTATAGAAGTGATAGATAGTAAACCACAATTTCGCAATAAAGAAATAACGGAAGGGGCAACATGCCCAAGTCTAAAATGCCATAAATCATATGAAGCTTGCAAATTTTTATTCTTAAGTACTGCAGCAAAGGCGTGTGCAGTGGAGTCCAACAAGTAGAGTCCCCGATCACGAGTTCCTGTTGCGAGAACCTTGCCTGTATCCCGATTCTGAATACGAAACTTCGAGTCAGTAAAAACGACTTGAACGGGAAAATCACGAGTTAACTGGCTCACAGACAGTAAATTCTTAGTTAAACCAGGCACAACAAGAATATCTCGTAAAGTAAGAGCATGCGAAAGGGAAAGAGAGCCGTTATGAGAAATTGAGAGATTCGCACCGTTACCGACCGTCACGTGGTCGGTGCCAGAATAAGTAGAGACATTTTCCAATTGAGATGTGTCTGAAGCCATATGGGCCGACGCCCCAGTATCCAAGTACCAATCTGATGGATTGACTGGAGAGATATTACAGCCGGCGGAGAAGGCTTCCGCAAGGTTAGCTGTATTCGGCGGGCTACATGAGCGATCATAGTTACGGTCGAACCGTTTGGGGCAATCAAAACCGTCATGGTCAGTCTCGCGGCAGAAGAAACAACGTGGATTGTAGTTCCGGCGGCCACGATTGTTGGTGGAAGTCTGACCACCGCGGCCTCTGTTACTATTGGAACCGCGACCCTTGCCCCCATTCGGCCTCGACCACAATTAACGGCAGTAAAGGCAGCCTGCGAAAAACCCTGTGAAACATCAGTTTGATCAAGAGATTTTTGAAATAATGAGCAAATAGAGTGGGGAAGTCGGGCAGCGGGTCCTGGGCCATCTGAGCCGTCGTGAAACTAGAAAAGGATGAACCGAGGCCTCGCAAGAACCAATGTGATTTGTCCGATTCATCAATCGGCTTCCCAATAGCAGCAAGTTGATCACTCAGATTCTTGAAGTGTCGCGCATATTCCGCGACTGATCTGTCCCCACGTTTGGTCGACAAGAGATCATCCTTCAGGCTGAGTTCGCGAGCTTTGGAGCTGTGGCTATAGGCGCGAGACAACGCGGTCCAGACATCACGAGACGATTTGCAACCGATGACAACAGCCATGGATTCCTCCGTGAGAGTGGATACGAGAAAAAGTTTAACGAGTTGATCACGTTGGTGCCACGTCGTGTATTCGGGATTAGGGGCAGTAACACCGGCGGCGTTTCGAGCCGTTGACAAAGGAGGGGAAGAGGTGCCGGTAAGCAGCGGCATGAATTGTTGGCTGGTAAGGATGGGCTCAATTTGAGCATGCCATAATAAGTAACTGGAAGAGGATAATTTAATATTAACCATGTGGATCATGGTGGAAAGGGGAAGAGAAGGTGTATCAGTGGAGGCCATGGCATGAATCTGTACAGAAGAGTGGTGACGGCAGAAAGGAGAGAATAGGGTTTCAAGCCAAACTTAGGCTGATACCATGTTAGGAAGGAATATTTGCCTCAAGATAACTCTTGTATTGAGATGGTAAATATAGAGTACAAGAGATCCTAAATACAAGGAAAGTAAATAACTACAGAGATTATACAAGATATGATAGAATCAATTATTGATATCACTAATAGTAATAATCTTGCCCCAGAAGTTCTTATCTCAAAACTAGTGTCAAGTTTCGAAAGCCACTCGATAAATTGCAAATTACAAGATTTAGCAAATTGCACCAGACTATCCACTGAATAATTCTCATGCCGACAAATCCAGTAGAGCTTCTTTATGGATAGAGATGATAGCATGGCAAAGATATCCATGAGAACCAGAAAAGAATCTGTCGAGCAATGAGCCTCGCCTTAGGATGAAAAATCGTCGTACTCGAATCCCCACAAATATTGAAACTGAAAGGTTCATGGCCGAAATGAGATTAAGACCATGACGAAGCGCAAGAAATTCTGCGACAAAACCAAATATAATATGCAATAAACCCAAAGTATTCAACAATTGAGGCAATGACGTTATTATGGGTGTGTTTACTTAAGCCTTGACTCAATAGATTTAGGAGTCCAAATTTCGATAAAGCACACTCATTAACTCTCTCAGCTAAATTTAGATTCAGCACTCCTCAGTTTTAAGTAAACCCACCTAATATCTCCAACCCACATATCACTAAACAATCAAAATTAACAAATAAGTGAAAATTTATAGTAATTTGAATGTTGTAATTTCACATAAGATTGCAACTTCCCCAAATTGATTAAAAAAATGTACTCTTCAAAAATATGAGCTATATTTTGGAACGAATATTCATTTATTTTGTTTTTAGGAGTATCATTTTACCTTTAAAGTATTTCTTATTTTTGACTTGAAAAATGTTAATTTTGTCTTTTGTTCATTTTAAATGTTTCAAAGAAGTACTTCCTTGCTCTAAAAGAAACTCCCTATTTTAGGACGTATTTTATATTAAAAAAAAATTATCAATCTAACGAAAATATAATCTCGAAAAATTATAATTTTTTTATACATTTTATCTTATTTATTGATTTAACTTATTCAATTACATATATAACTTATTCATGAATTCAAAATTCTTAAACTTTTATTTCAAGTAATAAAATGAGACATTAAATTTTGAAATCGAATGATTTTTTGGGATAACTAGATAAGAAATGATTTTGAAACATGGTTACTTTTAACAGGGAGTTACAAACACACCAACTTATTTATAGTGAAACTCTTTTTTATTACTCCCCCGTTTCATATTAGTTGACATTTTAAAATATTCTTCCTTTTTTCAATTAATTGACGTTTTACATATTTTTCACCAATTTTATCAATTTTCTCCTTGGTTGAATCCTAAAAGGCAATATATATCCTGAAGTCCTTAAAGTATTGATGTTTGTTTTAAATAGTCCTTAAAGTATCATTTTGTTTTAATTGGTCCTTAAAGTTCTAGTTTTTTTATTCAATTGGTTCCCTGAAGTATTTTTTATTTTAATTAGTCCCTTATGTTTTGGAATTATTTCAATTAGTCCTTAAACTATTACAAAAATATATTTAAGGTCCCTAGAAGAAAAAAATACATAAAATATGTGAAATCACCGATTTAATTCAAAATGATATTGTAGCATATCTTTTATTAAATAAATGTTTTGTAATTTATCATTATGTTGCTTTCCCCCTAAAACGAAGGTGAATTATACTAAAATATCGATTTGAATAAAACTCCAAGATTATATTTTTTCAAGAATTTCATCCAAACTTTGAGAAAATACTTTGTGCTACTTTATTTTAGTTAGAAACGTGCTAATTTGATCCAGATATTTTGAACTCTAACTATATTGAATTTAAAGTAAAATTGAACATTATCAACGAAATAACTTTAATTTTTTTAAATATTGTAAAGACCTTCAAACATAAAATTTCAAAGTCCTTTCGTTAATAATGTTCAGTTTTACATTAAATTCAAGATAGATAGAGTTCAAAATATCTCAACTAAATTATCACTAAAATTAAAGTACCACAAAGTATTTCTCAAAGTTTGGATAAAATTATTGAGAAATTATAATCTCGAACTTTTGTTCAAATCCTATTATAGTATAATTCACCTCGTTTGATGGTAAAAGTATCATAAACAAATAACACAATATTTATTTAATAAAAGATATGTTATAATATTATTTTGAATTAAATCGACGATTTCACATATTTTATGTATTTTTTTTTTCTTTTAGGGAGCCTTAAGATAGAATTTCGTAATAGTTTAAGGATCCTATTGAAATAATTGTAAAACATAAGGGACCAATTGAAACAAAAAATACTTCAGGGACTAATTGATTTAAAAATTTATAACTTCAAGGACCAATTAAAACAAAATGATACTTTAAGGACCATTTAAAACAAACATTAATACTTTAAGGACCTTAAGATGTATAATGCCAATCCTAAAATATCTCTACTTTTCTATCTATAGGAGATTTTTTATTTGGTTGGTTGAATTCTAAAATATCTCTACTTTTTTATTTATAGGAGTTTTTTATTTGGTCAAATCTTTAGCTAAGAAATATCTGTAAAAAATTTCATCCTTAATTCTTCTATTTTATTCTAAACCGTCAATTAATATGAAACGGAGGAAGTATATTTTAGAAAGAAGAAAAATTTATACTCAATTTAACCTAAGTATCCCGAGCCACCAATCGTGAATTTAATAGTAAACCATGGAAATAAAGGATCGTAAATTCAATCGTAACAAATTGATTGTAAACTAATCATCAATCTTGAATAATAAAAATTCCATTATAAATTGTGGAATTTAATCGTGAATAGTGAATATTAAATTATGAATCGTGAAATTCAAAATGGTGATTTGTACTGCTATAATTTTAAGTTGTTATCCGATTTTGGCGGGTAGATATGAGAAAATCGACCGAGTAAATTTGATGGATCGGTTCAATAGGTTCGATATTTTAAATGAATTGGACCATAAAAATATTGATTCGAAGTACTATATGGTCTGACCGAATCAGTTCGATGGACCAAAAAATCCGATAGACCACTGATCGATACAATAATCTTAGTATATTATAAGGGAATAAGACGGATCAGACTTGACAAACTAATTTTAGACCCCATCAAATTTTGGCTCAGTCCAATCCGATTCGGACCGAAAGATGACGCGGCCCGACTCAATTTGCCACTCTACCGGTAAGGGCATCTCCAACCATCTGCACTATTTTTTGCACTAAAAAAGAATATTCCTTATAATTCATTTGTTTTATCTTTACTTTTATTTCTTTTGTAAATATAAATCACAATATATGTATAAAATCACATGGAATATAATATTTTCATATTAATATTTCCGTTCATATTTTAAAATAAATCAAATTAAATATAAAACATGTAAACCAGAAAATTGGAAAACGCGAAATTAAAATGAAATTCACAATAACGTGGCATACAACAGATTGAATGAGCAGCAAAAGAATTTTGCAAAAGAGAAGGCAAGAACAAGCAGCAAAAGATCAGGTTAACCCATTTACCATGTATGGAAATTTTTATCCGGATGCTGGAGGAGGGTCGGGAAGTGCACTTGGACCTTACTAGACAAAATAATTTATTATTTATGTTCTATTTGTATTTCCGTTTTAGTAATGTTGTCTTTGATCTTGTTTAGTAATTTTCTGTAATTGTTATTAACATGTTTCGTACTTACTATATAATTTTATATTTCACGCCCGTTTATAATTTTATCTAATATTTTCATTTTGTAGTAATTTAATAAATCATATGATGTTTTTTCTTGTTATTGTTGATTTTTTTTTTCAAAATTTTATGTAATTTTTTTATTTCGAAAAAAATAATTTCGATACATAATACACTATCCAATACTTTAAAATATACATCACAATTCAATACAATATAAAAGAAGTAATAAAAATAAAGAAAAAAGAATAAGAAATAAATAGTGCAGCAAAGTAATGCGCATTATATATAGTGCCAGAATTGTATAAACACTAAAATAGTGTTTGATATAGTGCATCGTTGGAGCAAAAAAATGGTGTTTACCATCAAATTAGTGTATTGTTGGAGATGCCCTAAGTATCGAATTATCAGTCGGCGCGGCTTGTATTTATTACTGACGTCACAGAGACTCCTCGATTAAACAATTCTTATTTTAAATTCAATTATTATCAATTTTCACCGATGATTTATAAAATCTATTTAAGTCGTAGGGCCATTATGAGTCTAACAAAGGGAACAAAAGATTGAAATTTGGTGGTTTTAACTAATTAAATTAAATTATGGCCCTTTGTAATAAATTTAAATTTTGTATTAAAAAAAAATATATTGCATTGGGTCTTATACGCTTATTCATGAAGTAGAATATTAAACCATTTTTAGAGTTGTATATAAGGCTCAAAATTAACAAGTTACTCGATATTTGATTTAAGACCATTCATTCAAAGCTCATTTTAATTATGTTTGAATAAAGTTGTACCTAAACATTTGATAAATTTAAAGCTAAAGCTTGACAAGTAAAAATGTCAAAATGTTCGAACTCGACTCACATTTGGCTCGATTAGAGCCCGTTCAAGTTCAACTAGGCTAATAATGAAACAAGCTCAAACATAATATTCAAAACAGCTTGACCTGTCTCATTTACAACCATAATCGTACAATGATTAAAGTATTTGTTGGTATTTTTATTTTACTTTTTGGCTATATATATACATAATTTTTCTGGAATATTATAAGATGTTCTAATGCCCAGTTGAACTTTTTGAAGGGTTTCGAAAATTCTTAATTTAGAATATTTAATTGTTACTCCCTTCGTTTTAAAATAAGTGTCATTTTAGACATCACTTTCTCCATCCAACAACTAGGGTTATTTGTAAATAATATTAAAGAATTTAAATGCTTCATTAGAAAAACCTCATCTTTTGTCATCAAGGTTGATTTAATGATAAATTTGCTAAAAAGTATTTCCTCCATTCCATAATAGAGTTTTGTATTAAAAAAATATTTTATTTTAAAATAAGAATTCTGTTTAAAAAATTAACGTTTCATTTTACTATTTTAAGTAATTTGTTTAAGTTAAAGATTTATTTGAACTAAGAAAAGCAGAGGAATCTGCAGATACAAAGAATTCTAACAAACTATGGAAAAATCAGTCTCAATCCAATTGTGAGGGAAGGAGATGAACAAAGAAAAAACCGCGTTGTTTGCAGTTTTAAAATATGAAGACAACAAATTCTAATTAAGGAACAGCAAACCATCATTTTATGCTCAACGAATCAAATTTCTCCTGCAAACTGTGATTGCTTGCAAAGATACTGAAGAAAATAAGAAACTTGAACACTGACAAAAGAAAGCCACAAGATCCATCCAATCATGCCACATAAGGCGCGGAAGGCTAGGGAAACCTATCAAAAAATGTGGAGGGTGCACATAGGACGTAGAAAGACGCACAAAGGTGATGAAAAAACTCAAAAGGCAAACATAAGGAAAAGAAAATATAAAAACAAAAACAAAAACAAGTCAAAAAATAAAAATAAATCAAAATAAAAATTAATAATAAGTTAGAGGTACTCTTACATCCTCGTGTGATTGGAGGATGAGGAAAGAACGAAGAATAGATTAAAGTTCGCATTTCATATGTTTGTTAGATATAATTCAATAAGTTAATTAGAACATTGAAATATATCAGTGTCAGTATGTTTTTATAGTTTTTCTAGAGTTATCTTTATCAATTACTAAAAATAAAAAAATTGTACATTTTTAATCAGAATTTTTATTACTAGACAAAGGAAGTTATACTTATTTTGGATACACAATTAATATTTAATAAATTTTCTAAAAAGTACTCCCTTCGTCCCGAATAAACTTGCATACATTTCTAATCGTGGTGTCCCACCCCTTTTGCACACTTTTCATTTCAGGAAATAAAATTTTACATCTATACCTCATATTAATCACATAATTACAAATCTGTCATCACATAAGGGTAAAAACAGATTTGACTAAATCAACATTTATAAAAAAACAACTTTTCTTAATATGTGTGCCGGAGAATCAGTGCAAGTTCATTCGAGACGGAGGAAGTATTATTTATTTTAGATACACAGCAAGAAACTTATTCTTAACAGTAAGTAGGAGATGCATACTACCATACGGGATCCTCTACTTTAACTATTTCCATCTAATATTTCATTATTTTAATACATATTATGTGTTGAATTAATAATATCTATGTTTGTTTGAATTTTCGGCCAAAAAAAACTGGCCCAAAATCATGTTTGTTTGGATAATTGCACCGAACCCCCCGTCCCATACTTTATTCAACCAATTATATTTCTGAATACTACTTTAATCATTAAGTCAATCACCAAGTAATAATTTCTTACTCACATCACCTTTTACAATTAATTAATATATCTAAAACTACAAGCACTTAAACGAACACCATTTTTTACTTCCTCAACCACTTCTCCCTGTCATTTTACTGCAGCTAAAAGTGTCCCAGGGACTCCCAGCACTCTTCAGACATAAACAAACATCAGTGAACACGTATATTTTGTTTTTTTGTGAAATGTTAAATCGAACATACATCTAGGGCTGGGCTTGGATCGGATTTTCGGGTACCCGATAAATATTCAATCTTCCAACCCAATTTTGCGGGTACCCGTTGGGTCGGATTTTTTTAAGTTTATTTTTTAAGATTTAATTATATTTTGTTTCTTTAAGGTTGTTGAATGAGGTGTAGACTTATGATTGATTTCGTTAATATAGGGCATCCGAAAAAAACCCTATCCTATAAAAAATTGACCGTACCAAAACCCGACACGACCATAACCCTACCCCAACCTGAACCCGACCTTAACTCAATATTCGATAACTAAAAAATCCAATCATATCGAGTAAAACCCGTGCAGATCAGGTCGGGTACCTGAAACCCGATGCCAAATTGTCCACCCCTATATACATCTGACATATTACACGCTACAGCGGTCATGGACCTTCATTTTTATTTCTTTAGAATAAGGGGTGGGGTATAATTATATAAAAATAATCTAGCAAGTCATTTCAGAATATAAGTCTACACCTAACCTAGAGATTCTTGTCGTATAAATACAAATGTTTTTATGGCTGTGAAAGCAATATTCTCATCATTTTTTCTTTCATTTCTCGTAAAATACTTCCTCCGTCCCACTTAAATTTATATATTTTCCATATCGATTTGTCTCACTTAATTTTGCATATCCTTAAAAAGGAAATTTCTTTCACAATCTGCAGCCCACTCTCAAAATCTCCACCCTCAATCTCCACCTTTAAAAGAAATAAAAGATTTCCCAAAATCTATTTTTTTTTTTAACATTTGTGTCCGATCAATCGTGCAAAATTAATTGGGACGAAAGGAGTGTTTTTTTTTGGGTTAAATTTCATATGAAGTTACGCCTTACCTTATTCAAGATTCGTTCTTAATTAGATATTATTAATTTGGGTTACACCACACTATACCCAAAACAAACTTTTTTTACTCACTATTATAACATAATTTTTTATACCAACTGCTTCAAAAATACCTCTAATTAATGAAGTAGTCCCATCTCTAATGAATTACTTTTACGATTGGAGTTCTTTCATGATTTCGGTCACGATTCAAAAAAATGTTACATGATTAGATTAAAGATTGTAAAGTTTCACCATTCACAATTTTTGTTGACGATTTATAATTTTTTTTTTCACAGTAAGATACACTATTCATATTTGTTTATAAATGGATTCATGATTGTGTTGTTTCATGATTTTTGTCTACAATTATGTAGTTTACAATTCACGATTTGGTTCACGATTGAATCCGTGATTATATAGTTTCAGAATTCACGATTTTGTTCGCAATTGAATTCATGAATTGATTCATTAGTCACTATTGTACCTATATTTTCTATTAAATTTTGAGTATACATATAACAATGATAAATTAGACCGTGCACATGAAAATTAGGTGAAATAAAATTTAAGTAATAAAAGAGAATGTTGTATACTTACGCGGCTACTAAGCAGGCCCAACTCTAGGACGGTCAACCTGATGTCGTTGCACCCGCCCCTTCGTCGACTAGGACCACAATTTGAAAATAGAAAGATATGTTAGTATAATATAATAATGTTTTTTTAGAAAAAAGTATAATATAATAAAGTTACAATTGAATAGAATTGAGAATATACCCATTTAAAAGAAATCAAGATATTATCTTTACAATATATAAATGTTATTGTAATGTTCTATTCTTTTTACCACTGAATTTTGCAGAATTGTTACTATTATTGTTGGGCTATCCAGGTTCCTGTGTATGGGCTTTAGGTAGCCCAGTAGGAAAGGTGGGCCGAATATTGTGGGCTAGTTGTTGGGCTTTTCAAATTTCAATGTACGGACTAACAGCAGTGAATTTAGTTGCATCCTCTGTTATAATAGATGTTAATGTTCTGACCGATTTCAGTTGTAAATCGAAATCGGAACCATATATATGCAGTTTGATTTCAGCTCCATTATAGTATAAATCGGCACTAAGATTGACATCGTTTATTAAATTGTCGAATTTTGCTCGTTAATTTTTTTTTTTTTCTTTCCACTATTACGTGTGTATATTGGTGGATGTACGTAGATAAATAGGTATGCAAGTGAATGCCTATTTTATTTGGAAAAAGTAGTTAATAGTTAATACGACGCGTTTTAAAAAATAGAATGAAAAACATATTTTTAGAAATTAAATTTTACAAGCATACTTGATTATTTGTAAGTTTTCATTTTTTTCATTTATATCTTTTATTTAAATATAAATTACTTAAACTTTGCATTTTTTATATGTTGTTCCTTTTTCATACAATTTGTTGATATTAATTTGATTTGTATGTTTTTGAATTTTTTTTTGTAATTGTGCATATCTAACCTTTTAATTGGAATGTTAGAACTTGTGCGCATGTGCCGTATCCTAAAGCAGAACGATTTGTAAATGGACAAGTAACAGCTGAGTAAATGTGTGTTATTGTAAAGTACAGACTTAAATGAGAATAAAAGTACACTTTCAATGATTGAAAATGTCGAGGAAGAGACTCCATTCTTCCTCTCAAACTCATTATTAGAGAAGTGTTACAATATGAACCTACAGAGCTGCAGCTCTCCTAAACAACATATCTTGTAATTATTTCCCTTAACAATGAGCCCAACTTCCTGGTCCCCTAATTTGACTTAAGTGTGCAGGGAATCCCTTCTTACTGCACTATACGAATTATTCCGAACTCAATAAGATACAAATCTCCCGAAGTATGTCCTAACAACTACTTGTTGTTCCTTCACGGTATGAACAACAATAGTTCTATTACAAGTGTTTGACGAAATATATCAAGTGCAAACTCAAAACTCGATGCTTCTTCATGTTTGCTATTCTATTCTTTATACTACATTTTTCCGCTCCTCTTTGAATGTTCCACCAGCAATTGTGGATGATTTGGATTTAATGTGGGAAGTTTTGACTTTCCATTATTGTCTAAAACTTTGATTGATTACTTGATTTGAGGGACAACCCATCTTCTTCAATCTTCTAAAGATTCTTTGTCCTTTTTTCTTCATTTGTTCCAATCTTCATAATCCTATCAATCAATCAAGAATTTGCAAAAAAAGTATTATTCAATAAATGCCGTATAAGTAAAAATATAATTTTTACATTAATATTGGATCCGCCACTGCATGTGTATCCTAGAGCAAATGAAGTTGCAAATGGATGGTCAAGATTTTGACGACAGTTAGAATAAAACTGGCATTTTCTTGTTAAATCACTGGCTTTAACCATAAAAACTGACGATACTCTTAAAAATAAAAAGTAAAATGTTGAACCGGTAGTTTAAATTGAATGACAAATTCTTAAGCGGTTATAAATGGATTTTTTTTATACGAATTTGATCTTGAGCGCTACAATAATTGCGATACATGCGCTACCATTCGAGTTTTCATTCTTTCATTCATTTGTGGATTCACTATTTAGTCTTTCATTTTTTTTTTGTGGATTCACGATTCGATGTCCTGGTTCATGAGTTCATGGTTCATGTTCAAAGTTATCGTCTAGGGTTTAAACTTGTTTATTAGGTTCAAATTTACCGCCTAAAGTTTAAGTTTTTTTATTAGACTATAGTTTTATTTCAAGATCCATGAATTTACGGGTTAAGATGTTAAAAATTCGAAAGAAAGAAAGAAAGAGACAAAGGATGAATAAAATAGGTTATTTTGTGGAAGAAAAGAAAAAGAAATTAAAGAATGAAAAGTTGAAAGCTGTCTGAACGACACCTATATATGAACACCATATTCATTACTTTATTTATTTATAGGTTATTTTGTGGAAGAAAAGAAAAAGAAATTAAAGAATGAAAAGTTGAAAGCTGTCTGAACGACACCTATATATGAACACCATATTCATTACTTTTATTTATTTATAATATAAATATAAATAAGAGTGAGTCTTGTATGTGAACGGTCACACGTGTGATAGAATGCATTTTTACAGAAAATATTGATACTTTTACAGGAAAATGTGATACTTTTACAGGAAAAAGTGATACTTTTACTACATTGATAGTTTTATAGATAAAAGTGATACTTTTGCTATAAAAAGTGATACTACCTCCGTTCTTTTTAGATGTTCTTTTAGGTTTGGATAAAGAAATTAAGGAATTGAAAAAATAGACAAATTAGCCCTTAATTAGATTATATAGATATGGTAAGTTAGATGATTAGAGGGTTTTTAGGAGTAATTATAGGGGTACTATTGGAAAAAATGTAGAAAAAAAGCTAAAAGAACATCTATTCATAAACAAAGTACTAAAGCTAAGACATCTAAAAAAGACGGAGGTAGTATTTTTTTTGTTAAAAAAAAGTGATATTTTTACAGATAATAATGATACTTTTACCACAAAAAGTGATACTTTTTCCTGTCACACCGTGTGACGCTGTGTGACGGTCACATACGAGTTTGCCTATAAATAAATACTCCCTCTATCCCGAGTGAACTTGCATACTTTCCTAATCGAGGTGTCCCACTCTTTTTGCACACTTTTTATTTCAGAAAATAAATCTTTACATCTCTACCCCATTATTAATTACATAATTACAAATCTGTCACTACATAAAAGTAAAAACAAACAGATTTGACTGAGTCAATATTTATAAAAAAAATAATTTTTCTTAATATGTGTACTAGAGGTTAGTGCAAGCTCACTCGAAACAAGGGGGAGTATAGATTTGCCCACCATTTTCCACAGAAAAAAATAAAAATAAAAAATACTTATTTACACCAGGATCGCCATTTCTCTCTCGGCCAGCGATCTCAACGGTTTGGTGCACTGAAATTCGAGAACTTCCCCCAAAATGCCGCCACCTAGTAAACACTCCCGGAGATTCTCTTTCTTTGGCCTTAACTCGACCACCTCCACGGCCACTGACGGCGGCGCTAATGTGAATCCACCGCAGCTTCAGTTAGAAGCGGACAGGGAAGTTTATAGACCCGATGATTTGATAACCGTCACTATTGAAATAAAAAACACTTCGAGTTCTCTTTCGTTTTTGATCGAGAAGCTCACCTTTGAAATTAAAGGAATCGAGAAATTGGATACACAGTGGTTCAATACTCCTAAACCTAGTCCTGATTCTAAGCAGCGGAGAGGTACCTTCTTATGTTGTTGTTTCTCTGTCATTTCTTAGCAATGTCTATTCATATTTGTAATTATAAATGATAATTACAGTGTCGGTTCAGTTATGCATATAATTGATGGCGAGTTATGAAATAAGATGAAAATCAGCTCAATTTATGGAAAGGTAGAAAATAGTCTAAACGTCTCTCTTCAGAGATTGGGGCGGTAGAGAAAAGTTACATTTGGCAGCATTAAACTGGATTCTGAAGTTTAAATCTATTGTGCTTCTAAGAAATCGATTTCAAACATGATCGGTCTCAGCTTTTGATGAAATAATTCAGTTCTGGAGCTTCATCCAATGTTTCGACTGTCAGATTGTTCTGCGGATTAAGTATCAGATTTGATTTATGTGCCTATTGTTGATTTTTGTTATGTAATAATACCACATTCTCTATTTTCTGATTTCAGTTAAGAAATGTCATGAGACTAAAGAAACTTACAAAATAAAAGAACATATGAAAAGAAGAATAGCAGAGAAACGAATTCATGCGGTGTTACTATCTTTTGCATATCTAATCCTGTTATTTTTGCTATCCTTAGGTGAGTACGTGTTCGTAGATTGCTCGACCCCAACTATAGTTTCAAATCAAATTCTATCTGGCGGGACAACCAGAACTTGTAAGGATGAGTAAAATTGATAACTCATGCAGTTTCTTAGTTATTGGTGACAATGTTGCTGATTGTATTTATTGTTGCAAGCTTAATATATGAATTGCAAATTTTCCTGGTAGGCTTTGTGCTGTTTATTATTGTCACCATTTCCAGTAACATCTGGAAACATTATATTATTGATAACTTACCCTTCTGTTATACTGAAGTACTGATTCTTCCTATTTAAGATCCATATCAAGCAAACATCAATTATTTCTTAAATTAGGTACGTGATACTTCTCCTACAATAGATGATAATAATACTCAAAGGCCAGCCAATATATGATGTTGCCTGACATAGTCCCTTTTTTTGTATTTTACTACGCATTAAATAATGGTTAATCTGCTTCATTAGTCTACAGTTCTTTAGGAGGCCTTCTTTGTGTGCGATTGACCTAGCTCTACCCACAATTCTCATGCAAGTGGAAGTGGCTACAAAGCAATTAGATTATGGCAAGTAAAAGTACATATTAATGGTTTATTCATGTCAAAAAACCTTAATGCCATATCTTACTTTTAGGTGCAATGTCATGTTGGAGCAGCCGGAGTTATAACATGTCTTAGATAAAAGGCTCCGGACATTTCTAATATTGCTTAGATTGGCTATTGAGACCGGTAAAGTCTTGTTAGCAACTAAGAGGGTTTTGGCTACGCTTATTTAAAACATTTTATAAGATGTTCATAGATCTTGTAAGATGTTTGATCTCATTTCAAAATTTAGTTGTTGAAGTGTTTGGATAAAAAGATGATGGAGACTTGTAAGATATTAGTAATGGCAATTGTTTAATTAAATTGATAAATAAAAGGAAGTTGTCATGATAAGATCTCATTTCATAGATATGTTGGACTTTCCTTACTTTTCAGAGAAGACTTATAAGCTCCTAATATCTTATTTTGGATGACATAAGGTCTTATTTTCAAAACTTTGTCGGACACTTTTAATAAGATACTTTGAAGAGCTTTATAAGTTCATCAGGACACCCTCTAACTTTACGACTGTACTTGGGTACGTTTTGGTACCCTTTGTTTGTTTTGTATGCTAGACAGAGTTAGATAGATATTCCACAGTTGTTTGGGAAAGTCACATATCGAATGGTTTTAGGAGTAATCTACTTCCACTTTTTCTTAGTTTCATTTCTTATTACAGGTTGCTTAGTTTTAAGCGTGTGATAGATTTTCTTATGTCTTTTACTTGTAGATGTGTTACGCACCCTTTTGCCAAGCTTTATACCTCCCTCATACAGAGGTGCAACATTACGCTATCTGTACTATGTTAGGAGTACATTGTCTGGACAGTATCTGATTCTCGAAAATGGAACCTCTCAAGGAGAGTCGAGACAAGAAATTTCTGAACTGGTTAGTGTCTCATTGTGCTTGGTTTCTCTACACTACATTAGTTGCTACTCCAGAACTGATATTAACTACTTCCGCCTTTTTTAGTGCCGGTTAGATTGGTCAATCTTGGATAGAGTGGCCATGAGGCATGTAGTTAATCCTCCTTTATCGCGTTTTATGCTTTGCATTTCCTGCTAAGTACTTAAGATATTATCTAATATGAACTTTTAGCAGGTGCAGTAATTTCTTCACCATTATTATGTCTGCACACTATGACGCCCAAAATGTTGTGGGTTTCTTTTCGGTCTCTCCATAATATCCTCTTTTGGGCTTTTACTAATTCTCTTCTCTACATAGTAAATCATGTAAGGTTTCTAGTTCATAAATTTTGGAGTTAAATTTTCTCCATTAGGACAAAATAATGCATCTTTGACCTTTTGCAAACATTGCTCCCATATTTCTTATTAATTCACACCATATTTTTTGTGTCTATAGGTCTGTGCTGTTCCCTTCGTATTGTTATATTTCATTCCATAAGATATCTTCTTGAGCAATTTCTGACAATCTACAAATTCCAGGAAGCACGTGTACCTTTACAGATATGGGTTACTCAGAAAACTAATGGCCTGCATAGTGAAGGAAGTCAACCTGATGGTAAGTTTCTGCGATGTCCTCTTATTTTCATTTTTGCCACTTCCATCTTTCTTCTCAATGAATCCGTCTCTCTCTTGTTGCTCTACTCCTAAATAAGTTTATTGGATTAGATTATACCCCAACGATTATGTATGAGTTCAACTGAAAAATACAAATTAACTTCATTCCATTACGGTTTACGAGTGATGAACCTTGCCCAAGATGGGTCTAATCTGGCCCATAAAGTTACATGGTAGGGCAATTTCACTTTCCATCTGTTTGACTAATAGCTACTCACGCGGTAACTTGTCTAAGTCCAACTACACAAGTTTCAGTTAGAATCCCCTTCCTTCTCTAAGATCTTAAGTTATTCTTTGACTTAGTTTGTTCGTAATATATCTATTTACTTTGCTTACTTTATCAGGAATAGTTCCTCTAACAACAATCCTCTTGGACATTTACTGGAAAGAACGGGGTGCTGATTCTGAGTGGGTAAATCTGCTCCTCTCTAGTCTTCTGTTCCTTGATTTAATTGTTTAACATGTCCTCTGCGTTTCGCTCCAGCAATCCTCAAGTAAATGGGGGTGGTGTAACATTGGCCTCAAAATAGTGTTAGAGATTGATATAAATATAGTTTAATCATTGTAGGCTAAATTGAATGAATCTTCCGATGGTGTTGAAGAAGATTATGAAAGTTCAAGGGATGAGATTATGTCTGTTTCTTCGTACAACCCTGCGAAGGATGACTTAAACAGAACATTAAGTTCATTATCGCTGCAGTCTTTTACGGCTAGGTCTTCAAATCGAGGTTCTCTTTATGTTGAGGGACGCCCTAGCATAGCCTCAAATGTGGCACTCCCTGGGCTATCTGTAGCAGAGGTCCAACATTATTCGACTTCTGGTAAGTATTTCCTTATTATCTGTAATGCTTTTACAACAGGCTTTGATGATTATGAAGGATCAATACGACATTTGATTGTTAAACTGTATATATCAAAGGTTGAAGTTTGCACTGCTGTCCGCTAGGATTATTCCCAGATTAGGCAGGCTTCTGTAATTTACTACTTTGAGGTTATGATTAGTTGTTTTACTGATTGTTGTCTATTTTGTTACCTTCTCCAGACAGGTCTCCAGCTCCTTTATCACCCAGTCGACAACCAAGACAGATGAAATCTTTTTCTGCAGATGATGACTCAACAATACCATCTGCTTCTACACCCATTGAATCTGGAACATGTAATTTGTTCTTCGCATTCCCATGTTCTAACATTGAATAATCGGATTTTTTAAAGACTAATTTTCTACCAACTTTTTTTGCAGCAGAAGGTTTTGTTAGAGGGAGATCATACAATATCAGGCTGGACGATCAAGTACTGCTGAGATTTTCACCCAAGAACTCCGAGTCAACTTACTACTTCTGTGATATGGTAAACATGACATTTTGGTGGTAATTCGTCTTCCCTTCATTCCTTAGTAAAAAATCTCCCTTGGTAATACACAGATTGGTGGAACCCTTACTTTTTTTCATGAAGAAGGAGCGAGGAGATGCCTAGAGGTATCGGTGCATTTTCATAAAATATTTAGTTTTAGACAGTTATCTTTTTATAATTATGAAGTTCACTGGGATAAATTGGCGTTCTCTTTTAGTTGTCAATAACTTTGGAGATGACGGAGACCATAAGTCGGAATTATGTACATCATTCTCGAAGGCATACGCCCACTATTACCAAGGTGCACATTTATTCTACAAGAATAATGACTGTTCATTTCTAGATAAGCAAAGTACGGAATTTACTTTACACTTTAGTTCGTTACATATATTGTACTGCATATCCTCTCTCTTAAGTCAAATCAAGTGGTATGGAGGTTTAAATGGTAGTTTATGCATGTATGGAGAAACTTGCTTTTGGTGTTCGAATGTGCACAACAGTTTCTCTTTCACAATTTACTCTAACTCAAGTCTCCAAATTTTTCAATCAAGATATTGTCAAACATATGTTGTAATAGGCTACATACTAGAACAACTGAAAGGTTTTATTTTCATCTATGCATGGTAAAGAAGTTAAATGTGTTGAATTGTGATTGTGAAATGAAATATAATGTTGAACTATGATTATGAAAATGATGAGTATGACTTCATGTTCAATGGGAAACATTTCACAGCTTCTTGCGTTGTGCAGGTTTATAGCGATCACCATGAGGTTGTGGCAGATCTAGTGCAGACTAGCTTCCTCTTCTCCATTCCAATGGACGGGCCCATGACTTTCTCTACCCGCTATGTCTCCGTGCAATGGGCTCTCCGATTTGAATTTCTCACAACTCCAAGGAATATGGACTGGACAAGGTACTATTCTAGTCAAATGGAGGTTAATCAGAGCAATGAATTAAGCTTGTTAGACGAAAACTTTTCATTTTTCTCTCTATTTTACTCCCCCTAATTTCAAATATGGCGCAGTTTCGTATGTAGTTACCTGCTAACTATAATTGATAAATATTTTCATCACCCTTTGGTTCTGAAGGTAAATTTGCTTCCGTCATGGACAGGTATGGGCATCCTCTTCTGATAGAAGGTAGGGACAAATGCGAATGGATTCTTCCAATTACTGTACATGCTCCTCCTTCGCGGGCAGCAGCTGCTCAAATTAGAAATGAGAAGCCCGTGACCTTGGATCCCTTGTGGGAACGGACATGAAGGTAGAATTGGTCGGCCACCGCAACACACACACACACACACGACCTTCCTAGCAATTCTTCTGCCTTAACGTTGTCAGTAAAATTGATTCCTATTACTTGATGCTTCCTTAAAACTGTAATATTAATATGCAATAACCATTTCCAGGTGGAATATGCTAATCTTTCAGTCGAACACTGGGCGATGTTCTTGAAGATCACGAGGGGAAATGCAGTAAACCGTTCTACTCACAGATACTGTCAGTGTTGATCCTTTCACGATCCTCGCATTTCACCGATTAAATGAGTGCTGAAGAGTCTCCCTTCTCAGAATTGTTGTAATGTATAAATGCTTCAATTCCAACATTTTATCGACATTCTTCGATACCACTGTTTACTTTAGATTCATTGTTTCTCCATTTTTAACTCATGCTGTTTTCGCTTTCTTTTTTCTGCTTCTTTGTAGGTGTTGTTTCACTTAATACTACTGTATATTCATGGTTTAGTATAACACTGTCCGTTTGCTTAAGACTGGGATGCTGGGCCAAATCTAACTAAGAGAGTTAATGAGTGTGTTTTATTCGGATTCGGTCTTCTAAATCTACTGAGCCCAATCTTAAGCAAACGGCTCTCACTTTTCTTTATTTGATTTCCATCATTTTTTTTCTTGAATAGACAAGTGAATGTCAATATCAACTGCGCTGTTCTATAGCTGTTGGTTTTTCTCGTTTTATTTAAAATTCTTGTCTTTTACGACTAAAGGAACATTATCCAAAACTTTTGTCCCTCGTGACTACACTGACTATGTTGTGTTTAGCCAAAAATATCGTCCTTGGAGCTCAGATTTTTTTCGAAGTACAAGTTCTGTTCGAGATGGAGTCGGCAAGAACCTGTGAGAATTGATCCCTGTCCACTACCCTGAACCCTGAACCTTGAACCGTAGATGTAACACTAAGATTTAAACCTAACTAATGATACATTTCGACATATTTAATAATAAATATTATTGATATTTTATTTAAATAATAAATATAAATATTGTTAATATTTATTATCACTTATATATTAGTGTTGGTAGGTATTTTTTTATTTATCGACCCCCTAATCGTACGTTCTGGGTTTACCCCTACTTCTAAAGGTAGTAATTTTTGACGAATTGAGTTAACAAACCGGTATCCTTTATTTTTCGTTCTTATTTAATTTTCTATGACTGCGCCTAATTCCTAATAGTGTTAGTTTAAATATATCAAATGTCATCTCTTTTAAAATATTTATAAATTTATTAAAATTAATTGTTACCATCTTTTCGAAAAATAGCAGACACCTGATGATTCCTGGACAAACCAAAATTTCCTTTAAGATCAGAACAAATTTGAAGTTTGTACAAAAAGGGGGCCCACAATGTCAAATTGAGTAGCCTACCGAGTTGACTCAATTTCAGAACCAGCTCAGTATCAAGTTCATTGAATTTTGACAATATCACGTGCCAACCACCTGCACCCCACTTTTGGAGTCCAACTTCACTCTATACTCCCTCAGTTTCGATCTAATTTGCACATCTGTCTCACATTCGCTTTTTAATTGATTTTTTCAAATATATAAATTGAGGGTGGAGATTTTAAGAATGAAAATTATAAAAAATTTTTCTATTTTGAGAGTGTACAAAATAAAATGAGAAGATCGAAAAAGAAAAATGTACAAATTAAAATGAGACGAATGGAGTATTATATTCCATTAAATTAGCAATTAATAAGTTGATGTTGTAGGTACAACTATTTAGATTAATCTAGATAAGTACTCTTGTGGAGGAAGTGGATAATACTATTATATGAATGGTTCTAAATTGGAATAGAATCTTCTCAAATTAAATCCATTTATTATGCCTTTTTTTCTGTCCCCACTCATTTCCATATTTATTCTCCAAATCTATGTGAAAGATATATAAATAGTAAATACAAGATTAATATTACCTATTACCTAAAAGTAGTTATATGCGCATTACAATGGGAAAAATTACATATTGGAATGTAAACTTTTCGTGTTTTTGCATTTTGATATAAAATTTATTTTTTGTTACAATTTAACATTTAAATTTATGATTTTATTGCAAATTATCATTTGAGATAAATCACATCCGTTCATAATTGGCTAATCAATGATTGAGATTTATTCGAGATCAATTTGCAACCAAAAAAAAAAATATACTAGTAAACTGTAAAAACACGCAAAGTTGGAATAATACATTGTAATGTTTCTTATTAAAAAATTATTATTACAAAATAAGAGCCGTTTAAAAAATCAACGTTATTTTACTAATTTAAATAAAAAATAAAAAATTGTAATTACACATGTTAGTTAGATGTGATTAAACAAGTTAACAAAAATTAAAATAAATTGTGAGAGTGTATTTTAATGATTTTTTAAGCGTTGTACTTTTATTAAATTAATTAATTAATTTTTTTTTTACATTTTAAGTTATATATTTTGCAAATTGGATTTTTTTTTTCTTATGGCATATGGTTCAAGATAGAAAATAATATCACAACCTAAAAGTGTGAGCTTTGAGTAAAATGTGATTTAGTATTTATGTTTCTTTTATTTTCATATCTGGACTCTAACGTGCCACGTAGGACAATTTGGCCTAAAATTTTCACTGCCCCTTTTGGGAAGAAATTGAGAAGTTGTGCATCAAATATAACTTTTCTAAAAATTTGCTAAATTAGCTCGGTCGAGTTCGATTCGGTCCAATTCATTGGACTAATGATACTCCCTCCGTTCCGGTCTAAATTTTCTACTTTAACTGGACACGAAGGTTAAGAAAAAAATAAAATTTGTGGAATTTCTGACTTTTATAAAGGTGAAGACTGAGGATGAAGATTTTGAGGGTGGAGATTGTGAGATAAATTTGTTATTTATGGGTTGAAAAGTTAAGTTGGAACAAACCAAAAAGGAAAGTAGGAAAGTTAGAGCGGGACGGAGATAATATTTGTTAGGGTTATAGAGCTGATCCAAAATTACGTTCGAGTTATCTTGGAAGTAAGATGAGTTTTTTTTTTTTTTTTACTTTATTCCTAAATTAGGAGATATATAATAGTAATAAATAAAAAAGATTGTCAGATTATTAGTCAGTTAGATTGGGCCCAACGTGATACTTCGAGCTAAAATTTATACGACGCGGTCCACCTAAAATATCTGACGGGCTGGACAAATCAATTTTGCCAAATAGGGTCAATTTTCAATTTTTCTTGTCTTGGATAATAGTAATAAGTTATTTTTTGGAGGACCAAGTTGCAAAGTACTTCTTTTCACTATTTTTATTTCTCTTTTTTTTCTAATGATTTTCTGTACAGATAATATTGATTGAAGGATGATTATCAGTCCAGCACTACACCCATACAAAAAGACAACACCCCCATAAATAGCAAATTGTATTTTGATTGGAACAAAAATTGTCCTTAAAAATTACCTCAATTATTACACCAATAACCAAACAGCCCCAGAAGGAACCACTCCCAGTATGGAAGCTGATGTTTTGATTTTCTCCTAATTAGATCCGATTTTCGTCAACTGGGTTCGGAGTTTTTATACAATCTTGCAAAAAGTTGGGTTTTTTATTTTGATTTTTTAAATTTTGCGATATATAGAGATGGTGGATTTCTGGGTGTTTTTCTTCTGCTGTTTCTGGTTAATGGGTGCGTTTACAGCCCATGGGAATGTGGTTTTGATAGGCAAAAACGTTTCGTTATCTTTCGAAGACATTGAAGCTAATTTTGGTGAGTTTCAAGGGTTTTTTGTTCTTTTTTTTTTTGCCAGTTAAGATTCTTGAATCTGTGTGATGCAGTTTGTTGTTTTACTGCGATTGTTATGTGGGCTGTTTGCCCTGAGTTTCTTTTTATTTTTAATGTATTTTAATATGATACTGAAGCAATTTTGTCTGGTTGACTTTGAATTTTTCTTTCGATTCGTCAAGTGTTTTTGCCTGATTTTGTTGGGTTTAGTTTTTCTGTGTCGAATCGATTGAATAACGTCCGTTTGCTTAAGCTTGGACTCAGTAAATTTAGAGGTCCGAATTCCAATAAAGCACACCACTCCCTCAGTCAGATTTAGCCCAGCACTCTCAGTCTTAAGCAAAAGGACCCTTAGCTTCTGCAATATTTGACTTCTTTTTAAAGTGGAAAGATTGAATCTTTATTCTGATATTGTCATCTAAGTAGGAAAGATGTATAGCTTCTGCTCAAGTTCACTTGTAAGTTGTCGATTTCGAATTAGAGTTGATTGTGTTTGGTTACTTAAGTGCTTGGAATGTGTTTCTTGATTGAATCATTGTGACTTGAGAGATCATTGATTGTTAGGTTGCTCTCTGGATTTCGTTTCGTATATAGAAAGACTTAAGTTGGATTTAGAGTAACCCTTCTGTAAGACCATCTTTTGTGAGACTGAAGTTACTTTTATCATGAAAAGTGTCACTTTTGACGTAAAAGATGTTACTTTCATCGCAAAAAACTGTTACTTTCTGTAGACTGTTGCCTTTGTTTAAACGTTAACAGTCAAAAGTGACCCTTTTTATGATAAAAGTAGCTCCCATTTTATGAAAATGCATTCATAAGACCATCTTATTTTAAGTGTTTTCTTGCTCTTGAGCGCTATTGTATCCCCTGCTGGTAATTTCCTAGTTAAGTACATATACACAACATACATTTTGTATGTAATATTCATATACATACATCATTACATACATCGTACTATAGTTTAGTAGCTAGTGGTAACTGGTAAGTGAGTTTTATTTGCTCACTGATATAACTTTTTCTTGATTTTCAGCTCCATCAGTTAAAGGGTCCGGGATGTGTGGGTCTCTTCATGTAGCAGAACCTCTGGATGCATGCTCACCACTGACTAATAAAGTTGTACCAATAACGAATAACACCTTGTCTCCGTTTGTGTTGATAGTCCGAGGTGGATGTAGCTTCGATGACAAAGTTAGAACAGCACAAACTGCAGGGTTCAAAGCAGCCATTGTCTATGACAACGAGAATGGTGATTTGGTTGCAAGTATGTCTTCTCCTATCTCAATTCCAGTCAATGATGTTTTGTGGATACAATTATTACACTTTGCTCGTTGAATTAAGTCTGTCCTTTCCTTTTCCCCCTTAACAATATAATAATGCCTGCATAGATCATCTCTGTGTGCAATTGTTCTTGAAAAATTGTGCTACGAGCGTTTAGTTTTGTATAACGAGGCCTTTCCTTATTGCATATGATACCTACTACTTATCTGGCCAATAGTATGTTTGGCGTTGGAGTTGCGTGTTAAGTTATTAAAGACGGATTCTTGGGTGATTTTCTGTCCCCCACTGATTTAGTTTCCTGCTTTTAACTTATTCCAATCGTTGATGGTGGTATTCTTTATTTTCTGTCCGTTTGCCATAAGTCGTACTAAATCGTTCTTTGCTCTTAATTCTTCATTATGTTTGCTGGTCTAGTTAACAAATACCATCTCAAGAATTGTTTGTTTACGGATGCTGTAAAGAATTGAGTCGGCTTGATGATGTTGTCATGGTTTTTTGTTTGGCGTCCAACGTTAGTGTGAAAATATTGAAACTCTCCTCAACCTAAAAGCATTCATTTTTTAACCTTGAAAATGCAGTGGCTGGAAATGCTGCTGGCATAAAGATACAAGCCGTGTTTGTATCGAAAGTTTGTGCTGAAACTCTATCAAGATACGTCGGTAATAGTGATGTGCAGCTGTGTATAACACCGAGCTTCGAAAACTCAGCATGGTCTATCATGGCTATAGCTTTTATTACATTGCTCGCCATGTCAGCATGTTTGGCAACGTGTTTCTTTGTCCGAAGGAACCGGAGAAGAAGAGACCGCCCTCAAGCTCCTCGTGTACGAGAATTCCATGGGATGAGCAGCCGGCTAGTGAAAGCCATGCCGTCCCTAGTTTTTACGGCTGTTCTTGAAGACAACTGTACTTCAGCTACTTGTGCCATTTGTCTTGAAGATTATAGCATGGGCGAGAAGCTACGAGTCTTGCCTTGTCGCCATAGTAAGTCTCTCTCTCACACACACACAAACAGAGACCTTGTTCATCATTTCACAAAAGACCTACCTTCATCATTTCACAAAAGACCTACCTTGAGTTTTCATTATTTCCCGTCTTACTAATGGTTGAAATTAAAAGACGAGCAACACTTACGTAAGCGTATTTCGTAAGATGGGATCAATCATAAAAATGATAGTTTTATCACCAAAAAGAAATTGTTACATTTTGAAAACTGATGCTTTTTTATAATAGTTAGTACTCGAAGTAATACTTTCTTCATCAAAAGTAACATTTTTAGTGATAAAAGTAAATGCCGTCTTACAGGAACGGATTCATAAAACGGTCTTATTGAAATGTTTGCTTTAAAACCCTCTCTTTTTTACACACCACACGAATTACACAATTCAAATCCGCTATTGTATTTGATATTGCCTAGGCTTAATGCACGAAACATCGTTGATTAATGATGTCTAATATTCATGTCTGTGGTGATCACTATGAAACATGAAACTAAACATACAATGTAATAGACCTGAATTTTTCAGTATTTTGCTCTTGATTGCAATCAAATCTCTCTCTCTCATATTTTTCGATCTTTTCAGAATTCCACGCTATGTGTGTTGATGCCTGGCTAACATCATGGAGAACATTCTGTCCCGTATGCAAGCGCGACGCAAGAACAGCCAATGGCGAACCACCAGCATCAGAATCCACACCTCTCCTCTCCACCCCAGGCTCCTTCGCTTCCTCATCCGCCGCCTTATCATCCTTTCGATCATCATTAGCTTCATCACCAGCCATCCAAATCCGTCCATCATCATCCCGATCCCCCTCAGTCTCCCGCCCCCAGTCTATCTCCTCCACCCCTTACAACCACCACTCTCTTCTCTCTCACCATTCCCTCCTCTCACATCACCAATCCCCTCATCTCAGCGCGAGTCAAAGTTCAGTCGACCTCAGAAACATGTCCTCCCAAAGATCTCAAGCTGCTTATCTAGTTTCACCCCACTCCTTAGGGTACCCGTCACTATCTCCCCTCAACTCGCGCTACATGTCGCCATACATCCCAAGCCCGGGCTATGCATCATCGAATTACATGGGGTCTTCGAGTCGTCAGGCTAACCCATTGCATTACAGCGAGTCTGCTACGAGCTTTTCTCCATTTGCTTCGGCGCAGTCTCTTCCAGGGTGTCCGTGAAGCTGATAGTATACTAGTTCAAGAAATGGTGGTGGTTGCAAATTTTGAGATATTTCTACTTCGACAAGAAAGATATGGAGAGGGTAAAACGGTAAAATGCGGAAGATTGAGGTCCGTTGCTTAAGGCAACCACTCTGGGCCCTGGTGCTGACTACTTGTAAATTGCAGCATAAGTTTCTAGTATATTGATATAACATGGCAATTTTGCTATAAAGTTGAAGATTCTTTTTTTTTTTTTTTTTTTTTTTTCTGTGGGATTTGCTTCAGATCTTGTACATATTGAGGCCTTGCTAGTTTGATCTTTATGTGAAGTTGAGGGTTTTTATTTTCTTTTTTCTCATCTCTCTTACAATGCTAGGTGCTAGTCGAAAATTAAGTTAACGTCTAAATAGAATCTAGACGAGGTTAACAAGGTATGACGAGGTTAACAAGGTATAACGAGGTTAAATGGAGAAGAGACCGAGGACCGTCTAATGTCTAGATAGAGTATAGTAAGAGCTAAAAAGAAACTTTTAGAACAAAGGTTCAAATTGGTATAATAATAAATTACAACTCAGAAATTAATCTTTTTAAATGTAACTTCTGTAATAATTTGACAGAAAAATAACAATAAGGAGAAAAAGAGAAAGGAGCTCTATGGGGCATACCAATTCGAGCTTTCTGCAATATTTTCTACAACATATTATACCAGTTTTGCGAATAATTATTATTTGCATCCACATTTATCAGAGTGAACTTAAACAAGCTTTTGATAATCAATTTCAAATTCATACTATACAAACTTTCTGGATGCAATATCTTCTACAACATATTATACCAGTTTTGCAGAACAATTATGATTTACAACCACATTTATCAAAGTGAACTAAACAAACTTCTAAAAGTCAATTTCAAAATGAGCATCAAGTAAATAAATTGATCTTCAACTACAATAGTGAATAAATAGCAAACGTTCCTCATACATTAATAACACACCATTACTATGTATATACACAAAAAAATGAGATTAATCTTCTTCATAAATAACTTCTTCAACTTTCAGTTAACAAGAAATACTCCAACTAAACTCTCCCCAAATACAAACGAGGAAGTAAATATGCTAAATATGCCCAAATTTTAAAAATACAAGCAGATGATCATCATTCTCCAAAGCACTGCATAATTATCTAATGCTTCGCCTGCGTAATTCGTCAGCAAAAGAAGAAATCAGTCCTCCTTCACAGTATCCCGACGGTGTTCTCTGGTTTCCGGTGGAGGGGTCGAGCTCCGGTCTCGAGTGCCAACAGTCAGAGGCTCTTCTTTACCCATTGTTAAGATCAGTACCAATACCACCAGTGCAAAAAGTACCATGAGGGCGACTCTTAATCCTAATTGGGATTTTATGAATCCCATTAAAGTTGGACCAGAGAGATGTTTTTGTACCACGCTTCCTTCTCTATAACCTTCGATAAATTTGGACACTTGGTCGCCCAGATTGGTTTCGTCCATGCTTTCGGAACCAATAACCTGTTCGACCAAGAAATACAACGCAGAGCAAGTTAGGAAGAGCATAATTATTAGACAAGAATCTTCAGAACTTCAAAGACATAACGTAGAAGGCTCAATTGTATGTTGTAAACCTGGAAAAAAGCAAGGATAGAAATCAAGAAAGCTTTGTTAAAGGTAATAAACATCACTTACAGTATAATACTCCTCATCACCATCCCACACAACCATCTTAGGGAGAGGAGTTTTCTTGTAAACTTCAAACGATTCAACGAAATCTTCCCACTGCTGCACCCCAACATAACCAAATATTAAGTCACGATTTGCAGAGGCGGCAGACTTCAAAACTTTAATTAGCTTCTGGGACTTCTCATCTACTTCATCCTCCACGATTGTTACAACGACTTTCCTTTGTTCATCTTTGAGCAACTTCAATGACTCTTCGTTTATGGGTAATACAAGAGGGACCAAACTTTGTTTAATGTAATCTTCCAAAAAGTTTTCTGCAAGTCAGGGCAATGAAGATATAAAATAAATATAAGAGTGAGATATGAAGAAAGGTCAACCGTTTTTGCCAATATCCACGAGGACAAAGCTCCTCAAGGAAAATGTAAAATTATATAAGTCATTTATACGTGCTCAATCACAACTAAGTTTTACTATTTTCAACGACCAAGATGGGCCAACTAAATCAAGAGCATCCATTTGAATATCAAACAAGACTAGATAACTACAAAGATTGAAACAAGCTCCAGATATCAGGCGCTGAGAGAGCTTGATATAAACCACGTTAGGAATGCACATAGGAACACTTGAACGCAGAAATGTTAGATGATCATAGATGGTGATAATTTCTACCCCCCATGGCTATGGCTGAAAATCAAACACACACACATTTGCAATTAATATAAAAAAGATGTTGGAAAGCCACGTGCCTCCATGAGAAAACTTGAATTACTGGCCTAAAAGACAATTGACACTCAAAGACAAGAAGCTAACCTTCAAATGGTCCATAAAAGATGCTTTGCTCATTGTAGGCTGGATGAATAGCCACCAAAGCAGGCACCTTATCAAAATCATAAAAGGACATGATATCTTCAGAGAAATCCTTGGCTACTGAGAACCATGCTTTCTTCTTATACTTGACAGCCAAATTCGATAGCACAGAGTCATTCAAGCCAAAGCCTATGAATATAGGGAAATTTGTGCCTGCTGCTCCAATAAATTCTTTGATAGCAGAGTCAGAATTGAGAGTAGCAACATCGGGAGCGACAAATTTTGACAAAAAAGGGACAAGTAAATCAGCTTTTCGCGGTCCATAATATTCTGTAGGAACTCCATGCATGAAAATCTTTAGAGTTGGATATCCACTGCATTTAACAGAATATATACTTTCAGTGACTTCATAATTCTAAGCATTGAGATGATACGTATTTCATCTGTTAAAAAAAGAAGAAGAAAAAGCAGTAAAGCGAGTCCAGATTGCTCAGGACACTATTATTCCAGGGAGGTGGCGTACTCAATATCATGCTTAGAACGAAGCTTTCCGTGCTTGTCAGCATCTACCTTTGCTACAACTATGGGTGGCTTTAATCCAGCTAAAATAGGGGCCGCTTTGTCTAACTGCAATGCAACAGTCACATTTGTCAGCCTCCTTTGGAAATGTTACTTAAAGTACATGAGCTAACTGAGGATCACCAATCCCATGAACCAATTATCATACAGAAATAGGAAAGAGTGAGATACAAAAAGTACAAATAAAAACAAAAAGTATCTTATTGAGCACGAAAACTTTCAATCCAGTCCGATAATGCATCTCCAGTAGATGTTCTCTATGAGAAGAAAAAAAATACAAGACTTCATATTTATATAGTTAGAAATAACTAATAGTCCTGTGGATATCACATTCGATGACTTCAACCAGCACCAAGAAACAATCCCTACTCCGAAGATTAATCTATATTCTGCTACTTCAGTAGTAAAAGAATTGCTATTCCTACGTTTAATCTGTTTTAGCCACGTCTTGTGCAGCTCCTTGTCAACACAATCTAATACTAAGTTCAGAAATTTTCTGCAATATCCGTGAAATTAGAGTTTCCAAGTAACGAAAAGCACCTACCAACCAAGGAACGAAAATGATATCACATGGTCAGCTGTGTCATGCGATTAACGATTTAAAGGAAAAACGATACAAATTCCATTCTCAGGTAAACCACATTAGATCAGAACTGTAGTTTAAAACAATAAAGCAGTCATAGCATATTCTAGATATTAAAAATAATAGAAAAGCAATATGTAACATTAACATATCCTTGGATCTGAAGAATTATGACTACTTCTACAGCTTAGAAGTATCATTCTGCCATGCTCTAACAATCTATAACAAAAGGAGACAATGAAATATTACTCTAAAATCTAAATTATCATTACAGTTTAAAGATTACCTAAATTCACCAAGTCTATAAATTCCTACTACTACAACCACCAAAGGAATCTAAACATTCAAACTTTCCGAAAACGCAAATAAAAACAAATCTTAAACATCAATTACGCAAAAGCATGTAATCCATTCCCATCGAGATTCAAATTAACCGAAACGAATAAAAAATACAACAAACTAAACTAATTAGCCAAACCTCAGGCGCGAGACGCTTGCAGTGACCACACCAGGGAGCATAAAAATCGACGAAAATATAATCAAAATTCGAGATCGCTGCATCGAAATTGGAATCGTCGAGCTCCAACACTTTGCCGTCCAACTTGAACTGATTCTCCGATGCGCTGATAGGCGGAGAAAGCAAAATTATTGATAACAGAAATAGCAGAGCGTGGGGAGACTTTGAACAAGAAGAGTAGATCGTTAGAGGAGAAGAGGCCATAGTTGATCGATAATTAGCAAACTGTAGTTTTTTTTTGTTTTAAGTGTTTTACTGTTGAAGAATTTTCTCTGCAAGTGACTAGGGTCTGTTTGGTTTCCCTGGTTGTGGAAGAGTTATTTTTTTATAATTTTAAATTTACTTCCTGGGCGTCTTAGGATTGTCAAAATAGTCGGGTCAGGCTAGCCCAGTCTAGTCGGGTCAACATTAAAAAGGGCTGGCCTGTTTGAGGTTAAAATTTTTTGGGTTACTAGAATGCTATTTTGGCCCAATTTTTTCTCGAGCTACTAGGTTAACTAGCAATTTCGACCCAATAAGTTTTATATATTATTCCAAAAAAAATTTATTTAATACGAAAACATTCATATAAACATAAATAAAATTATAAGAAATAAAGTGTGAGAAAGAATATGCAATTTTAGAAGGTACGTAAAGAGGAAGAAAATGAGCATGGAATTGTTGCACAACGTGGAACACAAAAATGAGAAGGCTCGTTTTTTTTTTTTTTTTTTTTTTTTTCCGTTTATTACATTATGTGTTAGATTTTCTAAATTCACTCATTTCATGACTGCAAATCATGAAACGCGGTTCATTTCATCAATTTTGGAAAACCTAGATCATTTGTTAAATCTATGGATTGGAACGTGCCACATCACCTACACGTGTACACAAAATATATCTTTAATTTTCCCTTTCTCCTTCATGCCCCCTCCTTCCCCAAGATATTCTGTTGAGTGAAGATGACTTGAGATACTGAATGTTCGGTTTTGATTTTGGTATAAAGTTTCATGAACTCCATTTGAGAAGGAACCATAATAACCATCTTTTAACTATTTTGCATAAATTCTAATTTTATATTTTTCTAGTGACATGACGAAGTTATATCATTGATAGATAGTGCAGATGTGAGTTTTAGTCTTTTATTTGAAAAATAAAAAATTAGAAAAAAAAAAGTTGGGTCAGTTCAAGCTTTTGGAGCAAAATCGAATTGAGTCCATCCGCTTGTCGGGTTGTTCGGATGGATTCAGTTCAGACTAGACTTTTCCGGCTAAATAAAATTCAGTCCATCCCAATTTATTTTTTTATATTAGGCGGCTTAGCCCATCAAACCAAGTTCATTTTGACAGCTTTAATTATCTTACATAACCTATTCTTTTTAATGTTTTATAAATATTTGTCAAAAAAATTTCCAAAAATATTGAAATTAAGATGTTTGATCGGCACTAGTCAAAAAATATGTCCAATCAAAGATTAAATTTATTTTAATTTACATCTACGCAACAATTCAATAGCTTATAATATATACGGATATTACCTACGGGGTGGAGAATAATTAATCTTTTAAAGTTGGCATACGAGAGAAAACCACGTCTTGAAGTTCAATAGAGTGCATCACAAACGTTGGTCTAATGATATTACTTCACTTTTAAAGGTGTTGGTCAGCAATTCAATCACTATTAGTAAATAAAAAGAGTTAATTTAAATTTGAGTCCAACTTCGTTACCACTGTGGTACTGATACCATTGTGAGAGAAGAATACATATGTATTTAAATATGAGGGACCCACTAAATTATATAATTTTATTTTTATCTCATAGTGGTATCAGTACCACTATTGTACCATAGAATCACCCTTTAAATTTACGTTAGATGATAATGTGCCACATTCAACTCTCGAGTAGCTTTTGAACTTGAATGAGATTATCCACCATCATGAAGGATAGATCCTCAACTTGTATATACCATCCCAAGAGCAATTTTACAATCGAATACACGATCAAGTACAAATTGTCTGAGAAAATTGAAAAACGGAAATTAGAAAGCCCTTGAACATCAACAATTACAAGGCCTCTAATTCTATTACAAGAGTCTAAAGGCTCAAAAGAAAGACTATTAAGCAACCGAATCACCTTATTAGCCAAAAAAATCTGCAGCTTGATTTCCTTCGCAATGCACATAAGAAACAAAAACGCATAGCTGTATACAGGCTTTTGCAAAAGCCGTAATGTACTTTGGAATTTCCAGCTCCTCCCAAAAGACCGATTAAGAAGTGAGATAATGAATGTCACATCTACCTCCAAGTTCTTAAGGGGATAATTGAACTAGGATGTCTCCATCCGGATGTGGCATGGGACATCCTCAACGTATTTCATTTTACACTGGATGGCTCATCCCTCCACATCCGCACCCTATTACCTACCTCACCTTTTACAATTTCCAACACACCTTTTACAATTTTCAATACACATTCTACCCTACTATACCCTTAAACTAAAATATGTTTTTTGGATGTTCCGTCCGTGGATGTGTTTCATCGAACGTAGTACATACCACTACATCTCAGTCCAATTATCCCTAATGGTAGGTCCGACTATGAGTTTTAGTACGTAATGTTTGAGCTAAAGAAATTTTGTGATAAAAAAATAATTTCAAATGAGATACTCTATGGGCGTATTTGCTTAAGGCTGGAGAGCGCTGAGCCAAACCTGGCTAAGGGAGCTAATAAGTGTGCTTTATTGAGATTTGGTCCCTAAATCTACTGAGCCAAACTTTAAACAAACACACCCTATGAAAATGGTAAGGATACTATTGAAGCTAAAAAACTTCGATGGACTTGCTTCTCGATTCTTCTTAAATTTGACACCAGTGTCAATATTGAAGCAAAAACATTTTTTTTTTTTTTTTAAGTTTTTCCTTCTAATCTAAGAACAAATAAAAAATTCCCCCTCCCCTCACAGTGACTCGAACACAGGACCAAAGATCTAGGCAGTAGATGCTCTGACACTTGAGTTATCCAACTTCGTCGAAGCAAAAACAACTTGCAAACACTCAAAATTGCTTAGAGTGTTTTCATATGCTTAAAATGAATATGGATTAATTATAAAAAAATTCACGATCTTTGATCCGATTTTCAATTGCAACATGTCTTTTAAAATTTATCAATGTTGATCATCAATTATAAGTTTTTTCAATTACAACATCGGCTAATTTTTTTAACACCTGATTGTGTCTCCATCACCACCATTAGATGCGCCTGGACAAACCCTTCATTTACCCTCGATCAATTTCACAATCCGTCAATTCCTCTGTCGTTAATTGAGAGTCGAAGAAGTGACATAATAACTTCAATCATCGACTAACGATAATGAAAATGACGGATTGTGAAATTGATGAGGGTAAATGACGGTATTGTCCAAGTGCATCTAACTGTGGTGATGGCGACACAAACAAGTGTCAACAAATTTAGTCGATGTTGTAATTGAAAAAAGGTTATAGTTGGTGACCAACATTGATAAGTTTTAAAAGTCATGTTGCAATTGAGAATTGGATCAAAAATCGTGATTTTTTCGATAATTAACCCAATAAATATTATCCGTAAGAATCGGCTTAAGCACTTTTGAGTAAGTTAGGAAAAAACACGAATAAGAAATGTAATTATTCTAAACAACATAAAGCAAATAAATGTAAACAATAAGGGAACCGATCAATAGAAATATATTCCTGAGGAGAAAAAAGAAAATGGCGAATGTTACTACCACCAAACTGCCTAAAACTATCAAGTGGAGAAAACTACTCCATGATAAGTACAAAAACTGCAGAAAGAAAAATAAAAGTTAAGATAGCAAAATGCAGATCAAGAAAAATCAAAAGTGAGCCATCACCTGCTATCGTTCCCTGTTGATGAATATGGTAAAACACGATCCATCCAGTAAAAACGTCCTATGCTGGTTATCTATGAGGTTTATGAACCAATAATGTTCTTATAACAGGAATAGAAGTTTGAATGTTCTGCTAAAAATCACACCAACCTGTCAATCATAAGCATGTAAACAGCTCTGCCCTGATTTTCCTTCTCTTTGTGAAGTCGATAATGCAACGACTGCAAAAATGGATCAATGCTTACAGAAAGAATACATAAAAAAAGAAGCATTGCCAAGAGCACATTTTTATGTCATTTTGTTTATTAGGATAGCGCAATCACGTCATGTAAAAACAGGAAAATCTCAAATTGTTTGAGGACGTATATGGACGTGAAAATTTTGATTGTTTAAACTGTAAATAAAGTGTTTCTTCAAGGTAAAATGAGATATTACACAATTAGGTCAATGTGTTCTAGAAGATGAAATCAGTCATGAGAAATATTAATTCACCTCTCAACGGTGTTTGAATGTTCAATGGATCACCTGTGAATGATCCCAAAAGGAACCCGTGAGCTAGATGCGAATTCCCTCTCCTTTGCTGCTTCTTCCACGTGCCTACAAAACAGAGCCGGGAGGTACCCGGCGAAAACCCTCCGACGATCAAGTCAGTGCTCTGCTTGAAGATTGATATTCAAGCAAGAAGAATAGTGAGTTAAGAGTGTGTAACATTTTTGAAGATGAATGAACCCCTATTTATACTTGAGGTTTACTGGGGTAAAGGGGCAAAAATGTCATATTGGGCGGCCCAATAAAATCGTGCCAACTGTCCCTCTGTACCCGGCGGTGGTGTCAGAGGGTACAGTACTTTTTCAGTATGACTCACAGTTGTCTGTACTTGTTGTCGGAGTTAGGGGAGTGCATATCTTGGTCCCCAAGTCACCAATGCAGGCCCCTCCATCTACAGAGCTCCGGCCCTGTTTCAGCACTTCTCACTGGTGCACCTTGAGGGTCACATTGAATCTTCCCGTTCAAGGCCAATGACCCAATTAAGGGGTCATCAGAGCTGAATCGATCCCGTCAGAGCTGGTACCAACACCAGTCACGACACAGATGTTCAACCCTGCAGGGCCGAACCATACCGGGGTCGGCCCCTGAGACTTAGCCCTGCAGGGGTGACACAGCTCTGTTGTTCTCCCGAGGCACCAGAGCTGGAGAGATCTCAAGTCCTCGGGTCAGGAGCACCGTCTTTGACCCATATCCTCAGTGGCCCAACTCCCGTGCAAGGGTAAAGTATATTTCTCCCCTATCAACTCCTCCCCCCTACTCTGGATAGTATGGGAGCAAACTAATTCAGAGTAGGTCTCTCCTCAGCTCTGGAGAAGAGATGCTTGACTGAGGAGATATGGCTCCATTCCTTTACTAATTTTTTCCCGCTCATAATTTTTCAAACTTGTGATGGGGTGATCTCAGCAGTCCACGTGTCCTGCCCTTTGAGCTTCCGCTGATCGTGACCCGTACACGTGCCGAGCTCTGGCATAGTCGGTTACTTTTTAGGGTTTTACCCCTCCTATAAATACCCTCACTTGCCTCACTTTACAAACTTTTACCCTCCTTCACTGTTTACTTCCGGCGATCTTCAGGTGCTTTCAGAGGTTTTCGGCGATCTTCAAGCTACTTCTTCTTTCGATCTTTATTTTTCTTCCAAACTATCCAGGTATTCTCTCTCTCTTCCTGGATTTCGCGTTTATTCTTCATACCCTAGTCTTTTCCGGGGAATTTTCTGTCTGAAAACTCATGTCTTCATCCAAATCTTCATCCACCTCTGAGGATTCTTCCTCTCGCATTCATTCAGAGCAGGAGTCTGCGGAGCAATCCTCTACTTCTGCTTCTGGCTCTTCTGGTAGCGAAACCACCCTTTCTGCCTCACTGGGGGGAGCGTTAGGTCAAAGCTCCTCCCCCCTGCAACCTTCCAGAGCTGAAACGAGCTCCCATGCCTTAGTCCCATATACCTCCACAGATACCCCCGTAGATACCCCGTCCTCCAGCTCTGATACTGATGAGGGGATTCCCCTTCGCCGTAGTAGGCACATACATAATGTTCCTGCCGCGCAGAGACAAGATTGGGACTTAGTAACTAGGGCCTCCACCTTTTCCGAGGAGGATATGACTTTCCTTAGGGACCACCATGCCCTGCACCGCAAATTTCTCTTTGACATCCTCGGCCCTGATGAGCGACCAAACTGGCTTTCTCCTCCCTCCATGGCTCTCCCATGGCTCTCTGGAGAGCTCACGTAGATGCAGGGCTGAGATTTCCTGTTCACTCCTTCATTGTCGGAGTGTGTAACCGTCTTAGGATCCCCGTTTGTCAAATCAACCCCTCATCTCTGAGAATTCTAATATCCTTCTTCATTTTGATGAGAGCCAACGGAGGTCAGTGCACCCCTGATTACTTCCTGTCCTGCCATGATTTTAAAAAGGGGGGAAATGGCTTCTTCTACTTCAGCTCTAGGCCTAGTGGCCCTGCACATTTTGTAGGAAAACCCTCCAGCTGTGACGGGAATTGGAAACCCCGTTGGGCTGTAGTTACCCCTCGCCTCGCTGGCTGGCCCTTCCCCTGCGAATGGGTAAACTCTGCACCTCGCTACTCTCGTCCCTCCATCACCTGCATCTCTGAGGAGGACAGAGAAGTCATGAGAAAACTGAACTCCCACGTCAGGAGGAAAGGATCTCACTTCCCCGTAATATCCCTCCTCAGAGACGATGCAGTGCTAGCAAAGTTTGGCCTGCTAGGGAATGAGGATAAACCCGTTACGGCCCCTGGTAAATATCAGCTCTGATAATTCCCAGCTCTGTTCCCGTGTTATCTTCTTAATAATTATTTTCTGTGCGCAGATATGGATTTCAACTTTCTGCTGGCTGAAGACGAGGGGGCTGAGGTTCAGGATCAGCCTTCTGGAGGAGCGGAAGATGATACATCTGACGCTATCCAGATCATCGAGCGGGATCCAACTCTTCCCTCCGCAACTCTGACCTCCACTCCCGCCCGCTCTGGACAGAAAGGCACTGCCAAAGGCAAGAGTGCGGGCTCCTCCACAGCTGCAACCGCTCAGGCACCCTCCAAGGATAAGGGGAAGAGACCAGCCCCTTCCAGCGCTGATCTCCCTCCTTCCAAGAAGTCCAAACAGGGCAAGTCTCGCAGCTCTGATAAAGCCGCGGAAAAGCATCGTAGCAAAGGCAGGGGAGACGTTCGCAGAGCTGCGAACGACTATTATACCCTGGATTTGCCTAAAGGGTTCCTGACACTCTCCAAGGCTCAGTGCACTACCTTTGGTACACGCGTTTATTTATGCACTTTAAGTCTGTTAGAGTGATGAATTGTGATGATTGCGTGTAGAATGGAGAGTATTTGGATTGTTTTAGTGCCTTTGGACTATTTGACGTTTGTGTTTTCATTTTGAGCTTAACAGGTGATTTAAGGCTAAGTATTCGTACTCGGCCGGATGCACAACGAGGAAATGAAGTCCGGAGGTCAAAAAGATGGAAAAATCGCCGGAAAATGAAGAACAAAGCACCGCGACCGCGGCAAAATGGCGCGGCCGCGGTCCAAGTGAAGAAATTAGCAGAAAATCTCTGGACAAGTAGCGCGGCCGAGGCATACTTGCGCGGCCGCGGCGTGGTGCTGGATCAGGAGCGGGCGCGGGCGCGGCCCGTAAGCGCGGTCGCGGCCCATTAAGGCGGTTAATTAATCCTTGGGCCACAAGAGTTCCGTTTTAAAGCCCAGAATCGACCTAAATTGACTTTCTCTATAAAAAGGGATTCTTATGCTCGGAAATAAAAGAGGAGAACATTACGAGAGAGGAAGATTGAGAGATTCCGAAGGAGACGGGCAATCAAGATCGGCAATACTCGGGTTTTCTAGTCCTTAAGTCTTTACAATTATGTATTTTCAGTTTAATTTGTCTTTTGTCACCGCCATGAGCGGCTAGTAGGTTATTTCAGTCCTTAATCGAGTCGAACCCTAGTTTTGCTATTCTGTGATATTTACAGTGGTTATTAATCAGTTGATTCCTTGAAACGTTGTTATACTATTTGTTTATCCTTCAATGCTTGTGCGTTTATGTGCTAGATTGATCACCTAGGATTATAATTGCATAAGTAACGCTAGGTTATAATCGTAATCCGTAATTGTTACGAACCTATAGCCACTTAGTAGCGAATAGCGAGTGATATCGCTAGGATAGTATATAGCTCGGTCTGAATGGGTCCGAGCTTACGAGGTCCACACCGTGTCTATCCCGTTATCCTAGTTCTCTAGGCGTCCGGTTAATGAGATCCAGAGAGCTTATTCTGAGGTCACTCAACTGGATAGACTAACCAAAGAGCTTGTTTTGGTTAGTTAAACATAAGGGATAACGAGGTTAGCAGAGCTTGTTGTTAACCTCGGGGTAGGAGTTTTAAGGATAAAATTGGTTAATAATTGCATCTATCACAGGGTAGTAATAACTAGGGGGAGATAAGATTAAGGGCTGGGATTCGTTATTTTATAAGTAGAACAAGTCATAGTTAATTTGCTTAAATTCTGTTTTAGTTCTTTAGTTAATATATATCAAGTTACAAACCCCCATTATTTATATACTTATATACGTTGCTAGTATTAGGATTTATTTAAACACTAAGAGTCTTCCTGCTCCCTGTGGGATCGACCCTACTTACCACTTCTACGAGCTAGAAGGGTAGCTAGGTTTAATTAATTTTACCGCATCGCGACAGTGCGGTCAAATTTTGGCGCCGTTGCCGGGGAGCGGTGCAAGATTTTAAGTGTTTATTTTTATCAGTTCTATATTGAGTCTCGTAATTTTATTTTTTTATTTTATTTTTGCGATACACTTGAACTCACCTAAGTTTCTTTTTGTCACCGAGAAATCTTCCGCGTCTGAACCTGAGCCAGCAGCAATGGCAACCGAAAGGACTATGCGGGAATTGGCCACCACTGGCACTACTCACCAGCCTCTATGCATCACCTTCCCCGACTTGGGGGAGGACACCACTTTCGAACTCCGATCAGGGTTAATTCACCTGTTACCCTCTTTCCATGGGTTAGCAGGAGAAGATCCGCACAAACATTTGAAGGAGTTCCACATCGTCTGTTCGAGCATGAAGCCGACGAAAGTCACTGAAGAACAGATAAAACTGCGGGCATTTCCTTTTTCTCTGAAGGATATGGCCAAGGATTGGCTCTACTACCTACCCTCAGCATCTATAAAAACTTGGGAGGAAATGGAGATCCAGTTCTTGGAGAAGTACTTTCCGGCATCTAAGGCCACGAACATCCGGAAGGAAATCAGTGGAGCGGTACAACTGCCCGGAGAAACTTTGTACGAGTATTGGGAACGTTTTGAAAAGCTGGTGGCTAGATGTCCCCAACATCAGATCACAGAACAGTTGCTCATCCAGTACTTTTATGAAGGGCTGACGCAGTCAAACCGGAACATGCTGGACTCTGCCAGTGGGGGGGACCTATGTGACAAAACCCCGACAGCTGCTAGAGCACTCATTTCGAAAATGGCGGCTAAGACTCAACAATTCGGGACACGGGATGTTTCAACACGGATAGTGAGGGAGGTGAACGATTCTCAAATGGACGCGAAGATTGATCAGCTTGCCAAAATGGTCCAGAAGGCTGTTTTGGGGGGGAGCTCAAATATCCGACCCTGCCGAATATGTGATACTACCGATCACACAACCGATAATTGCGAAGTTCTGGGTAATGAGTTAGAAGCACACGCCAATGCTGTCAGAACTGGAAACTTTCAAGGCCGAAAGTACGACCCATATTCCCAGTCGTACAACCCAGGATGGAGGGATCATCCGAATTTCAGCTATGGTAATCAGCAAGGTCAGTCAAGTGGGCAAAACAGACCTCCACCACCTAGAGGTATGTATTATACAAAGCAGCCAGCCGAACAAGTACCCGACTCATCATTGGCAGATATTGTGAAGACTTTAGCAACAAACACTGTGCAATTTCAAAAGGATGCAACATCAAGCATCAAGAATCTCGAGACACAGATGAGCCAGATGGCAACTGCTATAAGTCGACTAGAGAATATGCAGAGTGGTAAACTGCCATCACAACCTGAAATAAATCCTAGAAATGTCAGTGCCATCACATTGAGGAGTGGTAACCAGCTTGGAGAGCTTAAGAAGCCCGGGCAACCATTGGAAGATGACAAAAACGACATTTCGGAGAGAACAGCCGCAGACAGAGCCGCGACCGCGGCAGACCTGCGCGGCCGCGGCCAACTCGACGTTTCGGAAGAGAAAATCTCTGTAGAAGTTGCGCGACCGCGGCAACCCAGCGCGGCCGCGGCCCCTGTTCAGCAGAAATCAACACATTCTGCACCTATTCCGCCTCTGCCACTTCCTTTCCCCAGTCGCATGATCAGATCGACACGACCTGACAAAGAGAAGGAGATATTAGAGGTGTTTCGAAAGGTTGACATCAACATCCCCTTGATCGATGCTATCAAGCAAATTCCCAGATACGCCAAGTTCCTAAAGGAGCTATGCACCAACAAACGTAAACTCAAGGGGGATGAAAAGGTCCTGATGGGAGAAAACGTCTCAGCAATCTTCCAAAAGAAGATGCCACCAAAATGTAAGGACCCAGGTATGTTTGTCATTCCATGTAGAATAGAGGGCATAAACATTGAATGTGCCATGCTAGACCTAGGAGCATCCATTAACATAATGCCAAGAACAATATTTCATGCATTAAAACTAGGACCACTGAAAGAAACTAGGATAGTACTTCAGTTAGCAGATCGTAGTAACACATACCCCGATGGTCTAATCGAAGACGTCTTAGTTGAAGTAGGTGATCTAGTATTCCCCGCTGACTTCTATGTTTTGGACATGCAAGGAGATTCCTCTACATTTTCTCCAATTTTGTTAGGGCAGCCGTTTCTGAACACCGCCCAAACAAAGATTGATGTCGGTAAAGGGACTCTGACTATGGAATTTGATGGCCACATCGTTAAGTTAAATATTTATGATGCTATCGGACATCCTGAAGATGCTAACTCTGTTTTCTCACCTGATGCGACTAACCCTTTTGTTGAGAATGATTGTGAGAATAGGTGCAGGAGTAAGCTGAATTGGTCCGCATTGGTGCGGCATCGTAAAAAGGAAGATGAAAGGCGGAATGGGGTAAAGTGCCTGAATTGGTCTGGGCCCATGTGGAAACCACCTTGGCGCAAACGCTGAGGGAATATGCAGCCGTCGAGCCAACGACGTAAAACAACAGCGCTTGTTGGGAGGCAACCCAATGTTTACGGTTTTTTTTTAATTATTTCGTTTTCTTTTATTCAGCATTAGATTAGTTCTCTTTCATATTTTTGCATTTTTACATAATAAGGATTACCATAAAACACAAGACGGAGGATGATCGTCGGGCACAGATGCAGACGTGGTCAGAGCAACAGCAGGAATGGCAGAGGCAGCAAGAAACTCAGTGGAAATACATGTAGTCCTTTTGGGGACAAGGGGGCATCCACCCCCGCTGCCGCCTCAGTAAAGCACTGTAAGTACGTACCAAGCCGCACCACTTTTTCTTCCATCAAACTCTGGTTTTCAACCAAGTTTGGGGGAGGGGGGTGTGACGTGGGGCGACTTGGCAGCGTTTCTAATATGCTGTTTGTTTCTATTTTGTTTGTTGGGCCTGTGAGCCATTAGTTGAGGATTGGGCCTGTGTGCCATTGATAGTATGTGGGCCTGTGAGCCGTAGTCATCTGTTTCGTTATTTTGTTTTGTGGAGTCTTTATGATTTTTTGTGTTTATTTTGGTAGAGTCTAGATCGAGTCTAGGAAGGGAAAAGAAAACTGAATTGTGTTGTAAAGATAAAATTAACACATTAAGGTGATGATAAGTTGGCAATGAGTTTATGAGGATTGTTGTTAAAACTTGTTTTGAATAGCATATGATAGAGCATGACGGGTAATGGATATGAAATTGAGCTGTAATTCGCAACATTGATCAGTAAAATTGCCTTGAGAGGACTTGAGCCTATTTTGTACCTCCAGTTTTGGAGTAACTTGTACAAATTCTTTCGGTGTGATTTTCATTGATTATGTGCATATAGACCCTAGAACTTGCCTTGCATGTCTGTCGTGAATAAGTCAATGTGTGTTGTGGCTTAGAAAGTGATCTTAGGCATTTCTTGATTAGCCTATTTCAGACACTCAACATAATTACCTTTTTGACCGCGAACTTGAAAAAGTAATTTCCCTTAGTTAGCCAAGTTGAGCCGTGAGCCTATCACTTGTTAGCCGAATATTACAAGCCGAATATCTTTTCAATTGGCCTTTGACCTTATTGGACTAATCTAGTTAAGAGGGAGGCGAAAGGAGAGGTAGTTGGGAATGATATTTGGGATTCCTATGGGCTGAAAAAGGGGAGTGAAATGAGATATGAAAAGGGAATTGGTGATAGAAAATTCAAGAAGGTTCCCCTCCTATGTGCTAAAAGCTTAGACTTGTTAATATGTACAATGCAAAAGCAATGCAAAAGCAAGAAAAGAAATGAGGATGGGAGTAAGAAAAGTGCTTAGTAAAAAAAAAAAAAAAAAAAAAAAAAAAAAAAAAAATCGGGTAGTCCCAGGAAATGTGGTACCCACATGAAAAAAAAAAAAAAAAAAAAAAAAAAAAAAAAAAAGAAGCACTTGGTTGTAAAAGATGCGGACGTGGGTAGAAGAAGTCATCCCTTGGGGTGATGTACTGAGATGTACTGAGATTGGGAGAGTGAGATGGGAGTGATTGTTTTGAGGGGTGGTTGAGTAGGAATAACTCGGTTAGTCCACATTTTAGTCATTTTCATCCAAATTTTATCCTACCTTACCTAAGCCTTTATTACAACCGAATTAAAGATCTTTTTGATTCTTTGCCACACGTGCTGAGTACTAGGTCCGACTTAAATAATAGGCAAGCATATGGTGGTCGTTGCATATAAGTCAGTGCGAGTGTAGTACTTTGCATACCTTAAACACTTGAGAGAAGAGTGATACACAATTCCGGTGAGGATCAATTGTTGAAAATTATAAGCAATGAAAGTAGTTGAAGTTGCTCTGTCAAATATGCTCGGTTACATCATGTTGCTATGTTTTATTGGAAAACCTTTCTGAAACTCGTAATTGCCACTTAAAGTGCCTTAAAACCCGTGTCTTGGTTGTTGTTTGATTTAGATTTGTTCGGGACGAACAAAGGGTTAAGTTTGGGGGATTTTGGTACACGCGTTTATTTATGCACTTTAAGTCTGTTAGAGTGATGAATTGTGATGATTGCGTGTAGAATGGAGAGTATTTGGATTGTTTTAGTGCCTTTGGACTATTTGACGTTTGTGTTTTCATTTTGAGCTTAACAGGTGATTTAAGGCTAAGTATTCGTACTCGGCCGGATGCACAACGAGGAAATGAAGTCCGGAGGTCAAAAAGATGGAAAAATCGCCGGAAAATGAAGAACAAAGCACCGCGACCGCGGCAAAATGGCGCGGCCGCGGTCCAAGTGAAGAAATTAGCAGAAAATCTCTGGACAAGTAGCGCGGCCGAGGCATACTTGCGCGGCCGCGGCGTGGTGCTGGATCAGGAGCGGGCGCGGGCGCGGCCCGTAAGCGCGGTCGCGGCCCATTAAGGCGGTTAATTAATCCTTGGGCCACAAGAGTTCCGTTTTAAAGCCCAGAATCGACCTAAATTGACTTTCTCTATAAAAAGGGATTCTTATGCTCGGAAATAAAAGAGGAGAACATTACGAGAGAGGAAGATTGAGAGATTCCGAAGGAGACGGGCAATCAAGATCGGCAATACTCGGGTTTTCTAGTCCTTAAGTCTTTACAATTATGTATTTTCAGTTTAATTTGTCTTTTGTCACCGCCATGAGCGGCTAGTAGGTTATTTCAGTCCTTAATCGAGTCGAACCCTAGTTTTGCTATTCTGTGATATTTACAGTGGTTATTAATCAGTTGATTCCTTGAAACGTTGTTATACTATTTGTTTATCCTTCAATGCTTGTGCGTTTATGTGCTAGATTGATCACCTAGGATTATAATTGCATAAGTAACGCTAGGTTATAATCGTAATCCGTAATTGTTACGAACCTATAGCCACTTAGTAGCGAATAGCGAGTGATATCGCTAGGATAGTATATAGCTCGGTCTGAATGGGTCCGAGCTTACGAGGTCCACACCGTGTCTATCCCGTTATCCTAGTTCTCTAGGCGTCCGGTTAATGAGATCCAGAGAGCTTATTCTGAGGTCACTCAACTGGATAGACTAACCAAAGAGCTTGTTTTGGTTAGTTAAACATAAGGGATAACGAGGTTAGCAGAGCTTGTTGTTAACCTCGGGGTAGGAGTTTTAAGGATAAAATTGGTTAATAATTGCATCTATCACAGGGTAGTAATAACTAGGGGGAGATAAGATTAAGGGCTGGGATTCGTTATTTTATAAGTAGAACAAGTCATAGTTAATTTGCTTAAATTCTGTTTTAGTTCTTTAGTTAATATATATCAAGTTACAAACCCCCATTATTTATATACTTATATACGTTGCTAGTATTAGGATTTATTTAAACACTAAGAGTCTTCCTGCTCCCTGTGGGATCGACCCTACTTACCACTTCTACGAGCTAGAAGGGTAGCTAGGTTTAATTAATTTTACCGCATCGCGACAGTGCGGTCAACCTTTCTGAAGGAGATCCCGACGGTGGAGGACAACGCGACCATGAGCGCTGACAGCGACGAGCGCAATGACGAGATCATGGATCAGCACCTCGTCCAGGTGCTTTAGACTTCTATTTATTCATCTGTGTCTCATCTTTTATAAAATGTTCACCTTCCTCTTGTTAATGCAGTTCTTAGCTCGCTATGGCCGTCACAGAAGCCGCACAAGCTCCTCAGCGTTTAAAGACCTCAGAGCTGATTTTGACAAGTCTCAGGAGCAATTGACCAGGCTCACTGAAGACTACTCAGTGCTGAAACTTGAGCAGGCAGAGCTGCAAAGACACAACACCGTTCTCACTACTGAGAACGAGAAACTGAAAGCCGAGCTCGCCGCTGCAGAGGCCAATCACCGAGAGGCCTTAAGAAGTCTAAGGGGGAGAGAAGCCGAAGCCTTATCTCAAGGCAGATCTGAAGGGATCGAGGAGTGTCGCCGACGCCTACTCTCCAGTGAGTTGGGCCAGTCTTTTTTGAAGGAGCTGCAGCAGAAGCTCATTGAAGACTATCGGAACAGCTCTGCTTATATCCGAGATATGGCTCCCTTCCTGAGGGGCTTTATCCGTGCTGGTTTCAATGCTGCTGCTGCTGATGCCGAAGCCAAGGGCTTTGCAGGGGAGCTACCCTTTGAGCTGTCAAAGATCACCCCAACTCTGCAGCTCCCAGCCAGCTTCAAAGGTGATCCCTCTCAACCGGCTACCGCTCCCTGGTGGGTCCCTGCCATCCGTGCCGCTGCATCCCTTGTGACTGCCGAGGATGTAGGGCCAGCAGCGTTGAGGGAGGCAGAAGAACCTTTCGTTGACCTCTTCAATGCAACGGAAGATGCCTCTGTTCCCCCTGCACCGCCGTCAACGGGACCATCTTCTTCGACTGTCCCAGCGCCGGCATCAGGCGCTGATCAGAGCAGAGGTGATGTAGAGGGGGAAGACTCAGAAACTGAGGATTCGCCCTGAATGCCTTAGTATTTCTTCTTATTTTGTAATAGATCAGGACTTAGACATCTTGTAAATCATATCTTTAATGAAATCGACTTCCTTTTGCAATGCCTTAGCGTATATGTTATTATTATTTATTTTTATTTTTTTACTGGACTTCAATCCAGAGCTGCTGTGCGCCAGAACGCGCAGCGTTCTCCCCCCTGAGTTCTCTTCAGGGCATCTGAAGGGAATTCTTGTCAGGACCAGGGCTGGGACAACCCCATGCCCTGAGAACTCAGCTCTGGGGCCAAGGGCGAGGTTCTCTCTCGAACCCTTGGCTTGCATCATTTTGAGTCAGGGCTGGGACAACCCCATGCCCTGAGAACTCAGCTCTGGGGCCAAGGGCGAGGTTCTTTCTCGAACCCTTGGCTTGCATCATTTTGAGTCAGGGCTGGGACAACCCCATCCCCTGAGAACTCAGCTCTGGGGCCAAGGGCGAGGTTCTTTCTCGAACCCTTGGCTTGCATCATTTTGAGTCAGGGCTGGGACAACCCCATGCCCTGAGAACTCAGCTCTGGGGCCAAGGGCGAGGTTCTTTCTCAAACCCTTGGCTTGCATCATTTTGAGTCAGGGCTGGGACAACCCCATGCCCTGAGAACTCAGCTCTGGGGCCAAGGGCGAGGTTCTTTCTCAAACCCTTGGCTTGCATCATTTTGAGCCAGGGCTGGGACAACCCCATGCCCTGAGAACTCAGCTCTTGTGGAGTGCTCATAAGCCAACGCCCCTCAAGGTTATTCTCCTGTTCAAGTAACACATTCATATCTTTCCTCCAACGGAGAGGCCCTTATAACTTGGACCCCCCTCTTTCATTAAACTAGAAAGATTTTACAACTTTGGTTTCTCAACCTTAATTAAAAACATGAAAACACCCTGTGCCCCATTATACATAGTATTTTTTCAGGTTACTCACGTTCCAGGGCCTCAGCACCGGCCTTCCTTCTTCGTTCTACAGCTCATAAGCTCCACCTCCTAACACTTTGGCAATGATATATGGACCCTCCCAATTAGGTTCCAACTTCCCTGTTGCTTTGAGAGCATCCGCCCTCCTCAGCACCAGGTCCCCCACTTCGAATCTTCTGGGCCTCACTCTCTTATTGTAAGTGGCACGTATTTGCCCCTTGTATTTATCAGCTCTGACTCTGGCCTTCTCTCTCACCTCCTCCAGCATGTCCAGGTTCTCTCTCATTAGAACCTCATTCTGGACTTCGTCATAATTTGTTATGCGGTGCGTTTCTATCCCCACCTCTGCCGGGATCACCGCTGATGCTCCATAGACCAAGTTGAAGGGAGTTTCTCCTGTAGCGGTTTTAGGGCCTGTTCGATAAGACCATAAGACAGAATCCAGCTCCTCGGCCCACTTTCCACCGGCCTTCTCCAGTCGAGTCCTTATGCCCTCCAACAGTGTACGGTTTGTGACTTCCACTTGCTCATTTGCTTGAGGATGGGCCACTGACGTGAAGCGCTGTCTGATCTTCATCTCTTTGCACCAACCCTGCACCTTCGATCCGCAGAACTGGGTTCCGTTGTCCGATACAAGGATTCTCGGGATGCCATACCTGCAGCATATATTTTTCCACAAGAACCTTAAGATATTATCCTCTTCAATTTTGGCCACTGCCTCAGCCTCCACCCATTTGGTGAAGTAATCCACTGCAACTATCAAAAACACCTTCCTCCCTGGAGCAGCAGTAAATTTTCCAACTATGTCTATCCCCCATTTATCAAAAGGGCACGGAGAATACATAACCCCCATTTCTTCCGCCGGTGTGTGAATCAGTGGTCCATGCCTCTGGCACTTGTCACACCTTCGAATCAACTCCTCTGCGTCGTGGACCATTGTGGGCCAGTAATATCCAGCTCTGGTGACCCTTCTCACAATATCCCGTGGGCCGGTGTGGCTGCCAGCGCAGCCCTCATGGAGCTCACGGAGGACGTAACTCCCCTCTTCTCTGGACAGGCACCTTGCATGCGGCTGAGCAAACATCCTTTTGTATAATTGATCACCTATGAGACAGTACCTAGCATACACCGAGCTTCGTGGTCCTCCCATCTCACTTCTCCCAGTCCTGAGGTATCGCGCGATAGGTGTTCTCCAATCAACCTGCTCCTCTACGGCAGCTACGTTCATCTCTAATGTCCCTCTCTCCAATGTGACAAGGGTGATCTTGCCCTTTGCCCCCTCACTCATCGCTCCCGCCATCTTGGCCAGCGCATCCGCTTTGCCGTTCTCCTCCCTTGGGATTTGCACAATGTTCAGCTATGTGAACTTGTCCTTCAATTTCTCCACCAGCTCTGCGTACTGAATCATTTTCACGCCTCGCCTCTCGTACGTCCCCAGGACCTGCTGGGCTACCAATTGTGAGTCCGAATGGACAACCAGCCTTTGCGCTCCCAACTCTGAAGCTATGGTGAGCCCCTGGATTAAAGCATCGTATTCTGCCTCGTTGTTAGAGGTTCGAAACTCAAATCTCACGGCAAACTGGAGCTCCTCTCCTGCTGGGCAAATCACCACTACCCCTGCACCGCATCCCGCTTGGGAAACCGATCCGTCCACAAATACCTTCCATAATTCCAACTCTGGACCCCGAGTTGTTTCTTGTATGAAGTCGGCCAGAGCTTGAGATTTGATGGCCACCCTAGGCTCAAATTTCACATCATATTCCCCCAGCTCTACTGCCCACTTCACCATCCTCCCTGACAGATCTGGACGACTGAGTGTTTGTCAGAGTTGAGTGTTTGTCCTCACAATCACTCTGTGGGACAAAAAGTAGGGCCTCAACCTCCTAGCAGCGATCATAACAGCCAGAGCTGACTTTTCTATCTCGGAATACCTCACCTCCGGTCCTTGTATCATTTTGCTAACATAATAGATAGGATGCTGCACCCCTGCATCCTCCCTGAGAAGCACCGAACTCAGTGCTGTATCTCCGACAGAGAAATACAGATATAACACTTCTCCCTGCACCGGCTTAGTAAGCAGGGGCAACGCGGCGAGATGATCCTTCAGCTCCTGAAAGGCCTTCTCACACTCCTCCGTCCATTCAAATTTCGACCCCTTTCTCAATATTTTGAAGAAAGGGAGACCCCGTTCTGCTGACTTTGAGATGAATCGGCTCAGAGCTGCAATACGTCCATTCAACCTTTGGATTTCCTTTATGTTCCTTGGGGACTGCATTTCCCGAACAGCCCTGACCTTGGAGGGGTTTACCTCGATCCCTTGCCTAGTAACCATATACCCTAGGAATTTTCCGGTTTGTACTCCGAAGGAGCATTTTGCGGGATTCAGCCTCATTCCACATCGCCGGATCACTCCAAAGACCTCCTCCAGGTTTGCAGGGTGGTCCATTGCTGCAACGCTCTTGACCAGCATATCATCCACATAAGCCTCCATGTTACGACCCAACTGTGCTTGGAACACTGTATCCACCATCCTCTGGTAGGTAGCTCCGGCGTTCTTCAGTCCGAAAGGCATCTTCACGTACCCATACGTTCCACATGATACGACGAAGCATGCTCTAGGGATATCCTCCGTGGAGAGCTGAATCTGGTGGTAGCCCTGATAAGCATCCATCATGGACAACAATTCACATCCAGAGGTGGAGTCGACCAACTGGTCGATCCTAGGTAGCGGATAATGGTCCTTAGGGCACGCCTTATTGAGGTCCCTAAAATCTATACACATCCTCCACGAACCTGATTCCTTGGCTACCATGACAGCGTTGGAAAGCCATTCCGGGAACTGCACCTCCACTATGTGCCCTGCTTCCGACAGCTTTACCACCTCCTCCTTTATAGCCCTGTCCTTCTCCGGACCAAATTGCCGCATCTTTTGTTTGACTGGCCTGGCCAGTGGGTCCACGTTCAGCCTGTGGAGCGCTACTTTTGGGTCGATTCCGATCATGTCTCTTGGTTCAAAGGCAAACAAATCCGCATTTCTCCTGAGGCTCTGCACCACTGCCTCGGCCACTTCGTGACTCATTTGAGTCCCAATCCGGGTGGTGAAACCCACCTTGTTAGGATACAGCTCCACCTGCATTAACTCCTCCTCGGGTCTAACCCTCATCTCTGGGTCGAGCTCCTCCTTCTCCGTCATTCTCATCCTCTTCTCTCGGCCTCTGCCCTGCTGATCCGGCACTCCCTGCACTATATGAGTGGATTTCTTGACAATGTCAGCGTAGCACCTCCTTGCGGTAAGTTGGTCACCACTGACCTCCCCCACTCTTGTTCCTACTGGGAACTTCAACTTCATGTGTGTTAGAGAGATGATAGCCGCGAAGCAGTTTAACATAGGTCTTCCAAAGATAACATTGTAAGAACTGGGGGCTTCCACTACCAGGAAGTTCAACATCTGCACCCGCCGCAGCGGCTCCTTGCCCAGCTCCACTTGCAGAGTCACCTGCCCCAATGGCTGCACCGATCCTCCAGCGAACCCATACAGGGCCGTGTTCACAGGGGTCAGTTTCACATTCAGCCCCATCTTCAAAACAAATCTTGGAAAAGGATATTGGCAGAGCTCCCCGTGTCTACAAAGATTCGGGCTACTGTGGCCCCTCCTATATCGGCGGTGATTACTAGCGCATCATTGTGAGGATTCTTTGTTAACCCCGCGTCGCCAGGGCCAAACTCGATACGGGGGAACTCTCCTCCCCCAGTGGCCACCTCCGAGACCTCACCTCTGGGAAACCAGGCCATCTCTCGTGCAGAGGCTTTCCTGGCCTGATGGGTGTCACCATCCTCCGGTCCCCCGACGATCATTTGGATATATGCCTTCTTTTGGCCAGAATCCTCCCTAGCCCTGGGCTCCTCTGCCGGCTCTTTGCCCTTCTCCTCACGGTCCCTGCGCTTATAGTTTCTCCCCCTGTCTCTTTCCTTCTTAACATACTCCACCAGATGCCCCTCTTTTATTAGTTTTTCTATCATATCTTTTAAGTGACGACACTTCTCCGTCTCATGGCCGTAGTCGTTATGGTATCGACAATACATCTCCGATCTCGGGTGCTTGGGGCCCGTATATGCAGTGGCAGGGTACTTGAACTCTGGGATCTCCGCTGCTATCTCCAACAGTTCCGAAGGTCTCAGAGTTGATGGGGTGTAATTCTCGAAGCGGGGCCCCCCTGCGGACCTGCTCTTCTCTCCTGGCTTACGCTCCTTCTCCATCGTCTCCCTTTTCCTTTCCACTGCCTTTTCTTCCCTCTTTCGACCACTGCAGGCCTCCTCCAAATTGATGTACTTGTCCGCTCTCTCCAGGAGCTCGTCAAAGGTTCGTGGCGTGCGCTTTGCCAAAGATCGGAAAAAGTCTCCATCCACCAGGCCTTGTGCCAATGCATTAATTTTAACCTCTGAGGTGGCGGATGGCACCTCCAGAGCTGCAGCGTTAAACCTTCCCACATATCTCCTGAGGCTCTCTGATTGACCCTGTTTCAGACTCATCAATGTCAGGGCCGACTTTTGTTGCCTCCTTGCACTAGCGAATTGATGTACAAACAAGGAACTCAACTCTCCAAAAGAAGTCACCGATCCCGCTGGTAACTGGCTGAACCACTGTTGAGCAGACTTGGTCAGCGTTGTCAGAAAAACCCTGCACTTCACCCCCTCAGTATATTGGTGCAGCAGAGCCCCATTGTCAAACCTCAGCAGGTGGTCGTGTGGGTCTGCAGTTCCATCATATTCATATGACAGCGTTTTAAAGTTTGAGGGCAGTGGGTCTGCCAAAATTTCCTCGGTGAACGGAGAGCCCACAGCTCTGAATGGCCTGCGAGTACCCCCATCTCTACTCCTTCACAACTCCTCCATTTCCCTGCGCAGGTCCTGCAGCTGCTGATTCACTGTATTCACAGTATCTGCATAACTTGCGTCATCATCATTCGTCTCCTCCACCTCCTTTGGATGTGCCACCCTTCCCCCTAGCGGTGCTCGCTGCAGCCTCGGGGCTCTACGCTCCTCCAGGGCTGGTCGCCAGCCCATCTGAGGGGAGGATGCCCTCCTAATCGAATTTACTTCCGTTTGCGCCACGTCCTCCACAGGGATAGGCCTTCTGGCCAGGCCCTGAACCTGATCCCTGTTCTCCACGGGAGCGAGGCCAGGAGGTGGCCCTGAGAGCCCCCCCTATTGGCCAGTGCACTGTCAATGGCCATTTTTATTAGGTAGTTGAGATGCTCCGTCGTCATTGTCACGGTTGTGCCCCCCGACGGAGGGGGCAAGGTGACTCCACTTCGGCCCTCCGTAGCCGGGGTGGAGCCCAAAGTTGCCTGAGTGTTCCCTGGAGGGATAAGCCCAATCCCCTCCGTAGTCGCTCCTTCGAATGCAGCTGTCAAATCCCGTGCAGTACTATCTCCAGCCATGCTCTCACGCCTTAACCCAAAGTTTCCCACAGATGGCGCCACTTGATAGAGGTGGTTTGTAATTCACCTCTCAACGGTGTTTGAATGTTCAATGGAGCACCTGTGAATGATCCCAAAAGGAACCCGTGAGCTAGATGCGAATTCCCTCTCCTTTGCTGCTTCTTCCACGTGCCTACAAAACAGAGCCGGGAGGTACCCCGGCGAAAACCCTCCGACGATCAAGTCAGTGCTCTGCTTGAAGATTGATATTCAAGCAAGAAGAATAGTGAGTTAAGAGTGTGTAACCTTTTTGAAGATGAATGAACCCCTATTTATACTTGAGGTTTACTGGGGTAAAGGGGCAAAAATGTCATATTGGGCGGCCCAATAAAATCGTGCCAACTGTCCCTCTGTACCCGGCGGCGGTGTCAGAGGGTACAGTACTTTTTCAGTATGACTCACAGTTGTCTGTACTTGTTGTCGGAGTTAGGGGAGTGCATATCTTGGTCCCCAAGTCACCAATGCAGGCCCCTCCATCTACAGAGCTCCGGCCCTGTTTCAGCACTTCTCACTGGTGCACCTTGAGGGTCACATTGAATCTTCCCGTTCAAGGCCAATGACCCAATTAAGGGGTCATCAGAGCTGAATCGATCCCGTCAGAGCTGGTACCAACACCAGTCACGACACAGAGGTTCAACCCTGCAGGGCCGAACCATACCGGGTCGGCCCCTGAGGCTTAGCCCTGCAGGGGTGACACAGCTCTGTTGTTCTCCCGAGGCACCAGAGCTGGAGAGATCTCAAGTCCTCGGGTCAAGAGCACCGTCTTTGACCCATATCCTCAGTGGCCCAACTCCCGTGCAAGGGTAAAGTATATTTCTCCCCTATCACATATCATAAGTTGTTACAAAGACATTAAATATAATTAATTAGTCTTCCTCCTCCCCTAAATTATTTACAGCTCCAAAGAACTTCTGCATATATGTATTTGAGTTTTCGATATTAATCATCTCAGAGACATTAAGAGAGAGAAGATATCAGAGAGAGAGAGATGGCGTACCCTGCTTTGAATTCTCTATACCATACGATCGATCGCCTTCTAAGTTCTTCTCGAATTTCAATTGAATCCACCAGTCGAGAAGCCCTAGAGGCTGTGAACGAGTATCTGCAGTTAATCGAAAATGTTCTCGAAAGGTTGCACGAGATGGCGGGGTACATGAATGAGCCAGAGAGAGTGATGGAGGGTTTGGAAGGACAGATCAGAGACGCAGTATCGAAATTAGAGTATGTTGTTGAATCTCATTTTGTGAATCTGTCGCTTTCACAGTTTGACAGCCTCGGAGATCCCTCGTTTCGACTCTCTCTGGATCTGCGGGAATTGAGCGAAGATGTTAATCACTTTTCAGAAAGGGGATACAAGATGGAGCTGTTTTTGGAAGAGTTGCAGGTATGGATCATATTTACTCACCATTTTTACTACCATGTTATCAATAAAATCATCACATTCATGTTTAAATGAGTCATCCTAAGGCCCTGTTTGTTTATGACGGTGGGTAACTGGAGTATTGTAGGCTGTGAAGAATATAATGGAATATGGAGATTGAAGTAAATAATTGAGTGTTTGTTTATGTTGGTTGAAGATTGAATTGTGAAGTGATTATAATATAAAATGTGTTAAAATTGATTTGATGTATGTAAAAGTTAGTTAGTAAATGATTGAAATTGGTAAAGTGTTATTCGGAATGATATTTAATTGATGATGTGTGTAAAAGTTAGTTAGTGGTTTGATGACGTAACTTAGAGTTAGTTAGTAGTTGTGTGGAGATTGTGAGGAATTTTATTGCTCACAACCGGTGGACATACACGTAATGAATTGAACTCAATTCACAACCAATTGGTCCAACGCTAAACGAACAAGGCCTTAGTGAAAATAAAGATTTCAAAATTTTAGTAAATTCAAAATGAATTTCTTGTGCGATTTACAGATTAAATAAATACTCAATATTTCATAAAATAAAATGAAGCTAAATACTTTGACTTGGTTGTATGGTACGACCCTGAAAAATATGTATCAGATAGATCACTATTCGAGTGAGCGTAAACTTCTAAGAATTAAAGGAAAAAAAAAGAAGAACATTTTTCGAGCAAGTGTAGCTCTTAAGGTGGGAGACAAGAGAGGAGAGTTTTTCAATAATTTTCGTTGCCTTATTTCAACCGTTAATTGATCTTTATATCACCACTTGGGCTTTGACTTGTATTGATATATTGTAGTTAGACCTATTAGTAAATGAGCAGTTCATAATTGGGCTTCTTTTTAGTAAAGTTGTATCATTGTAACTGAGTTAGTAGAGCATCTTGTAACTTAATTAATTAATTGTAATTCAATTCCCACCGACTTAACCCCAACCAGAATTTGTGAACAAGCACTGATTAGTTAAACTAATTACAAATATTAAAGCGACCACAAATATACACACAACTCATTAGTAAAATAAGCTTAATACTTTTATAAGAAAGTTAGACTTTCTTTTTATTTAAATATTTCAGTTTATTTAAATAGTTAATTGGTTAATTTATATAATCTATCACATTTCACTGGTATAACTATATATATATTATAATTATGTAAAAAATAACAAAAATGATTAAATCCAAGTCTAATCTGCAGTAAAAATATCTAAACGTAAATCAAATTAGTGATCGTGAAAAAATGATTAATTTGATATTACAGAAAACAAATTAGAAACAACAAACAATAATTAATATTTAAAAAAAATAAAAAAATGTTGTTAAGAACAAACCACCAAAATGTTGACAATAAAACAACTTGTAACAATATATCATTAGAATCCTTGAAAGCATCTAGGAACCGCTTGGTATGGGGGACTAGTGTGAGTAATGAGAATAAAAGATGACCGATTCTCATTTATTATGTTTGGTTCATAAAATAAAGAATTAGAATACATTAATCATTACTACATTTGATTAACTAGTCACACACATCATTTACTACTCTATGATTCATTTTTACATTAATACCCATTCTAGAATTTGAACCAAGCAGCAGCAATACAATCACCATTTTCATAGTGATTGATCCCTCATCATATCTATTACTATTTCCATTCCTAAATTTGAACCAAGCGATTCCTAGATTCACAATGCACAAATAAAAAAAATATCATATATATAATCCACTTTATTTTAGCGCGCGCACATATATATATATATATATATATATATATATATGTGTGTGTGTTTTATAGATATATGCACACATTATACATATTAACATATATGGGCATAACATGAGTGGTAAATAGTGTAAGTTAGCCCATGAGATCACCTGTTACAATTTGGTGGTGCATCTTGTGTTTCACTAATTCACTAACAGACACGTGTATGGTATAATGTCACAAATTAATATGTGTTACTTAATAAACTAGTAGTATCCCCGTGCGATGCACGGTTTGTAAGTGTAAATGAATAAATTAATATTTTTTTATATTTTTATATAATTTTAATATAATAAAATATTATAATCAATAAATAATAAGATATGAAAAATTATATGTTAATGAAAAAAGAGTGCAGTGAAAAGTATTAATGACTAAAATAAATATTAGAATGGATATTTATTTTTCTTAATATATGAATATCTCTAGCATCCTTCCGTAGAAGTCATGTTGATGATTGGGGCTGAAATTGCAATATGCGGTTGACAGAGGATATATTTGTAATGTTAAAAATTTATAAAAAGAAAATAATTTTAAGAAAATATGTTTTTTTTGGCCCAGACAAAATCAGCCCAAATAACTTTATCATATTTATTTAGGCGAATATATGGCAAGTTATTGCCAATAATTGTGTTTTATATTGGGTTGAATTTTATATACCAAAAATTGTGATTTTCAGAATTGGTAATAAATTTTGGGCGGGAAAAACTTCAAAGTTACTAATTTCAGTGGATTTTGTTATTATATTAAGTATAGATAGTTGTTTCCAAATTCTAATCATAAGACCTCCAAATATGACGACATTGAAGTTGGAGAAGAATGTAGTTTTGGGTCACCCAACCCATTACACGGCCCATGCGATATGAGTCGAGTCTTACATGCGTTTTTTCCTAATTTTTAAGGATTTTCACCCTTCAACTCATATCTTAATTCTCCAACTATAAAGGGGGACCTAAAGATAAAATTTCACACATCTTCTGTCATAATTTGGAGTGTCAAGCAAGGGATTCAAGGAAGAGTTCAAGAATTCAAGAGCAAGAAACATTCAGTTATATCTTTTTAATTGTTTTGTTCTTAGCTGCTTATGATATTTTTGAGGATTCATTTTTTACTACCGAGAGGTTTATTATTAAACTCTGACACTAAAAAATACACGGATTGAAATATAATGGTTCCTGGAGAAAAACACCTTCCTGGAGAACAATTGGGCTTCATTACTGATCCAAGAATATGAATATTTATCAATCACAAACTTGGAAATTATAATATGATATACTGCCTTGAGTTTGAGTTGAAAATGTTATGTTGCGAGATTTGTGTAAATCAATTGTAACTTTTTACCAACTTTAAATGCAATTCCGGAATTAAATGGTTTGAATGTTTTAACATATATAAGGTAATATCAATTAATGCAACCAATTATACCATATATAATGCTTAATCAATTAATGCAGCTAATATTGAAGTTTTCCAGAATTAGCAGTGTTGTTTTAGGCGGGAAAATGTTGATATTACTATTCTTGGCGGATTTTGTTATATTATATAGTATAAATTGAGTGTAACAGAGGATGAAAACACCTTGTAACAAAGAATCTGAACTAGTAAGTTAGAGGGTGTGCATTTACCTTCATTTATTCTTTGATTTGTTTTGTTAGTTTGTATTTAACCTTCAAGAATATTCTTCCTGTGCAATTTACAAATTTTTCTTTATTGAAAACAAAACAATGTATTAGGAAGGTCACATAAAATAAAATATTAATAGGTAAGCACAAATATATATATACACACACTAGTCACACTCTATAATTTTTGTAATATCATTTTTAATTGAAGGATATATATGCATATATATTGAATGATACTAAAATTTTGTTAATAAGAATATATAGAAAATTTTACTTTGCAACTTAAATTATGTCAAATTTTACAATATGCAACCTAAACTATTCATTGCTACGGTAACCAACATAATCTATATACTACCTCCGTCCCAACTTAACCTGCCTACTTGCTATTTTAGTTTGTCCCACCTTAACCTGTCTACCCCATAAATAGCAAATCACAATCTCCACCCTCAAAATCTTCATTCTCAATCTTTACCTTTAAAAAAGTCAAAGATTTCACAAAATCTACTTTTTCTTAATCCCCCTGCCCGGTCAACCTAGGCAGGTTAAGCCGGCACGGAGGGAGTAATATATTTCACACTTTTTAACCTAAACAAGTATTTTTCTTTAAATTTTTGTTTTTACATTATCCAACCTTTTTTTTTTTTTTTTTTACTTTGCAACCTAAATATTTTTGTCACATGATATTTTATCTTTATAATACATAAACTATTTTTTTTTATAGAAAATTTCAAATTTAATGTAAACTTAACTTTTTGTTTTAGTTTTTCTCCTTTTATTTCACATTCTCTAATTCATCAAATTAATTTTTAAACTCTAACTATAATTATTTAAACGTAAACCTTAAATTATGAATAAAAGAAAAACTAATATTTTCTTTGGTGATTTCATATTTTAACGTGAGGTTGATACTTCTTTTATTTATTTTTTTCAGTATATTTAAATAAATTTTCAAACTCTACATATTAATATTTAATTTTTTCTTTATGATATGAGATTCATTTACAACCTCTAATATTTCAATTAGTAATTTCAGATAATCTAAATTACTTCTTATTTTAAATAAATCCTAATATTTATAAAATAAAATCTAAAAATTATTCAATAATTCGAGCAAAAATTTATATTTATGTTATAAATGTTATATTTATTTAAAGAAGAAAAATGACTTATACTAACAAAATTGCTTCGGTTGTATAGGATAAAAAAGACATTACAATTTCTTAGTTAGCGCAAAAAAGTTGTTTTTAGGTTGCAAAATGTAAAAAACATATAATGTTCATTAACGCAAAAAATATAAATGAAAAAGACAATTTTTTTTTGCAAAGTGTAACAAATGTCATAATTTATGGGGCAAAGTGCAAACTTACTTAATAAAGTAATTTTAACAAAATATAGATTATATAAAAATATGAATAAGTAATTAAAAAATATCTCAATAATAATTATGATATATAAATACATATGTTCAAAGTTCTCGTACTTCCATGAATAATTAATTGTTTATAGAATCAAATATTAACTTTTGCTTTTAACTTTTTTAAAGTATGAGTTTCATTATTTGAAAAATGATTTTTTTCTCGGACATATCTTATGTAAAAAATATTTAAAAATTCATATAAAATAAAATAAATTAATTTTTCGTAGTTTTATTATGAAAGCTCAACTAATACCTTTTATATGGGATTTATTGTATTAATTTTTGTATGTAGCCTAGACCCAATATTATAGTCAATTCAAAAAAATACTCAAATCTAACCTAAATAATTAACCAATAAACAATTTATTTTTTTAAAATCAAATATCTCATTGTAATATACTTCCCCCGTTCCATAATAATTGACGTTTTAGGATGAAAGGGAAGAATTAAAAATTAAATATCTTGACAAATATACCCTCGGCTAATATCTATTTTAGGGGATAAAGATTTGACCAAATTTGTGATAGGTTAAAAGTAGAGATATTTTAGGATTGAAACCAAGGAGAAAATTGGTAGAAGTTGTGAAAAGTATCTAAAACGTCAATTAATTAGAAAAAGAAATAACTAGCTAGAACGTCAATTATTATGGAATGGAGGGAGTATGTGATATCAATGTCAAATTGAAGATCGTGAAAAGATGAATGATTTAATATGTTACGAATAAAAATGGATTATAAATAAAAAAAAGTTTTTGTATTTAAAAAAATTGAAAGAAAGATTTGAACTTATCAAAATTGACCAAAACTTACCTAAAATCTTGGCTGGAAAGTTAAAATGACAGAAAAGTCCTCCATTTGGATTATATACACACACATAGGTTTTCTAATTTATGAAAATAATTTTAAAATTCTAACTATAAATAACCATAAAGTATATAATAAAATAAACACTAGTATTTTATTTGCATGTTTCACATGTAATGTAAAGCTTCATATTTTTTTCTTTTTGTTCCTGCTTTTTTTTTTATTATTATTTGTCTAAAATAAATTTCCAAGTCTAATTATAAATAATTAACTTTTTTCTTTCTAAATTTAAATTCTCGTTTGCAACATTTCACTTGGCGATTTCAAATATACTTAATATATCTTATTTCCAATAAGCCTAGCTTTATCAAAACAAAATATAAAAGTTATTTAATAATTCGAATTACAAGTTAAAGACTTTGAGTTCTTCAAAATATTTTATTTAGTATTTTATTTTATTTGTACAAATGTTATGTTTTTTTATAAATAATCTATTTATTTGAAGATAAAAATTGATTAATGTCAACAAAGCTACTTAGGTTGTTAAGAGCAAAAAAAGATAGTTGATGTTTGTTAGCGCGACAAAAAGTTATTTAAGTTACAAAGTGTGAAATATATACAGTTGAGGTTTAGTTAACATAAAAAACAAAAAGATTGTAAAGTGTAACAAATGTCATAATTTAAGTTGCAAAGAGTAAAATTTCTTAAAAAAGTAATTTTAACAATACATACATTATAAAAAAATATAAATAAGTAATTAAAAACAGTCCATGACAATCTTAATATATAATTATACATATGCTCAAAGTTTTCATACTTTCATAACAAAATAATATTAGCAGAGTTGATTATTTGACAAAGTGATAATAAAATAGATATTATTTTTACCTTTAATTTAATAAAGTAAGAATTTCGTTAATTATTTAATGAATATATTTTCTCCCCGTGTGACTTAAATGACAAAGATATTTGAAAATTTACGTCGAATAAAATAAATTGATTAGTTGTATTTTATAAGAAAATACAAATTAAGTTTTTTTTATAAGGGAACTACTTTTACTAATTTTTAATTGAAAATTAAACTATGATACTATAATATAATTCACAATAAACAATCAAATCTAGCATAAATAAGTAATCAATAAACAATATACTTTTTCAAATGAAATATCTCATTTATAATAATGTGATATGAATGTCAAACTAAAGATCGCGAAAAAAATGAATAATTTGATATATTATGTATAAAAACGAATTAGAAATGAAAATGTTATTTATAGTTTAAAGAAAAAAAACAAAAGAAAGTTATCAATTTAGCAAAGTGATTTTTACCAATTATGGTAAAAAGATTTGACGGGAAAGTTAAAATGACATAAATACCCTTTGTTTGGCTTTTATATTATATACTCCCGTTCCGTTCAGTTTTGCACACTTTTTGTTTCGATCTGTTCCACTTAGTTTTGCACACTCTTAAAAATGAAATTTTCTTATAATCTTCACCCTTAAAATCTCCACACTCAATCCCCACCTTTGAAAAAGTCAACAAAAAAGTAAAAAACAGTTTTTTCTTAATATACGTGTCCGACCCAACGTGCAAAATTGAGCGGGACGGAGGGGGTATCATTTTTATAATATCTTCTGAGAAAAGTTGTGTGAATTTTCAAAATTTAGTAATCTTTCAATATTTTACATTGTTTTTACCATACTGATATCGATGGTATATGCATTAATATTTCTTTAAAATTAAGTTAGGAAATTTCTACATATAGTGATATTTTCATCCTTTGACTTGCAGGAAGAATTGGAGAACTCACATGTCAATGAAGATGACGACTCTGATCAACGTCAGGAAATGATAGAGAAGTTTGTAAGTTCGAGAGTGGACAAATCTGCCTCAATCTTTGACTACATTAAAGAAACAGTCAACCCCTTGCCGGAAGAAGAAGATGATGACGACGACCACGATGACGATGACGGTGTTGCTGCTGTTGGACCTGATGTTCTTACAGACAAGTCGGAGATGGTTGGTGTATCGACTGAATATTGCGCATTCAGAGATTGGATTCTAAAAGATCACATGTTTAGAAGTTACGCCATCACTGGAATGGCTGGTATTGGCAAGACCGCTCTTGCTCGGAAATTTTTTGAAGATGAATTAGTCTTGAAAAAGTTTGAATGTCGCGCATTTGTCAGAGTCGGACAAAACTATGATTTAGAAGAAATCATGCAAGCTATTCTAGCTCAAGTCGATCCTGAAAATGATAAAATGCCACTGAAACAAGATGAGGAATTACGCGTGTATTTTTCGAAATTCATGAGGTGTAGGAGCTACCTCTTTGTGTTGGACGATGTATGGGAGAAGGGAGTTTGCACTGCCTTGGCACAAATAGTGCAAAACAACCGTGAATTTAGGTTCTTGATAACAGCCCGTCGAGAACAAGCTGTTGCACAAAATAACATACATCATACTTACAAAATGCGATACCTAAACAATAGAGAAAGTTGGAATCTTCTTCGAAAGAGGGTGTTCGGTGAAGACTTGTGCCCTAACTTGAGAAAGCAGGGATGAGGATTGCTGAGAATTGTGAAGGTCTTCCTCTTCTAATTCTCAAGGTTGCTGCTCTTTTGTCGAGAGCTGACAAGACACCCGAGTGCTGGAACAAGGTAGCTGCAAGCAAAAAGAATTCGATTTTTATGGCCGCATATGATCAAATGTTAGAAGTTCTATATCCGAGCTACTACTACTTGCCTCGAGATCTGCGGACATGCTTTCAATATATGGGAGCTTTTCCTCAAGATTCAGGTGTTCGCCATTCCAAGCTCACTAATTTGTGGAAAGCTGAGGGATTTCTCAAGTCTGTTGGTTATATCAGTGTCATCAACGATTTTGTTAAGGCGCTTGTTGCTAATAATGTTATTCAGGGTCGCAGGTGGAGCATGCGTAAAGAAAGAGCTAACGTTTATGGCCTCCATTCCGTCTTTTGGCATCTGTGTAGAAAAGAAGCTGCAAATAACAAGTTCCTCCATATCTTGGAAAGTTATTTGGATAGCTGTGTTGAAGGTATAAAACGCCATCGTCGTCTTTCCATCTATAACAACGTTTTGTTCGGTATAAAAGATGTATATAATTCAATTGCATCCGTTTCTACGGCACGTTCTCTTCTATGCACTGGCCAGTACCATCAATATCAGGTACCCATATGTTCCGGCTTGAAATTGCTCAAGGTGCTTGATGCTCTTTCTATCCGTTTCTATGAATTCCCGGTAGAGGTACTGAAACTGATTCAATTAAGGTACCTTGCCCTCACTTGCATCGAAAATCTCCCTCCTTCAATATCCAAACTTTGGAACCTTGAATCCTTGATCATCCATCAACATTTAAGCATCAAAGTAACTGTAGCAGAATCATTTTTGCCTGTGGAGATATGGAACTTGCAAGAGTTGCAATATCTTCAAGTCATTGGCAGAAACTTACCAGATCCTGGTGGTGCAAAGTTACTAAAATTATCAACACTTTTAGATGTGGGCGTTCAGAGTTGTACCCCGGGTGTTTGCTAAGTATCCCAATATTACAGAAGTTAAGAGTTCGAATTGAACTGTCGCCTAATGATGGTGCTGACACTCTGAGCTACTGTAATAACATCTTCTGCCCCTCTGAACTGGAATCACTTAGATGTACCATTGTGAATCCAATATTCAGGCGGCCCGAGATGATCACACCACTCCATCTTCCAAATTTCTCCAGATTAAGAAGCTTGAATCTTTGTGGCTTCGGATATCTCTGGGAATTCATGGCCGATATTGCTCGGATACCGTGTCTTGAAGTGTTCAAACTGCAATGTCATGCATTTCGAGGCGAGAAGTGGGAAGTAAAATCTGGGGGATTCTTGTTCCTTAGATATCTTATAATGGAGGACATTAATCTTGTACAATGGAAAGTTGAAAAAGCAGCATTCCAGAAGCTTAGATTCTTAACCTTAAAAAACTGCTACAGATTACGAGAGATACCTCGTGTATCACGTTGTGTGATTAAGGTAGTTGATTGCAATCCTTTAATGGTGTCTAATGCAAACGATGGCTGCCATGTTCGTGCTGATTGTTCATGGAATGAGGGGAACTGTCAACTTGGTTCAAAAGGTTAGTGATTTACAGGTTTATGTCAGAGGAAAACGCATCATTTACGTTTGGCAAAAATCCTTTCTTAAATGCACTTTCTTGAAACTGAATTTTCAGGAGAAGATGATGGGTTTTTATCAGGATGGACATCCCTTATACCTTGGTAGCTTTTGCTACTATATGCATGATCCTTTGAGCATCTAGAGAGCTATCAGAAGTAATCTTCGAGCGTGTTTCGCTAAACTTATTTCAAATATTTTATAAAACTTATTTCAAATATTTTATAAAATGTTTTTAGAGTTTATAAAATGTAATTTTTCAAGAGTTTATAAGTTATTAACGTATTCGGATTAATAGCTTATAATTTTGTAATTGAAGGAAGTGATTTAGCTATGAATCTTGGGGCTATTCTGGAAGCCACTATCGAACATACATGTTGATTAGTGTGGGAAGTGTGTGTATTATGTGTGGTGTGTGGAAAGTGTGTGTATTGTCTGTAATAAATTAATAAATTATATATTTAATGTATTCATATTTAGCTTATATTAAATGATACCTCAAATATCAGGAATAACTTTACATACATGAATATTATAAAAACTTTTGACAATATACTTATTCTCTTTTTTAAAGGTTGAGCACGAGTCTGAATATTTTAGAGAGCTTTCACTTAAAGAATTACTTTCTAATTGCTTTACTGAAAAAGTACAAGTAATCAACGGAAAAATTGATGTTGTTGGGGAGGCACTGTAACTGTCAGAAGTGGAATTGAAAAAAAAAAAAAAAAAGTCTAGTGCATCTGCTACAAGTTCAAGGAATAAAAAGAGATGAATAATGACGTCAAAGCTTTTGAGGAGGTTGATACATGAAAGAAGACGAACACTCATGCCAAAAAATTTATAAAATTATTATGAAAGAGCAAAAAGCTTGAAGAATTGGCTGAAGAGAAGGACAAAGAAATCGTCATATCGAGTGATGATGAACATATACTTAGTGATATCATGAAAAAAATACAAAATGAAGGTGATAAATGCATAAAGAAAAATAGCAATAAACACGAAGATTAATTATATCCTAAATTAAATATGTGTTTTCAATGAATGTTATTGTAAACATCTCAACTGTTTATTTTTTATATTGTTCAATTTGTTCTATTTACTCATAAATTAAATAACTTTATATTTAACTTCATTCAACACTAAAATTATCGCCAAATTTTCTCTTCCGGATTCATAATGTTAATGTTTGGATACTATAAATCATCATATAAAAATATTCAAATTAGAAATTGCAAGTTGATCATAAATATTTCATCATTTATAAATCAATAAATGTCTTTTATTTTCGAATTCTAGTTGAACTTAATATATATATAGTAATTAATTTTAATAAAATATTTGGTTCACATCCATTAATCTTCATATTTTACTCGAATTGTACCGTGTGACTGAAAAAAAAAGGGATTTTAAAATTTCAAAGAAAAAATATTGATCAGTCATGTGTACAGTCTGTCCAATGTCAACGATCCTCATTTTAATACCTTTTATATTAAATGTAATCGGAATCTGTAAGATCGAAGTGTTGAGTTTACCATTTTTGAGCGATTCCAGTTTTCTGGAAATCATCTGAGAGAAATCAAGAGAGAGATGGCTTTCCCTGCCGAGATTTCTCTTTACCTTACGATTGATCGCCTTCTTAATTCTTCTCGCATTTCAATTGCATCCCCCAGTCGAGAAGCCCTAGAGTTGGTGTTCGAAGGTGTGGGACTACTCGAAGCTGCTCTCGAACAGTTTCACGAGTTGACGCGATACAACGATGAGGGTGAGAGGAGGATGCAGGCTTTGGAAGCACAGATCGGAGAGACTGTAACGAAATTAGAGGACATTGTTGAATCTCATGTTTTGGATCTGTCGTTTCCACACTTTGACAGCTTTGGAGCTGCTTCGTTTGTACTCTCCCTAGATCTGCAGAAACTGAGACATGATATTGAAGGTTTTTCACAGAAGGGAAAGAAGATGGATCTGATTTTGCAAGAGTTGCAGGTAAGGATGATATTTACTGTATTTTCACGATATTTTCTTTCAGTTTTTTAGCATGTTTGATTTCGATACAGAGGGATAACTGTTGATTTTGGATGCGCCAAAAATAAAAATATTTAATTAACACTGGTTAGGAGTTGGTTAAATATCAAAGAAATATGGTTGAATAGGGGGTCGAAAAATAAAGAATCCTGACCAGCATTAAGTAGAATATCAATAATATTTATTATTAAAAATATCGAAATGTATCATTAGTTATCTATATAATAAAACTTACAGTGTATTTATTATAAATTATGAAAATTATTTAAATTTATCCTAATTTTTCATCATTTTGAGGGGGTCAAAATACACACATTATTCAAAGTAAATGCACAATATACATATTTTGAACATAAAATTAGTAGGGCTGGGTGGAATTGGGACGTCAGGGCCACCCCATCCATGGATGTAGGTCAGTCCGTCCCTGAATAGGGGAAAATATTGAAAAGTATCGAGGAAATATGGGTGAATAGTGTTTCCTAACTAATGGTGTATTTTGATATTCTTATATCTTGTTCGTGAGATAGAGAAAAATAAAGATCCTTTTATATTGTTCTAATTTTTATATACACTAAAATATTTCAGTTCCATATACATAATTTTATGAATTTCTTTTTTCATTTTCTAGCTCTAAGCCAGTAGAACAATAAAACCTAGGATGTTAATAATATAGATATAGTTTTAAAAAAAAAATTATAGTAGTGTAATATATGTACTCAATTAGGCTGGGTTTGGTTGGGGTGATGGGATATGGGCTGTTGGTGGTATTTCGCGGGTTACAAGTGGGATGGGCTTAGGGTGACTCCCTAATTTCAGTTTGGTTCACCAAAATCAATTTCTCTCTTCCCTCCGGATTTAAAAGTAAAAGGTGTTCTGTTGTTTTGAAATAGCCTGATATATAATCTTGAAAGAACAATACTACCCACCTGTTAGTTAATGAATTGCGAAAATGCCATTACCATCATTGCGAGTTACGAAAAACGGGAAAAACTTTCCGACTCCCTATGCTATGCCTATGAACAGAAACGATGCTTCACTTCATCTCTATCTTCTAAGATTTTCTTCTTCCATTTCAATAAACTCTTCCTTATCGTTTGCGCAACAGAGCGCGATCCATAATAAAAGCCAAGATATAATCCGCCCCCGTCTCCTTACCATCTCTTGCAGTACTGTCACATACCCTTCTTCACCTGCAGAGTTGGAGGTACGAGCATAGTGTTAGGTTTTTAATTATTTATCTAATATTGATTTGTTTAGGACCATTATAGGAGGTGATTTTGGAAAATCAATGCTATTCAAAGCACCTACGACTCGTCGGGTTCGTCGAGGCACAACGCGTGCTTTGAGGATGGTCTTTCGCTTTAGGTTAGGTGGCTACAAATTTGGGTTTGGATTCAAACCAGCCCTATTGTCATTGGATACTAGGCAGGATTTAGGTCTGTGTAATGCCAAATATGAATATATGTTTTCTCCACCAAAAAAAATTATTAATACCCAGTTGAGTAAACTTGTTTATTATATCTTATTTTTATAATTTTGGCTTTCACTGATAATAGCGTGATCATTGCTTGAGAGAATAGGGGCAGGTTATATTGTGTGATTAAAGCCTGTGCTTGATTGAACAAATCGACCCCCTCCACACGGTTGCCATCTGTGGTGGTGATCATGATCACAAACCCACGAATACTTAAAACGAATTAGCCGTTACTCTTCGTCATAGTTATTTTGAATCTACATGTGTGTGTGACATTTTTGCTAAAGCGGAGGAATGTGTAATTCCCCTCAGGGAGAACAGTCCGAGAAGCCCTTATGATGTCTTCACTATCTGGGTGATCCGTTTCTGTTTTCAGCTGATATATTAACATTTTATGAGCTTGTCTTGAATCAGAGCCATGCCATTACGTGGTCACGCTGGATTCAGTTGCAAATTTTTAACGTTTAGGGTCAAGCTCTTCAGCATCGATCAACAACTAATACTTGTGTAGAACATACAATGAATACATTTCATTATAAATAATGACCTCCTGGAATGGTGCTACTCTACAATGTTGGTGATCAGTTTTGTTTGGGGTTTTTTTTTCTTTATTATTTTTTTTTTTTATTAAGTTGATTTGCTGTTTTACGCTGGGCTAACTTCTTGTGCGTTAGACTAACTTGGTTCCCTCCTGTATTTATAACACATATGGTTGAAACTAGGAACCAAACTTTACGCAGGCGCATGGAGACGGTCCTAACAGGCGAGCTTGAGTCAACACTGTTCATTCATTTGATGCACGAATCCCTATTTCACGATGTCAGGGACGACTACACGTGGAGTCGATGCATCTCTCGAGTGGCCCATAGGATGTCACGTACCTACAATGACCCTCTGCTTACCCCACAATTCATTAAGATGCATGTTTTCTCAACTGCATCAATGTATTGGGTCTTTAAGCAATTCGCATTTAATACTCCTGGGGTTCATTTTGATTTAAAAGAGAAGACGGTTCGTGTTGACGGGAATTACTGGGTGCACGTGGAGAAGGTATTACTTCATATCTACTTGGGCCTATTAAACTGAACCCAGGCACATATACCTTGAGGACCATCAAGTCCGTACTTGGTTGCTCAATAATTTTAAAATTCCATCATAATGTCTCACTCTGTTTATGTGTCGTCGTGAGCATCTCTTTTTTTTCTTCAGGAACATGAACTCTTCCGGTATTTCCGCACATTTGGCTTTCCTCTCTATGAGGAATGTCACGTCATATACGACCTGAGGAATGCCGGTAACATCTTTATTCAGGATGATGGCGATGCTCTCGAGGACCCAATCGTGATTGAGTCAGGTTTTGCAGCCGACGGCGAGGAAATAAGTGAGGCTTCGGTTAACACAAGTAAACGATGACGCGGAATTTAGTTTGTGAAGGCGTTTTATTCGTTTATAACGTACTACTCAGTCACTCCAAGCCGTTTTGTTTTCCCTTTGATATGTATAAGACTTGAGTCGACCAAATTGTATTGAACCACCCTTCTTTGAATTTCACTGTTTGCCGTGAAGTTTAGGTCGTCCGCATGCTTAAAACGGGTTGTTTTGTTTAGACTGGAGGAATTTTTTTGGAAAACTCTGAGTCGAAGAATTGTTAATAACTCGATAAATGCTAGTTCTATAGTTATGGCGCCGCGCTGTTTTAGCTTAGGCAATTTCCCAAGAAATTCTGCACGATTTAGCCATACTAAAGAACGGTGCTAAATTTATGAAAAAAAGGGCTTCAAATTTAGAGGTATGTACATGCCATTCATTTCTTTCTTGGCGTATTAACCAACCCTCTCCCCCCCTCCAACCCATTCTACTTTTCTAGCTTCTTCAGATATCAAGACCCACCACAATAAAGAATGTATAACATCTGTTTGTATCAACAATGAACTCGTACATATCCGCAGACTTGTTTGGACCACTATTTTGTCCTTTCTTGCAAAACCCGTTATAAAACCTCTTTTTGCATTCATAATTCCCACTCCATCATAAACTGTGGGTAGCAGCTCTAAACGCAATGTAACATACAGCTGCGAAATTCCACACCAGAAAATCCACTTAAATCATTTTTCGGCCTCACCCGGATCACATGTCGACGACGGACGATCTCATCCCACCTACACTCACAGGTGATGAGTTCGTTGCTACGAAATTCTACGACCCAATGCTTACTTGCTCTTTCCTTTCACCCCCCGACGTTGGCAGTTTTAGGCGAGGTAGTGATTGGTTCAAGCTACTGCGGCTGGGTACGCAGACTTGGCCGAAATTGGCGGCTGAATTTGTGAGCTCACTGCATCTCTTCAATGTCGACGATACTTGGCTCGACACTTTCTCAATTGAGTTTAGACTTCTCGGTGTTCGCTACGCCCTACCAATGTCAGAGCTAAAAGAAATATATTCAGTTCACCGCGCCGAGAGTCGGACGGAGTATCTGGAGTTCGACGTTAATGCGTTTTGGCATAGAATCGCGGTAGGGCCGGACTACAATCTGAATAGGCTACGGCAAGCCATATCCGAAATCCAACTATTCGCTACCTACATTATGTTATTGCTAACACGATTTTTGGAAGGCGTCGTGGTGTCCAGCGGGTAATACCTCAAGATCTGTTCGCAATTTGGTGTTTAACTGTCGGCAATCAAGCAAACATGGTCTTCTTCATGCTTAAGTACATAGATGAGGTAGCACGGTTTGGTAACATAATTGTGATCGGAGGCATGCTTACCCCCATCTTTGAATACTTAGGAGTTAACCTAGATCTTCAACACCCCCATCCCGGTAAGAATTTGCTTGACTTCGACGAGTTGGTGCCTTTGGGTATGTTTAGCCCCCGCTTCGAAGGCGGTTGTTATTTGCATTTCGCGGACCGGCCCTCGATGAAACTGCCGAATTTCGAGAAGATACGCCTGGATTATGATTCCAACTGGCACATGGAGGAAGAAGTTTAGCGACAGAATTATTTATTTTCAGCACTCTCGTCTACTTGATTTAGATGTTTTTTTTTTAATGGCTGCATCCACTATGATATTCTAATGCATCTCTACGAAAACCCAAACGCCTTATTTTAATTTTTGCATGCCCCGTTTACAACTTACGTCGTAAACGAAAGAAATTGAGGTGTTGAGATGTCTCAACTGTTTGTTCTGGCTACTGATCGTTTGTGCCAAATTATGAGAATTCGTTATTGATGGTAGCTATTAGGCCTCGTTGAGTAAAAATTCTAGAGCGGGCAGTATAAACACCGATAAAGAGGATCTTGTTTATTGGAGTTGCAACACGCTTTTAGTAAACTCGTTTTGGGCTATAGGAGTTTTCCATTTTTTATGGGTCGGACGGTAGCAAAATATTAATGAATAGTAGGGCTTAGTATCTCAGGTTATGTGTGGTTATAAATAAAGCTGAATTAAATAACATCTGTTGACCCTACGTTCAAAGACTTACCATGACATTTCAGTCATCAATACGGTAGCTAATGGGGAAGTCCTGGAGAAGAGACGTTTAAGCATAAAAGGCACGATATCTGTAGGCATTTACTCCTTCTCCTTCAAACCTACTTTCGAGAAATAGCGTAACCATCTTCAGTTATGGCTGCTAGCCGACCTGCTCTACGCGGTTCGATGGATCAGTCCCGCGTATTCTACACCTCGGAATGGACTAAGGAGGTTGACCGCGCTTTCCAGCGGGGTCTGGTGCTTGCAACCGTTGCAGGTTTTCCGTGCAACAAGGGCCCGAATCCAAACGGGTTGATGGTGGCAATGCGATGGACAAATAATCAACATAAAACAAACTTCACATACCAGACCTGCATCGATCGTTATCGAAAACTACGTAAACGCTACAACACTTTCACATGGATTAAGGGTCTTCCTAGCGTCACGTATAACGGGGTTGACAAAACCGTGTCCTGCACCGAGGAGTACTGGGATTACATTTGCCGGGTTAGTGCATCGTTAAAACTTATTTTTTTTCCCGATAGGACGTTGGGAGTAATTTCATGTGTTGCATGGTGCCTATAGCCGCCAAATAGGAAAAGAATGGCCTTCTAACATATACATTCTTAATCTCGGTTGTCTTGTTTGTGTCTAAATTATTAAGACATGATCTATCTGACAACGAGTTCCGGTTAAACAACGCATAAGGTTTAGGTAAAAAATATGTTGATGTTCAGTATCCACTTGACAAAATATACATAAAAAAGGAAGATAAGCGGATTAGGCATTTAAAAATTCTCAGCAACAGGATGCTGAATCTTTTTATTAGTGTTAGCCTGAGTTCCATTCCTTCGAGTTTGCAGGAGGACCCTCTCGGCCGCGCTTATATGAACCAAGGGGAAGAGGATTACATTTCGCTTGAGCTGATATTTGAAGAATGGGAGCCGGACTCGTGGGCTGAGGACCCGGACTTAGCTGATCTATCTGGAAACCTAGGTGATGTAGCAGAACATATGTGACCAATGCCGAGCACGGAGCCGAGGGACGAAGGTGAGCACACTGCAAATTGTTTTGCCAACGAGATTGCATGGTACCCCACAGACACGGACAGTGTTTCATGCGGCCGTGGTCGTAGCAGCGAAACCAGATTCTCAACTAACGCAGTCGATTCAGTCGCTTACGTGCATAGGCCCCGTACATACAACACGCACCCCCCAGAAGAGCCATCCGGTTCTGGACCCAGCTCACAGGCGTCATGCAGTCCATACAAAAAGAAATGATATTAACGTCAAAGTCCATAGTGGCCGATCAGTCGTGTTTTTTACTATCTAATCTCTTCTACTCCAATGCTTGCTTTTTAGTTTAGTATAACTCATGCTTCGCTGCTATAAATTAGACGGGTTGGTATCAAACACCATTTGATATCCTAATCTTGTTGGGTAATGCTTTAGCATTTTGCGTTTTCTTCGTGAAGTATAGTAGTAGCGGGGAAGTTTTTGGTTTTACCGGTGATTTGGTTTACTAATATTCACGCAAATAGTTAAAGTTTCTCGCGTACATCATTATTTTTCATTTCATTTGGTTTCATGCCGGTTCACTGCCCGATTATATAGTTGCAATCGAAAAATAAAGCAACATAAACACCAACCAGGCCGCTGCTGTAGCTTATCCTTATACCAGTGCTATTAAACGATATTTGAACGGAATAGGCCAGAAGCAGACGGAAGTGCTAAATGTTATTTGAGGTGCACAGAATATGCTACGTGCCCTGATGAGTTTTAATCTGTGGCCAACTATACATACAGAACCGTGTAGATTACGAATGATATAAATCACTCTAGATTATGTTTCGATTAAGGCTAATGACGTAAAATCAGGAAGGCTGTAGGAAGCAAATACATGCTGGCCTCTGTGCTTTTTTTTCCCTCTGTGATAATAAAACCGCCGTGACCACGCACTCTCTTGAATTTTTTTTTTTTTTTTTTTTTCCAACGATGTAGTATATGTTGTTTAGGGGCAGGGTTCGAGGCATCCCACTAGGCCGCTTAGTACTGGAGTTGCGAAATACAGAGGGCCACAATTTATGACTAGCACTAGGTCCAAGATTTCCCGTATCGCGAAGCAACACATCACAATGAACAATGTAAAGTTATATTTCTTCATAAATCTCTGCTCATCAGGATATTACTCTGGATTCTTGAATTGAGTTGTCCTCTCACTTTATTGTTGTGGTTGGATCAATCTTTTCCCCACCAAACATGCAGTCAGAAGGATTAGATTACATAAGATATGAATTCAGAGCCAAAAGATTGATATTCTAAAATGACCGGTCAAAATAAATCTGATTTCACCCACATTTGTCCAAAAAGTGAGTGAACTTTGTACATGGTCACGTGAATTAGATCACATGCAAATATTCGATATAGTAATCACCCACATTTGCATATGATATTACATTTTAACCCTCAGCTCTATGCTTTCCTTCAACCCTTTTAAATAAATGGAACATCGTATTCAGAATTACCACACATCTTGCGCATAGCTTCTTAGTTTCCCGCTAAGCAAGAACAATTTTTTTTTTTCCCCGAAATTGTCGTTGGAAATTACCATTTCAATGGCTGTTCCAAATAACCAACCCGCTCTTCCGGGTCTAGCTCAGTCGTGTGTGTTTTATACAGACACCTGGACACAGGAAGTCGACAAGCGTTTTATCGAGCTGCTCCGAGGTGAGAAGGAGCGTGGACAATTCGACCCCTCACGTAGGAATACCGTAGCCATACGCCGTGTCATGCGTGCTCTGAACGCCGAGCTCCACACCGAATTTGGCTTCGATTTCTGCACTGATCGTGTGAAGAAACTCCATAGGCGATACAAAACATTCTACTACATCACGAAGTACGCGGGTGTTACGTTCGACCTAGAAACACAGAAGATTGACTGTGATGCCGCTTTGTGGGCTGAAATTTGCAAGGTACATGCAACATAATTTGCAGTCTGGTTAGAACGATTATTTGATGGACCACCCATTAGCATTGTGGCGTTCTCTTGAATGCTCGTGCTTGTCTTTTGCTACGTTTGTTTGTCTTTTTCTTCATCATCTTGTTTGAAAATTCGTATATTATGTAGTATTTAACGAGGTTAACGGCAACGTTGGAAACATTTTTGTCGTTGTAACACCTCTTGACCATATTATGTTTGCTTTTGTTTGGATTCCAGAGCCGCCGCTTAGCGATGGCTTATGCGACACAAGGCGAAGCCGAGTATGATAATCTGCGTTTCATTTTCAAGCAAGAAGATGATTCCGTTGGATGGCACAAACTGGAGGAAATCGAACAGATATCGAGCGAGTTTTCTGACTTGAGCTTCCCGGAAGGTTTTACAATCCCGCCTGATGTATACGACGTCTCTTCTGGTTCCTCATTTTGGCGCTACGTCGTTGGAGATGGGTTTGGTAACTCACCATTGTTCCCTTCTGGATCCGTTAGCTCTCCAACCATCTCTGCCTCAAATTTCGCTGTGTTTGGGTCTGAGGTGACTTCTGCCCCAAATGAAGATGGAACTGCGTCCAAGGACGAAGGTGGGTCAAGCAAGGTTGTGGATGGCGCGGGGACGAGCGAAGTTTCGAAGAATTAGTAGATGAAAATTTATTGTTTTACCGAACGGGTCTATATATTACAATGTTATGTTTTGGTTGTTAAGTAATTACTTCTGGGGAATGGTTATGTTTACTACATTGCCAACATCCACCGCAGTGTTTAATTTTCGGTGACGCATTCCATATTCCGTTTTCCAAATTGTCTTCATTTTCGGCCCTAGGTACCCCGGGGTCGGGACAAATTATCGTATTTTTAAATTGTGTGGGGTTCCCTACAAACATGTCATCTTGTTTTTCATTTTTCATATTACTACTTTCTATGGTAATGTTAAGGCGCGCACTTGACAATAACAAAGTTGACAATGGTGAGGGGTCACTGATCAATTAGTAAACTATGTTTTGCCAATTTTAGCTAAATGCTAACATAATTTCAGATTCCGAGGGACGAGATATGGTCGCCATACAACCCATAAAATATTTGGACTAAGTTTGCCACCTTATGAAATCTGCATTGTGACACAATTAGCTACTGACAAACTTCCATCAGAATATCAACATGCTACCTCAGAACATAAAGCTCTACCGCATACGACGAAAAATAGATACTCCACCTCCCAAACCACCCCTTACCCAGAACCCAAACTAATAATCTGCATGATGCCGTCCATATTAAGCTAATGAGTCTCACATTATATATTTTTCCTCAATAACATACATGTGCATGATGACCCCTGATTATAATCTAAACTAGTTTACAGCGTCATAAAACATGTTCTAGGAATATGCACTTTGCCGAGGTGAGTGCTTATTGCAAGAAATCTCTATATCCTCCAAGCATTCGGCAGTGGGACAAAAATAAACACACCCATAATGAATCAATTTGCAACCTAGAAATAAAAGCAACACAATATATTATATTTAGCCAACAAAATGGTCGATCTCCGAAATTCCACATCAGTTTAGAAGCACAGTTCTGGCAGCACCAAAAATATAGACAAGCCACAACCCCACTCGGTTGTGGTTTAAGCTTTCATTTGACGAAATTCACCATGTCCAAAAACAACTACATTATTTACAACATCCGTCTGAACCAATTCGGAATACCTGATCACGTGCCAATAGTCCAACAGGCATGAAACAATCAAACAAGTCAGAGGATTCAGAGTGTACCCGCCAATTTCATGCGAGCCCATTCTGCCTTCGCATCATCTGGTAGCCCTGAAAAAATTTCCAACTCTTCTGTATTTTGCCCAAGCAATTTCGTTGCCTGCAGCTTCTCCTGCAAAGTTATACCTTCAATCCTATCAACAAATGTAAAAACCCCCTTTCTTGCTTTGGCTAGGTCGACCTCATAACCAATACGTTCAGCTATATCGGCTAGCCTTTGTGTGGCCTCGTGACAGAACTTGGACACGCTGTCAGAAAGGACATCAGAGACCTCTACAGCTCGCCTCTTTCTTCCGTTGGGACGTTTGTTGACATTGCGGTCGCCGTCCGGGCGTCCAGCAGGTGACGCCGTGTCAGTTTCAGCATTGAAGCCGTCGAAGGCTGTAGTGAACATCGGAGGTGCAGATTCTTCCGGCTGCGAGTAGGCAGGCTGCGAGGAAGGAGCCTGTGGCACTGTGGGGTTTGCAGATGCCTCCCCAATGTCTTCTGCGCCTGTCCCGTTAGCTCGGTCCTTTCCAAAAATTTCGCACCAGGCCTCGTAATATGGCCATGATTTATGGCGCATGAGTCGTGAATTTGGATCAACCTGTGGCAAATACAAATCTCTTCAAATAGCTAAACCAATGATCAATCGCTTTAATTTTAGATGAACCTAAACAATAATGCTGAAAACTATATCTTAACAAAGCGAAAGGGGAGAGAAAAAAGGCCGAAATTACAAAAATTACCTTAACATGTGCTTCCCATGCCTCGTCGGTCGCTTCAATCATCTTTGTTTTATGGTCCAAGCCTATTCCCGTTTTCGAGATCATGGAAAACCGGCTGCCATAGTTCTTTTTCCATGTGTGGATACGAGAGTTGATGTGCGGCAAAGCCTTCAGATCGGTTTTCGGAAAGTTTTTCAACATAATTCCTTCAAGCACCTGCAAATATCCTGGTCGGAAACCATTATCTGATTTCCATCCGCCGGCAATGATTTCCTTCAGCCCTGCCAGCAAAACTTTTTCTTCACGTGTGCTCCAACCTCGACGTCCTCTGTCTGCCCTCATGCGTGGGGGCCTCTGAAAGCCGCTAACGTTACTAGACATAGCTACCTGTCATAGATTCAACAACCCTCTCGTCATATTATTTCACATGCATGTTTTAGGATACAATCTTTACGGTTTAGTGAAGTAGCAAACCTAAACATTAACCTTCGGCAAATTGGTTTTCTATGAGATAGTGGAAAGTATAACAATCAGTGCAGGAGCATGATGAACATGTGTCTAATCATGGCAGGGTATTCGCTTATGCGCCGAAATAGATCTTACGATATTGCGAACTCCTTCCAAATTTTTTTTTTTATTCGTTAAAGTCAAGTTTGGGCGCGTAAACTATCCTAAGTTCTAGAAACAACATCCAATTTAAAATAGCCGACTCAAACATGCTATATCCAAAATAAATTAGTATCACAAGGAGGTTTCATCTATTCAGACCAAAAAAATCGTTTCTAAAAAGGGTCGGACAGAATGATAAACATCGATGACATGACCCGTAGACATGTCTCGGACAGTCATATAACTCCACCTCCCCATTTGAACTTCGATGTCTAAAATTCACAAGCCAATCAATAAACCCTCCCCCCCGAACCCTCCACAAATTCCACCCGACAACCCACCATCCCTATTTTAACATAATCACTTTAAAAGAGGTGCGGGAACCTTGCCAAACATAGACTTACATTTTAAAAACAAATTAAGTGCTGCAGCGGGCCAATATCCACAAATACGAAATGGAAAAAAACACAAATTACGAGAATTATCAGTCCATATAGTACTAATAGAGACGCCGTTCGTAAATCATGTACCATAGTATCATTAAACACAAAAATGCGCGAAACTAATAAACATTTTTATATGTGCCTCCAGCTAAAAGGCATACCCAATCACTTCAAAAATTCACTGAAATATATCCCTGGTCGAACAGACGCATTGCTATTATACATATTAAACCTAAACGATCCAAAAAACTATACTATGTTACCATGATTTTGAATCTACACAAAGATACATCGAGCAAGAGGGATCTAGAATAGGTTGCTTAATGTTAATGCGAAATTCCCGACGCTTTACCCAATCAGCAATTAGTCAAAATGATGCGTGAAACATTACATAAACAAATAGTAAACTAAAACAAACTGATCCTTTAGACATAACAGGATCTAGACCCCACGCCACTGATTATACATCCTTTGTGCTAGTTCATCGCGGTATATGTTCCACGCTTGGGTAGACTCCATAGTGTCAATCAGATCTGGGTTCTCCGACTCATCATGCTCAAGCATGACATCTTCTAACGTATCGAGTAGGGGATCGTTTGGCATAACCGTCCGAATGAAGTTGTGGAGTAGCGCACATGCCATGATGAGTCTATTTTGTACTTTAATGGGGGAAGAAGGTAGGGGAGCGGAGCATTGACCAACGTTTCTTGAGGACGCCGAATGAACGTTCAATACAATTCCTGGCTCTAGAGTGGTTCATGTTATAGAACTCCTGGGGGTTCTGAGGTCGGGAGGGGCCAATAGCCCAGTCATCGAGGTGATAGCGTACGGACTTGTAAGGAGTCAAGAAACCCTCGCAGTTCATATAACCATTATCACAAAGGTAGAAATGACCTGAACAATACGAATTGCAGCATTAGAGGGTTGCGAGCCAGAAATACAACGTCGAATAAATGTTTGAAAGTTATGTTCACCAAAATCCATTTTCAGGACAGAAGGTGTGGATCAGCCAACAGCGACCCATTATTTTAGACACCACGAGTGCTAAAACCGAATCTGGAATTTGATGTTACCTTGGGGTACTTTCAAGCCGGTTGGCCTATTAACGGCGTCGCGGAGAATCCTAGCGTCCGCAGCCGAACCTTCCCACCCCGTCAACAGATATATAAACTTCAGGTTCATGTTACAAGCGGCTAGAACGTTAACAGAAACTGTCCCCTTTCGGGTCCTATAACGAGGCTTGTCAGTTTCCGGGACGGTAACTTCTACATAGGTACCGTCTAGAGCACCAAGACAACCCTGGGAAGTGAAGGAGCTTAGCAATATAATATTGATTTAACGCGGACCAGGCAAGGTAGTATAATGAATTACTTTATGTTTGAACCTATTTAACATCACTCATACCTTGAACCATCTCCAGCGAGGATGGGTGCAATTTTCATCGATAGGTTCAGGCTTCGCAAGAAGTATTGGATGGAGGCTGAGTATAGTTTTCAAAACGGAATGGAAATGAACGCTTAACGTGTGCATACTACGCTTGAAATCAAATCTGACGCATCTAAGTTTTGTGTGATGCGCGACAACAGTTAGAAATAGAGAGACTTTCTCACGTATGCTTACGAACCTACTGTCGTTTAGTCCACCGGCATGGTGTAAGAAAAAACACAGCCTTGAAAAAGTGTCTCGATCTATCCGAAGCTTCGCAAAACAATCAGTGTCGCTACGACCAACAAGGGAATTAAGGTATAACATTCGCGTTGGGGTCATGGTTGCCATCTTATACCTAACCAACCTTTCACTACGTCTACGAGTATTTACTGGGTAAAGCTCTTGCAAACTACAAACTAAATTTAGAAGGAATAATATAGACAGGACGACCTCCTCAACAACCAACATGATTTGACCCTTACGTCGCTTAATCCGAGCCATTGACCTTGCAGGAAAAACACGTTGTATCAGAAATTACCATAACTCGCCGCGTACGCTGGACAATGACAATACACTAACGATCGACAACTACTTTTTACAATTGAAGATATCCTCTGTAAACACAAGGTAAGAAACGGGATGGAGTGCGTTAGCCAACAACTGAAGACAAGATTGGCCACGTGGTTAAACAGACCTGACGCCCCCATTCCAGATTACTAAAGAACTTCATAAATGCCACCACATAGCTTGATTAACTAAAAAATAATAATAGAATATGGCCGTGTATATAAAATGGACTGTAGGCTTTGATGTTCTCCTTTTGATGATATAGACGATCCCAAAAGAAAACTGATGTAAATTATACATATGAAACCCCGACCGCGACCGTTAACAAAAAAAATAGATTCCTACGAACAGTATGGTTTTTTAAATAAACTTGCTCTAAAAAAAAGATGCGAAAATAGACAATTAACAAAAATCTCACACCATTTCAAAAAAAAAAGCAAATAATTAAACAAAACATCACCAAACGGGACGACGACCTGAACCGCCATAGATCGTCATATACATATTATTTGAAGTACCCTAGGTTATTAATCTCGATAAGTAACAGATATGGTAGCTATTAGCGTACCTTTTTGGTTAGCAGAACTATGGTCCCTCAAAACGTCTTCCGCGATCAAGGAACCGCGGCACAGGGTGCATGCCAATCAATAAACAAGAATAACAAATCAATAACAACATCATGTAATATGGTGCGAAAGCTGCGAGCAAAGGTGAATGTACCAATAAAGAGTAAATTAGCACCAACTGGTCGCATAACAATAACCGACCATTACCTGAGAAGAAAGTCGACGCATAGAGGAAAGGTGTGTGAAATCGCCGCTCAACAGCTTCTGTGCATCGCGCCGCGCATAAAAAGGGAAACCATAGATTCAAATTATTTTGAATTGTATTTAGCGGGAATTATCGATTTTTGGGGGTATACATGTAACTTACTGCCGCCCAAATTAAGTGGGCCACAAGTGATGGATATGGCTGGATTTCATAGCCGGCCCAAGTTGGTGGGATGAGGTAACCCAGGTTCACAGGATAACTAAAACGGGCCGTCAGTCCCCACTAAAAACCCCAAATATGAACCAAACAGTTTAAACGGGTGGTTAAACACCCTTTCCTTCATTATCTGGGCAACCAAACCCAGCCTTAGTGTAATATATATCTAAAATTCTTACGTTTCTTTTAAGTTAAATGAGCTTCTTATTATTTGTAATAATATACACAAAATTATTTTTCTTTTAATTTATTTTATTTTATCATATCATATGAAACTATGAACTTTTCAATTATACGTCATAAGTAGACATGCATTGTCGTCAATTGCAAGGAATTAGTTCTTACAACAGTTAACTTTCGAAACTTATAGCAAGCAATGTCTTATGAGTTGTGCAATAGAAATACTTTAAGAATAATTTTTCAAATAATGCAGTAGGTTACCACTAGTAAGTAAGTTTGTTAAGATAATAAACCGATAAGTATGCAAATAGTTTCACAGTAGCCCAAAAGTGAGGCAATCCTTCTACATGCACTATACTCTCACTCCTAAGGGGTTGTTTGATTTAGGCTTAAGTGGATCGGGGAAAATCCTAACTTTGAAATCCTAGGATTTAAAAATAAAGGTAAATAGTAAAGATGTATGTTTGTTTTGAGATTGTATGGGGTAGGATTGTGCTGTAGATATCGAATCAATGTTGAAAAATAGAGATATGTATTTGATTGTGTATAAGATAGATGTAGGTAGGTTTTATAGGATAGGATTGTATTGGATGAAATATTTTGAGTTGAAATCTTAAAATAAACGGGGATTGAGTATTTTAACATCCAAAATCCGTCCGTGCTAAGCCTAAACCAAACAACCCCTAAAGAAATCCACTAAACTTGCTCACGCAGTACAAATATAGGACGCGGTACACAAGTCTTAACTTGTTACCTACAATTTATTTTCATCTATTCCCACAAGTCTACATCATTAGCTAGTGATTAACATGTGTGTTGCGCGTAACTTTTTAAATAAAATATTAAATGACGTAGGTTTTTAATTTGAAATAAATATAATTAAGTATTTAAGTCTATATTATAATTTTTTTTTATGTACATATAATGCATTTTAGATATTAATTTTTTAATACTCAAAAAAGAATATGACATCTTTGATTTTATTGTATTTTTTATTATATTTTCTTTTGTAAAGTTTAATAATTTATTACTTATATGGTATATATATATATATATATATATATATATATATATATATATATATATATATATATATTACAAATTATTTATTTGTTACTCATATAATATTAAGAGAATGTTTGACAGAGCTTATAAGATCTTTAAAACATCTTATAAGATGATCAAGAGTTTATAAACTCTTAAAATTTATTTGGCTACTTTTTCTAAAAGAAACTTACAAGATGTATAATTAAGTTCCTCAAGAGCTTATAAGCTCTTTTAACAAAAGTATCACCCCTCCACTTTTTTTTCATAAGCACTTTATAAATACACATATTTATTTTTATTTTGTAACTAAAATCACAAAAAGATCTTATTTACCAAACATCAATATCTTATAAGATGTTGAAGAGATCTTATAAGTTATTCGATCCAAACACTTCTAAAATTTATTTTAAAATAAGACCATATAACTTATAATCTCTAAAAACATCTTATAAAAAGTATTTGTATTCTGATTCTAATTGTCTTTAATATCATTCTAATTCGTATTCGATTTGCTAAAAGTATTCGAATAATTTTAGATAATTAAAATATTCATATCTAAATATATAACCAATGTTTTTTTATTTATAAAAAATATGAGTTCTAAGTTAAGTCCAAATCAAAAGGAGTACTTCAAGATATTCTAATAAATTCAAATATTTGTATTTTAATTTCATAAAATAATCTTGCCATAACCACATACAATATTATATGTCTAATTAACTTTGCATATCAAAATACGAATCGAAAATGTACATATATATAATTCGAACCGACTATTAAAAATACGAATCAAATACATAAGATTTTCTATTTGTATTCGACATATATATGAATAATAAATTTATTCGGATTTGAATTCTTATTTTGCAAATTCGAATTAGACTATTTGAATTCGAACCGCGAATCGAATTAAATTTCTTTGCTTCATATGCATCCCTTGAGAGTATAATTGAGGGGTCTATTTGTACTTTGCCCCTTAAAAATATAAAAGGTTTCTTACCTATTGTAACAATTAAATAAGCCGGCGACTATTCGTAACCAACAAAATTTCTTAACGCAATCCAATTCTAAATGTAGCACACTTGTATTCAAAATATAGGTAAAACTTTCTTAATACAACCATCTTAGTACCATTATTGTTGTCATTCTCTATAAATTATTTAAAATAAAATATTATAAAAGGTATATTATTGAAAAATAATAATACCTTATATAATAACAACAACAACAACAACAACAACAACAATAATAATAATAATAATAATAAGGATGTTTATTGTGATCTAAATGATAATATTGTGTCTAGGCCTTTAATTATTTATATTTTATTACTATTAAGGATGTTTAAGTCATTCTATAATAGTGGTTTAATTTATCAAATTAGTAGGCTGCAAATAGTCACCGCCATTAAATAAACATTTAAGTTTTTAAATTACGTAGTTACCCTTAATTTTGTATACTATTAAGGATATATTAGGCATAACATCCTGAAAAATATAAAAAAAATCTTTTAACTTTTATAATAAAAAAAATAAACACTTAATTTTTTAAATTTTAAAAAATTTGATATTATTAAGAATATTTTAGGCATAACATAAGATATACCAAAAAACTTTACAAGTTTAGGTAGGTAGGCAAATAAATGGACGGATATCGATATAGATATAAATATTTCTAATTAAATAAATAAACATTTAAATTTTTTAACTTAGTTATCCTCAAATTTTAATACTACCAAGGATATATTAGACATAACATAAATTGGACGAAACAAAACATTTATTCATACTTCTATAATAATAGGGTATAGATAGATATCTTATCTATAATATCTTGAAAGAATAATTTTTCAGGGCGTAATTGAACTGGGATAAGCCCATTCAGATGTGGGATGACCCGTCTGTAAACAATTTCACTACGAGGAGATGAGGCTCATCCACCCACATCCCCCTATAAAGTTATTTCACATCAACCTACTTTATCATAAGTCACCAATCATTTTTTATCGATCAACTTCAACTTCTATCAATCAATCACAATTCCCAACATACCTTTTAATCATTCTCCAATCATCCAATCATTACCCACATCATCTATCTCAATATCTTAATACTATCAACCATCAAAAAACCTACTGATGTGACATTTATAGTACGCATCCTACCCCACGCATCTCTTAAAAGAAAAGCCTTTTCACTATTTAAGTGGACGTACCATTTGAAAATGTGCCACAGGCGACGGGACACATTCCACTACATCTAGCACAAGTATCCCCTCAATGTTTTATGATGTTTCTGTAAAATTTAGTTACCGATATTCATCCTTGGCTGCAGGAGGAATTGCAGAACATGGTGGCAGATGGTGATCAACGTCAAGAAATGACAGAGAGGCTTGTAAGTTCGAGCATGGACAAAGCTGCCTCAATCTTTGACTACATTAAGGAAACAAACAACCCCTTGCCAGAAGAAGAAGAAGATGATGACGATGATGTTGTTGTTAGAACTGATTTTCTTACAAACAAGTCAGAGATAGTTGGGTTATCAAATGAGTTTCACGATTTCAGAGATTGGATTCTATATGGTCGCAAAGTTGGAAGTTTCGCCATCACTGGGATGGCTGGTATTGGTAAGACGACTTTTGCTATGAAGTTTTTTGAAGATGAATTAATCTTGAAAAGGTTCGAATGTCGCGCATTTGTCAGAGTAGGACAAAAGTATGATTTAGAAGAAATGTTGCAAGCTATTCTAGCTCAAGTTGATCCTGAAAGTGATAAAATGCCACTGAAAGAAGATGAGGAATTACGCGTGTATTTGTCGGAATTTTTGTGGAGTAGGATATACCTTATTGTGTTGGACGATGTATGGGATGTGGATGTTTGGATTGAGTTGACAAATATACTGCAACAAAGGAATGGAACTAGGATCTTGGTGACAACCCGGCGAGAACAAGTTGCTCTATACAAGCGCAAGTTTGATATTTACAAACTGCGATACCTGAATAGTAGAGAAAGTTGGGATCTTCTTCGAAAGAGGGTGTTCGGCGAAGACTTGTGTCCTTTTCAACTTGAGAAAGCTGGGATGAAGATTGCAGAAAATTGTGAAGGTCTTCCTCTTCTAATTCTCAAGGTTGCTGCTCTTTTGTCGAGTGCTGACAAGACACCCGAGTGCTGGGACAAGGTAGCTGCAAGCAAAAAGAATTCGATTTTTATGGCTGCATATGATCAAATGTTAGAAGTTCTATATCCAAGCTACTACTACTTGCATCGACAACTACGAACATGCTTTCTATATATGGGAGCTTTCCCCCAAGAGTCGGGTGTTCGCCATTCCAAGCTCGTTAATTTGTGGAAAGCTGAGGGATTTGTTATGACTGGTTACTTACCAAAAACCAAAGATTTTGCTAAGGAGCTTGTTTCTAATAATGTTGTTCAGGGCCGCGAGTGGAGCTTGAGTAAAAGAAGAGTTAATGTTTATGGCCTCCATTCTGTCTTTTGGCATCTGTGTAGAAGAGAAGCTGCCAATAACAAGTTTCTCCATATCTTGGATTGTTATTCGGATTGTCGTGTACAAGGTATAAAAAGTTATCGTCGTCTATCCATCTATAACAACGTTTTGTTCGGTATAAAAGATGTATATGATTCAATTGCATCCGTTTCTACCGCACGTTCTCTTCTATGCACCGGCCCACACCATCAATATCAGGTACCAGTATGCTTCAACTTGAACTTGCTTAAGGTGCTTGATGCTCTTACTATCCGTTTCTACGAATTCCCAATGGAGGTACTGAAACTGATTCAATTAAAGTACCTTGCCCTCACTTGCAACGAAAATCTCCCTCCTTCCATATCCAAACTTTGGATCCTTGAATACTTGATCATCCATCGACATATAAGCATCAAAGTAACCGTGACTGAATCATTTTTGCCGATGGAGATATGGGACTTGCAAGAATTGAAATATCTTCAAATCATTGGAAGAAATCTACCAGATTCAGATGGCGCTAAGTTACCAAAACTCTCAACACTTTTAGATGTTGGCGTTCAAAGCTGTACCAAGGGTGTTTTGCTAAGTATCCCGGAATTAAAGAAGTTAAGAGTTCGAATTCAATTGGCGCCTGATGATGATGTTGAAACTCTGAGCTACCATGATAACATTTTCTATCCCTCTACACTGAAGTCACTTAGATGTAACATTGTGAATCCCATATTCAGGCGGCCTGAAATTATTACTCCACCCCCTCTTCCGAATTTCTCCTCCAGCCTAAGAAGCTTGACTCTGTGTGGCTTCGGATATCCCTGGGAATACATGGCCAAGATTGCCCGGTTACTATTTCTTGAAGTGCTCAAACTGCAATGTCATGCGTTTCGAGGTGAAAAATGGGAAGTAGAAGATGGGGTATTCCCATCACTTAGATCTCTTGTGATGGAGGACATTGATGTTGTGCAATGGATAGTCGGAAGAGGAGCATTCAATCGGCTTGAGGACGTAACCTTAAAAAATTGCTACAGATTACGAAAGACCCCCCGTATGCAATCTTTTTATACGATTAGGCTAGTTGATTGCAATCCTTTAATGGTGTCTGATGCAAACGATAGCTTGGATGTTCGTGCTGCTTGTTCATGGAACGAGGGGAACTCCCAACTTGGTTCAAAAGGTTAGTGATTTACAAGTTTATGTTAAGACACGAAATAGGAGGAAAATCTGTCATTTACGATTGACAAAAATCCTCTCTTAAATGCACTTTGTTTCAAATTGAATTTTCAGGAGACGATGATGGGGTTTTATCAGGATGGTCATTCCTTTGAACTATGTACGCCAGGACGGTCTACCGTCTTCGGAGCTGCCAGAAGTAACCCTAAAAGGTGTACCATCCTGGCGTACATTATCAGTGGTCGGACGAATATCAGGTGAAGTTTGCAACGGTTTCTGAAAAACCGATTTCGTAGAGCTGTTGAATACTATCATATGAATCTTCAACTTGTGCTCTTCTGCAACCTTAACTCGTAAGGGGATGACAATCATATAGGAAAGTTGTGGCCAAAGAGACAGTAAATTCTATCCTACCCAAGTGGATAGTGTCCCACTTAGATAATCAACCATACATTCAAAAAGTGCATGGAGATCAAAATACAGTTAGTCATTAGATCTCCATACACTTTCCAAGTGTACGATTGATCACCCACTCGGGTACTACCCAAGTAGGTAGCATAGAATAAGTCTAAAGAGACTGGCTAAGCACTTGAAATACAAGAAAATGGCAGCTTTGGTTTGCGTAATTATGGAAGTTTGGTTTTCTTTTTTACTAGTTATTTTTGGGGTGCATGTGAATGCATTGTCTTGTACACCCCCTTTTTCTATCAAATGTTCTATTCTTGTCAAGAACTTCTACAAAATCATTGAGGGGTTGTTTGGATTAGGCTTAGCATGAACTGATTTTGGATGTTAAAATACTCAATCTTCATTTATTTTAAGATTTCAACTCAAAATATTCCATCAAATACAATCCTATCCTATAAAACCTACCTACATCTATTCTATACACAATCAAATACATAACTCTATTTCCAGTATTGATTTGACATCTACAGTACAATCCTACCCTATACAATCTCAAAACAAACATGCATCTTTACTATTTACCTTTATTTTTAAATCTTAGGATTTCAAAGTCAGGATTAACTTAAGCCTAAACCAAACAACCCCTCAACTTTAAAGTGTTCGACCGCTACTAACCAAATACTACCTTCGTTCCACTTTAACTTTCCTACTTTTCTTTTCGGTTGGTCCCAACTTAACTTTTCAGCCCATAAATGGTAAATTTTCTCAAAATCTCCACCTTTAAAAAAATCAAAGATTCCATAAAATCTATTTTTTCTTAATTTCCATGCCCGATCAAAGTAGGAAAATTAAGTCGGAGTACTTAGAATCTTTTCGATCACTATTAGCTGAAGATATTTATATTTGTTCAACCAAAAGTGACCATACAACATTGTTTAGGTAATAAAGTAAAATTACCATGCATTTAGTTAACGTCGTTTTATTTTTTCATTAAATCTATGAGAGGGGAAATCAAGTCTTGAAGTTTAATAAGGTGCATCACAAGTTGCAATCTGTTTAGAATTAACTTAAAAACCAATCCTTAAAGAACACTTAAATACCCAAGTATTCAAAAGTTACTAGCTGCTGGCTAGACGGTGCACTGGAGCCTAGCGACTAATCGGGGTATAGACATGGTTAGGCGGGGAGGAATCGAGAAATAAACATAGACGACCAATTAAAGTCTAGCGCCTAGTCGGGGATTTTTGCAACAGAGCTAATGACATTGCCTCTCCATTTAAAGGTGTAGGTTAGCGGTTCGATCCCTATTAATGGATAAAATCAAAAAAATAAAAAAAAAAGAACTAACTTAGATTTAGACTTGAGGGCAATCAAGTCGAGTACAATTAGCAGTAAAACCCTTCTTGCTCTTTGTACAGTCTGCTGCTTCCAAGATATCCAGATACCAAATCCACTTCATACAGAAATCAAGAGACCATCCTGAAGAAAACAATGACGAATCAATCTCGTATAAACATGAAGCAATAGAACAGAATCATCGTACATTATCCACTGCAAAATAGTCCGAGAATTTCAGTGAAGGCAACAGCCATTCCGTGAAAAAAGTAGGACGATTCTGGTGTTTTCTTTCACCATCTGCAGTAAAGGACAAATAACAAGCATACGAGTGTTATTACATATGAACACGCCAGCAAGGATCTATAAGTATGGAGAGTATATAGATTCGGACCTGAAACTCGAAGAAGTATTCTGTGGGTAACAAAGGACTGCAGTAAAAATAAAAAGTAAAAATCTGTGTAAAATGTAAAAGATTATGTCCATATGTGACTATGGATATTAATCAGGGATACAAGCATTCAAGAACCTTGAGAAGTGCACAATATGTAGCATTACACACAGTCACACGCACAAATACACATGGGTGTGTGTACAACTAATAGTGGATGTTACACAAGGTGTGCTCCTCCAGTGTAGCATCCACACCACCACACTCAAGTAACTTGGTACAATAATATCATGAATATACAAAAGAATGTACCTGCCAAACTGAAGGCATGAAATCACGATATGATGGATTCCGATGGCCTCTTGAATCAAACACCTTGTCCTCGGGTCTTTTCCTAAAAGCAAGAGAAGCTAATTTTTGAGATATACAAACAGGACAAGAAGACAAGTGCTATAATTGAAAAAACTATTTGCAGAGGTCTGAAGGAAAATCAAAATGCCTGTTTAAGGAATACCTACAGATCCAAGTACATCAGAGGAAAGATGATAATTTCACTTTTGATTTTTTTCACTTATTACAAAGCATAATACAGTGTGGCATGTGGTAACTGCCAGTTATAATACCTGGTACATGATATATATAAAGACTGAACAACCTATAACACAGAAATCAAGTCAATCAATTTCTTGGTTTGATAATGAAAGCCAATTGACTTTGTTCATGTATCCAGATGGTTGCACCACTAACAAGATAACTATTATTTCTAACCAACCTTATCGCTTCAGTTGTCGATTGTTTATCACCGAATGCAGCTGACTTAGTAGCTAAAACAAGCATGGGATGCACCATTAGAAGCCTTTGAATCTCCTGAACTATGCTTTCTACTACTGTCTGCAGAGAGAGGCTCTTCCTGTTCACAACAAAAATCAGCTATGCTGGAAGTTTAATTAAGCAGGAGAATTTGCAACAAAATAAACAAGCAAACTTTGAGGATCACACGAGAAACTGAGAAAGTTTTAACTGGCACTTAAGGCGAGTGTGAAAGAAGAAAATGGTTGCAAAAAAGAAACTAGAGAAGATAGATCGTATGAATTTAGACGAGGAAAGAAGAGGAAATGGCAAATGTTACTGCCACCAAACTGTCTAAAACTATCAAGTGGAGAAAACTACTCCATGATAAGTAAAAAACTGCAGAAAGAAAACTGAAAGTTAAGATAGCAAAATGCAGATCAAGAAAAATTAAATGAGCCATCACCTGTTATTGTTCCCTGTTGATGAATATGGTAAAGCACGATCCATCCAGTAAAAACCTCCTATGCTGGTTCAAAAGGCTTGCATGTAAGGTGTTTGTTATTGAAACTACAGATCAGTCTAAGAAAACAAGTCTATAAAGAAATTGCTAACAGCAGTATATAGCCTGATATAACTGTGTGACAAATTATATGCCATATCCTCCCAATGCTTGGTAGTATATTATCTCGTCCAGTGAGGAACATAGACATTCCACACTGTACTAGAAATGAACCTAGGAATCTTACTTAATTTCTTTTACACCAATAACCTAAAATCTCAAACAACAGGCAGTTTTTCTCAGATACACAGGATGACAACAGTATTTTATTTCATTACATGATACTACGACCAAAAGATGAAATCCGTTCTTTTCATAATGCACAATCTTGTGTCCACCTTTCGTCAACTCAATATCAATAATAATTAGCAAACTCATTCAACCACTCTGTAATTTGAACTTCATAGCAAATCTGCAAAGGTTTCTCTACTTAATATACTGGGGTTTACCTCTATCACCTTCTAACTACCCAGGGATATGCCCATTTTTGTTCAGGTCGACCACAGTAATCAGAAATTGGTCAAGAAAATAGCTATAATCTTCTGAAATTGAATTGACATAGATGTACTTTTACAGCACCTCACAGCCAAAAGCACAAGGCAGCTATGGGGTTTATGAACCAATAATGTTCTTATAACAGGAACACAGCAAGAGACTTGAATGTACTGATCACACCAACCTGTCAATCATAAGCATATAAACACCTCTGCCCTGATTTTCCTTCTCTTTGTGAAGTCGATAATGCATCGACTGCAAAAATGGATCAATGCTAAAGAATACATAAAAAAGCACTACCAAAAGCACGTTTTCCTACTTGAGCCCATTCCGAAGGTAAATCAACAAATTTAAATTATTACCAGATGTAAGATAATGGATTAGTTAGTTAATCATCTCCAACAAACTCCAATATTAGTACGAAGCGAATGCCATAAATGTATCTTGACGCCACATTCTTATTAACGGCTGAATAAAGTGAGCTCTATCTAAGCATGTTTCAGTATTAAACAGAAATAAAGCGTCCTTTTAAAGAAGATTAATAGCCACTGTTCTAAAGGGTATCAAGGGATTGAAAATGTGTCCAGACTGCACCGCATATCTAGTATCAGCCAAAGGCAGAGAGAAAAAATGAAAAAAAACAAATCACAGAGATATGGAAACTGAAACAACACTCACAACGATTACAGTCAGCTCAACGAAACCCAAAGGGGAGGGGGGTGTCTTATTACCTTAAGCGTAGCAAGAAACTCGAAGCTATTGTAACATCGAATATACAAAAACCGTCTCATGCATGCTACAAATAAATCTTTATCATATCCATCCTCATTCCCCTTGATACTTCCTTTTAATCCTGATTACATATCAGCAAAAAGGAAAACACAGATTGCAAATCAATTAAAGACATCACCATTTCAGGCCAGATAAGTCATCAAATTATTTAAGCGATCAAATTTCACCATTAGCCCCAATAATTCGCCGCTCCAATGCTCGCGAAATGCTCAAAACGTCAAAGCGGCAGTCTAAATCAACAAACAGTACCGCGCGCTCCAAGCCCCCGTATTGAACACCCTTCCACTCTTTAGGTAAAATACAATTTATCGCAGCCTACGTCCAAAAAAAAAATCACACATTTGGAACTTTTATGAACCTAAAAAGTGTTTGATTATAGCAAATGATGAGTAAAATTCAGTTATTTTCACCTGGATAAGGATTAGGGTTTTGGCGGAAGGAGAGGGCCCAACGATTTCAACAATGTTGCCGACGCGAAGCCACAGCCGGTGGAGCGGCGGCGGCAATACGAAAGACGGCCGCTCAGTCAGAATCCTGACGAGTGCTTCCTTTGCTGTTTCGTCGGCTTTGATCCATGAAACTGCTGATGTCATCTTTCTTCGATTCTTGCCTTTGGGCGGGAACAAAAGAAATTTACTTGACACAGATATCAAAACTACACTACCTTCAAAGAAAAAAAAAACTAAAAGACAAAATTAATTTTGATTGCACTTGACAAATTTGAGGATAATGATGGAAATAAAATTTGTCAAGAAAGTTTAGGGTAATTCTATTATACCACTGGTGTATTAATACACCTATACTTTTACCTACTATTATGGGTAACATATATGTTACATTTAACTTATGGATTGTTAGAAGTATGGTTTTTTTTTTTTTTTTTTTCTTTCTTTCTTTCTTTCTTATAGACATTATTAAGCTTATATTGATTTTATAGGCTTACATTTTTTTTTTCCTTTTCTCGTTTTCTGTTAGAAAAATGACATATAAGATGTTTTCATTTTATTTGTTTTCCATAAGAAAATCACATTGTAGATGTTCTTTTAGTCCTTTTCAAGATACTAATTTCTCTCAGGTTAGTAGAAAATTTACTCCAAACTTTAATACTCTAGAAAAAGAAAAATCTACTATACAAAATCGTATATATACAAGGATTAATTATATGAAAATTCACAATCTTTTGATCAATTATCATATGCAACAACTTTTTGCTTCAATAATTGACTGTGAAGTTGGAAATTAGAATCTTGCAGACGTATAATCATGTGATATTTTATGAACTCCTAATTAAACGAAAATGATAGTGTTTAATGATTAGATTTAACTATAAAAAATGTTTTCATTTAATTATAGGTTCAATGGGAAAGATACCAAGAATATCTCCGTATATTTTGGTCTAATTTCATAAACAATCATGATTTTTTGTGAATTATCATTTACAACATGACATTTTAATTGTAACGTAAAATTGCACTACCACTATAAAAAAAAAAAAAATCAATATTTATACTGACATGTATTACTTGTATATCTTAAGTGTTTATAACTAGAAATCTATAAAAAAATATCAATGTTTATATGTAAATGTAATACTTGTTTTGAGGAAAAGTATTATACATTTCAACATAAACACTAATACATTTTCAGCATGGATCTTTCTTTAGAATAAGTATTATACATTTCCACAGACATAATAATACATTTTCATGAAAAAATTGTATGTGACCCGGATTGCATGGATCTTAGGTGCACAAGAAAACTACTCATAATTTTATCCGAAGACGTTTGAAGACACTTACAATCTCACTTCGGTATTTGCAAAATTATTGAATAAATCACAATCTATCAAAAAATATTCAAGTATATCATCCCTTCGATCAGGCTTAAAAGAAATATACAATTACTATCATATCTTTGGTTTAACTAAAAGTAAATATTTAAAATATAGAAACAACATAAAATAATTATAAAATAGAGTTAATTAAGTAAAAGTTCACGACATTTCGGTCAATTATCATTTACAACATGATTTTTTAATTTTTTTTCTCCTAATAGAAGAACAAAGAAAAAAAACGTAATCATGTGTATTGAATTGAACAAATCATAAATGCAGTGTGTTTCCATGTTATATTTAAAAAGTCATGTTGTAATTGATAATTGACTAAAAGATCGTAAATTTTTTTGTATTTAACTCTATAAAATATTATGTTTAGAGTTCTGGAAATTTTATATTGCGTGAAAAGCATACAAAAAATTAAAAATCTGAAAAAATACTTCTAACAAATAATATTAAAAAATATATCTATTTATTAAAAACTAAAATATTACATCTAATGTTCTAGAAATTATATTTACAAACATAGGTAGTCTTCCAATAAAAAATTTAATACGCAAAGATTTCCATGTATAACATTATTTAGTAAAAATATAAAATAGTGAAAAATGCCAAAGGAAGGAGAACAGAGACATTCTCTCTCATCCATAATTTCATTAGTAAAACCCAAGTCCAAATAATGATCCACCTGTGAAACAACCTACTTAGCCATTAACCTGTTACCTATTAAGTTTGATCTAACGTCTGCGATTAAATGAAATTAAATCTAAAGGTTGAACCTTGCGGGTGTATTAATACACCGAGTGCACTATAGAAAATCCCGAAAGTTTAATAAGTTAAGGGTCCGTTTGCTTAAAATTGAGGAAATGCTTAATTAAATACGATTAAGAAAATTAAAAAGTGTACTTTATTGATATTCGAACCTCTAAATTTACTAAGTCAAATCTAAGGTATGTTTCAAAAATTATTTTATTTAGAAAGGTTTTAATTTTAAAAGTTGATGTCACGTTATTATTTGTCAAAGTAAAAGCGTAATTACATATATTAATGGAATTAATAAGTCAAACAAAAAATATCAAAGTAAAAAAGTAAAATCTATATTTCATTAATTAGTTAGTTAGTGCATGTTTGGTTAGGGTACTGTTGACTGGAGATAGTGGCTGGAGTTAGTGGCTGAAAGAGTAAAAAAAATAATGTTTGTTTGAGTGATTGGGGTAATGGTTATAGTGTAGTGGTTATAGTGTAAGATATATTTTTTAATTGGTAAAATATGATGTGATGTGTGTAAGAGTTTGTTAATGAAGATTAATTTTATGATTAAAGTAGTATTGTAACTTATGGTGGTTTGTAGTGGCTGAGTCAACTGGGTAAACAAACATAATGAGTGATTAGATCAACCCATCATGAGTTGAGTCAACCCTAACCAAACATAATGTAGTTGAACAAACTAAATAAGAAACGGAATTGTATAAGTGAGAATCCATAATTTTTAGTAGATCCGTTTAATTTAATTAATAAAAAATAATTGTACTCTTTACAAGATGGTATGTTTTTAGGGGAACATTTTATGCTACCTTTACAGACAATATCTGCACTCACATTCCATGTGTGTTGTGTAAAAAAATAATGAAAATAGAAAAAAAAGTAGACCATTAATTTAAAGTGAAGGTAGTGCCCGTAGATGTAGCATAGAATTGCCCGTTTTTAGGATGGAGAGTAATACTTTGAAAAACTTGACTGCTTATAGAACATGTTATGAAATGTTCTAACAACCGTAATCATAGGAAATCTAGCGAAGCACAGTGTTGAGCTCCTTGCCGCTGAGTTAATGACTTGAGTCGAAGCTTTTAATCGCGCTATTTTCAGAATTTGTACTAAAAGAAAACAACCGTGATCGTATAAAAACAATGTTATGGAAATTACTTTAAATTAAGCTTTTCTTTTCAAATATTTTTATGGTTGTTTAACTAACCATATACATATTTGAGCAATGCATTTGTTCTTTTCATCTAAGTTGCAATTTAGAAATATGTATAAGCCGGTGATGTTGAGCAAAGCATTTATTCCCTAGAAAAATGGGGCATTTGAGAACTCATTACTCTAGATTGTTTTTCTCGTGGAATAAGTTGCCCTTCTACATTCTGACGATGAGTAGAGGTGGCAATTTAGGTGGTCCCATCCGAATCTGTAGGCCAATATCATGTGTTGGCCGGGCCGAGTTGAAATTTAATCGGGCCAAAAAAATGAGAGTGAAGCCAGCCCAACCTTCTAAAAATATATTATATTTGGTCGGACCAACCTGCATTCAATTGGGCGCCTGTCATGCTATTGACCCATCGACTCCTATGGTCCAGCTCACATAAAATCTTGGGCGGTCAGGCCAATTTTGCCTCCTGATGAGTAATATAATTTGTTACCTTCAACATGCCTCGAATAACAAACCTTCCACTGCATAATCATCCATTGCCATCTGCAGTTTCAAATATTCAAGAGCATCACAAATTTCCTCCATATCTTTCAAGTCGAAAGCTTTTCCGGCTGAGAAGGAGTGCACCTTCTTCTTCACCTCAATCCAACTCTGCCCCGGAATCTTCCTCAAACCTCTCGTCCTAGCCGAGATCCGAACTTTAGCAGACTCGTCCCATTTCCCACTCGCTGCGTATAGATTAGAAAGCAACATATAACTGCCCATCACCTCCGTACTAAGGTTAAAAATCCGGGCAGCACTCTCTTCTGCAAAACCCGTATTTTTATACATTTCGCAAGAATTCAGTAGGGCTCCCCAAACAGGTGCATTGGGCTCCATTGGCATGGTTTTCAAGATCCAGCCTGCTTCCTCAACAAGCCCGGCCCGCCCGAAAAGATCCACCATGCAAGCGTAGTGTTCTACCCGGGCCTTGATTTGGAACTCGCTTATCATCCGGTCAAAAAGCTCACGGCCTTCATAAACGAGACCTGAATGACTACACGCAGATAGAAGTGCGACGAAAGTAACCTCGTCTGGCTTAACCTCAGATTTCAACATTCGATAGAAAATCTTCAGAGCCTCGTCCCCTAGTCCATGCATCCCGTACCCCGTGATCATTACGTTCCAGGAGACTATATCCTTACAAACCATTCCTTCAAATAGTAAATCCCCTTTCCTTAGGCTACCACACTTCATGTACATGTTTACCAAACCATTCGTCACTAATATATGACCGTCCATCAACACTCTGATCGAACGGGCATGAATTTCTCTACCAAAACGGAGTGCTGAAAGCTCTGCACAAACTGATAACACACTTGCAATCGTCACAGCATTCGCCGGTACTTGAGAAAACTGCATATTACGGAACAGTTCCATAGTTGTCTCCTTATTCTGATCACTAGCAGCAAATCCATTAATAAGAGCAGTCCAACTCACCACATTAGGCCTTACCCTCGAATTTTCATTCAACTTCTGAAAGGCAAACAAGGCCTCATCACATAAACCTGACTGAGCGTACGCTGATATTAACGCATTCCAGCTCACTAAACTCTTCGTTTCCAGTTCGGATAACAGATACTCTGCCTTTTCAACTGCACCACTTCTCCCATACATGCTCACAAGTGCATTGCTCACAAATATATACTTCTCAAAACCAGCTGTTATTACATGTCCATGCACTATCTCACCTTTAACCGGCATTCCAGCACATATTGATAACACAACAGCAATTGATTCAGCGGTAGCATCAACTCCTTTCTCCCTCATCAAAACATACAGTTCCCATGTCTTATCGTGAAGGTCACACCGAGCAAAACTAGAGATCAGTGAAGTCCACGTTATAGAATTCGGCTCCCACCCCTCATTCTCCATTCTACAAAGCATCTCATACGCACCATCACAGTCGTAATTCTTGGCGAAACCCGTTATCATAACATTCCAAGAAACACGACTTCTTAGAGGCATTCTGTCAAACACCTGTAAAGCAACTACTGTCCTGCCAATTTCTCCATACATCCCCACCAACTCGTTACTAACATGTAGATTACTCGACAACCCTAATTCTATAGCATGACAATGAACGATCCCGCACAATCTAACATCACCCCTCATCGCACACGCTTTTATAATCAGCGGAAAACCAAACCCGTCAGGCTGAACACCAAGCCGACGCATTTGGAAATACAAATCCAAAGCATCTTCATACCTCGAAGCTGAAACATAAGCACGTAATACTGAATTCCATAAAAGAGAGCTAAAAAGGCAGTCTTGGGAACAATTATCAAACACCTTCCGCGCATCATTCAACAGGGACAGCTTTGCATATGCAGAAATAAGCCTGGCCGACAAGAATGCAGAAGATAACGAGGATGTAAGTACAATGTGCGTGTGTATCTGTTTAACGGGCCGTTCAAGGTTGATGCTTTCGTCCATGTTGGTGATGCATTGCTGGAGAAGGCCGTTGAAGAAATCAACGACGCCATTGTTAGATTGGGTGTAGAATGCGCGAAAGCAATGCGATTTACAGAAACTGGAGATGCAATCGGAGTAGAAAATTGAATGAGGTAAGAGGAATCTGGGCAGCGCGGGGAAGAAACGGTTTCTTGGAAGAGGTTGAAAGATCATCAAGCTTCTAACAAGTTGAGGTTGACGCAGCAGGCGGTTATTTTAGCAACTGTGTGATTCTCTTTGAACGCAAGTACACATCTGTCCCGCTCTAATTTGCCTATTTTTTTCTTCGATTTGTCTTAACTTAACTTGTCAGTCCGTCAAATTTTTCTCACAATCTCCATTCTCAAAATCTCCACCTTCAATCTCCACCTTCAATCTCCAACTTTAAAAAAATAAAAAATTTCTCAAAATTTATTTTTTCTTAATTTTCGTGTCCGATTAAAACAGACAAGTTAAACCGAAATGTAGGAAGTAATATTTTTTTTAGATAAAAGAATTGACATTTCCTAGTCAAACAATTAATATTGAGCAAAAATTTTAAAAATTTATCGGTTCAACAACCTAGCTTCGACTAGAGTATTATTTTGTTATTAATTAGTTGCCTATGTTTTTCTATGATTCATCTTTATATTGTTATTATTCGTCTATGTTTTTCTTTGTTTCTTCTTCATCTCATTTCAACTAGTTCTTATCTACGCATTGGTTCTTATTAACCGTCTTTTCTTGATTTATTATCACCTAATCACTCATGCCTATGTTTACTTTAGCTAAAATAGATGTTGATCAAAATCACAACGGCTAATTATATACTACCGAGTTAGCAGTGTCTGATTGAGCGATTCAACCATCCACTTAGAAAGTTATTTGAGATGCTAACTTTTATCTAATCTTCATTTACTTTCTGAATGAATAATTGGATCACTCAATCGGGTACTACCCCACCAAGTAGTATAGATTTTCTCAATTACAACTAACATTTGTGTCTGGCGGCCACACACTGAGAAAATATTATTTTTTGTAACAAAAGTATCACTTTTATTTGTAAAATGAGCACTTTTTTTTACCAAGATTATCAATACGAAAAAACTACATTTTGTATGGAAAAATTTACTTTTATTTGCAAAAGTATTTTTTTTTTTAAGTATTACTACCTCCGTCCCGAATGAATTTGCAATCCTAAGAGTTCATGTATATTAAGAAAATTTAATTTTTGTTTTTTCAATTGACTTTTCAAAGGTGGATTAAAGATGGAGATTGAAGGTGAAGATTAAGGGTGGGGATTGTGAAATAAGTTTCCCTTTTTAGGGTGTGCAAATTGTTTTAGGACGGACGGAAAAAAAAAAGTGTACAGGTTTATTCGGGACGCAGAAAATATTTTTTTAGACGGAATAGTAATCTTATTTACAATGTATAACTTTTTCTTGTAAAATAGGATCCGCCACACATCACACGCAAGACTCATTCCAAATTTAAATAGGTGCCCAAGTTTATGGCTATAAAACGGACAAAGAGCATTCAGTTAAAATGTATGGATAAAACAATTTGCAGTTTTGAACTAAACTTAAATTAAACAACTTGGAAAAGTAATCAATATTTTGCCTGTGGATACCAGTTCCAGTTCCAGTTCCAGTACCAGTACCTGTTTCTTCCTTGGTACAGTTCATCTTCCTAGGACAAAATATCAACTCTATTCCGCCCTTTAACTAACTCTCGAACAAAAAAACCGACACGGAAGATAACGTTACAGACAGGCACAAAATGAAGCCTGCTCATGTTGATCCAGTTCTGTCCATAAATCAACAAAGCAGCTGATATCAAACTATTCATGTTTGGAATGGTCCGACGCTTCACTTGGGCCGGGCTGGTTGATGCTAGCCTTAGCATCTGCCAGGAACTTAGGATCGGGCTCATGTTTGTTCGATGGCTCTTTGATGGCCATGTAAATGTAGAATGCTATTACTATATTGACAGAGATGACTGCCAGGATTCCACTCCACATTGTCATGGCCTCAGGAGACAATTCATCAGAACCTGTTCAGATGGATGATAGTGAATTCCATTAGAGAGTCGAACACATTTATGAATCAATGAAGATATGTAGATGTCTGGGAGTAATCTTCCATATTTGGAAGGGGAAGTACGAAGGGGTGTGGCTTTAAGCCGACAAGATAATGTCGTATTCATCCTTGTCATGTCTTATGTTACAGATGCGTATGACGAATATTAGGGTGTGCTGATTTATAGTGTTGTAAACCAACAAGATAATGCCTTCTTCCTCCTCACCATGTTTCAGGTTAGAGACGTGACAGTAATAGGGTGTGCGGATCTACAGTTATAAACCAACAAGATAATGTTTTTTCATCCTTGTCAAGTTTTAGGTTAGAGTTTGCCTGAGATGAATGCATAACTAATAATGATCTGATGGTGTGTTTTGGATTTAAGGATTTGAAGATAGATCGAAAATCTATAGTAACAAATCCATTCGTGCTAGTTTGAACTGATATGGATTTAAAATTAGATATTTTTTTAGCAATTTGGATGGATCTTACATCTGATAGATTCGAACTCCATCTCCAAAACCGTCATGAAGGATTTGTTGCTCATCAAACAAAATAGTTCTTAAACCATGGCTTTACCCTCTAAGGTACCAGCAATCAACATTTATCGAATTCTAACAGAGTTACAATAAATGCCTCAATCCTCTTATCTAGTGTGCAAAATGTAAAGAAATACTGTATTTCTCAATGTGAAAACCAAGACCGAGATGTCTGTTCTAAAAGTTCCCGCCTAGCGCCGACGTAGGTCTTGTCTAGGCGCTAGGCTGCCCTTAACCGCCCGCGTTTCTCCCCAACTTTTTCCCGCTTAACCCTGCCTAAATTCCGCTAAAACACCAACTAAGAGCTGGACCATACCTGATTAGTGCCAACCGTCTTTTATACCATTGGATGAAATGCATGCTTAACTCCGTATCAACATAATGCATTGCTCATAAGAAACTACCATTTTTGCAATGTAATAGCTGATGAAATATAGCTACTGACGCTTAAATGGGAAACGGAAGCTTACCAGGGAATAACTTGTGATTGAAACCATATAGAATGGCAATAGGAGCCACACACATGCATATGGAGGTAAGTAAAAACTTGTTTATAACCCCCAGCATAGCTCCTCAACCTATGGCAATTTACATGTACAATATGTTATATACATCACATGTAAGCATAGCACAAAGAACTTTAAGTCAAGTAAGAGAGACCAAGCAAAACGAGAAACACATCATACGTATGAATCGCAACGAACAAGTAGTAAATCTCCAAGTTATCAGCTCATCGTTGATAAATGCATTCAATTTTTAACTGAATTACAGCTTCTCCTTGATAACTGAATTCTATTTCTAACTGAATAATTAGCTTATCATTGATTACAGAATTCCAATTTTAACTGAATCTCCAATCTGTCAGCAGATGCATTTCCTGATTCATCCCATACATGAACAGCCAAAGCCTTATTCTCTCTCTAAGATTCAAATAACCAGATTGTGTACACTAAAGTTGGGTTTTGGCAACTTGAAGAAGAAGATGCTGGAATGAATCCACTCATCATATACTAGAGCAACAATCGGAAGAAGATCCAACCTACTGACATTTATTTATCTGAGGCAAAAGCACAAACACATGGTGGCAACACTATTATCGCCATAAGAATCCGATTACCAAGTTCCTAAGGAATCATATTAAAAATTGAACCTAAATTTGTACTCCGTTGGCACTCATAGAAGTCTAGAAAACAGAAAACTTACTTAAAATCGGATTCAACTCAGAGTGGTTCGCCCTCTTATTCTTCTCGAAATTCACTCTCCGGTCTCCAGCACAACTGAACCAAAACCCTAGTAATTTGGAAGAATACGCTTACACCAGATCCCGAACGCACTGGAAATCGTTATTAGATTTGATTTAGCTAGAATTCGAGTTATCGAGCCAGATTCAAGAAGAATTGGAATTTGGAGCAACTTACGTGAATAGGTCTTTTTTTGTGGGGGTAGGGTGGGATTTGGGGGTGGGTGTATTTACGTTTACACGGACTTGGGAAGGACTTTTATATTTATTGAGATGCCATGAGACTGCTAAACCCCCGTTTTCTCATTTCCTCTTCCAAAACCCCTCTTTGTCTCTCCTTAAGCCCATTCAACTTCTCGCAGTTCTCTCCTCAACGCACTCTTCATAGCCCTAATCTGAAGACAGTGCCTCTGCGCCTTCGCCATTATCAGAATAGATTGTGCTTCTCCCGAAGTTATTCCGTCGAAGCAACAATGTGTACTTCACCGCCGTCCGTTCACGTTAAGGACCATATTGACCTGACGGCCAAGGAGAAGCAAATATTCGATCGTCTTCTCCAAGTTCTCCGCCATTTCAGCCTCGAAACCCAGCTTCGCGTTGCTGGTGGCTGGGTTCGTGATAAGGTCTTCAATCAGTTCCTTCTATTTGTTAATCATGGTGATTAGTGTTTCGTAAATTATGTCGAGAAAATACCAACTTTATGTTGGAGTATATCTGAAGGTGCACTATGACCAAACTGTACTTTAATTGGGGATGACGAATTTTGATGGTTTAGCTTTTCTGGATAAACTCCATTGATGATCTCTTGATGTTTTCTTACTTGCAGCTGTTGGGGAAAGACTGTTATGATATCGATATTGCACTTGACAATATGTTGGGTAGGGAATTTTGTGAAAAGGTGAACGAATACTTGTCTTCTGCAGGCGAAGAGACTTCCGGAATTGGTGTCATACAGTGGTACTTTCCATTCTCTGCTTCACCTTACCAGTTTCCGTAACTGATTTTGAAGAGTGAGTAAAGTGTGTGTACAATGTGGTGTTTGTGCGGTGTGTGTGGTATGTGAATTACTGAATTGTGTGTAGTGCGTGTGAAGGAAGTCATATTTTGTGTATGAGGTGTATGTAGTTTCTAATATGTGAGTGTGACTTGTAAGATCTTACAAAATAGATGGACTAGAGGTACTTTATTTTTTTTCTTTGAGCTTATAACCTATAAGATCATATTTTTACATCTTAAAAGAGCTTATAACTTGCCAAACATGTTCGACTTTTGAGGAGCTTGTTAGTTAGCTTCGCCAAACATCCTCTCAAACATGGAAGAATGCATAATGTTATTATTTTTTTCTAATGATTCACAGCAATCCTGATCAGTCAAAACATTTGGAAACAGCAAGGATGCGCCTCTTGGATGTATGGATCGACTTTGTGAATTTAAGAGCGGAAGACTACAGTGAGAATAGCCGTATCCCGACAATGGTGTGCTTTATCTTTAGTCCACTAACTAGGCAGACAGTCTATATACTAATAAATCTGAAGTGAGTATTTTGACAGATGCCTATTTTGCAGAGATTTGGCACTGCTGAAGAGGATGCTTATCGGAGGGATTTAACAATCAACAGGTAGTTGTCTGAACTTCTCCTTTCTGGATCCTTGATGTTATTATTTTATCACTCTGACTCTCTCAGTCACAATGTCGTGTCATGATCCTTAATATAGACAGTTGTGTATGTAGTTACTGCAATGTACATAGTCTGTGGCTACATATATGTCGAAAAATAATTATGTATTTGTTAAATGTTGATATAACTTGAACTTTTTGAATCCGCTGATATTAAAACATGCCATCTAACAGCTTGTTCTACAACATTAATACAAGTTCAGTTGAAGATTTTACGCAAAGAGGTAGTACAAGGTTCCATTTTTCAATTCACATATATTGCAACTTCTTATTCATAGAATGCTAGCTACCATTCCCATTGACTTAGTTTTTTTGTTTACCAACCATCTGTAGGCATTGCAGACTTGAAATCGGGAAAAATAGTGACCCCGTTACCTCCAAAGCAGACATTTCTAGATGATCCTCTTCGAGTTCTCCGAGCTATACGGTTTGGTAATACACAGAGAACTTTTGTTTCCTATGATGTTTTATGTGTTAGAACAGATGCTGATTTTAATATATATCAGGTGCGCGATTTGGATTTGTGCTGGATGAAGAATTGAAGATAGCTGCCGCAGACGAGGATGTGAAAGCTGCCATTGCTGATAAAATTAGCAGAGAGCGTATTGGTCATGAGGTATGCTTTCATTTGCATCTAATGGCGCTTATGGAAACTGAATCTTCAATTCTCATTTTCTTGAAATTCACTATGTTTTCAGCAGTGGCTTTTTCGGTCTATATTCTATTCTGCAGATTGATCTCATGATATCTGGCAATCAACCTGTGACGGCAATGACCTACGTCTCTGAGTTGCAGCTCTTCTGGGCCGTATTTAGTCTTCCGCCTGTGGTGGAACCTTCAACTCCAGAAGGATGTGAGAGGTATATTCTTATTTCTTACTTAACTTGAGCGTGTGTTTTCAGTCTTCATTTTATTTTTTGGTAATACAGTTTTTATCTTTTCGGTTCTTTTATCCTATCTTTTCTCTTGTGGAGGGGCTATCAAACTAATTCAATTGTAATTCAAAGTACTCTCTCTCTTGAGAACACACACACACACATCAATGTTGGTACGTGGGCTTTTCTCCATGTTATTTATATATCCCTTATGTGCTAGGTTTTGTTTTTCGTCCCCGCCCCTCACCTTACTGTTTATTTATCTTTCCATTAGGCTTTGTGTTGGTTTCATGGATTCAACATGGAGACTTTTGCAGTTAATCGGGTCCTCCTCCTTCACAGTGAGTATTGAATTGTTCTTATTCTTAATTCTTCCTCCCAAATGGAATCAACAATGCACAACATATTTCAATGAATTTTCTCTTCATCCATGTACTTCCCAGTGCATCTCTCTGGAACATATTCTCCCAAGGAACGTTCCTTCAATTAGCCTCGACAAATCTAATTAAAGCCTGTGTCTTCCTAGGCGATTTAATTTTCTCCGTTGTAACATCCTCATTATTAATCACATGGTTGTTGACCCCTAATTATTTCTTGTCATGCTATTCTCATAACGTATGTAAGCTCACTTGGTATTGGAAATCCAGGGGTAAATCCTTGTCTGCGTTGGGAGTGAGTATAATCGTTGTAAATGGAGATGTTAAATGTGAAAATCGTTACAGTGGCTAAAATGTTACTTATCTAGTATTTTACTGGCAGAATGATGTTGCATAAATTGATCAATTTTCTAGTGCATTGGTTGGCTTTTTGGAGACAAACATGTAAGGTTCAGTCATGTAATCTACTGTGCATCTTTTTAGGACGACCAACAGAGGCTCTGTCTATATGGTGGTTTGCTTCTACCACTTAGAGATACTGTTTACAGAGAAAAGAAAGGGAAAAAGGTAAAGCAATTAGCATACTGTATTCCCTGTGATTTCATAATCTTGATTGTCATTTTTCCCCTATACATTTGCTGCAGCTGATTATATCTGAAGCGTCTTCCAATTTGCTGTCTGTTTCTACTGATGTTGCATCTTTTGAACAGATTCCAGTTGTTAGCTACATCTTTCGCAATTCTCTCAAGCTGAAGGCTAGTGATGCAGAAACCGTATGATGTGCTTTCTTTTACTATTTTTTGTGCTTTATTAAATCATATCATTCAAAAATGTCACAATTATGATAATAATTATTTTGTTGCAGGTTATGAGCATGCATCTAGCAGTAGAGAAATTTCTATTCTTAATTCCGTCGATTATTTCTGATGAGAATTTACAAAGTCTTGACGCTGATGTGAAAAAAGAAACTATCAATGTTCCGCTTACTTCTAGGCGCCGAATATTGGCTGGTGAAATGATCTTTCTCTCCCTTGGAAACTCACTTTTATCATAAAACATGCCCATTTTCCTGTTTTATTTTATATAAGCATTGATCAAAATGGAGAAGCTACGGTGTAGCATAACACGATGTCAATCATTAGCTGCATACAAAACTGACTAGCTAGCTCTTTTGTCATGTTCTTCAGGATTGCTTCTTCGAGAAATCAAAGAATTTTGGCGAGCTTCACTGGTGCTTGCGTTGCTCTTATACCCCGAGGTCATTGCTACGAATAAGAAATTATCAAGTGGCGACACAGAATTGAACGAGAGACGAGTATTATATAACAAGATAGAGAATGCTCTTCTGGAAATGGGTAAGTAATAGTCTCTTAGTTTGCATTTTCTCTGTTATCTTGAACTTCAATTCCATTTTGCTAGAAGCAGCAAAATAAAATTAAAGTGGCAAAATGCGCCTGGTGTTCTATTTACAGCCTGAAAATCGGGGGCGTATTGAATCCGACCTGACTGGCCCAACAAGCCTCTTGGACCCAATTTTCAGGCCACCTGATTTCTTATTACTAAATACTCCTGGGTTGGGCCTACGGCATACTGTCTTGAACTTGAAGGCATTTCAGCTGGGCTGGGGTGGTTAGATGTGGCAATTCGGGCCAAACCCATATGTTGGGTTGGGCCAAACTGAAATTTCACCGGTTTGGATTTGTTAGGTTAATGATACTTCATGTTAAAGATTCTTATAGTTTAGTCCCGTCTAAAATGTGGGTGTGCTGGACTGGCGTGGCCATCAGGCCGGCTCGGTTTTGTCACCTTATCTTTGTGCTGATTTAGCTCACAAACATTAAATGCAGGATTGGAGAAAGTTTGGGAATTGAAACCACTAGTAAATGGTAAAGAGATAATGAGTATCTTGGAGATAAAATCGGGAGGGCCAATCGTGAGAGAATGGGTATGGTCTTCCTATCTCCTCCTCTATTGTACACCATTGCAAGATAATCGTCACGATACGCAACGCCAATCTCACTCTCTCTCTGCAGCAACAAAAACTGCTGGAGTGGCAGCTTGCACATCCCTCAGGATCTGCGGAAGAATGCATTGATTGGATGAAGCAAGCTCAAGCTCAATCTAAACGTGCAAGAACAGAGTAACGTCTCAAATTAACTTCCCTATACAGTTAATTTTATTATGCATTGTAATGGTAATCTTGAGTGTGTACATAAGCTGGCAGTCGCCCCTCTAAAGTATTGCGAGAGCTCATTTATGGATGAAGTTGGACTTGATAAATTCGGACGTGAAAATTTTGATCGTATGAATTTTACATCTAATGTTAGTTTTTGGATATAATATGGTAAAATTTGTGAGATATTGTCAAATCATCCCTAAAAGTTGTAAAATGTAGTATTAAACAGTTAATGATATTTCATAGATCATTTGAATTAAAATTGTCTCGTTCTCCATTAGGACCAGGAAATTGTCTAATTTTCAGAATTATGTCATTGTAATAAATTTTAAAGTTTTGATTCGAATGTACATGTAGAAGTTGATATTTTTTTTTCCTTTAACCATATTAAAATTGATATCTTATATAAGTATTTAATTAGAAAGATATGATTCATATATCGCACCTGTATAATTTGATTAAAATAATACTCCATCCGTCCCGGTCTAACTTCCCTACTTTGTTCGGGCACGAAGGTTAAGAGAAAACAAATTTTGTGGAACTTTTGACTTTTTTAAAAGTGGAGATTGAGAGTGAAGATTTTTAGGGTGAAAATTATGAGCGAAATAGAGCTGACAAGTTAAGTTGGAACAAACTAAAAAAAAAAAGACAAGTTAGAGCGGAACAAAGGTAGTAAATATTTTGAATGTCTATACCTTATAGGACATTGTTTCGCCTTTTCCAATATCCTGAAATATTTTGTGTTTAATATCTCATTTCTCACATGCTCATAAGGTTCAATGGTGAGGTCTAATAATCTCTGTTGCAAAAAAAAAAAAATCGATTAGCTCCGATTAATCTCTGCCTAAATGCTAGGTTATCATTGGCCGTCTACGTTTATTTTCTGATTTCTCCCCGCCTAGCTACGTTTATACTTTTATTAGTTCCGTCTAAGTCTCGATTAGTCGCTAAGTCTCAATGCACCACCTAACTAACGCCTAGCAATTTTTACAACCTTGCTAAGAACAAAAGTAAAATAGAAGTAGAGATAAATAAATTAATAAAAATATTTTGTTTCTTGTTCTTGTTTTCCATATCTCGAAGGGTAAATTATGGACAATTATGGGTCAATTCGATAAGGACCCGTATTTACTATGCAAATTCGTATTTTGCTCGTTAGAAATGTTAAGAGGGGCCGAAATTACAGGTCCAACTCAAAATCGTCCTAAATCATACAGCGTTAGGTTCATTATATTGTTAGTCCGTTAAAAATGATTGACTAAATTGAGACACAAGTAACCTGAAGAAGGCTAGCCTGTTTAGTGCTAGGGGCAATCCGGTAACCCAAACAGAATTTATATATATAGGGTAATTTTAGGGTACAACCATTATATTGATACAACTTACTTTTAACTTGCTATAGTAGGTAACAATAAATAATATTTTATTCATTTATTTAGTAAGATAAATCCCACTTGCCCCTCTTCTTTTCATATGTCAAAATGCTGAATTTTTTTTTTACCTTTATACTAATTTGTCTTTTCCTTTTTATTAATATTTTTTCAGTTTGAAAAAATTAAAAGAAAAATCTCATTTAACCTATCTTTATCTGTTTTTATTTCAAATGTTGTTTAAAAATGATTCTCGTATGAAATATGTAAAGTAAAATTATCTACATTTTAAGATTGTACATTTAAAATTAATGTATTCTTTAACAAACAAATTACGAGATCTCTATATTTTAAAAGTAAGTCTACATAATTCACATTCTTAGTTTTTATTAAACTAAAATTTCTCCTAAATTACTTCCTCAAATAATATAATATCAATATTAATATATATAATAACAACTCATAAGCTATCATGCCCCGTGTAGCAACGGTAAAGAAGAACTTTACTATTCTTTACTTTGTTTGAAGAAAATACATTAATTACCGAAATAATTATAAATAGAAATAAGTTATGCAATATACTTAGTACATTTTATTCCTCTAAATGAGCCAATGTTTAGGTTTTTTTCAAATATCAAAGCCAAGAGATTTCGTATGTGTGGATAAGTATTGGACTAAGTTATATTTTATTAGAAAATGATTCTCATCTAAATATGTATAAATTCATCAAATTGAAATTAACGTGCTTTTCACAATTCTACGGAATATTTGTTGATACAATCGACATTTTTTCTTATCAATTATCTTTCTTCCTAAACTATAACAACAACAACAATAACAATAATAATAACTCGTAAATTAACATGCCTATTAACAATTAAAATGTATAGAAGAATCTATATATATATAGAGTGAGTCTTGTATGTGACGGTCTCACGTGTGACGGAATACACTTTTACAGGAAATATTGATACTTTTACAGATAAAAATGATACTTTTGCTAAAGTGATACTTTTACAGATAGAAGTGATACTTTTTTTTGTTAAAAAAAAAGTGATATTTTTACAGATAAACGTGTTACTTTTACTACAAAAAGTAATACTTTTTGCCCGTCACGCCGTGTGACGGTCACATACAAGTTTTTGCTATCTATATATATATAAGTAAAATGAAGGGTATTAATGTCATTCTAACTTTTCCTCCAAAAAATTACACTATATAATTGGTAACTTTTTTTTAATTTTATTTTTGGTAATTTCATAACTTTCTTTTATTTTTTATAAACACAAATAACTTTTTCATTTTTAAATAAAAAAGGGTAAAATCTAGACAATAAAAAGAAAATTGCTAGAAAAAAATTATAAAAACAGCCGTTTCCCCCTTTTTTTTTTTTCTTCTTTTTCTTCCCAATATCTTCTAATTTTTTTTGGAATTCTGCATTCTCTTTTTTTCTTGGAATTCTTTTGCTGGATATTTTCTAGGAATTTTTATAATCACTAAAAATTTTGTTAATACAATTATTTTATTTATATAATTTGTGCTAATTTTTTATTTAAAGTTTGTGAATAAATCATTCTTATTTTCATTTGTGTGATTTTTTTTATATATGCTAATGTCATTTACAATTTGTATCTACATAAATATCATATCAAATTTTAGTTATAAAATGATGGCTAGGGAAAAGAAAATGATTAAAAAAAAAATGAAGATTGAGCAACGAGGAGCCAAAGCAACATCAAGTATGAAAGAAAATTGAAAAGTAAAAATAAATAAAAATAAAAAGGGACATATATAGTTAAATATAACATGTTGTGAATTTAATAATTGGAATATGGTGACCAATTTAGCAGGTTGCAAGTAATTTCATTTAAGGGTCAAGATTAAAAGAAGGGGATCTAATGGTTATTATCTATGGTTGTATTAATATAATGGTTGTATAGTAGAAGGACCCATATATATATATATATATATATGTGTGTGTATGTATACGTACTCATATATTGTAATTATAAGCCATTATTCACTTGGATAGTTGCATTACCACATATATATTTAATGATTTTAATGTGAGTAACATTCATAAATATTATCTTGCTCTTTTTGTAATAGTGTGGGAGGTTGTTTTCATTAACCAATGTGATATTATCTATACAAATATAATTCCGTCAAATTTTAGTTTCTAAATATAAAATTAATTTTGAAAATTATATTATTTAAAAAAACAAAAAAAGAAGCCGTAATCTCCTACAAAAGCAGTGATTTATTTTCTTTTAATTATTTCTAGAAAAAAAATCAATTGTTTCAAAAGCAAATAATTTTTACATTCTTTATCTGTTTCTAACGTACAATTAGATGTCCTCCGTGCAATGTACGGATAAAAATATTGAATATTATGTTATGTGAATAATATATAAATTTAATATTACTATAAAAGCATGTTAATTCGTACATAATTCAGTATATATACTCACATTACTATTTGATGTACTTTAGTTTAGTTTAATTAATTTATTTTATTGAAATGTTCAAATTATTGTGGGTGAATTCGGAACAAAATAAATTTTATAGTTTGAAGTTTTAATTTTATTAAATATAATGGTAATATTTATGGCGAACTTGGGAAGATGTATAATAAAAAAGATTATTAAAAACCTAATTTTAGACACATAAGCTCTTAAAAATTGGGACATGCCCTATTATTGATTGTTTTACATATATGAAATCCAAAAGTTGTTAACATTGTACATGTAATTACTTAATTCCAATTTTATATCATAATCATTTTATCCTTCCACTTTATCATCCATAATTCTTAAAAACCAACGGAAAGAAAAAAAACAAATACATTATTTTTCACCTTTTTATTGTTTACTGATTTATCATTTAATTATTTTATAATATATCAGAATATGAATTTATATTACATATTTATACAACATTTTCAAATCATGCATCGAATGAGAGCATTAGTAGTTATACAATTACAGTCGATGATACGTAGATTGATTTTGTGTTATTATATTATTCATGAACTAATGATATGCAATTTTATAAACTCAATGTTAGGTGGTAGATTTTTTGTTTATTTATGATATATTCTTTTTAGTACTATAATTTTAATTGTTTGCAATTTTTACAACTATGAATTTTCATGATTTTGTGAACCTTGGTAAATAATGATACCAAAATCAAGCTTGTGTTTGTAAATTTTGAATTTAAATATATAGTTATGAAAACTTTGGCTTCTCTGCCCGATAATGGCCTTCCTATCCCGAAATCTAAGGGTAGGATTACGTTTATAATGTAATTAGGGATGAGAATAGGTCAGGCTACTCAACAGGGACCTATGACTCAGCCTACATAGGTCTTGATTGGCCCAACTTATTTAACAAATGAGTCGGGTCTAGACTTTTTTTCAGGTCTTTTTACTCAAGTTGACCAGACTTGGACTTTAAATAAGGTCTTAAAAGCCTAACAGTCCGGCCTACTTGAGATTTAACTCTATAAATAATATATGTATACATATAATATACCCAGTATAAAAATTATAATATTTTTATAATTTTTATATATATTACATAAAATATATTATATATTTTTATACTTTAATCATTATAAATAACTCATATTTTATAGGCCTAATTGTAGGAAAAATCACCACATTTCTCAAAATTGCAATTTAAGCCTAACTTTTACTACAATATAGCAAAACAAAGCACCAGTTTAACTTATAATTGCAAATTGGATCATTCGGTCATCGGAGTCCATGTTTCCGGAAAACGTGTCACGTTATTTCCACACCATTTATAAAAAAGATAGAATAACTTTTAAATTTGTAAAAAAAATACCAACATTTTCAAGAAATTGCAATATAATCCTAAAATCTCATATTTGCATAAAAAATAAACCATTTTCTGAGGATTATATTGCAATTTCTTGAAAATGTTGGTATTTGATTTACAAATTTAAAAGTACTACTATCTTTTTTATAAATGATATATGACACAAAAACTAGACACATGAACTTCGATGACCGAGAAATTTATCAATGATCCGATTTGCAACTACAAGTAAAAGTGATGCTTTATTTTGCTAAATTCTAAAAATTAGGCTTAAATCGCAATTTCGAAAAATGTAGTGATTTTTTCTATAATTAGGCCTTTTTTATATAACTAAATTAGACTTTTAATAGACATTAAATAAGCCCAGACCAAACTTGATCATGAAAAATGCCAGACTTGTGTCATAAAAAAAAGCTTTTTGCTAATAATAGATCAGGCTTGAGCCTAACGTTTGTAAAGAAGGCTCAGGCCGTTCAATGTAAAGTCTAGCCTAGCCCACCCTATTCCCACCCCTAAATGTAGTTCGTTCGTTATAAATGTCTCAATTAAACCAAGCCCCGATTAACTAGAAAATGTCTAAGGTTGCATTTGGATGAAACAATTTGAGGATAAATTTGAAATTCGTAATCTCAAATTTATTAATGTCTTGAATTATCATGAATTTTGAAATCCACCACGTTCATTTTGAGCTATCTTTAGCAAGATTTGAGTGGATTTCATATATCCGTTATCTTAAGGTTGCATATATAGAGGGATGTAAAATGAATGGATATAGAATTAATGAATTTGAAATTTATTAAAAATAGAGGAGATTTGAAATCCAATCAAATCCAAAAAAATTAACTCAATATGAAATTATGAATTTTTAAATCCATGATAGTACAAACAAAATGAATGAATTTAAGACTATAAATTTCAAAGTTCATCCTAAGGGGATATTTGGATTGAAATGTAGTGGAATGTGTCTCATACGCTGGGGCGCATCCACGGCTGGTACATTCATTTGAATAGTAAAAATGTATTTACATCCACGGTTGGTACATCCATTTGAATAGTAAAAATATACTTTTGTTTAAGGCTATGATGTGTAAAGCCATGTCAAATCAATAAGTATTGAGATGATAGGTAATGATAAAAAGTGTATTGGAAATTGTAAAAGGTTATGTATGGTGTTACGTAATGATAAAAAAAAGTGTATTGAAAATTGTAAAAAGTGATGTAAATAATGATTGGATGATTATATAATGATGAAAATGTGTTAGAGTTGGATGAGAAATTGGCTGAGCAATCCGGATTGACGATCCATAAAATGAAATACCTTTAAATTAGGTCATTCCACATTCGACTAACAACAGCCTAGTCCAAGTATATCCTAACTGATTCATATATACAACTTAATAACCAAAAAAAAAAAATAATAATAATTAATTTCAAATTCATGCACCGTTCAAACATTCTAAGGTTAATCCAAAATCTAGAACTTGTCCGATTAACATCACTAGTGTTAATTGCATCGTCGTTTATCGACTCTCGTTGCGTCTCTTTGAAAATTTTCCCGTTAAATTTCTCCGTCAATTTCCCATTTGGTAAAGTTGCTTTGAAATTCATCAACGATTACAGAAGAACCTCTGCAGAAACCCTTCAAAATCCCCCAATCTAACCTAATTAACCATTAATTCCCGGTTTCTCGTAATAACTTGTGATTCTATCACACACTCCTTGTAATTTCTTCATCAATTCGCCATATTCACCGTTTAAACTTCTCGATCACCAAACATGGAGTCAAAGGACAAGAAATTGAAGAAGAACGAAGAAGAAGTTGATCCTGATAGACTTTGCTGTTTACCTGACAGCATTTTGGCTCTCATATTCTCCCTACTCGACACGAAATCTGTCGTTAGGACATCAGTTCTATCGAAGCGCTACAAACTGCTGTGGACTCTGTCTCCGTGCCTTGATTTCGAGTTGCCCGATTTTCGTTTCAGGAGTTACAGTTCATTTGATAATCAAGGCATGGTTCGCAGGGTTGTTTCTTCTTTTGAGTCATATGTAAAGAATGTTTTGCACTTTAGGGAAAAACGCAATCTCGTTAGTTTTCGCCTTTCGTTGCACATGTTTGTCAACTTGGAATTCATCCAATTTTGCATCGATTATGCGGCGCAATACAAGGTGCAGCACCTCCGAATCAGAGGTTATGTCAAGGAGAAATCTCTTATTTTGCCCCAATTATTGCTTAATTCCTCATCATTGATAACTTTGCACCTGCATAGTGCTACTATTAATTGCATAGAGTTGCCAAAGTTAGTTGACTTGCCCAATTTAAAGGTTTTGAATCTTAAGAATTTTGAATTTTCCGATAGGAATTTCAACAACCAACTGTTTTGGGGGTGTCCAAATCTCGAAACATTGGTTTTAAATAAGTGCTGTATTAAACCTGCGAGTAGGCTCAAGGTGTTGGAAGTGAATTGTTTGAATCTCAAGAATTTGGAGATAAAGTATTGGAGGAGTCCTTGGAAATGTTTCGATGAGCATATGATCCATGTGAATGCTCCTAAACTTGTGGATTTTAAGTTCCGCGGTCATCTTGTAAAAGTGAATTTCAAGGAAGGTTTGCCGTGTTTGGAAAAGGCTTGTATCGATTTGTGTTATCCTACAGCGTGCTCTATGGTAAATGCTAGTGAAAGAAAAGAAAGAATTTCGGAAACTTTTCTCAGTATGCTTCACCATGTATGCAATGTCAAGTTCCTTTCTCTATCATTGAAGACAATGGAGGTACTATATAAACTTATCTTGATGTTCTTATGGCTCCAAGAAGGGATAATGAGAAATGTTTAATATATGTTGTTGCATCGTAGAATTATGCCGATTGTTTGCTAATTTATTTGGGTGAATTTTGGAATCAGTACATTCTGAAAGGATGTTAATGATCTGTATAGTTCAATTCAAGAAACAAACAAAGAGTTGTCGTAAACTTGCTTTTAGTACTCCATTTGATACTTAAACATAATGGGCAAATGGAATGTAATTCAAACTTGCATGAACTATAGCAACATAGTTTGCTGACTCTGTATGTAATTGTACTTCCTTAGGTTGTATGTGCTGTCCATGATTTACAAGCACGCTCACCTATTATTTTCGACAATTTGAGGGTTTTGAAGTTCACAGCTGAGAATAAATGTAGTGAGAAAACTATGAGTATTGAGACTGTTATGAAGTTACTCGAGAATATTGCTCCTGATGTTCTGATATTCGATGATTCTAAGGTATAATCGTTGTCTCTCAACCCTTTCTTTTACGGCTTAAGTTTTTGTTGGCACACAATTTTCTGGTAGCTGCCAGTTCATTAACTGATATGCTATATTTTCCTGCGAAAACCAATTTTCATGTGTAGACAAGTCAAGTTATATATACAATCAATATGCTCTTAGAATGCCATATCTGATTTCATTTTGTTACTATTATTGTCATACCTGTGAGTTCAAAGTCTGGAGCTAAGAAAGATGCTAGACATATTCCCATTCCTGCACATGTTATGCACTTTGTTTTGGATGGCTCTCCTGCTGTGGAATTTCTGAGTATTGAAATACCAAATGTACGTTTTCTTTACGAGAGTGAAAGTAAAAGATAGAAAAGAAATTCTAGATCATTGGGTATATGATTTATATGGACTAATGTAAATACATGTTCTCGTCTTTCAGTTATCATCAGACCAGGAATGAAGAGAAAAGGGATCATGAAATGAGGTGTTTGCCTGCAATTGTGGATAAAACAATTCAGTTCTATAATAATGCCTACTTATTACATCCTTCTCCTGGTACCTATCTTTCCAGTTCCGGTATTGGAAGTCGCCTTCTGATTGAACTTGTTACAGCTTCTCTGTTGTAAGATAGTGCGCGCGTATATGGTTTTCTGAAAGTTTGTTGTATTGGAAAAGTTGGCATATTCTGTCCTACGGTAGCCTTTTGGCATGTGTATGGTTGATCAATATGTACATGACAAATGTATGGCAGATTGCACAAGTGAGTTTACCCACTTGGGTGGCATAGAATTAGTCGGGACGAGTTTGAGACTTTGAGTATTGATTGCTGTAGCTAAAAACACGGGGTGTTTTCATTGGCTTGTAAATGAAACTTTAAAGAATATGGATTGGAGGAAATCAAGATTGAATTCTTGTGCTTTTTAACACAAATAAAAGTACATAATCTCAATTTTACAAATGGAAGTTTAGGTCCCAATTCAGACAAAATTTGAAGCAGAATGACCTATGATGTTTACAAATCAAGATGTAGGAAAATTGAGTATCACAAGCTTTAGCAATGTAGTGACCACCTTCTTCCTACTGCAAATCATGTTAAAACAGCTTGGTTTTTGTCAATTGTAGAGCAATTCGACAACCTGAAACCCTCTCCGCCCGACGGGAAAAAAGTGGAAAACTATAGTACATCGTTTCAACCTGCAAGTCTGCAACTCCTTAAGAAAAAGAATAGCGCCAGAAGAAGACATGTTCGACCTGCAACACCGAACACACACTCGCAGTTTGTCTCAAAGTACCGCAGCCTGTTTGTTCGATTGATACTGCCGAACAAAAGAAAACGAGTTTGGCAGCCTAATAGATTTGTAGTAACTTAGAAAATACTGTAACCTTTAAGTTTTGTTGAGCAAATACGAAATTAACAAGAGCAACATGTTCAACCACGCGAAACGTTTTCGATTGGGAATACAAAGACGTTGACATATGCTTTAGTTTCCATTTCATCTTGATCTTGAACAAATGATTAATGCAGTGCATGTTGCTATTTGCTTCATAGTAAATATGTTTTTCCTTGAACTATCTTACATGCTGCTAAAATCTATTTGACAATTGAATGTAACACCATAACGAAATTAATTGTTACAAGATGGATCATTTGGTAAGCAATATTTTCTTTAGAGTATTTGCTTATATGACGGTGCAATACGTTTAACCATAAGAACACGCCTCCTTCGTCCAATCCAGGTACTCATCCATGGCGAATCACCTGAAACAACTCTGTAACCTGCATTCGCATACAATTCTCGGGCGCCAAAATCATCTTCATAAGCTCTAAGGGCAAGATACTCATAACCCCATACAGTAGCGAGTATATCACAGGCTTTTAACAGTGTCGTCGCCACCTTCTTTCTCCTGCAAATCACATTGTAAGGGCTTTGCTTCTTTTATTATCTGTTTGTGTGGTTAATGCTTTAAATTCTTGCTAGAATTGAACCTGAATTTGTGCAGAACAGCTATTCCTGATATGTAAAGATACTCTTCTGCCCCTGGGAGATGTTGAAGAACATCTTCTTCTCGAACAACTGTAACGTCAACTACTCCCGCTATTTCTTTCTCTGATTCTTGCGCGTCGCATCCGGGCTCTGCTACCAAACATGCATACCTGTGTATGTGTAATGATGATCAGCGGCATATAGTTTGGTCGGTTTGATTATATTTTGTACGACCCTACCTGTCTCGAGGCGAGTGCCTTAGCCTATAAAGAAGCCCTGAAAGCACTTCTGCCTGTATGTTGCCAGAAACTGATGAATGATTAGAAAAAGCAGCCCTGATATGATTTTTTTTTTCATATGTTTATAACATCCAAAAGTAAAAACAAGAAAGATGCTTAATTTTATTAAGGGTTAGTATTTCCATTTGGCACCCGACCTTAAAAACATCTTAGATTGCTCTATGCCCGGTATTTTTAGTTGCAACCTAAACTATTATTTTCTGGCAAAAACAAAATAAATTATGAAATTTAGGTTAAAATTTAGTCTAATTTTTTATTTTTACCCTCAAAACATTTAGACATTAGACAAATGGGGAAAATAGATTTTCTCACGAGCACTACATTGGGCTATTTGAAGCTTCCGAAATCAAGTCTCATAAAACATTGTTTATCGAGGAACCGATATCTTCAACTCTACTACACCCTCAAACATTTTAATGTTTTGGGGTAGGAATGGAAAGTAGATTAAATTCTGATGTCAACTGCAATTTCTTGCTTTGATTTTCGCGTAAAATAAGAGTATAGGTAGCAATTAGCAAAAACCGTAAAGTACAAGCAGCAATCTGGTACTTTTTAAGGTCGGGTAGAAAATATAAAAAATATATTAAAAACTAGGTTGATTTTTTATACTAACCACTTATTAATTAGCATTTAGGCTACTTTGAATCTTCTGTCTGAATTACAGTATTTCAATCGTGTCCACGTGTAAAAACTCTGGGCCTGTTTGTTTAGGGATTGGCACAGCCGTTCAGGATTTAGCACAATCCACATGTGTTTGGTTCTAGGTTGTGCACAATATATTGTGCCCAACTCTAAAATCCCCCAATAAATTATTTTAAACACCAAACAACAAAACATCAAACATCAATCCACTAACTACCTCTTACACACATCATCAATCAAACTCAATTCTCAATACAACTTTAATCAATAATCAATCATTCACTAACTACCTCTTACACATATCAAATCACCTTTACCACATTTTATATTATAATCACCCCACAACCCAATTTCCAACCAACATAAACAAACACTCACTTATTTACCCCAACCTCATATTCCACTTTATTCCCCACAGCCTACAGTACTCCAGCCACTCACAGTCATAAACAAATAGAGCCTCTGTATTATTGAGATCCGGTAAAAACTATAAGTTTTCAATGTTAAATCAAAATTACGTAGTTCTATGAGTACGATGCGATTGGTCACTATAGTTGGAATAGAGGGTCCGAGTTTTTGTAAGTGAATGAATTACCTTAAAGGAGCCGAAGAACATGTCGTCGAACAGAGGCACAGGCTGATGAAATGCTTCTGCTTGAACATAAGCTACTTCCCTCATTTCTTCATCCGTCTCCATCAACCTTCGTACTTTCCAGTTAACATCACTAACAAGATAACCCAACCCAAGTTTCTCTTCTTGTGTTGTTACATAATTCAGTTGCTGATCAGCAGATGTTGATGTGCAGCAATGGATGAGCTCTCGGTTCGTCTCGAATCGTCGTCTGAAGCTCCAGCTCTGGAACTTTGTTCTGCAAAAGAGTTTGTGTGCTGTTATCCCTTTGACGGTAATGGTGAGGCTGTGCTGCAAATGAGCCATTAGCTATAGCCCCTTTCTCTCTCTCTCTCTCATAAAAACATTCACAAATTTTTAGAAGGGCTTATGAATAACTGGAGGGTAATTATATGGTATCACAGTAATACTGAAGTTCGACTCATAATTGGAGCATGGTTATTTGGCTTCTGTAATTTTTTTGTGTTGAGATTGGGGTTACATATGTTGAAATATATGCCACTCATTTATTCATTAAGTGTGATGTCATAATCAGGGCGGACCTAGGACGGATGATTAGGCGGATTGGATCCTCTATTCCAATTCGTATTTTATCTTGTATTTCAAAATAACCACTACACATTATGTGTTAGTCAGTGATGTCATCATATACACGTGGTGTGTAGTGATTATTTTGGAATATAAGATGAAATACGAATTGGAATAGAGGATCTCATCTGATGGTTAGGGGGGGGGTCGAAAGAAAAAAAAAAACCACCGATCAACATTAATATATACGTGATAATAAATATTCCATATATTAAATTTATTAATATTATATTAGAATATCAACAATATTTATTATTAAATATGTTAAAATGTGTCATTAGTTACCTATGTATTAAAATTTAGAGCTTTTTTTTTTTTTTTTGTGCATATTATCAAATTTATCGGAGTGTTCGATAATATGAGGGGGACCAAAATATACACATGTTTTCAAAACAGACACTCAATATAACATATTACACATATTTTAGGGATACAAATAGTATAGTGGGAGGTTGGACTGGGGGAGCCAACGCCCCCCCACCCCTAAGGTGAATCCGCCCCTGGTCGTAAACAAGCTAGCCTATTGCATACATTTAGGGGCAATGGGTGGGTTGGGCTCGTATTGAGCATTCCATTTCCGTTCTTTACTTTGAATACCGTCCTCGCTTAATTCTTCAGTTTAAAAATATGAGTGGGGATGAAATTTCCCACTCATCCAACGGGATGATCGCGGAGCTTCGAATTTTCCATTCTAATTTTCTCCTCAAACAATACAATAACTAGTTTCGAAAAAAATAAACATTTCAAATCAACAAAAATAAAATAAATACTTAAAAAAAAGAAAAATAAAGTGACAATATCAATTATCAAGTATAAAATGGTTCTTAGTTAAACTTAAAAGAAAAAAACAAATAACTAATTAAAAAAAAAAAAATTTAAATACTCATGTTTGTGCATTCGTGTGTGTAATATATATATATATATATGTAAGTTTAAAAATTAAAAGAAGGAGACGGGGAATCCCTGTTTTGCTTACTCGGGCACTGAAAAATGAATCATGTCCCCGTCCCTTCCTCGTTCTCAATTTTATCGGAGATTCTCCGACCAAATAAAATTAGGTCCTGACGGGGGAGATTTTGACTTCCCCTATATTGAATTGATTCTACCCTAGCCCCACACGGGTATTTTCCATACACCATTAAATGTATGTTATATGCAAAATTAACCAAAATAAAGAAAAAAATTAACCATCAACTTAAAGATAGTGTTCCACATTGTATACATCTTATAATTATGGAGGATATAGAATACTTACGTGGATAGGATATAAAAATTGTATATTGCATACGCGTAGTTGTGCGAATTTTTTTAATCCTTAATTAGATGAAAAAAATCATTGTTTTATTAATAAACCTAATCATATAACATTATCTTTTTTATTTAGCTAGAGGTTTATAAATATTATATGATTATAAGTCTCTAACTGAGATGAATAAAATCCCAATTCCAGGCTCCGCGTCAGTAGTTGGAGCAAAAAAATTACGCGGTTGTATTGAATTGAAAAAATCATAAAGGTGGTGTATTTCTATGTTATATTTCAAAAATCATGTTGTAAACGATAATTTAAAAAAAGTTCGTAAATTTTCACGTAATTAATCATTTTTAATAAAAAATATTAAAAGAAAAACTTATTTCCATGTCCACAGGTGGGATTGCTCCGTAAACCTGTCCTAAGAAACAAACAGTTGAGAAGGATAAGATTACAAAGTGTGTGGCTCTCAGCTTTCTTTTGGCTCAAACAATATTTCCTTCGTGGATTCCCTCAATCCGACGTGGCAGAACATATGCCTAACACGTGTCGCTATCCCAGTGATCAAACAGAGGAAGAAAATGAAACATACTTCCCTCAAAAAAAATTGGGGGAATTGATACTGTAGCCTGTCAGAGTTATAGTGAGATGTTTTTTGCATAGTTTAATTTTTTATATGTAAAAGTAGCCAAAGTCGGTCAAAGAGAGTTTTTATTTCGTGTATACGATGTAAAATTATCCTGTACACGATAAATTTACATTACACGATAAAAAAAATTCTTGTTACATGTACAAGTTAATATTTTACCTGTACACGATATAAAATTATCGTGTATATTATCGTGTACACGATAATATTATCATCCCATATCCAAACTAGCTACTTTTTCAAATAAAAAAACTATCCAAAATACATTAACTATGCCCGTGACAAGGCCCCCGCGCACCATTTTCACAAAAAAAAATTGAAACATACTTGAATTTCAAGATTGGATTTGGGCTGTACAGATGTCAAAATGAAGATTGGGCCAATGACCACAGTATTGGGCTATTGTATGAGTAATCATGGCTCGTATATCTATCCACAAGCCCTTAATAGAAGGCCCAAATCGCCACTTGTTTAGCATTTAGGGCATGTTTACTTTCGTAATTGGGTCGATTGGGATTATTTATCCAACATAAATCAATATTTACTTTTTTTATTTTTCAAAACTAGTCAATCCATATACCCGGGATTATGTGTACGATTTGAAACTATTGGGCTGATTATTGAACTCACCTCCCTCCTATGACTGATTTAGTTATTTGGATTAGGATTCTTGATCCCTCTGACTGAGATTTGTTGGGAAATGAAACACCCAAAGTAAACGGGTCCTGGTTCAAAAAATATTACTAATTATGCCTAAAGGTATTATATAATGTGGGTAAATCATTAAATGTATCATGGTTAAAAGTTATCACGAATTATACTTAAAAATATTTGTTTAAGGTAAAGGTATTATCCCAAAATATGTGATACCTTTAAGTATAAGTTATGATACTTACTGAACTTTGTATAGCATTAAAGTCAATCAAGTGTAGTATTTTCTAAAAAAATAAAATAAGTAATATGTTTTTGTTAATTTTAATGTTTAGACAATTTTTTTTTTTTTATATTTATGAAAAACGTGTAATACGCGAATATTGTGCTAGTTTTTTTTAGGGTATTGTACTAGTTTATTAGTATCTTACCCCTCTTAAAAAAAAAAAAGTAATATTATTTTCGATTATTAAGAACGGATTAATTCATGTTAGCTTCTAATCCAGCATAATTTTTTTCGAAATTGATTCGAATAATTCACAAGCTAAATCGAGGATTTGGATTTTTTATATTTCTTTTGATTTCTTGGTAAAGTTAGTAGAAAGAGTGATACGTGATAATTAAAAATTGCTTAACTCTCGTACTTTTATTCATAGATTTTATTTTGTGTGTCTTTCTTTCTCCTAAGTCCTAACTTCACCAAGAAATTGACAAAGAAATATAGAGGATTCAAATCCGTGAAAGATAAAATGAATTGTTGTGGTAAGTTTTGGTCCTGGGGTAAGCTTAAAGAATAAAGATAACTTGATGTGTATTATTTCAATATTTGCTACTCCCTCCGTCCCGTCTTAAGTTTTCTACTTTGATCGGGCACGAAGGTTAAGAAAAAACAGATTTTGTGGAATCTTTGACTTTTTTAAAGGTGAAGATTGTGGGAGAAATTTGTCATTTATGGGTTGGAAAGTTAAGTTGGGACAAATCGAAAAGGAAAGTAGGAAAGTTAGAGCGGGACGGAGGTAGTATAAAACAGTCATTTTGTTCAATATTTTATAATAAATATTTATATTTAAATTAGATACAATTTTATGTGAAATATCATATTAAATTCTTAAATTATAGCATAATTTCATATACTTTTAAACCCGGATTTTGATAATTATGCATTCTAATACTATATTCGGGGTCTAATATTAGAAGGATATGACTTTTGTTAATTTTAATTAAGATGATCCTATAGTTCTTAATTCATTAGAATTCTACTTTCACTAATCCTGCATTTCGGGTTAAATAACAGATCCATGTAAAAATATATTTATTGTTTCAAGTAATAGCTTACGAAATAAATACTAATAATTTTTCAGAATGATGCAGTTATTTAAAATAAGTAATATTTTTCAATACAAATATTAATACATTTTCACAATTCAAATGGTACGGATCTTAATGTTAAAAATAAGTACTAATCTACTTCATACTTATATTCATAGTGTTTCTTTGTTTAATTATTGTAAGTTTTTCTTTCTGCCATATCAAAGGTATTGTGTTTATGGTAATATAAATTTAATTTTGTACGTAGGACGATTGGGTAACTAATAATCCACTAATATCACATATTTACCATATTTCCATAAGATTGAAGCCATAGTTGTGGAATTGGACCGCCTGGTTCAACCAATTTAATTGTGAACGCATTGATTCGATTTGGTAGGAGCAAAAAATTAGAAATGATATTAAATCGATCAAAATTAGGAATGTACACGAATGAGGCTGAATCGAATATCTAAAAGTTTAAGTTTGATTCATTAACTAACGAGCCGAACTCGAGTTTAATTTATTAAATATATGAACGGCTCGCAAGCTTATTCGAGCCTCTCGCAAGTCTACTCGACCACAAAGGAATTCAATAAATATAAATTACAAATATGTTACTAATTATTTTTTATTAAAAATAAGCTATATATTCTTAAAATTATAATATACCTACTAAGGTTAATTAATTACGTATATGCAAGTCCATGACTTTAATTATATAATTTTCTATTTCTGATAAGTATAAGTATGAAATTAGGAATTAATTATAAGTACATTAGCTTAACTTTTACGAACTAGCTCTCGAACTCACAAATGAACTTGCTTGTGAGCTTACGAACCGAATATCATCAATTTTGAGTTCGATTCGTTTATTTTAACGAGCCACATTAGACGAGCCCTTCGCGAGCGGCTTGATTTGTGTACATCCCTAGTCAAAACCTATTCTCCATTTGATCTCTCTTCATCCGAGAGCATAAGTTCGGGGGCCAGTTCAACTGAAAGCCTTTGAAAACACCGCGCCAGGTCATTCCCATAGCTATAATATCCGCCTGCGGGAAGGATTCCTGAAATCTCGTAAGCGATAGCACTATGTTCTGGTTGACAACTGTTTCTGCTCGGGTAAAAAACACGTGAGGACGTTGAAACTAGATTTTGTGTTGAATAAGGTGGCTGAAGTACTCGATTGGGACTTCATTAGTACCAGAACTATTAATGCAAAAGCTATCGGTTTTAGCGTATCCTAATATCGGTTTTTTAAATACAATATATATTATATTTTACGAAAATATAATACTCGCTTCGAATCATATTAATTGACGTTTTAGGATGAAAGGGAAGAATTAAGAATTGAATATTTTGACAGATATACTCTCAGCTAAAAATTTGACCAAATTAAAATATAAATTGAAAAGTAGAAATATTTTATCCAGGAAAAAATTTGGTATAATTGATGAAAAATATGTAAAAAGATAATGAAAAAATATCATAAACTGTCAATTAATATGGAACGAAGGATGTATAATTTTAAAATTTAAATTAATTATATTTTTTATTGGATCACAGATTAAATCAATCGAATCGATTAAACTGTGAACCAGTAACATGATCGATTGGTTGACGTGTCCGATTACAAGTATTTCTCCAACGTAACCCAAATTGTCGTCGTGCGATACAAGCGACATCCATGTCATGCTAGACTGTCGCTGCGCCTACGAGAAGCTCCTCGATTTTCCTTAAAACTCCGAAAATCACTTCTCCAAATCACACAAACATCCCCTAACTGCAAAATGACAATTTTGCCACTCGAGATTTCTCTAGAATTCTCTAAACCCCCGATCGTTTCTCCTCACTCAGTCATCTTATAAACCCCCTCTCATACTCTTTCCATCTCTGCAAAAATTTCCGACGAAACGATCACATACTGCGAAAACACTGCACATAACATCCATGGCTACCGCACCGCAGCTCCACTGCCCGTTTCCACAAACGGGGAACAGAACGCCGTTTCTAGGCCTCAAAACGATTAAAAAAACGCCGTTTATTCCTCTTCGTGCTAGAAGAAACTTCGACAGGAGCTTGAGGCATGATCGGTATAGGCCGATTAGAGTAGTGTGTGAAAAAGTGGTCGGAATTGATCTCGGCACCACCAACTCCGCTGTGGCGGCGATGGAAGGTGGACAGCCGACTATCGTGACCAACGCGGAGGGGCAGCGTACGACGCCGTCTGTGGTGGCGTATACGAAGGCAGGGGATAGGCTTGTTGGACAGATCGCGAAGAGGCAGGCGGTGGTGAATCCTGAAAACACGTTTTTCTCGGTGAAGAGGTTCATTGGGAGGAAGATGAATGAGGTGGATGAGGAGTCTAAACAGGTGTCGTATAGAGTGGTGAGGGATGAAAATGGGAATGTGAAGTTGGAGTGTCCTGCTACGGGGAAATTGTTTGCTCCTGAGGAGATTTCTGCTCAGGTATGTCTTTTTATAGTTATCTAGCTGTTTTGATTTGGAAATTCTATGTTTGTGATTGCAATGGTAGATGATTTTCAGAAAGTTTAAGTTCTATTGAAGCTGATGTTGAGGGACTGGTTGCAACTGATTGTTGGCCTAATCACGTAAAAAAAATTATGGTCAATTATCACTTGTTATATGATTTTCATTTGCAACATGATTTTTCTGTAATAAAATGGAGATACACATCGATTATAGATTCTCTATTCTGAATCGTCTTGACTAGAGTTGTGAGCTCCAATTGCTAACGTAGACCATGATTTTTTGTTCGCTTAGCTGCAGCCTGCAGTTGTGTATCTAGGTGATAATTTTGAATACGCAAGTAAATGAAAATGATGAGAACTTGACATTATATGATTTATGTAATGATAAAATGATGTTTTCACTTAATTAGAGATTTAAAGTTCGTATAATTATGCTTTGTAGCTGGGCGAACTATAGTCCCAAATTTGAACGCTATGTCAGCAATTAAAATCGAAAGTTAACACGTGCATTGAATTGAAAAAATATATTGAATTTTTATGTAGTTAAGTCTTGTTCTTTGGGGAGGCCTTTTTTTCTCCCGATGCAAATACATTTGTTTCTGGAATGTATTTCCTTCCCCTGTTTTCATTGGTTAATGAACAAAAGCACTTGTTTCGTACAATGGACAATGCTTATTTGAATGGAAATCTGCAATCTGATGATGATGGTGACAATGGCATTGTTTTCCTCCTCGCAGGTCTTAAGGAAGCTTGTGGATGATGCATCGAAGTTTTTGAACGATAAGGTCACTAAAGCAGTTATTACAGTACCAGCCTATTTCAACGACTCTCAGAGAACTGCGACGAAAGATGCTGGTCGTATAGCTGGTTTGGACGTCCTTCGCATTATTAATGAACCCACCGCTGCTTCTTTGGCTTATGGGTTCGAAAAGAAAAACAATGAAACCATTCTAGTTTTCGACCTAGGTGGTGGTACATTTGATGTGTCAGGTATGTATTTCTTTGGAATGCATCGTGTTATTGTACCTTGTTTTATTTTGAAGTCAATTTTTTGGCATGTAATATGATTGTTCTATATAATACGTTTTAATTCTGCACATGTTAATAAACTTTATCATGTTTTCACTGGACTTGTCTTGATCAAATTATGCAGTACTCGAGGTTGGAGATGGAGTTTTTGAGGTGCTTTCGACGTCAGGGGACACACATCTAGGTGGTGATGATTTTGACAAGGTATGATGAATCTATGGTAACATCATCATCAATTGTTTTTTAATGCCTCCATAGGTTGTGGTAATGACTTATTCGTTGGATGAAACAGAGGATCGTTGATTGGCTCGCTGAAGATTTCAGGAAAAACGAAGGCATTGATCTTCTCAAAGACAAGCAAGCTCTCCAGCGTCTTACTGAATCTGCTGAGAAAGCTAAGATCGAATTGTCTTCTTTAACTCAAACTAATCTAAGGTACATTGTTTCTTTCATTTCCCATTACATTTATTAATAAATCTTTTATGTTTCTAGTTTATTGAGTAGTTTTCTTGTATGGCAGTTTACCCTTTATTACTGCTACTGCGGATGGTCCGAAACATATTGACACGACATTAACTAGGGCTAAATTCGAAGACCTATGCTCCGACTTACTAGATAGGTACATAAAGAAGTCTATATATGTTGTCAAACTCATTTGTATTTTCACTAGTTAATGTCATCTTGAATGCTAAAACACTATGATCTGCAGGCTCAAGACACCTGTTGAGACTGCCTTAAGAGATGCAAAGCTTTCGATCAAGGACATCGACGAAGTGATTCTGGTTGGTGGGTCCACTCGGATCCCGGCTGTCCAAGATCTAGTAAGGAAGATGACCGGGAAAGATCCAAATGTAACTGTTAATCCAGATGAAGTTGTTGCACTTGGAGCTGCAGTTCAGGTACACCTCTTCTACTACACCTCGTGATTTCTCTGTTCATTCTTATTTTTGAATAAGAATATCATATGTGGCAGAAGAGGTCGGATGCTTTATTATGTTGATAAAATTCATTTCTTTATTCTAGGCCGGTGTTTTAGCTGGGGATGTGAGCGATATTGTGCTTTTGGATGTCACTCCATTGTCGCTCGGCTTGGAAACTTTGGGTGGCGTGATGACGAAAATTATTCCTAGGAATACAACTTTGCCAACCTCGAAATCTGAGGTATTCTCCACAGCAGCCGATGGGCAAACGAGCGTAGAGATCAACGTGTTGCAAGGCGAAAGGGAATTTGTGAGGGATAACAAATCGTTGGGGAGTTTCCGGTTGGACGGCATCCCACCTGCTCCCCGTGGGGTCCCGCAGATTGAGGTGAAATTCGACATAGACGCCAACGGGATCCTTTCTGTTACAGCTGTTGACAAAGGAACGGGGAAGAAACAGGACATCACAATAACTGGTGCCAGCACATTGCCCCAAGATGAGGTATGGGTTCCATTGCTTGTTTTGATACTTGACCAGTATCTTACATATATGTGAGCTTAGCTAGACCACATATAAAGGTATCAAAATCAGCCTGGCCTGATGGCGTGATTAGTCTGCACAACGTCTAGACGAGCTGGGCCATAGATAGTCTAGACTAATATTAGATTTATGAAGTTTGAGCTTAGCTAGACTACACATAATGGTGTCAAAATCAGCCTTGCCCGACATATGTATTGGCCTGGCGGGCTGGGCTGGACGGTCGTAATTGCCACATCTAACTATATACAGTGAAGCTGCTATCTCTAATGTAGGTTATGTGATCATCTAACTAAAGATGTTACTGATCCACTTCATGTGTAATGGAAATCTACAGGTGGAAAGGATGGTTAAGGATGCAGAAAGATTTGCGAAGGAGGACAAGGAGAAGAGAGAAGCCATCGACACCAAGAATCAGGCAGAGTCGGTCGTGTACCAGACCGAAAAGCAACTGAAGGAGCTTGGAGACAAAGTACCTGCCGATGTCAAAGACAAGGTCGAAACTAAATTAACGGCACTAAAAGATACTCTCCCTAGTGGGTCGACCCAAGCCATAAAAGACGCATTGGCAGCCCTGAATCAAGAAGTGATGCAATTGGGCCAGTCATTGTATAGCCAGCCCGGAGCTTCTGCTGCTGGGCCTGCAGATGGTCCTGCCTCCGATGGCCCGAGTTCGAGTGGTACATCGTCGAATGGGGACGGAGAGGTGATCGATGCAGATTTTACTGAAAGCAACTGAGTATGTGCGAACAAGTAGAGAGTAGTTGTACATAAGTAGATCAGTGATTATGTGAAGTTCTCCGAAGTTTGTATGTTAAAAAGGTTTGGCTATTCGGTGTTTGATTTTATCAATTTTGGACTTTCAATTGAAATTGAACTTTTAATTGAAAGGTATTTCAGTTGATGTCTGATTTTGAAACGCATAACAAAGGAAGGTAGCACATTAAACCCATCATCTTCCCGAAATAGCAGTTAGCTGATTCTATGCCACCCGCTGCTGAGGTGGTGTTTGTAGTCCGATTGAACTTTTGAACATATGATTTAAATTGATTTTGCCGAAAAATTAAAAATGACAGTGTTCGTGTTTGTAGTCTGATGAGCTTTAGAAAAATATGATTTAAATTGATTTTGTCGAAAAATTAGAAATAGATGTGTTTGATATTTTAATGATTTTGATAGAATTTTAGAAGTCAAGTACTTGCGAAATTTAACTTTTCATAATTTGTTAACGAAGAATTAAAGATCACTTTTAGGCGTAAGATAAAATAATTTATTTAAGCAGAAGATAGAAGCATGTTTCATCACGTTTTTTACAACTTTTATTTAAAATTACATTTTTTCGAATAATATTTTTACTTTTTTTTATAAATTACTTATTATAAACACTATATACTTTTGCTTGAGAGTAATTTTTCTACCGTATCTAAATTTAATTAATTATTTTAAACGAACGCTCCCTTAATCAGTAACAAGCACATCTGATAGGTTTATGAGAATCAGCTTACGGATAACAAAGTAGGATAGCTCAAGTGGCAAAGCATCTACTACCTAGGTCTTTGGTCCTGGGTTTGGATTTGAGTCACCGTGGGGGGGGGAGGGGAAGGTTTTTCTTTCTTTCTTAGATTAGAAGGTTTTTCTTTCAAAATTTAAAAAAAAGAATCAGCTTACGGATATTGACAATAATATATATCAGAGTGAAATTTTCCAATATTTGATTTTGATCATTTTAATTTTTCCAATATTTGTGTTTTGGAAAAATGATTTTGATCATTTTAATGAGTTCCCAAACACCTCGTAGACCTATATTTTTTGTTTTTAGTTTTTGTTTGGGTTTCTTGTGATCTTGTTGACTTGTTGTAGGTTCCTTTTCTTATATGGGGTAAATTATACTATTGTGTTGTAGATAACAAAGGTGGTGGAAATTTTTCTCAGTTTTGGAACGGGGATCTCTATCAAATAATGATGAAACGCTGCTAGATTATTAGCAGAGATGGCAAAATTGGTTCACCTTAATGAGCCGTCCGTATTTTACACTAACTGAACCATAAAAATCTAGGCCCAAATTATAATCACGACATGAACAAACTCAGTCTCATTAATCTTTTATCTAATAAAATTTTGAGCAGAATCGATCCGACATATAGTACTAGTCCGATGGACAGGGTCGAATCGCGCAGATAATTATAAGATGTAGGGGAAGGTAAAGGAGTTGGGATGGTGATGTGGCTCAAGTATACCTAAAAAGATTGCGGGAAAGCGTAAAGGATCTCATAATTCAGGTGGAAAATTGTATGATGACTTGCTGACAAACATAACTAATTTAAAACTTCATATAATACTGAACATAATTACTTCTGCTCTTCAAGCAAAAACAGAACAGAAAGTTTCAATTCTTCAGAATGACATACACACGCAAGTGAATGCGCAATATTGGTTTAATCACAACATTTCCCGAAGAATTTACAGTCGAAACAAGCGCCTAAAAGCCCGAAATAACTTACCTTTCTTCTTCTTCGTCGTCGTATATCCTTCATTAGCCCTAACTTCATCACCATCATTACCCTCCGCAATCAAATCAGCCTGATGATGAATCCTCGAGTATCCTTCCGAAACAGACGCCGATCTCTTAATCGAAAACGACCTCTTCATCTCCACATCCACCGCCTTCTGATCCGCACATTTCCGACCGAGTATGATTCCGAACACTTCCCCTGTATCCTCATCTCCGTTCTCCGGAATCGAATTATGCACCGTAGCGATCTTCGATTCAGTCGATTTGAATTTGGAGTGGCCGAGAGCGAGAGAGAGATCGGCGAAATCGAGCGATTTGGATTTGATTCTGGAGTAGCCGTTCATTTTGTGTTTGGAGAATGGTGAGGAGATGTGTGGGAGAAGAAGAGAAGGAAGCTCCTGGAAGAGCAGAGAAGAGTTGGAGTCAATGAGGAAGGAATTAGTGATGCCGAGATTTGGAGGGAAAGACATTTTGCCCTTGTTGCTTCTACATTGGGGAACGCTGCAGTGACGTACTTTTATAGCAGGTATTTGGTCTCTTTGTATTTTGGGATGATGGAGGAATTAATTAATTATTATATTTGTCTTGTGGATGGATTTGATTGTACCATGATTTTGTGTAATGTCGTCATTATATTAAATGTGTCGGACATATATGGACGGGACGGGTGTGCACTGAATATTACAATTCGAGAATGAAATATTTCCTCCGTTCTAAATGAGCTTGTATGTTTTTTTATTTCGGTCCAATTCAAGTACTTTGCACATTTCCTTTAAAAGAAAATAAGATAATGTTTGGTTGGGTTGCGGGGGCGGCTAGTGTACTGTTGACTGGAGATAGTGACTGGGAGAGTAAAAAAGTGATGTTTGTTTGGATGATTTGGGTAATGATTATATTGTATGATATAATTTTTAATTGTAAAATATGATGTGATGGGTGTAGTAGTTTGTTAATAATAATTAATTTAATACTTAAATTTGTATTATAATTTATGATGGTTGAACCAAGCTATGTAAATAAACATAGAGAATGGTTGGGCCAAACCATTAGAAGTTGGGTCAACCCCAACCAAACATTGTCTAAATCTCACAAATTATACAATACACATTTATTAATCAAATAAAGCAAAAATATAGGTTTGAAAAGTCAACATACCCCAAAAAGCAATTTTTCTTCACATGTGTGCCCACTTGTCAATGCAAGTTCATTCGAGACGGAGAGAGTATTTAGTATTGTCAAAATCAATGAACAAGAAATGAGCAAAAATTAAGAAAGATCTATAAACCGTTCAAATTTCAGGATAGTTTGGTACTCTCTCTGTTCATAAATAAGTGACATTTTAGTGAAAATTATTTTTTCATAAAAAGGTGTCATTCAAACATTTTTTTCATGTTTTTTTCTAATATTGCTCTTAGTTAAATCAAAGGAAGTTTCCATACAAATCTTTATCTTTATAATATTAAATAAAGAAGATATGGAAAAATTTATGGTAGTAACTAAATTGATGTAGAGAAAAATGGAGGGGTGTTGTTGTTCATTCCACAATTTTTTTAGTTCAACCTTTGACACTTATTTGTGAATGGAGGGAGTACATAATTCAAATTTAGTGGATTTATAAGACGGTTTGATTTGGTATGACATACTCAGTTATTTTGCGATTTTTTAATGTTAATGTTAAACTTGAAAAAAAAATTAAGAGTCGCAAGTGAATTAAAATTAGATGGAACAAATCAAGTCATAAGAAATTTCAAGTAATGTCGTCCAAAAGTAATAATGTATGAAAATTATACACAAAAAATGTAAGCTTGAAATAATTAATATTGTTCTTTATTTTGTAATCTTATCTTTTGGTACGGAACAATTCAGACAAGTTTGATGCAATTCAATACGATTTTTGGAGCAGTTATCTATTGAAATATCGAGAACCATATCATAATTTTTTCCAACACAGGTCGGTTCGGAGAAAGTTAAAAATTGATAAATTGATGGTTCTTTTACAATTCAGTATACTTTTAATTCGATTTTCAGCACAGTTTATAAATCTCGAGTTTCATATACACTTCTAATGGGCGAAATCAAAATTTTATTTAAGGCCTTTGTTTTTTTTAAGAAACCGTGGCCGATTCTAATAAGAGTGTGACTCTTAACATCCCAATTCGTTTAAATATTCTCCAAGTAGTTTTTAGTGTTTAATTGATAGTATTATACTGGTTAAATTTAATCAATTATACCGTTCATTCTCTTATTAAAAAAGTAAGTGTACTTTTCCGAATTTTAAAATTATGAGTTAAGTCGCCTCTCGTATGGACGACTCTTTAAAATGGGATACTGACATAATATATTTAAAACGTGAAAAATAAATATTCGAGCACACTAGCCAAACACCTCAAAACATATTCTATTAGTATAGTTAAAAATAATTATATTTTTTTGGACGAAGCGATCAAACACTTTTTTTTTCATGTATTCATAATTCATAATAAATGAAGGCGTTAATATCCCCACCCATCTAATAATTGAAAAAATTGGTCCCCAATAGAAAAAAGGTTTTTAAGCAGAAAAAAATAAGTACGTGTAAATTAAATTAATGCTCAATAAAGCTTGAGACAATTTTGAATCAAATCTTAAAAGATATTCATCCAGTCCCACAAAATAATTTTTATTTCCAAAAATTTTAACAAAAATACGTCACCTATCATATTAAGCACATTTCATGGTTGCCTTTACTTGATGTGTCATAATATAGTACATCAACTAAATACTTCCTCCATCCCGACTTATTTTGCACAGAGGGGTTGATACGGATATAAGGAAAATTTATATTTTAGTTGTTTATTAACTTTTCAAAGGTGGATTGAGGGTGGAGATTGAATGTAAAAATTTTTAGGGTGAAAATTATGTTATAACTTTCATTTTTTAAGCTGTGCAAGATAAGGTGGGAGGACCAATTAAGAAAAATGTGTAAGATAAGGTGGGACAGAAGAAATATGTAGTAAACAATATATTAAGGATATAAAAGAAAAGTAGAGTAGGAAAATAATATTTTATTATATAACTATCATTTCTATTATGTCTGAAAATAACTATAAGCTTATCTTTTTAGAACGAGAATTATGGCACACTTTAAGAAGTTTTTAATTTTCATGAATGTATACCCAAATATATTACTCACTTACTTCCATAAATATAGGTTTACAGTTGTTTTCACATAAATAAAGAATTGATAGTTAATATAGTTAAATATCAAATTTTAACTTTATTTTTCTTTTATATCCTTACTTGTTATTTATTATTCATACATATATTTGACTGGCATAGAGAATATCAAGGCACTTTCATTAAGAGTAAATATAGAAATAGACAGCTAATGATATACTCTCTCCGTCCCGGCCTAATTGATCAATTTGTTATATTCGTTTGATCCAACCTAATTGTCCTAGCACATAAATAACAAATCCTCGCACAATCTCTACCATCAAAATCTCCACTCTTAATTTCTACATTTGGAAAAGTCAAAGACTCCACAAAATCTGTTTTTTTTTAATCTTCGTGTCCGATCAAAATTGACCAATTAGACCGAAACGAAAGAAGTATTTAATATGATAAATGACCTACCATTAGAGAACGGACTAAAATGAAAGGTAAACATATTTTTAGTTACATATTGTCAAATTTGAAACCTCTAAATTCGGTTTTTGGGAGTGAATAGATCCAAGAAATTGGGGCAAGCATACATATTAAAATTTTAAATGATTAATTATAGAAAAAAAAATTATGATCTTCGATTTTATTTTTAATTGTAACATGGCTTTAAATATTTATTACAATTAGTCATTAATTATGATTGTTTTCAATTACAAGATCATCGTATTTTTGCCATCTAACAGTATCACCACCATCATTAGATACATTATGATAGGATTGTCCAACATTTATAATTTATTTCATCATATATTCTACAATTGTTGTATTAGGTCCAAGATTGAAGTTTATTAAGTCACACATTTCACTCCTAATTAACGGCAGTGGAAGTGACGAATTATTAATTTGTTGGAGGATAAATGAAGGTCTTGTGAAGGTCCACCTAATGATGATAGTGTCGACACAATCAAATGTCAGAAAATATAATCGATGTTGTAATTGAAATAAATTCATAGTTGATAATCGACATTAATAAATTTCAAATGTCATGTTGCGATTGAATAACTAGACCAAAAGGTGTAATGTTCTCAATTAACCAAATTCTAAATAAAGAGTTAGAACAAAATTACATATTTTTTTAATACAACAGAATCCTTCCATGAGAATATGAAAAATCCTATACTACCTAGTCCGATAGTATTCAATAATTTAATTTAAAAAACAAATTAGCATTAAATAAAAAATACTTCCTCCATCTCAATTAACTTTTCACAGTTGATTGGACACGAATATTAAAAAACAAACAGATTTTGTGGAATCTTTAATTTTTTTGAAGGTGAAGATTGAATATAGATATTTTTAATTTTTTTTTTTCACCTAATCTAAGAACAAAGAAAAAACCCTTCCCTCCCCGACGGTGACTCGAACCCAGGACTAAAGACCTAGGTAGTAGATGTTCTGCCACTTGAGCTATCCAACTTCGTCTTGAATATAGATATTTTGAGAATGAAGATTGTTGCCTTCAATTATTATTTATGGGTGTAAAAAAATTAAGTGAGACGAATGGAAATAGAAAATGTGACAAGTTAATTAAGACCGAAAAAGTTATAAATTATATAATGAGATCATTTAATTAAGTAGTACCCGACTCAATAACATAGAACCATCCCCAGAATATATTGGATGTATATATATACATTCAGGTGAAGACAACAAAGGGTGAAGTGATGTAGATGCATTGTGGCCTTGTGGGGTTAAACAAGTCAAATTATTTGACACAGGACAACTATCATGTGGTGTTTGACAGATTTGACTTTTTAACAGTTGGGAATCCTTTATTTTATAGTGTGTTTCAATCTTTCTACTTTATTTTAATAATAAAAAATAGTTATAGATTATGACATGTCACTACACATGAAACTTCCTCAAGTAAGTTAGGGGTGGGAAAAAATACGAAAATGTTTATCGAAATTTTCAGTATATCGAATTTTTAGTATGACAGAATTTTTGGTATGACATAATGTCATACTAAAAATTTTCGATACGACGAAGATATGATAATTCCAAATTTTTTGTATTTCGTATGTATCGGTAATTGATACGACGAAGATATGATAATTCCAAATTTTTTGTATTTCGTATGTATCGGTAATTTTTGATATTTTGTTATTTCGATACATCAAATTTCTAACGGTATACCGAAAAATTTCGATATACCATAATTAACAGTATGATACCGATACCGATATCGTTATAAAATTCGGTATACCGAAATTTCGGTGCGGTGTTGGTATTTATCGATATCTTACCGAATTTTCAGTAAATCGAATTTGATATGTCAAAATTTTTTGTACGGTAACGGTATAGGTTTTCAGCGTATCGAATACGGTAACGATATGGATGATATACCGTATCGAATCACCCTAAAGTAAGCATGCATTTTTCGCGTACAATATAAATTCTCTAAATTAATATTTTTCAAAATAATAATTTCCCACTATAAATTAAATTAATATTTGAAGATAACAACTTCTTAATAAAGCTTTTATATAATTATATGGTCTCAACGATCATATAAATTTATCTAATAAATTAGCAAGGAAAATTTACATATTAGGCAATTTTTATGAAAATATGATAAATATTAACTTCTTTTTTCCTTAGTATTTTAATCTAATTGAATCTCTCTTTCGTATTCCATCTACAAATTCTAGAGTTAACTTTTCAAATAAAATGATAAATCATAGTGTTATTATTGCTTCAAACTTGACTGAGAAAATTAATGAGTGTGTTTTATTGGGATTCGATCCTCTAAATCCACTGAGGTCAACCTAAAATAAACACACCCTTGGTTTCTTGAAACAAGATCCATAACTAGTATTTCCTCCGTCCTGAATGAACTTGCACACTTTGCGTTTTCGTCCTTCCCAGACAAACTTGCATACCCCTTAAAAAGGAAAGTTATAACACAATCTTCATCCTCAAAATCTCCACCCTCAATCAACCCTTGAAAAGTCAACAAAATCTCAAAAAATATTGTTTTCTTATTATGTGTATCAACCTTTCTGTACAAGTTCATTTGGGACGAAGGAAACAAAAATTAAAGTTTCATATATCTTATAAATTATTGTTGATAGATGGGAAAGAATATGCAAGCATGTGGTGTGTTTTTTTTTTGGATGATTGGAGGGAAAAAAACAATAAAATTTTTTTTTTAAAGGATTTTTTCCAGGCTTGCATAGATCTGTTGGATTTGGTAGCAAGACGTGACATGAGCTTAAACAAATTTATCTGTTTTCACTTTCACTCTTTTTACCACATGCTTTCATCACTATCATCTCAACTGCCTTTTTGTTACCTTCTCCATTGCATTTTTCAGTATAATCATAAATCCATACGAGATACTTGGTTTGGGATGCAGTGTCATGTGTCATGTTCGATGGAGCACATTCACGGACGAGACATCCAGAAAAGTATTTTAGTTAAGGATATAATGTGGTAGGATGTGTATTGAAATTTGTAGAAGGTGATTGTAAAAGATGTGTTAGAAATTTTAAAATGTGTGTTGAAAATTATAAAAGGCGATGTAGGCAGTAGGGTGTGGATGTGGAGGGATAGACCATCCGGTGTAAAGTGAAATACGTTGAGAATGGTCCATGTCACATCTGGATGGGGACATCTCAAAACATATATCTTCATAAAGTTAGTATTAGGAAATTGGGCTCACAAGAAGCACATCCCGTGATTTGTACGGAGTAATTTTTGAAGGATCGAAGCTACTTCCCGAGAATTAGTTTGGGACAAGTATAATTCTAGGTTATCAAAAGAAAAAGTTAGAATTGGATGTATGAATTTAACACAATACATACTACACTGCACATACACTTTACAATTCATATACTTCAAACACACTAAGGATCGACCACAACATAGACGACACAATTCGCGTGCTCATCAAAATATTTGTTTGAAGGTGGATTCAAATTCGTCATTCAAAATTCATAGTTAAAATTTTGAATCCAATTATAAGGTTATATGGTCAATTATCTAATCACATTATTAACTTATAAGCTCGTCGTATACAAATAAATTATGACCAAATGAGATATTACATTTTTCTTATATATAAATGTATGTTTCTTTAGAGTTTCTTTAGAATTGCATAGGTAAGATTGTTATTGTATACACCAAACCAATGTAATGGAGTTAGTATTGGCATATTATAAGATTATGACATGACATATTGACATGTGATGTTTAAAAGTTAGTTCTATGAAGACTAGGATTATACTAGCTTCGTCCTGCTTAGTTTTGCACGTAAAAACGGACATATATATTAAGAAAAAAATTGTTTTTTGGTTGATTTTTTCAAAGGTGGAAATTGAGGGTAAAGATTGTAAGAGAAATTTTCTTTTTAAGGGGTATGTAAAACTGAATGGGATGGATTGAAACAGAAAATGTACAAAACTGGTGCGGGACGGAGGGGGTATTATTGTAGGACCAAGGATGAAAATCTCGCGAGAAATCGGCGAAATCTCGCCGATTTCTCGCGAAAATCAAGTCACCGAGACGATATTGAGCTGTAATCAGTTTTTGTCATTTTATCGCCGAGATCTCGCGATAGTCGCTGCTGAAATCTCGCACCTCTTGTTCTGCCAGTTTGTGGCGAGAAATCGGCGAGATATCGCCGATTTCTCGCCAAAATATCGTCAATCTCGCCTCAGCAAAATTTTTTAAATTTTGCCCAGACTTGGATTCAAACTTGAGATCTCTTGAACAAGGCTCCAAGCTTTAACCACTAGACCAAGTCAACAACTTATTATTATATCTACATAGAATTTATATAACCTATTTAGTAAAACCTACTTACAATTATATGTACCATAATTAGTTATTAAAATGAAAATTAGAAAAATAAAAACTAAGTATAAAATAATAATTGGGCATTTCTGTAAATATTTTATTTTCTTTATAATCTTATGATGAAAAAATGTTGTAATATTTAAATTTGTTATAACAATTTTAAAAATATTATGTTAAATTAGAGTTAAAAATTGATATATTTCCTAATTTATTTGTGTTTAATTTTTAATTAGTGTTGCCTTTGTATAAAAATGGTTATTGGTCAATCAAGAAATTTTTTATATATTGTAAATATTCTCAATGCTTTTAACTTACATAATGCTGAAATAATTTTAATAAAGACTTTAATTTTCTTACATAAATAGATAATATTTTTTAAATCAAAAAAGAAAACAAGAAATCAAACTTTGTTTACAATACATTTTAGATAATAACGAAAAATTCATGTTAAATATTCTAAGAGAAAAGGATAAATCGAACGTATGTATTGTTTTTTATTTACCAACTAGTTGTATATGCGTGAATTGGGCTCAATTTTTAGATTAAATATTTGGATTTAAGTAGGTTTATAACAATCTATAAAATATATATATCGTGATAAATTAAGTATTTTAATATATTTTTCGGCATTTTTAAAAAAAATTCACCGATATTCCGATATTAATCGATATCTCATCGATATCTCCGTAAATTGAAAGACCGATATCTTCGCGAATACCGATATTTTCGTCCTTGTGTAGGACTAATTATAAAATTAAAAGAAAAATACACCAAATTATAAAGTCCAAGTCCGTGGCTGATTAAGTATGGCCATTTACCTTTTTCTTCCTTTTCTTATTCGTTTTTTCTTCTTGTTTTAAGTGGTCATTTTTTTATGAAAAATAACAATATAATAATATAAAAGATAATTGGCAATGTTACATCCTTATAAAGTTAATACCATTTTTTAAACTTATGTTTTAATTTATATATTTAATATTACATCAATTTACTTATTGAGTATATTATGCATATAAATATTGACTGAGTTTTGTGTGTGACGGTCTCACATGTGCAATACACTTTTACAGAAAAATGTTGATACTTTTACAGAAAAAAAAGTGATACTTTTACAGATAAAAGTGATACTTTTGTTACAAAAAGTGATCCTCTTTTTTTTTTCCGAAAAAGTGATACTTTTACAGTTAAACGTGATACATTTATTACAAAAAATCGCACCGTTTAACAGTCACATGTAAGTTTTTGCCACAAATATTTATAACTAGTTCTGTAATTGAGATATTTCTAATAAATGCCATTAAAAATTGTGAAATCACTTTTATTATTCAAATAACCATTATCATTGGTAGAAATTTATAGAACTATGTACATTATACCTCCTTCGTCCCAGCTAATTTTTCACAGTTGATCGGATACGGAGGTTAAGAAAAAATAGTTTTTTTTTTTTTTTTTTTACCTTTTTAAGAATGGAGATTGAAAGTGGAGATTGTGAGATAAATTTCTTTTTTAAGGATGAATAAATAACAGAGGCAGGCCTAGGCCCAAGGGTTTGAACAATTTGGGCCTAAACTGGGCCGTTTCTGCAACTGTGTGCAAGTGAGCCCAAACATTGGGCTAATAATGTTTCGTTGGGCTCAGCATGATCCAAGTTCTAGCCCATTAACAAAAAAATTAATATATTATCCACGTGTAAGCCCAAGACCAACTAAATCGGGCCTCAAAAAATAAAATTATCTGGATGCTGATTTAATAAATGTGGTGATGCTAAAAAAATCATTAATAATGTGGATTCTGCAAAGTTTAACCATAAGAAATGTCAAATTAGAATAAAAAAATTGGCCTCTGAAATTCGTCTCTAAATTAAAGTTGTGATGCATTACTTTTTATTGTTGACAAAAAATATGCATTTAAATTTAGTGACTGAATTCGCACAAAAACCATGACGAATAATGTACGTCTCTAATATACGAATTCCTCATTAATAGGAGGCTTAATGATTTAAGAAATTTAAGCTTATGCCAATTTTCATCATTATTTCGTTTATATTGATTCATTGTTATTAATTTGTAACGTTAAGTTATCTGTAGCTGGTGTTATATTTGACTAAAGATCTACGTAACTGGTGTATATGAGATTTAGATTCATGTAAATCGGATAATTGGCATATTCGAACGTTGTGTGCTATTTTTCATGGAAATGTACTAATGATCATGTTGAAATAGTTTACTTGTTGAGACAAAATATATTACAATAAACACTAATACAGATTGGATCCTCTATTACAAATTGTATTCCATCTAGAATTTCATTGTATCTAACACACGTCATGTGTTAATTAATGATGTCATCATATACACGTGGCGTGTTGCGGATTGGATCCTCTATTCCAATTCGCGTTTCATCTTGTATTAAAAAACAATCACTACACGCCATGTGTTAATTAGTGATGTCATCATATACACATAGCGTGTAGGATTATTTTGGAATACAAGATGAAACACGAATTGAAATGGAGGATCTCATCAGGGCGTGTAGTGATTCTTTTGGAATATAAGATGGAATACAGAACGGAATAGAATATCCCATCTGAACATCATCCACAAGGGAAAAATTCATTTTTAGTCCAGTATGTTAGGCCTTGGCTAGTAAAAGTCCCGTATGTTAGAAAATTTCAATTTTAATCATGTATGTTCCAAAAGTTGTCCAATTTAAGGACACTGACCATCACCAATGACCAATTTAGCCGGAATTAGATAATAAATTTAGGGCTTTTGAGTGCTAATGCTTATGTATTAAGTATTTGTCCAGATAACATGTCAAATCATTAAATTACTTTAGTAGCTCGCCCAAAAACGAAAAGAAAAAGGTAAACCCTAATTTCCGTATGAGGTGCATTTCATTTTATTTTTCTTTCTCTCTTCATCTTTGTCAAATTTATTAGTCATGTGCGTCGCACATCATTAATTGTGGCCATTGGTTGTTTTTTATGGTCAGTGTCCTTAAATTGGACATTTTTTGAAACATACAAGACTAAATTTGAAGTTTTATAACATACAAGATTTTTACTAGATAAGGCCGAATATACAGGACTAAAAATGAATTTTTTTCCGTCCACCATAAACACTATAAAAACAGCACAGAACCTGTAAATCTGTCCACGACCAGAATTGCACGGAAAAATTAATGTGCACAAGTCTTACTCTGTAATTTGTGGTCTCCCATGATGAGGATGTTAGAAACTTGGTGTCATTTTTTTAAATTATTATTTAAGGAAAGCATGGGGTTTGAAATGGGATAAGATAAGATGGATCGGACCACAAAGGAAAAAAAGAGAAAAAAGCACTTTTGGAAGAAATTCTGGTATAGCATGTGATGTGCTTTTCTGCTACATTTGTGTGCTTTTTTGTTATTTCACAATCCATTCACCCAAACAAGTCATTATCGATCCAGGTCCAGCTTCTCCCAACCCAAACATTTTCAGCTTATTGTAAATTGCTACTTTACTTTGCCAAATAATCTGTTTCCATTTTCTATCATAATTCAGTTATTACTCTTTAATTTATAAAAGTTAAGTCTAGCTTCGATTAGGAGGGTTTTGATTAAGTTTATAAGGTCTCATACATCTTATAAAATGTTTGAGAGTTTATAAGCTTTTAAAATATGTGATCTCAAACAATTTGGTTAGTGAGTTTAGGCATTATTACAAGCCTCAACCTACCCATAAACATGTTTGGTTGCTCATTTAGTAGCCCGGTTTTATTACCAAGCTCGTTCTCTATAACAACAAAGCCCGGTTAATTACAACCTAACCTGAGGTAACCTAGGTAAACCTAGTAGACCATCCAACCAAACAGTTTAAAAACCCAAAAGGCCAACCCGGATAAATCAGTCAACCAAACAAATTAATAATTCAACCTAAGTACTTGTAAACACCCCAAAAGGCCACTTAGCTACACCAACCCAATATTTGTTACTAGCAACCAAACGGCCCCATAAGATATAAAAATAAGCTCTTAGAGCTTATAAGCTCAAAAAAATCCAGTAGTTCATTATGATCTTATAAAGTTATACTCAAATTTCCCATACTACACACTATACACACACTTATCACATTTATTGCACACTACACTCGTTTCACACACATCACACATTTCATACACTACACAAACTTCTTTCAAGTGCACTACACACACTCCACACACACACAGTACATACATTTAACAAATACTACTCTCGTTTCATACACACTACACACACAACCATGCTATATTCAATTGCAAGCTTATAGTTCTTTTATCCAATCATTTTATTAACTTATAAACTCTTGAGAAAAATCTTATAAACTCTTAAAATAACTTATAACATGTTTGAGATAAGTTTAGCCAAACACGTCGTATCTAAGCGTTGAAATGTCCGCGAATATGTTTTTTCCTTTGACTGATCTCTACGCTTGATTCCACCTAAAATCCACTTAACCCCACCAAATCCGAACTAGATCACTAAAGAAATGGTGTTTTGAGACAATAAAAAGTGATCTTAAATAATAAATGTTTGTCATAATTTTATTATTAGAGACAATATGTCGTTACTAATTAATTGGTTTAATAACTCAGACGCAAATAATATATTTGTGATGATAAAAGTAGTCTTAAATGTGTGTCAACTAAAACAACTATTTATCTTTAAAAATATCTTAAAAGATTTCAAATACTGCCTTCGTCTCGGCCTAATTGGCCTGCCTTGGCCGGGCACGGAGACTAAGAAAACAGATTTTGTGGAATCTTTGACTTTTTCAAAGGTGGAGATTAAGAGTGGGATTTTGAGGGTGGAGATTGTGAGAGAAATTTGTCATTTATGGGCTAGGTCAATTAAGTTGGAATAAAAAAAACGAAAAGTAGACCAATTAAATCGAGACGGGAATATATTTTTGCGACAACTAATATAATATTTTAGGAGGAGCATGCATCATATATACATTGTGAAAGAATTGAATGTAACCTACAATATGGTATTTAAATTATTTAACATATGGACTATGCTAATTTTATCAATTTTCATATTTCCGGTCACAAATTGGCATGTTCAAGTTTTAGGGCTAAAATAGTCATCTTGCCCCCCTCCCCCCCCCCCTACCCCCAAAACAATTTTTATATACTTTAAAAATGAAAATGGCAAAAAAGTTGAAAAAATAAGAAAATTATAAGTTTAAGAAAATGAAAAAATAAGGAAAAAACTCATAAGAAGCAAAATATTTGGATTGAATTTTCACTAAAAAAGAAAAATCTTAACAATACCAGAAAATTAAAGAAAAATATTTAAAAATTAAGTTATGTATATATCTTTTTGTAAAGGAGAACTTATGTAATTTTGTGTTATATAAGAAAAATCGAGTTTTAATTTTTGTGTTAAGAAATTATGTAACCAAAGGTGACAAAACGATGGCATCTTTTGTCGAATTCCAACACTTATATAGTGAATAACAACTAAAACAATAAGGTACAAAATATAAAAAATAAGGTTTTATAAATTTCGTCCTGGATTGGAGCCACGTGTAGACCACATATATATGTTGAATGTGCTTAATCCAATGAACTCTATAACAAACATATAGATGCAAATTTAAAAAGAACACCATAACAAAAAATTTATTCTTTTGGAGCCAGTCAGGGGTGACAAAAATTGGTACAACCCGATTGCACAAAACGAATCCGTACGATAATTTTGGATTTGAGCCAATGTCTATCAGGTTTGAGTTGTTATCGGGTCAACCTGATAAGACACGATAAAATTCGAGGTCATATCGGACTAATCATAAAGCTCGATAATGACCCAATATATTTTATTTATTTATCTATTATTATTATTATTTATTATTAGTAATATTTTTTTTTAAAAATGTTAGAGTTGATTGAATGAGTTGAAAAAACAAATATGTATTGTATAATCTCAAGCGGGAAAAATAGAATTTACAAGTTAAATAATAATAAATAAAAAAACAAACAAAAAAAGTAACTTAAATAAGACGACTCATTTGAAACTTCTGATGGACTGTCCTAGCCCATCCGTCATTTTAAATGAATTGGACCATAGAATTTTAATTTAAAATAGGGTTGCATTTTGATATTAATTCTTTAAAGTACCATTAGACTAATATGCCCAATTCAATAGATCACATGTTGGCTCGGAAATTATACGTTAGGGAAATGAGTCGACTTTCCTTACTAAGCTTTTACCCAATAAATTTTGATATTAACCCTTTAAAGTACCATCAGACTAATATGTCTAATTCAATGGATCACATGTTGGCTCGGAAATTATACGTTAGGGAAATGAGTCAGACTTTCCTTACTAAGTTTTTACCCAATAAATTTTGGGTTCGATCAGATATATGACGTTGTCTCGCCAACCTAAATCGGGTCAAGATGGATCGTCCAAATTGTCACCTCTACCAACATTGAATGAGGATTCCTCTGAACAATTAAAAAAATCCATGCCATCCCATTAAACCCCATATTCTTACATTAATTAATAGGAAACTCAAAATCTTTTATCATGATCACAAATACTCCCTCCGCCTCACTTAACTTGTCACAGTTGATCGGGCATGAATGTTAAGAAAAAAAATAAATTTTGTGAAATATTTGACTTTTTAAAGGTGGAAATTGAATGTGGAGATTTTGAGGGTAGAGACTATTGACTTTAATTGTCATTTATGAGTGTGAAAAGTTAAGTTGGACGGACCAAAATAAAAAACGTGACATGTTAACTGAGACGGAGGTATTATATATTAATATACCTAAATACCCAAGTTAAATTTGCTTGCAACTTACAATTAATATAGGTTCATCTCCTACAAAAATAGACATATCATGTCTTTTACACAAATTAAAAAAACATTTAAGTATACTTGGAAAAATATATCAACCACAAGTTTCCTTTTGCCCTTATTTATCTTGAAGATTTTGAAATTTATAACTAGTCCTAACAAAGTAAATAAGGATATTTTAGAGAAATCGCACCCATTTAAAAAAGTAAAATAATTATAACTTTAAGACATATATAAAAGAAAAAAAGAAATAAATATTGTACTATCTTTCTGGAATATATGGAATATATGGAATATAGGAAAAGTAGTTAATTGTATAAGATCATCTGCCACATATTGTGTTTCACGATATTCACTAAGTCCACATGAATGATGCCACTATTAACTTACGCTATCTTAACAGGTGACATCATTCAATACATGTGTCGTGAATAAATGAAACGCAAATGAGATGAATAACAAGAAGAAACATATAAATAAAACAGGTAATCCCATGAACTAACTGACACGTATCGTATATTAAAACCAGTGTAATAGAAGATAAAAACAGTAACCTCGTAATAACTATCAACGAACTCTGAGAAAGAAAATACTAAGTTCTTGACCCGAAGCACCATCCGGATTAATCATATAAAACGACTCCGAATCCTTGGACCCCACAACCCTATCAAACCTGGCCCTTATATACGTCAACTCCCCATCATGCGACGTCGTTTCCTTCTCCTTCTCCGGCGACAGCCCCGGCAACACCCCGGCCCCCATCGACACCCCCCGGAGCAGCTTCATAACATGCACTTCATCATCCGTCAAATCCGTCCTCCTAATCGAGTACCCCATTTTCCTCCCATTACAATACACCGCCCACACGAACTCGTCTAGAAGCTTCTTCTTCTGCGTCTTGGTGTCCGACTCCAGCGCGATGCGCAGGACGTCGGACGCCATTTCTTTATGGAGAGTAGTGGTGAGCATGGGGAGTTCGATGACGAAGATCGGGGGGCGGTGGGGGTCTTCTTGTATGGCTAACCCGAGGCGGCCTTTTCGGTAGCCGAATAAGGTGAGGGTGGTGGCCTTGTCGGCGAGGAGGGGCTTGCGGTGGAGGCCATTGAGAAGCGCCGCCATCTTGCAGCCGGTGGTTAGCATGGGGAGGAGTTTGAACATGCGGAAGAGGCCGCTGCCGCCGTGAGCGGTGGTTTTGGAGGATTTTTTGTGGCGGAGGAGGGAGAATATGGAGGGGGTTTGCATGTGGGTAGAGTGTACGGGTGGCATTTTGTGTTTTTGGAGGAAAATGAGACTCTGGAAGATATGAAATTTAAGTGACGTCGTTTAAGTAGGGGGGTGGGGGGGTGTTGTTTTGTCGATCAATGGAGTAGTCCAAGTGGGGAGGTTATGTTCACATACAAACTCATCAATTATTTGCTTTTATGCACATGAAAGTTAGATTTAGTGTTTTTCATCAGGCAACTCTTTTGAGACATACCACATCATCCGTTACATTTTGGTGTTTTATTTTGTATTTTATTATATTTATTAATTATACGTGTATTAAATGATATTACGAATAAATATGTATCGTATATTAAATTAAGTATAACAAAAGATGAAACACGTATTGTAACAGCGGATCCAGAATGCTTTTGAGAGAGAAATTGATACTTCCACCACTAAATTCTGATTGCATACTAGATATACGGTACGCAAATCTATATAATACTGATTAAAACATAAATTCATAAAATTGTATCACTGTTTGTACTAAAAAGTAGAATAAAAGTACTATCATTTACTAATAAGTATAATACATTTCTTTTAGGGGTAAATAATAGTTTTCACCATAAATACTATTCCCTTCGTCCCGACTTAATTTGCACAACTGTTCCGATGTGTATATTAAGAAAAAACTGTGTTTTGATTTTTAGTTGACTTTTTCAAAGGTGAAGATTTTAAGGGTGAAGAAATTTCTATTTTGGAGGTGTGCAAAATAAAATGTGACGATCGAAAAATAAAGTGTACAAATTAGGACGAAACGGAGGAAATACTACACTTTCAGTATAGTACGTTTTCACAAAACAAGTAATATCTTGTAGGACATATATTAATTATGCTTTTTCATAAAAAAATACCAATAACCTGGCACAAGCGAATCACTCTACTTCCATTGTTCCATACATATAGTCTTACACTTATTTTTGTACCAAAAAAGAAAAAAGAAAATGATAGTTAATATAGTTAGAACAATAAATTTTAACTATATTTTTCTTTTATGCATCTATAACTCATTTATTATTAAAATATATTTGATCGATGTGCAGAATAACATGATACATGAACTATGAATAAATATGAAAATGTGCAATTAATGATATATTTAGTACAATAACTTGGTCTATTTATGAAATATACTATGATAAAATTAGACCCTATTTTGACACGAAGGAAGTATATAGTTATACCATATAAACTTTTGAGAGAGGATAGCCGAGTGAGGTCCCTAGGTCTTGATAGTTTAGTGGGGAGGTCTCTTGTGCCTTAATTGTACGAATCTTAATGTAATCCGAATTATCGGTCAAAAAGTCATACTATTTATGTCTAAAGGTATTACATAATTTGAGTAGATGTACCATGGTTAAAATGTATTACAGATTTGCTTAAAAGTATCACATATTCTGTATAAATGAATTATAATTAATATCTTTACCCAGATATGTAATACCTTTTAGACATAATAATTTGTAATACCTACCATAAATTGCATGGTGTAACTATTTTGTGTCGGATTGGGCCGGAGCGGCTTGGGCAAGGTATCGAAGGTTGGATGGGGCCCAACCACATAATATGTCTCACTTTTACCGTTCTTCACGAAAAAAATGTTAATTATAGCAACCCCATCAAACTATTAAAGATTTTTTTATAATTTTTTTTTTTTTTTTACAATCGATACGTGTAAATTATACGGATTTTGACAGATATACCTTTAAATTTATTTTCAGTCATTTTTGTCGAAATTTCGCACGTGACTTATGCATGATAAACTTTTAAGGATTTTTTTTGTCCAAACATCTCTTTTAGTAGATAGAGAAGAAGCTGCTCATCTTCAATAATGGAGGTTCTAAATATTGGGGGGAGAGAACCGTTGGTGATTCAAATGAATTGTTAGGGAAAAAGAAAGGTGCGAAAGAATTTTACACTTTTGACATACTAAGGTTGTTTGGAAAGCCCTTAAAAGTTTATCACGACGTAAATCACGTGGAGAATTTCGACCAAAAAAAGATCGAAAAATAAGTTTAGAGGTTTATCTGCCAAAATTCGTACTCCCTCCGTCCCAACTTAATTTTCCTACTTTGATCGGGCACGAAGGTTAAGAAAAAACAGATTTTGTGGAATTTTTGACTTTTTTAAAGGTGAAGCTTGAGGGTGGAGATTCGAGAAAAATTTGTTATTTATGAGCTAAAAAATTAAGTTGGGACAAATCGAAAAGGAAACTAAAAAAGTTAAAACGGAACGAAAGTAGTATAATTTATATGGATTGGTGCTATCAAACTTTTCTTTAATGATTTATGAATAAAAACGCTGATAGTTTAACGAGATTGCTGCACTTAACCCTAAAAAAATCAAAGGATATACCATGCCTTGATAGTATGAACACCACGCTATGCGATTAAAAGTTAAAACAGAAAAGGCGATCTCATGTGGAGGGGCCCATTTTAGAGTGGAAAAGGTTGCGGCCCATGGGTGTGACCCGATCCCGACTTGGGGCCCGCCCATGAAATTATAATTTCACAATAAATTAATGAGTCCAATTTCGATATTACTGTGATACCGATATCACTGTGAGATAAAAATACATATGTGTTTAAATATGAGGGACTAGAAATCACCCTAAATTAAGACAATAACCCAATAAATTCCCCATCTGTCACATAATTAATTATAGTCTTGTTAAAAAAATATTGTTTCAAAATAAGATTTATATTTTTAAAAATTAATGTCTTATTTTATTAGTCCAGATAAAACTTTTAATTCTTGATTTCAAGAATTTGCTACTTATAATTAAATAAGTCAAATAAAAAATTTTAAATTATGTGCAAATTAATGATTTTAAAAAAATTGTATCTTTATTAACTTAAGGTAATATCCTATTGTATAGGGCATAATATTCTCATCAGGGAAGTTGTTTATAAAATGGGGCCATTTATAACTTATTAATATGTACCAAACGTAAGAAATATGAATGAAGTCATTTTACTTGATTATTTCCATTATCCGCTCCACTCCTTTGCACAAAGCAGCCCCTTATTACATGAAAATTATATATTTTTAAACGTAACTCTTATTACAAAAAATTGAACTATTGTTATATGCATTATATGCACACTTGTTACACATTTACCCCATAAGAATGATACCCTATAGGGTAGGGTATAATTTTCCAATTAGGTTCAATATTTTAATTTACATTTTATTTTGTATTCTATTATTCAGCTTCAGGATTCATGTTTAGATTCTATATTCAAGGTTTAGGATTTGACTTTTTTGGATTAGGGTTGTTTAAGGTCTAGGGTTCGACTTTTTTGGATTAGGGTATATTTTTTATTCTAAACTTACGATTTCACGATTCACGGTTCATGGTTCATGATTTAATGATTCAGTGTTTATAGTTTAATAATTTATAGTATAAAGTTCATGTGTTCGAGGTCCACGATTCATGTTGTATTGCTTAATTTTAAAGTAAAATATCATTGAAACATGATAAATGTGGGACAGACGATCGAAATTGTATAGAATTGATGACCGTTGATAATAGGCCACTGATTACTTTTACAATATAATTTCGAAACGAACCAAAATTTGTCAATTCATTGCCTACCAATCAGGGAAATTGCAAAAAAAAAAAAAAAGGATATTGATTATTAAGGTGTAGTGAGAAAGAATACATTTTTTAAAAAAACAATAATTTTTTTTATTATTCACATGATTAACGGGTTAAATGGTCTATTTGAACTACTCAAGTAATTCAAAAAGAATTGGAGCCCTAAACAACAATTCTAGAAGAGTGTCAAGGGTCCAAATATTTCAAAAACAAGTAAGTAACACTCCTACAGTGGAGAGACAAATTATTCCAATAAAAAGAAACTCTGCTCACAATCAATGATAAAGACATGCATACAATACAATACTAAAACCTGTAGTCGGAACTAATGCAAAGTAACCTACTGCTAAAATATATTCTTTCAACAATTGAACTTTATCAGGGTAATGAATGTAGGAAGCCTAGAAAAAAAACAACAAAAACAAACAAAAAATGCAAACCGAACAGAAAAATATAATATAAATGACATCTTTGGTAGTTGCAGCCATCCCCCTTCCAAATCCTGAAGAGGATATTTGGTTTAGGTTTAAGTGGGTCATGATAAATTCTGCATTTGAAATCCTAGGATTTAAAAATAAAGGTAAATAGTAAAGTTGTATGTTTGTTTTGAGATTGTATATGATAGGATTGTATTGTAAATATCAAATGAATGCTGAAAAACAGTGATATGTATTTGAAATATTTTTGAATATCTAATTTTTTTTCACAACATTTATTTATTTTGGTACTTAGCTATTTGGACATAAGACAAGCGTCACACAATACTAGAATGCAAGATTTCCTCTGGGGGCCATTTGTTGTTGTTCTTGTATGTATGTGGTATGTAGGGTTATTGAACAATCTTGAACTAATAATACGGGGATATTTGGATTGAGATATAGTGGAATATGACACGTTCGATGAGATATATCCACGGTTGGATGTAGTAGGGTATGATATGTATTGTAGATGTTACATCAATAGATTTTAGGTGATGTAAGAAGTGATTGGTTGATTGAGTAATGATAAAAATGTGTATTGAAAATTGTAAAAGGTGTATGTGGAATCGTAAAAGATGATGTAGAATGTCAGGTATTGATAAAAAAATGAATTGAGAATTGTAAAATGTGATGTAGATAATAGGAGGTGGATGAGGAGGGATGGACAATCCGGATGACCGATCCATAAAGTGAAATACAAGCGGATCGGGCCATCCCCGATCCGGATTGCCCAATCCCAATCCAAATATGCCCTATGTATCTGCCGATTATTATAATTATATATTACTTGAAACTCGGGGTTTATCAAACCGTATAAAAAATCGAATTGAAAACATATCGAATCGAAAAAGAACCGTTGACTTTCTCCGAATCGAACTTTATCGAAAAGAATATGGTATGGTTCTGGATATTCAATAATATCCGTACCGAGAACCTTCCAAACTGTAGCAAAGTGGCTTGAATCGTTCCATATCGAAAACCGAGATTACAAAAATATATTAATCACTTCAAATTGTGCATAATTTTCACACATTACTACTTTCAGACAAGCTTTACTTAAAATGTTTACTTATGACTTGATGTGTATGTCAACATAAATTTTAATTTTAGTTGCAACTTTAATGAGGGTATGTTAATTTTTGTTTTCTAGTTTTAACTTAGATATTAAAAGTCTTAAAAAAACTTTGAATAACAGAGTCTATCGTACTGAACCAAAAAGTCTCACCAGATCCGCTAGAGTTGAAATACTGTACCGAATTATTCCAAATTTTGGGATGGTTCGGTACGGGTCTTTATAAGTTTTGATTCGATTCTGATTCCTAAATTTTATGAGTACCCAACTTCGAGACAGTACTAAATTTTTTAAATTCTCGAATTGTACTGTCTCGTACACATCCTGATTTGTACAATTATACCTCAATGGGCACGGGATTTTGACATGTAGGTATCAATACGTACACTCATAAAAGGAACTTAATTTACATATATGTTCACGATAGATATCCGAACGAGACTATACATATATACATACGGTATGAGATGTACAATATTAATGTATAACGGATATTATTTGAACATGTATCTTATATTTGCATAACTGCAAAAAAAAAAAAAAAAATGGTAGCGAAATTTATCGTAGACTTGAATTGAGAATAAAATTCTGAGTCCCTAACTAAGAAAAAACTTAAAATTAGATGCTGCATTGAAAATCTTCAAAATTTAAACTCGTAACTAAAATATTTTCTAACGTCTTCTAATAATTTTTTTTCCATATATTAAAATATGTGCATGTACCTGCAAGAAAAAGTGGAGCAGAATTTAGATTAAAGACCAAATTAATGGCAGCAGTGGACCATTTTCTAAAACTTGTGAACTCTGTTGCAAAATTCCTCCACTAGCTCCGATTAATATTCGTCTAAATGCTAGGTTTTTATCGATCACCTACGTTTATTTTTTAATTTCTTCTCACCTAATCACGTCTATGCATCACTTAGCCCGCCCAAACCCTAATTAATTGCTAGACTCCAGCTCACTGCCTAACTAACGTTTAACGACTTTTACAAATATATCGGAAATGTGTCGGAAACATGAGTCATTTTATTCGTATTAATTGCATACTTAAAATTATCGTGACATTATCAAAGAGTTGGCCCATACAGCCCTTGTTAAAGTTGATGCATTGCATTCAGTCCGAATTAGTCTCATACCGCACAACCTTTTCAAATGGTACAACCTTCTTTATATTAATTTAATGAAGATATAGTATTATAAACATTATTTTTACCCGTAATTTAATTTATTCAATTATATTTAACTTATTTGTGAAATCGATATGAAGTGATGTTGGTGAAAAACATGCAGATCCGACCGGTGGAAATTGAATTGGATTCTGTTATGGTCTCCTGGGCTTGAAGAGGAGAAAGAGTGACCTATCTTATGCTGGTTCAATTGTTTATGATATTCTGCATATTTGTCCTAGTTTTGGATCTTTTACTGTTAGTTGAGTTAAGCGCACTACTAATAATTTGAGTCACTGTTTAGCTCGTCTTTGTTTTAATTTTGATTTTGTGAGGAACTACATTGCTGATATCCCCGTCTATTTTATTAACATTATACATAGTGATGCCGATTTGGTGAATTAATGAAGTCAACTGTGTTACCTCCTCAAGAAAAAATTATTTGTGAAATTAATTTTTTATTTAAATATAAGTGGAGACATTAACTTCTTAAAAGAAAGCTTTTTTAGGAGAACATTCCAAACACTATGAAGTCTTGCTACTCTTTTTTACCTGTTGACTGACTTATACAATTATATGTAATTTATTTGTAAAATTAATCATTAAATTTTTTAAAGTGAGACACTAACTAACTTTTAAAACATAACTTTTTTGGAGGATGGAGGGAGTAAACTTCATAATTTATTTATATACACTATACGTGCATTAATAACATCTACTCCTTCCGTTCCATATTAATTGACGTTTCAAAATAAAATGAAAGAATTAAAGATTGAATATTTTGACAGGTATACCTTAGCTAAAAATTTGACCAAATCAAAATATTTCTGATAAATTGAAAAATAGAGATATTTTATGATTGAGTCTAGAGAGAAAATTGGTAGAATTAATGAAAAATATGTAAAACTTTAATTAATTAAAAAAGGAAAGAACATTTTAAAACGTCAATTAATATAGAATTGAAGGAGTATTTTCCTTGGCTATGTATCTATATTAGAAACTAAAATATGTCTACTAGGAGTCTCTGGTCTATAATTTCTATGTCACTCCTATTCTACCATCAAAATTATATATATCTTTTTTGTTGCACTGCAATTTCCGCATAAGTTAGATGGTGCAATTCAATTTGGGTATCGCGATTTATACTCAAATGTATTATTTATTTTGAACAAAAGTATTACAATACATTACTCACACAAGTAAACCTTGAAGCATAAATTGCGATACCTTTTTTCATCATGATATCTTTACGCAAAATATGTAATACCTTTGCGCATTAATACTAATATTTTTTGACCCATGACCTGCATTGCATGCATCTGTGCACAAGAGTAGGGACTAGTGGCGGCGGCCGCCCCCCCTCAAAATTTCCGATTGAACTAATGTAGATATACATATGCAGTGTAATTGTAGTTAGTGAACGAATTTCGCCACCCTTAAATTTCAAAAACTTTGTTATATATCTTTAAAAAAGTTATTTCGCCCCTTTCATTATGAAATTCTGGCTCGATCTCTGCATAAGAATGAATGTCATGTACGTATGATACATATGAATGGATGAATTATTGTTGACAATGGAGAGCTCCTAGTCCACCATCATTATTTGTAAAGTTCCATTATCTAGATAGGTTGTTTTCTTGTCATTATCAAATGGAACCCCTATAGAAGAAATTTAATGTTTTTCTCTTTGATTTGATTAACTACTAGATTAGTCCTAGTTGGCCAATTAAAGTCTCGCATCGATTCAATGTAATGACAAAGTTCGTCTTAATAATAGTAAATAGTCACAGATACATTATTTATGATGCCATCTCATCACTAATAATATTGATGCACCCTTAAGGCAGCTGAGGCAGTCACCTCAAGCTCCAAAACATCTAGGTCACCTCTATATACGTACATACTATAGTATGTTAGTATAATTATCCCTGTCATTGTGGTCGTGTAGATGTAGATGGAGAAAGTTTTAGTAGCCACGGTTCGAGTCTCAGTGGTCATAGTGTAGTACTCCCTTCATCCCACTTTATCTTGCACAGTTGACACAAATATTAAGAAAAATTGCTTTTGAAATTTTGTTGACATTTCAAAGGTGGATTGAGGATGGAGATTGTGTTATAACTTTCTTTTTTAAGGACTGTGCAAGTTTGCCTGAAACGGACAAAAACGAAAAGTGTGCAAGATAAAATGAGACGGAGGGAGCATTTTATTGTAATATTTTACCTATACTTAGGAATCGGTCGCGATGTTTATAAACAAGTTTTACTTGGGAGAAATTTCACCTTAGACCTCAAAATTTCTTGATATGACCCTGATCACGGAAGCAAAACTTCGTGCAAATAATTTATTTAACATGAAAAATATCTCAAATATCTTTTTCAATAAGTAGTTATTTTCAGATGTAGTTTAAAAGTAGCATTAAATAATACGTAAAGTATCTTGTGACGATAAATTATTACATAAACTTATTCTTAGGGGCGATAATTAGATCATCTATAAATATGTACGTGCTAAAATCATTGGAAATGACTTATTTGGATGATCCAAAAACAGCCCTACTTGTTTGGTAAGATGAATGATCGATCACATGCAAGAAGTGGACATAAAAGTCATGTATGCATGATCAAAAGTGGCTTTTTGGGAATAGAAGTTTGGCCAGTTGGTGTTCAATGTTCATCTCTTAATCTTTGCATAATTGAATGATTCTTCCTCCGTCTCGGTCTAACTTGTCTATTTTGATCGGACACGCAAATTAAACAAAAAAGTTGATTATGGAATTTTTGATTTTTTTAAAGGTGAAGATTGATGATGAAGATTTTGAGGGTAGAGATTGTGAGAAAAATTTGTTATTTATGGACTAACAAATTAAATTGAGACAAACTAAAAAGAAAAATAGACAAGTTAGAGGAGGGCGTCGGAGGTAGTATTTCATAATTGCGCATGATTTATTGCTCAATTTCAACATGATTCTTGTTATTTCATGCATCCGGTTACTAAGCATGAATCAATAAATACTTAAATTAAACGTAAAATAAAATTAAAAATGAATTTTTACAGTGATATTGACTGAAATAAGGCAAAAATTTGCGGGCACATGATGCACAATAGCACTATTATACACCTGGAAGTTTTATAGGAATTTTTAGGATTTAGGGTTTTTTAATTTAGAGTTTAGGATTTTAGAGGTTTTCAGGGATTTTAAATTTATGATTTAGAGTTTTAGGGTTTGTAGAGAGGGTGTATAATAAGTTTTATTGTACATCTTATGAACCCGAGTCCCACTCTTGAAACAAATATTACCCTAATTAGTGGCAATAAAGTAGTTCTTGATAGTTGGTAGTTGTTGATGGAAAGAAAGGAAAGGGACATTAAAAGAACGATATTGATGTATGGTATTGACGGAGGACAAAGTGCCTTTTAGAACTGATGAAAAACAATGTTCTAGACACTAATTAGACGGTAAATTGGGGTTTGTCTAATGTTTAATTGGAGCTCAAGCAAAAAGAAAAAGGATCTAAGCAGGAAAAAGTCGGGTATAATATATAAACAATCGACCGTAACAATCTAGCGCTTCGATGGACAAAGTTGAAACTAGACGGGTACTCCTAAAATAGAGATGAAAAGTTACGTCTCTACTCTTTTATTCACACTAATTGTTGAAGGTGGATATTTTGATGATGAAGATTGTGAGATAAGTTTCCTTTTTAAGAATGCGTAAATTCTTGTGGGATGTATCGAAAAGGAAAATGTGCAACTTCATTCGGGACGAAAGGAGTATTTTGTCAATTATTTACTGTAACAAACAAAAAAATATGAATATCATATATATACAGGTTATTGGGCTGGTTTCTAAAGCCTGCCTATTTGGCCCATAGTTTCTGTACAAAGGTCATTGGGCTGTAGTAGAACTCTTCTAACCCTGGAATAAAAAAGCCCATTGGGCTTTTAAGACCATTAACTCTTCCAAATTAGGGTGTTTGCTTAGGGTTATTTTAAGCATTTTATAAGCTCGAGTATTTTAAAATTCGTTGTAAAAGCATATAAGATGTAATTTCTATGATAAATAAGTAGCTCCATTAATTAATAATATTATTATATTACTATATTATTACGTTTAATTTAATGTGACATTGAAATGTTGAATAAAACATTAACTAATACTTTATATACATAATAATTTAATTGTTCAATTTTGTGGATTGCTATTATTGTATAATACTAATAATTTTTTTGTGGAAAAAAGTGAAAAAAATAATAGGCATCTAAGTTAAAAAAACATATATATATTGTTTCTTTATAAAAAATATTTGTATATACACATGTTCATTCTTATTAATTACAGTAGCCAACTCTTGCACTGATGGAGATACAGTAAATTGGGCTAATCTTAGGGTTCATTTGGTTGCAAATCATCAATGACAATGATAATGGGTATGAATGAGGGGTCAATCTTACTATGAAATGAAGTGAGGGAAATTGTTAATAAAATGAGATTATGATTAATTTATTTATTGTATTCAAAGCACCATAAATGAAAATGTGTCCTCATTCATTTCCATTCCGTACCCCTAAACCCCCAACCAAACGGACCTTTAATATAGTTAATTATGTACCATGTCCTAAACCTTCGCCGTCAATAATATTAATTAATTATTTAAAGTATTTATGTTTACTTTATAGAATTTATTTGGCTCAATATGAACGGCTCTATTAGATGACTCCATACAAACGACTTCATACAAAAGTTGGATTGACGTTGTGGTACTTAAATATTTGATACCTTTAGACTCTATGCTCCAACTCCGAAGAAGCCGGCGTGGGGCCAAGGCTGCCGTGGAGCTCGGGAGGCCGACGTGGAACCCGCAGCGGTAGACATGAATGAACCACAAGTCACTACTAGAAAAAATCATCTATTAAGTAGACTACTCTTTAAGGCACTTAAAACTAATGACTTAAAAAAACTCAAATATGACATTTTATTATTGCATACCTATAACAACATTTTTAATAATACTTTTAAGGCACAAAAAATTAAATGCCTTAATAGAACCACGTATAACTACATTTTTATTTTAATTTATTTTAGATGACTTATATTCACATTGCTATATTTTTTCTTAATACGGTATTTACAAATGCCTTAATGCAACTTTATAGTTAACTCACGATCTACTAAGTGCCATAATTTTTAAATTTTCTTTTCATATTGTTAACTTACATGTGTGTTAATTCGACCATACTTGATATACATCAAGAGGTGACAATTTAGGCGGCCCAGTTCTTCGGTCAACACCATATTTTGATTCGGGTTGGGCCGAGAACTTGGTAGGGCTTACGGTTAGATCTCTCATGTACTTATCTTCTCCTTCACCTGTTTATACAAAATTTCAAAACAATAAAAATCATTTCAAAAAAAAAAAAAAAAAAGAAAAAAAAAAACCCCTAATAAAAGCCTTTTCCTGAATTGTCAAACCAAGATTCCAAATACTCACTCCGTCCCAGCTATCGTTTCGCAGTTGATCATGCACGGATATTAAGAAAAAACTAATTTTACTTTTTCTTTGACTTTTTTAAAAATGGAGATTGAATGTGGAGATTTTGAGGGTGGAGATTGTGAAAGATTTTCCTTTTTAAGAGTGCGAAAAGTCAAGTGGAACGAACCGAAATAGAAAGTAGGAAAAGTTTTCTGGTACGAAGGGAGTAACTCCAAACAAGCATCAAAACAAGTTTCCAAATAAACCGAGTAGAAGAAGTCATTCGAGCAAATTATCAAACACCTTATGAGCACAATTTGTCAACTTTTCTTCTTTCAAAGCTCAAAGGATGCATACTAATCTTATACCTAAAAACAAATGGCATATCTTATTTTTATTTTTTTATAAATTTAGTTCGATTTAGTTCAATATAAATTGTGAAAATTTAAACGTTTATTTACCTAAGCAATGAAAAATATATTGTGTAACGTATTAAAACATACTCCATCCGTCCCGGCTTAATTGGCCAACTTGCCATATTTGTTTATTGTCTTAGTCCATAAATGACACATTCTCTCACAATCTCCACCCTCAAAATCTCCACTTTTAATCTTCACATTTGAAAAAGTCAAAATTTCACAAAATCTGCTTTTCCTTAATCTCCGGCCAAGATTGACCACTTAGGCCGGGACGAAGGAAGTATCATTTTTTCCTGAAATGAAAGAGTTAATAGTGAAATTGTTATGAAGCATAAGGCCTCCCTTCCTTTAAAAGAATACTCCCTCCATCTCAAGTTATTTTGCACACTCTCGAAATGGAAATAAATCTTACAATCTCCATCTTCGATCTCCACCTTTGAAAAAGTCAATTAAAAAGCAAAAAATAATTTTTTTTTTATTCCACGCGCTAAAATGGGTGTGCAAAATAACTTGGATCGGAGGGAGTATGAATTTTGTTTTTTTTTTTTTTTTTCATTTAAAATTTATTTAGCATAGTTACAAATATGTATATGCTTAAGTAACAGTTTTTTTTTTTCCTTTCACGACTCCCAATATAGAAATCTCCGAAAAGTAACTCTGAAATTTTAGAAAGCTAAGTAAGGTAGCTAAAATTTTTGTGTCGGAATCATTAATACATTAACTTTCATATAAAGCTCAAACCCAATAATTTCTTAATAAAAGGCATTTTTTGAATTTTTCTTTACATTTGATTGTAGTCATGTGTGTTATCTTTCCGACGTATCTTGTTTCACCTAAAAATTATATGTGTGGTCCGAGATATAATCAAACTACTAAAAGTATTCTGAAACTACCGAACAATGCACCACTATCACTTCCTTTGAAGTTTTGGTCACTTTCTTGTAAGAACTTTGAAATGGTTCCAACACAAAAGTTCTAATAAAGTCACTTAGCTTTTCAAAAACCTTAGATTCACTTTGTAGAGGTTTCTTCATTGGGTATTGTGATCGTACATTGGTACATTGACTTTCAGTTCGATTAGTTCAATTAAAATAGTCACTTTCTTCTACCTCCGTCCCAGATAATCTTGCACACTTTCTGTTTTCGTCCGTTCCAGCTAATCTTGCACACTCTTTAAAATGGAAAGATTTCTCACAATCTCCACCCTCAAACTTTTCACCCTCAATTCACCTTTAAAAAATCAACAAAATCCCAAAAAACAACTTTTCTTAATATTGTGTCAACTCTCCCAGTGCAAGATTAGCCGGAACAGAGGTAGTATTATTTATTTGATCGTATACATCGTTTGTAGCTGGACTTTCCCTCACTCCTACATCCCTTAAAACTGAACCATGAGACATTGAAATCTCCGACATTAATGGTCCTACATAAGATGGCAAACACTTTTTTATCCTTGTGTCGAATTATCGTATACAACAGATTATTTCATGAAGATTTCGTGCATATATTCATCAATTTAGCCTTTGTCATTGAGCTTCTGTCCTTATATTTATACAGCACATGTTTTTTTCCAAACACTAATCACAACCGATATTGTTATCATCGACACCAGAGATGTGTGTGTGTATGTGTTATCTGTGCTGAGCAGATATTTAGAACTCTCTTTCGTCTTTCCTAGTTTTATTCCAAGATAATATGGATGATTTGATTTCCAGGGGAGAGGTTCGTGCTGTCTGGTCGTGTTGCAAACGTGTTGTCACAAGTACGAGTTCAGGAGCCGAAAGGCGGGTGCGCCTGCTAGACGAGTTTCTTCAGAGACGACATGCGCGACAGGAGACGAGTGCACAACAAGAAACAGACGTGACACTCTCAGATGATATACTCTTCATGATCTTCGTTTTACTCCCTGCTGAATCCCTTTTCAGATTGCAATTTGTTACTAAGAAATGGTTCAGTTTGATCAATACTTCTATATTTATCACGAGCCATTGTCACCATTCTGAGACTGTTTTACTCTGTAAAAAGTTAACTCTTTTAGAGCCTGCTTCTGAGGACCAGCCAAAATCCTACTTTCATTTCCTAGATTTGGTTAAAGGGGAAAATGGTTTTTTCGAGTCAAAAGCAGTTGAGTTGTTCGATATTCGAGCAAGCTACAACGGATTGATTCTAGCTGTTACTGAAAACAGTAAGAGGTTAATACTAGTGAACCCGATTACTAGAAAGCAAATTGTACTTCCATTAGGCATGGATAAGGCTTATCGTTTCGAGTCATTCGGTATTGCATTCTGTGATGAGGCGAAAACATACAAAGTTGTACGTCTTTTTTTCTAAGACATTAGTAAGTATTGGTTGTGAGATCCTACATGTATCTGCAAGAAAGTGGACAAGAAGCGAGGGACCTCCTAACGAGTTCCTTCTAAATATTAGACAAATCCCAACATCTGTTGGCGGATCATTGTACTGGATGTCTTTAAAACAAGGATGTGATTACTTCGTCTCCATGAATGTTGGTGACGAAAAGTTTACTCGAAAGAAATTGCCTGTTGGTAACTGTTTGAAGTACCGGCTAATGGATTCGGGAGGAGATCTTGAATGTTTGTGCTACATAGAAGTTGATCTATTGCAAGTTTGGGTTTTGGTTGATGATGGTGGATTAGCGGAAGATTGGGTAAAGAGATATAGCGTCAATTTGAGTGTTTGCGCGGCGTTCGCTAGCCCCATTTGTTGTTGGAAAAATGGGAAAGGAGTGTTGCTTGAGATGAAGAATGAGCTATATGTTTACGACTTTGCGAGAGGCGAAATGAAGCTGATCCAATCGACCTCTAATGAGGATGCATGGTTTGGAAGGATATTCGACGAGTATATTCCTCATCGCAACTCGCTTGCCTCGTGGGAGGATCATCTAGGGGGAGCATAGAGGTTGTTAGGTAGAGAGTAATTGGCAAAAAATTATATGCAATCAATGACCTAGTGCCTATACTGGGACTAGTAAGAGCTAGTTGAGATTTTTGCCAGAAATGTGTGTAGACGATTATAATCCTGGAAAAATGTATGTATACAATGTATTGATATGGCAGTTTATGAATTACTCTTTTGTTAGTAAAATTCTGATGGGTGTGGAGTCGATGGGATTCGATCCTTGTCACTGGCCTTATAAGGTGCTCAATCAACTGAGTTATAAACGATTCCCGACAGGTTATGAATTACTCCCTCCATCCCGAGATAATTTGCATACTTTCATTTTCGGGGTGTCTCGAGATAATTTGCACACCCTCAAAGGAAATTTCTCTTATAATCTCCACCCTCAATCTCTACATTTGAAAAAGTCAACTAAAAAGCAAAAAACAACTATTTCTATTCCACGTGCCGGGAGGGATGTGCAAATTATCTCGGGAGGAAGTAATTGATAATGCTGCAGTTTAATTATCTCTTTGTACTACTTATTTATGTCAATTAAAATGTTTAGCAACATGAATGCAAACATAATTTCTTGTGGGTAGATTATTCTCAGCAGCCTACAATTTTGGCCGACTCTTCGCTGCTTAATCCCTCCCAGGGCCGTTTAACCCCGACTAAGCCACGACTACTCCAGTTTGCGGTCTGACTAACGTCTAGTATCTTTTAGAATATTGATATTAACACATGCTTCCTTTAAAGAAATTTAAATTCGTCTCTAATCACATGATATCCATTTCATATAAAGTACTAACTGTGTAAGAGTAACTAACAAGAGACGGTGCAAAGCCCTCTATTAACGATGCTTTGCAGATCAAATTTCAAAAAGAGACGTTGCGTGCTGCTTGAATTTCTTCATGAACAATCGAAAGCCAATCTCGAATCGTCGCAAGATTTTGAAACAAGGGTTTGAAGTAGGTCGACACTTTCATACGATTTGCTCTTCAAGATCTTTGTTTTACTCCCTGCTGAATCCGTTGTCGGGTTGCAATTTGTTTGCAAGATGTGGTTCCGTTTGATAAACTCCTTTGTTTTCATCCGTTGTCATTCGCAGCAATCTGAGATAGTTCTAATCTTTAGAAGGTTCGTTCGACTAGAATCCTGGGGGCAGGTTTTGCCCCCGGGATCAGAAGACAAGCCAAGAGCTTACCTCTATTTCTTGGATTTGGATATTAATGGGGGCAATAACTTTATCGAATCAAGTGTAGTTGAACTGGAACTTATTCGAGCAAGCTATAACGGCTTGATTCTAGCTACGTGTAGAAACTCCAAGAGCTTGATACTTATGAACCCTGTTACCAGAAAGCATATTTTCCTTCCATTAGACGATCATTTTTATGACGATTCATACGGTATTGCTTTTTGTAACCGGACATACAAAGTGGTACGTTTGTGAGGTTCTATTGGTTGTATGATCTTCCATGTTTGTACAAGAATGTGGACAAGAATCCAGGAACCCCCTCCTGATTCACTAATAGACATCGGAAAATACCCGGTGTCTGTAGGCGGATCATTGTACTGGATGCCCTTGAGATAAGGATGCGATTACTTTGTCTCCTTGTATCTGTATGTGCATATTGAGAACTTCATTTCCAAGAAACTGCCTGTCAGTAGCAGCTCAAACGACCGGCTAGTCGAGTTGGTGGAAATCTTGGATTTGTAACGTATGCACAAGTTGATCATGTGTTGCAAGTGTGGAGTTTGATCGCCGATGGTGGGTTAGGGGAAAACTGGATAAAGAAATGTAGCATTAGTGATCATTTCGCGTTTTTCTCCTCGACCAAGTTGTTGTCCGAAAGATGGGGAAGGAGTTGTGTTTGAAAGGAAGAATGAGTTGTATGATTGCAAATTTGAGACAGGTGAAACGAAGCTGATCCGATCAAGATTTGAAAATGAAGTACGGATTGGAAGGGTACATGGCAAGTACATTCCTCATCGGTACACGCTTGCGTCGTGGGACGATCTTGAAGTTCCGTACTAAGATCTTCAGAATGGATCCTCTGCACTCACATGCATACTTCTTGTGTTTTTTTTTTTTTTTTTTTTAAATCAAAAATCCAACTCACATCGGGACTATCTATGAATTATTAACTTATCTCCGATGGTTAAATGTTTTTCTAAAATTAGTTTTTCAAGGAAAAAATTCCTCCATTCTTTTAGGATTTTTACTATGTACAAAGAAATAAAATAAGTAAATCCAAAAACCTAATACATCTGTATAATACACGCAAAAGAAATTGAGTCTTATTTCTTCTGTGTTCCACGCCGTGGCGCAATTCCATCTTTATCTTCTTTCTCCTTGCAGGCTTTCTAAACTTGATGTATCAACTATCAAGTTTCTCTCTTTCTCTCTCTCCCGATGTTTAATAGTCCCATTTATGTTTACAGGAATGTTACTTTTCTAGGAAAAATGTATAAAATGCATCAGCCTAATAACAGAATGGCCCGAGGAAGAATTGGGCCGAGCTAGCATTTTAGTGGCACGAAAAAAATTGGCCCAACCCCAGCCCTGGCCGATGTTTCACGTTGGCCCGACTGGGTTAGGCTGGGTTGACCCGATCCGACCATTTTGACAGCTCTGACAAAATTATGATATGATGATTAGAATGTCTTTAAGTGAACATCAGACATTGAGATCTCCGACAATGGTCCTGCATAAGATAACAACACTGTTTGAGCTTCTGTACTAATATGTTATGACACATTTGATCTACTGAAAGCTAACATATACTTAGTCCAAACATTAACTACAACCGATATTGTTATCATCAACACCATATATATATATGTATGTGTGTGCGTGTTATCTGTGTGTTAGCAGTATATTACTAGATCACTCTTTTATCTTTCGTAGTTTTATTACAAGATAATATGGATAATATGATTTCCAGTGGAAAGGTTCGTGTTGCCCCGCGATGTTTGAAACGTGATGCCAGTAGTACGATGCGTTCAGGAGCCGAAAGGCGGATGCGGCTGCTAGATGAGTTTCTTCAGAGACGACATGCCCGACAAGGGACGAATGTGCAGGAAGAAACAGTATCCCAGCATTCAGAAACAGAGGTGACACTCTCAGACGATATACTCTTCATGATCTTCGTTTTACTCCCTGCTGAATCCCTTATCAGATCGCAATTTGTTTGTAAGAAATGGTTCAGTTTGATCAATACTTCTATATTTATCACAAGCCATTGTCACCATTCTGAGACTGTTTTACTCTGTAAAAAGTTAACTCTTTTAGAGTCTGCTTCTGAGGACAAGCCAAAATCCTACTTTCATTTGCTAGATTTGGGTAACGGGGAAAATAGTTTTTTCGAGTCAAAAGCAGTTGAGTTGTTCGATATTCGAGCAAGCTACAACGGCTTGATTCTAGCCGTTACTAGAAACAGCAAGAGTTTAATACTACTGAACCCCATTACTAGAAAGCAAATTGTACTTCCATTAGGCATGGATAAGGCTTATCGTTTCGAGTCATTCGGTATTGCATTCTGCAATGAGGCAAAAACATACAAAGTGGTACGTCTGTTTTCTAAGACATTAGTAAGTATTGGTTGTGAGATCCTACATATATCTGCAAGAAAGTGGACAAGAATCGAGGGACCTCCTAACGAGTTCCTTCTAAACATTAGACAAATCCCAACATCTGTTGGCGGATCATTGTACTGGATGTCTTCAAAACAGGGATGTGATTACTTCATCTCCCTGAATGTTGGTGACGAAAAGTTTACTCGAAAGAAATTGCCTGTCGATAACTGTTTGAAGTACCGGCTAACGGAGATGGGAGGATATCTTGGATGTTTGTGCTACGTAGAAGTTGATCTGTTGCAAGTTTGGGTTTTGGTTGATGATGGTGGATTAGCGGAAGATTGGGTAAATAGATATAGCGTTGATTTGAGTGTTTGCGCGGCGTTCGCTAGCCCCATTTGTTGTTGGAAAAATGGGAAAGGAGTGGTGCTTGACATGAAAAATGAGCTATATGTTTACGACTTGGAAAGAGGTGAAATGAAGCTAATCCAATCGACATCTGATGACGAATTATGGTTTGGAAGGATATCCGACGAGTATATTCCTCATCGCAACACGCTTGCCTCGTGGGAGGATCATCTAGGCGGGGCATAGACGTTGTTAGGCAGAAAAGAATTAAGAAAAAATTATAAGCAGCTAATGAAAATCTAGCACCTTTACAGAGCTAGTCGGAGTCGATCGATTTTTCAGAGGCTTATGTAGATAATTGCAATCCTGGAAAAATGTTTGTATTGATACTGGATTTGCGAATTACTTTATAATGCTGGAGTTTTATTCTCTTTGCACTAGTTATTTATGTTGATTAAAATGTCTGGCAACATAAATGCAAACACCCAACCCTATGAATTTGGCGATTTCAGCCCATACGAGTAGGGCTATAAATGAGTCGAATCGAGCTGAACGTATTATTGTTCAAGTTTGTTGGAAACATTATCGAGCTTATAATATTATGATTGAGTTTGTTTGATTATTGACCGTTCCGAGTTTAAACGAGCTTTAACCAAGCCAAACACGAGTCAAGCTCGAGTACTTTGACATTTTTCACTTATTTTAAAAATTTTAACTTCTTGAGCTCGAACTTGAGTCGAGCTTTAGATTTTATCAAACGTAAAAGCATGTTCAAACCTTGTTTGATATCTTTACTCGAACATAATTCAAACGGACTTCTAACTGTAGTTTGATTTTGATATTCAATATGAGTTCATGGAGCAACGCCTAAATTAACTAAACGGACTAAAATAATTAGCCTATAATTTTTTTTCAAAATTCTATTTACAACAAGTAAAACGCTGCTTTTTTCATCCTACAAAGCTTCTCAATGCGCAATCGACTAATTTAATAAATTAAAATATTATTATTGAAGACTACGGCGTCCTTGACAAAAAATAGCACAATTAATTAAAAACAATATATATATATATATAAATATAATTTAAAAAATAAAGAAAACATTAAAAAATTATATATTTTCTTTTCTCCGTATAATCTTCAATCAGGCCTAATAGAAAGATAATTTTTTAAATTATGTTTAGTGACATTACTAAAATCAAGATTTTTTGTCACTACAAAATGTAGTTACAAAAAAAAAAAAAAAAAAGAGTGGTCACAAATATATTTTTAGTAACTAAATTTCTACATGTAGTTACTATAAGGTAGCCACTAATAGTAAGATGCAAAAAATTTTTTTGCAACTACTTTGTAGTTACTAATGTATTTGTAATTACAAGTAGTTGCAAACGAGGTTATCATATTATAGCAAATTTAGTTAAAATTGTATGAAATATTTTTTGTAACTACTACTCCCTCCGTCCCGGCTTAACCTGCCTAGGTTGACCGGGCACGGGGATTAAGAAAAAGCAGATTTTGTGGAATCTTTGACTTTTTTAAAGGTGGAGATTGAGAATGAAGATTTTGAGGGTGGAGATTGTGAGAGAAATTTGCTATTTATAGGGTAGGCAGGTTAAGATGGGACAAACTAAAATGACAAGTAGGCAGGTTAAGCTGGGACGGAGGTAGTAATAATTAAAAAAAATGTTTTTTTTTAGTAACAACTCTTGTAGTTGCAAAAGAGTAGCGACAAATACCTTTTTTTCCTGTAGCGTGAGCTACTATTCCACTCACTTATTGGTGGTTCAGAATAAAACCTCAAAGGGTGCTTATTTTATTGGTTTAGGTGAAAGAATTAGAGTTTGAAAATTTTACTTTTTTCCTCTAAAAGAAATTTGAAAAGGGTAATCCTACTGGTAAATATTTGTTTTGCAAGTAGAGAGTAAAACGTGTGACATCAGTTAAAGATGAACACTCTGGCTTTGGTGACTTCAACTTGTGTTTATTCAGTCTTGAAATAATCTGTCATAGGTATCGTTACCATGTTGTCACGGACTTGTTCCCATAATACATCGCGTGCGGCACTTAGCTCATTTTTACCTCTCGCGATAACTAAGTCAGCTTTGCTCCGATCAAAATATTTTGAATTGGAGTACAAAAGATTTTCCACAATCTTTCGGAGTTCCATGCTATCTTGATGCCGCCCCAAACTTGAAACTATGCTCTAGTATTTTAGCAAATACTTTGTGTTTAATTAATAGCCTTCATTATTTGTATAAATCTTTTATGCATCAAATTTTAACTTTAATTTACTCTCCTCTACATAAATACTTAGTTTCTTCTCTCAAAGATAGAGACATGACTAGGTGACATAGTCGGATTTAGGGGTGGTTCGGTACGGTATATCGCCCATACCGTTATCTTTCGGTACGCCGAAAATCCATATTGTTACCTTACCGAAAATTTCGGTATACCGAAATTCGATATTTCGGTATACCGAAATTTTCGGTATGGTATTGATAACCAAAAATTGGGTATACCAAATTTTGTATCGGTATCGGTATATACCGATCCATACCGTTGATTTTGGTATACCGAAATTTACGGTATAACGTCAGGAATTTGGTATACAGAAATATCGAACTACTAAAATATCAAAAAATATTCGGTATACCGATATATACCGAACCTTTTTTTTTAGTACAGTATCATACCGTACCGAAAATTCGGTATTTTCGATAATTTTTCGATAAGGTATGCGCGGTATTTCGCATTTCGATATTTTTCTCCACCCCTAGTCTTGCCGTCGTACAAGGCTCCACTTCTATGAGGCCCTCATACACATTTGTGATGTAACGTGTCATTCCAAAATGTTGGTTTATAAAATTTAGAGATGAACTATATTCGTCCCTAAAATTGTAACTGTATTTCTAGTTCTATTGTGTAATAAACAACCAGATTACAAACAAATTAGAGGCAAATTATGGTCGTCTCTAATTTAGATATTAATAATGTAATTTTTTTGTGGTGACATCTGTTGGGGAAAATGATCATTCTATTGTCATTATATGTGTAAATAACAGATTTGGCCAACTGTAGGCGGCAGTGTATCTGTTTATACTTTCTGTCCAAACACTAAAGACTAGCAATGTTATCATCGTCACTAAGTATATATATGTTTAATTCTATTCTAATAGTTTCCGTCTGGCTCCAATTAAGTCCCCGGTTTATAGACTGTCAGCCGTCTACATTTTTGCCTGCCTCTTCGCTCATACTCCCTCCCAGACCAGTTTACTGTCCGATCAGAACATTGATATTTATACATATGCTTCCTTGGTTGACAGAAATTTGAATTCTTCCCTGATCACATGATATTGGTCTTGTCAGAAGAACAAATTGTGTAAGAGTAACAAAGAAGAGACAGTGCAAAGGCCTCCATTAACGATGCTTTGCAGATCAAATTTCAAAAGGAGACGTTGCTTGCTGCTTGAATTTCTTCATGAAAAATCGAAAGCCAATCACGACGAAGAAGCTTCATCGCAAGATTCTGAAATAAGGGTACGAAATCAGTTGACACTTTCATCCGATTTGCTCTTCAAGATCTTCGTTTTACTCCCTGCTGAATCTGTTTTCCGGTTGCAATTTGTTTGCAAGATGTGGTTCGGTTTGATAAACTCCTCTGTTTTCATCCGTTGTCATTCGCAGCAATCTGAGATAGTTCTAATCTTTAGAAGGTTTGTTCGACTGGAATCCCGGGGGCAGGTTTTGCCCCCGGGATCAGAAGACAAGCCAAGAGCTTACTTCCATTTACTGGATTTGGATATTAATGGGGGCAATAACTTTATCGAGTCAAGCGTAGTTGAATTGGAATTTATTCGAGCGAGCTATAACGGCTTGATTCTAGCTACTTGTAGAAACTCCAAGAGCTTGATACTTATGAACCCTGTCACCAGAAAGCATATTGGCCTTCCCTTAGATGATCATTTTTACGACGACTCTTACGGTATTGCTTTTTGTAACCGGACATACAAAGTGGTACGTCTGTTTCGTCATGGAAGAGGTTCTATTGGTTGTATGATCTTCCATGTTTGTACAAGAAAGTGGACAAGAATCGAGGGACCCCCTCCTGATTCACTAATAGACATCGGAAAATACTCGGTGTCTGTTGGTGGATCATTGAACTGGATACCCTTGAGGCGAGGGTGCGATTACTTTGTCTCCTTGAATGTGCACAATGAGAACTTCATTTCCAAGAAACTGCCCGTCAGTAGCAGCTCAAACGACCGGCTACTCGACATTGGTGGAAATCTCGGATTTGTAACTTATGCGCACATTGATCATGTGTTGCAAGTGTGGAGTTTGATCACCGATGGTGTGTCAGGGGAAAAGTGGATAAAGAAATGTAGCATTAGTGATCATTTCGCGTTTTCTCCTCGAGCGATTTGTTTTTCGAAAGATGGGGAAGGAGTTGTGTTTGAAAAGAAGAATGAGTTGTATGATCACAACTTTGAGACAGGTGAAACGAAGCTGATCCGATCAAGATTTGCAGATGAAGTACGGATCGGAAGGATACACGGCAAGTATATTCCTCATCGCAACACGCTTGCATCATGGGATGAAGTTCCGAACTAAGATCTTCGGAAATGGATCCTATGCAGGGTAAGCGTCTTGCAGAGGATCCGGATCGAAGTTCTTCGTGCTATTTTTCCGTCATGGTTTGTGAAACTTACTAATGATCTTGTGAAGTTTGTTCAGAATCTGGATCTGGAAGCTTGAATTTAATGGCATTGTATCTCCTGATTTTCAACAATTATGCTTGTGATTGATGAAATTCTAGTAAATCAATGTTACTTATTACAGTTTTTGTTTATAGTACTTTACCATCACGTTGCAGATTAAGGCGAGATAAGACGTAGATGTCGTAGATGATGGGGAAGATGAAACGACAGTCGGGTTGGCCCTGACAATTTGGGGGCCCATAGAAAAAAAGAAAAAATATGTGTAGGCACAAGCATAAATATTAGAACATTGTCATTCAAATTTACGTAGCATTACAAAAATAAAATGTGCACGAAAAAGGTAAAATATTCGTTTCTCATTCTTTATAAGCGTATTGCAGTTAATATGAAATCTACACTAATTATCGTTGTTAATTTGATCATTACTTAAAGATATTATCAAGTTGACTCACTATCTGACCACGTGCACAATGCTAAAAATATACAACACCTAAAACCAATATGAAATTCACTCGAATGCAGCTATAGCAAACCACCTACTCTTTTATAGATAAGGTCGGAGATATAATGGACAACATTTGGAGCTGTGTTATTTGTGTTTCAATAATTAGATAAATTGTTTCTCAACTTACTACTTGAATTTCACAGGTCATGAATTTTCGCGTAATTAAGCATATAAAATTCACTAGAATGCAGCTAAAGCAAACCACCTACTCTTCTATAGATAAGGTCGGAGATATAATGGAACAACATTTGGAGCTGTATTATTTGCGTTTCAATTCAGATAAATTGAAAATTTTCATTTTTAGTCTTGTATGTTAGGCCTTGTCTAGTAAAAGTTTTGTATCTTAAAAAATTTCAATTTCACCCATATATGTTTCAAAAGTTGTCCAATTTAAGGACACTGACCATCACCGACGACCAATTTAGCCGGAATTAGACTAATAAATTTAGGACTTTCGAGTACTAATGCTTATGTATCAATTATTTGTCTAGATAACATGTGAAATCATTAAATTACTTTTGTAGCTTGCACAAAAAAGAAAAGAAAAAGTTATACTCTAATTCCCGTACGAGGAGCATTTTATTTTATTTTTTGTTTTATTTTTCTTTCTTTCTTCATCTTTCTCAAATTTATTAGTCATGTGCATCGCAAGTGATTAATTGTGTTCAAATAGGTCATTTGTGATGGTCAGTGTCCTTAAATTGGACAATTTTTGAAACATACAGGATTAAAATTGAAATTTTCTAACATACAGGATTTTTACTAGACACGACCTAATATACAGGACTAAAAATGATTTTTTTCGATAAATTGTTTCTCAACTTACTACTTGAATTTCACAGGTTATGACTTTTCACATAATTAAGCGTATAAAATTAACTCGAATGCAGCTAAAGCAAACCATCTACTCTTTTATAGATAAGGTCGGAGATATAATGAAACAACATTTGGAGTTGTATTATTTGTGTTTCAGTAATCAGATAAATTGTTTCTCAACTTACTACTTGAATTTTACAGGTTATGAATTTTCACGTAATTGAGCATATAAAATTCACTCGAATGCAGCTAAAGCAGGTCTCGGAGGATTATGCAGGAAAATATCGAGGAATCGATCAACAGTTGTAAACTTCAAGTCTGAATACAGCGACGAAGCCTCGATATGATCCTCCCCAAGATCAAAGTTCATCGTGACACCTTTTACGAAGACACCGTGGAGGATGGAGACCGGTATATTTTGAGGGTGAGGTAGAGCTGCAAGAGATCAAGTTATTCGGAGCAAGCTCGTTAGTTGGCTCGTGAGCTCTTTCATAAAAATTGAAATGGTATATTGACACATTACTTATAATTTTACTTATCATAATATAGAATTATTTAATTAAAATAATTTACTCCCTCCGTCTCAAATATACATGCTTATTGATTTTTAACTAGGATTAATAAAAGGTTAATGAAAAAACAAATACATAACACAATGAAATTTCCGTTATCTCGATATTTAATGAGTATATACTATTCAATATAATTATTGATGCTCATATAAATAGGGGTATAGTTGTAGTAAGATAAATAAATGTTACTATATATAGAAAGTAGACAATTTATTTGAGACATCCAAAAAATGAATACTTGCATATATATTTGGACGGGGATTATAATTTTAAGAATTGTGATTTACTCACTTCAGTAAAAAAAAGTGCGTTTTACATTTTTTTACGAAAAAAGTAAGGTTGGGCGTAATTGACAAATGTATCCCTACACAATATATTTAAGTTGGATATGTTTTGTGGAATAAGAAAATATAGTCAACTAAATTAAGTAGGTTGTTCGAGGTAAGATTGAATTTTTTTTTCTTTTTTTTTTTCCCTAGAATGACACTTTTTAGTACAATTTTATCTTTCCTAAACCGACACCTTTTTTGAACCGGGGGAGTAATTTTTAATATATAAATAATAAAAAACATATTAACAGTTTATATTTAGTGAGCTTGTTTGAACTTACTCAACGTGACTAACTTGCTAGCTATTACTCGGAATATATTCGGTAAACTAAGTTCGAGTTGGACTCAATAGTTAACAAACTAAACTTAAGCTCGTAGATACTCAGCTCGACTGAATACATCCCTAATCTCATACACAAGATTATCGTTGTACTTACTTTGTGAAAGGGCAACAACTTCTTCTTCGGGTACATGAATTTTTTTGAAACTGGTGCCTGTTTTCTTCTCCCACAACGAAATCAACTCAAGCTGTGATACAATGTTTGTTGATGGCCTGTATACGACGACACCGTTTCGTGTTCTTGGATCAGTTGCTACTTTGATTGTGTAAATGCCAATGTCTTCTTCATGATTCAGCACAGCTATAGCCAACCAAAACTTTATGAGAATTACAAAGTCAATGTGTAACTTTTAGGAGTGTGTATTCGGTTAAAAATTGACAAAACTGAAAATCGAACTGAATAACAATGATTCTACTAAAGGATGGCTCAGAGAGGTAAGCGACTAGGGCGATGCCCTTAGATCCTCCAAAGACAAAGCCCCCCACCCTCCCCCCAATATATATATATATATTATAATATTTATTTTTTAGCTTGAAATTTAAAATATAAATAAGCTCTTTCAAATTGTTTTCAAATTTAATCTATTAAAAGAAATTGTTTTCCAAATTTTTTGCTACATATCGCTCATGGCGGATTAATCGTATTATGTTTTCTATGATATTATGCTACTCTCTCTGTCCCGGCTGAGTTTGCACACTTGAGTCGGTAATTATATTAAGAAGAGTGAGTCTTGTGTGTGAATGGTCACACGTGTGACGGAATGCACTTTTACAAAAAACATTGATACTTTTACAGGAAAAAGTGATACTTTTACAGGAAAAAGTAATATTTTTACTACATTGATACTTTTACAGATAAATGTGATACTTTTGCTACAAAAAATGATACTTTTTTTTGTTAAAAAAAAGTGATACTTTTACACATAAACGTCATACTTTTACCACAAAAAGTGATACTTTTTTCCGTCACACCTTGTGACGGTCACATACGAGTTTTTGTCTATTAAGAAAAACTGTTTTTTGCTTTTTGGTTGACTTTTTTAAAGATGGAGATTGAAGTGGAGATTTTAAGGGTGGAGATTATGAGAAAACTTTCCTTTTTAAGGGTGTGCAAACTTAGATGGGACGTTCCGAAAAGAAAAATGTGCAACTCAGTCGAGACGGAGGAAGTACTGGATACTACGTATGTTACTAACAGTATGTAGGTACCTTTTGCTTCACCAGTTCCATATACAGTGATCTCCCCAGCTTGTTGTGGATGGAGTAAATAATTGACAAAATAAGCAGCAAAGCAATTTGCAGACACAAATGTGTAGGGAATATTTGCCTCTTCAATAGCACGTCTGATTTCCCTCTTCTTATCAAGAAATGCTTCAAAGGGTGCCAATACACTTACTTTGTCCTCTTCAACCCCAAAATCGGATGGTAGAAATCTCTGACATGGAACGACAAATCCATATTAGTTTGGTAACAGGAATTCTTCCCCGTTTCTATCGACATCGTCTGTATTTTACTAGATTCCCCAAGCCTGTGTAATGAGACAACTTTTTCTATCTTTTTGGTTTGTATATTATATATTTAATGGAATGCAAGTGATGTCCGTAGGGGTAGGAAGAACTTTCTCTTTAGTGAATATTCACCAACTCTCTCTTTCTTTTAGTACTGTGATTTTAAGGGGACGTTTGGACAAAGGATAGATGCATCCTCCATCCAAAAAATATGTTTATTTTGGTTGGAGTAAGATAGACGTGTGCCGTAAAAATGGTTCCAACGGCAAAAAGAATCGTTAGAATAGTTGTTGGAAAAAAAAATTCAAAAACCACTTTTTCAACGAAAGAAAAACTATTAAAATTGTTGTTAATATAATTGGATTAGTTAATGATAAATGTTGTATTGTTAAAGAGGGTTAGATTTAATTTTAAAAAGATAAAATTATATTATAGTTATAAAAATGATAAAATTATAGTAAAGGTTACACAAAAGACTATTTAAATTCATTTTCACTTAAATATAATATAGCAGAAATAAACTTTATTTTGATAAGGATATGATTTATTTTTAATATGATTTTTTCCTTAAATAATATTTTCTTATTTTATGATAGTTTTATTTTCTAATTAGGATATAAGGCATATGTTGTGAAAAAAAATCAAAATATGACAAACATGAATATAACTTGGCGAAAGTATTTAGTGCTTATATTCTTACAACTTAAAATATTTTATCGAATTTAATAGTCATGTTATATTTGACAACTATATGTGAATTAAATGTTTTAAAATAATTTTAGGTTGTGTTTGAATGGATGGATTTGAAATTACTAGATTTAGAATCAATGAATTTCAAATCTACTCAAGATAAAGGAGATTTGAAATCCACTCAAATCCTTAAAAAAGTAGCTCGATATGAAATTATGATAATCCAAACAACAACAATAGATTTGAGACTATGAATTTCAAATCCATCCAAATACAATCTTAAATATTTTAATATAATGATAAACAAAATTACATAATAATATAATATTCTAATAAAACTAGGAATGACAGTGATACTAGTAGTAATAAAATATATTATAACGACGATAGTAAGAATTCGAATTAGGGATGGACAAAAAATACTGAAATGATGTACCGTAAGAAAAATGAACAAAAATTCCAATCTTTCGTATGCAGAATTAAAAAAAATTGGTATTTCAGTACCGAAATCGTATATCAATCTCTTTTGGTATTTTGGTTGTTCAGTATACCATTTTTTTTTAGATAATTTTCGGTATATCGAAATTTTAATATATCAAAATCAATGAAAAGTATTTATATATACTAAAATCGACACAATTTGTTATACCGTAATTTCAGTACGGCATCGATATTTATTGATATTGTACTGAAATTTGATATTTTGATATATCGAAAATTCGTTATGGTAATAGTATTGATTTTCAATATACCTAAAATTTCGGTACCGTAATCGTACTATATCCAACCAAACCTAATATAAATTACCTGAAAATAGCCATTGAAACATGCATGACTCCAAGAAAATGCAGAAATACCTTAATGTTGCCAGCAACTTTGATAGCCTCCAAGATCTTCAATTGGTCAAGAACTTGGGGAAATGCTAATGCAGAAATGACCACATCAACTTCCCTAATCACCAAAACAAGCTTCTCATGCTCGTCCAACCTTCCCTGCATAGATGCAATTATTCAGAATTTAATAGGACGAAAAATACAGAATACATATCAAGAACACATCCGGTAACCTAATTGGTCAGTAATGACTATGTATTGCGGCACTAACAAGTTAGAAGCACTACTAAATCATAAGATGTACTAATTTTTGGGTGATAACAAATAATATGAATCAAATGGTTATTTAAATCCAAAATTGGGACGCAACCTTAAAAGTCCATTCAAGTCGAATACTAACTCCATAACCCAACGACATATATATCCATCACTGTAATTAGGGGACGTGAAAGCAATCGATCAGACTCCATAACTCAACAACATATATGTATCCACAAATAAAAATATTAACAACTTTCATAAATGAAAACTTAAATGAAGATGATCTTTTTTATTTTAATTCTTTTATTACCTTGATTATAGTGACTCCCATGGATTGGAAGTCACTAAGGATTTCTGTCTTGTCAGAATGAGATCTTGAATAAACATAAGTTGGATGTCCTAATTTGATACTTGCCCTAACCATGTGACTTCCTATGTAACCTGTCCCTCCAAATATAAGAATTTTGCTCACATTTTTCTCCATTTTACAATCCTTTTCTTGCTTTATTCTCAACAAACATGAGGAGTGGTATCACATTTATACCCACACAATTTTTTTATTTTTTTTATTTTTTATTTTTTTATTTTTTAAAACTCGTTGGCCACAACAAATATAGATTATAATACCACCCCACCAATGATTCCTCTTCCCCAACCTAACTAACCAATGATTGCCCTTCTCCCACCTAATCCAAAAGTAGGAGTAAGCTCGATTGTTATACCCATGTGGGGAGGATTCTTTTTTACCAGATAAAAATATTCGATTGTGCGGTACCTGTCTGATAGAGGCTGTTCTAAATTCAGCCATCAATTGCATTTGAAGATTGGAAGTATAGAAGAATACCTAGGAACGATTCCTAGTAAGATTCACGAAACATGGAAGAACTTTCTTTCCTTCGCACAACCGTGTATTTGCAAAACAGAGCTGGAGGGTGCCCCGACGTAAATCCTCTGACGCTCAAATTAGTGCTCGGTTCAAAGGATGAAACTCAAGCAATATAATAATAAAGTTTAGAGTGTGTAGCCCTTTGAAATGAATGGATCCTCTAATTATACTTACTGTTCATTAGGGCAAAGGGCCAAAAGATCATTTTGGGTGCCAGATAGCATTGCGCCAACCGTCCCTCTGTACCCGGCGACGGTGTCAGAGGTGCAATACTTTTTCTAGAACAATCTGTACTTTTTTTCGCAACTGTCTGTACTTCTTGTAGGAGGATTGGTGAGCATGTATCTTGGTCCCTAAGTTACAAAACAGTAACATTCTTGTTGTAGGGCTCCGCCTGCCTCCAGCGGTGTTAATCAAAGCACCTAGAGAGCCACCAATAGGCCAACTGCAGGGAACTCAGCTCTGTCCGACCCTCCAGAGTTGGTATGTGGTGTCAGTGAACTACGGGAGTCCAACCCTGTAGGGCTGAGCCAGTCTTTGGTTGACATATTGTTCTCCCCCCTACACGGGTGATCACAACCCAGCTGTGCCATTGAGCTATCAGAACTGGAGAGCACCTCGCAATCCTCAGTTCAGTGCACTGTCAGGGGCTCGTACCTGCTCTAGGTATTGTTGTGCAGGGGTGAGGTACATTTCTCTTTTATCACCGTCGAGTCAGGGTAAAATTTTTCTGGAAATTACTCTTCTATACTCGACCCATAGCATTTGCCCTTAATTTAAGAATACCGAAAAGGGGCCTAAACTGGAAATAAAACTCATTTTTGGATTTCATTATATCAAATAGCCATCTAATATTTCATTCGTTCCATATTAATTGTCGTTTTAGTTACTTATTCATTTTTCTAATTAATTGATGTTTTAGATATTTTTCACGAATTCTACCAATTTTTTCCCTGAACTCAATCCTAGAATATTTTTAGTTTTCAACTTATCACGAAATTTTATTTGGTCAAATTTTACCCCTTAGTATTAGTTGATGGTATATCTGTCAAAATATTTCAATTAATTCTTGTTATTTTCTTCTTTCTAAAATAAAAATTAATATAAAACGGAGGGAATACAACGTAAAAGACTGTTTATACTAATAACATTAGTTGGCCTACGAAACATATCATAGGAAACAAATCCAAAAAAATATCATAATCTAAAAAAACCAAATAAAGAACTTATATTAATAAATAAAATAAAATCAAAACATATCTTGATCTCGGTCACTGCTTCCCACATGGGTATAAAAAACTCGTACCATGTTATAAATGTGTGTATCTTAATATTTGAGTTGCTGGCACTCTTAATAAGTGTGTGTATATCTTAATGTTTGTTTGTACTTTTTTCTCTTGATCTTTTCAACATATATTATTACATACTTCATTTGTTTCGATCCAATTTATCAATCTTGGCTAGATACAAAGATTAAGGAAAAAAAATAGATTTTGTGAATCTTTTTTACTTTTTTAAAGATGGAGATTGAATGTGAAGATTTTGAGGGTGAAGATTGTGAGAGAAATTTGTCATTTATGAGCTGACAAATTAGATTAGGACAAACCAAAAAAAAAGTAGGCAAATTAGAGCGGGACGGAGGGAGTACATTTTTTTCGTTAACATCGATTTGATATCTAATTAGCTCAGCTTGCCACTATTTTATATTAGTTGGGTCATATATCTCTCGAAGTACCATCATGCTCAACAAGACAAAAGTTCAATAGGCTGTGGATCGATAAAAAAAATATTAGTATATTTTAGTATAAAAAAATATTAAGAAAAGCACCATCTTTTATATATTTTTATTTATAATCATAATCTATAGACTTAATTGCGAAAATAAACACGAACTTTCATTAAATTGCAAATTTAACACAACTTTTCAAATTTTGTAAAACAAATTACGAACTTAACATAATTTTGCAATTTCAATCATTAGTCATTTTTCAAAGATAAATTGTCAATGTGTATAGCTGTTTTACGCCATGCAATGCGATATATGATGTCATGTTGAGCTACAAAATAAAACTAAAAAATCGTGACGAACTTGTATTCTCAACTAGATACCTAATTTCTGATACCTTATTGATTATTTGATACTGAAAATCACTTATCTTAGAGAAAAGAATCACAAATAAAAATTTTATGTCATGTTTGTGATAAAGCGAAAACTAATTCGCACAATAATTTTTAGTTCATATAATTAGATAATGCTCATTGCATTAGTAAAGAGAAAAATTATTCGAGTTGAGAAGAAAAGTCTATTACGACTTGTTCAATTATGTACCACTTAATCCGGATTCTTATTAACTTTTTTTTTTTAAATTTTTATACCAACATGACACCTACATGGTGTAAATAATTAACATATTGAGAATTTATCACTAGAAATTGGTTGATGATTAAAATTGCAAAAGTTTGCTAAGTTCGTGATTTATTTTACAAAATATGAAATGTTATGTTAAATTTGCAATCTGGTGAAAGTTTGTGTTTTATTTAACAATTAAGCCTAATTTATAACCAAAATTGTATCTATAGATATACTATATATATACAAATATTATATCGGTTGGATTGATTTTAGTATTTTTTTTATTCTTAGTTAATAACTAAACCAAATATTCTGTTTGTAAAATATTATAATTTATAACTATCCATAAACCACTACAAATCACAATTTTCGGATTAAATTAAATTGAATTGGTTCGATTTAATTTGGTCGATTCGATTATATTTACAATTTTCGGATTAAATTAAATTGAATTGGTTCGATTTAATTTGGTCGATTCGATTATATTTTGTACAGGCCTATCATTATTGTTACTAGTGTAGCTGTTGGCCCAATCAACTTAAGCCCGGCTCGTTAGGCCCTAGTATAAGAAAAGATCATTAGGCTTTCAATTAACACTTCTATATGCTGGATTGATAGATCATTTTCCAGGTGTTTTATAGGCGATTTTATTTAATACTCCTTTGCTACTTCAAAATATATAAGGGTCATCCCTTTGCTACTTCAAAATTTGACCCCCAAAAAAAATCCTAGTTCCGTTCCTGCACATTACTGTGTTACTTGATCAAATCATTGGGATTTTTTAATTAAGATAACAGAATTGTGATGATGATTAAGGGCCCGCTTGATTGAACGATTTAGGGGGTAAGGAATGAGAATGAATGAAGACTCATTTCCATTTATGATGCTTGGTACATAATAAATAAGTTAATCATTATCTCATTTTATTAACAATTTCTTTCATTTCATTCCATAATATGATTGACCCCTCATATTCATTGTCATTGCCATTGATGATTTGCAACCATTTAAAATAGTTACGCATTTGAGATCCTAATCCCTCTCAAGGGAGCTCGGAAATGATTTCGCTTAGTTCCTTTGTTTTGGAATTACCTGGTCCACTTAGGCTGTGGGTATATTTTAGGAAGGCATTCACAGAGGGCCCAGTCAGTACTGACCACATCTAGCATTTTTCAATAGCCATACTAGCTTTCGTTCAAGACCTATATGGGAAAATTGCACCAAATATCCTTTAACTTTACCTATTTGCATAAAATGTCCTCTAACTTACAAAAAGTTGCCCGCTTTATCCTCCAACCTGTTATAGCAGGTAACACAACAGGCCAACAATCTAGGTGGCATTTATTTCACATGTGGCAGCATATTTTTGTTTTTTTTTAATATTTTCACTAATTGGTTGACATTTATTAAAAACAATAAAACAGGAGGAAAAATAAGACGAGGGTCTGTAAGTCTAATTATTCTTCATCGCCCTTTACTTCCTTATCCTCATCGTCATCCGCCTCGCGGCTACCAGCTGCAGCTGAGTCCCTGAATTGACGATGACAAAGAGAAAAATTGAAAGTTTTATCTTCCACGTCTGCAGATTCTTGTTTTTCCTCTTATTTTGTTGTTTTTAATAAATGCCACATGGCACCAATTAGGTAAATCATTAAAAAACGAAAAATAGGCTGCCACATGTGAAAAAAACACCACCTAGACTGTTAATCGGTTGCGTGACCGGCTATAACAGGTTGAAGGATAAAGCAGGCAACTTTTTGTAAGTAAGAGGACATTTTATGCAAGTGTAAAAGTTAGAGGACATTGTATGCAAATAGGTAAAGTTAAAGGATATTTGGTGCAATTTTCCCAGACCTATAAACACCCACATCTTAGGAAGGCGTTCACAGAGGGCCCAATCGGTACTGACCACATCTAGCATTTTCCAATAACGATAGTAGCTTTCGTTCAAGGCTTCTATAAACTTTATTCCTTCCCTAGACCACCGAAAAGGTAAAATGTTTCATTTCTGAAAAATCATCTTTCGGATATTAATAATGTAAAAACATTCCAATTCCATTTCATTGTAGTCCAGTGACCAATAACATCCATCATTAATTTCCATGTCTAATTTTAAAATTTCTTGGAAAAAAACTGTCATTTTATTGTCATTATGTGTAAATGGCAGATTTGGCCAACTGTAGGCGGCAGCATCTCTGCATATGCTGTCTTACCGAACACTAAAGACTAGCAATGTTATCATCGTCACAAGACATGGTATCTAATCACACGATATCCGTTTCTTCTGACGTACTAACTTTGTAAGAGTAACAAAGAAGAGACAGTGCAAAGGCCTCCATTAGCGATGCTTTGCAGATCAGATTTTGAAAGGAGACGTTGTGTGCTGCTTGAATTTCTTCATGAAAGATCGAAAGGCAATTTCGAAGAAGAAACTTCGTCGTAAGATTCGGAAATAAGGGTCCGAAACCAGTCCACACTTTCATCGGATTTGCTCTTCAAGATCTTCGTTTTACTCCCTGCTGAATCCGTTTTCAGGTTGCAATTTGTTTGCAAGATGTGGTTCTGTTTGATAAACTCCTCTGTTTTCATCCGTTGTCATTTGCAGCAATCTGAGATACTTCTAATCTTTAGAAGGTTTGTTCCACTGGAATCCCGGGGGCAGGTTTTGCCCCCGGGATCAGAAGACAAGCCAAGAGCTTACTTCCATTTATTGGATTTGGATATTAATGGGGGCAATAACTTTATCGAGTCAAGCGTAGTTGAATTGGAATTTATTCGAGCAAGCTATAACGGCTTGATTCTAGCCACTTGTAGAAACTCCAAGAGCTTGATACTTATGAACCCTGTCACCAGAAAGCATATTGGCCTTCCACTAGATGATCATTTTTACGACGACTCATACGGTATTGCTTTTTGTAACCGGACATACAAAGTGGTACGTTTGTTTCGCCACGGAAGAGGTTCTATTGGTTGTATGATCTTCCATGTTTGTACAAGAAAGTGGATGAGAATCGAGGGACCCCCTCCTGATTCACTAATAGACATCGGAAAATACCCGGTGTCTGTTGGCGGATCATTGAACTGGATGCCCTTGAGACGAGGATGTGATTACTTTATCTCCTTGAATGTTCATAATGAGAACTTCATTTCTAGGAAACTGCCCGTCAGTAGTAGCTCAGACGACCGGCTAGTCGAGATTGGTGGAAATCTTGGATTTGTGACTTATTCAGAAGTTGATCATGTGTTGCAAGTGTGGAGTTTGATCGCCAACGGTGGGTTAGAGGAAAACTGGATAAAGAAATGTAGCATTAGTGATCATTTCGCGTTTTCTCCTCGGCCGATTTGTTGTTCGAAAAATGGGGAAGGATTAGTGTTTGAAAGGAAGAATGAGTTGTATGATCATAACTTTGAGACAGGTGAAACCAAGCTGATCCGATCAAGATTTGGAGATGAAGTATGGATCGGAAGGATACACGGCAAGTACATTCCTCATCGGAACACGCTTGCATCGTGGGATGATCATCTTTAAGTTTCATATTACGATCTTCGGAAATGGATCCACTGCAGGGTGCCCAGCACGCGGTGCAGGGGTGGGCGCCCTGCAGAGGATCTGGATCGATCCAAGTTCTTCGTGCTGTTAATTTTTCCATATATCGTCGTTTGTGAAACTTACAAGTTTCATCAGAATAATGATTGTAATTCATATGATTTTTGCAAGTGAACAATGAAGATTTTCAGGGATTTAAGTTGTGATGTGTAGGTAATTGATAGTCTTGTGAAGTTTGTCAAGAATCTGGATTTAGAAGCTTGAATTTAATGGCATTGTATCTCCTGATTTTTAACAATTATGTTGATGAAATTCCAATAACTCAATCAATGTAGCATTTGAATTATAACAAAATGAAATTCAAGAAAATTGAAGAGCCTGGGATAATGATCACATCCCTACACTCACATATTTGGGAGAGAGATAGTAAGTTATGATTTATTATAGCTCCATACTCCCCCCGTCCTAGCCTAATTTGCACACCTGTTCCGACACATATATTAAAAAAAAAATATTTTTTGCTTTTAGATTTTAAGGGTTGAGATTTTAAGAGAAATTTCTTTTTTAAGGATGTACAAATTAATGTGGGCGGACTGAAAAGGAGAGTGTGCAAATTAGGGTGGGATGGAGAGAATACTTTTTATTTCTTTTCTTCTTGAGTAACACTTGTGTGCATGTGATGTACAATAGGCTTATTGTACATCACTACAATTTAACACATGGACTCCAAAAAATCGCTGAAATAATGCTACAGCAAAAATACGATAAGTCTACTCTAAACACAAAATAATTATATTGTAAGAACACGCTAAGTCTAATGAAGAACACAATAAGTCTACTCTAAACATAAAATTACTATACTATAAGACTGTGAACACAAAATTAATTTACTACAAGAACACAATAAATCTACTGTAAAAACACAATAAGTCTACTCTGAACAAAAAATAATTATACTATAAGAACACAATAAGTAGCCTGAATTGTGGCAGAGAACCGCCCGCACGTAGGCTTGTATCGATACTCAAGAATATTACTGTGAGTCTGTGTTTTGTACTCGTATATTTTGCCGTAAAAAGAGAAGGGGGTATGTGATAACAATTCGGATTCTGTCACAGTAGGTGTTTCATCCTCTGTTACACTCAATTCACTAGGTGAAACATATTAATTTGTGACATCACACCATACACGTATTTGTGACACATATTTTTCTAGTCGAATTTTGCGTGTCAATGGGCTGAAATATATCTGGCCCATTATCTTATGTTTTTTATTATTTTGGTTAACTAAAGAATAGAGTGTATTTTACTTAATTATATTAATGATTTTATATATTTGTCTTCAACTAGTTTAAAAGTAGGAGTAATAGTAAAAATAAGTATGTTATATAGCTTTTCATTACCAAATTGTTTCCAGCTGATAAAGTTACCAATATTTTGTAAAAATATTATTTTACCACAGATATTTATTGTCCTTTCAAGATATGTTACTGCTACATCTTGCATTGTAAATATTACGGGTAAATAATGTTAGATTATCAAATAATTAACTATTTATTGGTAAATAAAATGAGATGCCTATACAATCAATTTTTATAATAAAAAAACAAATATTACTGCATGGTTTAAGAATTATTATGAATCTCATTTTTGAGGATTGTTATGATTCTCAAAGGTCAGAAACGTTATAAGATACTGGATATAGAACATGCCAACTCAGAATAATTATTTAACAAAGCTAAATCAGGAGGTATAATATGATAGTATCCACGACTGAACATAATTTTATTAGTCACGAATTAAAACTGCAACTTAACATTTGTTTTCCCAACTGACTGAAATTGAAATGATTAGGCTAGGCATTATATGTAGCACTAATAATATGTAGCACTAATAAATTTAATCTCCCGATCAGCAGCACAAGCTTTACATTTTTCATCATTTTCTTCATCTTCGTCCCATATGTTTTTCCGTTGGTGCAGATGTTGTTTAGTACAAAAAACGGGTGGTTCTGCCAATGCCGGATTGTTGACCCACATGCTTTTCAGTTTGATCACACAAAAAACGGGTGGTTCTGCCAATGCCGGATTGTTGACCCACATGCTTTTCAGTTGGTTGATCAAATTGGTGCGGCACGCTCTCACTTCCTCGAAAGATGGCGACTTCTTCATGCTAGCAAGCAATTTGATCCCTTTCCGCGTTGATATTCGTCAACACCGGTGAGGAGAAACACACACAATGCAAGTGACGTATAAAGCACTTAAGTGGCCTTGTTTCACAGCTTCGTCCAATTTCTCAATTGCTGATCTAAGATTCGTGTTGGTGAAATACTCAACCTTAAAAAAAACAAACAAACAATGAATTAGTAAAGAAATAGACATATATTTGCATACGAATTAATACAATATAATCAACTTACCACAGCTTGCCTATACATCATTTGAGGATTTTTGCTGTATATGCACTTGTTCAAGAGATTTTGTTGGTGTTGGTTTAGGCGCTTCCATTGCACTGTTGGGATTTTGTCTAGGGATAGATGTTGATAGATATAGCTATCTTCAGCGATCTCTTTTAGTTTCTTGGAACTGCATTAATTTCATGTGTAAATACAGAATTCATTTAAATAACTTCCAAGAAATAGAAAAACAATTAAGAGAATAGCATGCACACAATAAGTCAGACTGAGTTTTACTTTTTCTAATTCTAAAGAGGTACAAATATAAAAGAATATTTATACTTGGATAAAAAACCTTGTGAAATTCATAAAACTATCAAAGACAATCACAATTTTGAAAAGAAAATAAAGAAATACTGAATCAAGATTGGTGCTGTATAAAGATTTTGAAATCCATGAATCGTAATTAAAAATATTAAGATTGACACGAAACATTAAATAGAGAGGAATAGAAGACATGTAAATAGATACCTCGACTTAAGATTAAGAAAGTTGGTGAAAGAAGATGCAGCTACTCCACATAAAACTTCAGAAAGCAGATCATCAGGGATTCCATCAGAGAAACTGAAACTGAAACTTTCTTCATCTTTAAACTTAATTAATTTTGTGGATGGAATGATAATATGAGAGGGTGGGTATGGGTTTATATAAGTTTTAGTTTCTTAAATCCCAACAGGAGTAGGAGATGGAAGGAACCAGCTTTCCAAAAAACAAAACAAAATTTAACCCACTTTGGGAAGGAAATAAGTATCAGGACTTTATATTTTGGAATTTATAATAAAAATTAATATATCAGTATTTGCACTAAAATAAGTATTACGATTATAAATATAGTTATGAGAGAGGAAATAAGTATCAGGACTTTATATTTTGGAATTTATAATAAAAATTAATATATCAGTATTTGCACTAAAATAAGTATTACGATTATAAATATAGTTATGAGAGGATTTAATAAGTTGTAGTTTGTTGAGGCCAATAGCCAATAAGAGTAGGAGATGGATAAGCCCAGATAGCCAACTATATACATATATGTTAGGAAAGTGATAGGGATAACCTGGTTACTTCGGGTTGGGTTAATACATGAGCCTACTTACCGGCCCAGCAAACGCGCCAGCAAGCGCGAAGGCCCAGGCCCGGCAGGCCCGCGAATCAAGTCTGTTCCGCGAATCAAGGCCCATGATCTTTTCCCAACTGTCATGCAGATTTGATGGGCAAGATTATAGGGAGTTAGTTAGGGTTTTGATTTGGTAGTATAAATAGGTGAAAAGAACTCGAAATTAGGGTTCGAACTTTGTATTCTGTAATACTATCTGTAAACTCAAAATTCTAGTGAAAGAAACACCTCGGCAAGAGTGATTTTCTGCCCGTGGACGTAGATCTCCGAATCGAACCACGTAAATCCTGTGTTTTTTCCATATTGTTTACGTCGATTATAGTTATAGTTCTTGACTACCGGATTGTGCATTATCAATAAGTTTGCGGATATGGAAACATTAACTATTAATTAGGAGTTTGCAAGGAAATAAGTATCAATATTATATTTTGTTTCAAAATATAATTAGATACGCACTACTTTATTGGGATTCTCTTTGAATTGGATTTTGGTACATCTGATTTACGAGGTAAATTTTACTTTTGCCCCTCTAGGATTTTCTTGTGTCCACTTTTAAATCATATTTTGGAATTTTTAATAAAATTATTATTAAAACTAAATAAATTATTATAAATCGAGATTAAAATTGTCCATTTATGATTATTTAACTAAATAAACGAACATAAACAAGCACATCCTAACATTTTTGGTGTCAAGTATTTAAAAATTAGCCAGAAATGATTACTGACTGTGACATGACTAAATTCAGATCGACACCTGCCATTTTTCGTCTAAAATAATTATCGACGGTGAAAAAAGACTAAATTCAGACCAACTTTAAAGTTACGAAACTAAATTAAATTTTAATTTTTTTCTAAAACTAAAATAACACGAATAAAAATTTACGGGACCAAAAATAATTTCAAATCTGTTTGAGGCTAGTTTTAGCTTTATTTATCTAAGATGATATTCCCCATCATCTTCGTAACCCTGTTTTGCTTGAGGCTTTGACCACATAATTTATGTAGTTTTAAAAAATTGGTCCCACGTCTTTTTATATGTAAATTTGATATTTCCGTTCTTCCCGTTCGAATTTTCTATGATACTTGGTACAAGATTTTGTACAACATATTATATTAATCATGATATATAATTACTTATGATGTATTTATAATATTATATATATATATATATATATTATGTGTGAATTAAAATATAGTAAAAAATATTGTATTGTATGAAATAAGAGATTCAAAAAGCCGTTCTTTCAATCTAAATTGAAATTTATCCATCGTTCAACACAAAATTAACCTTGTTGAAATAGATAACTGCGAAATCGGAGTTATTTTGAATCATTAGTGCTTAAATAGTTAAATGTATAACTACATCAACAAGGCCGATCCGAGGGCGGGTCACAAGTGCCGTCGCATAAGACTCCATCGGCGAGGATTCCTAATTTTTTTCTATATATGTATATATATTTATATATAATTTATTTAATATTACAATACATTGAATTTTTGGAAGGAACTCTGATATTGATTTTTATTGCTAATAAGTTTTTTCATTATATCGATTTATGTTCATCGTATTATAAATTTCCCCATTTTTATGTTTGCTTCTTTTTTTCTTTAATACATGCAGTTTTTGATGGTTTTTTGGGATTTTTTTTTCTTCAATTGTTATTCTTTCAATATGGAAATTGCGAGAGAAATACAAGATGAGTAACAGTAAAACCACTGTCTAGCAATTATATAATTCAATTTTTCTTATTTCTTTACGAATCATAATGAAAATTTAATGTTTAGTATTTTTTTAGAAATTATGCAATCCGTAAATTGCAAGAGAAATACTAGATGAATAAAAGTAAAACGAACTGCCTGCAAATAAATAATTTTATTTTTATTATTTTTTTAGGTATCGTAATGAAAATATAATGTTTGGTATTTTTTCAGAAATTATGATATCCAATATGTGGAGTATCAAAGCTATGCATATTTCCTACCAATATTTTGAATATAATTTAACAATTCAACTATATTTATATTTGTGATCTAATCATATAGACAATGAAGATTTAATTCATCATACGACATAAATTTATTTTCAAGATTTCTTTCAAGTATATTTCTATTGAAAATAATTTGTATGTACTCATAAAATATTTTATACAATAATAATCCTTTAGATAATACAGATATTTTCCTTTATTTCTTTTAAAGCGTCATGTGAACATATATTACCTATCGTTTTAGAAACATCTAACAAACTAAGATAATCTAAATAATTTTTTTGAGTATGAGATGAAAATTACTGAAGGTATTATAGGTGCTTTATCATAGGATGTTTAGTCTTTTAATGTGATATATATATTTTTTTTATTTGTATATTTATAAAATATTTAATATGAATCTTTTTTAAATATTTAAAATGTACAAGGATTTTTTTTTTTTTTTTTTGAGTAAAATGTTCAAGGAATTATTATAAAAGGAAGTTGAGTTTTCATTAGAAAAATAAGTTATTAAGACATGTTCGGGCACGCAAAATTAAATTAAATAGATAAAATTTGAAGATAATTAATAGAAGAAAGCACAATTCTCAGTCTAGTATCCCATACTTTTAATCCTTACTAAATAATTAAATTTCTTTTAATCTATCTCGCAATTCTCTATCCCTAGACTGATAACAAGTTCTATCAACCCGAATCGTCTCTTAATTTTATTTAACTAAAAACAAGCTCTTTAATTAGAGTTATTTAATAAAAAAGCCTAGAACAAGCTCGATAGGGTTAATTTGTTAATTGCTTTAATTACTAAGACGATAAAATAAACTAGACTCCAAAATCACAAGCTCGATCCGAATAATTTAGATTTATACTATCCCTAACGACTTAAACGTTATTTTCTACTTGTGAAACAAAATCACAACAATTAAGAACTATGATCTTATACCCTAGCGATAGATATAATGACAACCTAATCTAACTGGTCATATCAAATCAGGTTATCAATGTATCATAAACGAATTAACCAAGTAACATAAATATATTACGAGAAAGATACAAATAAACAATTTCAAATTATTCCGTAAATAAAGAGTTAGGGTTCAACATCCCTTTAAACTGGTGTTATTTAAGTGTTACTAATAATGAGTTATTCGTGAGCACTTGTTGTCACAAATCTCTATACAAATTATTTGAGGCCATTTCAAGATTACTTTTAGATACAAGCCGTTGTTGCCAAAAAAAAATAAAAAAATTGAGACGCATTTGAGACCACTTTTTTCGTCACAAATAAATTATTTACGTTCGAGTTATTGAGACAACTAATTAATAACGACATGTTGTTTAATAATAACGTTGTGACAAATATCTACTATTTGGGACAATTTTTTATTGTCTCAACGGACCTTTTCTTTATAGTGCCACTCCATCTGAGATCGTATACATCCTGAATATGTGCGGCTGGTGCCCGAACTCCTGCACTCCTCACAAAACATCCCTTAAAAGTGAACTATGAGACATTGAAATCTCCGACATTCAGATCATGCACTATTTGATCCTTTTGTTGAACATTTCAATAATTTTATCTTACAGATTACTTGATGCATATATTCATCAATTCAGCCTTTGTCATTGAGCTTCTGTCCAAACACTAATCACACAGCGATATTGTTATCATCGACCCCAGATACATGTGTATATATATACTCCCTCCCTCCGTCCTAATTTATTTTTCACAATTTATATTTTCGACCATCCCAACTTATTTTGCCTACCTCAAAAATTAATTCCCACAATCTTCACTCTCAAAATCTCAATCCTCAATCTCCACTTTTAAAAAGTCAAAGAAAAAGCAAAATCTATTTTCCTTAACATCCGTGTCCAGTCAACTGTTCAAAATAAGCTGGGACGGAGGGAGTATATATTAGTGTGTGTTGATCTGTGTTGAGCAGATATTTAGAACTATCTTTTATCTTTCGTAGTTTCTTATATGGATGGTTTGATTTCATATAGACAGGGTCGTGTTGTCTGGTCGTGTTCCAGAGGCATTGTCGATACTGCAGGAGATTCAGGAGCCCAAAGGCGGATGCGGCTGCTAGATGAGTTTCTACAGAGACGACATGCCCGACTCGAGACGAATACGCAATCACAAGATTCCGAAACAGAGGTGACACTCTCAGACGATTTACTCTTCATGCTTTTCATTTTACTCCCTGCTGAATCCCTGTTCAGATCGCAATTCGTTTGTAAGAAATGGTTTGGTTTGATCAACACTTCTATGTTTATCATGAGTCATTCTCAGCTTTCTGAGACTGTTTTAATCTGCAAAAATTTAACCTTTTCAGAGTCTGCTTCTGAGAACAAGCCAAAATCCTACTTCCATTTTATAGATTTGGTTAACGGGGAAAACAGTTTCTTCGAGTCGAAGAAAGCTGAGGTTTTCGAGATTCGAGCAAGCTACAACGGCTTGATTCTAGCCATTACTGAAAACAGCGAGAGCTTAATACTAATGAACCCCGTCACAAAAAAGCAAACTGAATTTCAATTGAGTAGAAAGAATGATTATTCTTTCGAGTCATTTGGCATTGCATTCTGCGCTGCGACGAAAACATACAAAGTTGTGCACCTTTTTTCCAAGACATTAGTAAGTATTGGTTGTAAGATCCTACATGTTTCGACAAGAAAGTGGACGCGAATCGAAGGACCTTCTAGCGAGTTGTTTGTAGACATGAAACAAATTCCAACATCTGTTGGCGGATCATTGTTTTGGATGTCTTCAAAACAAAGATGTGGTTACTTTGTCTCGATGAAAGTTCATGATGAGAAGTTTATTCTGAAGAAATTGCCTGTCAATAATTGTTCGAAATGCCGGCTGACAGAGATGGGAGGAGATCTTGGATGTTTGCTTTACGCAGAAGTTGATATACTGCAAGTTTGGGTTTTGATTACTGATGGTGGATTAGCGGAAGATTGGGTAAAGAGATATAGCGTCGACTTGAGTGTTCCCGTGGCGTTTCCTCGCCCCATTTGTTGCTGGAAAAATGGGAAAGGAGTGGTGGTTGAGATGAAGAATGAGCTATATGTTTACGACTTTGAGAGAGGTGAAATGAAGCTGATCCAATCGACATCTGATGACGATGTATGGTTTGGAAGGATATTCGACGAGTACATTCCTCATCGGAACACGCTTGCCTCTTGGGAGGATCATCTTCAAAATTCTTTGTAGGTTCAACTATATTTTGTTTTTTCCTTAAGCTGTCTGTATGGACAATTACAATCCTGGAAAAATGTTTGTGTTAGATATTGCAATTTATGAGTTACTCCCTTCGTCCCATCTTATCTTGCACAGGGGGCTGGCACAAGTATTAAAAAAAGTTGTTTTCTGGAATTCTGTTGACTTTTGAAAGGTGGATTGAGGGTGAACATTATGTTATAACTTTTTTTTTTTAAGGGATGTGCAAGTTCGTCTGGAATGAACGAAAACGAAAAATGTACAAGATAAGGTAGGACGGAGGGAGTACTTGATAATGCTAGAGTTTTGATTATCTCTTTGTACTATTTATTCATGTTGATTAAAATGTTTGGCGACATGAATACAAACATAATTCTAGTTGAGTAACCATGCCCTTGTGCAAGAGCGTGCACTATCCAAGCTACACAAAAACAAAGTAAACATCTCCGAAAAGTTGATCTTTAATAAAGTTACAAAGTGTTCAACTAACTAAACTTCGTTTATTTTCCGAAGTATATGATGATATTCAAACTCACAAGTTGCATATTGCTATATGTTGCCTACTAATATACGTAGACATATAGACATGTTGATGTATTTTTTTATTAAATATTTTTAAATTTATAATTATATATATTGAACCCAATTTATTCCTGAATAATTTTCCGAATGTAGTTTATCAAACATTGTTTTCTGGATTTTATCAGCTCATTCTCAGAAGGAGAGAAAACCAAGCTGAGAATAGTTGGTATTGCCGAATAATACGCGTAACTGAATTTGTAACTATTAGGTCTCCTAGATTTCAAGGAATTATACTTGTAAAATTTCTAATAATTCGGTCAATGGTCTTTTGAATTATGAAAATATGTGATTCAAGAAACAATAAAAAGCCTGGTGACTATGATCACATCACTTCACTCACATATTTGAGAGAGGTTTCCACGTATGTTATAAAATATATATATATATCTATACCCTATTATAAAAGTATGAATGTTTTGTTTCGTCCAATTTATGTTATCTCTAACATATCCTTAGTAATATTATAATTTAAGGGTAATTAAGTAATTTAAAATTTAAAATTATTTATTTGGTTATAAATATCTCTATCTGTATCTATATCTATATCTATATCTATATATCCATTAATATATACATATATTTATTATTACTAATTATTAGTGCTAATATAAAAGTATGGATTATTTCGTCCTGCTATTTTGTTTCGTTTTTTCTGGTGATGCCTATAATATCCTTAGTAAGTGGATAGTCAAAGTAATTTAAAATAAATTATGTTTTCCCATACTTCATTATAAAAAATAAGAGTTCCTTATATTTCAAAATCTTCCTTAAAAACTATTTACTTAAATTATTATTCTTCTATACATTTAATACTTTGAATTTTTAAATAAAATTTGTTTAATATTAAAATAGATCTAAAATGTATTTTAAGAAGAGTATATAACTGTGATTGAATGATTTTTTTTTTTAAATAAGTCTAATTAATTAATTAATTTAGAACCATTCGTTTTTCAGACATTATATCTACAAACATGAAAATTACACTTTCTAATTTAGTTTGATAAATTAGTTGAAGCTTCCGATTGAGATTTCAATAATTTAATTCATATGTATTGCAAAAATTGTCACAGCGCCGTTCTCAAATATCTTTCCTTGTCAGATTGAATATCTTTTTTATAAATCATATTCCCTCTGTCTCGCTCAGTTTTGCACACCCTTAAAAAGGAAAATTTTCTTACAATCTCCACCCTCAAAATCTCCACACTCAATCTCCACATTTGAAAAAGTCAACCAAAAAGTAAAAAACAGTTTTTCTTAATATACTTGTCCAATCCTACGTGCAAAACTGAGTGAGACGGAGAGAGTATTAAGGATTCTTTTTCTAACAAAATTTAAGGATTATTAAAATACACTATTATTTAATTACTTGAACATAAACGTAAGAGTTCTTATTCAATTCAAACTCCTCCTAAAAAATTACATACCTAAATTATTCTGCTTCCACACTTTCAATACTTTGAATTTTGGAATAAAAAATTAGTTTCATATAAAATTATGGATTTTTTTGTCTTATTTAAAGTTTCGTCTTTTCTTGGATGCCTATAATATTTTTACTAGGTATTAAATTTACGGGTAGTTAAGTAATCTAAAATAATTTATTATTGCTTACTTGATTATAAAAAACAGTCATTTTAGATTTCAATCTCCTCCTAGAAAACTACATAGTTAAATTATTCTTCTTCTATACTTTCAATACATTGAATTTTAAATTTGAAATTAGTTTCATATTAAAACAGATTTATAGAGTTTTTCAGTGATATGTTCTTTGCATTTATTTTAAGCAATTGTAATAGATAATACTCCCTCTGTTCCATATTAATTGACGTTTTAGGGTGTTCTTCCCTTTTTCAATTTATTGACGTTTTACATATTTTTCACCAATTCAACCAATTTTCACCCTGGATTCAATCCTAGAATATCTCTTCTTTTCAATCTATCAGAGATATTTTGATTTGGTCAAATCTTTAGCTAAGGGTATATGTCTCAAAATATTCAATCCTTAATTCTTTCCTTTTATTCTAAAACGTCAATTAATATGGAACGGAGGGAGTATTACATTATGGTATTATAAAAAAATAATTATATTTTTCAATCTAATCTATAACTACCATATTTTAATATTAACACTGTCAATTATTTTTTTAAAATAAAGATAAATTTCATGGCATAATCTTAAAACTTTTATAATACATATATTTTTACTATTCACAGTTAGATTATACTACAATTTTTATTTTTACATGTAAAATTTATTTAATAGACCATTAACAAGTAAACATAATTTAAACTCTTATGCTTGCATATAATGCGATTATATATTAAAATTATTTTAATATAATAAGAAGAGGAAAAAGGTATATAGATACACAAAGTAAAAATATTGTCTTTTCTTAACACTATTTATTTAAGTTAGTTCATATTAGAATAATGAAAAGCCTAAAATATTTGAATGGAAAAAAGAAATAGTGAGGAAATTTGTTGTGATAAATCTTATCTTATACAAACGTTAACATAGAAAGAGTCGCGATAACAACTATGTTCTTATTAAAACTGAATCTTATATAAGCATGAAGACACATGCACACACACATGTGTAGCTTGTCGTACGACAAATTTAACGTCATTTTCAAAATTAATACTACCTCCGTCCCAGCTTAATCTGCCTACTTGCCATTTTAGTTTGTCCCACCTTAACCTGCCTACTCCATAAATAGCAAATTTTTCTCACAATCTCCACTCTCAAAATCTTCATTCTCAATCTCCACCTTTAAAAAAGTCAAAGATTCCACAAAATTTATTTTTTCTTAATCCCCGTGTCCGGTCAACCTAGGCAGGTTAAGCCGGGACGGAGGAAGTATTTGCTTTACAAAAAATATTAATATCTCATTTACACCTCTAATTACAAAGTAAAACGCAATACCTTACTAAAACTAAATCTTTTAGGAAAACACACGCCCGCGCACAAAAATTAAGCAGCTAGCTCCATGATATTAATTTTAAAAATCGAATAAACCCTAAATAATCAAATAAATAGGAACTTACCAAAATAAAATGACTTTTTATCTTGTTATTGAATAATAAAAATATCATTAAATATCATTTATCCAACAGAAATCCAACAATCTGAACAATCTAATTTCTAATTCTATTTAGAGTTAATTGCAGCAACCCCACCAAACTATCAACGTTTTAACACATAAATTACTAAATATTTTTTTGTTGCATCGATACACATAAAATATATGAGTTTTGCAGATAAACCACTAAACTTATTATTTAATTTGCAGATAAACCACCAAACTTATTTTTCGATCATTTTTTTTGTCGGTAATCCACACGTGACTTGCACGTGATAAACTTTTAATTATTTTTTTTATACAAACAACCTTTTTAATATGCTAAAAGTGTAAAATTCTTTAACACATTTTTTTTCCATAACAATTTCTTTGAATCATCAATAGTTCTCTCTCCTAATATCTAGAAACTCCATTGTTGAAGATGCACGGCTCTCCTACCTACTAAAAAATGTGTTTGATAAAAAAAAAAAAATTCAATCTGGAAAGGAAAGATATTTGAGAACGACACTATGACAAATTTTAGCAACACATGTAATTAAATATTGAAATCTCGAACGGGAGCTTTCAACTAATCCATTAAACTAAATTATAAAGTATAATTTTCATGTTTATAGATATAGTGTTTGAAAAACGGATGTTTCTAAAATAATTAATTAATTAATTAGACTTATTTTATAAAAATCATCCAATCACAGTTATACACTCTTCTTAAAATACATTTTAGATCTATTTTAATATGAAACAAATTTTATTTTAAAATTCAAAGTATTAAAAGTGTATGCATAAACGCTGATAGTTTGTTGCGATTTCTGTAATTAACCCTTCTATTTAATATATATATATATATATATATATATATATATATATATATATCCAACAAAAATTCACTTATCCAAACTATCAAATTCCTAATCATATTGAATCATTAAACTACCTTATTTATAAGCCTATTTAATACACTTTGTCTAACAATCATTGATCTAAGCTCGCATAATTCGAAGTTGAAAAAATTAACGGGGATCTGAAGTTAAAGAAATTAGTAGAAAATGTAGAGAAGCATAATCTAAAGTCGAAGAAATTAGTGGAGAACCGAAGTTGAAGAAATTAGCAGAGAATATAGAAAATGTGGTAATGTTTCTTTTTTCCGCTCAATTCGATACAAGTTCAATCCTTGAAACTGAACTTATATATTGTATTGTTTTTCAATGAAAAGAGGGATGAGTCAACCACACTCACTAATAAAGTATTTTGATGTCCTCTTAGATATATGTTTTATATTTTTTTCCTTTTTGTTACTAATTATATTGATTTACTTTATTCTAGATGGTATATCAATTGACAATTGTGCAATGAACTTCAGGTAAAATGACTCTTAAAGATAACATAGAAAATAGAGAGACATTGACGGGGGTTAGTTCAATATATAATTTAGAGCATATATTACATTATATTTCAATTTAAAAATATTTGTTCTCAATGAAACAGGGAATCCATTGTTGTTTTACCGAAATAGTAGATAATGTGGAGAATATTGTAAACATATGGTAAGGAGCATGTGACAAATGTAATAGAGGAACCTACAAGGAAAATGGAAAGGTTGTTTGCAAGAAGTGTATCGAAAAATCCATTGAAGCTAAACCAATGCAATACGTTCTAAATTTTGCAGAAATAAAAAAAAATATAAAAATACAAAACTCAAGATATATTTATAGAGAAAATCGTTTGTTTAACCTTATCAATATTCACACTCTTTTGTTTTCAGTGTAGCTCATACAAATATAAAAGTTACCACAATGGAATGATCACTTACCTTACCTATTATAAAATTGGACAAGTACTGAGTGAATCTAAAATTCATTCAAGGAGATTATAGTGTTTGGTGACACAACAGCTACGCATGTCGAATGCTCGATCCAAGAATATATCGCATCATTAGCAATGCTAAGAAAAAATATTATAAGTAAATTACAAATTGAATGCAAGATCACAAACCCAAAAGTCCGAACTAAAAAATAAATAAATTAAATTATAAATAATTTTCAGACACATAATAATTCCAACTACTACAAATGGCTAACATCACAAGCACGCAAAGTGATTTATTTTCTCATACCATTGAACAAGAAAACAAACGATGAACAAGAAAGATTGTGTGCAATTACTGAGGAAATAAAAATAATGGAACCGAAGAATGAGAAGATACGCAATCAAGAGCAGACAATCGTCACAACCATGAAAAAGGAACCAAGGAAGAAGAAGAGTGGAGAAAAGAAGATAGCAGAAGAGATATCACATAAGCAAGAAGAGGAACAAAGAAACAAGATTGAAACACAGGGAAAAACTTCAATAAAAAAAACACTGCAAAAAATCCGGTTAAGCAAAAGAAAAGAAAAGAAAAGCTAATGCAATTCATCAACAAATAAAGAAATAATGAGAGAAGGAGAACAAAACAACATGAATGAAAGACAATTAAAAAGTTCAAACAACAAAGCACCACAAAAGAAATCAGATAAACAAAAGGGTAGGAAAAGAAAAGTCAAATACAGTCCACCGTTAAAAAAGACGCAACAAGAGGACACGGAAGAGGCAAAGGAAAATTAAAAAGAAGATTTATGAAGACTGTATTTTAGATAAAAGTAATGATGATGTGATAATTACACAATACATTAGCAAAACGAAAACAAAAACGAATACTAAGACATTTCCCAAAAAAATCAAGAAAGAGAATGTCTAAGTTTTCCACCAAAATCCATTATTTTTTTATACTCTTCTATCCTGACTTTTGAGTTTATTATTTTAATTTAGTTTTGCGCGTTTACACCCTTCTATCGTGACTTGTAAGTTTTAAATTGATATTTATCTTAGTTTGTATTTTCTTATATTTTGTGTGAAACAAAATTGTGAAATATTACTTAATTATATTCATTTCATTAGAATTTATTATTTTTTAAATTAAATTAAAATCAACAATTTAAAACTAAAATTACCAGGTCAAAACATGGTTTATCACAATAAACAATAACTTTAAAAAATATCACTACAATATCATTCTATAAACAACTTTATTAGGTAATATATTTTTTCTATAAAGTAAGAAGTTTCACAAAAAAAATAGAAATCAATGAAACAATAAATTTTTAAAATGATACAAATAAGTACTCCAACTATCAAATTTTCTTTTGTATTTATTATTTATTTTCACCACTTAATCTTATCATGTTTTACATTTTTTTTCTTTTTTTAGTCCTTTTTGTAAAAACTTAAACTTACATAGTCATCAACTTTCTTCACATGTTATCTTATGAAATTTAACAAACAAATGAAAGTTAATACTTAAGTCTGAACTGTAATTATCGTAGTGCACAAATAATAAAAAACAACGAATCAAAGATAATAATATGCATATTTTCCCATATAAAGTTCATGATTATGCTCACAAATTAAGGGATTAAAAGAGAAAGTAAAAAGAAGTGAGATATTGAGAGTTTGATTCTATGTTTAAATTAATTTTAATATTTTAAAATATTAATAATTATAAAAAAATGAGCCAACGTGCAACGCACGTGCTCATTGCTAGTATATATATATATATATATATATATATATATCGCTATTCTTTTTGCAACTACAAGAGTGGTTAACAAAAATAACTCATTTTGTAATTATTAGTAGTTACAAAAAATATTTCATATAATTTTAACCAAATTTGCTATAATATGACAAGCTCTTTTGTAACCTACATTTAAACATTTAGTTATTAAAAATAATTTTGTGATCAAGCTTTTTTTTTGTAACTATAATTTATGGTGACAAAAAGCCTTAATTATAGTGGTGACTATATATCTCCAAAATCACTAGCCTAATCTAAGAAGGGAAATAAGAACCTGTTCGCCTATTTTATAACATAACGCTCCGCAAGTGTACGGGTGCAAGTGTATATAACGGCAAGCAAGGTCGATCCCACAAGGACTGACTTAATGACTAGTTTGATACCCTAAATATCCTGAAACACTCCTAACTAGGCTCTAAATTGGGTTGATTTTAATATTGAACTCATCTTACTAAATTAGTACTAAACACTTAAATTCGAGTATAAGAAAACAATTTATCAAATTTGCAAGATTGGAAGATATATTCTAGAGAATTGATTTCAGAATTAACTAAGTTTGACAATCTAATTATTCTAAACTAGCAATGATTACTATCGTTATTAGACGGCACTCATATATGTTAACTCTCCTTTCGAAGCAATTAACTTGTAGATTCATTACCCCTAGCCACCCTTTCAAGTCGACTAGACCTAATGAACTCCCAATCGATCTTAGACCTATGCCTACGCATTTATCTCACCTCCTTTCAGAGCGCTCAACAACTACGCTATATGTTGTATTTCCATTCACAAATTCCTCCTTTCAAAGCCAACTTATGAATTATGTAGAAGTAGTTAAGTGATCAAATTAACCATTCATGAAAATAAATCACAACATATAGATAACGAATAACAATCATTAACTGGAATAGAAAACTTCGATTAATCAAACATCGTTAAAACCTACTTTCAAAACCCTAGAATAATAAAGAACTACTCACTCATGTTCATATTCATAACACAAATATGTTCATAGACAAACATGATTTGAAGTAAAGAAATGAGATAATGAATAAGAACCCTAATCGTCGTCTTGATCTCGATTCTTCGATGTTGCTTTCCTCTTCAAAATATCTTCTAATGAGCTCTCCCTGCTATTTTTAGAGTTTGGGACTTCCTTATATAGTAATAGGTCAAATTTGGGGCCAAAATGGGCTTTAAAACGCGCAGACTCTGTTTTGGACCCGGAAAGCTGACTCGACCGAGTTTGGCCAACTCGACCGAGTTGGGTCAACTCGACCGAGTCGTCTTAGGCCTCGGGCGAGTTGGAGTTGCTGGCCAATTTTCACGTTTTCTCTTCATTCATCCCTCGACCGAGTTGATAAACAACTCGACCGAGTTGGAGTTTCTGGCCAAGCTTCAACATCTTCTTGCTATTTCCGACTTTTCTTGCTCGTTTTCCACCCGAACCTTGCCCAAACGGACTTTTTGGCCTTTTATACCTGAATAACACCAAAACAAGCAGAAACACGTCATCTAGCTCAAGAGATGGAATTTAATCACTTTTCGCCCAAATACACATGCATATGTCCCATATTACGACCTTTAATTGACCTAAAATACATGTAAAACTAGCATGTATCAAAACCCCCAAACTTAACCATTGTTCGTCCCGAACAATAAATAAAAAGCATAACATCACAATGATCATAAAATTTCAGGGCAATTAAATGACATTTTCGGTCTCAGAAGTTCTTTTTTTTTTTTGTTTTTCCTTTCAAAACCAACAACATAACATTTGAGCATTAGTGACATGGCAGGTTTCAACTACTGTCGAGACATTAAACTTAAAACAACAATCCTCACCGGATAAGTGTATCGCTCATCTCTCAAGTGTATGATATGGAAAGTATTTGCGCTCACATTGAATCACATGCATCGTCTACCATATGCTTGCCTATTGTCTAAATTAGATCTCATACTTGACATGTGTGACAAAGAATCAATAGGTCTTTATTTTTGGCTGTAATGTTGGCTTATGGTTAGGTGGGATACATTTAGATATAAGTGACTATTTATTGGACTAATCAAGTTATTCCTAACCCGACTACCCATCAACTTTGTTCACTCAATCTCAATCTTCAATTCTCAGAAAAACCAATTAATTTGGCTTCTTCACCTTACCACAACATTTATGCATCAATCAAGATTATTTATGCCACTTTCACTCAGGTACCACTTTGGGACTACCCGATCGAGTACCACATTTGGGACTACTCGTTCTTCTTACAACTCATGCACACTTAGGCATATATATGCATATTCTCATTATTAACCCCTCCTCCAACTTTCTCTTTTCCAAGTTGTTTTTTTTTTTTTTTTTTTTTTTTTTAGGAGGGAATTTTTCTATTCCTTTCTCTTTTGCCTCCCCGAATCTCTTTTCACATCATCTCAAACATTCACTCCACCTTGATACTCTTACCCCTCTACCTTCCAATACACCTCCCTCTTACTCACTTAGTCCAATTGCTCGGGTCAAAGCTAAAAGAAAGGTATAAGCTTGTAATGTATGGCTTTGAAAAAGAAGGCTTTAAAGCTCAAAATGGCTGACTAGGGATTTTTCACTTTTTTTGGTACAAAAGATTATTTTTAAAGGCTCAAAAATAGGGCTTTTAGCAAAAGAATGCCTAATATCATTTTCTATGCCACAGCATGTACTCGACACATTCCTATAAAGACGCAAGGCAAGTTCTAGAGACTAAATACTATGTGATCAATCACTTCACACCGAAAGAATGATAAAATTACTCTATAGATAAGAGTACATATAAAGCTCAAAACCTCACAGGTTAATTTGTGATTATTGTTCAAGTCTAAGCCCAATTTTGTCTCCAACTGCCTATCATGCTCTGTTATGTGTTCTATCCTCATTTACTTCCAAAAAAAACAAATTTCATCATTGACAAATTATCATCTAATACCCTTTTTATGCTTATCAAGAACCAAATTGACGACTTCTAAACAACGAAATTTAAAATTAACCTAAAATCACAATTAAAATGCAAAACATAAACTAACATTAACTAATACGACAGATCAATCGAATCAGCTATTCGGGCACACAGACCCTTTACCAACTAACTCAAGCAAGATGTAAAATACGATATACAACCAAGAACAATCATGACCTCAATAATACCGAATGAAATAACAACGAAAAAATAATAAAAGCGGCCAAGACGTAGCACTATCCACCCCCTCCCCCAAACTTGATTGAAACCAAGTTTGTGGGAAAAAGAGTGAGGCGTCTTTGTGCCTTCTCACAGTGCTACTGAGGTGGAGGTGGTGGTGGTGGGTTAAAACCCCATGGCTGCCAGAACTGAGCCATTGCATCCAACTGCTGTTGTTGATAAGCTTGTCTCTGCTCATGTCTGATCCACCTCTCATCTTGTTGTAATCTCCAAGTGGTCTCCGTATTCCATCGATCATCCTGCTGAGCCCACCGTTCTTCTTGCCGTACTCGCCACTGTTTGTCTTCTTCAATCCTCTGATGCTGCTGTGTCATCAAATTGTTCAAAGATGTAATCAATGTAGGGAGCACTTGAGCCATGTTCTCTTGGCCTCCTTGGCCCGAGCCACTAGTTCCTTCACCTTGACTCTCAATTCGGTGCACAGCTTGATAAAGTCGAGACTCATCAGGAGTAGGGTCAACTTCTTGTGCACGATGAGCTGGGGAGTGCATCTTCCAATTAGCTATATCCTCAAGCCCCTCAATCTTAGTTAGTTGGGCATTAGGAAGACGAAAGAACCCTCCTCGATTCTGCAACAGCAAATATTGATCCTCCGTTTTGCTCCAAAAAATCATCTTCAGCCTACAAACATCATCCATTGATATACCCCAGTCGCCGGGAACTCTCTCAGCTGAGTCATCATCAGAAACCACTTGAAAATGATTCGATATAGGAGTAATAAGACCCCCAATCGAGATATCTCCCGTTTGTTTTACTGCTTGGCGATCGAACTGCTCCATCAGAATTTGGCTGAGATCAATCTTTCGTCCCGCTGCCACACACCATAAAAGAAACATCTCCTTTTGAGTCACAGTGCCCGTCTCAGGGCGAGCAAGCACCGTATAGGCAATTAAGCGATGTAAATACCGGAAAACAGGATTACGAATCCAAGACACCTTATTCCTCGATGGATCGCTCTTCATCCAAGGCACAAGTCCCGGGACTTCTACCATATGATTCCAGAACGTGTGCTCATTATATTCATCTGGCGGGGTGCAATCTCCGGTGTTTGGCAGCTTGTAGATGTCATTCAGTTCAGCCCGAGTAAGTGTGTAAGTCTTGTTGCGAAGCCGGAATGACATACTGCTCGGCTTTCTGTCTTGAGCAGAGGTAGGGTGTAGAACTAGAGTAGTGAGAAACTCTAATGTATCATTCCGATATGTGACCCGACCTCTTCCCAATAAGTTCTCCCAACCGACCCTCTTTATGAGCATCCATAAATTCTTGTGAATGCCAAAGTGGTTTTCCACGACAGAGATAGTAAATTTAGTGGGGATGATCTTTCTCCCAATGATTTTCCTCCATCGCCTCTCTTCTTCAGGTGATTGTAGTCTGATGTTGTAAAATAGAGGATTATCAGGCGAGAATGCCGGTGGATTAGCCGAGGATGTTTCACCTGTAACCTTCCGTTTTCTTCCTTTAGGTGGCATTATATACCCTATAAAACAACATTTTTCAATTAGTACCATGAGACACACAAGCAACACCGACTCTCCTAGGCTTTATGAATGTTTAATTTATTCTCCGACTATGTTAATTGCAAATTTTCATCAAATTAGCACACAAGAGATGTAAACATCAATATCACGATCGATACAAACTTCTCTATTATTCTTCATCAACATAGAACATAATTAAACCAATTAAAGCCTAGTCTTTACCCAAGAATCACAATGTACGCAACATATTCGATAAAATGCCACAATGACTCTTGCATGTGAATTAAAAGGAAATAGCTCTAATTCAATTCCCACAAGCATAACTACTCAACTATATGTGCAATTCACTCAAGTCCACTCATAATAAGTTTTCCCCAACAAAATTTTCTACACGGTTGCACTACAAGTGCACACATCAATGTCATGCTCAAAACTTATCAATGGCAACTACAATCCCAACTAATAAACATAATAACCATCCTTGATAAACAAACAAGTGCAAGTTAAGCATTCTTACCGGAAATTCTTAGATGCAAGACCCTTTTCGAAATTGAGCCCTAAGTGGAGGAGAGAGTCCCAATTTGTCTCTTTTACAAAGTCAAAATTGGGAAACTTTGAAGATTATGAAGTGGGTTTGTGAATTTCGTGTGTTTTTGAAGAAGATTAGAGAGAATTGGGGGGGGGGGGGGGGAATGGAGGGTTTCTTAGAGAGGGAGAAGAAGGAGTAGGTAAAAATGTGAAGGAAAAGGGGAACAAAAACGTGTTTAAGAAACTGATATCCGCGACTCGACCGAGTTACCTGTGACTCGGTCGAGTTAGTCTTTTCTGAAAACGTTCACGTTTTGCTCTGTCCTGCGCCTCGACCGAGTTACCTGTGACTCGGTCGAGTTATTAGTCTGCCTCGGTCGAGTTGGATTTGGCCTCGGTCGAGTCAGACTTTCTGGAATTTCTCAGTTTTTTTTCGTCAAATTGGCCTCGGGCGAGTTATTAACGCCTCGGCCGAGTTTTGGTAGACAACTCGGTCGAGTTATTTGGCCTCGACCGAGTTCAACTTTCTGGAATTCCTCTATTTTTTTCTTCAAACTCGCCTCGAGCGAGTTTAATTTTTGCCTCGGGCGAGTTGAACTCGCTGAATCTCCCCTGTTTTAGCCTTTTCTCCGTTTTTTCTCCTTTTTCTCCGTTCTTTTCAAGTCTTTCCTTGCTTTTTCGATGACGTCGTATTTCCTATGCACACTAACAAACAAATTAAGACAACTCAAAACATAAATTTCAAAATACGAAAATTTAAAACAAACCAAAACATCGGGTTGCCTCCCGACAAGCGCTACTTTTATCGTCTTTAGCTCGACGACCTTTTGGATTTTTAGTTCAGCTCGGTCAACCGTAATTCATCTACGGTTGCAATTTGACTCGGGTTGTAGTACTTCTTGATCCTCTGACCATTTACAAGGAATGTGCTTCCTTGTGCATCCATCAATTCCACTACTCCCGACTTTCGCACCTGCTTAATTGTGAACGGTCCCGTCCATCGTGACTTTAGCTTTCCGGGAAACAAGCGCAACCGTGAATTGAACAAAAGAACTTGTTCACCAACTTCAAAGTGTCGATTCTTTATCATTCTATCATGGATCCTTTTTGTGCGCTCCTTGTAGATGCTTGAGTTCTCAAATGCTTGTGTTCGGAATTCTTCCAATTCATTGAGTTTTAGAACTCGAGCTTGGCCCGCTGAATCAAAGTCGAAGTTGAGTTTCTTCACAGCCCAGTATGCACGATGCTCCCATTCAACCGGTAAATGACATGACTTTCCAAAGACCAATTGATATGGTGACATACCCAACGGCGTTTTGTACGCCGTTCTATACGCCCACAATGCGTCATCTAACTTCAAAGCCCAATCTTTACGGTTCCCACTAACCGATTTCTCCAAGATTTGCTTAATTTCTCGGTTGGCGAGCTCTGCTTGACCATTTGCTTGCGGGTGGTATGGAGTTGTGACACGATGTTTTACTCCATATTTAGCTAGCAGTGCAGCCAACCATTTGTTGCAGAAGTGCGAACCCCCATCACTCAGCAATGCTCTTGGTGCTCCATATTGTGTGATTACGTTCTTCTGAAGGAATTTGATCACCACTCGTGAGTCATTCGTTTGGGTTGGAATCGCTTCCACCCATCTCGAAACATAATCCACTGCAAGTAGAATATATTGGAACCCCTTTGATGAAGGGAAGGGCCCCATGAAGTCGATTCCCCAAACATCGAATAGTTCCACCTCAATTATATTCGTGAGAGGCATCTCGTGTTTTCTAGAGATACCCCCCGTCCTTTGGCAGCGATCACACTTCGTGATGAACTCGAAGCAATCTTTATGAATGGTTGGCCAGTAAAATCCGCTCTGTAAGACCTTCGCCGCAGTTTTCGCTGATGCAAAGTGGCCTCCACTTGGAGATGAGTGGCACTGAGTGATTATGTCTCCTACTTCAACTTGGGGAACACACTTACGAAGTATGGTATCAGCGCACCTTCGGTAAAGAACAGGATCATCCCAAATATAAAACTTGATGTCATGAAAAAACTTCCTCTTCTTATGGGTTGTCAAATCCGGAGGTGAAATTCCACATGCTAAATAGTTCACAATATCCCCAAACCATGGTACCTCCTCCATTATCAATATGTACTCATCCGGGAAACAATCATTGATATCTTCTTTCTGCCCCTTCTTGTCCTCTTCATTGGTGATCCGAGATAAATGGTCCGCAACCACGTTTTCACATCCTTTCCGGTCTCGAATCTCTACATCGAACTCTTGGAGTAAAAGAATCCATCGTATCAATCTCGGTTTGGAATCCTTCTTATCGAACAAGTATCTAATGGCTGCGTGATCAGTGTATACAATTGTTTTAGCTCCAATCAAGTATGACCGGAACTTATCAAATGCATATACCACGGCCAGCATCTCCTTCTCAGTGGTTGTATAGTTTGATTGAGCGGAATCAAGTGTTTTACTTGCATAGTAGATGATTCTGAATAGTTTGTCCCGCTTTTGCCCTAATGCAGCCCCTGCGGCCATGTCACTGGCGTCGCACATCAACTCAAAGGGCTGCGACCAGTCAGGAGTGATCAGAATTGGAGCAGATACTAATGCCTTCTTCAATGTTTCAAATGCTTCCCTGCAAGAATCATAAAAAACAAACGCAACATCTTTTTCCAATAGACGGGATAAAGGCTTAGTAATTTTAGAGAAATCATGAATAAACCTTCTATAAAATCCCGCATGTCCAAGAAAACTCCTCACACCTTTCTCATTTGCCGGAGGTGGTAATCGCTCAATGGCAACTACCTTCGCACGATCAACTTCTAAACCTACAGGAGAGATTGTATGTCCTAACACGATACCATCCTTCACCATGAAGTGGCATTTCTCCCAATTCAACACAAGATTAGTCTCTTCACAACGTTGTAATACTAATGACAAATTATTAAGACAATGATCAAACGAGGAACCAAACACAGAGAAATCATCCATAAAAACTTCCATTATATTCTCTATGAGTCCACTAAATATTGCCATCATACAACGTTGAAATGTAGCAGGAGCATTGCATAAACCAAAGGGAATTCTACGAAACGCAAACACTCCATAAGGGCATACAAAGGCTGTTTTCTCTTGATCCTCAGGTGCTATCATGATTTGGTTATACCCAGAATACCCATCTAAGAAACAATAAAACTCATACCCTGCGAGTCTATCTAGCATTTGATCCAAAAAGGGTAAGGGAAAGTGATCCTTACGAGTCGCCGCATTTAATTTTCTATAATCAATGCAAACTCTCCACCCTGTAACTACCCTGGTAGCTATGACTTCATCATTATCACCTCTTACTACCGTCATTCCCCCTTTCTTAGGTACAACCTGAGTGGGACTAACCCACTTGCTATCCGATATAGGGAAAACTATCCCTGCATCTAGCCATTTAAGAACCTCTTTTCGTACTATTTCTTGCATCATAGGATTTAATCTACGCTGATTTTGAACACTGGGTTTATAGCTATCCTCCATCAAGATTTTATGCATACATATAGTCGGACTAATCCCTTTTAAATCATGAATTGTCCATCCTATAGCCGACTTATGTTTCCTAAGCACTCTCAACAACTTTTCAGTTTCTGACTCAGTCAAAGAAGCAGAGATGATTACCGGTTGCTTTTTCTCTAGATCAAGAAATTCGTACCTCAGATGCTCCGGTAATGGTTTTAACTCAGGTCCACTGGCTTTCTCTTCAGGTGCTTCTTTCACGACTTCCTTAGTGATGTTTTCATGTTCTGCATCTTCCATCCTTTTTTCCTGCAAAGCGTTCAAAGCACTAACCCCATCTACAAGATCAAGATTAGTAGCATCTATGTCTTTCACGGAAAAAATTGAATTTGTGATACAATGCTTTAACACCTCAGAATCGCTAAGTGTCAGAATGTCTTCATGCAATGTAGTATCTAACCTATCTATAGCACTACATGTTTCAACTTGATTAACCTCTTCATCATCATGCATTTTCATAGCCTTATAAATAGAGAATGTCAATTTGTCCTTATTTACTCTAAGTGTGAGTTCTCCTTTTTGGACATCAATTAAAGCACTGCCCGTTGCTAAAAACGGGCGACCTAGAATTAAAGGAACATCTTTATCTTCCATCATATCTAAGACCACAAAATCTGCAGGAAATATGAATTTATCTACTTGCACAAGAACATCTTCTACTATTCCCCTAGGATAAGTCAAAGATCTATCAGCCATTTGAAGTGCAATTGTGGTAGGTTTAAATGTGCCTATTCCTAGTTTTTCAAAAATAGAAAAGGGCATAAGATTAATGCTAGCTCCTAAATCACAAAGTGCTCTTTCAAATGTGTCATTACCTATTTTGCAAGCAATTGTAAAGCTACCTGGATCTTTCTGCTTCAATGGCAGCTTCCTTTGAATCACTGCGCTGCACTCCTCAGACAGGTTGACAGTCTCATAATCCTCAAGCTTTCGTTTCTTTGATATCACTTCCTTGAGAAATTTTGCATAATTGGGCATTTGTTGAAGTGCATCCACGAATGGAATATTGATTTGAATCTTCTTGAAGATGTCTAAGAACTTAGCAAACTGGTCGTCCACTTTCTTTCTTCTCAGTGCTTGAGGGTATGGAACTGGAGGAATATATTTAGGGCCACCTTCAAATGTAATCCCCCTCTCTATCGGTTTCTCCGCTTCTTGGCCTTTTTCCTCCGGCTCAGCTTTTTCTTCCAAGTACTCTTTTTCAACAACTTTGCCTTCCACCACCGGCTTCTTCGGTTCTTCATATTCAGTGCCACTCCTCAACTGAATGGCTTGACAATGTTCCCTTGGATTAACCACTGTATCACTAGGAAACTGCCCTTTCTTATGCTGAGCTGCTGTTGCTTTAATCAAATGCTGGATGTCCGATGCCACACTTTTCAATTCTGCACCCATGCCTGCTATATTTTTACTCAGCTCAATATGCTTCCCTTCCATTTTCTTCTCCAGCTGCGCTAACTTCTCCTCAAATTGTGAAGCTTGTGCTTCTCTTAACTCTTCCGGAGTTGGGTTTCGTCCATCATGTATGATTCCATTTGTGACTTTGAACCCTGGTGGAGGAGTAAGAGTGTTCTTCGAATTTCCATAAGTCAAGTTGGAATAATTCCGATTCCCTTGTGGATATTGGTTACCTTGTGAATATTGGTTATACCTTGGCTGATTACCTTGGTAATTATTGAAATTCCGATGATTCACAAAGTTCACATCTTCCACTTCTTCTTGGGCTAGTTGCGGCTGTGATTGCTCAGAATGTTGTGCTAACGTCAGATTAGTTAGCAAGTTCATTTGGGTCGTCAAAGCTGAAATCTGAGAAGCCAAATTCTGATTTGATTCCACTTCAACTACACTAGCAACTCTCATCGGCTGATTACGCTCGTTCGGCCATTGATAACTGGTTCTAGACATAGCATCTAGAATAGCAAACGCCGCATTCACACTCTTCTCCATCAAACTCCCTCCTGACGCAGCGTCTACGTGATCTCTAGTTGGTGCAAGCAGGCCATTGTAAAACTTACAGATTTGTTGCTTCCTGGTGAACCCATGCTGAGGACAGCTTCGGATTAAATCTCTGAATCTTTCCCATGCTTCACCCAGTGGCTCCTGATCCAACTGTCTGAACTGTGTGATTTTGTTCTGCAATTCTAGCATCTTGTTGGGTGGGAAGTACTTCAATAAGAACCTTTCACTTAATTCATCCCACTCAGTGATCTCCTCTAACGAATTAAACCATTGCAGAGCTCTATCCCTTAAGGAAAAAGGAAAGAGCCTCATCTTCACTTGCTCATGCGGTACATGGTTGATTTTTATCGTATCAGCCAGTCTCCGAAACTTCGTTAAATGAGTGTTCGGATCTTCTAAAGCAGTACCGCCATACTGATTTTGTTGCACAATATTGATGAGCGCTGGTTTGAGCTCAAAACTGTGTGCATTGAGCGGTGGCGGTTGTACTCCTCCAGGATTCTGATTAGACAGAGGACGTAGGCAGTCACTTATTGGGGAAGTGTCCTCATCATTGTTCTCGTTGTTATTCTGATTTCTTCCTGGAAGAACTGGATTCTGTGGAGGTTGTTGTTGTTGGATATTTGTGACTCTGTCATCCAAATTGGTCAGTGCCATCAGGATGCGGTTCATAACCTCCTCTTGGTTTGGTGGATTTTCCATCTCAATCGGTCGATTTCTCCTTGCTCCGTGTCTTCGAGCTGTAGCTTCAATTTCTAGATCACACGGAATAAGATGTTCTTTTCCCTTAGACCTGGTATGCATGCACAATCCCTGAAAACACTAACAAGAAAATACCCACGTAAAATTGAAATAGATAAAAATAAAAATAAAAACAGAAATCAAATGTGCAAAAATAAATTGTTGCCTAGTCTAGTCTTGTTCTAGTTATCAGAATAAAAACTAAAACACTAAACTCAGTCCCCGGCAACGGCGCCAAAAACTTGTTCGCCTATTTTATAACCTAACGCTCCGCAAGTGTACGGGTGCAAGTGTATATAACGGCAAGCAAGGTCGATCCCACAAGGACTGACTTAATGACTAGTTTGATACTCTAAATATCCTGAAACACTCCTAACTAGGCTCTAAATTGGGTTGATTTTAATATTGAACTCATCTTACTAAATTAGTACTAAACACTTAAATTCGAGTATAAGAAAACAATTTATCAAATTTGCAAGATTGGAAGATATATTCTAGAGAATTGATTTCAGAATTAACTAAGTTTGACAATCTAATTATTCTAAACTAGCAATGATTACTATCGTTATTAGACGGCACTCATATATGTTAACTCTCCTTTCGAAGCAATTAACTTGTAGATTCATTACCCCTAGCCACCCTTTCAAGTCGACTAGACCTAATGAACTCCCAATCGATCTTAGACCTATGCCTACGCATTTATCTCACCTCCTTTCAGAGCGCTCAACAACTACGCTATATGTTGTATTTCCATTCACAAATTCCTCCTTTCAAAGCCAACTTATGAATTATGTAGAAGTAGTTAAGTGATCAAATTAACCATTCATGAAAATAAATCACAACATATAGATAACGAATAACAATCATTAACTGGAATAGAAAACTTCGATTAATCAAACATCGTTAAAACCTACTTTCAAAACCCTAGAATAATAAAGAACTACTCACTCATGTTCATATTCATAACACAAATATGTTCATAGACAAACATGATTTGAAGTAAAGAAATGAGATAATGAATAAGAACCCTAATCGTCGTCTTGATCTCGATTCTTCGATGTTGCTTTTTTTCTTCAAAATATCTTCTAATGAGCTCTCTCTGCTATTTTTAGAGTTTGGGACTTCCTTATATAGTAATAGGTCAAATTTGGGGCCAAAATGGGCTTTAAAACGCGCAGACTCTGTTTTGGACCCGGAAAGCTGACTCGACCGAGTTTGGCCAACTCGACCGAGTAACTCGACCGAGTCGTAATAGGCCTCGGGCGAGTTGGAGTTGCTGGCCAATTTTCACGTTTTCTCTTCATTCATCCCTCGACCGAGTTGATAAACAACTCGACCGAGTTGGAGTTTCTGGCCAAGCTTCAACATCTTCTTGCTATTTCCGACTTTTCTTGCTCGTTTTCCACCCGAACCTTACCCAAACGGACTTTTTGGCCTTTTATACCTGAATAACACCAAAACAAGCAGAAACACGTCATCTAGCTCAAGAGATGGAATTTAATCACTTTTCGCCCAAATACACATGCATATGTCCCATATTACGACCTTTAATTGACCTAAAATACATGTAAAACTAGCATGTATCAGAACCCCATCTAACAAGGAGGGGCTCGACATTGCCAAAGATTGTGCAAGAGGGTATGGAAGCCTTATCAATAAAATCGAGACATACCAACATCAAACAAGTTACAAAAAAGAGTGCAGATTTAATACAATATTTTCTACAACAATTATTTTAGTTTTTGGTCCATTAGTTGAACTTCTTTTAGGTTGGTTTTGGACGGAGGTATTCGTAAATTCAACGAGTTGATTTAAAAATTTGGTATTTGAAAATCTGCTAATTTCAAATTGTTTATTTGAATGTTTGAATTTAAATGAGTAAATTTGAATCGTTTAAACTTTTCCTTTTTTAAAAGAAGGATGATAGTAAAAGTGTGTAGTGTGTGTAAAGTATGTGTGTGATGTGTGTGTGTGTGTGAAGTATGCATATATTTTGTGCTTGAAGTGTGTATATGCATGACATGTGAATAAAATGTGCGTAGTGTGTAGTATATGTTGTGTGAGTGTTCAATGTCTAGTTTAATGTGTGTATGTGTAAAATATGTTTCAAGTGTGTTGTATGTGTTTTGAAATGTGCATATAGTGTACGAGTCATGTGTGGAAAATATTAATATTGCAATATCAATTATTTTATCTATGTACTTTTAGGAATTAATTTGATAAGTTCCCAAAATATAGATAATATAATTTAATTGATATATAATATTTTATTCCAAACAACATTTTGTAATTGGGCATATAATTTGTTTGGGACCTACCATTAAAATGATGTGATTATATATAATATTATATTTAAATGGTCTATTAGTAATGAGTCTTGTTGAATGATGATGATTGAAATGTATCATACTATTTAGATGAATTGAGGGTATATTTGTTTAAGGTTGGAGAGTGTTGAGTTAAGTTGGTTGAAGGAGTTAATGAGTATACTTTATTAGAATTTGGTCATCTAATTCTATCGAGGAAAAGTTTAAACAAACATACTCTGATAGTGGTGAGACCCATAAATATTTAAGGGTTAATTACAACAACCCCACCAAATTATCGGCGTTTTTCCACATAAATCACTAAACCTTTTTTTGTGACACTCATACATATAAACTATACGGGTTTTGGCAGATAAACCACTAAACTTATTTTCCAGTCATTTTTACCGGGAATTCCACATGTGACATGTGCGTTATAAATTTTTAAGGGCTTTTCTTGTCCAAACATGCTTTTTAGTAGGTAGAGAAGTCGCTCATCTTCAACGATGGAGGTTCTAAATATTGGGAGAGGAGACTACTGAAATACTGATGATTCAAAGAAGTTGTTGTGGAAAGGAAAGATATGAAACAATGTTACACATTTGCATACTAAAATGTTTGCTTGTACAAAAAAAATCATTAAAAGTTTATCACGCGCAAGTAACGTATGGAATTCCGAAAAAAATGATCGAAAAATAAGTTTGGTGGTTTATCTGTCAATCGAAAAATAAGTTTGGTGATTTATCTGTCAAATCTGTTAGTTTATATGTATCGTTGCCACAAATTATAATTAAAAAAAAAAATGATTTATGTAAAAAACACTAATAGTTTGGTGGGGTTGCTGCAATTAACTTAATTTTTAATTTAAAAAAGAAGTATATAAATGAAGATGATGAAACAAACATAATTTAAGTATTTAGTATATTAAAAAAGAAAAAAAAAACCTTTAAAATAGGGAAAATTGCAAAGCATGCCCCGTAAGTTAGAGAGGTCGCAATTTATACCCATCATTTTTTAAGGCTGCAATTTATGTACACTACTATTGAAAAATAAAAGAAGGAAGAGTGCCGTTATGTAACAAATCTATTCAATTCGTGCCCAAATTTCACCGGAAGTCAACTGGAAGTCTAACTTTCCGGCAGCTGATGGGGATTTTCATGACCAATTTATATAGAAAAACTGTGCACATCACTCACTCTTAATTTCAATTAAAATTAATTGAAAAAATATAGAAATAAATATTAACTTCGAAAATAAAATCTGAATTTTTATGAAAAAACATGAAAAATATTATAAAATCTAAATTTTAATAAAAGATATGAAAAACTTTTTAAAAATTTAAGAAAAAAAATTAAATAATACCCCTTCTTCTTCCCAACGCTCCCCTCAACCCCCTCTCTTCCCAATACTTCCTCTTCCAATCCTTCTTCCTCATATCATCCAAAGTCAGCACAACAAACTTAATAATAGCACACAAAGAAAAACAAAAAAATAAAAAAATAAAAAAGACAACAAGACAAGATTTTGGTGTGCTTTCCCAACCCTAGAAGAAGATTGAAAACCAAGGGGTGAGTGGGTTCCGAGGAATGGATTGTTGGGGAAGAAGACCAGTGAGTGAGAGAGGGGGTGGGCAGATGGGTGCAAAATTCAATAAAACAATTTATTTTTTTTTCAAAAAAATCATTTTTAAAATTTCTTATGTGGCAAAAAAAAATTCCAATCATTTTCTTGTTCCACATCGAATGCCATGTCAGCGATGATGGCCAGAATATAATAATTTCGTCGGTACGTGACTTTTACTACTTTTCGATAAAATTTGGGTACAAATTAAATAGATTTACTACATAATGGGCATCGGTCTTAAAAAATGATCCCCTTTAAAATATAACCAACCAAACCCTCCACTTTTCAAATGTCAAGGCTCTTTTCTAGTTATCTTTCAAATTCAATCACAATTTGTTTAAAAGTTGGGGGAGTATTATGATCTGATGATTAGAATTTCTAAAAGATGAACATGAGACATTGAAATCTCCGAAAATGGTCCTACATAAGATGACAATCACTGTTTGATTTTATCTTGACATACTTATATGCGTTACTGAAAGCTACTCCCACAGTCCCGGTTTATCTTGCATAGAGAAAGATCGGCACGGATATTAAAAAAAATTGCTTTTTAATTATTTGTTGACTTTTCAAAAAGTGGATTGATGGAGGAAATTTTGAGAGTAGAGATTATGTTATAACTTTTCTTTTTTAGGTTGTGCAGGATAAGATGGAACTGCCGTTGAAAGAGAGTATGCAAGATAAGAGGGGACGGAGGGAGTAACATATAGTAGTATATGCTTTGTCCAAACAGTAACCACAACTGATATTGTTATGATCGACAGATATATATGTATATATGTGTGTGTTATCTGTGTTAGCAGATATCATGCACCCTCTCTTTTATCATTCATAGTTTTGTTCCAAGATAATATGATTTCCAGTGGAAAATTACTCCAGTGCCAACGTGAGGTCAATAGTACGAGGAGTTTAGGAGTCGAAAGGCGGATGCGGCTGCTAGATGAGTTTCTTCAGAGACAGGAGACGAATGCGCGATCACAAGATTCCGAAACACAGGTTCAAGATCAGGTGACACTCTCAGACGATGTACTCTTCATGATATTCGTTTTACTCCCTGCTGAATCCCTTTTCAGATTGCAATTTGTCTGTAAGAAATGGTTCAGTTTGATCAATACTTCTATATTTATCACGAGCCATTGTCACCATTCTGAGACTGTTTTGCTCTGCAAAAAGTTAACTCTTTTAGAGCCTGTTTCTGAGGACAAGCCAAAATCCTACTTTCATTTCCTAGATTTCGTTAACAGGGAAAACAATTTCTTCGAGTCGAAAGCAGCTAAGTTGTTCGAGATTCGAGCAAGCTACAACGGCTTGATTCTAGCAGTTACTGACAACAAGAGCTTAATACTAATGAACCCCGTTACTAGAAAGCAAATTGTACTTCCATTAGACATAGAGATGGATTATTTTTTCGAGTCATTTGGTATTGTATTCTGTGACGAGGCGAAAACATGCAAAGTTGTACGTCTTTTTTCTAAGACATTAGTAAGTATTGGTTGTGAGATCCTACATGTTGCTGCAAGAAAGTGGACAAGAATCGCGGGACCTCCTAGCGAGTTACTTGTAAACATTAGACAACTCCCAATATCTGTTGGCGGATCATTGTACTGGATGTCTTTGAAACAAGGATGTGATTACTTTGTCTCCATGAATGTTCATGACGAGAAGTTTACTCGAAAGACATTGCCTGTTGATAACTGTTTAAAGCACCGACTAATGGAGATGGGAGGAGATCTTGGATGTTTGTGTTATGTAGAAGTTGATCTATTGCAAGTTTGGATTCTGATCACCAATGGTGGATTAGCGGAAGATTGGATAAAGAGATATAGTGTCGATTTGAGTGTTTGTGTCGCGTTTCCTACCCTCATTTGTTGTTGGGGAAATGGGATCAAAGGAGTGGTGCTTGGTATGAAGAATGAGCTATATGTTTACGACTTTGAGAGAGGCGAAATGGAGCTGATCCAATCGACATCTGATGACGATGTATGTTTTGGAAGGATATTTGACGAGTATATTCCTCATCGCAACACACTTGCCTATTGGGAGGATCATCTTCAAGATTCTTTGTAGGTTCAACTCTTTTTTTCACTTTAAGCTGTCTGTATGGAGAATTCCAAACCTGGAAAAATGTTTGTGTTGATATTGCAATTTATGAATTACTTGATAATGCTAGAGTTTTGATTATCTCTCTATACTACTAATTTTATGTTGAGTAAAATGTTTAGCAAAAAAATCCACAAAAGTAGTGATGGAACACAGCATCAATTATTCAGCCTAACAAAACACAAAATGAAAACCTCAAAAAAAATAATAAATAAATAAACAAATTGATGTTTAATAAAGTTACCAAACTATTTGATGATTCTTTTGTGCAAATGATGTGAGGGGTGCGGTTGGTGGTATTATATCCCAAGCCACTGATCTGAGTTACAAAGGTTCAACCAACTAAACTTCATTCATTTCCCAATTATATCATATAATGATTATCGATTATTATATGATCTAAAAGCAAGGTTATAAAAGTCGCTAGACACTAATTAGGTGGTGGATTGGGGCTTAGGCAGGGCTAATCGGGAAATAAGTGTGATTAGGCGGAGAAGAATCGGGAAATAAACGTAAGCGGTTAATGGGAGCCTAGCGTCTAGGCGGGATTAATCGGAGTTAGTCAGGAAGTTTTACAACAGAACTTAAAAGTCTAGAAGAGGGATAATTACAGTCATAGAGTACTGACTATGCGTCTCCAAAATCACTCTAAGATGGAAACAAGAGTCCCAATCTAACGAGGAGGGGCTCAAGATTGCTAAAGCAGCAATCGAAGAACAAGAGGGTATGGCATGTACTATACTTTTAGTACAACATTTTACACAATAAATCTATTTTTTTTGCCCATTAATTGAACTTCTCTTGGTTTTATCTTTGACTCCACTGTCTCATTGTGTAAGACAGGCTACTTGAAGAAGATTTCATGGCATATACTATACTTTCAATTCAACCTTTGTCATTGGGCTTCTGTCATTATGTGTAGTGACACATTTGGCTGATGAATTCAACATTATCATCGATAACAATCTTATATATGTGTTTGTGCGTGTGTAATCAGATATTTCAACTCTCCATTTTTTTTAATATGAATTCCGATGCAGAGGTCGAAGAGATCTGGTCTTTTTGCCTCTGTAGTGTAGATGCTATAAGGAGTTTAGGAGACAAACGACGGATGCGGTTGCTAGATGAGTTTCTTCAGAGACAATATGCCCGACAAGAGACGAATGTGCAAGAAGAAACAATGTCACAAGATTCCGAAATAAGTGTTCGAAATCAGGTTATACTTTCAGATGATTTACTCTTCATGGTTTTCATATTACTCCCTGCTGAATCCCTTTTCAGATCGCAGCTCGTTTGTAAGAAATGGTTCAGTTTGATCAACACTTTAACATTTATAACAAGCCATTCTAAGCATTCTGAGAATGTTTTAATCTGCAAAGAGTTAACTCTTTCAGAACCAGCTTTAGAGGACAAGCCAAGATCTTACTTTCATTTCTTAGATTTGTTTAATGGAGAAAACCGTTTTTTAGAGTCAACAGCAACTGAGTTGTTCGAGATTCGAGCAAGTTACAATGGCTTGATTCTAGCCATTACTCAAAACCGGAAGAGCTTAATACTAATGAACCCAATTACTAGAAAGCAAATTGCATTTCCATTGAGCATGGACGATGATTATTTTCTTGAATCATTTGGAATTGCATTCTGTGATGAGGCCAAAACATACAAAGTGGTACGCCTTTTTTCTAAGACATTACTAAATATTGGTTGTGAGATCCTACATGTTCCTACAAGAAAGTGGACAAGAATCGAGGGACCTTGCGAGTTATTTGAAACCAGACAAATCCCAATATTTGTAAGCGGATTATTGTTTTGGATGTCTTCAAAACAAGGTGGTTACTCTATCTCCATGAATGTTCATGATGAGAAGTTTACTCTAAAGAAATTGCCCGTCAATGATTGTTTGAAATGCCGACTCACGGAGATGGGAGGAAATCTTGGATTTTTGTCGTGTGCAGAAGTTGATCTATTGCAAGTTTGGGTTTTGATCACTGATGGTGGATTAGCGGAAGATTGGGTAAAGCGATATAGCGTCGATTTGAGTATTCATGTGTCATTTCCTCGCCCCATTTGTAGTTGGAAAAGGGGAAAGGAGTGGTGCTTGAGATGAAGAATGAGCTATATGTATACGACTTTGAGAGAGATGAAATGAAGCTGATCCAATCAACATCTGATGAGGATTTATGGTTTGGAAGGATATTCGACGAGTATATTCCTCATCGCAACACTCTTGCCTCATGGGAGGATCATCTTCAATATTCTTAGTTGGTTTAACTTCTTTCGTTCCTTTTCCCGGGAGGTAGGGGTTTTGCCGGGGGTGGGGGGAGGGGGGACTATTAAGCTGTCTGTATGGACAGTTACAACCCTAGAAAAATGTCTGTATTGATATTGCAATTCGCAAATTTCTTGATAATGCTAGAGTTTTGATTATCTGTTTGTACCACTTACTTCCTCCGTTCCATATTAATTGACGTTTTAGGATGAAAGGAAAGAATTAGGGATGAAATATTTTGACAGACATACTCTTGCTAAAGATTTGACCAATTCAAAATATCTCTGACAGATTGAAAATAGAGATATTTTAGGATTGAATCATGAGAAAAAATTGGTAGAATTTATGAAAATATATAAAACGTCAATTAATATGGAACAGAGGGAGTATTATTTATGTTGATTAGAAGCAACATGAATGCAAACATAATTCCAGTTTGAGTAACCAAATCTGGAAAATTGAGAAGCAAAGCCATTAAATTCACAAGAGCCAAGAGTAGTCATGAAACACAACAATGTCCACTATCCTCATTATGGAAAGTGTTATCATATACACATGTCATGCATAGATCGAATTGTAGTACAAGATATTGTAGCATTTGGTGGAGGATATCGCAATTGCAAAAGGAGAGGCATTGAAATCTCAAACACTGATCCTATATTAAGATTCTAATCACTGTTCGGTCCATTACTTGAACTTCTCTTAATTTTATCGTCATGCATAAGACAGGTTACTTCAAGGAATATACTACACTTTCAATTCAGCCTTATAGTGTCCGCTCGGCGTTTCCTAGCCCTATTTGTTGTTGGAAAAATGGGAAAGGAGTGGTGCTTGAGATAAAGAATGAGCAATCTGTTTACGTATTTGACAGGTGAAATGAAGCAGATTCAATCGACATCTCATGATGATTTATGGTTTGGAAGGATATTCGACGATCGCGACACTCTTGCCTCCTGAGCGGATCCATCTTAAAGATTCTTTCTAGGTTGATCTTTCCTTAACCCGGGTGGGGACACTATAAGGCTGTATTCCTGGAGAATTATTATCCTGGAAAAATTTATGAATTGACATTGCAATTTGCAAATTACCTGATAATGCTAGAGTTTTGATTATCTCTTTGTACCACTTATTTAGGTCGATTAAGGCCTTTCCCAATGGAAGGTATTTTGTTGACATGGAGGAGTGATAAATATCCAAGTATAGATATTTTGCCAATGGGGGAGGTAGTTGGGGGATTGGGTATTTTTGAGAGGTAGCAATATCACTACCTGAGTATTTAATGAGTGGGGAGAGTGGGGGAGAGGGAGAGTGACGGAAGCCCAGGGCAAAGGGAGGACAAGCCAGGCGCGTGGTGGCCACGCGCGCGACCCCACCGCCTGCAGCTTTGTCCCCTCTCACCTTTTTCTTTTCTTTTTTTTTTTTTTTTGTTTTTTCTCTTTTTTTTAGGTTTTTTTGGATTTCCTTGGCCATAGTGTGTAATAAATGATTAGCTAGATATTAAATTTGCGTTGTTGCTTTCGATTTTTTTTTGTACGGTGTGTGCTTTCAATTTGTATTTTTAAGTTTTATCTAATAAAAAAATTAATATTATTTTTGTAGAGTTTTTTTTTCAAAAATATAATAAAAAATTGAAAAATTAAAACAATCGAAATATTTAATTATCTATTATTTATCCGAAAATTAGATAATTATAATATAGATGATAAACAAAATATAAAGGGGATAAATAGGATATTAAGGTGGGTCCCCAAAAAATACTTACTTTTTGGGTATATTGTTGGGGAGGAGTTTTGTTTGGAGGTATAGGTATTTTTGCTTTTGAGGTGGCGCTGAGGTGTGAGCAAAATACCTGCTTTTTGGGTATTATGATTGGAGAAGGCCTAAAATGTTTAGCAACATGAATGCAAACCTAATTCGAGTTTGAGTAACCAAATCTCAAAATACCAAATCTGAAAATTTGAGAAGCAAATCCAGTAAATCACAACAGTAGTCATAAAACACAACCATGTCCACTATCCAGGCTAAAAAAAAAAAAATCTAACAACAAAATTTAATAAAACGAGAAGTGTGAATCGTACTAAGTAACCGTTTAGGAGTGTTCCAAAGAACGCTGATTGGTGGGCGAACTGGATTTCCGGAGGCTTTCGATCAGATCACCAAGCTCCTTCCGCGCCGATTCTCTGCCGAATTTTTACCTATTTTTAACTTCTAGCCTTTGTTTTAAGCCTTGATAGAAAAGAAAATATGGGCACTAAATAGTATGCAAAATCTAAGTCGAGAACGAGAGTTGAAGATTGAAGCCGATTCTCTGCCGAATTTTTACCTATTTTTAACTTCCGGCCTTTGTTTTAAGCCTTGATAGAAAAGAAAATATGGGCACTAAATAGTATGCAAAATCTAAGTCGAGAACGAGAGTTGAAGATTGAATTAAAAGAAAATCAGGGAAAATTTAGTTACCAAGATACTAGTACGTAATATAGTGCTGATACTTATTTCCTCCCCAAAGTGGGTTAAGTTTTGTTTTGTTTTTTGGAAAGCTGGTTCCTTCCATCTCCTACTGGTGTTGGGATTCAAGAAACTAAAACTTATATAAACCCATACCCACCCTCTCATATTATCATTCCATCCACAAAATTAATTAAGTTTAAAGATGAAGAAAGTTTCAGTTTCAGTTTCTCTGATGGAATCCCTTCCTGATGATCTGCTTTCTGAAGTTTTATGTCGAGTAGCTGCATCTTCTTTCACCGACTTTCTTAATCTTAAGTCGAGGTATCGATTTAGATGCATATGCATGTCTTCTATTCCTCTCTATTTAATGTTTCGTGTCAATCTTAATATTTTTAATTAGGATTCATGGATTTCAAAATCTTTATACAGCACCAATCTTGATTCAGTATTTCTTTATTTTCTTTTCAAAATTGTGTTTGCCTTTGATAGTTTTATGAATTTCACAAGGTTTTTTATCCAAGTATAAATATACTTTTATATTTGTACCTCTTTAGAATTAGAAAAAGTAAAACTCAGTCTGACTTATTGTGTGCATGCTATTGTCTTAATTGTTTTTCTATTTCTTGGAAGTTATTTATATGATTTTTAATGCAGTTCCAAGAAACTAAAAGAGATCGCTGAAGATAGTTATATCTATCAACATCTATCCCTAGACAAAATCCCAACAGTACAATGGAAGCGCCTAAACCAACACCAACAAAATCTCTTGAACAAGTGCATAGACAGCAAAAATCCTCAAATGATGTGTAGGCAAGCTGTGGTAAGTTGATTATATCGTATTAATTCGTATGCAAATATATGTCTATTTCTTTACTAATTCATTCTTTGTTTGTTTTTTTTAAGGTTGAGTATTTCACCAACACGAATCTTAGATCAGCAATTGAGAAATTGGACGAAGCTGTGAAACAAGGCCACTTAGGTGCTTTATACGTCACTTGCATTGTGTTTCTCCTCACCGGCGTTGACGAATATCAACGGAAAGGGATCAAATTGCTTGCTAGCATGAAGAAGTCGACATCTTTCGAGGAAGTGAGAGCGTGCCGCACCAATTTGATAACCAACTGAAAAGCATGTGGGTCAACAATCCGGCATTGGCAGAACCACCCGTTTTTTGTACTAAACAACATCTGCATCAACGGAAAAACATATGGGACGAAGATGAAGAAGATGATGAAAAATGTAAAGCTTGTACTGCTGATCGGGAGATTAAATTTATTAGTGTTACATATAATGCCTAGCCTAATCATTTCAATTTCAGTCCAGTTGGGAAAACAAATATTAAGTTGCAGTTTTAATTCGTGACTAATAAAATTATGTTCAGTCGTGGATACTATCATATTATACCTCCTGATTTAGGTTTGTTAAATAATTATTCTGAGTTGGCATGTTCTATATCCAGTATCTTATAACGTTTCTGACCTTTGAGAATCATAACAATCCTCAAAAATTGATTGTATAGCTTTGAGATTCATAATAATTCTTAAACCATGCAATAATTTTTGTCTTTTTATTATAAAAATTGATTGTATAGGCATCTCATTTTATTTACCAATAAATAGTTAATTATTTGATAATCTAACATTATTTACCCGTAATATTTGCAATGAAAGATGTAGCAGTAACATATACAATAAATATCTGTGGTAAAATAATATTTTTACAAAATATTGGTAACTTTATCAGCTGGAAACAATTTGGTAATGAAAAGCTATATAACATACTTATTATTACTATTACTCTTACTTTTAAAATAGTTGAAGACAAATATATAAAATCATTAATATAATTTGTAAAATTCACTCTATTCTTTAGTTAACCAAAATAATAAAAAAACATAAGATAATGGGCCAGATATATTTCACGCAAAATTCGACTAGAAAAATACAGAATTCATAACGCATTATCACATACCCCCTTCTCTTTTTACGGCAAAATAGCCCACGAAATCATCTGTTACACTTTAGTGTTATATTTTGTGTTCCATTCATTCATTAACCGATACGTGTATGGTATGATGTCACAAATTAATATATGTAACTTAGTGAATTGAGTGTAACGGAGGATGAAACACTTAATGTAACAGGAAATCCGAATTGGCAAAATAGTCCGTGCATATACGAGTACAAAACACAGACTCCCTCCGTCCCGCTTAAAACTGTCTACTTGTTCCAACTAAAATTGTCAACTCAAAAAAGAAAATTAATCCTACAATCTTCATCCTCAAAACCTTAAAATTATTCCTCTTAACATCCGCATCCGATCAAAGTGATAACTTTAACTCGACCAGAGGAAGTAGAAAATAAAGAATTAACTGGGCCCATTAACGGGGGACGTCTGTGAATTGGGCCAATTTTGGCCCATCAAAGGTTACCGACCATGGCTGAACGGACTACAATTAAGGTCTAAATGAGCGGAGCTTTAACGAGCTCGTTTATTTAAATAAACGAATATATTTTTTAGCTCATTTTATAAGCGACGGAGCTTGAATATGAATGATTTGTTTATTAAAAACTCGCGAACAAACTTATTCGAATACTCAACTAATCATAACATAAATAATAAGAAAATAACGACAAAATAACACTGTTTATACTACATACTCCCTTCGTCCTACTCAAATTTGTATACTTTCATTTTCGGTCCGTTCCACTCAGATTTGCACACCCTCAAAAAAGAAATTTCCCAAATAATCTCCACCCTCAAAATCTCCATCTTCAAACTCCATCTTTGAAAAGATGGACCAAAAGCAAAAAACATACCTTACATCTTTTTATAAGGAGCATTTTGTTGAATTCGTAAAAACTAGTTTATTTGTATGGAAATTTAGGTAAATGTGAATTTATTTGATGTTTATGAATAAAATAATTAGTTATTCAAAAGCACAAAAAGTTTATGAACATGGCCAAACACATTCACGAACATGTTCGTGAACATAACCAAATACTCTCAAATATAGCTCGACTTGGCTCAAGTTCGATTAAAAATAAATGAACCACACACAAACACAACAAACTCGGCTCAACTCAGATCATTTGCAACCCTAACTACAATAATGAGTTGATCTCAGGGCCGGTCCAACACTTCTAGAGGTCCCTGTGTGAAAATAAATTTGGGCCCTTATTTCTGAGAAATATTTAAATCAATTTATATGAGCAATTTTATTAACTGAACATGTTATATAAAAAAAAATGATAAAAAAAATATCATATTTTAATATACATGATTCTAATTTCATCGAATGATTAAACAAAACTTCAAAAAACTAGTTAGAACTAGATTTTTTTTTTTCCTATTTCCCCGCTGCTGGTTGTCTACTTGAAATAGTAGAATGCATCCCTTTTTTTTAGTTGTCTCTAATTATGAAAAACTAAATGGATGAATTTATATATCCTGGTTTTAATATATTTAGAGAATCAATAGTATTTTGACAATTTAAACTAAGAAAAAGAAAAAAAAAGAAAAACTAAATGGATGAATTAATGTGCGGGGTTTTTTATATTTTGAGAAGTAGTAAATGGGGAAATTTATAATACGACGAACATAAATCGATATAATGAAAAAACTTATTAGCAATAAAAATCACTATCAGAGTTCCTTTAAAAAATTCAATGTATTGTAATATTAAATAGATTATATATAGATATATATATATATAAATATATAGAAAAAAAATAGGGATCCTCACTGACAGAGTCTTATGCGACGGCACTTGTGACACGCCCTCGGATCGGCCTTGTTGATGTAGTTATACATTTAACTATTTAAGCACCGATGATTCAAAATAACTCCGATTTCGCAGTTATCTATTTCAACAAGGTTAATTTTGTGTTGAACGATGGATAAATTTCAATTTAGATTGAAAAAACAGCATTTTGAATTTCTTATTTCATACAATACAATATTTTTTACTACATTTTAATTCACACATAATATATATACTAGCCATGGGCACGTGCGTTGCACGTGTTCGATATTGTCCAATTTTATTTTGGATCTATTTTTAAAAGAAAATATTATTCTAATACTTTGTGTATAGATTAGTAATTTAGGAGAACATATTCTACAGACATGTTTTAAAATATGTGGTTGTTGTGAAGAAACATATATATATAAATATTTGTCAATTATACTCCTAAATGAGAAAGAACCTTGTAGTTCGATGACATCACTCTTGGTGTTGTAACAAAGACTCGAGGGTATCTAGACTCATTCCTGATCCCTAAATCCCCAATGTACTAAAAAATTACACTTCTAAATTGTATTCCTTAAATTGCACTCCTTCCGTTCACAAAAGAAAGTCATTTAAACATTCATGTGAAAATTAAGAAATTGTGGGATGACAAAAAGGCCTCTAAAAAATCTATTCTAATTATAACCTTAAATTCTAGTTTTTTCTCCAACAAAATTTTCATTACCATAAAATCCTCCATCTTTCCTCAATACTATAATATTATGAGATTCATGGGAAAATTTGTTTGGATTTACCTAAGGATGATATTGATGAAATAGGGAAAATTTGCTATAATGACTTGTTTTCATGAAAAAAAAAAAAAAAATATATATATATATATATATATATCTATACATTTTATCTAGAATGACTTTCAATTGTGAATGATGGAAGTAGATTCTTATATAACTCCAAAAAATAACGAACTCTAAAAATAATGAAAATAAGTAATACTTTCACATAATTGTTTCAAGACATAAGCAAAAACTCTCTCTCTCTCTCTCTCTCTCTATATATATATATATGCAAAACCCTCCCATTTTCACCCAATTCTATGTTTTCCCGTCCATTTCAAGTTTCTACATTCGGAAGGACACATGTCACCATCTCAAGAAGTGGATCAAGATTAATTTGGGTTGCCAGTATAATTAATTTTAATTGTCTCTAATTCATCCGATTTATAAGACAATTAAACGAAATACATTCTTCAATTTAGGACCTGTTTACAAAGAATATGTTAAGTTATTTGTTTGCAAGTTTAAAACTTTTATCATTCGTTCAAAAGTATTATATCCTTTTAATAGTTTCCAAGTATTCCTTATTCATTCATCCCATATTCAACACTACCTATCTACATAATTTTTTACATGCAATTTTATTCTCAATTCCTGCTTTTGATTTTTCCTCTTTCATTCCATCATCTTCTTCACACTAATCATGTGTTTTCCTTCTCTGTACTAATTCCCTTCGTATTTAATTTTCATGTATACACATTGAATATAAATTTCAGTTTTCGTAAATAAAAGTGGTAGTATTTGAAGTTTGAAGTCGTCATGTGTTTGTGTTTAGTTTGTTATCGATGCTGCATTATATCAGGCTTGATTTTTTGTATAGGAGAAGTAATTTGAGAATTCATATTTTAAAACTTGTAAATTCAATTTTTTTTTTTTTGAGAGTGGAAACTATTTAATAAAATTTAAAATAAAAATAAAGGACGCTTTAGAAATTGAGTTAATAATTGTGTTCAGTCAACTTAATTACAGCTTAGTGAAATTTCCTATAATTCTCATTTTACGAAAAATGGTAATATGATATATAGAATAGAAAAGCTCTTGGAGCATATTTTATTTATAAAAGCAATTTTTTTTTTATATCATTTTTGCTCACTTTATATTTTTATGACATTTAGTATAAACAAAGGAGCGTGCATATTGATAGGGTTAACACATGGTGTTTTCTCATAGTTTTGATGTCTTATTGTGAAAAATTATAAATCTTTCTTGACTTTGACAATTTTGTATTTTTACTTTTGCAAAATTTAGAATGTATTACCTTCCTATAATTTCTATGGATTTTTAGATTCACCTTTTGATAACATCATTTCCTTGTTCCTTGTAGGTTCATTCCTTACATGTGTCACATGTTTTGTATCGTATGTTTGGAATATTTCTACTTTGTCTATTATTCTAGTAAAACAACAATGGCGTCCATGTTTCATTGAGAATATGAATGTTTGTTTTATTATAATATAATATCATATATGCTTTAAATTATTTATATATTGAGTTTACCTCTAACGATGCATGTCTATATTCTATTATTATTTTTAAGTCATTTTCTTTAAATAGTTCTTTCTTCGATCTCACGGATTTCAATTGGATCTTGTATTATATTTGACCTGCATACATTATTTTTTATACATAAAAAATTAATAACTTTTACCATCCCTCATATTCCATGGGTTTCATAAATCATTGCATACCGTCGATGAATGTGCTGCAACTATAGTTAAAGTCTGGCTCGATTTTCAGAACGCTTGGTGTTTTAATTTCTAAATTTGTTTTAGTTGAAAAGAAAATAAAGTGTTAGTTATTCTCACACATAAGGACAGATTCTCTTTTTTTTTTTGTGTGTGTTTTGTTTTTACCTTACTCAAGTGTTTCACTGCCTTATATTAAAGGGACATAAATTCTAATGGAGTGAGATTTCATGGTACCAAGTTCTGCAGATTTAGTATAATATTTTCTACAAATTTCATACATTTTTTAATAGATTGAATTAGTGCACTTTATTAGAAACCATATTGATAGTAGATAAATGAAGATATAAAACATGCCAACAATAATTTAAATATGTTATTTCTTTTTAAAAAAGTACATAATGGAAAAGTATTTAAAATTGTTGCATTAGGTATTGATTGCTAATTCATATCACTCCTTCCATGATTTATACCAATTTAGTCTTTTTAGCATTTTTAGTAAACACTATTATTAGATTGAAACTAAATAAAATAATGGGTATAGATGAAATAGTGTATAGTATCACTAATGATTAAAAATATTTTATATTTTAATCTATGAATCATTTTATCTATTTAATATCCATTTTTCTTTGTATTCAATTGTCTATTATATCAGATTATCCTTCTTTCAATTTAATTTCGTGAGCAGGGTTTTAAAATTTTCCTTCACATGCACTGTGAGAATTCTTTCGGAAATTCTGTTGGAAGTAGAGCGAGAAAACAATGAGGACTTCCTTCAAATTAAGTGTTCTTTAACTTTAACTTTAATCTTTTTTTTTTTTTTTTTTGTAATTCTTTTTCTTTTTTGTCCTTTTTTTTTGTCTTTGCAGATTTTATATTATTTAATTTTCTAGTTTTTTTATTTTTTCTATATTCTATTTATATTATATGTGTTCTTAATGAATTATTTTATTAATTTTATAATTTTTGGATGAAATGGCAAAAAATAAAAATAAAAAATAAAAACTTATAAATTTATTTAATTTTCTGTTTTTATTTTTTATTTACATATTTTATTTCAATTATATGTATTTTCCTGTGAATTATTTCAATTGTTTTTTTGTTTTTTAAAGTGATCTATGTAGCCTTTCTTTTATGGTGTGTCAGTTCTCTAAATTTAAAAAAAAAAAAAAAAAAATCAGAAGACCAGTGCCACGTTATTTGAAATCGCCCAAAACCCCTAAAAATTGACTGCCTCGTGAGAATTCCAGCGAAATTTCTCATTTTGGGACTAAATTTGAACAATTAAACAAGTTATTAGGATGAAATTAAAAAGGCAAAGAATTTTTGAAATATTTAGCGAAAGAGACTAAAGTTATGATACTTGAAATGATTTTTTCTCTTTATTTTTCTTTGATTTGATAATTTTTAAATTTTCTTTTACATTGTAGTTATAGAAAAATAATTTACTTATTGGTAAGATTAAAAATTCAAAGAGTTATAATTTTGTGTTTTGTATGTTAAATGCATAAACTCATTTGATTTAACTTTGAAGCTTTTTTATTTAACAAAACAATAGTTTCTTTCACATAATTAATATTTTAGTTATAGATATATTCAACTGAAAAATATAATTTTGTAAGATGCACAAAACCCAAAATACATTTGAGTTCTCCAAAACCATTTTGGATCTCCTACTCTATTCAATACAACATCTTCTACCACATTTCATTTCATACACGACACGTGTATATGAAGACATCACGAATAAATCATAAATGATTATGTGACATGAATAGTATAATATGTTATAGAAGATGTTGTATCAAATGTGTTAGAAAATCCTAACTTCTCCAAAACCCCCGAGACTCCTATATATCGTCCTAATGTGTAACATGGACAATTAATAGAACAAATGAGAATAATGACAATTGAAGCTTCTTTTTTTTGGGGTGTGAGTTTTTTTTTTTTTTTTTTTTTTTTTTGTGTTTCGAACTTCTGACATTTAACATAGAGTGGAGAGGCAATAGCAATTAAAGTTATATAGGATTAATATATAGTTTGGCATCTGAACAAGTCAAGATAGATATATTACTATTAGCTAGGCACATGCCATTTACTTTTATTTTTCAGTAAACGTGACATTCACTTCTCCTTTTGTTTTGTTTTATCAATTTTTTGTTTGTTTTATTAATTAAACTAAATGTGATATTCAGGATGGAATCAAAAATTTTAGAAAAATATATAGAGTATTTATGTATAGTGTAATATCAAAAGAAATTTGAATTCCCTCTAATGTTTGAAATCTCGTCTTCACTCTCCAATTTCTAAATACATCTATTAGTCTCTTAGTCCCTATAGATAAGAAACTAAAATTTATTAATATTGTTGAGAAAAAAACTTATATTGCCTCGTTTAAGGTCTTAACTAAAATTTCTGGTTCCGTCCCTAGTAATATTGATTATTAGCATGTACAAATTTCTCAAGCATATCGCAACTTTGTATAGAGTAAATGTATGTTTGCTTATTATTTTATTTTTTTTGAAAATGTTTAAGCAAGGTAATAAATTGTAACGGGAAACCGGATCTAATTAACTTTTGAAAAGATATATTTCTCATGTTGAAGCAAATCTCAATTGATTTAATGGATACTTCTATTATTTATATTACAAATTATGGAGTTTATTTATTCCCCTCCTGAAAAGTAAAATTAACAACAAAGGGCTAAATTTTATTTTAGCCACTTTGATAAATTATTTTTTTTAAGATAAAATTGTACGGTACAATTTCGATTGAGCGTCACAATTTATATTTAAAGTATTCCTTGTTTTGAGTAAATGCATTATAATACATTTACCACGAACATATAATAATTTTAGACATAAATACTTATATCTTTTAGAACATGAGTCGGATTATACTGATTAAAGATCCGAGCAACTGGTATACAAAAGGCCTTTTCAACTTTTTTTGGCCCCGCCAAACTCAACTGCGATAATTTGGCCTGACCCAAAAAATAGAAAAGATGCACTATGACCTGTAGGGGTATGTTTGTTTATGGATTGAGTGGGCGTGACAAATCCGGGCGTGTAAATCATATATAGGACGTGTGAATTCAAATGCTGGTGTAAATCTTATATTTGTTCTAGTATGGAATATGGTAGGATTTATAAAAATGTACAATCATTATGCTGGAAATTGAGAGAGAAAGAGTAATGGAAAAAGAGAGTGAGAGTAGAATAGATATTGGATTTAAGTAGATTAAAGAATTCGAATCTCAAGTTTCACCAAAAACTCAAGATTGGATTGGCACATCCTCCATCCAGACGAGTAAATCTATAAACAAACGTACCCTAGAAGAATTATTTTATTTTACAAGGCATAATAACTATGTTAAAGCAAATTCTAGGAAATAATTAAAACTTTCCTTACTTGCTTAGGCTTCTTAATCTTAATCTGCATAAACGTTAATTCTCTTGTATTCAGTTACCAACCAATGCTCTCATGCGTCGAATTATGTCCAGTTTCTATGAGCAAATTGTCTAAGATGAAAAGTAATATTGTTGTATTATATTATCTGATAAATCACAAATTGTTGGATAATTTTCTAATACTTTATAATTTAATATTTTTTGTATGTATTAACCCCGAAATAATTAATTTTGAAAGGTTAAAATAGGCAAATGAAAATGGGCCAAAATTTAAGGCACTTTTATAATAATAATAATAATAATAATAATAATATGTGTATATATAGTATATATTTATAATAGTATAGATATAGATAGATATAAATATAGATATGGATATTTATAATCAAATAAATAAATACTTAAAAAATTAAATTACTTAGTTACCCTTAAATTTTAATATTATTAAGGGTATATTAGGCATCACATAAAATGGACGAAACAAAACATTCATACTTTTATAATAGGGTATAGATATATATATATATATATATGTATGATGATATTATAATTACATCATAAGTAATTATGTAGCATGATTAATATAATATGTTGTAAAAGATGTTATACCAAGTATCATAGAAAATCCGAACGAGAAGAACGAAATATCAAAGCCTCAAGCAAAACAGCGTTACGAAGATGATGGGGGAATATCATCTTAGATAAATAAAGCTAAAATTAGCATCAAACAGAGTTAAAATTATTTTTGGTCATGTAATTTTTCGTTCGTGTTATTTTAGTTTTAGAAAAAAATTAAAATTTAATTTAGTTTCGTAACTTTAAAGTTAGTCTGAATTTAGTCTTTTTTTCACTGTCGATAATTATTTTGGACGGAAAATCGCACGTGTCGATCTGAATTTAGTCATTTCACCGTTAGTAACCATTTCTGGCCAATTTTTAAATACTTGACACCGACAAATGTCAGTATGTGCTTGTTTATGTTCGTTTATTTAGTTAAATAATCATAAATGGACAAAATTTTAGTCTTTTTTTTTGTTTTTTTTTTTTTTGCAGAAAACCATCAGTCAATGGGGGGATTAGGCTGATCCCCGACCTGTATATTACTCAATGCTTAAGGAATTTACAACTGTTTTGAGGAAATGTACAAAAGGGTATTAGTAAGATAACTCAAGGGAATCTAAAATTAGGCAAGCCTAAAGCGTCTAATAAAATGTAGCCTCGCAAACTATTACATTTTGAAATCTCAAAAAATTCGCAGGCGCTTGCTTCTTTAACTGCTTTGTTTGCCAAGTGGTCGGCTGCCTTGTTCCCTTCTCTGTGGATGTGGGAGATACGAATATCTAATTCTCGGCTGCTTTTCAAAAATTCAGCAATTAGTCCCTGATGCTTCCATCCTCCAACCCTATTTTGCTTGAGCATCCTCATTACGGACTTAGCATCCACTTCTAGCCAAATTCTGGCAATCCCCAGCTTTTTGCAAAGCCGGATTCCCTCAACTATAGCGGATAGTTCAGCTGTATAATTATCAGTAATCTGCAAAAATTTCCAAAAACCCGCAACAAAGTTGCTGTTTTTGTCACGGATCAGACCACCTGCCCCGGCCAAGCCGGGATTACCTTTACTCGCCCCATCAGTATTCAACTTGAAATAATCATCATTTGGGGGTAACCATCGGACCAAAATCGATTTTTTTTCTTTCCTTATTCGCAATGGAATCTGCCAAGTAGCAGCTAAGTTCCAGCTGCCCTTCCAAAATCCAACGGGCAGCAAATCAGCTGCAGAAGCAAGTCTGAGCTTGTTCACTACCAAACATTGGATTTTGTTGGCTGGCAGGAGCTTATTCTGAAACTTTGACATATTCCGAGCATACCAGATGAACCAAAAAATGAGGAAAGGAAGGACAGATCTGATATGCTTTGACCCACAGCTTTGGGCAAACCAGATTTCAAACATGCGCTTTATTGAACAATTCAAAGGGATTTCAATCTGGAATAAATGAGCAAAATGCTGCCAGATTGAATCAGAGTATGGGCAGGATATCAGGGTATGAGCAGCCTCTTCACATGCATTAAGACAAAGTGGACAAACAGACACAAGCACAAATTCGCGTTTTTTCAGGTTATCATCAAAGGATACAAATGAATTTAATAACCTCCAAACAAAAATAGCATGTGAACTCAAGACGGATTTGGGCCACATCATTGAGTGCCAAACCATTAAGGGTTTATGCACTCTCAGGGCATTCCAGGCCGAAGAAAATGTGAAGAGGCCATTAGTTGTAAGTTTCCAAACCGGTTTATCAGGATTATGGCAATCAATAGATAAGCAACAGATTTTCTCAATCACATGCCCATGCAAGACAATAGATAATTCTGCAATTTTCCAACCATTAGAATCCCAGTAATCTTCCACAAGAGCATTGCAATCAAAAACACCAACAAATTTATATAGGGGGGATTCACACATCCAATTATCAAACCAGAAAGACAATTTACCTTGCCCCAGTCTCCAATAGATATTCTGCTCAGCAAATTCCTGCACTTTAAGCAACCTTCTCCAAAAATGTGACTGATTTCTATCCATATCAGCATTAAATGGATGTGTATTTTTGAGGTATTTTTGCTTTAGGAACTGGCACCACAAGGATTTAGAAGTTCTAAATTTCCACCATGCATGAACAGCAAATGCAACATTGATATCATATAGGCTTCTCAATCCAAGACCACCCTCAGATTTAGGAAAACACACTTTGTCCCAAGAGGCCCAGTGTATTTTCCTATCATCTGATTTTGAACCCCACAAAAATCTATTAAACAACCTATGTATTCTATCAATAACAGATTTTGTAGGCCCAACCACCCTCAGGGTGTAAAGTGGAATGGAAGCAAGGATGCTTTTTATCAATTCAACTCTACCCCCCATGCTTAAAAAAAGCTTATCCCAGCCAGATAATCTGCTCTGGATTTTCTCAAACATTTCTTGAAAAAGACTGTTTTTCACCCTGACACAAACATAGAGATAAAACACATAAAGAATTGTTAAACTAAATTACTAAATCTAGGTGATCATAACAATTCCCTCCTCTCGAAGCGGAATTGTTAAACTAAATTACTAAATCTAGGTGATCAAGCTAAATTCAGTTTTAAGCACAAACATAGAGATAAAACACATAAAGAATGGAATTAATAGATTAAAACATAAATCAAAACATTGTTATAAAAATCCCTACTTTCTAACCCTAGGACACGAATAGCTTAGCTACTAATGCCTAGTAATAATCCAATACAAAATTCTAATAAAAACATTGTAAAGAATTAAAACTAAGACAAGAATAAATAAACCCGGATGACTCCGTCTCGATGATCTTCGTCTTCCTTGTCCTCCAAGATTTCTTCTAGGTGAAATAATGTAATTGGTGTTCTTCCGTGATTGATTCCCCTTTTCCTAGAGCTTGGGGTCCTTTTTATAAAGTTGGGGACAAATCTTGGGGAAGATAGGATCAAAAATCCTATTAAAATATGAAATCCTCGCATAAAAACCCTTCTGACACGGCCGTGTTGCTTAAGTGACACGGCCGTGTTGCTTTGCACAAAACTCACTTTCTGCTCAACATTTGACACGGCCGTGTTGCAGTTGTGACACGGCCGTATTCCATTCCAGAACTGATAGCACGTTGCAGGCCACTTTTGACACGGCCGTGTTGCTTTGTGACGCGGTCGTGTCGGTTCTTGCCCGGTTTTGCTTCTGGATCGGTTCAGACCGGTTCGGACCGGTTTGGACCGGTTCTTCGACGGTTCTCACTCTTTTGGGCTGGTTTTCACTCTTTTCCAACTTGTTTCCTCGTCCGGTAGCCTGAAAATGCTCAAAATACCTTAAAACAAGTCAAAACACGTCAAATGACCCAAATATTATTAATATAACTAAATGCCGGTCAAATATGCACGTAAATGATATAAAATATGATCCTAAATCGACCTAAATACATGCATAAATAACGTGTTATCAAACTCCCCCAAACTTAAACTGTTGTTCGTCCCGAACATCATACAAAAAGACACAAAGAAGACAAGTGATTATGCATTTGTTTAGGGCGACTAGATGATGAATTCAGTTTCAGTCTGATTTTTCTTACAACAACTAGGCAACACAATTCACTTGAGCATATGTGATAACGCGTAAATCAACTAATCTCGAGACTTTGAACTTTCGAATTATTCAACCCTCACCGGGTAAGTGTTTCACTCATCTCTCAAGTGTTTAGGCTAAAATAATTTCCACTCATATTGAATTACATGCAAAGTCTACCATATGCTTGCCAATCGTCTACACTAGACCTCGTACTTGATATGTGTGATAAAAGATCAAAAAGGTCTTTATTTTGGTTGTAATGTGGGCTTAAGGTAAGGTGGGATACATTTGGATTTAAGTGACTATTCATTGGACTAATCAAGTTACGTCTAACCCGACTACCCCTCAATACAATCACTCAATCTCACTCTTCAAATTTCAGCAAATCACCCCGCAAAGTGACTTCTTCACCTTCAAAAGTCCGTACAACTTAAGTGCTTTTCATTTCTGTGGGTACCACATTTTTTTGGGACTACCCGAATGTTCTAAGCAAATTCACAATTTAAGCACTTTATTTCCTAGCCTCTCCTCTAGAATACTAACAACAGCAAACTTTTCCCTTCTTTTTTTTTTTTTTTTTCTTTTTTTTTTCTTTTTTTTTTCTTTTTTTTCTTTATTTTTCTTTTTTTTTTTTTTTTTTTTTTTTTAGGAGAGGCCATTCTTCGTTTTTCACCTATCACTTTTCTCTTATTTCCTTCATCTTTTGCAAATATCCCTACTTTGCATTCCTTCCCACAAATTGTTCACCCAAAATTCCTTTCAATTCTCCTCCCTCTAACTTGATTAATCCAATTATGGCCAAAAGAGTTAAATCAAAAGGTTTCGGCTGACATTGTTAGGTTATGAATAAATAAGCTATAAGGCTCAAGTGGGCTAACTAGGGACAATTTTTTTCATTATGGTTCAAAGGCAATTTTTATGGTTCGAACAGATAGGCTTAAACAAAAAGTTGCCTAAGATCATTTCCTAAATCACAACATATACTTGACACATTCTTAGTAAAGACTCAAGGCAAGTTCTAGAGACTAGTACACATATTCAATCAAATTCACACCGAAAGAAAGTATATGACTCCAAAAATTGGAGGATAATTAGGCTCAAATTCTCACAAGGTAAATTTTGATTGAATATTCTCAGTTCAAGCTCAATTTCGTCCCAAAACACCTCTCATGCTCTATTATGTGCCATTTTTCATCTACTTCTCAAAATCATCTCATCATCAACTATTCATCATCCATCTTTCCCTAATTTTCTCTTTTTATTTTTCTCACTTGTTACCTGTTTCCGGGTTTTATTATTCTTATTGACTCTAATAACTGCACTACTAAGACCCTAAACTCTAACTCCTAAGACCCAACATAAAAACGATATGCAATCAACTTGGGCTCACAGACCCAATAACACCGATAAATCAGATAACTGGGCTCACAGACCCGATAACATCAATCAAAACAATAAAAATCAGCACACATGACACGGACCCACAATCAGCGAACCTCGAACGATCAACTAAAATGTAACTCAAACTGGAAATATAGCTGCCAAGACGTCCCACGGTCTACCCCCTCCCCCAAACTTGGCTGAAAGCCAATGTTTGGAGGAAAAACGTGGTACGCCTTGGTGCTAACTTACAAATCGTTCGACGATGGCGTTTTGAAACCCCTACGAGCTCCGAAATCGTGCCATTTCGCTCCTACTGAATCTGGGTTCGATCGTCTCCGCATCGCGCTCTGAAATTTTTGCATCTTTTCCGCTGAAGTACTGACACGGCCGTGTTTGAAGAATGTGACACGGCCGTGTTATAATTGAGCCAAAGTTGATGTTTCTGGGCCGGTTTTGACACGGCCGTGTTATAATGCTAACGCGGCCGTGTTCTATTTGAACCAAAAAATCGATTTGTGTGACGTTTTTGACACGGCCGTGTTAAGTAATGTGACACGGCCGTGTTGCTTTCCAGTGCTTTTTACCTTTTGGAGCGATCTTTTGACACGGCCGTGTCATATGTGAGACGCGGCCGTGTTACTTTGAGCTGATGTTGACGCGGCCGTGTCATTTTGTGACACGGCCGTGTTGCATTCCAGAAGATTTCTTCCTTTGACGTCAATTGTGACACGGCCGTGTTGAAAAGTGACACGGCCGTGTTACTCTGATTTCCATCTTCATGCGATTTTTCGTCTTTTCGACCCCCGTTTCTTGCAATACTCGTCCATGTTGATTCCTAAAAACATAAGACACTAAAATACAAGTTAAAAACATAAAATTAACGAAATACTAAAAAAAACATAAAACATTAAATATCGGGTTGCCTCCCGACAAGCGCTTTGTTTTACGTCTTCAGCCGGACGTCCTTTTCTTATCAACCTTCTTCTAGCCACCCCGAGTTGGAAGTTTTCTGGTCACTTAAAGAGCTATTTGGGGCACGAGGATTTGCTACAGCAGCTAGGGTAGTGTACATAATGCTACAATTGTGCCTACCCCTTAGACCCGATTTATGTATGTTGAGTGTGATTATTTCGTTTTGAACCCGAAAAACCAACTCCCCTTTAGGTACATCTATTAGTGCTTGGCTAGTCGCCAAGAAGGGTCTTCCTAAGATAAAAGGGAATTCATCACTCCCTTTCATGTCAACAACTAAGAAATCACTAGGGAATTCAAAATTTAGCACTTTTACCACTACATCCTCTGCTACTCCCAACGGCGTTAATGACGATCCATCCGCCAATTTGATAGTAGTAAAGGATCGTTTAATTTCCCTTAGTCCTAATTGTCTATACTGCTTAAGAGACATCAGATTTATGCTAGACCCTAAGTCACACATGACATTATGAAATTCATGACTACCAATTGAGCAAGAAATAGTAAAACTCCCTGGGTCTTTTGCTTTTGTTGCTCTTCTTGGTTTCATGCTTGTGTTTGTGTTCTTCTTGGGCCTGCTCGGTCTCTTCTTTGTCGCCTCTTTTCCATCCTCCCACTCCTTTGTTTTCTCTTTAACTTGGATTCTCTCCTTTAGTGGTTCCTGTTTCACAACAACAACTCTAGATTGCTCTAAAGGATCAAGGTTAGCAAAGAACGAATTTTTAAAACAAAAATCAAAAGACTCATCAAGAATAGGAGATGAAGTTTTCTTATCTATGATTGTATTGACCTCCTCCTTCTCAATGTTTTTGACTTCCTCGCTTGATTCCTTCGCTTCTTGGTCCTTCAAGCTCTCTTCATGCTCATCTAGCTCCACAATATTGCAGTGCTCCTTCGGGTTGACCACTGTATCACTCGGGTATTGGCCTTGCTTGTGTTGAGCTCCTACTATCTTTATCAGCTGACTCATGTTTGATGTCAACTCTCCAATGCTAGCTTGAGTCTGCACCAACGTGTTCTCGAGCCTCTTGATGTCTGCCCCTTGCCCAGTGATATGCTTGTTTAGCTCCATGAATTTTCCATCCACTTTCTTCTCCAACTGAGCTAACTTTTCATCATACTTTTCAAATTGTGACATCGCGATCTCTTCTTGTGATGGCTTCTTACCGTCATGGATCATGCCATTTGTAACAGCAAATCCGGGTGGCGGATTAAGTGTATTTTGCGCGTTCCCATATGAAAAGTTCTGATGATTCTGAGGGTACTGATTGTACCGAGGCTGATTGTTCTGGAAGTTGTTGAAGTTCCGTTGATTCACAAATTTTACTTCTTCAACTTCTTCCGGACCCCCTGGCTGTTGTGCTAACGTTAGATTAGTTAGCAAATTTACCTGGCTCGTCAATGCTGTTACTTGTGCTGTGAGCTTTTCAATTGGCTCATTATTGACGGGCTCGCATTTTTGGACACTGGCTACCCTCCTTGGCATGTTTCTCTCATTCGACCATTGGTAGCTCGTTCTGGCCATCGCGTCCAGGATTGAGAATGCCATCCTCACTGACTTCTCCATCAAACTTCCACCCGCAGCTGCATCCACTTGGTTTCTAGTCGGAGCAAGTAGACCATTGTAGAACTTGCATACTTGCTGCTTCTTGGTGAACCCATGTTGAGGGCAACTCCGGATAAGATCCCGGAATCGCTCCCAAGCCTCTCCGAATGGCTCTTGGTCCAACTGTTTGAACTGATTAATTTGATTCTGCAAGTCGAGCATCTTGCTCGGTGGAAAGTACTTCAGTAAGAACGAAGTGCTCAAGTCTTCCCAATCTCTGATGTCTTCTAGTGAATTGAACGATTGTAATGCTCTGTCCTTCAGTGAGAAAGGGAACAATCTCATCTTGACCTGCTCGTGCGGCACATGATTGATCTTGATTGTGTCGGCCAGTCTGCGAAACTTGATCAGATGCGCATTCGGATCCTCCAACGCACTTCCCCCATACTGGTTTTGCTGCACTATGTTGATTAGTGCAGGCTTCAGCTCGAAGTTGTTGGCATTGAGTGGTGGAAGTTGCACTCCTCCTGCCTGCTGGTTTGGACTAGGCTTCAAGCAGTCGCTAATGGGCGTGTCATCTTCATCGCCTGCAGCTGGGTCTATCTAAATTGGTCCGTACTGCTGTTGCAGCTGTGGCTGCTGTACAGGTATCTGCTGCTGTATAGTAGTGACGCGATCGTCCAATGGTGCTAAGGCTGTTAGCACTCTATTTAATACTTCCTCATTCGGTTGCTGCGGTGGGTTCTCCATCTCAACTGTGAAGTTTCTTCTCGTTCGGTGTCTGCGGGCTGTCGCTTCAATTTCTGGATCGAAAGGAAGAAGGGTTTCTTTCCCTTTTGATCTGGTGTGCATACGAAGCCTGAAAACACCAAAAACAAGAACTACCGCGTAACACTAAAATTAACCCAAAAAATAAAAACGAAAATTAAAATTAAAAATACGAAAAAAAATAAAATCTAGTCTAGTTTCCTCCTATTTTTCAAGATAAAAACTAAGCGCTAAATCCTATTCCCCGGCAACGGCGCCAAAAACTTGACACGTCGGTTTCTAACCTAGTGTTCCGCAAGTGTACGGATGTAGGTGTAGTACTATTGTCAAGGTCGATCCCACAAGGAATAGTTTTAGGTAGTTTGATACCCTAATACTCTAGGAATGTCCTAACTAGATACTAAGTTTTAAAGGTTGATTTTACTAATTAAACTACTCAATTAAATATAACTTCAAACTTAGGAAACACGAAAACTAACAATCAAGGAGAAAAGGTATCCTAGGGCTTCGATTTCAGGATATTATTTCAATGTGGAATATGATTAACCTATTAATTTACCAATTCTAGTGTTTATTAGGCGGCACGACAATAATCTAATCCTTCTCTCGAAGTGATTAAACCGTTGATTAATTAAGCTAATTACCCTCTCGAGTCAATTAAACCTAATAACTCCCAAACGATCTTAAGCCACGGCCTACACAGTCATAGACAACTGCGCTCTATGTTCTAAGTCTGATAACAATTCCCTCCTCTCGAAGCGGAATTGTTAAACTAAATTACTAAATCTAGGTGATCAAGCTAAATTCAGTTTTAAGCACAAACATAGAGATAAAACACATAAAGAATGGAATTAATAGATTAAAACATAAATCAAAACATTGTTATAAAAATCCCTACTTTCTAACCCTAGGACACGAATAGCTTAGCTACTCATGCCTAGTAATAATCCAATACAAAATTCTAATAAAAACATTGTAAAGAATTAAAACTAAGACAAGAATAAATAAACCCGGATGACTCCGTCTCGATGATCTTCGTCTTCCTTGTCCTCCAAGATTTCTTCTAGGTGAAATAATGTAATTGGTGTTCTTCCGTGATTGATTCCCCTTTTCCTAGAGCTTGGGGTCCTTTTTATAAAGTTGGGGACGAATCTTGGGGAAGATAGGATCAAAAATCCTATTAAAATATGAAATCCTCGCATAAAAACCCTTCTGACACGGCCGTGTTGCTTAAGTGACACGGCCGTGTTGCTTTGCACAAAACTCACTTTCTGCTCAACATTTGACACGGCCGTGTTGCAGTTGTGACACGGCCGTGTTCCATTCCAGAACTGACAGCACGTTGCAGGCCACTTTTGACACGGCCGTGTTGCTTTGTGACGCGGCCGTGTCGGTTCTTGCCCGGTTTTGCTTCTGGATCGGTTCAGACCGGTTCGGACCGGTTTGGACCGGCTCTTCGACGGTTCTCACTCTTTTGGGCTGGTTTTCACTCTTTTCCAACTTGTTTCCTCGTCCGGTAGCCTGAAAATGCTCAAAATACCTTAAAACAAGTCAAAACACGTCAAATGACCCAAATATTATTAATATAACTAAATGCCGGTCAAATATGCACGTAAATGATATAAAATATGATCCTAAATCGACCTAAATACATGCATAAATAACGTGTTATCACACCCTCCCTTTATATAAAGGAACACCCAGGTATTTGAAAAGAAGCGCTTCCTCCACAAAATTAGACAATTCCATGATCTTTTTCTTTTTATAAGCAGAGGTATGCTTCCCAAAAATAACAGAACTCTTAGAATAGTTCACTTTTTGCCCAGAAGCAGTTTCAAAACATCCCAAAAAGTGCAGTAACTTTTTAAAACATTGGATATCAGTGGAAGTAAAAATTACTGTATCATCAGCAAAGGATAGAAAAGGGACTGACAAACCTTTCTTATAGTACCTCAACCCTGGATAAATGTCAAACAATTCCATTAAGCCATTAGTAAGCAGATTTGAAAAAATAGCAAATAAGCTGGGGGAAAGAGGATCACCCTGTCTTATGCCCCTGCTAGCTTTAAAGAAACCAGTTAATTCACCATTAATAAGCAAAGAAAACCAGGAGTTCTCTATACTATTCCTAACATAGGTAACAAACAATCTAGGAAAGCCTAGCATATCCAGCACTTTAACCAAAGCACCCCATTCAATCCTGTCATAAGCTTTTTGCAGGTCAATTTTCAAAATCATTCTACCACACTTGGTTTTAGTACTAAGGTCATGGACTATCTCTTAAGCAAGAATAATATTATCAGAAATATTACGGGATGGGACAAATCCACTTTGGAGAGGTGGAATTAATGTGGGAAGGAGATTGGACAGCCTACTATTAACCATTTTAGTGAGAACCTTATTAATTACATTACACAAGCTAATAGGTCTAAAATCAGACCACATCATAGCATGTTCTTTCTTAGGGATAAGAGATATGGAAGTACAAGTAAAACTTCTTGGCATAGGCACACCCAAGAAGAATTCCTTTGCAGCTTCCAATAAATCCTGGTTAACAATGTCCCAACAGAATTGAAAAAACAAGGCTGAGTAACCATCTGGCCCAGCCATGCTATCTTTGTCAATAGCAAACACAGCTTCTTTCACCTCATTCAGCTCAGGACTTGACACAAGTCCTATAGCATCATCATTGGTGATAAGAGGTTTGATAGTGCTAAAGATACAAAATTTTAATCTCGATTTATAATAATAATAATAATAATTTATATTATGTAATAGTTGATTTTTCCTATTAGCTAATTTACCTTTTACTAACATCAATTTTTTCCTGCGTTTATCTATATATTACACTAAAATAAATTTGCATACAATAAGTGATAATAAGTCATATCTCTTCAAATCCAGGTCAAATGTCTTTTACTAGCTTTCCTTCATTCATGTATTTAATATATCTTTTTAAAAAACAAAAACAAAATACAAAACAAAAGGAAAAAAAGAAAAAAAAAGAGAAAATATGTCCATGAACATCTTAAATAATATTTTTCATGAACGTGTTCATGAACATAATCAAGCCTCACGAACCAAGCTCGAGCAAAACTTGGTTTTTGAAAGTGTCAACCGAGCTTGAACGCTTTTAAATTTAATGACTTACTCAAACGACTTAAAACTCTGCTTAACTCGTTTGCAGCCCTAACTTCCTACAATAATTCTACGTTTTGAAATATTCTTAATTTTATCTTGACGCCACTGTCTCATTGTATAAGACAGGTTACATGAAGAAGATTTCATGGCATATACTACACTTCCAATTCAGCCTTTCTCGTTAGTTTAGTTTAGTTTAATTTGATTTAGTTTGGTTTAGTTTTAGTTTAGTTTGGTTTAGTTTGTCGGAAAAAAAATTATGTTTAATCCTGTATGTTAGGACTTGTCTAGAAAAGGTCTTGTATGTTTTGAAATTTCAATTTTAATGTACTATGTTTCGAAAAATGTTTAACTTAAGGACACTAGTAGGTGTTGGCGACTAGTAATTGTGCCACATGGGACCTAATAATATGGGGGTTTTCGGTCAAATAGTTAATGTGACAGTTATGAATCCAAGTATATATGCAGTTAATTAAATAAACCCAAAACGACGAGTTATTTCCCTTCTGGAAGTCTAACGCTTACGTGAATTTAGATTTTGTATTTTTTAATTGGTGTGTTGATTTAGTTACTTAACATGTACACATGGATTCAGAACTACCACGTAAGCTTTTTGACATGAAATCCTCGATTTATTGGGTCACGTGCGCATATTCCGGCATAATTAGTGTCCGTCTGCTTCTAATGTCCTTAAATTGGACATTTTTCAAAACATATTGGACCAAAATTAAATTTTCAAAATATACAAGATTTTTTCTGAACAAGCCCTAACATACACAACTAAAAATGGATTTTTCCCTGCTTTTGTCAGTAATCAAAAGTCCATGTTATCATCGATACTACCAAGCTTATATGCAATGTGTATGTTAGCATTTATATGAATTCAACTTCATTATTCGTATGGATTCCATCGGAAAGGTTCGGCTTCATTGTAGGGTCGATAATACAAGGATGTTCGGAGCAAAGCGACGGATGCGACTGCTACATGAGTTTCTTCAAAGACAACAGACGAATGCGCAATCACAACGTTGCGAAACGGAGCTTCAAGTTCAGGTGACACTCTTAGACGATTTACTCTTCATGATATTCGTTCTACTCCCTGCCGAATCTCTCTTCAGATCGCAATTCGTTTGTAAGAAATGGTTCAGTCTGATCAACACTTCTATGTTTATCACAAGCCATTCTCAGCTTTCTGAGATTGTTTTAATCTGCAAAAAGTTAACCCTTTTAGAGCCTGCTACCAAGGACAAGCCAAAATCCTACTTTCATTTCCTAGATTTGGTTGACGGGGAAAACAATTTTTTAGAGTCAAAAGCAGCTGATTTGTTCGAGATTCGAGCAAGCTACAACGGCTTGATTCTAGCCGTTGCTGAAAACAAGAAGAGCTTAATACTAATGAACCCTGTTACAAATAAGCAGGTTGCGTTTCTATTGAGTACAGAAAGTGATTATTTTTTCGAGTCATTTGGTATTGCATTCTGTAATAAGGAGAAGACGTACAAAGTTGTACGCCTTTTTATCAAGACAGTACCAAGTATTTGTTGTGAGATCCTACATGTTTCTACAGGAAAGTGGACACGAATCGAGGGACCTCCTAGCGAGTTATTTGTAGACATGAGCCACATCCCAGCATCTGTCGGGGAATCATTGTACTGGATGTCTTCGAAACAAGGATGTGAGTACTTTGTCTCCATGAATGTTCATGATGAGAAGTTTACTCTAAAGAAATTGCCTGTCGACAACTATTTGAAGTACCAGCTAAAGGAGATGGGAGGAAGTCTTGGATGTTTGTGCTACACAGAAGTTGATCTATTGCAAGTTTGGATCTTGATCGGTGATGGTGGATTAGCGAAAGATTGGGTAAAGAGATATAGCGTCGATTTGAGTGTTTACGTGGCGTTTCCTAGGCCCATTTGTTGTTGGAAAAATGGGAAAGGAGTAGTGCTTGAGATGAAGAATGAGCTATATGTTTACGACTTTGAGAGAGGTGAAATGAAGTTGATTCAATCGACATCCGATGACGATGTATGGTTTGGAAGAATATTCGACGAGTATATTCCTCATCGCAACACGCTTGCCTCGTGGGAGGATCATGTTCAAGATTCTCTGTAGGTTCAACCAATTTTTTTTTTTTAAGCTATCTGTATGGACAAAAAACAATCCTAGAAACATGTTTATGTTGATTAAACTGTTTAGCGACATGAATGCAAACTTAATTCCAGTTGAGTAACCATGCCATTGTGCAAAAAAAAAGATGATTAATAAAATTACCAATTATATGATGGTATGACATTCAAACTCATGTGTCCCGAAGAGCATTATGTTTGTTTACGGATTGGCATGCCCGGATAGGAAACAGGACGATCCAATTCAAATAATTACTTTTTGGTCCGTTAGTTAAACTTCTCTTAATTTTATCTTGAAGACTGTCTCATTGTACAAGACAGGTTACTTGAAGAAGATTTCAGGGCATATAATACACTTTCAATTCAGCCATTGTCGTTAGGCTTCCGTCGTTATATGTGATGACACATTTGGCCTACTGCATTCTTTTGTCCAAACACTAACCAGAAGCAATGTAATCATCGACAATAGTCTTATATATGTGTTTGTGCTGTGTGAGAGCAGATATTTCGACTCTCCATCTTTCTTAATATGAATTCTGTTGACGCGATCTGGTCTTTTCGCCTCCGTAGAGTCAATAACACAAGGAATTTAGGAGACAGACGGCGGATGCGATTGCTAAATGAGTTTCTCCAGAGACAATATGGCCGGCATGAGACAAGTGCGCAAGATTCCAAAATAAGTGTTCGAAATCAGGTGATACTTTCAGATGATTTACTCTTCATGATTTTCATTTTACTCCCTGCTGAATCCCTTTTCAGATCGCAGTTCGTTTGTAAGAAATGGTTCAGTTTGATCAACACTTCTATGTTTATCACAAGCCATTCCCAGCATTCTGAGATTGTTCTAATCTGCAGAAAGTTAACTCTTTCCAAGCCAGCTTTGGAGGACAAGCCAAGATCTTACTTTCATTCCCTAGATTTGGTTAATGGGGAAAACAATTTTATAGAGTCAAAAGCAACTGAGTTGTTCGAGATTCAAGCAAGCTACAATGGTTTGATTTTAGCCATTAATGAAAACCGCAAGAGCTTAATACTAATGAACCCAATTACTAGAAAGCGAATTTCATTTTCGTTGAACATGGAGGATGATTATTATCTTGAATCATTTGGTATTGCATTCTGTGATGAGACGAAAACGTACAAAGTGGTACGCCTCTTTTCTACGACATTACTAAGTATTGGTTGTGAGATCCTACATGTTTCTACAAGAAAGTGGACAAGAATCGAGGGACCCTGTGAGTTACCTGAAACCAGACAAATCCCAACATTTGTAGGCGGATCATTGTTCTGGATGTCTACGAAACAAGGTGGTTACTTTGTCTCTATAAATGTTCGTGATGAGAAGTTTACTAAAGAAATTGCCTGTTAATGATTGTTTGAAATGCCGGCTCACGGAGATGGGAGGAAATCTCGGATTTCTATCTTGTGCAGAAGTTGATCTATTGCAGGTTTTGGTTTTGATCACTGATGGTGGATTAGCAGAAGATTGGGTAAAGAGATATAGCGTCGATTTGAGTTTTCACGTGGCATTTCCTCGTCCCATTTGCAGTTGGAAAAATGGGAAAGGAGTTGTGCTTGAGATTAAGAATGAGCTATATGTTTACGACTTGAAGAGAGGTGAAATGAAGCTGATCCAATCGACATCTGATGAGGATTTATGGTTTGGAAGGATATTCGACGAGTATATTCCTCATCGCAACACTCTTGCCTCGTGGGAGGATTATCTTCAATATTCTTAGTTGATTTAACTTCTTTGTTCTTTTTCCCAGGAGGGCCGGGGTCGGGGTCGGGGTCGACTATTAAGCTATATGTATGGACAATGACAACCCCAGAAAAATGTCTGTATTGATATTGCAATACACAAATTTCTTGATAATGCTAGAGTTTTGATTATCTATTTGTACTACTTATTATTTATGTTGATTAGAAGCAACATGAATGCAAACATAATTCCAGTTTGAGTAACCAAATCAGAAAAATTGAGAAGCATAAATTCAGAAGAGTAATGATGAAACACAACAATGTCCACTATCCTGGATATATAAAAAAAAATATAGTCTAACAGTAAATAATATTATGGGAAGTGTTATTATATACACGTGTCATGCATACATCGAAATAAGTACAAGATATATCCCAATTGCAAAAGGAGAGGCATTGAAATCACACATACTTATTTCACACGCACTTCACACCACACCAAACAATACACACACTTAGTTCACACCAGGGATTAAAATATCGCGAGAAGCTTTTTGTTGGAAAATCGCGAGATTTTGGCGAGAATCTCGCGCACCAAAATCTCGCCCAAATCCTCTCTTTTTCTCTTTTTTTTTTCTGTTTCAGCAAATTTTTTAAAAACTTGTCAAACCTTGTTTTCGAAACTGAGACCTCTAGAATGAGACTCCAAGCTTTAACCACCAGACCAAATCAAATACATGTGATTATGTCTACATAACATTTATATAACCTATTTAGTAAACTTCTATTTACAATAATATATACCTTATGAAAATGAAATTAGAAATAATTGGCTATTTTTTGTCCATAATTAGTTATCAAAATGAAAATTAGAAATATAAAAACTAAGTATAAAATAATAATTGGACATTTTTATAAATCTTTTGTTTTGTTTATAATTTTAAGATGAATTTATGTATTAAAGTTGGTTATAATATTTTTAAAATATTTTGTAAACTTTCGAATTTTTAATATAATATTTCCGTACTAGTAATTAGTAATGTTGTATGAAAAAGGTCAAAAAATGTTTTATATTGCCTCTCATTATTTATATTATTTTATATTTATAAATTAGTTGTAAATAAATTTATTTCTATCAAATTTAAGATGTGTATATGCATTTGAGTTTGTTATAATAATTGTAAATATATCATGTTAATTTTTTAAATTTTTAATATTTTTCAGAAAATTGCAACGATATTCCGATATTAATCGATATCTCACCGATATCTCTGTAAATTGAAAGATCGATATCTCCGCGAATACCGATATTTTCGTCCTTGGTTCACACGCACAACACACACTTCACCCTAATCAAAATATATGTTTGATAGTCAATTTCAAGTTAGTCCCAAAATTCATAGTTAAATCACTACGTTTAATTGCAAGCTTATAAGTTATTTTTTATCCAAACAGTCACTTAACTTATAAGCTCTTGATGAGTTATATCTTATAACCTGTTATAACAACTTATAAGTTTAGTCAAACACCCTTTTAATTTTATCTTACCTTTAAGAGTAGGTGCTAAAGGCCTTCTACATACCACGTCAGGACTGGCAGGGCTCGAACCCACAGCTTCCGCCTTGACAGGGCGGTGACCGACGCCACCGTATCATTCTCTTTTATCTTGATGCCACTGTCTCATGTATAAGACAGGTTACTTGATGAAGATTTCATAGCATATACTATACTTTCAATTCAGCCTTATTCATTGAGCTTCTGTCATTATGTGTAATCAATGATACATTTGGCCTATTGTAAGCGGCAACATAAGCTTGTGTCCAAAAGCTAACCACACGCGATGTTATCATCGACACCAATCTTATATATGTGTTTGTGTGTGTGTGTGTGTGTCAACTCCTCCTTCATCTTTCTAAGTTTTGATTCAGGATAATATGAATTCCGATGCAGAGGTCGGAGAGATCAGGTCTTTTGACTTTTGCATTGTGGGTACTACGAGGAGTTTAGGAGACAAACGACGGATGCGGTTGCTAGATGAGTTTCTTCAGAGACAATATGCCCGACAAGAGACGAATGTGCAAGAAGAAACAATGTCACAAGATTCCGAAATAAGTGTTCGTAATCAGGTGATACTTTCAGATGATTTACTCTTCATGATTTTCATTTTACTCCCTGCTGAATCCCTTTTCAGATCGCAGTTCGTTTGTAAGAAATGGTTCAGTTTGATCAATACTTTAACATTTATAACAAGCCATTCTAAGCATTCTGAGAATGTTTTAATCTGCAAAGAGTTAACTCTTTCAAAGCCAGCTTTGGAGGACAAGCCAAGATCTTACTTTCATTTTCTAGATTTGGTTAATGGGGAGAGTAACTTCTTAGAGTCAAAAGCAGCTGAGTTTTTCGAGATTCGAGCAAGCTACAATGGCTTGATTCTAGCCATTACTGAAAGCAACAAGAGGTTAATACTAATGAACCCCATTACTAGAAAGCAAACTGCATTTCCATTGAGCATGGACGACGATTATTTTATCGAATCATTTGGTATTGTATTCTGTGATGAAGCAAAAACATACAAAGTGGTATGCCTTTTTTATAAGACATTACAAAGTATTGGTTGTGAGATCCTTCATGTTTCTACAAGAAAGTGGACAAGAATCGAGGCACCTCATGAGGTATTGGAAATCAGACAAATCCCAACATCTGTACGCGGATCATTGTTTTGGATGTCTTCAAAACAAGGTGGTCATTTTGTCTCCATGAATGTTCATGAAGAGAAGTTTACTCGAAAGAAATTGCCAGTAAGTAACTATTTGAAATACCGGCTAACGGAGATGGGAGGAGATCTTGGATGTTTGTGTTACGCAGAAGATGATCTACTGCAAGTTTGGGTTTTGATCACTGATGATGGATTAGCGGAACATTGGGTAAAGAGATATAGCGTCGATTTGAGTGTTTGCGTGGCGCTTCCTAACCCCATTTGTTGTTGGAAAAATGGGAAAGGACTGGTGCTTGAAATGAAGAATGAGCTATATGTTTACGAATTTGAGAGAGGTGAAATGAAGCTGATCCAATCGACATCTCAGGACGATTTATGGTTTGGAAGGATATTCGACAAGTATATTCCTCATCGCAACACGCTTGCCTCGTGGGAGGATCATCTTCAAGATTCTTTGTAGGTTTAACAGTTTTTTTTCCTTAAGCTGTCTGTGTGGACAATTGCAATTCTGGAAAAATGTTTGTGTTGATATTGCAATATGAGAGTACTTGATAAAGCTACAGTTTTTATTATCTCTTTGTACTACTTATTTATGTTTTATTAAAATATTTAGCAACATGAATGCAAACATGATTCCAGTTGAGTAACCATGCCCTTATGCACAAAAATCACTGGTAAGGATCCTCTATCCCACAATTACCCTATCCCAATTCTGTTCCACTCTAAAATCGAGTCATACAACATAAACCGTGAACCTAAAACACTTGAATCATGAACTCTAAGCTATGATCTATTGAATTATAAACACTAAACCATTAAATCATGAACCATGAACCGTGAATCATGACATTGTAAGTTTATAATAGAAAATAAACCCAAGTCCAAGAAAGTCGAACCCTAGACTTTAAACATGAAATATAAGCATGAATTCTGAATCCTGAACCTAAATAATAAACTTTAAATTCATAAATTGCAAAAAAATACTTATAATTGGCTCGATTTTAGAGTGGGACACGGATGAGATAGGATAAAAGTAGACTAGAGGATCCTAAGTGCAAAAGTCACAAAAGTAACCATGAAATAGAAGCGAAATATCAGGAAAAAAGATGATCCCTCCGTCCCATAAAAGACTCTTGTTTCAAAACAAATTATTATCTCAAATAAGAGTACTGGTTCAAATGTCAACGTCTCGTTTTCTTAGTCCAAATAAAAAACTTAAAATTTTTTACCTCACGAATTACTAACATATGATTGAATATGTCAAATAAAAGAATAAAATAAGTCGTGTGAGCGAAAAATAATAGTTTATTTAGTATTGTAGCTTCATCAAATTGATAAAAAATAATTATACCATGATATTCAAGAGTTTGTATGGTAAAAGGAAAATAATGTTCAACTTCGCAGGTTGGCATATTGCTAGACATATAGATATAGCATTGGAGAATTTTGTTACTACTACATCTCCTGCTTTTCAAGAATTGTACTCGTAATTGTGAAATCAATGTCCTTTGAAAAGAGATCTCTTGTGCATTATTTGTATGGATATTAAATTCGTGCAATCTGAGTAATGGTCAAAAAAATATTAGTATTTATATTTAAAGGTATTACATGTTTTAGGTAAATGTATTATAGTAAAATGTATTAATGCTAATGCTTAAAGATACTTTAAGCATAAATTGTGATATCCACACCGAATTACACTATGCAACTGATGTACATGACACTTTGACCTTCTTGAATTACGAAAATATTTAAACATATGTAATTCAAGAAAATTTAGAAGCCTGAGATTATGATTATGTCCCTTCACTCACATGTTGGACGAGAGATTCACGTACTGACGTACTAGAGAACTCTATAAGCCAAGTCAAATATAGAAATTAAATTTTGATTTAGCATGGGTAGATATTTTTTCATATGATAATTATTGACTATATAGTATGTGGCTTTAAAATCATAATGAGGGATTCTCATTTAATACAACATTTTCTATAGAGCTACAAATAAATAAAACTTTCGATGGACAATTCGTGAACAAGTTCGATTAGTATTTGTTTATGTTTGTTTATTTAGTTAAATAATAAAAAATAAACAAAACTTTAAGCTCAGTCAATAAACAAACATAGTTTGAACAATGCAAGCTCGTTATTTAATAGTTCGCGAATAAGCTCAATTTATAATAAATAATAATAAGAATAAGAAGAATAAGAAGAAGACGGAGGAAAAACGTACTTTTTATCCCCCGTACTTTCACTTTTTTTTTTTACTTTTCCCCCCTTACTTCATTTACTATGTTTTAACGGCGTTAACAAGCTTCGTTAGTAAGGGAAGAAATAATAAGATAAATGAAAGTACAAGGAGATAAAACATAGTAAACAAAATAAGTGAAAGTACAAGGAGCAAAAAGTACGTTTTTTCTAATAATAATATTTTTCTATTATGTAATAATTTATTTTTCATATTAGCTAATTTACCTTTTACTAAGATCAATTTTCTCCTTCATAAGAGATAATAAGTCATATCACTTCAAATCTACGTCAAATGTCTCCAAATTCCGCCTGATGCCGCTGCTCGCTCGTCAACGGTAGACCGAGGAGTGTTTGCAATTGTTTTTTCCAGTGTCTTTTAGCTTATAATTTAAGAAAAGTTATTTTGAAGTGGTTTAGAAAACAACTTTAACTTTAATAAAAGCGACTCTTGGTCAAAAGTTAAAAGTAAAAAATAATTATTTTTTTCAACTTTTTGGTATTCTGGTATATAAATAAAACATTTTCTCTCACTATAAGTTAAAAAACTGTTTAAGTATCAAACACTCCAACTTTTATATTTGACCAAAAAGTACTTACCACAATCTCTACTTATAATTACTTCTTTAAAAGTTAAAAGGATAAAAAAAAACCCTAAGTAGAACCTAGCTTCCTTCATTCAAATATTTAGTATATCTCAAAAATCACAAAAAAAAAAAAAAAAAAAAGAGAAAATGCCCATGAACATGCTAAAGAATAATATTCACATCAACGTGTTCAAGAACATAATCAAGCCCCTCTTGGGCAAAGCTTGAATAGCTTTTTGGAAGTGTCAACCGAGCTTGAACATTTTAACTTTAATGAACATTACTCAAACAACAGAAAGTTTGGCTCGACTCGACTGCTTTGCAGCCCTAATTTTCTACTACAGTTCTACTTTTTGGTCCATTAGTTGAACTTTTCTTAATTTTATCTTGAAGCCACTGTCTCATTGTATAAGACAGGTTACTTGAAGATTTCATGGCATATCTACACTTTCATTTCAGCCTTTGGCTACTGTCATTATGTGTAATGTAAATTTTGGCCTACTGAATACTTTTGTCAAACACTAACCAGAAGCAATGTTATCATCGATACCAATCATATATATGTGTTTGTGCGTGTGAGAGCATATATTTCAACTCTCTCCAACTTCCTTAATATGAATTCCGATGCAGAGGACGAAGAGATCTTGTCTTTATGCTTCTGTAGTGTCAATAATACAAGGAGTTTAGGAGACAGACGGCGGATGCGACTGCTAGATGAATTTCTTCAGAGACAACATGCCCGACAAGTGACAAATGCGCAAGAAGAAACAGTATCACAAGATTCTGAAATAAGTGTTCGTAATCAGGTGATACTTTCAGATGATTTACTCTTCATGGTTTTCATTTTACTCCCTGCTGAATCACTTTTCAGATCTCAATTCATTTGTAAGAAATGGTTCAGTTTGATCAACACATCTATGTTTATCATGAGCCATTCTCAGCATTCTGACACTGGTTTAATCTGTAAAAAATTAACTCGTTTAGAGCCAGCTTTTGGGGACAAGCCAAGATCTTACTTTCATTCCCTAGATTTGGTTAATGGGGAAAACAATTTTATAGAGTCAAAAGCAACTGAGTTATTCGAGATTCAAGCAAGCTACAATGGTTTGATTTTAGCCATTAATGAAAACCGCAAGAGCTTAATACTAGTGAACCCAATTACTAGAAAGCGAATTTCATTTACATTGAGCATGGAGGATGATTATTATCTCGAGTCATTTGGAATTGCATTCTGTGACGAGGCTAAAACGTACAAAGTTGTACGTCTTTTTTCTAAGACATTGCTAAGTAGTGGTTGTGAGATCCTAAATGTTTCTACAAGAAAATGGACAAGAATCGAGGGACCTTGTGAGTTATTTGAAACCAGACAAATCCCAACATTTGTAGGCAGATCATTGTTCTGGATGTCTACAAAACAAGGTGGTTACTCTATCTCCATAAATGTTCATGATGAGAAGTTTACTCTAAAGAAGTTGCCTGTCAATAATTGTTTGAAATGCCGGCTCACGGAGATGGGAGGAAATCTTGGGTTTTTGTCTTGTGCAGAAGTTGATCTATTGCAAGTTTGGGTTTTGATCACTGATGGTGGATTAGCAGAACATTGGATAAAGAGATATAACATCGATTTAAGTATTCGCGTGGCGTTTCCTCGCCCCATTTGTTGTTGGAAAAATGGGAAAGGCATGGTGCTTGAGATGAAGAATGAGCTATATGTTTACGAATTTGAGAGAGGTGAAATGAAGCTGATCCAATCGACATCTCATGACGATTTATGGTTCGGAAGGATATTCGACGAGTATATTCCTCATCGGAACACACTTGCCTCTTGGGAGGATCATCTTCCAGATTCTTTGTAGTTTCAACTTTCTTTATTTTTGTAAGCCGGGAGGGGGTGAACTATATGTATGGACAATTACAATCTTGGAAAATCTCTGTATTGCAACTTGCAAATTACTTGATAATGCTAAAGTTTTGATTATCTCTTTGTACCAATGTTGTAAACACAGCCAAGCAGAGTTGAGCGAGGCATCGGCATGGTTAAACAGGGAGGAATAGAGAAAAAAGATATTCAAGCAATGGTATCTATGGCAGGACCAGGAGGAGCTAGTCGAAGAGATTCACAACATAACATTATACTAGTTATGTTGATTAAAATGCTTAGCAACATGGATGCAAACATAATTCCAGTTTGTGCAAAATGTGTAACCGAATCTGAAATTTTGAAAACCAAAACACCTAAATTCACAAGAGTATTTCATCAAACACAACAGTGTCTAAGTCAGGCTAGAGAAAAAAATCAAATACTAACCATAAAATTAAAATTAGAGTTGATATTAATAACCATTTTAAGAGCGTTCCGAAGAGTGCGGATTGGAAGGAAAACTGGATTTCCTGAGGGTTTCGATCAAATCACTAAGCTCCTTCCTTGCCGATTCTCTGCCGAACATAAATCCATACCTACCATCAAATAAAACAGCAAATTACAGCACCAAATTGAGGGAGAGAAGCGTGAATTGATGGATGAGAGAGAAAGGAATACCAAAAGGAGACGGCGGAGAAGACAGCTGCTGTGGAAACGGTCTGTATGAGAGTGAAGTTATTCTTCTGCATTTTTTGAGATGTTAGTTTAAAAGAATAATACTCTCTCCGTCCCACCTTATCTTGCACACTTTCCTTAAACGGTCGTCTCACCTTATCTTGCACAGCCTAAAAAAGAAAAGTTATAACACAACCTACACTCTCAAAATCTCCACTCTCAATCTCCACTCTCAATCTCCACCCTCAATTCACCTTTGAAAAGTCAACAAACAACCAAAAAGCAATTTTTCTTAATATCTGTGCCAACCTCCCCTATGCAAGATAAGCCGGGACGGAGGGAGTAATACCAAATTGAATAGCCCTAATTTATCCAAAATTACCGGGGCCATGTATGCTACTGGCAATTCGATCGGGCCGGGCCCTTTGGACCAACGTCATATTTCGAGTTAGGTTGGACCGGCTTAAAATTTGATCGGATCTAAAATTAATCGGTCCGATTCGGGATATTTTCCTATAATATACTAAGATTATCGGGTCTATCCGAGGCCTGTCGGGCTTTTAGTCCATCAAACCGGCTCAGTCGGGCCAAAAAGTACTTCAGAACCTGTATTTTTATAACCCAGATCATCTAAAATATCGGGTCTATTGGACCAAAAGTCGAGCCGATTTTACCACCAAATTTATTGTATTAGAATTATCGAGAATATAAAAAAAAATGTTGGTATCCCAAAAATTAGAGTAGAGTATGATACTACCTAAGATTTTCAGTACTGTTACAAAAGATTTTGATATATTAATTTTTTTTAATAGTTTAGTAGTTCGTATATCGAAATTTAGTATGTTAGTATACTAAAAAAATGAAGTATTAAAACCACTCCTATCTTCAGTCCAATCTATCGAATAATTAAAGAGCAATAAAGTTTACTGGAATGGTGTGTCAAAGCCCAAAAGAGAATTTTAATTCTTGCCCAATAAAGTATACATGGGACTACCTACACCCATGAAAGTAGAATAGAAGGTGATAATACACCGTACTCCTTCCGCTTCGAATGAATTTGTACTGATTCCTCGGCACAGATATTAAGAAAAAAAAATTTGATAAATATTGATTTAGTCAAATTTACTTTTACCTTTATGTGATGATAAATTTGTAATTATTTGATGAATGTGGGGTAGAGATATAAAATTTTATTTCCTGAAATGGAAAATGTGCAAAAGGGGTGAGACACCCCAATTAGGGAAGTATGCAAGTTCATTCAGGACAGGGGGAGTAATATTTTGGTGCACACTATCCACTAGAAATTAAGGATTGCACAAGAACAAAAATTGGACTCATTATAGCTGATCTCTATCATACACTTTATAGAGAAGGTCTGAGACTACTGTTGTTTAGCTATTACATAAAGTATCTTATTTGATTCTAACATACAGTTAAGTTTTATATTATACTACCTCCGTCCCAAGCTAATTGTCCTACCTTGACCTGGCACGGAAACTAAGAAAAAGCAGATTTTGTGGAATCTTTGACTTTTTCAAAGGTGGAGATTGAATGTGGAGATTTTGATGGTGGAGATTGTGGGAGAATTTGCCATTTATGGAGTAGGACAATTAGCTTGGGACAAACAAATAAGGCAAGTAGGACAATTAGGCCGGGACGGAGGGAGTAATTAGTTTCTTATTTTCCACTTGAGTTAGGACTGATAGGTAGATTAGTTTCTTTCTTTGGCGATTAATTGTCAGAAAATGAAACAAGGGACAAAACTCTTCTGGCTTTCCCTTCTCAAACATAAAGGTTGGATAGATATTTTGATCAATTTCTTATTTAGGTGATCTGGAATGAGGCCTCTTAACTTAGTATTGTTGTTCTGAATTAAAAGTCGAATGAACAGATTCAGTTCCTGGAATCTGATTGCTTTCTTTACCCTATAGGATCCATTTTTTTACAATTGATCATCAGAAAATGAAATAATGGACATAATCCTTTTACCTTTTCCTTCTCATCAAATCGGCACTATAAGAGTTGGAATTCTACGTTAAACGTATGCTTATTAATGTAGGTTCTAGACCGTGAAGAAAAGTTAGAACTATTGGTGGATAAGACTGAGAATCTACATCAACAGGTATGTCTCTCTTGACGTATCTATTCCGTTTGCATATATTATGACTTGTAACATTTCTTGGCAATGTGTATACTGGCCCAGGACTTCAAGTTCACAGGGAAGAGGCTTCACAGGAAAATGTGGCTGCAAAACATGAAGATTAAGCTAATCGTTTTAGGTATTGTAATTGCTTTGATCTGTATCATAGTGCTCTCTGTTTGCAAGGGCCTTAATTGTGCAAAATGATGGATTGACTCGTGCTTCATCCATGGCGAATGTGTGTTTTTATCGAATCATCACTTCTTATAGAATGTTGTTAGGGATTTTTTGAAAGTAAACAACAAAGACACATCCTCTGTGCACAGCTATTATTATTTGTATTTCGAGTGCTCAATTTTACATTGTTTAATGGATTTAGTGAAATATTGTCTTTTTATCCTCGAAACTCATTCTAGACACAAGATGCATCACATAATTTTGGTACTAGTAGGTTCTAATTTCCTAAAAGATGAATTGCAACAGGTCTTCTACCAAATAATCAAAACTAAATTTGGTATTATATAATGATTAAAATAAATATAATTTGGTGTTATAAAAATTACTAAATAATACAGAGTCTATACTATAAACACAATTCAAGCAAAAATCACTATATGAAGGATTTTACGTTTTCCGGTAATTTCTCAACATCCCTTCCACATCACTTGTCGGGCCGGCCCGGTCCTCTTTCTTGCAGCACAACACAATTTTTTAGAGTTTCTTTTTTTGGCCAGCACCATACCCTTTTCCCTATCCCGACACCCCTCAATTTCCCTATCATTCTAGGGTTATCACCCAATTTGAATCTCACTTTCCCTCTTTTCTCCGATATCTCCAATTCATTATTCAATTTTCTCTCCACTGTACCACAATCCCAATTTCCCTCTACTTTGTCATCCAAACACTCCCATCGCACTTCCCTTTCTCTCTCGTTATTCCCCTCCGTTGACGGCACCGGCGGCAACCACCTCGGTACATGCTTCAATCCGCCCACATTATACCATCTACTACTATCTCTGTATTTGGAAAAACTCATTTTACTATAACAATATCTCCTTGGCTCTAGTGGTTGAGCAAAGGGGATTTCATCTGTGTACTTGACAAACTTGATCAAATCCTTAATCACGATCGACGACAACAAGGAACTTGATCGTAGATTGAAAGAAGCAGGGAAGCCTGCCAAGTCTTCAAGTGCGTAGACGACGTCGAAGAGGTTTGATTGGGTGCGGGCATTGGAATTGGCGGAGGTTGCGCTCACCTTGGCAATTGCTGTCAAGTACCTGGTGGCGATGTCGGTGAGGGCATCTAGGGCCGGGCTTTGGGCTCCGGTGAAGCCCGTGGATCGGCAGATTTGAGATACCGCCACTCGGGCTAAGGTAAATGAGAATCCAGATTCCGGCACCGGCGGTCCTACCTCTTTTTGCCGTGATCTTCCCGTCATTGCTGCAAGTAATAAAATATTCAAAATTAGCAACTACAGATTAGATTTCTAAACCCGAAGCCGGACTCGGAATCAACTAAGGAGAGATTGGATTTCTAACTTGAAAGTGTGAGTTATTGGAGGGGAAGCGGAGGCTAGGGTTTAGGGTGTTGAGATTGGCGAAGGTACGATGCGTTGTATTAGCAAAGTTGGTGCGTCTATCCCCTATTTAGATGGGGGTTGAGTGTTCGACCCTATAAAACTATTGTGGTATGAATTATAAAGAAAAAAAAAAAAGAATTTAATTAAACTTGGAAAAGACATTCTTAAAAAAACAAGAATAATAAGTACAGAGACAAAATCGGCCCATCCAATTGGAGGTCCGACTTTATGGACAAATAGTATAATTTAGTTTCGGCCTTCATAAAATATTGTGTGGGCCGTTTATGAACTGAGTTTGGCGTGCCCCCTAAAAACTTCTCATAAGTTTATCTTCAAAACTCCTTCTGGGCGTTGGTTATTTTCTGTTTTTCTTGTATAAATCTGATTTTCAAGTGTGTAAAAGCATTGAATATTGTATTTAGTGATATTTATAGGTGATTTTGGGCACATTTGAATGTAACCTAACTTAGGAGGGAATTTTGAATGTAATTTGATGTTTGTATAGTGGAGTGTTGTAATTTCAGGATATCAAAATTTTGGTGGGAAATTTCCCCCAAAAATGTTTTAACAGTAAATTTCCAGATTAATTCTGATTTTTGCTGATTTATTTACTGTTCACAGAACAGATTTTGAGAAAAGAGAGGAAAGTGTTAACACAATAATCTCTCACTTAAAAATCTGATTAAAAGTCCTCAACAGTCAAAGGTAAAGCAGTCAACTGTTTTTTCTTAGCATTCGTGTCCTGTCAGCACGCAAAATTAAATGGGACGGAGAGAGTACTACACTTTCAATTCAGCCTTTATCGTTAGGCTTCTGTCATTATGCGTTATGACACATTTAGCCTTCTGAATGCTTTTGTCCAAACACTAACCAGAAGCAATGATGTCATCAATAACAATCTTATATATATGTGTGCATGTGAGAGTAGGCATGTCAAAATTGATCCGCCCCGCTCCGATCTGCTCCGAGGTCTTTAGGGCAGAGCAAGATCTACCCCGATGAAGAATGGGGCACGCCCCGCCCCGTCCACGGGGCGGGTCAAATGCGGGTCAGGGATCCCGCCCCGCCTTGCCCCCCCGTCCCTATATATGTATAATTTTTTTTAAATATATATGTATTTATAATATAAAATTTTATATATAATATGTTATATATATGTCTAGCTAATATATTAGATTATGACTAGATCTAGTAAATTTAAATAATTAAATTTTATTTTTTAATAATTAAATTAAAAAAAAAATTAAAAATATTGAAACAAAGTTAATGTAAACCTAAACATTAATATCCTATTGACTTCAACAAAAAAAATCAAGTTTTTTAACAAAAAAAACTAATTTTTTTTATAAAAATAAAAAATAAAAAATAGGGGCGGGGTGTGCGGGGCAGATCACGGGGCGAATTTTTTTGCCCCGTGGCGGGTCGCGGGGCGGGCAGGGACGGAGCGGGTCAGAAAATCCAGAAACCCGACCTGACCCGCCCCGTTGACATGCCTATGTGAGAGCAGATATTTTAGCTCTCTCCATCTTTCTTAATATGGATTTTAATGCAGAGGACGATGAGATCTTGTCTGTATGCTTCTGTAGTGTCAACAATACAAGGAGCTTAGGAGACAGGCGGCGGATGCGACTGCTAGATGAGTTTCTTCAGAGACGATATGCCCAACAGGAGATGAATGCACAAGAAGAAATAATAACACAAGATTCTGAAATAATTATTCGAAATCAGGTGATACTTTCAGACGATTTACTCTTCATGATTTTCATCCCTGCTGAATCACTTTTCAGATCACAATTCATTCGTTAGAAATGGTTCAGTTTGATCAACACATCTATGTTTTTGACGAGCTATTCTCAGCATTCTGAAACTGTTTTAATCTGTAAAAAACTAACTCGTTTAGAGCCGCTTTTGGGGACAAGCCAAGATCTTACTTTCATTTCCTAGATTTGGTTAATGGGAAAAACAATTTTCTAGAGTCAAAAGCAACTGAGTTGTTCGAGATTCAATCAAGCTACAATGGTTGATTTTAGCCATTAATGAAAACCGCAAGAGCTTCATACTAGTGAACCCAATTACTAGAAAGCGAATTTCATTTCCATTGAGCATAGAGGATGATTATTTTCTTGAATCATTTGGAATTGCATTCTGTGATAAGGCTAAAACGTACAAAGTGATACGTCTTTTTCCTAATACATTCCTAAGTATTGGTTGTGAGATCCTAAATGTTTCTACAAGAAACTGGACAAGAATCGAGGGACCTTGTGAGTTATTTGAAACCAGACAAATCCCAACATTTGTAGGCGGATCATTGTTCTGGATGTCTACAAAACAAGGTGGTTACTCTATCTCCATAAATGTTCATGATGAGAAGTTTACTCTAAAGAAATTGCCTGTCAATAATTGTTTGAAATGCCGGCTCATGGAGATGGGAGGAAATCTTGGATTTTTGTCTTGTGCAGAAGTTGATCTATTGCATGTGTGGGTTTTGATCACTAAGGATGGATTGGCAGAAGATTCGGTAAAGAGATACAGCATTGATTTGAGTGTTCGAGTGGCGTTTCCTAGCCCCATTTTTGCTGGAAAAAGGGGAAAGGAGTGGTCCTTGAGATGAAGAACGAACTACATGTTTACGACTTGGAGAAAGGTGAAATGAAGCTTAATCCAATCAACATCTAATGACGATTTATGGTTTGGAAGGATATTTGACGAGTATATTCCTCATCACAACACTCTTGCCTACTGGGAAGATCATCCAAAAGATTCTTTGTTGGTAGAACTTTCCTTACCCCGGTTGGGGGACACTATTAGGCTCTATTTCTGGACAATTACTATCCTGGAATGTATGAAAAAGTATTGCAAATTTGAAAATTACTTGATAATGCTAGAGTTTTAATTAAAATGTTTTAGCAACATGAATGCAAACATAATTCAGGTTAGCCAAAACTCGAACCAAATCAGAAAATTTTGAGAACCAAAGCCACTCAGTTCACAACAGAAGTCATAAACCACAACAATGTCACTATCCAGGCTACATAAACAAACAATTAAAAATAAAAAATTAACAAAATAAGAAGTGTGGATCGTGATTATAACCGTTTAGGAGTGTTCCGAAGAGTGCGGATGGGAAGGAGAACTGGATTTCCTGAGGGTTTCGATCAAATCACTAAGCTCTTTCCTTGCCGATTCTCTGCCGAACATAAATCCATACCTACCATCAAATTAAACAGCAAATTACAGCACCAAATTGAGAGAGAGAAGCGTGAAGAGAAACTAATACCAAAAGGAGACGGCGGAGAAGACAGCTGCTGTGGAGACGGTCTGTATGAGAGTGAAGCTGTTCCTCTGCATTTTTCAGACGTCAGGTTAAAACAACAATAGTGCCAAATTCAATAGCCCTAATTTATTCAAAACTATGGGGTCAATTGGGCCACTTTTGGCCCATATAGTTTTGCCCAAATATCGATATATTGAACTTATTGTATTGGAAAAAAATTGGTAGACAAAAATTTACAGCACCACTCGATTTTTTAGTAATATGAGTAATAAAAAAGGCAAAAATTTATATGAGATCGTGACACGATCGTCACATGATGTGATAGAAGAAAAGTATCACGTTTATTTGTTAAAGTATTTTTTTTAACAACAAAAAATAAGTATCATTTTTTGTTGTAGTAAAAGTATCACGTTTATATGTAAAGTATTGCTTTTTAAAAAAAAAAAAAAAAAGTATCACTTTTTGTTGTAAAAGTATCACTGTAGCAAACGTATCACTTTTATCTCTAAAAGTATCAATGTTTCGTGTAAAAGTGTATTCCATCATAAGTGAGACCGTCACACACAAGACTCACTCAACAAAAAAATTCAGTATATCGATTTTTTTCCTATTTTGGTAGTTCAACAAATCAAAATTCATACCCGAATTACATATATTGGAATTTTTAGTTCGATGACAGTATAATTTTTTTGTATATGGAATATTTCAATAGAGTAACAATATGATTATTTTTTCGTATACCATGTCGAACCACCGCTTTATCTAGTTTATGCATTCAAGCACCAATTATTTAAAAGAATTTCAATTTTGCAAATACTATTTTAACAAGCTTTATTCTGTTTTGAAACATGGATAAATTCCCATTTAGATGGAAAAAAAGGAAAGATAAATTTATATTTAGAAAAGAAAAAGGAAAAAAAGAAATACTCCCTCCGTCCCGACTTATTTTGCACAGGTAAGCGGGCACGGAGGTTAAGAAAAATCTGCTTGATAATGCGCAATCCGGAAACCAAGAACTATAACAATAATCGACGTAAATAATATGGAAAAACACAGGATTTACGTGGTTCGATCCGGAGATCTACGTCCACGGGCAGAAAATCCCTCTTGCCGAGGTGTTTCGTTCACTAGAACTTTGAGTTTACACGAAGTAATTTTGATTACAGAGTTCGAACCCTAATTCCGAGTTCTTTTCACCTATTTATACTACCAAATCAAAACCCTAACTAAATCCCTATAATCTTGCCCATCAAATCTGCATGGCAGTTGGGAAAAGATCATGGGCCTTGATTCGCGGAACAGACTTGATTCGCGGAACAGATTACGTTTTGGGCCAACGCGTGTTGCTGGGCCTGCTGGGCCTGGGCCTTCGCGCTTGCTGGCGCGTTTGCTGGGCCGGTAAGTGGGCTCATGTATTAACCCGACCCGAAGTAACCAGGTTATCCCTATCAGATGCCCCCCCCCCAGCCGAAGCGAGGAGGGAGCTTCGGTTGTCACCGGAGTGGTACGGTAAGCAGGAAGGGCCGTGGTCACTGGCCGGCCGAAGTGTTTACGGTCGAATAAGTCGATCCGAGTCCTCGGAGGACTTGGTGGAGCAGTTTATGAACATGAAGTCGAGCTAGGCCGGAGTGTCTAAGACCTTTATCGGGATGCCAAACTTCCCAGAAGCAAGAAACGCGGTGTAAGTACGTGACAACCTGGCCGAGGTCGGAGGTTCACCGGAGTGAGTTGTCTGGCCAACATGAAGGGAACACCGGAGTGTGGTAGCATGACCGAGGTGGAAGATACACCGGAGTGTAGTTTGAATCTTCCTGAAGAAGGGTGAGGCTGATGTGATTGGCGGCGCCATCATGAGAGAGAGGGATGTGAAGTGACACGCTCTGCAACTTCCAAGAAACCTGTTCCCCACGCGCCTTGGGAACTGTAAAGCGCGTGTGGCGCACGTTTAAATCCCCATTATTGAATTTGAATTGTTTGCATCAACGCCGTTGATTTTTGTGTATATAATTGGAGTAATTGCACAGTAACCTTTCATCTTCTTCATTGCGATTCATCAGTTTAGAAAGCGAGAAAAAGAGGAAATCTGCATTCGTGATTCATCTCAGATCAAAAAACTTCTCGAATCAACCCTTTCAAATTCAAACCAAGTAAGTATGTCTTCCTCTTCATCTTCTTCATCTTCTGCCTCATCTTCGGGCTCGATTGAAGAATTAGGGACTTCGAGTACCCCGTTAGACGTTCCCCCCCTATCATATCTTATTCCGGAGAGGAATGAGGTTAGAACAGTAGACAGAGTTGATGGCTTAGAGTGCAATGTCATGATGGTTTCGTTTTATGAATGCACGGTGGAGGATCTTGAGGTGTCCTCTATAGCGCTAAGGATGTCGCGAGAACAAATTTTGAGGGAGCTCCCGTCTTTTTACCTTCCCTTCGACCTTGAGTACATAATCCCTACCCCCGAGGATAGGGCCTGTTGCCCACCGCAGGGGTTTATTACCGTGTATATAGATCCCCTTAGAGTAGGATTGAGATTGCCGCTGTGGGACGTAGTCATCGAATTGTTAAAATACTACGGTATTGCCCTCTGTCAATTAGCGCCGAACGCGGTGAGGCAGGTGGTGGGATTCACCGTGGTCTGTAAACAGGCCGGAGTAGAACCAACTGTAGAGCTTTTTAGGTTCTTCTACCAGCTAAAAAACTTCGGGAAGTCCAAGGGGTGGTATTCCTTTAGTCCCCGAGCCCGAGGAGGGTTCAAAGTTCAGAACCCGAGCAAAGTAGAGGGGTGGAAGGAGAAGTTCATATTCATTAGGAATAAAATAGCTCTCTCGAAGTGGAGGACTGACGAGGTGCTTGATACCGCCCCCGTGGAGAGCCCGGGGGCCGAAGTGGAGCATACGTTCCGGACAGTGGGGACTTTCAAAACCCTCTGCTCCGAGGAGGAGTTGGAGAAGGCAGGATTGAGCCTGTACTATTCGGGCAATGGGGGCGCCGAAGAGGGTAGGAGTTTTTTCTTTCCTTAATATTTTAAACTTGTCATTTTGCGCAGAACTAACCATAGACCTTATATGCAGTGGGACGCTTCGGAAAGCAACCAGCAGCAGGAAGCCCCGCTAAGACTGCAGCGGCCAAGAAGAAAGGGAAAGCCGCTGAGGTGTCTCCCCGGGGGGAGATGCCACCCAGTGCGCAACCAGCGGCCGGATCTGACAAGCGGGTGATGTCGGCTGAGCCATCTCCCGTGATGAAAAGGAGGCCAGAGCCTACCGGCACTCCGCAGGCACCGTCCAGAAGACCCCGAGTAGGGGAGAGTACGGAGGTAATACGCAAAACTCTGATCATAACTTTTACGTACGCGAGGTGTATAGTATGAGGTCTGAGTTCGGTGTCGTGTTGTATTATCCAGGTAGAACAGGCGACCCTCAGTAGGCTGGGGTTTGACGGCGCGGACGCCGAGAAGATTCTGCGGCTGGCCAGAGGAATCATAGAGGTTGGCTTGAAGAGCGAGGTGGAGGCCAGAGAAGAGCTGGCCGCGGCAGCGCGGGATCTTCGCGCGCGAAATGACAAGCTAGCTCATGACCTAGCCGAGGTGCGTAAAAGGGCGTCTTTGGTCGAAAACGAGGTGGTGCGCTTGCGCAGTGTGGGGGCCGAGAACGCTGCTCTGCGGGGAGAAAATCTGCAGCTTCGGATGGAGATGGAGGCGCGGGAAGCCGCTGTGATCGAAGGGCAAGGAGCGATGCTGAAGGCGTTCGCCGAAAAACTATTACACACCAGCACGTTCCTTGACTTCCAGACGGAGTTTGTGGCAATAGGGGACAAAGCCACACGAGCCTTGGTGCTGGAGGAGGTGAAGGAGGCGTACCTGAATGTGGACATCAATCGTCCGGAATTCGGGTATGACTCTGAGGCGGTGGCCGAGGTGGAAAAGGCCTATTACGCCGCTCTAGCGAAGCTGCCGGAGTGGCCTCTGGTGAAGGCGCTCGGGGAGAAGAAGCAGCTTCTGACGGCCGCAGAAGTTGTAAACTGCGAGGTAGACCAGGACGAAGAATTCCTGGCATTCTGCCGTGGTGAACTGGCTACCGCACCCCGGAGCACCGACCCCCCCCCCACAGATGGAGGTCGAAGTCCCAGCTGCGATCGAGGCCGTCGCAGCAGCTGAAGGAGAAGAAGCCGAAGTGTGAGGGCCGGCGAGAGGAGTTGCCCGAAGAGACTGAGGCAATTGAGCGGGAGGTCAGTCGATCCCCGCAAATTTAAACTTGTATAGTTTAGGAATGTATGCGGAACGATGTACCGAATTTGGAACAATTGTACATTTGTCTTGTGAAATACAATCTTCTATTTTTCAAACTCTTGAACTTCTTGCTTTACTTGCATGAGCAGTTTTATGTCTGTTGTCGAACTGAATGTAACTCTGTACATACTTGAGAGTAATCGATCTGGTTGTCTTCGTTGTCTGTTTAGAACACCGCGGAGCTACACGAAACAATAAAGAAGCTCATGCGATCACTTGAGTGGTTCCGCGGAGAGAAGAATCATCTGCAGACGCACGTAGTGCCAAAACTGGAAAAGTAGGTTGCCTCAGCAGAGAAGAAGGTGGTTGAGGCCAATGAAAGAGCCAAGGACTTCGAGATGAAGTATCGAACTACAGCTGCCGAGATGAGCCGCGTCCGTGTTCATCAAAAGGAGTATGAACGAATTCTTTCAGAGTTCGGCCTTCTGACTTTTGAAGAAGTAGAGGAGCGGGTCGTTGAAATCCAGGGTGACATCGCGGCATTGATGTCGAGGAGCTCTGTCGAGTCCGCGGAGCTCGTGAGGAAACGAGAAGTCCTGGAGCTGCTTCTCAGTATGTATGAGGGGCTGAAGAGCCGAGGCAGGTGGAGGCCTACTGCGGAAGAATTCATTGCGAGCTCCAGTCGGGACCGAAGTACGCAGAGAGCTCCTCGGAAGGATAAGAAAAAACCATCCGGAAAGACCAAAGGAATAGTTATCCAAGAGCCAGCTCCAGTGGTCACAGTCGAAGAAGAACCCGCGGCGATTGCCGAAGAGGTAGTCGAGGAGCTGGCCAGGGAGATCGAGGTGATGGTTCCGGAGGAGTGGGACCCTGCGCAATGGGCCCAAACTCCAAGGTCCGTGCCACAACAAAGTAGCCAGGCGCGGACCAGAGATGAAGCCCCCAGGCAAGCGCCTAGAACAAGTCCTCGGCGTAGGGAAGCTCGAAGGGATGACCGAGCCGGAGCCCGAGGGAATAACAGAGCCGGAGCCCGAGGTCGAGGATCTACAAGATCCCGGAGGACCCAACGCAGACCGAGAAGCGGGTCCCAACGCCGGAGCGCTGAATATTGGCTCGGGGGCCATAGATAGTTGTTTTATTATTATTATTATTATTATTATTTTTTTGCGAAGTCTAATGTAAAAAATTTCTTAATGTTGTAATATTCAGATAATAATAAAACTGTTGTAGTGTGTACGAACTGGTTTAATGAAGGTAACATGTTACGAACCAATTTAATCGGGTGTTCGGGAACACGACGGGAAAAATTATTTACTGTTTAATTGGGTGTTCGGGAACACAGTATGGATTAGTCCAATCTCCCCGGACGGATCAGGCGGGAGTAAACACTTCTCCGGTTAAACAGACGAGAAAGTGGTATGAGTCCGGGGACTAAAAATGCTAATCTCCTTGGACGGACCGAAAGAAAGATTTTTTACTGTCCGGAGACTAGTAATGATAATATGAGTGCGTTAGGGCGTCCCCGTAACGTAAAGGATAACACAACAAGATACGCAAAGAAAGAATTTTTATTCAATGATAAGTGCCGGAGCAAACTTAAAAGTACAAGGAGAGATAACAACTATAAAAGAAATTAAAGGTAAGATGGTACTTGAGATGTGGCCTTCACAGATAGAAACGCCTTAAGTTAGTGACGTGCCAGCTTCGGGGAATCGGGGTCCCGTTGAGATGTTCAAGCTGATAGGATCCAGAGTCGTGTACAGCAACGACTCGGTAGGGACCTTCCCAAGAAGCGTGCAATTTCCCTTCAGGGGCAGCTTTGCTGGCTGAGTTAAGCCGAAGAACTAAGTCCCCGACATTGAACTGAGTACCTCGGACCCGGAGGTTATGATACCGGGCTGCTCGTTGTTTACATCTGGCCTGTTGAATGAATGATTGATCCCGGCGATCTTCGAGTTCATCCAAATTTGTCCGGAGAGCTTCGTCATTATCCTCCGGAACCAATGTAAGGAGACGGGGGCTTGGAACACTGATTTCAGCAGGGATAACGGCTTCAGAACCGTAAGTAAGGCTGTAGGGAGTCTCCCCGGTAGATGTATGCGGTGTAGTGCGATAAGCCCATAGGACTTGTGGAAGGTTTTCAGCCCAGAGACCTTTGGCATTATCCAAGCGCTTCTTTATTCCTGTGAGCAGTGTCCGATTGGTGACCTCAACCTGCCCGTTGGCTTGAGGGTGAGCTACCGAAGTGAAAATTTGTTTGATGTGGAGTTCTTCGCACCATGACCGGAATGGATCATTGGCAAACTGTTTACCATTGTCCGAGATGATAGTGCTCGGGATGCCGAAGCGACAAACAATATTGCGCCACACAAATTTCAAGATATTCTGACCAGTAATGGCTGTAAGTGGTTCGGCTTCGACCCACTTGGTGAAGTAGTCCACGGCAACGACCAGGAACTTTAACCCTCCCGGAGCAACAGGGAATGGTCCAACAATATCAATACCCCACTGAATAAACGGCCACGCACTCTGGATTCCCGTGAGTTCGGTCTGTGGCAGATGTTTTACACGGGAGTGCAGTTGGCACTTGCTGCATTTGGACACTAAGTCATGAGCATCGTTGAACAGGGTAGGCCAATAGTATCCCCAGCGGAGAACTTTCTTGGCTAATGTCCGGGAGCCGATATGGCTGGCACAGGCCCCTTCATGAACCTCCCGCAGAACTTGGGTAGCTTCGGCAGGAGCAAGACACCGAAGATTCGGTTGTAGGTATGACCGTCGATATAAAACTCCACCATGAAAGGAGTATTTGGGAGCTTTGAGAACAACCTGCCGAGCTTGTAGCTTATCATTAGGCAAAACTCCATCTCGGAGATATTGGATGATAGGTGTCATCCAGTTCGGACCGTTGTCGGTCAGCACCGAAATTGTGGCCTCATGAATTGCTGGATGAAGCAAGTCTTCAACCATAATATCCGGAGATATATTATTTCGGACCGCGGAGGCCAATTTGCTGAGCGCATCTGCTCTTGCATTCTGAGCTCGTGGTATTTTCTGTACAACAACTGCATCAAAAGTGGAGATAAGCTTTAGTGTTAAAGCACGATACCTGACCATTGTTTCATCCTTGGCGACATAAGTTCCCTGGATCTGTCTGGACACGACCTTGGAGTCCGTGAAGAGCTCAAGATGACGAACGTCTAAGGATTGAGCGAGCCTGAGCCCGGCGAGAACTGCCTCGTATTCTGCTTCATTATTAGTCACCTTGAACTTGAACCGGATGACGTATTTAATCTCAACCTCCTCGGGGTCGATGAGAAGCACCCCAGCACCACTTCCTCGAGTCGTGGATGCTCCATCCACATATAGTTGCCATTTCTGAGGTGAGGGCACGAGGGTACCGGGGTGATGTGTATCATTATTTGTCGGAGACTCATGATTGTCTCCCGAGGTTTCGGCCAAAAAGTCAGCGAGTGCTTGGCCCTTGATTGCTCGGCGGGGAAGGTACTGAATATCGTATTCACCTAGCTCAATGGCCCATTTTGCGAGGCGCCCCGACACCTCGGGCTTGACAAGAATTTGGCGGATAGGATGATTGGTCAGGACCCGTATTTCTCGTCCTTGGAAATAAGGCCGTAAACGCCGAGCTGCCATAACAATTGCCAAAGCAGTTTTTTCTAACACGGAGTACCGTGTCTCTGCCCCATGGAGAACACGACTTGCGAAATACACGGGATGCTGAACCCCATCGACTTCACGTACAAGTGCAGCGCTAATAGCTTCCTCGGAGGAAGCCAAATATAGGTAAAGCGGCTCTCCGGGGAGAGGAACTGCCAAAGTAGGTAGCTGCTGTATGTGACGTTTCAAAGCCTCGAAGGCCTCGGTGCACTCCGGTGTCCACTCAAAGGACTTCGCTTGTCTCAAGACTTTAAAGAATGGGAGCTGGCGCTCCGCCGCTTTAGACAAAAATCGATTCAAAGCCGCCAAACCACCTGTGAGGCGTTGAACGTCCCTGAATGTTTTTGGTGGTTGCAGATCTAACACATCACGAAGTTTGGCCGGATTGGCCTGCAGGCCGTTTTGCGAAACCATATAACCGAGAAACTTCCCGGAGCCAACACCGAAAGTGCATTTCACTGGATTGAGTCGCAAGTTATAGCGCCGCAGAGTGTGCAATGTTTCGGCAATGTCTTGCACACATGAAGGATGAGAGGAGCTTTTGATGACCAGGTCATCGACGTAAACCTCAACGTTACGACCAATCTGGTCGTGAAAAACACAGTCCATGAGACGTTGATAGGTGGCTCCAGCGTTCTTGAGCCCGAAGGGCAATTTCTTCAAGCGTAGCACCCAAAGGCAGTGATAAATGCCGTTTTGAAGGCATCCTGCGGATCCATAAAAATCTGATGATACCCCTTGTATAGATCTAGGAAGCAAAGTGCCACGTACCCCGTAATGGCTTCGGCCTTTTGGTCGATGGAGGGCAGGGGATAACAGTCTTTCGGACAGTGCTTATTGAGATCGGAGAAGTCGACACACATCCGCCATGCCCCACCGGTTTTTGTCACCATTACCGGATTGGATAACCAAGAGGGGTAAAATACTTCGAACAAGATGTCCGCATCCAAGAGTTGCTTTACCTCGATTCGAATGGCCTCATTTTGCTCTGGAGCGAACTTCCTCTGTTTTTGCTGGATCGGCTTTACGCTAGGATCAATGTTCAGCTTATGTGTTATTATATCGGGAGAGACCCCGGGCATGTCTAGTGGGGACCATGCGAAAACATCGGAATATTCTCGCAAGGTCCGAATTATAGCCTGATGTAACCATGGCACATCCACGGCTCCTACGGTTACAGTCTGCTCCGGCTTGGACGGATCAAGCGGTATTTGAGCGGTGGCATCCCCCAACAAGGTACATTCTTGAGGTTCCAAAGTTGATGATGCTACCTGAAGCTGCTGTTTGGGAGGGGCTTTTGCAGTCTTTTTGAGTGCCACGTACATACACTCCTTTGAAACTCGCTGACTTCCGCGGATAGCCACTTCGCCATGCGAGGTGGGAAACTTTAGTGCGAGGTGATACGTGGAGCAAATGGCTTTAGCGGGGGTAAGCCAGTCCCGGCCCAGGATCATGTTGTACGGTGATGGAGAATTCACCACATAAAAGTCCACGAAAATAGTTTTTATTTTCGGATAGGTACCCAGAGACGCCGGGAGGGTGATGACACCTTCTGGCTGGACTTCGCCTTGAGTGAAAGTCTGCAGTGGCCCGGGGGCCGGCCGAAGTTGGTCCCGAGAAATCCCCATCCTTTGGAAACAGTCGGCAAATATAACACTCACCGCTGCCCCATTATCCACGAAGACACGCCTTATCGTTATGTTGGCTACAATCATGTCGATGACAATAGCGTCTGTGTGAGGTGTTATCTCCGGAACCGGGTCCCTATCCGTGAAGCTTACAGTCTCGGACTGATGGAGGCGTTTATGACGTGGCTCCTCGGGAGGAGGACGTCGAGCTTCTCCTTTAAGGCATGTCGTGAAGCCCCGGTGGGTAGGGCTCCATATATCACGTTTATCACGTGAGGAGGTGCGTTGTCTTCGGGCCCTCCCGGAGGAGGAGGTGGTGGTGGGAGACGTGGTTGCTGGCGATTGCCAGAATCTTGTCGTGCGTAGTTGTTAGGTCCTGGCCGATTATTCTGCCACGGTGGCCGATTTTGTTGAGTGCCCCGGTCATGATAACCTCCGCGGTTGTGGGACGAACCCCCATTGTGGTTTGTCCGAGGTTGGTCATTGATTCGTGCAACGTATTGCCGCAAGAGACCCTTCTTGAGGCATTCCTCAATCTCCTTGCCGAGTTCCCGGCACTCCTCTGTATCGTGCCCATGATCTCGGTGGTACGTGCACCACTTTCCACGGTTCCTCTTTTCAGGTGGAGCAGTCATCCGCGGACAAGGTCGCAGATCATTCTTGTGGATAGATAGGATTTCAGCTCGTGACTTCGTCAACGGAGTCAATTGTGGAATTTCACTTCGGGATTCTGAACGCCCCGGGGTCAGGCGGGAAAATGCACTAGGTCGAGTACTAGGCCCGGTTTGCGCTTTGTCGGATTGCCGCTTGCTAGCGTGTTTCTCTCGCTTCTGGCGAGTCTGCTCCTCGGCCTTAGCAAATCTGCACACTGTTTTGAACAGTGCTCGAGTTGTGACCGGTGTGTTCCGAACTAACTCGGTGTAAAGTGCTCCGGGGCGGAGTCCATTCATAAATGCGTTGATGACTACGTCGTCGGGGCAATTTCCCACCTTGAGACTTACCGCTGTGAAGCGGTCAAGAAATTGCGTAACGGTTTCACCGTCCCGCTATTCCATGTTCATGACATCGGCCAGGGTGGCCATGGGCTTCGCCCGTGCTTCGAACCGTGCCCAAAAGTGCTCGGCGAGTTCTCTGAAGGAGGATACGCTGTTGCGTGGGAGAGAATCAAACCAGACCCGAGCTTCATCCTGTAAGTACTCAGGGAAAATCTTGCAGTACTGAAGGGATGTGATGTTATCATGGCTAAGCATGCTGTGCCTAAAAGATCCAAGAAAATTGGCCGGATCTCCGGTGCCATTGTAAGGTGGTATAGCTGGCCGTTTGAACCCTTCGGGAAGGGTGGTGGTCATGATTTCTGAGGAGAACGGCGTGATGATATCTCCATTGGCATCAAGGCCCAGAATTCTGTCCAGTTCAACATTGCGTTGAACTTGCTCATACTCTTGAAGATCTAGAGCATGAGGATTGGCATAGCGAACTCTCTTAGCCGCATTAAGTGGACGGCGGCGATCCACATCAGTAGGTTCCTCATTGCGAGGTCGTGATTCATTAGAACTCCCATGGTCCTCGGAAGAACCAGGTCGTTCCCGTCGTCGATCCTAACGCCCGCGGTGCCTCGGGTCCTGTTGATCACGCAAACAGGGTGGAGGCACCACGGGATTAGCATTATGGCCGGCAGGCCCCGCTGCAGGCTCCGCGGGATGTAGGCGATTAACTGCCCAATCTTGAAGAACATGTGCATGTTCTTGTAAGAAAGCCTGGAGCAGTTCTGGGGTAATTTGAATGTTAACCGGGGGTTGAGCAGCAGCAAGATTAGGGTTTTGCTGGTCTTGGGGGGGTGGAGGGTTTTGATTACCCTGATGATTAGATGTACTCCCTGCCGGCAATTACCTCGGCGGCAAAACTTGATCCACAGGTGGATCCTGGTTAGATTGATCACCGTGACGAGATTGATTCAAGCGTGTTGTCACCATGACTCTTGAATGCGATGCAAACGTCAAAAGTTGTTGGTTAAAGCGTTCCCACAGACGGCGCCAATTGATAATGCGCAATCCGGAAACCAAGAACTATAACGATAATCGACGTAAATAATATGGAAAAACACAGGATTTACGTGGTTCGATCCGGAGATCTACGTCCACGGGCAGAAAATGCCTCTTGCCGAGGTGTTTCGCTCACTAGAACTTTGAGTTTACACGGAGTAATTTTGATTACAGAGTTCGAACCCTAATTCCGAGTTCTTTTCACCTATTTATACTACCAAATCAAAACCCTAACTAAATCCCTATAATCTTGCCCATCAAATCTGCATGGCAGTTGGGAAAAGATCATGGGCCTTGATTCGCGGAACAGACTTGATTCGCGGAACAGATTACGTTTTGGGCCAACGCGTGTTGCTAGGCCTGCTGGGCCTGGGCCTTCGCGCTTGCTGGCGCGTTTGCTGGGCCGGTAAGTGGGCTCATGTATTAACCCGACCCGAAGTAACCAAGTTATCCCTATCACTGCTTTTTCACTTTTGGTTGGCAAGTCAACTACTTATTAGTAGAAAAATAAGGGAAAGATTAGTGTACTAATCTTTCCCTTATTTTTCTGCAAATAAAACCTGCTAACAGTAATAAAGAAAATGAATTAAAAACGTGAATAGTAAACAAATCTGAAATCAGCAGTCCTGAAAGTTTTTGAAATTCAGCAAGAATTACAAGGAGGGCAAATTCCCTCCAATTTCTGAAAATTTACAGCCAAAAGATTCAGGAAATACAAGCAAAGAAAAATCAGGTAAAAAAAAGTAATGGCAAAGGTGTAAATACATGGTTCATTTTCTTTCCTTTTTTGGGATGTGCAAAATAAGTCGGGACACCCCAAAAGAAAAAGTGTGCAAAATAAGCCGGGACGGAGGGAGTATCGAATAACTAAAATCAAGGCCCAAAAAAGGTGTTTATTTTATCCCAATAAACTTACAGGAATGACGTATCAAGGCCCAATAGGAAAATTTTAACTGTAGCCCAATAAAGTAATACATGGGAGCATACCCATCAAGGCCCCGAGGGTGATGTAAATCTTATGTTGGATATTGGATAGGGGGGAGTATTTATCATTGCTTTCGTTTTAGAATAATCGATTAAATTTAGCGATCGTGAAAAATTATAGTGTTTACAATACTAAGTGATTTTTACAACGAGTAAAAATTGTATTGTTTGAAAAAATGAATGATATTAAATAAAAGTTGTATGTAGAAAAAGGGGTGACTCAAAGGGGTAGGCGACTAAGGCGATCGCCTTAAGTCCCTCAACGAAAGAGGCCTCCAAAAAATATACATATGTATGTGTTCCTCAACAAAAGAGGCCTCCTATGCATGTGTTCCTTAACGAAAGAGGCCTTCAAAAATATATATATATATATCTATATATATGTATATATGTATGTTTTGGAAATTGGGGAGAATGCCAAATGATCTATGTAGGGTATAATTTTGAATACTATTTTCATAAATCAAATAACCATAATTTGAAACTCAAATCATATGATTCATGTAATTGAATAACGATAAACCATACAATAAGCCTAAACATGCGGAATTAAACCGTACAATAAGCCTAAACATGCGGAATTAAGGGATTATCGTATTTTTACCTTGGAATCGAAGAGACACCGTTCAAAAGAATTAACCTTTCAATCTAAAGATCTTCTTGAGTATTCCCTAAGTCCAAGCTTGTCAATCCAATGAGAAATCAAACGAACTTTTAATTCTCAAGAAATGATAATTTTTTACGAATAACTCCTACTCACTTATGCATATGGGGACCAAAACTGGTCCCTATTTATTACAGGGAGAGGGCCGAAAAAATCAGCTCCTTTTAGGAATAGGGATTGAAATCATCTCCCTTTTAGGAGAGGAAAATATGTACTCCCTCCGTTTTTTTTTAGATGTTCATTTAGCTTTTGTGTTTTGTTTTTTTGTGATGTTCTTTTAACTTTTTTTTACACAATTTTTCCAATGCTACCCCCTTTTAATATCCTTACAAAATCTCTCATTATCTAATTTACCATATTTAATTTAATCTCGTAAGAATTTATTTGTCTATTTCCCATATTCCTTAATTTGTTTATCCAAATCTAAATGAACATCTAAAAAAAAACGGAGGGAGTATAAATCATAATCCGCTTTGGATTTAGATTCTTCTCTTTCCTTATCTTCTACTTCTAATTAATCATTATTCTTTTAGTTAATTAACTTCTATTGAACTACTCAAGGAAACTCCAGGAGGAATAGGATTGGGCCTCTCTTCCGTTTTTTTTTCTTTTATCTTTGTTTTTCTCTACCATGTTTGTTTTAATCTTTTTATATCCTCGGACATTCACTCGGTTTTTGGTTCATAATCATTATGTTTACGTTTCACAATTCAATTTCACGATTTATGATTACATAGTTTCAACTGGATTCATGATAGAATTTCGACAATCATGATTTGTGGGCACTCTGGTCAAATTGTATATAAAGGGTTTTCTTTAAATGGTGGTGAAAAAAATAAAAGTTTCCTTATTTTTGTACGGTACATTGTACAGTGTAATTTGCTCCATTTTTGTATTCCAAGATCGAGAACCGGAACTTATGAATTTTGTGTTTCACAGAATTGTACTTCCTCCGTCCAAATGAACTTGTACAGGGGACCGATACACATATTAAGAAAAAGTTGCTTTTGAGACTTTGTTGACTTATCAGAGGTTGATGGATGGTGAAGATTGAGGGTGTAGATTTTGAGGATGAAGATTGTGTTAAAACTTAAAAAGGGGTGCAATTTGCTTGAGACAGGCGAAAACGAAAAGTGTGCAAATTTTCGGGACGGAGGGAGTACCAGGTAGGACATGTTTTAAATCTTGATAATGGAATAGAACGTGATGCAGTAGGTTTTTTTTAGTTTTCCTTTTGTGTACACTATATCAAGATCAAGAATTCAAGTTCATGATGCTCATAAGGATTGCACAAGAACTAAAACTGGATTCATTATAATGGTCTTATATCATACACTTTGGACTCCACTTCAGCAGCAGATTATTGTAAAACAAAATCAGAAAAACAGCAAAAACAATCAAGGAAGTAGTTGCACAAATCTGAATTCTTTCTTCTTAATGAGGATGAAGGTGAACAGGCAGGCCGTGAACCGGTGTCGGCGAAGCATGGAAGACTATCTTCTCATTAGGGATAGCCATCTGAAGCTTAAACCTGGTCACCACATTGTACATAAAAACCAACACTTCAAGCCTAGCGTACTCTTTTCCGGGACACATTCTCGGCCCTCCTCCGAACGGCACGAACGTGTAGGGCGCCGGCCCACTCCCCTCGAACCTTGACGGATCAAATGTTTCCGGTTCTGGGAAGTACTTTGGGTTCTTGTGCGACGAATGGACCGTCCAAAATGTCTGCACATTAACCAAAATTAATTTTTTTTTTTTAAACATGACTCTCGTTATGAGAAAGAGGATAGATAGAAATATACCTTCCATCCTTTGGGAATGGTGAAACCAGCATAGGTGAATTCGGTTGTGGTTTCTCTGAAGGCTCCTTGTGCAGGCGGTGTTAGCCGCAGCGATTCGCGCGCGACGTTCCATGAATACTTCATCTTCTCGATGTCTTCCCATGTCAATAGCTCATTAGGTCCCTTCGATTTCGCTATCTCCATTTGTTCTGTTTGAAACAGAGGAGTGACAGTTAGTTTCTTTTGTATACTCAAACTATCGAACTATATTATAAACGGAAAAATTGCAGTTAAAGATCTGAATTTTAGAAAATATCTCATTTACAGAGGTTTGGATTTTTTAAGTTTTCAATTTAGGATCTAAATTTTGTTTAAATTTTGAATTTTAGGCTCAATTCGTAACTAAAGTTTTCAGTACGAAGTGTATTGAAAATTTCAATATTATCGTATTGAGCCTTCCGCACATCGAATAATGTTTTTTATTTTTCAAGACGTAAGTCCTGAATTGAGAATAAATTTAAAATCTAGGTCTTTAATTGAGAAAAAGTTAAAATTCAGACCCCGAATCGAGTTTCCTATTTTTCAAAATGTAGGCCTGAAGTGAGAAAAGAAAATACAAAATTTAGGCCGAAGCTAAGAAAGCTCAAAAAATTCAGGCTCTGAACTATGAAATTCCAAAATTCAGGCATCAAACTGAGACAATTTCCAAAACTCAAAATTCAATCCCCAAATTGAAAATCCCAAAACTCAGACCACAAATTGAGATATTTTCTAAAATTTAGTTCTTAGTAACAAGTTCCCATATATAAAATAGTCTTGTGATTTTGGAATTAGCATTTTGGGTCACTTGAAATGCAAATAAGATCCTTTGTTCTAAATGGTGTTTCATCATCTATTTTAACATTATCAATAAATACTGCGTGTACAAAATGACATTATTATGACATCACACATAAACATGTTGCATGTAATGATAAAGTTGGAATAGAAGATGAAACACGAATTACAGATGTGAGATTTCCGGACCATATTTTTTAAAAAATGTGTCATTTTTTGAATGATGTGAGACTAAAATGCTAATTTACAGGTAAAAAAAAAAGCAGTATGATAAAATAGTACCTTTGAGAACCTGATCGTAGACATGGGGAAGTTGAGCAAGATAATACATAACAGCAGTAACAGCAGAGCTAGTAGTCTCAAAGCTCGCCACAAGCAACCCAATAATGTTATTCGAAATCTCCATCTCACTCAAAACCTCTCCATCTTCATCCCTAACAAGCAGCATTTTCGACAACAAATCGCGCCCTTCGCTCTCCTTCTTCTCCGTCATCTCCTTCCTCCTCTCCGTGATAATCCTCATCAGCTCCGCCCTCACCATCGCCCCTCCTTTGATCGCGCGATTGTACGCCGTTCCAGGCAGATCAATCGGCACAGAAAACATGCCATTAGTCACTAACGTAAATGGATCAGACAGCCTCTTTATGTGTTCTGGGTCCACCACGCTTAGAAACAATCTACACGCCAATTCAAAGGTGTACTTTTTCGACAAGTTGACAACCTTCACCTTTGTGTTGGGCTTCCAGTCGTTATCCAAATGCTCGCGTGCTAGTGAGTCCATCACGGGGATGTACTGCTTCAAGGCCTCGGGTTTGAGGATGTCGTGGTGGAAGCTGCGTTTGAGGGCGGATACTTCCTTCAAGTTGCTTTCGACGAATTCAGGGAATAAGAGAGCTTTCTTCATTGATTGAGGCCACCAGGAGGTGAGTAGCTTGTTGTCGTTGGTGAAGAGGAACTTGTTGCCTTGTGCGCCGCAGAATATCGCCATCTTTTCGCCGAGTAAGGAGGTTCGGAATACTTCAGGGGAGTATTTCTGCATTCTGTCTTTGACGAATTTCTGAGGGCCAAGTACTGCAAACTCCATGTTTTCGCCTACCATTGGCCATCCCTTCGACCCGGGAGGGAGGGTCTTCTGGTTGTCGCCGCCGGAGGTGTTTTTACGACGAAGGAAAGAGATGAGGTAGAGAGAGATAGGGAGAAGAATAAGAGGGAGAACATATGGTAAGAAGGCCTCCATGCTTGTTAATTTGCAGACTGTTGAATATGGTTAAGTGGTTATGTTTTGAGTAGTTGAAATATTGAGTATATATAGTAATAGGACTGATGTTTTAAAAAGAACACAATAAGACAAAATGGAGTATATCTGTTGAATGTGGACATGAACAAGTATATTTCAATATATAAATTAAGGCATTGCTTTTGTTGGGAATTATATAGTTTCTTTTGTTCTTGTGTTTGCCTTACTCGCATTGATTTTCATAGAGCTGTAAACTCGAAACGAGTTTTGGTTTGTTCGAGTAATGTTGGCTAAATTATGAAGTAAATTGAGTTTGAATGGACCTGTTAATTTGATGTTCTTTATTTTTTGCAAATACGAACGAACACTTAGTTTGTCAAATTTTATGCTCGTGATCACGGATATATATTATTTTAGATCGGCACAAAAAAAAATAAAAATCGTGGTCTCATTTTTTCAACAACAAATTCATGAACATTTTAAGTAAATGAGTTACATAAATAATACAAAAAATATTATTATTATTATTATTAAGAATTTTAATATTATTATTATTTTATATGAGTCTAAAATATCTTCACGATTTTTTATAGGACAAGTCATTAAATATTCAAGTTTTATTCGTTACTAAACGAATATAATTAAATGTGTTTGAACGAACGCTAATCAGAGCTTTTTACCGATTGTTCTGACTTGTTAACGATCCCGGTCCTAATTTTTATTGGTACCAAATGGGCGTATATATTTGTGGAGATTCAATTTTTATCGGTATAAACTGGGCCTGTATTTATTCGATTAGGCCCATTTTCATAGGAAAAATTCACCGAATCTAAACAAGGAACGGCCCTTCGTTTTCAGCACATTCATTTCTTTCGAATAAACAAATTGACCGTTAATTTGCCTTTTTTTTTTTTTATTTGTCCTAATTTAATTTATCGGCTCAATAAATAACAAATTTCTCTTTTAATTTCCATTCTCAAAACTTCCACATTCAATTTTCATCTTTAAAAAAGTGAAAGATTTCATAAAATTTGTCCCTTTTTAACCTCCGTGCTTGATCAACGTAGACAAATTGGGACGGGGGAGTAATTTTTTTGGACAAAAAACTAACGGCGTTGCTTTCCAATTGACAGAGAGGAGGGAATTGTTCAGATTTTAGAAAACGAAGGGCATTTACGTATTTACGTCTACGCGCCCAAAAGCCTGGAAATTAAGCTGCTTCCACCATTAATCAGGGATTCAACTTTGCTGCTCGAACTGGAATCGTGTCCATGGGAAGTCGCTCCAGAAAATCGCGAAGCCGAAAATCCACGCCGGAAACCTCAACCTCTGAAACCACCTCCTCCGCTGCCACGTCATCATCCGGCGAAGATATCGAATTGTCATCAAAACGTCACAAACGGCGCAGCAATCGGGATTTTGACCGGGAGGAGAAGCGAAGAAGAAGTAAGAAATCACGAAAGGATGATGAGAAGAGTAAGGGGAAAGAAAAACGCAGTAGAAAGAAGCACAAACGAAGGGAAAGGGGAAGGAAGAAAAGAAGATATGATTCGGATGATGAGAGCGACTCCAGTTCGGATTCTGAGATTGAGAGTCCGGAGGATGTTGTTAAATTTATATTGAAGAAATTTCCTGCTGTCTCTGGGGATCTGGAGCAGGTAATTCTTTTCACTAATTTATGGTTTCTTTTCAAAATATACTCTTTTTAGGGTTTATTCCGAGAATTGAAGCATTGGATGCTTGATTTGAGCGTTTTATTCTGAGAATTGAATCATAGGATGCTTGGATTGTCTTTTCACCTTCTTAGGAGCTCAATGTGAGCTTCAATTCATTTTACATGATAGTTTTGAGATTTTTACGGTTCTCTTTCACCTTTGTTAGTGTGAGTGTTCTCGTTCACCTTTGTTAGTGACAGATTTGTCGAAGGTGATTCTACTGGATTGGATTGTGTCTATTAGTGTTCTTTAATTATGAATATCCTAGAAATAAATAAAACTCAATTATTACAGTTTTGCATTTGAAGAGGCAAAAAGATCAAGCAGAGTGAAGTTTTAATGCTCAATGCAGGAAATCATTAGACAATAAGATAGGTATAAGTCTAGGACTGTGCAAATGTCAATGTCCGAATAATGTTACTTATTTAGAATAAACAGGTCATCGTGGTTTTAATGGTTTCTGCCTGCGAAACAAAGACACGACTACGTTTGTTTCCTTAAAAAAAATCATTATGTCATTTTCTGTTAGAATGAGATGTTACAGATTTTATCTTTGAAAGTCTAGCAGCAGAGTTTATGATAAGTGGTAGAATTTGTGGTCACATCAAAAGTACTCATTACTGATCTTATCAATTTTTTTTTATCTTATCTTGAAATAGGAAAATCAATTTTAGCAACTGACATATACTTAGTGAGAAATTATTGGCTTATAAAATTTTCTATGAACTATTAACTTTGTCTGCGTGTTTTCTTTCTACTTTAATAGTAGTATATTTGTATGTTAAAAGCCTTATGACAATTGACAAATTGCCTTCTCGTCATAAACTCTGTACATATAAATTTATGTGTTTTCCGAGATTGTTATTCTGTTGGAAATTTGGGATTGCCAGCCATTTTTCTTTTTGGGGTTTGTGTGTTGGCAAACTATAGAATAGGGATGATATTTAGTCATTTTTCTTTTGATTGAAAACTCTGTATAGTAAGCCGACATTATTGAAAGGTCATGTTCAATTGGTTAAGTTGTATGTGAGGCAGGACTCGGTATAAATCTGATATTTTTACTATTCAGATGAGTTGGGTACCTCTTTTTCAAATTGCATATGTTAGTAGAAGCTTAGGTAAAAGCTGATGCGCTTCTCTTTTTGGCTGCAATACCTGCTTGGACTTTGTGGATGTTGTGATCATGAACTTATTTTGATGATCGCGACTTAGAATGAGTTGATGCATCACGCTCCATGATATTATACTTGCTTATGTTTTGACCTCATTTTTTACCTCCACCTAATTTTGGGGTTTGATATTTTGCCAAAGTATGTCATGAACTTCTTATAAATGATGCTTTTATTTAGCTTCTCCGAATGATTGACGACGGACAAGCTGTTGATATAAGTGGATTATCTGAAAAGTCACTGGTCAAGCATCTGCAAAGATTGTTCATCTCCCTGAAACTCAAAGAAAAAGGTGACAAAATCTTTCTGTTGCCGCACAAAGCAAGCCCGACTCTAGATGTTGTTGGTCCAATTATCCGCTCTTATGTGCAACCTCAGAAGGTTGAACATATAGAGTCACAAACAGAGGCGGATTCTGTGCCACCAGTCTCAGAAAAGGAATTTGTGCCTGACAATGTGGATGATAGAAAAGATGATAGGAAAGAAGAATCTCTTGGCCCAAGAAGGTATGTGATTTGTGTCTCTTACAGTAGCAGTTACATATTTTACATGCGGTTCACAATTTACCATGATTTGATTTGCTTCATTATGTGTAATCTCTTACCACGTGTAAAATTAAAGAATGAGTATTGGCAAAGTGGAACCACATAATATTTTTAACTTTGCTAAAAAGAAAACTCTGATCAAGACTATATATATTTATATTTTTTATGACCTGCTATCTTGAGCTAAAATGTGCTTTTCTTCTATTATTATTAATTAATTACTAACTAGCTGCTGGTTTTATAGGGTCATTGGGCCTGCAATGCCATCTGCTGAGCTACTTGCTGCAGCAGCTAAACTTACCGAAGCTGAAGCGGAGCTAAGGTCTAGTTCATAATTTTTTTTATCATAGTAAAAGAAATAGTCTACACTGTTTATACTTGATTTATATATTCTCCTTCATAGTTATATACTGAAAAGCTGAAACATCATTATAATGCTATATTAAGACGTGAGAATGCTTAAAACAGAGAAGCTGAGTTGGATGGAGACTTTATTGGACCTCCACCTCCTGCTGTGGTCAAAGAAGTTGAGTCTGCAAATGAAGCAGAGCGTTTTGACGAGGTTTCTCTACTTTCTTGTTGACTCCGTCTTTTCATGGACCCTTCCCAGTTTCTCTAGTACTTTCATTAGGAAAAAATTCCTGTCTTTCTTTCTTTCTTTTAAGTTGGTAATATATTGCAAGCAACTTTTAATGGTGATTGCACAGTTTGACTGCTATAATATATTTTCAGATTACTAGAATAATTGGTGCTGAGGCCGACAGTCCATATGATATTCTTGGGGCCAACAACAATATGTCAGCTGAAAATATAAAGAAAAGGTATGCACGCGCTATTGGGCATGGCTCACTCTTATGCTAGTTCTGTAGATTTCCAACTCAAATAATCAGCTTTTGTCTTCAGCTTGATCATATCTTATCATCTCCAATCTCTTCCTCTGCTGATACGTGCATATATATTTTTTCCAAGATGAATCTGTTGCTGATATTTCATTGTTTAGGTACTGGAAGATGTCACTAATGGTTCATCCTGACAAATGCTCCCACCCTCAAGCACACCAAGCATTCGTTAAGTTGAATAAAGCATTTAAGGATTTACAGGATCCCGAGAAGGTGAGTATTGTGACAAGTTCTTGCTTTATGTTGAAGTTCGAAAATTTCTGCTTCTTCCATGCTAATGAATAGATAGAGATTCATGATTTGTATTCATCTAAAATTGCGTCGGGGTTGATCCTGAAATGGTCTGCTACATATTCTATGTAAGCCGGCGTGTTCTCTATCTTCCTCACTAGCCTGAATCTCTGGTAGAAAGAGGGGAAGCTGTGCTTGTATTCTTTTTAGCATATAAAATGAAATATAATAGAGAAGGATTTATATGCTGATGAACTTCTCCGATATATGTAATACAAAAAGATAGCTCTCTGCTTCTTTGCTTGTGACATGACCATTAGTTGCATGTTTCTTCGAATTTGAATTGTGATTTTTGTTTCGTATCCTGACGTGTCATCTTTTCTTTGATAGCGAAAAGCACTAGATGACAAAATAAAGCAGAAGGAGGAAAAAGCAGCATTTGAGGTACCACTATCCCGTAGTTTGTTAAGACATCACATGGCAGTTATATTCACAACCATGTGCTACATTTGCAGGTGGAGCTGAAAGCAATGCGCGAGGCTGCTCAATGGAGACGTGTTCAAGGTTTGATATGTTTTCATTTTTTTATTTTTAGGAAATAAAACCTTCAGTTCTCATCTTGCTGAAGTCAGCTAACGTGGTCTAGTTTACATAATCAAGCTCCCAACACACAATTGAGAATCGTGGCCAATGAAAATTACTGGATCTTTTAAGCAAAGTATTTTTATTATCTTCATTTTGTTTGGTCTTCTTTTTGTTTTTCTCTTGTGCGTAATTAGTTCATTATTTATGCTGGCAGGTATATCAATGGAGGGGGATGACATACTCCTGGCAGAGATAGATGCAAAAGCTGCACCAAAGAGAGATGAATGGATGACCACGTTACCTCCTGAACGAAAAGTAAGATATCTTCTATCAGAAAAATAAAGTTTCCGTATTATTGCCCTGCATAAAAACTTGTGATCAATGTCCTTCTTAGCGAACTGTAACAAGTGAGGATCACTGCTTTCACTGGTATTTACTGCATTTATTTAACGACCAAATGTACATGAAATTGCTAGCTGTGAAATCACACCTAACATGAACTATAGAATTGTAGTTCAGTGAAACCATGTAACCATCACTCATAATAACCTACATGTGTTAGTGTAATATGTGAGAGAAGGAATACGAACTTAATCAACTGATCTTTGTAAATGTCAAAGTGAACATGGCCCAGTTAAACCACGCAACTGGGCTGTCATTCTTAACATTTAAGAAAGAAACGATATTCCCAATGCATGTGGGCTTTAGAGTCGTTCTTGTTGAAGTTTAAGTTTCTACATGAAACTTCAGTTTTGTTCTAACCTGGTATTCTTCTTTTTCAGGCTGGTGTGAGCATGCATTCGACAACAAGGTTTAGTATGAGTAGTAGAGAAGGACGTGGTGATACAAGTGCTTGGACAGATACACCTTCGGATAGAGCTCAGAAAGCAAAGATGAAGTATGTGTGTGTGTGTGTGTTTTTCTTTCACATATATATTTATAAGTGCTTAAAGATGAGCAAGATTTTTTCTGCCGTTAATATCTGATTACGAGATGCTTATGATTCAGTTATCTGGAAGCCTACAATCAGGCTTCAGCTCTCGCCTCAAATGAACAAGAAAAGAAAAGAGCGAATGTTGATGCAGAATTGGTGGAGCAATACAATAAAGCAAAACGTTCAAAATCATTGGTAGAAAAGCATGCGGAATCAGTTAAGAGCCGTTCAAAGAAAAAGTCAAAGGAGGAGTTGGCCAAAGACGAGTGGGAGGGGAAGCACCCATGGAAGCCGTGGGATCGGGAGAAGGATTTGACGGCTGGAAGGCAGAGCGTAAAACTCGATTCGGAAAACATGGCTCAGGGCCTGACCTCCAGGTTTTCTTCTGGATCCTTCCAAAGAAACTTCCTTTAGACCATTTGCCTTCCCGCTTGCACCGGCGTTTCATGTCCAATAGCTATATCTTGATAATGTTATAATTATAGTTTCAGGTTTTCTTCGTTCAATTTGTGGAAATTAGTATAATTTACCTAATCTAAGTTTTTAGTAGCCGTCAGTTTGATTGCAGTATGTCACAAATAATTTGAGTAAACGGTTCTACAGAGTTGTATGGAGTAAAACCCCAGGCTGGAATAAAGAATCCCATCTGGTAATACCCTCCTCCAACCTAACATCTAGAAGTCCTCTTGGCTTGTGGTGACTAAATTCGCCTGGCCCAAACCGTACGACATTTTAATCGGGTTTGACCATAGAAATATTGGGATGAGTATCATTAGGCCCAATGTCCATCGCTGGCCCTTTAAATCTTAGTTTATTTTAAGGACTGAGCTGGGCTGAGCTCTCTAGTTTTTGGATCCATAGAATTTCGGGCCTGCCCTGTCCGACTTGACATATGATATTGGTTCGACGGACTCAAGTTTAGCTTGGTGGTCCGAATTGCCACCTCTACTTTGTACCATAGAAATCTTGGGATGAGTATCATCAAGCCCAATGTCCATTGTTGGCCCTATAAATCTTAGGCTCCATTTGGATGGAGGGATTTGATTTGTCAGGGGATTTAAAATGAATAGATTTCAAAATCCTTAGATTTGAAATCCATGGACTTGAAATCCCTTGTTTGGATTTATGGTGGATTTGTGAAAGGATTTTGAAATCCAAAATTTTCAAATTCATTATTTGGCAAAACACTGATACAATATTTGTAAAATTCAATTTTTTTTCTTTAAAGTTTAAACTAACAATTTATATTTTTTATTAAATAAAATAATATTTATCTACATCAAAATTAACCGAATAATTTTTTTCTAAATATATATATACACACATATATACATATTATGTATTTTATATCCCAAAAATTTATTGGGAGCATTTAATTGGAGATAAAAGGAAAAAAAAGAATTAAATAAAATATTATGAGCATTTTATTGGAGAACGAGAGGAAGAGATAGCGATAGGGAGAAGAGAAGAAGAGAGAGAGCGGGGGAGGAGAGAGAGAGAGGACGAGAGAGATAGAGAGAGAGAGAGAGAGAGAGAGGGGGAGAGGAGAGAGAAGTGTGAGTCAGGAGGGATTTGTAAATGACTACCTTTGTCAAAGGATTTGAAATCCACCCAAATATAGTGTAAAATGGAGAATTTCAAATCCTGGATTTGCAAATGGGTTGATTTAAAAATCTGGATTTTCAAATCCACTCATTTAGTATTTTATCCAAACACATGGAGTGAATTTGACAATGAATTTATAAATTCATAGCACAAATTCCTCCATCCAAATGGAGCCTTAGTTTATTTTAAGGACTGGGCTGGGTTGACTGAGCTCTCTAGTTTTTGGACCCATAGAATTTCGGACCTGCCCTATCTGCCTTGACATATGATATTGGCTCGACAGACTCGAGTTTAGCCTGGTGACCCGATTTGCCACCTCTACTTTGTACCCCTAATAATGAATTTGCAATGGAATTGGTTGGGGACAACTGCGGCGGGTGTCGGTGGCTCGAGTTTGTTTATCTCCGACTCATGAATTTATGCTATATGATATCATCCAATTTTTTCAATCTGCTAGAATGTTTAAATAAAATAATATTAATATTTAATGATCAATAAAACACATAGATATGATAATTTACTCCGTCCGGAAAAAAATGATATTTCCTCCGTCCGGAAAGAGCTATGTTCAAAATATATTTTTATCCCAAAAAAATTATGTTTTAAAAGTTAAATGTTTCATTTTATTAGGCAGATTTGAAATCTTAATTTTTTATTCATAAATATAAGTATCTATATGATTAAATAAGTCAAATCAATTAAAAAATATTCAACCTTTATGAAAATGACAAAAAATGAAATTGTATGAAATAGTTCTTTTTTTCTTCTTCTTTTGGGGGACAAAGGAAGTATTTTGCTGTAATGTTTGTGTGGCGATATTAAATCGCGTCTGAAACGAAGTTGACGCTGTTAAATTGCAAAATGTTTATTTTACCTTTTATTGTATTTGAATTTCAATTTTGTGTTTCATTCAGAAGTCCATGTTACGCGTATAAAGATTGTCGAATTTTATTTCATTGCTGCTCTAATGGTATAACATACACGTGGACTAATAAATTATTATTTGTCGTTTTTGATATTTTTTCACTATTTCTTTCTATTTTATCTCTACATTAATAGTGAAAATATCTCAATTTTCAACTATCGTATAAAGGAGTGAGACATGGTGGATAATTATTGAGTATGTGATTTTAGGGATTGATGAGAGAGAAAGTAGATTGTGAGGTATATTTGTCATTCTTAATTCATTCCCTCTATTTCAAAACGTCAATTAAAAAATGAAGGGAGCACGAAGTATGTTTGTTTTATTGGTAAATGAGAATTTTTTAGCCAAATTTTTTAAGTGGAGATATTTTTTAGCTACTTGTAGGGTACATGTTCTTTTGGTTCGAATCTTTTGTCACATTTGATACAATATATTATATTAGTTATACCACATAATCATTTATAATATATCTGTGATGTAATCATGTCCACATGTCACGTATAAATTGAAATTTACTAGAAGTATTACATAGAGGAGATCCAAATTGATATCTTTGTCCCTATTTCTTCCCTAAAAAGATTGTTGGTAATAAATCGATGGTAACTACGTGTATACACATTGAGTCATTACCTCACATGTATATTGTTGGTATATAAGTTATCATTGTATAAAAAGACCAGTTACCATTAATAAACACATTGAGTTATTATCTTGTGTGTATATCAATGATAATGTATGCTTGTCGATGATAGTTACCATCAATATGTGATTGTATCGGTGACAATGATCATAGATAAAAGTTAGTATCTATATACAAATTGAGTCATTGCCTAATGTGTATATCGAAGATAACTTAGTCATTACCATCGATATAAAGTTGTGATTCATTTTCCGACTTTCATTCATTAAGGATATTTGGTCCCTAATCTGTTTTTAGTACAATTCTGGAAAATGATTTGGTGGGATTTGGTCCTTAATCTATGACTTGAATTACAAAGTGTTTCAGCAACACAATTATAATCAAATCTCTTGCAACCTAATCCTTGAAAATAACTACTCCTTCCGTCCCAGTTAACTTGTCCTACATTCCATTTCGGTCCGTCCCACTTAACTTGTCACACCCATAACTGGCAATTAAAGGCAACAATTTCCACCTTCAAAATATCCATATTCAATCTTCACTTTAAAAAAGTCAAAGATTCTACAAAATCTGTTTTTTCTTAACATTCGTGCTCGGTCAACTGTGACAAGTTAACCGAAACGGAGGGAGAAAAAGTATCTATATATAAAAATATGGATATAAAATATCTCCCCTTATCTGATTTGGTCATTTTATTTTAAGTTTTTAACTGGGGCAGCTCCTCATTGATGCAAGGAAGAATCCATTTCATAGAGATGAGAATCTAATTGTGGGATTTGAGAAATGATTGTCAAAATAAAACAAAAAATTGATTAGAGGTTGAAGGCAAGCAATGATCCATGGATGCAACTTTTCGGCTCTTATTATATAATATGATCATCATCATCATCATGCCTCCATTGTCCCACTTACAATCCAAGCAATGGCCAATAGCATCTATCCATATACTATATAATATACATATATATGTGTGTGTTTGTGTGTATAGTTACAACTAAGAAGAAATTTCACAGTAGAAAGAAAAATTAGTAATAGATAATATCGAGTACTGAATAAAAGTGAAATAGATAATGATGGAAAATGACAAAAACACTTTTAAAATTATTAGTATGACGAAACAAGCAATATTAAAGACTGACACAATCCATCTGTATTTCGATAGGTAATTTGGTCACTAAATTTAGAGATAATATAAATCGGTCTCAATTTAAAAAATGAGCATTTAGAGATCAAATATTTCGTCTCAAGTACATCACTGTTTTAATCTAGAGACATATATCATGTTACTAGATGCAAAATTTTCATCTCTAATTTGATTTTTTTTTTATAGTTTACAAAGGGATTTCTTTTTTCATTATACTTCTCCACATCTATAGCGAGCACTTTTGTGAACACCTGCTTATTAGACACACAAACAGATGCTTATCCAGTGATCATGATAGGTGTACAAGATATTATTTGCCATAACAACCCCTCCCCCCTCCCCACACACACATAAAAATAGATAAATGCAAATTATATATGTTTAGGTATCCGCAGAAATCAGCTTTTTCTTAATATACGTGTTCGGTCAACCATGCAAACTCCCACGGGACGAAGGGAGTAGTTCTCAGAGGGATTTAAAACATAGTTTAAGTTAAGGATAATAATTTTGCCTTGACCTGTCCTTGTCCAAGGCATTTGGGTCGCCCAGTCCGGTGACCTGTGGCGGAGCCAGGGATATGGATCATGATGCTACTACCCCATTCGAAGGATGGGGCAGACATGAATATTAAGTACCCATCCGCCTTGCCCTCATTGCCATCTCTAATTTAAGTTACAGTTTTGACTATCTTCATCTATTTCATGTCACTTTATGTTGGTTTAATTTATTTAATTTTATATTTAACATTTGTGTAAAATTATCTTTTGTAAGATGAAAATTTTATCATAAAATGTATTACTTTTGACTTTAAAATAAAATAATTGTATCACAAAATACTATTATCTTCTGAAAATTGTTGCTCATGTATGAAGGTTAACACTCAAAATAATATTTTTTATGCTATTAGTAATTCATCCATCTTAGAGAAATACATCCGTAAAACTATTTTATTTAAATGTTTGCAGAATTATACAGTCTTAAACATATTTACATGCATATGGGTCATCACAAAACTTGATTAAATCAAATCCGAATCTTCTCCTCTTAATGGTATGACATATCCTATATGAAATGTACAATTGGATGACACATAATCCTTGTTGATGTATTAATAATGTCATCTGATACACATGTCATCTAATAATACATTTACTGTAGAAGATATTGCATCGTAGGAGATAGAAGACACTGAATGCAATTAAATGGCCAATTATTTGGCTTATAAAACAAAACAATTTCTTTACAGGGGGCAACAAAATTCTAGAAACATGACATTTTCTTTATTATTATTATATTTTTTGTAATGCTGCCAAGATAAAGAAAACAAAACATGGTTTCCAAGTTGAGAGGAACATGAAAAAGATGAACACTATCCTGAATTTGGTTATAATTAAAGAATTGAAAAAGAAGAGAAGAAGACAAATTGTAATAAAATAATAATGAAATTGTGTTGTGTCTGAAAATAGAGAAAGTGAGACAAATTTTTGTTTTGTGTGGAGACATGTCATTATCATCCTTAGTTAAGGGTCCCAACCTAGTCTCCACCCCTTCTCTAGAAGCTAGTTAAGTCATTTTCAAGTTTAGTTAACACCCCACCCCACCCCACCCCCCACTCCTATCCAAAACATGCATTTTTAATGTTTCATATATTGATACATTCTCCCTCCGTCCCACTTTATCTTGCACAGGGTGAGGTTGTCGTAAGGCTGTTAATAAACAAAACGTTCGGTAAAAAACTCGTGTTCGAGATCGGTTAGTGCTTGTTCGAACGCATTTGTTTTTGTTCGTTAATTAACAAACAGAGCTCGAACACTGAAGGGCTCGTTCGTTAAAGACTCATGAACATGATTTAGGCTCGTATAAAATGATAGTAATAAAATTAATAATACTAATAATATGTTATATTATTTATCCAGTTCATTTATTCAAAATGCCCATGAATTTATTGTTGACAGAATAAAAAACAAGATTTTTTTTTGGGTGGGACTAGAATAATATATGATATTCGCATTTACGAACACAAAATGTTAATAAACTTGGTGTTCGTTAACGTACGCGAACATTAACAAACACCAAATTAATAGGTTCGGCTCGAGCTCAGTTCGCTTAAAGTTTAGCAAACACTACTCGAACAATCCAAGGATCAACTCGGCTCGGTTCGTTAACAGCTCTAGGAACAAGTATTAAGAAAAGTTGTTTCTTGAGATTTTGTTGATTTTTCAAATGTTGATTGAGGGTGGAGACTGTGTTATAACTTTTCTTTTTAAGGGGTGTGCAAGTTCACATGGAACGAACGAAAATGGAAAGTGTGCAAGATAAGGTGGGACGGAGGGAGCATGTGTGTATATATATATATCATCTGATGACAGGGTTGAAATTGTTGTCCAAGCACATCTTTGTTTGTCCCACAAACCGCCCCAAAAGAACCCACTTGCTTGCTTTACACTATTACTTCTTTGCTAAAGTAACCCAACCCTATCTTTGTTACTTAATTGTTGATAGGTTACATATAGTAAGATAAATATAAAAAAAGAAAAAGAAAAAATCAAATTACTTCATATCAGCTCAGTTTGCAGTAGACAATGATCCGACGTCAGAGTAGGACCTAGCTCCTAGTTAGAGCTGAGCACGGAAAAGTATGACTAGATAGGAGGACCTGGAAAAAAGAAACATTGATGTCAAATGAGAACATGGTACAAAGGTAAGAGTAAACGTAACTAATAAGGAATTTTGCACTAGAGTATCGATTTGAGATGAATCACTAGAGTTGTTTTACGACCTTATACTATAACAAATAATTTTAAACCTATTTTTAGATTTGAAAAGATCTGAAAATGGATTTAAAAAGACTCAAGCTGGAACCAGTCATGTTGGACTGAATACTGACTATGTTGGACTTAATTAAGCAATTATGTGTTTCCCCTTAGACAAAAATATATTTGGAATATTTGCAGATTTGTTTTGACTTAAAAAATTAATTTAGTCAAAATCTAAAAGCATGTTTCACTTGCTTCAAACAGATTCTCAGCTTAATTTCAGCTTTTTTGTGCTCATTTTTTTTTGTCGAAAGCACATTTTTTTCTAAACACTACCTATTTTTATTCTATATATTAAAATGATTTTTGAACAATTTCTAAATTTGAGCATTTTTTAACGATTACAAACATTTCCTACGTGACCTGGCATGCACACAATTCAAATACATGCATTTTCTAAATCCAGATAAAAAAATACTTCATCCGTTCCATATTAATTAACGTTTTATGATAAAATAGGAGAATTAAGAATTAAATATTTTGACAGTTATACCCTCGCCAAAAGATTCGACCAACTCAAAATATCTCTGATAGATTGAAAAGTAGAGATATTTTATGATTGAGTCCAGGGAGATAATTGGTAGAATTGGTGAAAAATATATAAAACGTCAATTAATTGAAAAATGGAAGAACATCCTAAATCGTCAATTAATATGGAACGGAGAGAGTATATGTATAGCAAGCTTTTATTTTTGTCATTGGACAGATCAGTCCGGATTTGCTACACTATTTGTTTTATCTTCTATTACATTATTTTTAATGTACAACACATGTTTATTAATGACATCATTTAATACATAAATTTATAAAAATCATAAAAATGGAGCATAATAATGTAATATATAACCTCATATATCAACAGATCCAACTCGACTCCACTCGACTCAGACCAATTTACATGTATGGTTGGTTGTGGCAGTGTGAAACCGCGTTTACCCGAGAGATGATTCCTTGGCCTACCGAATGTGTTATTTGATGCGGCTGCGTTCACATTACAGGTGTGGAGATGTGGTTAGTGCTACTCAAATTAATTTCCTCACGCTTTTTTTTTTTTAATTTCCTCACGCTTTGTTAAGCTCTAAGGACTACAGTATCCCACAAAAAGATTTATGAATCTTTGCAAAAATCATTGTGCTTATCTTTTGAAAAAAAATATTTCCAAGAGAAAACCAAGAATATATGTATAAATTTTGCATGCTTGATACACTCTTTTTGCTCCAAAAGAGTAGATAAGATCCTCTATTTTAATCTGTGTTTCATCTTGTATTTTAAAACAATCAATACACGTTATGTGTATATGACAACATCACTAATTAATACACAGCGTGTGTCAGTTGAGATTCTCTATTCCAATCCGTGTTCCATCTTGTATTCCAAAACAACCACTACACGTCACGAGTATATGATGACATCACTAATTAACGCATGGTGTACAATAGATATAATGGAATATTAGATGGAACACAAATTGGAAAGAAGATTCAATCCGGACGTGTAGTGGATATAATGGAATACTAGATGGAACACAAATTGGAATAGAGGATTGATCTAATCCGACAAAAGAGGAGGGAATTGAGTCATTTGAGAAGTAGAATAGATTTTTAAGTGAAATTTCTATAACACCCTTGTATAGGCATGTAGATGAGTTGAGTTTAGTCGAATGTATTCATGTTCAAGTTTATTTAAAATACTATTGAACTTTTAATATAATGTTAAAATTTATTTGACTATAAGTAGAACTAAGTTTGAACAAGTTTTAATCATTCCGAAGTCGAACTTGAATATTTAATATTTTTACACTTGTCTTGACAACTTTTTACTTTGATATTATCAAGGAAGATTAAGGAGGTGCCATAATCTCAATTGGCTAAGTTTGGTATAAAACATTTGTTTATATTTGTAGAATATTTGTATTTATCCCTTAAATCACTCTTAGTCAGTTGTATATATAACATCTTTCGTCTCTTCAAATAATTCTCTTCTCTGGTTTTCCGTAAGCGATGGACCCAAAACAGCATAATCGATCTCCATTTATCTAACTAAAAGAATATTATAGATAAACATATGAAATTGGGAATTTATAATATAAAAAAAATCTAATTCACCACCAGCATCCCCAAAAGAATAGTAAAAAATTACTATAGTATTGTTTCCGTATATTAACCTTAGTCATGTTTTCAGCTTGAAAAACAGTCGAATAAATGAAATTAGTATAAGCTAATTTTTTTTTTTTTGTGAACAAGGAAGTATTATATAGTAAGATAGTTAGATTTCCAGTTAGTTCGCAAATTTCGAGTGTTTTTTTCCCCTAACTATCATCAATAATAGTCTTTTCTCCAATTTTGGTGTGGAATGTAGAATTTTTTTTTGATATTTTAAATTAATTGTAATTTTCGATACTTTTTAAGATTTTTCCTGATTTTATCCCTATACGGTATCTGTATAAGAGAAGGTTTGAAGATAATTATTGGTACGAGATTTTAGGTTTAATAGATGAGAGAAAATGTATTATCTGAGTAATATATTTGTCAATTTATAAGATTCTTAATTCTCCCCTCCATTCTAAAATGTCAATTAATTTAAAATGGAAGGAGTATATATTGTACCATACGGTAAAAAAAAGTAAAATTTTCCTCGTGTCTCGCAGCCTAAACCAAAATATATGTTCAAACTTATTTAATATTTATCGAACGAAATTCAAATAAGCTTATAGCAAACGATTTCAAATTTAAGTTGTCTGGTTCGGTATTCGCTCACACCCTTGTGATGGTAGTCAAGTGTTAAATGTTGTTGAATAAGGCAAACAAATAAATACATGGAGGGTTATAAAGTAATGGTAATTATATAATATAATATAGGAAAAAAGTTTTAGTCCTATAAGTTAGTGCTTGTCCAGAATTTTTTGTATGTATCGAAATTTTAATTTTAGTTCACTATGTTAAGAAAAAATCAAATTTAAGGACACTAAATGATGGCGCCTCCGTAATATGTGCACGTGACCCAATAAATTAGGGATTTCAGGTCAAAAAGTTAGCGTGACAGTTATGAATCCAGGTGTACATGCCAAGTAATTAAATCAACACACCAATTCAAAAATACAAAATCTAAATCCACATTATTCCTGGAGGGAAATAACTCGCGGTTTTGAACTTCTTTGATTTATTACATATACACTTGGATTCATAACTGTCACATTAGCCATTTGACCGAAAATCCCCCAACTTATTAGGTCATATACGGCACAATTAGTAGCCGTCGGCATCTGGTGTCCTTAAATTAAACATTTTTCGCAACATAAAGGACTAAAACTAAAACTTCGAATCATGCATTATTTTTTCTGGACAAACTTTAACATACACAACTAAAAGTGAATTTTTCTTTTCTAATATAATATATATACAAATTACTGTGCCTTCAATTAGTTAATGATGTACTATGAGCAAAAAAGTCCTTTTACTTCTTTTTTTTTTTTTTTTTTGTTTTGTTTTGGGGTGTACTTTACACTACATGTATAGTTTTGTTGATCTTGAGAAGAGCTCTTCAGAGCAGGAAGAGGCCAAACATGAAATTTTAGAATGTAGATTGCTCAACAAACAGGGCCCACAAATATATATATACATGTTTTGTATGTATATTTAAATAGGACATCATAATTGTGGGTCATAGAATATTAAGTACCAATACTCAAGTTTTAAGGTTTTCTGGTGGTAGTGGTGGTCTAATCTCTTGGCATATATAGGTTGGTAGTCCTTCAATATTTATTTTAAATAAATTATTGTGAAATGAAATGTTGTAAAAGTTGTTATGCGCTAGGCGGGTTTATTGTTTATCATTTAGGTGGGACTGAACGAGTATAGGGGTGGAGTAGAAAGAAAAACATAAACGATTAATAAGAATCTAGCGCCTAAATAGTGACTAGTCGGAATTAATAGAAGAATGGATGATCCAAGAACATTATGTTTCTATTTAATTTGAATTACTTCCTCCTCTTGATTGGAACTTGGAATGCATACTGATATCATAATAAGAGCATTTATAAATTTGAATGCTACATAAAGCAATATATAGTAGTAAAAATGGATATAATTAAAGAGAATTATTCGCGAATTATTCAATTCTCGTATCAAAATATTATTCGTCTAGAGCCGTTTATTAATCTAAAAGAACTACTTTGAACCTAATTTCAAGCGCGTGTCTAATTCTAAATTGATCTCGAACCTATTAGTATTTGGTTCATAAGCTTGCAAGCTACTCATGCATAATATTTTGAATTTAGAATAATTAATGTAGAATACTTTGTGTGTTTTATAGTCGATACGTTCTTCTCATGTTTAAATTGATAAATGGTATGTTCATGTGACTTTTGTAAGACATTTCTTTTGTCATAAAATGAACTTAACAAGTTTGAGATGATTTTAATCCTAAGCTCAAGTTCAATTGTACGCATAACGAACTCGAACTATGCTCATTTAATATATTATCGAACTTTCAATTGACTCGAACTCAAACTATTCATGATCTCAGTATTTATAAGATAAATTAGACTCAAGCATATAACTATAAAAGTTCAAGTCAAACTCGAGCCCATCTAAAAGCCAAACGAGTCAAATTGAAACCTGGTATTATTCAAGTCGATTAAATTCGTTTACTTCGGTAACAGTAAAACACATTGGACGTCAGACCTATATAAGAGGAAATTTAAGTACTCAATATTTAAAAAAAAAAGAAGAAAAAAAAGAACATAATACTATATATATAAGGATGTTTGATTGTGATGAAAAGAGGGTTTACTTTGCAGAGTACTTTTAACCTTTGGCATTTTGACCCAAGAGAACGTGGCTACCATGCGCAATTGACAAAATTAACACTTTGCATGCAACTTTTTAAACTTTCCACTTTTCATTGAAACTTAAATTCAATTTTTTCATGTACAAAAGCCCTTTTCTCAAGTTTGACCCCTCAAACACTTTGATTCAAACCATTTCATGAGGGAAATTTCATTTCTAATTTTGCCTCCAAATTTTATTAGAATTATGATAGTGATTTTTTTGTCAAAAATTATACAACAATGAATTAGTAATTATGTATATAAACATGATTATGTTGTCAATCCAACTCCCCTAACCACTGTAGGCACATATATATTAATGTGACTATTAGCAGGTGTGTCAAAATCGCCACACTCCTTTGTTTCATAAAGGGAGTCACGGATCAAAAAGTTTGTCCCAAAATAAGAGTCATGTTTAAAAAAATTAACGCATCATTTTACTAGTTCAAGTAAAAAAATAAAAGGGTAATGGAAAATGCTGGTATCCAAATACGTTTTGCTCGATGTTCGTACAAGATGTTCAAACATAAACAACATGGTGATATCAGCTATCAAAGTGCGTTGTGTGAGATGTTCTAGACCAGATGTAAGAACATGAAAAATGAAACAATACGAAGATATTGAAATAAACAGAATAATCAACGGAAAGCGAACTTGTTTAATGTATAAGGAAGAGAGTTCTTTCTCTTCATCCGATCTTCATTATCAGGTAAGTGTTATGTGCTTACAATGATACAAGTTTGGACTTGATCCCTCGAATTACTAAGATTAGAGCTCCTTCATATTCTATCAACCAAACTCTATCACACCATTCTAATAACTTTATCTGACCATTCAATCACTTAAACGCATTTTGCATTTGGGATCCCTCCTTGTGCTCACCAAGTCTCCCGACTCGTGAATGTCCATACCTCGCGGTAGAACAACAATTACAACGAAGTATAAGTCAACAAAAAAACAAAAACTCGATGTATTTTGACTCTCACGCTTAATGCTCTTTCAAAGTGTCTCGAGCATAATAAAACAGTCAGGTATATGTAGATTTTAAATACTCGAGGTCCAAGTATTTTCGAATTTAGACTGAATCTAATACAAATTTGGATGAGATACTCATTCGTTTTTTTCCTTTGGGTCTCTTCAATTTACAGTGGATATAACGTCATATTGGACGTTTAAACATTCCTAAATGGAAAGTGTATCGTTGCAAGATCTTTGAAGATATTCTCAATTATCCTGGTCCGATTTCACTCGGTAATGATTTTGTATTTAACTCGTGAATCGGATTTCTCCTTCATCATGTTGGTTCAACAGAATACTTAACTTAGTATAATTAGTGTAAATCTAAATTAAACCTATCTAATTAATACAAAATATTACAATTTAATTCAAAACTATTTTCGATAAATGACAAGACAAAAATTTAGGAAAATATATCAAATATATTTCATAACATGTAAATACTTTTTATAGTCCATGAAGTTTCACCATTTTTTTATTTAAGGACATTATCATTGGTTATTTCAATTTTGGTCCATTGACTTTTGAAATTCGACAAATTGATCCTTTAACTTTCGAAATTCAAAAATTAGAACTAACTAAAAACCGATTATATTACATGCTCTCGAAATTAAAGGGTCAATTTGTCAAATCTTGAAAGTTAAAAGACCAAAATCGAAATGATCAGATATAATGTCCTTAAAAAATGGTGAAACTTAATAGACTAAAAAACTATTTACCCGTCGCGGATTAACTCACACAAACCTCCCCGGATAAGAAAGAAAAAAAACCGCTCTCTCTCTAAAAAAAGTATTGTTTTCTCCCTCGGTTGCACACCTCCAATGGCAGGCGGCAATTTAACAGGACAATTACATTAGATTGTTGTTTATTTAATTCTTTTTTTATTTCATTTCATTGGTTTTTAGGTTTTCGTTGCAATAATCAATGGCTGCTACTCTATTTAATTTTTCGACTACCCAAGAAGGAAATTTCTTAGGGCGAAAGCGCGCACATCGCCTTGCGTGTGCGTGAGACATCACCATGACTAGGATTTCATCCTTTGATATGCTACTGGTTCTCACTCCCGGAGACGCATCTTGCTCGTTCTCTTTGTTTCTCATTGTTAAGATCTCGTGATTTATAGGTGTGCAGGTTTAGATTCACCGAAATACCGATTTCTCTTGAAGCTCTTAATTGAGTGTGTTCGCTGATTTTGCCGGGATCGTCATGCCTACTGTCGGGATACCTAAAAATTACCATAATTAGTTTTCTCCTATCAGCTAGGATTTCTCCTCGCGTGAGATTTTTCCTAGCTGACGTGCTACTTTTGGTGACCATTCTGGTCTTTTCGCCGGCCTTCCCACTCCTTGGCTACAGGCCTAGCGTCCTTGTGGTTAGTGCTTCTTTAGTTTCTATTTTGCTTTTTGTTCTAGATGACGTTTGTTGTTTAAATTGTTCGGTATCGTAGTGGCGGTTTTCCGATTCCTTACTTGTTGTGTATGTAGTCACTTGTTGTTGTTTAAATTGTTCGGAACATGATTTTACTGATTGGATCGAGAGTCTTGTACTTATGAACATTGTTTAAGTAATAAGATTCTTGTCTTTAATAAAAAAAACTATTTACCAAATTAATTAAAAAAAGATAATGCACATATTAAGTAGATATGATTGAATAAGCCAACTAAAAAATCAAAAGAAGTCGGGTGAGTGTGTACTGATAGTTTTTCAGAGTTGTACATTTATCATATTAACTGAAAAAAGTTGTACATTTTTAAACAAGACTCTTATTATCGAATGGAAGGAATTGATTTCTTATCTAAAATTTAACTGCACAAACATTACATATTGCACATGAACATATGTCTACAGTGCGTAGATGAGCATTTCGATAACTTACAAAATAGTCTTGACTAATCCTTGTCCTTGAGAAGGTCATCCTTGATCTCTTCTTATATCTCTACTACTATATAGATAATCTCGAAATATAAATAAACATCTCTAGGTCTAGCTATATAATAACCTACTACGTATGAGGTAATTAATTTGCCCTAATCACTACTAGTAAAGCTTACATTGATTGCATTGAAAAATTATGCACCCTTTAATGATGTCACTATTAATTAAATCCATTCAAACAATACTAATCACAATAGAAGTTATCCTTTGGTTTTGGAGTGGGGACATGTATAATAGATAAAAATAGAGTATGATGCACACTATAGCAAAAAAGGTGGAGTTAAAAATTGGGGTTAAAAACTGCAGATAAATTATCTCATCATGTTAGTCGAGATAATTATCAACTGTTGAAGAATAAATTTGATTTTGGATTCGAACTACTTGGCTTTCGTGGACTTTTAGCTAAAATACCGAACGGAGAATTGATTAGGACAATTTAATCTATTCCCTACTAATTCTTTAAATCAAACAAGATTTAAGTAAAACAGTAAACATATCATTTATTAGTACATCAGGAATATAGGAGCAAAAATTAGATCTAGAAATCGTGACCTCTTGATTCTAGGTTGAGGATGACAGACATCAAATCTATAAGGTAATAAATTGTTTGATGGATTTATATATGACTTTATTTTTTATCAACTTAATCAAGATATGTACAACCTTTACAAATGTGTGCTTATCAGTTTTATCCTTTATTAGTTTATTAAACCTATTAATATATTGTTGGCATCAAAATATTAACAAAATTTTTCACCGGCATCAAAGTAATTAATTTCTAATGATAACTAATTACTTTGAGCTTATAAATATGACTCTTATTATGTAACAGGAATTGTTCTGATACATGATTCTTTTTACGAGACGGAAGGAGTAATATTTTTTAAGTTAAAAGTAGCACTTTTCATGATAAAATTAACTCCTGAATACGGTCTTAGTTACTCATTAATGATTCACGAGTTATAGAATATTCTAAATTCGTTTAGGGTACGTTTTTTTATGGATTTCCTTGTCCGAATAGATAACGTGACAATTTAATTCAAATTTTTATTAATTATTATCTAAATTTTTAATACATTTTAATCACTTTAAAATGATCACTTGACAATATTTCATTACTTTCACCACATCCTTTCCCAAATACTAATATTACATCTAAAATCTCTCTCAATCAAAATTTTTACGTCCAGATTTTCCACGTCCGGTCACTGTAGTCCTATTAATTCTAAAGCAATATGATCACAATATCCTGCACAGGACCCGAGAAATGTCCTTTTGACACGCATGAGTAGGTTTTTGTGTGTGTTTCATGTTTTGTATAGATTTTAGTTGTTTATGTGCAAATGTCATAATTACAGGTTAGCAATGTTTTATCCTTTTATAGTTTAAAAGTCGTTTTCAAGATGAAATGATTAGTGCATCTAATCCGTCTTAATTAAATTAGTTAATCAAATCTAATGAAAATGGGAGGTCGGTAGATTTGTTATCATTTTCTAACATTCATATCACTAATAATTATCTCTTGCAGTCATGGGTAGGTCCACAAATTTATTTTTTCTCAATGCTTTCTATAAAAAAATAAAAAAACATTTTATTTAGAATTATATCAAGGTGCCCAAAATAAAAAAATAAAAAATAAAAACATGTGTTTATTAGTTAAAATTTGACTAAGGCAAAAACTTATATGAGACCGTCATACGGCCGTCACACAGTGTAACCGAAAGAAAGTATTACTTTTTGTAGTAAAAGTATCACGTTTATCTGTAAAAGTATCACTTTTTTTTAAAAAAAAAGTATCACTTTAATCTGTAAAAGTATCAATGTAGTAAAAATATAACTTTTATCTGTAAAAATATCACTTTTTTTCTGTAAAAGTATCAATATTTTCGATAAAAATATATTTCGTCACACATGAAACCGTCACACACAAGACTCATTCTTTGACTAAATGCAATCAAATTGACTGAAACGAATTGGGAAAATGCAAAATAGTCATGTTAAAAATATTTATTTATATTTTAAATATGTTAAACACAGAAGACATAATCTAGTCTTATTAAATTTTAGATTCTCATAATTTCAATCCTCGAGGAGGACTCTGGACCCTCCCTAACCCATCAACATACATATATGTATTTTAGTCGATTTTAATATAATTTAATAAAATAAAATAAATAATTTTATTATTTAACTTGAATTAAATGGATGCGTTTTATTCTTAAGCAACAGAATTAAAGATTTCAGAAAATAGAAACATTATATCTTGATATTCATTTTTACTTTTTCATAATTGAATCAAATTATTGATCTTAAAAAATTGTTATTACTTTCTAATTTTATTTATAGAGTTGATTATTGTTGAGACTCATGTACATATTTAGGGGGCACACAATAGTAGTCTTCCCTTTTAGATTTTCTAAAATATTATTTTCAATAGAACTTATGTAATATTTTAAGTTTAGAATTTTATTTAATATTTAAGTTTAGAGCCTAATGTAAAAGAATTTGCTTTCTATCCTACTCAGAATTTCCTTTCTATTTGTTAAATTTACCACATAACGTTGATCATAGTAAAAAAATTACCTCGTAAGAACTCCTAAATCCATTTATTAATTAATGAACCCTCTTGATTAAATTTTTAGATCCGTCACTGCCCCCGTCCCCAAATTGCTGAAAATTTGTCATTTTCTGGGCACGGAGTATATAGTGGATTTTTAATATTTTTATTTTTAACTTTTTGTTGTGCTACATGGGAAAAAGTGCCACAATTTTTTTAATTGATGAACTTTTTTATTTGTTGGGGGAATGGGCACCGTGAAGTTATTAGCTCACAATTTGAGTTTATTAGCTTAATATAATGTTCATTTTATTTCATTTTTAACACATTTTTTTGTATTTAGTGGGATTATAAGCTTTTCTATGTGCTACTTTTTCGGCGAGAATTTAAAATTTAGTGATGCAATATTTCTTCTCAAGTCGATCACTAATTCAAATTACACAAGAACAATTGATAGTTAGATATGAATTTTTCTATTTCTATTTTTTTCTTCTTTTACATGTATGGGTAGTTGCAAATTACTCCCCCCGTCCCAACTTAATTTGCTTACTTGTCATTTCGGTCTGTCCCAACTTAACTTGATAGCCCATAAATGATAAATTTCTCACAAAATTTTCATCCTCAAAATCTTCACCGTCAATCTCGACCTTCGAAAAAGTCAAAGATTCCATAAAATCTATCTTTTCTTACTTTATGTGTTCGATCAACTAGACAAGTTAAGTCGGAACGAAGGGAATATTTACGATCAACTAAATAAATTAAGTCGGGACGAAGGGAGTATTTACAAGATGAGGTTTAAAAAGAAAAACTTTCCGACCAGACAAAGGTTACATTAAAACCTTTGGAGATAAAATATCGAGATTGTGAATTAGTGTGACATAATTAATGTTGAGGAATTGGTCCCATTTACTACTAGACTGTAATAATTGTGATAAATATCTGACAACGTTATTTAAACCTCATTGGACCATACTACCACTATTGCTCATTCTTTTGTTCATATCTCATTTTCAATACTATATACATTGTCCTTTTGATGTATCTATTTCTACTACTTCATTATAAATACAGTAGTACCATCATCATGCACTAGCTAATATATTGAACCATAAGGTAAACTACCAATTTAAAATTACAAAAATATGAGACCCTTATATACATGGACGGACCTACGTTGGGGTTAATGGGGGCACTGAGCTTCCTTGGCCCCGTCATAATGTGCTACTATCTTCGTTCCGATTTATTTTGCACAATTTTTTTTTTCGATTATAAAAGAATCTCTCTTACATAAATTTCTGGATCCTTCACTGCTTATATATATATATATATATATATTATATTTTAAGTTTTGTATGTTATCAATAATTTTGAAATGTTTATACTATCAATACTACCACTTCACAAGTGAGAATCAATGATTTATAAAACGTTATTCCTTCAATTAGTCTATAAAAAACTGTATTTCAGAAAGTAAGTTTTTAACGAGTAATGTATTTTTTTAGTAAAGTGGTAATTTTACTCCCGAAATTTTTAGAAATCGAAGTCTACTATTTTTTGTTAAAAAGGAAATCCATGTTAAACCAAATATTGTCTCACCAACAGATTTATGAGGAATCAAACAATTCCATTCATTTATTATCCTATTTCTGGTCTTGTAACTCATAAAACATTTATCATTTGATTTTTTTCGGAATGGAGGTGTCGAGGGATTTGATGGGCCAAAAGTTCGAAGAATCGTAAATCGTCTTAAAGATTAAAGTACATATTAACGTTTTTTTATCTTCCAGAAGCATTTGATTTTCAATTATGGATGATCCGTTTTTTAGTATCACTCTTGTCTATAGTGTCAGCGGCACCTTTGCAAGGGAACAATCCTCACGGCCTTCCTATAAAATCCATAAATAACTTGTTTTTATAGTAGATGAACGTTGCCGTATGTAAATTCTTTGACTCACTAATTTTTGACCTATTAAATTTTGAGTGAGTCTTGTGTATGATGGTCTCACGTGGGACGAGATACACTTTTACATGAAAATTAATACTTTTATAGGAAACAGTGATATTTTTATAGATAAAAGTGATATTTTTACTACAGTGATACTTTTGTTACAAAAAATGATATTTTTTTTTGTTCAGAAAAAAATAATACTTTTACTACAAAAAGTAATATTTTTTTCTATCACACCGTGTGACGGTCTCATATAAGTTTTTGCCTTAAATTTTTGGGTTAGCTTGATGCAACTTGACATATGACATTGACTCGACAGATTGGGTCGGGCAACCCACAATGCCACCTCAAAAACATTACTCATGAAATCCCCAATGATTAAGGCAAATAAGTCCCTTAATCCCTTTGCATTATGCGTCTCAAGAGGGACAAAGTAAGTAGCCGCAAAGTGTTCCTCCATGCGTGATCTTTCCCTTAAGGGTATGTTTGGAAAAGACAGATGTGTGACACTACTAAATAATTGAAATTATGATATATAATTATTCTTCTTACAAAAAAAAAATTAAATTTATTTATTATGCATTTTTATTGCTAACGTGACATAATACGAATCGCTTGTGACGAACATTAATTATTGTTTAAGTTCAATACTTAGAAGATCAAATTTCAAGAATCCAAAAAATCTACGCAACCACGCACTCAAAAATTTATAAAAAATAAATAAATAAATAACTAATCATAAAATATTGGGGAAGAATTAGAAATAATTTTTTCCTTTCCAGTTTTAGTATAGTTTTTTTTCTCGAATACACTTTTTTTTTTTTTTTTTTTAAATGTAACTACAACTTTTTTTTGAGATATTTGCCCTTCTTATACATAGCTCTCCGGATTGGATCCTCTATTTCAATTTGTGTTTCATCTAGTATTTCATTATATTTATCACACGACATGTGTTAATTAGTGATGTCATCATATAAATATGACGTGTAGTAATTATTTTGAAATACAAAATGGAACACGGATTGGAATAGAGGATCTCACTTGATAGCTCCCCACTTTAGTTTGTAATTGTCGCGAAAAAATGTGCAGCGATATTAACTTTTCATAAATGTATACTTATCGTGAAAAAAAGGGTCTTTTGATACAATAAAAATGGTTTCAAGTAATGAGTATTTATGATAATTTTATTATTAAAGCAACATGTCGATCGTCACTAATTAGTCATTTCAATAACTCGGACGCAAATAATATATTTGTGACGATAAAGTGGTCTCAAATGCATCTCAAGTATTTTTCTAAACAACTAGTTGTCTCTAAAAATAGTTTTAAAATAGTCTCAAATAATTTGTAAAGAGATTTGTGACAGAACATAATCATAAATAACTTATTATTATTGATTATAATAGTGATCTCAAATAATATTATATAAAAAACCTCTTTTATTGTTTCGTGAGTATTTCTTTTATGGATTCGTAGAAATAACACAGAACTAAATTGGAGTTATTTTCTCACTGCTATCAATAATATGATTTGTCATCACAAAATGTGCTCCGATAAAATATGCCGAGGCATTAACTTTATCGTACTTTTATATACCGACGTTCGATATATCAAAATTTCGGTACGATATAAATTTCGGTATACTGAATTTCGTATCCGATACATATCAATTCATATCGTTAATTTTTGTATAGCGAAATGTTGGTATACAGATATTTTTTAGTATACCGTTAAAAATTAGTATATAAAACTACCTAAATACTAAAAAAAGTTTGGTATACCAAAATAATGAACTACCAAAATATCGAACAAAATTCGATATACCGATGTATACACCGAAATGCCGAACTTTTTTTCAGTATTTCAATATATATAACTTCAACAGAAAATTTTGAATTATAATACGATATGAAAATTTAGTATATCAAAAAATTTGATAATTTTTCAATGAGACATATGTAGTATTTCAACATTTCGATATTTTTTCGACCCATAATTAACTTGTACATAGAGTAGCACGCACACCTTACTACTTCCGATCTAACAAATTTGAAAGATGCATAAATAGGGCAAAAGCTGCCTGACAAATTAATTTTAAATAAGTACTTATGTGGCTAGGGTTTAACTTAACTTATATAATTAATTTATATTCTTTTTGTCCTGATTCGTGTCTGGTCCATTTTAAATCCTCTATTTTTAAATATTTTTTTATTATTTTAATATTTTCAGTACCTTTTTTCTTGCTCTTCTCTTGTAACATACTCAAAGTACAAATAAAAAATTGGATTAAAATTTAATTTATAACAAAAAATAATCCAAAAAGTAGTTATATTTAATTCTGTTTCTGATCTGATATGAAGGTTCTTGAAGTTTGGGACCAAAAGTTCAACCTGACAACCACATTGGATGTATAACTGCTGAAATCCAACTGTTTTTTTGGCATCACATTGTCTGCCTCCACTCAAAATGTTTCTTACAACACTTTCCTTTTCTTTTTTAGTATTTTTTTTTTCTTTTTTCAAGTAAGATATTTTATTGTAGTAATTATGAGTGTGATATACTCTCTTCATTCCGGCTCAATTTGTCTATCTTGATCGAACACGGAGATTAAGAAAAAATAAATTTTGTGGAATCTTGGACTTTTTCAAAGGTGGAGATTGAATGTAGAGATTTTGAGGGTGGAGATTGTGAGAGAAATTTGTCATTTATGAACTGACAAATTGATTGAGATAAACCAAAAAAGAAAATAAACAAATTAGAATAGAACAGAGGAAGTAAACGATAAGAGTACCATTTATGCACCATATAGTATGGATATAGATCCATAAAACGGGCCAAGACGATTTTACCATACCTAAAAAGGCGTTCACTTAAAAGAATCGTACCTGGGTAATGCATTTAGCACTTACATAGTGCTATCTCCGTCTCACTTAATTTTGCATGGTTGATGGGACACAGATGTTATGAAAAAATAGATGTTGGGGTATCTTTGACTTTTTCAAATGTAAAAATTGAGGGTGGAGATTTTGAGAATGGAGATTGTGAGAGAAATTTCCTTTTAAAGGATGTGCAAAATTAAGTGGGACGAATCGAAAGGAAAAATGTGCAAATTTAAGTGGGACGGAGGGAGTATAAGTTTTCGAGAAACAACTATGCCTATCTAGATTATTGAAGGAATGTTGTTAAACTTCAATGTATTATGTTTTTTTATGAAGTATGTAAAAGTGATATAGCGAACACTTCCTGTAATTTTTAGAAGCGTTTATTACTTTTACCGGTTCTATATTGCTTTATGACAATTTTGTGCTTCTGTGGCACCCGATTGTCAATTATCTTGTCAACTAATTTGACTCGAATGATAGTCTAACTTAGTTGACATGTAATTTAAGTTGGCCTAATTGATAATTTTGTGCTAGCTAAAGTTGGCTCGAGGATTGATTTTATGTCGCCGATGCTTGCTTGAACTGTAATCTTGTGTTAGTTCAAAATATAATTTCTTGAAAACTTTGTTGGTCCGAAAATAAAACTGTATGTAAAGTTAGTTGACATAAAATATAGAATCTCAATAATAAGAGCATAAATGTCCAAACGAGCTAAAGAATGTCTAGTAAGAGTTATAATGTACCAAGAAATTAATTACTAATTATACAAAATGTTATTTATTTTTCTCCCTATTATCTACCTTCTATTGTGTCGCAATGTTGCATTTTATTCATCAATACTAAGATAAAGTCTCATGTGCATTATTACACGTTGTAATTCAAGTTGAATATTATTATTTATACTTAAAGATATTACATTACAATACCTTTACCTAGAATATGTAAACAGTAATCAATTTTCACCGTGATACCTTTACCCACCACATGTAATACTTTTCCACATAAATAGTACTTCCTCCGTCCCGCTAGTTTTGCACACTTTCCATTTTGTTCCGTTCCATTCAGTTTTGCACATTCTTAAAAGGGAAATTTCTCCTACAATCTCCGTCCTCAATCTCCACCTTTGAAAAAGTCAACCAAAAAGTAAAAAATAGCTGTTTTCTTAATATATGTGTCCGTCCCTATATGCAAAACTGAACAGAACGGAAGGAGTAATATCTTTCGACATATATTTTGAATTGTACGGATCTAAAATCCATCGATAGTAAATATGATGCATAAATATCTAGAGATTAAAATATAATAAATAGAAAACATCTAGATAAAATTAATTGGTGCTACAGATATATATCTTTCGTGAGACTCATCCCACATAAGAACCATACCCTAAAGACCACAAAAATGATTAGCTTCCTGAAGTAGACAGCTACGCTTTCTCCACGTGTCATTCACCTACTGGTGACAATTGTCCAAGGGCGGCGCACCAAACGGACAAAACGTAGCTGGACCATATTTGCTTATGTTTTTACAACCTTCTTCAGTGCTTAATGCAACTCTCACAGATATTCACAATTACCGCTGCAAATCAAACAAAGTTACTCGATTCTTGATTCAGAATGTTTTTGTAAACAATTATTCTCATATATATCAGATATACGGATATTAAGTTCGTGCAATTCAGATTAAAGGATAAATCCATGCAATTCAGCATAATACTCTCTCCGTCTCGACTTATTTTCCGCAGTTAATCGTGCATGTATGTTAAGAAAAAGTAAAATTTGCTTTTTCTTTGACTTTTTTAATGGCGGAGATTGAGGGTGAAGATTGTGGGAATTAGCTTCTATTTTAGGGGTGTGTAAAATAAGTTGGGACGGCCAAAAACGGAAAGTGCGCAAAATAAGCCGGGATAGAGGGAATATCTTTTTTCAAAACAAGTAATATATTTTAACACAAACACTAATATCTTTTCAATATGATACTTTTCTTCGGAACAAGTAATACAATTCAACATAAACACAAATATATTTTCATGGAAAACTGCTCAACCCGATCCGTGCAACTAATGTACAAAAGAACTACTCTTTGTCAAAAGATTGCTTGAATTGTGTTCAACTACAAATATAAACAAGCTTGAACATATATTTACGTTTGATAAAATCTAAAACTCGACACGAGCTCGATAAGTAAAAAATATTAAAACAAGTATAAAAATATCAAACCACTCGAAATTAACCGATTAAAACTTGTTCAAGCGTTATTTACTCGATAATATTTTAAACAAGCTTAAACAACAATATGTTCGGCTCGACTCAGCCGTATTGACAGCCTCTGTAAAAACTAAAAACCTTTGATGTTTGGGAGTGGGGGTGGCGTGAAAGCTTGTTGTCACGCCGTCCAAACACACCTTTGATCCAACATCAGCCACCCCACCCCACGCGTAATCAATAACATTTTTACAAAACATATACATATATAATGTGTATCTATATCTGTATATAGTAAGATAGAAAGCTTATAAGTGTTATCTTTTGTACTGTTTGGATCAGCTTATATATATATATATATATGTGTATATGTATCCCTCTCACCACCAAATTTAACCAACATTTCTTTCTCTGTCAAACTTCTTCATCAGAATTTCTTTTTCTTTTTATTTAATTCTTGCCATTTCACTTCACCAACATTACATAATTCTATCACCCTAGATCTCTATATATATACAAACAAAGCTCTCTCTTTCTCCCTCTATATCTCTCTCGAAAGAAGACGACGATTCGAAAAGCTTTCGGGTTAGTATATGTTATGATCTTGCATTCATGCCAGCTTATCCTGACGAACTAACAAGAAATTTTCATTTATTACATGTCCATGCATGTGTAAATCTGAACATCTTTGAGAATTAAGGTCATTCCTTTTGTTATGTGTATATCTAATCTGCATTTCTTGTATTGGATCCTCCGCTGTCACACAAATACATGTTTTAGCTACAAGGAGAGTTTTGTATTTTAAGTCATAACAGAAGAGGATCCATCTGTATTCCACACATAAAACTAGGTCGTTTTGAAAATTTGAAACGAAGGTAAGAATTAAAAGTTTTTAAAGTTAAATTAAAACAAGCGTAGTTTAATGTGTAAGATATAGTTGGGATGGAGCCGTAGTTTAGGAGAGAGTGAGGTAACTATTTTTAGGAGGGAGAGCTTACTGTTTTGCTGACAAATATGAATAAGTTTTTTTTTTTTTTTTTTTTTAATTGAATAAACTTATTAGTTACTTTCTTCGTTTCACTTAAATTTGTATATTTGTCTTTTCGGTCCATCCCACTTAACTTTGCACATCCTTAAAAAGAAAAATTTTCTCACAATCTCTATCCTTAAGATCTCCATTTTCAATCTATACCTTTAATAAAATCAACTTAAAATAAAAATATTTTTTCTTAACATCTGTATCCGACCAGCTCCGCAAAATTAAGTGAGAGGGAGGGGGTACATGTTAAAAAAATCATAAATTATGTAACAAGGGTATAGGGTGGGTGTTTGAAAACGCCCGGTGCACCAGGAAGCATGGAGTAGAATGTACTCAAAGAAATGTACATGCCCATCTCCCTCTCTCTCTCTCTTTTTTCTCTCTCTAAAAGTCAAAATTTTCGGCCAATACCATCTAATACTTTTGTGTTTGCAAATAGAGGATTGGCCTATGTTTCTTTTTTGGGGTGGGGGGGGGGGGGGGGGTTGGGGGTGGGGGTGGGGTGGCCCAGTTAGTCTCCTCATAAACCATGCATCAAATTTTGTTGGGACCATAATTCCACTATATGCTCACGAATGCATATACACATAACAAATCATGATAATTTCACATTACAAAGTTGTGTGAATTTTACTAAAGCTCCTTTGCCGCGGTTCGGGTCTTCTACGACGATTGGTGCAACATCTTTTACAACAGTTGCACCAATGCATAACACATAAGCATTGATGATGTATTGCTTATATCATATTACACTTGTTCTATATCAATACAAGTGTTATAGAGGATATTGTATCTATTATTGTAAAAGATCCAACGTGCCTTTACAGATGCAAGAGGAAAATACCCTTTGGTATTTACAAAAAGGTTTTTTTTTTTTCTTTCTTTTATAATCTTTAACAATTGTAGCGCGTTCGTTTCAGGAGGATCAAGAAATGGAAATGGAGTCTTGTGTACCGCCCGGGTTTCGGTTTCATCCGACCGAGGAAGAATTGGTTGGGTACTACCTCAAGAGAAAGATTGACTCTCTCAAGATTGATCTTGATGTCATTATTGACATTGATCTCTACAAAATGGAGCCATGGGACATTCAAGGTATATAACACACAAATTAAATTGAATAATATAGTACAAATTAAGATCATTTTTTAATCAATAATCTATATTTCGGAGATTAATCTTGTGATCATTAAGATACTAATTACATGATCTGCATTTTTGTTTGAAATTCTTGGGCAATATCCATGAACTAACTAAAAAAGTGTTTAGTTAATCTTGTATTCTTAAAATTTTATAATTAAGATGTTTGAGAGCTTATTAGTTTTGAAATGTGTCCAGCAATAGATGTTAAACAACTGATAAGATCAAAACATAAGCTTTTAGATCTTAAAAGATCCTAAAAAAGAAAAAAAAATCTCTACTCTGTCTTATTTTCTTAAAATATAAAAATTGACACTCAAATTACACTTAGTTCACACATCACACATACATACATACACGTACAACTTCACACACACTTTCTTCGTACACATCACACAAATACTACACATGCTAATCAAAGGGTGTCTTTGATGTTGATTTCAAAATCGTCGCTCGATTATATATTTGAATCCGTTCATTCGATTGTAAGCTTATAAAGTTCATTAACCAATTATTTCATCAACTTACAAGCTCTTCAGATAATATATCTTCTAAGTTTTTAAAACAACTTATATAACATCGAAATTTATAAGATGTTTGAAATAAGTTTAACCAAACACTCTAATTAGTGGTGACACATGCATATTTTAGGTTGAAGATATTGAGATAAATGTAATACTCCCTCCGTCCCGAATGAACTTACACACTTTTCTTTTTCATTCATCCCAAAACAACTTGCACACCCTCAAAAAGGAAACTTATCTTACAATCTCCACCCTTAATTCTCCTTTGAAAGTCAACTGAAAAAGCGAAAAACAGATTTTCTTAATATGCGTTAACCCTTAACAATGCAAGTTCATTTGGGACGGAGGTAGTAGTACAATAGGCGTGTTTGTTATAAAAGGGCACCAACTAATTTTTTAATTTGAAAAGGGATAACTATATTGCAAAATATTAAAACATTATCATCTCCTAACTAACTATTATATATATTTCATCACATTTTTCAATTTAATAATATAAACAAACCTAATTCATTCTACGACTAGCGTCATCAAACACTCTTTCTTATGCTCAACCTACTTATTCAACCTTATTTACTTCAACTAAACAGTAACTCAGCACTCTCCGTACATGAACAAACACAACCTCAGATATGGTAGTCATTGCAACAATTATTTTGCTTTTTTTGTTGAGAAAACTCAAAAGCTTGATACTGTGTTTACAGATAAGTGCAACTTGGGATATGCAGAACAGAATGAATGGTACTTCTTCAGCCACAAGGACAGGAAGTACCCGACCGGAACACGAACCAATAGAGCGACAACAGCTGGATTCTGGAAGGCTACTGGCCGAGACAAGGCAGTTCTTTCAAAGGAAAGAATCATAGGAATGAGAAAAACACTCGTGTTCTACAAAGGAAGAGCCCCTAACGGTCGGAAAACCGACTGGATCATGCACGAATATCGTCTCCAGACATCTGAAAATGGACCTCCACAGGTATATATACATATCCTAACTTTTTTTTTTTTTTTCTTTTTATAATTGATTAATATTTTTGATCAATTTGAATGGACATGTTTGTTAGAATTCTTTGAATCTAGCTATGTATATTATATGTAGAGAGCCTTTTTCCATGTTTGTAATGATTTGAAAACATGACAGCCATTCTTTTCTACTAGCACTTTCTGAGGTTCACAAATGCTGATAAATTAGCTAGCAGCAAATTTTTTTCTAACAAAAAAAAAAAAAAAAAACTTTTAGTAGGCTACATATTTTTGGATTGGATCCTCTATTTTAGTCCGTGTTTCATCTTATATTCCAAAACAACCACTACACGCCATTTGTTAGTTAGTGATATCATCATATACACATGGCATGTAGTGTTTTGAAATACAAGATAGACACAGATTGAAATAGATGATCTCATGTGCATATTTTGATGCTTTACACTTGACTCAAATATATATATATAAAAGGTGCTCTTGAAACAGAAAGTGACTGCTTATTCAAAAATAAAACTGTCGTACAGATTCCTTTCCGTAAAAGGAGAGGTACCTTTATTCTAAAACACATTTATTTTCGATGTAAAAAGTGTTATTTGAGCCTTAACGTTTCACAAGATCAACAGATTTCAAAATTATAGATGTTTTTGTTTGATAAATGGAATTCTTCTAGGTAAAAAATACTTCCTCCGTCCCGGTTAACTTGTCACAGTTGACCGGGCACGGATGTTAAGAAAAAACAGATTTTGTGGAATCTTTGACTTTTTTAAAGGTATAGATTGAATGTGGATATTTTGAGGGTGGAGATTGTTGCCTTTAATTGCCATTTATGGGTGTGACAAGTTAAGTGGGATGAACCGAAATGGAAAGTAGGACAAGTTAATTGGGACGAAGGGAGTAATATTTTTTATATAAAAGTAACAATCATCCTAGAAGACAGACTTACAATAGTGTTATTTTGGAAAAATATCATAAAATTACACATTTTTTGCATGACGAAAATTCTTGGTTTCGTAATTATGGTCCTCAAATTGCACAATCTTTAACAAAAACACGGCCAAAATGTCACTCACTATTGTTATAGGAATAAAACGTCACCATCGGTCTCACTTCCCTACCCCGACTAGTAGTGTGTCAAAATATCTATAAAAACGTAAACTATCTTATCTAAAATCTAGAAATAAGATTTTTACACATTAGCAGTAGGTCGTAGGTACATTAACATTTGCATGCCCACAATGCATAGGCAGCCTTTCCGATACTTGTATATATAAGTGCAAGAACGCAACTTTTATTATTAACAACACCAAGATCCAACGTACAGGACTAAATTTGCATTTTTCCCGTATTTGCAGGAAGAAGGATGGGTAGTTTGCCGCGCATTCAAGAAGCCGAATCCAAGCCACAAGCAAGGATTTGAAGCTTGGAACTACATGAGAAACAACATCTACAGGCCTCCCTCATATCCAACTTCATTGCACAACAATTTCGACCCGAATATCATCAATCAACCTACAGATTTTCATACCAACAGCCCTTTCGAAAGCCAATTAGTAGAGCTCCCAAACCTCGACAGCCCTTCCCTCTCCACGAGCTTCGCGACCAACGACAACAGTTCTTTCGCGACAAACGACAACAGTTCTTACGCGAACGAGGAGATCAGTCATCATGAAGATGACAATTGGAAGAGCTTCGAGAAGCTGTTTGCATCGTCGCATGAAGTTGTTGGACAGACATCATATGGTTACACAAACATGCCCTTAGTACCACACAATGATGATTTAAGTCATGCACTTGAATGTTTTCCTGACTTATAGATTGCATTCACATTGTCTTTTTTTTTGGTAAAAATAAGAAAATGGATCAAAGTTTGTCTGATCATATGCTTAATTGGATCCCTAAGATGGGGCCTAGGTTAAGTTGCTGATTATAGTTTTTTTTTTTTTTTTGGGTAAGAAATTGTGAATTTATTATATATGATGGATCATGAAAAATCCATATCTTTTCAGGGTTTTCCACCTTCTATAGGGACTCTCATGTAACGTTGACATACAAAATATAATTTTTTTTTATTTTTTTTTTATTGTATGGGCTTTTGTTTTTATCATTTTATTTATTTATAATATTGCAATGGAACTAATAACCATAAATACTCATTCCGTTGCTAACTTTTCCCACCTTCCATTTCGATTCGTCCCACTTAACTTTTTACACCCTTAAAAAGGAAATTTATCTCACAATCTTTACCCTCAAAATCTCCACACTCAATCTTCACATTAAAAGAAGTCAAAGAAAAAACAAAATCTATTTTTACATAACATCCGTGCCCGATCAACTGTGAAAAGTTAGCCGGGACGGAGGAGTATGATATAAACATAGTGCCCGCAACATTACGAGTTCGAAAAGTACGAACAACAACCTTCAACTTTGAATCAAGATCATCAAATTTCGTCTCGAACGCTTGTTAATCACAATAACCTTCAAAGTCAAAAGATGAAAGGCGCGAAAAGACGCACAAAATCGCGGATAAATTTCACAAAGGCAAACCTGAGGAAAAGGGAAAAAAAAAAAGACGAAACAAAACAAAATTAAAATAGATAACTAATAACATGTGAGAAGTATTCACCCATTCTTCTATAATTGGAGGATGAGAGAAGGAAGATATGAAAAGAAGAAGGATATTTAAACTTTCAGGAGATGGAAATGATGGAGAAAAATTACTTATCCAAGTGAAAATTGTTAGTTTATTTACTATTTGTGTATGATGATTTCATTTAAAAAAATAAGTAATTTTGAACAAAAGTATTTATTAATTAGTAATTAAGGGTCCTAAATATAATTTTGTTATTGATGTTGTTATAACGAGATGCGCTAACGAAGAATAAACGAGCGTTGAATCAATCAATTAGATGATCATATTATTAATTATATTGTTTCTATAATGTCGATTATATTAATTCTTCTGGCGTAAATTAATTAATATGTAGAATATATGATAATTCGATCGATCCTCCAACGATGTAATCCTGATGTATTCGATCTTCAACATTCAATATTGTGGATCGAAAATATGCAAAACATATGATAATTCTGTGTATTGGATATGAATCGTGGTTCTAACAATAAGAATAAACGAACACAGAACTAATAATTTGTTAACTATGTCACAGACAAAAAAGAGAATAAATGTATATTATGTTGTAGAGTGAGTCTTATGTGTGACGGTCACACGTGTGACGGAATACACTTTTACAGGAAAAATTGATACTTTTGCAGGAAAAGGTGATACTGTTACAGATAAAAGTGATACTTTTACTATATTGATACTTTTACAGATAATAGTGATACTTTTGCTACAAAAAGTGATACTTTTTTTGTTGGTTAAAGAAAGGTGATACTTTTATGTGAATCCGTAGCCCTAACTCTCTTAGATCAACACAACACAATTGATTACAGCAAGAATCAATCAATCAGAAAACAAGCAATCAACTTGTTTCAAGAACACACTTGTATGCAAGAAAGTTTAGCAAAAGAAAAATATAAACCAACAAAGAGAGTTACGTGGTTCGGCCCAAAAAGATGCCTACGTCCACGGGAGGATATCTTGTCTTCTACTAGCTTGAATGATTTACAGAAAACACACTCATTCCCTAGGTGATCACTTCACAATGATTGAAGGATTCACTAGCTACTCTCAAGAGTGTTTTTCTCTCTACACTCTCCTCTCCTTTGCATACACTTCTCACTCTCTCCTATATGGAATGATAAGCTATATGTATCAGAGATGGGAGGAGAAACCGCCTTGGAGAACAACGGATGAGATTAAATCAAGAAATCGGATCACAACTCCTTAAGTAACAAACTAACTGCCTTCTGCAAATAACAACAGTTGAAAGACAACGGTTTGAATAAAAACCGTTGTAAAAGCTGAATAACAGAAATAACAGAATTAGTTTCCTGAAACAGTACTAGTGGTTATGAATTCCTTTTCAACCAATTTTACACTTAATCCTGAGTTGATAAACCACATCTTTAACATTTTACAGATAAACGTGATACTTTTATCACAAAAAGTAATATTTTTTTCCCAACGATCACATACAAGTTTGTCTATGTTGTATATTATGTGATCAGGAAGATTATATAGTACATAATTACCCTAGGTCAAAATAATAAGGGTATTTAAAAACCTTAAGCAAATGGACCTAGAAAATAGGTCCAAAATACAAATTAAACCCAAACATAATATACACCGTAAAGTACGGAAGAACATTCCAACAGGTGTCGAATAGCTCAGCGCAGAGTTCAAGGCATTCCAACAGATGTGGAATAGCATAGGGCCGTCCCTGAAACGTGGTGTCATTTGTGGCGCTTCTATGTCATTTCGAATAGATCGTCAGATATGATAGCATGGTGGAAAAGACGGGCCACCCCCACCCAATTTGGGCCGGGCCTCCCAATAAGAATGAGGTCAATTTGGCCCAAGTTGTGTTCATGTCAGACTCCTTTACCACCTCCAGTCCATCACATACTGTGAATAGATTTTGGGCCAATGGAGGTCTTGGCCCAGTAACCCAATATCTCTGTATGTAATATATCAAAAGCTGTTTTTAAGCACTTTAGAAAATTAATTTTGGGTACCAAAATGAGTTGCGATCACGGCAAACAATGAAAAGTGATTATGAAAATTGATTTTAAGTATGGTGTTAGGTTTGCAAACGCCTCATTTTTTTTCAACAAGAAAATGAAAGTTGTCGGAAGTTGTACAACTTGTTGTAAATGTATTACTCTATCGATCTCACAAAGATTGTCTCCCACTCTTTTTTAGATATCTAGAAAACGTAATAGTCTCATTTCTTTATTAAAAATGTATTAAAGGCTTATTTTCCTAATATATTCCTACATTGAGATTGTTATTTGTGCTTAATATCCTTTAATTCTCCATATTAGATAAAGGTATAATAGAAATTCATTTGAAACTTGTAACCGGATTATTTCCTCTGTTGCAAAAATCTGTGACTAGCTTCGATTAATTCCTGTTTAGGCGTTAGACTCTCTTTGACCACCTACGTTTATATCCCGATTCATCACTGCTTAACCATGTCTATACTCCGATTAATCCCGTCCAGGCTCCGACTAGTCGCTAAGTCCCAGTACACCGTCTAACTAGCACTTAGCGACTTTTCCAACCTTACTATTTCAGTTCTATATTGAAAACTGATAAAACAAGAATTTCCATGTCTATATAACGAACTTTCTACATTGATTTTAAAATTGTTAGGTAAAAAATATGAATTTCTACGTATATTAAATGATTTTTTTTAATTGTGTGAAATTTATAAGGGGCTATATTTGTAAGACAAACGAGTAGGTTTGTGGGAAAGACAATCTCTTTCACTCTTTTATGAAATACAAACGCTTAAATAAGATCGTTTTACAGATCTCTTTCTATAAAACGGAAGTTACTTTTATCATAATAAGTGTTTATTTTTGTTAGATGCGAAAGTTATGATAGGTGGAAAAATAGTTTAGTTGAAAGGAATTTTTGAAGAATTAGAGTAGCTACTTCTCACTTTGTTTTTGTATTTCATAAAATTAAATCGATGAATTACAAATGTGAGCATCACTATTTGTAGTGAACAATGGAAAATTCTAGAGTAGAGAATACAAAGAGATATTCAAAGATACATTTAAGGTTTGACACTTCCAAGACTTTGAATACACATCTTATAGCACGTCTGCATCTTCGTGATTCATGAACCAAAATTGAATTGCAAATTACTCCCTCCGTCCCAAATGAACTCGCACAGGGAATCGACAAACATATTAAGAAAAAATTATTTTTGGGGATTTTGTTGACTTTTTAAAGGTTGATGGAGAATAGAGATTTTGAGGGTGAAGATTGTGTTATAACTTTCCTTTTTAAGGGTGTGCAAATTTGTTTGAAACGAACGAAAACGGAAAGTGGGCAAGTTCATTCGGGATGGAGGGAGTAACTTTTAACAATTTGATAAATGTGTATTTTGAGTGTCAAACCTTTATAAAAAAACAACTGTTACAATTTTTGCCATAAAAGTAATACTCCCTCCGTCCCACCTTATTTTGCACACTTTCCTTAAATGGCCGTCCCATCTTATCTTGCACAGCCTAAAAAAGGAAAGTTATAACATAATCCCCACCCTCAAAATCTTCACTCTCAATCTCCACCCTCAATTTACCTTTGAAAAGTCAACAAACAACCAAAAAGCAACTTTTCTTAATACCCGTGCCGACCCCCCCTGTGCAAGATAAGCCGGGACGGAGGGAGTATTTTCTACATTAAATGTAACATTTTATATGATAAAACTAAGGGTCTGTTTGCTTAAGATCGGGTTCGTTAGATTTGGAGGACCAAATCCCAATAAAGCACACTCATTAACTCCATCACTCAAATTTGGCCCAGCACTCTCCAATCTTAAACAAACAACCCCTAACTCTCGTCTTATAAAAGACGATCTTACATAAGTGTCACTTTGTCTGAAATACCACAGTTTGTCATGATCCAAGATCCTGCAGTTACATAGATTCTATATTCTTAAACCTGTTTGTGATGCACTCTCCAGTTATACTTCATTTTGTCTTAAGATGTTTATGCCTCACAAATTGACAAAGTGCAGGCCAAGATTTAATTCCCACATCATTTCAGTCCTATATATATTCAAGCCTCCAACTAATTCTTACAACATACTTCTACACACATATTCAACAAGCATGGAGGCCTTCTTACCATATGTTCTCCCTCTTATTCTTCTCCCTATCTCTCTCTACCTCATCTCTTTCCTTCGTCGTAAAAACACCTCCGGCGACGACAACCAGAAGACCCTCCCTCCCGGGTCGAAGGGATGGCCAATGGTAGGCGAAAACATGGAGTTTGCAGTACTCGGCCCTCAGAAATTTGTCAAAGACAGAATGCAGAAATACTCCCCTGAAGTATTCCGAACCTCCTTACTCGGCGAAAAGATGGCGATATTCTGCGGCGCACAAGGCAACAAGTTCCTCTTCACCAACGACAACAAGCTACTCACCTCCTGGTGGCCTCAATCAATGAAGAAAGCTCTCTTATTCCCTGAATTCGTCGAAAGCAACTTGAAGGAAGTATCCGCCCTCAAACGCAGCTTCCACCACGACATCCTCAAACCCGAGGCCTTGAAGCAGTACATCCCCGTGATGGACTCACTAGCACGCGAGCATTTGGATAACGACTGGAAGCCCAACACAAAGGTGAAGGTTGTCAACTTGTCGAAAAAGTACACCTTTGAATTGGCGTGTAGATTGTTTCTAAGCGTGGTGGACCCAGAACACATAAAGAGGCTGTCTGATCCATTTACGTTAGTGACTAATGGCATGTTTTCTGTGCCGATTGATCTGCCTGGAACGGCGTACAATCGCGCGATCAAAGGAGGGGCGATGGTGAGGGCGGAGCTGATGAGGATTATCACGGAGAGGAGGAAGGAGATGACGGAGAAGAAGGAGAGCGAAGGGCGCGATTTGTTGTCGAAAATGCTGCTTGTTAGGGATGAAGATGGAGAGGTTTTGAGTGAGATGGAGATTTCGAATAACATTATTGGGTTGCTTGTGGCGAGCTTTGAGACTACTAGCTCTGCTGTTACTGCTGTTATGTATTATCTTGCTCAACTTCCCCATGTCTACGATCAGGTTCTCAAAGGTACTATTTTATCATACTGCTTTTTTTTTTACCTGTAAATTAGCATTTTAGTCTCACATCATTCAAAAAATGACACATTTTTTAAAAAATATGGTCCGGAAATCTCACATCTGTAATTCGTGTTTCATCTTCTATTCCAACTTTATCATTACATGCAACATGTTTATGTGTGATGTCATAATAATGTCATTTTGTACACGCAGTATTTATTGATAATGTTAAAATAGATGATGAAACACCATTTAGAACAAAGGATCTTATTTGCATTTCAAGTGACCCAAAATGCTAATTCCAAAATCACAAGACTATTTTATATATGGGAACTTGTTACTAAGAACTAAATTTTAGAAAATATCTCAATTTGTGGTCTGAGTTTTGGGATTTTCAATTTGGGGATTGAATTTGGAGTTTTGGAAATTGTCTCAGTTTGATGCCTGAATTTTGGAATTTCATAGTTCAGAGCCTGAATTTTTTGAGCTTTCTTAGCTTCGGCCTAAATTTTGTATTTTCTTTTCTCACTTCAGGCCTACATTTTGAAAAATAGGAAACTCAATTCGGGGTCTGAATTTTAACTTTTTCTCAATTAAAGACCTAGATTTTAAATTTATTCTCAATTCAGGACTTACGTCTTGAAAAATAAAAAACATTATTCGATGTGCGGAAGGCTCAATACGATAATATTGAAATTTTCAATACACTTCGTACTGAAAACTTTAGTTACGAATTGAGCCTAAAATTCAAAATTTAAACAAAATTTAGATCCTAAATTGAAAACTTAAAAAATCCAAACCTCTGTAAATGAGATATTTTCTAAAATTCAGATCTTTAACTGCAATTTTTCCGTTTATAATATAGTTCGATAGTTTGAGTATACAAAAGAAACTAACTGTCACTCCTCTGTTTCAAACAGAACAAATGGAGATAGCGAAATCGAAGGGACCTAATGAGCTATTGACATGGGAAGACATCGAGAAGATGAAGTATTCATGGAACGTCGCGCGCGAATCGCTGCGGCTAACACCGCCTGCACAAGGAGCCTTCAGAGAAACCACAACCGAATTCACCTATGCTGGTTTCACCATTCCCAAAGGATGGAAGGTATATTTCTATCTATCCTCTTTCTCATAACGAGAGTCATGTTTAAAAAAAAAAAATTAATTTTGATTAATGTGCAGACATTTTGGACGGTCCATTCGTCGCACAAGAACCCAAAGTACTTCCCAGAACCGGAAACATTTGATCCGTCAAGGTTCGAGGGGAGTGGGCCGGCGCCCTACACGTTCGTGCCGTTCGGAGGAGGGCCGAGAATGTGTCCCGGAAAAGAGTACGCTAGGCTTGAAGTGTTGGTTTTTATGTACAATGTGGTGACCAGGTTTAAGCTTCAGATGGCTATCCCTAATGAGAAGATAGTCTTCCATGCTTCGCCGACACCGGTTCATGGCCTGCCGCTTCACCTTCATCCTCATTAAAGCATGCCTTGTTGCAAAAATTCCCGACTAGTCCTTAGGTGCCAATCTACTGGCTGACGAGCACTAGCAACTTTACAACCTGGTTCCCTCTTCATATTTCTTCAAGTATTGCTTGATTGCTTTTTGTTGTTTTTGTGATTTGTTTTACAATAATCTGCTGTTACAGTGAAGTTAAAAGTGTATGATAAAAGACTAGTTAGCTATAATGAATTCAGGTTTTGTTGTTGTGCAATCCTTAATTTCTAGTGGCCATCTTGAACTTGAATTCTTGATATAGTAGAATGGATTTTTGTGAATACTAGACCTTGGCACGTGCGTTGCACGTGCAGCACTTTGTATATTAAATTTAGAAATTATTTTTTTATCATGTTTTTATATTTTTTTATTGTTTGCAATTTCAATTTTTTTTCAATGTGAAGTATTCAGAGAATACATCTTTTTTTCCACAAATTGTATGAGAGAGTCATAATATTATCGTAAGTCTAATTCTTTCCATAGTAACCTATTTTTAAAAATACTTGTTCTATATATTTTGTCATTAAATAGGTAATTGATAACATGTTGGTTGAGTAAAAGGCGAAAAATATTATGTAGATTAACTAAAATAAATACTATATGTAACGCAAGAGAAATTGTAACATCACAAATTGATCCTAGTACGTATAAATAAATTGCTTCAAATTGAGTTATATAAAACTATAAATCTATCTAAATTTAAAAGAAATAAATGAATAAATAAAGGAAAAATAAAAAGCTATTTATATTGGAAATTATTTTGAAATGTCATGTTCCTTTTTTTTATGGATGCTTTTGTTATTTTTTCTCCTCTTGATCTTCCTTGTTACCGATGCCCTTTTTTTTGTTGTGACTTTTTTAAAATTTGTTTGAGTGTTTGTTCATCATCACTCGCTATTTGAATGTTGTCTTCTATTTTTCTCTTTGTGTTTCTTCCTTTCTTCTTCTCTTCCATTTTTGCAGTTTTTTCATGTTGTTTTTTCTTTCGATATTGTTCTTATTTTGTTCCCTTCAACTACTGTAGTTTTATCTTACAAAGCTGAAGTTGTGGTTTTATACCCCTCATTTTTTGTTTTGTGATATCTATGACCTCATCATCGCTTCCAATCTGAACGCAATCTTCTACTCTTGTTTTTGTGTTATGTCCTTTCTTTTTCTCTTCCATTCTTGTAGTTTCTTCATCCTCTTGCTTTTTCTTTGTTGTTCGGCTTCTTTTCTTTCCTTCCATTTATGCGGTTCTTTCCTCAAGTATTGTTGTAGTTGTATTTGTCTCGTTCTCTTCTTTTTGCTCTGTGAGTTCTATTTGCTATTGCGTTCAATCTTCCTTCGGTAACTTTAATATTTTGATTTTGTGCGATCAAGAACCTTACGTCATTTGCATTTTTTAAGATTAAATTTTTAGAGTATATGGATTCATTTTGTTGGCTATTGCAAAGAAATTTATTACCTTTTCTATGGATTTAATGTGCTACTGTGCTGAGCATCCAACATATACTGCTGCTATCTTATCAAACATGGTTATCGTTGCGGTGTAGATTCCTTGATGAACGTTTAGTTTTATTATGTACCTGCAATGTATTAAATACTCCCTCCATTTCAAAATAAGTGATGTTTTAGAATGAAAGAGAAGAATTATGAATTAAAAATCTTGACAGATATATCCCTCAACTAATCTTCTTTCTCTCATCTATTATTCCTAAAATCACGTTCTAATCATTATCTTTCCTCTCCCCTTTATATTTACGCGCTATACTCCTTTCCTTTCTCCTTTATATTATCGTGCTTTACTGGTAGCTTAAAAGATACTAAGAGATATTTTAGGATAGTGATAGGGACAAAGTTGGAAGAAATCATGAAATATATCTAAAACGACTCTTAATTTGAAAAATCATTAACAAGCTAAAAAGTCACTTCTTTTGAAACGGAGGGAGTATCATTTAGTGTTAGTGTGTACGTCATTATGAAAGGTAATGTGGTGAAAATGAAAAGCACAACATACACACCTTCCTATTCTTAACAAAGAATATCATCAACAGAAGAAACACTTGTATGTGAAGAAGTTCCATTATTCTTTTGGGAATAATTTGAAAGCAATTGATTTTTTTGTAAAAATTAGACGAAGATTATGAAATTTCTATATTATTACATTAAACAACACAACTGGATATAATTTTTTTGTATAATTCATTTTTTATTCATACTCTAGATTATGGAGAAATTATTTTTAAAGCGAATGATTAAAAATATATGTACTAACGAATAAACTAATAAAATAGCATATCTTGAATATATGGGTGTATCAATTATTAAGATTTTTGGTGATTTGATATGACACGTATATACTCACAAATTAATAAAAAGAAAAAGAAAAACTTAACAAAAATAATTAAAAAATAATTGAAAAAAGAGATAAGCACAAGATTTACCTTGTTGACCATTAGATGAGACTGCTTTATATTTTGGTACCATCTTGTTTCGCCCTTTGGGTAGAAGAAGTGGGTATAGCGATGGATCATAACACCCAAAGTAATGTTTTATTCTATGTTGCTTGCCTGAATGTGTGTGAACTAAAATTTCTCGAATATATGGTGTATTGTCTTTATTACCCTCTACCCAAATAGCTACAACTTGATTTGCCATAGAAGAATTATACAATCGTTGATCTAAATTGATATCTTTTGAAATTTGAAGTGGAACATTCTCCATTGTACTATATTCTTGTAATCTTCGAAAAATTCTTGAGTACAGATTTACTTCAAGAATTCGTATGAATTTCTTTACAACTTCTTCTGACAAAGAGGAATTTTGCAACACACTAAGCCTATTTTTGAACGTCTTTATGAGAGTCAACAAAATACAATTAAAAATATTCTGGACAATCTTTAGTTACTTTTAATCCTGGAAGATTGTGATGAGTCATGCCTTGTGTTCTAAAGGTATAAACTCCATGTCCTCTAGATGCGAGTTCTTTATTGTACTTAACTCCAATGAAGTAAAAGAGAATATACCATTATACAATCTATTTTTTTTTTTTTAATTCAACTCGCTCTTCTGAATTTGAAGTAAATAAATTGTATAATTCATTAGGAACCAGATCTCCTTCCTTTCAAGGAAGGGGTATCACAACATGTCTCCAATCTCATTCTTTAAGGACATCTTTCCCTTATAGAAAATATTTCAATAATAGATATATTATAATTATTATTTCACTATTGAATTCTCTTAAAATAATGCATAAATTGTTATTCTATTGATGTTTAATAAGAACTTTTAATAAAATTTATTGTTTGTAAAAAATTTAAATTACTGAAATAATTATCAAAAAAATCATACATTTTTTTTAGAAATAATCTAAACATAAAAAGACATTTAATGAAACTAATAGTTGCGCCAAACCTTCGCCTTCACTGTAATATTAGTAGTTTCTTTTTTTTTTTTTTTTTTTTTTGAGGGTATAACATGTTTGGGATAAGTTGACAGAGCAGGCTTAACATTAACCCTCTTTAATTAGTTGGTTTGTAATCCATACTATATGCTACCACGCCGAGTCTAGGTAATATGAAAAGTTAGAAAATAATATCAGAAAACAATAAGCAGACTCTGGATGTATAATTTATCTCCAAAGAAGATTAGAGAAGCTTACTCACTCCGAACCAGACGTGACGGAGACAGTGGAGTAAAAAACAATTTGATCCTAAAGATCCTACTCAGTTTATGCACAATGCTCTTTGAAAATTGGTATATAATTAGGGTATGTGATTAAAATACAATTAAGAATAGAATTAAACTCGAAATATATAATTAGGATATGTTAGAAAATTACAATATCAAAATGTATTAAATAATAAAATAATAAGTAATTAAACTATTTAAATAAAATTATTCCATCTTCTATTCGAACGGATAAATCCAAATCCATAAGCAAATATAAACTGTTGCAGTTTATGTATCCATTTTCTATGGAACACACAAAATTAGATCGTGGAAATAAATCATCATGTATATGATCACCTTGTTAAACATAATATGAGCCACGTAGTTGGCAATAAATCATCATGTATATGATCATCTTGCTACCAAATGTGTACATATCTTCTAGTCAAATGTATAATTGGAAAAACAGTTTAATATTATACATAAAAAAAAATTCTGTTAAATCTCAAATTCAGAATCTCAACAAAAATTTGGAAATAAGCTGGAAATTTCATTATTTCTTTAGGCACGAAGACAACAAACTCCCATTGTTTAGTTCTTAGTATGTTTTCTTAGGGTTGAAACTGACGTTGTCTTTCACAGGTGATGTACAAGTCAAATCCTCTTCCGATTAGAAACTACACATAAAAATTCATAACAAATTAATCATCATAAGCCAAAAACCTATATTCCAAACTCACAAGATCCAACTTTCCAAACCCTAAACAGATCAAACATATACTGATTCATCATCTCAGCAACTAATCATTCAAATTTCAACTTTTAAACACTTAAAACAAATCAAAAACAGGAAGAAAAAAAAAGTAAATCGGGTACAAAAACTAAGAAATCGATTTTTGAATGTAAAGAATTAGTAAAAAGAAATCGATTTTTGAATGTAAATAATTAGTAAAAACAAACCTCTAACATCGAGAAAGAAGATTCAATTATCAGCACGATTCACAAATTATTTGCCAAATTCTGCTTCATAAGAATATATAAGAATCGTTCGCAATTCACAAAAAGTCAACAAAAGGCATGTATATAGAATTAAAAATTGTAAATTAATTGAGCAATAACAAAACTTGAAGATGAAAATTGCAGAATATGCAAACGTTCAGTTACTCACATAATTTAACAATCAAAACAAAAGAAATATATGTACAGAGTAAACAAAGGCTAATTGATATTGAAATAAGAAGAAGTAACTTGCAAAAATAATAGGGAGACGAAAGTTATAAAAAAAAATATATTGTCGTGGCCGTGGCAGTGGCAGTCGCGGTGGCGGCGGCGCGAGCCAGATTTGGGGAGGGTTGTGATGTGGCGGAGTAGTGGTAGGTTGTTACGATATATAATTAAGCCATGTGATTATGTTACAATTGGGATTAGAATTAGGATGGAATATAATAATTAGGATATGTTAGTAAATTACAATATTATCCTTAAAATATTTAAACTTAAAAGGGATAAAATAGGTCAAACGTAAATTGGCTGAAACTTAAGACACTTTTATATTAGTGTATAGATTATGTAAAAATGCAAAATACATAAGTTCCACTACTAGATCTTGGAGTACAAAAAGGGGGAAATTACATTCTAACACTTGAATCATGTAATTCTTGGATCGTGAATCTTGAAAATTCAATCGTGATCGTGAATTTTGAATCTTAGTCGTGAATCTAATCGTGAATTGTGAAAATTTAATCATAAATTCCTATCATAATTCTAATCGGCAAACTACATAATCGTAAAGCATAGAATCCAATTATGAATGGTGAAACCACACAATTGGGGATATAAAAAAATTATAGAAAATGTGGGAGAGAGAAAAAAAAAAAAAAAAAAAAAAAAGTAATTAACGAACTAATTCAAGAAGTTTGGGATCAAGAGAAGATTAGGAGGCTCATTGGAGATGAAGGACTTGTCGATCCAAGACCCGTTAATTTGCTAGAGTTTCTAGAAGGCTGAATATTATTATTATTATTATTATTGTTATTATTATTATTATTATTACTACCACTACTACTTTCAAAAACTTGGAGACCAAGTTTTGAAATCACAATTTTAGCTATTTTTAGGAGTAGTTTTATTTTGCATGCCAAGTTTAGTTAGTTACCTTATTAGTTTAGATTTCTAAGATCTTTCCTAATCCTGTTAGGAGATGATCTCCAGTTTTCAGCCTATAAATAGGCTCCTTTATTTTTGAAACTTAGACACTATTCATCAATAATATTTTGTGAGTTTTATCTCTTTCTAGTTCTTTCGAACTTATCTGAAATTCTTTCCGTGGCGTTCTCTATTGACTTATCAAGCGGCTTTCCATTCCGTTTGTGGCGTCTTCGTTATTCCAAGGTTCTTGTTTCGTATACTTGCATCGGGATGAGGTTTCTATACCGAAGTTCATGGGTTGCTGAATTCCGGGGTTGATGATTCATCCATCTATTTCATTCGTATCTACACACTTTACACTTCGGATTCTCATTACAACGCTAAATTATGATAGAAGATCGTATCACTAAGAATTGTAACAACTTTGAAATGATAACCAATTGAAAATAAGAAATGGATATGATCAATCTCAAAACTTAAGGATAGCGGATATGGACAATCAATAACAGATTTATGGGTTTTTAAATGACAGGAAGAAATGTTCATAGTTAACAACTAGTTGGAATGAAAATATAGCACAACTTCATATATGTCAATATATTCAACTAATAAGTTGATGTCCCACACACAATTATATTAGATCAAACACACTATTATCTTTTAAAACAAATTTTACATTGTGTACGCAACAACTCTAGCCTTGATCCTGTGCAGAACAGCCGCTGCATGAGTCATGTTGACTCTTTCTTCTGGTGAAGCTACCAAGCATCTCATCGCCAATTCAAAAATAGAAAAGACACATTGTTGCTTTGCGGAGAAATGTTCATCTTCTATAGAAACCAAACCCGGACCCAAAACTCCAATTATTGCACTCTCTTGTAATGCTTCACTCACCCATTCCTTTAAGCTCATTTCTCCACTAAACATATCATCTGTCGGCTTCTTCCCCGTAAACATCTCCAACAGCATTATTCCATAGCTATACACATCTCCGTTTGTGGACACTATGCCCTCCATTCCGTACTCTAAAAAATCAAGCATGTTATCACGGGATCGGAACAGATAAATGAAAAATTAAAACCATATTGAGGAAAATTAAAAAAAGAAAATGTCAACATAATTATACATCACCTGGTGCCACATAGCCGATAGTTGCCAGCGTTCTAGTTTGCATAATAGCTTCTCCATTGTCAAAAAGCTTAGCAATTCCAAAGTCGGCAACATGGGCAGTCATGTCTTGATCAAGCAAAACATTGCTTGGCTTTATGTCACAATGTACAATAGGGAATGTATGACCATGGTGAAGATATTCCAAGGCTAAGGCAACATCTATGGCTATATTCAGTCTTTGATGAAGATCTAGACAATAAGTGTCAGAATATAACCATTTCTCCAAGCTCCCATTTGGCATGTATGCAAGAATCAATGCTTTAAATTCTGTGTTGCTACAACATCCAATTATATGGACTAGGTTTCTGTGTCGGATTGAGCTCAATATTTTAGATTCTGTATCAAAGCTCTTGGTAGCTCCTCCAAGTTGCAAGTTGAAGACTTTTGCTGCAACATTTGACCCATCATCAAGTGTCACTTTGAATACTGAACCAAAACTTCCTCTTCCAAGTAGGTTGGTTTCACTAAATGAACTCGTTCCTCGTACAAGTTCTATATATGAAACTCTTGTCCATTCCGTTTCGAGTGATATATCTGTAGAGAATGGTTTTATGCTCCGTTTTCGTCTTCTTAGGAGAATGGTTATGAGGATCACCAAAATGATAATTGAAACCAAAGAGGGCACAATATATTTCATTGTGTGAACGAGAGCTTTTGATCTTGATACACCATTATTTTTTGTGCAAGGTGGCAATTGAAATCTTGTTGGACCGCACAAGGCAGAGTTGTGAACAAATGATTGAGCAGTGAAGTTTACAAAATGACCCATTGTTGGAATCTCCCCTTGCAACATATTGTAAGAGACATTAAAATACTCAAGAAAGATGAGGTCTTCCAAAGGCTTGGGTATCGATCCAGAAAGATTATTATTGGATAAATCCAATGAAATCAAACTTTTGACATTTCCTAAGGATTGAGGGATAGATCCTGTAAAAGTGTTATTTGAGAGATACAAATATTCCAATGACTGGCAACCTTCAATCGAGCTTGGGATATCCCCAAAAAATCGATTTGATGATAAGTCTATCATATTTATTGCCTTGAGATTCCCAATTTGAGATGGAAGCTGACCACCCAAATAGTTTGAGGACAAGTTTATATTCAAAAGGTATCCGAGATTCCACAAGCTGAAAGGTAGAGTGGAATTCAACTTGTTGGCAACTAAGTTGATGATACTTAAGGAGCTAAGTTCACTGAAGCATTCAGGGATTGGACCTATGAGCATATTTCCACCTAAGTACATCTCTCCCAAAGTAGTTATTTGACAAATTTCATTAGGTATTGGCCCTTGTAGTTGATTCTCATGGACATCTAATCTTTGGAGATGCTTTAATTGCCCTATTGTTGCAGGAATGAATCCTGTCATCTGATTTCCGTACAAATATAGGTCAAGCAAACTATTTAAGTTTCCGATCTCGGAAGGAATAACACCTGTAATGCTACAATTTGATGCAGAAAAGTATTCGAGTGAAGTGGATAAGTTCCCAATTGAAGTAGGAAGAATACCATTGAGCGGATTGTTTGATACTCCGAGGACCTTCAAATATCGACAATTGGTTAGTGAAGAAAGAAATAGCAATTCTTGTGATAGGGATTTTTCTACAGTGAAATTGTTTCCCCCAATTTCAAGCCCTTGAAGGAGTCTTAAATTTCCAAAGTTGGGCATGGAACCGCTGAATGAGTTGGTATTCATGCCCAACCGCCAAAGCTTGGAACAATTGGTGATGGAGCTTGGAATTGGCCCGCTGAGTTTGTTACCATATAAGAGAAGAATTTTAAGCGAAACCCCCATGTCTGAAGGAAGGCTACCAGAAAACTCATTGGAATAAAGGTATAATTCGTTTAAGGTTGATATGTTGAATATGGAAGAAGGGATAGACCCAGATAAGGAATTGTTGAAGACTCATAAACTCTCAAGGGACTGTAGATCACCAATCCCTTGTGGTAGTTCACCTGCGACACACATATATAAAAATATTAGAGAAATTCATTTAGCAATAGAAATAAGTGTCTATTTATGTGTCACTTCTCCCAGCCCAGCCACCCCAACCCCAATCAAACATTACCTAAGAGTCTTTAGCAGACGTATGTACGTACATATAATGCTATGTACTAGGTTTTTCCAATCATTAGTTTAAGTAAATTAGCATAGAATTAGCCACATTGGATCCTAGTAAATAGTAGTATGAGTTCAGACAGTTTTACAGCTTCTTATTGGATATTTAGTAACTAAACTTACAACAAACAATTTACCTTTTTAGAATAGTATCTACTACCACGTCGTTTCTTTAGTTGTCATTCTAACTTATTTGTTTCGTTTGTAAATAGTTGTCATTCTTATTTTTTCATCATTTTCTTTACAATACTAACCCTATATATAGTTATGGAAAGTGTTAACAATATATATAAATGACTAAAAAAATCAAGGGAATTAAGGAAATTAGTTGAGGGTTGATTTATCAACTCCTTAAATCCCTTAAGTTTTTTTATCCAAAATTAAAATGACAACTAAAAAACACGAAGGTAGTAATTAAATATATGATTGTAATCAAACAATATACGTAATTTCCAAACAATATAGACAAATTTTGAAATGATCAACTCATTAGAAGATCAATTAGGTAAAATAAGTTGACATCAGGGACGGCCCCGAGCCTGTGCTGGAAGAGCAACAACCCAAAGATCCAAAAAATTTAGAAGACCCAATTTTAGATATACAATGTGTGTATATATATTTATATATGTAAGGCCATATTTATACATGGCCTAACATTATACACTGTACTAAAAAAACACATTGTACACGTGGCCCCAAATTTTTAGGTATGCAGTATATATTTCTTATTATTTTTAGGTGCTGCACTTTTTTAATATTGTATGTGTGGTGGGACAGTGAAGCAGATTAACAATATTTTCAAGTAAGGGATCATGTTAACAACAAAATCAGTACATATTTCGTATTAAACTACAGTGCGCTTATAATGAATGAGAAATTAATATTTGTATCTTTCTTTCATACATATTTTATTATTGTAGTGCTATGTAAATTTAAATGATAGTGTTCTAATCTTTACGCTTATGCTTGCGTTATGTGTACGTATTTTTCTCTTTGTCTAGGAGCCCATTTTTCATTGTTGCCCGGAACCTTCAGATTATCAGGGCTGACCCTAGTTGACATATCAGTAACTCAGGGGACTTGGTAAAGTCCCACATATTGAAGTATATTCTCTATATATGAAAGAGAGACTTAGCCAATTTAGTGAAGTTTCATCATAAACTAATTAAATTTTTTTTTTCTCCTAATCTAAGTATAAAAAAAAAACCCTCTCCTCTCCTCACGGTGATTCGAATCCAGGACCAAAGACTTAAGTAGTAGAGGCTCTGTTACTTGAGCTATCCAACTTCGTCTTTCATCATAAACTAATTAGTGATACAATTGATTGTTCTTTATTTTTATAAACTAGTCTTTCTTCTTTTAATTTATCAATGTGAGATCAACTCACATGTGAAATCCTTCAATATTTTCATCACGTCGATTCACATGTAAGTACATTTGTCTCCTTTCTAAATTGGAACAGGATCATGCATACTCCTCGATCAATCTTAAATTTATAAATCTTACTATATAATAAAGTACAACCCTCTATGAAAGGAAATCAGATTATTCCCGTTCATTTTACCTTCAAAACATAGTAGTTTTAATTTGTAATTAACATAATAGAATTTTGTATATATATGGTAAACTTTTCCAAAATTAGTTCCAAATTTAAATTTTATTGGCAATTTCCAATAGAAAAATTATATGTGACAATTTTTATTGACTCATTTTATAATAAAAATAAAATAAATTAAAAAAGCAAACACTACAATTAAAATAAATTACAAAGCACCTAATTTTCGTTTCTTTTTTATTTTTTAATGTAAAATTATAGCAAATTCATATTTTTCATGACTTTTAATTTGACTTCTACATTGCATATTTTAAAATAAGTTATATCAAAAATACATATTTTGTTGATTATTTAGGTTAGATATGTTTAGGTAATATGACTTGAATTATTTCATTGGGTTTGAGATACAAATAAAAATTAAGAATATCTTTTATAAATACTTATTTAACTAATCTTTTTAATATATTAGATAACTTTTCTAATATTTTTAAAACTTTATTTTTATTTTATGAACAAATCCATATATGTATCTTTCCTACAATATTACAATTGTTAAGAAATAGTAAAAAGAACTATTTTTCGTTTCTATATTCAGTGATAATATTTGATTTTTTTATAAAGAATATATATATATATATATATATATATAACACAGGAACACATGTGTCCATGTTAGGGATAAAGAATTTAGAGATCTGCTTTAGTTTTTATATCTATCTCAAATTTTATAATTTTTCTAACATCCTAAAGACACTAATAACTTTTTTTTTTTTTTTGAATCCATTTCTTTTATTTGCAATAGTTAAAAAAACAAATCTATTTTCTTAGTATTTAATTTGAAACTGATATTCAATATTTTGATATATATAATAGATATAAAATAAACAATTGCTGGTTGATTATTGTGCTTAGATTTAAATATTTATTGTGAGTTGAACTATTTACATTGGATATCAGTTGAAAAAAAAAAAAAAATGATTTTTGTTAGTGCAATTAAAAATTATTAGATAATTTAATATCATTTTATTTAACAAAAATTAAGTTTTCAATTAAATTATTCGATTCTTTATTTTTAATTTTCTTACAAATAAATATATTTTAAATCATTCATTACACGACGAAAAATTCTAGTTCGATTTTTAACAAAGCATCCTTAATCATGTCATGAGGAGCCTAGTAAATTAAGACAACACTTTGTACTTTGTACCGATGGGCCATGAATTTTATTGGTTACCATCCATATATTATTTTGATCTAACGAGAGGCGTTGAAGAACAATAATTCACGGGTTTAAACCAGTTTATTTTAGGTATATCAAAAAGAGATATAAATTGAAAATAAAATATGTTTCCTATTCAATATATCGAATCGATCATCTCATACAATAGAAAAGATCCTTATATTTAAAAGCTAGAACTCTAATAACAATAAATCACTACCACAATAACTAAAAGGATACAAATTAAAATTAACAAATGTCCTAAAAAATAAATTATATCAAATCTAATATATGTTGATAAATAATAGATCTAATCAAATCTTCTAATTTGATCTCCATTACATTTGCAATTCTTTGAATAGTGTAACGATTCTATATTTCATTCGTTCCAAAAAAACAAGTATTGTTTTATAGGGGTTGATCCGTACAATACGGGTCATGAGTCAAAAAGTATTACTATTTATATCTAAGAACATGTAATACCTTTAAGTATAAATGGTGATACCTAATCCGAATTGCACCGTGCAACTGGTGCACCAGAGACTTTGACTTATTTCATAATTGTTCAACATTTAGTTTTAGTTAATTTAATGAAGTGACTTTTCATAAACTATAAATTCCCGCCTGTTCAACTTCTTTTATATATAAATATTCAATATATCATTATGACCAGTTTCTGTGTCACCCTATTTTTCTAGCCCATTTTTTGTTATTAATACATAACTAGTATCATTCCCGTGCGATGCACGGAAGTCTCTTATGAAGTAATATTTTAATTAAAAAAATATTATATAATTAAAAACGTGAACATTTTACACTCGATTGAATAAATATTTCAAAATTTAAGTTATATAGAGTAAAATTATAAATAGCATAAATATACATTCTTTCATGCAATTTTTGAATTGAATATATACTTATTATTTACAAACAAATTATTGTTACGGAATAACATTAAAATAAATATTAGATATAACAAAGAACAATCCATATTCTACAATTGATTTATTTTTAAAATTCAAACATACATTTAGTCAGTCCTTTTTTTTTCTTAACATATGCAAATAACCACATTATAACTCAATTAATTACATATGTGAAAACAAACACAAAGATAATAACATACAACATGTAAAAAGAATAAGATAAGATAATAAATAAAATTAACCGAATAATATATTTATAAGAAAAATATATTTTTCTATTTAAATAATTCCATTTTTTTACTGTTAGAAATAGTCAATTAGTTCATTTTTTTAAATTTAATTCAAAATATGGATATCCTAATCCACAATAAAAAACTTAAAATTGAATTCAGCTAAAGAAAGGTGAAAATATGATTAACTTGATATATTATATGTAAAAATAAGTTAGAAACAAAAAACTTGTTAAAAAAATTGAAAAATATTGTTTATAAAGAAACAAACTAATAGAAAATTGATACTACAACAACTTATCTCTAGGGACACATAAATGAATAAAGTTAAGTCCTCGAAAATGTCCAATTTACAATTGGAAGGAAAAGTATTTTTTTTTTTCCTTTTACATATTTGGCTCCATTTTATTTTACTATACACACATACATATACCTATTTGTATATTATTAGATATAGATTAATTTATAGAAAAGAATAAAGATAAAGGTAAATGTAACAAATTAGTTGATTAAATTTTTCAAAAAATTGAAATTGTTAAATAATTATTTAGAAAAAATATTTAAAAAATTCTTATTTTCCGTCTAAATATGTTACCAATAAATACCTAGAAAAATTAATCAAACCAAATAATCAACCAATAAATAATTGTATTTTATTTGATATAGTATCAATTTTTTTATATATGTGGTATAGATGTCAGATTAAAGATCACAAAAAAATGATTAATTTGATATTTTATACGTAAACAATGGTTAAGATGCAAAAAGAAAATTGTATATAAAATTTTAGAAAAATGTTTTTTTAGAAAAGAAAAGGAAGAAAGAACAAACATATCAAAACTTGTCACTTATACAAATAACCATAAGTAGCATAGAACACTTTGGTGGAAAAACGCAATTTACAGTTTTAACCGTCTTATATATTTGTATCTAGGTTTTTGAATATATGTAAATAGTTTTTTAAGTCAAACTATAAACATTTAATTATTTATTTTAAAATTAGATTCTCATTTACAATTTTTAACATTTTGCTTGGTGATTTAAGATATACTCAAATACTTCTTATTTTTTTAAACAATTCCTAGCATTAACAAAATAAAATCCAAAAGTTACTCAATAATTCCAATGCCAATTTAAAGTATGTGAGTTCTTCAAAGTATTTCAATGTTTTCATATTTATTTGGTTTTTTTTTTTATTATTCAAACAAATTCTATATTTTAATTGTAATATTATATTTTTTTAAAGATAAAAATTGATTAATGCGAATAAATTGCTTAGGTTGCAAAGAATAAAAAATGACATAGTTGAAGAAAATTGGCATGCAAGAAAATATATTTAGGTTGCAAAGTGTAAATAATATATAGTTGAGGTTGGTTCACGTAAAAAAAAGATTGAAAAATGTAGGAAATGTCATAATTTATGTTTCTATGGTAAACTTACTTAATAAATTTTTTAATAAAATATGCATTATATAAAAATATGAATAAGTATAAAATAATAATCTCAATAGTAATTATAATATTTTAAATATATTTATGTTCAAAGCTCCCGTACTTCCATGACGAATCAAACAAAACATTGGTGTGTATATATATATATATATGTATATATATATATATATATATATATATATATATATATATATAAAGCAGATGTAATAATTTAATAAATTATTTATAAAATAAAATATAAACATTTTGCATTTAATTTAATAATTTAACTTAAATAAACAAAATATTTGAAAATTCATGTTAAACTAAATAGATTGATTTGTTGTACTTATACGGGGAAAAAAAACTCAACTACTATGTTTTATAAGAAAATTATTTTATTAATGTTAATTCCAATTCTCTTTTTGAAACGAATGTTTAATTCCAATCTAGACTCAGTACTATTGGTCAATTTGAAATTAAAAAACCCAAATAATTAGTAAATAAATACTTTATTGTTTCAAATCAAATATCTCATTATAACATATGTGATGTGGATGTCAAATTGAAGATCGTGAAAAGATGAATAATTTGATATATCATACATAAAAAATAGATTAGATATAAAATTGTTATTTACATTTAAAAAAATTAAAAGAAAATTATGAACCTACCAAAATTGACATAAACTTACTTAATTGGTATATAAAATTAAGGCGGGAAAGGTAAATTGACATAAAAATCCTTCATTTTGCTTTTATATATATATAGATATATATCATTAGTAAATGGGAAAATTCTAAAATTGTCCATCAAGTATAGAGGGTGGCGCATTTCTGTCCATTATGTTTAGCTTTGGCAATTGTTGTCCATCAAGTAACGAAATTGCACAATTTTTACACAAATCTGGCCGGAATTCATTAAAAGTTCATGTGTCGTGTCACTTGTCCGGCAAAATTAAAAAATCCGACGATTGCAGCTCACATGACAGTCTAGCTAGATCTAATGTGGCGTTTGGACAACTTTGGCCAAATCAAAAAGAAAAAAATTTAAAAAATTTAAAAAAATTAATAATAATAATAAATAAGAAGAAGAAAATTATATATAAAAGTATATTCTAAAATTCATTTAAAATTAAAAAAAAAAATTATTTCTGAAAATTATTTCTGAAAATTATTTTGAAATGTCCACTTTTTGAAAATTAAAGAAAGACTCTTTTACGAAATTAGTAATTTTGAATGTTACAATTTTATTTAGACAAGTTTGTCAACATTTCTTAAATTTACTTATCTTAATAACTTTCTTAAATTTACCTAAGTTTTTCAACCTTTTATAAGTTTGTGCATCTAAATTTTGTGTTACATATATGTTTAATATCAAAGTAAGGATCAAAGATGGGATATTTCGTGTGAGAAAGTTGTTGATGATTAATTTTGATAAGATACAAAATTCTTTGACTAGATTCGTCAACATAATCGCACAAATTGGCCCATTGACCATAAAGAGCCCAAAATAATGATCAGTTGCATAGTGTAGTTTGGAATAAGTATTACGATTTATATTTAAAGGTATTATTTATTTGATGTAAGGTACTATAATGTCTTTACGTTATACAAGGAATACATTTAAGCATGGACATTAATACATTTTAATCATCATGTCGCATTTACTCAGAACATGTAATATCTTTACACATAAATACTAATAATTTTTTATCCATAATCCGAATTCACGCTTAAAGGGAATTTTACTTCACGCATAGCATGAACATAAATTTAGAGTATAATCTTCAAGCACAATCACTAAAAACAATAGAGAGAAGGCATAAGAAATTACACATTTGAGTTCGTTTGACCATAAAACTAAAATCCTGGGCATGATGAAAGTGGTACTCTAAATTATAAATACGGTAAAATACTTAAATCAATCTATATTTTACGATTTTTTATATTTTAGTATCTAAATTTTATTTTTTTATCGATTGTAACTTGAAATTCACGAATTATACAAGCTAAAACCTCCATCGAATTTTTCCGGCACATGCCAAATTAGGGGGAGTTTTTGCTATTTCAATGATTTGTTGAGGCAGATCTACAGTTCGATGAAGGTTGCAACTTAACAATAACAAAGTGATTGTCACATGTTTGGCATGTGAATCTGTCTCAATAAATAATAGAATAGCAAAAACCCTCCCAATTTCACATATGACTGTCACGTTTTTAATATTTGGCCTAAATTCGACGAAAATTGTAACTTACACAATTCGAGGATTAAAAGTTGCAATTGATTAAAAAAATCATTTTTAAATACTGAAATATATAACCTCGCAAAGTACGAGTTGATTTAAATATTAACCCTTATAAATATACAACTCAAGCTCCGTAAATTGTACTCCCTCTGTCCCGGCTTAACTTTCCTTCTTTGACTGGGCATGAAGATTAAGAAAAAATAGATTTTGTGGAATCTTTAACTTTTTTAAAAGTGAAAATTGAGGGTAAAGATTTTGAGAGTGAAAATTATGAGAAAAATTTACCATTTATGAATTGAAAAGTTAAGTTAGGATAAACTGAAAAAAAAAAAAAAAAAAAGTAGAAAAATTAAAGCGGACAGAGGTAGTATAAAACCATGTTTGTGGAACCGGACCGGACCCTGTTCGACCGGTTCAACAGGGAACCGGGCCCGGAACCGATCCGGTTGAGTTAAAAAACCAGATTGAATTTTTTTTTCTTTTTTTTTTTTAAATAAAGTTATTTTTGGCCTATTTTAAGTTAAAAAAAAAAAAGATTTTCACATTTATCTTCATTTGTCCTTATTATTCCCATCTTATTTTAAATTTGGCACTAGGATGTTATTAAAAAAATTAGAGTTAAAAGTATCTTTGGATTAATTGATATTGAAATATGTTGAATTTTTTTTTACAAGTTAAACTCTTGTATCAAATTAGAATGTATTACACATAAAAACTATTGAAATTCAAAAGTCAACAAGTTGACTTTGACCGATTGAACCGGTTGTTGAACCGGTCGGACCGGTCGAACCTTGAACCGATAACTTGTTCGATTCGATCACTGATCCGGTCCCACAAACACTGGTATAAAATTGGGATGCTTCTAATTAACTATTTTCTCCGAGGCGCACTAAATAGTTGGTGATTAGTCAACTTTTTCGTCACTCTTATTCTACGTGGCCCCTGGTTGTTTACAATTCAAATCAGGAACGGATAATCCTACTTTTTCTGTGTGTCTTTCGAATGTTGTTTTAAATAATGAGTATTTGTCGTAATTTAATTATTGGAGACAATATATTATTATTAATTAGTTGTTTCAATAATTTGCACGTAAATAATATGTGTCTCAAATAATTTTTATAACATTTAATTATTTCTAAAAGTAATCTTAAAATTTTCTCCCATAATTCGTAGAATTTTATAATAAATAATTTATTCTTAGTGACCCGATTCATGTCACAAGAAATGAGGTTCATACCTGATAAGTAATTAGAACCAATGGCTAGTGCTTCTAAGAAGGTGAGGTTTCCAAGTTGCTTTGGTATGCGACCTGTATCATTTAGTATGATAAGTTTAACAAAATTTAGATGTATAAAATCCAAGCTATTAAGAATATCTTTTATGTAAAACTGAAAATAAGTAGAAGAAAAATTAGTAATTGTTATCTTATTATACTCTCTCAGTCCCACCTTATTTTATACACTTTTTATTTTTATTCGTCTCAGGCGAATTTGCATATTCCTTAAAAAGAAAAGTAATCTTATCTTGTATACTTTTCGTTTTTGTTCGTCACAGGCGAACTTGCACACCTCTTAAAAAGAAAAGTAATAGCACAATGTCCATCCTTAAAATCTCCACCCTCAACCAACTTTTGAAAAGTCGACAAAATCTAAAAAAATAACTTTTCTTAAAACTTGTAACAACCTCCCCTGTACAAAATAAGGTGGGACGGAGGGAGTATATCTAGACATAAGCAATGAACTTACGTACCTGTGAATTCGTTTGACTGTAGAACTAAAACTCTAAGCTTGGTCAAACTCCCAATTTGAGTTGGTATGCTACCACTAAAATGGTTTCCAGGTAACCGAAGATCCTCCAGCTCTTTGCACTTGTATATATTCGCCGGAATCTCGCCGGAAAGTCGATTTCCGGAGAGAGACATTATTCGGAGTTTTGGATTATCACCACTGCATATATCATCTGGGAGCTTCCCTGATAACATGTTAAATCTCAAACTTATTTCTATCAATGATGACATTTTGAATACACCATTAGGTATAAACCCTGTAAACTGATTACCCCCTAATACCAATATTTCCAAGTAAGAAAAGTTGGCAATCTGCTCTGGAACATTTCCAACAAGAAAATTGTTGCCAATATCTAAAGTTCGTAAACTTGAGATATTGAACAGGGACTGCGGGATTTCACCCGAGAAGGTGTTGTTATTCAGATGCATATGTTGGAGTTGAGATAAGTCTCCAAAAAATGCCGGTATTACTCCGGTTAAGGAGTTAACCCCCACGTTTATCTCCTTTAGACGACGCAAATTAGAGAGCTCGGAAGGTATGAAGCCCGTGAAATTGTTGAAGCTGATGTCTAAAGATCGAAGAAACGTTAGGTTACCAAGATGTGGGGCGATGGTTCCGACGAGGCCGAAGCCGGAGACATTTAGGGATGTGACTCTGTTATGTTTGGGGCTGCAGGAAACACCGATCCAGTTACAGATGGAAGTATTACTGGACCAGTTGTTGCTCAGAACATCAGTAGAATTTGAAGTGATGGTGTCTTGGAAGGCAAGAAGTGCATGTTTGTCAGTGGTAGAGTTGAAAAGTGGTTTGGATGAGCAATGTGTAAGGCAAGTGTTTAATATCAAGAGATGAATAGTAAGATGAAAGAAAGTGTGTTCCATTATTAAAATGGTAATATATGTGTTTCTTAAACTTGGTTTGTTGCTATATATGGCTATGTATATATGTGTGAAAAGCTGAAATTCTTGCTTGGCATAATATAGTCAATTCAATGAAATTGATGTGTATATACACCCTCTGTCCTATATTAATTGACGTTTTAAAATGAAAGAAAAAAAAATTAAGATTTGGATATTTTGACAGATATATCATAAGCAAAAAATTTGACCAAATCAAAATATCTCTGATAGATTGAAAATAGAGATTTTTTAGGATTGAGTTCAGGGAAAAAATTGATAGAATTGATGAAAAATATGTAAAACGTCACTTAATTGAAAAAAAAAAGAACATTCTAAAACGTTAATTAATAATATGAAGAAATTTCTATGCATTATCATGACTTTTGCATGGTCTTTGGAGAAAAACATGTCCAATTCATTGAAAAGGTTTTTGCATCTTCTATTGCGTTATCAGATTGCTGAAACGTGGACATATTAACCGTGTCAAATTGAAGATATGAATTATATCATGGCACCTCAAGTAAAGGGAAACTTAAAAAATGATAGATCACTCGCAAGAAAATTATTATCCATGTGACAATAATCGGGCGATGTAACATAAAAGATAGGAGGATTATGTAAAAGAGGAACCAAATTGCTTGTAATATATATTTTATTTTTTATTAATTATTGGGAAAAATTTATTTTTAGTCTTATATATTAGGCATCGTCTAATAAAAATTCTGTATATTAGAAAATTTTAATTTTAGTCTTATATGTTTTGTTATTCTAACATTTATTTTACAGAGTGTTGTTTGCATTCGTTAATTATTGCATGATTTATATTTAAGGTCGACAAATATGTCCCCACTGAGCATGTGGCTTTGCTCACTTCATTATATATTTCAGTTTCTACATGTCATTGGAGCTCGATTGTGGTAGGAGGAGACGGGTATATGTCAGAGTCAAAGAAATACTTTCTTTTAAATTTATACCAGGTCAAAATTTAATTCTATCAATGTTTGATTTTAAGTCTAGAAAAATGACTTTGTTGAAGTTCGAGTCTTTTTATTTCGATTCAAGTTATGTTTTATTTAAATTATATTTCCACCAAGATATTCTATTTTAAGGTGTTTTATGGGGTTATTTTAAAAAATAATGTTATCTTACTTTAAAATGTGTCTTTCAATTGATCAATAAAGGTTTATTTTAAGTTAAAACTATTAAAATTATGTAATGTAACTCACATTCCTTACGAAATGATCGTTTACTTAAAGTTATAAAAATAAAGTGTGACAGAGGATGATGAGTACGACACGAGAATTTGAGAATTTCAACGATGAATAAGGAAAAGAGAAAAAAAAATTAAGTCTTCTAAACTGTGGATTCAAGTCTTTGTGGAATCATTTTTTCTTTAGCAGCCCCAACACTAGTCAACATTCAGTCCTACTGAATAATGATATATATGGCGATGTCGTTGTTGTGATAATTAAATGTATATCAGCTTTAGAATTTGCACAATATTTAATTTACAAAAGGTAGACCGAATCTGCAGTAGAAAAAAAAGAATAAATAATTTTTTTGAGCGAGCTACTAAAGTAATTTAATAATTTGACTTGTTATCTGGACAAATACTTGACACATAAACATTGACACTCGAAAATCCTAAATTTATTAGTCTAATTTCGATTAAATTGATCGTCAATGATGATCAGTGTTCTTAAATTTGATAACTTTTGAAACATACAAAAATAAAATTAATATTTTATAACATACAAAATTTTTACTAAACAAGACTTAACATAAATTAAAGATGAAATTTTCCCAATCATCTTTCTAGAAGTTGATCATGTGAAGAAAACAAAACCAAGTGGTCAGCCGACGTTTTAAATAATTAATTGTCTCAAACCAAAAAAACAACAAAACGAATGCCTATTTTAAAATAATCTGGGAGGTAGAGAAATGACTTATCAACGTGATTTATAAAATTTATATAGTATGCTAAGAGAAAAATAAATATTTGTCAGGAATTGAACTGTGGTCGAATTCGAGTTGGCTCAGAAAGTTCTTGAGCTCGTTTTCGATTGATCTTCTGACAACAGCGAATTAAGTACCCAATAAGAAATATCCTCACAAAGAAGACACTCAACCCAAACTCTGATAACACCCCAAGCACTTCTCACACTCAACCCACCGTTAACCTCACAAAGAAAATAGGGAAGAAGGAGACGAAGAAGGAGAAGGTTTGGTGGCAGAAACCCTCACACACTAAGGGCCCGTTTACTTTAGGTTGTGATTAATATGGTGTATAAGATTAGGGTGTATTAAAATGGGAGATTGGAAAAATATGTATTATCATATTCAGTATTTACTAGGGATGATTATGTTGAACTTTTTATAGAGGACTATATTTATCCTGTGTTTACTTTGACTTGTTGGTTTCTTGAAGGTTATTAGGGATTGTTTTTTTAGAAAGTATCAAGTATTTCAAAATTACAAAAAAAATTCAGACACCTTATATTGGACCTCTCTAAACCACACAAATCTTCAACGAAGAACAGTTCAACGCAGACCTAAACCCACTTAAAACTTAACTCGTTCCTTATTTAATGTGTATTCCAAAATGTATGGAAACGAAGAAGAAAAATATAATGACTTGGTGAGAGGAGAAGAAAAAATAAATAAACTCAGTGATCATGATCTTCTTCATCATCACACGGTGCGAAATGAAAATAGAAATTCATTTGTTGCTAAGGTCGAAGGTAGTGGAAAGAAATCAGGCATCAAACGAATTAATTTCAAGCTTGGAAAAACTGATAATGGACCAAAGTTAACAACTGTAAAATTAGAAAGAAAAGACGTACAGGAAGAGGACGAAAGCTTATCCTTGATTCGGGATAAATAAACCCACCTCTAGAGGTGGGATTTCTAATGGGGGTATTTTGCCTCGAATTATGTGTTATCCCGGATATCCAGGATAAGTTGACTTTTGTAATCCCACCAAGTAAACATTGGATTGTCCTGAATAATTTGTCCTTATTCAAGCTTATCCTATGAAGTAAACGGGTCCTAAGTGTATATCACTTTGATATTTTCTGCACATTCTCACAAAGAAAAGAGCTCCATTCTTGTAGGGAAGAATGTAGCAGAAAAAGAGATGGAGGAATGAATACATTCCCGTAAATCAAAGAGTCACCGGAATGGGGGAATGTATCTGGTGGGTATAAAAAGAGTTGGGGGCTGCCAAGGATTATTGGGTTGGGTAATATGGGCGGGCCCAGAATTGGGCCTAAAACCCATCAAATCTCCACCTTGGGTCCAATTCACACACGCTGTCGATCGATCACGGAAATGGAGGAATCATCATCGCCAAACTCCTACACACTAAGGCCTGTTTGGTTCAGCTTATTAGGCCATATTAAATATTGTAACTGGGCTATTAAAACGTTTGGTTGCTCAGTTTTGGGCCCTTGTTTTATTACAAGCCCGGCTGGTGCAAACCATTCAGCCCGGTAGATTAAATCCTAGGGGGGGGTTGGGTTGCTATAACCTGATTTCCAACCCACCTATTACTTGCTAACGATTTTACTTTTCTGCCCCTGAATTAAAAGGCTAAAGTTAGGGTTTCATCACATTTCAACTTCAGGCAGCCGCAAATTTGGAAGAAAGGGCGAGAGAGACTGAGCTCGCGATTGAATCTGGTAACGTATTTCTCTCCATCATCTTCTCCGACAAGCTTACTCCTTCATTATAATTGTTCTTCGTCTATCTCAATCGCTTAACTTCGATTATTTTTTTTTTTCCCGTCACTTCTCGAACCACCCCTCGCTGAATTTGAAGCTGCGCCCTAAGTTTTACAAGATACGAAATCCAGGTAATATTCCTTTTTTATCGATTTATAAGGGTTTAGGGCGTGGATTGAAACATTTTATATTGTCAAATTTTTTTGTGTTTAGCGTTTTCAGGTACCAATAGCAAGAAATTGGTTTCTCCAATTACCCATTCCTTCTTCCGTCTTGTTCGATATTATGTTTAAATGTAAATTTTGATAAGCAGTGAAATAACAAAAGAGTCGCAGATTTTGATTGTTTCCCCATGGTCCAATTAAATATTATTATCATTTTTGTGATTATTATTTTTGTTCGATAAGTGCTCTTAAATATAATTACATGTGGTTAAAAAAGGTATTATTACAAGTAGTCATAAATTATTATACATGATATTTTGTATACATCAACACTTTGTTGTCTTCTCTTGATTCAAAAGCTTTCTCACTGTCAAATATGTGGACTACATCTCTGATTACTTACCTATATAAATCTGATTTTTTTAGTTGTAAGCTTAATTAAGGTTGATAAATTTTTGACTTTGATTACCTGTACTTGTTTGATTGTGTGTTTGAAAAATTCTATAAAACACAACAATGGTTTAATAATTTATCATACTCTTTTTATTTTGGGAAATCTAATTGTCCAATTGTAAAATATAAAATAAATAATTTGTTTGAGGTTTATTTTTATGTTCCTATTGCATAGAATTGCTAAAACTGACATTTACAAAAAATGATTACCCTAAAATTATGTTAGTGTAGTTAAAAGTGCAGTGGAATAAGAGATTTTTTCATGTATTTTCCATAGATAGTTGGATGTAATTAATTGTATTGTTCTTATTTGCTAATGTGTTGTTGAGAACTGTTTTATGTGCCAACTACAACCAAGAATTTTAAAGGCATTTACTGGTGTTTAAATTGGGGTGGCTGATATAATCTTGCTTTATTTGTAATAAGGTGTCTTGACATGGCTGAAATCGGCAGAAGAAGGGCCGAGATCTTTCAAATTGTTGAGGAAATTTTGTCCTCAAGCTTTGTCGTAATTAATGCTGTACTGACTCAGTTAGATAGTGGTGCCACTAGTCGTAGTAGGTGTGAGCGTGAGATTAGGTATGTGATGGCCGACAAAATCCCCGACCAAATTAAGCATCTAGATAGTCTAGTAACTAAAAATGATGTGGACTGCCTTGAGCAATTGAGAATGCCCAGGGCAGCTTTCTATAGACTTTGTTTTCTACTGAAACATGTCGGTGGTCTAAAAGATTCTCGCTACGTTACTGTAAGCGAGAAAGTCGCTTTGCTTCTTTCTGTCCTCTCACATCATAAGAAAAATCGTGTCGTTAAGTTTGATTTTAAAAGGTCGGGGCAGACCGTAAGCACCCATTTTCACACTGTGTTGTCGGCAGTAATTAAGCTACATCCAATTCTCTTAGCTAAACCTGAACCGATTGACGAGAACAGTGGGAACTCAAGTTGGCGATGGTTCAAGGTAATAGTTTTAAAAAAAAAAAAACATTTTAGCAATACAATTTATTATTAAAAATTGAGTAGTTCTTTAGAATTTGACATTCTGAAACCCTTGTCTAGGGCTGCCTGGGGGCTTTAGATGGAACATACATCAAAGTCACCGTCCCTGAATCTAATAAGGGGCGGTATAGGACAAGGAAGGGGGATATAGCTGTTAACATCCTTGGGGTCTGTGAACGGGATATGAGGTTCGTGTATGTGCTAACGGGTTGGGAAGGTTCAGCCGCGGACTGTAGGGTATTACGAGACGCGGTTAGTAGGCAAAATGGCTTCAGAGTACCACAAGGTTAGATCTGAAAACTTACCTTATAATGTATTAGCACAAACCTTAGCCATGAATTGAGAAATTGAAGATTTTTTTAATCGACAGGTCATTACTACCTGTGTGATAATGGGTACATGAACGCGGATGGGTTTCTAACTCCCTATAAGGGGGTTCGTTATCACTTAGAGGAATGGGGAGAGGGATCTAGAGCACCACAAACCTACCAAGAATACTTCAACATGTGTCATTCGAAGTCCAGAAACGTTATTGAACGTACTTTCGGGCTTTTGAAGAAAAGATGGGCGATCCTACGAAGCCCATCGTTTTATAATCTCAAAGCGCAAAATCGGATAATAATGGCCTGCACTTTACTACATAACTTTGTCCGTAACGAGCTGCCATTAGACCCATTACTAGATGACCTAGATGATGTAGAAGTCTTACACGAAGATGACGAACACCAAACTTACATAGACTCAGTGGAGCCAACACTAGAATGGTCAAACTGGAGGGAAGTCCTAGCTAAGTCAATGTTCGATGAATGGAGGATGTCTCGCTTTAGTTCGTAGTGTGCTCTAAAATATGTATCAATCCACTAGTTTCTGTTAATTTTTTCTATTTATCTTTTTTGTTGTGTGTTGAATTGTAACTTCAAGTACAATGACTTCAAGATTTAGACAATTTGCCATAAGCATGCTACATCTGGTCTTCACTACATCTGATTATACATTCTGTATCATTATATGTATTGTAATTACAATGTACATGGCAGGATTTATGTGGCTTGTTTTCACCATCCCTTCACTAACGGGTCTATAAAATTACGAATATTGTTGGATGATAGGCTGCAATAATTCATATCCCTACAAATTGTTTTGTAATTGGTTATTAATACCACTAATTAATTTATTATGCAAAAACTTCATACCCATTTCAATTTCAACATTAAATTTATCATTTCAGTTTCAGTTTATGTTTAGCTATTTTACCCTCAGATGGAAGGTCCCAACATTCAAAATGCTCGACCGGTACGAGTGAGGAACGAGAAAGGACGTCGCTGCTGGAGTAGGCAAGAGGAGGAGACTCTCATTGTCGGATTAAAGGAAATAATCTTGACTGGCTGGAAATCCGAAAATGGCTTTCGACCGGGTTATCTTAATGCTCTTGAGACATTTATGTGTAAGTCATTCCCTGGTACCGACCTAAAAGGGAATCCTCACATAAATAGTAAGATCCACGGATGGAAGAAAAGCCATGGGAGCCTCTTCTCAATGCTTGCTAAGAGTGGCATCGGCTATAACCACTCTACCAAAATGATCGAGGCAACACAAGAAGCGTGGGATGAGTATGTAAAGTTTAATAAACTTGAACTTTGATATAATTTGTGTATTTCAGACATGTTTAGATAGTAATTTGGGTTATATCAGTGAATCCCATTTGCTAATATATGTATTTCTTTCGTTGTATAAGGTTGATCCAGCTGCAAAAGTTATGAGGTTTAAGTCGTGGCCATATTATGAAGATTGGTGCGAAATTTTCGGAAAGGATCGGGCGACGGGTGAAAACTCCGAAAGTTTTGTAGATGCTGTTAACCATGTTTTAAACGAGCAACCACCACAGGTTTGATCTATTTCATGGCCCACCTTGTATTATTGTTTATTCTGAATACGAATTTGAGTAGATTATTGTGGAGTTTGAGTGATTAGTACATAGTTACATTCAAAGTTACTGTAGTGTTTTTTTATGTGTGAACCAAGTCCAATTCAGTTTGTTATTTTGGGTTATATATACTACAGAGTAGTTGTTCTTTATTGGCAGGATTATTAACATATTATTTATACTATATCATTATTTATCAATTAATCTTTTCATCCAGGACGAGAGCAATGGGTTTGAGGAGTTTGAACACTTCTTCGATGGAATTGGGGAGACTGGCGAGACTGCCAACGGGGCTGATCAACGTAACAGTGCTGCTAAGAAGGGAAAGGGAAAGATGCCTAGTTCATCTGAAGCTTATCAAACTGGCAGTGTAACGGGCAAAGGGAAAGGAGGGAAGAAAAGGAAGACGTTCGAACACTCTGAGGCAGTCTGTGACCTTCTTGGCAAGTTCTGTGAGACAACAAGTGCTCGACTGGGTGAAATTGCAACTCGCATTGGATACGAATACGATGTCTCGACTGCAAGGAAGGAGGTTTGGACGTTCGTTGACGACATGGTGGGTCTTAACCTACAAGAGAAGTTGTTGGTTTCGAAACTCATTGTTAAAAACACCGAGGACATGGAACTGTTTTTCAGCCTGCCGCTTCATGCTAAGGAAGAGTTCGCGAAGATGAAGCTTGCCGGACATCTATGACTTTCGGTTTAGAATTCTTTTGTGGGTTCCTCATTTGATCAGCTTCCTTCCAGATTCCGTACTAGTTAGTACTTATTTTTGGTGAATCTGTTTTGTGAAATACTTATTTTTTTCTGAGGAAGAACTACAAATGGGGATTATAATTATTTTTTGTCCATATCCAGCAACAGCTATTGTAAATTTGCAGAATGGGTTCGATTCGAGACGAACATGTGGTTTAGCAAATCTTTATTTATGATATGGTTGATGCTAACGGAACAGGTGCTCACCTCTGGAATTGATGAATTGTTTCTATTTTAAATTATGTGCTTCTCTTCATTGTTATGAGAAGCCAGATATATTTTTAATACATGACAATCATTATTAGGTGACACTTTATTTTAAGAAATTTGTAAGTCCATCTGCTGTGATGTTTTTGTCTATTACCGGAACAATTATATCAAATTTGTGTCTTTACCGGAATAATTATCTCAATTTTAAGAATGTTATTCTAGTCTCGTGCATGTTGAGTAAGTTAGCTTTTAGCATCACATTATACAATGCCACAGGTCACCAGTTGCGTTTTTGTTTGGCTGTGATCTAGAAATTTATGACTAAAATTAACTTATGTGACCATAATTGCCTAAAGAATTTAAAAATATATGTCTTTCTATGGTGCAACTGTTGTATTAATATAACAAAATTTATACGAAGGTAAAAAATTCGTAAGGTGAATAATACATGAAAATCTTAAACGTGCACCAAAAAATCTTAGTAAAGAAGAAAAAAGCGATAGGACAATATATTTGGAAAGATGAAAATAGAACAACCATAATATTCAAATACTTCTTCAAACAGACTTCAAGTACTGGCAATGTTGCCACCCCTAAATATGGGCCCCAAACTACTATGTAGATGGTAATGCCACATAAACAGAATGACTAACAAGATAACCTTCTTGGAATGAAAATGAAAATAAAAGACATAATAAGTAAGCCTAGTCAAAGCCAACAGTAGCAACCGTATACATTCAGCAACTTAGAAAAGTAACAAACCACTCAGATTTTAAACATCGAGACCCAGCAAAAAGACTCAGCTACACCCTCTTAAAAGGGGAGAAAGATGCAGTGGAACTACCCTCTCCCCCGTGTCCCCGGCTGTAGTCAGTTCTTTTGGTAACATTGGTCATCTTAGCCTTCTTACGCTCAGTTGTCGAGTTGGCGGAAGGCTGATTCACTTCACTGTCAGAGCCTACGTCCAAGCCTTCCGCGCCTACATCAGCTAGTTCATTCCAGAATTCTTCTTCAACCGGTTCACCAAATAGACGACGCTGAGCCAATACTATGTCCCCGTCATTATCATGGTCGCTTGATATCTCAATGATTTCAGGTATGGCTTCGTCGGCTGGATGGGGACCTTCTTGGAAGAGGTACTTAAGCTCGTCGTATTTTTTCTCCCCTTGTTCCATATATGCAGCAGCTAATCTTTCTTTCTGCTAGACAAACAAATCACAATATTGTAATGTTAACAAATTCCAATAGACGTTATGAAAATTAAGGGCATGAATTTTAATTTTTGACCTGACAAATTTGCTCCCACAGCTCCGGCTCACATTTAACTTGGTGTGTAACTTCATTGTGGTGAACTCTGCTCAGACAGGTCATCCAACGAAACACCCTAAAACGGTTTTTTAGCTTTCGAACACGCATCTAGCAGGTCATGTAGTCGAAATTGGTGTTGAACTGAGAGTTGATTCCCTTCATTGAAGTGCATATGGCTCCACTGTTGTTGCCATCCACCTTGTAGTTTCCGACGAAGTACTCATCAAGTAGTAAACCAATGAATTTCTCTTCAACAGCTCGAGTCCATGATGATGTGTAGAAGACACTCTCTTGATCGAGAGGACGGGGCGCCATTGTGTGTTAATTTTCACTTGGTATGTGTTGTGATACATTTGATTTCGAAACAATATATATAAAGAAAAATTCAGGCTGGATGAGTTCACATGTCTGAACTTCTTGGTTGGAATTACGAGCTACTACAATGTGAAAGAAAGAGCAAGCAGACAAGAAATTTTGAGGTTGTTGGTCTGTTGAACATAAGATTACAGCTTAAAGGATTTTTCTTTTTTGCTAAATTGAAGTAAGATTTTATCAAAAGCAATCTACCTTCACAATTTTCTGTTGATTTGATGTCCACAAAAGCAGGGAATATATTCCTTGATTACTTATTTAGAACTAAGTTCATCAAACAACTGAATATCAATTCTTTTCATGCAGAAATGAATCAACAGAAAAAACATTAGCATTCCAAAACAAATTCTACAGGGAATATATTCTCCCTACAAGCCTACTACAAGGGCAACTAATAAGGAAAGGAATATATTCTTCCCACAAAGCTAATTCTGATTTGTGCCATATAAAACAAACTTATGCATGCAGCCAAGTTTTATCTATTCACTTGTATCACAACTCCTTCAACATTGAAATGTATGAACTTCAATTTTTGTTTACAGAATATAGTAATCTTCATATTTTTTGTTTCTAATTCTCAAGATCGGATAAACAGACTAAAAGTTACTTGTTTGTAGACCAGAAAATCATTCATAATATCTGAAAAGCATGAAAATCATTTCGATGCTATTACACACAAGAGAGACAACATAGCTATAATAAAAGTTACGTAAATTTGTCTTAACCTTTTCACAGTCCGATCATGTTCCTCCGTCATAGCTGATAGTCTCGCCGAAATAGCATTACCTCTTGATATTTCTGCCAAAAGCTTCGACTCCATCTCCGAATTCGCAGTCGTCAATTCTACAATCCGCCAACTTAACTCTTCACATGTACTTTCTTCTTTGGACAATCTTGATGACAAGTCAGACACTCTGGCTTGGATTTCGTTAATACGTCCTAACAGGCCAGGGATAATTTGTTTGGCCCGCGTACATATTTCCGGATCAATCCACCTCCAAAAACCGCAATTTCCATCCTGAAACAGAAAATAATGTTGTCAATAGCTTACCTAAACTTAATTGTTTTAACAGTCGCATAAATTGGCAATTAACATATTCACAGACCCCAGTGCGGGAACACTTCATAAAACGGCGTCCTGGGTTCGTGGGCTTCCATGATGTCAATTGGATGGCCTCCAATCCACAGTCGCAATACGTTAATCTCCTACTGCTACACCCAGAATTAAGTGAACTCCCTGACCAAAAGCACACTCAAATTATTTATAAGAAAATTGATCATTGATGTGTAATAAAACACATATAATCGCAAAGAACAACCAACCTTCTGAATTACTTTGTCTGGGTTGTTCCGATTGTGTAAAATTAGACATTATCCGGTCTCAAAATTACTGAGTCTACTCCTTAAAGCCCTAATTCCGAATCAAAATTTAGGCAAACAAGAAATTGACCCGTAGAATAGAGTGTGCGAAATGATTACACATATTTATTACTCGGGATGATCCTCAGCGGCATACCTTACTTTAGCTTTCCGGATCAATCCACCTGCGACTCTCATCAGCTGCGAGAGAGCTCCAGCATCTTCTGCAGCGTAAGTAGCAGTAGAGAAACAAACTATTTGCTTGTGTTTAGTGTCTGGACAATTTTGCCCTCATTGCAAATATTTTTAAGGGTTAATAATGTAATTTCTGTTAATAGGTAATGGTTTAATAAGTTGAACCAAACACATTACTTACTTAACTTAGGCTAAGCAAACCAACTATAACACTCTAACCAAACAAATTATTACATAAACCTATGTCTTTTTAATCACCCCAAAAGCCCATTAGTGCATAACAACCCAATTACTGATATAGCGAACCAAACGGAACCTAAGTACAGGAGATAACAAGCACAAAACAAGTTATTTCTCACCAAGGGAAAGACACACAGTCAACGACACAAAGTCTTGTATAATGCACAAAGCATAGAGCAGACACAAAGTCAAATGTAATGCACAAAGTATAAATATTGTAGTTGTATACTTGTATTAGTTTTGAATTTCTTTATTATTTCTTTTGTTTCATTTTTTTTTTCTTTTTGTTATTGTTTTATTTACAAGTTATATTGTTCAGGTAGTAAATTATACTTTGTAGTTAACCAAGCTATTATCTCAGATCGGCTGCTGTAAGGAAAAAAACGAAAATTTAAAGAATTACTCTCTCCGTCCTTGAGATAATTTGCACACCGCTCTCGACACATGGAATAAGAAAGAGCTACTTTTTGCTTTTTAGTTGACTTTTTCAAAGGTGGAGTTTTAAAGGTGAAGATTGTAAGATAAATTTCATTTTAAGGGTGTGCAAATTATCCCGGGACATCCCGAAAAAGAAAGTGTGCAAATTATCTCGGGACAGAGGATGTATAAATTATACTATTCATAAAAACAAATTATACTTTTTGGTTAAACAAATTATACTATATCGAATTCGCCACCAAAAAAAAAAAAGAATTATAAATTGTGTTGTTCAGGTAAACAAATTATATGTTTTGCTTAGACAAGTTGTACTATGTCGGATCAGCCACAACAAAAAGGGAAAAAAAATAAAGAATTGTAAATTATAATGTTCAGGTATACATGTTATACTTTATGGTCAAACAAATTATATTATACTGGATCCGCCACGACAAGAAGAGATAAAAGAAATAATGAAACAAATTAAAATTAAAAAATTAAAAAATTGAAAGAAAATCAAAATTATAGTTAATTTTTAATTTTTTTTATTATGTTAATTAATAATTATTTACTAATGAATATTAATTAATTATTAATTAAAATGTTAATAAATATATTTAAACAATAATTAATAAAAATTAGATAGGACTCGAATCCATGACCGTTCCACATTTAAGTAGCGTGTCTAACTAGTTGGGATACAACAATTTGTTGTGTAAAATTTGCAGTGTTTTGTTAACATATAAATATCAATAAAATATAAATATATACTCTTATCCGTTTTAAAATAAATATTGTTTTAAATATGGCCTTGTAAATTCTCGCGCCTTGCTGGTCGCATGGGTCATGTGGATTTAGGTGTACAGTAACATTAGCATGCGTGCATGTTTTTGCCTAAAACAAAACGATACTTTAAAAACTAACATAACTTGATATTTATGGATTCTTAAGATATATACTCTCTCTGATTAAAAAAGACTGGCGCTTTAGCATATTTTAAAAGAATTAAGAATGAGTAAAAAAGATAAATATATTCATACATAATTTATTTATTATGGAAATGTTTTGTAAAATAAGGAAATATTCAACTAATAAAGTAGGTTGTTTAGGATAAGATTAGAAGGATTATGGTATTTTTGTTAAAACGATACTTATTTTATAAAAATTTAGCTTCTCTTCAATACACTTATTTTGAACGGGAGGAAGTATTACCTATGTTGATAATGTTTTGAGTATACTGAAAAATTGGGAGTTGTAAATTGTAAACAACATATATGTTTTCACCTTGAATTGATGAGTAACCGACGTCCACTATATAAAGGAGGACCAAAGATCATTTTTGGTCCAGTAAATATTTATTTTTTCGATTTTATTATTATAAGTATATGCTTTTTTAATTTAGTTCTGTAAGTGTTAAAATTGTCCAATTTAAGGATAATTTTTGTAAAAAAAAAAAAAAATTTAAATGGGCCGAAAATAGTCACGTGACCCAAATAATTTGTAAAAATAGTGGATGACTTTTCAGCTGAAAAATAATGTTTAATGTTTAATGTTTTAGGGTTTTATTTAATATGACAAGTAATTATATATCTCTCTAGTGATATATATAATAATTTTATTTTGAATTTAAATTTGGCAGGGAAACAAGTCAAACTCAACTATTTTTTGCCACGTCATTACGAGTCGTCGATTTTTACTAATTATTAGGGTCACGTGACTTGCAAGAAACTATTTCCGGCCAATTTGGTGTGTTTACGCGAAAATTGTTCTTAAATTGAATAATTTAAGCACTTAGGGGACTAAATTAAAAAAATATATACTTATGAGACTAAAATTTAAAAACCAAATATTTACGGAAGCAAAAATAATTTTTTGGCCTACGAAGGAGTTTACGACAATTTACAAGAAAACAAATCATAAAAAAATATGCAAAGATACATACAGATATACAACAATAATAACAGAATTATTCCTTATATAAATGAATTTAAAATACTATGTTAATAATGTTCTAATAAAATATTGAAATATTGTTTGAAACAGAAGATCGCGTTGGCACTGACTTGAAGAACACGCATGCTAGGGTATATATATTAACAAAGATACCTAAGTTTGCTAAACTGCAGAAGCTGAGCTTTGACAATGGCTTCCTTTCCCAAGCTCCTCCGTTCTATTTCAAGAAAAGCAATCGCCGGATCCAGATTCTCGACGAGCACGATGACCGAAAAAGTTGTTTCGCCGCCGTTGTCGCCGTGGCTCATGTGTCCCCCCTCCTTTAAAGGTCACGACATGGCTTACAACTTCTACCGTCCCTCCGATAGCAAAGTTCTAAACTTGAACAGTAAAGAAGCATTAAGGAAACTGAATCTGAATTTGGAGGATAAGACAACGGAGGTGGTGGGATCGACGCACGGGTGGCTGGTTCTGTTCAACCAGCGCAATCTAGATCTGTTTCTAATAAACCCACTTTCCGGTCGACACGTAAAGCTCCCGCCGATTCACGCCCTACCCATCCCCGAAGAGAACTTGACCGGCGGCTATGGCTGCGTTACAAAGGTCATTATCTCTACCTCCCCTAACGACAAGGGTTGTCGAGCGATGATGTCGTATGGAACGCTGGAGTGTCTAGCTTTTTGCAGCCTGGACAGCAATGGCTGGATTCCCGTCGGCGATAAAAGGGTTTACCATGATTTTGTCTACTCGAGCAGAGATCAAATTTTCTTCTGTATTACTGATTTTTACATGTCTACTCTGGAGGCGTGGGATCTTCGTGACCCTGCATCTCCAAAACGGGTTATGAAGAAGGTTCGAATCGATGCAGATTTCAGGAAAGATCACCCGCTCAAAGATCATTGCAGCCAACAATACTATCTGGCTGCGACAGACGACGGTGAGATCCTGGTGGTGCGGCGGCATGTTTTGGACAGTGGTGTATTCCGTTCCGATGGTTCCTTTGTAGAGTTCTCTTTAGAGGATGATGAAGATCACAAAAACCCGCACAAGACTGTAGGGTTTGAAGTGTATAAGTTTGACAGGAAAGAGAATAGGGTGAGGTACATGGAGGGTTCTTTGGACGGGCTGACGCTTTTCGTCGGTGGAAACCATTCGACGGCGCTGCATTGCCCTCAACTGAAGCCTAATTCCATTTACTTTACGGATGACCAGCATCTGCCTGAAGAGTTTTATGTATATGGTGGTCATGATATTGGCATATTCGATTATGAAGACGGCACCTTCTCGTCTTGCTATTACCCTTGTGATGTCGATGGCTACAAAAGGATTGATCCACCGCCTGTCTGGTTCTTTCCCAGAGAGTGACAGTTGCAGAGAGGGTTTATGCTTCTTTTTCTTTGTTTGTTTTGTTTGCTTTTTATGTGATTTCGCTTCAAAACCTAGTTTATAGTACTAGGAATCTTTGTTGTTTTTTGAATTGGTGTTTTACATTTTGATGAATTATATTCTGTTTGATAAACTTGTCACATAACTCTACAGGATACAACTGTTAGAATCAGTTCTATGGCATGTCAACTGCATTCTTTTTTTGTTATATTATTATCGCCTGAAAATTTTATTAAATTGATTAATTATTATATACTTTCTCTTGAACACGGCCGTCTGTGATATATATTTATGTACTCCTATTTATCAGGGAGATATAGAATCAAAGCAATTCGGATTCTCTGTTACAGTGACGTCATACCATACACATGTCTGACGTCATACCATGCACGTATCGGTTAGTCGGTTAGTGAATGAGTGAAACACAATATGAAACTTTTATGGGAAAGCAGTAATTTTTTTCCCTTTCCGAAATCTTGGAGAAATGGCAATGACTCATATTACTTCTCGAAGAAATCCCAAACTGAACTTAGATTTCTTCTCAAATCTACCCCTAGAAATCATCATCGACATTCTCTCGAGGCTCCCAGTTCAAATCATTATGAATTGAAAATGTGTATCCTCTGGGATGTATTAATAAATTTATATATAATTTTAAATAAAAGTGAGATACATTAAAAAGTGAATTACCTGGTCGTCGCCTCACTAAAATTGTCTTTTTCAAAACTATTGACAAAAGAGGACGATATGATAAGTATGGAGAAGAAAAGAGGGACAGTGAATTTCTTTTTAAATTTAAAATCTACATATATTTTTCAAATATGAATTCAAATCGAAGAACGTCTTTAAAGATAATTTCATAGGTCAAATTTTTTTATGTTTGATATATACCACTCTCAGCTAGAAATAAATAAAGCTCATTTTGATCACTTAGGATCCTCTTAGTCCACTTTTATCTTATCTCATTTATGTTTCGCTCCAAAATCGAGCAATTATAATTATTTTATCTTATCTCATTTATGTTTCGCTCCAAAATCGAGCAATTATAATTATTTTTTTGTAATTTATGAATTTAAAGTTCATTATTTAGGTTCAGGATTCATGATTCACGTTTAGATTTTATATTTAAAGTTTAGGGTTCGACTTTCTTGAACTAAAGTAGATTTTCTATTGTAAACTTATGATGTCATGATTTACGGTTCATGGTTTATGATTTAATGGTCTAGTGTTTATAATTTAATAGATCATAATTTACGGTTCATGATTTATGTGTTCGGGATTCACAATTTATGTTATATGACTGGATTTTAGAGTGAAACAGAGTTGAGACAGGATAGTCGTGAGAAAGGGGATCCTTACCCATTTTGATAGGGTCAAAAGTGAAATTTTCTGCAACCATGAGAGATATTTTCAGCTTCGCTCCACATTTGAAACTACCAGCTCTCCCGCTCTTTCTCTCTCTCTCTCAGAAGCTCTAACCGTCAACTGATTTCACCTCTTTTTACACTTTCTCTCTCTGAATTTCTTGATTTCAGAAACTGTTACTTTGAGGAAGAGCTCGAACGACTCTCGATTTACGGATGAACCAGGTTAGATGCATCGCGCGATGTTGCTCCATCAATTGTTTATATATTTTTCCATCAATTGCTCGATTTTCTGGTGTCTTTATTTATTGCTCGTCTCCGTGAATTTCGTAACTGATGATTTGCGTTTCGCTTTGGTGATCGAATGTATTAGGTGTTAAGAATAGGTCTTAAGTCGGTCTGGTACTCGATTTATGAACTTGTTGCACGACTATGCGAAACGCAACGATGAATTGCAGGAAAAGTGAACTGGATTTAATGTTTGATATTTGTGAAGTTAAATTAGACATCATATGGTTGGATTTTTCATATTACACTTTCAAAATTGATATCGATTTTCTGGCTTTTATATTTATTGCTTGTCTCCGAGAATTTCTTGATGCTTTTTCAATTCGCATTGCTGGTTGGAGTGTTGTGAAGAAATGTTTTGACAAATGTAGTATGTTTATACTTTTTAAAATTTCTATCACTAATCGAACGGATTATGTGTTAATTATACCCCTTAAATTGGTCTGGTGGTCGAGTTATAAACCTGTTGCACAGTTATGCGAAATGCACACGATGAAATGTAGGAAAAGTGAACTCGATTTGATGTTTGATGTTTGTGAAGTTATATTAATAATCTAATGGTTGGATTTATCATATTACACTCTTAAAATTGATATCGATTTTCTTTGATTTAAGTGTTGAATGAAGGATAATAACAGAGGGGAAGATGCAGTGTAAAAAACAGACTCGGAAAATGGAGCAGCATTATCTACCACGGGAAATTATCATAAACATACTCTCACGACTACCTGTACGAACCATTGTGAGTTTCAAGCTTTATTGCAAGTCATGGCGCAACTTCTTGGAGTCTCCTGAGTTTGCCATGGCCCATCTTTCACATTCACCCCAAGGACTCTCTATCCATGAGGACACTACGCAACCGGTATACAAGATTTTTGAATTTAACGATGATTTCGATCTTAAATGCCATGATCTTCACTACAATCTAGTTACAGACTACAAATTTCATTTCAATGGATGGAATCGGATAAACAGTTCAGCTAATGGTTTGTTGTTTCTCCTTGATATGTCGGATGAAAATCTTTATATATGCAATCCACTTACTCGTGATTTTATGAAGTTCCAATGTCCTCAAAGACTAGTGTTCTGTAACAAGTTTTATGCTGTCTATGGACTTGGATCAAGCAAAAGAACAAACCAACATAAGCTGGTTGGGATTTTTCCAGATTGTGTATATGATCAAGAAAAATATAAGTATGTCGCTACTTCTAAGTGTGAGTGGCATGTGTATACGCTCGAAACAGGACTTTGGAGAAGAATAGATCCTGGTGCCCAGTTCCTGTATGACAGTCGTTTTAGTGGGGCATTTGTGAATGGAAGTCTCCATTGGTTGGTGGTCGATGGAAATGGTTGTCCACTGATTTCTTGCCTTGATCTTGAAACAGAACTTTTTAGCACCCTTTCTCCTGCTCCTATTACACGAAATGTAGAAGTCATAGATGAAGAAGAACATCTTGATCAAGGATCTCCAGATGAAGAATCTCTTGTAGTTCTCTGTGCTTTGGGCGATTGTCTATGTTTATGTGATAATACATCTAATGATGTAATTATCATCTGGAAGATGAGGGAATATAGTGTGGAGAGTTCATGGACAAAGGAATTTGTCATCAGTAAAATCCCTGGCTTTGCTTGCTATCCTGAATTTGTTTGGCCTATCAAAATTTTCAAAGATGGTGACATCTTGATGGCGTGGGGAGTGAAATTCCTATTCTACTACTCCCATAAGAATAAGACTACTGAGAAAATTGCTATGTTTAATACAGGTTCCGAGTTTTCCGCAGTCTTTCACACCCCAAGCTTTCTTTCACTAAAAAGTTTTAGATTGGAGAATGTAAGCTCATTTTAACTTGTAATTTTCAATTTCCAGTATTAAGTAGTACCTATGTCAGTTTTAGTATGCTTTGCATCTCTGCATGAACCAACTGAATACTCTAGATCTTTTTTATTGTTTACTCTATGTTTTCGACTGTAGCCTGGATGATGATATTGTTCTATGTGTAATCTTGGACGGTATTTGTGTTGTCTTATGAAGCTGTTAACCTGTTTAAGGTGATCGTAGGTAAGCTGAAATGGTATAACATGAACTATTAGTCAACCATGGATGATACTTGCTTCATTCAAATGGGCATCTATCTAAAATAGAAGAGTGAACTCCTTAGAATGTGTGAAATTTTGAATTTTGTGGATCTAACTTGTTAATTGCCTAATTTGATTGCACTTTAAAGGCTATGTTTGCAAGTTAGAATCTTGTATATGTACTTCGATTTAGCATAGTTTACCATTGCAACTTAATTAGATGAATAACACATACTGTCATTGTTGCTGAAGTGATGTTTGAAGCCAATAGTAGCCTGAATAACATTGGAAGGCATAACTTACAAGTATAAATTAATATGGTTGGATAAGTTAAATGAAAAGAAATTAAACAAAGTCGTATATGCGAGCACTCACGGTTTTTAGAAGGTTATACATTCATTTAATCGACCAAAAATAAACTTCCATTTGTCAAATACGACTCTGTTGTTTTTTTGGTTGGGGTAGTATAAGTTTTCTTTCTTGGGCAGGGGATAGAATAAATTATTAACTTTGATAAGTTTAAAGAGAATGTTGCAAATATAATTTCTTCATGTCTATACTCCCTTGTGTCTTCAGTTGTTTTTATATGAAAAAAGAAATACAAATATAAAAATGTATAGTTTAGAAGTCATAAGATTTTTTTATGTATTTAATTATCTCACTAACAATCAAATTGTACTACATAACCTTTGAACTAAAGTTACTTGATGTAACACCAATATTATTTTAAGGTTCACTGATATTACATCATTCATATTATACAAATACTATCAAATATTAATTAATTTTTTAATAGAAAAATGTAAATTATATATCTATTTTTACTATAATTGTGATCATCAAATACTTTTCAAGTAATCATAAATAATTATAGATAAATTTAGTTAACTTTTATATTCGAGATATATATATTAAATGGAGATATATTCAAGTATGATTTTTTAGGGATTGATCAGGAATTTTTTAAAAGATCAAGTTAAGTTACTTTTTATCAAACAGATATAATATAAATCGCAAAAGGAAGCTAAGAACATGATTGTAATCTAAGCTAAACTGAGAGGGTGTTTGGCTGAGCTTATAAGATGTTTAGGAGCTTATAAACTCTTGCAAAGTGTTTGGCAAAATAAGATGTTTAGGAGCTTATAAGATCAAAAAATAAGTTCTAAGAGCTTATAAGATCTAAAAAAAATAAGTTGCTATACCCCAACTTATTTTCATCTTATTTTTTAACATCTTAATTATTACACTCAAATTTCACACATAATTCACACACTTACACACACTACACACTCTACACACATTACACACATTTCACACACTTCACACACTACACACACTACACACACTTCACACACAACACACACTTCACACACTACACACATTTCACATACTATACACACCTACATACATTTCACATACTAATCAAAATGTGCGGTTAATATTAAGTTTTAAATTAGACCCCAAATTTATAGTTAAATCATTATATTCAATTGCAAGCTTATAAGCTTTTTTATCCAAACATTTTGTTAACTTATAAGCTCCTTAAAAATGATATCTTATAAGCTCTTGAAACAACTTATAAGATGTTTAAAATAAGTTTAGCCAAACACCCTCTGAAACCATGAAGAATTTCGGAATATGAGTGCATAGAAGCCTCAAGAATCACGAAGCATATAAAGAAGAACTCATAGTATTCAAGAAGTAAGCTTCACTATTCATAGCAATAAACTTGAAGAGATAAAGCTGGAAGACATAACTTTACAAGTTGATAAACTAATGGTCCGTTTGCTTAAGATTGAGCTCAATAGATTTAGAGGACCGAATCCCAATAAAACATACTCATTAACTCCCTTAGTCAGATTTGATTCAGCACTCCCCAGTCTTAAACAAACGGATCCTAAGTATTTATATAACTATCTGACTTCTAGACTATTCTAATAACTAACTTAATAGCTGATATTTTGAGTAACCAACTATTACTTAAAACTAAATAAGTTATATATAAATACAAAAGAAATCTATATTACGTGTAGTCTAACAAAATCAAACATCATTTATTTAACTCAATTTTCTCTTTTCACTTTATTTTTCTCAACCTCCTCCGATCATAAGTAAACACAACCTTAGAGTCCTTTTTATTGTTGAAGAATGAAATATGAGTTAAGGGGCGAAAATCCTCCGAACATGACTTTTTTCTTACCCAGTGGTAGGTGTTGGGTGGTCGGTGGGGCTTACACACTTACACAAAGTTGCATGGGGGCATAAGAGAAAAAGCTTAAGAAAAAAAAGTATATTTTGGCCGGGGAATAAGGGCGTTAGGGGTGGGAGTAAGGGCCATGAAATCACATGTTTCATTTATATGTGTTCATTTTATGTTTCACAATGTTGTCAAACAACATGCGTATTGAGTTGTGTCGCTAATTGTCACGTGTCGTGTATTTAAGATTATGTAATAGAGTATGCGAAATGCAACGATGAATTGTAGGGAAAGTGAACTGGATTTGATGTTTGATATTTGTGAAGTTATATTAGACATCATATGGTTGGATTTTTCATATTACACTTTCAAAATTGATATCGATTTGATGATTTACATTTCGTTTGCTGATTGGAGGGTTGAGAAGAAATGTTTTGACAAATGTAGTATGTTTATACTTTATAAACGTTTTATCACTAATCGAACGTATTAGCTGTTAATTATAGCCCTTAAATGGTCTGGTGCTCGAGATAAACCTGTTGCACGATTATGTGAAATGCACACGATTGATTGTAGGAAAAGTGAACTCGATTTGATGTTTGATGTTTGTGAAGTTAATCTAAACATCGTACGGTTGGAGTTTTCATATTAAACTCTTAAAATTGATATTGATTTTCTTTGATTAAGGGATGAATGAAGGACAATAACAGAGGGGAAGTTGCAGTGATAAAAAAAGAGTAGCTGTAAGTCTTTCCATAAGCCTGAAATACACTGATGAGTATTCCGAAAATGGAGCAGCGTTATCTACCACCTGAAATGATCATAAACATACTCTCACGACTACCTATACGAACCATTATGAGTTACAAGCTTTATTGCAAGTCATGGCGCGATTTATTGGAGACTCGTGAGTTTGCTGAGGCCCATCTTTCACATTCACCACAAGGACTCGCTATCCATGATTCCGCTACGCAAGAGATATACAAGATTTTTGAATTTGAAGATGATTTTGATCTTAAAAGCCGTGAGCTTCATTACAATCTAGTTACAGACTAAAAACTTCCTTTCTATGGATGGATAGATAGCTCAGCTAATGGTTTGCTGTTTTTCCGTGATCTCTCACCTGAAAATCTTCACATATGCAATCCACTGACTCGTGATTATATAAAGTTCCAATGTCCTCAAGGGCTAGAGTTCAAAAGCAAGTTTGAAGCCACCTATGGATTTGGAGCAAGCAAAAGAACAATACAACATAAGCTGGTTGGGATTTTTCCAGATTGTGTATTTGATCAAGAAACACATTTACGTGTCACTACTTCTAAGTATGAGTGTCATGTGTATACGCTGGGAACAGGATGTTGGAGAAGAACAACTCTCGGTGCCCCATTCGTGTATGACAATCGTTTTAGTGGGACATTTCTGAATGGGAATCTCCATTGGTTGGTGGTCGATGGAAATGATCGTCCACTGATATCTTGCCTTGATCTTGAAACAGAACTTTTTAGCACCTTTTCTCCTGCTCCAATTACACGAAATGTAGAAGCTCTAGATGAAGGATCTCTTGTAGTTCTCTGTGCTTTGTGCGATTGTCTATGCTTATGTAATAATACATCTAATGATGTAATTATCATCTGGAAGATGAGGGAATATAGTGCAGAGAGTTCATGGACAAAGGAATTTGTCATCAGTAAACTCCCTGACTTTGATTGCAATTCTGAATTTGGTGGGCCTATCAAAGTTTTCAAAGATGGTGACATCTTGATGGTGTGTGGAATGAGTTTCCTATTCTACTACTCCCATAAGAACAAGACTACCAAGAGAATTGATATGTTTGAATCGGCGGCTTCCACGATTGGCGCAGTCTTTCACACCCCAAGTTTTCACTAAGAAGTTTTAGATTGGAGAACGTAAGCTCATTTTGACTTGTACTTTTCCATTTCCAGTATTAAGTAGCATCCATGTCAGTTTAAGCATGATTTGCATCTCTGCATGAACTAACTGAATACTATAGTTCTTTTAGTTGTTTGCTCACTGTTTTTCGACTGTAGCCAGGATGATGAAATTGTTCTATGGGTAATTTTGGACGGTATTTGTGTTCTGTCTTATGAAGCTGTTAAGCTGTTTAAGGTGAACGTAGGTAGGCTGAATTGGTAGAACATGAACTATTAGTCAACCATGGATGCTACTTGCTTCATTAGTCAACCCCAAATGATACTTGCGTAACTTGATTGCACTTTAAAGGCCATGAGTAGCACCACGAAACTTGAATATCTGATTGTAATTCTTCACTTATTTGCTAAAACAAACTGTTATTAAGTTAGAATCTTGTGATTTAGTTCGATTTAGCATAGTTTACCATTGCAATTCTTGTTGTAATGATGTTTGAAGCCAACAGTAGCCTCAATAACTTTAGAAGGAATTTAGTGGCGAACACAGTTTAATTTACTGATCAAATCTAGTTAAACAAAAATCTATCACACGTTTAAATTGGAATGAAAATTTTCAATTGGATATTTGATCCTCTGAAACATCCAGTGTGATCTCACTCCAAAGCACGTCCTGTGGAGAACTTCAATCTATAATATTATGCTTCAAGAGTACCGAAATCTTGTTAAAGTCGAGGGCGCCAGGCACCGTCCCATAAAATTCAAGAGTACCGAAAGCTTGTTGAAAGCTTGTTGTCCCACATAATTCACGAGTATCAAAATCGTCCCATAAAATTCAAGAGTACCGAAAGCTTGTTGAAAGCTTGTTTTCCCACATAATTCACGAGTATCAAAATCTTGTAATTCACGAGTACCAAAATCTTGTTAAAGTCGAGGGCGCCAGGCACCGTCCCACATCGTGAAGGGTGACAATATATCGAGAGAGCCTTATACAACAAGTGAGCATCCATCCTAAAATCAATTTGTGATAGGAGAGGCTCACTAGGCTTATAAAGAATTATCACTTCAACATTCTATTAATGTGGGACAACTCACATATAAATTTTATCATTTAACTTCAATATTCCAACAATCTTGATGCTTTTCTCATCTTCATGACAACATGTTTTGCTCGGATTCATAATTTAAATAGTTTTGCTTCCTTGTGTATTCATACGTTTCTTTTATTGCGTTCTTTCCCAAACCGAGTTTCTTTAGGTAGTGTCTACTAACTATCGTCTCTAGTACATATTAACAGTTGCTTTTCTTTTTCATCTTTTGGTCTAAAATGTTGTATAGATATATTTTAGGGTTGATTGCAGTGATCACATCAAACTATCAACGTTTTTGTATATAAATCAATACATTTTTTTGTGGCATCGATGCATATATACTATTACGAGTTTGACTGATAAATCATCAAACTTCTTTTTCGTTCACTTTTCGCCGGAATTCCGTATGTGACTTGCGTTTGATAATCTTTTAAGGACTTTTTTTATCCAAACAACATTTTTAATATGTCAAAAGTGTAAAATTCCTTCACATATTTCTTTTTCCCAACAATTTCTTTGAATCATCAACTATTCTTTCCCTTATATCTAAAACCTCCATTGTTGAAGATGAACGGTTCATCTATATACTTGGACAAAAAAACCTTAAACATTTATAACACGCAAGTCATGTGCGAAAACTGGTGAAAAATGATCGTAAATTTGATAATTTATTTATCAAACCGAAAAATATATAAAGAATTAGAAATTTAGCATAAAATTTACATCTTGTTATAACTAACTTAAACACAAATATCTATCTTAAAATTTTATATAAATGGAAACATTTACGATTAATATATAAATACTAAACTACACGTACGTCTATCATCATAATATTAATCAGAAATTTTTAATTCAAAATAATATGGGGGAATGGCCATAATACCCTTTTTCAATTAATAGTTTTTTTAGGGTACCCTTTTTCATTTAATAGTCTAGAAAAAGACTAGTAATATATATACATTATATTTTATAAACGAACGGCGCTTTTTGCTATTATTTTTTTGAAATAATGAACGACGCTTATATCATTATTATAGAAGAACTACAATAATAAAAGGGAATTTATTTCTATGGGCTTTTCGATTCATTTTAAGAAGCCCATTTTCTTGGGTTTTATATAAAAAAGCCCCACTTGAGAATACACAAGTGGGCCAGCTATTGTTGCTTAATCCAAAATCATTTTGGAGGGAAACATTTCCGCCATTTCCCCCCAAAAAACCCCCTTCACGTCGTCACTTTGCGCCCTCCTCTTTCCAGTTTCCGTTAATTTTCAGATTCGGCGATGGAAGCCTACGGATCTCGCAGGAAATCCTTCTCAGGTGAACCAGTTTCAACTATTCCGCTCTACCGGTCCGCGCCAGAACTTGAAGTTCGGCTCGAAGAGTTCGAGCTGTATGCTGTTGATCGCCTCCGAGGTTTCTTCCTCTTTGTGTGTGTTTGCGCGCTTGTTCTCTTTTTATTTTCAATTACACATTCTTAGTTTGTGTCTGGATATATAAGATTTAGCTCGTAGACTGAAGTTTCTGAAATGTCTAGTGTGCGAGTATTTCATGTTTCAACTAATTGGACTCGTAGTCAAGCTTGCGGAATTAGAAGTAGTGAATAATTTCTTGAATTTGAATCGAATTTTTTAATTTATTCCTAAGTACGTAGCATACTTTTGGAAAGAAAAAAAGAACTTTGTTGATTACCTAGGGAATTTGAAACGGCATTAGTCGTTTTTTGACAAATTATATTCTTGTATATTCTTTAAGGGTGGTTTCAGGATTTTCGTGGATGTTTGGGCCAAAAATTTAGCAAATTATGTTACATTTTGGGGGCAATTATGTTAGGTTCAACATTTAGTGAGATGCTCTACATACTTGAGCCGTCTGTTCTTTCTCTTATGTCCTATAGTATTTTTCTTTGTTGGCTAATTGATGCTATAATTTTCATAAGAAGTTATTCTTAATTGGGGATGCACGGTGTTAAGGATTTGGGCTGTTTGCTTGCAGTTTTAAAAGGAATTTCAGATGGACTTTCCCGTGGGAAGAAACCTAACGAGATGGAGATTCTGGTAATACTAAAGCTTTTGTGGCTTTATCTTCACTGAGATATTTTGTATAGTAAGTGCTGACTGTTTTCATAATCCTGCTCTGTGGTTTGACTTAATGGTTTGTGATACAGGTGAAACAATTGTGGAAAATAAACATGAGCCAGCCAGAAGCATCTGAACTCCTTAAAAAGGACATCATATCCCATTTTGTTTTGCGCCTTGTCTACTGTAGAGAGTAAGCTTCAGCTTTTACTTTTATTTGATTCTACTATCCCCTTCGTGTTTCTTGCTCCGGAAAGTGCATGACTGAATCATTTTGCCTTAATCTTTGTTTTTAATTTCTCTTCCATGGGGTAGAGAGGAATTACGGAAATGGTTCCTTTCCATGGAGACTACATTGTTTCGCTATCGCTTTCAGCTCGAAACTCCTGATGCCCAGGTGTGACCTTGCTATTGTTCTGATCAGTCATTCTGCCAGTACTATTATCTTGAAATTATTTGGTCTGATGACTGATATCCTGTATCTTTGTTTTCTCTCCAGAGGGCTGTGGTGGCTGAGTTTGACCTGCCTTATAAAGCTGTAAGCAGTGCAGAATATGAGGTAATTGATGGTGTTATATCATTTCTCTGAGAAGACTGGTGTATCGTGTTGCCTTTCCATATAGTGTTGGCCATATGCAAACACCTTTGTGGGTGCATAAAACCAGACTACTTTATTTTCGTAAACTAAGTCTTTCTGTGACTTGATTTCAGAGTTTGTACGACAAATTGAACCAAGTACATCGCACTTACTCTAATCAACCTTTACCCAGTGGTATGTTTGTTATTACTTCTGAGACAAATCTAACCGCATTTAGATTCCTGGCTTGATTTTATTTATACTGATTTTTCTTTATCTATTTATAATTGCAGCTTATACTACATATTACAAGGTAACAACTAACTGCATCCCCTTACTTTCCGTTGCTTTTTTAATTATAGCATACATGCAGAAACAAGTGACTCTACTAGCAAGAGTGGAATTAAATTCCATTTGCAATAAAGCAAGTTTGGTCAATAGAATACAAAAACACATATTTCCACTCTCGCAAAATAGAGAACTTCTGACCCATAGGGTTCATTCTATGACTTGGCATCTTTACGCTGGCTCATGGTGATTTTCTGCTTGATTTAAACTCGTTTTCCTTTGTTGAAAACCTAAAGGTGCCATTTGAACTAGTTCCTGATCTTGTAGCAAGTCGCAGAGTATATATCCTGAAGGGGTATGCATATGTCGCGATGAACCAGGTGAATATGTGTCAGGGCCACTTTCTTTGCAGATGTGAACTTCTTTTCCATCATTTTAATTGAGTTCTGATTGTCTTTTTAGGTGCTTTCCCTCCTCATGACACAATATCGCAGCCAACTTTCAAAGGCACTTGTACTAACTAACAGGTTCATCTCAACCCTTGGTCTTTGATGCTTCGGTTAGATAAGAACGAATTATTTCCTTTTCCTTAACGAATAAGAGCAATGGTTCCAGGTCTTAAATTGGCAGTACTGAAATTTCCCCTTGTAGTTTGCTTGGTTTTGATTGGCTAAGATGTTATACATATGAGCAGTTTGATTCTATTGATTTGAGCAAAGTATTTATTGGTCATTGTTATTTTGTCAATGTTTTTGTTGAAATATTGATTGAAGAGTTCAAATGTAAGTTGTCCTACATTGATAAATTGGAAGAAGGATGCCCACTTTATAACTTTAGCGAGCAACTCCTCCAATCATCAATTGGATTTAGGATGGAAGCTCACTAGGTGGCTAAGGGTCTCTTCTTCATGTGTGGCGCGCTTCAATGTGGGGGACCATGCCGAGCCCCCTTACCTTCTACAGTTTCCCTCATATCCTTTGTAGCATTACACTGACAAGTGATTTGCATGAAAAACAATTGCCCTATTTGGGTGTTTCTGGATCTCCCAGATTTCCTTAGTTTCAGTTAACCGAATCACTGGTTAGCTTTTTCAAGATGCTAACATGTTCAAAATAAGATCTTATGGAGGTGAAGAAATTTGGAGGAAAATGTTTAGTGTTAAAATTAGATGGCAGTCCATTTCATTTTGCAGTTTACTTTTAGGTTGCAAGAATTGAAAGAGCATGAGAATTTATTCTCTAAAATATCATAACCTGCATTATTTGCTACCAGAAAGTGGACATCTATGATCAGAGAGCAAGAGAAGGACCGGCTGACCCCTGTAGGTATCCGTAGGTATTCTTTGTCAATCCATATTCAGATTTTGTAGCATCTGACTTTCTTTGCTTCACTTAGATTGTTGAAGCCCTATCCACAAGTTATTTAGGTCCTGACTACAGCCAGGTAAAATAGAAATGTGATAATCCATTTGCATGTTTGTGATGTATAAATTGGTTGATTGACTTATGAAATACCACTGCAGCCAAAAGAATATACAGAGATATCACTGAAGGACATTGATCAAGTTGCCAAAAGTTCATTCCCTCTTTGCATGCGTCATTTGTTTGAGAAGGTGATATTCAGTCTGCGTGTCAGGTTATCTTGTTCTTCTTTACGGTTGGTGGTATTTTACAAAATTTTCCATCTCCTTTGCTTCCATGTACAGCTTAGGGAGGATCATCACTTGAAGCATGGAGGGAGGATGCAATTGGGTCTCTTTCTCAAGGTTGTCCATTTCCGAACTTGATGATTTTTCTGTTACCTGTGCCATTTATCATTCTGATGCCTAGGGGAAGCTTTTTGATGTCTCAGGACTCATGCAGCTTTCTAGTTAAGAACTTCTTCTGTTGGATTCTTTTAAATGGAGAAAGTTGGGAAGTCCATATAAATGCCATGAACTAAAAAATGTGCAGTGGAAGTTTATAGTTGTCATTCGGTGGCAACATGGCAGTTCAGTAAATATTGAAAGCACAGATAATATATGAACCAAATTTACTAGTATATATTTCCTTAACCATGCTAGTTAATAGATGCTGTACTCTTCTTGTGTTAGCGTGCTGAATGGACTATGTAATAATGCTGAATGGTCTGATGCAACTTAGAATTATGTTCAAACCTTCGTTTGTGCTGGAAATATCATCCTTCTCGACTATGTTTTGACTCGAATAACATAGTATGAAACCAGACATGAGTTCGATCGATACGTATTAATCAATATTTGATTGATTGGTTTGTCTAAGCCACTTTGTTTCTTTTTGTCCAAATTGCTTTTCTTTATGTTGAACTCACTTCCTTTTTTTGTGTGAGTTTCGGAAATATCCCCATTCCTAGGTCCGAGATCTACATCTATGAATTGAAATGTTAGAGGATAGTGTGATACCACTTTAACTACGAAAGTTTGGTAGTACCCAGAGAATTGAATCCAATCTTGTCAAAGGGTCATTTGTATTTGTTGCACTGATGTTTTCTGCGTCTTGTATGTCAGGGTGTTGGACTCAAATTGGAGGATGCCCTTGCATTCTGGAAACAAGAATTCTGCAGAAAGGTGATCACATGCTATTGCTGAACCTTCTATTTCTCCTGCTTCAGTCGCAGATGGAGAACTTTATCATTTGCATAATGTCAGTACCACATAATCCGCTCAATTATTTCCCATGAGCTATATCTGATCAAATTTGGATGTGTCTCATCTATTTTACCTGTAGTGTTTGAAGAATTTTTCATATGGTCCATCTCTTATTTGAACATTACTCCAGGAATCTACAAATCTATTTTATGTAAGTTCCTGCAAATTGATAGTCTTCTGAGAGAAACATCTCTCAAACAATTGTATGCTAGTATGAATAGGAGACTTAGACCTGTTTCATCCATCGACTCTGTCCTGGCTCCTCCTAAATCAAGTTTGACAAAATATAGATGGCATATCATAGGCAAATGGAAAAGAGTGTAACTACCTACATCTTGTCATGCTTCCAGTTAATATATCTGCTGTTCTGCTGCTTTTGTAGGTTGCTGCTGAAAGATTCGACAAGGAATATGCATACGGCATACGTCACAATTATGGAAAAGAAGGAAAGAGGACGGTGCGAAACCCATTCATGCATTTTTCCTTCAGCAGTGAATATTTCATCCTTCTGATTTAATGGAAACTATATTTTCTTTTGTTGAGAATTTTGTAATGATGTGCTTGTTGTGACATTAAGATGATGAGATATAGCACTCTTTTATCACTGTAGAAGAGAAAAGGATCAATACATATATAGATAGTAGGCTTGCTTGTTGTACATCATTCTTTTTTTCTCAAAACAATTACTCAGTAAGCTCAGAAGCTTACAAATACATGCTATGCAAAACAGCAGAACATGTAAACACGTGATTCACTACCTTTTTTATTGCCTAACGATTCCCATATTTTAAGAACATTTGTAATGCCTTCTTCTGAGTTAACTGGATTGCTATTGGTACTAGTTCTTTCTGTGTTTGTCAGCTCAGGTTTATCTTCTTTAACTGTCTTTGTTAATGATGCAGGATTACACACCCTATTCATGTCAGAAGATAATATCATCAACACCAGGTGTAGGAGATCATCATGGGTGCCCTTATCGTCATTTCAGGTCAATTCTTTTTTTATATGTTGGTGTTCCGTCTTTACTAATCTTTGGCAAAAGTGATCTTTCTAATTTCATCTATGAAATGCATATCACACTATCTACATAACTGGATAGAATTTTCTTTCAAAAAAGCAGGAGTTAATATATAAAAAATGAAAAAAGGTACCAAGTATGAGAACAAGGAAAAGCAAAAGATGTGGAGACTACAAGCCACTTACTCACATATCAAACAAAAGAAAGAACATCTAAACAGTTAGGATTTCAGCCTCGTGAAACCTCCTTATGGAAAAACCCAATGAGAAACCTATAGAGGAAAATAAATACCAAAAGAGCCTGGCATATTCCTATGCAAATTGAAAATTTTCTTCGCTATGCACTGCATCACTGGATAGATGTAATGAAGAGATGCCTACCATTGCTTGTTTCATGCATGCTTAGTATTATAAGTGAATCAGTTGCAAGTGCACAATACAAGGAGTTCCTGCAATTGACCTTTTCATTTGCCTCAAACTATTTTGTTGATTACCTGATTGGTGAAGTTTACTAATATTGCTTGAGCAGTGAGGAGAATTTGAGAGCAGCACTTAATAAGATGGGTGTAGGCAACCGGGCAATGGAGGATGTGATGGATAAAGTGCGGAATAGACATTATCAGGTTGTTATCTACTAACAAAATTTCCTCATATTTTGCCACCCCTCTCCCTTCCCATTCCTTTTAAGTACAATTTATGAGTTTGAGTTTGGTTATGCAGTTGGCGTGTACCTTGACATTTGAGGCAGTTCACGGGGCATCTTGTGATCAGGGAATTAATCATCCAAATCAGTACTACAGTGACAGCAAAAAGATTTTGGAATCGAAGGTACTCATACTGAATTTACAAAATGCTTAATATTTTATGAACAGATTAGTACAAGTTCAATACGATGTAGTTAAGCATTGATTTGTGGTTTGAAATGATGTTTTCTTCTTGACATTGTTGGATATGAAGTAGGAACTACTGCACGTTGTCAATTTCTGCTTGTAGACTACATTATATACCCAAAAAACTTAGTTTTTGTGGTATCTGAGATAAAATAATAATAATGATCTTCCGAAAGCTATTCTTGAAAAAGCTGATGAGGTTATTATACGCAAGCATACACTCAATTCTTAGCAGCCATGTTTTGTTTGTGTCATGAAATTTGGAATCCATTAGGATTGGAATTGTATACTGTGACAAAATGATATTTGCAATTATGTATGACACATGAATACGCCAGATTCGAAATAACAAACTTAAATTTGCTGAAACTAAAAGAGGCTTGATATAGTATCATACGCTACCCTTCACCAAGTTTACAGCAAGCATAAAGCACTTGCTGATCAATATTCCAAAACTACATGCACGTGCGTATACATTTATTTGATTGGTCGTTTGATTTATCTGTTGCAGAACAATTCCAAGGGCACTTAGAAGAGGATACGATCATGTAGAGGATGGTGGAAGTAGCTGTGTCATTTCTGCTACAAATTATCGTTAACTAGTGTAATATATGTTTGCAATAGTAAGTGAAAGAATGCAGTTCTCTAGATGATGCCCATGTGTATACAACTTTAAGCCAAAATTATGATAGCCTTAATTATCTTTGGAGGTAAGACTTGTTCCTAAAGTACTTCGGATTGTGTATTTTTGTATGATGTAGTTATGAAACTATCAGTTTCTGTAATGTACTTGTATATGACTAGCCAACAAACAACAGGTTTGCAGCTTGCTGTAATTGGTTTACGACTTTATGCATCCATGTGTTTTTGCCTAATTGTTTCTCCATGCAATGATATATAATATATTAGTTACTTTCCGTGGAAGTTTGCATGGTTGATCCGACACGTACATTAAAAAAAAAACTGTTTTTGCTTTTTGATTGACTTTTTCAAAGGCGGAGATTAAGAGTGAAAATTGTGAGAAAACTTTTCTTTTTAAGGGTGTGCAAATTGGTGTGGGACGTACCGAAAAGGAAAGTATGCAAATTCGGATGGGACGGAGGGAGTACTAGTTAATGCTAGTGGAATGGAGAACGTGAGGGTAACGCGAGTGTAACATAATTTTTTCTAGTGTGTTAAGTAAATTTATTCATTTGTGTGAAGTTTGGGATTCGACTATTTTTGCGAGACAAGTGAATGTTTTTCGTTATTCATGAACTTCTTGAATTAACATACTTTTAGTCGAAGTAATTTCTAATATCTTCTCAGTTGAGTCGAACACTTAAATAACACCATCTTAAGATTCCTTTCTGATTTTCTATAATATATTACTTTTATTATAAAATGTTACTTTCAATGTAGAATTATAAAGTATTAATTTCATTCAAAAGCAATTTTTTTAGATATAATTTTTGTGTGTAATGAAAATAATATTTTTTACGTTAAAAGTAAGCGGACATCTTTCCTAAGATGGTCTTGCACATTCCTTTCATCAGCGTAACTGGGTAGGCAAGAAAAAGTCATGAAATTATTGGACTAATTTGATGCATAATAATTATGTAATGTCAGGATTTGTTCCATTGGAAATGGCATTAATAATAGTTGATTGTGATCACGGATCCATATTTTATTACAATGTCAGATTTTATTTTAGTTGTAGTACAATATAAAACTCAAAATGCATTATTGCTTGGCTGTTAATAGTGATGAGTTTAGGATTAATAATTCATCATTTATTTATAAACCTTTTTCTAGAATTTACAAAATGTCCCGTACCCAAATAGATTACCCGTTTTCCATCTCTGCTCCGACCATAACAACGTGGTGGAGATATACCCCCGGCCTGAGTATCCTGCCCCAATTTTTTGCATATTTATATTCATTATATTTATAAAAAAATTATGTATAAAATTATATTATTATTTAATAAATATATTTTATTTAGTACTTGATCGTTTAAGTTTTTAATCTACTGTTAAATATAATATACTACCTCCGTCCCGTTATAATTTGCTTACTTTCTTTTTCGATTTGTCCCAACCTAATTTATCAGCCTATAAATGACAAATTTCTCTCACAATCTCCACTTTTGAAAAATCAAATATTCCACAACATCTGTGTCTCTTAACCTCCGTATTCTGTTAAGGTAAACAAATTAAACCGGAACGAATGTAGTATAAGCTTAATATAAATATACATAATAATTAGTTAACGTATTAGAATTATAATGGGAATACCTGACCGCAACCTCCTTCAGTTGATCCCCAATTGATCCCATTTCGATTACTCACCCGTCCTTTACGGACTCAAACGAGCTAAAACTCATTCCGGCCCGTCCCATCACCACTCCTGACTTTTCCCATCAATCATATAAAGATAACTATTTGGGCTGGACAAGGAGAGGGTGGGTGGGTCAAGCCCATATTAAGCTTATTTGATCTCAATTTTAAAAATATTTCAAATTGTTGCTGAAAATAATATTCCTTACATAAACGAAAATTGTGTGTCTATAGTTATTTTTAGTTATAGAAAACTTGACAACTTCTATTTTTTTTCCCAATACGATTGGAGTACAAACTGTCGTGAAAGGATGTTAAAAAAGTTGAAAAGAAGGGGTATCCACAAATTCAAAAAATAAATTTATTAAACTCACTTTATAATTCAATACTTAAAGTTACAACATTGATCATTAATTTTGTGACGGTTTCTTTTAAACCTTTCCAATTTTAGATTCTCAAGATAGATTTAAATTGATTTAACAAATTTATGTTTTGTCCCTAAAAAACAACTCTTATGTTTTGAAAATATTCTAATACGTCCTTATTGCTTAATTAATGTACAGGTTGAATATCTCCCCAAATCCTCCAATCTTTTAATAATTTATTTCGGGAAGTAGAAAAAAAAAAAAAAAACTTAAGGTGTGTATGCATAAGGTTGAGGAATGCTGAATTACTGTTAACTGAGAGATATATGAGTACGTTTTATTGAGATTTAGTTCCCTTAAGACCATTTTACTTTCAAGGATCAAGTTTTGGTTCTAATCTATAGTATATGATCAATTTGGTGGGATTTAGTGGGATAATATTGGTCCTAGGAGGAAGGTGGAACCAAATAATGAGGTCTTGGGTGCTACAGTATCGTGTTAACTGGGTTGGTGGGTTTATTACAATTTTGGAGACAAGGTATGTAAACATGGGACAACTCATGATTATTGCCGAAATCCCATATTATTCCTCAAAGTAAACTGACCTTTAATGGATTGAAGGCAACCCAAAACAAACACATCCTTAGAATTTCCACAAAAAAGATGAGGGGCACGAAAAGCTTGACTCTAAAGTCATGTTGTCGGAATTGATCCTATGTTCGTCGGTGGACACCTTTTTATATGCCCACCGACATAAGCGGTGGAAACCGTGTTTTTTTAGCTCAAATTACAAAAACTTATGTGTAGTAGCCACATCATACTATATTTCGTGTGGTAAGGTTAATCCAACTAAATTAATGATTCACTACTCATGTCAATGTCCTAACTCTATTCATAAAAAGAATTTTTTCTCTGTTACACGGAATAAAATCTCGATATAACTACCACACGCAAGACTCAATTAAAATTAGAGAATGTTACTCTTCTTAGAATGACACATTAGCCTTTAATATTAATTGCATCAAATTAGTGCGTACAAACTTGATACCTAAAATTGTTGAAACAATAAAAATAGTTAGGTAACCCAACTTATATTTTCATTTCCAATATTTATATATCAATATGAAATCATTCCTTAATAAATTATTCACAAGAGGACTACATGTCTATATCTTGCTTATTCTTTCATATAGTCTTGAATTGCAAAAAAAAAAAAAAAAAAAAAAAAAAAAGAAAGAATATAATTGCATTATTGCTAAAGACATTCTAAAAAAACAAAAAATGACGTAACTAGGGGCAATTTTAGTAACAGTATATATGTAAATGACAAAAACAGTGAATTATAAACAATTAATAACTAATAAAATTCCATAAACATTCTAAAAGATCCAGGCATCGGTAGATTAGAGTTTAGTATCTAATCGAGGAAGATTAATAAGAGGTTTAAGGACGTAGAAGTTCGTTCGAAGCGTTTGTTAATATTTTATAAATAAGATTTTACATTCATATTAAAATAAGTTGTTAACAAATTATAAATGATTTTTAAAATTGTAAGGGGGTTCAATTCCTTTCTCAAATAAAATCTTATTTCGGTTTCTACTTCAATTTCGATTATTACAAAAATGTCATTACTAACATCTTATAAGCCCTATCATCTCATTATAACCAAACCATTTATTTTTTAAATAAGATGTTAACATTTTATAAGCTTTTAAAACGTCTTATAAGATATTTTAAATGAGTTTAACCAAACACCCCCTAAGTGAGACTAGAACGAATGATGATCATTTAGGAGTCTTGTCAGAGGCAAAGTTGTAGAAGTCGCTAGGCGCTAATCAGGTGGTAGATTGGGGTCTAACGACTAGCCGGATCTATATGGGGCTAATCAGGGTATATGCATAATTAAACAGGGATGAATTGAGAAATAAACATAAATTGTCAATGAGAGTCTAGCGCCTATAGAAAAATTAATCGGAATTAGTCAGATTTTTTACAACAGACCTATGTGGTAGTCAAGAACTTCTAAACGGATGTGTCATTTCTTTCAGATTATAAAAGTTATTAGACACTATTCACACAATAAATTGAGTCTAGCAATTAGTTGGAACCTAAACAAACTAATCAGGATACATACGTGAAGATCGAGAAGAATCGAAAAATAAACATTTTTCAAGAATTAGTTAGCAGGAGGTTTTTGCATTAAAAAAATTATCTCAAAAAGTTAAAAAAGAAAAAAACCACTGTCCCTCCCTCTTTCTTCTGAGTACTCTCTGCTACCCCTGTCGAGAAAAACCTCTCCAGGTCCGGTTAACTTCCAAAATTTTCCAGTTGTCCGTACGAATCCATTAAATCCCGACTTTACCCTTCACAATTCACTTAATTCCAACCATAAACCCCTGCCGGAGCAAGATATACATACACATTGTGTATATACATCCAATAATGCGCGGATGGCACAGTACAGGCAATCCGGCGGCAACGGCTCCCGAAACGGTGTTGTTACGGATCACGTGTCAGTGAGCGTCCGCGGAGGTTCGAGGCAGTTCCATCACCGGCGATCGAAGGGGCCGCCGGCGTATAAGATTTCAATCGGATTTTGCGTGTTGATACTTTCCCTCATTTTATCGATCTCGGCTTTTTTCTACTTCGTGTTGCAAAGTAAAGGTACGCCAGTAACGGACTACTGTATTATGTGGACTTTGAGAGTTTCTGTTGAAGTTTGTGTTGTTTCTGAGCTTGTTTAATGGAAAAAATGGAATTGCTTAGTTGCTCTTAGATAAATTTGGGTGCACAAGCTATAGGAATTAGCATTCATTTGGAGAGAGTGGTTGCTGGTAAAGTAGTACTCTTGAACTGCGGTGTTAGTTTTTGTTGGATAAATTTGTGTATATTAATCGATTTATTTCTTTGAAATCTAGAAATCTAATCATGTTATTGGAAGCGATTTTGGTTTGATTCTTTACTTCTGTGAAGTTTAAACTTGGATCAACACTATAGTATTGTGTAAGTACTTCTTTGAGTTGTAAAAAATCTGCAAAACAGCTCCCTTGTACCTTTACGTTGCAATGTAAACCTAATAGATCTTGCAAATTTCTCCCCCCCTCCTCCCACCAACTCACACATACACGAATCAATCATGTTTGTCATATAAATATTTGCAATAGTATAGGGGCAAGATCCTCAGCATTTTAGACCTGAATAAGAACTGCGGTGCTTATACATCTTTTAATCAGAGCTTGTAGTACTTCCCCGCTAACTGTTCACAGTTTCTTCCGGTTGTGTCTAGCCATATGGATGGATGGTATCCCCAGTACTAATTCAACTTTGAAACGGAATGTTTTTAACTCAAAGTTACAAATATGTTGTGTGGCTGCTGGCCCACTTATTGTAAGTGCTTGACTTGTGGCAAATTTCTTATCCTTCTTTTTATAGGAGTGGAAATAGATACGCGCCAGACTCAAGATGATGACGTGGGCAATGATTCAGATTTTCTCATGGATGTGACACGCATACAAAAGTCCAGGGAGCTCAAATTTGGTCGTGGTTCAGTTGCTCATGGCCGGGATTCGCGGGACTGGGACAAGGATGATAGAAGAAGAGATGAAGACTATAGTGAGGAGGAACTGGAGCGATCCCGTGATGGTTCTATGGATAAGGTTCCTGCTCCCGTGAAAAACAATGATAAAACATCTAATAATGATCGCTCTCATGATCGCCGAGGAAATGGCTTATACAATGAGGCTGGGCGCAATGAGTTGCAAAAGTATGAGGCAGAATATGAGGCCTCTTTGAAGAAAACTGAAGACTCCACAAATTTGCACGATAACAAAGATCAGCGATCCCAGGATATATCCGGGATGCAACATAGAGAAATAGATGAGACTGATGAATATGATGATGGTATTGACTTGCAAGATGATCAAATAGAAGAAGCTGATGATGTTGGCCATGATGACGTGGACCTTTCTGGTGCCACTAAACCCCATATTAGTGGCATTGGGGATGCTGCTCTTGTGCATCATGCTAGAAGTAAAAGTCAGAACACTGACAAGGAGGCTGACAATGTTTCTGCGGATTTGTACAAGGGGTCTCTTTCAGGTTCCCAGCATGAGAAGGTCAAGGAAATTTTTGAGCATGCCAGTTTTGCAGAAGGCCAGCCTGTCAGAAGGCAAATTCCTGAAAAGCGGTCGGGTTCAAAAAAGAAGTCTAGGCGCCGAAAGGGTAATCATCTAATTCTCCTTGTAAGTTGGTTTCTTTTTATTGGCTGTTAGGTTGCTCCATTCATTGGCACTGTATTTGGAGTCTCAAGAATTAAACAATGAGCTATTTTGCTACTAAAATTGAGAAAGAACATCTAAATTTCCACTTATATCAACTTATATGTTATTTATTAAATTTGAGCACAATATTCCAGTGACGGTAAGCATCTAGTCAATTATTTGAATCACAAATATTTTGTCAGTCGGCTCATCAGGGCGTGCCTCCCATGATTTGAGAAGTTCTGTGTCTTTGCATGGAAGAGGCAGGCGCAGTTACATAGGCGTGTGCTCCTTAGTGCACCTCTTGCGCCTCCTCTTACGTGCCTCAGGGCGCGCCTCTTGTCCCTAGCTTTCCTCAGATATTAAACTTGTTTCTAGTTTTATTATTGTAAAAAAAGCGTTTTCACTTAATTACTGTCAAACAAGTTTGAAATATCTACGCCTTGATAAACAAGTCATGAAAATGACTCAATGAGTGACTGGCTGAGCTGGCTCTGCTCTGCTCGCTGCACCCAGATCACTGGCGCTCTCCACCAACTGAATCTTTTAACATTTTTTGTGCACTTGTGCTTGCTTCAATCTTCTACTCATTTTATGTGTATTAACCTATGAAGTTAGTGTTTGAATCTTAACTTTGTCATTGTTATGTGTTTAGTTTTGATTGTTGAACTTGTTTGAATCTTACACTTACTTTAATTTATGAGTTATCTGATTGATGCCTGATTTTTCATATTTATTATGATATAGCTTAAAAATGAATGGTTTCTCTCTTTTCTAAGTTATTTTTAAAATTTTTGAGGTTTGTTCTAGTGTTCAAGAGGCAGACACCTCGGGAACTAATATAGGCAGTGTGCCTCCGTGTGCCTCGCTCCTTCATAAGTATGAACTTGTATAAGAAAAGACACTATAAATGGACGAAGGCTTGTTAAGATACTAAATAATGAATTTATTTCCTATCTTCCCCTTTTGACATATGGCTGTTCTTGGTTTGGATTCCTCTGCAATCTCAGGTTCTTGTGAGATGAAAATATCAAACGCCAGTGCACTACTTGTGGAGCCTGTACAAAGTCAAAAGTTTGCCAGATTTTCATTGCAATACACAGAGAGAGAAGCGAATCCCACTGAAGATGAAAAATGGGAACCTAGATTTGCTGGACACCAGAGTCTCTCAGAAAGGGAAGAATCTTTCACTGCACGTGATCAGAAAATTAATTGTGGCTTTGTGAAAGGTCCTAAAGGCTCACCAAGTACAGGATTTGACTTAGCTGAAGATGATGCAAAATACATTAGTAGTTGCCACATTGCTGTTATGTCTTGCATCTTTGGTAATTCGGATCGCCTAAGGTCTCCGATTGGTAAAGCAGTATGATTCTATACACCCTTTTCTTTTAGTTCATGACATATTTAATCTCATCTCAATCATTTATGCACATGTAAAATACTACCGGATGCTTAAGTCTATCAATAGTAAAGGTGATACATAAATTGTTGCATTAGCTTTTACGGGACAACATTGCTGAACACTGTGACTAAACATTAAAAGGGGGGAAGCATCTGCAATTTGATAATTCCAACCATAGAAAGTAATTATTCCTTTGTGTTCCTCATCATTAGATAACAAGAGGAAGATTCCTTACTCTGAAGCTATATCAGAATTATATAAGTGTATCTCATTCAATCGATTGATTTGTTTTAACATATTTTCCTTTCTGTACCATCGACCTACATGCCTAGTAAATATCCTCGAGGGTCTGGTTCTTGTCCCCAATGGAGCTGACAAAATTTGCTTTTTGCATACCTCAGAACTTCTTCGTGTAGCCAAACACTATGGCGAGATATGATTCATATAGTCGGTTGAGATAAAAAAAATTTAAGTTGAAATCTCAACTGACATAGCATTTCTATGATCAGCGCATGTCGTAATTGCTATGGTCGTGAATAGTGATTAATGTTGGCATCATATAAATGGATTGGTCTAGTTACTTTTTAAGTGATACCATTACTATCCAAGAGATGCATATGGTTAGCTAAAACTGCTATTTTTGACTGGATCTTCCTGCTTTTTCAAAATTTAGGTTTCTCGTACATCAAGGAAAAATGTGTGCTTTGTCATGTTCATGGATGAAATTACTCTGCGAACTCTTTCATCGGAAGGTCAAATGCCTGATACCATGGGTTTTATTGGATTATGGAAAATTGTGGTGGTGAAGAATCTTCCATATATGGATATGCGTAGAGTAGGGAAGGTACCAAAATTTTTGGCACACCGACTTTTTCCTTCAGCCAGGTACAATGCACAGCTTAAACATTGTCCATATAGATTGCATGGTTATGCTTACTTCACTTGTATTATGTACGTTCTTTTTCTAGTATTTCACTTGTACTAGATACGTTCCTTTCATTTTCTCTTCTACTGTATAGTTGCCCATTGCAATTTAACTCAGCATTTGTAGTAAGCATACCCATCTGCATATCATTTCAGGTATTCAATTTGGTTGGACAGCAAACTTCGTCTCCAACTTGACCCGTTGCTTATATTGGAATATTTCCTCTGGAGAAAAGGTTATGAATATGCTATTTCAAATCACTATGATCGCCATTGCTTGTGGGAAGAGGTTGCCCAGAATAAGAAGCTCAACAAGTACAACCACAGCGTCATAGATGAACAATTTGCGTTCTATCAGGCAGATGGCATGAGAAGATTCAATGCATCAGACCCTAGCAAGCTTTTACCGAGCAGTATGACTTTATCCACTAATATTTATGAATCCTTTGATTTCAGCACAATCTTCATACTGTATATAATTTGTTAGTCTTTTCGCAGATGTACCTGAAGGGTCTTTCATTGTCCGGGCTCATACACCAATGTCGAACTTGTTTTCTTGCCTTTGGTTTAATGAGGTTGATCGGTTTACCCCTCGTGACCAGCTGAGTTTTGCCTATACGTATCACAAATTGAGACGGACGAATCCCGAGAAACCCTTTTATCTCAATATGTTCAAGGTGCGTTTATGTAGTTTTACACTGAATTATTCTCGGCAAGACGCACTTTTAAGCCCCTGAACTTTTATGGTTATTCTACTAGGCACTCGTACTTTTAGGGAGATTTTCCAAATAATTGTGTTTTCAAAGAAGTGGTTGCTTTAAAGTAGGTAGGTGGACCTTCTCAAGAGCTAATTATAATTGATTTTCAACATCATAATTTTTAGGGAATTGTTTGTGGTTGCTTTTACTCTTGAGAGTGATTAAAATTAGAGATTGTAGTAAAATTGCTTGAAATCAGAAGTGGGTAGCGTTTTAAGAAAAAGTAGTTATAGTAAACTGTAAACTTATAAGTTGTAGTATTTGCTAAATCATCATTTTTCCTAACATGTTTTAACTAAGAAGCAGTTTGAAGCAACTTTTCTCTACGTAAAGATTTTGACTTAAATATGCTAAATTCTAGTAGAAGCAATAACGTGCAAACTCCAGATTCTAGCTTAATTTAAGTCAAAAGCTGCAATCTTCTTTAAATGACCAAATGCAAACACGCCCTCTTTACCAAACACTTTAAAAATCACTTTTCCATTCTAAAACTGATTTTAAGCCCATTTGTTTGGTTTGCAAACACGCTCTTATTCTGTTCTGTTTAGCCCTTAACGTTTTTAAATTTTCTTCATGTTGAAGAATTTTCAAGGGATCTAGGTTTGCAAAACGAAAAATTTAGGGGCTCAATAAAACAACATACACATAAGAATTGCCTACAAAATATAATTTTGGGGTTCTATAGAACATATGTAAAAGTTTCAGGGGATTCAAAATACATTCTCAGAAAGTCTCGTAACCCGTGTTTCAGGATTGCGAGAGGCGAAAGATTGCTAAATTGTACCATCACAGATCTGAGGAGAGCAGGAATGTCCCCCAACACGAAACAGAGTAGTTCTTACACGATGCTTTAGCTTCATCAGATAAAGTGCTTCATTCTTTTCTACCAAATATGTCGTAATGCATAATTTACCAACTGGTGGATTTGGTAGCATACAGTGTAAATTTGCAACTTGCTATGTAGAACGGTGAAGGCACCTTGGTTCGATCGAAAGTACACGAGCAAGCAAAGGTCAGTTCTGCTGGATCCTCACATCGCTTGAAAGATTGAACGAAAACCATAGAAAATGTGTTGTAGGGCGCCTCGATTCAATTGATTCTGTTCGATATACTGATTGTATAATACCAAAAGTGAAGTCTGTGGACCCGATATTCGTTGTGATATCACATCTTACAGGTTCTTCATATCATATTGTATTCTTGACATCTTCAAGTTTGAATTTTTGGTGGTTAGTCGGAACTTTTCTATATATTTTCTTGCTGCATATATGATTTGTGCCATAATTATTTATTCATGAGATTTTGGGCCCAAATATTTGTTTCTTATTTCGGTAAATGTTTGTATGTATGAAACCAATTTCATTGAAGATATTATTCCTTATTACAATCACTATTCTAAAAGTTCCCGATTAACTTCAATTCAGGGCTGCTCAACATTTTTGGGAACCCTAGGCAAGTTAAAAAAAAATATGAGACTTTAATATGAAAATAAATTAATTTTAAATCATAATTTCTTTAAAAAAAATTAGGTGTAACTTTTTTAGTTAAACTTTTGCGATCAAGTTTAACTAGTAAATTATTTTCAATAGATAAAATTTCTGAAATTGATAAAAGAAGCAATAAAAGGTTTCAATTATTAGAGAACTGAAAAGTACGAAGAGGATCTGAGAAGTATAAATGCAGTGGATTTGGAGTGATTGATCTAGTATCTATTAAAATGAGATGTTTCTTACAAATTAATGTAGTGCCGAAAACATCATCAGTAAGGACAATAAAGTAATTTGCAAATTTATAAATTCTATTAATTGCAACAAGGATATTGATGATATTATTTTGTAAGTTACCTATTATATATGACCTTAGTAAATAAGATATAATATGTATTAGAGAAGGGTAATATTGTACTTTAATAATTTGATGTATAGTATAGTGTCAACTTTTTAAGCCATAGCTTCTTAAATAATTTAATTTTTTTAATAAACTTTAATTTCATATTAAAATACATCTCAAGAGCTTTTAAATAATCTATCATAAGCATATATGTAAACATTTCATTTAATGTAATTTTCATCATTTTAAGTTAAGCATTATGAATGGTTTCGTATTTTGAATTTTTCAATTTAAACAAATTGATCTAAGTATTATATAAAATTAGTAAATCTAAGAGTTATCTATTTATAAATCTTTAGATTATTAAAGTGAGATCAAGCAGTATCTATGATTGTATCAAATGAGAATAAGACAATAAACATAATAATTTCGGATAGAAAAGTTGTACTTTATTATTTTGCATAGGGAATTTATGAATAAGATGACATATTTATATGTTCAATTAGTGGTCTTAACAACAAGTACTGGCTGATAAAACTCTCTAATCATTCTTGTCGTATTCCAGGTACGAAAATGGGCTCATGGACCCTTACAATTCAGCAATGGACTTATTGGGTCGATTTTGGTGAATGTAGACCCATTACAAAGACTAAGCCCAAAGTTGAGCATACACATCAATATACTTTATATTGTGAATGTCTAAATAAAATAGTTGAAATAATAATAATATTTTCTTTATTATATTAACTAATTAAGTATCTGATATTTTATTGAATCAGGTTTCTAAAATTATAGATACATATTATTTTCATATGGAATTCTTATATTTTCTAAAAGATAGTTCTTATAATAAAGTAAAAAACCTAACAAGAATTTTAGTAAAGCAAAATTCTATATTTTCTAAAAACATACTTCTTATATATAATATTATACGAGTTTAACTACAAAATATCTTTTATTGAAAATATATTTAAATGTGATTTAAGAAATAAATTTATACTGTAAGATGAACGCAATCTCCATTGTTCATGTAACGAGCTTATAACTATAAAATAATTTCCACGTGAAGAGCTTATAAGTATAACTTAAGTTGGACCATCTATTTTTATTAAAAAAAATTGTAAGAAATATGTATAATTTATTGCCCTACATTTTCCAAATTATATATTTAGAGAGAAAAACTATAAATATCAAAAGTTAAATTTTTATAGTGATATTTTAAAAATAATGTAAGGATTAATCACTCATAGACTAGTTAGTAAAAAACTGTCAGAAAAAAATATTATCAAAATGTCACGAAATTGGAAAACTTTGATAGGCTAAAAACTTCTATGACTTAAAACAGCCAAAGTAGGGGATTTTATGAAAACAAATTCCTTAGTCCACGACCGACACCAGAGTCTTTCATCAACCTAATCACGATCTCATAACTTTATAGTTAGACATTATTTAAAAATGTCTCTAACTTACAAAATGTAACTCATTTAGTAACAAGCTCAAGCGGACGAAAATTAGTGAAATGACATCCTAAATAACACATGTTTTTATCGGATTTTATTATCTATTAAATAGAACTATATAATTGACAACTAAACACCAGAAGGAGGAAAAAATCTTATTTTAATTGAATCAGGGTGTTAAAAATATGGAAAAAATGATATACAGTAAACTTTTTTTTTTTCTTTTTCAAATCAGTTAATTATTTGAAAAACACATAAAATTTATTGAATCAGGGTGTTAAAAATATGGAAAAAATGATATACAGTAAACTTTTTCTTTTTCTTTTTCAAATCAGTTAATTATTTGAAACACATAAAATTTATTGAATCAGGGTGTTAAAAATATGGAAAAAATGATATACAGTAAACTTTTTTTTTTCTTTTTCAAATCAGTTAATTATTTGAAACACATAAAATTTATTTAAAAAATCTAAAAAATAATTTAATGATCTATGAAAAATTATACAAAATGAAAACAAAAACCTCTAAAAAATTAGAACCCCAATCTCCCGCTCCCGAAAGAAAACATAAAAACAAAGAAAACACCGCTTCTGAAAGAAAACATAAAAACATTTTTTTTTCAGTTCTTTAAAAAAAAAAGAAGATATTAAATATTTTTTAGTTCTTTAGCATTTGCAAGAAAAATATAATAATTTTAAAAAAATACAGTCTATGCAAATGATAATTTTTTTTTGAATAATTTAAAAAAACATGCAAAAAGAAAGAATGATAGAAAAATATTGTGTTCTTTATTGTTAGTCCGGCCACCATCGTAAGCCCTTCTATCAATCTTGTGCCACCACCACCATTATTAACATCAGATTTTTCTAACTTAGTCTTCAAACGACCAGATCTACGTCTGATATAAGGTCAGATCCGACATCCTATCCATCCCCTTTCGACGCCTTTCGACGTTCGATTCTTGACAAGGACGATGGTGGTTATCTGATCTAAGACTAGCTCTGAGCTCTCATCTTGAAAACAATTCAATTTAGGTTTAAAGTTTAGTGTTGTTGCCAACATCTACAGGGTTTGTGCAAAAATTGGAATGAAAGTGTTAAATTACATTGGAAAGAAATCAAATCTCGGCAACTGTAATCTTGAATTTGGGATGAAATCAAATCTCAGGGGATTATCTTCAATTTGGGATGAAATCAAATGTCAGGAGATTATCTTCAATTTGGGATGAAATCAAATCTCGGCAGATTAGATTATCAAATAATTCGGTCCGATTCAAACCAGATATGGCCTTAGATTGAAGAGGGGATGGTTGAAGAAGGTTTTTCGTTGTTAAAGATTTCATTGTTGAATGAAGGGCCATGGCTTTTGACTATAACATTTCAGATTTCTTTTTCATCTTTTTACCTTCTAGGAACCTTTCAGATTTTCGTTGCTTCAAGATTTCTTCTCCACTTTAAATCTGCCCTTGTGTTGCAGTCAATTTCTTTTTTCTTTTTATTTTTAGTTAAAATTATAATTTTAGATTTAATTTTAAATTGTTTAACCCTAAATCTTTAATTTTCATAGTTCTATAATTTTTCCTAGATTATTAAATAATTTTTAGATTTTTTAAATAATTTCGATGTGCTTCAAATAATTAATTGATTTTAAAACAAAGAAATTAATTTATGTTTTTATATATTATTTTTTTTTTCCATATTTTTAACACCCTATTTATACTTAATATAACTAGATAGGTACCCACGCGATGCGTGGGAAGACGTTTTAATTGATTGTACGTATTTATAGTAATATAAATTTTACATGCATAGACGTTTTAATTGATTGTACGTATTTATAGTAATATTAATTTTTACATGCATACTTCATACATCATTGGATTTGTGCATGTGTAGAGATAAAATCAAAGGTTAATATTACTTTGATTCACATCTACACATGGACTAATCCAATGGTTCATAGTGTATACGGATATTACTCATGAGAGTAGGGTAAAATTAACAGTTATTTTATATTGTTTGTGCATCTTGATCAAAATATCATTTGCGTACTCCACACAAAAAGAAAACCACTTGCGTACCCACTATTAAGCTTTTGTCTAGTAAATAGAATCATGATATGTTATTTCACATCCAAACATATATTTTAGTTATCTCATGCATTAATTTGAAAAGATTTGAAGTTTATATCTTTTTATTTTTTGTTTGAAACCGTCATAACTTTTTATTAACTTAGAATGTTAAAGTGCTGCGAAAAAGTGGATATGTCATTGTTTCCAAGAAATCTAGTCAAAATCTAAAACTTCCCTAGTGTTTGGGCGGAAAAAATGGAGGGAAATCTTTTTTTTTTCCTGGTGATTTTTATTTCCCAAATTGGCAAGTCATATGGGCGATAAAATGATTTATAAAAATAAATCATTTTATTATGTTTAAATTTAACTTACTTTTTAGTCAAATTTGCCAATAAAATTTATTATAATCTAATAGTTCATTATTAAAATATATAAATGTAGAATTCATAAACGCTTCCGGTTCTCCATTTTTTTTGGTGAAATCTCATATTTCTTTTTAAGTTAATTATGATTTCACCATAGTTAGTCATTTTATTTATAACTAAAAGAGAACGAAAACTCATGTATGAGGCAAATTTTATTGTAAGGTATACAAAAAAGAGGTTTATTAACCAAAGCTAACAACTTTATAATTTAGTGTTATTCCTTTTTAGATGAGTCGTTTACTTTACTAACTTGTAAAGTTTATTTTTATAAGCTTAGGTTTAGGAGTTGTTGTAAGATATAACTTAGATACTATATTTTAAGATACTATTGTACAATCTTTTTTATAGAGAATATAGTTTTATCTTAGATACAGCAATACAATAATCATTTCATGTAGTTTTTTCAAATAACAATATTTATTTTAAATTAGAAATTCAAAAATCACCGATTGCTCGAAGTAAATAGATCCCATCTGCAGAAGGAACTGATAGGTGGAGTGATTCTGGAGATTTTATTAGAAATCTCCGGATATTTTTGAATTTTAATTTAGTTCCGAAAAATTTCGAATTTCCAAACCGCTACGCATGGTACTCACCCTAGCTCCTAGTCACTATTCTAAAATTTCTTCTTTTTTTTTTTTCTTCTATATTGTAGAATCCTTTGGTATCACTATATATAATAGTATAAATTATTAAATCCTCTAAAGAATATAAATTATTAACCCGGAGGATTAGTTAGAGAGGTTACAGTTCTGTTGATAAACTCACATACATATACATCTTTCTAATTTTTTTTTTTTAAATTTGTATAGTTTAGTGGTAATTTATTTAGCCCTTGGTTTTCTTACCCTTATTGTAGTCTGAAAATTTTATTCTAACTTGATAGGAATATTTTTCTAAAAACAACTTGATAGCTCCTAAGGGAAAAAGAAATTGTTGAAGAAAGAGAAGTGCATAAAATTTGCAGAATTGCATTTAACCCATATCAACTGAAGAGAAAATGGAATGAATAAAAATGTGATGCATGTTAGTTTTTTATGCTATTATATAGAAATGTAATCGAATCAATGTATATGCTCGAGTTTGATGACTGGAAAACTGAAAGATTGAGTCTCAATTTGAACTCGATCATCCTCAATTTATTGGTGTCGAGAAGGAAAATTTATAATCTAACATCTATTGTTAATTCAATTAGAAAAGATTAAAATAAAACTATATATACATGTAAATAACTAAATATACATGTACAGTGGTCACAACATTCTTAGTCCAGAAAGCTCTAAAGGAAGGAAAATAAAAATAGATTGTTTGGGCTAAAGCTTCTTCCGAGCCTCGTCCAGATGCCACATCAGCACCTGCAAATTCGTGCCTCAAAGCTGATGACAGACCTCCTGCATTCATATCTTCTACTCGTGTTACTTCTCGCGAGCATGGTGAACCATCGCATTCTTCTTCTAATGATTAACCAAAGACTTTGTCGGATGAAAGCAAGAAGAGTAGCGATAGGATTCGGATCGATTCGATCGAGAGTATATGGAGTTATGGAAGTGTGTTTTAGGGAAAAAAATGATCTAGTATTTAAACTAACAGCTAGGGTTTGATGTTAGTTTTTTGCATCCTAATTATGCGTAATTATATTTATTTAGAATCTTTTGATATTGTTGGGGTTTGAATGTGTTCTCAAAACCCCTATTTTTTGCTAACAAATCTATGCAGATTTTTTTTAAGAAAATGATTTGTTTAACAATATAGATGAATGTAGACACATTGTAGTTACTATATTATGAATTGATTTTTTCAGTTTTTAAAATAGAGGGAATATCTCAACAAATTTATTTTGGAATAAAATTAATTATGTTTTAGGTTAAATGTATAAAAAGATTAATTTGTTAAAGTTAAGAGATTTCTCCAAATACATCAAACAGGTTGCCAATTAAATTAGATTGTTCTGTTTTGCACAATTTTTTGTTTCCCAATTACGTATGTAAAATGAGCGGGAAAAAAAAATATTTTTTTAATTGTGGAAACAATACATTTTGTTATTTTATATATATATATATAGATATAGATATAGATTAATTCATTTTAATTAAAATTGATACTCTTTCGATATCAACAAAGAGTGAAAATCTCAACCATATATTTTATAGGGGGAAATTAATTTTGTTCTCAAACTAATGTATAAAATTGTAACAAATTACCAAATAAAAGAGATTTTGTCGGCTATTTTAAGGGATCATCAAATCAGTACGATTTCATTGTTTTTACATGTTTTCTTTCCCAAATAAGTAATGATAAATGGGCGGGAAAAACACTTTTTTTTCCAAAAGTAGTATAAATCCATTTATATATATATAGATAACAAAATCCGCCGAAATTAGTAACTTTGAAGTTTTTCCGCACAAAATTTATTAGCAATTCTGAAAATCACAATTTTTGGTATATAAAATTCAACCCCAATATAAAACACAATTATTGACAATAACTGTTCATATATTAACCTAAAATAAATAGGATAAAACTATTTGGGCTGATTTTACTCGGGCAAAAATAAAAAATATATTTTCTTAAAATTAATTTTTTATAAATAAATTTATTGACTATTATTAATGATTTGAAGATGGTAACTAATTTTTTAACATTACAAATATATTCATTGTCAACCGCATATTGCAATTTCAGGCCCAATCATCAACACGACTTCTACGGAAGGATGTTAGAGATATTCATACATTAAGAAAAATAAATATCCACACTAATATATATTTTAGTCTTTAATACTTTCACTGCACTCTTTTTTATTAACATATAATTTTTCATATCTTATTATTTATTGATTGTAATATTTTATTATATTAAAATTATATAAAAATATAAAAAAAATAATTAATTTATTCATTTACACTTACAAATCGTGAATTAGTTAAATGAAAATAAGATTATTTCCCTCCTTTTGGTGCTTAGTTGTCAGTATATAGTTCTATTTAATAGATAATAAACCTGGTAAAAAAACGTGTCATTTAGGATGCCACTTCATCAATTTTCGTCCACCTCAGTCTGTCACCGGATGGATTTCTTGTTATAGCCGCTGACAGAACAATTTTATCAATATTTTATAAATTATGAGACATTTTTAAAAAGTGTCAAACATAAAAATATTTTCTTAATTAAGACAAATTTACGAAATATTTTTATCAAATTTTCCCCAGGCAATTCTCCAAAACAATCTATAAAGAACAATCTGCCAGTGAAATGTACCTGCAAAAGTTGACCGTTAATACTATTAATCAATGTGAGGGGGAGATTGAAGTCTATAACTATGTTATAGTAAAGTTTAGGGCGTTGAAGATCGAGTTCATCTTAAAATTTTAATAATTTGATACATGTTTAACCAAGTTTGATCATGCCTTGTAAGTTATATTGCCCGTTGGAAGACTGATTACGACTTAGACATTTGCGACCTACAAACGCACGAGTCTTCTATATTAAGCCATGACTTATACAGTGAGCACAAACCATTCAAGATTAATTTGAAAACAATCAGGTGCTGAAGATCGAGTTAATCTTAAGATTTAATATTTTTTACATAGTTTGATATTTTTTGTACTGATATATAGTCCGTCACGGGACTAATTACGACTTAGACATATGGGACTTGGAAAACTCACTGAATCTTGACTGGTTTGTGCTCCGACCCGAGGCCTTTGGAGCAGGACAGACACGCCCTGTCCCGTCCGCGAGGCGGGTCGGGATTGGGTCATGTCCGCCGCCCCGCCCCGCCCCCTATATATATATAATTTTTTTTAAATATATATTAGGTAATATTATATATATAATATAATATAAAAAATATATATATGTATTTATGTTATAAAATTTTATATATAATATGTTATATATGTATCATCCTAATATATTAAATTATGACTAGTGTAAATTTAAATAATTAAATTAAAAAAATGTTAAAACAAAGCTAATGTAAACCTAAAAATTAAAATCCTATTGACTTGAAAAAAAAAAGTTTTTAAACAAAAAAAAAAGTTTTTAAAAAAAAAAAAAATAATGAAGGCGGGGCGGGGTAAATCACCGGGCGCAAATTTTCTCCCTATGGCGAGGCGAGGCGTGGGGCAGGACGGGTCAGAAAATTCAAAAACCCGCTCGCCCCGCTCCGTTGACATGCCTATTCTCCAGCCTTAAAGCATAACAGTTTAAGAGATTTTTTTTTTTTTATCCTCTTAATCTAAAAACAAAGAAAAAATTCTCCCCTCTTCTGTCCCTTACACTGACTCGAATCCAAAATAAAAAATTTAGATAGTAGATGCTCTGCCACTTGAGCTATCCAATTCCGTTTAAACAGTTTAAGAAAATTGATATCAATAATGGTATCTGACGGTAGATATAAGAAATCTGTTTATATTGGGATCTATCTTCACTTTATGGTTACTCATTTCTGAGGTTACTTCAAGTAATAAGATAAAAAAAGCACTTGATATTTAACAAGATATCCATTTTTACGATATTATTTGAGAATTAAAACTTTTATTCATTATTATGAAATTTAGATACAAACCTAATTTCAAGAACTTACTTTAATTTTTAATTCCAAACTAACTAGAATATATATTCTAAATTAGATCATACTTCCTCCGTTTCTTTTCAATCGTCTCATTTCATTCAAAACAGATTCCTTTTTATTGTCACAAATGTCACTATTGATGTCGGTTTACCTTTTTTTTCTTTAATAACCATAATAAATAAACAATTTAAGAATTGTGAATTTGATAAAAACAATGAGTTCCTATAATTAAGGGAATGGAGTGGTTAAAAGACTGTGGATGTGTTTTGATATCTTAATTAATGAAAAAATTAGTTTGTGTGAATGGATAAAAAAGAACGGAGGGAATAATACATACATATATCTAGGGGACGCCTTAATCACCTACCCACATTTGAGCCACCTTGCTCTGATTAGGTTCTGCCTAGGTGCTAGATTGTTATTGCTTGCCTTTGTTTTTCTCGGATTTAATTTGCCGTTTGACTAGTGTTTAGCGTCTTTTAGATTGTATATTTGATATAATTTCACAGTTTCACGCGCGCGCACACACACATATATATGTGCGTGTGGCTGTGTGCGTGGAGTTGTACATACAATAAAATTTCATATTAGAGATGGAATTTAGTAACATAAAATATTTGTTACTAAATAAAAATGAAATAGAAGTAGAATAGTGATAAAAATGACAAAAATTCATTAATATCCAGTAAGTGATAAAATAACAACCGAATATTAGAGACGGACAACTAGTAGGTAATTTATTCTCTTTCCTATAATTTTACAATAGAGACGGAAATTCCGTCACTAAAGAATAAAGGTCTCTAAATTTTAGAGTATTATAGAGACCAAACATTTCGTCTCAAGCCCGTCAATATTTTAATTTAGAGATGAATATCATTTTTCGTCTCTAATTTGATTATTTCTTTTACTGTTTTATTTATATACAAATACACATTGCTACACACAACAAGATGGTAGATTTTGCACTCAGTATACTAGAGTTGTAAATGAGTCAATTTGAGTAAAAATGTCCAAACTTATTTGAAATGCTATTGAATTTTTTAATATTAAAATTTGAAGCTGTTTGATTATTAATAAAGTCGGGCTTTAATCGTACTGAATCAACTCTTACACTTATCTGAATATATTTTATTATTGAGCTCGAGCTTTAGATTTGATCAAATATCACTACAACAAAAGAGATCTTCTGTATAATATTTTTTTAGACCATAATTTGTGGTCACTAATAATATGTTATTTATCACAACTTCTTGCACAAATCTTGACTGCTTTTAGAGATAATTAATTACCGCAAAAAACATTTGAGAGGTATTTGAGACCACTTTTGTCGTCACAAATACATCATTTACATTCGAGTTATTGAGACGACTAATTAGTAAAAACATATTTTCTCTAATAATAAAATTACGACAAATACTCCTTAATTCTGACTGATACTCATTACTTGAGACCAATTTTGTTGTCCCACGCGAATTGAATACTACATCCGTCCCGCTCTAACTTGTCTATTTCCTTTTCAGTGTGTCCCAACTTAACTTGTCAACCCATAAATGACAAATTTCTCTTTAAAAAATCAAAGATTCCACAAAATTTACTTTTTCTTAATTTTCGTGCTCGACCAAGATAGATAAGTTGAATCAGGACGGAGGGAGTATTAAGCTAAGTTAATCAAGAAAAGTGACAAAATCTAATTATGATTTCCTACACGATTGAAAAAGGACAGACATAATTGCATGATGAAAAGGAAAGTTCATCTTGTCATAAAACCAACCACCGACATTAATAATTTTCAATAATTATTGATTTGCAAAATGAACAACTCCCTTTCTAGTTTGTAGTGACATAATTGTATCTAGTTGATAGATGACAACTACTTGTAAATGTTGGCATAAATAAATGAAAGAAAAATATATGAAATGACCTATTCAACCAACATCTATAGAATATTTAAAATGTAAACTTTTATCCAAATTTGGAACAAATTAATATAAATAAAAAATACATATGTGTTGTCTCCATGTACAATTGCATGGCCTGCTGTCTTTATAATCAATCACACTCATATGTAGCTAAAATTCAAACACTTAAATGAAACCATCTTACGGATCACTTTTCGTATGATTAGAGTTACTAGTTTTGATCGTAAAAATAGTATTTTTAATGTAAAAATATTACTCTAAATGTTAACGTTTATACAAGAATAATAGTTCTAAAAAGGTACTCCCTTAAGCTTAAAATTAATTTCACACAGATAAAGAAATGAAAGTTAGTTCAGATAAAACATTGAATTTTATCCCTTTTCCTTTTATACCCTTACAATCCCATTTAATGTATAACAATATTCAATTGATCTTGAGTATATCAAACCCTTTAATTTAAAGAACATGGAAATGAACAATCAATGACGTATTTAATACAGCAAGCGATCTATCTTTGTAGGACGAAGAGTACATTTGTATGGTACTAGTAACAATTTTTAAGTTAAAGGTAATATTTTTTCCTATAGAAGAAACTCCGTCTTACGGAAGACGATTTTACATGAGTATTACTCACCTAACATTACATACACACCAGATAATCAAACTCAAATAAATTTAAATAATTTTTTTACCACCCTCTCCTTTAACTCAAAGCAAACTCAAATTCATCACTGTTACATCGATGCAACTTCACCATGATCTGTTCTTGATCGTACGGCGAGAATTACGCAAGAAAAATATCTTCTGCAAGACTTTGATGAACACTACAATGTTAGGTTTCTTACCAGAAACCATCTGTCCGTTTTTCCTCGACAGCTTCAAGGCTCTAACACAGCTCATCTGCACCTCTCTCGAAACATCCGGCGCTGCGTCGCCGCAGTTTCTAGAAAGTTCTTCGTTCAAATCTTCCCACAGCATGTCCATTTTCTCCTCTTGATCATCTTGTTGATCATTGACTTCTTTACCCTTCAGTTTTTCTGCAGAAGGGGCTGGGGCCGGGGTGGGGGAGCGCCGCCAGAGAGGCGGCGAGTCGAGTGATCGCGGCGGCAAATCGGTGGTGGTGGCGGGGAAAGTGAAGTCTTCTTGTGCAGTAGCCATGAGTTTGTTTATTTGGGGTTTGTAATAAAGGGGGTGGGAAGGGGGTGGGGGAGGGGGTGGGGTGGGGGTGGTGGTTGGGGGTGGAAGGTATGGTGGTTGATTGGTGCCTAAAAGTTTTAGTTCAACAGCTACAATACTTGTGGCAATAATAATTTGGTTTTGTCAAGGTTACAAGGACATTATGTGGACCTATCAAGATTCAAGTAATTTTGGGACAATTGTAATCATAAGTTACCTAAAAAAAGCTTAAACAAACTACTCCACTCCATCGTACCGTAAAACGAGTCATGTTTAACGAATGTACAATTTTTTATTTGTAACTACTTAATCAAGGGACAATCCTTTATACATGAGTGTTTGTGAGTTTGTTCATTTATTAATTTATTAAACTCATCAATGTCTCGAATCCATGACATCAAAATACTAATAGATCAAAGTAATTTCTACTGATAACTAACATTGACTTTTCAAACACACCAATATTTCGATGGCATCAAAATATTAATGGAATTTTATAAGTACGTCAAAGTAATTTTCACTGATAGCTAACTTTAACTTTTCAAACATGACTCTTTTTATGAGACAAGAAACAATTCTGATTCAGGGCTCTTTTCATGGAATGGGTGGAGTATTTTATTAAATTGATGATTGTTTGCAAAAATAATTATAAACTTTTACAAACTTATAATTTTAACACGACTTTCTAATTCAGTTTGAATTACAATCAACTTTTTGGTGAAAATTTTACTCGTAGGATCTAGTGTTGTCCTAAAAGTTTTGGAAAATAGTTAACAAATAATATTTGGACTACGTAATAACATTAGACGAATTGTAAAATATACCAATAAAATACTTTTTGCAATGGTTATACGGAGTGGTTGTGGTTATTTAGATAACTTTTCACAGTTGATCGGATACGAATGCTAAAAAAATAGATTTTGCTTTTCCTTTGATTTTTTTAAAGGTGGAGATTGCTTGTGGAGATTTTGAGGGTGAAGATTGTGAAAGAAATTTTCTTTTTTTAAGGGTGTAAAAAGTTAAGTAGGATGAATCGAAATGGAAAGTAGAAAAAGTTAGTTGAGAAGGAGGAAGTCCAATATATAAATAACTCAAAAGACAAAATAATGTCTTTTTTTATTGCCTAGTTTTTATTTTATTAATTTTAGGAGAATATGGAATATAACGTATAGAAATTGGCCTTAGTGGCGGAAATATTTCACTCGTAATATAGACTGTGACAAAATTAAGGTAAGTTCGTGATTTATTTTGCTGAATTTTTTAAAGTCGTGTTAAAATTACAATTTTATGTAACTAAGCCTGAAGTTAATCAATTCACTATAACATGAATGTATGCAAAACTTAATTAAAGATTTTATTTGCTGTAACTGTTATTTCATCTTCATAATTAGAAATTTAATTTCACATCTGTAAGCTTAGATATTTATTTACAATGAGTTATACAGCAAGGCACAAGAGTTCATGACTTGAAGATGAAGAATTATCTACATGGCCGCAGTGGTTAAGTGGCATTCAATATAAACAGTGACCTTCGATATACATATATGTGCATGTTCAACTTTACATCCTTCGATATATATTTTTTTAATATAGAGAATGACCTTCGATATAAATTAGTAGACACCGAATAGGACTACTGTATTTGCTTATGAACCTCAATGAGATTACTAATAACAGAAACAGATGAAAAACAGCAAAATATTATTATGGTAATACCAAATCTTGATAAAATTGACCTGTTTTCTTGCAAGTAAGGGATCAAATAATTGTCAAATTCGTCGATTTTTTTTCATATGATGCTTAATCGAGGCGATCTACGTAGAATACAACGAAAATCGGTCAGTATAATTTGACCAGATAATGTATAATGATCTTATCCGTGTTCGTAGTTTTATCTTCTGATTTTCGAAGATTACCGAAAAAAAGTACACAATTTAATATGGAGAAACTGCTGATTAATCATTAAAGGCCATATTCATAGCTAACACCTGTTGGAGGCAGCCATTGATCTCCATTAATGTGTGACTTCACTGTATATTTAGAAGCTTCATCATAACTTAGACTAACTCTGACTCCTTCCCACTTAACCCGATTCGCCGTTGCAGCACCTTCTCCCCTGTTATTATACTCTGCCAAGAACACGTTGCTCGGTGGCGGTGGGGCCCCCACGAAGTCGTCCCAAAGCCTCCATCCTCTTGGATCAATCAAGCTACTCATGTAATTCTCCATAAACACAACTGTGGAGTACTCTGACCATGGCCGACCGAGGAACGTCTTGACCCCGGTAAGGTCTTCTGCCGGTTGGATTGTAGACCCTTGCACGACTATGCCCATTTGACATTTAGGGTTGGCGTTCTGGTGAGCAGTTATCGTATTTTCTTGGCCAAGCAAGGGCTTCTTGACGAGTATGGTGCTGTTTTGGATGACGACAGCGGCGTCTCCAAATATGAAGTCTATTGTTCCGTATATGTTGCATTCGCGGTAGAATTGGCGGTTGGATTGCACGTAGAGTGTGTCTTGGTAGCCGTCTATACGACATCTGTAGAAGGCGGATTGGTCGGAGGCTGACAGTAGCGCCACGGCTTGGAGCATGGTGGGTCCCGCAGTGTTCAGAAATCCCATGTCTCGAGCGATGAATCCTTGTCCGAGTACAGCTTGTAAAATAGGCAAGAATATGTCAGATTCAATCATAATCTTGATCCTCTGTTTATGCATTTTCAGAAATGATGCAGTTTCACATTAAAAATAACAGGAAATCAGTTAGTTTACGATCTAACTAATTTTTATGTGAAACTGCGTCATTTCAAATTATAAACAGTAGCTTCTGCCTCTATGCAATCTTTTTTTTTCGAAATGCCGCAGTTTCACATTAATAATTAAAAAAAACAGGATATCACTTAGCTTACACTAACCGATTTTTCTGTGAAACTGCGTTGTTTCAGATCATAAACAGTAACTGCTGCCTCAGTCTATGTATAAAAAAACATTTTCTGAAATGACGCAGTTTCACATTAAAAATCGTTTAGCTAGCTTGTAATCTAACCAACATTTCTGGGAAACTGCGTCATTTCATATCATAAACAGTAGCACCAAACAATCCGTATTTAACAGAAGTTGTAAAGAACATACTGAATGTGGCGGTAAAGAACGTCTGACGGCCACCACCATAGCTAAGATTGCCGGAAACCACTGTCTCATTCATCCCATCGCCAAACATCACCACATTCCACTGGTTCAAATCAACCTTCACATTTTCATAATAAACACCTCTCTTCACATAAATGACAAACCTCTCATTACTACAACTCGGAACAGCCTTAAGAGCATCAGAGATAGTAACGTAGTTTCCCGATCCATCTTTCGCCACAACAACGTCAGCCTCAACGTTATAACCTTGCAACATTCGTCTATCCTTAGACGATAGCCAGTAGGGGTTGTTATCAACTCTACACCTAGAAGAGTCGAGTACTGGCATGAGTGCTCGACTCTTCCTAGTGTGACGAATCGAGCTCTCTAGTTTTTCAGAGACATGGTTTCTCAACACTTGATCATTGAATTCGTCCAGGCAAGTATGTAGACTGGAACCTGCTGCACATATCCAAGCCTTTATGTCTTCTTCATTCGCAACCAGTAACGACTTATTCAGATTATTCGTCGCAAGCGAGAGAAGCTCCCGACAACTTTGCAATGCAGATAAGGCTAATCCGTTGTTCGGCATTCTGTTCGTGATGAGCTTCTCGATTGGACCATCGACAGCGAAGTGTGATGATGCTGACGAGAGTCGATTTATGGCCGATTTAATCGAATTCTTGACGATTTTTTCCGACGGCGATTCGATCAAAGGATTGAGGTTATTGTAATATGAGTGTGGAGACAATGCAGCAACATAATGAGCAGAGAGTGTAGTAATAACTATGGTGAAAATGGAAGCTCTGTAGTAAGACATTGAGGCCATGAATGGAAAATTTTGTTGATGTAATGTTGCATGTTTTGATATTTAAATGAGGGATTAATTAATTTCTATATCTGAAGGAATCACTTAATTTGAATATGTGATCTTAGATTATTAGAATCCCTTAATTATTTACAAGATAGCAAAAGTTTTCCTCAAAAAAAGATAGCAAAATTTAGTTGTCAAATTCAAGATTTAAGGAGTTCTGTCTGCAATTGCTTCCGTTTTAGAATAATTGACTAACTTTAGAAATTATGAAAAAATTAATTTAAAGCAAAATTAGGTATATTTGCAATAATAAGTGATTTATACAAAAAATATATAGAAATTGTATTGCTTGCAAAATATATATATTTTAAAATTGAAGTTGTATTTTTAAGAATATAAGAAGAGAAAAATACGTGAGGATCTGCTTCTAGCTTCTGCTTAAAATAAACTATTACCTCCGTCCCAGCTCAATTGCCTACTCTGACTGAAAAAATAGATTTTTTGGAATCTTTGACTTTTTCAAAGATGGAGATTGAGAGTGGAGATTTTGAGGGTAGAGATTGTGAGAATTTTTTTTTTTCTTTTTTTGGGTTGACAAAATTATTTAGAACAAACCAGAAAGACAAATAGATAAATTAAACCGGGACGGAGGAAGTATTTCATATCACTATCGAAGCAAAAACACATATTTAAAGACATTTAAATTTACTTTTTTAAGCTAAATAAAAATTTTGAAAGTGTTTTTCTCTTAACTTTTTGAAACACTACCTCACCATCAATGTAATATTTAATATTTTTAAACATTACATAATTTAAATGATACGAAGAATCATTGACGGGGTTATACTTAGTCAAACAGAATCCAATTTATATTTAAGGCTTAAAACAGATATGACCAGTTGACTTCACTTTCCTATTCGTATTTTTGTCAAACATTTCTTGATTGGTTATTGACTGATTTTTTTGCATAATAAAATTTCAATAAGGAAAAACAGTCAACACAGCACAAAAAAATTATAAAACTTATAAACCTACACACATCTACACCCAGTAATAAATAAATCGTGTACCAAAAAAATTAATCTCGAATTTATCACTATATAATCTTACGTGAAAAACCAAAAAAATGAGTAGATCAATGATGAAATGCTCAATGATGACTGAATCTTCAACAAATACACCAAGAACAATGTATCTTTTATTACTCGGGGGCCAATACTCCCACTTATTGAGGGGAGACAAAATGTTCGATAAAAAGAGACTGAAAACCTTGAGACAAAAACTTCCATAAAGAGTGACTGAAAATCTCCCATGACGAGAAAGAAAAGAAAAAGAAAAATATTAGAGATGAAACCTTCCCCATCTCTCCATAGAACTTGACCTTAAAAACATCTCCTATTACTGGGTATACTTTACCGGTTAATAACCAAACTATTAGTTTCAGTCAAAAATAAACTTTTTTTTTTTTTTTTTTTTTTTTTTTTCTAATTATGGTCAAACGGTAGTCTAACTTTAAGTTCTGCCCCTATAACAATAAAATCCTACACTAGTTCGAGTGTGTAGCAGAACTTGGAGGTTCCGAGCCCTCGCACCTAGTTTAATTGACCTTGATCTTGAAGATATAATTTTTTTCTCTTCTCATTGAAGGTTATAATAATTTCATAAGAATTTCGCAAATAGATTGACCTTGATCTTGAAGATATGAGACCATGGAAAATAGTAATTTACTATAACAAATTAATAATTTCACCTTGAAATAAACTTTTGAAATAAGTTTTAGCTTTATGTGGTGAACGGAAATGCTCCAGTACTAGTCACTGTGGGCACATGTTAATGTGCTCATCGTTGATGTATAAAACCTTTATCCCTTAGTTGTAGATAAGAAAATTTACTTTTTTAATGAAATTTTGAAACATTAGTTGGCGGGCACATGTGATCAGACGTGGTGAAATCTAATATATCTCTCCACCTAGCTAGGTTGAAACAAGGCCACCACAAATATATTGATCAATATTTGGAGAGCAAAGATATGTAAAAGAATTAAAAAAAAAAAAAAGCAAAGACCAATATTTAAAAAGCAAAGATATGTAAATATAAAAATAAAAACAATTGAATCATGTGACCAAAAAATTGGTGTGGTAGTTTGTATAATTTGGACAAAAGTTACTACACCACTAATACTCAATTTGGACCTAATAAATTTATGTGAAGATGTTTTTTTGTTGCAAATACGCCCCCCATGTCCCTTCTCTGCATCGCCTCTGATTAACTCATGGACTTACGTAGTATGCATTCGGGTTGAGACGAGTCTAACTCCACCTCAAAATATGATTAACAGTATAGATGGATCTACACTAAAGCTGGTGCCCCACCCCCCACCCACATGAGATTATGCTAATGTAGGGCATATTTCAGAAATTTTAATGCAACTTAATTAAATAAAATAAACAATCCTATTATATAAAGCTTGAATAATTATCGAGTAATCAATTCATGTATTTTTAAGTATTACCAATGAAGATGAAAATATTCCAAAAAAGTAGATAGAAACATTATCATGTAATTTCATTTAATTATTTGATCTTAAATGTTCGATGTAATTGAATCAATTTATTAATTTTATAGATATAATTAGTAATCTGTAGTTTCAATTTCTAGAGTTGGCCATTGTTAATGAGACACGAAAACTAATTTAGAGGGCGGCAGCGTCCCTTTTAGATTTTCATAAACTTATTCTCATGTGTATTTTATTCAGTGTTTTAGATTTTGAATCTAAATGTTTTAAGAGTTCCCCTCTTTGTTTCCTCATAGTTGCCTCTATATTTGGCATAAAAGTTGTCTCCTTACCTTACAATGTATTAAAGATAAATCGTTCTCGTGAAATGAACTTTTGGATTAGCTTCTGAATGGACCCCTCAACAAAATTTCTAGATTCGTTACTGGTCAAGAAGGAAGGTTTGCAGGCTTCTTTATGTAAGCCTACCGAGTCTTTTTCTCTGACTTTTCAGAAACTAAATCGATGTCACATGCATCATGAGTTGATTTACTAGCTGACCTAGCAAGTTTATAAACAATTAATCAACGAATATTGTGTGATTAACAACGTTGTTAACAGAAGCCGGATCCATATGATGATCCAAAACTTAAGTTGGACCCGGCATTAATATTGTCTTACTAGACAACTTAGATTCCATCTAAACTTTTGTTATTGTACCTCTTCTGTCTTAAAATAATTGTCACTCTATTATAAGAATTTTATCTTAAAATTATTATTGATTTAGAAACTCGAGAAGCTTTCGCAAATTTTAAATGTTACCCTTATTATAAACAAGCCTTGGAAGTAGATAAAGGTTATTAATAATTGGAAATGCTCTTCTACGGACGGTGGAAACAAGTTAATGTGTTCACTACCAATGTGTAATGATCTCATCCTCAATCATAGATCAGATAATTAGTTACATTCTATAAAACCGTTTGACATAGCAGCCCGTGAACACATTAATTTGTGTCCACCGTCGATAGGAGAGTGAAACGTATTAAATATTAATAATATAGAGAAATGTGAACCTTATAAAAATGACAAATATAATAATTAAAATTAAATAAAGTTATTAGTTAATTGATATTTTAGACTATAGTTAGTTTAGGAGATAATATAGTAGCAATTACAATATATAACAATGAAATTCACTAATATTGATAATTAATTCAATATCATAATATAAAAAATAATTAAGTGATATATACAAAAATTATCTATATTTATTTCTTCGGACTTGATTATACCCAGCAGTCCTATTTTTGATTCTTACTTTGAAATGTTCGGTCTCATAAAGAAAATTAATTAATTTAATCTAAACAAAATTAAATAGTCACCGGATATATTGCCTTAATTAGAGATATGATTCTGATTATCTCAGAGACCAATTACCCCTAATTCACATTTTACATCTCCTACTTCATATAATACAACATTTTCTATTATATTTTAATTCACACACGACACATATATATGATGACATCACAAATACATCATAAGTAATTATGACATGATTAGTATAATATGTTGTATAAGATGTTGTACTAGATGTAGTAGAAAATCCGAACCTCCTAATTCACATATAATATACAAACTTAAAAGTCAATCTTACAGAATATGCATAAGATTGTGTTCTACAAACCCATGAACCTGCAACCTTATCAATGATTGTTTAGATCAATGTTCCAAGTAAAATAATTGAAAAGATAATTTAACTAGATTACGTTGATTAAATATTACATGATTTTGTACACACTATACTAAAAAGTAATTTTTATATACCATTTTTTAGACCATAAGTGTTGCCTCTAGTATAGTTATATGTGATGACTTATCCTCACAAAATCTTTTACAAGAAAGTTAAGGTTATTTTTAAATTATTTTCACAAATATTGCAAAATATTTATCCACATCTGAAGTCGTCTCAAATAACATTATTTACGACCTAGTTACACTACAAAAAATGGTATTTGCCTGCTACACTTTGTGCAACTATAAAAATTGTTACTAAAAATAACTCCTTTGGTAACTATTAGTAGTTAGTAGTTACATAAAATATTTTATACAATTTTAACAAAAAATTGCCACAATATGACAAATTCTTTTGCAACTACTTGTAGTTAGGGGTGTTCATTAATTCGGATATTTCGCATTCGGATGGATAAATGGGTTCACCCGAATTCTTAAATGGATAAATGGATCGTGTTGTGAGATAACAAAACAATCAAATCAAAATAACAATGCAAGAAAGCGTTGAATCAAAACCGAAAAGAAAACGACTCAAGGTTTACGTGGTTCGGCCAAAATGACCTATGTCCACGGAGGAGGTTTCCAGCTTTCTTTAACACTCAAGAAACGTTACAAGGTGATCAGAAACACTGCTGAAACAATTCAGCAGCAATACAATAGAAAAACACTCAAAAGAATAATACTTATTCTCCTATCCAAGTGTATCCTCTCTCTATCCTTTCTCTTCTCTTTCTAGATGTGTGTTACAACTGAAAATGAGAGATACAACATCATATATGAGCTCAGGAAAAGAAACAGTTGAAAACTGATCCAAAAACGCGTGCAAAACTGATCACAAAACTGCTTCTGTAAACTGCCTTCCAAAACGGTTTTAACAGAAACTGTTGTGATTTTCTGTTATAACTGCCATATGGTAGTTTTCCTCTCTTCATTTTTCCAGCTCCGATTTGATCCGTTTCTTGATCCGATTCCAACCCGATTCATGAGTATATTAAGTCCATATTCTTCACAAATCTCCACCTGACTTATATACGAATAAACTCCACCTTGAAACAAACAATCTTGAATCTTAACATCAAACATAAAACTCCCTCAACCATGTTCAAATCTGAACATGTTTCTGCAACACAATTCCTTAACTGCATTGAACCACTTGGATCAAATCCAAGCAATAATTGAACTTATCAGATGGCAAAGCCTTAGTAAGCATATCAGCTGCATTTTCTTTTGTACTCACCTTCTTTACATTCACATCTCCCTTCTCAATTATATCTCTAACATAATGATGCTTAACATCAATATGTTTTGATCTTTCATGATAGACTTGATGTTTTACTAAGTGAAGTGCACTCTGAGAGTCACACATTATTGTCACAGACTGCTGCTTTATCCCAAACTCAGAAATCATACCCTTAAGCCATACAGCTTCTTTTACAGCTTCAGTCATTGCCATGTATTCTGCTTCTGTAGTTCTCAATGCCACTATTGATTGTAACATAGAGCTCCAACTGATAGCTGCACCAAACAATGTAAACACATATCCAGATTGTGATTTCCTGCTATCCAGATTTGCTGCATAATCTGAGTCCACATAACCCTTCACAACATCCTGCAAACCATCAACTCTCTTGAACATGATTCCTCTGGTTGTAGACCCTCTCAAATACCTCATAATCCACTTGAGTGCTTCCCAATACTGCTTTCCAGGATTAGACATGTATCTGGAAACAACACTCACTGCATGAGATATATCAGGTCTAGAACACACCATCAAATACATTATGCTGCCAACAGCATTTGAATAAGGAACTTTTGACATTTCAAACTCTTCTTCTTCAATTTTGGGCTTTTGTGATTCTGAAAGTTTGAAATGTTGTGCCAAAGGAACTGTTACTGGCCTGGCTTCATTCATCTTGAATTTACTAAGAATCTTCTCAACATAGCTCTTCTGCTCAAGCCACAACAACCCCTTCCTTCTGTCTCTGCATATGTCCATTCCCAATATCCTTCTTGCTTCTCCAAGCTACTTCATTTCAAATTCTTCCTGTAAATCTGATTTAAGCCTTTCTATCTCAGATTGATACCTGCTTGCTACAAGCATATCATCCATATATAACAGTAAGAAACTCAGAATTTCATCCCCAGACTTCCTCATGAAAACACAGTTGTCATATTTTGATTTTGTATATCCAATCCTTTTCATACACTCATCAAACTTTATATACCATTGTCTGCAGCTTTGCTTGAGGCCATATAAAGATTTCTTGAGCAAACATGCCTTGTTCTCACTTTCTGGCATCTCAAAACCCTCTGGTTGATGCATGAAAATAGTCTCCTTATGCTCACCATGTAGAAATGCAGTTTTAACATCTAACTGCTCCAACTCTAAGTCCATTTGTGCTACCATTGCCAGAAGCATTCTTGTGGAACAATGTTTCACCACAGGAGAAAAGATCTCATTGTAGTCTATTACCTCATTTTGAGTGAAACCTCTTGCAACTAACCTTGCCTTAAACCTTATCCTTTCTGTCCCACTGAACTCTATTTTCTTCTTGAAAATCCATTTACAGCCGACAAGTTTATGCCCAGCAGGTTTATCAACCAATATCCATGTCCCATTCCTTTCCAATGAATCCATTTCTTCTTGCATAGCAATGATCCAGCTTTCCCTGTCACTACTACTGACAACTTCTCTATAGTTTCTTGGCTCAGAGTATTCTGTTTCTTCAGCAATACTTAAGGCATATGCAGTGAGGTAATCACTGCCATATCTTGAGGACGGATTCACAACCCTCCTTCCTCTGTCTCTAACCAGTTGGTATTGATTCTTATCAGAATCAATTTGTTCTTGGATTGAGTCTGTGTCTTCATCAATTTCTGACTTTCCATCTGTGTTATCATGCTCCACCTTGAGCTGTGCACCATTATTCTTTACTGTCACTTCCAGTGGAGCACTGGAACTTGGTTTCATTGGCATTTGCTCTTCACAGAACTTCACATCTCTACTTATAATCACCTTGTTCATCCCAGCTTCCAAACACCATAACCTATACCCCTTTACACCCTGTGGATATCCCAGCATCATACACTTTAATGCCCTTGCATCTAATTTATCTTGTTTGACATGAGAATAAGCCAGGCATCCAAATGGTCTTAAGTGTGAGCATTCTGGTAAGTTTCCACTCCATTTTTGATATGGAGGTACATACTGATTTGGAGTGGATGGGCTTCTATTTATCAAGTATGCTGCTGTAGCAGCAGCTTCACCCCAGAACTTTTTAGGCATTCCAGACTCTATTAACATGCATCTAATCCTCTCCAAAATTGTTCTGTTCATCCTCTCAGCAACTCCATTTTGTTGAGGATGAGCAGGAACAGTCTTGTGTCTCTTTATGCCCTTTTCTTTGCAAAACTTCTGGAATTCCTCAGACAGAAATTCTAAACCATTGTCTGTCCTTAAACATTTCAGTGTTGACCCTTTTTCCATCTCAACTTCTTTACACCATTCTTGGAACTTATTAAAGGCATCAGACTTATTCTTCAAAATGAAAATCCACAGTTTTCTTGAATAATCATCTATTATACTCAAGAAATATCTTCCACCCCCCATTGTTTCTACCTTTGAAGGCCCCCAAAGATCAGAATGAGCATAGTCTAGGGGGTGTTTGGAGGTATGTTTACCTGTAGGATATGGCAATTTCTTGCTTTTTGCTAGGATGCAGGTTTCACAATTTTGTATCTGAAATCTCCCTTTGTGATTGATGACCCCTTGCTTCAGTAGCTCATTCATTCCTGTCTCACTCATGTGGCCAAGTCTCTTGTGCCATAATTGTGAATCATCAGCAGCAATACTATTTGCATCTCCAGTCAAAGTCTCTGCAACGAGATAGTAGAGACTGGATTTCTTGATGCCTTTCATTACCAGCTTTGAGCTCTTGTACACAAACAGTTCCCCATTCATTGATTTGAAATTGCACCCTTTATTTTTCAGTGTCCCAAGACTGATGAGGTTTCTTTTCAACATAGGGATATATCTCACATTGGACAATGTCTTCACAGAGCCATCATACATTTTAAGCCTAATATCACCAATTCCTTCAATCTGGCATGCATGATCATCTCCTAACTTTACTGAGCCATGTTTGTGTACCTTGAGGTTTTGGAACCATCCAGCATTGGGGCACATATGGAAACTACATCCCGAGTCCAGAATCCATTTGTCTTCTGTTCTTCCCTCAACAGTATTCAAAACATCAGCATTTTCTTCACCTTGTGCCAAGTCTGCTGTGTTTAGTTTGTTAGATCCTTCTGCCTTCTTCCTTTTGAATTCAAAGCAATTCTTCTTGAGATGACCTGGCTTCTTACAATGGAAGCACTTTCTGGTTTCCTTTCCCTCAAAACCTTTTGGCTTTGTCTGCTGTGATTTCTTTCCCATATCACTTGTTGTTGAGGCTTTCTTGAACTTGTGAAACTTTCCAGATTTGATGTGTAACCCTTCTGCTTGAGGGTCTGGTTTTCCATCTGATGAACTTTGCAATTCTTTGGCCCTCAGAGCAGTTTGTACTTCTTCCAGGGATATCTTGGTTTCTCTCCCATACATCATGGCATCTTTGAGATGCTCATAATATTTTGGCAATGCATTGAGTAACAGGATGGCTTTGTCTTCATCTTCTATCTTGGCATCAACTCCTTCAAGGTCATCCAGATATTTGTTAAATTCCTCCAGCTGGTCATCCATGGCCTTATCTTCTTGGATTTTGAACGAATGCAGTTTCTGTTTGAGATACAAACGGTTTACCATGGTCTTCTTCTTGTAAAGCTCTTCAAGCTTGTTCCAGACAGCTTCTGCTGTCAATTCCTTAGATACTTCCCTCAGCACCATATCTCCTAGGGATAAAATGATGGCAGAATGTGCTTTATCCAGTAACTCTGCCTTCTCACTGGCTCCAACTTTATCAAAGAAGCCATCAACACCCTTGAGAGCTCCTGCAAGGCCCTACTGAACGAGGAGAGCCTTCATCTTTAATTGCCAAAGACCAAAATCGTTCTTCCCATTAAATTTCTCAACATCATACTTCATTGCTGCCATTGTTAATCCTTTGATTCGCTTTAGTTCGCAACCTTCCCACAGACGACGCCAATTGTTGTGAGATAACCAAACAATCAAATCAAAATAACAATGCAAGAAAGTGTTGAATCAAAACCGAAAAGAAAACGACTCAAGGTTTACGCGGTTCGGCCAAAATGACCTATGTCCACGGAGGAGGTTTCCAGCTTTCTTTAACACTCAAGAAACGTTACAAGGTGATCAGAAACACTGCTGAAACAATTCAGCAGCAATACAATAGAAAAACACTCAAAAGAATAATACTTATTCTCCTATCCAAGTGTATCCTCTCTCTATCCTTTCTCTTCTCTTTCTAGATGTGTGTTACAACTGAAAATGAGAGATACAACATCATATATGAGCTCAGGAAAAGAAACAGTTGAAAACTGATCCAAAAACGCGTGCAAAACTGATCACAAAACTGCTTCTGTAAACTGCCTTCCACAACGGTTTTAACAGAAACCGTTGTGATTTTCTGTTATAACTGCCATATGGCAGTTTTCCTCTCTTCAGTTTTCCAGCTCCGATTTGATCCGTTTCTTGATCCGATTCCAACCCGATTCATGAGTATATTAAGTCCATATTCTTCACAGATTGGATTCGGACCTTACATTTCTTTAGGATCTCATTTGAAACCCGAATAAGAATATATATATATATATATATATATATATATATATATATATATAATTTTTATTTTCATTATGGTTAATTATATAAAAAAATTACATTAACTTTCAGCTACAACCCAAACAAACAAATTTATTGATTAAATGTTATATGTCCGGTAAAAGAGGCACAAACAAATTGGATATCATTTTGTCACTTGGCAAATTATGTGATAGTGATTGCTAAATTGTGCTCCCTCCATTCACAAATAAATGTCATTTTAAACTTTTTGATTAAATTTAAGAAATTTCGAAATAGACAACAACATCCCTCTATTTTTCTCTCCATCATTTTCTTATTACCATAAATTTCTACATACCTTTATTTAATATTACAAAGATTTGTATGAAAATTTCCTTAAATTTAGCTAAGGACAATATTGGAAGAAACATCCAAAAAATGCTAAAATGACACTCTTTTGTGAAAAAACGATTTTCTCTAGAACGACACTTATTATGGGACACTACCCTTGTAAATAATAGAATTGTTTTTATTTGCTTTTGGTATTCGTACGGATTGAAGTAACTCACTTAGTGTCTTTGGAAATGTAAATGTGTTTGTTATTGTAGGCTTGGATATTACGGATAATTTGATATCTGAACCTATTAACCCAAATATCCAAATTCCGAATATCCAATTATCCGAAGTCTTTCAGATCAGATTACGGATGACTTTTAAAACCTTCATATCCGACTAATATGTACCCAAATATCCCATAACCCAACTATTCATTCTAATGAACACCCCAACTTGTAGTTACAAATACATTAACAACTAAAATGGATCATACCGTAAGTGGCTACCCTATTATAACCCACTTAGGACCCTCTAGTCCACTTTTACCCTGTCCCAGCTCTGTCCCACTCTAAAATCGAGCCATACAACATAAATCGTGAACCCCGAACACATGAATCATGAACCCTAAACTATGATCTATTGAATTATAAACACTAAATCATTAAATCATGAACCATTAATCGAGAATTGTGACATCGCAAGTTTACAATAGAAAATATACCCTAGTCCAAAAAAGTCAAACCCTAGACTTTAAACATGAAATCTAGACATGGATCCTGAATCCTAAACCTAAATAATGAACTTTAAATTCATAAATTGCAAAGAAAAAAGTTATAATTGGCTCGATTTTGCGGTGGGACACGAGCACATATAGACATGTACTCCCTCCGTCCCAGCTAACTTTTCACAGTTGACCGGGCACGGAGATTAAGAAAAAACAGATTTTTCTTTTTCTTTGACTTTTTTAAATGTGGAGATTGCGTGTGGAGATTTTGAGGGTGGAGATTGTGAGAGAAATTTTCTTTTTAAGGGTATGAAAAGTTAAGTGGGACGGACCGAAATGAAAAGTAGGAAAAGTTAGCTGGGACGGAGGGAGTAGTTATTAAAATATTTTTGTGACCACCCTCACTTTTTTGTAATTACATTTTGTACTCGCAAAAAACCTTGATTCTAGCAATGTTATTGAGACGATAACTTAATAACGATGAATTATCTCTAATGATAAAGTTGTGATAAAATTATTTTTTACTCTCTAAAAAACCATTTTTCTTGTACTGATATATGCTGATTGATTTTAAAGAAACCACTCTGTACTAAACTTAATTAAACTATTACATTTAGCTTGCTCATTATCAAAAAGTAGATAACCAGAACATGAAATAAGAATAACTAAATATCAAATTTTATATATAATTATATGACTAAATTTTATATATAATTATATGACTAAATTTTGTTGTAATTTTCTCGCAATCTTTGCATCTTTATTCAATAAATCATTAGCAGTTTCTATATTATGAGTCCAACATTATTGTATTTAACCCCATGTAACATTGAAATCAAATTCACATTAATTTCCATACCATGGCCTCATTGTCTAATTATTTTACAACATTGATATTCACATTAGCCATTTTCACAACCACCATATCATGTAATAATCAAAACAACCTTAATTCAACAATACAATCCGCCATGGATCAACTCTCATCCGCAGCACAGCAATTCGCGATAAACGGAACAATCGACAACTTCATAACGAACACCATGCCAAACAACACCTTAGCTCTCTCCGCGTTGTCAAGTTGTAGGGAACTTCTCTCTCTTGCGATGTACAATTTGAATAATACATTTTTCTCGTCCACAAACATAGACAATGCGATGTCCTGGCTATGTGCAGCAGCCACTAGTCTACAAACTTGCGCGAGTGGATTTGAAGATTTAAGTGATGAGATACAAAAGCTCGTGCTGGAAACGCTCCAGGGTTCCATTGTTGACACTTTGAACAGTGGATATCTTATGGCGACTAATGTAACTGAAGATGATCCGGTTGAAACTGAACCGGATTGGTTGTCGGCTAAGGACCGAACGCTGTTGCAATTTTCGGGGATAAAGCCGGATGTTGTCGTGGCGAAAGATGGTTCGGGGAATTATAAAAAAATTAATGATGCATTAAGGGTGGTTCCTAGTAATAGTAATAAGAGGTTTGTTATATATGTGAAGAAAGGGTTTTATCATGAAAATGTGAAAGTGAATTTGGATAAATGGAATGTGATGATGTATGGTGATGGGAAGGATCAGACCATTGTTTATGGCAATTTTAGCTACGGTGGTGGACAAAATACTTTTGATTCGGCTACTTTTGGTAAGTTAATAATTCGTTCATTGATTAATTGCATATTTTGCCTAATGTCTTTTCATTTCATTTTAATTTTTGATTTTATATATTTTTAAATCATAGTATTTTTTTTATAGTAAAAAATGATTTTATCTATCAAGCAAGTGTTTGCGTTTGATTATTAAAAGTTGTTGGGGCTTTTGACTAATAAAACAAATCTTAGTGTTTTTGTTTCCTACTTTTGACTTAAATTAATCAATTTAAGTCTGAAATATGAATTAGCTTTCTTCATGCTTCAAAATGCTTTAGTATATTAGTAATTTTATGAACTTTGTTTTACTTTTTTGTCCACACAACTTATTGTGGTTGAGGATGTTGTTACTCTAAGTCCAACTATTTGAATATGCTTTTGGGACATTTTGGTAAACTCAAAATGAGGTATTTTAAAAAACAAATATTCCCTACTTTATATTAATTTTCATCAAAGTCAATTAATTTCCAAACAATATCTACGTTTAAGTGGCTTTTGCACAATTTCTAAATTTAACCATTTTTTTAAAATCATAAGCGATCAGATACACTTCCTTAGTCACAAAAGATTGTACTTCTAACAAATTCTTACCTATATATGTAGCTGTATTCGGACAAGGATTCATAGCACGAGACATGGGATTCCTAAACACGGCGGGACCCGCCAACAAACAAGCCGTCGCGCTCCTCTCAACAGCAGATAAATCCGTGTTCTAACGGTGCCGCATAGAAGCCTACCAAGACACCCTCTACGCTCACTCCAACCGTCAATTCTACCGCGAATGCCAAATCTTTGGCACCATCGACTTCATATTCGGAGCTGCAGCTGTAGTAATCCAAAAGAGCGACATATTTGCTCGAAAGCCCCTACTGGGCCAGCAGAACACGATCACGGCACATCAGAAGACAAGCCCATATTGCAAAACGGGAATCGTGATCCAAAAGTCCATAATTCATGCAACAAAGGGCCTTGAAGGGGTCAACACATACTTGGGCCGGCCCTGGTCTCAATACTCCACAACTATATTTATGCAGAATTTAATTAATATTTTTATTGACCCTAGAGGGTGGATGCCTTGGAATGACTATCCGGGGGCCCTACCACCACCAAATACCATATTTTTGGCAGAATATAATAATAAGGGCACAGGTGCAAATACTGATAAGAGGGTTAAGTGGAATGGAGTTAGAGTTAATCTTAGTTATAATGAAGCTAATATGTATTCAGTCCAGTCATTCATCAATGGAGATCAATGGCTGCCTTCAACTGGTGTTGGTTTTGATTTAGGTCTATAATGGATTAAGAGGGTGTTTGCAAGAGCTTTCTTTAATCATTTTACAACTTTTAAATAAATTTAAGTTAATTTGTTAGTGTTTGCATTTTATAGCTTCTCCTTAAATAAATCAATTTTAAGTTAACTTGGCCGAGTCAAGTACTAGCAAAAACCGGAAGTTGTCGGGTAAGAAGCCGTAGCAGGAGCCGAAGTCTAAGAAGATTAGGAGCAACTGCTACAACTGCGATAAATCCGGAACATGGCTAAGAATAGTAAACAACCGAATAAGGATAATTGAAGACAAACTAATTTAATAGAGGACATGTTCACACCTCCAGATTTGTGTAACCTACATTTAACATTGTCTTTGGAGCCAATTTGGTGGATAACCTAATGGAGTTGTTCGTGACACCGGCGCTACACGCCACATATGTTCAGACAAGGAAATGTTCTCAAGCTACATGCCGATTACCGCAAAGAATCTGTATATGGAGAACTCCGCAACTTCCAACATAGTCGGGTTGGAAAGAGTGGTGCTGAAGATAACCTCGGGGAAAGAGCTAATGCTTGTGAATGTGTTGCATGTCCTGGACATTCGCAAGAACTCAGTATCCGGCTCCTTGTTGAAGAAAGCTGGATTTAGGCTAGTATTTGAGGCTGACAAGTTTTCACTAACCAAGAATGAGCTATTTGTAGGAAAGGGTTACCTAAAGAAGGGTCTCTTTAAGATGAATGTAATGACTGTGCAATGCAAAATTAAGCACGATAATAAAGTTGTTAATTCTTCTTACTTGGTTGACCGTTCTAATTTGTGGTATGATAGATTAGGACATGTAAATTTAAAGTAACTAAAGAGACAAGTTGGTTTAAATTTGCTTTCAATGATGAAATTTGATTCACACCAAAAGTGTTAAGTGTGTTGAGGCAAAGATGACCAAAACACTGTTTCTCTCAGTGGAGAGAAGTACTTCACCTCTACAGTTGATCCATATTGATATATGATCTAAAACATGTGCAAACTAAAGGTGGAAAAAAGTATTTTATTACTTTTATTAATGATTGCACAAGATACTATTATGTATATCTTTTAAGTGGCAAAGAAGAAGCTCTTGAGGCCCTCGAACATTTTAAGAGTGAAGTTGAGAATCAACTTGGCGTCAGAATCAAGATGATTCAAAGTGACATAAAGGGAGAATATGTGGCTCTGTTTGAAGAATTTGACATGGAACATAACATTATTCATCAAAAGGCTGCCCCTTACTCACCTCAGTCAAACGACATGTTGAACGCAATAATAGAAATATTAAGGAGATGATGAAGGCTGTGCTCATCAATTCGGGGCTAACCCAGAAAATGTGGTGGGGGAGGGGGAGAGAGGGGGGAGGAATCCATTCTTTCAGCTTATCACATTCTCAACTTGTTGCCACACAAGAAAAGGGACAACATTCCATATAAATTAGGGAAATGAATGAGGCCTTCCTGCTATTACCTTAAAGTGTGGGGGTGCCTTAGTAAAGGTTGAGGTACTAAACCTAAATAGGTGAGGATAGGACTCAAGACTATAGATTGCATTTTCTTTAGGTATGCAAACAATAGCAGTGCATATAAATTCCTAATGCACATGTCAGAAATCCCTGATATAAACGAAGGGATGATTATAGAGTCAAGGAATGCAATATTCTTTGAAAATATCTTTCCAAAAAAGGTACATAAAGAAACAAGTCCTGAAAAGAGGACTTATGAGGCTGTGAAGAATTGTCTTCAAGAAGAAGAAGAGGAATCGAGGCACAACAAAATGAAGACTTTCAGTCTTGACTTTCTAGCTTATATGTTAGATAATGAACCTAGGACAATTCAAGAGGTATTGTCTAGTCCAGAGGCTCCTCTCTTGAAAGAATCTATCAACAACGAAATTGAGCCCATCCTGCAAAATCATACTTGGGATATAGTTGATCTTCCACCGGGTACAAGCCTTTGGGGTTCACGTGGATCTTTCAAAGGAAATATAAGGCTGATGGATCAATTGACAAGTATAAGGCTCGCTTGGTAGCTAAGGGTTTCAAGTAAAAGGAAGGATATGATTTATTTGACACATATTCGCACTTTACAAGTATTACGTATATAAGAGTTCTCATTGTTATTGCTGCATTGCATAACCTTGAGATAAATCAAATAGCCTTGAAAATTGTTTCCCTAAACGAGGAATTGGAAGAGGAGATCTACATGGAACAACCTGAAGTGTTCATTGCCCCTGAACAAGAGCATAAAGTATGCAGACTCGTCAAATCACTTTTTGGGCTTAAGGAAGTGTTGAAACAGTGGCATGAGAAATTCGATAGAACTATGCTATCAAATGGCTTCAAGATCAACGACTGTGAAAAATGTTTTTACATTAAGGGCAGAGCACGTGATTGTCTGTCTTTATGTAGACAACATGCTGATCATGGAAAGCAATCACGAAGTGTTCGTAAAGACTAAGAACATGTTGAAAAGACATTTCAACATGAAGGATATGGGTTTAGTCGATGTGATACTAAGGATAAAGATCTCTAGGTCACCAGAGGGAATTGTTTTGACACAATATCACTATATTGAGAAAGTACTCAAAAAATTTGAAGCCTTTGATCTTCCTCTGGCTAAGAAACCTGTGTATGTAAATCTATTTTTAGTCAAGAATCGAGGAGAACCTGTATCTTAGATAGGGTATGCTCTTGTGATAGGTAGTTTGATATACCTAGCGAACTGCACTTGTCTTGACATAGCATACTCAGTTAGTAAACTTAGTCAAATTCACGAGTAATCCAAGAAATGATCAGTGTTGAAATGCATATTATGTATTAATGGTTATTCATGTGGGGGATTGTTGAAAAATGACTTTGGAAGGTTGGTGTTAATCAATCTTTGAGCAATTTCAACTTGGATTCCTTTAGTTAAAAATAGAATTATGTTGCAAAATCATAATCAACATTTTGAGTAGATAATTTAGTGTATTTATATTCTCAAAGTCAATCTGGGTGAATGAGAAATTAATGCCTAAAGTTTGCAACTTAAACATGAAAACTTGAAAAAATTAAAAGGAAATGTGGGAATTTGTCCCACATAGGAATGATGGAGTAATTTGAAACTCCTTATTAAGAGGAGCACTTTCATAAGGAGTTATCAAGTGTGCTCTCTTATGGTGGACCCTAGTGAGATTTTACCCTTAGGCTAAATGTGTTGGGATTTGTGCCTTGAATCTTATTGGGTTTGAATTGAAGTTCGTATCGAGGTGGAGGATTGAAGTTGAGTGTTGAATTGACGCTGGAAAGGAGGCTCGGCCGCGCCGGACGCGCGTGGCCACGCCACATTGCTAGAGCTGAAGAGGAATTGCTGCAGTAGAATTGCCTCGGCCGAGGCGAGGTAGACTCGGCCGAGTCTAGTTGGGCAGAGAGATTGCCTCGACCGAGGCGAGATGGCCGCGGCCGAGGCAGGCCTGGCGGCACAGAAGATGGGCCAGCGCGAACCGAGGCCCAATTGGATTTCTTCTTTGTATAGGATAAGGTTTTGGGGGCTTATATATAAGTCCTATTGGAGTCCTTTGACATAGAGAGATTAGAGAGTCTTAGAATTGCTTTTGGCTTTGAATTTGGCTTGATTGTTCAAGCGTTGATAGTTTGTTTGGGTCGAATATCAATTGATGGATACTCGACTATTGGTCTTTGTTTGAACTCTCGTTTGGATTTTGATTTAGGATCCTTCCCTTTTTGGCCGTGGACGTAGCTAACAAGTTGTTAGCGAACCACGTTAATTCTCGGTGTCTTTTATTTCTTTTTTGCACGGTTATTATTTGCCTTGTTCGTTTCGTTTGTTCGCTTATTTCCCAACAACTGGTATCTAGAGCTTGGTTCGAGTTTCCGCTGTCTTTGTGGGAAATATGTCTAGGATGACTGTGCAAATTGAAAAATTCAATGGGAGGGAGAGTTTTAGTCTATGGCAGATTAAAATGAAGGCGTTGTTGAAGCGTGAAGGATTGTGGGCGCCGCTGATGCCAAAGTAGGACAAAGGCAAGGGCAAAGTGGGCGATAAGGAAGAGGCCGTATCTGCCGAGATGGCCACTTTAGATGAAAGAGCGCACTCAACAATCATGTTGTGTCTCGATGACGACATCATCACCGAGGTAGCAGAGGAAGAAACTGCACTGGGGTTGTGGTCGAAGTTGGAGAGTTTGTACATGACGAAGTCGCTCACCAACAAGTTGCTTTTGAAGCAACGTTTGTTCGGACTGCGTATGGAAGGTCAGTCTCTTCGCGATCACTTAGATCAACTTAATAAAATCTTATTAGAATTACATAATATTGATGTGAAATTGGAAGATGAGGATATTGCGTTGATCTTGTTGGATTCTCTACCACCATCGTATGAGAATTTTGTGCAGTCGTTTGTTTTTGGAAAGGATTATGTGTCTCTAGAAGAAGCGAGGTCGTCGCTACACTCTAGAGAGTTGCGCCATCGGGCGAATGGCTTGTCTGGAGAATCGGGTGAAACCTTAGTAGTTGGCAATAATCGGGAAATCCGGGGAGGAGGTTCAAGAAGAATTCCGGTCCCAAAGGTCCTAAGCCAGGAGATGTCTGCAACTATTGTAAGGAGAAAAGGCATTGGAAGTATGCCTGTCCAATGTTGAAGGAGAAGCAGGAAAGCACTGCTGATTCTGTTGTGGAAATTGAAGCAGACTCTGATGGAGATGATGCCCTAATCGCTGAGAAACAGACAGGTAAATCTGATTCTTGGGTTCTTGACTTGGGGGCGTTGTACCATATATGTCCACGTAGGGAGTGGTTCACAACCTACAAGCAGGAGGAAGGTGGCAATATTTCATTGGCCAATGGTTCCAAATGCAAGGCGGTTGGGATAGGCTCAATTAAGGTGAGGACGCATGATGGTAGGCTGTGTACATTGAACGATGTCAGACATGTTCCACTCATGACGAGAAATTTGATTTCACTGAGTCGACTAGACAGCAGGGGTTTCAGTTTCAAAGGAGAAGGTGGAGTTTTGAACGTCTGCAAAGGTTCGAATGTAGTTCTGAAGGGCATTAAGAAGGGAACTTTGTATTTGATGCAAGGTTCTACTTTGGTTCAGTCTGCTGTTGTTCGAAGTTGTTAGTGTCCCATTGTTCGGGACAAATTTGGTACTTAAGGCGCATCTGGTACATTGGGTACAACTGGCGCAAAATTGAAATTGGTTTGATTGAGTTTGGTTTTTTGTTCAAATTATGAGGAGGTTTGATTTGAGGTGGAGCTTCGTCTGAAGAAGCTACATCGTTTGGGGATTCAAGGCAAGGTGGAGATTGTTGGGATTTGTGCCTTGAATCTTATTAGGTTTGAATCGAAGTTCGTATCGAGGTGGAGGATTGAAGTTGAGTATTGAATTGGCGCTGGAAAGGGGTTTGGCGCGGCCGCGCCACATTGCTAGAGCTGAAGAGGAATTGCTGCAGCAGAATTGCCTCGGTCGAGGCGAGGTAGACGCGGCCGAGTCTAGTTGGGTAGAGAGATTGCCTCGACCGAGGCGAGATGGCCGCGGCCGAGGCAGGCCTGGCAGCACAAAAGATGGGCCAGCGCGACCCTGGCCCAATTGGATTTCTTCTTTGTATAGGATTAGGTTTTGGGGGCTTATATATAAGTCCTATTGGAGTCCTTTGACATAGAGAGATTAGAGAGTCTTAGAATTGCTTTTGGCTTTGAATTTGGCTTGATTGTTCAAGTGTTGATAGTTTGTTTGGGTCGAATATCAATTGATAGATACTCGACTATTGGTCTTTGTTTGAACTCTCGTTTGGAATTTGATTTAGGATCCTTCCCTTTTTGGCCGTGGACGTAGCTAACAAGTTGTTAGCGAACCACATTAATTCTCGGTGTCTTTTATTTGTTCTTGCACGATTATTATTTGCCTTGTTCGTTTTGTTTGTTCGCTTATTTCCCAACTAAATGGACCCGAGGATGGTGGGAACCATCCTATCCCGGGCACGTATGTGTACATCGCACATGTCGCATTGAGTCGCTTTAAAAGCGGACTTTATGTTTTGCATAGTTTCGAGGATGTGGAGGAGCTTTAAAGTTTTGGCAAATTGGTCCGAACAGGTGCCTCGCGGTGGTTCGGGTCAGTGTGATGACGTAGTATACCAGCAAGGTGGAAACGGGGTGCACCAGTGATGCACTATTTCTAACCCTAGGTTACCGCAAGTGTATGATACTACTGTAGCTAGTGGCAAATACGGTCAATCCCACAAAGACTGCTTCCTATGTTCAGCTTTATACCCTAATCCTAATAATTCTACCCTATCTAGACTCTCGAGTGGTGATTTGATTGATGATTCAAAAATCTAAATTGTAGTAAATAAAACAAATAAAGTAACAGACACTTGAATAGGAAGAAACAATTAATCACGAAAAAATCAAATGATAAAAGACGTATTCTAGGGCTTCAATTTCAACTACAATCTCTTATGTTTGATTATCCTATTAATCTAGACTTTTACGCCTGTTTTATTGTTATTAGGCGGTACTACTCTAATTAACCTTTCTCTCGGACGATGTTAATATGTAGATAAATTATGAACAATTACCCACTCAGGCTAACATCACATAAAAGCCTTCGAATGGCTCCTAAAATCGATGCCTACGCAAGTCCTCACTCCTCTCAAAAGATTATTGGTACCTATGATATATGTTTGTATGCCTATTAACAACCCTTTTTTTCTCTCAGACGTCGAATTGTTAAGCAATTAGAATTAATCAATTGGTGAGATTAACTAATTCATGAAATAAGAACTAAGCATATAGATAAACAATAAAACAAAGTCTAGAATTAAAAGAACGAATCAAAACATAGTTAATATGTAATCTACTCTTTAACCCTAGAACCAAAAGTAATTAGCTACTCATGTTCATAATCAAAGACAAGATAATTCATAGACAAAAATCTTGTACAAATAAAAATAAAGACGAACTAACAAAATTCGAATCTTGAATCTTGATCTTCGTCCCTTGCCTTACTTGTTATTCAATACAAGCCTCCAAAGCGTTCCAATGATGTTTTCTGATGATTTTCAGACTTGGATAGGTCCTACATATAAGTTATGATCATTGGGTTGAAACGGGTTGAAAAATAGACCAAACCGCATGCAAAACGCGTATAGACTGCCATCGGATGTTGGTGGTTTCCCGAACGCAGCCGTGTTGGCCAGGCTAGTTTTCATGTCTGACTCTCAAGCCCTTTTTAGGGTCTTGCGGTTATTTTATGGACTTGATTCTTTTTGACAAAGTTGTAACCCTTTGAATTAGATTTCTAACGCCACCAATTGCACCTCAATTGGACTTGTAGATCTCAAGATATGATCAAAATATAGATGTGCGTCAATTGGCAGACAAAACTCATTTTCGGAAGCACTTTTTGCGCGACCGCATTCGTGTTGGGTCATCAGTGATTTTAACACTTTCTAGGCCACTTTTTCTGCAAAGACACAGCCGAGTTCGGCCATTTTTCCTCTTCTAACTCCCGTTTCGTACCATTTTCACCCCTAATCGACTTGTTCTTTTATCCCGGACCATATTCCAACGAATTTCGACTCTAAAATATACGATTTTTCACTAAAAAAAATTAAACACATTATTCAGTTCAAGATAATCAAATATAATGTACAACCACCGACTTTATATGCAAACACTACCACAAATACTCAAATAAAGCGACCTAAATGCATGCATATACTACGTGTATCAACCGGAACAGGTCGGACCGACCTCGCAGTGTCCGAAGCGGGTTAGGTCGTGCACGGGCGCTGATCCACGAATCGTTGCCACTATCGCCCAGTGTCTGGCGGGACTCAGGTTCCGCAGCAAATGCGAGCAACCCGCGAATGGATATGTCTGCCCGAACCGGTGCCACTAAAGATCAAAAGGTTCCTTTCTGAAAAGGCACCGCAACTCTTCATAATCTATAAATAGAACCCCATTCTGCATTTCAATTCACTCCAAGCAAAAATCTGCATTTGCATTCTAGTCTCTCAAGCCCTCCCAACTTTGAGTCCAAAGGAAATCCCGAGTGTCGAGTTGTTCGCCAAAAGTTTTGATTTTGTTGTGATGTGATTGTAACAACAAATTTCGTGTATAAAATGTATAAACACGAAAAGATGTACAAAATAGATTTCTTTTGATCAAATGAGTAAACTTTGCAATTTTGTGGATCCTATCTCTAGTTATCCTCTGATTCTTCTCTTCGTATATGTCTTCAATTTTGTTGACTTGAACAACGCTAATCCAAAGCTTGTAAGCTTAATTTTTGGATTAAACGTCGTTTGTTGCCGATTTCCTCGAAGAACGTCGAAGAACACCGAAGAACGTTGAAATTCCTTTGTATCGGAATTCTTCGCTTGATATTCCTTTGTACCGGAATTCTTCACTTGATTCTTGACTTGTGGTGTTGATGATTTTGATGGAGAATGAAACCCTATTTATAATTGTAGGATGGAAAATCCTAACGGGCTTGAGCCTGAATGGAGCGATATGATTGGTCCGTCATAATCTCATTATCCATAAGATAATTATTAAATTAATTTAATTTAATTTAATAATTTCTACATCATCTTGACACGTGGCGGCTTCCAATTGGCCAATAAAATATATAGTAAATCACCAATTAAATTGATCTTTTAACTTAGGAATTTATTTAATTAATTCCTAATATTGAAATAATCCATATAAAATTGATTTTTAACTCATATTTTATTACGTGACGCATTTTAATTGGATACAAATTTATGTATCAACAGTGATCTCAAAGCTAAAAGTTGTCGTATTTTGGGGACGATTACCAAAGATCGAGAGCACTAGAATTCGGAACAATATCATCTTACGAATTTCGAGTCAAATTCATGTTTCGATTTTACTAATTTTGTCATTAAATCGTTATTGCAAATACACTTCACCAAATAACAACATTAGTTACATAGTAGACACATGGCGAATTTATAAAGTTTTCAAAAGCTAATTTGTCACCGTTGGAGAATGTGAATCCTCCTTAGATTTCATGAACAAACTTTTAGTTTTATACATAATCTTTCTCGTTTCCTATCTCTTCGTTCCAATAAAGTTATCAAACATAAAAATCTTATCCTAAAATAATTGTCGATTAAGAAATTTAAGATGTAATTTTTTATTTTTTTTTAGAATTATTATGTGATTTTGTTCAATATTATCCTTGTTATTTAAAAAAAATAAAAATATATTAATAACATAGAGAAATACAAAACTTTTAAAACTAACAACATAATAATTAAACTTAAATAAAATTGTATACAGTCATCTTACAAAGTTCCTTAATTTGTGTAGAATTTTCTAAAACGACAAATATTTTAGAATATAGATAGTATAACCTAATAAATAGATAAACTAGAAGATATTATTAAGGAGTGGCAAGTCGTTCAGGTTGAGCCGTTATTAGGCCAGCCAGATAAGATTCAAACCAATAAAGGTTAATCAGAACCCCTATATTAAGCTTAATGGTCTGGAAACCTCAAGCGGAACACGAACAGATAAAAATCTGATAATCCAACATGCTCCATAAGCCTGTCAATACTGACATACATGTTTGGTTTTTATTAATTGTTTTATTCAAGCTCACTGAATATGTTAACTACTATTAATTTTTGTAAAAAGTACAAAAAAAAAAATAAAAAATTCAAATAAGTAGCACATTAATTTTATAGATAATTTCCATTCAAATAATACATGAACAAAAAAACAGTAAAGAAAAAAAGGTTACAACGAAGATCTAGAACATTGGATATAGTCGTTAAACAATTTTTTTTTCAAATTCTCTAATCAACATAAAATTTCCTCTCTAGGCGACTAAATTATGCCTTCAAACTCTTCTTCAAGTAAATTTATTTCACTAGATCAATTAACTCCAACCTCTCCAAAAAATTAATATTAATAAGTAATAATTTTTATAAATAAAGTTATCGGGCTATTATCGGGTTAGCCTGATTTGTGCCGATTATTATCATGCCGTATCGAGTTGACTCAATAATGATCCCAACCTGATAAATCTCGATCCAAACTCAAAATTATCATGCGAATTTATATCGTGCTATTGGATCTTGCAAGTTTTGTCACCCTTATTATTATATGCTAGTTTAATTATTATTTTGGATTATATTGTTAGTTTAGGAGATAGTATAGGTAGTAGTTGTATTATATACCAATGAAATTCACTAAATTTTAATAATTAATTCAAATTATAATATAGAAAATGAATCAAAATGACATATAATTTCTTTTATATTTACTTCTTTAAAATCGGGTCTGCTCAATTATTTCGCGGTTCTCACTTTGAAATATTGATTTCAAAACAAAAAGAAAAATAATAATTAAAGAGTTATTTAATATGGATAAAATTAAATAATCAACTTATATTATCGATTTAGGATGGTGGGTATGATTGTCTAGGAAGCAAGCTCTCCTAATTCACATATAAAATTCAGTCTTATATGCATAAGATTGTCTTCTACTTGCCCTCAAACCTGCAACCTAACAATGATTCTTCAGATTAATTTTCCCAATAAAATAATGTAAAACGATAATTTAAGCAGATTGCGTTGATTAATTATTACACGATTATTTACATATAATAATCGATTTTAAAGACATTACAAGAAGAATAGTTTTTTTACAACAAAAAGTTATCTCAAATAATGAGTGTTTATCACAACTTTATTATTAGAAATAACATATAGTCATTAATTTATTGTTTCAACAACTCAGTCGCAAATAATATTATTTGAAACGACAAAAAGTCATATCAAATGCATATAAGCATTTTTTTTGTAAATAACAGTCCCTAAAAACCGTCTAAAACAAACATTTTGTATATATTTAACTCCATGTAATATATAAAATAGATGACTAAACTTGAATACTTGATAAGTATGACTAAATTTTGCTTTATTATTATATTTCGAATCTGTGTGATATTATTCAACAAATCATTATCAGTTTCTATATTGTAAAATCAATAATCAGTATATATTTAACTCCATGTAATATATAAAATTCAAACACTTAGGTTTCAAATCATGGCCTCATTGTCTAATTATTTCACAACATTGGCACTTACATTCTTCATTTTCACAATAACCATATCATGTACTCCCTCCGTCCCGGCTGAGTTTTTACACTTTCCTTTTCGGGACGTCCCATCTAAGTTTGCACACCCTTAAAAATGAAAGTTTTCTCATAATCTTCACCCTTAAAATCTCCACTTTCAATCTCCACCTTTAAAAATGTCAACCAAAAAGCAAAAAGCAGTTTTTCTTAATATACGTGCCGGCTCACATGTGCAAACTCAGCCGGGACGGAGGGAGTAATAATCAGACCAACCTCAATCCTATGATCAAGTTTAATCATTCATTACTTCAATCCGCCATGAATAAACTCTCATCCGCAACGCAGCACTTCGCTATCGACGGAACGATCGGGAAGTTCATGACGAACCACGTGCCAAACAACGCCTTAGCCCTTTCCGCGTTGTCAATGTTAGATATTAAAGCACGTAAAATACGTAAACACGTATATGGGAATCGATATACCTCAAGTGAGTTGCAGCGGAACGTATTCGGTTGATTCCCAAATTGATGGATCGTACACTGATTCGTCTACTAGCCCGTCTGGACGAATACTACTAGAGCATTCGCCGTCTACTCCACACCCTAGACTCTTGGAGGACTTCGGTGATTCTCCAAGATAGAGAATTAGAGAGAAAAGGAAGAAATATGTATTATGTGGATTAATTTTCCGTAGTATACGAATACCAGTATATTCGTATATATACTAGTATGGGAGAGATCTATCTCCTATTATGGATAAGATCTCCATCCCTACCGGGAATATATCTAATAAGATATTAAATATCTTGTCAGATATATATCCCAACCATATTGGGATCCATCATATATGGATGCAACTAACATCTCCCACTCATACAAATCTGATCCGACTTATTCGAATCCGAAATACTCCACAATTCTCATCATCATATCTCTTCTTTCATACAGAGACTAAGGCGTGCGATCGAGCGAGAACATAATGGAACAAAGTGAGGAGAGTTATATTAAGTTATCACCCAACTAACATAACTCATCAACTCAGGAGACTCGCTGTGTACCCCAAACTACGTGGTTGCACTAGACCAAACATCTCTGACCCCTCGTATTTATATAGAGCATGTTTGACCCCTTAACTTGTATCATATGAGCCATAGTACACAAGTGCATTACCAGCTTAGTTTTTCCTTGGCCTCTTATGTCAATCTGCTTGGACTTGACAGCTTTCTTAGTCATGCTCCGACAGACCGTATCAATCATGGCCATTGAACACATGCTAAAGTAGCGTCATCAAGCTTACACTTCATGACAAAGTCTAAAGTCCCAAAGGGCACAAGAAACACTATAAGAGCTCACACAGTGACGAAGCAGGGATCTATTCGGCCACTCCTCTTACTAAGGTCGTCATTAAGCACATGTAGTATGAATACATGCTATGATGGAGCTCCCACTCAAATTTGGGCATGTCACGCTCTGAACATCATACGAGTCTTAGTCCAGTCGCTCTTCTAGCGTCTGACCTGCGGACCACTTAGGAATTTGTCTCCAACACAACTCCTAATGATTCGCACACTCGGCTATTAAGAAGCTTTTATGAAGTTAGGACATTCTTCATAATCGATCAAGTATGATCTCATCTTGGCCTCTTGCCAAGGCGACTATAGGCAACAACCTTTCGTGTTGTTCCTTTCACGAAGGTGATTACTCAAGCGTTTGATCCGCCAGTCTCATCCTGCTCGCTTACCAAAGCGCCAGGGCGATTTCCCGTGTGAGTGGGACAATCCAAGCCTTGTGACATATCACATATAATAGACACATTACTTCTAACATATAATAAGGGCACATTTTATTGATAAATAAAATTGTTCATACAGGCTAAAAGAATTTTAAATTTTACGAAGTCCCATACTCCTAACATGCCTTTGAAATACATCTCTACTCAAAGGCTTGGTGAAAGGATCAGCTATCATTTCACCAGTGGGAACGTGCCTGAGAACCACTTGCCCCTGCGCAAATCACTTGTCCCCTTTATATATCTAAGTATCCTTTTGACTGCAGCCCAGTGAGCGCGTCCGGGATTACTTTGATACCTACTCACCATTCCTACTGCAAAGCACAAATCTGGTCGAGTACACATCATTGCGTACATCAAACTCCCTACCACGCTTGCATAAGGAACCTTAGCCATGCTTTCCTTTTCATCATCTGTTTTTGGGCATAGATCTTTGCTAAGAATACAATGTTTTTCCATAGGCGTGTCAACGGGTTTAGCATTATGCATACGAAATCGCTCCAGAACCCTCTTAATATAAGTCTCTTGAGACAAAGTTAAGAGTCTCTTTGAGCGATCTCGGTGTATCTTAACACCAAGTATGTATTCTGCTTCTCCCATGTCTTTCATCTCAAAAGTAGATGATAGCCACTGCTGAGTGGCAACAATCATCTCCATATCATTTCCAGCCAGCAAAATGTCATCCACATATAATGAGAGAATTGTGAAATTCTTCTCATCCCTTTTGACACACACAGTGATCTTCCTCAACCATCGTAAAGCCTATCGAAGTGATAGCTCGATGAAATCGAAGGTACCATTGTCTGGATGATTGTTTCAGTCTATAAATGGAACGTTTTAGGCGGCACACTTTGCGCTCTTGTCCCTTTACCTGAAAACCCTTAGGTTGATCCATATAGATCTCATCACCCAGTTCTCCATTGAGAAATGCTGTCTTCATATCCATTTGGAACAGTTCCAAATCAAGATGGGCGACAATTGCTAAAATGAGACGGATAGAGGCAAACCTCACCATCAGGGAGAATGTCTCTTCATAGTCCACACCTTCTCTTTGGGTAAAGCCTTTCGCCACTAGGCGAGCCTTATACTTGTCTATCGAGTCATCTGCTTTTCGCTTGACTTTGAGAATCCACTTGTTCCCAATTGTCTTGCGTCCAGACGGTAGATTGACTAGCTCCCAAACTTGGTTCTTAGCCATCGAACTCATCTCTTCCTCCATAGCACTTATCCACTCTGTAGCATTTGGAGAAGTTACAGCCTCTTCATAAGTGGCTGGCTCATCAACATCCATTGTTGCGCACATGAAAGATTCCCCTTCGAGTTCAAAACGTCTTCGGGGAACCGTTCCACGCTTGCTCCTGCGCAACTCTAGATCTTGAGAGTCTTCATGCAATGGAATTCTCCCACTGACTCTAAGATCGCTCTCATTATTCCCAAGGGCGCAAACCTTCTAAGTTGGGCTTTCTTTTATGCCACAACTCATACGGCGTCGAAGGAACTGATTTAGACGGCACACGGTTCAATATGTAGGCAGCAGTTAAGATTGCATCTCCCCAAAAGGATATTGGTAGATTTGCTTGCGCCATCATTGATCTGGCCATGTCCAGAAGTGTCCTATTCCTCCTCTCTGCAACACCATTTTGTTGCGGAGTGTAAGTAATTGACAGTTGCCTTATGATCTCTTTTTCCTCACAGCATTGCCTGAACTGATCAGACAAGTATTCTCGCCCTCTATCAGTGCGTAACGTTTTAAGTTTTCTATCTCTTGGGTTCTCAACCTCCGCTAAGAATCGCTTAAAACAATCAAGCGCTTCCGAGCGGTGAGACAGGAGATACACTGAACCATAGCGCGAATAATCATCAATAAATGTGAGGAAATAGGATGCACCGTGTCGTGCCTTCACATTTACGGGTCCGCATATGTCCGAGTGAACTAACTCTAGAGGTTGAGTAGCTATTTTTGCCTTTCCAAAAAGCTTCCGGCAGGCTTTTCCTGCCAGACATGGTTCGCACACAGGAAGGTTGACTTTAGCGAGATTGCCTAGAAGGCCTTCTCGAGCTAACCTAGTCATCCTTTCACGTCCTATGTGTCCTAACCTTGCATGCCATTTATTTGAATCATTCAAAATATCAACAGATGAAGAAATAAATGTAGTGCATTCAATAGATAAATCCAATATGAAAAATCAATTGTTTATATGTCCTACGCCATAAAGGTTGTTGCCGAGAAAAATAGATAACATGGTCTTTTCAAACAGGAAAGAAAAATCTTGACTCAAAAGTGCTAAAACTGAAAGTAAATTACATCGAATACTAGGCGCATAAAGCACATCACTAAGGAGCAGCTCGCGCCCAATGCTAAGTTTGAGCTGGTATGCACCAACTCCCACCACTTCTTCTTGCGCGTCATTTCCCATAGCAATGTAGTGGCTGCCCGCTGGTACTCGATGATAATCTACAAATCCTGCTCTATCTCTTGTCACATGTTTGGTTGCTCCTGAGTCTACTATCCAACCATGGAGAGAATTAGCAACTAACACATGTGAACAGACAAATGAATCAGTAGAGCTAGGAGCGGGTCTTACCTTCTTTGACTCAGTACAATTACGAGCAAAGTGACCCGTCTTTCCACAGTTATAGCAGGTGTCTTTCTTCTTTTCGCCCCTTTTTCCACGGTGACGCTTTTTAGCCTTTTCACCTTGCGGGCCCAAGTTTTGGTTTTTGGCGTTACTTTGTCCTGCATTCTTTTGCTTTTTCCAACGGTTGCCTGTGTTAGACTTGCGTTGGCCAGCATGTGCGACGAAAGTAGCCGCTTGTGCTCTTTCCGCCTCTCGACGGTCAGCCTCGAGTCTAAGATGACTGGCGACGCTGTCAAAGGTCTGGATTTGCTCGTTGTGTGTGAGCACAAGTTTAACTTGTCCCCAAGTCTGCTCAGGTAGCGACCTTAGGACTGCCAAAACTTGTTGTTCGTTGGTGAGTTCATTTCCAGCATTTTGAAGCTCTCGAATCATGTCTTTCATGATATCAAGATGCTGGCCCATGGTGAGCTTAGGGTCAAGTACGTACTGATTGAATTTAAGGGTTAAAGCCCTTAGTCTCGTTGCCGAGGTAGTGCCGTACGTGACCTTTAAGCCGTCCCACAGCTCTTTAGCTGTAGCAAACGTCTCGAACTCACGAATCAGATGATCCTGCATGCAGCTAAGCATAGTATAGCGCGCAGACCGATCTTGATTCGCCCACTTATTGTACGCGTCTAAATCGCGACGATATTGGGCATTCTGACCGTTCTCTGGCTCAACCGGTGCGGCCATAGTCTCGGTGAGATGGTCAAGGACCTTCATATTATGTAGCAGAAATTTGATCTTACGGTGCCACATGGCATAGTTCTGGCCATCTAGTTTGCCAAAACCGTAAAGATCAGAAAAAGCTATTTGGGCATCCATTTCTGTTAAGATTTGCGCAAACTATGTTAAAAGGTTATCTATTTAATATTTTTATTCGGGTCCAAATAAAATTTTATTATTTCTCACAAGTGAATGAGATCGAAAATTCGCCGCATGGGCTCCTAATCATCTCCCACTCAATTGAAGACGATAATAAAAAATTAAATGATCGCGAATAAAAAATTGTCCATTGCATAAACATTCATAAAATAATAATAATAATAATAGTAATAATAATAATAATAATAATAATAATAATAATAATAATAATAATAATAATAATAATAATAATAATAATAATAATAATAATAATAATAATAATAATAATAAAGAAGTAAGATGTTAATGACCTATGGTGGTAAATACGAAACAACAAAAATTACATGGCCTTAAAAATGACCCCTCTAATACATGTGCCCTAGTGAGAAACGAAAAAATAAATAAATAAATTACATCGTAATATCGTATAACCACCATTGTCATCAACCATCTCACACATACATCAATCACATCACGTAGTAAAAATACGCAAATGATTAAATTAATTCACATAACATGTAATTAATTTAAAGTGGCCTAACACAAAATCATTTATTTAATTAAAATAGCCCATAATAAAATGAGCAGCCATTTTAAAAAACTTGTTATTTAGGCCCAATTTTAAAAAAAAAAATCAGCCCCTCTTTAGTTTAAAAAACCGGCCCATTTCTTCAATTAGGTTAAAATAATATCAAGCCCAACACTAATTTTGACCCAAAAGAAACAGACTAGCCCAACAACTAGGAAACCCTAGTCCATTTTCTGATATTATTAGCCCAAATTCTGAGCCCGGCCCAGTAATTCTGAAAACCCTAGCCCGCTACCACTGACAGCCGCCGCTGCCGCACCCACCACCACCGCCGCCGTCGGCGCGGCAACAGGAGCAGCGAAGCATGGCAGCGACAGTGGAGTAACGACGTAGCGCGGGCAGCAGCAGGCGGAGCTGCGCAGCCGCACCCGGCCGCGAGAGGAGGTGAAGCGGTGGCGCTGCGGAGCGCCGGCGCCGCGCGCAAGGCAGCGACACAGCAGCGCCGCGGCGAGCAGCAGAATAGAAGTAGAGAGGCAGCAGCAGCGGAGCAACGCAGGGCTTGCGTGCAGCGCGGCCGGGCAGCCGCGCGCAGGGCGGCGGCTGCGCCGTGCGCCGGGCACCGGCCCTGTCAGCCCCACAGCCGCGCGCAGGGTGGCGGCATTTCGGAACAGTAACAGCAACGGCCGTGCCGCCGTCGCGCGGTCGCACCGACGTGATTTCTCAATTCCAATTTTGAAACAGATTTCGTTAATCACAATTTAATAGATTCCAAAAAAATTTGAATCAGGTTTACTTATGTTTTTAAAAAATTGGAATCAGTCGCGCCGCCGGCGACGGCGGACATGTACAGGAACGACAACAGATTTTTACATCCATAAAACTGTTATTAAAAAAAAAGTGCAGGGAAGGATTTTTGGGTTTTCTTCAATTTGATTTGATTAACAAAACCCATCCAAAGAGAAAAAATAGGATTTGCATGTGTGAGTCCTCAATTTATGAATTACCAGAAAGATTCCACCCATGCAAAAATGAATAACAGAATATAAAAAATGGAAGAAAAAAAACGCGGGATAGTTACGTAATGATACAGGCGAGAATGAATCTAAACCTGGCTCTGATACCATTGTAAGATATTAAAGCACGTAAAACACGTAAAGACGTATATGGGAATCGATATACCTCAAGTGAGTTGCAGCGGAACGTATTCGGTTGATTCCCAAATTGATGGATCGTACACTGATTCGTCTACTAGCCCGTCTGGACGAATACTACTAGAGCATTCGCCGTCTACTCCACACCCTAGACTCTTGGAGGACTTCGGTGATTCTCCAAGATAGAGAATTAGAGAGAAAAGGAAGAAATATGTATTCTGTGGATTAATTTTCTGTAGTATACGAATACCAGTATATTCGTATATATACTAATATGGGAGAGATCTATCTCATATTATGGATAAGATCTCCATCCCTACCGAGAATATATCTAATAAGATATTAAATATCTTGTCAGATATATATCCCAACCATATTGGGATCCATCAGATATGGATGCAACCAACAGTCAAGTTGTAGGGAACTTCTCTCCATTGCGATGCACCATTTGAATAATACATTTTTCTCGTCCTCAAACATAGATAATGTGAAATCCTGGCTATGTGCGGCAACTACTAGTCTGCAAACTTGCGCGAGTGGATTTGAAAATTTAAGTGATGAGATACATAAGCTCGTGCTAGAAACGCTCTAGGGTTCCATTGTTGACACGTTCAACAATGGGTACGTTACGGGGACTAATTGAACTAGTGATGAACCGGTTGAAACAGAACCAAATTGGTTGTTGGCTAAGGACCGGAGATTATTGAAATCTTCCAGGATAAAGCCGAATATTGTCGTGGCGTAAGATGGTTCGGGGAATTGTAGAAGAATTAATGATGCATTAAGGCGTGTTCCTAGTAATAGGCATAGGAGGTTTGTTATATATGTGAAGAAAGGGGTTTATCATGAAAATGTGAAGGTGAATTTGGATAAATGGAATGTGATGATGTATGGTGATGGGAAGGATCAAACCATGGTTTATAGCAATTTGAGCCATGTTGGTGGACAAAATACCTTTGATTCGGCTACTTTTGGTAAGTTCATAACTTTTTTATTGGCTTATTGCAGCCTAATATTTTTTCATTTTATTTTATATATTTTTTAATCCTAGTGTTTTTCTTAATAGCAAAAAATACTTCCCTCTTTCAAGCAGTGTTTGCATTTGATTATTAAAAGTTATTTGGGCTTTTGACTTAAGAGAATCGATTCTAAATTAATCAATTTAAAGCTAAAAATCTGAAGCAGCTACTTTTTCTTTTAAGTGATTTTTGTACAGTTTCTAAATTTAACCACTTTTTAAAATCATAAGCAATCAAATACACTTCCTCAAGTCACAAAAGATTGTACTTCTAACAAATTATTACCTATATGTGTAGCTGTATTCGGACAATGATTCATTGCACGAGACATGGAATTCCTAAACACGGCTGGACCCGCCAACAAACAAGTCGTCGCGCTTCTCTCAATCGCGGATAAATCCGTGTTCTACCGGTGCCGCATAGAAGCCTACCAAGACACCCCATATGCTCACTCCAACCGTCAATTCTACCGCAGATATCAAATCTCCGGCACCATCGACTTCATATTCGGAGGCGCAGCCGTAGTTATCCAAAAGAGCGGCATATTCGTCCGGAAACCCCTTCGGGGCCAGCAGAACACGATCACGGCCCATTATAAGACAAACCCATATTGCAGGACGGGCATCGTGATCCAAAAGTCCATAATCCATGCAACAAAGGGCCTTGAAGGGGTTCACACGTAGTTGGGTCGGCCCTGGTCACGATACTCCACAACTATATTTATGCAAAATTTATTTAATATTTTAATTAATCCTAGAGGGCTACTGCCTTGGGATAATTATCCAGGAGCCCCATCGCCACCAAATACTATATTTTTGGCAGAATATAATAATAAGGGCATAGGTGCAAATACTGATAAGAGGGTTAAGTGGAAAGGAGTTAAAGTTCACCTTAGTTATAATGAAGCTAGGAAGTATCAGTGCAGTCACTCATCAATGGAGATCAATGGCTGCGTTCAACCGGTGTTGGTTTTGACTTAGGTCTATGAGGATGTTTGCAAACAATTTTTTATTTTAGAAAAGTGTTTTTAATTAATTTTGTAAAAAAAAATAAGAATTTGGTAGTGTTTGAAAACAAAATGTTGTTAAAGCTAAAAGCTGCTAGAAGCTTAGTGTTAATAACTTCTGCAAATTAACTTTTAAGTGTTTCCGATAAGTAATTTTATATCTCTAGCATAATGTTGCAACCACTCTGCTTCTAAATAATCTTTTTCGATGTTCACGTTTAATAAACATATATACCGGATAATTAGTAAGTTAAAATATTTTACATATATATATATATATATATATATATATATATATATTACTTCATCACATCAAAGTATTGAAGTTTCACATATTTTGGTTACTAATATTTTTTAGCCCTTTCTATTTTACATGTGTGTAAACTTAAATAAGAAGCCAAAAATGAATAAATAGTAAGCTGTTTATAAATGCAAGTGACAAAAATATCAAGAATTTACTAAAGAAATTATTAAATAAATAAATAAAACAAGATCAACATTATCCATTAATTATGTAATATAATAGGTGAAGTATTTCGTGTGCATCCATATCTCAGGTGCACCAATAATTGGTTATAATACATCTATTTTGATTCTTTGATATTCAATCCTAGGGATGAAATTAATGAGACATTGATAATTTCATGAGATATTTGTCCCACTTCTTATCATGTCCTCCAAAATCGCTCATTAATTTGAAATTATCTGTTATGGATAAGTAAGTGAGTTCATGATTTAAGTGCACGGTTCACGGCTCATGTTGAGTAGCTCAAAATTTAATGTCTTTGACTTTAAAGTTGGACACGGTAAAAGTGGAAGAGTGAATCAGAACTCGTCTTTCGCATGATAGACTTTTTTACCCTATATATTACAATCCACAGCATTCAACCAAAACCCAATTACGTCCTTAAATCATGGCCTCATTGTCTAATTATTTCCCAATATTATCACTCACCTTATCCATTTTCACAATAACCATATCATGTAATAATCACAACAACCTCAATCCTATGATCAAGTTTAATCACTCATCAATACAATCCACCATAAATCAACTTGTATCCGCAACCCAGCACTTTGCTATAAACGGAAAAATCGACAAGTTCATAACGAACACCATGCCAAACAACGCCTTAGCCCGTTCGGCGTTGGGAAGTTGTAGGGAACTTCTCTCCCTTGCAATGCATAATCTCAATAACACATTTTCGACCGCGAATATCAACAATGTTAATTCCTGGCTATGTGCAGCATCCACTAGTCTTCAAACTTGCAAGAGTGGATTTGAAGGTTTCAGTGATGAGATACATAATCTCGTGCTAAAAATGCTCCAGAGTTCCATTGTGGACACTGGAGCAATTATAGCGACTGTGGGTCCGGGTAAAACCAGCCCGCATTGGCTATCGACTAAGGACCGAAGATTGTTGCAACTTTCGGGGATAAAGCCCGATGTTGTCGTGGCGAAAGATGGTTCGGGGAATTATAACAAAATTAATGATGCATTAGGGGCTGTTCCTAGTAATAGTAATAAGAGGTTTGTTATATATGTGAAGAATGGGATTTATAGGGAAAATGTGAAGGTGAATGTGGATAAATGGAATGTGATGATGTATGGTGATGGGATGTATGACACCATTGTTTATGGCAATCTCAACAGTGCTGATGGAAAACTAACTTTTGATACTGCTACTTTTGGTAAGTTAGTGATCCTTTCATTTTTTGGTTAAAAATCCTGAAGTTTGGTTCAAATTGCAACATGACTTCGATATATAATTATGTCGTCATCATCATCGTTAATGCATCTTTATAAAATCTCCATTTACCCTCTTAGTCTCTTCTTGTGGGAGTGTTCACTTGCTTTAGGCAGTCTTGAACCACAATAGCTTTGTTTGTTTGGAGTATGTTGTTCCCGTGGATTATTTCGATAATCATGGTTGCACTACTGTTGGCTACGCATTGTATTTTATTTTTGAGTTTTTAATGAATACCCTATTGTTCTTAGAAAAAAAGAATTTGCTTTTGGAACATTTTAGTAAACCCAAATAATTGAAGTGCTATTTCTCAAAATAATAATAAAAATAATAATAAATAAAGTGCTTTTCAACAAATATTCCCTACTTTAGATTTTTCATCAACATGTTTATTTTCCAAACAATATCTACTTTTAATTTTAAATAATATTTACATAATTTCTAAATTTAATCACTTTTTAGAAGATAAGGAATCACAAAACGTTCTCTCGTCACATAATACCGTGCTTGTAATAAATTCTTGTATATATATGCAGCTGTACTCGGACAAGGATTCATCGCGCGCGACATGGGATTCCAAAACACAGCAGGACCAGCCAAGCAACAAGCCGTCGCGCTCCTCTCATCCGCCGATCGATCCGTGTTCTACCGGTGCCACATAGAAGCCTACCAAGACACCCTCTATGCTCACATCAACCGTCAATTCTACCGCGAATGTGAGATCTCCGGTACCATCGACTTCATATTTGGAGGTGCATCCGTAGTGATCCAAAAGAGCACCATATCCATCAGGAAGGCCCTACATGGTCAGCAAAACACGATCACAGCCCATCAGAAGACCACCCCACATTGCAAAACCGGCATCGTGATCCAAAACTCGATGATCCGATCATCATACGACCTTACAGGTGTCAACACGTACTTAGGCCGGCCCTGGTCCTCGTATGCCACAACTGTATTTATGCAGAATAATATCCCCGGTTTTATTCATCCTGAAGGATGGATGCCTTGGGATGACTATCCGGGGGCCCCACCGCCGCCAGATACTATATTTTTGGCAGAATATAGTAATAAGGACAAGGGTGCAAATACTGATAAGAGGGTTAAATGGGGTGGAGTTAGGGTTGATCTTAGTTATAATGAAGCTAATATGTATTCAGTGAAGTCATTCATTGATGGAGATCAATGGCTTCCTTCAACAGGTGTTGCCTATGACTTAGGCATTTAATTCGTAACATTTTACTTTGTACTCCCTCCGTCCCGTTTAACTTGTCACAGTTGACCGGGCACGGATGTTAAGAAAAAGCAAATTTTGTGGAATCTTTGACTCTGTGATAAGATGAATTGTATCACCGTTGATAAGGTGATTGAAGATTTGCACTATATACTGTAATGTACAAGAGATATTGATGGAAAGATACAACAAACAAATCTCCTAAATAAACTACAAAGATACAATTAAATAAATTAAAGATTTATTTCCTATTACCCCCCCCCCCCCCAAGCGATGTCGTGGATGGAGTAGAACACAGAGCTTGGAACGTAACAACTCAAAATGTGGTCGAGGTAGACTCTTGGTGAATATATCCGCAATCTGAAGATGAGAAGGGACAAATTGGGTGTTCAAAGTGCCGGAAGAGACTAACTCGCGGATGAAGTGACAATCAATGTCAATGTGCTTGGCTCGTTTGTGTGTTACGAGATTTTGACTAAGAAATAAAGCACTCTTGTTATCACACAATAGCAGAGGAGGGCACGGAAGAGAAATACACAATTCCCGAAGCAATTGAGTAACCCAAACTATTTCTTGAACAGTGTTAGTGAGAGCTCGATATTCAGATTCACAACTTGATCGTGCCACTGTAGGTTGCTTCTTTGCACTCCAAGAAACCAAGTTACCACCCAAGAATATGAATAGCCATATGTAGAACATCGGGTTTCAATATAACGAGCTCAGTCAGCATCCGAATAACCGACAAGGGAGAAATCCGAGTTGCGAGTGAAAGATAAACCAAAGTTTAATGTGCCTTTGACATAGCGAAGGATGCGTTTAATAGCCAAGTAATGATCAACAGTAGGAGATTGCAAGAATTGACTGACATGATTATCAACATAAGATAAATCAGGTCAGGTGATAGTGAGATATTGTAGAGCCCCAACTAAGGACTGATACAGGGTAGGATTATCAAATTCGTCACCAGTACTAATGAGTGATTCCCCAGCAACAAGAGGAGTATAAACGGGCTTAGACTCCAATAATTCAGCCCGAGTTAAAATATCATGAGCATACTTGGCTTGACTTAAAAATAAGCCATCAGAAGAGTGGGTTACCTCAAGGCCAATAGAATAACTCAGGTTGCCCAAATCTTTGACTGCAAATTCCTTGTGGATGCGAGATATGAATTTCCGAATGAAGGCGGGATCATTACCTGTTACAATAATGTTGTCGACATATAAAAGAAGATAAAATTGATGTTATTGTGAGAGAAATAAAATAAGGAAGTATCCGCCCGACTACAGTGAAAACCCAAACTGATTAAGAAGTTGCTCAAACGAACAAACCAAGCCCGAGGAGCTTGACGGAGACCATATAGAGCTTTCTTTAGACGACAAACATGATCCGGGAATGAGGATCCACAAACCCAGGCGGTTGTGCCATGAAAACAGGCTTGGTTAATACCCCATGCAGAAAGGCATTATTAACATCCAGTTGATGTAAAGACCAATAATTATGAACGGCCAGAGAGAGTATAATGCGAACCGTGGCAGCTTTAACCACCGGGCTGAAGGTATGAGAAAAATCAAATCTAGGAATCTGAGAGAAACCCTGAGCGACCAAACGTGCCTTATAATGTTCTATCGACCCATCAGACATATACTTTGTACGAAATACCCATTTAGAGCCGACAATATTCGTAGCAATTGAGCGAGGAACCGATTCCCAAGTCTCATTAGCATGAAGAGCATCAAGCTCTGTGCGCATGGCAGCTAACCAGTGAGGATGTTTCATAGCAGATTTAAAACCCTTAGGTTCATCGGAAACAGATAAGGCTGATAAGAGACTGGTTGTGGCAATATCAGCAAAATATCGCGGTTTGAAAATGCCGGCTTGGCGCGAGTGATCATCAGATGAGTAGGTTGTGGAGCGGGAGGCGAGGGAGCCTCATAAAGCTGTGGAACATCGGCAGGGGTATGAGGATGGGTTTGAGGAGTGTCTGGTGGAGAACCCTTATCGGGAAGATGAGCCACGGCTGGAATCGGGGCCATATCAGAAGGTGGCGTATCTGGACATAAGGCACATGGTGCATGAGTAGATACAGGAGAAAATGATGGAGCCGCTGGACAATGTGTGGGCTGATGAAGACCTGTGCTTGGTTCCAAAAAGGAACATACATCAAGAGTATTAACATTTGAAGAAACATGTATATTAGAAAAAGGAAACGATGATTCATCAAATTGAGCATGACGAGTTATGTAAAACCGAGAAGCCGAAGGATCGTAACACCGAAATCCTTTATGAGAAGTACTATATCCCCAAAAATGCAAGCAACACTGTGAGGAGCAAGCTTGTGAGGCGCATAATCACGGAGATATGGAAAAACCCGACAGCCAAAAGCTTTGAAATCCGCATAATTCGGAGGTGTGCAATATAAAAGCTCAAATGGAGACTTATGTTCAAGCAAAGGTGTAGGTAACCGGTTAATTATATAAACGGCGGTAGCAAAGGCATCAAACCAAAAACAAGCCGGAGCATTGGCATGAAACATTAATGAGATTCCTGTTTCAGTGATATGTTTGTGTTTGCGCTCGGCCCGACCATTCTGCTGTGGAGTGTAGGGGCATGAAATACGGTGGTGTATCCCATTAGAATGCAAGAAATCACGAACACGATGGTTAACAAATTCTGTCCCACCATCACTTTGAAAACCTTAACCGAAGCAGAAAACTGATTGCAAACAAATTTATGGAAACGCACCAGAACGTCATAAAATTCAGATTTAGCACGGAGAGGGTATAACCATGTAAATCGAAAAAAATCATCAACGAAGATCACATAATACTTGAACCCATTATTAGAAGAAACAGGGGCAGGTCCCCACAAGTCGCAATGTATTAAATCCAAAACGTTGGAAGCACGTTTTTCATTTAACGAAAAATATAAATGTTTACTCTTAGCCATTTGACAAGGAGTGCATAAAGAGGGCTTTGGCAGCAGAGAAGTAACAGACAATTGTCCCAATTTATTTAACATATTAATAACAGAAATAGAAGTGTGACCTAGTCTATGATGCCATAACTCAAATGATGCCTTCACAGAAGTAGTATGCAACGTTGCAATCAAGGCCGGTTTACCCTGCTCCAAAACATATAGACCGTTACTACGCCTCCCGCGTGCCAGAGGTTCTTTTGTCATTCGACTCTGAATCACAAATGACTTATCAGTAAATAAAACATCAACAGGATAATCGCACGTGAGCTTACTGATAGACATTAAATTTTTAGTGAGGTGTGAAATTACAAAAACATCCAAGAGACGAACATTCCGATTAACATGGCAAGATCTAATATGCGTAATAGGAATGGAATTATCATTAGCAACAGTGACATGATCATTACCATTATAGGGCCGGAGTGTGTCCATATTAGATGTATGAGGAGTCATATGTGCGGAGGCACCCATATCAAGATACCAATCTGAAACTTGAGATGGAGAAATAGCACACTGAGTATCAAATGCTTGAGCTAAATTTGCAGCGGTATGTGATGGTTGGGCATAGCGATCGGGACAGCGAACGGCATAGTGATTTGGTTGACGACATATTTGACAATGCGGAATATAAGTCTTTTTCGTCTTGCCGGCAGATGGAGCACGATTTCCAGGTTTGCTGTGAGAATAAGTGCTATTGTTGGAAGTAGAACCACCACTACGGGGAATGAATTTGGGACGAGTTTGGTTCGACCCGGAGCGATTTTCAGCAGCAAAAACAGGAACTGAGTTGGCTGGAACGTCCATGGAGCGAGTAAACTGCTCAAAATTAATGGCTTGATGTATGAGATCACGAAACGGAGGCATCGGAGACATAACCATACGTGTATCGGAGAAACTGACAAACTGAGGTCCGAGGCCACTTAGATACCAATGACACTTGTCGACGTTGTCAACCGGATGACCGATGGACGCAAGTTGATCGCATATAGCACGAAACCGGCGGTTGTACTCGTCAACAGTCGTTGACCCATGATGGAGATTGACGAGCTCGTTCCGCCAACTGATTGGCTCGAGAGACAGAGGAATGGCTGAAGGCAGCCTCGAGAGCGACCCGAACTGATCGGGAAGAAGCACAACCAATAACTTCACCCATGGCCTCTTCGGACAGAGAAGAAAGAAGGAGACTTAAGATTTTCTGATCTTTTTTTCAAACCAGAGAGCATATGGAGGATTAGGGACTGATCCGCCATTGTTGACAGCAGATGCAGCAGAGGTAGAGTCAGCAGACGGTGCGATCGTCTCAGCGGGAATGGGAGCTGAACCATTTACGTGAGAGAGAAGGTCATGGCTTGTGAAAACGGCAACAACCTGATTTTTCCAAATCAAGTAATTGGCTGATGACAACTTGATTGTCAACAGATGGACAAGAGTATTGAGAGGGATAGTGGGAAGGGAGGATTCTGCCATTGAAAAAAAATAGCGAAAGAGAGAAGAGAGTACAGAAGGTTAGGCTAGGTGAATTAGGTTGATACCATGTGATAAGATGAATTGTATCACCGTTGATAAGGTGATTGAAGATTTGCACTATATATTGTAATGTACAAGAGATATTGATGGAAAGATACAACAAACAAATCTCCTAAATAAACTACAAAGATACAATTAAATATAGGGAAAATTGATGAAAATGCCCTTCAATTTTGGGGTAATTAAAAAATTATCCACTAACTTTGGTCATTTAAAAAAATGTCCTGTAATTTAAAAAAAATTGATAAAATTACCCCGCAACCGGCTGTAGGCTGTTAAGCAACCGATCAACTGTCGACGTGGCGTTGATTTGCTGACATGGCATTAATTTTGTCAATTTTTTCATATTTTCTTTTGTGACTCACTTATTATTTTATTAAAAGATTTAAAAAGAAATTATAATTACCCCTCCCTTTTCCCCTTCTTCTTCTATATATATAGATGCATATATATATATATACATATACCGCCACCGCCGACCGCCACCACCGACCGCCACCGCTGCCGACCGCCACTGGTAACAAGAATTGGCAAGTGGGTGGGAAAGTTATGGCCTTGCTCGAATCTGAGGGAAACAAAACCAAGCTACAAAATCAGATAAAACTGAAGCGAGAGAAACTTGGGGACGTGAAGAAGGAAACAGAAGATATCAACAGGAGACTGCGCAAAATTGAGAGTGAAATACAAGTTGTTGAAGTGGACGTGCAGAAACACACATCATATGTTGAAGAAATGAATCTGAAGCTTCAAAGTATCATGAGGAGAAAGAGATGCTTCTGGAAAGGCGGCGGCGGTCGACGATGGCGGTCAGCGGTGGCGGTCGGCGATGGCGGCCGGCGGTGGTGGGAGGCCGGCGGCGGTAGGAGGACCTGCAACTTAGACATGTATATATATATATATATATATATATATATATATATATATATATATATATAAAAGAAGGGGGAAAAGGGAGGTAGTTGTTATAATTTCTTTTTGAATTTTTTTTAGCACACTAAAATATAAAAAAATTGATAAAATTAATGCCACGTCAGCAAATTAGCGCCACGTCGATAGTTGACCCGTTGCTTAACAGCCTACAGCCGGTTACGGGGTAAATTTATCAATTTTTTTTAAATTACGGGATATTTTTTTAAATGACCAAAGTTAGTGGGTAATTTTTTAATTACCCCAAAGTTAAAGGACATTTTTATCAATTTTTCCTTAAATATATTAAAGATTTATTTCCTATTAGACTCTTTTAAAGGTGGATTTAATGTTGATATGATGAACCTCATGACAGTAATAAATTGTCACACCTCCTTGACCATGACAAATTATCTCGCTAATTAAGAGATAAAGATTTCTTTTACCGAACTCCTTGTCCAACATAAACTTTAAACGCAAACACAATTTTAAGAATCTAAATGGAGTATGAGGTGGAAAAACTTAAACAAAATGCAGAAATTAAATTTAAGTGAGTCCATTTTAATTTTTATGGGGTCCTCATCCTATATATAACCAAAATATGAACTATTGATAAAGGATTAAGAAAGTAATAAAAAATGGTTTTTCTAAGGAAAATAATACTCCCTCCGTTCCGTGAGAGTTTGCACTCTTGACCTGACATGTATATTAAGAAAAAAAACTACTTTTGCTTTTTTGTTGAGTTTTTTAAAGGTGAAGATTGAGAATGGATATCTTAATTCTATAAGATTGTGAGAGAATTTTCCTTTTTAAGGGTGTGCAAATCGGTGTGGGACGTATCGAAAAGGAAAGTGTGCAAACTCGGATGATTTAGGATTCATGAGCTATGAGTTCATGTCGTAGGCTTTGAATATGTAGCGCGAAACAGGTGAAGCTTCATGGTAAAAGTGGAACAGAGAATCCGAATTCGAATCTTTCATATGTGATGATAATACCTTGTAATTTACAAGTGCAATGTGATCTGATCAAAGTCTAAAGTTACACTACTTGCCTGGAAATTTTAGTGAATATAGGAGTGAATAAATTGTGTCAACAGTTACCAATTAAATTCATCAGTCAACTTACTTAAAAAAGACTTGAAAATTAGGGATGGCAATGGAGCAGGTATGGAGTGAGTTTGTCCTTTACCAGAACTCGCTCCACATGTAATGATTCAGATTCGTAACCCGCTTCGCCTCGATAATTTTAGAAACCCGCCTCGCCTCGTCCTGTCATCTCGGTGGGTTTACTCAACCCGACCCGTCATACTGATTTTTACACATTCAATATTATTGTCCCTTGCAGACTTGCCTCTATTCCTCAATAAATAATTCCAAATTAAAATATAATATAAAGAGTAATTATAAACTGAATGAGGATGAGGGAGGCACTTTAGGATTAAAAGTTAAAGTGAAAAATTGCGGTAACTTGGAATATAAATTATATATAATTATATATAACTATATTAAATTAAAAATATTAAAAATGTACTCCCTCCGTCCCGGCTTAACCTGTTTAGGTTGACTGGGCACGGGGATTAAGAAAAAACAGTTTTTGTGGAATCTTTGACTTTTTTAAAGGTGAAAATTGAGAATGAAGATTTTGAGGGTGGAGATTGTGAGAGAAATTTGCTATTTATCGGGTAGGCAGGTTAAGGTGGGACAAACTAAAATGACAAGTAGGCAGGTTAAGCTGGGACGGAGGTAGTATATCATATATATGGGGCGGGTTCGGAGCGAGTTTAACAAAAACCACAACCCGCTTCGAACTTGGCAATACCCATTTGACCGGGTTGAAACCCGCCCCGTAACCCGTTTGACCGGGTCATCTGAAGCGGGTTTGGTGAGGGCTCGAATTTCAACTCGATTCACTGCCATCCCTAATGAAATAGAGTATTTTCATAACTGTAGATCAATAACAAAATCACTTCACTTTTTAACAAAAAGTAACTTATTCCCATGAAATAGCAATTGCACATAAACCAGAACCAACTGCATAAAGTGAAGACAATCGATGTGGGCAGTAGACTAAACAAACCAAGACATCTAAACTAACACATAATGATCTATGTAACCAATTTGAAAAACTTAGACAAAACAAAAATAAAAATCTACTGGTTCTCAATAACGCGGCTCGCAAATTGCACACTTGAACCTAGGACGTCGTTGGCTTCTTAACTCTTCTCAAGAAAATGTCGACTAGATGAGTTTATATGAGAACAAAAGGTTTGATCACCCTTGTTGATGAATCTAAAATGTTAAATCTTTAGGATCCTCAATTATCTGAGCCAGGGTTTGCAAGAAAGCTGCAAGATCAGCACCGTATATCACGCGATGATCGGCTGTTACATTTACCTGCATCTGAGTTTTCAGTCCAATTCGACCGTCCTTAGTGCCAACAAGACCGGGCTGAGAAGCTCCAACAGCCATAATTGCACCCTTCAAAATGAATCAAACAGTAAGTGAGATGACTTGCAAAAGGATCTTCATCATCAGATAGGCGGATTTTATTTTAGGTTGCGTTTGGATGGAGAGATTTGGTTATAGACTTAAGTAATGGATTTGAAATCCACAATCAAATCCTTCCACTTGTTTTGACAAAAAAATTCAATGTCCCTTCTGAATTTCTTGTTCATTTTTTATGGATTTGAAATCTTTTCCAAACATAGTCAGTTGAATCCATCTCACTCTCTCTCATATATATAACCACATAATCGTACACTATACACATTGCACACACTACAACACACCTTAGTCACACAAACACACTTAACACACACTACATATACCTCACACACTCTACATATACATTCGTACTTTCATTATCATCCTCCATTCTTTTAGAAAAAATAAGATGGAAAATATTAAAATCCTAGCAAGGGATTTGAAATAAGTGGATTTCCAAATACAAAGGAGTTCAAATCAGTTCATTTGAAATCACTTTGATTTCCAAATCCATCCATTCAAATGCAACCTTAGTGATTTGATAAATGCAGATTTGTTGACTTCGAAATATAATATGTAATACTTACAGTTCCTGGTGGTAATATGGCATCGAACCGGTCAACGCCAAACATTCCAAGGTTAGATAGAGTAAAAGTTCCTGTCAAGCAATATAATTAACCATGGTGAGCAGAACAAAAAAACTATGCGCAAGAATTAATTCTTTCCTTTTCTTCAATTTAAATGGTCCGTTGCAGAAAGATGCGAGCAATATAAAGAAAACAAAAAAAGTTACCTGTAGTATATTCATTAGGTTGGAGCTGTTTTGCTCGTGCCTTATCAACTAACTCCTTCCACTTTCTTGACAATGAATATATGTCAATCTACATGAACAGGAAAAAGAATTATAGCGAGAAGCAAAGAGGGAAGGGTAGAGAAATCATACTCCCTAAAAGCTTGATAAAATTTGAGGTATAATTGACCTTGTCAGCATCTTGGAGTACTGGAGTAATCAAACCACCATCAATGGCTACTGCAACGGCTATGTTGATGTGGCTGTTGTACGTAAAGCTCTTGCCATCTCTGCAGCTAGAATTGACAACAGGATGTTTGACCAAAGCAAGTGCCGTTGCCTTGGCCAGCAATGCTGTCATTGTCACTCCCTTAGACTTGATCTGCAAAATATTAGCAAAGATTATAACTTGCCAAGAAAGGGCTCTGTGAGAATTTAAGATAAGGCAAAATGAAAAATACTATTTATTCAGAAAACATGTTTTTTATGCACTTGGAAACACAAAAAAGACTATCTGCTTCTTGGTTAATAAGTTCATTTGTACAAGCATAAGAAAAAAAGGTCCAACGTTTGCAGTAATGTTTCTGGAGCATTGAGAAACACTTCAATGCACGTTAGATTACATTATCTAATGCCGAGAAACACTTTCTAACATCATGAAACGCTCTTAGATTTTGTGTGCACAGGAATCAATGCGCTTTTTCCTGTCAAATTTCATAATTTATCATATTAGAGCTCCTTTTATGCTCTTCAATTTGACACCCTATTGCATATGTATATAAACAGCTCCGGATTTCATCAGGACAAACCTTTATCTCACAACAGCATACAGATTATAGAGAACTTTTCATGCCCTGAGTCGCTAAAAACTGTTTATTTGAGAATGTGGTTAGTTATCATTTTTGGCTCATTGGCCAGGTTAGTTTATTGATATTTTCACTGCTGCCGGGAAATATCAGTTAACACAAGTTGTATAGATTTCCAAAAGCTGAATATTTATTTATTTATCGTTTTTTATTTTTCCAAAAGCTGAATATTTCCCCTCATATAACTCATCCCTCTAATTCACATGTTTCATGAATAGAAGTGCTGGAAATATGGCTTATTTCAATTATATAAATATTCAAACGGCTATAAATGGTTTGCCATCAGGCCCATCACTTTATTTCAGACCAACCAAAAAGTTTATTCACTAACTTGGCAAAAATGTCAGGGGAAAAAACAAGCAGTTCGTTAAAGCAAATGTTTCAGAACAAGGAGTGGATCAACTCCATAGTATCTTCTTCCTCCGATTTCACAAGTTTCTTCAATAGAAGTGACAGAATGATCATGTTCAATTCCAGTCTTTTATATAATAACAAACTTATATGTTTCATTTATTTCGAACTTCTGTCCAAATTAGTCAGGCAGTCTATACTAACTTTTACGATTTATTCTTTATTTCTTCCATTTCCCTAATTCTCTAATTAAAGAAATAATTGGAAAATGAAACAGCGAGTACAAAAATGAATAATAACCCCGGTAGAGGATGTAAAAATTGGATAGATTCGACCTATCATTTGATTAGGGCCTCCTAAAAGGATCTACTAAATATAGTTGTTCCAAAGGATCAAAACGGTCAGTTATAAGATCAAGGTATTTTTCCAAATATTTAAGAGTAACAATCTTCTCCAATTATGCAATTTGTACTGTATACTCGAACTAAAAAATTACCTATACCATCAAACTGAACAAACCTCCAGAAAAATATAGAATCTTTAAGGCAATGCAGTACGAAAACAAAGTAAAACAATCCATTACCTTCTTGTATAAAGCATCAAGAGCATCTGTGGTAATAGTATACCCAACTCTGAACGTTGGCACCGCCAGACTTTCCACCATATTCCTGCTCACAGCATTCTGCATAGTCGTAAACGGGACAACAGACCCCAACTCCACACCACTCGGCATAGCCGCCTCAGAAGCCGCCACTGTAGCGGCGGCACCACCGCTAACTTTGGCAGTAGCCAAAGCAGCCTCTACATCCTTAGCCACCACTCTTCCATTTGGTCCAGTCCCAACAACTCCTTTCAAATCAACCCCCAAATCCTTCGCTAATTTCTTCGCATAAGGCGAAGCCACCACCCTTTTTCCCCCTTCAGACGCCGGATGCACAGCCGATCCTAAAGCAGCCACATTACTGCTGACACTGGGTTTTACAGCTGGTGCAGCAGAAACTGGGGTCGGCATTTCGTCGAGCACCTTCGGTGCATCATTGCTCGCAGCAGGCGGTGGTGCTGGGGCAGAAGAAGAGTCTTTCTGCGATTGGGCAAGCGCTATTTCTTCCTCGGTCTCGGCGAGCAAAGCAATGGTGGATCCAACTGCCGCGGAAAGACCTTCATCGACAATAATGGCGGCCAAATACCCATCGTAAAAAGACTCAACATCCATATCCGCCTTATCCGACTCAACCACCACAACTGATTCGCCCTTGGAGAGCTTCTCGCCTTCCGATTTGACCCAGCTGACGATTTTCCCCTCTGTCATCGTGGAGCTCAGCGCCGGCATGAAGATTTCGCGGATCTTGGATTGAATGAGGCGGGCTTTCCGAGGAATAGGAATCGCGCCGCCGGGGCGGCGGCGGAGGGACGGGGGAGCGGTGGGAATGAAGGAAGTGTGGAGAAGGTGAGAATGAGACATTGTTTAGAGCGAGAAAATGGAGAGAGATGGAGAAAAGTGTTTGATGAAATGGGTATTGGTGTATTTGTTGTTAAGATGGGAAAAAAGAGAGTTGATTTCTTGAATGCATCGAAGGAAAGGGCGGAGCTTACAAGACTCAACCAACTTTACCGGTATTGTCAAGAAGAGTGATGGGAGGGGAAGTGTGTGACTGTGTGTAAAACTGGCTCATTTTTTCCTTTTTGCTTATTTTATTTTCTTCTCAGTTGATTTAGGATTCGAGAATAGTGCTGGTAAAATCATCCAGTTTGATGATCCAGACACAACCTGCTTGACATTATAGACAAGTTAGGTAGTAGGAATTTTGTCAACAACATCGGGATCAACATGTCTATGTGATGGGTTAATAGTTTGACAGGTTGCGAGTCAGCCAGTAATTTTAGGATATATTTAGACATGACTCATGAGCATAGATTTGGGCCGAAAAGAGCTACCTGCATTACCACCTCTTATTAGGAATCGAAATAATTTGGACTTTGGTAAAAAAAGAGATATAGTGTGTGTTTATTTATTAATGAGTTGGGTCAATCGAGTTGTGTTTCCTTTGGATTGTTGGCGATATATTTACTCACATCACATCACCTTTTACACTAAAAACAAATTCCAACTTATTCTCCAACAAACAAAACCAAACACCATTTACCCAATCTTCTCTTTCCACTTTATTTTCCCTAATCTATAATACTCCAACTGCCTTCAACTATAAGTAAACACAATCACAGAAAAGTGTTATTATTCCATAAATTAAACTCATTCTTTTAACAATTTCAATATTTGTTTGAGATTGGAAAGTACTAAAAAATTGTTGAATGAAATAAATAAAATGGTAAAAAAATAGGTTCCTCAATATTTTGAGAAAGAACTTAAACACAACACACTCAATATGAATTCATCAACTCCCATAGAGATAACCAAAAAATGATTTTGAATTTATCTTTAATATTTTTATTTACTAAATATTTTTTAGATTTTAATATTTAAGAGGGTGATATTACTTCCAGTTGGCCCAATTTTAAATTTAAGTTTAGCCCATACCTCAATTTGGGCTCAGGTGCAGCCCAAATAGGCCTAATGGAATAAGCCCATTTTCATATGCAGATAAACCCAAGGATAAAGAACAGCAACAACTTTTGAGTATGGCGGAATTACTGGAAGCAGTTAGCTCCATTTCAATGGCTTCCCACCTGAAAATTTCTAAAAGCTCTTGTTTTTATTGTTCTTTCCATTATCCGAAACCTTCTGCATCCAGCCATCTTACCCTTTTTCCGAATTTAAAAACTCAGTATAGAAAATCATGGAAACCCCTGTTTTCAGCAGCATCTGATAATCAATCAGCTGTTACTGATGAAACCGTTTTTCCTCCACTGCAAGGGTTGTCTAGAAAGAAGAGGGTGTTCTTCTTGGATGTGAATCCGTTGTGTTATAAAGGGAGCACTCCCAGTTTGGATTCTTTTGCCCATTGGATTTCCCTTTTCTTTTCCCAAGTCAGCCTCAATGATCCTGTCATTGCTGTAAGCCCCTTCTCTCTCTATCTCTGTGTGTGTGTGTGTGTGAGAGAGAGAGGGAGAGAGAGAGAGAGATGTGCTTCTGTGTATGTGCTTGGTTCAAAGATTCCGTTGATTATCTGCGTGGTTTATGGATGTATATACATCAATGCTGTTGTGTATTTGTTGATGTGCATCTTGTTACGTTCCATTGTTGCATATCTGTGTGGTTTATGGATGTAGACACCAATTATTTTATAATAATTGATGATAAACCAGTCATCTTTCTTTTAATTACTTTCCAACGTTAACAAGTTGTATAGAATATAATGTGTTTGATGATATGTCTGAATGGGAATACTGATCACGGTTGAAGGAAAAGGAAGGAATACAGAATGTCTCTCAATTGAGGGGTTTCAAAATCCGTTTTCAGTAAACTCCTAATCATTTGAGAATGATTTACCAAGTTTGATTATTGTGGCAAATGTGGCTGGGATTAAGTGAATATGTTGGTTTGTCTAATCTTGAAAGCTGGTGGTTTGTACCCTTGTTTTTCTCACAGTGGGGGAATTATGTCAGTAACCGGGTGTTCGTATAATTCTTGCTTATGAATGATTTTCAAAAGTGATGGTTTTTTTGGGTTAGGTCCTTGATGGGGAAAGAAGCAATGAGTACCGCAGACAACTGCTACCGTCATACAAAGCGAACAGAAGGAAAATATTGCAGAAAACACAAAGGTTTACAAGGGCTTCTTTTGGAAGATCACATAAACTTGTCATGGATGTTCTCCAGAAGTGCAATGTGCCAGTGAGTGAAGCTTCATTCCCTTCAAATTATAGCTAGTCTATGTAGCAATAGTTTAGCAAGAAAACACTTAGTCGAGTCCTTCAAAAACAAGGAAAAGAAAGAGAGAAAACATTGATTCTAGAGTTCCGGTTCTCTTGCCTCAGTGATTATTAAGGTAGGCAGTGCTAACTGAACCTGGAAGTTTTTTACGCAAACTGACCTGGGAATGACTACTATACACCATGGTGTTCGTAGAAGTTTAATTGTTCACAATTATTGTTGAATAATTATTGATGTAATTGCTCAGCATGTAACTTAGCTTTACATTTATAAAAATCACCTTGAGTGCAGAGTCGAACTTCTGGTGTAGAAAATCAATCCATTCAGTTTGATGTCAACTGACTATAACCACCCATTGAAAGTATTAACTTGTATTGCAGGAACAGAATGGAATAAGAATGAATGGTATAGGTTCTTGTTAAATACTCAATTCTCTATAAGGTTCTAGCATCTTGTTGTATACTCAATTTTCTGACTTGCAGGTTCTGAAGGTTGAGGGGCATGAAGCAGACGATGTCGTGGCAACGCTTGTACATCAAGTTCTACAAAAAGGGTATCGAGCTGTAATAGCTTCTCCTGACAAAGATTTCAAGCAACTGATATCAGAAGATGTTCAGATTGTTATGCCTTTGCCTGAATTGGATAGATGGTCCTTTTACACCCTCAAGCACTACGTAGCTCAATATAGCTGCGATCCGCAATCTGATTTGAGCTTAAGTAAGCATTCTGGCAATAACTTTTGCTCTCTATATGTTTTATAGTTTGGCCATGATGGTTAAATGACCAAATGAGATAAGGGTATATGTCTTATAGACATTTTCCATGTAGATGTTTTTTAGCCACTTTTTAATTGGAAAGTACCTAAATACCCTTAATAGATGGAAACTGTTTTATATCGAAGCTGACGGTTTATGTTGAAGGAAATGACTTTCGATATATGTTTATAGAAAAGGTATATCGAAGGTAAGTAGTGAGCTTTGATATAAACATTGATGCCGCATTTTCAGACTTCCATTCACTAAGGGCAATATCGGTCTTTTTAGGGAAAATTGGCGAAAAAACATGTGCTCTTAACAAAAACTTAAAAGACATGTATCCTTATATAATTCGGCTAAAAGCATGCAATAGGACTTTCAGAAAACGGCTTCTGCTCTAAATTTTTATGTTATTGGCCTATAAGTTGCTTTTATTTATATAACCTGTACTCGCCACATCTCGTTTCAAATTTTAAACAAGAATTGCTGATTGATGGACATATCTTTGGCAGGATGCATTTTAGGTGACGACGTAGATGGTGTCCCTGGCATCCAGCATCTCGTTCCTGGTTTTGGTCGAAAGACTGCTTTAAAGCTCTTGAAAAAACACGGGTCTCTGGAAAACTTACTTAGTGCTGCGAGTGTGAGATCTGTTGGCAGACAATACGCACAGGAGGCCTTAACAAAACACGCTGATTTTCTGCGCAAGAACTATCAAGTTCTTTCTTTAAGGAGGTAGCAGCAATCTTACTGTCAAATGTCCCTTCCGTAATCATTCCGTTTTCCCGTCATCTCACCAAGTTAGATACTCCATGCTCTTGATTGCGTTTTTACAGGGATGTTAATGTTCAGATTGAGGATAAGTGGCTGTCTACGCGAGACACACAAAATGATTCAGTAATCCTATCCAGCTTTATCGACTTTCTGAGTAGAACACGGGATCAAAAGTGGCAAAATAGATCTCATTCAAATGGTGAGCAAAACCTACTACTAAGCCAAATTTTCTGTACGATGAACTGAACACCTCTCGATTTAAAGTCTTCCATTCGCTTTGTAGGCTTGAAAGCAGTGACATAGCGTACCTTCTTCCTATTTCGCCATTGCAAGACTAATGCCACTTACTGCAAAGCTCATTACTTGCCTGAGTAAATGATGCATCGGTAGGTTATGAAACGATCATCGTACAATTTGTTTATAGGTAAAATCCATCTCTCAACTCAACCCACCCCTGTACAAAGGTCTGCAGCCACTTTAATGTTTATTTTTTGGCTTCAGATTCACATGAAAACGGAAAACTGGATGTCCAAATCTACGCGCAAGTGTTTTGGGCATTTGCAAGGGTCCACTCTGTTGAGCAAATTAAGTGTATAGTATGATGCTGCTAAAGTTGTACAATTATGGTGAAGGCAGAGAGTGAGAGAGATCTTTCTCCAGGCAACCTTATACTACATGAATTATGGTACCTTAAACAGAGCTATTTCGTATTATGTATTATTCATATTTTTTCCAAACTATTTTGCCAATAAATATATTTTTGTTATAATTCTAGATTGAATCGATACAGAGCTATTTCGTATTGTGTATTATTGATATTTTTTCGCAACTATTTTGTTAATAAATATATTTTTGTTATAATTCTAGATTGAATCGATTACAATCTTGATAAAAACCATTTTGATATCCAATATTAGAGCATCTCCAGCTCTTTTTGCTCGACATACCAATATTTATTTGTATTTGTATTAGTTTTTAGCAGTAACTACGATTGACTAATCTATTTGCATAATTTTATATTTTTGTTAATACAATTATTTAATATATGTAGTTAATGTTGTGGATCTCTTCAAATTTTCTATTTGATTACCATCTCATAATTTGAGTGTTTTTAATATCAAATTACAACATAATATATACTTATGTTTATCTATTTGTTAAATAACTTGTATAATACACATTTTAGAAACAATTAATTTAAATAAGTACATTATTTACATCTATGTAAGCAAATTACTTTTACTCAAACTTAGGCATAATAGCTAATTCATGTAGCGCGGGTGAAGTTGGCGCTCACTTGAGCGTGAAACTATTCACCCGCGCTGGAATGAAGCATGAACTAGCGCAGTCGACATGACTACGTACAAAGATCCTGTTTTATGCATAGCAGAAGTACTTCAAACTCTTCAACAATTCAACAAAGAAATTGCACTTGACAGCTCAATACATTTACATAGACAAACAGTAGTATTTGTTAACAGTACATAGACAAAGTTCAGGTAACAATAGTTTGACACAGGACAACTAATATGAAGACAAGCAATCTTCATAATAAGACCACAAATTCTAAAGAATTGTAATGCCAAAAGAACAGATTTAATTATTTTATGAATGAAAATAAAGGTCTAGACAAATATTTATAGGAAAATAAACTACTAAAGAAATCTAAAATTAAAATGGAAAACAAATCCTAAATTGAAAAGGTAACAAAATCAAAATAAACTAAACCTCAAAATAATGGATTCTTTGGCATCTTCAACTGGTCCCACATCACAATTTCATCTGATAAAATACATACTAAAAGTCACCGACTTAACAGACAATTCTAGAACGACAATAAAAAGTCGCTGGTACATCACAATTTCATCTGATAAAATACATACTAAAGTTACGACTTAACAGACAATTCTAGAACAACAATAAAAAGTCGCTGGTACTTCAACTGCAGTACACCGGTGATGGCACATGATTTCTTTTGTAGGCCGTGGTGAAGCCAAAGAAAGTCGTTTTTTCTTGACAAAGCAGAATCATGAGTTGTGACTAGAAAAAGGTCTCTTTACCTGTTCTTGCATCTCGTATTCAACATCGGGTTCACTCTATTGATGCCTGCCTGTACAATACAAGATTATAGCATGTAACATAACATGAGATGAGCAGAGTAAAACAAACATCTCATGTATTTTTTTTAAAAGATAGACACTGCAACATTTTAGTTCAGATAAGAAGACCACCTAAAACTTTTGCAAGCATATTCCTAAATTCCAGCATTGATGAGTTTAATTAACCGGTTAACTATCACTGTTGATTGAAGCAATCATGCATATGATATGATCAAGTACACAAAGCTGCAATAAAACTTGAAGTAACAAATTTTGCATATTATCTAATCAATCAGGAAGTGCTGCATTCTGTTAGGTCGAATGCCATCTAGATCATAAAAAGTCAATCTGTAATTTCAAACAAAAGAAACAGAAAACATATGTGTGTGTGTGTGTGTGTGGACCTTACATCAGTTAAATGTAACACGCTGGAGACTGGAGTCCCCATCTCAGTCGGAAGCGAATTTGTTGTTTTATTTCTGAAAAAGCTGATGCATCTAACAATGTCCTCATAGGCAGAGGCTGCCACTCTGCAACACTCCCTTCATAACATTCTACATTGACTTCCTCAAGATCATGCGAACCAGACATATTTCGGTTTGGAATGCAGCAATCTTCACTTACTTCTTGTATCAGTGTCTTGCGCAGCGCATCCACGAAATCATAGTCCGCTCTCTGTTTCGTGTACGGATCACAGGGCCAACATTCCGTTATGAACTTAGGGCGACAACTCAAAAATAAAGCATCTAAAAATGCAGAAAAATCTGAAAGTGGCTCAAGTGTCCATAAATTTAAATTGTCCACGTCAGTTCTAGTTAAACTATCTTCAGTGAAATCAAAGCTATCCTCCGAGGTAACCCCAAATCCAATATAGAGAGAAATTTTCGACTGACTCAACTTTGTCAAGACTTTTCTCAACTTCAAGAACCATGAAGTAGTGGGATTTTCACACGGTACAATGATATCAGACGTCCATTCTGTTGAACCCGTTTTAAACGACAGGGAAGGCAAGCATGTACCTGAAAATTTAAACTTTTGAATACTTGGAACATTAAACTTAGCCATCAACCTCCCATCATGCACAATGGTTATGCACTCAAGCGCAGGGCAAGAAATACGCAAGCTTTTGAAACCAATACAATCCCTAAGGGTCAAATCCTTCAGGCAAGGAAATTTAGACGAGAAGTCACGGAAAAACAAGGTAGCAATATTAACTTCTCTCAGAAACAAACACTTCAGCTTATGAAACCCGGACAGATGGATCGGGCGATCAACAAACATTCCCACATTTTGTTTTCCAAGCTCAATAAGAAAACTCGATGGCCGATTATCATTCGTCAATCCAGCAGTATAACGGTCGATTTTAAATAAGCACTCGCATTCAGATAATGAAAATGTCTCAATCAAGGGGCAGCTCGACATTATATCTGAAACTACATCACTCCGTATATACACTCTGCACAAATTAAGGTATTTAAGCCTCGAACATCTTACCTTCTGATTCACACCATGAACAATTGTGCACCCAACCGCAGATAATCTGACAAGATTTTCGGATGCAAGCACCTCAACTGGTAAAATGAATTGCTCAATTTGAATCAAAAAGTCCAAATTGAGATCAGTAGCACCTAAATTCATCGCGTGCACAATCAATTCCCGAGCAAGAGAAGCATTATCCGCATCCAAAATCATCATAAATAGCCTGAAACTCTCAATTTTTAGATTCAATTGTTGGTACCTCTTCATAGTTGACCTCACGGACTCCGGAAAACCGTCAGGTTCTGGAGCGCCCTCGGCGCGCTTTGCAAAATCGCGTTGATCGAAATCGAGGTTCGGACGAGTCGACCAGGCGCTGTACCATGATTTGGAAAGGATACTCGTTTGAGCAGCTTGTTTTCCGGTGAGAAAGGATTGAATGTGTTGAATGATTTCTGGTAGAAGCATTTCGCCGTCTTCTGCTGCAATTCTTTTTCCGTTCTCCATAGTGAACCCTAGAAATGCAATTTCAATTGGGGATTTTAGGATCTGATGATTTTGGTCGATACTAGCAAAGTAATATCGGTTTTTTTTTTAATATTTCTGAAGATGAAAAGTAAGTCCATTTTGTCCTTCTCTTGAGAACAGACATCAAAGTTACTCCCCTCGTCCTAGCTAACTTTTCCTACTTTTTATTTTAATCTGTTCCATTTAATTTTTCACACTTTTAAAAAAAATTTCTCTTACAATCTCCACCCTCAAAATCTCCACTCAACCTTCACCTTTAAAAAATTAACCTCCGTACCCAATCAACTGTAAAAAGTTAGCTGGGACGGAGGGAGTATTAATTTTTTTAAATGACACAAAATTTATTATTAAATAAAAGGCTAAATTTGCCTAAAGTCGAAATCGTGGCCTGAGGGTTGTTACCGTCTTTTCCTTTTTTGTTAGAATGACTTTTTTACTAGTAGGATATTTACAAAGATGTGTTGTTACTAATTCATCCATGTTTTATGTTTGTTGGAGATTAAAAAGAGTGAGCCAGACGGGTCAAGTCAATATGTATACGATTATTTTATTACGTGTTCAATATAATTTTATATCGTGTATATGTATCAAGATATTGGTGTTATTGTGTATATAATATAAAATTATCGTGTACATAGTATCATTATATCGAGTACATATATTATTGTGTACAAGATAATATTATATCATGTGCTCGATGTGTACACAATATCGTGTACCTAATATGTACACGATATGGTAAGGGAGATGACCGAAAAGAAAGAGAATGGGTTGGGTGAGATTAAATTAATGTAGAGACAAAAATAGACTTCACAACGTAAAGTAGTATCCTGTCATGGCAAACAAATTATTTTGGCAAAAAAGAAGGTAACAAACCTCTGACATGGCTACTGTGTCCGGCTCCCTTTGCTTAAATTTGGGGTGTGCTGGAATGCTTTTGGTTGTAGTAAAGTGGTTGGGTTAAGTGATTGGGTTAAGTGGTTGGGGAAATGAAAAGTGATGTTTGTTTGAATGGTTATGTGAGTGGTTGTAGTCCGTAGTTATGAGTGACAATTCGGGAGACCGGCCGGGCCAAAATTTGTGGCTTAAAATTAGTCGGTCTGGCCAACCTATCCCCTTATAACATACTAAGATTATCAGGCCGATCCATAACACGTCGGACTTTTGGCCTAACGGGTGGGACCTGTCAGACCGAGATTTATATGGCCCAATTCATCTAAATAATGGGGTCGGATCGATTTTGTCACCTCTATCTATAGTAAAGTGGTTGCGGTAAGTGGTTGGGGAAGTGAAAATGTTTGTTTGGATGGTTGTGGAAGTGATTGTAGTGTTGGATATATTAAATAATTGTAAAATGTTATATGATGTGTGTAAGTGATTGTTAATTGATGATTGATTTAATGATTAAAGTGGTATTGAGAATTGTGATTGATTATCTATAATTATTATTATTTGCAAATTACTTTATTAATTTTAAAAAGAAAATTAGTAATATTATTAAAATTAATTAAGACTGCAGCAAACCTCAAATGAAATTCACCTAAAATAGCACCCAAACTCACACACCGGTCTCTTCATTTTGTAATTCATCCAAGATTTCTCTCTATATCTCCTCACTCTCACCTCCTATACCCATCATTTCTCCATTTACAGCCCTTTTTCTCTCTCCATATCAAAATTCCCTTTTTTTTTTTTTTCCAGTTTTTTTAATTGAAGATGACATGCAGAAACATCGAGAAGATAACAGTTGATTTGAAAAGGGTTGAGGGTTTTTGGCAATTTTGTTTAGTGTTTATGCCAAGTTCTTTGAGGAGTGGTAGCTCATCGTAAACCTGCGAGCCGCCCCCGCCGATGTTGGAAGGTAACTGTGGGGTGGCGAAGAAGGAGGTGGATGCGGAGGCGGAGTTGACGTCAAAAGAGAGGACAGTAGGCCAGATTTGAAGATCTCTAGGGTTGGGTGCGGTGGGGGAAGCGACGTTGTTGAGGACCGAAATTGATTGATGAGCTCACGTAAGCCGGCTGCCATCCAAACCTATTTACATATGGGGCATGAGAAGAATAGGTGGGTGGTGGAGTTATTTAGAATGTTGTAGAATGGACAGGTCTCGGTACACGGCAGGTGCTTTCGGAGCAAATTCTCACAAGTGGGTAAAGCGTTCGAGCAATAACGCCAAAGGGTAAATTTGGACCAGAACTTTTAACTTCCATAGGTACTTCCAGACCGGGTTAGGCGTGGAACTAGATGACAACTAAGAAAGCAAGCCAATAATAGAATTAGATGAATCCATAATAAAGTGATAAACTGACCTCACATTAAATTTACCCGAAGTCGAGTAATGATAAACCTAAAGATCGAAGCATTATGATTGCGGAGCAGGATTGAGAGAATAAACTGAGCATCCTAAACTTGTTGCAAAAAGTGCTCTAAATAAACATGATTAGGACACTTTTCTCAAATCGCAAGCGTACAGCTTGTGATATAGGTAGTATAAGAGATTGTCGATCTACAGAGTGGATGTTCTTGTCTAACACACTCAAGGTAAATAAATCAACTAAGCTAGGCTAAATCGAAAATGATAGAGAAATAATTAATCACTAATCAAACATAAATTAAACAACTAAATAACTGAAAAGTACTCAAGAACTAGGAATGAGTTCCTAAGACAAAGGTTTCAACCTATAACCTAGGGTTCCAATCTAGTATTTACTAATTAACTCATGGGTTGTGATGGAAGGTCGTGTAACCAAATTAGAAGTCCAAGTGGGCAAACAAGAGGGATCAACAAATCAACCAATTACCAAACAATTCACCATAATCCTGATTACTAAAGACCATAATGGAATTATTAAGTCAAGGCGAGAAAATTGTTTATGTAATCCAATTAATCCTAAAATCCCCATCCCAAGTGGATATTGCCTAAGGAGCGAGGTCTTAGGACATCCATCGAGATCGATAAATGCGATTCGGGTTTTCTCGTCGTCCTCCATGGGCCATCGAGGAGAACTAACATCCCCTATGTTTGCTACATTTACAATGTAATCCATACAATTCCACAATATCGATTCCAATCACAAATTCCTAAAGAATTAATCAAGTAATCAACAAGAAAACATAACCCTAGGATTAGGTTACTCCCAACTCTGGAAACCAGAAGTAACTACTAACTACTCACAAGTCATTAATATTATTCCAACAACCAATACATACAAAGACCCAATCATTTAATACAAGAAGAGAGGTAAATACAAAAGAAGAAATAAATAAAGAGGAAAAAATGCTTAGTCTTGTAACTAATGAGGAGGAAATCTTCAATTTCTTGTAGTAGCCGATTTCCACCACTTTTGGTAGCAAAAATCCCAAATTATTCTCAAGTGTCAAGAACCCTAGGTGGAGTTCTTGTTATAAGATGAGGAGCTATCGTTCTATAAAGAATAGAGAAAATGTTCTAGAGAGAGAGAGAGAGAGAGAGAGTAATTAGACATTACAATCCTTGCCAATAAAATGTGGTGTTAGCAAAAATGGGTGAGGAAGTGTGATATAGCCCAGACATCCCTCACAAAATTTGCAGAAATTCAAAGGTAAGAGTAAATTAGTAAAAACACGCTTAAATGAGCTTGGGTTCCTTAAAAGTTGACTTTGACCCTCTGAATGTGCTAGACTTAGCCTTCTTGCAAAATCTGGGAAAAATCCATATGGAATCAGCTATCAACCCGAACACAAAAGTTGTAGATCTTCATTCCTCCATTGCATGACAACTTGAATTGCTCAAATTAGTGTTCGAACGCAGAAGTTATGGTCGAAATACGAAAGTGCAGCACTTGATCAAGGAAAAAATAGGCCCGAATACCGGACTGAAGGATGCAAGCAGCCACTAGGCGGACTGCCCAACCGGCTGCCGGCCGACGATGTTGTTCTTCACCCGTTGCATGCTCATCAGGTGTGCAACGTGTTCCATTTACACGGCGTCTTCTTCCGTCACTGTTTTGGACTTTCTCTTTCATTTTTTCCAACCGACCTCTTCATGACTTTTATTCGCGACTCGATGATCTTTGAGTCGAACTTTGGTGGTGTCCAGTTCGGGTCCATTTGTGCCTCGGTATGCGAGTCGAAGTGGGGATTGAGTGCAAATGACTTCCTCTTCCACTTTTGCCTTTTGGAGGCATTTCTACCAATTTTTTTCAGCTTGACTTATTCACAAATTTTATTTGTGACTTGATGATCTTCAATTCGGGTCTAATCTCGGCCCAGTTCAGGCTCGTATGGACCTCAGTTTATGGTCCGAAGTGAGAAAATAAGTGCAAATGACCTTCTTGATCCCGAATTTTGCTAACTTTCAAAATACAACTTAAAAAAAATCTAAAAGTGCATCAAATCATACCAATAAGGAAAATCAACCCAAAAGTACACTTAAATATAAATTTTCACTTAAATGTAATAAACCCGCGCATTTTTCAATCAAATATGAACGTGGATAATACAAAAAAGAACAAGTATTTTCTCGTTCATCACATCCTCATCACTAAAACCTTGTCGAATAAGCTCACTATTCCAGCCTCCCTAATGAGCATCACACATCAAGCTTACTAGAGCATCTTCGGCAAAACTGGGGCAAGGGCTCGAGAGGATGAAGTTTGGTGGCTTCGGTATCCACCGATTAGAGTTAATCCTACTTTTGAGGCTCGCATTTATTTATCTCCTGCAACCTAGTAGCAGTATTTGCTGACCTTCCATGATACCACACCATGTATAAGAAGGCCGAGGTTCGAGACGTTCATCAAGGAAGGAGGAAGTAGGATGATATTTCGCTCAGAAAATTCGGAAAGTATAGATCCTGGTTGAACAAGTATTCTCCAAGCCTGTTTAGTGAGCATTGTTAAGTTGAATGCCATGAAATTTCGAAAACCAAGACCCCATCAGACTTACGCTTTTGTAGAGATTGCCAAGATTTCTAATGAATTTTTCAGGAATTTTTTTTTGCACCCCACAAAAACTTTCCAGCACAAGCATCAATACATCTACAACATAATCCAGAATCTTGAAACATGGCATTGAATATGTAGGGATAGATTGAACAACAACTTTATCAAAACATCTTCCCCTACCTTCCTCAAATTCTTTTCCCTCCAATCAGCCGCACGTTTCCAAACACGATCTATGATACATAAACAAATTTCCCTCTTGTTGTGATCGATTACAGACGGGAGGCCCAAATATTTTCCATGAGATGCTACTCATGGGATAGGAAAAAGAGAATAAATAGCATCAGAAATGTGAGCGAAAATGTTCGGACAGAAGAGGATCCTCGACTTTTCAAAATTAACTCGTTGGCCCGAGATACGCTAATAGAGATCGATTGAAAATTTGATATGTGAAGCCTCCTCAAGAGATGATGTGCCAAAAAGTAACGTATCGTCTGCAAAAAATAGGTGAGATATAGCAGGGGCAGACCGTGAAATTTTGATACCATTAATTTCCCGACAAATTTTTAAATCTTGCAGGATGCAAGAAAACACTTCAGCACAAACCAATGACAGGTAAGGGGAAAGTGGGTCCCCCTGTCGGATGCCCCTTTGAGGTTGAAGACTACTAAACTTCATGGAAATTAAAGTCAATAGACGACATACACATCCAAATAAGATCACCGAAAGAGGTTGGGAAACCCAAGGCACATAGAGCAAGAATAACAAAGCCCCACTTAACTCTATCAAAAGTCTTACTCATGTCTAATTTTATTATCATGAAGCAACATCTACCCATCGTTTTCTGTTTCATAAAATGATGCAATTCATAGGCTATTAAGATATTATTAGTGATAAGCCTATCAGGAATGAGAACATACTTAGATTCGGATATAACATGGGAAAGGCACAATCTAAGCCTATTTGCAAGAACTTTAGAAGCCAACTTATACACAACGTTACAAAGACTTATAGGTCTAAATTGCCTTATATCAATAAACAAAGACAAGATACCTAATCCAAAATCCAATATCATATAATATGATTGAGAAAAAGATTCATAAAGATTATTCTTATATGAAATATTTTATTAGTTTACCTACAGATATCCTCTATTAGAAATAAATTTTTAAAAAGACATAGAAAATATATTTTTTAAGATGATTTGAATCTCCATAGTCCATATTATGAGCTCATTGATATAAATAAAGTTGGATTTAGATTTAGCATGTTAATGGCAAGGTTGCATAAACTTTAATATAAGAAGTCAAACATAAAATTAAAATAAAAAATTCTATAAAAAAATAAAATATAGAAGGGGCGTTGTTTGGGGAGACTCTCAACTCTCAAGCCCAACTTTGGGTACATTTTAATTATTAAACAAAACGACGTCGTTTCAAGCATTTAAAAAAAATCGAAAAACGCGCAGGGCGGCGCCCAATCAAAAAAAGGCCCAAAACCACCGTTTAGCCCTTAATCGAGGCGGCTAGGCCGTATATAGATGAGTAGATGAACTCAAATTTTTAAAATTTATGTCCAATAAAATCCAAATAATCAATCGCCAATGAGCCATATAATGGATATGTTTCCTATATTTTCTAAGAAATTTATTTCTAATAAAGGATTTTGTAGGTAAACTAATAAACTAATAATCCTTAAAAGATAGTTTATTTTCTTAATCCTATTAAATGCATTCTGAATTATATAGTCAGGTGTAACATACGAGAAAGGAATTTGTGAGAACATAAAAAATATATGTATGCGAGGAAGGAATTCGTGAAAATAAAAAAAAAAAATATCTACAAGTGTTTTTATTAGTGGAAAAAAATTAATTTTGGGCGAGGAAAAAATAACAAACATATGTAGTGTGATTTTGTTTATGGAGTGAGTGGTGAGATGGAGAACAGATAAACAGGTGGGCCCTATAAAAAATTCACCCATGATTTCCACATATATATATATATATATAGTGACGGACCTAGAAGTTTAGGTGAGGGGGGCCCATTTATAAACGGATCTAGGAGTTTGTTTCACGTAATTTTTTTTTAGCTATGCTCATGTGACAATTTTACCAAATAGGAAGCAAATATTGAGTATGGCTAGAAATCAAATTCTTTTTATATAATTAGGTCTTAAACTTAAAATATTGGATAAATTATATCAAAACATAATATCTTAGAAAATTAAAGGAGGACTACCGTTATGCGGCCCCCAAGTATAATCAACTGTATAAATAAAACTAGAAAAATATTAACAATTTAGATAAGATCAATAAATTGATTTATCACAAAAAGAAAAAAAATGAAGATTAATGTTTGTATCTTCATAATATTTTCTAACATCTTTATCTTTATTGTTTACTCATAACAATACATTCATATCAACAATAGAATTTTTTATTTTATTTAATTAAGTTATATTAAAATCGACTAAAATAAGCATATATAATAACACATTATGATGAGATCAAAGAAGACGCATATATATAATAGCACATTATGACGGGACCAGTGGGCCCAATGCCCCTTGGCGTCCGTCCATGTATATATATATAAATATAATATTGATTTAATCTTTGTGAGCTAAGAATTACGTGTGGCTTCACAATTCCTATGCTTATGGATTTACTGAAATCAGAAAGAAGTAAAAAGGAGCTGGAAATAGCACAAAATCAGTTAAAACCGTTTTTGGTGGGAAAATCAGTTTCAGGATCAAAAACGTTGTCAAAGGGTTCCAAAACTGTTGTCAAAGAAGTCCAAAACCGTTGCAGACTGATGTTGACAGTTTCCAGATTCTGGTTTTTTTTCTGTTTTTCTGTTTTAAAGTCAATAAGTGTAGATAGTCGGTTTCTGAGCTACACACATGATATATATACACATTTGTAACCACTCAAGAGCCCTCAAATTGATAGAGATTAGAGAGATACAAGAGTTAGAGAAGTAGAGCTAGAAATAGTTAATTTGGATTACTCTCTCTTGAAAGCTTGATTGTATAATTCTCTTGTAAAACAGTTGAGTGTTAGTGAATTGGTGAAGGCATTGTCACCCGTGGATGTAGGTTTCACAAACCGAACCACGTAAAGTCTTTTGTGCTGTTTTGTTTTCAGTTTTAGATTCATTTTTCATCTTCAAACACAAGGTGTGAGTCTTGTAGTGTTGAGTGAGTTTTGTGTCTTGTTCTTGATCGTTTTCTGAATCTGGATTAACAAGTGGCGCCGTCTGTGGGAAGAGACGATTACACGAGTTGAAGAATCTGCCAGAATGTCGATTGCAAAGCTGGAGACAGAAAAATTCACCGGTAAGAACGACTATGGACTATGGAAGCTGAAAATAAAGGCACTGCAACAAGGACTCTCAGCTGCTTTGAAGGAATCCAAACGTGGCTCCAGTAGCAGTGATCCAGGAAAGGAAATAGAAGATGATCCCAAGAAAGCTGATATTGATGAGAAGGCCCTGGAAATACAAGAAAGGGCTCACAGCATCATCATTCTCTGCCTCTCAAACAAGGTGTTAAGGGAAATGGCAAGAGAAACAACTGCTATTGGGGTGATGAGGAAATTGGATCAATTATACATGGAAATGCATTCAGGTTTTCAGAAGAGAAACCAGTTGAAGATCAGTTAGAGGAGTTCAACAAGACACTGGATGATCTTGAATCTGTTGAAGTGACCATGGGAGATGAAGATAAAGCTATACTACTCCTAAATTCACTACCAGCATCTTTTGATCATCTAAAAGATGCCATGCTCTATGGCAGAACCACCACAGTTACATTTGCTGTTGTACAATCTGCATTAAGATCAAAGGAAATGCAAAGGCTAACTTTAGAAGGGAGAGAGTCTGCTGGAGATGGCTTGTTTGTAACGAAGGGGAAATTCCAGAAAGGGAAGAAAGTGGCAAATTCTGCAGATAACAAAAAGGTCCCTGGTCAAACTCAAAAACCAACTGAAGGGAAGGAAACTAGAAAGTGTTTCCACTGTAAGAAACCTGGTCATCTGAAGAAAAACTGCTATGAATTTAAGAAGAAAAACAATCCATGAAAGCAAGCAGCTCAACCAACAACAATGCTGACACAGTTGAAGCCATAAATGAAGATCCTCAAGTCTTGAACATAACTGAGTCTAATCCAGAATCACAGTGGATTCTTGACTCAGGATGTTCTTTCCATATGTGTCCAAAACTATCCTGGTTTGAAGACTTCAAGGAAATAGAATCTGGAACAGTGATGCTGGGGAACAATGAACTCTGTCCAGTAAAGGGAACAGGTGACATCAGACTAAGGATTCATGATGGCTCAATCAAAATACTGAAAAATGTCAGGTATATCCCTAATCTGAAGAGAAACTTAATTAGTCTTGGCACTTTAGAGACTAGAGGATGCAATTTTAAGTCAGAAAAAGGATATTTGGTGGTTTGTAAAGGAAATCAAGTGGTCATGAAGGGCATCAAGAAAAATAGTTTATATTATCTTGATGGAGAGGTTGTGATAGGTGAATCTGCTATGGTCTCAAAGACAGATTATGATTTGTGGCATGCCAGACTAGCTCATGCAGGGGAATCTAATATCCAACAGCTAGTCAAGCAAGGCTTGATAAATGCCTCAGGAAACTTGAAATCTGAAAAACCCTGTGAAGAATGCATATTAGGTAAATCCAAGAAGTTACCATATCCCACTGGCAAGCACACTTCTCAAGGTGTGTTGGATTATGTTTATGCTGATCTGTGGGGGCCATCTAGAACACCAACTCTAGGTGGAGGAAGGTTTTTTCTCAGCATTATGGATGACTACAGCAGGAAACTATGGTTGTATGTACTAAAGGCAAAATCAGAATGTTTTGCTCAGTTCAAAGAATGGTGTGTTGCAGTTGAGACAGAAAAGGATATTAAACTCAAGTGTCTTAGAACAGATAATGAACTGGAATTCATGTCAGAAGAATTCAAAAATTTCTGCAAGAACAAGGGAATTAAAAGGCGTAACACTGTCCCAGGCAATCCTCAACAGAATGGAGTGATTGAAAGAATGAACAGAACAATACTGGAAAGAGTTAGGTGTATGCTATTGAGTTCTGGCCTGGAAAAGAGGTTTTGGGGTGAAGCAGCTTATCTGATAAATAGAACTCCATCTGCTGCTCTGAATCACAAAACTCCAGAAGAACTCTGGACTGGAAAGTCACCAAGCTATTCACATTTGAGAGTGTTTGGTTGTAGAGCTTACTCTCATGTTAAGAATGATAAACTGGAAGCCAGAGCAGTAAAGTGTGTCATGATAGGATATCCATATGGAATAAAAGGATACAGACTGTGGTGTACAGAGCCAAACTATAAGAAAATTATAGTGAGCAGAGATGTAGTGTTCTGTGAAGAAGTCCTACCATTCAAGAAACAGCAAGATGGAACAAAGTTGGTTCTGAATGATCCCTTAAATGTTCCACTTAAGGTGGAGTCATCTAGCTCAGAAGCTGTATCTGATTCAGAAGACTCAGATGAAGAGAATAATAAATCTAGGGACTCAGAACCTCAGAGCTATCAACTTATCAGGGATAGAGGAAAGAGGGTTATCAAACCATCAACAAAATATGCTGAAGATTATCTCACAGCATATGCCTTAATAACTACTGAAGAAGAAATAGAGTTTGCTGATCCTAGAAATTATACAGAAGCAATCACAAGTCCAGACAAAGATAAATGGATCTTTGCAATGCAAGAAGAACTTGAATCACTAGAGAAGAATCAGACCTGGGTGCTAGTTCAGAAACCTGAGAATCAAAAGTTGGTCAGCTGTAAATGGATTTTTAAGAGGAAAATTGAAGTGACTGAGACTGAAAAGGTTAGGTTTAAAGCTAGGCTGGTTGCAAGAGGATTCACTCAAAGAGAAGGAGTGGATTTCAATGAGATATTTTCTCCAGTGGTAAAACATACTTCTATTAGAATTTTACTGGCCTTGGTAGCTCAGTTTGACCTTGAGTTGGAACAGCTGGATGTAAAAACAGCTTTCCTGCATGGAGAGTTAAAGGAGAAAATTTATGTGACTCAACCTGAAGGCTATATACTACCTGGAAATGAACATAAATGTTGTTTGCTTCAGAAATCACTCTATGGATTAAAGCAAAGTCCTAGACAGTGGTATTTGAGATTTGATAGTCATATGAAGGTCATTGGATTTGAGAAATCAAGGTATGACAGCTGTGTCTATCTAAAAATTGCTGGAAAAGAAGTAGTGGTGTTTCTTCTATTGTATGTGGATGATATGCTAGTAGCAAGCAGAAGCATGACAGAAATCTCTAAAGTAAAAGAACAATTGAAAGCAGAATTTGAGATGAAAGAGTTGGGACAAGCTAAGAGAATTCTTGGAATGGATATTCTGAGGGATGGGTCAAAAGGTCTTCTGTATCTCTGTCAAGCAGATTATGTCAATAAGGTGCTCAAGAAGTTTAACATGCATGAATGCAGAACAGTATCAGTTCCTCTTGGTCAGCAATTCAAGCTATCTGAACAACAGAAGCCCAGAAATGAAGAAGAAGTCCTGGAGATGAGTAAGATTCCTTATTCAAATGTTGTAGGAAGCATTATGTATATCATGATATGCACAAGACCAGATGTGTCTCATGCTATTAGTGTAGTGAGTAGATACATGTCCAATCCTGGAAAGAGTCATTGGGAAGCCTTGAAATGGGTGATGAGGTATCTTAAGGGAGCAGGAAATTATGGAATCGCATATCAGAAACTGGAAGGCAGTAAGGAAGATGCAGTGCAAGGATTTGTAGACTCAGATTTTGCTGCAAACATTGATTCAAGGAAATCTCAGACTGGGTATATTTTTACATTGTATGGGGCAGCAGTTAGCTGGAAATCAATGCTACAACCGGTGGTAGCATTATCAACAACTGAAGCTGAGTTTATAGCTTTAACAGAGGCAGTTAAGGAAGCTGTTTGGATCAGAGGGATACTTGCAGAGTTTGGCATAAGACAGGAAGTTGTGAAAGTACATTGTGATTCACAAAGTGCTTTACATCTAGCAAAACATCATGTGTTTCATGAGAGATGCAAACACATAGATGTTAAGCTACATTTTGTCATAGACATTGTTGACAAGGGAGTTGTAAGCTTGGTCAAGATCAGGACAGAAGAAAATGCTGCAGACATGCTGACAAAAGCACTACCTCGAGACAAATTTCAATATTGTCTTCAGTTGGTAGGCGTTAAACTGTTTAATCATAAGATATAAGGAGGCCCTTAAGTGACAAGGGCAGGTGGAGGTGTCTTTTGTATTCAATTCATGGATGAAGGGTTAGATGTGTTGGGTGTTTGATAGTTGAGAAGCCAAGGTGGAGATTGTGAGCTAAGAATTACGTGTGGCTTCACAATTTCTATGCTTATGGATTTACTGAAATCAGAAAGAAGTAAAAAGCAGCTGGAAATAGCACAAAATCAGTTAAAATCGTTTTTGGTGGGAAAATCAGTTTCAAGATCAAAACCGTTGTCAAAGGGTTCCAAAACTGTTGTCAAAGAAGTCCAAAACCGTTGCAGACTGATGTTGACAGTTTCCAGATTCTGGTTTTTTTCTGTTTTTCTGTTTTAAAGTCAATAAGTGTAGATAGTCGGTTTCTGAGCTACACACATGATATATATACACATTTGTAACCACTCAAGAGCCCTCAAATTGATAGAGATTAGAGAGATACAAGAGTTAGAGAAGTAGAGCTAGAAGTAGTTTGGATTACTCTCTCTTGAAAGCTTGATTGTATAATTCTCTTGTAAAACAGTTGAGTGTTAGTGAATTGGTGAAGGCATTGTCACCCGTGGATGTAGGTTTCACAAACCGAACCACGTAAAGTCTTTTGTGCTGTTTTGTTTTCAGTTTTAGATTCATTTTTCATCTTCAAACACAAGGTGAGAGTCTTGTAGTGTTGAGTGAGTTTTGTGTCTTGTTCTTGATCGTTTTCTGAATCTGGATTAACAATCTTGATTTTCAATTTATTTGATGCTTATAATAGCCTTATTGGTTATGCGCATGTCTTTGAATCTATTATTTTTTAGATTTAGTTTAGAGGTTATGCGCAAGTCGATGCTTGAGATCTATCATTCTTTAGATTTAGTTTAGAAGTTATGCGTATGCCGATGCTTGAGATCTATCAACCTTTAGATTTAGTATCTATCAACCTTTAGATTTAGTTGAAGTTCGGGTTTGCTTTGATATTGATACTTCGAATATCAATTTAATCTTAATTTTTGATTTATTTGATGCTTGCAATTGCCTTAGAGGTTATGCGCATGTCGATGCTTGAGATCTATCAAGCTTTAGATTTAATTGATGTTTGGGTTTGCTTTAATATTTTATACCTTGTAAAATCACCTAAATGTTCTTATTATACAGGTTAACGATCTTCCTTACTAGAAATCAACTTCTTCAAACTAATCGTCTAACAAGTGCAAATGAAAATTTAACTTTATAAACGAAAAAAGAAAATTAATCCAAGAGATAGTAATAACTGATTGTACCTGGAAATGCATATGAAATGCTTAATTCCAGTTTGCTCCTTCTCAAATCCTACCACTAATAGAGAAACAAAACGTTTGATTCATTTGATGCTTGTAATAGTTTAGAGGTTGTGTGTATGTCGATGCTCACATGATTGTAATAGTTTAGAGGTTATGTGTATGTCGATGCTTGCAATTTATCAAGATTTAGATTTTGGTGATTATTTTGGTGATTGAAGTTCAGTTTTGATTTGACGTTGATATTTTGTAAAATTATCTGAATGTTCCTATTATAAAGGTTAGTAGTTTGCCTTAATCCTCCAATCTAGCTCATGAATTTTAATTTTAAAATATATATTAATTTTAAATGTAAAATATTTTTCGCTAAGTGATATATTTTGAAGTTTAAAAAATATGAGGTTACTCAAGAAAAATAGATATTACGGGAAAAAATAGAATATAATATAGTTTACCTTTACTTTTTTGGTATTTTGATAACTGATAACGCGCAATCCGATTATCAAATGAACTCAGAACGAAAATTCGTTTGTAACGTCAATCAATGCAAGAAACTTAAAGAATACAGGATGTACGTGGTTCGATCCGGAGATTTACGTCCACGGGCTTAAAATATCACCTGCCGAGGTGTTTTTCCACTATTTCTTTCAAGCTTACACGTAATAGTTTAGGAGTACAAAGTACCAACCATAATTCAGAGTACAATTCTGCTATTTATACTACTTAATTCCAAACTCTAACTAAATCCTTACAATTACGCCTACCATCTCTGTATGAGAGTTGAAAGAAGATCGTGGGGATTTTACTTTCCAAATATGCCGCGATTGGGCTGCTCCAGGTTCATGCGCGCTTCTGGGCCGGTTGTTGAGCTTGCTTTCCTGGGCTCAGTTGCTTCGGGTTGGGTTGATCCGGCCCGGAGTGTTGACCCGACCCGGAGTTGCTGGGTCATACCTATCAATAACCTTAGGTTTTCTAGAAATAAACATTGGGTTAGTTTGAATTATATTTTTGTAAATAAAAATTGGTGAAATTGATAAAAGAAATAAAAATATTAAATTTATATTGGTTCCCGTTGAAAATAATAGATATATTGATCAAAGTGGTTCGTTAATCAACTTATTTATTCTATTTTCGCTAAATTTCCACAACAACAATATTAACATAAATCTAAATAGTTTTCTCTAAAAAATTAATGTTTTGGCTGTTGATTCGAGTCAAATTTAAATATATTTTATTATAGAATAGACACGGTTTGCGAATTGCGATTGTGTTTTGGTTGTAAAGACGGGTTTGTTTGGTTGGGGTTGGTACGATCTCTGATTGATTGACCTAACCTCTCTCTATGTTTGTTTGCACATGTTGACTCAACTATCACAATCCAATACCACTTTACTCATAAAATTATTAACAAATTCTTACACATTACATCATATTTTACAATTAAAAATTATATCCTACACTCAAGGACGAAAATATCGGTGATTACGGAGATATCGGTAATTCAATTTAGAGAGATTTCGGTGAAATCTCGATTAATATCGAAATATCGGTGCAACTTTTTTAAAAATGCCGAAAAATGTATTAAAACAGATAATTTATCACGATATTTTATAGATTGTTATAAACCTACTTAAATTCAAATATTTAATCTAAATATTGAGTGAAATTCACATATTTACAACTAATTGATAAATAATAGAAACATTATCAGGCCACACAAGATACATTATGAACTCTTATTATCATTAAGGATGTTCAAGTATTTTACAATAATATTCTAATTTATTAAATCTTTGGGCTGCATTAAGAAAATTTAGTGGATTACGAATAATTTAGAAATTTTACAACTAAGGATCATGAAATTTCACCGATATTAACCAATTTTTTACAACTAAGCCTGCATTAAGAAAATTTTACCGAAATTCATCGAAATTTCACCGATATTAATCGAAATCTCACCGAAATTAATTGCATTTTACCGAAATTCAACGATATTAACCGAAATTAATCGAATTTTACCGAAATTCACCGATATTAACCGAAATTTCACCAATATTAATCGAAATCTCACCGAAATTAATCGAATTTTACCGAAATTCACCGATATTAACCGAAATTTCACTGATATTAATCGAAATCTCACCGAAATTTAATCGAATTTTATCGAAATTCACCAAAATTTTGGTAAAATTTCCACGAAATTATAACAAATTATACCTAGAGATAGCCCAAATCGAAATTTTCGGAGATTTCGGAGATTTCGGAGAAATTTCGAAGATTTCGGAGATATATCGGAGATATTCTGACATAAATTTATTACATCCGAATTTCGTTTCGGTATCGCCAAAAAAGAGAGATATCGGAGAGATATCGGTGAATATCGAAGATATTTTAATCCTTGCCTACACTATAACCACTATTCCGACTATCCAAATAAATATTATTTTTTTACTCTTCCATCTACTAATTTCAGCAACTATTCCCAATCAATAGTACCTCAACCACCCCAACCCCGACAAAACATGTACGTAATTTGATGTGAAGCTACCAGTGAATCATCATCCCAAAGCCTTTTGGGCCATATACCAATTTCGCAGGCCCATAGTAGATACTAGGAAAAAGACCAGCCACAAAACCACATAAGTGATGTTTTTATTTTATTCTAAAATAATCACCAGAACTATAATGCTGTAATTAACTTTTTTCCCTTTAAAATATATCATAATAATTAACATATAATAAATATTCAACGATATTATCGATAAGTAATACGTATGAAAGCAAACATCACATATTCACGTGTAAAGTGACAGCGCATAGTTTTATTTTCGGGGTGATAGCACAAATATAAGTATACGTAAAAATAATTTTTAAAAAATTATACATATTTGTACTATAATAATATATTAAATTTTGTTAATATTTCTAACTTTTCTATATTAGTAATCACACAATCATATATATATGCACACTAATATATACATAACAAATGCATATTAAAGTTTTATCATTATTTTTTTGGGGAAGGTGGAGTGACCCCCACTTGTCCCCTATCTGTCCCTACGGTGTAAATTTTTATTCTCTCCATCTGAAAAAGATAATTAATTTTTCTTTTTAAGTGTCTCAACATTGTAGTTTTTATTTTCTTAAAGAGTGTGTTAAATACTTATTTTTTTTATAGCTCTACTAAATAATAATTTCATTGGTATTATTATTTATGTGCAATCCTCTTATTCATCATATTAAATCAGATTTAAACATTAATTTACATGTGTAAATGTTGATCTATGTAAAAGTAGGAGAGTGAATTTTGTGTGTGACGATCACATGTGTGACGAAATACATTTTTACAGAAAAAAAAAGTGATACTTTTACAAGAAATAGAGATACTTTTACATATAAAAGGGATACTTTTACATATAAAAGGGATACTTTTACTACATTGATACTTTTACAAATAAATGTGATACTTTTGCTACAAAAATTGATACTTTTTTTGTTAAAAAAAATGATATTTTTACTACAAAAAGTGATACTTTTTTTTGTTAAAAAAATGATATTTTTACAGATAAATGTGATACTTTTATCATAAAAAGTGATAATTTTTCTCTGTCACACCGTGTGACGGTCACATATAAGTTTTTTCAAAGTAGAAATGACACTATTATTTTGAGACGGGGAGAATATTTTCGTTGTAAATAAAATGGAAGACCGGATCCCGGTTCAGAACCCACTCGGTCCGGTTGAGGTTGAGTGTGATAATTTAGTTCAGATAAACTTGCAAAAACTTATCTTTATATCTTCAGACATCAATGCAGGACACCCAAAATTCTGCAGAAATGATCTCAGAAACAGCCTAGAAGATTGATTCTTGATGCTAATATTACTGCGATAAATTACTGGCAGACGAAGAGAATGCTAATCCAGTGCAATTTTTCACCTCCCTGTGAGAGCACCACCATTTTTATCCCAAGTTTGAAGCCAAGAAACAAGCTTCAGTGTTGTGCTTTTTCGTTATTCCAGAGTAATGAATCGTCTTTGTGTTACCTTTCAAGAAACCCCTTCAAAAGGAAATTTGGGTTTTCCAAATTTTCCCTTCAGGTATGTGCCTCTGTGTGTGTGTACAGACAGTACAGTGTGTGTTTGGGGGTGGGTGGGTGGGGAGGATATATTAAGTTGCAGGAGTTTCTTTTTGGAGTTTGTTGATTTTATTTATTATGTTTTTAGTGATGGTTCTGTAAGCTTACTTGGTTACCTAATTATTCATGTTTGCTTCAGTAAACGTAATTGATCACCTAATGTATTCATGTTTGCTTGGAATAATCCAACTTCAGTTGTTTGTGAGATTGTTGTTGAAATCATTAACTTCTCCTACTAGCCCCTGCTTAGGCACTAGCCTTCCATTGGTCGCCATGGTAATTTTCCCAATTCCTCCTGTCTAGGCCCCAGTCTACTGCTAGCTTACAACATTACTGAGATACAGTGAAATTTTCTGAAATTATTATATTTGGAGCTAAAAAAATTATTTGAATCCTTCTTGTAATTTGGGGTTCCATTTATATTTTAGTTAGAAATTGCTGAGGAATGCCGAATGAGAAAGGAAGCAACCAAAGCACGGATGCAAGTTAGGCACTGTAAAAAGCTATAATTTTGAGCTGTTGTACAATGAGTTTCTTGATATCTTATCACCGTTTCTAAAAAAATTATAACTGATGTTCTAAAAGACATTAGATGCTAGTCAAACAACGGACTGAGGCCTAGCATCTAATCGGGATTTAGACGGGATTAAAAGGATTCTTGGTGGGATAAAGCGAGGGAAAAATGTAGATGGTCGAAGGCAGTCTAGCACCTAGACAGGGCCTAGTTGAAGCTAGTCAGGGGCTTTTAAAACAGAGTTTCTAACAAATTTCTTCCATTATTTTTTACAAGCATGCTAATTTGGATGAATAGTAGGTCAGAATCTACACGGACAATGTGAAGACTCTTTTTTTATCTATTGTGAAGCTTAAATCTGGCTACGAAATACGACATTCCTATACTATTTTTCAAGGATCTTATTGAGTTACCATTTCTGTGTTGCAACAAAAAATGTGAAAAATGTTAAGATTTCCCTCAGCAGATGCTTAAAGCAAAGGTTAGCTTCTCCTCAAGGATATCATCTTGGTTGGAGTGTATCAATTTTTTTACTCTTTGTGCAAATTACCTGAACATCTTAGTAATCTGATTACACTTGTCATTTTTCAATTTGCTCTTGTTCGAAAGTTGGGTTAATCTTTGGTTGTTTACTAACATAGGTACTTAGAAAGGAAGCCCAGAGTTATACCTCCTTGACATTGTCAAACTTTCAAGGTAATAACAGTTGACAGTTTCATTTAATCATTGAGTTTTCCTCCTGTTTTCAACTCTCATGTATGCAAGGTTTTCGTACTAGTTTTATGCCTCAAGTGATAATTATGGTCCTTGAAGCACTATGTCTTCTTGAGTCAGTCGTGCATCTTTCTATCTTCAGGATGAATTGCGGTTCTGTTAGTTCTGTCTTACTGGCATCTTTGACTCGTTGTCCCCTTCCTCATTGACATGGATTATCTTAGATTGCTGTTGATTCACGAAGTGCTCTAATTGACATCGGTGATTTTTTTCTGCAACTTGGGACATATTATAAGAGTGATATCTAGTAAAGTATATTATGGTTTCCAGAATGTAAAGGAAGCATTTTTTTATCTACAAGAATGATACAGTCCAAACTTATCATCAGTATCTATCTGTTGAAATTGCATTTCTATGATTATTTTTGTGTTATTTTGGTCTTCTGGAATTTTTTTTGATTCCCATTTTCTGGAAGTTCAGTCTGGAAAATGAAGCTAAACAATTGGATCTTACATCCTCACCCTATTGCAGAAGTATCGCAGAGGCTATCCTTTGGGGAAGAGGATGGACAAAAAGTCAAAAGACCTTTAGTTTTTGTTTCCACTTCTGTATGTTCGTCACTTTCATGGTTAGCATCTGTTCAAGTGGCAGAAGCAAGCGAAGGTGTAAGAGCAAATGAGGTGTACGAGGTTGGGGCACTGTTTGAACTGGGAATCCAACTCTCCTACTTGCTTCTACTCCTGGGCTTACTTGGGGTTGGGACCTTCTTTGTGATTCGTCAAGTTTTAGTAAGAAGAGAGCTCGATCTTTCTGCAAAAGAATTGCAAGTAAGTGCCCTCTGTAGTCTCTCTATTCTAAATCATCGACATATTCTGCATGTGGTTTATGGGTCATTATTCATGTTTGTTGCATTGTAAGCTGAATTGAATGTAGTCGAAGATGATTAAGAGAATGTCGCATACGCCGAGCGGATTGAATATATCAATGACATAAACTGACAATATAATTTTTACTGAGTCCACGATACCACCCATATAAGGCTGCTATTCTGTTCGCCTAAAAGACAACATTACTCTTAATGAGTGAAGCTTGAAAATGCAACATTACTGTTTATGTCCATTCATTAAGGACATCTAGGTACTTTTCCCTTAAAAGTGGCTAAAAGCATAAAAAATGTGCTATAAAAAATCAATGGTCTACCCTTATTTCATTTAGTCGTTTAATCAGCGTTGCCTATTATGCATTATGATGAGGTTGTGAAATGCTATTTCCTCATGTGGCTTCTCTCTCTCTCTCTCTCTCTCTCTCTCTCTCATTATATTATGTAGGAGCAAGTTAGAAGTGGCGATGCAAGTGCAACGGAGTTATTTGAACTCGGAGCTGTGATGTTGCGAAGGAAGTTTTATCCAGCTGCCACTAAGTATCTTCTTCAAGCAATCGATAAATGGGATGGGGATGACCAAGATCTTGCCCAAGTATGTACTATTTTATTTCAAAGATAAACTGTACCAACTTCTTTAAAGGTGGCAAAATTGGCCCGGCCTAGCCTGCCCGAAATTTTAGACGGCTGGTCCATATGAATCTTAGCCCGAAAGTACCAGCCGATGGACTAATGGTTCGGTTGGCCACAGTCTGACCCTGCAATCTTAGTGTATTTTAGGCAATGGGCTAAGCTCACTAATTTTCAGCCCAATGGGATTTCGGGCAGCACCTGCCTGGCCCGCCATATGGCTCGGGCTGACGGGCTGGGCCAGTCCGTCTGAGTTGCCACGTCTATATCTCGTTAGGGGTCTGTTCAAATTACCAAACGAACCCCGAGAATGGAAATTACAATCAAACCTCCTGAGCCTCAACACTTAAAACTGCAAAATTGGCTGCTGTATTTTGTCAACTGATGTTATCCAGTGAAGTGTTTGCTAGTAATTCCATAAATCGTCGGTAGTTTGACCAAAGCTTGAGGGCTGTGATATCAATTTGATTGACATATTTGTTTTACAAGGTCTATAATGCCCTTGGTGTGAGCTACATTCGCGATGGAAAAGTCGAGAAGGGTATCGCCCAATTAGAGACAGCTGTGAAACTTCAACCAGGCTATGTCACAGCCTGGAATAACCTCGGTGATGCCTACGACAAAACCAATGACATCAAATCAGCTCTAAGGGCATTTGAGGAAGTTCTGCTCTTTGATCCTAACAACAAAGTTGCGCGTCCTAGAAGAGACGATTTGAAGCAGAAGGTCGACATGTACAGAGGCGTCCCTGTGAAATCGAAGAAGAAATGATCGCGCGTGCTCTATGTCAAGGTTGAATTTGTATTTTCAAGTTTGTTGTAATTAGAGAGATTTTCAGACAGGGAATTTGGCCATGAAAATGTGCAGGGAGCCAGGGACTGATATTTGCTCGCAAGCAGATGTTAACATTTTTCTAAAGTGTAATGAAATCTCATTTTCCTGCAGCATCTAATATGAAAATAGGCATCAGAACAAATGTATGACATCAATGGTGTGAAGATATTAGGAAGTTTTTGTTTTTATTTTGAAATGGTACAAAAAAATAGTACATTGCTTTTGGGAATGCACTTGAATTTGATAAGTTAAATCATAATTTGTAGTCGAGTGAAAGAGACACCAATTGAGAACCCCAACCCCTCCCCCGAGTCGCCAGCATCCTCCCCTCTCCCCTCATCTTGATTTCTGATGGCGGTATGTTTTTCCTGGTTTAAGATTTTTGTGGTCGTCGTTCAATCTTTGTCGGCGCTAAACTTTGATATGGGGAAGTGACGACACGCATCATGATGTGGCATTGGTAATGGATTTGACAGATCGCAGTGAAGCTGTTGGTGGTCGGGATGTTAGTGGTGGATCTGATGCAGTTGGAGGGGGAGAGAACCTACTGTAGTTTATGTTTTTTCTCTTTTGTTGTTTTTTTAGTAGTATGGTGTTTTGCATCAGTTTTCACTGTATTGATTTTGTGTTGGTTTTGGATGAATCAAAGAACAACAAGAAACAAATAATCAAACACTTTGTGCGCTTAGTGTGTGCTTGTGATTCTTGAAGCAATAATAGACTAACAACAACAATTACGTGGTTCGGCTTCAATGCGTACATCCACATGAGGTTGTGCACAATTTCACTATCAAATCTAACAAGAGTACAAGATCTAGAGTACCGAAATCAAATCAGAAAATCACACTGACATCTTCCCTCTCTTCTCTCTATTTCCTGTTTTTTTTTGTCTCTTTGTTATGTGTTTTTTGTGTGTGAAATCACTAGAATGAACAAGATATATATGTATCATCCTAGCCACAAGTTAACTATGATATGATGATCCATAAACGAGCTAAAAAACCGCTGCTAATTAACCCACTCAACAGCTCCACATTTGATCAAACAGTTTTAACCGTTTTAATTGCCAAACTTGTGAAACAGTGCAAGTTGACATGTTGAGCTTCTTTTTCAAACTCTCCTTCATATGAGTAGCTTCCTTTAAGTGAGATTCCAGCTGAGTTGCTTAGCCACATCATTATGGATAAACCCCCCCTGGCTATCAACGAAGCTAAATAGAAAACCTAACAGCAGAAATAAATGCACTTCCTCCACTTTGCCCCACTACCGGACATCACAATAGTTTCTTACATTGGAACAACTAGCACCAACTTAAGACAATATCTAAACTTGTCTACTGTCAATGCTTTGGTCAACATATCAGCTGCATTATCTTCCGTCTTCACCTTAATTAGTTCCACAGAACCTTTCTCTATTATATTCCTCACAAAATGGTGTTTACTTCTCTCATAAAACACTTGATGCTTGGCCAAGTGCAAAACACTTTGTGACTCACGAAACTCTCACAACATCTTGAACAACTCCAAATTCTCCAAGGATTCTTTTTAACCAGATTGCCTCCTTAATTGCCTCTGTCAGTGCCATGTATTCTTCCTCAGTGGTTGATAGTGCAACTACTGATTGCAACATGGATCTCCAGCTTATAGCTGAGCCAAATAAGGTAAAAACATATCCAGATTGAGACTTTCTTGAGTCCAAATTTGCTGCATAATCCGAATCTACAAAACCTTGCAAGCTATCTTTAACAAGGTCTTCTCTTCTCTGAAACAGAATCACAGATTTTTAGATACCTCAAAACCCGTTTCAAAGCTTCTCAATGAGCCTTTCCAGGATCAGTCATGAACCTACTAATTACACTAATAACATGAGATACATCAGGTCTTGTGCAAATCATGGTATACATTATACTTCCAACAACATTTGTATAAGGAACCTTTCTCGTCTCTTCTTCTTCTTCCGCTTCAGTCTTAGGCTTCTGTAATTGCGACAGATTGAAATGTTGTCCTAATGGGACTGATACTATTCTTACCTCATGCATGTTAAATCTTTTAAGCACTTTCTTGATATAATCTTGCTGTTGCAACCATAGAGTACCTTTACTCATGTCCCTCTATATATCCATGCCCAGTATTCTCTTGGAATTTCTCAAAACCATCATCTCAAAGATTGATTGCAACTCGTTCTTGAGATTTTGAACCTCTTCCTTACTTCTGCTGGCCACCAACATATAATCACATACAGTAACAAGAAAACCACTACCTTCTTTCTAGAAGTTTTCAAGTAAACACAATTATCATACTTTGATCTCATGTGATTATCAAACTTGATATACCATTGCCTTGGACTTTGTTTTAGTCCATCGAGAGACTTCTGCAATAAGCATGCCTTCTTCTCATTACCTGGCAGAATAAAGCTTTCTGGTTGTGTCATATACATTGTTTCCTTCAAATCTCCATGAAGGAAGGCAGTCTTTACATCCAGCTCCTCTAATTCAAAATCAAATTGTGTCACCAGTGCTAGTAGAATTCTTATGGAATAATATTTCACAACTGGTGAGAAGATTTCATTATAATCCGCTCCTTCTTTCTTAGTAAATCCTCTTACTACCAATCTTGCTTTGAACCTTATGTGCTCAGTCTCAGCAACCTCAACTTTTCTCTTGAAAATCCACTTGCAACTCACAAGCCTTTGGTGTGTTGGTTTGTCCACTAGAACCCGGGTTTTATACTTCTCCAATGAACCAATTTCCTTTCTCATTGCAAGCAACCACTTATCTTTGTCTTTACTGCTTATGGCTTATTTGAAATCCCTTGGTTCATGAGATTCAATATCTTCTGCAGTTACTAAAGCATAAGCTGTAAGATAATCTTCTCCATACCTAGTTGAGTGTTTGATAGCTCTTCTTGTTCTATCTCTTACCAGTTGATAGTCCTGCAACTCTTGCACATCATTAGACTCACTGTCATCAACAGATTCATCTTGACCTTCCATGACATCTGTCACTTGCTTTAAACTTTGCTCATCAAGCTCCACCTTGAAAGGTGACCTGTTATTTGTTATAGTAGGTGTGGTTTCTTGTGCTTGTTTTTCTCTGAAGGGCACAACATCTTCACAGAAAACAACATCTCTACTGATCAACACTTTAGCTTCTCTAGATTCAGTACACCAGAGCCTGTACCCCTTTACTCCTTTTGAATATCCCAACATAACACATTTGAGTGTCTTTGCATCAAGGTATCTTGCTTGGCATGACCATAAGTCCACAACTAAACACCCTCAGATGTGAGTAAATTGGTGAATTTCCAGACCACCTTTCTTCAGGGGGTAATATGCTCATTTGCTGAAGATGGACATTTGTTAATCAAGTATGTATGCAGTTGTGGTTGCTACTTCTCCCCTGGATTTCTTATCCATTCCAGAGCCGATTAGCATGCATCTAACTTTTCTAGAATAATTATGTTCATCCTCTCAGCCACTCAATTTTACTGAGAATTTCCAGGCATTATTCGATGTCTTTTGATTCCCTTCTCTTTGCTGAAACAACTGAGCTCTTCTAATAAGAACTCTAGTCCATTATTTGTTCTTAAGCATTTGAGAGATGTCCGCTTTTCAGTTTCTACTTCTTTACACCACCCCTTGAATCTATCAAATGCCTTTGACTTTTCTTTTCAAAATATATAGCGAAAGCTTCCTTGAACAATCATCCATTATAACTAAGGGCCCGCTTGGTTGGGAGGTTTAGGGGTAGGGAATTGGAATGAATGAGGACTCATTCCCATTTATGGTGCTTGGTACATAATGAGTAAGTTAATCATTATCTCCCACTTTATTCTATAGTATGATTGACCCCTCATTCATATTAATTACCATTGTCATTGATTATTTGCAACCAAGCGGGCTCTACGAAGTATCTACCTCCTCCAAGTGTTTGCACTCTTGATGGCCCCCAAAAATCTGAGTGAGCATAATCCACAGGGTTTCTTAAGCAATGTTTGCCAACAGGATAAACTTGCATCTCACTCTTTCCGAGGATACATTTCTCATATGTCTCAGTTTTGAATTTTCCCTCGTTCTTATATAGTTTATGCTCAACTAGTTGGTTAATCCCGCCCCACATGTCCTAGTCTAGAATGCCATTTCATGAACTCACCAACCACTGTTGTCCCTATTTCCCTAATCAGTACACTTCCTACTAAGTAATATAGACTAGATTTTCTTATACCTTTCATTACCACTTTAGGATCTTTCATAACATAGAGATATCCTTTACTTGACACTGCAACCTATATATTCTAAAGTGTCAATTGTATGATGTAAAAGTTTTGGAGGGAAAGCTAAAATAATTTTAAATACCCTTCATTTTACTTTATATATATATATATATATATATATATACACATGCACGAGATTTACTAATTAAATGGTGGTTATTTAACTTAAATTTCTTTTGATCGTGTATCGGATTGAGTTAATAAAGTAATATGTTTTAGTTTTAATGACATTATTTCTCCCAAAATTTTCAACTAATAAAATTTCATGATCAAAATATAAAATAAATTGGAGGAGCTTAAGGTTACATTAACTATAATCAATTTCAAAATAAAGTAATATAGTAAACAAGAAAGATATTTTGATTTATAATCATTATGGTTAACATAGATTTGTAGGATGCAATATTTAATTGAAATTAATTTCAAAAAAAATGAAAAGAAACACAAGTAATGAAAATGACCATAGTTTCACGTTTGTAATAGAAAAATTTAGTCGATGAGTAGCTTTCCAGGAAGCACTCAAGAATTTTAGAAGACTCTTAATTTAAGTAAATACCAATTAATCACTTAAAATTACTATATAAATATGAATCTTTGTTGAACTTTAGCATCTAAAGTTATTAGGTATAGAATTGATCGTAACTCAATTGATTACACATTTTGTAATTTAGATTAGTGGCCAATATTAATCCCTACGAATCCCACCCCAATAAAAAATTGTACTAAACAGAAAATGTATTAGGTAAAATTCTTAGTTTTGTCTTTCAATTATAAGGCTCCCTAACTTTTGAGGTTGTGTTGATCAATCTTCTTATATATAAAAACAAAACCGTCTCAATATAGAAACTTCAAAATTTTCCCGTCAAAATTCCAACCCTATTTCTAAAAATAATTATTTTTGGTAACAAATTATTTGTGGATAAGGTAGTCGTATATTTTCCTAAAATTTATAAGTCACAATTATCTCGGTTCAATATTAATTCCCCACCTTTAACATAATTTATCCAAATCTATAAAATGATACATCCATTCAATCTTAAAAAATTGATGCAAAACCATATCTCCCATAATCCCGCGCAATTAACGTTAATCCAGTCCGATAATTAGGCTCGAATAATCTTTGTCAATTTTCAACTATGTTAATAAGTTTATGGGGTAAGCCTACGATTATAATTGATTGATTAATGGATGTCAAAATCATATGTATTGCAAGATATAGTAAAAACCACTGATTACTCCATGGAGATAAATACTTATTTTACAAATTAAAATCACATTATCAAATAGCGGAAATTATTTATTTTCTCAAAATAGCTCTGCTATGATCATTATATATATTCGCGCACTATATATATGTGCAACATGCATGTCATCCATTTCCTAACATACTCTTAGGCTACAACAAAGATACTTTAGTTGTGTGCTTATTATGATATTATTGTTCATGGCTCCTATGTATTTATTCGTTAGGGCTCTTAGCTTCTCAAAAATACAGTGAGTGATGAAACTGTAACTGGTTCGAACGTATGATGCTCCGGCTTATGAATGGAAGAACCGAATAATCAACACCATAGTGCATCATATTATAATGCGTAATTTAGATAGTGACTCCCTTTTCTTTTGCTTTTTTACTATTTTTATGCATCCTATTTATACCTATGTCTAAGTAATTCTTTCAATTAGGAATTGATTATAACTCAGTTGACAAAACACTTTGTAATCTGGGTCATAGACCAAGGATCAAATCTCACCGAACCAAGGATCACATCTCATCAAACCCCTCCCCAATCAGAAATGTACTAAAAAAGATACCCCTCCCCAATCATGAATGTACTCAAAAAAATAGTAATTCTTTTAATTATGTATCAAATTTTTTTCTCACTAATTATGTTTGAATTTATACATTTATCACTTATAATTACATATAAATTTTGAAATTATGATGATCATCAATTGTTATATTTAAAAAGTTAAATATAATCATGCATCACACAAATGTATAGTATATTTATCAAAATAAAATACCTCATAACCGTGTATCGCACGAGAATTTACTAGTTTTACTAGAAAATTGTGGACCTGTCATCCAAAATTAGGAAACAAGGATTTCTTTCATTTTGTCCTTATTGTATTTGGCATATGCTTATAGGATGCAATATTTAAAAATAGATTCCAAAATTGAAAAGAAGCATGACGTAGAGGTTGTTTGGCTGAGTTTATAAGCTCCTAAAAGTATTTTATAAGATGTTTAGAAACTTATAAACTCTTGAAATATGACAAAAAAAACAAATATTTAGGAGCTTATAAGACACAAAAATAAGCTTTAAGAGCTCATAAGATCTAAACATAATAAGTTGTAATGCCCCATCTTATTTTCAACTTATTTTTTTTAGATCTTAATTATTACACTCAAATTTCGCACATAATTCACACACTTACACACATTACACACTACATACACTACAAACATTTCACACATAACACACACTTCACATACTATACACATTTCACACACTACACATATTTCACACACTAATCAAAATGTGTGTATTATCTTTAAATTAGATCCCAATCTATAGTTAAATCAGTATATTCAATTGTAAGCTTATGAGCTCTTTTATCCAAACACTTTGTTAATTTATAAGCTTCTTAAAAGTTACATCTTATAAGCTCTTGAAACAACTTATAAGATGTTAGAGCTTATAAGATGTTTAAAATAAGCTTAGCCAAACACCCTCGTAATAAACAATGACAAATATATTTTTTTTTTTCTTTTTTCACTTTTAAATCACTTGAATAGCTATGCATAAACAAAATAAGTTGGTTTGCAATAGAAATACATAGTTTATTAGCTTTCCAAGAAGCATTTCAGAATTTTAGATGATCTTTGGCTCGAGTAAATAATAATTAATCACCTAAAAGTAATTACATAAATGTGAACCTTTCCTGCAAATTAGATTTGACATCTAATTTTAAATTTAGTAATTTGCCTACAAAGCCCTCTATCTTTTAGGGCGTGTGAGTTTGATCATTTTTGCTAGATATTGCTGAAATGTTATCCAAAATGTGATGAAATATTTCTAAGGAAAAATGAATATCCAAGCAAACACGATTTATGAGCTTACACATATCATGTGGTTATACTTCAAAAATTCTTCAACTGTTTAAAAAATATAACCTTCAAATTCGTGTATACACAGTCTGCTTACTATTATACCAATATCAGCTTACCTACTTTCACATTAGAAAGGTCAACAGCTTCATCAGACAGAACACAAATACCGTCCAAGATTACACATAGAACAATTTCATCATCCACACTACAGTCTAAAAACATCGAGTAAACAATCATTTAGTTCGTGCAGAGATGCAAAGCATACTTAAACTGACATAGGTGCTACTTGATACTGGAAATCGAAAAGTACAAGTTAAAATGACCGTACGTTCTCCAATCTAAAACTTTTTAGTGAAAGAAAGCTTGGGGTGTGAAAGACTGCGCCAAAGCAGTTATCTGTATTAAACATATCAATATTCTCAGTAGTCTTATTCTTATGGGAGTAGTAGAATAGGCATTGCAGTCCACATGCCATCAAGATGTCACCATCTTTGAAAACTTTGATAGGCGTAACAAATCCACAAGTGCAAGCAAAACCATGGATTTTACTGATGACAAATTCCTTTGTCCATGAACTCTCCACACTATATTCCCTCATCTTCCAGATGATAATTACATCATTAGATGTATTATCACATAAACATAGACAATCGCCCAAAGCACAGAGAACTACACGAGATCCTTCATCTGGAGCTTCTACATTTCGTGTAATAGGAGCAGGAGAAAGGGTGCTAAAAAGTTCTGTTTCAAGATCAAGGCAAGAAATCAGTGGACAACCATTTCCATCGACCACCAACCAATGGAGACTCCCATTCACAAATACCCCACTAAAACGATTGTCATACAGGAACGGGGCAGCAGTATCTATTCTTCTCCAAAGTCCTGTTTCAAGCGTATACACACGATACTCACACTTAGAAGTAGCGACAGATTGATATTTTTCTTGATCATATACATAATCTGGAAAAATCCCAACCAGCTTATGTTGGTTTGTTCTTTTGCTTGATCCAAGTCCATAGACAGCTTGAACGTTGAGAGAGAACTCTGGCCCTTGAGGACATTGGAACTCCATAAGATCACGAGTTAGTGGATTGCATATATAAAGATTATCCGGCGAGCGACCACGGAAAAACAGCAAACCATTAGCTGAACTAACTATCCGTCCATCGAAAGGAAGTTTGTAGTCTGTAACTAGATTGTAACGAAGCTCATGGCTTTTAAGATCAAAATTATCCTCAAATTCAAAAATCTTGTATACGTTTTTCGTAGCGGACTCGGACTCGTGGATAGCAAGTCCTTGGGGTGAACGTGAAAGATGGGCCTCGGCAAACTCACGAGTCTCCAATAAATCGCCCCATAACTTGTAAAGCTTGCAATTCACAATGGTTCGTACAGGTAGTCGTGAGATTATGTTTATGATAATTTCCGGTGGTAGATAACGCTGCTCCATTTTCCGAGTCTGTTTTTTGCACTGCTTCCCCTCTGTTATTATCCTTCATTCAACCCTTAAATCAAAGAAAATCGATATCAATTTTAAGAGTGTAATATGATAAATCCAACCATTAGATTATTAATATAACTTCACAAACATCAAACATCAAATCGAGTTCACTTTTCCTACAATTCATCGTGTGCATTTCGCATAACTGTGCAACAGGTTTATAACTCGACCACCAGACCAATTTCAGGGGTATAATTAACACATAATCCGTTCGATTAGTGATAGAAATTTTAAAAAGTATAAACATACTACATTTGTCAAAACATTTCTTCTCAACACTCCAATCAGCAAGGCGAAATGAAAATCATCAAGAAATTCTCGGAGACAAGCAACAAATATAAAAACCAGAAAATCGATATCAATTTTGAAAGTGTAATATGAAAAATCCAACCATATGATGTCTAATTTAATTTCACAAATATCAAAGATTAAATCCAGTTCACTTTTCCTACAATTCATCGTTGCATTTCGCATAGTCGTGCAACAAGTTCATAAATCGAGTACCAGACCGACTTAAGACCTATTCTTAACACCTAATACATTCGATCACCAAAGCGAAACGCAAATCATCAGTTACGAAATTCACGGAGACGGGCAATAAATAAAGACACCAGAAAATCGAGCAATTGATGGAAAAATATATAAACAATTGATGGAGCAACATCGCGAGATGGATCTAACCTGGTTCATCCGTAAATCGAGAGTCGTTCGAGCTCTTCCTCAAAGTAACAGTTTCTGAAATCAAGAAATTCAGAGAGAGAAAGTGTAAAAAGAGGTGAAATCAGTTGACGGTTAGAGCTTCTGAGAGAGAAAGTGTAAAAAGAGGTGAAATCAGTTGATGGTAGTTTCAAATGTGGAGCGAAGCTGAATATATCTCTCATGTTTGCAGAAAATTTCACTTTTGACCCTATCAAAATGAGCTTTATTCATTTCTAGCTGAGAGTGGCATAGATATAGAATTTTGGCAATAATAATAATAATAAAGAAATATAGAATTTTGGCCTATGAAAAGTCTTCTTCAATTTGATCATAATTAAAAAACATATGCAGATTTCAAATAACAAAAAATTGTGTGCATCCAATACACAATAGTCTTATTGTACACTTATTTATATATAGACATATATTTAAAATCGCATTTGAGCTACCAATAGTAGCATGCGGTGCAGAGGTTCTACACGTCCACCCGCAGGTCTTCAGTGCAGACCTCTGGAGTTTGAACCCCGCTCCTCCAAGCGCTAATCCTTTATTTTTTGCACAGGCTGTTCTATCCTTTTTTTTTTTTATTAATTGATATAATTAATTATTAATTTATTAAATAAAATATTATGTTGTCTAATAATATATACTCTCTCCGTCTCGAATGAACTTGCACACTTTCTATTTTAGCATGTTGTCACACCCACCCTTGTAAAAACTTATTTTATACCAATTTTTAGCCTTACAAAGCCTGTATATTTTTTAAAAATTAATAATCTAAAATACTTTCCCGATGTTAAAATCTCATCAACATGTGTTCACATAGATCCAAGTCAAGCACAGTAGCATCACTCCATCTTCAACACCATATTTACAAAAATATATATATTAAAGTTTCTTAATTTGAACATGTCCAAAAAGATTATTAGAACACTAGCAAAAACATAGTGAGTCCAAGGTTTAGCCCCACAGGTCGTCATTCATATACACGGGACTTCAAAACTTGCAGAAGTTCTAACAGCATGCCAGATTAGTCCACGAGCTCATACGTAGTCAAACTCACCTACAATGCAAGAACTACGTGAGCTAAAGCTCAGTAAGTAGAAATCCATCTCCAACTACAATGCTTGAACACAGTATTTGTGTTTATTATTTGTGATAATTGATTGTTATATGCGTTGTTGCATACCTTTGGATAACGTGTTTTATTCCGTTGCTAAAAACAAACTGATGTGCATCAATCATGAGCATTAGCATTTACAAGAATTACATGTGTATATATAAGAGGTCAAAATAGCATAATTTCTTAAGTTGATAATGTTTTGGGGTTGGTCACCACTGGCACATTCAGAGTTATACATTATATATGGTGTCTCTCGGGATGCTTCCGGTGACAGGCGTGCACGCGGAAGAGGTTCCCACTTCAGCACCTTCGTGATGAGGGGTACGGGAAGAGGTAGACTTCCCGGTGGACTGCAGGGTGCAGGCAGGAGGCGGACCCCTGGTAGTCTCGGGAGGATAGCCGCTTGGTCGTACCAACCATCACTGATATCTCGGGTGGACTATAAGGGGGGAGGAGGGACCCTTGGTAGTCACGAGTATGGCCAATAAGTGATATTCTGGTGAGGTTGTGCCAGTGAAGGGAGCCAATACTCACGAAAACGGTTTTCTTTTGAGTAGAGTTGAAAGAAATGGTTTTGTAAATTGCATCTCATCATTCACGCATTTGTCATGCATGATTTCTGCTTACTGAGCTTTAGCTCACGTAGTTCTTGCATTGTAGGTGAGTTTGACTACGTATGAGCTCGTGGACTAATCTGGCATGCTGTTAGAACTTCTGCAAGTTTTGAAGTCCCGTGTATATGAATGACGACCTGTGGGGCTAAACCTTGGACTCACTATGTTTTTGCTAGTGTTCTAATAATCTTTTTGGACATGTTCAAATTAAGAAACTTTAATATATATATTTTTGTAAATATGGTGTTGAAGATGGAGTGATGCTACTGTGCTTGACTTGGATCTATGTGAACACATGTTGATGAGATTTTAACATCGGGAAAGTATTTTAGATTATTAATTTTTAAAAAATATACAGGCTTTGTAAGGCTAAAAATTGGTATAAAATAAGTTTTTACAAGGGTGGGTGTGACACATGTCCCAAGCAATTTGCACACTTTCTTAAAAATGAAACAAATCTCACAAATTCTAGCACACAATACACCTTTATTTACTAAATAAAGCAAAAGAATAGGTTTGAAAAGTTAACATAACAATTTTTTTTTTTTTCTTAATATGTGTGCCTACTTGCCAGTGTAAGTTTATCCTTTATTTTTTGCACAGGCTGTTCTATCCCTTTTTTTTATTAATTAATATAATTTATTACTTTATTAAATAAGTATGTTATCTAATAATATATACTCCCTACGTCCCGAATGAACTTGCACACTTTCCATTTCGATTCGTCCCAAACAATTTGCACACTTTCTTAAAAAGAAAACAAATAGCACAAATTCTACCCCCACAATACACCTTTATTTACTAAATAAAGCAAAAAAAAAAAAAAAAAAAATAGGTTTGAAAAGTTAACATAACCCAAAATGCAATTTTTCTTAATATGTGTGCCTACTTGCTAGTGCAAGTTTATTCGGGACGGAGGGAGTATTATGTTATGTAATAGTATATATTATGTTGTCTAATATTATAAGTTTATAGTTACAAGTATAATTTTTTTTAATAATATATTATAAGGTCTAATAGTATATATATTATATTGCCTAATACTCCTTCCGTCCCAATTATATAGGCTGATTGGATTTTTCACGGAAATTAAGAAAATGATTGAAAAAACAAATTACTCCTAAGCCCACATTTAATGAGTTTAGTTTTCAGAATTTTTTTTTATGTGTAATAATTTATGGAGTACCTTATTTATCCCAAGAATTAACAATATTCCATGATGAATATGTAGTTTTCGAAAAGTTAGTAGGAGAAAAGTTGAATAATTTATCTTCCAAGACTAATTAATAGTGGTATATTAATGAATGATTTAAATAAATTTTACCATATATAGTAGCTGATCTATATATTTAGGACATCCTAAAAAGAAATACAAGCCTATATAATTGGGAAGACGGAGTAGTATATATTATGTTTCATAATAGTATACATTAAAGTTACCGGAAAAAATATTTTTAATAATATATTAATAGTTTATAGGGTATGTTTCGTTGGGGTTGACTCAGCCCCTTATGGCTTGACTCAACCCCTCCCTATGTTTGTTTACACAGGTTGGCCCAACTTCTATAAACCACCACAAATTTCAATACCACTTAATCATTAAATAAATAATTATTAACAAACTCTTACACTCATCACATCATATTTTACAATTAAATATTATATCCTTCACTATAATCACTGCCCAACCACCCAAACAAACATTATTTTTTTACTCTTCCAGTCACTATCCCCAGCCAACAGTACCCCAGTCACCCCCAACCCCAACCAAACATGCACATATATTATATTGCCTAATAATATATATTATGTTTTCTAATAGTATATCATGTATTTACACATTGCATGATGCCATCTAAATTTATTTGCAGAAAAAAAAAGTAAAAAGGGGAACGACCAAGGTGGAGCTGTTTCGACATCATTCAACAACAATATAATTGAACAAGCGGAAGCAAATGCATAACCCTAATCGTCTACTGTCAAATGTTCGGCTTTTATTTTTCTTCGTTTTGGTGCTTAAAATTCTTAAATTTTCTGTGCATTAGGTTTTGGGAAAGTTGAATGCTTCAATTTGAACAAAGGGTAAAATAGGAAGATTGGGTGGTGTACTAGGTAAAATAAATCAAAAAGTGATAGAATTGTGGTGTTGAAAGAAAATATGGTGTGAAGAGCCAAAAGAGTTGTGCAAATAAAAACACCAATATTTTTATCCCGAAACTATAATTGAAAAAAATAGGTAGTATAATTTAATGTAATTTTGTGAATAGGTCTATCTTATATGTGGGTCTACTTCAATTAGTAGCCCAATGTCCAAAAATTTCAAAGCTATTATCTAGTTTTTTGGCTAAATTGTAAAATATCAATGGGCAAACAAGTCTGTGCCGATAAATTATAGTATATTTTAAAAAGATAACCGGACTAAACTCACCATTTTAAGTTATTTTAATTTGACCCAAGATATGATATTGATTCAATAGACTCAAAATGGAACAACCCAAATTATGATCGCCAGTCACATGGTGTATATATAGACATATCAGAAAATTTATTTATTACTTCCTCTGTCCCACTTTAATTTGCCTACTTTCTTTTTTGGTTTGTCCCAATTTAATTTGTCAACCTATAAATGACGAATTTCTCATACAATCTCCACCCTCAAAATCTCCACATTCAATCTCCACCTTTGAAAAAGTAAAAAAATTCATAAAATTTATTTTTTCTTAACCTCCGTGTCCGACCAAGGTAGGTAAATTGGACCGGGACGCAGGGAGTATAATTTTTCAAGAATCCTCGTAGAGAAAACAAGAAGTATGATTCGTTAAACGAATATTCCACTGCAAACTAATTCCCACTCAAAATTAATAATCCGAATCTTTTACTATTATTCTACACACTTGGGAAAACATGCTGGTGTTGTTAGTTTTAATCAAAATGAAACCTGAGACTTAATATTGGGTAATTATGAAGAAGATAGGCCGCTAAGTAAGTCCTGATTGAACATAGTAATTTCCTAACCTCAATCTGTATATTACTCTGAAGTAGGAGGGTGTTTGACCAAGTTTATTTTAAACTATCTTATAAGTTTCAATATCTTGTAAGTTGTTTCAAAAGTTTATAAGATGTAATTTTTAAGGAGCTTATTAGTTAACAAAGTGTTTGGATAAAAGAGTTTTTAAGCTTGTAATAGAACATAGTGATTTAACTATAAATTTGAGGTCTAATTTAAAAGTTAATATTAAACACACTTTTTGATTAGTGTGTGAAATGTATGTAGTGTGTGAAGTATGTCTAGTGTGTGTAGTACGTGTAGTTTGTATTGTGTGGTATGTGTAGTGTGCGTGGTATGTCTAGTGTGTATGATGGTGTAGTGTGAAGTGTAGTGTGTGAAATATGTGTAGTGTGTATTATGTGTGTAGTGTGTGTCAAATTTGAGTGTGATAATTAAGATCTTAAAAAATAAGATGGACATAAGATGGGGTATAACAACTTATTTTTTTTAGATCTTATAAGCTCTTAAAGCTTATTTTTTTGTCTTATAAGCTCATAAACATTTTTTTTGACCAAACACTTCGCAAGATCTTATAAGCTCTTAAACATCTTATAAGATGTTTTTAGGAGCTTATAAGCTCAGCCAAACACCTTCTAAGTGGCACCGGCTAATCCTGTTAACCTAGGCAATACCTTGTTCAGAAATTCCATGCTTTCTCTATAATCGGTAGGATTGGCTTCACTGGCATACCCTTAAGTTGTTCCATATGGATTCTGGTCCTTTCTCGCCAAAGTAATATTTACAGCCTCCCAGACTACCAACAGTTGAAGCGAGCACCAACTACCAATTGTGTTCTCGTTGTTGAGATGCCACTGGAGCCATGGGCGGACCCACCTTATGGGTGGGGTGGCCCTGCCCCTCAACTCCGACCTATATCTTAGTATTTTTATGTCTAAAACGTGTATAATATGTATATTGTGTATTTATTTTGAAGAAAATAAGTGTCTGTGTTAGAATTATGATGACAAATTCAACTGTTTTCATTTTAGTTGTTAACCGTTGTCTTTGTCATTATAACCGCTGTCTTTGCACCACTAACTATTGTCTTTCTTAATCAAACATTTTTAGTTAATTGTCAGAGCTTTATGCAAACTGTTGCAGAAAGCTTTCCTTTTTTGTGAATCTGCATATATAGCTAGGCTGCATGTTTACATGCAAAAGCAGATTTTATGTCATTCCATTTTAGGCAACTCTTTAATGACTTTTGTCTTATTTTGCCATAAACCTTATGAACTCTTTAGCATAAATTCTACATGGTACCAAAGTCATAGTTGACAGCTATGAGTTTAAGTACAAATCCCCGGAGAAATACAACAGAGGAATGGCCACAACTCGGAGCTAGATCTAGCAAACCAGCTCTCATGGCAGGAGAAACAACATCCTCTGTTACAGCTCTAAGAGGGTGTTTGACTAAGCTTATTTTAAACATCTTATAAGCTCCAACATCTTATAAGTTGTTTCAAGAGCTTATAAGATGTCATTTTTAAGGAGCTTATAAGTTAACAAAGTGTTTGGATAAAAGAGCTTATAAGTTTGCAATTGAATATAGTGATTTAGCTATAAATTTGGGGTCTAATTTAAAAATTAATATGAAACGCACAATTTGATTAGTGTGTGACATGCATGTAGTGTGTGAAGTGTAAATAGTGTGTGAAATGTGTGCAGTGTGTGGAGTGTGTGTTGTGTGTGTAGTGTGTGAAATGTGTGTAGAGTGTGTAGTGTGTGTAAGTGTGTGAAATGTGTGTGAAATTTGAGTGTAATAATTAAGATCTTAAAAAATAAGATGGAAATAAGTTGGGGTAAAACAACTTATTTTTTTTAGATCTTATAAGCTCTTAGAGCTTATTTTTTGATCTTATAAGCTCCTAAACATCTTATTTTGCCAAACACTTTGCAAGAGCTTATAAGCTCCTAAACAGCTTATAAGATGTTTTTAGGAGCTTATAAGCTCAGCCAAACACCCTCTAAATCTCTCAGAAAATGATCCTCTCAACCTTCATAGGTCAGATCATCCAGGTATGAGTCTTGTATCTACCAAACTAAGTGGAAATAATTACCTTCCTTGGAGCAGGTCTGTACAAATTGCATTACTTGCTAAAAACAAATTGGGGTTTATACCTGGTGGAACTAAAGCACCTAATGATTCTAGACTTAAAGAAAAACGGGAGAGAGTAGATGGGATGGTAAAAGCATGGCTAATCAACTTTATTGCAAAGGAAATTTCAGAAACCTTTTTATATGCTAAGAATGCCAAAAGCTTAGGGATACAGTAGCCAGCAGATTTGGTGACAACAATGATCCCCAACTGTTTCAAATCCAGAAAGAGATCTGTAATTTTTCACAAGGAAACCAATCCATGGCAGTTTACTACAATCATCTTCATAAACTCTGGAATGAGCTTTCCTTACTGAAGTGTATACCAGTCTGTACATGTGATGCTGCAAAACAGTGGGAAGAGTTTGAGATGTCAGGGAAACTGATTCAATTCTTGATAGGATTACATGACTCCTATGATCCCATAAGAAGCCAGATCTTGATGATGGATCCACTGCCAAACATGGACAAGGCTTACTCTATGGTACTTAGGATTGAAAAACAGAGAAACATTGGGACTGGAGGAAGTGAAGTTAATGATCACTCAGCTATGAGTGTGAGATCTGGTGGATATGGAAGAAGTCTCCCCGGCAGAGGCAATTCAAACAACTCAAACAACAGAGGAGGATTTTCTGGAGGAAGAGGAAGAGGAACTTCCAGATTGAGCAAAGAGGAGAAAGCCAAATTATTGTGTGAACATTGTGCAATTCATGGGCATCTCATTGGGGACTGCTTCAAACTCAAAGGCTACCCGGATTGGTATTATGGACTAAAGGAACAATGAAGCTTTGCTAATGCAGTGGAAGGAAACTGTGCACCTGACATCGACAATGAAACAGGACAAAACCCCACTGGAAACACCACAGATATATCAGCAATTGTGTAGAAGGAAGTGGCCAGAATCTTGGCAGTTCAATCTAACTCTAGAAATGGATCTGATATGCCAAGAACAAAAACTCAAGACATGTCCTACCTTGGCAGTTCTCATTTTGCCTTCACTCTCATAGAAGGAATACATGATGATGCTTGGATCATTGACATTGGAGCTAGCAGACACATGTGCAATGATGCTACATTAGTGAGTAACCTGACACCCATTCACACCACTGCAGTAATTACACTTCCAGATGGTGGAGAAAAACAGGTCACACACTATGGGGATGTGGTTTTGTCTGAGAAATTGACACTAAAGGAAGTTTATCTTGTGCCAAGCTTCACATGCAACTTGTTGTCCATCTCACAACTGACCACTACAAATGGAGCTCAAGCTATATTCAACCACAACTCGTGTGGTGAAAGATGGTAAAAATGGTGATATAATCCTAACTGGGCAGCTAATTGGAAAATTGTATGTGGCCCAACCAACCTTCTCAAAGGAAGCTATGACATACACGGTCAGTGCTCCTCACTATATAAAAATGTTTAGCACGTGGCATCGAAGATTGGGCCCATGCCTCTCCAGCAGCAATGCAACACTTGTACTTTCTGAAACACATGTGTACACCTCCAGTTATTGAAGAACATAAGCATTGTGACATCTGTCATCTCACCAAGCAAACAAGGATCATTTTTCCACTCAGCACAAGCAACCGCTCCAGAGTCTTAGAGTTGTTGCATGTTGATATTTGGGGACCATACTCCCAACCCAGTATTACTGAGACTTCATACTTCCTCATTGTAGTGGATGATTACAGTCGAATGACATGGGTCAACTTAATAGCCAGCAAGAAACAGGCCTTCACATCCCTCAAATAGTTCATCAACATGATCTCTGACCAGTTGGAATTGGAAATGAAGATGATAAGGACATATAATGGAGCTGAATTCATGAGCAAAGATTGTTAAGATTACTTGTCCAGCAAAGGAATTGTTCACCAAAAGACCTGTGTGTATTCTCCTCAACAGAATGGAGTGGTGGAAATGAAGCATAGACACTTTCTTGAAAGTGGCAATGAAAGAATCATCAGCACCACATTATTTATGACCTTATTCCATACTCACTGCTGCCTACATCATCAACAGATTGCCCACCAGAGTGCTGAACTGGCAGGTACCTTATGAAATAATGTTCACTGTTGTAGCTTCTTATGGAACTATGAAACCATTTGGATGTTTGGCATATGCCACAGATAGAGGTGGCAATTCGGGGCCGAGGGGTAGTTCAGGCCGGGTCGGGCCGGGCCCGATTTATTTCGGACTTAGAAATGCTAGGCTCGGTCCGACGGACCTCGGGCCATCGGGCCAAAAAGCCCACCAATGAGTTTTTCCTTTTCTTTTTTGTTACTTTAACCATAAATAGAATTATATATTGAGGTGAACTTCAATTTAATTCTCTTAAGAAAAAACCTGATGGGAAGATAATATATTACTATACGTTGCAATATGGAATCATATCTATAGGCATGTCTCAAACCCCAAATATAACAACAACAACAACAACAACAACAACAACAACAACAACAACAACAACAACAACAATAATAATAATAATAATAATAATAATAATAATAATAATAATAATAATAATAATAATAATAATAATAATCCCCCTACTTATAAAAGTATGGGTATTTCTTACAAATTAATGTGTAGACATAAATAGCCCTTTACATTAACTATAATTGAAGGACATAAAAGTAAATTGTTAATCATAATTCATAACTTTTCAATCAATTATTGTAACTCTAAAGAATTATCTTAAAGAAAAGATGGCGTAAATGAATGTTCAAGATAATTACTTTTTGTTTAATTTTGTTTCAAATTATTTAGGTAAAAAATCAACTAAATCCTTTAATCCTTAAATTACAGAGCAATGTCTAAAGATTTAAGAACATAGACTTTAATAGAAAATAATAATAATAATAATTTAATAATTATAAATTTTTTGAGGTGTGGTACATAAATTAGAATTTCATGAACTTGAGGCATACAAGTGCAATAAACTTTTGTACAAAGTTTTCTGTTATTTTTAATTTCTTCTGAATTTATCATGCAATTTTACTCATAAATGAAAAGTACGAAGTACGTTATAAGTAATGTATTAGCTTAGAATAAATTTGACATAGTAAAATAAAGTTCATTTAAATTCTAAAAGTGAAAATATATGTTTAAAATATCAATAATCCTATATAATGAAGTTAATAGAAAATTACATGATTGTTGGATTAAATATCTTATAAAAAATAACATAATAAGCATGACTAGAAATTTGGAATGATTAAATTTGTAATACAATCTCAATTATTCTAATAATAAAGTATAAATAATTATTAACTAAATATATATATATATATATATATATATATATATATAAAATTATTCAATTCAAAATTTATTTATTTTTCACTTATTAAGTATAAAAGATAAAAATACTTTTTACATATATAACACTTCATAAAAATACCACATACTTTAATTTCCCAACTTTTAAGCTTTTGCATATTTGAATTTTGTAAGAAAATTAGATTCATATTCAAATAAATTTAAAACTCTTTTAATTGATATGCGGTGAGCATATATATAAAAAAAATCATACCATAAAATTTAAATTATTCAAAATAAGTTATTTAACAAGATTGTGTTTATTATAATTTTCGTAATCTTATGTATAATAATATTATTTTTTCTACAAATTTTATGTAAAATATATTAGATATCAATTATAAAAATAATAATTTTCATTAGTAAATATAATGAGATAATAGTAAAAAGAAAATAAATGTTATTGTTTGAGATTAAGAAAAATGTCATGATTAAATTCTCCTTACACATTCCTTCTTTGATATTTCTTTAAGTAAATATTTATTTACACAAAAAATATTTACATGCAATTGTAATATTTGCAATAAAGAAAATATAAATAAATGTTACAACTATAGGAGCTTTAGTGTTACATCTAAATACATATCAAACAAATATAATTTAAAATATTTAAAACAGAGTTAGGGTCTGTTTTTTTTAAGACTGGGGAGTGCTGGCCAAATCTGGCTGAAGGAGTTAATGAGTGTGCTTTATTGGGATTCGATCATCTAAATCTACTGAACCCAATCTTAAGTAAACGGACCCTTATAGTTGTTAATAATCTATTTTTTCTTCCATTTATATTCATGTATTAATCGGTTTAGCCTTTAACGCTAGATATCTATCTCATGATTCTCATCTTAACGTTTTGGGGACATCTAGATTCCAGAAGTAGGTTTAATATATATTCATGTAACTAATTTATCTTCAAAAATGAAAAACATTTTTTATCAAATAAATAAGAACATTGAGATTATCGGTTTGTGCATTAAATTATTTTGATATATAGATAATTCTTTTTAATTGGGTTATTTTCTCCATATATAACTAATATTGTGTGTTTATACTTGTTAAAAAGTTTTGGATTCTTTGGTGTAGTGGGGATTAAACTTGTGAACTGGGTAAGACTATGGTGAGACACTGACACTAGATTACTAAAGTGTGGGCAAATAATATCTTCGTAGTTATCGAAAACTTAAAGTACTAAAATATTTTTCTTAATAAAAAAAATACAAATAGTTCAAAAAAACTCAGATGTAATAAGTCTATACTTAAATCAATTAGATACCATGTTAATTATTTTATTTCATAAAATACCATTCGAATTCTGTGTTTACTTTTTTAGAATACTTAGTTGTTTTATTTTGTAAATTTTATGAGTCACGTGCAACGCACGTGTCTCCAACTAGTAATAATAAAAGAGTGGATGCTGATATATAGTTATATATTATACGTCACAAGTTATTTAATTTTTGTGTACGTATTATACTACATGTTAATCAATTCTCCATTTCTCGACACATAATAATTAATGAGCACGCTTGCATCCAATTCATTTTCCATCTTCGGCTAATAAAATTGAAGAAATAGAGTATTAAATTAGTCAAATGTTTTAATTTCTCGGTAAACAGATACATTTATGCTCTACTAGAAAAAGAAAAACTTGTTTCAAATAGTACACAAGATATTACCTAATTCCTAAATTTTTCTTATTCGATTAGTGAGGAAAAAAAAATCAATTCCATCGTGGGCCGGCCCGAGTCGGGTCCGCCAAAAGAGAAGTCCGTTCGGGCCGGGCCAAAAAAGTCCTAATTTTTTCGGGCCTCTAATATTCCGGCCCAGCCTGCTCTATATTTCGGGCTAAATGGACCGGCCCATCGGGCCGAGCCAGTTTTGCCAGCTCTAGCCACAGACACCTAACCACATAAAACCAAATTTGACAAAGGGGGAAATAGTGCATATTTATTTGGTATGTCCCTCATCAAAAGGGATACAGATTGTATGATATTTCCACTCACTAAGTGCTCATTTCCAGAGATGTGATATTCTTAGAATCCACTTACCCCTTTGCTAATTCTGAAACTCATGATCCTACTGCTGAACCCACTTTACCATTTCCCTTCTTCAATGATGATTATAGTACTCCTCCATACATACACACCACATCAAGAGGAGAGTCCTCATCCACACCCACACCTGCCACAACAACTTCAGATGACTTAAAATATGACAATCCAACAGATTCATCCACAACAGCTCCTGCCCCTGTTAGAAGAAGCACCAGATTGACTCATAAACCTGCCCACTTGAAGGACTTTGTCCAAACCACTGCTTCAGCTCCTAATGACATGGACCCCAACTCTTACTTTCATCCACCACCCTCCCATGCAGCCTTTTATACTCAACACCTCTCAATCCCTGAGCCAACCAACTTCAAAGAAGCCAATAGACATCCTAAATGGCTTCAAGCTATGAATGAAGAGCTTCATGCTCTTGAAAAGAATGAGACATGGGACATCACTGATCTCCCTCCAGGAAAGAAGGCCATAGGAAGTGAATGGATTTTCAAGGTCAAACTACATCCAAATGGGTCAATTGAGAGATATAAGGCCAGACTAGTGGCCAAAGACTATAACCAGATCATTGGAGAAGACTATGATGACAGCTTCTCCCTTGTTGCTAAACCAGTTACTGTCAGATACCTAATTGCACTTGCTACTATAAGACATTGGAGATTGCATCACATTGACATCAACAATGCTTTTCTGCATGGATTTCTGGACAAGGAAGTGTATCTGAAACCACCAGATGGATACACCAAAGTTGCTCCCACTCAGGTATGTAAGCTCAAGAAAAGCTTATATGGTCTGAAACAAGTCTCAAGACAATGGAATACAGAATTTTGCACCACACACATTTTGTTTGGCTTTAAGCAATCTGCACATGATCATTGCTTATTCACATTGACTAGAGATGGTGACTTCCTAGCTGTCTTAGTTTATGTGGATGATGTTCTCATTACTGGAAATAACAACACTCTTATTGTTGATCTGAAACAGTTCTTGGATAAAAAGTTCACCATCAAAGATCTAGGAGGATCCAACTATTTCCTTGGTATGGAACTGATCAGGAATGATTCTGGAACTTTCCTGTGCCAGAAGAAATACATCCTAAACATTGTCAATGATACAGGTTTGGACAATTGCAAATCTGTCTCCACTCCCCTACCATATAACCAAAAACTTAGCACCTCAAATGGTTCTTTTGCCAGATCCAGAAACCTATAGGAGGTTAATAGGCAGGCTACTCTACCTCAACCTTACCAGGCCAGATCTCACATTTGCTACCCAACAATTGAGCCAATTGTGAGCTCCCCTAGAACCTCACATTGGACTGCTGCTCTACACTTGGTTAAATACGTGCAAGGTACCTCACATCTTGGATTATTCTATCCTAAATCCAGCAATTTTTCAATTTAAGGATTCTGTGACTCTGATTGGAGGTCATGTTTGGACACAAGAAAGTCCATCACTGGCTATTGCATTTTTCTGGGCCAATATCTCATATCCTGGAAATCAAAAAAACAAACTACGGTCTCTAGAAGTTCTACGGAGTCAGAATACATGGCCATGGCATCCATCACTTGTGAAATCATGTGGATTGATTATATTTCTGCAGATTTAAACGTTCTTGTTCCTAAGCCCATTCATCTCAGTTGCGACAACAAAGCAGCTGTTTTTCACATTGCTGAAAATACAGTGTTTCATGAGCTCACAAAACACTTGGATATAGACTGCCACGTTGTCAGGAACAAGTTCAAGGATGGCTTCTTATCATTTGAGCAAGTCTCTTCAAAGAACCAATTGGCTGATCTATTCACCAAGCAACTACCTCCAGGGCCCTTTCATCTTATTTTGTCCAAGCTTGGTCTGCAACTCTATGCATATCTAGCTTGAGGAGGGGATGTTCGAATTATGATGACAAATTCAACTGTTTTCATTTTAGCTGTTAACCGTTGTCTTTGCACCACTAACCATTGTCTTTCTTAATCAAACAGTTTTAGTTAATTGTCACAGCTTTATGCAAACTGTTGCAGAAAGCTTTCCTGTTTTGTGAATCTGCACATATAGCTAGGCTGCATGTTTACATGCAAAAGCAGATTTTATGTCATTCCATTTTAGGCAACTCTTTAATGACTTTTGTCTTATTTTAAGATGACTTCTAGGGCAACATTTGTAAGGATATATAGAGTGACAATTTCTTCTTTGTAACACCATGAGAATTGCAGCTGCAAACTCTCAATTTTAATGAATAGAATGCTCCTATGATTTTTGCCCTTTACATTCATAATTTGCCATAAACCTTATGAACTCTTTAGCATAAATTCTACATGGTACCAAAGTCATAGTTGACAGCTATGAGTTTAAGTACAAATCCCCGGAGAAATACAACAGAGGAATGGCCACAACTCGGAGCTAGATCTAGCAAACCAGCTCTCATGGCAGGAGAAACAACATCCTCTGTTACAGCTCTAAGAGGGTGTTTGACTAAGCTTATTTTAAACATCTTATAAGCTCCAACATCTTATAAGTTGTTTCAAGAGCTTATAAGATGTCATTTTTAAGGAGCTTATAAGTTAACAAAGTGTTTGGATAAAAGAGCTTATAAGTTTGCAATTGAATATAGTGATTTAGCTATAAATTTGGGGTCTAATTTAAAAATTAATATGAAACACACAATTTGATTAGTGTGTGAAATGCATGTAGTGTGTGAAGTGTAAATAGTGTGTGAAATGTGTGCAGTGTGTGGAGTGTGTGTTGTGTGTGTAGTGTGTGAAATGTGTGTAATGTGTGTAGAGTGTGTAGTGTGTGTAAGTGTGTGAAATGTGTGTGAAATTTGAGTGTAATAATTAAGATCTTAAAAAATAAGATGGAAATAAGTTGGGGTAAAACAACTTATTTTTTTTAGATCTTATAAGCTCTTAGAGCTTATTTTTTGATCTTATAAGCTCCTAAACATCTTATTTTGCCAAACACTTTGCAAGAGCTTATAAGCTCCTAAACAGCTTATAAGATGTTTTTAGGAGCTTATAAGCTCAGCCAAACACCCTCTAAATCTCTCAGAAAATGATCCTCTCAACCTTCATGGGTCAAATCATCCAGGTATGAGTCTTATATCTACCAACCTAAGTGGAAATAATTACCTTCCTTGGAGCAGATCTGTACAAATTGCATTACTTGCTAAAAACAAATTGGGGTTTATACCTGGTGGAACTGAAGCACCTAACGATTCTAGACTTAAAGAACAATGGGAGAGAGTAGATGGGATGGTAAAAGCATGGCTAATCAACTTTATTGCAAAGGAAATTTCAGAAACCTTTTTATATGCTAAGAATGCCAAAAGCTTAGGGATACAATAGGCAGCAGATTTGGTGACAACAATGATCCCCAACTGTTTGAAATCTAGAAAGTGATCTGTAATTTTTCACAAGGAAACCAATCCATGGAAGTTTACTACAATCATCTTCATAAACTCTGGAATGAGCTTTCCTTACTGAGGTGTATACCAGTCTGTACATATGATGCTGCAAAACAGTGGGAAAAGTTTGAGATGTCAAGGAAACTGATTCAATTCTTGATAGGATTACATGACTCCTATGATCCCATAAGAAGCCAGATCTTGATGATGGATCCACTGCCAAACATGGACAAGGCTTACTCTTTGGTACTTAGGATTGAAAAACAGAGAAACATTGGGACTAGAGGAAGTGAAGTTAATGATCACTCAGCTATGAGTAAGATCTGGTGGATATGGAAGAAGTCTCCCTAGCAGAGGCAATTCAAGCAACTCAAACAACAGAGGAGGGTTTTCTGGAGGAAGAGGAAGAGGAAGAGGAACTTCCAGATTAAGCAAAGAGGAGAAAGCCAAATTATTGTGTGAACATTGTGCAATTCATGGGCATCTCATTGGGGGCTGCTTCAAACTCAAAGGCTACCCGGATTGGTGTTATGGACTAAAGGAACAAAGAAGCTTTGCTAATGCAGTGGAAGGAAACTGTGCACCTGACATCCACAATGAAACAGGACAAAACCCCACTGGAAACACCACATACATATCAGCAATTGTGTAGAAGGAAGTGGCCAGAATCTTGGCAGTTCAATCTAACTCTAGAAATGGATCTGATATGCCAAGAACAAAAACTCAAGACATGTCTTACCTTGGCAGTTCTCATTTTGCCTTCACTCTCATAGAAGGAGTATATGATGATGTTTGGATCATTGACATTGGAGCTAGCAGACACATGTGCAATAATGCTACATTAGTGAGTAACTTGACACCCATTCACACCACTGCAGTAATTACACTTCCAGATGGTGGAGAAAAACAGGTCACACACTATGGGGATGTGGTTTTGTCTGATAAATTGACACTAAAGGAAGTTTATCTTGTGCCAAGCTTCACATGCAACTTGTTGTCCATCTCACAACTGACCACTACAAATGGAGCTCAAGCTATATTCAACCACAACTCGTGTAGTGAAAGATGGTAAAAATGGTGATATAATCCTAACTGGGCAGCTAATTGGAAAATTGTATGTGGCCCAACCAACCTTCTCAAAGGAAGCTATGACATACACAGTCAGTGCTCCTCACTATATAAAAATGTTTAGCACCTGGCATAGAAGGTTGGGCCCATGCCTCTTCAACAGCAATGCAACACTTGTACTTTCTGAAACACATGTGTACACCTCCAGTTATTGAAGAACATAAGCATTGTGACATCTGTCATCTCACCAAGCAAACAAGGATCAGTTTTCCACTCAGCACAAGCAACCGCTCCAGAGTCTTAGAGTTGTTGCATGTTGATATCTGGGGACCATACTCCCAACCCAGTATTACTGAGACTTCATACTTCCTCACTGTAGTGGATGATTACAGTCGAATGACATGGGTCAACTTAATGGCCAGCAAGAAACAGGCCTTCACATCCCTCAAATAGTTCATCAACATGATCTCTAACCAGTTGGAATTGGAAATGAAGAAGATAAGGACATATAATGGAGCTGAATTCATGAGCAAAGATTGCCAAGATTACTTGTCTAGCAAAGGAATTGTTCACCAAAAGACCTGTGTGTATTGTCCTCAACAGAATGGAGTGGTGGAAAGGAAGCATAGGCACTTTCTTGAAAGTGGCAAGGGCATTAATGAAAGAATCATCAGCACCACATTATTTATGACCTCGTTCCATACTCACTGCTGCCTACATCATCAACAGATTGCCCACCAGAGTGCTGAACTGGCAGGTACCTTATGAAATAATGTTCACTGTTGTAGCTTCTTATGGAACTATGAAAGCATTTGGATGTTTGGCATATGCCACAGATAGAGGTGGCGATTCGGGGCCGAGGGGTAGTTCAGGCTGGGTCGGGCCGGGCCCGATTTATTTCGGACCTAGAAATGCTAGGCTCGGTCCAGCGGACCTCGGGCCATCGGGCCAAAAAGCCCACCAATGAGTTTTTCCTTTTCTTTTTTGTTACTTTAACCATAAATAAAATTATATATTGAGGTGAACTTCAATTTAGTTCTCTTAAGAAAAAATCTGATGGGAAGATAATATATTACTATACGTTGCAATATGGAATCATATCTATAGGCATGTCTCAAACCCCAAATATAACAACAACAACAACAACAAACAACAACAACAACAACAACAACAACAAAAACAACAACAACAACAACAACAACAACAACAACAACAACAACAACAACAACAATAATAATAATAATAACAATAATAATAATAATAATAATAATAATAATAATAATAATAATAATAATAATAATAATAATAATAATAATAATAATAATAATAAAAGAATGGATGATGATATATAGTTATATACTATACGTCACAAGTTATTTAATTTTTGTGTACGTACTATACTACATGTTAATCAATTCTCCATTTCTCGACACATAATAATTAATGAGCATGCTTGCATCCAATTTATTTTCCATCTTCGGCTAATAAAATTGAAGAAACAGAGTACTAAATTAGTCAAATGTTTTAATTTATCGGTAAATAGATACATTTATGCTCTGCTAGAAAAATAAAAAAGAAAAATCTGTTTCATATAGTACACAAGATATTACCTAATTCCTAAATTTTTTTTATTCGATTAGTGAGGGAAAAAAAAAATCAATTCCATCGGGCTGGCCCGCGGGCTGGGCCGGGCAAAAAAAGCCCGAATTTTTTCGGGCCTCTAATATTCCGGCCCAGCCTGCTCTATATTTCGGGCTAAACGGGTCGGCCCATCGGGCCGAGCCAGTTTTGCCAGCTCTAGCTACAGACACCCAACCACACAAAAGGGACACAGATTGTATGATATTGCCACTCACCAAGTGCTCACTTCTAGAGATGTGATATTCTTAGAATCCACTTACCCCTTTGCTAATTTTGAAACTCATGATCCTACTGCTGAACCCACTTTACCATTTCCCTTCTTCAATGATGATGATAGTATTCCTCCATACATACACACCACATCAAGAGGAGAGTCCTCATCCACACCCACACCTGCCACAACAACTTCAGATGACTTAAACTATGACAATCCAACAGATTCATCCACAACAGCTCCTGCCCCTGTTAGAAGAAGCACCAGATTGACTCATAAACCTGCCCACTTGAAGGACTTTGTCCACACCACTGCTGCAGCTCCTAATGACATGGATCCCAACTCTTACTTTCATCCACCACCCTCTCATGCAGCCTTTTATACTCAACACCTCTCAATCCCTGAACCAACCAACTTCAAAGAAGCCAGTAGACATCCTAAATGGCTTCAAGCTATGAATGAAGAGCTTCATGCTCTTGAAAAGAATGAGACATGGGACATCACTGATCTCCCTCCAGGAAAGAAGGCCATAGGAAGTGAATGGATTTTCAAGGTCAAACTACATCCAAATGGGTCAATTGAGAGAGATAACGCCAGACTAGTGGCCAAAGGCTATAACCAGATCCTTGGAGAAGACTATGATGACAGCTTCTCCCTTGTTGCTAAACCAGTTACTGTCAGATACCTAATTGCACTTGCTACTATAAGACATTGGAGATTGCATCACATTGACATCAACAATGCTTTTCTGCATGGATTTCTGGACAAGGAAGTGTATCTGAAACCACCAGATGGATACACCAAAGTTGCTCCCACTCAGGTATGTAAGCTCAAGAAAAGCTTATATGGTCTGAAACAAGTCTCAAGACAATGGAATACAGAATTTTGCACCACACACATTTTGTTTGGCTTTAAGCAATCTGCACATGATCATTGCTTATTCACATTGACTAGAGATGGTGACTTCCTAGCTGTCTTAGTTTATGTGGATGATGTTCTCATTACTGGAAATAACAACACTCTTATTGTTGATCTGAAACAGTTCTTGGATAAAAAGTTCACCATCAAAGATCTAGGAGGATCCAACTATTTCCTTGGTATGGAACTGATCAGGAATGATTCTGGAACTTTCCTGTGCCAGAAGAAATACATCCTAGACATTGTCAATGATACAGGTTTGGACAATTGCAAATCTGTCTCCACTCCCCTACCATATAACCAAAAACTTAGCACCTCAAATGGTTCTTTTGCCAGATCCAGAAACCTATAGGAGGTTAATAGGCAGGTTGCTCTACCTCAACCTTACCAGGCCAGATCTCACATTTGCTACCCAACAATTGAGCCAATTTGTGAGCTCCCCTAGAACCTCACATTGGACTGCTGCTCTACACTTGGTTAAATACGTGCAAGGTACCTCACATCTTGGATTATTCTATCCCAAATTCAGCAATTTTTCAATTCAAGGATTCTGTGACTCTGATTGGAGGTCATGTTTGGACACAAGAAAGTCCATCACTGGCTATTGCATTTTTCTGGGCCAATGTCTCATATCCTGGAAATCGAAAAAACAAACTACGGTCTCTAGAAGTTCTACGGAGCCAGAATACAGGGCCATGGCATCCATCACTTGTGAACTCATGTGGATTGATTATATTTCTGCAGATTTAAACGTTCTTGTTCCTAAGCCCATTCATCTCAGCTGCGACAACAAAGCAGCTGTTCACATTGCTGAATATATAGTGTTTCATGAGCACACAAAACATTTGGATATAGACTGCCACATTGTCAGGAACAAGTTCAAGGATGGCTTCTTATCATTTGAGCAAGTCTCTTCAAAGAACCAATTGGCTGATCTGTTCACCAAGCAACTACCTCCAGAGCCCTTTCATCTTGTTTTGTCCAAGCTTGGTCTGCAACTCTATGCATATCCAGCTTGAGGTGGGGATGTTGGAATTATGATGACAAATTCAACTGTTTTCATTTTAGCTGTTAACCGTTACCTTTGCACCACTAACCATTGTCTTTCTTAATCAAACAGTTTTAGTTAATTGTCACAGCTTTATGCAAACTGTTGCAGAAAGCTTTCCTGTTTTGTGAATCTGCACGTATAGCTAGGCTGCATGTTTACATGCAAAAGCAGATTTTTATGTCATTCCATTTTAGGAAACTCTTTAATGACTTTTGTCTTATTTTAAGATAACTTTTAGGGCAACCTCTGTAAGGATATATATAGTGACAATTTCTTCTTTGTAACACCATGAGAATTGCAGCTGCAAACTCTCAGTTTTAATGAATAGAATGCTCCTCTGATTTTTGCCCTTTACATTCATAATTTGCCATAAACCTTATGAACACTTTAGCATAAATTCTACAGTCTGGCCCCCTTAAAATTATAAAATACTAGGATATACTTAGACAATTTCTATTATATACAATAAATATACTCTCATTTTTAATATATAGATAATTAGTGATATATTTCAACATATACAATGATAAATATTGTTGATATTCTATTTAAATAATAAATATAATATATTAAATAAAGTTAGTTGGAGATTTTATTTGATCGGCCCCCCTAACCATGAGTTTTAGATCTGCCCTTGACTGGAGCTACATTCTCCTTGTTTTAGGCCACCGTTTTCATCCTTATGAGCCTCTTCATATCAGGTGGCAGTAGCATAATACTGTCTAGAACACTGAGATTGCATATATATAAGAATGTATTAATTATAAGATAAAGTGAACAAGAGTGGAGTGAATCTTCCATTTCCACTTAATTTACTAATCAATTGACTTTTAATGTGGAAGACGAGAATATCTTCCTTGTGGTTCGACTTATTACTACCACTGTCTATTCTCGTATGCCTGTGAGAACGAAAATCTTATTTGAAAATCAACGTTTTTGAATGATTTTTTGTGACAAGTTCAATTGCGCAAATAAAAGACTTTGTTAGGGTACACTTATGGTTCCACTACAAGAAAAAGTTAAATCAGAAAAGCAAACATATGTCTATAGCGACATGATATCCGTCTCTCAACTAAAGTAGTGGCAAACTTGAGATAAAATATTTGCCTGTCTCTAAAATTTTGAGCCCCTTCTATTCCTTCTTTAATTTAGAGATGGATTATTTCCTGTATTTATTATGAAATTAGAGAGAAAATTACATATTGAATAGAGATGAATTATGTCTGTCTCTAATATTCGATTGTTGTTTCGTCACTAATCGGTAACTTATGATTTTTCGTCAGTTTCTGTCACTATTCTATTCATGTTCCTATTTCGTTTTTAATTTAGTGACATATATTATTTGTTATTAATTTTCATCTCTAATATGAAAATTTATTATAGTATTTGAGTTGTTTAATTTATTGGCCTTTTTAGTGTTACTAGGTAGAGACACGTGCGTTGCACGTGATCCATAAAATTTACTAAGTATATATTAGTATGTTTTTCAAATAAACATCTTAAAAAGTTCTATAGTATGTCAAGATTAAAATATATACTTTTTAATATGGAATTTTTTAATAGTGAAAATTAAAAAAGATATATATTAAGTAAAATTTGTAATTAAATCAAGTTAAACGATGATATTGTTTATTATTACGCCTATATGTTCCATAAAAAGATTCATTTTTAAAAATATTTTATGTCTTAGAAAAGGAGTCATGTTTCAATAAGACAAATCATTGTTTTATTAGTCAAAGTAAAAAATTAAAATTAATTATAAATTAATATATTTGGATAAGTCAAATGAAAAAAATAGATGAAGTCGTATATGTGAGAACTCATGGTTTTTAGAAGCTTATACATTCATTTGATTGACCAAAAATCAAGAAGGTTAAACATTTTTCAAACATGAGTCTTTTTATGGGTTGGGGATAGTATACATTTTCTTTTTTTGGGTTGGAGATAGTATGAGTTATTAACTTTGATAAGTTTAAGATAATATTGCAAATACTTTGTTTCATGTTTACACTCCACTGTGTCCTTCAATTGTTTTTATAAGAAAAAAGAATAACTTACATAAACATGTATTATTTAGAAGTCATAAGATCTTTTATGTATTTAATTTAGAAGTATGAAAATATTGTACTACCATCACCTTTAAACTAAAATTAATTGATGTAACACCAATATTATTTTAAAGTTCATTGATATTACTTATGTTATAAAAATACTATCAAATATAAATTAATTTTTTAATAGAGAAATGTAAATTGTATACTTCTTTTCAAATATATTTACTTGAAACTATGATCGAATACTTTTCAAGTAATTATCAATAATTATAGATAAACTTAGTTAACTTTTATATTCGAGATATATATTAAATAAAGATATATTCAAGTTTGATTCAGGAACTGATCGAGAAGTGTTTCAAAGATCAAATTAAGCGGACTCTTGTAGAGATTAAAAAGTATGATTCCAAAATATTTTGAATTTTTTATTTTCTATCTAGGAGAGAATGGTAAATATTAATTCTTTTAACAAGTGCTACTAAGTTTATTAACTAACTCTTGCTTAAATAATAATTATTTAAGTCAACCCAACTTATAGTGAAGAAAATAATCATCTCTAAAAATCCATCTCCAACACTAAACCTAGTCGCCGCCTTCTTCATATTCCTGCATGGATGACGGGGAAGGTTTCATCTTTAATTTTTGTTTTGTTTTTCTCTTTCGTTTCTCAATGAGAGGTTTTCAGTCTCTATTTATGGGAGTTCTCGTCTCCCCTCAATAAATGGGAGTATATTAGTTTCCAAAATAATGGAATATCCATTGTTCATGGTGCCTTGTTTGAAGATTCAATCATCATTAGATATTTCAATAATGATTTGCTCACTTTTGGGGACTTTCATCGAAAAATTAATGATAAATTCTAGATCAATTTTTTTGGTACTCGATTTATCTAGCGCATCGGCAATTTGTCTAATTTACTTGGTTTATATCTTATAGTTTTTGTGCTTCATATGTTTCATATTTCTTTATGTTATGTTGGTTGATTCCAACAATTTAATGAAATTTTATTATCTAAAAAATCTTTGCTTAATTTATAGTTAACAATTACTCTTAAAAGTAGATAGATAAATAAAACTTAGTCATCAAAATATATTAGTTACAATAATTAAAAAATGGGTTAATTACGAAAAAAGGCTTGATTTTTACCTCCTTTTGCAATTTAATCATATCTTTTTTAAAAGTGCATAAATTATTAAAATTTTGCAATTTAATTAATTTTTTCAATCTAATTGTGATGATGTGGCCATCATAGCTCAGCTTACATTGCCATGTCAAAGGATAGAGGACAAAAGCATCCATATTGATTGAGTCAAATAAATTTAGGATTAGTTTTGCTTACTTGGTTTCCGCTTTCAATGTCGGTAATTGGAAGAAGAGAAAAAACTTTCAATAAGAATTACTTTAAGGATCGATCAACCTCAAAGTTACTGCACCTGTTTCTTTAACTTACATGATAGCTTCTTTAAATTTTGAACTGCAAAGTATCTCAGGGGTTTAAGTGGGGTCGATGATAAGATTGTAGATGGTAAATTTGTTTTCCTTTTTTATATCTAAGACACATAATTTTATCTGTGCTGAGGCAGCATCCAACATGACAAAAGTCTCTTTAGCTCCGACATCCACATCATCACGATCTTACTGGAAAAGTATATTGATGCATTGAATTGCAAAATTTTAAAAACTCACGTAGTTTTTTGCAATTTTAAAAAAGATATGATAAATTCAAAAAAAGATAAAAGTCATGTATTTTTTTACAAGTATTCTTAAAAAATATATATCAAGTATATTTCACTTGAGTGTGAATTATATTTCAATAAGAATTACTTTAGGGACCGGTCAACCTCAAAGTTACTGCACCTGTTTCTTTAACTTACATGAAAGCTTCTTTAAATTTTTAACTGCAAAGTAATTTAGTGTTTTAACTGAGGTCAATGATAACAATGTAGATGGATAAATTTGTTTCCGTTTTTTATATCTAAGACACATGATTTTTATTTGTGCTGAGGCAACGTCCAACGTGACAAAAATCTTTTTAGCTCTGACAGCTGGATCATCACGATCTTACCGGAAACGTTTACTGATGCATTGAATTGCAAAATTTAAAAAAATCACGCATTTTTTGGCAATTTTAAAAAGATATGATTAAATTGCAAAAAAAAGTAAAAGTCATTCATTTTTTTACAATTATTCTTAAAAAATATATATCAAGTATATTTTCAATTGAATTTGAAATATCACTTTTAAAAACATAAACAAACATTCGACTCTAACTATGTAGTTAATAACTCACTAAATAGGTCATGCATTAATTGCATTTGCGTAGTTATGGAACAAATTTGAATAAGGAGAATATGTTTAAAAGTTAAATTGATGATATTCTTAAGAGTACTCTTATTTATGAAACATTCTCATTATAAAGTATCTATAATCTCATCCCACGTTTGTATATAATATTATATGAGTTTGAATTAATGTAAAAAATGCGTACATCTTTTCAATTTGTCTCTTTATGATTATTAAAATTTACATTTTTGTACCTATAATGTATACTTGATCAAAAAAATATGTTCAAAAAATAAAATTAATTATACTTAAATCATATACAACATAAAAGATTATAAGACAAATAATTAATAAATAAAGATCTACAATTAATATATCAAGTCTATAATCATATTTTAAGAATTTGTGAGGTATTGTGTTGCTTATTTTACAAATACTTTTCAATTTAGCATAAAAAAGGCAATGCGTGATATTTTTATATGTTTTTCGCTAGAAATTTTAACGTAGAATGATCTTATAATTTATACTATAATTAAAAGTTATGTCAATATTCAATTGACTGGATTCTCCTTCCATATTTTACTCCATATGATTTTTTTAGGGTGACTTCATATGATATATTGAATTAGCATATACTTTTTTTTTAAAAAAATCATGTCAAATAATATATCTAAGCAAAACAAATCTTATGAAATTTAATAAAATTAAAAATTAATGATATCTTAAGTTTAACTAAAATAATATAAATAAAGAATATATAACTTAGTAATTAATGGATGAATTTATTAATTCCTTGCAATAAATATATATTAGTAAGATAAATTACGAATTTATCCCTTAGGTCTCCTTATATATAGTTTGTATGGTAGAGGATATTTTTGTCACTACATTAATTTGTAAGAAATTACCTAGACTTTTAAAGGTAGGGAGATATTCTTAGGCTACAACAAAGATACTTTAGTTGTGTGCTTATTATGATACTAGATGTTCCCAGTGCGATGCACGGGAAGATCTTTAAGACATTAAATATTTTATTTGCAATACGAAATGTTTTTTATCATAAATAAGTACGGGGCGGTTGTTAAAATATATAGTCCGATGATCTAATAAATAATTATTTTTATTAACGTAATATGTACTATGATAATCCGAAACGTATTAAGATAATACAAACAAATCAAATGTCTATATTAATATATAATATTGACAACAATTAACATAACGTTTACAAATTTCAAAAAATTTCGTTATATACAACATTCATCGTAGTCTTTCTTCCTGGATTTCCGCCATCACATAATCTTCAAGCTTTTTCGATTTGCAATGCGAAAGACAACATAGAACTAACCATGACAAAACAGGTTTCTTCAAGAAAACCAACATGTGTAAGTGATTGTCCTTGACTTTCATATCGCCATCGCATAAGAAATGGTAAATAGAAATCATCTCCATTGAAATCAAAAGGTCATTCTCTTATCTGAAAAAGTCACAGATAACTTAGGAATGCGAATCTTTACACCAACAAATGAATTTCTATCTGAATTTCGAGTACCAACCATTACTCTTGTTGGTCGCTCATTGTTGCCTTCTATATCAATAAGAACAATAATAGGTGAATTCGTAGCCGTTTGGTAGAACTTGCAAAAAATAAATAAAAACAATGGACTAAATTTATTTGGCCTTGTTTAACATAAGAATTGATTAATAAATTAACTTATTATCTATTAATTGGTATAAAACTAAATAGAAGATATATACGAACTATCTTCAACAAATGTATGAATAAAAATAATAAATTAATTAAATTAAAAAATGGTCAAATTGTATACTCCCTCCGTCCCGACTTAATTTGCCTACTTTAGTTGGGCACGTAGGTTAAGAAGAAACAGATTTTGTGAAACCTTTGACTTTTTCAAAGGTGGAGATTGATGGTAGAGATTTAGAGGGTGAAGATTGCGAGAGAAATTTGTCATTTATGGGTTGATAAATTAAGTTGGGACAAACCGAAAAGGAAAGTAAACAAATTAGAGTGAGACGGGAGGAGTATTCGGTAAAATATATCGGCCCAAATTTAGTAGGTCTCATTTAATATAAGAATTAATTAGTAAATTAGCTTATTATCTATTAGTGGATATAAAACTAAATTATTGAATTAAAGAATTCGGGTCAGATTATATATTCACTAATTAAACTTTATTTTAAAATCTTGCAATTGATTTGAACATCAAAACATCATTGAATTTGTCAACAATATTAGTCGGGCATAAATTAAATTAATATTAAGAGATTGGATCATAAAAGATACTACCTCCGTCCCGCTCTAATTTGCCTACTTTCATTTTTAATTTATCCGAATTTAACTTGTCAGCTCATAAATGGTAAATTTCTCTCACAATTTCCACCCTCAAAATCTTCATTCTCAATCTCTTTTTTTGAAAAAGTCAAAGATTTCACATAATCTACTTTTTCTTAACTTCCGTGTCCGATCAAGGTAGACAAATTAGGCCCGAACGGGGGAGTATAAATACTAACGGACCAACTTATACCCATTTTTTAGAGGGGTTCGGACATAAATTAAATTAATAGTAGTATTTAAGAGATTGGACAATAAAAGATATATTTACTGCTAACCCAACTTATACCCGTTTCTCACAGGGTCTTAACTTATTTTGGTCAGCATTTAGGTCCTTTTAGCCCAAATATAGATAAGATTTCAGGCCCATCTAATTTTCCAATTTAAAAAATCTGAAAACGTTGTTATGGTAAAAACTCGATTATAGCAACTAAATAAACAAAAAACACATCATTTTCAACTCAAAAACCATTTTCTTCTTCTAGAAAATATAAATGGTGCATCATTTTGTTGTGACTCTTGGTTGCACCAGAGCCTTCTTCCTAAATGTTCTTCGCCCAAATCAGTTTCTTATTAGCATCAATTTTGTGAGTAGCATCTTCATTCACGCGTTTTCGTATATAACTGAAATATATACTATGTTTATCCTATATTAGTAATTCTCCAGCCTCCTAAAAGCCAAAATTCCTAAAATTCTAAATCGTGATTTTTTCTGATGCAAATCGCTTGGTTTTCGTCTCATCTCCATCAACAATCCGCAAATCAGAGAATCTCCAGCTTATGACTATCGCACATATTTTTCTAAAATTTTGGTTAGATTAAGCGTTTCTCAAGATATATTAGATTTTTATTTATTTTTTAGTCGAAACTGCATATTGGGATTTTAGGCCTGCTTGTTTTGAAGTTTTCAACAATTGCATGTTGATTTAGAGTGTCCGTTAAAAGCATCGGGTTTCATCGAACCACATTTTTTACTCCAGTTTTAATTTTTTAATTAAGAATGTGCTCAACATCGAAAAAACATACCTTTGAAGATTTGAAAAACCCTTTATAAATGTCGATTTAACAGCGCATTCTTGAATGGTTTCTGTCCATCTTCCTCAAGATGACAGTCTTCATAGAATTCACAAGCATAAGTTTGTCTCACATAATTTTTTAGCATTTTTAGGCACATTAATAGGATTTATCAAATTATCTAAAATATCTGTTTATTTTAAGTAGTAACTGCATATAAATTTTTAGACCTGCTTGATTTTGCAGTTTGGGACAGTTGCATGTTGATTTATTATGTGTGTAATGGAAAAGGATCGGGCATCAAACATCGAATCAAGTAACAATAATTAGATATGTTTTCATATGAACATCAACATTTATGTTAAATTATATGGTAAGAAAATTATTATGTTTTTCATAATTTCCGCAGAAGTACAATAATTGATTTTGTCCAGATCTACTGTATGAAGGTGTGCGAAATGATATCATGTTGAGGTATACAATATTTTCTCAGAATAAATTGATCTTCTCTATTCCGTATCATTATCCAAAAAAGAATTTATTATTTTCATTGAATTATTATAAATAGATATATTTTAATTCCATCGTTTGTTATTTATAGGATTACAGATGTAATTTTGACAAAAATACGTTCACACTGCCAGTGACGTACATATATGCATGCTCAATTTACTCAATAAGATGTCACAACTTGAGGATATTATTTGATTTCGGTAAGTAAGCTTTAAAGCTTGTTTCTCATAAAGTTTAATATCTGCCATTTAATTTGGTCTTTCTTAATTTGAATTGTTGATGAAAACAATGTTTTTGTGTTTCTGTTTATTTGCTTGGTGATATGGGTTTGTTGATATGCAACCATTGATTTGTTCACCATGCCTATTAAGTATTGTCTTTGTTATTATTGAAGTCAATGCGCCTTAAGTTTTCTTTTTTATGGGAATATTAATGTTTTTTTTTTAAACTTATTATCACTGCTTCCCCTATGGAATTATCTATGGGATTGTGTGATAGTCTGGTGAATTAGCTGCCAAAATTCCATCACTTTCAATCCTGACAAACCATTCCTTCACTTCTCGTCTCATTTAGATCTCCTATCTTTGATTTACAGCACAAAATATAGGAAAAAGAACAGTAGACAGTAAATACTAAATTATTGTTATTGTCTCCATACACGTCTAGAGACTTCTGACTTAAATACATTATTTTGTTACAGTGTGAAACATAGAAGATCACATTCAAGTTCAGAATAAATACAGGTACAACTATATACAATTTGTTTACAAAAGTAGGACCTTCTATTTTAAATTTACAACATAATATATAGGAAAAAAAGGACGTAAACAGTAAAAACCAAACTTTATTGATGTAGTAGAGGTCATGATAAAAATATTTTTGTTCAAAAAGAAAAACTATAAACCATAAAGTTAGTTGATAGAATATAGATAAAACATTAGTCAAATTTTGATGTGTAACTGATTATAGCACCTAATTATAAATGACGATAATGGGTTGGCGAAACTATCCTTCTGCATCTATCATCTATGTCACTCATAAATGAAACACCTAGAAATCAGGGTGAGATTTTTCAATGATTTATTGGTATTGATATTTTAATTCAAATGCATATTGTCAGTTTTCTTTGGCAGGTTTTTTCAAAAATATATGCAGTAGATGTTGTGGCATTTAGGCTTAATTGGTATATTAATCAAATATGTGATTAGAAGTAGCCTATTGTGATACAATGGTAGTAGTTAGAATGTTAAAATGACTGTATAAATCAATTCTGCATGACAGTTTCATAAATTGAATTTCCAAATATCATTATTCTCTTTTCGAACGATATTCCGTAGAGGGAAAGTCACAAAATCAATTTGTTAATAATGAATAATACAGACCGACGTACATTGAAATAATTCATGTATTGTAATTCTTACCTCAATATCTCTGAAGATTCATTCAAGGCTTTGAATTTGTTTGAGATTTCTTAACACAGGCATGTTGTAGGCTCCCACCAATCTCACTTTGGGTGCTCAGTCAGATTTGGCAGCATTAACTTCACTAGTTTTGGCAAAATCGGAGCCATGCTAAGAAAGGATATGTCAAAATAAGGTAAATCACCATCGTATATTCAATGAGGAAAATGTGCAAAATTCACACCTAACTCCTACATATTATCTATGCAGAAATTCTAAAAGTCAGAGAACAATATATCATTGATTGCAAATATCCAGAAGATAGCAAGGACGTTGAAAGAAAGTATGTAATACATAAGATATTCTGCATCATATTGTGATAAATACATGTTATAATATGTATACTAATAAAAAGAAACTGGATATATTCTGACAGTGCATCCAATAATATTAGCGGACGAATTCATAAAAGCCATTATAAAATGAATTGCATGATATTGCTTTAAACATATCTCATTTGTATAAAACTCAATCATTTCTGAGAACAACAATATCGAAGTGACCATAATTATATATGGAAAACACAGTACAGTAGTCCAAAACTGGTAAATATTACACATTTATAAGTAAATCTGAAATGTTCTCAAATACCCTCTACACTTTATCCTAAAAGGAAAACGAACATTTTATATTTCTTTTATCCACTTTAACATCAGATGGCCGACCAACAAATACTGAACCATTGGAGAGATCGAAGAAATATGTGATCAAGAAAACTATGAAGATCAACAACAGTATAAATCATGTTTCAACAAACATGATATTATGAAGCAGCTTATTCGATAATGTAAAATGTTTAAGCAGGTGTGTGCCATTACTTCAAAAACAAAGAATTTACTGTTTTCAAAGGATGAAGCTCGCCGAGATGTTCTAGCAGTTTTGGGATACGTGTTTATATGTTGTTCTGGTCAGGTATTTATAATCAAATGTCTAAGGTTTCACATTGTTAATAATATTCCTATTATGTAGGATTGAAAAATATTAAATTTTCTTGTTTAAAGATCCTAAACAATTGACGCATTTTCCCAGCTTATTTTTCGCAATTGATTGTGATGTAAATTAGTTGATATTGTCGAATTCTTTGGAAGGAATATCTTAGTTTGATTTGTTTTTCAAATGAGAGTGATTACTTCTCATTCAAATCTGTTTGACCTGAGTGATTTTAGGAAATCAGATAACCACTATGATTACAACAAATCTGTTTTCATATAAATCGAAAAAAATTATTTCGCCAAAGAAATTTTCCCAATTTAGTAAGTGAAAATGGGCGGGAAAAACACCAATTTTCCAATTATATTATAAATTCATTTTTTTTTATATATATATAGATTATTGTTCATGGCTCCTATGTATTTATTCGTTAGGGCTCTTAGCTTCTAAAAACACAGTGGGTGATGAAACTGTAACTGGTTCGAACTTATGACGCTCCGGCCTATGAATGGAAGAACCGAACAATCAACACCGTAGTGCATCATATTATACTGCGTAATTTAGACAGTGACTCCCTTTTCTTTTGCTTTTTTACTATTTTTATGCATCCTATTTATACCTATGTCTAAGTAATTCTTTCAATTAGGAGTTGATTATAACTCAGTTGACAGAGCACTTTGTAATCTGGGTCGTAGACCAAGGATCAAATCTCACCGAACCAAGGATCACATCTCACCGAACCCCTCCCCAATGAGGAATGTACTAAAAAAGATATCCCTCCTCAATCATGAATGTACTAAAAAAAATAGTAATTCTTTTAATTATGTATCAATTTTTTTTCTCACTAATTATGTTGGAATTTATACATTTATTACTTATAATTACATATAAATTTTGAAATTATGATGATCATCAATTGTTATATTTAAAAAGTTAAATATAATCATGCATCACACAAATGTATAGTATATTTATCAAAATAAAATACCTCATCCAAAATTAGGAAACAAGGTTTTCTTTCATTTTGTCCTTATTGTATTTGGCATATGCTTATAGGATGCAATATTTAAAAATAGATTCCAAAATTGAAAAGAAGCACGACGTAGAGGGTGTTTGGTTGAGCTTATAAGCTTCTAAAAATATTTTATAAGATGTTTAGAAGCTTATAAACTCTAGAAATGTGACAAAAAAAAAAAAAATATTTAGGAACTTATAAGACACAAAAATAAGCTTTAAGAGATTATAAGATCTAAACATAATAAGTTGTTATGCCCCATCTTATTTTCAACTTATTTTTTTAGATCTTAATTATTACACTCAAATTTCGCACATAATTCACACACTTACACACATTACACACTACATACACTATACACAATTCACACACTACACACATTTCACACACTAATCAAAATGTGTGTATTATCTTTAAATTAGATCCCAAATTTATAGTTAAATCAGTATATTCAATTGCAAGCTTATGAGCTCTTTTATCCAAACACTTTGTTAATTTATAAGCTCCTTAAAAATTACATCTTATAAGCTCTTGAAACAACTTATAAGATGTTAGAACTTATAAGATGTTTAAAATAAGTTTAGCCAAACACCCTCGTAATAAACAATGACAAATAGTTTTTCTTTTTTTCACTTTTAAATCACTTGAATAGGTATGCATAAACAAAATAAGTTGGTTTGCAATAGAAATACATAGTTTATTAGCTTTCCAAGAAGCATTTCAGAATTTTAGAAGATCTTTGGCTCGAGTAAATAATAATTAATCACCTAAACGTAATTACATAAATATGAACCTTTGCTGCAAATTAGATTTGACATCTAATTTCAAATTGAGTCATTTGCCTACAAAGCCCTCTGTCTTTTAGGGCGCGTGAGTTTGATAATTTTTGCTAGATATTGCTGAAATGTTATCCAAAATGTGATGAAATATTTCTAAGGAAAAATGAATATCCAAGCAAACACGATTTATGAGCTTACACATATCATGGGGTTATACTTCAAAAATTCTTCAACTGTTTAAAAAATATAACCTTCAAATTCGTGTATACACAGTCTGCTTACTATTATACCAATATCAGCTTACCTACTTTCACATTAGAAAGGTCAACAGCTTCATCAGACAGAACACAAATACCGTCCAAGATTACACATAGAACAATTTCATCATCCACACTACAGTCTAAAAACATCGAGTAAACAATCATTTAGTTCGTGCAGAGATGCAAAGCATACTTAAACTGACATAGGTGCTACTTGATACTGGAAATCGAAAAGTACAAGTTAAAATGACCGTACATTCTCCAATGTAAAACTTTTTAGTGAAAGAAAGCTTGGGGTGTGAAAGACTGCGCCAAAGTAGATACCTGTATTAAACATATGAATTCTCTCAGTAGTCTTATTCTTATGGGAGTAATAGAATAGGAATTTCACTCCCCATGCCATCAAGATGTCACCATCTTTGAAAACTTTGATAGGCCTAACAAATTCAGTAGTGCTAGCAAAACCAGGGAGTTTACTGGTGACAAATTCCTTTGTCCATGAACTCTCCACACTATATTCCCTCATCTTCCAGATGATAATTACATCATTAGATGTATTATCACATAAACATAGACAATCGCCCAAAGCACAGAGAACTACAAGAGATTCTTCATCTGGAGATCCTTGATCAAGATATTCCTCTTCATCTATGGCTTCTACATTTCGTGTAATAGGAGCAGGAGAAAGGGTGCTAAAAAGTTCTGTTTCAAGATCAAGGCAAGAAATCAGTGGACAACCATTTCCATCGACCACCAACCAATGGAGACTTCCATTCACAAATGCCCCACTAAAACGACGGTCATACAGGAACCGGGCACCATGATCTATTCTTCTCCAAAGTCCTGTTCCGAGCGTATACACATGACACTCACACTTAGAAGTAGCGACATACTCATATTTTTCTTGATCATATACACAATCTGGAAAAATCCCAACCAGCTTATGTTTGTTTGTTCTTTTGCTTGATCCAAGTCCATAGGCAGCTTGAAACTTGTCAGAGAACTCTAGCCCCTGAGGACATTGGAACTCCATAAGATCACGAGTTAGTGGATTGCATATATAAAGATTTTTATCCGACAAATCAACGAAAAACAGCAAACCATTAGCTGAATTTTTTATCCAATTCCATCCATTGAAATGAAGTTTGTAGTCTGTAACTAGATTGTAATGAAGATCATGGTGTTTAAGATCGAAATCATCATTAAATTCAAAAATCTTGTATACCGATTTCATAGCGTCCTCATGGATAGAGAGTCCTTGGGGAGAATGTGAAAGATGGGCCGTGGCAAACTCAGGAGTCTCCAATATGTTGCGCCATGACTTGCAACAAAGCTTGAAACTCACAATGGTTCGTACAGGTAGTCGTGAGAGTATGTTTATGATAATTTCCCGTGGTAGATAATGCTGCTCCATTTTCCGAGTCTGTTTTTAACACTGCATCTTCCCCTCTGTTATTATCCTTCATTCAACCCTTAAATCAAAGAAAATCGATATCAATTTTAAGAGTGTAATATGATAAATCCAACCATTAGATTATTAATATAACTTCACAAACATCAGACATCAAATCGAGTTCACTTTTCCTACAATTCATCGTGTGCATTTCGCATAACTGTGCAACAGGTTTATAACTCGACCACCAGACCAATTTAAGGGGTATAATTAACACATAATCCGTTCGATAGTGATAGAAATTTTAAAAAGTATAAACATACTACATTTGTCAAAACATTTCTTCTCAACACTCCAATCAGCAAGGCGAAATGAAAATCATCAAGAAATTCTCGGAGACAAGCAACAAATATAAAAACCAGAAAATCGATATCAATTTTGAAAGTGTAATATGAAAAATCCAACCATATGATGTCCAATTTAATTTCACAAATATCAAAGATTAAATCCAGTTCACTTTTCCTACAATTCATCGTTGCATTTCGCATAGTCGTGCAACAAGTTCATAAATCGAGTACCAGACCGACTTAAGACCTATTCTTAACACCTAATACATTCGATCACCAAAGCGAAACGCAAATCATCAGTACGAAATTCACGGAGACGAGCAATAAATAAAGACACCAGAAAATCGAGCAATTGATGGAAAAATATATAAACAATTGATGGAGCAACATCGCGAGATGCATCTAACCTGGTTCATCCGTAAATCGAGAGTCGTTCGAGCTCTTCCTCAAACCACTTGTTGCAATATGATGCAAAGAATACACCAAATTCACTACCTAAACCTCACAAGCAAAACTCTATTCACTATTGAATGCAATATGAATTGATCACTCACAAACACAAGAAATTAAACTAGAACACAAGAATTACGTGGTTCGGCAGAATGCCTACATCCACGGATCAAGGAGAGAGGTTTCACTAATAAGATCAAAGAAGATTTACAAGTTACAAAATGAATCCAAGAGCTTGAATCAACTTAATAAGCTCTATTCTATTGTAACCACCTTCTAGAAGATAAACCTAACCAACCATGTGCTATATCGTCAGTTATAACCAACCTTCTAACTTGCTAAAACCGGGAATGAGAAGTTACAACAGAAAATCCCCAAAATATCACAAATAACCCACTTTCTGTTTAAGCAAAACGACAACACAGAATAGACAACGGTTGCTTCTCTTAAAGACAACGGTTTTGACGGTTAAGTTAGTTAAAACCGTTGTCTTATATCTGAAATCAGTTTTTTTCCAATTTCTTGAGCTGAAACTCCTTTGCTTCTGAGATTGATTTGCTTCCAAACATCTATCAGATTATTTTCCATGATTGTTGAGGACACTTCTACTCACTTCACATTCTCCACCTTGTCTGAAACAATCTGTCCCTCACCACTTCTGCAATCTCAATCAAACCTTCTTCTCTCCTTAATCAACCACAGCCTCATTAGGCTGCTATCTGCTCACACCTGCTCCACTTGAACCAACTGGCTTTAAACCTGACAGACTCAGTGTGTGTTACCTCCACCTTTCTTTTGTATATCCATTTACAGCTTACTAGTTTCTGCTTATGAGGTTTATCCACTAACACCCATGTCTTATTCTTTTCTAAAGATTTAATCTCTTCCTTCATAGCTATCAACAACCTTTCTTTGTCAAGACTGGTAACAGCTTCTTTAAAATTCCTTGGCTCAGGAAATGCAACCTGTTCAGCTATTGTTAGTGCATAAGCTGTTAGATAATCTTCAGAGTATCTAGTGGATGGTTTTATCAGTAACAGTTTCTGAAATCAAGAAATTCAGAGAGAGAAAGTGTAAAAAGAGGTGAAATCAGTTGACGGTTAGAGCTTCTGAGAGAGAGAGAAAGAGAGGGAGAGCTGGTAGTTTCAAATGTGGAGCGAAGCTGAATATATCTCTCATGTTTGCAGAAAATTTCACTTTTGACCCTATCAAAATGAGCTTTATTCATTTCTAGCTGAGAGTGGTATAGATATAGAATTTTGGCAATAATAATAATAATAATAATAATAATAATAATAAAGAAATATAGAATTTTGGCCTATGAAATTATCTTAAAAGTCTTCTTCCATTTGATCATATTTAAAAAACATATGTAGATTTCAAATAATAAAATATTGTGTGCATCCAATACACAATAGTCTTATTGTACACTTATTTATATATAGACATATATTTAAAATCGCATTTGAGCTACCAATAGTAGCATGCGGTGCAGTGGTTCTGCGCGCGCACCCGCAGGTCTTCAGCGCAGACCTCTGGAGTTTGAACCCCGCTCCTCCAAGCGCTAATCCTTTATTTTTTGCACAGGCTGTTCTATCCCCCCCCCCCCCCTTTTTTTTATTAATTGATATAATTAATTATTAATTTATTAAATAAAATATTATGTTGTCTAATAATATATACTCCCTCCGTCTCGAATGAACTTGCACACTTTCTATTTTGGTCTGTCCCAAACAATTTGCACACTTTCTTAAAAATGAAACAAATCTCACAAATTCTACACAATAATTTACTAAATAAAGCAAAAAAATAGGTTTGAAAAATTAACATAACAAAAAAAACTTTTTCTTAATTGAACAACGACATAATTGAACAAGCAGAAGCAAATGCGCAACCCTAATCGGATCATGTATTTGAAAGAGACGAGAGAAAATACGTCCACCTTTCAACCTTGAGGGAGATGACATCTGGCAGAAATCATTCTATTGTAGAAGGGCCTCAAAATCGATGCCGAGTACAGTGATATTTGGACGAGGGTGTTACCTTTTGTATATGGTGTCTATTGGATAAACAATTCAAACTTGCGATTTGTTTTGGGCATTAGGCCTTTTTGCAAACAATTGTAACAAACACAAATGTGGCCCGATATTGTTCCAACTTATTTTGCCCCATTTGCTTAGTTCTTATCTTGCTTATGTCCTTTTTGTTAGGAAGTATGTATTGAACAATGTTGAATGGGTTGACACAAATCAATATAATGTAACTATTTTGCAATTTGAATTTGAATTATTTAACAAAGTTTTGCTTAGTTTAAGTCTGATTTATTTCTCAAAGTCTTATTTATTTAACAAAATTTTTCTTTTTTCATATTTTCTTGTCTAATTTTAAACAACAGATTTCACCTTTCAGAATATTCTTGTCTAATTATAAGCAACGAATTTCACCTTACACTAAGTATAAATTAATTTCACCCAGATCACACAAATTTCTCGTTTTACATAAATGTCATACAAATTAAATTACATAGTTCCCAAATCACACACATTTCACCTCTGGCCATTCATTTCATAATTCTCAAATCACACAAACTGAACCTTACATTAACATTAAACCAACTGCTACATCAGAATACAACATCAAAACCTCTTACATGATGAAGACCAAACGGAAACTACATGATCTTGAACATATTTGCAAGAAAAAGCATCCATGTCGCAACTATCATTAACTTCATTTTCCGGTTATTCTTCTCGATTATTTTCTCCAGCCCTTCGATTTCTCGGAGACAACGGCGATTCGAGCCTGTAACTTGTGGGCGACCGACTTAGACCCCGACATCAGTGGTGGATCGACCCATTCGAAAAAGAGAAACCCACCTCTCTACTCAAAAAACAAAAATACAAAAAAACTTATGATCACAAATTTATTGCAATACTAGTTTGATGGAGTTTGAGATCAAGACAATTTACATTTCAGTTGTGGCATCCGTAAAACTTCTGACCCACATTTTGTTCTTTCCTTGATGTTTGAAGCAAGGCTCGTATCCCACAATCGCAAAGCATAAATCCGGGTGAAGAGTTACTTGAGTAAGACATTGCCTAAATTGGAGCAACACTTCAATTTCGACTTTTTTAGCCGAGTTGGGACTAAATTTCGGCTATTTCAGTATGGGAGGAGATGTCTTGCAAATTTGTGGGATAGGGTTTATAATGGAGGAGATACCTTGATTTTTCCTCCTAAATCACTAATGCCATATCATTTACCCATATTATTTGGTAAATAATTACAGGTCATAAAACACACCAGCAGAAAAGTCTTTCCATATGCGCAAGCTGTCCATGTCACCCGTTACCGAATGAGTTAAAGCATATAGCCGGTGACAAGATATATTTATCAATTCTTTTAAAGTTACAAGACATTTTTAAAAGTGGTATACTTAATGTTTTAATTTCTAAATAGTGAAAACATACTGAACATTTACACTAATTTTTCCTGCTTTTTATCACTTGTTTTCTCTTAACCATACAACATTAAATTATTAATATTAATAGTGTAATCAAACAACTCTAAGCTAATCTTACAATATAAATATAGTTTTTTGAACAAAAATGGTCAAACAAACACATTTAGATATAGTTGTAGACAAAATGCATTATAGCAATTAATACGTTAATTATTGAGCTATGCATTAAATTAAATTAGTGACAAGACCAGTGTTCTGAGAAATGGCCGCCCCAGTGATCCGATTAACTAGCGATTAGCGACTTTTAGAACATTGAAAATGATCAATAAATTAAACAACTCAAATATTACAATAAATTTTCATATTAGAGATCAAAATTAATAACAAATAATATATGTCAGTAAATAAAAACGAAATAGAAATAGAATAGTGACAGAAAGTGACAAAAAATTATAAGTAACCGATTAGTGACGAAACAACACTCGAATATTAGAGACAGACATAATCCGTCTCTATTCTATATGTAATTTATTCTCTAATTTGATAATAAAGACGGGAAATAATCCATCACTAAATTTAGAGAAGGAATAAAATGGGCTCAACATTTTAGAGACATGCAAATATTTTATCTCAAGTCTGTCACTACTTTAGTTTAGAGACGGATATCATGTGATTAGAGACATATTTTTGCTTTTCTAATTTAATTTTTTCTTGTAGTGGAACCATAAGTGTACCCTAACAAAATTGTGTGCATCCAATACACAATAGTCTTATTGTACACTTATTTATATATAGACATATATTTAAAATCACATTTGAGCTACCAATAGTAGCATGTGGTGCAGTGGTTCTGCGCGTGCACCCGCAGGTCTTCAGCGCAGACCTCTGGAGTTTGAACCCCGCTCCTCCAAGCGCTAATCCTTTATTTTTTGCACAGGCTGTTCTATCCTTTTTTTTTTTATTAATTGATATAATTAATTATTAATTTATTAAATAAAATATTATGTTGTCTAATAATATATACTCTCTCCGTCTCGAATGAACTTGCACACTTTCTATTTTAGCATGTCCCAAGCAATTTGCACACTTTCTTAAAAATGAAACAAATCTCACAAATTCTAGCACACAATACACCTTTATTTACTAAATAAAGCAAAAGAATAGGTTTGAAAAGTTAACATAACAATTTTTTTTTTTTTTTTTCTTAATATGTATGCCTACTTGCCAGTGTAAGTTTATCCTTTATTTTTTGCACAGGCTGTTCTATCCCTTTTTTTTATTAATTAATATAATTTATTACTTTATTAAATAAGTATGTTATCTAATAATATATACTCCCTACGTCCCGAATGAACTTGCACACTTTCCATTTCGATTCGTCCCAAACAATTTGCACACTTTCTTAAAAAGAAAACAAATATCACAAATTCTACCCCCACAATACACCTTTATTTACTAAATAAAGCAAAAAAAAAAAAAAAATAGGTTTGAAAAGTTAACATAACCCAAAATGCAATTTTTCTTAATATGTGTGCCTACTTGCTAGTGCAAGTTTATTCGGGACGGAGGGAGTATTATGTTATGTAATAGTATATATTATGTTGTCTAATATTATAAGTTTATAGTTACAGGTATAAATTTTTTTAATAATATATTATAAGGTCTAATAGTATATATATTATATTGCCTAATGCTCCTTTCGTCCCAATTATATAGGCTGATTGAATTTTTCACGGAGATTAAGAAAACCGCAAGGCCCTTTAACTTTATGGAGTACCTTATTTATCCCAAGAATTAACAATATTCCATGATGAATATGTAGTTTTCGAAAAGTTAGTAGGAGAAAAGTTGAATAATTTATCTTCCAAGACTAATTAATAGTAGTATATTAATGAATGATTTAAATAAATTTTACCATATATAGTAGCTGACCTATATATTTAGGACATCCTAAAAAGAAATACAAGCCTATATAATTGGGAAGGCGGAGTAGTATATATTATGTTTCATAATAGTATACATTAAAGTTACCGGAAAAAATATTTTTAATAATATATTAATAGTTTATAGGGTATGTTTCGTTGGGGTTGACTCAGCCCCTTATGGCTTGACTCAACCCCTTCCTATGTTTGTTTACACAGGTTGGTCCAACTTTTATAAACCACCACAAATTTCAATACCACTTAATCATTAAATAAATTATTATTAACAAACTCTTACACTCATCACATCATATTTTACAATTAAATATTATATCATTCACTATAATCACTGTCCAACCACCCAAACAAACATTATTTTTTTACTCTTCCAGTCACTATCCCCAGCCAACAGTACCCCAGTCACCCCCAACCCCAACCAAACATGCACATATATTATATTGCCTAATAATATATATTATGTTTTCTAATAGTATATCATGTATTTACACATTGCATGATGCCATCTAAATTTATTTGCAGAAAAAAAAAAGTAAAAAGGGGAACGACCAAGGTGGAGCTGTTTCGACATCATTCAACAACAATATAATTGAACAAGCGGAAGCAAATGCATAACCCTAATCGTCTACTGTCAAATGTTCGGCTTTTATTTTTCTTCGTTTTGGTGCTTAAAATTCTTAAATTTTCTGTGCATTAGGTTTTGGGAAAGTTGAATGCTTCAATTTGAACAAAGGGTAAAATAGGAAGATTGGGTGGTGTACTAGGTAAAATAAATCAAAAAGTGATAGAATTGTGGTGTTGAAAGAAAATATGGTGTGAAGAGCCAAAAGAGTTGTGCAAATAAAAACACCAATATTTTTATCCCGAAACTATAATTGAAAAAAATAGGTAGTATAATTTAATGTAATTTTGTGAATAGGTCTATCTTATATGTGGGTCTACTTCAATTAGTAGCCCAATGTCCAAAAATTTCAAAGCTATTATCTAGTTTTTTGGCTAAATTGTAAAATATCAATGGGCAAACAAGTCTGTGCCGATAAATTATAGTATATTTTAAAAAGATAACCGGACTAAACTCACCATTTTAAGTTATTTTAATTTGACCCAAGATATGATATTGATTCAATAGACTCAAAATGGAACAACCCAAATTATGATCGCCAGTCACATGGTGTATATATAGACATATCAGAAAATTTATTTATTACTTCCTCTGTCCCACTTTAATTTGCCTACTTTCTTTTTTGGTTTGTCCCAATTTAATTTGTCAACCTATAAATGACGAATTTCTCATACAATCTCCACCCTCAAAATCTCCACATTCAATCTCCACCTTTGAAAAAGTAAAAAAATTCATAAAATTTATTTTTTCTTAACCTCCGTGTCCGACCAAGGTAGGTAAATTGGACCGGGACGCAGGGAGTATAATTTTTCAAGAATCCTCGTAGAGAAAACAAGAAGTATGATTCGTTAAACGAATATTCCACTGCAAACTAATTCCCACTCAAAATTAATAATCCGAATCTTTTACTATTATTCTACACACTTGGGAAAACATGCTGGTGTTGTTAGTTTTAATCAAAATGAAACCTGAGACTTAATATTGGGTAATTATGAAGAAGATAGGCCGCTAAGTAAGTCCTGATTGAACATAGTAATTTCCTAACCTCAATCTGTATATTACTCTGAAGTAGGAGGGTGTTTGACCAAGTTTATTTTAAACTATCTTATAAGTTTCAATATCTTGTAAGTTGTTTCAAAAGTTTATAAGATGTAATTTTTAAGGAGCTTATTAGTTAACAAAGTGTTTGGATAAAAGAGTTTTTAAGCTTGTAATAGAACATAGTGATTTAACTATAAATTTGAGGTCTAATTTAAAAGTTAATATTAAACACACTTTTTGATTAGTGTGTGAAATGTATGTAGTGTGTGAAGTATGTCTAGTGTGTGTAGTACGTGTAGTTTGTATTGTGTGGTATGTGTAGTGTGCGTGGTATGTCTAGTGTGTATGATGGTGTAGTGTGAAGTGTAGTGTGTGAAATATGTGTAGTGTGTATTATGTGTGTAGTGTGTGTCAAATTTGAGTGTGATAATTAAGATCTTAAAAAATAAGATGGACATAAGATGGGGTATAACAACTTATTTTTTTTAGATCTTATAAGCTCTTAAAGCTTATTTTTTTGTCTTATAAGCTCATAAACATTTTTTTTGACCAAACACTTCGCAAGATCTTATAAGCTCTTAAACATCTTATAAGATGTTTTTAGGAGCTTATAAGCTCAGCCAAACACCTTCTAAGTGGCACCGGCTAATCCTGTTAACCTAGGCAATACCTTGTTCAGAAATTCCATGCTTTCTCTATAATCGGTAGGATTGGCTTCACTGGCATACCCTTAAGTTGTTCCATATGGATTCTGGTCCTTTCTCGCCAAAGTAATATTTACAGCCTCCCAGACTACCAACAGTTGAAGCGAGCACCAACTACCAATTGTGTTCTCGTTGTTGAGATGCCACTGGAGCCATGGGCGGACCCACCTTATGGGTGGGGTGGCCCTGCCCCTCAACTCCGACCTATATCTTAGTATTTTTATGTCTAAAACGTGTATAATATGTATATTGTGTATTTATTTTGAAGAAAATAAGTGTCTGTGTTAGAATTATGATGACAAATTCAACTGTTTTCATTTTAGTTGTTAACCGTTGTCTTTGTCATTATAACCGCTGTCTTTGCACCACTAACTATTGTCTTTCTTAATCAAACATTTTTAGTTAATTGTCAGAGCTTTATGCAAACTGTTGCAGAAAGCTTTCCTTTTTTGTGAATCTGCATATATAGCTAGGCTGCATGTTTACATGCAAAAGCAGATTTTATGTCATTCCATTTTAGGCAACTCTTTAATGACTTTTGTCTTATTTTAAGATGACTTCTAGGGCAACATTTGTAAGGATATATAGAGTGACAATTTCTTCTTTGTAACACCATGAGAATTGCAGCTGCAAACTCTCAATTTTAATGAATAGAATGCTCCTATGATTTTTGCCCTTTACATTCATAATTTGCCATAAACCTTATGAACTCTTTAGCATAAATTCTACATGGTACCAGAGTCATAGTTGACAGCTATGAGTTTAAGTACAAATCCCCGGAGAAATACAACAGAGGAATGACCACAACTCGGAGCTAGATCTAACAACCAGCTCTCATGGCAGGAGAAACAACATCCTCTGTTACAGCTCTAAGAGGGTGTTTGACTAAGCTTATTTTAAACATCTTATAAGCTCCAACATCTTATAAGTTGTTTCAAGAGCTTATAAGATGTCATTTTTAAGGAGCTTATAAGTTAACAAAGTGTTTGGATAAAAGAGCTTATAAGTTTGCAATTGAATATAGTGATTTAGCTATAAATTTGGGGTCTAATTTAAAAATTAATATGAAACGCACAATTTGATTAGTGTGTGAAATGCATGTAGTGTGTGAAGTGTAAATAGTGTGTGAAATGTGTGCAGTGTGTGGAGTGTGTGTTGTGTGTGTAGTGTGTGAAATGTGTGTAATGTGTGTAGAGTGTGTAGTGTGTGTAAGTGTGTGAAATGTGTGTGAAATTTGAGTGTAATAATTAAGATCTTAAAAAATAAGATGGAAATAAGTTGGGGTAAAACAACTTATTTTTTTTAGATCTTATAAGCTCTTAGAGCTTATTTTTTGATCTTATAAGCTCCTAAACATCTTATTTTGCCAAACACTTTGCAAGAGCTTATAAGCTCCTAAACAGCTTATAAGATGTTTTTAGGAGCTTATAAACTCAGCCAAACACCCTCTAAATCTCTCAGAAAATGATCCTCTCAACCTTCATAGGTCAGATCATCCAGGTATGAGTCTTGTATCTACCAAACTAAGTGGAAATAATTACCTTCCTTGGAGCAGATCTGTACAAATTGCATTACTTGCTAAAAACAAATTGGGGTTTATACCTGGTGGAACTAAAGCACCTAATGATTCTAGACTTAAAGAAAAACGGGAGAGAGTAGATGGGATGGTAAAAGCATGGCTAATCAACTTTATTGCAAAGGAAATTTCAGAAACCTTTTTATATGCTAAGAATGCCAAAAGCTTAGGGATACAGTAGCCAGCAGATTTGGTGACAACAATGATCCCCAACTGTTTCAAATCCAGAAAGAGATCTGTAATTTTTCACAAGGAAACCAATCCATGGCAGTTTACTACAATCATCTTCATAAACTCTGGAATGAGCTTTCCTTACTGAAGTGTATACCAGTCTGTACATGTGATGCTGCAAAACAGTGGGAAGAGTTTGAGATGTCAGGGAAACTGATTCAATTCTTGATAGGATTACATGACTCCTATGATCCCATAAGAAGCCAGATCTTGATGATGGATCCACTGCCAAACATGGACAAGGCTTACTCTATGGTACTTAGGATTGAAAAACAGAGAAACATTGGGACTGGAGGAAGTGAAGTTAATGATCACTCAGCTATGAGTGTGAGATCTGGTGGATATGGAAGAAGTCTCCCCGGCAGAGGCAATTCAAACAACTCAAACAACAGAGGAGGATTTTCTGGAGGAAGAGGAAGAGGAACTTCCAGATTGAGCAAAGAGGAGAAAGCCAAATTATTGTGTGAACATTGTGCAATTCATGGGCATCTCATTGGGGACTGCTTCAAACTCAAAGGCTACCCGGATTGGTATTATGGACTAAAGGAACAAAGAAGCTTTGCTAATGCAGTGGAAGGAAACTGTGCACCTGACATCGACAATGAAACAGGACAAAACCCCACTGGAAACACCACAGATATATCAGCAATTGTGTAGAAGGAAGTGGCCAGAATCTTGGCAGTTCAATCTAACTCTAGAAATGGATCTGATATGCCAAGAACAAAAACTCAAGACATGTCCTACCTTGGCAGTTCTCATTTTGCCTTCACTCTCATAGAAGGAATACATGATGATGCTTGGATCATTGACATTGGAGCTAGCAGACACATGTGCAATGATGCTACATTAGTGAGTAACCTGACACCCATTCACACCACTGCAGTAATTACACTTCCAGATGGTGGAGAAAAACAGGTCACACACTATGGGGATGTGGTTTTGTCTGAGAAATTGACACTAAAGGAAGTTTATCTTGTGCCAAGCTTCACATGCAACTTGTTGTCCATCTCACAACTGACCACTACAAATGGAGCTCAAGCTATATTCAACCACAACTCGTGTGGTGAAAGATGGTAAAAATGGTGATATAATCCTAACTGGGCAGCTAATTGGAAAATTGTATGTGGCCCAACCAACCTTCTCAAAGGAAGCTATGACATACACGGTCAGTGTTCCTCACTATATAAAAATGTTTAGCACGTGGCATCGAAGATTGGACCCATGCCTCTCCAGCAGCAATGCAACACTTGTACTTTCTGAAACACATGTGTACACCTCCAGTTATTGAAGAACATAAGCATTGTGATATCTGTCATCTCACCAAGCAAACAAGGATCATTTTTCCACTCAGCACAAGCAACCGCTCCAGAGTCTTAGAGTTGTTGCATGTTGATATCTGGGGATTATACTCCCAACCCAGTATTACTGAGACTTCATACTTCCTCATTGTAGTGGATGATTACAGTCGAATGACATGGGTCAACTTAATAGCCAGCAAGAAACAGGCCTTCACATCGCTCAAATAGTTCATCAACATGATCTCTGACCAGTTGGAATTGGAAATGAAGATGATAAGGACATATAATGGAGCTGAATTCATGAGCAAAGATTGTTAAGATTACTTGTCCAGCAAAGGAATTGTTCACCAAAAGACCTGTGTGTATTCTCCTCAACAGAATGGAGTGGTGGAAATGAAGCATAGACACTTTCTTGAAAGTGGCAATGAAAGAATCATCAGCACCACATTATTTATGACCTTATTCCATACTCACTGCTGCCTACATCATCAACAGATTGCCCACCAGAGTGCTGAACTGGCAGGTACCTTATGAAATAATGTTCACTGTTGTAGCTTCTTATGGAACTATGAAACCATTTGGATGTTTGGCATATGCCACAGATAGAGGTGGCAATTCGGGGCCGAGGGGTAGTTCAGGCCGGGTCGGGCCGGGCCCGATTTATTTCGGACCTAGAAATGCTAGGCTCGGTCCGACGGACCTCGGGCCATCGGGCCAAAAAGCCCACCAATGAGTTTTTCCTTTTCTTTTTTGTTACTTTAACCATAAATAGAATTATATATTGAGGTGAACTTCAATTTAATTCTCTTAAGAAAAAACCTGATGGGAAGATAATATATTACTATACGTTGCAATATGGAATCATATCTATAGGCATGTCTCAAACCCCAAATATAACAACAACAACAACAACAACAACAACAACAACAACAATAATAATAATAATAATAATAATAATAATAATAATAATAATAATAATAATAATAATAATAATAATAATAATAATAATAATAATAATAATCCCCCTACTTATAAAAGTATGGGTATTTCTTACAAATTAATGTGTAGACATAAATAGCCCTTTACATTAACTATAATTGAAGGACATAAAAGTAAATTGTTAATCATAATTCATAACTTTTCAATCAATTATTGTAACTCTAAAGAATTATCTTAAAGAAAAGATGGCGTAAATGAATGTTCAAGATAATTACTTTTTGTTTAATTTTGTTTCAAATTATTTAGGTAAAAAATAAACTAAATCCTTTAATCCTTAAATTACAGAGCAATGTCTAAAGATTTAAGAACATAGACTTTAATAGAAAATAATAATAATAATTTAATAATTATAAATTTTTTGAGGTGTGGTACATAAATTAGAATTTCATGAACTTGAGGCATACAAGTGCAATAAACTTTTGTACAAAGTTTTCTGTTATTTTTAATTTCTTCTGAATTTATCATGCAATTTTACTCATAAATGAAAAGTACGAAGTACGTTATAAGTAATGTATTAGCTTAGAATAAATTTGACATAGTAAAATAAAGTTCATTTAAATTCTAAAAGTGAAAATGTATGTTTAAAATATCAATAATCCTATATAATGAAGTTAATAGAAAATTACATGATTGTTGGATTAAATATCTTATAAAAAATAACATAATAAGCATGACTAGAAATTTGGAATGATTAAATTTGTAATACAATCTCAATTATTCTAATAATAAAGTATAAATAATTATTAACTAAATATATATATATATATATATATATATAAAATTATTCAATTCAAAATTTATTTATTTTTCACTTATTAAGTATAAAAGATAAAAATACTTTTTATATATATAACACTTCATAAAAATACCACATACTTTAATTTCCCAACTTTTAAGCTTTTGCATATTTGAATTTTGTAAGAAAATTAGATTCATATTCAAATAAATTTAAAACTCTTTTAATTGATATGCGGTGAGCATATATATAAAAAAAAATCATACCATAAAATTTAAATTATTCAAAATAAGTTATTTAACAAGATTGTGTTTATTATAATTTTCGTAATCTTATGTATAATAATATTATTTTTTCTACAAATTTTATGTAAAATATATTAGATATCAATTATAAAAATAATAATTTTCATTAGTAAATATAATGAGATAATAGTAAAAAGAAAATAAATGTTATTGTTTGAGATTAAGAAAAATGTCATGATTAAATTCTCCTTACACATTCCTTCTTTGATATTTCTTTAAGTAAATATTTATTTACACAAAAAATATTTACATGCAATTGTAATATTTGCAATAAAGAAAATATAAATAAATGTTACAACTATAGGAGCTTTAGTGTTACATCTAAATACATATCAAACAAATATAATTTAAAATATTTAAAACAGAGTTAGGGTCTGTTTTTTTTAAGACTGGGGAGTGCTGGCCAAATATGGCTGAAGGAGTTAATGAGTGTGCTTTATTGGGATTCGATCATCTAAATCTACTGAACCCAATCTTAAGTAAACGGACCCTTATAGTTGTTAATAATCTATTTTTTCTTCCATTTATATTCATGTATTAATCGGTTTAGCCTTTAACGCTAGATATCTATCTCATGATTCTCATCTTAACGTTTTGGGGACATCTAGATTCCAGAAGTAGGTTTAATATATATTCATGTAACTAATTTATCTTCAAAAATGAAAAACATTTTTTATCAAATAAATAAGAACATTGAGATTATCGGTTTGTGCATTAAATTATTTTGATATATAGATAATTCTTTTTAATTGGGTTATTTTCTCCATATATAACTAATATTGTGTGTTTATACTTGTTAAAAAGTTTTGGATTCTTTGGTGTAGTGGGGATTAAACTTGTGAACTGGGTAAGACTATGGTGAGACACTGACACTAGATTACTAAAGTGTGGGCAAATAATATCTTCGTAGTTATCGAAAACTTAAAGTACTAAAATATTTTTCTTAATAAAAAAAATACAAATAGTTCAAAAAAACTCAGATGTAATAAGTCTATACTTAAATCAATTAGATACCATGTTAATTATTTTATTTCATAAAATACCATTCAAATTATGTGTTTACTTTTTTAGAATACTTAGTTGTTTTATTTTGTAAATTTTATGAGTCACGTGCAACGCACGTGTCTCCAACTAGTAATAATAAAAGAATGGATGATGATATATAGTTATATATTATACGTCACAAGTTATTTAATTTTTGTGTACGTATTATACTACATGTTAATCAATTCTCCATTTCTCGACACATAATAATTAATGAGCACGCTTGCATCCAATTCATTTTCCATCTTCGGCTAATAAAATTGAAGAAATAGAGTATTAAATTAGTCAAATGTTTTAATTTCTCGGTAAACAGATACATTTATGCTCTACTAGAAAAAGAAAAACTTGTTTCAAATAGTACACAAGATATTACCTAATTCCTAAATTTTTCTTATTCGATTAGTGAGGAAAAAAAAATCAATTCCATCGGGCCGGCCCACGGGCCGGGCCGAGTCGGGTCCGCCAAAAGAGAAGTCCGTTCGGGCCGGGCCAAAAAAGTCCTAATTTTTTCGGGCCTCTAATATTCCGGCCCAGCCTGCTCTATATTTCGGGCTAAATGGACAGGCCTATCGGGCCGAGCCAGTTTTGCCAGCTCTAGCCACAGACACCTAACCACATAAAACCAAATTTGACAAAGGGGGAAATAGTGCATATTTATTTGGTATGTCCCTCATCAAAAGGGATACAGATTGTATGATATTTCCACTCACTAAGTGCTCATTTCCAGAGATGTGATATTCTTAGAATCCACTTACCCCTTTGCTAATTCTGAAACTCATGATCCTACTGCTGAACCCACTTTACCATTTCCCTTCTTCAATGATGATTATAGTACTCCTCCATACATACACACCACATCAAGAGGAGAGTCCTCATCCACACCCACACCTGCCACAACAACTTCAGATGACTTAAAATATGACAATCCAACAGATTCATCCACAACAGCTCCTGCCCCTGTTAGAAGAAGCACCAGATTGACTCATAAACCTGCCCACTTGAAGGACTTTGTCCAAACCACTGCTTCAGCTCCTAATGACATGGACCCCAACTCTTACTTTCATCCACCACCCTCCCATGCAGCCTTTTATACTCAACACCTCTCAATCCCTGAGCCAACCAACTTCAAAGAAGCCAATAGACATCCTAAATGGCTTCAAGCTATGAATGAAGAGCTTCATGCTCTTGAAAAGAATGAGACATGGGACATCACTGATCTCCCTCCAGGAAAGAAGGCCATAGGAAGTGAATGGATTTTCAAGGTCAAACTACATCCAAATGGGTCAATTGAGAGATATAAGGCCAGACTAGTGGCCAAAGACTATAACCAGATCATTGGAGAAGACTATGATGACAGCTTCTCCCTTGTTGCTAAACCAATTACTGTCAGATACCTAATTGCACTTGCTACTATAAGACATTGGAGATTGCATCACATTGACATCAACAATGCTTTTCTGCATGGATTTCTGGACAAGGAAGTGTATCTGAAACCACCAGATGGATACACCAAAGTTGCTCCCACTCAGGTATGTAAGCTCAAGAAAAGCTTATATGGTCTGAAACAAGTCTCAAGACAATGGAATACAGAATTTTGCACCACACACATTTTGTTTGGCTTTAAGCAATCTGCACATGATCATTGCTTATTCACATTGACTAGAGATGGTGACTTCCTAGCTGTCTTAGTTTATGTGGATGATGTTCTCATTACTGGAAATAACAACACTCTTATTGTTGATCTGAAACAGTTCTTGGATAAAAAGTTCACCATCAAAGATCTAGGAGGATCCAACTATTTCCTTGGTATGGAACTGATCAGGAATGATTCTGGAACTTTCCTGTGCCAGAAGAAATACATCCTAAACATTGTCAATGATACAGGTTTGGACAATTGCAAATCTGTCTCCACTCCCCTACCATATAACCAAAAACTTAGCACCTCAAATGGTTCTTTTGCCAGATCCAGAAACCTATAGGAGGTTAATAGGCAGGCTACTCTACCTCAACCTCACCAGGCCAGATCTCACATTTGCTACCCAACAATTGAGCCAATTGTGAGCTCTCCTAGAACCTCACATTGGACTGCTGCTCTACACTTGGTTAAATACGTGCAAGGTACCTCACATCTTGGATTATTCTATCCTAAATCCAGCAATTTTTCAATTTAAGGATTCTGTGACTCTGATTGGAGGTCATGTTTGGACACAAGAAAGTCCATCACTGGCTATTGCATTTTTCTGGGCCAATATCTCATATCCTGGAAATCAAAAAACAAACTACGGTCTCTAGAAGTTCTACGGAGTCAGAATACATGGCCATGGCATCCATCACTTGTGAAATCATGTGGATTGATTATATTTCTGCAGATTTAAACGTTCTTGTTCCTAAGCCCATTCATCTCAGTTGCGACAACAAAGCAGCTGTTCACATTGCTGAAAATACAGTGTTTCATGAGCTCACAAAACACTTGGATATAGACTGCCACGTTGTCAGGAACAAGTTCAAGGATGGCTTCTTATCATTTGAGCAAGTCTCTTCAAAGAACCAATTGGCTGATCTATTCACCAAGCAACTACCTCCAGGGCCCTTTTATCTTATTTTGTCCAAGCTTGGTCTGCAACTCTATGCATATCTAGCTTGAGGAGGGGATGTTCGAATTATGATGACAAATTCAACTGTTTTCATTTTAGCTGTTAACCGTTGTCTTTGCACCACTAACCATTGTCTTTCTTAATCAAACAGTTTTAGTTAATTGTCACAGCTTTATGCAAACTGTTGCAGAAAGCTTTCCTGTTTTGTGAATCTGCACATATAGCTAGGCTGCATGTTTACATGCAAAAGCAGATTTTATGTCATTCCATTTTAGGCAACTCTTTAATGACTTTTGTCTTATTTTAAGATGACTTCTAGGGCAACATTTGTAAGGATATATAGAGTGACAATTTCTTCTTTGTAACACCATGAGAATTGCAGCTGCAAACTCTCAATTTTAATGAATAGAATGCTCCTATGATTTTTGCCCTTTACATTCATAATTTGCCATAAACCTTATGAACTCTTTAGCATAAATTCTACATGGTACCAAAGTCATAGTTGACAGCTATGAGTTTAAGTACAAATCCCCGGAGAAATACAACAGAGGAATGGCCACAACTCGGAGCTAGATCTAGCAAACCAGCTCTCATGGCAGGAGAAACAACATCCTCTGTTACAGCTCTAAGAGGGTGTTTGACTAAGCTTATTTTAAACATCTTATAAGCTCCAACATCTTATAAGTTGTTTCAAGAGCTTATAAGATGTCATTTTTAAGGAGCTTATAAGTTAACAAAGTGTTTGGATAAAAGAGCTTATAAGTTTGCAATTGAATATAGTGATTTAGCTATAAATTTGGGGTCTAATTTAAAAATTAATATGAAACGCACAATTTGATTAGTGTGTGAAATGCATGTAGTGTGTGAAGTGTAAATAGTGTGTGAAATGTGTGCAGTGTGTGGAGTGTGTGTTGTGTGTGTAGTGTGTGAAATGTGTGTAATGTGTGTAGAGTGTGTAGTGTGTGTAAGTGTGTGAAATGTGTGTGAAATTTGAGTGTAATAATTAAGATCTTAAAAAATAAGATGGAAATAAGTTGGGGTAAAACAACTTATTTTTTTTAGATCTTATAAGCTCTTAGAGCTTATTTTTTGATCTTATAAGCTCCTAAACATCTTATTTTGCCAAACACTTTGCAAGAGCTTATAAGCTCCTAAACAGCTTATAAGATGTTTTTAGGAGCTTATAAGCTCAGCCAAACACCCTCTAAATCTCTCAGAAAATGATCCTCTCAACCTTCATGGGTCAAATCATCCAGGTATGAGTCTTATATCTACCAACCTAAGTGGAAATAATTACCTTCCTTGGAGCAGATCTGTACAAATTGCATTACTTGCTAAAAACAAATTGGGGTTTATACCTGGTGGAACTGAAGCACCTAATGATTCTAGACTTAAAGAACAGTGGGAGAGAGTAGATGGGATGGTAAAAGCATGGCTAATCAACTTTATTGCAAAGGAAATTTCAGAAACCTTTTTATATGCTAAGAATGCCAAAAGCTTAGGGATACAATAGGCAGCAGATTTGGTGATAACAATGATCCCCAACTGTTTCAAATCTAGAAAGTGATCTGTAATTTTTCACAAGGAAACCAATCCATGGAAGTTTACTACAATCATCTTCATAAACTCTGGAATGAGCTTTCCTTACTGAGGTGTATACCAGTCTGTACATATGATGCTGCAAAACAGTGGGAAAAGTTTGAGATGTCAGGGAAACTGATTCAATTCTTGATAGGATTACATGACTCCTATGATCCCATAAGAAGCCAGATCTTGATGATGGATCCACTGCCAAACATGGACAAGGCTTACTCTTTGGTACTTAGGATTGAAAAACAAAGAAACATTGGGACTGGAGGAAGTGAAGTTAATGATCACTCAGCTATGAGTAAGATCTGGTGGATATGGAAGAAGTCTCCCTAGCAGAGGCAATTCAAACAACTCAAACAACAGAGGAGGGTTTTCTGGAGGAAGAGGAAGAGGAAGAGGAACTTCCAGATTAAGCAAAGAGGAGAAAGCCAAATTATTGTGTGAACATTGTGCAATTCATGGGCATCTCATTGGGGACTGCTTCAAGCTCAAAGGCTACCCGGATTGGTATTATGGACTAAAGGAACAAAGAAGCTTTGCTAATGCAGTGGAAGGAAACTGTGCACCTGACATCCACAATGAAACAGGACAAAACCCCACTGGAAACACCACAGACATATCAGCAATTGTGTAGAAGGAAGTGGCCAGAATCTTGGCAGTTCAATCTAACTCTAGAAATGGATCTGATATGCCAAGAACAAAAACTCAAGACTTGTCTTACCTTGGCAGTTCTCATTTTGCCTTCACTCTCATAGAAGGAGTATATGATGATGTTTGGATCATTGACATTGGAGCTAGCAGACACATGTGCAATAATGCTACATTAGTGAGTAACTTGACACCCATTCACACCACTGCAGTAATTACACTTCCAGATGGTGGAGAAAAACAGGTCACACACTATGGGGATGTGGTTTTGTCTGATAAATTGACACTAAAGGAAGTTTATCTTGTGCCAAGCTTCACATGCAACTTGTTGTCCATCTCACAACTGACCACTACAAATGGAGCTCAAGCTATATTCAACCACAACTCGTGTGGTGAAAGATGGTAAAAATGGTGATATAATCCTAACTGGGCAGCTAATTGGAAAATTGTATGTGGCCCAACCAACCTTCTCAAAGGAAGCTATGACATACACAGTCAGTGCTCCTCACTATATAAAAATGTTTAGCACCTGGCATAGAAGGTTGGGCCCATGCCTCTTCAACAGCAATGCAATACTTGTACTTTCTGAAACACATGTGTACACCTCCAGTTATTGAAGAACATAAGCATTGTGACATCTGTCATCTCACCAAGCAAACAAGGATCAGTTTTCCACTCAGCACAAGCAACCGCTCCAGAGTCTTAGAGTTGTTGCATGTTGATATCTGGGGACCATACTCCCAACCCAGTATTACTGAGACTTCATACTTCCTCACTGTAGTGGATGATTACAGTCGAATGACATGGGTCAACTTAATGGCCAGCAAGAAACAGGCCTTCACATCCCTCAAATAGTTCATCAACATGATCTCTAACCAGTTGGAATTGGAAATGAAGAAGATAAGGACATATAATGGAGCTGAATTCATGAGCAAAGATTGCCAAGATTACTTGTCTAGCAAAGGAATTGTTCACCAAAAGACCTGTGTGTATTGTCCTCAACAGAATGGAGTGGTGGAAAGGAAGCATAGGCACTTTCTTGAAAGTGGCAAGGGCATTAATGAAAGAATCATCAGCACCACATTATTTATGACCTCGTTCCATACTCACTGCTGCCTACATCATCAACAGATTGCCAACCAGAGTGCTGAACTGGCAGGTACCTTATGAAATAATGTTCACTGTTGTAGCTTCTTATGGAACTATGAAAGCATTTGGATGTTTGGCATATGCCACAGATAGAGGTGGCGATTCGGGGCCGAGGGGTAGTTCAGGCTGGGTCGGGCCGGGCCCGATTTATTTCGGACCTAGAAATGCTAGGCCCGGTCCAGCGGACCTCGGGCCATCGGGCCAAAAAGCCCACCAATGAGTTTTTCCTTTTCTTTTTTGTTACTTTAACCATAAATAAAATTATATATTGAGGTGAACTTCAATTTAGTTCTCTTAAGAAAAAATCTGATGGGAAGATAATATATTACTATACGTTGCAATATGGAATCATATCTATAGGCATGTCTCAAACCCCAAATATAACAACAACAACAACAACAACAACAACAACAACAACAAAAACAACAACAACAACAACAACAACAACAACAACAACAACAACAACAATAATAATAATAATAATAATAATAATAATAATAATAATAATAATAATAATAATAATAATAATAATAATAATAATAATAATAATAATAATAATAATAATAATAATAATAATAATAATAATAATAATAATAATAATAATAATAATAATAATAATAATAATAAAAGAATGGATGATGATATATAGTTATATACTATACGTCACAAGTTATTTAATTTTTGTGTACGTACTATACTACATGTTAATCAATTCTCCATTTCTCGACACATAATAATTAATGAGCATGCTTGCATCCAATTTATTTTCCATCTTCGGCTAATAAAATTGAAGAAATAGTGTACTAAATTAGTCAAATGTTTTAATTTCTCGGTAAACAGATACATTTATGCTCTGCTAGAAAAATAAAAAAGAAAAATCTGTTTCATATAGTACACAAGATATTACCTAATTCCTAAATTTTTTTTATTCGATTAGTGAGGAAAAAAAAAAATCAATTCCATCGGGCTGGCCCGCGGGCTGGGCCGGGCAAAAAAAGCCCGAATTTTTTCGGGCCTCTAATATTCCGGCCCAGCCTGCTCTATATTTCGGGCTAAACGGGTCGGTCCATCGGGCCGAGCCAGTTTTGCCAGCTCTAGCTACAGACACCCAACCACACAAAAGGGACACAGATTGTATGATATTGCCACTCACCAAGTGCTCACTTCTAGAGATGTGATATTCTTAGAATCCACTTACCCCTTTGCTAATTTTGAAACTCATGATCCTACTGCTGAACCCACTTTACCATTTCCCTTCTTCAATGATGATGATAGTATTCCTCCATACATACACACCACATCAAGAGGAGAGTCCTCATCCACACCCACACCTGCCACAACAACTTCAGATGACTTAAACTATGACAATCCAACAGATTCATCCACAACAGCTCCTGCCCCTGTTAGAAGAAGCACAAGATTGACTCATAAACCTGCCCACTTGAAGGACTTTGTCCACACCACTGCTGCAGCTCCTAATGACATGGACCCCAACTCTTACTTTCATCCACCACCCTCTCATGCAGCCTTTTATACTCAACACCTCTCAATCCCTGAACCAACCAACTTCAAAGAAGCCAGTAGACATCCTAAATGGCTTCAAGCTATGAATGAAGAGCTTCATGCTCTTGAAAAGAATGAGACATGGGACATCACTGATCTCCCTCCAGGAAAGAAGGCCATAGGAAGTGAATGGATTTTCAAGGTCAAACTACATCCAAATGGGTCAATTGAGAGAGATAACGCCAGACTAGTGGCCAAAGGCTATAACCAGATCCTTGGAGAAGACTATGATGACAGCTTCTCCCTTGTTGCTAAACCAGTTACTGTCAGATACCTAATTGCACTTGCTACTATAAGACATTGGAGATTGCATCACATTGACATCAACAATGCTTTTCTGCATGGATTTCTGGACAAGGAAGTGTATCTGAAACCACCAGATGGATACACCAAAGTTGCTCCCACTCAGGTATGTAAGCTCAAGAAAAGCTTATATGGTCTGAAACAAGTCTCAAGACAATGGAATACAGAATTTTGCACCACACTCATTTTGTTTGGCTTTAAGCAATCTGCACATGATCATTGCTTATTCACACTGACTAGAGATGGTGACTTCCTAGCTGTCTTAGTTTATGTGGATGATGTTCTCATTACTGGAAATAACAACACTCTTATTGTTGATCTGAAACAGTTCTTGGATAAAAAGTTCACCATCAAAGATCTAGGAGAAGCCAACTATTTCCTTGGTATGGAACTGATCAGGAATGATTCTGGAACTTTCCTGTGCCAGAAGAAATACATCCTAGACATTGTCAATGATACAGGTTTGGACAATTGCAAATCTGTCTCCACTCCCCTACCATATAACCAAAAACTTAGCACCTCAAATGGTTCTTTTGCCAGATCCAGAAACCTATAGGAGGTTAATAGGCAGGTTGCTCTACCTCAACCTTACCAGGCCAGATCTCACATTTGCTACCCAACAATTGAGCCAATTTGTGAGCTCCCCTAGAACCTCACATTGGACTGCTGCTCTACACTTGGTTAAATACGTGCAAGGTACCTCACATCTTGGATTATTCTATCCCAAATTCAGCAATTTTTCAATTCAAGGATTCTGTGACTCTGATTGGAGGTCATGTTTGGACACAAGAAAGTCCATCACTGGCTATTGCATTTTTCTGGGCCAATGTCTCATATCCTGGAAATCGAAAAAACAAACTACGGTCTCTAGAAGTTCTACGGAGCCAGAATACAGGGCCATGGCATCCATCACTTGTGAACTCATGTGGATTGATTATATTTCTGCAGATTTAAACGTTCTTGTTCCTAAGCCCATTCATCTCAGCTGCGACAACAAAGCAGCTGTTCACATTGCTGAATATATAGTGTTTCATGAGCACACAAAACATTTGGATATAGACTGCCACATTGTCAGGAACAAGTTCAAGGATGGCTTCTTATCATTTGAGCAAGTCTCTTCAAAGAACCAATTGGCTGATCTGTTCACCAAGCAACTACCTCCAGAGCCCTTTCATCTTGTTTTGTCCAAGCTTGGTCTGCAACTCTATGCATATCCAGCTTGAGGTGGGGATGTTGGAATTATGATGACAAATTCAACTGTTTTCATTTTAGCTGTTAACCGTTACCTTTGCACCACTAACCATTGTCTTTCTTAATCAAACAGTTTTAGTTAATTGTCACAGCTTTATGCAAACTGTTGCAGAAAGCTTTCCTGTTTTGTGAATCTGCACGTATAGCTAGGCTGCATGTTTACATGCAAAAGCAGATTTTTATGTCATTCCATTTTAGGAAACTCTTTAATGACTTTTGTCTTATTTTAAGATAACTTTTAGGGCAACCTCTGTAAGGATATATATAGTGACAATTTCTTCTTTGTAACACCATGAGAATTGCAGCTGCAAACTCTCAGTTTTAATGAATAGAATGCTCCTCTGATTTTTGCCCTTTACATTCATAATTTGCCATAAACCTTATGAACACTTTAGCATAAATTCTACAGTCTGGCCCCCTTAAAATTATAAAATACTAGGATATACTTAGACAATTTCTATTATATACAATAAATATACTCTCATTTTTAATATATAGATAATTAGTGATATATTTCAACATATACAATGATAAATATTGTTGATATTCTATTTAAATAATAAATATAATATATTAAATAAAGTTGGTTGGAGATTTTATTTGATCCGCCCCCCTAACCATGAGTTTTAGATCTGCCCTTGACTGGAGCTACATTCTCCTTGTTTTAGGCCACCGTTTTCATCCTTTTGAGCCTCTTCATATCAGGTGGCAGTAGCATAATACGATCTAGAACACTGAGATTGCATATATATAAGAATGTATTAATTATAAGATAAAGTGAACAAGAGTGGAGTGAATCTTCCATTTCCACTTAATTTACTAATCAATTGACTTTTAATGTGGAAGACGAGAATATCTTCCTTGTGGTTCGACTTATTACTACCACTGTCTATTCTCGTATGCCTGTGAGAACGAAAATCTTATTTGAAAATCAACGTTTTTGAATGATTTTTTGTGACAAGTTCAATTGCGCAAATAAAAGACTTTGTTAGGGTACACTTATGGTTCCACTACAAGAAAAAGTTAAATCAGAAAAGCAAACATATGTCTATAGCGACATGATATCCGTCTCTCAACTAAAGTAGTGGCAAACTTGAGATAAAATATTTGCCTGTCTCTAAAATTTTGAGCCCCTTCTATTCCTTCTTTAATTTAGAGATGGATTATTTCCTGTATTTATTATGAAATTAGAGAGAAAATTACATATTGAATAGAGATGAATTATGTCTGTCTCTAATATTCGATTGTTGTTTCGTCACTAATCGGTTACTTATGATTTTTCGTCAGTTTCTGTCACTATTCTATTCATGTTCCTATTTCGTTTTTAATTTAGTGACATATATTATTTGTTATTAATTTTCATCTCTAATATGAAAATTTATTATAGTATTTGAGTTGTTTAATTTATTGGCCTTTTTAGTGTTACTAGGTAGAGACACGTGCGTTGCACGTGATCCATAAAATTTACTAAGTATATATTAGTATGTTTTTCAAATAAACATCTTAAAAAGTTCTATAGTATGTCAAGATTAAAATATATACTTTTTAATATGGAATTTTTTAATAGTGAAAATTAAAAAAGATATATATTAAGTAAAATTTGTAATTAAATCAAGTTAAACGATGATATTGTTTATTATTACGCCTATATGTTCCATAAAAAGATTCATTTTTAAAAATATTTTATGTCTTAGAAAAGGAGTCATGTTTCAATAAGACAAATCATTGTTTTATTAGTCAAAGTAAAAAATTAAAATTAATTATAAATTAATATATTTGGATAAGTCAAATGAAAAAAATAGATGAAGTCGTATATGTGAGAACTCATGGTTTTTAGAAGCTTATACATTCATTTGATTGACCAAAAATCAAGAAGGTTAAACATTTTTCAAACATGAGTCTTTTTATGGGTTGGGGATAGTATACATTTTCTTTTTTTGGGTTGGAGATAGTATGAGTTATTAACTTTGATAAGTTTAAGATAATATTGCAAATACTTTGTTTCATGTTTACACTCCACTGTGTCCTTCAATTGTTTTTATAAGAAAAAAGAATAACTTACATAAACATGTATTATTTAGAAGTCATAAGATCTTTTATGTATTTAATTTAGAAGTATGAAAATATTGTACTACCATCACCTTTAAACTAAAATTAATTGATGTAACACCAATATTATTTTAAAGTTCATTGATATTACTTATGTTATAAAAATACTATCAAATATAAATTAATTTTTTAATAGAGAAATGTAAATTGTATACTTCTTTTCAAATATATTTACTTGAAACTATGATCGAATACTTTTCAAGTAATTATCAATAATTATAGATAAACTTAGTTAACTTTTATATTCGAGATATATATTAAATAAAGATATATTCAAGTTTGATTCAGGAACTGATCGAGAAGTGTTTCAAAGATCAAATTAAGCGGACTCTTGTAGAGATTAAAAAGTATGATTCCAAAATATTTTGAATTTTTTATTTTCTATCTAGGAGAGAATGGTAAATATTAATTCTTTTAACAAGTGCTACTAAGTTTATTAACTAACTCTTGCTTAAATAATAATTATTTAAGTCAACCCAACTTATAGTGAAGAAAATAATCATCTCTAAAAATCCATCTCCAACACTAAACCTAGTCGCCGCCTTCTTCATATTCCTGCATGGATGACGGGGAAGGTTTCATCTTTAATTTTTGTTTTGTTTTTCTCTTTCGTTTCTCAATGAGAGGTTTTCAGTCTCTATTTATGGGAGTTCTCGTCTCCCCTCAATAAATGGGAGTATATTAGTTTCCAAAATAATGGAATATCCATTGTTCATGGTGCCTTGTTTGAAGATTCAATCATCATTAGATATTTCAATAATGATTTGCTCACTTTTGGGGACTTTCATCGAAAAATTAATGATAAATTCTAGATCAATTTTTTTGGTACTCGATTTATCTAGCGCATCGGCAATTTGTCTAATTTACTTGGTTTATATCTTATAGTTTTTGTGCTTCATATGTTTCATATTTCTTTATGTTATGTTGGTTGATTCCAACAATTTAATGAAATTTTATTATCTAAAAAATCTTTGCTTAATTTATAGTTAACAATTACTCTTAAAAGTAGATAGATAAATAAAACTTAGTCATCAAAATATATTAGTTACAATAATTAAAAAATGGGTTAATTACGAAAAAAGGCTTGATTTTTACCTCCTTTTGCAATTTAATCATATCTTTTTTAAAAGTGCATAAATTATTAAAATTTTGCAATTTAATTAATTTTTTCAATCTAATTGTGATGATGTGGCCATCATAGCTCAGCTTACATTGCCATGTCAAAGGATAGAGGACAAAAGCATCCATATTGATTGAGTCAAATAAATTTAGGATTAGTTTTGCTTACTTGGTTTCCGCTTTCAATGTCGGTAATTGGAAGAAGAGAAAAAACTTTCAATAAGAATTACTTTAAGGATCGATCAACCTCAAAGTTACTGCACCTGTTTCTTTAACTTACATGATAGCTTCTTTAAATTTTGAACTGCAAAGTATCTCAGGGGTTTAAGTGGGGTCGATGATAAGATTGTAGATGGTAAATTTGTTTTCCTTTTTTATATCTAAGACACATAATTTTATCTGTGCTGAGGCAGCATCCAACATGACAAAAGTCTCTTTAGCTCCGACATCCACATCATCACGATCTTACTGGAAAAGTATATTGATGCATTGAATTGCAAAATTTTAAAAACTCACATAGTTTTTTGCAATTTTAAAAAAGATATGATAAATTCAAAAAAAGATAAAAGTCATGTATTTTTTTACAAGTATTCTTAAAAAATATATATCAAGTATATTTCACTTGAGTGTGAATTATATTTCAATAAGAATTACTTTAGGGACCGGTCAACCTCAAAGTTACTGCACCTGTTTCTTTAACTTACATGAAAGCTTCTTTAAATTTTTAACTGCAAAGTAATTTAGTGTTTTAACTTAGGTCAATGATAACAATGTAGATGGATAAATTTGTTTCCGTTTTTTATATCTAAGACACATGATTTTTATTTGTGCTGAGGCAACGTCCAACGTGACAAAAATCTTTTTAGCTCTGACAGCTGGATCATCACGATCTTACCGAAAACGTTTACTGATGCATTGAATTGCAAAATTTAAAAAAATCACGTATTTTTTGGCAATTTTAAAAAGATATGATTAAATTGCAAAAAAAAGTAAAAGTCATTCATTTTTTTACAATTATTCTTAAAAAATATATATCAAGTATATTTTCAATTGAATTTGAAATATCACTTTTAAAAACATAAACAAACATTCGACTCTAACTATGTAGTTAATAACTCACTAAATAGGTCATGCATTAATTGCATTTGCGTAGTTATGGAACAAATTTGAATAAGGAGAATATGTTTAAAAGTTAAATTGATGATATTCTTAAGAGTACTCTTATTTATGAAACATTCTCATTATAAAGTATCTATAATCTCATCCCACGTTTGTATATAATATTATGTGAGTTTGAATTAATGTAAAAAATGCGTACATCTTTTCAATTTGTCTCTTTATGATTATTAAAATTTACATTTTTGTACCTATAATGTATACTTGATCAAAAAAATATGTTCAAAAAATAAAATTAATTATACTTAAATCATATACAACATAAAAGATTATAAGACAAATAATTAATAAATAAAGATCTACAATTAATATATCAAGTCTATAATCATATTTTAAGAATTTGTGAGGTATTGTGTTGCTTATTTTACAAATACTTTTCAATTTAGCATAAAAAAGGCAATGCGTGATATTTTTATATGTTTTTCGCTAGAAATTTTAACGTAGAATGATCTTATAATTTATACTATAATTAAAAGTTATGTCAATATTCAATTGACTGGATTCTCCTTCCATATTTTACTCCATATGATTTTTTTAGGGTGACTTCATATGATATATTGAATTAGCATATACTTTTTTTTTTTAAAAATCATGTCAAATAATATATCTAAGCAAAACAAATCTTATGAAATTTAATAAAATTAAAAATTAATGCTATCTTAAGTTTAACTAAAATAATATAAATAAAGAATATATAACTTAGTAATTAATGGATGAATTTATTAATTCCTTGCAATAAATATATATTAGTAAGATAAATTACGAATTTATCCCTTAGGTCTCCTTATATATAGTTTGTATGGTAGAGGATATTTTTGTCACTACATTAATTTGTAAGAAATTACCTAGACTTTTAAAGGTAGGGAGATATTCTTAGGCTACAACAAAGATACTTTAGTTGTGTGCTTATTATGATACTAGATGTTCCCAGTGCGATGCACGGGAAGATCTTTAAGACATTAAATATTTTATTTGCAATACGAAATGTTTTTTATCATAGATAAGTACGGGGCGGTTGTTAAAATATATAGTCCGATGATCTAATAAATAATTATTTTTATTAACGTAATATGTACTATGATAATCCGAAACGTATTAAGATAATACAAACAAATCAAATGTCTATATTAATATATAATATTGACAACAATTAACATAACGTTTACAAATTTCAAAAAAATTCGTTATATACAACATTCATCGTAGTCTTTCTTCCTGGATTTCCGCCATCACATAATCTTCAAGCTTTTTCGATTTGCAATGCGAAAGACAACATAGAACTAACCATGACAAAACAGGTTTCTTCAAGAAACCAACATGTGTAAGTGATTGTCCTTGACTTTCATATCGCCATCGCATAAGAAATGGTAAATAGAAATCATCTCCATTGAAATCAAAAGGTCATTCTCTTATCTGAAAAAGTCACAGATAACTTAGGAATGCGAATCTTTACACCAACAAATGAATTTCTATCTGAATTTCGAGTACCAACCATTACTCTTGTTGGTCGCTCATTGTTGCCTTCTATATCAATAAGAACAATAATAGGTGAATTCGTAGCCGTTTGGTAGAACTTGCAAAAAATAAATAAAAACAATGGACTAAATTTATTTGGCCTTGTTTAACATAAGAATTGATTAATAAATTAACTTATTATCTATTAATTGGTATAAAACTAAATAGAAGATATATACGAACTATCTTCCACAAATGTATGAATAAAAATAATAAATTAATTAAATTAAAAAATGGTCAAATTGTATACTCCCTCCGTCCCGACTTAATTTGCCTACTTTAGTTGGGCACGTAGGTTAAGAAGAAACAGCTTTTGTGAAACCTTTGACTTTTTCAAAGGTGGAGATTGATGGTAGAGATTTAGAGGGTGAAGATTGCGAGAGAAATTTGTCATTTATGGGTTGATAAATTAAGTTGGGACAAACCGAAAAGGAAAGTAAACAAATTAGAGTGAGACGGGAGGAGTATTCGGTAAAATATGTCGGCCCAAATTTAGTAGGTCTCATTTAATATAAGAATTAATTAGTAAATTAGCTTATTATCTATTAGTGGATATAAAACTAAATTATTGAATTAAAGAATTCGGGTCAGATTATATATTCACTAATTAAACTTTATTTTAAAATCTTGCAATTGATTTGAACATCAAAACATCATTGAATTTGTCAACAATATTAGTCGGGCATAAATTAAATTAATATTAAGAGATTGGATCATAAAAGATACTACCTCCGTCCCGCTCTAATTTGCCTACTTTCATTTTTAATTTATCCGAATTTAACTTGTCAGCTCATAAATGGTAAATTTCTCTCACAATTTCCACCCTCAAAATCTTCATTCTCAATCTCTTTTTTTGAAAAAGTCAAAGATTTCACATAATCTACTTTTTCTTAACTTCCGTGTCCGATCAAGGTAGACAAATTAGGCCCGAACGGGGGAGTATAAATACTAACGGACCAACTTATACCCATTTTTTAGAGGGGTTCGGACATAAATTAAATTAATAGTAGTATTTAAGAGATTGGACAATAAAAGATATATTTACTGCTAACCCAACTTATACCCGTTTCTCACAGGGTCTTAACTTATTTTGGTCAGCATTTAGGTCCTTTTAGCCCAAATATAGATAAGATTTCAGGCCCATCTAATTTTCCAATTTAAAAAATCTGAAAACGTTGTTATGGTAAAAACTCGATTATAGCAACTAAATAAACAAAAAACACATCATTTTCAACTCAAAAACCATTTTCTTCTTCTAGAAAATATAAATGGTGCATCATTTTGTTGTGACTCTTGGTTGCACCAGAGCCTTCTTCCTAAATGTTCTTCGCCCAAATCAGTTTCTTATTAGCATCAATTTTGTGAGTAGCATCTTCATTCACGCGTTTTCGTATATAACTGAAATATATACTATGTTTATCCTATATTAGTAATTCTCCAGCCTCCTAAAATCCAAAATTCCTAAAATTCTAAATCGTGATTTTTTCTGATGCAAATCGCTTGGTTTTCGTCTCATCTCCATCAACAATCCGCAAATCAGAGAATCTCCAGCTTATGACTATCGCACATATTTTTCTAAAATTTTGGTTAGATTAAGCGTTTCTCAAGATATATTAGATTTTTATTTATTTTTTAGTCGAAACTGCATATTGGGATTTTAGGCCTGCTTGTTTTGAAGTTTTCAACAATTGCATGTTGATTTAGAGTGTCCGTTAAAAGCATCGGGTTTCATCGAACCACATTTTTTACTCCAGTTTTAATTTTTTAATTAAGAATGTGCTCAACATCGAAAAAACATACCTTTGAAGATTTGAAAAACCCTTTATAAATGTCGATTTAACAGCGCATTCTTGAATGGTTTCTGTCCATCTTCCTCAAGATGACAGTCTTCATAGAATTCACAAGCATAAGTTTGTCTCACATAATTTTTTAGCATTTTTAGGCACATTAATAGGATTTATCAAATTATCTAAAATATCTGTTTATTTTAAGTAGTAACTGCATATAAATTTTTAGACCTGCTTGATTTTGCAGTTTGGGACAGTTGCATGTTGATTTATTATGTGTGTAATGGAAAAGGATCGGGCATCAAACATCGAATCAAGTAACAATAATTAGATATGTTTTCATATGAACATCAACATTTATGTTAAATTATATGGTAAGAAAATTATTATGTTTTTCATAATTTCCGCAGAAGTACAATAATTGATTTTGTCCAGATCTGCTGTATGAAGGTGTGCGAAATGATATCATGTTGAGGTATACAATATTTTCTCAGAATAAATTGATCTTCTCTATTCCGTATCATTATCCAAAAAAGAATTTATTATTTTCATTGAATTATTATAAATAGATATATTTTAATTCCATCGTTTGTTATTTATAGGATTACAGATGTAATTTTGACAAAAATACGTTCACACTGCCAGTGACGTACATATATGCATGCTCAATTTACTCAATAAGATGTCACAACTTGAGGATATTATTTGATTTCGGTAAGTAAGCTTTAAAGCTTGTTTCTCATAAAGTTTAATATCTGCCATTTAATTTGGTCTTTCTTAATTTGAATTGTTGATGAAAACAATGTTTTTGTGTTTCTGTTTATTTGCTTGGTGATATGGGTTTGTTGATATGCAACCATTGATTTGTTCACCATGCCTATTAAGTATTATCTTTGTTATTATTGAAGTCAATGCGCCTTAAGTTTTCTTTTTTATGGGAATATTAATGTTTTTTTTTTAAACTTATTATCACTGCTTCCCCTATGGAATTATCTATGGGATTGTGTGATAGTCTGGTGAATTAGCTGCCAAAATTCCATCACTTTCAATCCTGACAAACCATTCCTTCACTTCTCGTCTCATTTAGATCTCCTATCTTTGATTTACAGCACAAAATATAGGAAAAAGAACAGTAGACAGTAAATACTAAATTATTGTTATTGTCTCCATACACGTCTAGAGACTTCTGACTTAAATACATTATTTTGTTACAGTGTGAAACATAGAAGATCACATTCAAGTTCAGAATAAATACAGGTACAACTATATACAATTTGTTTACAAAAGTAGGACCTTCTATTTTAAATTTACAACATAATATATAGGAAAAAAAGGACGTAAACAGTAAAAACCAAACTTTATTGATGTAGTAGAGGTCATGATAAAAATATTTTTGTTCAAAAAGAAAAACTATAAACCATAAAGTTAGTTGATAGAATATAGATAAAACATTAGTCAAATTTTGATGTGTAACTGATTATAGCACCTAATTATAAATGACGATAATGGGTTGGCGAAACTATCCTTCTGCATCTATCATCTATGTCACTCATAAATGAAACACCTAGAAATCAGGGTGAGATTTTTCAATGATTTATTGGTATTGATATTTTAATTCAAATGCATATTGTCAGTTTTCTTTGGCAGGTTTTTTCAAAAATATATGCAGTAGATGTTGTGGCATTTAGGCTTAATTGGTATATTAATCAAATATGTGATTAGAAGTAGCCTATTGTGATACAATGGTAGTAGTTAGAATGTTAAAATGACTGTATAAATCAATTCTGCATGACAGTTTCATAAATTGAATTTCCAAATATCATTATTCTCTTTTCGAACGATATTCCGTAGAGGGAAAGTCACAAAATCAATTTGTTAATAATGAATAATACAGACCGACGTACATTGAATTGTAATTCTTACCTCAATATCTCTGAAGATTCATTCAAGGCTTTGAATTTGTTTGAGATTTCTTAACACAGGCATGTTGTAGGCTCCCACCAATCTCACTTTGGGTGCTCAGTCAGATTTGGCAGCATTAACTTCACTAGTTTTGGCAAAATCGGAGCCATGCTAAGAAAGGATATGTCAAAATAAGGTAAATCACCATCGTATATTCAATGAGGAAAATGTGCAAAATTCACACCTAACTCCTACATATTATCTATGCAGAAATTCTAAAAGTCAGAGAACAATATATAATTGATTGCAAATATCCAGAAGATAGCAAGGACGTTGAAAGAAAATATGTAATACATAAGATATTCTGCATCATATTGTGATAAATACATGTTATAATATGTATACTAATAAAAAGAAACTGGATATATTCTGACAGTGCATCCAATAATATTAGCGGACGAATTCATAAAAGCCATTATAAAATGAATTGCATGATATTGCTTTAAACATATCTCATTTGTATAAAACTCAATCATTTCTGAGAACAACAATATCGAAGTGACCATAATTATATATGGAAAACACAGTACAGTAGTCCAAAACTGGTAAATATTACACATTTATAAGTAAATCTGAAATGTTCTCAAATACCCTCTACACTTTATCCTAAAAGGAAAACGAACATTTTATATTTCTTTTATCCACTTTAACATCAGATGGCCGACCAACAAATACTGAACCATTGGAGAGATCGAAGAAATATGTGATCAAGAAAACTATGAAGATCAACAACAGTATAAATCATGTTTCAACAAACATGATATTATGAAGCAGCTTATTCGATAATGTAAAATGTTTAAGCAGGTGTGTGCCATTACTTCAAAAACAAAGAATTTACTGTTTTCAAAGGATGAAGCTCGCCGAGATGTTCTAGCAGTTTTGGGATACGTGTTTATATGTTGTTCTGGTCAGGTATTTATAATCAAATGTCTAAGGTTTCACATTGTTAATAATATTCCTATTATGTAGGATTGAAAAATATTAAATTTTCTTGTTTAATGATCCTAAACAATTGACGCATTTTCCCAGCTTATTTTTCGCAATTGATTGTGATGTAAATTAGTTGATATTGTCGAATTCTTTGGAAGGAATATCTTAGTTTGATTTGTTTTTCAAATGAGAGTGATTACTTCTCATTCAAATCTGTTTGACCTGAGTGATTTTAGGAAATCAGATAACCACTATGATTACAACAAATCTGTTTTCATATAAATCGAAAAAAATTATTTCGCCAAAGAAATTTTCCCAATTTAGTAAGTGAAAATGGGCGGGAAAAACACCAATTTTCCAATTATATTATAAATTCATTTTTTTTTTATATATATATAGATTATTGTTCATGGCTCCTATGTATTTATTCGTTAGGGCTCTTAGCTTCTAAAAACACAGTGGGTGATGAAACTGTAACTGGTTCGAACTTATGACGCTCCGGCCTATGAATGGAAGAACCGAACAATCAACACCGTAGTGCATCATATTATACTGCGTAATTTAGACAGTGACTCCCTTTTCTTTTGCTTTTTTACTATTTTTATGCATCCTATTTATACCTATGTCTAAGTAATTCTTTCAATTAGGAGTTGATTATAACTCAGTTGACAGAGCACTTTGTAATCTGGGTCGTAGACCAAGGATCAAATCTCACCGAACCAAGGATCACATCTCACCGAACCCCTCCCCAATGAGGAATGTACTAAAAAAGATATCCCTCCTCAATCATGAATGTACTAAAAAAAATAGTAATTCTTTTAATTATGTATCAATTTTTTTTCTCACTAATTATGTTGGAATTTATACATTTATTACTTATAATTACATATAAATTTTGAAATTATGATGATCATCAATTGTTATATTTAAAAAGTTAAATATAATCATGCATCACACAAATGTATAGTATATTTATCAAAATAAAATACCTCATCCAAAATTAGGAAACAAGGTTTTCTTTCATTTTGTCCTTATTGTATTTGGCATATGCTTATAGGATGCAATATTTAAAAATAGATTCCAAAATTGAAAAGAAGCACGACGTAGAGGGTGTTTGGTTGAGCTTATAAGCTTCTAAAAATATTTTATAAGATGTTTAGAAGCTTATAAACTCTAGAAATGTGACAAAAAAAAAAAATATTTAGGAACTTATAAGACACAAAAATAAGCTTTAAGAGATTATAAGATCTAAACATAATAAGTTGTTATGCCCCATCTTATTTTCAACTTATTTTTTTAGATCTTAATTATTACACTCAAATTTCGCACATAATTCACACACTTACACACATTACACACTACATACACTATACACAATTCACACACTACACACATTTCACACACTAATCAAAATGTGTGTATTATCTTTAAATTAGATCCCAAATTTATAGTTAAATCAGTATATTCAATTGCAAGCTTATGAGCTCTTTTATCCAAACACTTTGTTAATTTATAAGCTCCTTAAAAATTACATCTTATAAGCTCTTGAAACAACTTATAAGATGTTAGAACTTATAAGATGTTTAAAATAAGTTTAGCCAAACACCCTCGTAATAAACAATGACAAATAGTTTTTCTTTTTTTCACTTTTAAATCACTTGAATAGGTATGCATAAACAAAATAAGTTGGTTTGCAATAGAAATACATAGTTTATTAGCTTTCCAAGAAGCATTTCAGAATTTTAGAAGATCTTTGGCTCGAGTAAATAATAATTAATCACCTAAACGTAATTACATAAATATGAACCTTTGCTGCAAATTAGATTTGACATCTAATTTCAAATTGAGTCATTTGCCTACAAAGCCCTCTGTCTTTTAGGGCGCGTGAGTTTGATAATTTTTGCTAGATATTGCTGAAATGTTATCCAAAATGTGATGAAATATTTCTAAGGAAAAATGAATATCCAAGCAAACACGATTTATGAGCTTACACATATCATGGGGTTATACTTCAAAAATTCTTCAACTGTTTAAAAAATATAACCTTCAAATTCGTGTATACACAGTCTGCTTACTATTATACCAATATCAGCTTACCTACTTTCACATTAGAAAGGTCAACAGCTTCATCAGACAGAACACAAATACCGTCCAAGATTACACATAGAACAATTTCATCATCCACACTACAGTCTAAAAACATCGAGTAAACAATCATTTAGTTCGTGCAGAGATGCAAAGCATACTTAAACTGACATAGGTGCTACTTGATACTGGAAATCGAAAAGTACAAGTTAAAATGACCGTACATTCTCCAATGTAAAACTTTTTAGTGAAAGAAAGCTTGGGGTGTGAAAGACTGCGCCAAAGTAGATACCTGTATTAAACATATGAATTCTCTCAGTAGTCTTATTCTTATGGGAGTAATAGAATAGGAATTTCACTCCCCATGCCATCAAGATGTCACCATCTTTGAAAACTTTGATAGGCCTAACAAATTCAGTAGTGCTAGCAAAACCAGGGAGTTTACTGATGACAAATTCCTTTGTCCATGAACTCTCCACACTATATTCCCTCATCTTCCAGATGATAATTACATCATTAGATGTATTATCACATAAACATAGACAATCGCCCAAAGCACAGAGAACTACAAGAGATTCTTCATCTGGAGATCCTTGATCAAGATATTCCTCTTCATCTATGGCTTCTACATTTCGTGTAATAGGAGCAGGAGAAAGGGTGCTAAAAAGTTCTGTTTCAAGATCAAGGCAAGAAATCAGTGGACAACCATTTCCATCGACCACCAACCAATGGAGACTTCCATTCACAAATGCCCCACTAAAACGACGGTCATACAGGAACCGGGCACCATGATCTATTCTTCTCCAAAGTCCTGTTCCGAGCGTATACACATGACACTCACACTTAGAAGTAGCGACATACTCATATTTTTCTTGATCATATACACAATCTGGAAAAATCCCAACCAGCTTATGTTTGTTTGTTCTTTTGCTTGATCCAAGTCCATAGGCAGCTTGAAACTTGTCAGAGAACTCTAGCCCCTGAGGACATTGGAACTCCATAAGATCACGAGTTAGTGGATTGCATATATAAAGATTTTTATCCGACAAATCAACGAAAAACAGCAAACCATTAGCTGAATTTTTTATCCAATTCCATCCATTGAAATGAAGTTTGTAGTCTGTAACTAGATTGTAATGAAGATCATGGTGTTTAAGATCGAAATCATCATTAAATTCAAAAATCTTGTATACCGATTTCATAGCGTCCTCATGGATAGAGAGTCCTTGGGGAGAATGTGAAAGATGGGCCGTGGCAAACTCAGGAGTCTCCAATATGTTGCGCCATGACTTGCAACAAAGCTTGAAACTCACAATGGTTCGTACAGGTAGTCGTGAGAGTATGTTTATGATAATTTCCCGTGGTAGATAATGCTGCTCCATTTTCCGAGTCTGTTTTTAACACTGCATCTTCCCCTCTGTTATTATCCTTCATTCAACCCTTAAATCAAAGAAAATCGATATCAATTTTAAGAGTGTAATATGATAAATCCAACCATTAGATTATTAATATAACTTCACAAACATCAGACATCAAATCGAGTTCACTTTTCCTACAATTCATCGTGTGCATTTCGCATAACTGTGCAACAGGTTTATAACTCGACCACCAGACCAATTTAAGGGGTATAATTAACACATAATCCGTTCGATAGTGATAGAAATTTTAAAAAGTATAAACATACTACATTTGTCAAAACATTTCTTCTCAACACTCCAATCAGCAAGGCGAAATGAAAATCATCAAGAAATTCTCGGAGACAAGCAACAAATATAAAAACCAGAAAATCGATATCAATTTTGAAAGTGTAATATGAAAAATCCAACCATATGATGTCCAATTTAATTTCACAAATATCAAAGATTAAATCCAGTTCACTTTTCCTACAATTCATCGTTGCATTTCGCATAGTCGTGCAACAAGTTCATAAATCGAGTACCAGACCGACTTAAGACCTATTCTTAACACCTAATACATTCGATCACCAAAGCGAAACGCAAATCATCAGTACGAAATTCACGGAGACGAGCAATAAATAAAGACACCAGAAAATCGAGCAATTGATGGAAAAATATATAAACAATTGATGGAGCAACATCGCGAGATGCATCTAACCTGGTTCATCCGTAAATCGAGAGTCGTTCGAGCTCTTCCTCAAACCACTTGTTGCAATATGATGCAAAGAATACACCAAATTCACTACCTAAACCTCACAAGCAAAACTCTATTCACTATTGAATGCAATATGAATTGATCACTCACAAACACAAGAAATTAAACTAGAACACAAGAATTACGTGGTTCGGCAGAATGCCTACATCCACGGATCAAGGAGAGAGGTTTCACTAATAAGATCAAAGAAGATTTACAAGTTACAAAATGAATCCAAGAGCTTGAATCAACTTAATAAGCTCTATTCTATTGTAACCACCTTCTAGAAGATAAACCTAACCAACCATGTGCTATATCGTCAGTTATAACCAACCTTCTAACTTGCTAAAACCGGGAATGAGAAGTTACAACAGAAAATCCCCAAAATATCACAAATAACCCACTTTCTGTTTAAGCAAAACGACAACACAGAATAGACAACGGTTGCTTCTCTTAAAGACAACGGTTTTGACGGTTAAGTTAGTTAAAACCGTTGTCTTATATCTGAAATCAGTTTTTTTCCAATTTCTTGAGCTGAAACTCCTTTGCTTCTGAGATTGATTTGCTTCCAAACATCTATCAGATTATTTTCCATGATTGTTGAGGACACTTCTACTCACTTCACATTCTCCACCTTGTCTGAAACAATCTGTCCCTCACCACTTCTGCAATCTCAATCAAACCTTCTTCTCTCCTTAATCAACCACAGCCTCATTAGGCTGCTATCTGCTCACACCTGCTCCACTTGAACCAACTGGCTTTAAACCTGACAGACTCAGTGTGTGTTACCTCCACCTTTCTTTTGTATATCCATTTACAGCTTACTAGTTTCTGCTTATGAGGTTTATCCACTAACACCCATGTCTTATTCTTTTCTAAAGATTTAATCTCTTCCTTCATAGCTATCAACAACCTTTCTTTGTCAAGACTGGTAACAGCTTCTTTAAAATTCCTTGGCTCAGGAAATGCAACCTGTTCAGCTATTGTTAGTGCATAAGCTGTTAGATAATCTTCAGAGTATCTAGTGGATGGTTTTATCAGTAACAGTTTCTGAAATCAAGAAATTCAGAGAGAGAAAGTGTAAAAAGAGGTGAAATCAGTTGACGGTTAGAGCTTCTGAGAGAGAGAGAAAGAGAGGGAGAGCTGGTAGTTTCAAATGTGGAGCGAAGCTGAATATATCTCTCATGTTTGCAGAAAATTTCACTTTTGACCCTATCAAAATGAGCTTTATTCATTTCTAGCTGAGAGTGGTATAGATATAGAATTTTGGCAATAATAATAATAATAATAATAATAATAATAAAGAAATATAGAATTTTGGCCTATGAAATTATCTTAAAAGTCTTCTTCCATTTGATCATATTTAAAAAACATATGTAGATTTCAAATAATAAAATATTGTGTGCATCCAATACACAATAGTCTTATTGTACACTTATTTATATATAGACATATATTTAAAATCGCATTTGAGCTACCAATAGTAGCATGCGGTGCAGTGGTTCTGCGCGCGCACCCGCAGGTCTTCAGCGCAGACCTCTGGAGTTTGAACCCCGCTCCTCCAAGCGCTAATCCTTTATTTTTTGCACAGGCTGTTCTATCCCCCCCCCCCCCCCCCCTTTTTTTTATTAATTGATATAATTAATTATTAATTTATTAAATAAAATATTATGTTGTCTAATAATATATACTCCCTCCGTCTCGAATGAACTTGCACACTTTCTATTTTGGTCTGTCCCAAACAATTTGCACACTTTCTTAAAAATGAAACAAATCTCACAAATTCTACACAATAATTTACTAAATAAAGCAAAAAAATAGGTTTGAAAAATTAACATAACAAAAAAAACTTTTTCTTAATTGAACAACGACATAATTGAACAAGCAGAAGCAAATGCGCAACCCTAATCGGATCATGTATTTGAAAGAGACGAGAGAAAATACGTCCACCTTTCAACCTTGAGGGAGATGACATCTGGCAGAAATCATTCTATTGTAGAAGGGCCTCAAAATCGATGCCGAGTACAGTGATATTTGGACGAGGGTGTTACCTTTTGTATATGGTGTCTATTGGATAAACAATTCAAACTTGCGATTTGTTTTGGGCATTAGGCCTTTTTGCAAACAATTGTAACAAACACAAATGTGGCCCGATATTGTTCCAACTTATTTTGCCCCATTTGCTTAGTTCTTATCTTGCTTATGTCCTTTTTGTTAGGAAGTATGTATTGAACAATGTTGAATGGGTTGACACAAATCAATATAATGTAACTATTTTGCAATTTGAATTTGAATTATTTAACAAAGTTTTGCTTAGTTTAAGTCTGATTTATTTCTCAAAGTCTTATTTATTTAACAAAATTTTTCTTTTTTCATATTTTCTTGTCTAATTTTAAACAACAGATTTCACCTTTCAGAATATTCTTGTCTAATTATAAGCAACGAATTTCACCTTACACTAAGTATAAATTAATTTCACCCAGATCACACAAATTTCTCGTTTTACATAAATGTCATACAAATTAAATTACATAGTTCCCAAATCACACACATTTCACCTCTGGCCATTCATTTCATAATTCTCAAATCACACAAACTGAACCTTACATTAACATTAAACCAACTGCTACATCAGAATACAACATCAAAACCTCTTACATGATGAAGACCAAACGGAAACTACATGATCTTGAACATATTTGCAAGAAAAAGCATCCATGTCGCAACTATCATTAACTTCATTTTCCGGTTATTCTTCTCGATTATTTTCTCCAGCCCTTCGATTTCTCGGAGACAACGGCGATTCGAGCCTGTAACTTGTGGGCGACCGACTTAGACCCCGACATCAGTGGTGGATCGACCCATTCGAAAAAGAGAAACCCACCTCTCTACTCAAAAAACAAAAATACAAAAAAACTTATGATCACAAATTTATTGCAATACTAGTTTGATGGAGTTTGAGATCAAGACAATTTACATTTCAGTTGTGGCATCCGTAAAACTTCTGACCCACATTTTGTTCTTTCCTTGATGTTTGAAGCAAGGCTCGTATCCCACAATCGCAAAGCATAAATCCGGGTGAAGAGTTACTTGAGTAAGACATTGCCTAAATTGGAGCAACACTTCAATTTCGACTTTTTTAGCCGAGTTGGGACTAAATTTCGGCTATTTCAGTATGGGAGGAGATGTCTTGCAAATTTGTGGGATAGGGTTTATAATGGAGGAGATACCTTGATTTTTCCTCCTAAATCACTAATGCCATATCATTTACCCATATTATTTGGTAAATAATTACAGGTCATAAAACACACCAGCAGAAAAGTCTTTCCATATGCGCAAGCTGTCCATGTCACCCGTTACCGAATGAGTTAAAGCATATAGCCGGTGACAAGATATATTTATCAATTCTTTTAAAGTTACAAGACATTTTTAAAAGTGGTATACTTAATGTTTTAATTTCTAAATAGTGAAAACATACTGAACATTTACACCAATTTTTCCTGCTTTTTATCACTTGTTTTCTCTTAACCATACAACATTAAATTATTAATATTAATAGTGTAATCAAACAACTCTAAGCTAATCTTACAATATAAATATAGTTTTTTGAACAAAAATGGTCAAACAAACACATTTAGATATAGTTGTAGACAAAATGCATTATAGCAATTAATACGTTAATTATTGAGCTATGCATTAAATTAAATTAGTGACAAGACCAGTGTTCTGAGAAATGGCCGCCCCAGTGATCCGATTAACTAGCGATTAGCGACTTTTAGAACATTGAAAATGATCAATAAATTAAACAACTCAAATATTACAATAAATTTTCATATTAGAGATCAAAATTAATAACAAATAATATATGTCAGTAAATAAAAACGAAATAGAAATAGAATAGTGACAGAAAGTGACAAAAAATTATAAGTAACCGATTAGTGACGAAACAACACTCGAATATTAGAGACAGACATAATCCGTCTCTATTCTATATGTAATTTATTCTCTAATTTGATAATAAAGACGGGAAATAATCCATCACTAAATTTAGAGAAGGAATAAAATGGGCTCAACATTTTAGAGACATGCAAATATTTTATCTCAAGTCTGTCACTACTTTAGTTTAGAGACGGATATCATGTGATTAGAGACATATTTTTGCTTTTCTAATTTAATTTTTTCTTGTAGTGGAACCATAAGTGTACCCTAACAAAATTGTGTGCATCCAATACACAATAGTCTTATTGTACACTTATTTATATATAGACATATATTTAAAATCACATTTGAGCTACCAATAGTAGCATGTGGTGCAGTGGTTCTGCGCGTGCACCCGCAGGTCTTCAGCGCAGACCTCTGGAGTTTGAACCCCGCTCCTCCAAGCGCTAATCCTTTATTTTTTGCACAGGCTGTTCTATCCTTTTTTTTTTTATTAATTGATATAATTAATTATTAATTTATTAAATAAAATATTATGTTGTCTAATAATATATACTCTCTCCGTCTCGAATGAACTTGCACACTTTCTATTTTAGCATGTCCCAAGCAATTTGCACACTTTCTTAAAAATGAAACAAATCTCACAAATTCTAGCACACAATACACCTTTATTTACTAAATAAAGCAAAAGAATAGGTTTGAAAAGTTAACATAACAATTTTTTTTTTTTTTTTTCTTAATATGTATGCCTACTTGCCAGTGTAAGTTTATCCTTTATTTTTTGCACAGGCTGTTCTATCCCTTTTTTTTATTAATTAATATAATTTATTACTTTATTAAATAAGTATGTTATCTAATAATATATACTCCCTACGTCCCGAATGAACTTGCACACTTTCCATTTCGATTCGTCCCAAACAATTTGCACACTTTCTTAAAAAGAAAACAAATATCACAAATTCTACCCCCACAATACACCTTTATTTACTAAATAAAGCAAAAAAAAAAAAAAAATAGGTTTGAAAAGTTAACATAACCCAAAATGCAATTTTTCTTAATATGTGTGCCTACTTGCTAGTGCAAGTTTATTCGGGACGGAGGGAGTATTATGTTATGTAATAGTATATATTATGTTGTCTAATATTATAAGTTTATAGTTACAGGTATAATTTTTTTTAATAATATATTATAAGGTCTAATAGTATATATATTATATTGCCTAATGCTCCTTTCGTCCCAATTATATAGGCTGATTGAATTTTTCACGGAGATTAAGAAAACCGCAAGGCCCTTTAACTTTATGGAGTACCTTATTTATCCCAAGAATTAACAATATTCCATGATGAATATGTAGTTTTCGAAAAGTTAGTAGGAGAAAAGTTGAATAATTTATCTTCCAAGACTAATTAATAGTAGTATATTAATGAATGATTTAAATAAATTTTACCATATATAGTAGCTGACCTATATATTTAGGACATCCTAAAAAGAAATACAAGCCTATATAATTGGGAAGGCGGAGTAGTATATATTATGTTTCATAATAGTATACATTAAAGTTACCGGAAAAAATATTTTTAATAATATATTAATAGTTTATAGGGTATGTTTCGTTGGGGTTGACTCAGCCCCTTATGGCTTGACTCAACCCCTTCCTATGTTTGTTTACACAGGTTGGTCCAACTTTTATAAACCACCACAAATTTCAATACCACTTAATCATTAAATAAATTATTATTAACAAACTCTTACACTCATCACATCATATTTTACAATTAAATATTATATCATTCACTATAATCACTGTCCAACCACCCAAACAAACATTATTTTTTTACTCTTCCAGTCACTATCCCCAGCCAACAGTACCCCAGTCACCCCCAACCCCAACCAAACATGCACATATATTATATTGCCTAATAATATATATTATGTTTTCTAATAGTATATCATGTATTTACACATTGCATGATGCCATCTAAATTTATTTGCAGAAAAAAAAAAGTAAAAAGGGGAACGACCAAGGTGGAGCTGTTTCGACATCATTCAACAACAATATAATTGAACAAGCGGAAGCAAATGCATAACCCTAATCGTCTACTGTCAAATGTTCGGCTTTTATTTTTCTTCGTTTTGGTGCTTAAAATTCTTAAATTTTCTGTGCATTAGGTTTTGGGAAAGTTGAATGCTTCAATTTGAACAAAGGGTAAAATAGGAAGATTGGGTGGTGTACTAGGTAAAATAAATCAAAAAGTGATAGAATTGTGGTGTTGAAAGAAAATATGGTGTGAAGAGCCAAAAGAGTTGTGCAAATAAAAACACCAATATTTTTATCCCGAAACTATAATTGAAAAAAATAGGTAGTATAATTTAATGTAATTTTGTGAATAGGTCTATCTTATATGTGGGTCTACTTCAATTAGTAGCCCAATGTCCAAAAATTTCAAAGCTATTATCTAGTTTTTTGGCTAAATTGTAAAATATCAATGGGCAAACAAGTCTGTGCCGATAAATTATAGTATATTTTAAAAAGATAACCGGACTAAACTCACCATTTTAAGTTATTTTAATTTGACCCAAGATATGATATTGATTCAATAGACTCAAAATGGAACAACCCAAATTATGATCGCCAGTCACATGGTGTATATATAGACATATCAGAAAATTTATTTATTACTTCCTCTGTCCCACTTTAATTTGCCTACTTTCTTTTTTGGTTTGTCCCAATTTAATTTGTCAACCTATAAATGACGAATTTCTCATACAATCTCCACCCTCAAAATCTCCACATTCAATCTCCACCTTTGAAAAAGTAAAAAAATTCATAAAATTTATTTTTTCTTAACCTCCGTGTCCGACCAAGGTAGGTAAATTGGACCGGGACGCAGGGAGTATAATTTTTCAAGAATCCTCGTAGAGAAAACAAGAAGTATGATTCGTTAAACGAATATTCCACTGCAAACTAATTCCCACTCAAAATTAATAATCCGAATCTTTTACTATTATTCTACACACTTGGGAAAACATGCTGGTGTTGTTAGTTTTAATCAAAATGAAACCTGAGACTTAATATTGGGTAATTATGAAGAAGATAGGCCGCTAAGTAAGTCCTGATTGAACATAGTAATTTCCTAACCTCAATCTGTATATTACTCTGAAGTAGGAGGGTGTTTGACCAAGTTTATTTTAAACTATCTTATAAGTTTCAATATCTTGTAAGTTGTTTCAAAAGTTTATAAGATGTAATTTTTAAGGAGCTTATTAGTTAACAAAGTGTTTGGATAAAAGAGTTTTTAAGCTTGTAATAGAACATAGTGATTTAACTATAAATTTGAGGTCTAATTTAAAAGTTAATATTAAACACACTTTTTGATTAGTGTGTGAAATGTATGTAGTGTGTGAAGTATGTCTAGTGTGTGTAGTACGTGTAGTTTGTATTGTGTGGTATGTGTAGTGTGCGTGGTATGTCTAGTGTGTATGATGGTGTAGTGTGAAGTGTAGTGTGTGAAATATGTGTAGTGTGTATTATGTGTGTAGTGTGTGTCAAATTTGAGTGTGATAATTAAGATCTTAAAAAATAAGATGGACATAAGATGGGGTATAACAACTTATTTTTTTTAGATCTTATAAGCTCTTAAAGCTTATTTTTTTGTCTTATAAGCTCATAAACATTTTTTTTGACCAAACACTTCGCAAGATCTTATAAGCTCTTAAACATCTTATAAGATGTTTTTAGGAGCTTATAAGCTCAGCCAAACACCTTCTAAGTGGCACCGGCTAATCCTGTTAACCTAGGCAATACCTTGTTCAGAAATTCCATGCTTTCTCTATAATCGGTAGGATTGGCTTCACTGGCATACCCTTAAGTTGTTCCATATGGATTCTGGTCCTTTCTCGCCAAAGTAATATTTACAGCCTCCCAGACTACCAACAGTTGAAGCGAGCACCAACTACCAATTGTGTTCTCGTTGTTGAGATGCCACTGGAGCCATGGGCGGACCCACCTTATGGGTGGGGTGGCCCTGCCCCTCAACTCCGACCTATATCTTAGTATTTTTATGTCTAAAACGTGTATAATATGTATATTGTGTATTTATTTTGAAGAAAATAAGTGTCTGTGTTAGAATTATGATGACAAATTCAACTGTTTTCATTTTAGTTGTTAACCGTTGTCTTTGTCATTATAACCGCTGTCTTTGCACCACTAACTATTGTCTTTCTTAATCAAACATTTTTAGTTAATTGTCAGAGCTTTATGCAAACTGTTGCAGAAAGCTTTCCTTTTTTGTGAATCTGCATATATAGCTAGGCTGCATGTTTACATGCAAAAGCAGATTTTATGTCATTCCATTTTAGGCAACTCTTTAATGACTTTTGTCTTATTTTAAGATGACTTCTAGGGCAACATTTGTAAGGATATATAGAGTGACAATTTCTTCTTTGTAACACCATGAGAATTGCAGCTGCAAACTCTCAATTTTAATGAATAGAATGCTCCTATGATTTTTGCCCTTTACATTCATAATTTGCCATAAACCTTATGAACTCTTTAGCATAAATTCTACATGGTACCAGAGTCATAGTTGACAGCTATGAGTTTAAGTACAAATCCCCGGAGAAATACAACAGAGGAATGACCACAACTCGGAGCTAGATCTAACAACCAGCTCTCATGGCAGGAGAAACAACATCCTCTGTTACAGCTCTAAGAGGGTGTTTGACTAAGCTTATTTTAAACATCTTATAAGCTCCAACATCTTATAAGTTGTTTCAAGAGCTTATAAGATGTCATTTTTAAGGAGCTTATAAGTTAACAAAGTGTTTGGATAAAAGAGCTTATAAGTTTGCAATTGAATATAGTGATTTAGCTATAAATTTGGGGTCTAATTTAAAAATTAATATGAAACGCACAATTTGATTAGTGTGTGAAATGCATGTAGTGTGTGAAGTGTAAATAGTGTGTGAAATGTGTGCAGTGTGTGGAGTGTGTGTTGTGTGTGTAGTGTGTGAAATGTGTGTAATGTGTGTAGAGTGTGTAGTGTGTGTAAGTGTGTGAAATGTGTGTGAAATTTGAGTGTAATAATTAAGATCTTAAAAAATAAGATGGAAATAAGTTGGGGTAAAACAACTTATTTTTTTTAGATCTTATAAGCTCTTAGAGCTTATTTTTTGATCTTATAAGCTCCTAAACATCTTATTTTGCCAAACACTTTGCAAGAGCTTATAAGCTCCTAAACAGCTTATAAGATGTTTTTAGGAGCTTATAAACTCAGCCAAACACCCTCTAAATCTCTCAGAAAATGATCCTCTCAACCTTCATAGGTCAGATCATCCAGGTATGAGTCTTGTATCTACCAAACTAAGTGGAAATAATTACCTTCCTTGGAGCAGATCTGTACAAATTGCATTACTTGCTAAAAACAAATTGGGGTTTATACCTGGTGGAACTAAAGCACCTAATGATTCTAGACTTAAAGAAAAACGGGAGAGAGTAGATGGGATGGTAAAAGCATGGCTAATCAACTTTATTGCAAAGGAAATTTCAGAAACCTTTTTATATGCTAAGAATGCCAAAAGCTTAGGGATACAGTAGCCAGCAGATTTGGTGACAACAATGATCCCCAACTGTTTCAAATCCAGAAAGAGATCTGTAATTTTTCACAAGGAAACCAATCCATGGCAGTTTACTACAATCATCTTCATAAACTCTGGAATGAGCTTTCCTTACTGAAGTGTATACCAGTCTGTACATGTGATGCTGCAAAACAGTGGGAAGAGTTTGAGATGTCAGGGAAACTGATTCAATTCTTGATAGGATTACATGACTCCTATGATCCCATAAGAAGCCAGATCTTGATGATGGATCCACTGCCAAACATGGACAAGGCTTACTCTATGGTACTTAGGATTGAAAAACAGAGAAACATTGGGACTGGAGGAAGTGAAGTTAATGATCACTCAGCTATGAGTGTGAGATCTGGTGGATATGGAAGAAGTCTCCCCGGCAGAGGCAATTCAAACAACTCAAACAACAGAGGAGGATTTTCTGGAGGAAGAGGAAGAGGAACTTCCAGATTGAGCAAAGAGGAGAAAGCCAAATTATTGTGTGAACATTGTGCAATTCATGGGCATCTCATTGGGGACTGCTTCAAACTCAAAGGCTACCCGGATTGGTATTATGGACTAAAGGAACAAAGAAGCTTTGCTAATGCAGTGGAAGGAAACTGTGCACCTGACATCGACAATGAAACAGGACAAAACCCCACTGGAAACACCACAGATATATCAGCAATTGTGTAGAAGGAAGTGGCCAGAATCTTGGCAGTTCAATCTAACTCTAGAAATGGATCTGATATGCCAAGAACAAAAACTCAAGACATGTCCTACCTTGGCAGTTCTCATTTTGCCTTCACTCTCATAGAAGGAATACATGATGATGCTTGGATCATTGACATTGGAGCTAGCAGACACATGTGCAATGATGCTACATTAGTGAGTAACCTGACACCCATTCACACCACTGCAGTAATTACACTTCCAGATGGTGGAGAAAAACAGGTCACACACTATGGGGATGTGGTTTTGTCTGAGAAATTGACACTAAAGGAAGTTTATCTTGTGCCAAGCTTCACATGCAACTTGTTGTCCATCTCACAACTGACCACTACAAATGGAGCTCAAGCTATATTCAACCACAACTCGTGTGGTGAAAGATGGTAAAAATGGTGATATAATCCTAACTGGGCAGCTAATTGGAAAATTGTATGTGGCCCAACCAACCTTCTCAAAGGAAGCTATGACATACACGGTCAGTGTTCCTCACTATATAAAAATGTTTAGCACGTGGCATCGAAGATTGGACCCATGCCTCTCCAGCAGCAATGCAACACTTGTACTTTCTGAAACACATGTGTACACCTCCAGTTATTGAAGAACATAAGCATTGTGATATCTGTCATCTCACCAAGCAAACAAGGATCATTTTTCCACTCAGCACAAGCAACCGCTCCAGAGTCTTAGAGTTGTTGCATGTTGATATCTGGGGATTATACTCCCAACCCAGTATTACTGAGACTTCATACTTCCTCATTGTAGTGGATGATTACAGTCGAATGACATGGGTCAACTTAATAGCCAGCAAGAAACAGGCCTTCACATCGCTCAAATAGTTCATCAACATGATCTCTGACCAGTTGGAATTGGAAATGAAGATGATAAGGACATATAATGGAGCTGAATTCATGAGCAAAGATTGTTAAGATTACTTGTCCAGCAAAGGAATTGTTCACCAAAAGACCTGTGTGTATTCTCCTCAACAGAATGGAGTGGTGGAAATGAAGCATAGACACTTTCTTGAAAGTGGCAATGAAAGAATCATCAGCACCACATTATTTATGACCTTATTCCATACTCACTGCTGCCTACATCATCAACAGATTGCCCACCAGAGTGCTGAACTGGCAGGTACCTTATGAAATAATGTTCACTGTTGTAGCTTCTTATGGAACTATGAAACCATTTGGATGTTTGGCATATGCCACAGATAGAGGTGGCAATTCGGGGCCGAGGGGTAGTTCAGGCCGGGTCGGGCCGGGCCCGATTTATTTCGGACCTAGAAATGCTAGGCTCGGTCCGACGGACCTCGGGCCATCGGGCCAAAAAGCCCACCAATGAGTTTTTCCTTTTCTTTTTTGTTACTTTAACCATAAATAGAATTATATATTGAGGTGAACTTCAATTTAATTCTCTTAAGAAAAAACCTGATGGGAAGATAATATATTACTATACGTTGCAATATGGAATCATATCTATAGGCATGTCTCAAACCCCAAATATAACAACAACAACAACAACAACAACAACAACAACAACAATAATAATAATAATAATAATAATAATAATAATAATAATAATAATAATAATAATAATAATAATAATAATAATAATAATAATAATAATAATCCCCCTACTTATAAAAGTATGGGTATTTCTTACAAATTAATGTGTAGACATAAATAGCCCTTTACATTAACTATAATTGAAGGACATAAAAGTAAATTGTTAATCATAATTCATAACTTTTCAATCAATTATTGTAACTCTAAAGAATTATCTTAAAGAAAAGATGGCGTAAATGAATGTTCAAGATAATTACTTTTTGTTTAATTTTGTTTCAAATTATTTAGGTAAAAAATAAACTAAATCCTTTAATCCTTAAATTACAGAGCAATGTCTAAAGATTTAAGAACATAGACTTTAATAGAAAATAATAATAATAATTTAATAATTATAAATTTTTTGAGGTGTGGTACATAAATTAGAATTTCATGAACTTGAGGCATACAAGTGCAATAAACTTTTGTACAAAGTTTTCTGTTATTTTTAATTTCTTCTGAATTTATCATGCAATTTTACTCATAAATGAAAAGTACGAAGTACGTTATAAGTAATGTATTAGCTTAGAATAAATTTGACATAGTAAAATAAAGTTCATTTAAATTCTAAAAGTGAAAATGTATGTTTAAAATATCAATAATCCTATATAATGAAGTTAATAGAAAATTACATGATTGTTGGATTAAATATCTTATAAAAAATAACATAATAAGCATGACTAGAAATTTGGAATGATTAAATTTGTAATACAATCTCAATTATTCTAATAATAAAGTATAAATAATTATTAACTAAATATATATATATATATATATATATATAAAATTATTCAATTCAAAATTTATTTATTTTTCACTTATTAAGTATAAAAGATAAAAATACTTTTTATATATATAACACTTCATAAAAATACCACATACTTTAATTTCCCAACTTTTAAGCTTTTGCATATTTGAATTTTGTAAGAAAATTAGATTCATATTCAAATAAATTTAAAACTCTTTTAATTGATATGCGGTGAGCATATATATAAAAAAAAATCATACCATAAAATTTAAATTATTCAAAATAAGTTATTTAACAAGATTGTGTTTATTATAATTTTCGTAATCTTATGTATAATAATATTATTTTTTCTACAAATTTTATGTAAAATATATTAGATATCAATTATAAAAATAATAATTTTCATTAGTAAATATAATGAGATAATAGTAAAAAGAAAATAAATGTTATTGTTTGAGATTAAGAAAAATGTCATGATTAAATTCTCCTTACACATTCCTTCTTTGATATTTCTTTAAGTAAATATTTATTTACACAAAAAATATTTACATGCAATTGTAATATTTGCAATAAAGAAAATATAAATAAATGTTACAACTATAGGAGCTTTAGTGTTACATCTAAATACATATCAAACAAATATAATTTAAAATATTTAAAACAGAGTTAGGGTCTGTTTTTTTTAAGACTGGGGAGTGCTGGCCAAATATGGCTGAAGGAGTTAATGAGTGTGCTTTATTGGGATTCGATCATCTAAATCTACTGAACCCAATCTTAAGTAAACGGACCCTTATAGTTGTTAATAATCTATTTTTTCTTCCATTTATATTCATGTATTAATCGGTTTAGCCTTTAACGCTAGATATCTATCTCATGATTCTCATCTTAACGTTTTGGGGACATCTAGATTCCAGAAGTAGGTTTAATATATATTCATGTAACTAATTTATCTTCAAAAATGAAAAACATTTTTTATCAAATAAATAAGAACATTGAGATTATCGGTTTGTGCATTAAATTATTTTGATATATAGATAATTCTTTTTAATTGGGTTATTTTCTCCATATATAACTAATATTGTGTGTTTATACTTGTTAAAAAGTTTTGGATTCTTTGGTGTAGTGGGGATTAAACTTGTGAACTGGGTAAGACTATGGTGAGACACTGACACTAGATTACTAAAGTGTGGGCAAATAATATCTTCGTAGTTATCGAAAACTTAAAGTACTAAAATATTTTTCTTAATAAAAAAAATACAAATAGTTCAAAAAAACTCAGATGTAATAAGTCTATACTTAAATCAATTAGATACCATGTTAATTATTTTATTTCATAAAATACCATTCAAATTATGTGTTTACTTTTTTAGAATACTTAGTTGTTTTATTTTGTAAATTTTATGAGTCACGTGCAACGCACGTGTCTCCAACTAGTAATAATAAAAGAATGGATGATGATATATAGTTATATATTATACGTCACAAGTTATTTAATTTTTGTGTACGTATTATACTACATGTTAATCAATTCTCCATTTCTCGACACATAATAATTAATGAGCACGCTTGCATCCAATTCATTTTCCATCTTCGGCTAATAAAATTGAAGAAATAGAGTATTAAATTAGTCAAATGTTTTAATTTCTCGGTAAACAGATACATTTATGCTCTACTAGAAAAAGAAAAACTTGTTTCAAATAGTACACAAGATATTACCTAATTCCTAAATTTTTCTTATTCGATTAGTGAGGAAAAAAAAATCAATTCCATCGGGCCGGCCCACGGGCCGGGCCGAGTCGGGTCCGCCAAAAGAGAAGTCCGTTCGGGCCGGGCCAAAAAAGTCCTAATTTTTTCGGGCCTCTAATATTCCGGCCCAGCCTGCTCTATATTTCGGGCTAAATGGACAGGCCTATCGGGCCGAGCCAGTTTTGCCAGCTCTAGCCACAGACACCTAACCACATAAAACCAAATTTGACAAAGGGGGAAATAGTGCATATTTATTTGGTATGTCCCTCATCAAAAGGGATACAGATTGTATGATATTTCCACTCACTAAGTGCTCATTTCCAGAGATGTGATATTCTTAGAATCCACTTACCCCTTTGCTAATTCTGAAACTCATGATCCTACTGCTGAACCCACTTTACCATTTCCCTTCTTCAATGATGATTATAGTACTCCTCCATACATACACACCACATCAAGAGGAGAGTCCTCATCCACACCCACACCTGCCACAACAACTTCAGATGACTTAAAATATGACAATCCAACAGATTCATCCACAACAGCTCCTGCCCCTGTTAGAAGAAGCACCAGATTGACTCATAAACCTGCCCACTTGAAGGACTTTGTCCAAACCACTGCTTCAGCTCCTAATGACATGGACCCCAACTCTTACTTTCATCCACCACCCTCCCATGCAGCCTTTTATACTCAACACCTCTCAATCCCTGAGCCAACCAACTTCAAAGAAGCCAATAGACATCCTAAATGGCTTCAAGCTATGAATGAAGAGCTTCATGCTCTTGAAAAGAATGAGACATGGGACATCACTGATCTCCCTCCAGGAAAGAAGGCCATAGGAAGTGAATGGATTTTCAAGGTCAAACTACATCCAAATGGGTCAATTGAGAGATATAAGGCCAGACTAGTGGCCAAAGACTATAACCAGATCATTGGAGAAGACTATGATGACAGCTTCTCCCTTGTTGCTAAACCAATTACTGTCAGATACCTAATTGCACTTGCTACTATAAGACATTGGAGATTGCATCACATTGACATCAACAATGCTTTTCTGCATGGATTTCTGGACAAGGAAGTGTATCTGAAACCACCAGATGGATACACCAAAGTTGCTCCCACTCAGGTATGTAAGCTCAAGAAAAGCTTATATGGTCTGAAACAAGTCTCAAGACAATGGAATACAGAATTTTGCACCACACACATTTTGTTTGGCTTTAAGCAATCTGCACATGATCATTGCTTATTCACATTGACTAGAGATGGTGACTTCCTAGCTGTCTTAGTTTATGTGGATGATGTTCTCATTACTGGAAATAACAACACTCTTATTGTTGATCTGAAACAGTTCTTGGATAAAAAGTTCACCATCAAAGATCTAGGAGGATCCAACTATTTCCTTGGTATGGAACTGATCAGGAATGATTCTGGAACTTTCCTGTGCCAGAAGAAATACATCCTAAACATTGTCAATGATACAGGTTTGGACAATTGCAAATCTGTCTCCACTCCCCTACCATATAACCAAAAACTTAGCACCTCAAATGGTTCTTTTGCCAGATCCAGAAACCTATAGGAGGTTAATAGGCAGGCTACTCTACCTCAACCTCACCAGGCCAGATCTCACATTTGCTACCCAACAATTGAGCCAATTGTGAGCTCTCCTAGAACCTCACATTGGACTGCTGCTCTACACTTGGTTAAATACGTGCAAGGTACCTCACATCTTGGATTATTCTATCCTAAATCCAGCAATTTTTCAATTTAAGGATTCTGTGACTCTGATTGGAGGTCATGTTTGGACACAAGAAAGTCCATCACTGGCTATTGCATTTTTCTGGGCCAATATCTCATATCCTGGAAATCAAAAAACAAACTACGGTCTCTAGAAGTTCTACGGAGTCAGAATACATGGCCATGGCATCCATCACTTGTGAAATCATGTGGATTGATTATATTTCTGCAGATTTAAACGTTCTTGTTCCTAAGCCCATTCATCTCAGTTGCGACAACAAAGCAGCTGTTCACATTGCTGAAAATACAGTGTTTCATGAGCTCACAAAACACTTGGATATAGACTGCCACGTTGTCAGGAACAAGTTCAAGGATGGCTTCTTATCATTTGAGCAAGTCTCTTCAAAGAACCAATTGGCTGATCTATTCACCAAGCAACTACCTCCAGGGCCCTTTTATCTTATTTTGTCCAAGCTTGGTCTGCAACTCTATGCATATCTAGCTTGAGGAGGGGATGTTCGAATTATGATGACAAATTCAACTGTTTTCATTTTAGCTGTTAACCGTTGTCTTTGCACCACTAACCATTGTCTTTCTTAATCAAACAGTTTTAGTTAATTGTCACAGCTTTATGCAAACTGTTGCAGAAAGCTTTCCTGTTTTGTGAATCTGCACATATAGCTAGGCTGCATGTTTACATGCAAAAGCAGATTTTATGTCATTCCATTTTAGGCAACTCTTTAATGACTTTTGTCTTATTTTAAGATGACTTCTAGGGCAACATTTGTAAGGATATATAGAGTGACAATTTCTTCTTTGTAACACCATGAGAATTGCAGCTGCAAACTCTCAATTTTAATGAATAGAATGCTCCTATGATTTTTGCCCTTTACATTCATAATTTGCCATAAACCTTATGAACTCTTTAGCATAAATTCTACATGGTACCAAAGTCATAGTTGACAGCTATGAGTTTAAGTACAAATCCCCGGAGAAATACAACAGAGGAATGGCCACAACTCGGAGCTAGATCTAGCAAACCAGCTCTCATGGCAGGAGAAACAACATCCTCTGTTACAGCTCTAAGAGGGTGTTTGACTAAGCTTATTTTAAACATCTTATAAGCTCCAACATCTTATAAGTTGTTTCAAGAGCTTATAAGATGTCATTTTTAAGGAGCTTATAAGTTAACAAAGTGTTTGGATAAAAGAGCTTATAAGTTTGCAATTGAATATAGTGATTTAGCTATAAATTTGGGGTCTAATTTAAAAATTAATATGAAACGCACAATTTGATTAGTGTGTGAAATGCATGTAGTGTGTGAAGTGTAAATAGTGTGTGAAATGTGTGCAGTGTGTGGAGTGTGTGTTGTGTGTGTAGTGTGTGAAATGTGTGTAATGTGTGTAGAGTGTGTAGTGTGTGTAAGTGTGTGAAATGTGTGTGAAATTTGAGTGTAATAATTAAGATCTTAAAAAATAAGATGGAAATAAGTTGGGGTAAAACAACTTATTTTTTTTAGATCTTATAAGCTCTTAGAGCTTATTTTTTGATCTTATAAGCTCCTAAACATCTTATTTTGCCAAACACTTTGCAAGAGCTTATAAGCTCCTAAACAGCTTATAAGATGTTTTTAGGAGCTTATAAGCTCAGCCAAACACCCTCTAAATCTCTCAGAAAATGATCCTCTCAACCTTCATGGGTCAAATCATCCAGGTATGAGTCTTATATCTACCAACCTAAGTGGAAATAATTACCTTCCTTGGAGCAGATCTGTACAAATTGCATTACTTGCTAAAAACAAATTGGGGTTTATACCTGGTGGAACTGAAGCACCTAATGATTCTAGACTTAAAGAACAGTGGGAGAGAGTAGATGGGATGGTAAAAGCATGGCTAATCAACTTTATTGCAAAGGAAATTTCAGAAACCTTTTTATATGCTAAGAATGCCAAAAGCTTAGGGATACAATAGGCAGCAGATTTGGTGATAACAATGATCCCCAACTGTTTCAAATCTAGAAAGTGATCTGTAATTTTTCACAAGGAAACCAATCCATGGAAGTTTACTACAATCATCTTCATAAACTCTGGAATGAGCTTTCCTTACTGAGGTGTATACCAGTCTGTACATATGATGCTGCAAAACAGTGGGAAAAGTTTGAGATGTCAGGGAAACTGATTCAATTCTTGATAGGATTACATGACTCCTATGATCCCATAAGAAGCCAGATCTTGATGATGGATCCACTGCCAAACATGGACAAGGCTTACTCTTTGGTACTTAGGATTGAAAAACAAAGAAACATTGGGACTGGAGGAAGTGAAGTTAATGATCACTCAGCTATGAGTAAGATCTGGTGGATATGGAAGAAGTCTCCCTAGCAGAGGCAATTCAAACAACTCAAACAACAGAGGAGGGTTTTCTGGAGGAAGAGGAAGAGGAAGAGGAACTTCCAGATTAAGCAAAGAGGAGAAAGCCAAATTATTGTGTGAACATTGTGCAATTCATGGGCATCTCATTGGGGACTGCTTCAAGCTCAAAGGCTACCCGGATTGGTATTATGGACTAAAGGAACAAAGAAGCTTTGCTAATGCAGTGGAAGGAAACTGTGCACCTGACATCCACAATGAAACAGGACAAAACCCCACTGGAAACACCACAGACATATCAGCAATTGTGTAGAAGGAAGTGGCCAGAATCTTGGCAGTTCAATCTAACTCTAGAAATGGATCTGATATGCCAAGAACAAAAACTCAAGACTTGTCTTACCTTGGCAGTTCTCATTTTGCCTTCACTCTCATAGAAGGAGTATATGATGATGTTTGGATCATTGACATTGGAGCTAGCAGACACATGTGCAATAATGCTACATTAGTGAGTAACTTGACACCCATTCACACCACTGCAGTAATTACACTTCCAGATGGTGGAGAAAAACAGGTCACACACTATGGGGATGTGGTTTTGTCTGATAAATTGACACTAAAGGAAGTTTATCTTGTGCCAAGCTTCACATGCAACTTGTTGTCCATCTCACAACTGACCACTACAAATGGAGCTCAAGCTATATTCAACCACAACTCGTGTGGTGAAAGATGGTAAAAATGGTGATATAATCCTAACTGGGCAGCTAATTGGAAAATTGTATGTGGCCCAACCAACCTTCTCAAAGGAAGCTATGACATACACAGTCAGTGCTCCTCACTATATAAAAATGTTTAGCACCTGGCATAGAAGGTTGGGCCCATGCCTCTTCAACAGCAATGCAATACTTGTACTTTCTGAAACACATGTGTACACCTCCAGTTATTGAAGAACATAAGCATTGTGACATCTGTCATCTCACCAAGCAAACAAGGATCAGTTTTCCACTCAGCACAAGCAACCGCTCCAGAGTCTTAGAGTTGTTGCATGTTGATATCTGGGGACCATACTCCCAACCCAGTATTACTGAGACTTCATACTTCCTCACTGTAGTGGATGATTACAGTCGAATGACATGGGTCAACTTAATGGCCAGCAAGAAACAGGCCTTCACATCCCTCAAATAGTTCATCAACATGATCTCTAACCAGTTGGAATTGGAAATGAAGAAGATAAGGACATATAATGGAGCTGAATTCATGAGCAAAGATTGCCAAGATTACTTGTCTAGCAAAGGAATTGTTCACCAAAAGACCTGTGTGTATTGTCCTCAACAGAATGGAGTGGTGGAAAGGAAGCATAGGCACTTTCTTGAAAGTGGCAAGGGCATTAATGAAAGAATCATCAGCACCACATTATTTATGACCTCGTTCCATACTCACTGCTGCCTACATCATCAACAGATTGCCAACCAGAGTGCTGAACTGGCAGGTACCTTATGAAATAATGTTCACTGTTGTAGCTTCTTATGGAACTATGAAAGCATTTGGATGTTTGGCATATGCCACAGATAGAGGTGGCGATTCGGGGCCGAGGGGTAGTTCAGGCTGGGTCGGGCCGGGCCCGATTTATTTCGGACCTAGAAATGCTAGGCCCGGTCCAGCGGACCTCGGGCCATCGGGCCAAAAAGCCCACCAATGAGTTTTTCCTTTTCTTTTTTGTTACTTTAACCATAAATAAAATTATATATTGAGGTGAACTTCAATTTAGTTCTCTTAAGAAAAAATCTGATGGGAAGATAATATATTACTATACGTTGCAATATGGAATCATATCTATAGGCATGTCTCAAACCCCAAATATAACAACAACAACAACAACAACAACAACAACAACAACAAAAACAACAACAACAACAACAACAACAACAACAACAACAACAACAACAATAATAATAATAATAATAATAATAATAATAATAATAATAATAATAATAATAATAATAATAATAATAATAATAATAATAATAATAATAATAATAATAATAATAATAATAATAATAATAATAATAATAATAATAATAATAATAATAATAATAATAATAATAAGAATGGATGATGATATATAGTTATATACTATACGTCACAAGTTATTTAATTTTTGTGTACGTACTATACTACATGTTAATCAATTCTCCATTTCTCGACACATAATAATTAATGAGCATGCTTGCATCCAATTTATTTTCCATCTTCGGCTAATAAAATTGAAGAAATAGTGTACTAAATTAGTCAAATGTTTTAATTTCTCGGTAAACAGATACATTTATGCTCTGCTAGAAAAATAAAAAAGAAAAATCTGTTTCATATAGTACACAAGATATTACCTAATTCCTAAATTTTTTTTATTCGATTAGTGAGGAAAAAAAAAAATCAATTCCATCGGGCTGGCCCGCGGGCTGGGCCGGGCAAAAAAAGCCCGAATTTTTTCGGGCCTCTAATATTCCGGCCCAGCCTGCTCTATATTTCGGGCTAAACGGGTCGGTCCATCGGGCCGAGCCAGTTTTGCCAGCTCTAGCTACAGACACCCAACCACACAAAAGGGACACAGATTGTATGATATTGCCACTCACCAAGTGCTCACTTCTAGAGATGTGATATTCTTAGAATCCACTTACCCCTTTGCTAATTTTGAAACTCATGATCCTACTGCTGAACCCACTTTACCATTTCCCTTCTTCAATGATGATGATAGTATTCCTCCATACATACACACCACATCAAGAGGAGAGTCCTCATCCACACCCACACCTGCCACAACAACTTCAGATGACTTAAACTATGACAATCCAACAGATTCATCCACAACAGCTCCTGCCCCTGTTAGAAGAAGCACAAGATTGACTCATAAACCTGCCCACTTGAAGGACTTTGTCCACACCACTGCTGCAGCTCCTAATGACATGGACCCCAACTCTTACTTTCATCCACCACCCTCTCATGCAGCCTTTTATACTCAACACCTCTCAATCCCTGAACCAACCAACTTCAAAGAAGCCAGTAGACATCCTAAATGGCTTCAAGCTATGAATGAAGAGCTTCATGCTCTTGAAAAGAATGAGACATGGGACATCACTGATCTCCCTCCAGGAAAGAAGGCCATAGGAAGTGAATGGATTTTCAAGGTCAAACTACATCCAAATGGGTCAATTGAGAGAGATAACGCCAGACTAGTGGCCAAAGGCTATAACCAGATCCTTGGAGAAGACTATGATGACAGCTTCTCCCTTGTTGCTAAACCAGTTACTGTCAGATACCTAATTGCACTTGCTACTATAAGACATTGGAGATTGCATCACATTGACATCAACAATGCTTTTCTGCATGGATTTCTGGACAAGGAAGTGTATCTGAAACCACCAGATGGATACACCAAAGTTGCTCCCACTCAGGTATGTAAGCTCAAGAAAAGCTTATATGGTCTGAAACAAGTCTCAAGACAATGGAATACAGAATTTTGCACCACACTCATTTTGTTTGGCTTTAAGCAATCTGCACATGATCATTGCTTATTCACACTGACTAGAGATGGTGACTTCCTAGCTGTCTTAGTTTATGTGGATGATGTTCTCATTACTGGAAATAACAACACTCTTATTGTTGATCTGAAACAGTTCTTGGATAAAAAGTTCACCATCAAAGATCTAGGAGAAGCCAACTATTTCCTTGGTATGGAACTGATCAGGAATGATTCTGGAACTTTCCTGTGCCAGAAGAAATACATCCTAGACATTGTCAATGATACAGGTTTGGACAATTGCAAATCTGTCTCCACTCCCCTACCATATAACCAAAAACTTAGCACCTCAAATGGTTCTTTTGCCAGATCCAGAAACCTATAGGAGGTTAATAGGCAGGTTGCTCTACCTCAACCTTACCAGGCCAGATCTCACATTTGCTACCCAACAATTGAGCCAATTTGTGAGCTCCCCTAGAACCTCACATTGGACTGCTGCTCTACACTTGGTTAAATACGTGCAAGGTACCTCACATCTTGGATTATTCTATCCCAAATTCAGCAATTTTTCAATTCAAGGATTCTGTGACTCTGATTGGAGGTCATGTTTGGACACAAGAAAGTCCATCACTGGCTATTGCATTTTTCTGGGCCAATGTCTCATATCCTGGAAATCGAAAAAACAAACTACGGTCTCTAGAAGTTCTACGGAGCCAGAATACAGGGCCATGGCATCCATCACTTGTGAACTCATGTGGATTGATTATATTTCTGCAGATTTAAACGTTCTTGTTCCTAAGCCCATTCATCTCAGCTGCGACAACAAAGCAGCTGTTCACATTGCTGAATATATAGTGTTTCATGAGCACACAAAACATTTGGATATAGACTGCCACATTGTCAGGAACAAGTTCAAGGATGGCTTCTTATCATTTGAGCAAGTCTCTTCAAAGAACCAATTGGCTGATCTGTTCACCAAGCAACTACCTCCAGAGCCCTTTCATCTTGTTTTGTCCAAGCTTGGTCTGCAACTCTATGCATATCCAGCTTGAGGTGGGGATGTTGGAATTATGATGACAAATTCAACTGTTTTCATTTTAGCTGTTAACCGTTACCTTTGCACCACTAACCATTGTCTTTCTTAATCAAACAGTTTTAGTTAATTGTCACAGCTTTATGCAAACTGTTGCAGAAAGCTTTCCTGTTTTGTGAATCTGCACGTATAGCTAGGCTGCATGTTTACATGCAAAAGCAGATTTTTATGTCATTCCATTTTAGGAAACTCTTTAATGACTTTTGTCTTATTTTAAGATAACTTTTAGGGCAACCTCTGTAAGGATATATATAGTGACAATTTCTTCTTTGTAACACCATGAGAATTGCAGCTGCAAACTCTCAGTTTTAATGAATAGAATGCTCCTCTGATTTTTGCCCTTTACATTCATAATTTGCCATAAACCTTATGAACACTTTAGCATAAATTCTACAGTCTGGCCCCCTTAAAATTATAAAATACTAGGATATACTTAGACAATTTCTATTATATACAATAAATATACTCTCATTTTTAATATATAGATAATTAGTGATATATTTCAACATATACAATGATAAATATTGTTGATATTCTATTTAAATAATAAATATAATATATTAAATAAAGTTGGTTGGAGATTTTATTTGATCCGCCCCCCTAACCATGAGTTTTAGATCTGCCCTTGACTGGAGCTACATTCTCCTTGTTTTAGGCCACCGTTTTCATCCTTTTGAGCCTCTTCATATCAGGTGGCAGTAGCATAATACGATCTAGAACACTGAGATTGCATATATATAAGAATGTATTAATTATAAGATAAAGTGAACAAGAGTGGAGTGAATCTTCCATTTCCACTTAATTTACTAATCAATTGACTTTTAATGTGGAAGACGAGAATATCTTCCTTGTGGTTCGACTTATTACTACCACTGTCTATTCTCGTATGCCTGTGAGAACGAAAATCTTATTTGAAAATCAACGTTTTTGAATGATTTTTTGTGACAAGTTCAATTGCGCAAATAAAAGACTTTGTTAGGGTACACTTATGGTTCCACTACAAGAAAAAGTTAAATCAGAAAAGCAAACATATGTCTATAGCGACATGATATCCGTCTCTCAACTAAAGTAGTGGCAAACTTGAGATAAAATATTTGCCTGTCTCTAAAATTTTGAGCCCCTTCTATTCCTTCTTTAATTTAGAGATGGATTATTTCCTGTATTTATTATGAAATTAGAGAGAAAATTACATATTGAATAGAGATGAATTATGTCTGTCTCTAATATTCGATTGTTGTTTCGTCACTAATCGGTTACTTATGATTTTTCGTCAGTTTCTGTCACTATTCTATTCATGTTCCTATTTCGTTTTTAATTTAGTGACATATATTATTTGTTATTAATTTTCATCTCTAATATGAAAATTTATTATAGTATTTGAGTTGTTTAATTTATTGGCCTTTTTAGTGTTACTAGGTAGAGACACGTGCGTTGCACGTGATCCATAAAATTTACTAAGTATATATTAGTATGTTTTTCAAATAAACATCTTAAAAAGTTCTATAGTATGTCAAGATTAAAATATATACTTTTTAATATGGAATTTTTTAATAGTGAAAATTAAAAAAGATATATATTAAGTAAAATTTGTAATTAAATCAAGTTAAACGATGATATTGTTTATTATTACGCCTATATGTTCCATAAAAAGATTCATTTTTAAAAATATTTTATGTCTTAGAAAAGGAGTCATGTTTCAATAAGACAAATCATTGTTTTATTAGTCAAAGTAAAAAATTAAAATTAATTATAAATTAATATATTTGGATAAGTCAAATGAAAAAAATAGATGAAGTCGTATATGTGAGAACTCATGGTTTTTAGAAGCTTATACATTCATTTGATTGACCAAAAATCAAGAAGGTTAAACATTTTTCAAACATGAGTCTTTTTATGGGTTGGGGATAGTATACATTTTCTTTTTTTGGGTTGGAGATAGTATGAGTTATTAACTTTGATAAGTTTAAGATAATATTGCAAATACTTTGTTTCATGTTTACACTCCACTGTGTCCTTCAATTGTTTTTATAAGAAAAAAGAATAACTTACATAAACATGTATTATTTAGAAGTCATAAGATCTTTTATGTATTTAATTTAGAAGTATGAAAATATTGTACTACCATCACCTTTAAACTAAAATTAATTGATGTAACACCAATATTATTTTAAAGTTCATTGATATTACTTATGTTATAAAAATACTATCAAATATAAATTAATTTTTTAATAGAGAAATGTAAATTGTATACTTCTTTTCAAATATATTTACTTGAAACTATGATCGAATACTTTTCAAGTAATTATCAATAATTATAGATAAACTTAGTTAACTTTTATATTCGAGATATATATTAAATAAAGATATATTCAAGTTTGATTCAGGAACTGATCGAGAAGTGTTTCAAAGATCAAATTAAGCGGACTCTTGTAGAGATTAAAAAGTATGATTCCAAAATATTTTGAATTTTTTATTTTCTATCTAGGAGAGAATGGTAAATATTAATTCTTTTAACAAGTGCTACTAAGTTTATTAACTAACTCTTGCTTAAATAATAATTATTTAAGTCAACCCAACTTATAGTGAAGAAAATAATCATCTCTAAAAATCCATCTCCAACACTAAACCTAGTCGCCGCCTTCTTCATATTCCTGCATGGATGACGGGGAAGGTTTCATCTTTAATTTTTGTTTTGTTTTTCTCTTTCGTTTCTCAATGAGAGGTTTTCAGTCTCTATTTATGGGAGTTCTCGTCTCCCCTCAATAAATGGGAGTATATTAGTTTCCAAAATAATGGAATATCCATTGTTCATGGTGCCTTGTTTGAAGATTCAATCATCATTAGATATTTCAATAATGATTTGCTCACTTTTGGGGACTTTCATCGAAAAATTAATGATAAATTCTAGATCAATTTTTTTGGTACTCGATTTATCTAGCGCATCGGCAATTTGTCTAATTTACTTGGTTTATATCTTATAGTTTTTGTGCTTCATATGTTTCATATTTCTTTATGTTATGTTGGTTGATTCCAACAATTTAATGAAATTTTATTATCTAAAAAATCTTTGCTTAATTTATAGTTAACAATTACTCTTAAAAGTAGATAGATAAATAAAACTTAGTCATCAAAATATATTAGTTACAATAATTAAAAAATGGGTTAATTACGAAAAAAGGCTTGATTTTTACCTCCTTTTGCAATTTAATCATATCTTTTTTAAAAGTGCATAAATTATTAAAATTTTGCAATTTAATTAATTTTTTCAATCTAATTGTGATGATGTGGCCATCATAGCTCAGCTTACATTGCCATGTCAAAGGATAGAGGACAAAAGCATCCATATTGATTGAGTCAAATAAATTTAGGATTAGTTTTGCTTACTTGGTTTCCGCTTTCAATGTCGGTAATTGGAAGAAGAGAAAAAACTTTCAATAAGAATTACTTTAAGGATCGATCAACCTCAAAGTTACTGCACCTGTTTCTTTAACTTACATGATAGCTTCTTTAAATTTTGAACTGCAAAGTATCTCAGGGGTTTAAGTGGGGTCGATGATAAGATTGTAGATGGTAAATTTGTTTTCCTTTTTTATATCTAAGACACATAATTTTATCTGTGCTGAGGCAGCATCCAACATGACAAAAGTCTCTTTAGCTCCGACATCCACATCATCACGATCTTACTGGAAAAGTATATTGATGCATTGAATTGCAAAATTTTAAAAACTCACATAGTTTTTTGCAATTTTAAAAAAGATATGATAAATTCAAAAAAAGATAAAAGTCATGTATTTTTTTACAAGTATTCTTAAAAAATATATATCAAGTATATTTCACTTGAGTGTGAATTATATTTCAATAAGAATTACTTTAGGGACCGGTCAACCTCAAAGTTACTGCACCTGTTTCTTTAACTTACATGAAAGCTTCTTTAAATTTTTAACTGCAAAGTAATTTAGTGTTTTAACTTAGGTCAATGATAACAATGTAGATGGATAAATTTGTTTCCGTTTTTTATATCTAAGACACATGATTTTTATTTGTGCTGAGGCAACGTCCAACGTGACAAAAATCTTTTTAGCTCTGACAGCTGGATCATCACGATCTTACCGAAAACGTTTACTGATGCATTGAATTGCAAAATTTAAAAAAATCACGTATTTTTTGGCAATTTTAAAAAGATATGATTAAATTGCAAAAAAAAGTAAAAGTCATTCATTTTTTTACAATTATTCTTAAAAAATATATATCAAGTATATTTTCAATTGAATTTGAAATATCACTTTTAAAAACATAAACAAACATTCGACTCTAACTATGTAGTTAATAACTCACTAAATAGGTCATGCATTAATTGCATTTGCGTAGTTATGGAACAAATTTGAATAAGGAGAATATGTTTAAAAGTTAAATTGATGATATTCTTAAGAGTACTCTTATTTATGAAACATTCTCATTATAAAGTATCTATAATCTCATCCCACGTTTGTATATAATATTATGTGAGTTTGAATTAATGTAAAAAATGCGTACATCTTTTCAATTTGTCTCTTTATGATTATTAAAATTTACATTTTTGTACCTATAATGTATACTTGATCAAAAAAATATGTTCAAAAAATAAAATTAATTATACTTAAATCATATACAACATAAAAGATTATAAGACAAATAATTAATAAATAAAGATCTACAATTAATATATCAAGTCTATAATCATATTTTAAGAATTTGTGAGGTATTGTGTTGCTTATTTTACAAATACTTTTCAATTTAGCATAAAAAAGGCAATGCGTGATATTTTTATATGTTTTTCGCTAGAAATTTTAACGTAGAATGATCTTATAATTTATACTATAATTAAAAGTTATGTCAATATTCAATTGACTGGATTCTCCTTCCATATTTTACTCCATATGATTTTTTTAGGGTGACTTCATATGATATATTGAATTAGCATATACTTTTTTTTTTTAAAAATCATGTCAAATAATATATCTAAGCAAAACAAATCTTATGAAATTTAATAAAATTAAAAATTAATGCTATCTTAAGTTTAACTAAAATAATATAAATAAAGAATATATAACTTAGTAATTAATGGATGAATTTATTAATTCCTTGCAATAAATATATATTAGTAAGATAAATTACGAATTTATCCCTTAGGTCTCCTTATATATAGTTTGTATGGTAGAGGATATTTTTGTCACTACATTAATTTGTAAGAAATTACCTAGACTTTTAAAGGTAGGGAGATATTCTTAGGCTACAACAAAGATACTTTAGTTGTGTGCTTATTATGATACTAGATGTTCCCAGTGCGATGCACGGGAAGATCTTTAAGACATTAAATATTTTATTTGCAATACGAAATGTTTTTTATCATAGATAAGTACGGGGCGGTTGTTAAAATATATAGTCCGATGATCTAATAAATAATTATTTTTATTAACGTAATATGTACTATGATAATCCGAAACGTATTAAGATAATACAAACAAATCAAATGTCTATATTAATATATAATATTGACAACAATTAACATAACGTTTACAAATTTCAAAAAAATTCGTTATATACAACATTCATCGTAGTCTTTCTTCCTGGATTTCCGCCATCACATAATCTTCAAGCTTTTTCGATTTGCAATGCGAAAGACAACATAGAACTAACCATGACAAAACAGGTTTCTTCAAGAAACCAACATGTGTAAGTGATTGTCCTTGACTTTCATATCGCCATCGCATAAGAAATGGTAAATAGAAATCATCTCCATTGAAATCAAAAGGTCATTCTCTTATCTGAAAAAGTCACAGATAACTTAGGAATGCGAATCTTTACACCAACAAATGAATTTCTATCTGAATTTCGAGTACCAACCATTACTCTTGTTGGTCGCTCATTGTTGCCTTCTATATCAATAAGAACAATAATAGGTGAATTCGTAGCCGTTTGGTAGAACTTGCAAAAAATAAATAAAAACAATGGACTAAATTTATTTGGCCTTGTTTAACATAAGAATTGATTAATAAATTAACTTATTATCTATTAATTGGTATAAAACTAAATAGAAGATATATACGAACTATCTTCCACAAATGTATGAATAAAAATAATAAATTAATTAAATTAAAAAATGGTCAAATTGTATACTCCCTCCGTCCCGACTTAATTTGCCTACTTTAGTTGGGCACGTAGGTTAAGAAGAAACAGCTTTTGTGAAACCTTTGACTTTTTCAAAGGTGGAGATTGATGGTAGAGATTTAGAGGGTGAAGATTGCGAGAGAAATTTGTCATTTATGGGTTGATAAATTAAGTTGGGACAAACCGAAAAGGAAAGTAAACAAATTAGAGTGAGACGGGAGGAGTATTCGGTAAAATATGTCGGCCCAAATTTAGTAGGTCTCATTTAATATAAGAATTAATTAGTAAATTAGCTTATTATCTATTAGTGGATATAAAACTAAATTATTGAATTAAAGAATTCGGGTCAGATTATATATTCACTAATTAAACTTTATTTTAAAATCTTGCAATTGATTTGAACATCAAAACATCATTGAATTTGTCAACAATATTAGTCGGGCATAAATTAAATTAATATTAAGAGATTGGATCATAAAAGATACTACCTCCGTCCCGCTCTAATTTGCCTACTTTCATTTTTAATTTATCCGAATTTAACTTGTCAGCTCATAAATGGTAAATTTCTCTCACAATTTCCACCCTCAAAATCTTCATTCTCAATCTCTTTTTTTGAAAAAGTCAAAGATTTCACATAATCTACTTTTTCTTAACTTCCGTGTCCGATCAAGGTAGACAAATTAGGCCCGAACGGGGGAGTATAAATACTAACGGACCAACTTATACCCATTTTTTAGAGGGGTTCGGACATAAATTAAATTAATAGTAGTATTTAAGAGATTGGACAATAAAAGATATATTTACTGCTAACCCAACTTATACCCGTTTCTCACAGGGTCTTAACTTATTTTGGTCAGCATTTAGGTCCTTTTAGCCCAAATATAGATAAGATTTCAGGCCCATCTAATTTTCCAATTTAAAAAATCTGAAAACGTTGTTATGGTAAAAACTCGATTATAGCAACTAAATAAACAAAAAACACATCATTTTCAACTCAAAAACCATTTTCTTCTTCTAGAAAATATAAATGGTGCATCATTTTGTTGTGACTCTTGGTTGCACCAGAGCCTTCTTCCTAAATGTTCTTCGCCCAAATCAGTTTCTTATTAGCATCAATTTTGTGAGTAGCATCTTCATTCACGCGTTTTCGTATATAACTGAAATATATACTATGTTTATCCTATATTAGTAATTCTCCAGCCTCCTAAAATCCAAAATTCCTAAAATTCTAAATCGTGATTTTTTCTGATGCAAATCGCTTGGTTTTCGTCTCATCTCCATCAACAATCCGCAAATCAGAGAATCTCCAGCTTATGACTATCGCACATATTTTTCTAAAATTTTGGTTAGATTAAGCGTTTCTCAAGATATATTAGATTTTTATTTATTTTTTAGTCGAAACTGCATATTGGGATTTTAGGCCTGCTTGTTTTGAAGTTTTCAACAATTGCATGTTGATTTAGAGTGTCCGTTAAAAGCATCGGGTTTCATCGAACCACATTTTTTACTCCAGTTTTAATTTTTTAATTAAGAATGTGCTCAACATCGAAAAAACATACCTTTGAAGATTTGAAAAACCCTTTATAAATGTCGATTTAACAGCGCATTCTTGAATGGTTTCTGTCCATCTTCCTCAAGATGACAGTCTTCATAGAATTCACAAGCATAAGTTTGTCTCACATAATTTTTTAGCATTTTTAGGCACATTAATAGGATTTATCAAATTATCTAAAATATCTGTTTATTTTAAGTAGTAACTGCATATAAATTTTTAGACCTGCTTGATTTTGCAGTTTGGGACAGTTGCATGTTGATTTATTATGTGTGTAATGGAAAAGGATCGGGCATCAAACATCGAATCAAGTAACAATAATTAGATATGTTTTCATATGAACATCAACATTTATGTTAAATTATATGGTAAGAAAATTATTATGTTTTTCATAATTTCCGCAGAAGTACAATAATTGATTTTGTCCAGATCTGCTGTATGAAGGTGTGCGAAATGATATCATGTTGAGGTATACAATATTTTCTCAGAATAAATTGATCTTCTCTATTCCGTATCATTATCCAAAAAAGAATTTATTATTTTCATTGAATTATTATAAATAGATATATTTTAATTCCATCGTTTGTTATTTATAGGATTACAGATGTAATTTTGACAAAAATACGTTCACACTGCCAGTGACGTACATATATGCATGCTCAATTTACTCAATAAGATGTCACAACTTGAGGATATTATTTGATTTCGGTAAGTAAGCTTTAAAGCTTGTTTCTCATAAAGTTTAATATCTGCCATTTAATTTGGTCTTTCTTAATTTGAATTGTTGATGAAAACAATGTTTTTGTGTTTCTGTTTATTTGCTTGGTGATATGGGTTTGTTGATATGCAACCATTGATTTGTTCACCATGCCTATTAAGTATTATCTTTGTTATTATTGAAGTCAATGCGCCTTAAGTTTTCTTTTTTATGGGAATATTAATGTTTTTTTTTTAAACTTATTATCACTGCTTCCCCTATGGAATTATCTATGGGATTGTGTGATAGTCTGGTGAATTAGCTGCCAAAATTCCATCACTTTCAATCCTGACAAACCATTCCTTCACTTCTCGTCTCATTTAGATCTCCTATCTTTGATTTACAGCACAAAATATAGGAAAAAGAACAGTAGACAGTAAATACTAAATTATTGTTATTGTCTCCATACACGTCTAGAGACTTCTGACTTAAATACATTATTTTGTTACAGTGTGAAACATAGAAGATCACATTCAAGTTCAGAATAAATACAGGTACAACTATATACAATTTGTTTACAAAAGTAGGACCTTCTATTTTAAATTTACAACATAATATATAGGAAAAAAAGGACGTAAACAGTAAAAACCAAACTTTATTGATGTAGTAGAGGTCATGATAAAAATATTTTTGTTCAAAAAGAAAAACTATAAACCATAAAGTTAGTTGATAGAATATAGATAAAACATTAGTCAAATTTTGATGTGTAACTGATTATAGCACCTAATTATAAATGACGATAATGGGTTGGCGAAACTATCCTTCTGCATCTATCATCTATGTCACTCATAAATGAAACACCTAGAAATCAGGGTGAGATTTTTCAATGATTTATTGGTATTGATATTTTAATTCAAATGCATATTGTCAGTTTTCTTTGGCAGGTTTTTTCAAAAATATATGCAGTAGATGTTGTGGCATTTAGGCTTAATTGGTATATTAATCAAATATGTGATTAGAAGTAGCCTATTGTGATACAATGGTAGTAGTTAGAATGTTAAAATGACTGTATAAATCAATTCTGCATGACAGTTTCATAAATTGAATTTCCAAATATCATTATTCTCTTTTCGAACGATATTCCGTAGAGGGAAAGTCACAAAATCAATTTGTTAATAATGAATAATACAGACCGACGTACATTGAATTGTAATTCTTACCTCAATATCTCTGAAGATTCATTCAAGGCTTTGAATTTGTTTGAGATTTCTTAACACAGGCATGTTGTAGGCTCCCACCAATCTCACTTTGGGTGCTCAGTCAGATTTGGCAGCATTAACTTCACTAGTTTTGGCAAAATCGGAGCCATGCTAAGAAAGGATATGTCAAAATAAGGTAAATCACCATCGTATATTCAATGAGGAAAATGTGCAAAATTCACACCTAACTCCTACATATTATCTATGCAGAAATTCTAAAAGTCAGAGAACAATATATAATTGATTGCAAATATCCAGAAGATAGCAAGGACGTTGAAAGAAAATATGTAATACATAAGATATTCTGCATCATATTGTGATAAATACATGTTATAATATGTATACTAATAAAAAGAAACTGGATATATTCTGACAGTGCATCCAATAATATTAGCGGACGAATTCATAAAAGCCATTATAAAATGAATTGCATGATATTGCTTTAAACATATCTCATTTGTATAAAACTCAATCATTTCTGAGAACAACAATATCGAAGTGACCATAATTATATATGGAAAACACAGTACAGTAGTCCAAAACTGGTAAATATTACACATTTATAAGTAAATCTGAAATGTTCTCAAATACCCTCTACACTTTATCCTAAAAGGAAAACGAACATTTTATATTTCTTTTATCCACTTTAACATCAGATGGCCGACCAACAAATACTGAACCATTGGAGAGATCGAAGAAATATGTGATCAAGAAAACTATGAAGATCAACAACAGTATAAATCATGTTTCAACAAACATGATATTATGAAGCAGCTTATTCGATAATGTAAAATGTTTAAGCAGGTGTGTGCCATTACTTCAAAAACAAAGAATTTACTGTTTTCAAAGGATGAAGCTCGCCGAGATGTTCTAGCAGTTTTGGGATACGTGTTTATATGTTGTTCTGGTCAGGTATTTATAATCAAATGTCTAAGGTTTCACATTGTTAATAATATTCCTATTATGTAGGATTGAAAAATATTAAATTTTCTTGTTTAATGATCCTAAACAATTGACGCATTTTCCCAGCTTATTTTTCGCAATTGATTGTGATGTAAATTAGTTGATATTGTCGAATTCTTTGGAAGGAATATCTTAGTTTGATTTGTTTTTCAAATGAGAGTGATTACTTCTCATTCAAATCTGTTTGACCTGAGTGATTTTAGGAAATCAGATAACCACTATGATTACAACAAATCTGTTTTCATATAAATCGAAAAAAATTATTTCGCCAAAGAAATTTTCCCAATTTAGTAAGTGAAAATGGGCGGGAAAAACACCAATTTTCCAATTATATTATAAATTCATTTTTTTTTTATATATATATAGATTATTGTTCATGGCTCCTATGTATTTATTCGTTAGGGCTCTTAGCTTCTAAAAACACAGTGGGTGATGAAACTGTAACTGGTTCGAACTTATGACGCTCCGGCCTATGAATGGAAGAACCGAACAATCAACACCGTAGTGCATCATATTATACTGCGTAATTTAGACAGTGACTCCCTTTTCTTTTGCTTTTTTACTATTTTTATGCATCCTATTTATACCTATGTCTAAGTAATTCTTTCAATTAGGAGTTGATTATAACTCAGTTGACAGAGCACTTTGTAATCTGGGTCGTAGACCAAGGATCAAATCTCACCGAACCAAGGATCACATCTCACCGAACCCCTCCCCAATGAGGAATGTACTAAAAAAGATATCCCTCCTCAATCATGAATGTACTAAAAAAAATAGTAATTCTTTTAATTATGTATCAATTTTTTTTCTCACTAATTATGTTGGAATTTATACATTTATTACTTATAATTACATATAAATTTTGAAATTATGATGATCATCAATTGTTATATTTAAAAAGTTAAATATAATCATGCATCACACAAATGTATAGTATATTTATCAAAATAAAATACCTCATCCAAAATTAGGAAACAAGGTTTTCTTTCATTTTGTCCTTATTGTATTTGGCATATGCTTATAGGATGCAATATTTAAAAATAGATTCCAAAATTGAAAAGAAGCACGACGTAGAGGGTGTTTGGTTGAGCTTATAAGCTTCTAAAAATATTTTATAAGATGTTTAGAAGCTTATAAACTCTAGAAATGTGACAAAAAAAAAAAATATTTAGGAACTTATAAGACACAAAAATAAGCTTTAAGAGATTATAAGATCTAAACATAATAAGTTGTTATGCCCCATCTTATTTTCAACTTATTTTTTTAGATCTTAATTATTACACTCAAATTTCGCACATAATTCACACACTTACACACATTACACACTACATACACTATACACAATTCACACACTACACACATTTCACACACTAATCAAAATGTGTGTATTATCTTTAAATTAGATCCCAAATTTATAGTTAAATCAGTATATTCAATTGCAAGCTTATGAGCTCTTTTATCCAAACACTTTGTTAATTTATAAGCTCCTTAAAAATTACATCTTATAAGCTCTTGAAACAACTTATAAGATGTTAGAACTTATAAGATGTTTAAAATAAGTTTAGCCAAACACCCTCGTAATAAACAATGACAAATAGTTTTTCTTTTTTTCACTTTTAAATCACTTGAATAGGTATGCATAAACAAAATAAGTTGGTTTGCAATAGAAATACATAGTTTATTAGCTTTCCAAGAAGCATTTCAGAATTTTAGAAGATCTTTGGCTCGAGTAAATAATAATTAATCACCTAAACGTAATTACATAAATATGAACCTTTGCTGCAAATTAGATTTGACATCTAATTTCAAATTGAGTCATTTGCCTACAAAGCCCTCTGTCTTTTAGGGCGCGTGAGTTTGATAATTTTTGCTAGATATTGCTGAAATGTTATCCAAAATGTGATGAAATATTTCTAAGGAAAAATGAATATCCAAGCAAACACGATTTATGAGCTTACACATATCATGGGGTTATACTTCAAAAATTCTTCAACTGTTTAAAAAATATAACCTTCAAATTCGTGTATACACAGTCTGCTTACTATTATACCAATATCAGCTTACCTACTTTCACATTAGAAAGGTCAACAGCTTCATCAGACAGAACACAAATACCGTCCAAGATTACACATAGAACAATTTCATCATCCACACTACAGTCTAAAAACATCGAGTAAACAATCATTTAGTTCGTGCAGAGATGCAAAGCATACTTAAACTGACATAGGTGCTACTTGATACTGGAAATCGAAAAGTACAAGTTAAAATGACCGTACATTCTCCAATGTAAAACTTTTTAGTGAAAGAAAGCTTGGGGTGTGAAAGACTGCGCCAAAGTAGATACCTGTATTAAACATATGAATTCTCTCAGTAGTCTTATTCTTATGGGAGTAATAGAATAGGAATTTCACTCCCCATGCCATCAAGATGTCACCATCTTTGAAAACTTTGATAGGCCTAACAAATTCAGTAGTGCTAGCAAAACCAGGGAGTTTACTGATGACAAATTCCTTTGTCCATGAACTCTCCACACTATATTCCCTCATCTTCCAGATGATAATTACATCATTAGATGTATTATCACATAAACATAGACAATCGCCCAAAGCACAGAGAACTACAAGAGATTCTTCATCTGGAGATCCTTGATCAAGATATTCCTCTTCATCTATGGCTTCTACATTTCGTGTAATAGGAGCAGGAGAAAGGGTGCTAAAAAGTTCTGTTTCAAGATCAAGGCAAGAAATCAGTGGACAACCATTTCCATCGACCACCAACCAATGGAGACTTCCATTCACAAATGCCCCACTAAAACGACGGTCATACAGGAACCGGGCACCATGATCTATTCTTCTCCAAAGTCCTGTTCCGAGCGTATACACATGACACTCACACTTAGAAGTAGCGACATACTCATATTTTTCTTGATCATATACACAATCTGGAAAAATCCCAACCAGCTTATGTTTGTTTGTTCTTTTGCTTGATCCAAGTCCATAGGCAGCTTGAAACTTGTCAGAGAACTCTAGCCCCTGAGGACATTGGAACTCCATAAGATCACGAGTTAGTGGATTGCATATATAAAGATTTTTATCCGACAAATCAACGAAAAACAGCAAACCATTAGCTGAATTTTTTATCCAATTCCATCCATTGAAATGAAGTTTGTAGTCTGTAACTAGATTGTAATGAAGATCATGGTGTTTAAGATCGAAATCATCATTAAATTCAAAAATCTTGTATACCGATTTCATAGCGTCCTCATGGATAGAGAGTCCTTGGGGAGAATGTGAAAGATGGGCCGTGGCAAACTCAGGAGTCTCCAATATGTTGCGCCATGACTTGCAACAAAGCTTGAAACTCACAATGGTTCGTACAGGTAGTCGTGAGAGTATGTTTATGATAATTTCCCGTGGTAGATAATGCTGCTCCATTTTCCGAGTCTGTTTTTAACACTGCATCTTCCCCTCTGTTATTATCCTTCATTCAACCCTTAAATCAAAGAAAATCGATATCAATTTTAAGAGTGTAATATGATAAATCCAACCATTAGATTATTAATATAACTTCACAAACATCAGACATCAAATCGAGTTCACTTTTCCTACAATTCATCGTGTGCATTTCGCATAACTGTGCAACAGGTTTATAACTCGACCACCAGACCAATTTAAGGGGTATAATTAACACATAATCCGTTCGATAGTGATAGAAATTTTAAAAAGTATAAACATACTACATTTGTCAAAACATTTCTTCTCAACACTCCAATCAGCAAGGCGAAATGAAAATCATCAAGAAATTCTCGGAGACAAGCAACAAATATAAAAACCAGAAAATCGATATCAATTTTGAAAGTGTAATATGAAAAATCCAACCATATGATGTCCAATTTAATTTCACAAATATCAAAGATTAAATCCAGTTCACTTTTCCTACAATTCATCGTTGCATTTCGCATAGTCGTGCAACAAGTTCATAAATCGAGTACCAGACCGACTTAAGACCTATTCTTAACACCTAATACATTCGATCACCAAAGCGAAACGCAAATCATCAGTACGAAATTCACGGAGACGAGCAATAAATAAAGACACCAGAAAATCGAGCAATTGATGGAAAAATATATAAACAATTGATGGAGCAACATCGCGAGATGCATCTAACCTGGTTCATCCGTAAATCGAGAGTCGTTCGAGCTCTTCCTCAAACCACTTGTTGCAATATGATGCAAAGAATACACCAAATTCACTACCTAAACCTCACAAGCAAAACTCTATTCACTATTGAATGCAATATGAATTGATCACTCACAAACACAAGAAATTAAACTAGAACACAAGAATTACGTGGTTCGGCAGAATGCCTACATCCACGGATCAAGGAGAGAGGTTTCACTAATAAGATCAAAGAAGATTTACAAGTTACAAAATGAATCCAAGAGCTTGAATCAACTTAATAAGCTCTATTCTATTGTAACCACCTTCTAGAAGATAAACCTAACCAACCATGTGCTATATCGTCAGTTATAACCAACCTTCTAACTTGCTAAAACCGGGAATGAGAAGTTACAACAGAAAATCCCCAAAATATCACAAATAACCCACTTTCTGTTTAAGCAAAACGACAACACAGAATAGACAACGGTTGCTTCTCTTAAAGACAACGGTTTTGACGGTTAAGTTAGTTAAAACCGTTGTCTTATATCTGAAATCAGTTTTTTTCCAATTTCTTGAGCTGAAACTCCTTTGCTTCTGAGATTGATTTGCTTCCAAACATCTATCAGATTATTTTCCATGATTGTTGAGGACACTTCTACTCACTTCACATTCTCCACCTTGTCTGAAACAATCTGTCCCTCACCACTTCTGCAATCTCAATCAAACCTTCTTCTCTCCTTAATCAACCACAGCCTCATTAGGCTGCTATCTGCTCACACCTGCTCCACTTGAACCAACTGGCTTTAAACCTGACAGACTCAGTGTGTGTTACCTCCACCTTTCTTTTGTATATCCATTTACAGCTTACTAGTTTCTGCTTATGAGGTTTATCCACTAACACCCATGTCTTATTCTTTTCTAAAGATTTAATCTCTTCCTTCATAGCTATCAACAACCTTTCTTTGTCAAGACTGGTAACAGCTTCTTTAAAATTCCTTGGCTCAGGAAATGCAACCTGTTCAGCTATTGTTAGTGCATAAGCTGTTAGATAATCTTCAGAGTATCTAGTGGATGGTTTTATCAGTAACAGTTTCTGAAATCAAGAAATTCAGAGAGAGAAAGTGTAAAAAGAGGTGAAATCAGTTGACGGTTAGAGCTTCTGAGAGAGAGAGAAAGAGAGGGAGAGCTGGTAGTTTCAAATGTGGAGCGAAGCTGAATATATCTCTCATGTTTGCAGAAAATTTCACTTTTGACCCTATCAAAATGAGCTTTATTCATTTCTAGCTGAGAGTGGTATAGATATAGAATTTTGGCAATAATAATAATAATAATAATAATAATAATAATAATAAAGAAATATAGAATTTTGGCCTATGAAATTATCTTAAAAGTCTTCTTCCATTTGATCATATTTAAAAAACATATGTAGATTTCAAATAATAAAATATTGTGTGCATCCAATACACAATAGTCTTATTGTACACTTATTTATATATAGACATATATTTAAAATCGCATTTGAGCTACCAATAGTAGCATGCGGTGCAGTGGTTCTGCGCGCGCACCCGCAGGTCTTCAGCGCAGACCTCTGGAGTTTGAACCCCGCTCCTCCAAGCGCTAATCCTTTATTTTTTGCACAGGCTGTTCTATCCCCCCCCCCCCCCCTTTTTTTATTAATTGATATAATTAATTATTAATTTATTAAATAAAATATTATGTTGTCTAATAATATATACTCCCTCCGTCTCGAATGAACTTGCACACTTTCTATTTTGGTCTGTCCCAAACAATTTGCACACTTTCTTAAAAATGAAACAAATCTCACAAATTCTACACAATAATTTACTAAATAAAGCAAAAAAATAGGTTTGAAAAATTAACATAACAAAAAAAACTTTTTCTTAATTGAACAACGACATAATTGAACAAGCAGAAGCAAATGCGCAACCCTAATCGGATCATGTATTTGAAAGAGACGAGAGAAAATACGTCCACCTCAACCTTGAGGGAGATGACATCTGGCAGAAATCATTCTATTGTAGAAGGGCCTCAAAATCGATGCCGAGTTCAGTGATATTTGGACGAGGGTGTTACCTTTTGTATATGGTGTCTATTGGATAAACAATTCAAACTTGCGATTTGTTTTGGGCATTAGGCCTTTTTGCAAACAATTGTAACAAACACAAATGTGGCCCGATATTGTTCCAACTTATTTTGCCCCATTTGCTTAGTTCTTATCTTGCTTATGTCCTTTTTGTTAGGAAGTATGTATTGAACAATGTTGAATGGGTTGACACAAATCAATATAATGTAACTATTTTGCAATTTGAATTTGAATTATTTAACAAAGTTTTACTTAGTTTAAGTCTGATTTATTTCTCAAAGTCTTATTTATTTAACAAAATTTTTCTTTTTTCATATTTTCTTGTCTAATTTTAAACAACAGATTTCACCTTTCAGAATATTCTTGTCTAATTATAAGCAACGAATTTCACCTTACACTAAGTATAAACTAATTTCACCCAGATCACACAAATTTCTCGTTTTACATAAATGTCATACAAATTAAATTACATAGTTCCCAAATCACACACATTTCACCTCTGGCCATTCATTTCATAATTCTCAAATCACACAAACTGAACTTACATTAACATTAAACCAACTGCTACATCAGAATACAACATCAAAACCTCTTACATGATGAAGACCAAACGGAAACTACATGATCTTGAACATATTTGCAAGAAAAAGCATCCATGTCGCAACTATCATTAACTTCATTTTCCGGTTATTCTTCTCGATTATTTTCTCCAGCCCTTCGATTTCTCGGAGACAACGGCGATTCGAGCCTGTAACTTGTGGGCGACCGACTTAGACCCCGACATCAGTGGTGGATCGACCCATTCGAAAAAGAGAAACCCACCTCTCTACTCAAAAAACAAAAATACAAAAAAACTTATGATCACAAATTCATTGCAATACTAGTTTGATGGAGTTTGAGATCAAGACAATTTACATTTCAGTTGTGGCATCCGTAAAACTTCTGACCCACATTTTGTTCTTTCCTTGATGTTTGAAGCAAGGCTCGTATCCCACAATCGCAAAGCATAAATCCGGGTGAAGAGTTACTTGAGTAAGACATTGCCTAAATTGGAGCAACACTTCAATTTCGACTTTTTTAGCCGAGTTGGGACTAAATTTCGGCTATTTCAGTATGGGAGGAGATGTCTTGCAAATTTGTGGGATAGGGTTTATAATGGAGGAGATACCTTGATTTTTCCTCCTAAATCACTAATGCCATATCATTTACCCATATTATTTGGTAAATAATTACAGGTCATAAAACATACCAGCAGAAAAGTCTTTCCATATGCGCAAGCTGTCCATGTCACCCGTTACCGAATGAGTTAAAGCATATAGCCGGTGACAAGATATATTTATCAATTCTTTTAAAGTTACAAGACATTTTTAAAAGTGGTATACTTAATGTTTCAATTTCTAAATAGTGAAAACATACTGAACATTTACACCAATTTTTCCTGCTTTTTATCACTTGTTTTCTCTTAACCATACAACATTAAATTATTAATAGTAATAGTGTAATCAAACAACTCTAAGCTAATCTTACAATATAAATATAGTTTTTTGAACAAAAATGGTCAAACAAACACATTTAGATATAGTTGTAGACAAAATGCATTATAGCAATTAATACGTTAATTATTGAGCTATGCATTAAATTAAATTAGTGACAAGACCAGTGTTCTGAGAAATGGCCGCCCCAGTGATCCGATTAACTAGCGATTAGCGACTTTTAGAACATTGAAAATGATCAATAAATTAAACAACTCAAATATTACAATAAATTTTCATATTAGAGATCAAAATTAATAACAAATAATATATGTCAGTAAATAAAAACGAAATAGGAATAGAATAGTGACAGAAAGTGACAAAAAATTATAAGTAACCGATTAGTGACGAAACAACACTCGAATATTAGAGACAGACATAATCCGTCTCTATTCTATATGTAATTTATTCTCTAATTTGATAATAAAGACGGGAAATAATCCATCACTAAATTTAGAGAAGGAATAAAATGGGCTCAACATTTTAGAGACATGCAAATATTTTATCTCAAGTCTGTCACTACTTTAGTTTAGAGACGGATATCATGTGATTAGAGACATATTTTTGCTTTTCTAATTTAATTTTTTCTTGTAGTGGAACCATAAGTGTACCCTAACAAAATTGTGTGCATCCAATACACAATAGTCTTATTGTACACTTATTTATATATAGACATATATTTAAAATCACATTTGAGCTACAAATAGTAGCATGTGGTGCAGTGGTTCTGCGCGTGCACCCGCAGGTCTTCAGCGCAGACCTCTGGAGTTTGAACCCCGCTCCTCCAAGCGCTAATCCTTTATTTTTTGCACAGGCTGTTCTATCCTTTTTTTTTTTATTAATTGATATAATTAATTATTAATTTATTAAATAAAATATTATGTTGTCTAATAATATATACTCTCTCCGTCTCGAATGAACTTGCACACTTTCTATTTTAGCCTGTCCCAAGCAATTTGCACACTTTCTTAAAAATGAAACAAATCTCACAAATTCTAGCACACAATACACCTTTATTTACTAAATAAAGCAAAAGAATAGGTTTGAAAAGTTAACATAACAATTTTTTTTTTTTTTCTTAATATGTGTGCCTACTTGCCAGTGTAAGTTTATCCTTTATTTTTTGCACAGGCTGTTCTATCCCTTTTTTTTATTAATTAATATAATTTATTACTTTATTAAATAAGTATGTTATCTAATAATATATACTCCCTACGTCCCGAATGAACTTGCACACTTTCCATTTCGATTCGTCCCAAACAATTTGCACACTTTCTTAAAAAGAAAACAAATATCACAAATTCTACCCCCACAATACACCTTTATTTACTAAATAAAGCAAAAAAAAAAAAAAAAAAAAATAGGTTTGAAAAGTTAACATAACCCAAAATGCAATTTTTCTTAATATGTGTGCCTACTTGCTAGTGCAAGTTTATTCGGGACGGAGGGAGTATTATGTTATGTAATACTCCCTCCGTCCCGGCTTATTTTGCACAGGTGACCGGGCACGGATGTTAAGAAAAAGCAGCTTTTACTTTTTCTTTGATTGTTTTAAAGGTGGAGATTGAATGTTGAAATTTTGAGGGTGGAGATTGTGGAAGAAGTTTCCTTTTTTGGAGTGTGCAAAATAAGGTGGGACGACCGAAAAGGAAAAGTGTGCAAAATAAGCCGGGACGGAGGTAGTAGTATATATTATGTTGTCTAATATTATAAGTTTATAGTTACAAGTATAATTTTTTTTAATAATATATTATAAGGTCTAATAGTATATATATTATATTGCCTAATACTCCTTCCGTCCCAATTATATAGGCTGATTGGATTTTTCACGGAAATTAAGAAAATGATTGAAAAAACAAATTACTCCTAAGCCCACATTTAATGAGTTTAGTTTTCAGAATTTTTTTTTATGTGTAATAATTTATGGAGTACCTTATTTATCCCAAGAATTAACAATATTCCATGATGAATATGTAGTTTTCGAAAAGTTAGTAGGAGAAAAGTTGAATAATTTATCTTCCAAGACTAATTAATAGTGGTATATTAATGAATGATTTAAATAAATTTTACCATATATAGTAGCTGATCTATATATTTAGGACATCCTAAAAAGAAATACAAGCCTATATAATTGGGAAGACGGAGTAGTATATATTATGTTTCATAATAGTATACATTAAAGTTACCGGAAAAAATATTTTTAATAATATATTAATAGTTTATAGGGTATGTTTCGTTGGGGTTGACTCAGCCCCTTATGGCTTGACTCAACCCCTCCCTATGTTTGTTTACACAGGTTGGCCCAACTTCTATAAACCACCACAAATTTCAATACCACTTAATCATTAAATAAATAATTATTAACAAACTCTTACACTCATCACATCATATTTTACAATTAAATATTATATCCTTCACTATAATCACTGCCCAACCACCCAAACAAACATTATTTTTTTACTCTTCCAGTCACTATCCCCAGCCAACAGTACCCCAGTCACCCCCAACCCCAACCAAACATGCACATATATTATATTGCCTAATAATATATATTATGTTTTCTAATAGTATATCATGTATTTACACATTGCATGATGCCATCTAAATTTATTTGCAGAAAAAAAAAGTAAAAAGGGGAACGACCAAGGTGGAGCTGTTTCGACATCATTCAACAACAATATAATTGAACAAGCGGAAGCAAATGCATAACCCTAATCGTCTACTGTCAAATGTTCGGCTTTTATTTTTCTTCGTTTTGGTGCTTAAAATTCTTAAATTTTCTGTGCATTAGGTTTTGGGAAAGTTGAATGCTTCAATTTGAACAAAGGGTAAAATAGGAAGATTGGGTGGTGTACTAGGTAAAATAAATCAAAAAGTGATAGAATTGTGGTGTTGAAAGAAAATATGGTGTGAAGAGCCAAAAGAGTTGTGCAAATAAAAACACCAATATTTTTATCCCGAAACTATAATTGAAAAAAATAGGTAGTATAATTTAATGTAATTTTGTGAATAGGTCTATCTTATATGTGGGTCTACTTCAATTAGTAGCCCAATGTCCAAAAATTTCAAAGCTATTATCTAGTTTTTTGGCTAAATTGTAAAATATCAATGGGCAAACAAGTCTGTGCCGATAAATTATAGTATATTTTAAAAAGATAACCGGACTAAACTCACCATTTTAAGTTATTTTAATTTGACCCAAGATATGATATTGATTCAATAGACTCAAAATGGAACAACCCAAATTATGATCGCCAGTCACATGGTGTATATATAGACATATCAGAAAATTTATTTATTACTTCCTCTGTCCCACTTTAATTTGCCTACTTTCTTTTTTGGTTTGTCCCAATTTAATTTGTCAACCTATAAATGACGAATTTCTCATACAATCTCCACCCTCAAAATCTCCACATTCAATCTCCACCTTTGAAAAAGTAAAAAAATTCATAAAATTTATTTTTTCTTAACCTCCGTGTCCGACCAAGGTAGGTAAATTGGACCGGGACGCAGGGAGTATAATTTTTCAAGAATCCTCGTAGAGAAAACAAGAAGTATGATTCGTTAAACGAATATTCCACTGCAAACTAATTCCCACTCAAAATTAATAATCCGAATCTTTTACTATTATTCTACACACTTGGGAAAACATGCTGGTGTTGTTAGTTTTAATCAAAATGAAACCTGAGACTTAATATTGGGTAATTATGAAGAAGATAGGCCGCTAAGTAAGTCCTGATTGAACATAGTAATTTCCTAACCTCAATCTGTATATTACTCTGAAGTAGGAGGGTGTTTGACCAAGTTTATTTTAAACTATCTTATAAGTTTCAATATCTTGTAAGTTGTTTCAAAAGTTTATAAGATGTAATTTTTAAGGAGCTTATTAGTTAACAAAGTGTTTGGATAAAAGAGTTTTTAAGCTTGTAATAGAACATAGTGATTTAACTATAAATTTGAGGTCTAATTTAAAAGTTAATATTAAACACACTTTTTGATTAGTGTGTGAAATGTATGTAGTGTGTGAAGTATGTCTAGTGTGTGTAGTACGTGTAGTTTGTATTGTGTGGTATGTGTAGTGTGCGTGGTATGTCTAGTGTGTATGATGGTGTAGTGTGAAGTGTAGTGTGTGAAATATGTGTAGTGTGTATTATGTGTGTAGTGTGTGTCAAATTTGAGTGTGATAATTAAGATCTTAAAAAATAAGATGGACATAAGATGGGGTATAACAACTTATTTTTTTTAGATCTTATAAGCTCTTAAAGCTTATTTTTTTGTCTTATAAGCTCATAAACATTTTTTTTGACCAAACACTTCGCAAGATCTTATAAGCTCTTAAACATCTTATAAGATGTTTTTAGGAGCTTATAAGCTCAGCCAAACACCTTCTAAGTGGCACCGGCTAATCCTGTTAACCTAGGCAATACCTTGTTCAGAAATTCCATGCTTTCTCTATAATCGGTAGGATTGGCTTCACTGGCATACCCTTAAGTTGTTCCATATGGATTCTGGTCCTTTCTCGCCAAAGTAATATTTACAGCCTCCCAGACTACCAACAGTTGAAGCGAGCACCAACTACCAATTGTGTTCTCGTTGTTGAGATGCCACTGGAGCCATGGGCGGACCCACCTTATGGGTGGGGTGGCCCTGCCCCTCAACTCCGACCTATATCTTAGTATTTTTATGTCTAAAACGTGTATAATATGTATATTGTGTATTTATTTTGAAGAAAATAAGTGTCTGTGTTAGAATTATGATGACAAATTCAACTGTTTTCATTTTAGTTGTTAACCGTTGTCTTTGTCATTATAACCGCTGTCTTTGCACCACTAACTATTGTCTTTCTTAATCAAACATTTTTAGTTAATTGTCAGAGCTTTATGCAAACTGTTGCAGAAAGCTTTCCTTTTTTGTGAATCTGCATATATAGCTAGGCTGCATGTTTACATGCAAAAGCAGATTTTATGTCATTCCATTTTAGGCAACTCTTTAATGACTTTTGTCTTATTTTAAGATGACTTCTAGGGCAACATTTGTAAGGATATATAGAGTGACAATTTCTTCTTTGTAACACCATGAGAATTGCAGCTGCAAACTCTCAATTTTAATGAATAGAATGCTCCTATGATTTTTGCCCTTTACATTCATAATTTGCCATAAACCTTATGAACTCTTTAGCATAAATTCTACATGGTACCAGAGTCATAGTTGACAGCTATGAGTTTAAGTACAAATCCCCGGAGAAATACAACAGAGGAATGACCACAACTCGGAGCTAGATCTAACAACCAGCTCTCATGGCAGGAGAAACAACATCCTCTGTTACAGCTCTAAGAGGGTGTTTGACTAAGCTTATTTTAAACATCTTATAAGCTCCAACATCTTATAAGTTGTTTCAAGAGCTTATAAGATGTCATTTTTAAGGAGCTTATAAGTTAACAAAGTGTTTGGATAAAAGAGCTTATAAGTTTGCAATTGAATATAGTGATTTAGCTATAAATTTGGGGTCTAATTTAAAAATTAATATGAAACGCACAATTTGATTAGTGTGTGAAATGCATGTAGTGTGTGAAGTGTAAATAGTGTGTGAAATGTGTGCAGTGTGTGGAGTGTGTGTTGTGTGTGTAGTGTGTGAAATGTGTGTAATGTGTGTAGAGTGTGTAGTGTGTGTAAGTGTGTGAAATGTGTGTGAAATTTGAGTGTAATAATTAAGATCTTAAAAAATAAGATGGAAATAAGTTGGGGTAAAACAACTTATTTTTTTTAGATCTTATAAGCTCTTAGAGCTTATTTTTTGATCTTATAAGCTCCTAAACATCTTATTTTGCCAAACACTTTGCAAGAGCTTATAAGCTCCTAAACAGCTTATAAGATGTTTTTAGGAGCTTATAAACTCAGCCAAACACCCTCTAAATCTCTCAGAAAATGATCCTCTCAACCTTCATAGGTCAGATCATCCAGGTATGAGTCTTGTATCTACCAAACTAAGTGGAAATAATTACCTTCCTTGGAGCAGATCTGTACAAATTGCATTACTTGCTAAAAACAAATTGGGGTTTATACCTGGTGGAACTAAAGCACCTAATGATTCTAGACTTAAAGAAAAACGGGAGAGAGTAGATGGGATGGTAAAAGCATGGCTAATCAACTTTATTGCAAAGGAAATTTCAGAAACCTTTTTATATGCTAAGAATGCCAAAAGCTTAGGGATACAGTAGCCAGCAGATTTGGTGACAACAATGATCCCCAACTGTTTCAAATCCAGAAAGAGATCTGTAATTTTTCACAAGGAAACCAATCCATGGCAGTTTACTACAATCATCTTCATAAACTCTGGAATGAGCTTTCCTTACTGAAGTGTATACCAGTCTGTACATGTGATGCTGCAAAACAGTGGGAAGAGTTTGAGATGTCAGGGAAACTGATTCAATTCTTGATAGGATTACATGACTCCTATGATCCCATAAGAAGCCAGATCTTGATGATGGATCCACTGCCAAACATGGACAAGGCTTACTCTATGGTACTTAGGATTGAAAAACAGAGAAACATTGGGACTGGAGGAAGTGAAGTTAATGATCACTCAGCTATGAGTGTGAGATCTGGTGGATATGGAAGAAGTCTCCCCGGCAGAGGCAATTCAAACAACTCAAACAACAGAGGAGGATTTTCTGGAGGAAGAGGAAGAGGAACTTCCAGATTGAGCAAAGAGGAGAAAGCCAAATTATTGTGTGAACATTGTGCAATTCATGGGCATCTCATTGGGGACTGCTTCAAACTCAAAGGCTACCCGGATTGGTATTATGGACTAAAGGAACAAAGAAGCTTTGCTAATGCAGTGGAAGGAAACTGTGCACCTGACATCGACAATGAAACAGGACAAAACCCCACTGGAAACACCACAGATATATCAGCAATTGTGTAGAAGGAAGTGGCCAGAATCTTGGCAGTTCAATCTAACTCTAGAAATGGATCTGATATGCCAAGAACAAAAACTCAAGACATGTCCTACCTTGGCAGTTCTCATTTTGCCTTCACTCTCATAGAAGGAATACATGATGATGCTTGGATCATTGACATTGGAGCTAGCAGACACATGTGCAATGATGCTACATTAGTGAGTAACCTGACACCCATTCACACCACTGCAGTAATTACACTTCCAGATGGTGGAGAAAAACAGGTCACACACTATGGGGATGTGGTTTTGTCTGAGAAATTGACACTAAAGGAAGTTTATCTTGTGCCAAGCTTCACATGCAACTTGTTGTCCATCTCACAACTGACCACTACAAATGGAGCTCAAGCTATATTCAACCACAACTCGTGTGGTGAAAGATGGTAAAAATGGTGATATAATCCTAACTGGGCAGCTAATTGGAAAATTGTATGTGGCCCAACCAACCTTCTCAAAGGAAGCTATGACATACACGGTCAGTGTTCCTCACTATATAAAAATGTTTAGCACGTGGCATCGAAGATTGGACCCATGCCTCTCCAGCAGCAATGCAACACTTGTACTTTCTGAAACACATGTGTACACCTCCAGTTATTGAAGAACATAAGCATTGTGATATCTGTCATCTCACCAAGCAAACAAGGATCATTTTTCCACTCAGCACAAGCAACCGCTCCAGAGTCTTAGAGTTGTTGCATGTTGATATCTGGGGATTATACTCCCAACCCAGTATTACTGAGACTTCATACTTCCTCATTGTAGTGGATGATTACAGTCGAATGACATGGGTCAACTTAATAGCCAGCAAGAAACAGGCCTTCACATCGCTCAAATAGTTCATCAACATGATCTCTGACCAGTTGGAATTGGAAATGAAGATGATAAGGACATATAATGGAGCTGAATTCATGAGCAAAGATTGTTAAGATTACTTGTCCAGCAAAGGAATTGTTCACCAAAAGACCTGTGTGTATTCTCCTCAACAGAATGGAGTGGTGGAAATGAAGCATAGACACTTTCTTGAAAGTGGCAATGAAAGAATCATCAGCACCACATTATTTATGACCTTATTCCATACTCACTGCTGCCTACATCATCAACAGATTGCCCACCAGAGTGCTGAACTGGCAGGTACCTTATGAAATAATGTTCACTGTTGTAGCTTCTTATGGAACTATGAAACCATTTGGATGTTTGGCATATGCCACAGATAGAGGTGGCAATTCGGGGCCGAGGGGTAGTTCAGGCCGGGTCGGGCCGGGCCCGATTTATTTCGGACCTAGAAATGCTAGGCTCGGTCCGACGGACCTCGGGCCATCGGGCCAAAAAGCCCACCAATGAGTTTTTCCTTTTCTTTTTTGTTACTTTAACCATAAATAGAATTATATATTGAGGTGAACTTCAATTTAATTCTCTTAAGAAAAAACCTGATGGGAAGATAATATATTACTATACGTTGCAATATGGAATCATATCTATAGGCATGTCTCAAACCCCAAATATAACAACAACAACAACAACAACAACAACAACAACAACAACAACAACAATAATAATAATAATAATAATAATAATAATAATAATAATAATAATAATAATAATAATAATAATAATAATAATAATAATCCCCCTACTTATAAAAGTATGGGTATTTCTTACAAATTAATGTGTAGACATAAATAGCCCTTTACATTAACTATAATTGAAGGACATAAAAGTAAATTGTTAATCATAATTCATAACTTTTCAATCAATTATTGTAACTCTAAAGAATTATCTTAAAGAAAAGATGGCGTAAATGAATGTTCAAGATAATTACTTTTTGTTTAATTTTGTTTCAAATTATTTAGGTAAAAAATAAACTAAATCCTTTAATCCTTAAATTACAGAGCAATGTCTAAAGATTTAAGAACATAGACTTTAATAGAAAATAATAATAATAATTTAATAATTATAAATTTTTTGAGGTGTGGTACATAAATTAGAATTTCATGAACTTGAGGCATACAAGTGCAATAAACTTTTGTACAAAGTTTTCTGTTATTTTTAATTTCTTCTGAATTTATCATGCAATTTTACTCATAAATGAAAAGTACGAAGTACGTTATAAGTAATGTATTAGCTTAGAATAAATTTGACATAGTAAAATAAAGTTCATTTAAATTCTAAAAGTGAAAATGTATGTTTAAAATATCAATAATCCTATATAATGAAGTTAATAGAAAATTACATGATTGTTGGATTAAATATCTTATAAAAAATAACATAATAAGCATGACTAGAAATTTGGAATGATTAAATTTGTAATACAATCTCAATTATTCTAATAATAAAGTATAAATAATTATTAACTAAATATATATATATATATATATATATATATAAAATTATTCAATTCAAAATTTATTTATTTTTCACTTATTAAGTATAAAAGATAAAAATACTTTTTATATATATAACACTTCATAAAAATACCACATACTTTAATTTCCCAACTTTTAAGCTTTTGCATATTTGAATTTTGTAAGAAAATTAGATTCATATTCAAATAAATTTAAAACTCTTTTAATTGATATGCGGTGAGCATATATATAAAAAAAAATCATACCATAAAATTTAAATTATTCAAAATAAGTTATTTAACAAGATTGTGTTTATTATAATTTTCGTAATCTTATGTATAATAATATTATTTTTTCTACAAATTTTATGTAAAATATATTAGATATCAATTATAAAAATAATAATTTTCATTAGTAAATATAATGAGATAATAGTAAAAAGAAAATAAATGTTATTGTTTGAGATTAAGAAAAATGTCATGATTAAATTCTCCTTACACATTCCTTCTTTGATATTTCTTTAAGTAAATATTTATTTACACAAAAAATATTTACATGCAATTGTAATATTTGCAATAAAGAAAATATAAATAAATGTTACAACTATAGGAGCTTTAGTGTTACATCTAAATACATATCAAACAAATATAATTTAAAATATTTAAAACAGAGTTAGGGTCTGTTTTTTTTAAGACTGGGGAGTGCTGGCCAAATATGGCTGAAGGAGTTAATGAGTGTGCTTTATTGGGATTCGATCATCTAAATCTACTGAACCCAATCTTAAGTAAACGGACCCTTATAGTTGTTAATAATCTATTTTTTCTTCCATTTATATTCATGTATTAATCGGTTTAGCCTTTAACGCTAGATATCTATCTCATGATTCTCATCTTAACGTTTTGGGGACATCTAGATTCCAGAAGTAGGTTTAATATATATTCATGTAACTAATTTATCTTCAAAAATGAAAAACATTTTTTATCAAATAAATAAGAACATTGAGATTATCGGTTTGTGCATTAAATTATTTTGATATATAGATAATTCTTTTTAATTGGGTTATTTTCTCCATATATAACTAATATTGTGTGTTTACACTTGTTAAAAAGTTTTGGATTCTTTGGTGTAGTGGGGATTAAACTTGTGAACTGGGTAAGACTATGGTGAGACACTGACACTAGATTACTAAAGTGTGGGCAAATAATATCTTCGTAGTTATCGAAAACTTAAAGTACTAAAATATTTTTCTTAATAAAAAAAATACAAATAGTTCAAAAAAACTCAGATGTAATAAGTCTATACTTAAATCAATTAGATACCATGTTAATTATTTTATTTCATAAAATACCATTCAAATTATGTGTTTACTTTTTTAGAATACTTAGTTGTTTTATTTTGTAAATTTTATGAGTCACGTGCAACGCACGTGTCTCCAACTAGTAATAATAAAAGAATGGATGATGATATATAGTTATATATTATACGTCACAAGTTATTTAATTTTTGTGTACGTATTATACTACATGTTAATCAATTCTCCATTTCTCGACACATAATAATTAATGAGCACGCTTGCATCCAATTCATTTTCCATCTTCGGCTAATAAAATTGAAGAAATAGAGTATTAAATTAGTCAAATGTTTTAATTTCTCGGTAAACAGATACATTTATGCTCTACTAGAAAAAGAAAAACTTGTTTCAAATAGTACACAAGATATTACCTAATTCCTAAATTTTTCTTATTCGATTAGTGAGGAAAAAAAAATCAATTCCATCGGGCCGGCCCACGGGCCGGGCCGAGTCGGGTCCGCCAAAAGAGAAGTCCGTTCGGGCCGGGCCAAAAAAGTCCTAATTTTTTCGGGCCTCTAATATTCCGGCCCAGCCTGCTCTATATTTCGGGCTAAATGGACAGGCCTATCGGGCCGAGCCAGTTTTGCCAGCTCTAGCCACAGACACCTAACCACATAAAACCAAATTTGACAAAGGGGGAAATAGTGCATATTTATTTGGTATGTCCCTCATCAAAAGGGATACAGATTGTATGATATTTCCACTCACTAAGTGCTCATTTCCAGAGATGTGATATTCTTAGAATCCACTTACCCCTTTGCTAATTCTGAAACTCATGATCCTACTGCTGAACCCACTTTACCATTTCCCTTCTTCAATGATGATTATAGTACTCCTCCATACATACACACCACATCAAGAGGAGAGTCCTCATCCACACCCACACCTGCCACAACAACTTCAGATGACTTAAAATATGACAATCCAACAGATTCATCCACAACAGCTCCTGCCCCTGTTAGAAGAAGCACCAGATTGACTCATAAACCTGCCCACTTGAAGGACTTTGTCCAAACCACTGCTTCAGCTCCTAATGACATGGACCCCAACTCTTACTTTCATCCACCACCCTCCCATGCAGCCTTTTATACTCAACACCTCTCAATCCCTGAGCCAACCAACTTCAAAGAAGCCAATAGACATCCTAAATGGCTTCAAGCTATGAATGAAGAGCTTCATGCTCTTGAAAAGAATGAGACATGGGACATCACTGATCTCCCTCCAGGAAAGAAGGCCATAGGAAGTGAATGGATTTTCAAGGTCAAACTACATCCAAATGGGTCAATTGAGAGATATAAGGCCAGACTAGTGGCCAAAGACTATAACCAGATCATTGGAGAAGACTATGATGACAGCTTCTCCCTTGTTGCTAAACCAATTACTGTCAGATACCTAATTGCACTTGCTACTATAAGACATTGGAGATTGCATCACATTGACATCAACAATGCTTTTCTGCATGGATTTCTGGACAAGGAAGTGTATCTGAAACCACCAGATGGATACACCAAAGTTGCTCCCACTCAGGTATGTAAGCTCAAGAAAAGCTTATATGGTCTGAAACAAGTCTCAAGACAATGGAATACAGAATTTTGCACCACACACATTTTGTTTGGCTTTAAGCAATCTGCACATGATCATTGCTTATTCACATTGACTAGAGATGGTGACTTCCTAGCTGTCTTAGTTTATGTGGATGATGTTCTCATTACTGGAAATAACAACACTCTTATTGTTGATCTGAAACAGTTCTTGGATAAAAAGTTCACCATCAAAGATCTAGGAGGATCCAACTATTTCCTTGGTATGGAACTGATCAGGAATGATTCTGGAACTTTCCTGTGCCAGAAGAAATACATCCTAAACATTGTCAATGATACAGGTTTGGACAATTGCAAATCTGTCTCCACTCCCCTACCATATAACCAAAAACTTAGCACCTCAAATGGTTCTTTTGCCAGATCCAGAAACCTATAGGAGGTTAATAGGCAGGCTACTCTACCTCAACCTCACCAGGCCAGATCTCACATTTGCTACCCAACAATTGAGCCAATTGTGAGCTCCCCTAGAACCTCACATTGGACTGCTGCTCTACACTTGGTTAAATACGTGCAAGGTACCTCACATCTTGGATTATTCTATCCTAAATCCAGCAATTTTTCAATTTAAGGATTCTGTGACTCTGATTGGAGGTCATGTTTGGACACAAGAAAGTCCATCACTGGCTATTGCATTTTTCTGGGCCAATATCTCATATCCTGGAAATCAAAAAACAAACTACGGTCTCTAGAAGTTCTACGGAGTCAGAATACATGGCCATGGCATCCATCACTTGTGAAATCATGTGGATTGATTATATTTCTGCAGATTTAAACGTTCTTGTTCCTAAGCCCATTCATCTCAGTTGCGACAACAAAGCAGCTGTTCACATTGCTGAAAATACAGTGTTTCATGAGCTCACAAAACACTTGGATATAGACTGCCACGTTGTCAGGAACAAGTTCAAGGATGGCTTCTTATCATTTGAGCAAGTCTCTTCAAAGAACCAATTGGCTGATCTATTCACCAAGCAACTACCTCCAGGGCCCTTTTATCTTATTTTGTCCAAGCTTGGTCTGCAACTCTATGCATATCTAGCTTGAGGAGGGGATGTTCGAATTATGATGACAAATTCAACTGTTTTCATTTTAGCTGTTAACCGTTGTCTTTGCACCACTAACCATTGTCTTTCTTAATCAAACAGTTTTAGTTAATTGTCACAGCTTTATGCAAACTGTTGCAGAAAGCTTTCCTGTTTTGTGAATCTGCACATATAGCTAGGCTGCATGTTTACATGCAAAAGCAGATTTTATGTCATTCCATTTTAGGCAACTCTTTAATGACTTTTGTCTTATTTTAAGATGACTTCTAGGGCAACATTTGTAAGGATATATAGAGTGACAATTTCTTCTTTGTAACACCATGAGAATTGCAGCTGCAAACTCTCAATTTTAATGAATAGAATGCTCCTATGATTTTTGCCCTTTACATTCATAATTTGCCATAAACCTTATGAACTCTTTAGCATAAATTCTACATGGTACCAAAGTCATAGTTGACAGCTATGAGTTTAAGTACAAATCCCCGGAGAAATACAACAGAGGAATGGCCACAACTCGGAGCTAGATCTAGCAAACCAGCTCTCATGGCAGGAGAAACAACATCCTCTGTTACAGCTCTAAGAGGGTGTTTGACTAAGCTTATTTTAAACATCTTATAAGCTCCAACATCTTATAAGTTGTTTCAAGAGCTTATAAGATGTCATTTTTAAGGAGCTTATAAGTTAACAAAGTGTTTGGATAAAAGAGCTTATAAGTTTGCAATTGAATATAGTGATTTAGCTATAAATTTGGGGTCTAATTTAAAAATTAATATGAAACGCACAATTTGATTAGTGTGTGAAATGCATGTAGTGTGTGAAGTGTAAATAGTGTGTGAAATGTGTGCAGTGTGTGGAGTGTGTGTTGTGTGTGTAGTGTGTGAAATGTGTGTAATGTGTGTAGAGTGTGTAGTGTGTGTAAGTGTGTGAAATGTGTGTGAAATTTGAGTGTAATAATTAAGATCTTAAAAAATAAGATGGAAATAAGTTGGGGTAAAACAACTTATTTTTTTTAGATCTTATAAGCTCTTAGAGCTTATTTTTTGATCTTATAAGCTCCTAAACATCTTATTTTGCCAAACACTTTGCAAGAGCTTATAAGCTCCTAAACAGCTTATAAGATGTTTTTAGGAGCTTATAAGCTCAGCCAAACACCCTCTAAATCTCTCAGAAAATGATCCTCTCAACCTTCATGGGTCAAATCATCCAGGTATGAGTCTTATATCTACCAACCTAAGTGGAAATAATTACCTTCCTTGGAGCAGATCTGTACAAATTGCATTACTTGCTAAAAACAAATTGGGGTTTATACCTGGTGGAACTGAAGCACCTAATGATTCTAGACTTAAAGAACAGTGGGAGAGAGTAGATGGGATGGTAAAAGCATGGCTAATCAACTTTATTGCAAAGGAAATTTCAGAAACCTTTTTATATGCTAAGAATGCCAAAAGCTTAGGGATACAATAGGCAGCAGATTTGGTGACAACAATGATCCCCAACTGTTTCAAATCTAGAAAGTGATCTGTAATTTTTCACAAGGAAACCAATCCATGGAAGTTTACTACAATCATCTTCATAAACTCTGGAATGAGCTTTCCTTACTGAGGTGTATACCAGTCTGTACATATGATGCTGCAAAACAGTGGGAAAAGTTTGAGATGTCAGGGAAACTGATTCAATTCTTGATAGGATTACATGACTCCTATGATCCCATAAGAAGCCAGATCTTGATGATGGATCCACTGCCAAACATGGACAAGGCTTACTCTTTGGTACTTAGGATTGAAAAACAAAGAAACATTGGGACTGGAGGAAGTGAAGTTAATGATCACTCAGCTATGAGTAAGATCTGGTGGATATGGAAGAAGTCTCCCTAGCAGAGGCAATTCAAACAACTCAAACAACAGAGGAGGGTTTTCTGGAGGAAGAGGAAGAGGAAGAGGAACTTCCAGATTAAGCAAAGAGGAGAAAGCCAAATTATTGTGTGAACATTGTGCAATTCATGGGCATCTCATTGGGGACTGCTTCAAGCTCAAAGGCTACCCGGATTGGTATTATGGACTAAAGGAACAAAGAAGCTTTGCTAATGCAGTGGAAGGAAACTGTGCACCTGACATCCACAATGAAACAGGACAAAACCCCACTGGAAACACCACAGACATATCAGCAATTGTGTAGAAGGAAGTGGCCAGAATCTTGGCAGTTCAATCTAACTCTAGAAATGGATCTGATATGCCAAGAACAAAAACTCAAGACTTGTCTTACCTTGGCAGTTCTCATTTTGCCTTCACTCTCATAGAAGGAGTATATGATGATGTTTGGATCATTGACATTGGAGCTAGCAGACACATGTGCAATAATGCTACATTAGTGAGTAACTTGACACCCATTCACACCACTGCAGTAATTACACTTCCAGATGGTGGAGAAAAACAGGTCACACACTATGGGGATGTGGTTTTGTCTGATAAATTGACACTAAAGGAAGTTTATCTTGTGCCAAGCTTCACATGCAACTTGTTGTCCATCTCACAACTGACCACTACAAATGGAGCTCAAGCTATATTCAACCACAACTCGTGTAGTGAAAGATGGTAAAAATGGTGATATAATCCTAACTGGGCAGCTAATTGGAAAATTGTATGTGGCCCAACCAACCTTCTCAAAGGAAGCTATGACATACACAGTCAGTGCTCCTCACTATATAAAAATGTTTAGCACCTGGCATAGAAGGTTGGGCCCATGCCTCTTCAACAGCAATGCAACACTTGTACTTTCTGAAACACATGTGTACACCTCCAGTTATTGAAGAACATAAGCATTGTGACATCTGTCATCTCACCAAGCAAACAAGGATCAGTTTTCCACTCAGCACAAGCAACCGCTCCAGAGTCTTAGAGTTGTTGCATGTTGATATCTGGGGACCATACTCCCAACCCAGTATTACTGAGACTTCATACTTCCTCACTGTAGTGGATGATTACAGTCGAATGACATGGGTCAACTTAATGGCCAGCAAGAAACAGGCCTTCACATCCCTCAAATAGTTCATCAACATGATCTCTAACCAGTTGGAATTGGAAATGAAGAAGATAAGGACATATAATGGAGCTGAATTCATGAGCAAAGATTGCCAAGATTACTTGTCTAGCAAAGGAATTGTTCACCAAAAGACCTGTGTGTATTGTCCTCAACAGAATGGAGTGGTGGAAAGGAAGCATAGGCACTTTCTTGAAAGTGGCAAGGGCATTAATGAAAGAATCATCAGCACCACATTATTTATGACCTCGTTCCATACTCACTGCTGCCTACATCATCAACAGATTGCCAACCAGAGTGCTGAACTGGCAGGTACCTTATGAAATAATGTTCACTGTTGTAGCTTCTTATGGAACTATGAAAGCATTTGGATGTTTGGCATATGCCACAGATAGAGGTGGCGATTCGGGGCCGAGGGGTAGTTCAGGCTGGGTCGGGCCGGGCCCGATTTATTTCGGACCTAGAAATGCTAGGCCCGGTCCAGCGGACCTCGGGCCATCGGGCCAAAAAGCCCACCAATGAGTTTTTCCTTTTCTTTTTTGTTACTTTAACCATAAATAAAATTATATATTGAGGTGAACTTCAATTTAGTTCTCTTAAGAAAAAATCTGATGGGAAGATAATATATTACTATACGTTGCAATATGGAATCATATCTATAGGCATGTCTCAAACCCCAAATATAACAACAACAACAACAACAACAACAACAACAACAACAACAACAAAAACAACAACAACAACAACAACAACAACAACAACAACAACAACAATAATAACAACAACAACAACAATAATAATAATAATAATAATAATAATAATAATAATAATAATAATAATAATAATAATAATAATAATAATAATAATAATAATAATAATAATAATAATAATAATAAAAGAATGGATGATGATATATAGTTATATACTATACGTCACAAGTTATTTAATTTTTGTGTACGTACTATACTACATGTTAATCAATTCTCCATTTCTCGACACATAATAATTAATGAGCATGCTTGCATCCAATTTATTTTCCATCTTCGGCTAATAAAATTGAAGAAATAGTGTACTAAATTAGTCAAATGTTTTAATTTCTCGGTAAACAGATACATTTATGCTCTGCTAGAAAAATAAAAAAGAAAAATCTGTTTCATATAGTACACAAGATATTACCTAATTCCTAAATTTTTTTTATTCGATTAGTGAGGAAAAAAAAAAATCAATTCCATCGGGCTGGCCCGCGGGCTGGGCCGGGCAAAAAAAGCCCGAATTTTTTCGGGCCTCTAATATTCCGGCCCAGCCTGCTCTATATTTCGGGCTAAACGGGTCGGCCCATCGGGCCGAGCCAGTTTTGCCAGCTCTAGCTACAGACACCCAACCACACAAAAGGGACACAGATTGTATGATATTGCCACTCACCAAGTGCTCACTTCTAGAGATGTGATATTCTTAGAATCCACTTACCCCTTTGCTAATTTTGAAACTCATGATCCTACTGCTGAACCCACTTTACCATTTCCCTTCTTCAATGATGATGATAGTATTCCTCCATACATACACACCACATCAAGAGGAGAGTCCTCATCCACACCCACACCTGCCACAACAACTTCAGATGACTTAAACTATGACAATCCAACAGATTCATCCACAACAGCTCCTGCCCCTGTTAGAAGAAGCACAAGATTGACTCATAAACCTGCCCACTTGAAGGACTTTGTCCACACCACTGCTGCAGCTCCTAATGACATGGACCCCAACTCTTACTTTCATCCACCACCCTCTCATGCAGCCTTTTATACTCAACACCTCTCAATCCCTGAACCAACCAACTTCAAAGAAGCCAGTAGACATCCTAAATGGCTTCAAGCTATGAATGAAGAGCTTCATGCTCTTGAAAAGAATGAGACATGGGACATCACTGATCTCCCTCCAGGAAAGAAGGCCATAGGAAGTGAATGGATTTTCAAGGTCAAACTACATCCAAATGGGTCAATTGAGAGAGATAACGCCAGACTAGTGGCCAAAGGCTATAACCAGATCCTTGGAGAAGACTATGATGACAGCTTCTCCCTTGTTGCTAAACCAGTTACTGTCAGATACCTAATTGCACTTGCTACTATAAGACATTGGAGATTGCATCACATTGACATCAACAATGCTTTTCTGCATGGATTTCTGGACAAGGAAGTGTATCTGAAACCACCAGATGGATACACCAAAGTTGCTCCCACTCAGGTATGTAAGCTCAAGAAAAGCTTATATGGTCTGAAACAAGTCTCAAGACAATGGAATACAGAATTTTGCACCACACTCATTTTGTTTGGCTTTAAGCAATCTGCACATGATCATTGCTTATTCACACTGACTAGAGATGGTGACTTCCTAGCTGTCTTAGTTTATGTGGATGATGTTCTCATTACTGGAAATAACAACACTCTTATTGTTGATCTGAAACAGTTCTTGGATAAAAAGTTCACCATCAAAGATCTAGGAGAAGCCAACTATTTCCTTGGTATGGAACTGATCAGGAATGATTCTGGAACTTTCCTGTGCCAGAAGAAATACATCCTAGACATTGTCAATGATACAGGTTTGGACAATTGCAAATCTGTCTCCACTCCCCTACCATATAACCAAAAACTTAGCACCTCAAATGGTTCTTTTGCCAGATCCAGAAACCTATAGGAGGTTAATAGGCAGGTTGCTCTACCTCAACCTTACCAGGCCAGATCTCACATTTGCTACCCAACAATTGAGCCAATTTGTGAGCTCCCCTAGAACCTCACATTGGACTGCTGCTCTACACTTGGTTAAATACGTGCAAGGTACCTCACATCTTGGATTATTCTATCCCAAATTCAGCAATTTTTCAATTCAAGGATTCTGTGACTCTGATTGGAGGTCATGTTTGGACACAAGAAAGTCCATCACTGGCTATTGCATTTTTCTGGGCCAATGTCTCATATCCTGGAAATCGAAAAAACAAACTACGGTCTCTAGAAGTTCTACGGAGCCAGAATACAGGGCCATGGCATCCATCACTTGTGAACTCATGTGGATTGATTATATTTCTGCAGATTTAAACGTTCTTGTTCCTAAGCCCATTCATCTCAGCTGCGACAACAAAGCAGCTGTTCACATTGCTGAATATATAGTGTTTCATGAGCACACAAAACATTTGGATATAGACTGCCACATTGTCAGGAACAAGTTCAAGGATGGCTTCTTATCATTTGAGCAAGTCTCTTCAAAGAACCAATTGGCTGATCTGTTCACCAAGCAACTACCTCCAGAGCCCTTTCATCTTGTTTTGTCCAAGCTTGGTCTGCAACTCTATGCATATCCAGCTTGAGGTGGGGATGTTGGAATTATGATGACAAATTCAACTGTTTTCATTTTAGCTGTTAACCGTTACCTTTGCACCACTAACCATTGTCTTTCTTAATCAAACAGTTTTAGTTAATTGTCACAGCTTTATGCAAACTGTTGCAGAAAGCTTTCCTGTTTTGTGAATCTGCACGTATAGCTAGGCTGCATGTTTACATGCAAAAGCAGATTTTTATGTCATTCCATTTTAGGAAACTCTTTAATGACTTTTGTCTTATTTTAAGATAACTTTTAGGGCAACCTCTGTAAGGATATATATAGTGACAATTTCTTCTTTGTAACACCATGAGAATTGCAGCTGCAAACTCTCAGTTTTAATGAATAGAATGCTCCTCTGATTTTTGCCCTTTACATTCATAATTTGCCATAAACCTTATGAACACTTTAGCATAAATTCTACAGTCTGGCCCCCTTAAAATTATAAAATACTAGGATATACTTAGACAATTTCTATTATATACAATAAATATACTCTCATTTTTAATATATAGATAATTAGTGATATATTTCAACATATACAATGATAAATATTGTTGATATTCTATTTAAATAATAAATATAATATATTAAATAAAGTTGGTTGGAGATTTTATTTGATCCGCCCCCCTAACCATGAGTTTTAGATCTGCCCTTGACTGGAGCTACATTCTCCTTGTTTTAGGCCACCGTTTTCATCCTTATGAGCCTCTTCATATCAGGTGGCAGTAGCATAATACGATCTAGAACACTGAGATTGCATATATATAAGAATGTATTAATTATAAGATAAAGTGAACAAGAGTGGAGTGAATCTTCCATTTCCACTTAATTTACTAATCAATTGACTTTTAATGTGGAAGACGAGAATATCTTCCTTGTGGTTCGACTTATTACTACCACTGTCTATTCTCGTATGCCTGTGAGAACGAAAATCTTATTTGAAAATCAACGTTTTTGAATGATTTTTTGTGACAAGTTCAATTGCGCAAATAAAAGACTTTGTTAGGGTACACTTATGGTTCCACTACAAGAAAAAGTTAAATCAGAAAAGCAAACATATGTCTATAGCGACATGATATCCGTCTCTCAACTAAAGTAGTGGCAAACTTGAGATAAAATATTTGCCTGTCTCTAAAATTTTGAGCCCCTTCTATTCCTTCTTTAATTTAGAGATGGATTATTTCCTGTATTTATTATGAAATTAGAGAGAAAATTACATATTGAATAGAGATGAATTATGTCTGTCTCTAATATTCGATTGTTGTTTCGTCACTAATCGGTTACTTATGATTTTTCGTCAGTTTCTGTCACTATTCTATTCATGTTCCTATTTCGTTTTTAATTTAGTGACATATATTATTTGTTATTAATTTTCATCTCTAATATGAAAATTTATTATAGTATTTGAGTTGTTTAATTTATTGGCCTTTTTAGTGTTACTAGGTAGAGACACGTGCGTTGCACGTGATCCATAAAATTTACTAAGTATATATTAGTATGTTTTTCAAATAAACATCTTAAAAAGTTCTATAGTATGTCAAGATTAAAATATATACTTTTTAATATGGAATTTTTTAATAGTGAAAATTAAAAAAGATATATATTAAGTAAAATTTGTAATTAAATCAAGTTAAACGATGATATTGTTTATTATTACGCCTATATGTTCCATAAAAAGATTCATTTTTAAAAATATTTTATGTCTTAGAAAAGGAGTCATGTTTCAATAAGACAAATCATTGTTTTATTAGTCAAAGTAAAAAATTAAAATTAATTATAAATTAATATATTTGGATAAGTCAAATGAAAAAAATAGATGAAGTCGTATATGTGAGAACTCATGGTTTTTAGAAGCTTATACATTCATTTGATTGACCAAAAATCAAGAAGGTTAAACATTTTTCAAACATGAGTCTTTTTATGGGTTGGGGATAGTATACATTTTCTTTTTTTGGGTTGGAGATAGTATGAGTTATTAACTTTGATAAGTTTAAGATAATATTGCAAATACTTTGTTTCATGTTTACACTCCACTGTGTCCTTCAATTGTTTTTATAAGAAAAAAGAATAACTTACATAAACATGTATTATTTAGAAGTCATAAGATCTTTTATGTATTTAATTTAGAAGTATGAAAATATTGTACTACCATCACCTTTAAACTAAAATTAATTGATGTAACACCAATATTATTTTAAAGTTCATTGATATTACTTATGTTATAAAAATACTATCAAATATAAATTAATTTTTTAATAGAGAAATGTAAATTGTATACTTCTTTTCAAATATATTTACTTGAAACTATGATCGAATACTTTTCAAGTAATTATCAATAATTATAGATAAACTTAGTTAACTTTTATATTCGAGATATATATTAAATAAAGATATATTCAAGTTTGATTCAGGAACTGATCGAGAAGTGTTTCAAAGATCAAATTAAGCGGACTCTTGTAGAGATTAAAAAGTATGATTCCAAAATATTTTGAATTTTTTATTTTCTATCTAGGAGAGAATGGTAAATATTAATTCTTTTAACAAGTGCTACTAAGTTTATTAACTAACTCTTGCTTAAATAATAATTATTTAAGTCAACCCAACTTATAGTGAAGAAAATAATCATCTCTAAAAATCCATCTCCAATACTAAACCTAGTCGCCGCCTTCTTCATATTCCTGCATGGATGACGGGGAAGGTTTCATCTTTAATTTTTGTTTTGTTTTTCTCTTTCGTTTCTCAATGAGAGGTTTTCAGTCTCTATTTATGGGAGTTCTCGTCTCCCCTCAATAAATGGGAGTATATTAGTTTCCAAAATAATGGAATATCCATTGTTCATGGTGCCTTGTTTGAAGATTCAATCATCATTAGATATTTCAATAATGATTTGCTCACTTTTGGGGACTTTCATCGAAAAATTAATGATAAATTCTAGATCAATTTTTTTGGTACTCGATTTATCTAGCGCATCGGCAATTTGTCTAATTTACTTGGTTTATATCTTATAGTTTTTGTGCTTCATATGTTTCATATTTCTTTATGTTATGTTGGTTGATTCCAACAATTTAATGAAATTTTATTATCTAAAAAATCTTTGCTTAATTTATAGTTAACAATTACTCTTAAAAGTAGATAGATAAATAAAACTTAGTCATCAAAATATATTAGTTACAATAATTAAAAAATGGGTTAATTACGAAAAAAGGCTTGATTTTTACCTCCTTTTGCAATTTAATCATATCTTTCTTAAAAGTGCATAAATTATTAAAATTTTGCAATTTAATTAATTTTTTCAATCTAATTGTGATGATGTGGCCATCATAGCTCAGCTTACATTGCCATGTCAAAGGATAGAGGACAAAAGCATCCATATTGATTGAGTCAAATAAATTTAGGATTAGTTTTGCTTACTTGGTTTCCGCTTTCAATGTCGGTAATTGGAAGAAGAGAAAAAACTTTCAATAAGAATTACTTTAAGGATCGATCAACCTCAAAGTTACTGCACCTGTTTCTTTAACTTACATGATAGCTTCTTTAAATTTTGAACTGCAAAGTATCTCAGGGGTTTAAGTGGGGTCGATGATAAGATTGTAGATGGTAAATTTGTTTTCCTTTTTTATATCTAAGACACATAATTTTATCTGTGCTGAGGCAGCATCCAACATGACAAAAGTCTCTTTAGCTCCGACATCCACATCATCACGATCTTACTGGAAAAGTATATTGATGCATTGAATTGCAAAATTTTAAAAACTCACGTAGTTTTTTGCAATTTTAAAAAAGATATGATAAATTCAAAAAAAGATAAAAGTCATGTATTTTTTTACAAGTATTCTTAAAAAATATATATCAAGTATATTTCACTTGAGTGTGAATTATATTTCAATAAGAATTACTTTAGGGACCGGTCAACCTCAAAGTTACTGCACCTGTTTCTTTAACTTACATGAAAGCTTCTTTAAATTTTTAACTGCAAAGTAATTTAGTGTTTTAACTTAGGTCAATGATAACAATGTAGATGGATAAATTTGTTTCCGTTTTTTATATCTAAGACACATGATTTTTATTTGTGCTGAGGCAACGTCCAACGTGACAAAAATCTTTTTAGCTCTGACAGCTGGATCATCACGATCTTACCGAAAACGTTTACTGATGCATTGAATTGCAAAATTTAAAAAAATCACGTATTTTTTGGCAATTTTAAAAAGATATGATTAAATTGCAAAAAAAAGTAAAAGTCATTCATTTTTTTACAATTATTCTTAAAAAATATATATCAAGTATATTTTCAATTGAATTTGAAATATCACTTTTAAAAACATAAACAAACATTCGACTCTAACTATGTAGTTAATAACTCACTAAATAGGTCATGCATTAATTGCATTTGCGTAGTTATGGAACAAATTTGAATAAGGAGAATATGTTTAAAAGTTAAATTGATGATATTCTTAAGAGTACTCTTATTTATGAAACATTCTCATTATAAAGTATCTATAATCTCATCCCACGTTTGTATATAATATTATGTGAGTTTGAATTAATGTAAAAAATGCGTACATCTTTTCAATTTGTCTCTTTATGATTATTAAAATTTACATTTTTGTACCTATAATGTATACTTGATCAAAAAAATATGTTCAAAAAATAAAATTAATTATACTTAAATCATATACAACATAAAAGATTATAAGACAAATAATTAATAAATAAAGATCTACAATTAATATATCAAGTCTATAATCATATTTTAAGAATTTGTGAGGTATTGTGTTGCTTATTTTACAAATACTTTTCAATTTAGCATAAAAAAGGCAATGCGTGATATTTTTATATGTTTTTCGCTAGAAATTTTAACGTAGAATGATCTTATAATTTATACTATAATTAAAAGTTATGTCAATATTCAATTGACTGGATTCTCCTTCCATATTTTACTCCATATGATTTTTTTAGGGTGACTTCATATGATATATTGAATTAGCATATACTTTTTTTTTTTTAAAAATCATGTCAAATAATATATCTAAGCAAAACAAATCTTATGAAATTTAATAAAATTAAAAATTAATGCTATCTTAAGTTTAACTAAAATAATATAAATAAAGAATATATAACTTAGTAATTAATGGATGAATTTATTAATTCCTTGCAATAAATATATATTAGTAAGATAAATTACGAATTTATCCCTTAGGTCTCCTTATATATAGTTTGTATGGTAGAGGATATTTTTGTCACTACATTAATTTGTAAGAAATTACCTAGACTTTTAAAGGTAGGGAGATATTCTTAGGCTACAACAAAGATACTTTAGTTGTGTGCTTATTATGATACTAGATGTTCCCAGTGCGATGCACGGGAAGATCTTTAAGACATTAAATATTTTATTTGCAATACGAAATGTTTTTTATCATAGATAAGTACGGGGCGGTTGTTAAAATATATAGTCCGATGATCTAATAAATAATTATTTTTATTAACGTAATATGTACTATGATAATCCGAAACGTATTAAGATAATACAAACAAATCAAATGTCTATATTAATATATAATATTGACAACAATTAACATAACGTTTACAAATTTCAAAAAAATTCGTTATATACAACATTCATCGTAGTCTTTCTTCCTGGATTTCCGCCATCACATAATCTTCAAGCTTTTTCGATTTGCAATGCGAAAGACAACATAGAACTAACCATGACAAAACAGGTTTCTTCAAGAAACCAACATGTGTAAGTGATTGTCCTTGACTTTCATATCGCCATCGCATAAGAAATGGTAAATAGAAATCATCTCCATTGAAATCAAAAGGTCATTCTCTTATCTGAAAAAGTCACAGATAACTTAGGAATGCGAATCTTTACACCAACAAATGAATTTCTATCTGAATTTCGAGTACCAACCATTACTCTTGTTGGTCGCTCATTGTTGCCTTCTATATCAATAAGAACAATAATAGGTGAATTCGTAGCCGTTTGGTAGAACTTGCAAAAAATAAATAAAAACAATGGACTAAATTTATTTGGCCTTGTTTAACATAAGAATTGATTAATAAATTAACTTATTATCTATTAATTGGTATAAAACTAAATAGAAGATATATACGAACTATCTTCAACAAATGTATGAATAAAAATAATAAATTAATTAAATTAAAAAATGGTCAAATTGTATACTCCCTCCGTCCCGACTTAATTTGCCTACTTTAGTTGGGCACGTAGGTTAAGAAGAAACAGATTTTGTGAAACCTTTGACTTTTTCAAAGGTGGAGATTGATGGTAGAGATTTAGAGGGTGAAGATTGCGAGAGAAATTTGTCATTTATGGGTTGATAAATTAAGTTGGGACAAACCGAAAAGGAAAGTAAACAAATTAGAGTGAGACGGGAGGAGTATTCGGTAAAATATGTCGGCCCAAATTTAGTAGGTCTCATTTAATATAAGAATTAATTAGTAAATTAGCTTATTATCTATTAGTGGATATAAAACTAAATTATTGAATTAAAGAATTCGGGTCAGATTATATATTCACTAATTAAACTTTATTTTAAAATCTTGCAATTGATTTGAACATCAAAACATCATTGAATTTGTCAACAATATTAGTCGGGCATAAATTAAATTAATATTAAGAGATTGGATCATAAAAGATACTACCTCCGTCCCGCTCTAATTTGCCTACTTTCATTTTTAATTTATCCGAATTTAACTTGTCAGCTCATAAATGGTAAATTTCTCTCACAATTTCCACCCTCAAAATCTTCATTCTCAATCTCTTTTTTTGAAAAAGTCAAAGATTTCACATAATCTACTTTTTCTTAACTTCCGTGTCCGATCAAGGTAGACAAATTAGGCCCGAACGGGGGAGTATAAATACTAACGGACCAACTTATACCCATTTTTTAGAGGGGTTCGGACATAAATTAAATTAATAGTAGTATTTAAGAGATTGGACAATAAAAGATATATTTACTGCTAACCCAACTTATACCCGTTTCTCACAGGGTCTTAACTTATTTTGGTCAGCATTTAGGTCCTTTTAGCCCAAATATAGATAAGATTTCAGGCCCATCTAATTTTCCAATTTAAAAAATCTGAAAACGTTGTTATGGTAAAAACTCGATTATAGCAACTAAATAAACAAAAAACACATCATTTTCAACTCAAAAACCATTTTCTTCTTCTAGAAAATATAAATGGTGCATCATTTTGTTGTGACTCTTGGTTGCACCAGAGCCTTCTTCCTAAATGTTCTTCGCCCAAATCAGTTTCTTATTAGCATCAATTTTGTGAGTAGCATCTTCATTCACGCGTTTTCGTATATAACTGAAATATATACTATGTTTATCCTATATTAGTAATTCTCCAGCCTCCTAAAATCCAAAATTCCTAAAATTCTAAATCGTGATTTTTTCTGATGCAAATCGCTTGGTTTTCGTCTCATCTCCATCAACAATCCGCAAATCAGAGAATCTCCAGCTTATGACTATCGCACATATTTTTCTAAAATTTTGGTTAGATTAAGCGTTTCTCAAGATATATTAGATTTTTATTTATTTTTTAGTCGAAACTGCATATTGGGATTTTAGGCCTGCTTGTTTTGAAGTTTTCAACAATTGCATGTTGATTTAGAGTGTCCGTTAAAAGCATCGGGTTTCATCGAACCACATTTTTTACTCCAGTTTTAATTTTTTAATTAAGAATGTGCTCAACATCGAAAAAACATACCTTTGAAGATTTGAAAAACCCTTTATAAATGTCGATTTAACAGCGCATTCTTGAATGGTTTCTGTCCATCTTCCTCAAGATGACAGTCTTCATAGAATTCACAAGCATAAGTTTGTCTCACATAATTTTTTAGCATTTTTAGGCACATTAATAGGATTTATCAAATTATCTAAAATATCTGTTTATTTTAAGTAGTAACTGCATATAAATTTTTAGACCTGCTTGATTTTGCAGTTTGGGACAGTTGCATGTTGATTTATTATGTGTGTAATGGAAAAGGATCGGGCATCAAACATCGAATCAAGTAACAATAATTAGATATGTTTTCATATGAACATCAACATTTATGTTAAATTATATGGTAAGAAAATTATTATGTTTTTCATAATTTCCGCAGAAGTACAATAATTGATTTTGTCCAGATCTGCTGTATGAAGGTGTGCGAAATGATATCATGTTGAGGTATACAATATTTTCTCAGAATAAATTGATCTTCTCTATTCCGTATCATTATCCAAAAAAGAATTTATTATTTTCATTGAATTATTATAAATAGATATATTTTAATTCCATCGTTTGTTATTTATAGGATTACAGATGTAATTTTGACAAAAATACGTTCACACTGCCAGTGACGTACATATATGCATGCTCAATTTACTCAATAAGATGTCACAACTTGAGGATATTATTTGATTTCGGTAAGTAAGCTTTAAAGCTTGTTTCTCATAAAGTTTAATATCTGCCATTTAATTTGGTCTTTCTTAATTTGAATTGTTGATGAAAACAATGTTTTTGTGTTTCTGTTTATTTGCTTGGTGATATGGGTTTGTTGATATGCAACCATTGATTTGTTCACCATGCCTATTAAGTATTATCTTTGTTATTATTGAAGTCAATGCGCCTTAAGTTTTCTTTTTTATGGGAATATTAATGTTTTTTTTTTAAACTTATTATCACTGCTTCCCCTATGGAATTATCTATGGGATTGTGTGATAGTCTGGTGAATTAGCTGCCAAAATTCCATCACTTTCAATCCTGACAAACCATTCCTTCACTTCTCGTCTCATTTAGATCTCCTATCTTTGATTTACAGCACAAAATATAGGAAAAAGAACAGTAGACAGTAAATACTAAATTATTGTTATTGTCTCCATACACGTCTAGAGACTTCTGACTTAAATACATTATTTTGTTACAGTGTGAAACATAGAAGATCACATTCAAGTTCAGAATAAATACAGGTACAACTATATACAATTTGTTTACAAAAGTAGGACCTTCTATTTTAAATTTACAACATAATATATAGGAAAAAAAGGACGTAAACAGTAAAAACCAAACTTTATTGATGTAGTAGAGGTCATGATAAAAATATTTTTGTTCAAAAAGAAAAACTATAAACCATAAAGTTAGTTGATAGAATATAGATAAAACATTAGTCAAATTTTGATGTGTAACTGATTATAGCACCTAATTATAAATGACGATAATGGGTTGGCGAAACTATCCTTCTGCATCTATCATCTATGTCACTCATAAATGAAACACCTAGAAATCAGGGTGAGATTTTTCAATGATTTATTGGTATTGATATTTTAATTCAAATGCATATTGTCAGTTTTCTTTGGCAGGTTTTTTCAAAAATATATGCAGTAGATGTTGTGGCATTTAGGCTTAATTGGTATATTAATCAAATATGTGATTAGAAGTAGCCTATTGTGATACAATGGTAGTAGTTAGAATGTTAAAATGACTGTATAAATCAATTCTGCATGACAGTTTCATAAATTGAATTTCCAAATATCATTATTCTCTTTTCGAACGATATTCCGTAGAGGGAAAGTCACAAAATCAATTTGTTAATAATGAATAATACAGACCGACGTACATTGAATTGTAATTCTTACCTCAATATCTCTGAAGATTCATTCAAGGCTTTGAATTTGTTTGAGATTTCTTAACACAGGCATGTTGTAGGCTCCCACCAATCTCACTTTGGGTGCTCAGTCAGATTTGGCAGCATTAACTTCACTAGTTTTGGCAAAATCGGAGCCATGCTAAGAAAGGATATGTCAAAATAAGGTAAATCACCATCGTATATTCAATGAGGAAAATGTGCAAAATTCACACCTAACTCCTACATATTATCTATGCAGAAATTCTAAAAGTCAGAGAACAATATATAATTGATTGCAAATATCCAGAAGATAGCAAGGACGTTGAAAGAAAATATGTAATACATAAGATATTCTGCATCATATTGTGATAAATACATGTTATAATATGTATACTAATAAAAAGAAACTGGATATATTCTGACAGTGCATCCAATAATATTAGCGGACGAATTCATAAAAGCCATTATAAAATGAATTGCATGATATTGCTTTAAACATATCTCATTTGTATAAAACTCAATCATTTCTGAGAACAACAATATCGAAGTGACCATAATTATATATGGAAAACACAGTACAGTAGTCCAAAACTGGTAAATATTACACATTTATAAGTAAATCTGAAATGTTCTCAAATACCCTCTACACTTTATCCTAAAAGGAAAACGAACATTTTATATTTCTTTTATCCACTTTAACATCAGATGGCCGACCAACAAATACTGAACCATTGGAGAGATCGAAGAAATATGTGATCAAGAAAACTATGAAGATCAACAACAGTATAAATCATGTTTCAACAAACATGATATTATGAAGCAGCTTATTCGATAATGTAAAATGTTTAAGCAGGTGTGTGCCATTACTTCAAAAACAAAGAATTTACTGTTTTCAAAGGATGAAGCTCGCCGAGATGTTCTAGCAGTTTTGGGATACGTGTTTATATGTTGTTCTGGTCAGGTATTTATAATCAAATGTCTAAGGTTTCACATTGTTAATAATATTCCTATTATGTAGGATTGAAAAATATTAAATTTTCTTGTTTAATGATCCTAAACAATTGACGCATTTTCCCAGCTTATTTTTCGCAATTGATTGTGATGTAAATTAGTTGATATTGTCGAATTCTTTGGAAGGAATATCTTAGTTTGATTTGTTTTTCAAATGAGAGTGATTACTTCTCATTCAAATCTGTTTGACCTGAGTGATTTTAGGAAATCAGATAACCACTATGATTACAACAAATCTGTTTTCATATAAATCGAAAAAAATTATTTCGCCAAAGAAATTTTCCCAATTTAGTAAGTGAAAATGGGCGGGAAAAACACCAATTTTCCAATTATATTATAAATTCATTTTTTTTTTATATATATATAGATTATTGTTCATGGCTCCTATGTATTTATTCGTTAGGGCTCTTAGCTTCTAAAAACACAGTGGGTGATGAAACTGTAACTGGTTCGAACTTATGACGCTCCGGCCTATGAATGGAAGAACCGAACAATCAACACCGTAGTGCATCATATTATACTGCGTAATTTAGACAGTGACTCCCTTTTCTTTTGCTTTTTTACTATTTTTATGCATCCTATTTATACCTATGTCTAAGTAATTCTTTCAATTAGGAGTTGATTATAACTCAGTTGACAGAGCACTTTGTAATCTGGGTCGTAGACCAAGGATCAAATCTCACCGAACCAAGGATCACATCTCACCGAACCCCTCCCCAATGAGGAATGTACTAAAAAAGATATCCCTCCTCAATCATGAATGTACTAAAAAAAATAGTAATTCTTTTAATTATGTATCAATTTTTTTTCTCACTAATTATGTTGGAATTTATACATTTATTACTTATAATTACATATAAATTTTGAAATTATGATGATCATCAATTGTTATATTTAAAAAGTTAAATATAATCATGCATCACACAAATGTATAGTATATTTATCAAAATAAAATACCTCATCCAAAATTAGGAAACAAGGTTTTCTTTCATTTTGTCCTTATTGTATTTGGCATATGCTTATAGGATGCAATATTTAAAAATAGATTCCAAAATTGAAAAGAAGCACGACGTAGAGGGTGTTTGGTTGAGCTTATAAGCTTCTAAAAATATTTTATAAGATGTTTAGAAGCTTATAAACTCTAGAAATGTGACAAAAAAAAAAAATATTTAGGAACTTATAAGACACAAAAATAAGCTTTAAGAGATTATAAGATCTAAACATAATAAGTTGTTATGCCCCATCTTATTTTCAACTTATTTTTTTAGATCTTAATTATTACACTCAAATTTCGCACATAATTCACACACTTACACACATTACACACTACATACACTATACACAATTCACACACTACACACATTTCACACACTAATCAAAATGTGTGTATTATCTTTAAATTAGATCCCAAATTTATAGTTAAATCAGTATATTCAATTGCAAGCTTATGAGCTCTTTTATCCAAACACTTTGTTAATTTATAAGCTCCTTAAAAATTACATCTTATAAGCTCTTGAAACAACTTATAAGATGTTAGAACTTATAAGATGTTTAAAATAAGTTTAGCCAAACACCCTCGTAATAAACAATGACAAATAGTTTTTCTTTTTTTCACTTTTAAATCACTTGAATAGGTATGCATAAACAAAATAAGTTGGTTTGCAATAGAAATACATAGTTTATTAGCTTTCCAAGAAGCATTTCAGAATTTTAGAAGATCTTTGGCTCGAGTAAATAATAATTAATCACCTAAACGTAATTACATAAATATGAACCTTTGCTGCAAATTAGATTTGACATCTAATTTCAAATTGAGTCATTTGCCTACAAAGCCCTCTGTCTTTTAGGGCGCGTGAGTTTGATAATTTTTGCTAGATATTGCTGAAATGTTATCCAAAATGTGATGAAATATTTCTAAGGAAAAATGAATATCCAAGCAAACACGATTTATGAGCTTACACATATCATGGGGTTATACTTCAAAAATTCTTCAACTGTTTAAAAAATATAACCTTCAAATTCGTGTATACACAGTCTGCTTACTATTATACCAATATCAGCTTACCTACTTTCACATTAGAAAGGTCAACAGCTTCATCAGACAGAACACAAATACCGTCCAAGATTACACATAGAACAATTTCATCATCCACACTACAGTCTAAAAACATCGAGTAAACAATCATTTAGTTCGTGCAGAGATGCAAAGCATACTTAAACTGACATAGGTGCTACTTGATACTGGAAATCGAAAAGTACAAGTTAAAATGACCGTACATTCTCCAATGTAAAACTTTTTAGTGAAAGAAAGCTTGGGGTGTGAAAGACTGCGCCAAAGTAGATACCTGTATTAAACATATGAATTCTCTCAGTAGTCTTATTCTTATGGGAGTAATAGAATAGGAATTTCACTCCCCATGCCATCAAGATGTCACCATCTTTGAAAACTTTGATAGGCCTAACAAATTCAGTAGTGCTAGCAAAACCAGGGAGTTTACTGATGACAAATTCCTTTGTCCATGAACTCTCCACACTATATTCCCTCATCTTCCAGATGATAATTACATCATTAGATGTATTATCACATAAACATAGACAATCGCCCAAAGCACAGAGAACTACAAGAGATTCTTCATCTGGAGATCCTTGATCAAGATATTCCTCTTCATCTATGGCTTCTACATTTCGTGTAATAGGAGCAGGAGAAAGGGTGCTAAAAAGTTCTGTTTCAAGATCAAGGCAAGAAATCAGTGGACAACCATTTCCATCGACCACCAACCAATGGAGACTTCCATTCACAAATGCCCCACTAAAACGACGGTCATACAGGAACCGGGCACCATGATCTATTCTTCTCCAAAGTCCTGTTCCGAGCGTATACACATGACACTCACACTTAGAAGTAGCGACATACTCATATTTTTCTTGATCATATACACAATCTGGAAAAATCCCAACCAGCTTATGTTTGTTTGTTCTTTTGCTTGATCCAAGTCCATAGGCAGCTTGAAACTTGTCAGAGAACTCTAGCCCCTGAGGACATTGGAACTCCATAAGATCACGAGTTAGTGGATTGCATATATAAAGATTTTTATCCGACAAATCAACGAAAAACAGCAAACCATTAGCTGAATTTTTTATCCAATTCCATCCATTGAAATGAAGTTTGTAGTCTGTAACTAGATTGTAATGAAGATCATGGTGTTTAAGATCGAAATCATCATTAAATTCAAAAATCTTGTATACCGATTTCATAGCGTCCTCATGGATAGAGAGTCCTTGGGGAGAATGTGAAAGATGGGCCGTGGCAAACTCAGGAGTCTCCAATATGTTGCGCCATGACTTGCAACAAAGCTTGAAACTCACAATGGTTCGTACAGGTAGTCGTGAGAGTATGTTTATGATAATTTCCCGTGGTAGATAATGCTGCTCCATTTTCCGAGTCTGTTTTTAACACTGCATCTTCCCCTCTGTTATTATCCTTCATTCAACCCTTAAATCAAAGAAAATCGATATCAATTTTAAGAGTGTAATATGATAAATCCAACCATTAGATTATTAATATAACTTCACAAACATCAGACATCAAATCGAGTTCACTTTTCCTACAATTCATCGTGTGCATTTCGCATAACTGTGCAACAGGTTTATAACTCGACCACCAGACCAATTTAAGGGGTATAATTAACACATAATCCGTTCGATAGTGATAGAAATTTTAAAAAGTATAAACATACTACATTTGTCAAAACATTTCTTCTCAACACTCCAATCAGCAAGGCGAAATGAAAATCATCAAGAAATTCTCGGAGACAAGCAACAAATATAAAAACCAGAAAATCGATATCAATTTTGAAAGTGTAATATGAAAAATCCAACCATATGATGTCCAATTTAATTTCACAAATATCAAAGATTAAATCCAGTTCACTTTTCCTACAATTCATCGTTGCATTTCGCATAGTCGTGCAACAAGTTCATAAATCGAGTACCAGACCGACTTAAGACCTATTCTTAACACCTAATACATTCGATCACCAAAGCGAAACGCAAATCATCAGTACGAAATTCACGGAGACGAGCAATAAATAAAGACACCAGAAAATCGAGCAATTGATGGAAAAATATATAAACAATTGATGGAGCAACATCGCGAGATGCATCTAACCTGGTTCATCCGTAAATCGAGAGTCGTTCGAGCTCTTCCTCAAACCACTTGTTGCAATATGATGCAAAGAATACACCAAATTCACTACCTAAACCTCACAAGCAAAACTCTATTCACTATTGAATGCAATATGAATTGATCACTCACAAACACAAGAAATTAAACTAGAACACAAGAATTACGTGGTTCGGCAGAATGCCTACATCCACGGATCAAGGAGAGAGGTTTCACTAATAAGATCAAAGAAGATTTACAAGTTACAAAATGAATCCAAGAGCTTGAATCAACTTAATAAGCTCTATTCTATTGTAACCACCTTCTAGAAGATAAACCTAACCAACCATGTGCTATATCGTCAGTTATAACCAACCTTCTAACTTGCTAAAACCGGGAATGAGAAGTTACAACAGAAAATCCCCAAAATATCACAAATAACCCACTTTCTGTTTAAGCAAAACGACAACACAGAATAGACAACGGTTGCTTCTCTTAAAGACAACGGTTTTGACGGTTAAGTTAGTTAAAACCGTTGTCTTATATCTGAAATCAGTTTTTTTCCAATTTCTTGAGCTGAAACTCCTTTGCTTCTGAGATTGATTTGCTTCCAAACATCTATCAGATTATTTTCCATGATTGTTGAGGACACTTCTACTCACTTCACATTCTCCACCTTGTCTGAAACAATCTGTCCCTCACCACTTCTGCAATCTCAATCAAACCTTCTTCTCTCCTTAATCAACCACAGCCTCATTAGGCTGCTATCTGCTCACACCTGCTCCACTTGAACCAACTGGCTTTAAACCTGACAGACTCAGTGTGTGTTACCTCCACCTTTCTTTTGTATATCCATTTACAGCTTACTAGTTTCTGCTTATGAGGTTTATCCACTAACACCCATGTCTTATTCTTTTCTAAAGATTTAATCTCTTCCTTCATAGCTATCAACAACCTTTCTTTGTCAAGACTGGTAACAGCTTCTTTAAAATTCCTTGGCTCAGGAAATGCAACCTGTTCAGCTATTGTTAGTGCATAAGCTGTTAGATAATCTTCAGAGTATCTAGTGGATGGTTTTATCAGTAACAGTTTCTGAAATCAAGAAATTCAGAGAGAGAAAGTGTAAAAAGAGGTGAAATCAGTTGACGGTTAGAGCTTCTGAGAGAGAGAGAAAGAGAGGGAGAGCTGGTAGTTTCAAATGTGGAGCGAAGCTGAATATATCTCTCATGTTTGCAGAAAATTTCACTTTTGACCCTATCAAAATGAGCTTTATTCATTTCTAGCTGAGAGTGGTATAGATATAGAATTTTGGCAATAATAATAATAATAATAATAATAATAATAATAATAATAAAGAAATATAGAATTTTGGCCTATGAAATTATCTTAAAAGTCTTCTTCCATTTGATCATATTTAAAAAACATATGTAGATTTCAAATAATAAAATATTGTGTGCATCCAATACACAATAGTCTTATTGTACACTTATTTATATATAGACATATATTTAAAATCGCATTTGAGCTACCAATAGTAGCATGCGGTGCAGTGGTTCTGCGCGCGCACCCGCAGGTCTTCAGCGCAGACCTCTGGAGTTTGAACCCCGCTCCTCCAAGCGCTAATCCTTTATTTTTTGCACAGGCTGTTCTATCCCCCCCCCCCCCCCTTTTTTTATTAATTGATATAATTAATTATTAATTTATTAAATAAAATATTATGTTGTCTAATAATATATACTCCCTCCGTCTCGAATGAACTTGCACACTTTCTATTTTGGTCTGTCCCAAACAATTTGCACACTTTCTTAAAAATGAAACAAATCTCACAAATTCTACACAATAATTTACTAAATAAAGCAAAAAAATAGGTTTGAAAAATTAACATAACAAAAAAAACTTTTTCTTAATTGAACAACGACATAATTGAACAAGCAGAAGCAAATGCGCAACCCTAATCGGATCATGTATTTGAAAGAGACGAGAGAAAATACGTCCACCTCAACCTTGAGGGAGATGACATCTGGCAGAAATCATTCTATTGTAGAAGGGCCTCAAAATCGATGCCGAGTTCAGTGATATTTGGACGAGGGTGTTACCTTTTGTATATGGTGTCTATTGGATAAACAATTCAAACTTGCGATTTGTTTTGGGCATTAGGCCTTTTTGCAAACAATTGTAACAAACACAAATGTGGCCCGATATTGTTCCAACTTATTTTGCCCCATTTGCTTAGTTCTTATCTTGCTTATGTCCTTTTTGTTAGGAAGTATGTATTGAACAATGTTGAATGGGTTGACACAAATCAATATAATGTAACTATTTTGCAATTTGAATTTGAATTATTTAACAAAGTTTTACTTAGTTTAAGTCTGATTTATTTCTCAAAGTCTTATTTATTTAACAAAATTTTTCTTTTTTCATATTTTCTTGTCTAATTTTAAACAACAGATTTCACCTTTCAGAATATTCTTGTCTAATTATAAGCAACGAATTTCACCTTACACTAAGTATAAACTAATTTCACCCAGATCACACAAATTTCTCGTTTTACATAAATGTCATACAAATTAAATTACATAGTTCCCAAATCACACACATTTCACCTCTGGCCATTCATTTCATAATTCTCAAATCACACAAACTGAACTTACATTAACATTAAACCAACTGCTACATCAGAATACAACATCAAAACCTCTTACATGATGAAGACCAAACGGAAACTACATGATCTTGAACATATTTGCAAGAAAAAGCATCCATGTCGCAACTATCATTAACTTCATTTTCCGGTTATTCTTCTCGATTATTTTCTCCAGCCCTTCGATTTCTCGGAGACAACGGCGATTCGAGCCTGTAACTTGTGGGCGACCGACTTAGACCCCGACATCAGTGGTGGATCGACCCATTCGAAAAAGAGAAACCCACCTCTCTACTCAAAAAACAAAAATACAAAAAAACTTATGATCACAAATTCATTGCAATACTAGTTTGATGGAGTTTGAGATCAAGACAATTTACATTTCAGTTGTGGCATCCGTAAAACTTCTGACCCACATTTTGTTCTTTCCTTGATGTTTGAAGCAAGGCTCGTATCCCACAATCGCAAAGCATAAATCCGGGTGAAGAGTTACTTGAGTAAGACATTGCCTAAATTGGAGCAACACTTCAATTTCGACTTTTTTAGCCGAGTTGGGACTAAATTTCGGCTATTTCAGTATGGGAGGAGATGTCTTGCAAATTTGTGGGATAGGGTTTATAATGGAGGAGATACCTTGATTTTTCCTCCTAAATCACTAATGCCATATCATTTACCCATATTATTTGGTAAATAATTACAGGTCATAAAACATACCAGCAGAAAAGTCTTTCCATATGCGCAAGCTGTCCATGTCACCCGTTACCGAATGAGTTAAAGCATATAGCCGGTGACAAGATATATTTATCAATTCTTTTAAAGTTACAAGACATTTTTAAAAGTGGTATACTTAATGTTTCAATTTCTAAATAGTGAAAACATACTGAACATTTACACCAATTTTTCCTGCTTTTTATCACTTGTTTTCTCTTAACCATACAACATTAAATTATTAATAGTAATAGTGTAATCAAACAACTCTAAGCTAATCTTACAATATAAATATAGTTTTTTGAACAAAAATGGTCAAACAAACACATTTAGATATAGTTGTAGACAAAATGCATTATAGCAATTAATACGTTAATTATTGAGCTATGCATTAAATTAAATTAGTGACAAGACCAGTGTTCTGAGAAATGGCCGCCCCAGTGATCCGATTAACTAGCGATTAGCGACTTTTAGAACATTGAAAATGATCAATAAATTAAACAACTCAAATATTACAATAAATTTTCATATTAGAGATCAAAATTAATAACAAATAATATATGTCAGTAAATAAAAACGAAATAGGAATAGAATAGTGACAGAAAGTGACAAAAAATTATAAGTAACCGATTAGTGACGAAACAACACTCGAATATTAGAGACAGACATAATCCGTCTCTATTCTATATGTAATTTATTCTCTAATTTGATAATAAAGACGGGAAATAATCCATCACTAAATTTAGAGAAGGAATAAAATGGGCTCAACATTTTAGAGACATGCAAATATTTTATCTCAAGTCTGTCACTACTTTAGTTTAGAGACGGATATCATGTGATTAGAGACATATTTTTGCTTTTCTAATTTAATTTTTTCTTGTAGTGGAACCATAAGTGTACCCTAACAAAATTGTGTGCATCCAATACACAATAGTCTTATTGTACACTTATTTATATATAGACATATATTTAAAATCACATTTGAGCTACAAATAGTAGCATGTGGTGCAGTGGTTCTGCGCGTGCACCCGCAGGTCTTCAGCGCAGACCTCTGGAGTTTGAACCCCGCTCCTCCAAGCGCTAATCCTTTATTTTTTGCACAGGCTGTTCTATCCTTTTTTTTTTTATTAATTGATATAATTAATTATTAATTTATTAAATAAAATATTATGTTGTCTAATAATATATACTCTCTCCGTCTCGAATGAACTTGCACACTTTCTATTTTAGCCTGTCCCAAGCAATTTGCACACTTTCTTAAAAATGAAACAAATCTCACAAATTCTAGCACACAATACACCTTTATTTACTAAATAAAGCAAAAGAATAGGTTTGAAAAGTTAACATAACAATTTTTTTTTTTTTTCTTAATATGTGTGCCTACTTGCCAGTGTAAGTTTATCCTTTATTTTTTGCACAGGCTGTTCTATCCCTTTTTTTTATTAATTAATATAATTTATTACTTTATTAAATAAGTATGTTATCTAATAATATATACTCCCTACGTCCCGAATGAACTTGCACACTTTCCATTTCGATTCGTCCCAAACAATTTGCACACTTTCTTAAAAAGAAAACAAATATCACAAATTCTACCCCCACAATACACCTTTATTTACTAAATAAAGCAAAAAAAAAAAAAAAAAAAAATAGGTTTGAAAAGTTAACATAACCCAAAATGCAATTTTTCTTAATATGTGTGCCTACTTGCTAGTGCAAGTTTATTCGGGACGGAGGGAGTATTATGTTATGTAATACTCCCTCCGTCCCGGCTTATTTTGCACAGGTGACCGGGCACGGATGTTAAGAAAAAGCAGCTTTTACTTTTTCTTTGATTGTTTTAAAGGTGGAGATTGAATGTTGAAATTTTGAGGGTGGAGATTGTGGAAGAAGTTTCCTTTTTTGGAGTGTGCAAAATAAGGTGGGACGACCGAAAAGGAAAAGTGTGCAAAATAAGCCGGGACGGAGGTAGTAGTATATATTATGTTGTCTAATATTATAAGTTTATAGTTACAAGTATAATTTTTTTTAATAATATATTATAAGGTCTAATAGTATATATATTATATTGCCTAATACTCCTTCCGTCCCAATTATATAGGCTGATTGGATTTTTCACGGAAATTAAGAAAATGATTGAAAAAACAAATTACTCCTAAGCCCACATTTAATGAGTTTAGTTTTCAGAATTTTTTTTTATGTGTAATAATTTATGGAGTACCTTATTTATCCCAAGAATTAACAATATTCCATGATGAATATGTAGTTTTCGAAAAGTTAGTAGGAGAAAAGTTGAATAATTTATCTTCCAAGACTAATTAATAGTGGTATATTAATGAATGATTTAAATAAATTTTACCATATATAGTAGCTGATCTATATATTTAGGACATCCTAAAAAGAAATACAAGCCTATATAATTGGGAAGACGGAGTAGTATATATTATGTTTCATAATAGTATACATTAAAGTTACCGGAAAAAATATTTTTAATAATATATTAATAGTTTATAGGGTATGTTTCGTTGGGGTTGACTCAGCCCCTTATGGCTTGACTCAACCCCTCCCTATGTTTGTTTACACAGGTTGGCCCAACTTCTATAAACCACCACAAATTTCAATACCACTTAATCATTAAATAAATAATTATTAACAAACTCTTACACTCATCACATCATATTTTACAATTAAATATTATATCCTTCACTATAATCACTGCCCAACCACCCAAACAAACATTATTTTTTTACTCTTCCAGTCACTATCCCCAGCCAACAGTACCCCAGTCACCCCCAACCCCAACCAAACATGCACATATATTATATTGCCTAATAATATATATTATGTTTTCTAATAGTATATCATGTATTTACACATTGCATGATGCCATCTAAATTTATTTGCAGAAAAAAAAAGTAAAAAGGGGAACGACCAAGGTGGAGCTGTTTCGACATCATTCAACAACAATATAATTGAACAAGCGGAAGCAAATGCATAACCCTAATCGTCTACTGTCAAATGTTCGGCTTTTATTTTTCTTCGTTTTGGTGCTTAAAATTCTTAAATTTTCTGTGCATTAGGTTTTGGGAAAGTTGAATGCTTCAATTTGAACAAAGGGTAAAATAGGAAGATTGGGTGGTGTACTAGGTAAAATAAATCAAAAAGTGATAGAATTGTGGTGTTGAAAGAAAATATGGTGTGAAGAGCCAAAAGAGTTGTGCAAATAAAAACACCAATATTTTTATCCCGAAACTATAATTGAAAAAAATAGGTAGTATAATTTAATGTAATTTTGTGAATAGGTCTATCTTATATGTGGGTCTACTTCAATTAGTAGCCCAATGTCCAAAAATTTCAAAGCTATTATCTAGTTTTTTGGCTAAATTGTAAAATATCAATGGGCAAACAAGTCTGTGCCGATAAATTATAGTATATTTTAAAAAGATAACCGGACTAAACTCACCATTTTAAGTTATTTTAATTTGACCCAAGATATGATATTGATTCAATAGACTCAAAATGGAACAACCCAAATTATGATCGCCAGTCACATGGTGTATATATAGACATATCAGAAAATTTATTTATTACTTCCTCTGTCCCACTTTAATTTGCCTACTTTCTTTTTTGGTTTGTCCCAATTTAATTTGTCAACCTATAAATGACGAATTTCTCATACAATCTCCACCCTCAAAATCTCCACATTCAATCTCCACCTTTGAAAAAGTAAAAAAATTCATAAAATTTATTTTTTCTTAACCTCCGTGTCCGACCAAGGTAGGTAAATTGGACCGGGACGCAGGGAGTATAATTTTTCAAGAATCCTCGTAGAGAAAACAAGAAGTATGATTCGTTAAACGAATATTCCACTGCAAACTAATTCCCACTCAAAATTAATAATCCGAATCTTTTACTATTATTCTACACACTTGGGAAAACATGCTGGTGTTGTTAGTTTTAATCAAAATGAAACCTGAGACTTAATATTGGGTAATTATGAAGAAGATAGGCCGCTAAGTAAGTCCTGATTGAACATAGTAATTTCCTAACCTCAATCTGTGTATATTACTCTGAAGTAGGAGGGTGTTTGACCAAGTTTATTTTAAACTATCTTATAAGTTTCAATATCTTGTAAGTTGTTTCAAAAGTTTATAAAATGTAATTTTTAAGGAGCTTATTAGTTAACAAAGTGTTTGGATAAAAGAGTTTTTAAGCTTGTAATAGAACATAGTGATTTAACTATAAATTTGAGGTCTAATTTAAAAGTTAATATTAAACACACTTTTTGATTAGTGTGTGAAATGTATGTAGTGTGTGAAGTATGTCTAGTGTGTGTAGTACGTGTAGTTTGTATTGTGTGGTATGTGTAGTGTGCGTGGTATGTCTAGTGTGTATGATGGTGTAGTGTGAAGTGTAGTGTGTGAAATATGTGTAGTGTGTATTATGTGTGTAGTGTGTGTCAAATTTGAGTGTGATAATTAAGATCTTAAAAAATAAGATGGACATAAGATGGGGTATAACAACTTATTTTTTTTAGATCTTATAAGCTCTTAAAGCTTATTTTTTTGTCTTATAAGCTCATAAACATTTTTTTTGACCAAACACTTCGCAAGATCTTATAAGCTCTTAAACATCTTATAAGATGTTTTTAGGAGCTTATAAGCTCAGCCAAACACCTTCTAAGTGGCACCGGCTAATCCTGTTAACCTAGGCAATACCTTGTTCAGAAATTCCATGCTTTCTCTATAATCGGTAGGATTGGCTTCACTGGCATACCCTTAAGTTGTTCCATATGGATTCTGGTCCTTTCTCGCCAAAGTAATATTTACAGCCTCCCAGACTACCAACAGTTGAAGCGAGCACCAACTACCAATTGTGTTCTCGTTGTTGAGATGCCACTGGAGCCATGGGCGGACCCACCTTATGGGTGGGGTGGCCCTGCCCCTCAACTCCGACCTATATCTTAGTATTTTTATGTCTAAAACGTGTATAATATGTATATTGTGTATTTATTTTGAAGAAAATAAGTGTCTGTGTTGGAATTATGATGACAAATTCAACTATTTTCATTTTAGTTGTTAACCGTTGTCTTTGTCATTATAACCGCTGTCTTTGCACCACTAACTATTGTCTTTCTTAATCAAACATTTTTAGTTAATTGTCAGAGCTTTATGCAAACTGTTGCAGAAAGCTTTCCTTTTTTGTGAATCTGCATATATAGCTAGGCTGCATGTTTACATGCAAAAGCAGATTTTATGTCATTCCATTTTAGGCAACTCTTTAATGACTTTTGTCTTATTTTAAGATGACTTCTAGGGCAACCTTTGTAAGGATATATGTAGTGACAATTTCTTCTTTGAAACACCATGAGAATTGCAGCAGCAAACTCTCAGTTTTAATGAATAGAATGCTCCTATGATTTTTGCCCTTTACATTCATAATTTGCCATAAACCTTATGAACTCTTTAGCATAAATTCTACATGGTACCAGAGTCATAGTTGACAGCTATGAGTTTAAGTACAAATCCCCGGAGAAATACAACAGAGGAATGGCCACAACTCGGAGCTAGATCTAGCAAACCAACTCTCATGGCAGGAGAAACAACATCCTCTGTTACAGCTCTAAGAAGGTGTTTCGCTAAGCTTATTTTAAACATCTTATAAGCTCCAACATCTTATAAGTTGTTTCAAGAGCTTGTAAGATGTTATTTTTAAGGAGCTTATAAGTTAACAAAGTGTTTGGATAAAAGAGCTTATAAGTTTGCAATTGAATATAGTGATTTAGCTATAAATTTGGGGTCTAATTTAAAAATTAATATTAAACGCACATTTTGATTAGTGTGTGAAATGTATGTAGTGTGTGAAGTGTAAATAGTGTGTGAAATGTATGTAGTGTGTGAAGTGTAAATAGTGTGTGAAATGTGTGTAGTGTGTGGAGTGTGTGTTGTGTGTGAAATGTGTGTAATGTGTGTAGAGTGTGTAGTGTGTGTAAGTGTGTGAAATGTGTGTGAAATTTGAGTGTAATAATTAAGATCTTAAAAGATAAGATGGAAATAAGTTGGGGTAAAACAACTTATTTTTTTTTAGATCTTATAAGCTCTTAGAGCTTATTTTTTGATCTTATAAGCTCCTAAACATCTTATTTTGCCAAACACTTTGCAAGAGCTTATAAGCTCCTAAACAGCTTATAAGATGGTTTTAGGAGCTTATAAGCTCAGCCAAACACCCTCTAAATCTCTCAGAAAATGATCCTCTCAACCTTCATAGGTCAGATCATCCAGGTATGAGTCTTGTATCTACCAAACTAACTGGAAATAATTACCTTCCTTGGAGCAGATCTGTACAAATTGCATTACTTGCTAAAAACAAATTGGGGTTTATACCTGGTGGAACTAAAGCACCTAATGATTCTAGACTTAAAGAAAAACGGGAGAGAGTAGATGGGATGGTAAAAGCATGGCTAATCAACTTTATTGCAAAGGAAATTTCAGAAACCTTTTTATATGCTAAGAATGCCAAAAGCTTAGGGATACAGTAGCCAGCAGATTTGGTGACAACAATGATCCCCAACTGTTTCAAATCCAGAAAGAGATCTGTAATTTTTCACAAGGAAACCAATCCATGGCAGTTTACTACAATCATCTTCATAAACTCTGGAATGAGCTTTCCTTACTGAAGTGTATACCAGTCTGTACATGTGATGCTGCAAAACAGTGGGAAGAGTTTGAGATGTCAGGGAAACTGATTCAATTCTTGATAGGATTACATGACTCCTATGATCCCATAAGAAGCCAGATCTTGATGATGGATCCACTGCCAAACATGGACAAGGCTTACTCTATGGTACTTAGGATTGAAAAACAGAGAAACATTGGGACTGGAGGAAGTGAAGTTAATGATCACTCAGCTATGAGTGTGAGATCTGGTGGATATGGAAGAAGTCTCCCTGGCAGAGGCAATTCAAACAACTCAAACAACAGAGGAGGATTTTCTGGAGGAAGAGGAAGAGGAACTTCCAGATTGAGCAAAGAGGAGAAAGCCAAATTATTGTGTGAACATTGTGCAATTCATGGGCATCTCATTGGGGACTGCTTCAAACTCAAAGGCTACCCGGATTGGTATTATGGACTAAAGGAACAAAGAAGCTTTGCTAATGCAGTGGAAGGAAACTGTGCACCTGACATCCACAATGAAACAGGACAAAACCCCACTGGAAACACCACAGATATATCAGCAATTGTGTAGAAGGAAGTGGCCAGAATCTTGGCAGTTCAATCTAACTCTAGAAATGGATCTGATATGCCAAGAACAAAAACTCAAGACATGTCTTACCTTGGCAGTTCTCATTTTGCCTTCACTCTCATAGAAGGAATACATGATGATGCTTGGATCATTGACATTGGAGCTAGCAGACACATGTGCAATGATGCTACATTAGTGAGTAACCTGACACCCATTCACACCACTGCAGTAATTACACTTCCAGATGGTGGAGAAAAACAGGTCACACACTATGGGGATGTGGTTTTGTCTGAGAAATTGATACTAAAGGAAGTTTATCTTGTGCCAAGCTTCACATGCAACTTGTTGTCCATCTCACAACTGACCACTACAAATGGAGCTCAAGCTATATTCAACCACAATTCGTGTGGTGAAAGATGGTAAAAATGGTGATATAATCCTAACTGGGCAGCTAATTGGAAAATTGTATGTGGCCCAACCAACCTTCTCAAAGGAAGCTATGACATACACGGTCAGTGCTCCTCACTATATAAAAATGTTTAGCACGTGGCATCGAAGATTGGGCCCATGCCTCTCCAGCAGCAATGCAACTTGTACTTTCTGAAACACATGTGTACACCTCCAGTTATTGAAGAACATAAGCATTGTGACATCTGTCATCTCACCAAGCAAACAAGGATCATTTTTTCACTCAGCACAAGCAACCGCTCCAGAGTCTTAGAGTTGTTGCGTGTTGATATCTGGGGACCATACTCCCAACCCAGTATTACTGAGACTTCATACTTCCTCATTGTAGTGGATGATTACAGTCGAATGACATGGGTCAACTTAATAGCCAGCAAGAAACAGGCCTTCACATCCCTCAAATAGTTCATTAACATGATCTCTGACCAGTTGGAATTGGAAATGAAGAAGATAAGGACATATAATGGAGCTGAATTCATGAGCAAAGATTGTTAAGATTACTTGTCCAGCAAAGGAATTGTTCACCAAAAGACCTGTGTGTATTCTCCTCAACAGAATGGAGTGGTGGAAATGAAGCATAGACACTTTCTTGAAAGTGGCAATGAAAGAATCATCAGCACCACATTATTTATGACCTTATTCCATACTCACTGCTGCCTACATCATCAACAGATTGCCCACCAGAGTGCTGAACTGGCAGGTACCTTATGAAATAATGTTCACTGTTGTAGCTTCTTATGGAACTATGAAACCATTTGGATGTTTGGCATATGCCACAGATAGAGGTGGCAATTCGGGGCCGAGGGGTAGTTCAGGCCGGGTCGGGCCGGGCCCGATTTATTTCGGACCTAGAAATGCTAGGCTCGGTCCGACGGACCTCGGGCCATCGGGCCAAAAAGCCCACCAATGAGTTTTTCCTTTTCTTTTTTGTTACTTTAACCATAAATAGAATTATATATTGAGGTGAACTTCAATTTAATTCTCTTAAGAAAAAACCTGATGGGAAGATAATATATTACTATACGTTGCAATATGGAATCATATCTATAGGCATGTCTCAAACCCCAAATATAACAACAACAACAACAACAACAACAACAACAACAACAACAACAACAACAACAACAACAACAACAACAATAATAATAATAATAATAATAATAATCATCCCCCTACTTATAAAAGTATGGGTATTTCTTACAAATTAATGTGTAGACATAAATAGCCCTTTACATTAACTATAATTGAAGGATATAAAAGTAAATTGTTAATCATAATTCATAACTTTTCAATCAATTATTGTAACTCTAAAGAATTATCTTAAAGAAAAGATGGCGTAAATAAATGTTCAAGATAATTACTTTTTGCTTAATTTTGTTTCAAATTATTTAGGTAAAAAATCAACTAAATCCTTTAATCCTTGAATTACAGAGCAATGTCTAAAGATTTAAGAACATAGACTTTAATAGAAAATAATAATAATAATTTAATAATTATAAATTTTTTGAGGTGTGGTACATAAATTAGAATTTCATGAACTTGAGGCATACAAGTGCAATAAACTTTTGTACAAAGTTTTCTGTAATTTTTAATTTCTTCTGAATTTATCATGCAATTTTACTCATAAATGAAAAGTACGAAGTACGTTATAAGTAATGTATTAGCTTAGAATAAATTTGACATAGTAAAATAAAGTTCGGTTAAATTCTAAAAGTGAAAATGTATGTTTAAAATATCAATAATCCTATATAATGAAGTTAATAGAAAATTACATGATTGTTGGATTAAATATCTTATAAAAAATAACATAATAAGCATGACTAGAAATTTGGAATGATTAAATTTATAATACAATCTCAATTATTCTAATAATAAAGTATAAATAATTATTAACTAAATATATATATATATAATTATTCAATTCAAAATTTATTTATTTTTCACTTATTAAGTATAAAAGATAAAAATACTTTTTACATATATAACTCTTCATAAAAATACCACATACTTTAATTTCCCAACTTTTAAGCTTTTGCATATTTGAATTTTGTAAGAAAATTAGATTCATATTCAAATAAATTTAAAACTCTTTCAATTGATATGCGGTCAGCATATATATAAAAAAAATCATACCATAAAATTTAAATTATTCAAAATAAGTTATTTAACAACATTGTGTTTATTATAATTTTCGTAATCTTATGTATAATAATATTATTTTTTCTACAAATTTTATGTAAAATATATTAGATATCAATTATAAAAATAATAATTTTCATTAGTAATTATAATGAGATAATAGTAAAAAGAAAATAAATGTTATTGTTTGAGAACTATATATGATAAGTTTCCTACTAATTTTGAGATTAAGAAAAAATGTCATGATTAAATTCTCCTTACACATTCCTTCTTTGATATTTCTTTAAGTAAATGTTTATTTACACAAAAAATATTTACATGCAATTGTAATATTTGCAATAAAGAAAATATTAATAAATGTTACAACTATAGGAGCTTTAATGTTACATCTAAATACATATCAAACAAATATAATTTAAAATATTTAAAACAGAGTTAGGGTCTGTTTTGTTTAAGACTGGGGAGTGCTGGCCAAATCTGGCTGAAGGAGTTAATGAGTGTGCTTTATTGGGATTCGATCATCTAAATCTACTGAACCCAATCTTAAGTAAACGGACCCTTAGAGTTGTTAATAATCTATTTTTTCTTCCATTTATATTCATGTATTAATCAGTTTAGCCTTTAACGCTAGATATCTATCTCATGATTCTCATCTTAACGTTTTGGGGACATCTAGATTCCAGAAGCAGGTTTAATATATATTCATGTAACTAATTTATCTTCAAAAATGAAAAACATTGTTTATCAAATAAATAAGAACATTGAGATTATCGGTTTGTGCATTAATTTATTTTGATATATAGATAATTCTTTTTAATTGGGTTATTTTCTCCATATATAACTAATATTGTGTGTTTATACTTGTTAAAAAGTTTTGGATTCTTTGGTGTAGTGGGGATTAAACTTGTGAACTGGGTAAGACTATGGTGAGACACTGACACTAGATTACTAAAGTGTGGGCAAATAATATCTTCGTAGTTATCGAAAACTTAAAGTACTAAAATATTTTTCTTAATAAAAAAAATACAAATAGTTCAAAAAAACTCAGATGTATTAAGTCTATACTTAAATCAATTAGATACTATGTTAATTATTTTATTTCATAAAATACCATTCAAATTCTGTGTTTACTTTTTTAGAATACTTAGTTGTTTTATTTTGTAAATTTTATGAGTCACGTGCAATGCACGTGTCTCCAACTAGTAATAATAAAAGAATAGATAATGATATATAGTTATATACTATACGTCACAAGTTATTTAATTTTTGTGTACGTACTATACTAAATGTTAATCAATTCTCCATTTCTCGACACATAATAATTAATGAGCACGCTTGCATCGAATTCATTTTCCATCTTCGGCTAATAAAATTGAAGAAATAGAGTATTAAATTAGTCAAATGTTTTAATTTCTCGATAAATAGATACATTTATGCTCTGCTAGAAAAAGAAAAACTTGTTTCAAATAGTACACAAGGTATGGCCTAATTCCTAAATTTTTCTTATTCGATTAGTGAGGAAAAAAAAATCAATTCCGTGGGCCGGGCCGAGTCGGGTCCGCCAAAAGAGAAATTCGTTCGGGCCGGGCCAAAAAAGCCCTAATTTTTTCGGGCCTCTAATATTCCGGCCCAGCCTGCTCTATATTTCGGGCTAAACGGACCGGCCCATCGGGCCGAGCCAGTTTTGCCAGCTCTAGCCACAGACACCCAACCACACAAAACCAAATTTGACAAAGGGGGAAATAGTGCATATTTATTTGGTATGTCCCTCATCAAAAGGGATACAGATTGTATGATATTTCCACTCACTAAGTGCTCATTTCCAGAGATGTGATATTCTTAGAATCCACTTACCCCTTTGCTAATTCTGAAACTCATGATCCTACTGCTGAACCCACTTTACCATTTCCCTTCTTCAATGATGATTATAGTACTCCTCCATACATACACACCACATCAAGAGGAGAGTCCTCATCCACACCCACACCTGCCACAACAACTTCAGATGACTTAAAATATGACAATCCAACAGATTCATCCACAACAGCTCCTGCCCCTGTTAGAAGAAGCACCAGATTGACTCATAAACCTGCCCACTTGAAGGACTTTGTCCAAACCACTGCTTCAGCTCCTAATGACATGGACCCCAACTCTTACTTTCATCCACCACCCTCCCATGCAGCCTTTTATACTCAACACCTCTCAATCCCTGAGCCAACCAACTTCAAAGAAGCCAATAGACATCCTAAATGGCTTCAAGCTATGAATGAAGAGCTTCATGCTCTTGAAAAGAATGAGACATGGGACATCACTGATCTCCCTCCAGGAAAGAAGGCCATAGGAAGTGAATGGATTTTCAAGGTCAAACTACATCCAAATGGGTCAATTGAGAGATATAAGGCCAGACTAGTGGCCAAAGACTATAACCAGATCATTGGAGAAGACTATGATGACAGCTTCTCCCTTGTTGCTAAACCAGTTACTGTCAGATACCTAATTGCACTTGCTACTATAAGACATTGGAGATTGCATCACATTGACATTAACAATGCTTTTCTGCATGGATTTCTGGACAAGGAAGTGTATCTGAAACCACCAGATGGATACACCAAAGTTGCTCCCACTCAGGTATGTAAGCTCAAGAAAAGCTTATATGGTCTGAAACAAGTCTCAAGACAATGGAATACAGAATTTTGCACCACACTCATTTTGTTTGGCTTTAAGCAATCTGCACATGATCATTGCTTATTCACATTGACTAGAGATGGTGACTTCCTAGCTGTCTTAGTCTATGTGTATGATGTTCTCATTACTGGAAATAACAACACTCTTATTGTTGATCTGAAACAGTTCTTGGATAAAAAGTTCACCATCAAAGATCTAGGAGGATCCAACTATTTCCTTGGTATGGAACTGATCAGGAATGATTCTGGAACTTTCCTGTGCCAGAAGAAATACATCCTAGACATTGTCAATGATACAGGTTTGGACAATTGCAAATCTGTCTCCACTCCCCTACCATATAACCAAAAACTTAGCACCTCAAATGGTTCTTTTGCCAGATCCAGAAACCTATAGGAGGTTAATAGGCAGGCTACTCTACCTCAACCTTACCAGGCCAGATCTCACATTTGCTACCCAACAATTGAGCCAATTGTGAGCTCCCCTAGAACCTCACATTGGACTGCTGCTCTACACTTGGTTAAATACGTGCAAGGTACCTCACATCTTGGATTATTCTATCCCAAATCCAGCAATTTTTCAATTTAAGGATTCTGTGACTCTGATTGGAGGTCATGTTTGGACACAAGAAAGTCCATCACTGGCTATTGCATTTTTCTGGGCCAATATCTCATATCCTGGAAATCAAAAAAACAAACTACAGTCTCTAGAAGTTCTACGGAGTCAGAATACATGGCCATGGCATCCATCACTGGTGAAATCATGTGGATTGATTATATTTCTGCAGATTTAAACGTTCTTGTTCCTAAGCCCATTCATCTCAGTTGCGACAACAAAGCAGCTGTTCACATTGCTGAAAATACAGTGTTTCATGAGCTCACAAAACACTTGGATATAGACTGCCACGTTGTCAGGAACAAGTTCAAGGATGGCTTCTTATCATTTGAGCAAGTCTCTTCAAAGAACCAATTGGCTGATCTGTTCACCAAGCAACTACCTCCAGGGCCCTTTCATCTTATTTTGTCCAAGCTTGGTCTGCAACTCTATGCATATCTAGCTTGAGGAGGGGATGTTGGAATTATGATGACAAATTCAACTGTTTTCATTTTAGCTGTTAATCGTTACCTTTGCACCACTAACCGTTGTCTTTCTTAATCAAACAGTTTTAGTTAATTGTCACAGCTTTATGCAAACTGTTGCAGAAAGCTTTCCTGTTTTGTGAATCTGCACATATAGCTAGGCTGCATGTTTACATGCAAAAGCAGATTTTATGTCATTCCATTTTTGGAAACTCTTTAATGACTTTTGTCTTATTTTAAGATAACTTCTAGGGCAACCTCTGTAAGGATATATATAGTGATAATTTCTTCTTTGTAACACCATGAGAATTGCAGCTGCAAACTCTCAGTTTTAATGAATAGAATGCTCCTCTGATTTTTGCCCTTTACATTCATAATTTGCCATAAACCTTATGAACTCTTTAGCATAAATTCTACAGTCTGGCCCCCTTAAAATTATAAAATACTAGGATATACTTAGACAATTTCTATTATATACAATAAATATACTCTCACTTTTAATATATAGATAATTAGTGATATATTTCAACATATACAATGATAAATATTGTTGATATTCTATTTAAATAATAAATATAATATATTTAATAATGTTGGTTGGAGATTTTATTTGATCGGCCCCCTAACCATGAGTTCTAGATTTGCCCTTGACTGGAGCTACATTCTCCTTGTTTTAGGCCACCATTTTCATCCTTATGAGCCTCTTCATATCAGGTGGCAGTAGCATAATACGGTCTAGAACACTGAGACTGCATATATATAAGAATGTATTAATTATAAGATAAAGTGAACAAGAGTGGAGTGAATCTTCCATTTCCACTTAGCCAAAATTTACTAATCAATTGACTTTTAGTGTGGAAGACGAGAATATCTTCCTTGTGGTTCGACTTATTACTACCTCTGTTTATTCTCGTATGCCTGTGAGAACGAAAATCTTATTTGAAAATCAACGTTTTTGAATGATTTTTCGTGACAAGTTCAATTGCGCAAATAAAAGACTTTGTTAGGGTACACTTATGGTTCCACTACAAGAAAAAGTTATATCAGAAAAGCAAATATATGTCTATAGTGACATGATATCCGTCTCTAAACTAAAGTAGTGACAGACTTGAGATAAAATATTTGCCTGTCTCTAAAATTTTGAGCCCCTTTTATTCCTTCTTTAAATTTAGAGATGGATTATTTCCCGTATTTATTATGAAATTAGAGAGAAAATTACATATTGAATAGAGACGAATTATGTCTGTCTCTAATATTCGATTGTTGTTTCGTCACTAATCAGTTACTTATGATTTTTTGTCAGTTTCTGTCACTATTCTATTCCTGTTCCTATTTCGTTTTTATTTAGTGACATATATTATTTGTTATTAATTTTCCTCTCTAATATAAAAATTTATTATAGTATTTGAGTTGTTTAATTTATTGGCTTTTTTAGTGTTCTAAAAGCCGCTAATCACTAGTCGATCGGATTACTGGGGTCGAAGTCCTTTCTCAGAACACTGGTCTTGTCACTAATTTAATTTAAAGCATAGCTCAATAATTAACGTATTGATTGCTATAATGCATTTTGTGTATATGATGAAATCACTAATTAACACATGGCGTGTAGTGGATATAATGGAATACTAGATGAAACACAAATTGGAATAGAGGATCCAATTCGGGCGAACCCACCCCAACCCACAAAGACCCAAGATCCATTCGGGTCATCCCGTCATGCCCCCATCTTTTATGTGTAGAGGAGCGGTCCAGTTCCACAGTTTTACAAACAAGTGCTAGATACAAAATAGAGGTTGTCTTTATCAAAATATAAAGAGGAAATATTAACTAGATTTTTTCCCCACTCGTCCAATTTTGGCAGGTAAGTAGCTGCTTTTATGTATCATATTTGTTGCCTCAATTCCAAGGCTCCAGCTTGTTAGACGTTATTTATAATGTCCAAAGGAATTCAAATAGTTTTAAGTATCCATTCTAGAGTACTGACATTCACTGCCAAGGACTTCTTTTCACAACATAGGGAAGGAAAACTATTTATATTATGCCTCAAAATAAGGGGGCAAAATGTGTTGAGGTGAAAATCTAATTAGAAGACAAGAAGTGTAAAAGAACATAGGACAGTGCAACCTTCGCACCAAACATATAATAAGACAGAAAAAAAATACAGTGCAAGATTACCCATAGAACAATTTCATCATCTAGGCTACAGTCTAAAAACATTGAGTAAACCATTAAAAGAACTAGAGCATACACTTAGTTCATGCAGAGATGCAAAGCATACTTAAACTGACATAGGTACTACTTAATACTGGCAATTGGAAAGTACAAGTTAAAATGATCTTATTTTCTCCAATCTAAAATTTCTTAGTGAAAGAAAACTTGGGGTGTGAAAGACTGCGCCAATCTGGGAACCCGTATCAAACATATCAATTCTCTTGGTAGTCTTGTTCTTATGGGAGTAGTAGAATAGAAATTTCACTCCGCACGCCATCAAGATGTCACCATCTTTGAAAACTTTGATAGGCCTAACAAATTCAAAATTGCAAGCAAAACCAGGGATTTTACGGATGACAAATTCCTTTGTCCAAGAACTCTCCACGCCATATTCCCTCATCTTCCAGATGATAATTACATCATTAGATGTATTATCACATAAACATAGACAATCGCACAAAGCACAGAGAACTGCAAGAGATCCTTCATCTAGAGCTTCTACATTTCGTGTAATTGGAGCAGGAGAAAAGGTGCTAAAAAGTTCTGTTTCAAGATCAAGGCAAGAAATCAGTGGTCGATCATTTCCATCGACCACCAACCAATGGAGATTCCCATTCAGAAATGTCCCACTAAAACGATTGTCATACATGAATCGGGCACCAGGAGGTATTTTTCTCCAAAATCCTGTTCCCAGTGTATACACATGACACTCATACTTAGAAGTAGGGACACGTAAAGGTGTTTTTATATCAAATACACAATCTGGCAAAATCCCAACCAGCTTATGTTGGTTTGTTCTTTTGCTTGCTCCAAATCCATAGGTGGCTTTAAACGTGCTTTCGTACTTTGGCCCTAGAGGACATTTGAACTTCATATAATCACGAGTCAATGAATTGCATATATAGAGATTTTCCGGCCAGCGAACACGGAAAAACAGCAAACCATTAGCTGAACTACCTATCCGTCCATTGAAAGGAAGTTTGCAGTCTGTAACTAGATTGTAACGAAGCTCATGGTTTTTAAGATCAAAATCATCCTCAAATTCAAAAATCTTGCATACCTCTTCCGTAGCGGATTCGTGGATAGCAAGTCCTTGGGGTGAATGTGAAAGATGGGCCTCGGCAAACTCACGAGTCTCCAATAAATCGCCCCATAACTTGTAAAGCTTGCAACTCACAATGGTTAGTACAGGTAGTCGTGAGATTATGTTTATGATAATTTCCGGTGGTAGATAACGCTGCTCCATTTTCCGAGTCTGTTTTTTGCACTGCATCTTCCCCTCTGTTATTATCCTTCATTCAACACTTAAATCAAAGAAAATCGATATCAATTTTAAGAGTGTAATATGATAAATCCAACCATTAGATTATTAATATAACTTCACAAACATCAAACATCAAATCGAGTTCACTTGTCCTACAATTCATCGTGTGCATTTCGCATAACTGTGCAACAGGTTTATAACTCGACCACCAGACCAATTTAAGGGGTATAATTAACACATAATCCGTTCGATTAGTGATAGAAATTTTAAAAAGTATACACATACTACATTTGTCAAAACATTTCTTCTCAACACTCCAATCAACAAGGCGAAATGAAAATCATCAAGAAATTCTCGGAGACGAGCAACAAATATAAAAACCAGAAAATCGATATCAATTTTGAAAGTGTAATATGAAAAATCCAACCATATGATGTCTAATTTAATTTCACAAATATCAAAGATTAAATCCAGTTCACTTTTCCTACAATTCATCGTTGCATTTCGCATAGTCGTGCAACAAGTTCATAAATCGAGTACCAGACCGACTTAAGACCTATTCTTAACACCTAATACATTCGATCACCAAAGCGAAACGCAAATCATCAGTTACGAAATTCAAGGAGACGAGCAATAAATAAAGACACCAGAAAATCGAGCAATTGATAGAAAATATATAAACAATTGATGGAGCAACATCGCGAGATGGATCTAACCTGGTTCATCCGTAAATCGAGAGTCGTTCGAGCTCTTCCTCAAAGTAACAGTTTCTGAAAACAAGAAATTCAGAGAGAGAAAGTGTAAAAAGAGGTGAAATCAGTTGACGGTTACAGCTGCTCAGAGAGAGAGAAAGAGAGGGAGAGCTGGTAGTTTCAAATTTCACTATTGACCCTTTTAAAATGGGCATTATGATATTATTTGAACCTTATTAAAATGGGCTTTATGAGATTATTGAACCTTTTCAATTGTTTTTTAGGCCCAACAATGTCAATTTCTTCGACCTCTAGTTTATTTTCGTTATATATATATATTTTACTCCCTCCGTTTTAAATTAAGTGTCGTTTTAGTATTTTTAGAAAAATTAAGGATTGATAAAATGACAAAGTATTCATACAGAATCCATCTAATTGGGTTAATTTTATGAAATAAGAAATTAATCAACTAAAATAAGTAGGTTGTTCGGGATAAATTGAAAGAGTTGTGATTTTTTTTTTTAAAAAAAAAACTGACACTTTTTTACAATCTTTTATCTTCTCTAAAGCGACATTTTTTTTTTTAAAACGGAGGGAGTACAATTTTTAAATCTAAGAAGAAAACATAAAAATAAGTTATAAAATATAGACTGAAAACAATCTAGGTTAAACATTAAAGAAAGATCGTTGAAAAATCTTATTCTATGATATGTCTTTTTATTTGTTAATTATTTTAAATTATAATTCAAGACTTTTCTTTCATTTTAGTGTTGAAGAAAAATGGAATTGGGTGTAGGCATGTCAGAATTGATCTGCTCCGCCCCGATCCGAGGCCTTTGGGACAGGGCAAGATCCGCCCCGATGAAGAATGGGGCATGCCCCGCCCCGCCCCTATGTATATATAATTTTTTTTAAATATATATTATGTATTATTATATAGATATGTATATATACAAAGAAATATAAAATATATATATGTATTTATAATATAAATTTTTATATATAATATGTTATATATATGTCTAGCTAATATATTAGATTATGACTATATCTAGTAAATTTAAATAATTAAATTCTATTTTTTAATAATTAAATTTTAAAAAAAATTAAAAATATTGAAACAAAGCTAATGTAAACCTAAAAATTAAAATCCTATTGACTTCAACAAAAAAAATCAAGTTTTTTAACAAAAAAAAAATAATTTTTTTATTAAAAAAAAAGAATAGGGGCGGGGCGGGTCTGGGCAGATCACGGGGCGAATTTTTTTGCCCCGTGGCGGGTCACGGGGCGGGGCAGGGTGGGCAGGGGCGGGGCGGGTCAGAAAATCTAGAAACCCGATCTGATCCGCCCCGTTGACATGCCTAGTTGGGTGGATGAAGTCCCCTACAAATGATGTGAGTTAGTTAAGATTGATGGTTGAATTATTCTAGGGATAATATTCAACTATGTCCTTTAACTATATATCCAGGTTCAAATAAGGACTCTAACTAAAGCTTTGATCAAATAAGCACTTTAATTTTTAAAATCGAAAAATTAAACACCTCAATTTATAAATTTCGGAAAAATTAAACATTCCGTCAAACAGACGTTTAATTTTTGCTGACCTGACTAGGCTAAAAAATTTAACATATCATCCACAACATTTTGTAATGTTCTCATAATTTTCATCTGATCTGTACATCATTCGAGTTCATACTTCATAGATATATTATGCCCGATTCTTTGTCATTCTTATCTTTGATTTGTTATCTTCTTTCTCGCGGATTAGGGTTCTTGGTTCTCAAGATTTTATGCTTCGCTGAAGAAGCCATCTCTAAGATTTTTACTTCTCTTTTTCCGACGGTTCATTTTTGTTTCAAATGTCACCGTAACAATATTTATTTAATTCCAGATAGACAAAGAAGAGTGGCCCTCACTAGTCCAGGTCAACATAAATAAACGTTAGTTTTCTCAACTTTTTACTGAATGTTTATTTTTCCGAAATTTAAAAATTGAGGTGTTTAATTGTTCAATTTTATAATTGAAAATGCTTGTTAAATTTCTTTTATACTATATCAAGATTTTAAAGAGATCCATGAAGCATTGTTCAAGTTATTAAGAGGGTGTTTGGCTAAGCTTATTTTACACATGTTATAAACTCCAACATCTTATAAGTTGTTTCAAGTGCTTATAAGATGTAATTTTTAAGGAACTTATAAGTTAACAAAGTGTTTGGATAAAATAACTTATAAGCTTGCAATTGAATATAGTGATTTAGCTATAAATATGAGGTCTAATTTAAAGTTAATATTAATCACACATTTTTTATTAGTGTGTGAAGTGTGTGTAGTGTGTGAAGTGTTTGTGTTGTGTGTGTAGTGTGTGAAATGTGTGTAGTATGTGAAATTTGTGTGAAATGTGTGTAGTGTGTGTAATGTGTGAAAAGTGTGTAGTGTGTGTAATGTGTGAAATGTGTGTGAAATTTGAGTGTAATAATTAAGATCTTAAAAAATAAGATGGAAATAAGTTGGGGTATAGCAACTTATTTTTTTTAGATCTTATAACTTATAAGTTCTTAGAGCTTATTTTTGTGTCTTATAAGCTGGTAAACATTTTTTTCTTACCAAACACTTTGCAAGAGCTTATAAGTTCCTAAACATCTTATAAGATGTTTGTAGGAGCTTATAAGCTCAGCCAAACGCCCTCTTAGTTATTAGTTTTTCTTTTAACCTCTGTCGTATTTCATTTAAAACACACAACATGCGTGCTAGCTGAAGATGTATACTTAATGGTGAAAAAACAAAATGGTGGAGATGACATTAATTAATACTGAATATGAATGAAAAATTAGAACAGAGATACAAACACAGAAACCAAATTAAACAGAAAAGAAGATTCAGTGGTGATATATTTTGGCCTGCTGATAGGCAGTGAGAGCCTGCACGAAATCTTCGTTATCAAAGTCGGGGAAGAGTTTATGGGAGAAGAACAATTGGGTGTTGGCCATTTGCCAGAGCAAGAAGTTGCTGACTCTCATTTCACCACTGGTTCTAATGAGCAGATCAGGGTTCGGAAACTCAATCCCGTGTGTTAGTAAATGCTGCTCGAAAATGTTTTCGTCGATGTCGTGTAGTTCAAATACCCCATCTTTTACTTTGGTTGCTATTTTCTTGGTGGCTTCCGTTATATCATATCGACCTCCATAGTTGACAGCCATCACCAGCTTCAATCCCATGTTGCCTTTGGTAAGCTCCTCTGTTTTAGATATGATAGTTCCCAAAGACAGCGGAAGCGCGTCTCTATTCCCGATCACGACTACACGCCACCCGTTTCTATACGTGCAAATATGAACAGATGCAAGAAAGATAATGAAAAACGACAAGTAGAAAATATTAATGTTATAACGGATGCAACACAGATTATGTGGTTTATTCACTAGCAATATGTTAACTACGTTCTCAACTAAAAGAGAGGATTCGTAAAATGATACTGTGTCAAATAGGAAATCTACCCTAAACTTCCGATTAATCTGTCGTAGATTACAAGGCATTCCAACAATTAATTAGGGCAAGATAACTAGATTGATGACGCTTACCGCATATACTCCCGAACATCTGATATAGCTGTGCCTTCAAAAACCTCCATTAAGCCCTTAACTTCGTCCTGATCACTACAAGTAATTAATAAAATCGTGCATATGCTGATCATGAGAATTCAGCACAAAAATCATTTTTGGTCTCCTAACTTTTCGCTTGTATATTTTTATTAAAAAATCAATTACTGTCTCCTATCTTCAGATTTGTTCGCATTTAGTCATTTTTTTTTGGCTTCTTGGCACGGGTCAAATTTATTATTGGTTTTCTTTATTATTTTTCACGTAAGCTTCCGGAGTCATATATTCAAAAATCAGCGTGAATATATGGTTATGTAACCGGCACGTGTAATTTTTTGGTCAAATTAATCACCGACAGCAAAAAAAAAAAAAAAGAAACTGCGGACGAATTCTAAAGTTACAAGATTAGATTAAATTTTTTATTTTTTCTAAAACTAAAATGGTATGAATGAAAAGTTACGAGAGTAAAAAATGGTTTTAGCTCGATTTAGTTAAGTACCTCAGGGCGACTCCAATTCTCAGTTGAAAAGGCGAAAACTGTTAAAACTTTAACTCCATATTGGTCACAATTTCTAGCAAGTTTTTTGAAGGCTTCCACTCCAGCTCTATGACCTTCTAATGGTGGCAACCCTCTGTCTTTAGCCCATCTTCTATTTCCATCCATGATGACTGCGACATGTTTGGGAATGAATTCAGGTTCAAGGCCTTCAGGCAACTGGATCTGATGACCAACTTTCTCCTCTTTGACAGCAGCCAAACGGAACTTTAAAGTAGAAGATAATGGATTACTGCTAGCTGATAATAATGAGGATGTTTTATTCAGCCTTAGGTGATGGTGGGAGATAAAATTGGTGTCTACTGGTTGAGGTATAGAAAGCCTCAAGGATGACAACATTTTCATATGTTGGTTAACTTGCAACTAACAAGTCTCCTCTTTATAGGAGACAATTACCAGTCCAAATGTTAATTATCTCAGTAAAAATATGTAATTCCGATTCTATGATTTTACGTGTCATTTATGCCTCAACGATTCTACTCATATGATTCTACGTGTCATTTTTGTCTAAACATCAATTTTAAAGATCATTGTACATTCAAGGGAAAACCAAACCAAACGAACATTTTTTGAGAGATTTTATGCAAGACGCAAGAATAGAATCAAAATTTTCATTGCTAATTATCATTTCACAAGCTGAATGCAATTTTAATATATATAAGCATATTTGAAATGTAAATGTACATAAATATATATTTATATTTTCATAATCTGTAGAATCTTACAATTTTACGATCCGATTCTATTGAGTATCCATAGATTCAAGTTATAATCGCGAGTTTAACAACTTTGATTTAAGGACTTTCAGGTCTGAAGTTTTGGAACTCATCTGCGAAACACAATCTAATTTGTCGTAATCTAATTTGTCAGTCCATAAATGACAAATTTCTCACACAATCTCCACCCTCAAAATCTCCACATTCAGTCTCTACCCTTGAAAAAGTAAAAAATTCCACAAAATCTATTTTTTCTTAACCTCCGTGCCCGGTCAAGGTAGGCAACTTAGGCCGGGACGGCTGAAGTATTTCTTTACATATTAAATGATGTGACGAACCTATTACTTTGAGAATCATTCAAACATAGTCCAATGTGATGAACCTATTACTCTGAGACCCATTTTTAGTTGTTTAAAATTATTTTAAAAATAATAATATTATTATTGTACGAGGCCCAATATTTGTTTTCGCACGGGCTTTTCGAAAGATTGGACCGACTCTGAATGATGCATGTGCGAATCTATATAAATACAGTGATAATCTGTTAAATTGTTTATCACACATTTACTTAGTTCAAGGAGTAATTACTAAGTTAAGTAGCTAATTGTTGAACGTTTATTTTCATTTAAAAGTGCAGAATTTAAAGAAATTAAAAAAAAAAGTCACATAATATTTAATTACTCGACCCTGAGGAAGTGAGGATCAATTATTAGCTTTAATTATGGATGAAGCAATACTACAATAAAGATAGCTTGGATTGCGTATAGATGTGTTGATCATTTGTTTGACTTCTCTCTATGAAACAAATCATGAACTTCAGAAACCTTAGCCCAGGCCAAAATCTATACATATACATGCGCCAATATAAAAGGACCTTATGTTTCAGCCTATTTACGTTTGATCTATTTTACCTCTTTTAAATTTATATAGTCTAAGAATAATATTATAATTTTCTAATATATCTTAATTATTATATTCGGATCCTAATTATAACCCTAATTGTATTCTAATCATATATCTTTATTACTACCTCCGTCCCAACTTAACCTGCCTACTTACCATTTTGGTTTGTCCCACCTTAACCTGCCAGCCCCATAAATGGCAAATTTCTCTCACAATCTCCACCCTCAAAATCTCCATTCTCAATCTCCACCTTTAAAAAAATCAAAGATTTCACAAAATCTACTTTTTCTTAACCTCCGTGCCCGATCAACCTAGGCAGGTTAAGCCGGGACGGAGGGAGTATATAACAAGCATCCTACATATCCAAATGAAGCACCTTAAACTTCTTGTAAATCATGTCATATGTATTACAAGCATTCACTAATATGAGTATAGATAATTAGTTCAGCCAAAAGACAAAATGAAACGTGAGACGTTGGTTATTAGTCTAAATCACTTGATCACTAAATCTTTTCTTTTTATTTATGATATATCCTCCCCACCTCTCTCCTCTCCAAAAATAAATAAATGATTTAAATAAAATTTTGAAAAACGAACAAAATACTTTGCAATTTGAATTTCAAGTAACAAAACCTTTTCAATACTTAGTCGTTTAAAGTTCCTTTCATTCTTCAAAAATGATAAAAGATACTATATGTAAATAAATGTATCAATCGGTTATACTTTGTCATAAATTTAATCTTTTTATGAGAAACGTGGTTTCAGTCAAATTTACGTTTGGCTTATATATTTCAGTCATATTGTAATTTTCTAACATATCCTAATTATTATATTCAGATCCTTATTCTAATCTTAATTTGTATTCTAATCACATAACTTAATTATATACCAAGCACCATATATATCCTAATTATTGTATTTCGATCATAATTTTAATCCTAATTATATTCTAATCCCGTATCCTATCCTAATTATAATTATAATTATATAGCAAGAATCATGCCTCAAGGTTTTCAAAAAGGGGTTCAACACAGAAGTATACGTATCCTAATTATTATATTGCGATCCTAATTTTAATCCTAATTATGTTGTAATCACAGATCTTAATTATAAGGCATTATACATCTTAAGGTCCTTAAAGTATTAATGTTTGTTTTAAATGGTCCTTAAAGTATCATTTTGTTTTAATTGGTCCATGAAGTTATAAATTTTTAAATCAATTAGTCCCTGAAGTATTTTTTGTTTCAATTGGTCCTTTATGTTTTACAATTATTTCAATTGATCCTTAAACTATTACGGAATTCTATCTTAAGGCCCCCTAAAAGAAAAAAAGATACATAAAATATGTGAAATCGTCGTTTTAATTCAAAATAATATTATAACATATCTTTTATTAAATAAATATTGTGTTATTTGTTTATGATACTTTTACCATCAAACGAGGTGAATTATACTATAATAGGATTTGAACAAAAGTTCGAGATTATAATTTCTCAATAATTTTATCCAAACTTTGAGAAATACTTTGTGGTACTTTAATTTTAGTGATAATTTAGTTGAGATATTTTGAATCTATCTATCTTGAATTTAATGTAAAACTGAAAATTATTAACGAAAGGACTTTGAAATTTTATGTTTGAAGGTCTTTACAATATTTAAAAAAATTAAAGTTATTTCGTTGATAATGTTCAATTTTACTTTAAATTCAATATAAATATCTGGATCAAATTAGCACGTTTCTAACTAAAATAAAGTAGCACAAAGTATTTTCTCAAAGTTTGGATGAAATTCTTGAAAAAATATAATCTTGGAGTTTTACTCAAATCGATATTTTAGTATAATTCACCTTCGTTTCAGGGGGAAAGCATCATAATGATAAATTACAAAACATTTATTTAATAAAAGATATGCTACAATATCATTTTGAATTAAATCGGTGATTTCACATATTTTATGTATTTTTTTCTTCTAGGGACCTTAAATATATTTTTGTAATAGTTTAAGGACTAATTGAAATAATTCCAAAACATAAGGGACTAATTAAAATAAAAAATACTTCAGGGGACCAATTGAATAAAAAAACTAAAACTTTAAGGACCAATTAAAACAAAATGATACTTTAAGGACTATTTAAAACAAACATCAATACTTTAAGGACTTCAAGATGTATATTGCCTAATTATAATATACCATGCACCATGCACCATGCATCAAGGTTTCCAAAGAGAGGTTCAACACATAAGTATCATAGACAAATCAAGAAACGAATCCAATCTCGAATTACTTATTGAACGAGATTTATGGGGGCAATCTTGAATTTTGGCTAATCCCGGAAAAAATAATGAAACAAATCCAATCTCGAATCGCTTATTGAACGAGATTTCTGTAGAAATTTATAGAGTGTATAGAAGACAGATATCAAGAATAGTAAATGAAACAAGCAGAAATGATGGCAACAGTAACATCTGGTTTCATTGAATGAACTTCATAAATGAAGAACTGAAAAATGCGGCCATAAGCTTGTTACAAAATGAGCTACAGATGTTTGTGTTTATATATCACACATGACAGCAAAACCTAGCTGATAAAAGCACTAAAAACAAAAGACATTAATGTGTGCTTATAAGAAGCAACACTAGGATAATACCTTTCCTAAGCTAGAATGCTTTATTGCCAAATATGGTAATAAGCATTAACAGCTAGCTTGACTAGTCTAATCAAAAGGGATTAATCAAAATACATGCATTAATGACTTAATACATACTATAATCCAGTGTGCATTAAGATATCAACCCATGTAATATCTATAATCCAACACTCTCCCCTCAAGCTGGATGTGTGGATGACACAGTCCAAGCTCGGAAAGAATTCCAGCAAATGGTCCTGGAGGCAACTGTTTGGTGAAGATATCTGCCAATTGATCCTTGGAAGATAATGACTGGAAGGTGAGAAATCCATCCTTGAATTGATTGCGCACAACATGACAGTCAATGTCCAAATACTTTGTACGTTCATGAAAGACTGGGTTTTCAGCTATGTGGACAGCAGCTTGATTGTCACATCCAAGAAGCAATGGCTTTGGCACCTCAATCTGCAGGTCTGAGGAAATATAATCCAACCACATCAATTCACAAGTGGTGGAAGCCATGGCCCTATACTCGGCCTCTGCTGAACTTCTAGAAACAGTGGTTTGTTTCTTAGATTTCCAGGATATAAGACATCCTCCCAGAAAAACACAATAACCAGTAACTGATTTCCTGGTGTCTTGACATGCACCCCAATCAGAATCACAGAAGGCTTGAATAGATAGTTCACCTGTTTTTGGATAAAAAAGACCAAAGTTGGAAGTGCCCTTGAGATATCTGAGCAGGTGTAAGGTAGCATTCCAGTGAGAGCTTCTAGGTGAGCTGACAAACTGACTTAACTGCTGTGTAGCAAATGTTAAGTCTGGCCTTGTGAGATTCAGATACAATAACCTTCCTATTAATCTTCTGTAGGATTCAGTGTTTGCAAAAGGCAATCCATCTGAATTATTGAGCTTTTGACCATAAGGAAGTGGTGTAGAAGTGGGCTTAGAGTTGTCCAATCCTACATCATTGATAATGTCCAGAATATACTTTCTTTGGCAAAGGAAAGTACCTGTGTCATTCTTACTCAATTCCTGCCTAGAAAATAAGTAGCCTCTCCCAGGTCTTTGATGCTAAAGCTAGTATCCATAAACTGCTTTACAGCATATAAAAGATCAGGATTATTCCCAGTAATCAGAACATCATCAACATAGACTAATAAAGCCAGAAAATCTTCATCTCCAGTCAATGTGAACAAGCAATGGTCATGTGCAGATTGTGTGAAACCAAAATGAAGCAATTTGGTGCATAATTCTGTATTCCACTGTCTAGAGGCTTGTTTAAGTCCATATAGACTTTTCTTAAGTCTACATACCTGTCCAGGACCAGCCTTGGTGTATCCATCAGGTGGTTGCAGGTATACTTCTATGTCCAGAAATCCATGTAAGAAGGCATTGTTGATGTCTATGTGATGCAATGGCCATCCTTTCATAGTGGCAAGTGCTATGAGATATCTCACAGTCACTGGCTTGGCAACTGGAGAGAAACTTTCCTCATAGTCCTCTCCCAGAATCTGATTATACCCCTTAGCAACCAACCTTGCTTTATATCTTTCAACTAGACCATCTGGTTTGAGCTTGATCTTGTAAACCCATTTCCTACCAATGGGTTTCTTTCCTGCAGGCAAATCTGTTATTTCCCATGTATCATTAGCTTCCAGGGCATGAAGTTCCTGATCCATGGCCTCCCTCCATTCTGGATAGGTGACAGCTTCCTTGTAGTTCTTAGGTTCTGGCACAATCAAGTGATTGGCATTAAAAGCTGCATGAGATTGTGGATGCTTGAACATGGATGTTACAAAATCCTGCAGATGAGCTGGTTTTTGTATTTGCCTAGTGCTTCTTCTGAGTGGTGTTGGGTCTATACTCAGTTGATCTGCTCCTTCCTCTGATTCAGGTGTTTGTCTGGTATTTCTTCTTGTTGGTGCTGTATCTGTATGAATTTGATCTCTTTGTGTTAGCCTGGCACTCCTTCTGAGTGGTGTTGGGCTTGCATGAATCTCATCTGCTTCTCTCTCTGATTCAATTGACTCCTCTGATGGATCAGCTGTGTTAGATGGAACAGGTACAACTAAAGGATTTAAAATAGGTGTTGAAGAGCCTTCCTCATCATCCAAAAATGACAGTGGTATTGGAGATGATTCTGTCTTGTTTTCAAAATCAGGATCAGCATATGGATAAGTATTCTCAAGACAAATAAGATCTCTTGAAGTAATCACTTGCTTGCTAGCAATGTGATAGACTCTGTAAGCCTTTTGGTGAGGGGCATATCCCAAGAAAATGCATTTCTTAGCTCTTTGATCAAACTTATTCTTGTGTGGACTTGTATCAGTGGCATATGCAAGACAACCAAAGGGCTTCATCATTGCATATGTTGGTATTAGTTGAAACATTACTGTAAATGGGACTTGCCAGTTTAAGACTCTTGTGGGTAATCTGTTTATGATGTGTGTGGCAGTGAGGATGGAGTATGGCCATAAGTAGTGCGGGATTGAAGACTCCTTCATCAAGGCTCTGGCCATTTCAAGTAAATGTCTGTGTTTTCTCTCCACTACTCCATTCTGTTGTGGAGTATAGACACAGCTTCTTTGGTGTATTATCCCCTGGTCCTTGAGAAACTGCTGGCAATCTCCACTCAAAAACTCTGCTCCATTATCTGTTATAACCATCTTCACTGTCTTCTCCAGTTGTCTTGTGATCATGTGGATGAATTCCTTAAGTGAGCTCACTGCTTGCTTTTTGCTTGCCATAAGATTCACCCAGGTCATCCTACTATAATCATCCACAATGGTTAGAAAATAGGAAGTGTTGGTGATGCTGGGTTGACTATATGGTCCCCAGATATCCACATGCAGAAGTTCTAGTACCCTGGTGGTGCTAATTGAACTGGTGGGAAAACTAAGCCTGATTTGCTTTGAGATATGACAGATTTCACAATGCTTATGTGTTTCCAGAACAGGTGGAGTTCACATGTGCTCCAAGAAGTGTAGATGCTGCATAGAAACTGGTGATGCATGTCCCAGTCTTCTATGCCAAGTTTTGAACAACTTGTTATAGTGTTCTGCATTAGCTGCGTATGCTGCTAAAGCCTCTTCTGAGTATGCTGGCTTGGCAATATACAGCTTTCCAACAAGGTGTCCAGTGAGAATTATGCTTCCATCTCTTGCACTTTTGACAGTGCAAGATTCATGGTCAAATACAGCCTTTGCTCCTCTGTCCATTGTCAATTGGGATATGGATAACAGGTTGCAAGTGAAACTTGGCACAAGAAATACCTCTGTCAGTGTGAGCTTGTCTGATAAGAAAACACTTCCACATTGCTCCACCTTTCTTTCTGTTCCATCTGGTAAGGTTACCATAGCTGTGTGCTGTATAGGTCTAAGGTTGCTCATCAGAGTTGGATCATTGCACATGTGACTGCTGGCACCTGTGTCAATGATCCATGCACCATCATCCACTCCATCTATTAATGTGAAAGCAAAAAATGAGCTTCCAGCATGTGCATTGTTTGCATTTTTCACCCTTGAATTCTCTACTTGCTGTTTCAGTTCTGATTGATTCAGAATTCTTGCCACTTCCCTTTGTACAATGGCTGATATATCTGGAGACCTGTTGTGACTTTCAGTGTAATGCTCATTTGTTGTCCCATCCTCTCCAGTTATATCAGCTGAGCGAGCATAATTTCCCTGGTTTCCCTTCCACCAATCTGGATATCCTTTCAACTGGAAGCAGTTTGAAATCACATGTCAATGGTTTCCACAATGATCACAAAGTAGCATTGCCTTTTCTTCCTTTGTTAATCTGATGTTGCCTCTTCCTTTGCCATTAGAATGCCCTCCTCTGCTATTTGAGCCAAAATGGGCTGGTCTGTTTGTTGAGCCTCTACCACCATTGTTGAATTTCACATTCATGGCTGAGCTATCCATCAACTCATTTCCAGATATATGCACATTCCTTTGTCTCTCAATTCTCAAGATCATTGAGTATGCTTTATCCACACTTGGAAGTGGATCCATCAGCAGGATTTGACTCCTAATGGGATCATATGACTCATTTAATCCCATTAGGAACTGAATCAACTTTCCAGACATGTCAAATTCCTCCCATCCTTTAGTAGCTCCACAAGAACAGGCCCCACAGGTACACATTGGCAAGGATCTAAGCATAGACAGCTCATTCCATTAGAATAAAAGACAAAAAACGAATTTGCACTAAATTGATATTGTACACATTGCATCATTTATTTGTCTAAAATAATTTTTAGAACTGATAAGAAAGGGGTAAGCATTGTTCATTTATTAAATAGTGACGTTGGCGGTCATCATAAATACTCAGTAGGAACTATTAAGTCTTTCGAGTCCTCTCTTAGACTTTAAGGCAGTTTTGCAAATACCTATTTAATTTTTTGTGGAGTTTTTCCTCCGCATGAATTTTAACTTTTATCTGGTTACTTATTTTTTCAGTTTAGTCTTTTCTAAGGGAGTGCAACAGTTTGATGTTGAAGATATTTTTATAGCTGAAAACACATGAAAAATGGTTAAATTTCAGTAATAATACATTCATCTCTTTTACAGGTGAGTATTGTTGGAGGCTTCTCGAAAGAGGATATTGAGACTTGTATTTTGGAGTACTTAGGAATAGTTGCAGAAAGGAGAGGTTTTACGAGAGCACTAAAGTACATCCCAAAGATATTTCGACCACATATAGCTGATTTGCAGCATCAAGTAAATGTTACCTTTTGTGTTCAAATTATTCCTTAAAAGTTTTTATGCTTCTTTTGGTAATTATTTCAGTAATTTTAAATTTTACAAACAATAGATTTTATTAAAATTAGTTGTTAAGCATCAATTGAATAACAATTTGTGCATTATTGTTAAGTGAAAATTGTGAAATAATCATTCTAAATATATCTACTATTGAAATATTACCTATAAGGGAAAATTAGTGAAAATGTCATGTACCTATCAACACGATACCTCTTATATGTATATAATTCCTTTTTTTCTTTTTCTTTTTTTTTTTTTTTTTTTTTTTTGTAAAATCAGATTTCAACTAGTCCAACATCAACAAATGTATACCGACAAAGGAAATATGCAAGGTAAAAAACAAGTATGCCAACTTAAGTGCTATTGAAAACAAATACTCCCTCTGCCCCAGCTAACTACTTTCCTTTTCGATCCGTCCCAGCTAACTTTTCACCCAAAATTGGCAAATTAAGTCAACAATTTACGCCCCCAAAAATTAGCCAATATTACAAAAAGGTCATTAATTAAGCTCTTTTAAAAACCAGAATTTTACTTAAATGAGTCATTAAAAGATAATCCTAAACACTAACACACCCAACCTTTCATTAACCCTCCCCGCCCTTTCAATTATCCCACCCACCGTTTCTGTTCCCATATCATCTTTCTATCTCTCTCTATCAAACTCTAATTTCCTCTCTCTCTCTCTCTCTCTAAGAACACTCCCCTTCCTGTTCTTGCGCAGCTATTCCAGATCTGGTTTCTGACCTTTGGATTTTCGATGCAATACGGTTGCAATTCAAATATCTCTCAGATATTATTGCCTTCTTGCGTGCTTGTAACTCAAATCTTCCCCATGGAAGAAGAATCGAGTTTTGACGAGAGAATTGTTTGTGATTCCGAAGATTCATATGTCGCTGAAATGGTCTTCGACGACGATGAGATAATCGATTCCGGGGATTTGGAGACCAGCTCTGCTCCGATGAGTCGCATTTCCGCCTCGGAAAGTGAAGGGGCCCAACCTGTTGGATGGTTCCAATCTGAGGAACTCCGAAGGTATTATTATGCTTGCTTGGCGATTTGGTGCCCCTCTGTCAAACTGGTTTTGAAAAAAACCCTAATTTGGGTAAGTATCCCTAACTCGATATTTCGTCTATGATGCATATATTGTGTTTCTGGGCTTGATTGGAACCCTATGATGATTTTTTTTAGGGTTTAGACCCAAAAAAATTGAGGGTCAATTATGTTAATTTTGCATGTGTGCTGCCCCAGATTTGATGTTGCATGTGTGGTGCCTAATCCGAGGGTTTGTGGGTTTTGTTGTTGCTGATAAACTGGCTAGGTATTGTTGGTGGCCCTGTGATGAATTTTTACTGAGGGCGTTGGGGAAAAAAAATGAAATTATGTGAATTGATGCATGAATTCTGCCCAAATCTGATTATTTTCAGAATTGATGGTAGTTTTATGCTGTCTGATGGCTTGTTAGTGATACTTTGATGAACTAAAGCTTAGTGTTTTGGAAAAAATAGTTTAGACCCATATTTGATGTTGCATTTGTGCTGCTGAACCTGATTATTATGGGTTTTGTTCAGGCTACTGTGCTTGATGGGTATTGTTGGGGACCCTATGAGGAATTTTTACTGAGGATTTTTGGTTATTTGCATGTTTGATGGTAGTGTTGTGCTATTTGATGGTCTGATAGTGACCCTTTAATTTGATGGACTAAAGCTAAGTGTTTGGAACAAAACAGTTTCTGTCCAGATTTGTTGTTGAATGTGTGCTGCCTAATCAGATTACTTTGGGCTTTAATGTTGTTGATTTGTTTGTTGGGCTTTGTTGGTGGCCCTATGATGAATTTTTTGTGAGTGTTTGTTGGGAAAAAATGACTTTTTGTGAATAGATGCATGAATTCTGCCCAATCTGATTATTTTCAAAATTGGTGGTAGTTTTGTTGTTGTTGATGTGCTTCTGCAGCGTAATGAAGGTGACCTTATGATGATTTTTTACTGAGAGTAGTGTGGTAAAAAATGAAATTCTGTTAATTTTATGCATGAATTCTGCCCAATCTGGTTATTGTCATGGTTGATGGCAGTTTTGTGCTGACTGAGGGCTTGTTTTTTGATATTTTGATGAATTTTTAATGAGGGTTTGAACAAATTTTAAAGTGGTTCTGTTTTTGACCCTGTATTTGCACTTCCATTCTGTCAAAAGATTGGAGGACATTATCTACCAGCTCCTGCATTGTGTAGTTTGCTGTCTCAACTTGCAAACTGTGTATGGCTCTGAAATACCCCAAGTCCAGCACATTTGTGTCGGGTGAATTTGGAGATTGACACATAATCTGAATGTTAAAACCATCTGATGAGGCTACATTTCTGAAATCTATGTCATGATTGCTAAGATGAGGTCTTGTGTTGTCCTATTGTATGATTATGGTTTTACTTGCTCCTTCCGGCCATTTTGCCTTGATTGCTGGTAGAATCTGTTACTGCCCAATGATGAAACAATACTTTTTGCAAAAAAATGAATGTGTTAATAATGTCACCGTTCTGTCCATTGAGCAAAATTAAATGTGCTAGGTCAGAATTTAGCTAGGAGACTTATTAACACATGAAATACTAAATGATGAGAATTCTCTGATAGTATGTAGAGTCACCTTATCCAACATGCAGTTTTTTATTACTTCTGTGTTTATCGAGTCAATTGGTTTGGTGTCCAACGTCCCTCTTGCTCGATTGACTGAATTTCTGAGGGCAGGCTCCATTGTTGTGAAGGGAAAAATTCCAATTTTCCCGTCAAACAATAGAGTCCCGTCTGCTGCGCAATGTGGTCTTGCTACGGCGCACATAAACATAACTTTCGGGATAAACGTCTTGCTTTTACACACTCTATATGGATCATCTTCTTCAGCCAATTTATATGATCGTTCACATGTGCGTTTCATATAAAACCACTTTTTGTCAATGTGAACAGTGTTGTGCATGCTATTATACCTGATTTTATTTGCTGAACTGTCATGATGTAAGAAGCTAAGGCTGTATTTGAGCCTTTGCAGCCTATTTGCATCGGTGTAATGGCTTAATTGCATTTGAGTGTGCTTTTATTGCACATGCTTTTACGAATCTGCCAACTGTGCTTTTGCTCACTTGCAACTCTTTGGCAAGTCTTCGGATCGTCCCCCTCTTCGAAAACGGTATGGCTTTCAAAGCTTCTTTGTCTAGGGGAATCTGAACTTTAGAAGCTATCCTATGCTTAATTTCTGGAAATGTAACAGGCTTACCTTCACTAATCATCTTTTTTGCAACTGTCCAGATAGACTAAATCGTCCTCGTGGAAACTCCAAATGATGTTGCGACTTCTTGCAGCTTACCCCAGTTAACAACTCAATCGGTGTTGTTATAAAAAAGAAATTGAGCAATTAGAAGTCGATCTGATGGAGTCAAGTTGGGCCCCTTCCTTCGATTACGATCTTCGTCCATTGAAGTTTCTGCTATAATAAATGTTTTGTTGTAATTTATCAGATTGTAATTTTTCTGGGAAAAATTCTGCTGTAATTTTTTGCCTGTAATAAATGTGGTAACAGGTTTGTATAGAAACTTTTTTGGTTTGTTTGAAGTTTGAATTAGGAGGGAATTTGAAATGGAATTTTGTGCTATGCCTGTTGCAATCCAGGAAAAGCTTTGGATTTGGGTGGAAATTTTCCCCCAAATTTTTTTTATCTTAAATTTTTGAATTTTTTAAGTTCCTAATTAATTCCTTAAGAAAAACCAGAAAAGGTACTACTTTGAAAGTCAATAAGGCATCTTCTACTTTTTTTTAACCTCCGTGCCCGGTCAACTGTGAAAAGTTAGCCGGGACGGAGGGAGTATAAAGATAAAGTTAGTAGCAATAAAAAAGAGCACGTGTCACATAAATCCCATGCCAATCAAATAGTAAGCTACTTTTTTTTTTTTTTAAATAACGTACTAAAGTAAATATTTTTTATATTTATTTATAACTCTAATTTATCTATCATGAAATTTATATGACTTTAGAAACAAGAATTTATGAATCTCAATGCACAGAGAAACATGAATTGGAGAAAATCTCAAATTGCATTTATTATGGTGTTGCAAGATTTGAGTATGAACCCCCAATCTTTTGTAGTGATAATAAAGAGGTTCAGCTCTCCTCTATTAAAATTCCTGATGAATTTTATAATCTGTTTACTTCAAATTCAGAAAAAAGTGTTGAATTCAGAAAATATATACTAGATTGTTCAGTTTGCTTTAATTTTAAAAAATTCAATTTTCTTTAAGATTTACTGATTTTTCTTTTACTGATTTTATCGATAAAATTAAAAAAATTAATTTAATATTAAAGATTTTAGTAATCATATATCTATATATATTTTTATTTTTAAATCATTCTATAATTTATTTTGAATATTTTATACATTTTTACAATCTAGATTAATTCAAAATAATATATTAAATATTTATTAAAATAATTTCTTAGATTAGAATTTAAAATTATGAATTTTTAAATATTATATAAATTTAATTATCATTTATGTCCTAATTTAAATATTATATTAATTTATATATATTTATTTATTTAATTTTTTATTTCTTTACCATCCTAATAAGTGACTAAGCAGGAAAAACACAAAAAAATTCAAAAAATTAAGTGCCACATAAGCGAAAAACAGCCAGCCCATGGATGACCTAATGGATAACCTGCAATAGCCGGTCACAGGACATTTTTATCATTTTTTTATAAGTTAGAAGGCATTTTTAAAAAGTGTCAAACTTAAAGGATATTTTTTTAATTAGGGCAAACTTACAGGACATTTTTACCAATTTTTCCTACAATGATATATTCTATTTTACTTAATTTCGAGTTAAGTACAATAATAGAAGGCATGGAGTTTACACCTTTAGAGCACACAACATGTTTTATCACAATCTTCCAAGATTAAAAACAACTGAAGACAATTGTATTTTGTTGACACACATAAAGATTAAAAGTGTTAAGAGTAGGGTCAAAAGTAACTTACGTGTAAAGATTCATAAAACAATAATGATGGATGGCGAGATAAGTAATGTGCAACATTTATGTCATCTCAATCTTCATTACATATTTCACATAATGATTTACTACTAAAATTACTTTTGTAAGGGTCCCAAATTGGAGTGATAATGTTTGGTGAGGACATTGAAAGATTTCAACATGAAATTGGCCTCAACAAAATATATATCATTAAAGATAAGAAAAAGTTAATCATATATAGGGGTGAGCAAAATTCGGTTCGATAATCGAACCGAAATTATTTAGTGAAACCGAAAACCAAACCGAATTAAAAAAGCTAAACCAAAAATCGAACTTCAACCAAACCGAATTTATTCTGTTTGTTCGGTTCGGTATTCTGTTGATCCAAAATAATTCTCTCAAGATTTTTTCAACTTAAAGAAAAACTTATATAATAGTCAATCTACATAAACCCATCAACCACAATATTTAAATTTCACACTTCCATGACAAAAGCTCAAGATAAAAACTAAACTATATCCTTTTCAAGTCTAATATATAAATAAATAAAATATTACAATTTCGGATCGGTTTTGGTTATTTTTTATTAAACAAAACTCTAAACCGATCTGAACCGAATTATCCGAAATTCCTAAAAACTAAAATCGAAAACTGAACCAAGTTTTTAAAAACCGATCCAAATAGATAATTTCGATTCGGATCGGACGGTTAATTCGATTTAAACCGAATTTTGCTCATCCCTAATCATATGTATCCCAAGTGTACATCAATAATTTTGAGTTATACTTGGAAGTTTCAGTACCTTGACATAAGTCTCGGAAAGTATACAAATGAACATTACCTACAATTTTATGAAGTTCAGAGACGTACCCCAAAAACACAAACAAAATGACACATTTAATAAGTACAATTTCTCCAACTATTACATGTCCTAAATTAATTAAATATGTATAAGTCCTTCTAACAACATAAAAAAATCACGAGATTAATATAACAGCCTAGAACAGTACAATACCAGAAGGCAGAAACCACGAATTCTGTATGTTCGAAACTCTACCGATGAAACAAGATATTGTGAAATTTAGAACACAAAATTTTGTACCTCAGAAACTCTACCGATGAATCAAGATATTATGTAATTTAGAACACCAAATTCTGTACTTCAAAATGCGAAGTTGGATAACTCAAGTGACATAATATCTACTATCTAAGCCTTTAATTCTGGGTTCGAGTCACTATGGGGAGGAGAGGATTTTTTCTTTGTTCTTAGATTAGGAGGAAAAAAAAAATTATATAAAAAAAAAAAAAAAAATACTACTCTACTGACGAATCAAAAAATGCAGTGAATCAAGAAATTCTGAAAATATAACAGCAAGTCAAACAAAAATTCAGTGAACATGCAGTTTTGACAGCTTGATACAAATATTTTTAAAATATAACAGTAAATCAGACTTTGAACAGATTGATTAGAAAATCCACCAAATCCAAGTAGTTTCTTGGATTTACAAACGTATTAAGTTATTAGTTTTTCTTTTAATCTCTGTCATATTGCATTTAAAACACACAACATGCGTGCTAGCTAAAGATGTATACTTAATGGTGAAAAAACAAAATGGTGGAGATGACATAATCAATACTGAATATTATGAATGAAAACTTAGAACAGAGATACAAAGACAGAAACCAAATTAAATAAAAGAAGATTCAGTGGTGATGTGTGTTGGCTTGCTGATAGGCAGTGAGAGCCTGGACGAAATCTTCGTTATCCAAGTCGGGGAAGAGTTTGTGGGAGAAGAACAATTGGGTGTTGGCCATTTGCCAGAGCAAGAAGTTGCTGACTCTCATTTCACCACTGGTTCTAATGAGCAGATCAGGGTTCGGAAACTCAATCCCGTGTGTTAGTAAGTGCTGCTCGAAAATGGTTTCGTCGATGTCTTGTAGTTCCATTACCCCATCTTTTACTTTGGTTGCTATTTTCTTGGTGGCTTCAGTTATATCATATCGACCTCCATCGTTGACAGCCATCACCAGCTTCAGTCCCATGTTTTCTTTGGTAAGCTCCTCTACCTTAGATATGATCTTTCCCAAAGACAGCGGAAGCGCGTCTCTGTTCCCGATCACGACTACACGCCACCCATTTCTATACGTGCAAATATGAACAGATGCAAGAAAGATAATGAAAAGACGACAAGTAGAAAATATTAATGTTATAACGGATGCAACACAGATTATGTGGTTTATACACTAGCAATATGTTAACTACGTTTTCAATTAAAAGAGAGGATTCGTAAAATGATACTGGGTCAAATAAGAAAAATCTTCCTAAACTTCTGATTAATCTGTCGTAGATTACAAGGCATTCCAACAATTAATTAGGGCAACATAACTAGATTGATGACGCTTACAGCATATACTCCGCAAAATCTGATATAGCTGTGTCTTCAAAAACCTCCATTAAGCCCTTAACTTCGTCCTGATCATTACAAGTAATTAATAAAATCGTACATATATATAAATGCTGATCATGAGAATTCAGCACGAAAAATTATTTTTGGTCCCCTAATTTTTTGCTTGTATATTTTTTGTCTCAAGAAAAGTTAAAAAATCAATTACATCTCCTATTTTTAGATTTGTTCGCATTTAGTCCTTTTTTTTTTGCCTTCTTGGCACCAATCAAATTTTATTATTTATTTTCTTTATTATTTTTCACTGTAAGCTTCCGGTGTCATATATTCAAAAATCGACCGGAACATATGGTTACATAACCTGCACGTACAATTTTTTGGCCAAATTGATCACTGGCGGCAAAAAAAAAAATGCGGACAAATTCTAAAGTTAATAGATTAAATTAAATTTTTTATTTTTTCTAAAACTAAAATTTTATGAGCAAAAAATTACGAGAGCAAAAATGGTTTTAGCTCGAATTTAGTTAAGTACCTCAGGGCGACCCCAATTCTCAGTTGAAAAGGCGAAAACTGTTAAAACTTTAACTCCATATTGGTCACAAATTCTAGCAAGTTTTCTGAAGGCTTCTCTACCAGCTCTATGACCTTCTAATGGCGGCAACCCTCTGTGTTTAGCCCATCTTCTATTTCCATCCATGATGACTGCGACATGTTTGGGAATGAATTCAGGTTCAAGGCCTTCAGGCAACTGGATCTGATGACCAGCTTTCTCCTCTTTGACAGCAGCCAAACGGAACTTTAAAGTAGAAGATAATGGATTACTGGGAGCTGATAACAATGAGGATGTTTTATTCGGCCTTAGGTGATGGTGACAGATAAAATTGGTGTTTACTGGTTGAGGAATAGAAAGCCTCAAGGATGACAACATTTTCATATGTTAGTTAACTTGCAACTATGAAGTCTCCTCTTTATAGGAGACATTAACAATCACCACTCCCAATGTTAATTATCTTTGGAAAAATGTAATTTAAATCTCCAACGTTTTACGCAATTGCATTTTTTTTCTCCCTAGCTACAAGAAAAATGGTCTTTTGAGCTCACAAAAAATATCTCAAATAATAAGTATTTGTCACAACTTAAGTGAAGTGGTCTTAAATAATGAGTATTTGTCATAACTTATGAGTATTTGTCACAACTTTATTGTCGTCTCAATAACTTGGACGCAAATAATGTATTTGTGACCACAAAAGTGCTCTCAAATGCGCCTCAAATATTTTTTACAATAACTAGTTGTCTCTAAAAATAATCTTAAAATGGTCTCAAATAATTTGTAGAGAGATTTGTGACAACTAGTAGTTACAAATAATTTATTATTAGTAACTATAATTGTGACGTCAAAAAGTATTACACAAAAAACCTCTTCTGTTGTAGTGCCTTTAATAAGTCTTTTGCAATTTCAATCACTTAAATTTATAATATTTGCGATTTCAGGGCTTTCTCGTCTGAAATTTTGAAGCAAGCCTGCAAACACACGTGAGCCTCATATGTCCAACAATATTTTCTATTTTTATTTTTGTATTTCTAGAGCTTTCCTATTTTATTGTCGAAATGTTTGGGAATTTTGTTTTATTTTCTGGAATTTTTTAGTTTAGTATTTTGTATTCCCAGATTTTGTTTTCTCATAGTATGACATGAGGTAGAAATTAGTTGCTCTGCTATTATTTTGAAATTTTTTGAAATTAGTTCTTCTGGTGTTCCCAGAAATTAGTTACTCTCATCTTAAGTTTGAAGGCAAAAACTTATATGAGACCGTCATACGGTGTGACGGGAAAAAAATATTATTTTTTAGTAAAAGTATCACGTTTATCTGTAAAGGTATTACTTTTTATGAAAAAAATATCACTTTTTGTAGCAAAAGTATCACTTTTATTTATCACTATAGTAAAAATATTATTTTTTACTTTTATCTGTAAAATATCACTGTAGAATTTTTAATTTTTATCTGTAAAAGTATCATTTTTTCCTATAAAAATATTATTTTTTCTGTAAAAATGTATTTTGTCGCACGTAAGACCGTCACACACAAAACTTACTCTAATTTGAATGGGAGAGATGTTGTCACATGTTGCTCACGTACAGACGAAGATGCCCAAATTTATGCACTTGAGGCTCACGTTTATTTCTGCAGTAGTAGTTTTATAAATTGCGATAAAAAAAAAGTTTCTTAAATTACAAAAAGATATAAATTAAGGAACTAGAATTATTAAAGGCTTATTGGAGGGAACCAAAAATGCACTGTCTGCTTTTTTACTAATTGTCTCCTTTTTTTAATTTATTATTATCTCCAAGACAAAATGGAAACCGAAAAAATGATTAATATTAATGCTAAAATAATGAATTATGAAACAAAAACCAGAAATCTTAAATTGTGTGCAAGTATGATTCGTGAAAGAATAGGAACCATCCGCTACTAAAATTAAAGTTTTTTGTCACTATAAGATGTAGTTACAAAAAAAAAAAGTAGTCATAAAAGTATTTTTAGTAACCACATTTAGAACGTAATTACTATAGGGTAATCATTTCTAATAAGATGCAGAAAGTTTTTTTGCAACTACTTTGTAGTTCCTAATGTATTTGTAATTATTTTTGCAACTACTTTGTAGATACTAATATATTTGTAACTACAAGTACTTGCAAAAGAGCTTGTCATAGTGTAGCAAATTTGGTTAAAATTGTATGAATTATTTTATGTTAACTACTATTAATTACGAAAGGAGTTATTTTTAGTAACCACTTTGTAGTTGTAAAAAGAGCAGCGGGAAATACCTTTTTTTCTTATAGTGATCATCCTGTAAATCTAGAGGCCAGACCGACCCTAAATTAAATATAGGAAAAAATGGTAAAAATGTCCTTTAAGTTTGCTATAATTAAAAAATTACCCTTTAAGTTTGGCACTTTATAAAATTATCCTGTAATTTAAAAAAAATTGATAAAAATGTCCCGTGACTGACATTACCTGTTATCAATCCGGTCACTGATGAGGTGGAGCTCATTTACTGATGTGGCATTAGTTTTTTTATTTTTTTATACTGTTTCTTGCTGACACACTTATTAAGGTGGAAAGAAAAAAATTCAAAATGATAATTTGAATATATAAAATAATTATAGCCCCAAAAATCATTTAAAGAGATTTTCTTCTTTCTTCTACCCTACCCTTCTTGCTCTTGAAGTTTGGCTTAAGAGAAAGTTATTAAAAAAAAGTGAAGCCATTCTTGTCAGATTTCTTCAAGAAAGATCTGAACCCGGATCCCAGATTTGAACTTTCTTCAAATAGATTTCTCTCTCTCACACACACACACAAATAGTCCGCCGTAAATGCACATCTGCTGGAAAAGAGAGAGTGAAGATGAGCAAAGGCGCAACAGCTGCAGGGCCGAAAATCGGGAAGAAAGAGGGAGTTCACCATCGATTGCTCGAAGTCGGTCGAGGACAAAATCATGGAAATCACTTCGTTAGAGAAGTTCTTACAGGAGAGAATCAAGGTTGGAGGTATCTCAAGTATTTGACAAAGAAATAGTTGAAGAAGCATAACGTGAGACATTGGCTTTGGGTGATTGCTTCCAACAAAGAGAAAAACGTTTATGAGTTGCGCTACTTCAACATTGCCGAGTTAGAGGGAGAGGAAGGAGACTAAATATAGTGATTTGTTTTGTATTCCTCTTCTGTTTAGTTTCTTAGTGTTTAAACCAATTTCCTGACTTGTGTTAATTATTTGTTTTTCTCTTCTTTCTGGAATTTCAGAATCTTTCTCTCTTCATCTAGAATAAAATACTTCTTCCCAGTATAGTCTCAGAGGGCTTAACCTGAAATACAGTAAAATCGAGGAGACCAATATCCAATACAATATACTGTCAAGAATAAGGACAATATAATTATCCTTATTCATAATTTAAAATAAATAGGAAAAGAAAATGGAGTAAATGAATTTCAAATATTTTAAAATAAATTTTAGAATTTTAAAATTGATCTTCAGAAACAATTTTTAAAATTTTCTGAATTTTAATAAAATTTTAGAATTATAAAATAATTTATACAAATTTTCCTCAAAATTTTAAATGAATTTCAGAAATAATTTTTTTAATTTCTGAATTTTAAAATAAATTTTACAATTTTAAAATAATTTTAACAAATAATTTTTTTATATTTCTGAATTTTAAATCTTTTTATAAATTTAAATAATCATTTATACTATTTTTTTATTTTTTTCTTTCCACCCTAAAAGTGAGTCAGCAAAAAAACATAAAAGAAATAAAAAAACTAATGCCACATCAGTAAATGAGCTCCACCTCATCAGTGACCGGATGGGTAACAGGTAATAGCCGGTCACAGGGTATTTTTTATCAATTTTTTTTTAAATTACGGGGTAATTTTATAAAGTGTCAAATTAAAGGGCAATTTTTTAATTATAGCAAACTTAAAGGGCATTTTTACCAATTTTCCCTTGTATATATATAAACATGAATTTGAACCATGAACATAAATAAATTGTGAATCCTGGACATATGATTCCGAAAGAAAAATGACATAAAATAAAAGAAATTAGGACATAATTCAATCTTTGTAGTGAGACACTTAGAAACTGCAGATTAGATCATCTATTTAATACGAATTGCGCTAGTTTCCTTTTTTTTTTCTTTTTCCTTTTTTATGGCAAAACCATCGAGATGATGGAGGAATTTAGGCGAGATTCCCGACCTATATATTAAAAAAGCTCAAGAATGTCTTAGAATACAAAGAGATTTTCGGCTAGCAACAAAAGTAAAGCCTAAGAGGGAAATCTAAAACTTGATAAGCCCAAGACATCTATACACAAAAAAGACACTGAGGCTTTTACAATTTGAATTTTTTTGAATTATTTTCCTTGGTCTTCTTCGAACAGCTATGTTGGCTAGATGATCACCAACAACATTTCCCTCACGGTGTATATGCGAAACTGTCAACTCCATCTCCTTTGAGAGTAATAAATAATTTGCATATAAAGCTTGGATGGACCAGCGACCCCTTGCATTATTGCTAAACATGTTAAACATCACATGGGAGTCGATCTCAAGCCACACCTTTTGAATTCCTACTGCACGTTGTGTATGCATACTCATTTGCATGCATAATTGATTGAAGAGCAAGGAACGTAAGAGACGAAGATTGAAATCAAGAATTCGTGTCTTGTATACTTTTGTTTATTTTGTATTCGACAATGTTTGTCTATGAATGTTGGATTTATTCTATGAACATGAGTAGCTAAATCTTCTGTGTCTAGGGTTAGAGAGTAAATTATTTCTCAACTATGTTATGATTTTGCTCGTTTAATTCTAGACTCCGTTAAATTGTTTATATGTATGTTTATTTTATTCATATGATTGTATCAACTTGATCACTTGATATTTGTCTACAAGGTTAACAATTCAGCGTCCGAGAGGAGAGTTTGTTTATAGACTTACAATATATAGCATAAGTACCAATAATCATCCGCAGGTATTTGCGTGGGCATTAGTTTAGGATCTTTTTGGAGTCTTTATATGATAGTTAGCCCGAGAGGATAATTGTTCATAACTGACCTATACGTTAGCATCGTCCGAGAGGAGGGTTAATCAATAGTCGCGGCGCCTAATATACAATATACTCGGTTTAAAATTCTAGAATTTAGGATAATCAAACATAGAAGATAGTAATTGAAATTGAAACCCTTGGATATGTTTTCTTATCTATCTGCAATCCTTTGTTATTAATTGCTTCTTTTTATTTAAGTACTTGCACATTTTAGTTCTTTATTTTCTGCAATTTTAGGTTTTAGGTAATCATCAATCAATCGTAATTCGAGAATCAAGATAGTGTTGGATTATTAAGATTAGGGTATAAATTTGGATATAGAGAGCACAGTCCTTGTGGGATCGACCTTGTTTGCCATTAGCATCGTCCACTTGCGGTTTACCAAGTTAAAAAATAGTGTATCAAGTTTTTGGCTCAGGGACTGATTTATTGTGTTCAAATTTTATAGATAGTTCGACGCTAGATAAGATATTTTATTTTCTGCAATTTTATTTTCTGTTTTTTAGTTTATTTTCGATATTACGTTGTTTTATTTGTTGTGTTCTCAGGTAGAGTATGCGAACCCAATTTCAAGGTAAAGACAAGCTCGTTCCTTTTGATCTGAAAATTGAAGTAACTGCCTGTAGATGCTGAACAAGGAAAAACACGGAAAAATAAATTCTCGACTTACCACCGAACACGGCTATGGAAGACACGTAGACAGTTGTTAGGGCTAGGTAGTGACTACTATGCAAACTCAAATGACTACATTGCAACAACAACAACAGTTACAGCCACATGCACAAGCTGAACCAGAAAGTGCGGGGACTTTCTATGTCCCGTGCCTAATCAACACTATGGAGGAGTCGAATTGCCACTAATCCAAGCCAACAACTTTGAACTCAAGTCGGCTTTGATATCGATAGTTCAGTAAAATCAGTTTGGTGGGACCCACTAAAAGACCCCAATAGACCGATTCAAGAGAGTGTCCAAAACAGCTTGACTCACTCTTAAATCAAGACCCCAAAATTGAAGCCCTAAACATGATTAATATTAATGGTAAAATAATGAATTATGAAACATAAACCACAAATCCTAAATTGTGTGCAAGTACGATTCGTTAAAGAACAGGAACCATCATCCTTTAAATCAAGAGGCCCGACCCTAAATTAAATATTATATGAACATGAATCTGAACAATGAACATAAATAAATCGTGAATCCTAGACATATTTATCCAAAAAATGACATTAAATTAAAAGAAATTAGGACATAGTACATTTTTCGCGGTGACACACCCAAAGAAAAAAAAACCCACACATTAGACCATCAATTAATAATGGATTGTGTTATTTGGTATTTTAAATAGATGTCACACGTCATATGTATTCCGTGATATTATTAATTAACGCATGACGTATATTGAGTATCCACGAATATTAGATAGAACAATATTTGAAAGAAAAGATTCAATCGAAGAAAAACAAGACATAATATTCAAGTGCATGGTCAATGACAATGCATGTGAGAATCAATATAAAGAATACAGTGCTAAATCTGTTAAGTTGTTTATTACACGATTACTTAGTTCTAGGAGTAATTAGTAAGTTAAGAACTTAATTTTTGAACATTTAATTATTGTCATTTAAAAGTTCAAAAATTATTAAAAAAAAAAAGTCACATAATATTTAATTACTCGACCCTGAGGAAGCGAGGATGAATTATTAGCGTTAATTATGGATGTAGCAATACTACGATAACGATTGGTTGGATTGCGTATAGATGTGTTCGATCATTTGTTTGACTTTTCTCTATAAAATGAAGGGAAATATTCATTTTTACTCCCATTTATTAGGTCTCGTCTAGAAAAAATACTGTATGATAAATAATTTTAATTTTAATCCTGTAATTTTGGATACTGTATAACTTTGACGACCAATTTAGTCGAAAATAATCACGTGCGTGATTATTTAGTTTGGGGCTTTTAGGTCAATTTGCTTATGTGTCAAAAATATATACAAATAGCATGCCAACTCACAAAAATCATATGTATTAAAGAAAAAAACAATAACCACGACTTTAATATAGTAGCAATGAGCATGTGCATTGCACGTGGGCTCATTTTTTTTTATAATTATTAATGTTTTAAAATTTTAAAATTAATTTAATCATAGAACTACACTCTCAACATATCACTCATTTTCACTTTCTCTTAGTCCCTTAATTTGTGAGCATAATCATGAACATTATATGGGGATACATGCTTATTATTATCTTTGATTCATTGTTTTTATTATTTGTGATTTGTTTGTTAAATGTCGTAAGATAATATGTGAAGTTGATGACTATGTAACTTTAATTTTTTTGTTTAAAAATGACTAAAACAAACGATGTAAAACATGATAAGATTAATTAAGTGGTGAAAATAAATAATAAATACAAAAGAAAATTTTATAGTTTGAGTACTTATTTGTATCATTTTCAAAATTGTTGTGCCATTGGTTTTTTAATTTTTTTTTTCTTTTGGTGAAACTTCTTGCTTTATAGAAAAAATATATTACATAATAAATTTGTTTGTAGATCGGTTGTTTATAGAATGATATTATAGTGATAAATTTTAATGTTGTTGTTTGTTGTGATAAACCGTGTTTTGTACTCCAAAAGTTTTAAATTGTAGAATTTAATGTATTCATAAAATAATAAATTCAAATGAAAGGAATATAATTAAGTCACTACTAGAATTACGGCTTTTTGCCACTACAAAATGTAGTTACAAAAAAGAGAGAGTACTCACAAAAGTATTTTTAATAACTACATTTAGCATGTGGTTACTAATAGAGTAGTCACTTATAGTAAGATGCAAAAAGTTTTTATGCAACTACTTTTTAGTTACTAATATATTTGTAACTATTTTTCGCAACTACTTTGTAGTTACTAATGTATTTATAACTACAAGTAATTGCAAAAGAGCTTGTCACAGTATAGCAAATTTGGTTAAAATAATATGAAATATTTTATGTAATTACTAATCTCCCTATCTTAAAAAGTATGAGTGGTTTCTTACAAAATAATATAGTGTCAAAAATACCCTTTTGCATACACTTATCTATGAGAAAATATGCAAGGACAACTACGTAATTTACTAATATATATTTATTGCTAGGAATTAATAACTCCATCCCCTACTAAGTTTTATATTTTTAATTTTATTGGTTTAAAATCTAAAATTTATAATCAAATGCAATAAATTTATATTTTAATTTGGATCTTGAATTTAATTAAACGTGTGTGAGGTACATAGAAATAATTTTAGATTTTATTAAATATTTATAATATTTATTTAGCTTTAATATATCAAATATATGATAATTCAATATAGCATACGGAGTAAATTTAGGAGAAAACTAAACCATTTAGAAATATAACTTTTAGTGTAAATTACAAGGTGATTCTAATATAATATTTCTAGCGAAAAGATATATAATTACATGCAAAGAAAAAATAGCATGCATTATATTTTTTATGGTAAACTAGAAGTTGGTGTAATTTAAGATAAACAACATGTGTAAAAATTAGAATATGAAAATTGCTATCTAAAATTTGGGTTCTTATCAAACAAAGATTATGTACAATAACCTTTCAAGTCGTATTGAACTTCAGTATTAGTATAATTTGATTTTTAACATATCTCTTTTATCACATATGTAATGTCGGTAAGAAAATGTGAATTTGAATAATCATAAAGAGACAAATTAAGAAGATTGTATTTCATATATATAATACAGTAAAACCTCTATAAATTAATAATGTTGGGATCGGAAAAATTTATTATCTTTGAGAGGTATTAATTTATCTATAAATTAATAATTTATTAATTTAAAGAGTTTTTTCAGTACAACGAGTGAATTTTATTTTTCATAAAGGTGAGTGCATCTAATTACTATATATTCATTGAACTAATGTAACAAGTATATTCATCATAATAATCAAATACATAATACCATAACTTTAACTGCAAATAAAATCCAACGTATAAAGTGAATGCGATTCATTTGCAACCATCATCGATAATAATGTGGAGGATGACGACGAGAATGATACAGTACCGTTGAAACCAGTTACGAGAAAGGAAACACTTGTAGCATCAAGAATGCTTCACAACTTTTTGATGAAATTTTGAAAAGATAACACCAAAACTATTGGATGTTATATATATATATATATATATATATATTAGAGATGAGCTCCAAATAGGTTTGAGTTTTACCAAGAAGCAAGCAACTATAGATTCTTATTTTAATAAATTGTCATAGTTATTTTTGTAATTTGAAGAAATTATTAATTTATGATATCAATGGGACCACTAATTTATATAGAGGTTTTTAAAAAAAATCATTATCTTACTATCTTATCAAAATTGGTCGATTTTTTAACTGGCCTGAGTTGGGACAGAAGAAAATTATTATTTTAGAGAGTTTATTAATTTATAGAGTATTAATTTATAGAGGTTTTACTGTAATACCCTTTACCACGTTACTCAGAATTATATTTCATTACTAATAAATAATTATTATAACATATTCCCTAGATCTACATCTATTCTATAACAATGCAAATAATGCACGACTTATTTACATATTGAGGGTCAAATCTTTGTTTATATTTTAAAGAATGATATTTCAAATTCAAATAAAATATTCATGATGTATATTTTTGTTATAATAATTAATATATTTTGATAACTAAAATTTACTTATCTATTTCCTTCTAACAGAAGAATCGGTAATTGTTAATAATAAAGTAGACAAAAGTTAGTTCAAATTACTAACTCTTGTTAGAAGAGTTAGTATCTAACATTTCACCAAGAGAGGAGGTTACAAGTTTGAAATCTTCCCCAATCTTACTTTTTTATTTCTACAAGAGCTTAAACTTTAGAAGAAATGATAAAAAAATAAAGCAATTTAGCTTGATTTTTAAGAAATTTCTTAGTTGATTCCTGAAAAGACAATCTGAAATATATTTTCATTTAATATACATCTCAATCGTTTTTTAGGGTAACAACCATACTATTGTATCACGTAGCCAGAATGTCGACTAAAACAATATGTTCCAGTACATCTCAAATATTAAAAAGTTAGCTAATGTTATCTACAATTATTGATACATAATTACTTGAAAGGTAGTGGTTCACAATTTAAAGTAACATATATATATGAAAACAAAAACAAAAATAATCTACATTCTCCTGTATATTTTTTATAATATTTTTCATTACAAGAATGAGGCAATTTTAGTGAACATTCAATTAATATTTGAGTTACATTTAATAACTTCATCAGATAGCTTTAGTTCAAAAGTGATATAGCACTGGCTATTCCAGCTAAGAACAAGGAGGTACAGATGTACCCCTAAGTCCAGATATAATTGGTTTATAGTATAAGTTTAGTATGGAATTTTTCTTGACCTGATGGTTTGCACTCGAGCTTTTAGGCTCTACAACAAGGGTTTAATTCCTCACGCAGTATTTGTTATCTTTTTTTTTCCAGGGTAGTAATTGGGCCTTCATGGCAAGTTTAAAAGGGCATTAATTGGGATAGCAAATTAATGGCTTATAATTATCCAACTTTTTAAACAAATAAAAATTGTTATAGGTTCTTGCTATTTTCTTTTTCACGTTTATAAACTTAGTTAAATTGAGTGATTTTTAATTGTTTCCCTATAGTATTAGATCCATGTCAATCATTTTCAAAATTCTTTTATTGTGATTGAATAACACCAGGTTGCTATATAAAAAAGAAAAAAAAAAACTATTAAGGGGAAGCCAATATATTTTTTTTTTTTTTTTGGAAAAAATGTATATGAATTTAATAATTCCCTCCATCACAAGAAAAACATCATGTTAATAGAACTTTATTTTTTAAACAAAAAGAATATTAAATATTATATTTTTTCTTTTTTAAATTAAGCATTATACCTTCATATTGAAAAATATGTATACGCCACTATGATGTAGTACAATTTATATGATTGTTAATGAGATAATTTGAAATATATATAAAATCTTATGCCTCTTCTAAATTATATATTATTTCATTTTTGTTTTTATTCAAAATTATTGGAAGAGTTGACTGTATACACGAAGTAAGTATATCTGCAACATTTTATCCTTATACTTATCAATATATATAACTTACCTTTTAACAAAAAGTAAAAAAACCAAAACCAAAAACAAAAACCAAAAAAAAAATATTAATAGTTAATACTCCTCCCCCTCCCCCTCCCCGCCTCCCCAAAACAACCAAAGAACCATCTTTGACAAAATAACTTTACATTTTTTTATTAATTAGATTAATGTGGTACTTTCTATAACTGCGGTTTTTTTATCTCATTTATTCGAATTTTCCTTATTTGACTTATTTAATAATATAAACTTATTAATAAATTTAAGATTAAAATCTCAATATTTTTACTTTGACTAATCAAATAAAACATTGGCGTCTTGAATCTGAACTCTTTTTTGGACACACAATAAAATTTGAAAAAGGGGTTTTTTATGGAACAAATGGGGTCATTATGAACAATATAATTGTTTCACTTTGTAAAAAAATCGCTTTAAATTTTAATTTGCACTTAATATAATTGTTTTTTGGTGTATCAAAATTAAGTATTTAAAGTACTCGATCAGATTATACTTGTTAAAGAAGGCGTTAGTGCAAGATTCATATTTGTTAAAGAATATATTTAATCAGTAGAAACCTTTGTAACAAGAAGTATTTTTTTATCTTGACATACTATACAATTTTTTTAAAATTATTTAAAGTAATAGTAATTTTGAGTAAATTTTATATATCACGTGCAATGCACGTGTCTCTACCTAGTAGTTACAAAAGGGTTATTTTTTGTAATCATTTATGTAGTTGCAAAATAAGTAGCGACAAAGACCTTTTTTTCTTATAGTGAGTAATGTTGTCACAGTTTTGTTTCACGCAAAACATAAGCAAAAAAAAACTAAGATAAGTCTAAATTTAAAACTTAAAAGTCGCATTAGAAGGGTGTAAAAGTGTAAAGTTAAATTAAAACAATAAACTCAAAAGTCAGGAGATGGACTTTGGTGGAGACCTTCTCTTTATTAATTTTGTTGGGAACTGTCATAGTTTTTTTTTTTTTTTTGTGGTTTAGTAATGCATTGGATAATCGTTACTTCATCATCACTATTATCTGAAATGCAGTCTTCATTAATCTTCTATTTAATTTTTTGTTTGCCTCTTCCTTGTTCTCTTGTTGCGTCTTTTTTCAGCGGTGGACTGTCTTTGCTTTTCTTTTCCTACCCTTTTGTTTATAGTTTCTTTTGTGGCACTTTGTTGTTGAAATTTTTTATTGTCTTTCATTCATGTTGTTTTGTTCTCATTCTCTCATTATTTCTTTATTCGTTGGTGAATTGAATTAGCTTTTTTTTTTTTTTTCCTTTTTGTTTAACCGGATTATTTGGCGTGCTTTGTTGGTTGAAGTTTTTCTCTGTGTTTCAGTCTTGTTTATTTGTTCCTCTTCTTGCTTATGATATCTCTTATGCTATCTTCTTTTCTCCACTCTTCTTCTTCCTTGGTTCCTTTTCCGTGGTTATGACGGTTGTCTGCTCTTGATTGCGTATCTTCTTGTTCTTCGGTTTCATTATTTCTATTTCTTTGGAAATTGCACACAGTCTTCCTTGTTCATCGCTTGTTTTCTCGTTCAATGGTATGAGAAAACGAATCTCTTTTTGTGCTTGTTATGTTAGTTATTTGTAGTAGTTTGAAACATTATGTCCCTGAAAATCATTTAAAATATAATTTTTTTTTTTGGTTAGGGCTCTTGGGTTTGTGATCATGCATCTGGAATTTGTAATTTACTTATAATATATTTTTTTCTTAGCATTGGTAATGATGAGATATATTCTTGGACCAAGCGTTCGACATCGTAGCTACTGTGTCGTCAAACACTGTAATCTCCTTGAATGACATTTAGATTCACTTTGTGCATGCCCAAGTTTATAATAAGTAAGACAAATGATCATTTTACACGTTGTGGTATCTTTCATATTTGTATGAACTACACTGAAAACAAATGAGTGTGCATATTGATAAGATTAAAAAAAAAATGATTTTCTCTATAAATATATCTTGAGTTCTGTATTTTTATAATTTTTACTTTTGTAAAATTTAGAATGTGTTACCTTGATTTAACTTCAGTAGATTTTCTAATACAGTTTTTACAAACAATCTTTTCATTGTCCTTGTAGGTTATTCTATTAATTTGTCACATGCTTCTTACCACATGTTTATAATATTCTCCACATTATCCATTATTCCTGCAAAACAACAATAGATTCCCTGTTTCATTGAGAACAAATATTTTTTTAATCAAAATATAATATAATATATGTTCTAGATTATTTGTATATTGAACTTACCTCTGTCAACGTCTCTCTATTTTTTATGATATCTTTAAGACTCATTTTATGAGCATTTACCATTCTTTGATTCGTAATCATCTCAGATATCTTAATTAGATCTTGTATTATGTTTGACCTGCATATATTATTTTTAATGCGTTTGAAAAATAAATACTCATCATCTTACTTGGGTCCACTAGTTCATTGCTTACCATCGACGAATGTGCTCCAAGTGTTCAGAATTCGGGTTTATTTGCAGGACGTTTGCTGCTGTAATTTATAACTTTAATTCAGTTGTTATGAAAATAGAGTATTTGCTAGTTATTTTTAATATATAATTTAAACATATTTCTTTTTGTTTCTAAATCTTACTCAAGTACTTAGATGTAGTAACATTCTTGACCGCAATTATTTCGATCCGTTTTGCGCATTCCTTTAACACTTCCCACAAGAAAAGTTTTATTTGTAGTTAAATTGAACACAGACAACGGTTTTTATTTGTTGTTAGAGGGTACTTTTAACACCACCACTTTTAAAGACAGACTCTTTGTGCGATAGGCAACAGATAGCGAAATCCTTGAAGTGAAGTGTCTTTTAGACGGCGAGATGTCAGTGATAAGTTGCGTTTGTTGAAGTGGATAGATGCGTGAATGTTGGGAAAAAGGATGTTACCGAACCTTAAGATCATGATGTTTGATCAAGAGGTGCAATCTAAGGGTTGTGAATGATCAAGTTAGAAAGATGTACTCGTTCAGAAAATGATGTCTAAAATTCTATAAATAGGCCCCATGATTTGCACTTCATTTAACTCAACTATAATCTGCATATATCATCTTTTGCAATTGTGGTGGTCTTCTAGTCTTTGAGTCTTCAGGAAAGTTCCTAATATCGAGTAGTTTGTCAAAAACATTATGTCATTGTGCTACGAATCTGATTAAAGTTAAAAGTCGTGTATCTTGAGGACAATTGACGTAGTCCGTGATCCCTAAGTATACGGGACAATATTGTCTTATAGAGAAAGATCTCAACCTTTACCTCGACTTAATTAACGGTCCCTCTTTTATAGAGTTATTTTAAAAAAAATCATTGTTTTTCCAACGTGGGGTGCTTTAATCCAATTAGTAACATCTAGGAAACGTACAGTAGCCATTTTTAGTTTTCTTGGGTTTACAAACGTATTAAGTTATTAGTTTTTCTTTTAACCTCTGTCGTATTTCATTCTAGCTAAAGATGTATACTTAATGATGAAAAAACAAAATGGTGGAGATGACATTAATTAATACTGAATGTGAATGAAAAACTAGAACAGATATACAAAGACAGAAACCAAATTAAACAAAAAAAAAAGATTCAGTGGTGATGTGTTTTGGCCTGCTGATAGGCAGTGAGAGCCTGGACGAAATCTTCGTTATCAAAGTCGGGGAAGAGTTTATGGGAGAAGAACAATTGGGTGTGGGCCATTTGCCAGAGCAAGAAGTTGCTGAGTCTCATTTCACCACTGGTTCTAATGAGCAGATCAGGGTTCGGAAACTCAATCCGGTCTGTTAGTAAATGCTGCTCGAAAATGGTTTCGTCGATGTCTTGTAGTTCAAATACCCCATCTTTTACTTTGGTTGCTATTTTCTTGGTGGCTTCAGTTATATCATATCGACCTCCATAGTTGACAGCCATCACCAGCTTCAATCCCATGTTGCCTTTGGTAAGCACCTCTACCTTAGATATGATCTTTCCCAAAGACAGCGGAAGCGCGTCTCTGTTCCCGATCACCACTACACGCCACCCATTTCTGTACGTGCAAATATGAACAGATGCAACAAAGAAAATGAAAAAACGACAAGTAAAAAATAATAATATTATAACCGATGCAACACAGATTATGTGATTAATTCACTAATAATATGTTAACTACGTCCTCAACTAAAAAAGAGGATTCGCAGAAATGATACAGGATCAAATAGAAAATCTACATATACCCTAAGCTCCCGACTGTCGTAGGGTACAAGACATTCCAACAATTAATTAGGGCAAGATAACTAGATTGATGACGCTTACCGCATAAACGCCCAGAAATTTGATATAGCTGTGCCTTCAAATAACTTCATTAAGCCCTTAACTTCGTCCTGATCATTACAAGTAATTAATTAAATCGTACATGTATATATATATATATATGCTGATCATAAGAATTCAGCACAAAATTCATTTTTGATCCCCTAATTTTTTACTTCTATACTTTTGGTCCCAAAAAAAATTAAAAAATCAATTACATCTCCCATCTTTAGATTTGTCCGTATTTAGTCCTTCTTTTGTCTTCTTGGCACGGGTCAAATTTTATTATTGGTTTTCTTTATTATTTTCGACGTAAGCTTTCGGTATCATATATTCAAATATCGGCCAGAATATATGATTATGAAACCAGCACGTGCAATTTTTCGAGCCAATTGATCATTGGCAGCAAAAAAAAAAATGGGGACAAATTCTAAAGTTACAAAACTAAATTAAATTTTTTATTTTTTGTAAAACTAAAATTATATGAGGCAAAAAGTTACGAGACAAAAAATAATTTTAGCTCGAATTAGTTAAGTACCTCAGGGCGACCCCAATTCTCAGTGGAAAAGGCGAAAAATGTTAAAACTTTAACTCCATATTGGTCACAAATTCTAGCAAGTTTTCGGAAGGCTTCTCTACCAGCTCTATGACCTTCTAATGGCGGCAACCCTCTGTGTTTAGCCCATCTTCTATTTCCATCCATGATGACTGCGACATGTTTGGGAATGAATTCAGGTTCAAGGCCTTCAGGCAACTGGATCTGATGATCATCTTTACCCGCAGCCAAACGGAACTTTATAGTAGAAGATGATGAATTTGGTGGAGATGATAATAAGGAGGAGGATGTTTTTTTCGGCCTGAGGTGATGATGGCAGATAAAATTGGTGTCTACTGGTTGAGAAATAGAAAGCCTCAAGGATGACAACATTTTCAAATTCTCCAAGACAAAATCGAAGCCCAAAACATGATTAATATTAATGGTAAAATAATGAATTATGAAACATAAACCACAAATCCTAAATTGTGTGCAAGTATGATTCGTGAAAGAATAGGAACCACCCTTTAAATTTAGAGGCCAGACCCTAAATTAAATATGAGTGAGTCTTGTGTGTGAACGGTCACACGTGTGACGGAATATATTTTTTACAAAAAATATTGATACTTTTACAGGAAAAAGTTATACTTTAACTCTATTGATACTTTTACATAAAGGTGATACTTTTGCTACAAAAAGTTATATTTTCTTTTGTTAAAAAAAGGTGATATTTTTATAGATAAACGTGATATTTTTACCACAAAAAGTGATACTTTTTCTCATCACACCGTGTGACGGTCACATACAAGTTTTTGCCATTAAATATATATATAAACATGAATTTGAACCATGTACATAAATAAATTGTGAATCCCGGACATATTTATCAAAAACAAAATGACATAAAATAAAAGAAATTAGGACATAATACAATCTTTGTTGTGAGACACTTAGAAAACCGCAGATTAGATCATCTATTTAATGCGAATTGTGTTGTTTTTCATTTTTTTTTTCTTTTTTTTGGTAAAACCATCGAGATGATGGAGAATTTAGGCGAGATTCCCTACCTATATATTAAAAAAGTTCAAGAATGTCTTAGAATACAAAGAGATTTTCGGCCAGCAACAAAAGTAAACTCTAAGAGAAAAATCTAAAACTTGGCAAGCCCAAGACATCTATACACAAAAAAGACACTGAGGCTTTTATAATTTGAATTTTGTTGAATTATTTTGCTTGATCTTCTTCGAACAACTATATTGGCTAGATGATCAGCAGCAGCATTTCCCTCACGATGTATATGCGGAACTCTCAACTCCATCTCCTTCGAGAGTTTCAAATAATTTGCATATAAAGCTTGGAAGGACCAGCGACCCCTTGCATTATTGCTAAACATGTTAAACATCACAAGGGAGTCAATCTCAAGCAACACCTTTTGAATTCCTACTACACGTTGTGTATGTATACACATTTGCATGCATAACACTAAAGAAAACACGCAAATAGCGGCGAAATCTTTACGGCAAAATACATATTCGCCGATAATATTATAAATAGCGGCAAAATTTCATTCTTCGTTGCTAACTTTAGCGATATTTGGAACTGTTTTCTCGCTATTTTTACTTCGCGATGAAAATCTACATTTCCTCGCTAATTTAACGATGAAAATACACCATTCGCAGCAAAGTTAGCGACAAATATATAATACTTTATCGCAAAACATGTATTTTTTTAAAAATATATAGTTAAATCTAATTTTCTATTAATTATATATCAAAAAGAGGCAAAATATTTATTTTTGCCGCTAACACTTAGCGACATATTACTTGAAAGTCGTCGCAAATCACTAAAATATCAAAATTATAAAATTATTTTTTTAGTTATTTAAATTATAATAATTTTAATGTGAAGCTGCCAAAAATAAAAATGTTTTATTATTATAATTTTATAATTTTTGCCGCTAATATATTTATTATTATTATTTTATAATTTTATTAATTAACGATAAAATATTATAATTGCACCGCGAACTTGGCGGCGAAATAAAATATTTGCAGCTAATATATATTTTTTCATATTATTTATAAGTTTTATTATCAGCGACAAACTTATTTGTTTTGTCGCTAATATTTGCGCGATGTACTAACTTTCGTTCGCAGACAAAATTAGCGACGCTGAAATAGCGACGACCGTGGCGACGATATTTTTTCGTCGCTAAAAAAAATGCATTTTCTTGTAGTGATTGATTGATTTGCGCTTATATTCGTTATATTTTTGAATGGCGTATTTGTGCTTGTTTTAAGGTTATATAGGTGATTTTATGCCAAAAAGTCTATTTGGACGAAATTTGGAGAAGAAATGAAGGAAGATAGTGGAAAGAAACGAAGAAAAGAAGAAAAATGACTCGAAGGATCAACTCGGTCGAGTCAATAGTTCGAGAGAAATGGAGTTTTGGTTCAAGGAAGACGACTCGGTCGAGTTCCATTTAATTTGGTTCAAGGAAGACGACTCGGATGAAGAAAAATAACTCGAAGGTCCAACTCGGTCAAGTCAATAGTTTGTATTTTTGAACGAGTTTTGCCCTGAAGAGCAACTCAATCGATTTGCATGTGTACCTCGGTCGAGCCAATCTTTCGACCTTTGGAAGAAATTTGGCAGGGAGCATTGACTCGGTCGAGTCAATTGAAGGACTCGGTCGACCTAGGAGTTCGAGTTGTGCAAGGAAGATGACTTCACGATTCGACTCGGTCGAGTGGGTTATGTCGTCCAATGCGTTTTAGATGCATTTTGGCCTATTTTCGGCTCGTTTCAACCTCAATCCATCCCAAACTATAAATACAAGATCCTAAATCCGAAAATACATATTTTTTATCATTGGAGAAACCTAGAGGGCTTGGATAGAAGAGCAAGGAACGTAAGAGACGAAGATTGAAATCAAGAATTCGAGTTTTGTATAGTTTTGTATACTTTTGTTTATTTTGTATTCGACAATGGTTGTCTATGAATTTTGTTGGATTTATTCTATGAACATGAGTAGTTAAAACTTTTGTGTCTAGGGTTACAGAGTAAATTATTTCTCAACTATGTTGTGATTTTGTTCGTCTAATTCTAGACTCCGTTAAATTGTTTATCTGTATGTTTATTTTATTCATATGATTGTATCAACTTGATCACTTGATATTTGTCTACAAGATTAACAATTCAGCGTCCGAGAAGAGAGTTTGTTTATAGACTTACGATATATAGCGTAAGTACCAATAATCGTCCGAGAGGAGTGAGGTATTTGCGTGGGCATTGGTTTAGGGTCTTTTGGGAGTCTTTATGTGATAGTTAGCCCGAGAGGATAATTGTTCATAACTTACCTACATGTTAGCATCGTCCAAGAGGAGGGCTAATCAATAGTCGCGGCGCCTAATAAACGATATACTCGGTTTAAAATTCTAGAATTTAGGATAATCAAACATAGAAGATAGTAATTGAAATTGAAACCCTTGGATATGTTTTCTTATCTGTCTGCAATCCGGGAAATTTTCATTTTTAGTCCAGTATGTTAGGTCTTGTCCAGTAAAAGTCATGTATGTGAGAGAATTTCAATTTTAGTCCTGTATGTTCCAAAAATTGTCCAATTTAAGGACACTGACCATCAGAAATGGCCAATTTGGCCACAATTAATCACGTGCGACGCACGTGACTAATATTGTGCAATTTTTAACATATAGGATTTTTATTCAAGTACTTGCGTATTTTAGTTCTTTATTTTCTGCAATTTTAGATTTTAGTTAATCATCAATCAATCATAATTCGAGAATCAAGATAGTGTTGGGTTATTAAGATTAGGGTATAAATTTGGATATAGAGAGCACAGTCCTTGTTGGATCGACCTTGTTTGTCATTAGCTACATTAATTAGCACACGTCATACGTATTCAGTGATATATATTATTAATTAACATATAACATATGTTTGAGTATCCTCGGATACTAGATAGAACAAAATTTAGAATAAAAGATTCCATCAAAGAAAAACGAGACACAGAATTCATGCGCGAGTCAATATAAAGAATACAGTGATAAATCTGTTAAATTGTTTATTACACGATTACTTAGTTCTAGGAGTAATTACTAAGTTTAGAACTTAATTTTTGAACGTTTATTGTCATTTAAAAGTTCAAAATTTAAAGAAATTAAAAAAAAAAAAGTCACATAATATTTAATTACTCGACCCCGAGGAAGCGAGGATGAATTATTAGCGTTAATTATGGATGAAGCCATACTACAATAAAGATTGCTTGGATTGCGTATAGATGTGTTGATCATTTGTTTGACTTTTCTCTATAAAATGAAGGGAAATATTCATTTTTACTCCCGTTTGTCAGACTTCGTCTAGTAAAAATTTCGTATGGTAGATAATTTTAATTTTAATCGGTAATTGTGGACACTATATAACTTTGATAAGCAATTTAGTCGGAAATAATCACGTGCGTTGCGAGTGACTATTTAATTTGGAATTTTCCGGTGACTATGCCTATGTGTCAAAAATATGTACAATTAAATAGCATGCCAACTCACAAAAAAACATATTTGTTATAAAATAAAAAAATAAAAAAATAACCACGATTTCAATATACTAGCAATGAGCATGTGTGTTGCACGTGGGCTGATTTTTTATAATTATTAATGTTTTAAAATATTAAAATTAATTTCAACATAGAATCACATCTCAACATCTTACTCCTTTTCACTTTCTCTTTTGGTCCCTTAATTTGTGAGCATAATTATGAACATTATATGGGGAGACATGCTTATTATTATCTTTGATTCATTATTTTTATTATTTGTGCACTACGATAATTAGAGTTCAGACCTAGTATGAAAGTTTATTTGTTTGTTAAATGTCGTGAGATAATATGTGAAGAAAGTTGATGACTACATAAGTTTAAGTTTTTTTCAAAAAGAACTAAAAAAATAAAATATGTAAAACATGATAAGATTAAGTGGTGAAAATAAATAATAAATACAAAAGAAAATTTGATAGTTGGAGTACTTATTTGTATCATTTTCAAATTGTTGTTTCATTGGTTTTTATTTTTATTGTTATTATTTATTATTTTTGTGAAACTTCTTGCTTTATAGAAAAAATATATTACGTAATAAAGTTTTTGTAGATCGGCTGTTTATAGAATGATATTGTAGTGATATGTCATAAAGTTGTTGTTTTTTGTGATAAATCGTGTTTTGTAATAGCAATTTTAGTTCTAAATTGTAGATTTTTATGTAATTTAAAAAATAATAAATTCTTATGAAACGAATATACTTAAGTAATGTTTTCACTATTTTGTTTCACGTAAAACATAAGCAAAAATAAATTAAGATAAATCTAAATTTTAAAATAAAAAAGTCACGTAGAAGGGTATAAAAGCGTAAAATAAAATTTAAATAAATTAAAATAATAAACTCAAAAGTCAGGATAAAAGGGTATAAAAAATGATGGGCTTTGGTGGAGAATTTAGACCTTCTCTTTCTTAATCTTTTTGGGAATTGTCTTAGTGTTCGTTTCTGTTTTTGTTTTTGTTTGGTAATATATCGGGTAATTGTCACTTCATCATCACTTTATCTGAAATGCAATTTTCATAAATCTTCTTTTTAATTTTTCGTTTGCAGCGTGTTCTCTTGTTGCGTCTTTTTCCAGCGGTGGACTGTCTTTGTCCTTTCTTTTCCTACCTTTTTGTTTATCTGGTTTCTTTTGTGGTGCTTTGTTGAAATTTGTTATTGTTTCATTCATGTTGTTTTGTTATCCTTTTCTCATTATTTCTTTATTCGTTGGTGAATTGCATTAGCTTTTCTTTTCTTTCTTTTTGTTTAATCGGATTTTTTACGGTGCTTTATGGGTTGAAGTTTTTCCTCATGTTTCATTCTTGTTTATTTGTTCATCTACTTGCTTATGTGATATCTCTTATGTTATCTTCTTTTCTCCACTCTTCTTCCTTGATTCCTTTTTGGTGGTTGTGACTGTTGTCTGCTCTTGATTGCGTTTCTTCTTGTTCTTCGATTTTATTATTTCTATTTTCTCGACAATCGCATGCAATCTTCCTTGTTCATCGTTTGTTTTCTCGTTCAATGATATGAGGAAACAAATCTTTTTGTGTGCTTGTGATGTTAGTCATTTGTATAGTTAGAATCATTATGTCCCTGAAAATCATTTATAATTTTTCAGTTTTTTCGTTTGGGCTCTTGGGTTTGTGTTCATGCATCTGGAATTTGTAATTTACTTATAATGTATTTTTTTTCTTAGCATTGCTAATGATGAGATATATTCTCGGACCAAACATTCGACATGCGTAGCTGCTGTGTTGCCAAACACTGTAATCTCCTTGAATGACTTTTAGATTCACTCTATAATTGTCCACGTTTATAATAGGTAAGACAAGTGATTATTTTACCCGTTGTGGTAACTTTCCTATTTGTATGAGCTACAATAAAAATAAAAGAGTGTGCATATTGATAAGGTTAAACAAACGATTTTCTCTATAAATATATTTTGAGTTCTGTATTTTTGTATTTTTATTTTTGCAAAATTTAGAATGTATTATCTTAGTTTAGCTTCAATGGATTTTTTGATACATTTTTTGCAAACAATCTTTCCATCGTCCTTGTAGGTTATTCTATTATTTGTCACATGTTTCTTACCATATGTTTCCAATATTCTCCATTGTCTACTATTCCGGTAAAACAACAATAGATTCTCTGTTTCATTGAGAACAAGTAATTTTAATCGAAATAAAATATTATATATGCTCTAAATTATTTGTATATTGAACTTACCTCTAATGTCTCTCTATTTTCTATGATATCTTTAAAAGTCACTTTATGAGCATTTACCATTCTTTGATTCATAGTCATCTCAGATATCTTAATTGGATCTTGTATTATGTTTAACTTGCATATATTATTTTTAATGTGTGTCAAAAAATTAACTTTCCATCATCTTACTTGGGTCTTCTAGTTTATTGCTTACCATCGACGAATGTCCTCTAAGTGTCTAGAATTTGGGTCTATTTGCAGGAAGCTTGTTGTTGTAGTTTGCAGGGGCAGTCCGAGGGATGAACGCCAAGTGTCGTCGCACAGGGTCCCCTATCGGTTAAGGCCCCCAATTTTTTTCTATACATTTGTATATGTATGCATATATATAATTTATTTAATATGATAATGTATCGAATTCTCGAAAGTAACTCTGTTGGTGATTGTGTTGGTAAAAAGTATCTTCATTGCATCAAAGGAGCAGTGTTTCATTCCTATTCTTGGCATTCTAATTTGCCCTTTTTTTTAATTAAAATTGTCAAAACACTAAATTACTACTTCTCTAAATATAAAAAAGCAGAAACCACCACACATCAATTCCTCCATTTAGTTTCTCTCCATTATTTTAAAATTGTCAAAATTCATTCTCTAAATATAATAAAATCATTACATATAAATTCATCGATTTAATTTTCATAACTAGCAACAATTAGAAAAAAATTGAAAGATACATTCTTTGCTTTTAACTAGATAAGCAGCAACATGAAAGTAGAAAGAAAGTTAAGAAAAATCATTCTCCAATTATAAATAGAACTAGAACCAATTAATAGAACTAGAAAGGAATGTTCAACTAGTTCTTTTAATATTTCTAATATTTAAGTTTTATTTTAATCATTTGATGAAACAGGAAAAGTTTATATTAAAACATAATATTTGTATTTCTATATAACAGGTTCAGTTAATAAAATTGTTCATATAAATTAATTTAAACATTTCTTATAAATAAGGGTCCAATTCTATTTTCGCACGGGGTCTCGCGGAGTGTTGGATCGGCCATGGTGGTTTGTAACTTTAATTCAACTGTTAAGAAAATAGAGTATTAGCTAGTTATTTCTAATATATAAGTTAAAACTATTTCTTTTGTTTCTAAATCTTACTCAAGTACTTAGATGTCGTAACATTCTTGACTGCAATTATTGTGTTCCGTTTTGCGCTTTGCTTTAACACTTTCCACAAGAAAAGTTTTACGCTTATTTTCTTGTTTGAGGACATACAAAATGTTTATGTATTCATATATTATTATATTTGTTCAAGAAATTTACTAGATAAGAATGAAGAAGAATACTTGAAAAAAGTTTTGAGGAAGATTTTACTTACTGCGTGTCCATGATGGTTATTTCCCTCAAAGTGAATTCTTGTCCCTTATTATTGTTGAGTATTTTGTTGTCCACATTTGCAAGCATTTTGCAAATATTCGGTACATTCAAAATATATGTTTGTTATTTTCTGTCAAATTAAGTTGTACTTATATAGAGACTTAGGGTTTCAATATTTTACCAAATCTTTTTTTTTTCCGCCAAGCTTGGTCTCGAGGTAAAACAAAAAAAAAAAAAAAAAAAAGATTTTAGCACTTTTTTTGTCGTCAAGAATGACCTTAAATAGTATCTTTCACCTTCAGATGGATTTTGAGAACTTACATGTCCAATCACTTCTCCTTTGTTCCTTTATTAATACTCTGGAAATTCCTTTGTAATGAATTTTCCTTGCATCTTTATCTTTAGCACACATGGAAGTGAGCATTGTTTTTAAAAAATAATGAACATCCACTATTTTTTGCAAATTTTGATTATTCTAATAGGTGATATACCATTGGTTAGGTAGATGAAGCTGCAATGTTACAACTGCTAGGTATATTTCATTTAAATTAAATTAAAAAAATCTTCACATAGCTTCTTGAGTAGAAATCCACCGTTTATCTGGATATTGTTTAAGTTCGTCAATTGTGGTATTGTCATCATTTTATGCCACATTAACCGCCACTTTATCATGACCTTTATAGATGTACTTGTATAAATACTTCACAACTTTTGCTACAGAACATATTTCTAAATTGATATGACTATTATATCTAGACAATAAATATAGGTTGTAAGAAACTACCCACTTGTTATCTAATTATGCAATGCGAACTTGAGCAAATGATCCATTTTTTCTTCTTCAGTAAGTCGGGTAACCATCTTTTCCTTGTATTGTTATTTCACAATACGATCTTGGGTAGTGACATTTGCACTTATCTTTAACCATGGATGAATTTTTTAGATTTTTTCCTCCACATGGTCCGTGCATTATATGTTTCTATACCAACTCATATAGTTTACAATACTTTTGTAGATCAGAAATTTCTGCACAAATATACTTATCATAATAATCGACATTATTATACTCCGGCTTTAGAATAATAAGCATGTGAGCATGTGGCAATCCCTATTTTTAAAAATTCGTCAAGGTGAACATGTGGTGCTACTTTTCCACATATCATTTTTTTGAATAGTTGATCTTTCAAATCATGCAATTTGTCCGTAAAACTCTTACAATTAGATTTGGACGATCTTGTGGTCGTTGGTCATCATATAAATTTTCTTGAATTTTCTTCCAATCATGATTGCAAGTCATTGTGATAAACATACCTGGTTTTCCAAATCTATGAACTAATGTCAATGGGGCTAGATATCTAGCTGGCATATCTCTTGGACCACATATATAAATGATTGTGGAAGAATGATTCTCTTTCTAACTTCATTGCCTCTAGTTTCTTCTTTGAAGACAATGTCCATGATTCCTTGATTTTAATTCTGCTCTCAAATTTGTTTGATTATTTTTGAAAAAATTTAACCTTGCTGCCTCCAACTTAATATAGTTATCATCTATATATTGTTGCAACAATCGTCCAATTAATAAAGTGTGGATCGCCTTTGAAGCTTATAACAACTATATTCTCTACAGGAGACTTTTTTATCACTTTCTTTATCAACAACTGTTTAAAAAAATAATAAAGATAAAACTAAAAATAAGTAATATAGAAAATAGATTGTGAAACATAAATAACATATATAGGTAATTTTGTGATTGATATTGATATAGAAACTACTTGTTATGACATAACAACCTTTTAATATAAATATATTTACCATCTTACTCTTGAGATATAATATCATCTGGAATAGAGAATGACATGATTCAAGAAGTGTCATCTACATTTGTTGGATTATATGTCGTACATGATATGTATAGGGAAATGTCAGTGTTCTGTTGAATAATCTTATAAGGTGAAAGTCAGATAATTTATTCGATGTAGTTGTATATTCATTAGATTATTTGTTTTTTCAATGTAAAGCGTAGCTTAGTGCAAAACAAAGAGAATTAGTAGAGATAGAGTTTAAACTTGAATACTATAAATTTATATTAAAATATGTACCTTGATCTCTTTTTATGAGAAAAATGAATGGACATTGCAATGAGTCAAAACATTCATAATAATGCATTATTCTATATTGTTTCCCTGAATAAGCATTAACTCTTATATCTCAAGAAAATGGTAAGTTACCATTGTTACCTTCTATCCATATAGGTGTAGCTTGATATGATGTTGGAGAATTATCGACTCATTGATCCATGCTCCCATGTTTTGAAATATGAAGTTCAACATCTTTTAAAGAAAAATACTCCTTAAATCTTCAAAAATATCTAACATATGGATTTTCTTAAAAAAATTGATTAGTTTCCGGAAAATAACTTCTGAGACATGAAAGTTCTGTCTCATTCTATTTTCAACTTATTCTGAGTTTTCAAAAAATAAAATTGAAAAGGAAACTGAGAATCGTCAGTCTTTAATGTTGGAATAGAATTATATGAACGGATGTTTAAACAAAACTCAATAGTCTCTTCCGATTTATAGGTTAATAAATCTTATAATTCTTTTGGTACTTTAAGATGAGCAAGTTTCACTTTTTCATTATCACAACAAAAAATCAGAGGTTCGTACCAAATCTTCTAGCACCGCAATGAATGCAGTCTGGTACTTTATTCAGTTCTTACAGCTTGTATATTATCATTTCATGGAATATTGATCTTATATAAAATATGACAAAATTACAATAGGATTTTCCAGGTAACTAAGCTACTTTAATTTATAAAAATTAAATTACTCACAATTCGACTCAGATGGATTCAATAATGCTCTTGTATTACTTGTAAACTGTCTCTTTCTTTTGTTCTTCAAAACATTATTTTTGTATTATTTTTTCTTTGTGAAATTCAAATTTGCATATTTTTTTCTTCTGGACATCAAGCTTCCTTCGACTTTTTTATTCTCCATCTGTGGGCAATTTGATTATGTAATAATTGTAGTATCTAAATTTGACATTATAAGATTTGCTTTAAATTAAAATTATCTGAAGTCTGCTGCACAATTGTCGATTGATATACCATCTGGAATGAAATTATTCAATATAATTAGTAACAAAAATATAAAACATATATCTAAGAGGACATCACAATAATTTATTAGTTAGTGTGGTTGACTCAGTCCTCTTTTCATTGAAAAACAACACTCACTTTCTAGGATTTAATCGTAAAAAGTGAACTTGTATCGAATTAAGTGGAAAAAAGAAACATTACCACATTTTCTATATTCTCTGCTAATTTCTTCAACTTCTGTTCTCCTAATTTCTTCGACTTTGGATTATGCTTCTCTACATACTCTACTAATTTCTCTAACTTCGGATCTCCGTTAATTTTTCCAACTTCGGATTATGCGAGCTTGGATCAGTGATTGTTAGGCTAAGTGTATTAAATATGCTTACAAATTAGGTAGTTTAATGATTAAATAGGATTAGGAATTAGATAGTTTTTGGATATGTGAATTTCTGTTGGATATATTGATATTAAATAAGATTAGAAATTGGGCAGTTTAAATTGTTGGATTTATGTTGGATAAATGATATTTAATGATATTTTTATTATGTAATAAAAAGATAAAATTCATTTTATTTTGGTAAGTTCTTATTTGTTTGATTATTCTAGATTTATTCGATTTTGAATTAATATCAGGAAGCTAGCTGCCTACTTTTTGTTCGTGCGCGTGTGTATTCCTCAAGGATTCAGTTTTAGTAAGGTATTACGTTCTACTTTGTAATTAGAGGTGTAAATGAGATATTAATATTTTTTTTGTAAAGCAAATATAGTTTTGAAAATGACGTTAAGTTTGTCGTACGACAAGCTACACATGTGTGTGTGCGCGCTTGTGTCTTCGTGCTTATATAAAATTTAGTTTTGATAAGAACGTAGTTGTCATCGTGAAGCAAAAGACTTGAGGACATTGGATATAATTTTTGTTTATAATTAAAAAGTTGAAGAGAAATAAGTCCAATTCACCCAAAAAAAAGAGGCAAGCCACTTATTCCGCCGGTTTGTCCAAAATTTTGGGGCCACGTGACTTGCACATGACTATTTCCGCGATTTGGTATTCTCCGGCGAAAATTATCCTTAAATTGGACAATTTTAGCACTTACCGGACTAAATTGAAAAAAAAAAGTATTTATGGCACTAAAATTAAAAAAATGAATATTTATAGGACCAAAAGTGATTTTTGGCCCAATAGAATTAATAAGTCTATCTTCAAACACTTGTTAATCTCAAGCACATCTTCTAGCCGACATTCCGTGTGACTACATCACACATTGATCCACAACTAATGTAATATTGGGCTCAGATTTACTGTTATAAAAGTACCCGTGAGTTCATGACCATACCTATCAAACAGGATTCAAATATTGAGCTTAAGAGTTTGGGTTTATTTTTGCTCCGTCTTCCTTTCACTTGCTCTCAAATCACCGCCACAGCGCCGGCCTCCTCCTCCGCCTGCGCCGCCGCCACAACCACAATAGGTTATAAGTGCCGACTACTTTCCCTTTTATTCTTTCATGGTTTTCAATCAATTTGCCTTTATTAAACATTCGATACACATTTGCCTTCTATTTGATTGTTTTCCAATCGAAGTTAGAATATTCTTTAATTTTCTTTTCCAGGTTTTGTTACTGCCTGTATCGAATTCACAATCTGTAATTTTATAGTTACCAAATAGATTAGGGTTTATGACTAATAGGGATTTGGTATTCGATTTAATAAACTTGATTAATGTACTGGATTCAACAGGGGCGGCTCTAGTAATGGTGCGGGCTGTAATGCAAACTTTAGAATTTTTTCACACAATCTCCACCCTCAAAATCTTTACCTCAATCTACACATTTGATAAAGTCAACTTAAAAGTAAAAACAACTTTTTTTAACATCCGTGTCCAATTAGTCCCATTATTAGTAAAAAAAATCTAGAAGAAATTTGATTTTTCTACTGAAAATTCACTAAAATAATTAATAGATTAAGAGGGTGTTTGACTAAGCTTATTTGAAACATTTTATAAGCTCCAACATCTTATAAGTTGTTTCAAGAGCTTATAAGATGTAAAATTTAAAGAGCTTATAAGTTAACAAAGTGTTTGAATAAAAGAGCTTATAAGCTTGCAATTGAATATAATGATTTAACTATAAATTTGAAGTCTAATTAAAAGTTAATATAAATCACACATTTTGATTAGCGTGTGAAATATATGTAGTGTGTGTAGTGTGTGTAGTGTGTGAAGTGTATGTAGTGTGTGTAGCGTGTGAATTGTGTGTGAAATTGGGGTATAATAATTAAGATCTTAAAAAATAAGATGGAAATAAGATGGGTATGTCAACTAATTTTTTTTTAGATCTTTTAAGCTCTTTTTGTGTGTAAGTGTGTGAATTGTGTGCGAGATTTGAGTGTAATAATTAAGATCTTAAAAAATAAGATGGAAATAAGATGGGGTAGAGCAACTTATTTTTTTTAGATCTTATAAGCTCTTAGAGCTTATTTTTCAGTCTTATAAGCTCCTAAACATGTTTTTTCGCCAAAAACTTTGCAAGAGCTTATAAGCTCTTAAACATCTTAATAAGATGTTTTTAGGAGTTTATAAGCTCAGCCAAACACCCTCTAATTTGAAACAATAGAATTGGACATGGTTTTTGTTTTGAGATATTATGCTGGGATAGAGACAACAATGTGAACAAAATAATTACAATGTGATTCTACAAATTTTACCCACGCTTAGAATTGGACATGATTTTGTTTTGAGATATTATTCAATGCTGGGATAGAACAAGAATGTGGAAAAAAAAATTAAATAAGGTTAGATTAGTTAAAAACAATAACTAAAATAATAAAAATTATAATGTGATTCTACAAATTTTACACTGGCTGAAACCAAGTATTGGTCATGGGATTCAAGATTTCAACTGTTGAATTAGTTTTGTGGTATATCGACTGCATTTTGGGTCGTATTGTTTTCATATTAAATACTCCCTCCGTCCCGCTCAGTTTTGCACACTTTCCATTTTCGTCCGTCCCACTCAGTTTTGCACACTCCAAAAATGGCAAATTATTTTCTGAGTTATTTACATTAATGCCATTAATGAATTCAGATTTTTTTTGCTAATTGGGTGCTAAATATATTTAAGAGTTGGGCTAATTTGAAATTAGAAACCCAATCTAATTATCCCACAAACCCCACCCAATTTTAGCATAACCCAGCCCATTTTTTCATTCACCCCGTCTTTTACTCACTTCTTTGGAACCCTAATTTCATCAACGCATTATTTCTCCCTTGTTCTTCCCGTTACAGCCGCAGTTCATCCTTCCCATCTTCACCCTAAATGATTCACGCTTTATTCCACAATCCCAACTCCGATTTCAGTCGTTCTTTGGTCCATCCTTACCAAAACTGTTTCCCCTTCCTTGTTTCAAGGATTTGATGGACGATTCTCCGGAGATTGAAGGTTATGTCCCGGATTCTGAAGAATCGTTCGTTTGCGAAACTGAGTTCAGTGAAGCCGATCTATGTCCATTTTCAGTTTCTGGGCGAGAATCCAGCCCAGATCTGGATTTCACTCATGTTCCAGAAACGAATCTCGAGTTGACACCTGTTGTGGCTCCGCCGTGCGAGTGGTTTACGGCTGAAGAGCTGAACAGTCACTACATGCAGTGTCTCGGAGTGTGGGTTCCGGCGATATTCAGGTCTACGTGTCTAACCTTATCTATTTTAAGGGTGTTTGATTGTCTATGCATGATTGTGTTGGTAGTTTAGGGTTAAATGATGTGAAATTCTGATTCTACCCTAAATTGCTCATTGTCTTTGCTTATAATCGAGATCTGTAGGCTGGATACGAACTGATATTGCTTGATCTGTTATTGTGGGAACTCATTGATGTGGTTTGCCTGTGATCTGTTGAGCCGGTTTCTTACTGATGTCCCTTGTCTGTTGGATCAGTTGTGCTGGTAGTAAAATTAAATTTTTGATGTGGGATGTGAATAAGTCGATCTTTTCGACTCTGGTGTTGGCAGCATTGAATGTGATTCAATGCTGTTTTTGGTGTATTTATTGAGTTAGGTTTGATGTAATTAAAATTTTGGAGGGACAATTCAAATGTAATTTCAGTTTTAGTTGCTGTAATTCAGGACCAGGTTCAGATTTGGAATGGAGGGAAAAAAAAATTCCAGATTTTTTAAAGTGTAATTTGAATTTGTTGCTGGAATTTTTTGTACTGATATTTTCGCTGTTGTTGATGGGATCCAGTTTATTTTATTGTTTCATTCAGATTTTAACATTTAATTTGGAGCTGAAACAGGTTAAAAGAGGGGAAAGTTTAGTGTATTAATCTCCTCCCTGATTTTTTACTTAAACAGCATTGAACAGTAAAAGCAAAAGTAAAAAGCAGACTTTTCTTAACCTCCGTGCCCAGCTCAGTGTGCAAAACTGAGCGGGACGGAGGGAGTATGTCACTATATTGTCTGTTTAACACCGCGACCTGAATTGTTTAATTATTTTATTATTTGTCAAGGAGATATAGGATCCGTTTGCTTAATATTGGGCTCAGTAGATTTAGATGACCGAATCCTAATAAAGCACACTTATTAACTCCCTCAGTCAGATTTCGTCCAGCACTCTCCAGTCTTAAGCAAACAGAATCGATAAGCAGAAATTTAAATTGTTCTTTGAAATGACAAAGAGCCAGATAAGCCGTCAGGACGTAGATTTATTCTCAAATCTACCATCAGAACTCATCATCGACATTCTCTCAAGGCTCCCGGTTAAAACCATTATGAATTGCAAGCGTGTTCGCAAGTCATGGTTCGATTTAGTCGAGACTCATGAGTTTGCCAAGTCCCGTCATTCTAAACCAAACCTTGCATTGGATGGATTGGCTGTTAATTGTGTGAACGAGCAATCAGCATGCTTGTTGGAATTTTATGAATTGTCTCAACAAGCAATCAGCATCACCAAGCTCTGGTTTCCTTTTAATGGACAAATAAATGGTTCGATTGATGGTTTGCTTTTCTTGGGCGGTTTGAACACTACCGATCTTTGCATATGCAATCCAGTCCCTCTTTGTATATGCAATCCAATAGCTCGTGAATATATCGAGTTTCATTATCCTCAAGAGTGTGATTGTCAAGAGCTAGACTCTTAATGCACAAATTGTGACATATGGATTTGGAGTGAGCATAAAGACTGGACAACATAAGGTGGTTAGGATTTTCGATTATCGTATACATGATCAATGTACTGAGGATTTGCTAGAAGATAAATCTGAGTGTCAATTATGCACTGTTGAAACAGGATCATGGAGAAGCATTGTACCCGGTGCCCCTCTTGACTACCTTTCAAGTTCCAACCGAGGGACATTTTTTAGTGGAAATCTTCACTGGTTAGTGGAGGATTTGAATTATTGCCAACTGATTTCTTGCTTTGATCTAGAAACAGAAGTTTTTAGCACGTTTTCTCTTCCTAACCTTTCGAGACATCTAGGACATTTTATGGACGTTGTTGCTATATGTGATCGCCTATGTTTATGCTTCAACAGACGTCCTTATAAAGATATCGTGATATGGTCAATGGAACACTACGGTGTTGAGGAATCTTGGACAGAGAGATTCATGTTGAATTACTGCTTTGTTTAGGGGATAAACACATGCATTACACTAATTAATGCATTGTGTGTTTTGATTGCATAGCTATCATGTTTAGTCAAATCATCCTTTAGCTTATTACCACTGTGAGTAATATAGCTAAATGCTATATCAGGAAAGCTGCATGCATAGATTAGCTATATTTAGTAAGCATTTATTATCTTTGTTTTTAGCTTTGAACTTGTAGGAGTTGATATATATCCGATGTATTAAGTCTGCTATGTAGTAGTTCTGTATGAATCATCCATTATCATGTTATGAATGGAAGTATGCTGCTATTTGTAGCATTTCGCAGTTCTTGTTACTATCTGCTACATTAACATTGCTAACATCAATTCTTGATTACAAAAATTATCCATGAGCTTATACATGTCATCTCTTGAGCTGGAAGAATGTCATTTTCTTCATGGTATCAGAGCCACAAACTGAAGGATGAACTCCGGTGACAGCTTGTGGAATCTGAATACAGAACATTGGCCGCATCTCACAGCAAGAACAACAGAAACAGCAATGATGAGCACAGAGACAAGATCTGGTTCAAGCTCCTCTGAGCACGACCCCTTGAGTCTCCATGGATCTGACCATCCGGGAATGAGTTTGGTTTCCACCAAACTGACTGGTAACAACTACTTACCTTGGAGTACATCCATTCAAATAGCACTTCTGGCCAAGAACAAATTAGGTTTCATAAATGGAAATATTGAGATTCCCACAGATGCTAAATTGAAAGAGCAGTGGGAGAGGGTTGATGGAATGGTAAGAGCATGGTTGCTCAACTCACTTTCTAAAGAAATTTCTGAGACTTTTCTCTATGCTAAAACTGCTAAAAGCCTCTGGGAAACGGTTGCTAGCAGATATGGAGACAGCAATGGGCCACAGCTGTTTCATATACAGAAAGAAATCTGTAACCTATCCCAAGGAAACCAGTCTTTAACTGTGTATTATAATAGTCTGCATAAGTTGTGGAATGAGCTTTCTTTGTTGAGGGCCTTACCTATCTGTTCATGTAGAGCTGCAAATAAATGGGCAGAAGCAGATATGTCAGCTAAGCTCATCCAGTTTTTAATGGGGTTAAATGATTCTTATGACCCCATTAGAGGTTAGATCTTACTCATGGATCCACTGCCCAATGTTGATAAGGCATACTCAATGATACTCAGGGTTGAAAAGCTAAGGAATGTGGGTACATCCTCTAGTGATACAGGTGGAAGTAGTGCCATGTACACCAAGTCATATAATTCTGATAGAGGAGCAAGAGGAAGAGGTGGTTTTACTTCTGGGAGAGGAAGAGGTAATGGCAGAATGACAAAGGAAGAAAGGAACAAGCTGATCTGTGAGCACTGTAACTTACCTGGACATGTCATCACAGAGTGTTTTAGGTTAAAAGGGTACCCAGACTGGTATTACACTCCAAAGGAATAGAGAAATCATGCTCATGCAGTGGAGTCCAACCAAACCACTGAATCTGAGAATAAATTTGCTTCAAGAAGAGATCCTGAGTCCACAAATATATCTGCACTTGTAAAAAGGGAGGTAGCCAGAATTCTTGAAGAAAAAGGAGAAACTACAGTTCACTCAGATGGATCAAAGGGAAGAAACAAGGAATCACTTCATATTGGAAGTTCATACTTTGCATTTACCTTGATAGATGGAGTTGATGATGGGGCCTGGATCATAGACATTGGGGCAAGCAGGAACATGTGCAATGACCCTGCTCTCATGACAAACATAACACCCATTGAGCACTTGGCCATGGTTACACTGCCTGATGGAACTCAAAAGCAAGTGTCTCATTCTGGAGATGTGGTACTTTCAGACAGATTGACACTGAATGAGGTATTCTTGGTGCCAAGCTTTACATGCAACCTTCTCTCTATATCACAGCTCACACTTAACACTGGAGCACAAGCTACTTTTGATCATGAAACCTGTATTGTGAGAAGTGGAATAGATGGGAAAACAATTCTGATTGGACATCTCAAAGAAAAACTGTATGTGGCAACACCAGTTCATTCTGATGAGGCAATGGCAGCATATGCCCTCAATGCAGATCATTACTGCAAATTGTTCAAGCTTTGGCATAGAAGGTTGGGACATGCTTCACCACGTTCCATGCAGCACCTTTATTTTCTGAAGTATATGTGTACACCTCCAGTCATTGAGGCTCACAAAGGATGTGAAATCTGCCATGTTTCTAAACAGACAAGGCTTAGCTTTCCTTCAAGCTCAATCAGCACCTCAAGAGCTCTTGAACTACTGCATGTGGATATTTGGGGACCATATTCCCAACCCAGCATCACAGAAACATCCTACTTCCTTACCATTGTAGATGATCACAGTAGAATGACCTGGGTGAATCTTATGAGCAGCAAGAAACAAGCTGTAAGCTCACTTAAAGAATTCATCATCATGATAGAGAGGCAGTTGGACAAGTCTGTTAAAGTCATCAGAACAGATAATGGAGCTGAATTTCTTAGCAGAGAATGCCAAGATTTTTCGAAAAATCAAGGCATCATTCACCAGAGAAGCTGCACCTATACTCCACAGCAAAATGGAGTAGTTGAGAGGAAGCATAGACATTTGCTAGAAATGGCAAGGGCTTTAATGAAAGAGTCTTCTGCACCTCATTTCCTATGGCCATATCCATCCTAACTGCTGCACACATTATCAACAGACTTCCCACCAGAGTCTTAGAATGGAAAGTGCCATTTCAGGTCATGTTTGGGAAAATAATACCATATGACAGAATGAAGCCATTTGGTTGTCTAGCCTATGCAACTGATACTGAACCACATAAATCCAAATTTGAAGAAAGGGGAATGAAGTGCATATTTATTGGATATGTGCCCCATCAGAAAGGATACAGGCTTTATCATATGGCAAGCAAGAAGGTGATAACATCAAGAGATGTTATCTTTCTTGAATCAACTTACCCATATTCAGATTCAAAGTTACAAGGCACCACAGGGGAGCCCACACTGCCATGTCCAATATTTGATGAGGAAGAGTTCAAATCCTCCTCCTATAATGCTGATAGGAGTGCATCAGAACCATCTTACAGACATGACCCAGTGTCATCTGATGAAGATGATCAGGATGCAACACAAACAGAAAGTACTGAGAATCAGAATTCTGAAGTACTGAGAAGAAGCTCCAGAGTACCATATTTGAGCATCCTCACACACATGCTGCATTTCATGCTAATCTCATGATTGTGCCAGAACCCAAGTCTTTCAAGGAAGCAGTAAGACATCCAGAGTGGAGAGAAGCCATGGGGCAAGAACTCAAGGCCTTGGAGGATAATGATACTTGGGAAATCTCAGAATTGCCACCTGGAAAGACCCCAATTGGCAGCAAGTGGGTGTATAAAGTGAAATTACACCCTGATGGAACTTTGGAGAGATATAAAGCCAGATTGGTGGCAAAGGGATACAACCAGGTTTTAGGAGAGGATTATGAAGAATGTTTTTCACCTGTAGCTAAGCCAGTGACAGTGAGATACCTCATTGCACTCTCCACTATGAAGGGATGGTCCTTGCATCATATTGACATCAATAATGCATTCTTGCATGGCTTTTTGGACAAAGAAGTCTACCTCTTGCCCCCTGATGGATACAATAAAGCAGGACCAATTCAGGTATGTAAGCTGAACAAAAGCTTGTATGGTCTCAAATAAGCTTCAAGGCAGTGGAACACTGAGTTGTGCACAAAATTGCTGCAATTTAATTTCACACAATCTCCACATGAAAAAATTTTGTTTACACTATCAGAAGGAGAGGATTTTGTTGCTGTATTAGTGTATGTTGATGATGTATTGGTGACAGGAAATAGTAACAGATTGATTGTTGAATTGAAACAGTTTCTACATGATCAATTCAGCATTAAAGATCTAGGATAGGCTACATATTTCTTGGGCATGGAATTGAGTCAAAATCACACAGGTATGTATCTGTGTCAAAAGAAATACATCAATGATATCATTAATGATGTTGGATTGGATAACTGTAAGGCTACATCCACACCATTGCCTTATGACATCAAACTCAGTAAATCAACTAGCACTGCCTTGACAGATGGAGAGCCTTATAGAAGGTTGATTGGTAGACTGCTTTATTTGAATCTGACAAGGCCTGATATCGCCTTTGCAACTCAACAACTCAGTCAATTTGTCAGTGCACCCAGAAGCTCACACTGGGATGCAGCTATGCATCTACTTAAGTATCTGAAAGGAACTGATCAGTTGGGACTCTTCTACCCAAAAACAGGTTCTTTATCACTTAAGGCATTTTGTGATTCCGATTGGGTGCATGCCAAGATACTAGGAAATCTGTAACGGGATACTGTGTATATCTAGGTGACTGCTTAATTTCTTGGAAGGCAAAAAAGCAAAATATTGTCTCAAGAAGCTTAGCTGAAGCAGAATATCGTGCAATGGCATTTGTGACTTGTGAATTGCTTTGGTTAAACTACATCTCAGATGACCTGAAGATCTCCATTCCCAAGCCAATTCCTCTCAGCTGTGATAACAAAGCGGCCATACATATTGCAGAAAATCCAGTGTTTCACGAGCGAACGAAACACTTGGACATTGACTGCCATGTCGTGAGGAATCAATTCAAGAATGACTTTCTACGCTTCCAATCTGTACCTTCGCGCGAACAAGTTGCTGATGTATTTACAAAGCCAATGCCACCAGGGCAATTCAGATTCATAGTGTCCAAGCTTGGATTGTGCTTTAGCACCAATCCAGCTTGAGGAGGGCGTGTTGAATTACTGCTTTGTTTAGGGGATAAACACATGCATTACACTAATTAATGCATTGTGTGTTTTGATTGCATAGCTATCATGTTTAGTCAAATCATCCTTTAGCTTATTACCACTTTGAGTAATATAGCTAAATGCTATATCAGGAAAGCTGCATGCATAGATTAGCTATATTTAGTAAGCATTTATTATTTTTGTTTTTAGCTTTGAACTTGTAGGAGTTGATATATATCCGATGTATTAAGTCTGCTATGTAGTAGTTCTGTATGAATCATCCATTATCATGTTATGAATGGAAGTATGCTGCTCTTTGTAGCATTTCGCAGTTCTTGTTACTATCTGCTACATTAACATTGCTAACATCAATTCTTGATTACAAAAATTATCCATGAGCTTATACATGTCATCTCTTGAGCTGGAAGAATGTCATTTTCTTCAATTCATCACCTGCAGAAGCTCAGGTATTGCTGGTGAAGTTGGTGAAATTATTTATGGTTTGAAAGTTTTTGAAGATGGCGACGTGTTGATGGCGTTGGGGAACTCATACCTCTTACACTACTCTAAGAAGGATAAAACTACGGAGAGGCTTAATGAATTTGATGCTCTGTTACTTGACAACACGATCCTTCATTCCCTGAGCTTCGTTTCTCTCAGAAGTTTTGGGCTGGAGAATGTAAAATCGTTTTGATTTTGTTACTCTTGGATTCTCTTTTACTGCATTTGTTTTTAACTTTCTTTTCAAATCCTTAGTTTATTTGATTGTCACTTGTCTTTCTTTTTTGGAGAATTGGCGAATTTACTTCTGGTGGTCATAATTTGATTAGTTTGTATCCCAGAAACCAACTATTTTTTCAATATTGTTAGAATGGACATTTAGTGATCATTTACATTGTTTTCTTGAAGTGTTGGTTAAGGTTTGTACATTTTTCCGTATTGAACTTTTCCATAATTGTTTTTCTTCGTCTTACAAACAATTAAAAGATGTCAATAGGGACCGGCGCGGTTTTACCCGGTCCAAGTCCTCAAAAGTCCGGATTCTAAAGGGTCAGGACTAAAAGTCCTCATGCTATAAGGGCTTTGAAAATCTAGGCCCAGATTCAAGGCTAGGGCTGGACCAGGACCAGGTCCTTTAAGTTCATGTATTTTAATTTCTTTGTTATCGTTCTCAAATTTCATAATTAATATGTTTAAAGTTTACCGATAAAATGGTTATTATTTTTTTCTAAAATACAAGTATTCCACTCTCTTCTAATATATATGTTGGGGTTTCTAAATATACTGTATTGTATAAGATACGCATAATATATTTAAGAATCCCAACATTCATATTCAAATGCTAACGAAAATATTAGAGAACGTGAATGCAATATTGCAGAAGAAAATGTGAACTGAAGTATTAAAGCGGAAGACTAAAGAAAAAGGAAAAACTCATTAATTGCATGAAACTCTAAATTTATTTATGAGATATCATATATAATATATTTATGAGATATAATATACATATATATATATATTATACTCCCTCCGTTCCATTTTAATTGACGTTTTAGAATGAAAGGAAAGAATTAAGAATGAAATTTTTTGACAGATATACCATCACCTAATTATTTATCTCTCTCATATGAATCCTAAAATTTAGCTATCTTTAAATAATTATTTCCGGTCTTCTCTCTCAAGATTCAATCTTCTTTCTCTCGATCATCGTATCTTTAAATAATTATTTTCGGTCTTCTCTCTCAAGATTCAATCTTCTTTCTCTCGATCATCCGTATTTTTTTTGGACTTCCCTCACCAACAATTATTTTCGAATAGAATTGTTTAATTTGGTTAAGAAATCAAATTGTTCTGGTAATCAATAGCCACCAGATACTCGACAACATTTTGTAAAGAAAATATCTCTGATACGTTTATGGCAGATTTTTAAGGATTGAGTGCAGGGAGAAAACTGGGAGAATTTATTTTCAGTCTTCTCTCTCAAGATTCAATCTTCTTTCTCTCGATCATCGTATTTTTTATGGACTTCCCTCAGCAACAATTATTTTCGAATAGAATTGATTAATTTGGTTAAGAAATCAAATTGTTCCGGTAATCAATAGCCACCAGATACTCGACAACATTTTGTAAAGAAAATATCTCAAATATCTCTGATACGTTTATGGCAGAGACTATAAGTGTGGAATAAGGAGGGAAAGGGAAGAAGGCGTTATAATGAGTGAAAATATTTTAGGGGATAAAGAGGAGATAAAGATTTGATCAAATAAAAATATCTCTATAGATTTAAAAATATAGATTTTTAAGGATTGAGTGCAGGGAGAAAACTGGGAGAATTAGTGAAAAATATGTAAACGTCAATTTTTAGGAAAAGAAGAAAACATCCTAAAACGTCAATTAAAATGGAACAGAGGGAGTATATTTTATATAAAATATAAAATAAGGGCCCTATCCTAACCTGGTCCAAGCCCTAGTAGGTCCGAGGATTGAAAAGGGTCGGGCTAAAAGTCCTTAAGTCATATGGGCCTGTAAAATTGAGGCTCAACCCTAGTATTTTTAAGATCGGTCCAGGACCGATCCTAAGAGTCGGTCTATTTTGACATCTCTAAATGCAAACACATGAATATGTCAATTGTGTAACTTCTACAAAATTAGACTTTATAAGCTATCAAAACAATTTATAAAATGCTGGACCTTATAAAAATAAGATGTTTACTCTAATTTAACCAAACACCTTTTTTAAGTAGAGGGTTGAATCAATAATGACGAACTAATTAGAAAGATCTATCTGGTATAAGAAAATAAAAGAGTCCAAGTCCACAATCCCATAAACGAGTTGGAAGTGTGGGTCATTAGTTCAACCGGTGTTAAAGAAAAGGTAAAAACAAAAGTTTATAAAAAAATAATTGAGTAATTTAAGAAAAAAAAAAATTCTCCTAATCTAAGAACAAAGAAAAAATCCTGCCCTCTCCTCACGATGACTCGAATCCAAAATCAAAGACCTACGTAGTAGATGCCTACGATGACTCGAACCCAAAATCAAAGACCTAAGTAGTAGATGCTCTGTCCCTTGAACTATCCAACTTCGTCATAATGGAGTAATTTTAGTAAATATGAATTGTATCGTTACTCTTGCTTCTGTCAGAACAAATCTGACCCCTGTCCCTATTCCCTTTAGCTATATAGGATATTTAAGAAGGGACATCTTTTTTAGTAGCAGGTCAGAGTAGGCATATCAAAATCGATCCATCCCGCTCTAATCCACTTCGACTCAAGGTCTTTGGGGCAAGGTAAAATTTGATCCGATGAAGAACGGATCGGAGTTGAGTCATGTACGTCGCCCCGTTCGGCTCCGCCTCGCCCCGCCCCATATATATATATAACATTTTTTTAAAATATATATTATTATATAGATTTATATATACATACATACACACATAAATATAAAATATATATATATAATTATATATATATTTATAATATAAAATTTTATATATAATATGTTATATATGTGTCATCCTAATATATTAAATTATGATTACAGTAAAATTAAATAATTAAATTTTAACTTTTAATAATTAAAAATAAAATGTTAAAACAAAGTTAATGTAAACTTAAACATTGAAATCCTATTGACTCAACAAAAAAAAATGCAAGTCTTTTAATTAATAAAATCAGTTTTTTTTTTTAAAAAAAAAAAAGGAGGCGGGGCAGACCCGTGACGAGACACGGGACGGAATAGGGCGTGGCGTGTGCAGAACAGGTCAGGAAATCCAAAAACTCGACCTGACATGTCTAGGTCGGACCCGGGGGAAACAATAGGAAATTGAAGATAGGGTCGAAGAAATTGACATTGTTTGGCCTAAAATACAATTGCCAAGGTTCAAATAATCTCATAAGTAGGCTAGAAACGTATAATACCCATTTAACAGGGTTAAATTGAAATTTTCTCGAAACAACAGGATGCTGTTACTTATGATATTATAGAAGATGTAGATATCCAATATCTTCTATACTTATCAGGATATGTTACTTGTGGAGAAAGAATATTGTGATATCATATACATATTCAGTTTATTCTTGTACAATTACACGCACGCTATTAGACCTACAATTATACACACGCTATTAGACCTCCAAGAAGTTACTAGTGCAGTTCCTTGAGAACACCGGAGAAGGCTTGGAGGTTTGGAGCGTCATATACAGAAAAGCACGCTACAAAGGTATTCCATAAACCTCTTCTCGTATAAATTAATTAATATGTATAACATATAATAATATGGTCATCCTACTACAACGATGTATCCAATTGTCAATATCTGTGAAGTGTGAAGAAGTGTCCTCAACAATCATGAAACTAACTTAGACGGAGTATGGAAGCTAATCAGAATCAGAAAGGAAAGGTTTCAGCTCAAAAGGAATTCTGGAAATTGATTTCAGCTAAAAGACAACGGTTTTAACTAACATAACCGTCAAAACCGTTGTCTATGAAGAGGAAAACTGTTGTCTTATCTGTGTTGTCGTTTAGCTTAACAGAATATTGAGTTAGTTGTGATATTTTGGATTCTTCTGTTGTAACTTCTCATTTCCGGTTTGAGCAAGCTAGTTAGATGGATATAACTGACTTCATAGCTCGATTGGTTAGTTATGGTTTCCTTCTAGAAAGCGGTTACATTAGATTAGAGCTCATTAAGTTGGTGAGAGCTCTTGGATTCAAAGTGTAACTTGTAAATCTTTGTGATCACATAGTGAAATCTTTCTCTCCTTGGTCCGTGGATGTAGGCATTTGCCGAACCACGTAATTCTGGTGTGTTCAAGTTCAATTTCTTGTGTTTGTGAGTGTTATATTCATCTTGCATACAAAGACAGATTGAGGTGTTGTTTGTGAGGTTTAGTAAGCAATTCTTGGTGTTTCTTTGCGTCGTTTTGCAACAAGTGGCGCCGTCTGTGGGAAAAGGGGCGAAGAACAGAATCTAAACTCAAACATGTCAATCGCGAAGATGGAAACTGAGAAATTCAACGGCAAGAACGACTATGGATTATGGAAAATTAAAGTGAAAGCTCTCCTGGTTCAACAGGGCCTGTCAGCTGCGCTGAAGGGGGAAGATGCATTCCCAAAGGACATGGCTCCTGCTCAGAGGCAAGAAATCGTGGAAAAGACTCATAGCCTGGTGGTTCTTTGCCTTGCTGATAAAGTGCTCCGGGAAGTATCAAAGGAAGAAGATGCTGCAGGGATTATCCAAGCCCTGGACAAGGTGTATATGGCAAAATCGACTGCCAACAGGTTATTTCTCAAGCAAAAACTTTTCTCCTTTAAATTCTCTGATGAAAAAGGAGTTGAAGATCAGTTAGATGATTTCAATAAGACTCTTGATGATTTAGAATCTGTAGAGGTCACAATGAGTGATGAGGATAAAGCCATTTTGCTGTTAAACTCTCTCCCTAAATCATATGATCACTTAAAGGATGCTATGTTGTATGGGAAGGAGTCCACTGTGACCCTGATACAGGTTCAAACTGCATTAAGATCAAAAGAAATGCAGAGAGTGCATTTGGATAAGTCAGAAGGAAATTCTGAGAGCCTAAGTATAAAAGGAGGAAAGAATTGGAAATCTAAGAAACCAGGAACTTCTGAATCATCAAAGAAAAAGGCAAATGGCAAAGGCAAAACTGCAGAAGATAAGGAATCCAAGAAGTGCTTCTGGTGCAAGAAACCTGGTCATTTCAAGAAAGAATGCTTCGAATGGAAGAAGAGGATGGCTAAAAAGGGCAACAATGCATCAAGCTCTGCTGAAATTGCAGAATCCAAAGAAGAAGATCCACTGATTTTGAATGTATCAGAAACAAAGGGGGAAGACAGTTGGATTTTGGACTCAGGATGCAGTTTTCACATGAGTCCTAACATCAAATGGTTTTATGACTTCAAAGAACTCCAAACTGGAAATGTGATGCTGGGAAATGACCATGTGTGCCCTGTGAGAGGAATAGGATCCATCAGACTAAAGATCCATGATGGATCTACCAAGATACTCAAGGATGTAAGGTATATTCCTCAACTGAAAAGAAATCTGATAAGTCTAGGAACACTTGAAGCTAGAGGGTGCAATTTTCAATCTGGAGAAGGTTATCTGAATGTCTTAAAAGACAACAAGGTGGTTCTCAGGGGAGTAAGAAGATCCAGTTTATATTACTTAGATGGTTCTGTAACTGAGGGAGAAGCTGATGCCATAATATCTGAGGACAAACATCTTTGGCATGCCAGATTGGGGCATGTCAGTGAATCTGGAATTCGACAGCTGATTAAAGTCAAAGCCATTGAGTGCAAAGGCATAGCAGACAGTCTACCAAGATGTGAAGACTGCATTCTTGGGAAATCCAAGAAGTTACCATACCCTACAGGAAAAACAAACTCTCAAGCTAGTCTGGATTATGTTCATGCAGATCTATGGGGTCCTTCAAGGGTCCAAACTTTAGGTGGAGGCAGATATTATTTCAGTTTGATGGATGACTTCTCAAAGAAAGTGTGGCTATATGTGATCAAGACAAAAACCGAAGTATTTGAGAAGTTTCAACACTGGTGCAAAGAGGTTGAAAATGAGAAGCAGACAACTCTGAAATGCCTAAGAACAGATAATGGTTTAGAATTCTTATCAGAAGAATTCAATAATTTCTGTAAGAATAAGGGCATTAAAAGACATAAAACAGTTCCAGCAAACCCCCAACAAAATGGTGTCATTGAGAGAATGAATAGAACTATATTAGAGAGAGTTAGATGCATGCTCTCCAGCTCTGGACTAGACAAAAAGTTTTGGGGGGAAGCTGCCTCCACAGCAGTGTATCTGATAAACAGGTGTCCATCAGCAGCAAACAATGGTGTATCACCTGAAGAGATATGGTCAGGAAAACCTCCAAAATACTCACATCTGAGAGTATTTGGGTGCAGGGCTTATGTACACATTAAGCAAGACAAATTGGAGCCTAGAGCATTGAAATGCATTATGTTAGGATATCCTGCAGGAGTGAAAGGCTACAGACTTTGGTGTACTGAATCTGGGAAAGGAAAGATCCTCATCAGTAGAGATGTAGTGTTTGCAGAGGATATAATGCCATTCAATGAATCATACAATCAAAAATTGATCACTGAATCCATCTCAAAGGGGTCACAAGTTAAGGTGGAGGTCACAAATGAAGATGACACTGCAGAATCAGAAAACTCTGATGCTGATGAAACAGAAGGAGATGATATTCAAGACTACCAACTTGTAAGAGACAGAGAAAAAAGAGTAATAAAGCCATCTACCAGATACTCTGAAGACTATCTTACAGCTTATGCACTCATAACAGCTGAAGAGGTTGCCTGCACTGAACCAAGGACTTTTAAGGAAGCTGTCAGCAGTCTTGACAAAGACAAGTGGCTAATAGCTATGAAAGAAGAAATTGAATCTTTGGAAAAGAATAAGACATGGGTGTTAGTGAACAAACCTCATAAGCAGAAACTAGTGAGCTGTAAATGGATATATAAGAGAAAGGTGGAGGTAACACACACTGAGTCAGTCAGATTCAAAGCCAGGCTGGTTGCAAGAGGATTTACACAAAGAGAGGGGATAGATTATGATGAGATCTTCTCACCAGTAGTCAAACACTGCTCCATAAGGATTCTTCTTGCAATTGTAAATCAGTTTGACATGGAGTTAGAACAGTTAGATGTAAAGACTGCTTTTCTTCATGGGGATTTAAATGAACAGATTTATATGAGACAACCAGAGGGATTTGAGATACCAGGACAAGAAGACAAAGTGTGTCTGTTAAAGAAGTCTCTATATGGACTCAAACAGAGTCCAAGGCAGTGGTACATCAAATTTGACTCACACATGAAGGAAATTGGATATGAAAGATCAAAGTTTGATAGTTGTGTTTATCTAAAGTTCTCTGGCAAACAGGTAGTGGTATTCCTGTTACTATATGTTGATGACATGCTAGTGGCAAGTAAGGATAAAGGTGAGATCAATCAGCTCAAGTCTGAATTACAGAGAGTATTTGATATGAAGCTACTTGGAAATGCCAGAAGAATACTAGGGATGGATATTGATAGAAGGAGATCAGCTGGAATTCTTTGCTTACATCAGACAGATTACATAAAGAAGGTACTCAGAAGGTTTAACATGCATGAATCAAGAAGAGTATCAATTCCATTAGGTCACCAATTCAAATTATCAGAACAACAGAAGCCACAAACAAAGGCAGAAGCTGCAGAGATGGAGAGAATACCTTATGCAAATGTTGTTGGTTCAGTAATGTATACTATGATATGCACTAGACCAGACCTTGCTCATGCAATTAGTGTAGTCAGCAGGTATATGGCCAATCCGGGTAAGGCTCATTGGGAGGCTTTGAAGTGGGTACTCAGGTACTTAAATGGAACTAGCAGTGTTGGTTTGGTGTTCAAGAGAACTGATGTTCCTGATGGAAGGATTATTCAAGGATATGTTGACTCAGATTATGCTTCAAATCTGGATTCAAGGAAATCTCAGACTGGTTATATCTTCACCATGTATGGAACTGCTATAAATTGGAAGTCTATGCTACAACAGGTTGTGGCATTATCAACTACAGAGGCAGAATACTTAGCTGTAACTGAATCAGTGAAGGAAGCTATGTGGCTTAAAGGAATTCTTACAGAATTTGGTTTGGGACAGAAATATGTAGAAATCTTGTGTGATTCTCAGAGTGCTTTACACTTAACAAAGCATCAGGTATTTCATGAAAGAAGTAAACATATTGATGTCAGATTACATTTTGTGAGAGATATCACTGAAAAAGGATTGGTTAAACTGGTGAAGGTAAAAACAGAAGAGAATGCATCAGACATGTTAACTAAGGCTTTAACTGCTGGTAAATTTCAATATTGTCAGCAGTTAGTTCAGGTGGAACAGGTTTGAGGAATTAGCAGCCTTGTAAGGCTGTGGTTGATTAAGGAGAGAATCAGGTTTGATTTTGATTGCAGAAGTGGAACAGATTGTTTTCAGACAAGGTGGAGAATGTGAAGTGTGAAGAAGTGTCCTCAACAATCATGAAACTAACTTAGACGGAGTATGGAAGCTAATCAGAATCAGAAAGGAAAGGTTTCAGCTCAAAAGGAATTCTGGAAATTGATTTCAGCTAAAAGACAACGGTTTTAACTAACATAACCGTCAAAACCGTTGTCTATGAAGAGGAAAACTGTTGTCTTATCTGTGTTGTCGTTTAGCTTAACAGAATATTGAGTTAGTTGTGATATTTTGGATTCTTCTGTTGTAACTTCTCATTTCCGGTTTGAGCAAGCTAGTTAGATGGATATAACTGACTTCATAGCTCGATTGGTTAGTTATGGTTTCCTTCTAGAAAGCGGTTACATTAGATTAGAGCTCATTAAGTTGGTGAGAGCTCTTGGATTCAAAGTGTAACTTGTAAATCTTTGTGATCACATAGTGAAATCTTTCTCTCCTTGGTCCGTGGATGTAGGCATTTGCCGAACCACGTAATTCTGGTGTGTTCAAGTTCAATTTCTTGTGTTTGTGAGTGTTATATTCATCTTGCATACAAAGACAGATTGAGGTGTTGTTTGTGAGGTTTAGTAAGCAATTCTTGGTGTTTCTTTGCGTCGTTTTGCAACAATATCTAATATTGTGAATCGGATAGGAATCGTCATTCTAACAGTTTCATATTACACTTTCAAAATTGATATCGATTTTCTGGTTTTTATATTTATTGCTTGTCTCCGAGAATTTCTTGATGCTTTTTCAATTCGCATTGCTGGTTGGAGTGTTGTGAAGAAATGTTTTGACAAATGTAGTATGTTTATACTTTTTAAAATTTCTATCACTATCGAACGGATTATGTGTTTATTATACCCCTTAAATTGGTCTGGTGGTCGAGTTATAAACCTGTTGCACAGTTATGCGAAATGCACACGATGAATTGTAGGGCAAGTGGACTCGATTTGATGTTTGATGTTTGTGAAGTTATATTAATCATCTTATGGTTGGATTTTTTGCATTACACTCTTAAAATTGATTTCGATTTTCTCTGATTAAGGGATGAATGAAGGATAAAAGAGAGGGGATGTTGCAGTGATTCAAACAAACTAGCTGTAAGTCTTTCCATAAGCCTGAAATACACTGATGAGTATTCCGGAAACGGAGCAGCGTTATCTACCTCCGGAAATTATCATAAACATACTCTCGCGACTACCTGTAAGAACCATTGTGAGTTACAAGCTTTGTTGCAAGTCATGGCGCGATTTATTGGAGACTCCTGAGTTTGCCGAGGCCCATCTTTCACATTCACCCCAAGGACTCGCTATCCATGAGTCTGCTAAGAAAAAGATATACAAGATTTTTGAATTTAACGATGATTTCGATCTTAAACGCCATGAGCTTCATTACAATCTAGTTACAGACTACGAACTTCCTATCGATGGATGGATATGCAGTTCAGCTAATGGTTTGCTGTTTTTCGGTGAGTTCTGGCCTGGAATTCTTTTTATATGCAATCCATTGACTCGTGATTACATGGTGCTCAAATGTCCTCAAGGGCTAAAAAACGTTAGCATGTCTGATGCCATCTATGGATTTGGAACAAGCAAAAGGACAAACCAACATAAGCTGGTTGGGATTTTTCGAGAGTTTGTATTTGATCACGAAACACATTTATGTGCCACTACCTTTAAGTATGAGTATCATGTGTATACGCTGGGAACAGGATGTTGGAGAAGAATAGCTCCCAATGCCCCATTCGAGTATGACAGTAGTTTTGATGGGACATTTCTGAATGGGAATCTTCATTGGTTGGTGATCGATGGAAATGTTTCTCCATTGATTTCTTGTCTTGATCTTGAAACAGAACTTGTTAGCACCTTTTCTCCTGCTCCTATTCCACGAAATGAAGAATATCTTAGAGGTCTCTGTGCTTTGGGCGATTGTCTATGTTTATGTGATAATACATCTAATGTAATTATCATCTGGAAGATGAGGGAATATGGCGTGGAGAGTTCTTGGACAAAGGAATTTGTCATCAGTAAAATCCCTGGCTTTGCTTGCATTTCTGAATATGTTACGCCTATCAAAGTTTTCAAAGATGGTGACATCTTGATGGCGTGCGGAGTGAAATTCCTATTCTGCTACTCTCATAAGAATAAGACGACCCAGAGAATCGATATGTTCCATACAGGTAACCACTTTGCAGCAGTCTTTCACACCCCAAGTTTTCTTTCACTAAGAAGTTTTAGATTGGAGAACGTAGGCTCATTTTAACTTGTACTTTTTAATTTCCAGTATCAAGTAGCACCTATGTCAGTTTAAGTATGCTTTCCATCTCTGCATGAACTAAATGATTACTCTAGTTCATTTAATTGTTTACTCGATGTTTTTAGACTGTAGCGTGGATGATGAAATTGTTCTATGTGTAATCTTGGACGGTATTTGTGTTCTGTCTTATGAAGCTGCTGACCTTTCTAATGTGAACGTAGTTAAGCCGACATTGGTATAACATGAACGATTAGTCAACCATGGATGATAACATTACTTTCTTCAGTAAAAACATCTATCTAAAATTGAACAAGAGTGAACCGTTTAGCTATAGAGTGAAATTTTGAATGTAAATTTTGTACTTTGACATCCTTGCTAACCAGCTGTAGCCTTGGAATTGTGGCAACAAATATGATAGTGAAAAGCAGCTACTTACCTGCTAAAATTTGACAAGTGGGGGAAAAAATATCTAGTTAAGTTTTTCTCTTAATATTTTGATAGAGACAACCTCTCTTTTGTATCAAAATTCATGATATAGCACTTGTTTGTAAAACTGTTGAAATGGACCGGTCCTCTACACATAAAAGAAGGGTTGAACTGGATACTCCCTCCGTCTCGGTCTAACTTTCCTACTTTGGCCGGGCACGGAGGTTAAGAAAAAACAGATTTTGTGAAATCTTTGACTTTTTTAAAGGTAGAGATTGATGGTGGAGATTTTGAGGGTGGAGATTGTAAGAAAAAATTGTTATTTATAGGTTGCCAAGTAAAGTTGGGACAAACAAAAAAGAAAGGTAGAAAAGTTAGAGTGGGACGAAGGTAGTATATGACAGTTCCCTAGGATGCGGACACAACGTGATAACCCAAATGGATTGCGGGCTGTTGTAGGTTTGGGTGGGTTGGCTCGCGTTTTATATACCCTGACAATAGAAGATACCTCGAACATAGTTTTTCCATCTCTAACATACTTTATTTTGTAATTTTATGTCTTGTTGATGTACGATGAATTTTTGAGAATGTTTTGGGTGTGCAATGGTTGATGATTTGATGAACTTTTATTATGGTTAATATTTTTTGTAATTTCATCTTGAATTTACCATGTTATAATTTCTAATTTCTTAGTTTGGAGTCATACTTCGATGCAGCGGTTATATTTGTGCAAAAAGTATATTTTAGCCATTGGATCGTACAAAAAATCATCTTCACCGTTCATTCATTTAGCAATTTCTGAAACATAGAAAAGGGCGATATTGAAATTCCACTATTAACTTTTCCCAAGAACCCACAAGTCCAACACTATCTTATTCAAACTCACTTTTATCTCTCCCACTCTCTCTTCTCTGAAAACTTCAGTTCAAATCAAAGAATAACTCTAAATCTCCAGTAAATTTCAGCATAAATCTAATCGATACCACCTGAGACCCTACGGAACCGATTCTTCACCACCCTTTCTCTTCAACCTCTGGCGCCGTTGCAATTTACATCGGGTCTCTTATCAGTTTCGCCGCTGCATCCTTTATGGGGTTTAGTGTACTTATAATACCTGCAGAGAATAACTACAAAATTTAGTTCCGAAAATATTCTCTTTGACTTTTTTCACAGTGAAAGATCCACTCCAAATACCATCGTTGTTACTTGATTTGTTAATTAGTTATTGCTAAATAGTTTAGATAATAATTGCTGCTCATTAAGACTAATCATTTGATAAGTCGGATATTAAATAGGGAACTAATATATGCTCACTTGTCTAATTTGATTATTTGGTGCTATTGAAAACTTTTAGTTAAAAAAAAAATAAAAAGGGGAAAAAACCGATGAAGGTGTAATTCGCCAAAAAGTTTAACTTTAATTATCGAATAAAAGGTTGTATTTAGAGAGTTGAATTCATCTAAGTTCCATCAATTTTAATTTTTTTTTTTTCTAAATAAAGAAAAAGTCGTGGAGGGTTTTAGAGGGCTTAGGCCCGTTCGACCTCGCTCCATTGGCTCGTTTTGACAATAAAACTTGTCTTTCTAAAATAATTTGTTGAAAAAAGAAAAAAAGACAACAAACTTCATAGCAGATCATAGCAGAGGATCTGCTATAAAGTTTGTTGTCTTCCTTGAACCAAAATGGAACTCGACCGAGTCGTCTTTCTTGAGCCAAAACTTCATTTCTCTTTGAACTATTGATTCGACCGAGTTGGACTTTCGAGTCATTTTTCTTCTTTTCTTCGTTTCTTCCCCTATCTTCGTTCATTTCTTCTCCATATTTTGTCCAAACGGACTTTTTGCATAAAACCGTCTATATAACCTTAAAACAAGTACAAATACGTCATTCTACAATATAACGAATATAAACGCTTCAAAAGGTGTGGCTTGAGATGTTTAACATGTTTAGCAATAATGCAAGAATTGTTGGTCCTTTCCAAGCTTTGCATGCAAATTATTTGAAACTCTCGAAGGAAATGGAGTTGAGAGTTTCGCATATACACCGTGAGGAAAATGTTGTTGCTGATCATCTAGCCAACATAGCTGTGCGAAGAAGATCAAGCAAAAAAAATCAAAATATTCAAATTGTAAAAGCCTCAGTCTTTTTTGTGTATATGTCTTGGGCTTGCCAAGTTTTAGATTTTCCTCTTGGACTTGCCGAAAATCTCTTTGTATTCTAAGACATTCTTGAGCTTTTCTAATATATATAGGGAACCTCGCCTAAATTCCTCCATCACCTCGATGCTTTTGCCAAAAGAAAAAGAAAAAAAAAATGAAAATAGCACGAGTCGTATTAAATAGATGGTCTAATGTGCGGTTTTCTAGGTGTCTCGCTGCAAAGATTGTATTATGTTCTAATTTTTTTTATTTTATGTCATTTTCTTTATGATAAATATGTTTAGGATTCACAATTTATTTATGTTCATGGTTCAAATTCATAATTATATATATTTAATATAGGGTCTGGCCTCTAGATTTAAAGGATGAGCACTATAAGAAAAAAAGGTATTTGTCGCTGCCCTGTTTACAATTACAAAGTGGTTACTAAAAATAACTCATTTCGTAACTATTAGTAGTTACATAAAATAATTCATACAATTTAAACCAAATTTGCTACACTATGACAAGCCCTTTTGCAACTACTTGTAATTACAAATATAATATTAGTAACTACAAAGTAGTTGCAAAAAATAATTACAAATACATTAGTAACTAAAAAGTAGTTGCAATTTTTTTTTTTTTTTCCATCTTACTATAAATGGCTACCCTATAGTAACCACATTTTAAATGTAGTTATTAAAATTACTTTTGTGACCACTCTTTCTTTTTGTAATTACATTTTGTAATGACAAAACGCCTCAATTTTAGCAGTGGATGGTTCCTATTCTTTCACGAATCATCCTTGCACACAATTTAGGATTTGTGGTTTATGTTTCATAATTCATTATTTTAGCATTAATATTAATCATTTTTTCGGTTTCGATTTTGTCTTGAAGATAATAATAAATTAAAAAAAGGAGACAGTGCATTTTTGGTTCCCTCAAATAAGCCTTTAGTAATTCTAGTCCTCAATTTATATCTTTTTGTAATTTAAGAACCGTTACTACTGGAGAAACACACGTGAGCCTCAAGTGCATAAATTTGGGCATCTTCTTCTGTACGTGAGCAACATGTGACAGCATCTCTCCCATTCAAATTAGAGCGAGTCTTATGTATGGCGATCTCACGTATGGTGGAATATACTTTTACAGAAAAAATTAATATTTTTACAGCTAAGATACATTTTTTTGTTCAAAAAAAGTAATACTTTTACAAATAAACATGATACTTTTAATACAAAAGGTAATATTTTTTTTTCGTCACACCGTGTGACGACCTCATATAAATTAAGAGAGTAAAATTGCAAAAGGCTTACTAAAAGGGACAAAAAAATGCAATTGCGTAAGGCCTAGGGGATTCAAATTACTCCCTCCTCCGTTTCATCTTATCTTACACAGGGGAGGTTGGCACAAGTAATAATAAAAATTATTTTTTTAGATTTTATTAACTTTTCAAAGGTTGATTGATTGTGGAGATTGAAGATAGAGATTTTGAGGGTGGAGATTGTGTTATAACTTTTTTTTTTTTGGGATGTACAAGTTCGCCTAAGAGGAACGAAAACGAAAAGTGTGCAAGATAAGGTACGACGGAGGAAGTAAGCGGTGATTGTCTCCTATAAAGAGGAGACTTGTTAGTTGCAAGTTAACCAACATATGAAAATGTTGTCATCCTTGAGGCTTTCTATACCTCAACCAGTAGACACCAATTTTATCTCCCACCATCACCTAAGGCTGAATAAAACATCCTCATTATTATCAGCTAGCAGTAATCCATTATCTTCTACTTTAAAGTTCCGTTTGGCTGCTGTCAAAGAGGAGAAAGTTGGTCATCAGATCCAGTTGGAGAATTGTACACTTTTGGTCCCACAGGACACGCACCTGTTTCAAAATGATCCCAACCCTTGCACATTTGACCCCATTGGATTCAAACGTTGCAAGTTCAGTCCCAAACGTCAATTTTTTGCATAAATGGTCCCAAAATTTTGGTAAAAGTGGTCCCAAATTTTTTTAGCAATTAGTGTGACGTTATAACTTCAAGATTTTTGCAGTTTTGGTCCTATTAGACACACTTTGTTGCGTTTTGGTCCCAACTCTCTCACTTTTGACCCCATTAAACTTAAAAAAAATTTAAAAACTATAAAATAATTTAAAAAATCATAAATTAATGTAAAAATAAAAAAAAAATTTAATTCTAAAATTTATTGAAAATATCATAAAGTAACTGAAAATATTAAATTTATAAAAATTAGTTTTCGAAAAATTGATTTTTTATTAAATTTTAATAAATGCAAATTTTAAGTTGTTTTAAAATTTTAATTTTTTTGAATTAAAAAAAAAATCTATTTATTTTATAAAATTAGATTTTCTTAAAAACTTATTTTCTAAATTCTGAATAATTTTGTATGTTTCATAAATTACCTTAAACTCTTTTAAAAAAATTAATTTCTTCCTAAAACTATTTCACATTTCATAAATACTTTTACATATCTTAACTGAACTTTTTTAGATTTCAAACTATTTTTTTTAATTATTTATCAATCTATCTTTCGATTAGGGAGAAAACTCTCACGTTAACGATATGATACGGGGTATTCATTAAAAAACTAAATTGTCTACAAATGCTATTAATTATTTGTGACATACGCACGTTAATAATCAATTGCTCCCGGGGCACAAATATAACCCGTTTTATTTGAATTATTGTTATGTAAATTTTCCAAATTCTAGAACAATGCATAACATTTTAATGACTTATAAAAGGATTATCCAAATAGGGTTGATAAATCTGTAAATTATTTTGAAATCTAAAAAAATTATTTAAAATATGTAAAAGTATCTATGAAATGTTGGAAGTATTTTTTATAAAAAATAAGTGAATTTTCTTAAAAGAATTTAAATTAACTTATGAAACATATATAAAAATTATTTAGAACTCAGAAAATAATTTTTTAAGAAAATCTAATTTTATAAAATAAGTAGACTTTTTTAATTTAGAAATTTTAAAATTTTAAAACCCTTTTAAGATAATTTAAATTTTTCGATCTTTATAATTTTAAAAATATTTCAATTTTTAGATTTTTTTTATATAAGTTTATGATTTTTAAATATTTTTTCAATCTGCTCGCCGGAATTCTTCGCACGAGTAGAGTATTAAATATTACACACAGTAGAATCCAAATTAGAAATTTATTAAACATATAATTTTTTTTAAAATTTTATTTTTTTGAAAACTAATTTTTCTAAATTTAATATTTTCAGTTACTTTATGATATTTTTAAATAAATTTTACAATTAAATTTTGTTTTTATTTTTACATTAATTTCTAATTTTTTAAATTATTTCATAGTTTTTAAATATTTTGTAAGTTTAATGGGGTCAAAAGTGAGAGAGTTGGGATCAAAATGCAATAAAGTGTGTCCAATGGGACCAAAACTGCAAAAATCTTGAAGTTATGACGTCACACTAATGGCTAAAAAAATTTGAGACCACTTTTGCCAAAATTTTGGGACCATTTATGCAAAAAATTGACGTTTGAGACTGAACTTGCAACGTTTGAATCCAATGGGGTCAAAAGTGTCATGGCTGGGACCATTTTGAAACAGGTGCGTGTCCTGTGGAACCAAAAGTGCAAAATTCTCGATCCAGTTGCCTGAAGGCCTTGAACCTGAATTCATTCCCAAACATGTGGCAGTCATCATGGATGGAAATAGAAGATGGGCTAAACACAGAGGGTTGCCGCCATTAGAAGTTCATAGAGCTGGTAGAGAAGCCTTCAGAAAACTTGCTAGAATTTGTGACCAATATGGAGTTAAAGTTTTAACAGTTTTCGCCTTTTCAACTGAGAATTGGGGTCGTCCTGAGGTACTTAACTAAATTTTCATGATCAGCATATATATATATATATATGTACGATATTATTAATTACTTGTAATGATCAGGACGAAGTTAAGGACTTGATGAAGATTTTTGAAGACAGCGCTGTATCAGATTTCGGGGAGTTGATGCGGTAAGCGTCATCAATCTAATTATCTTGCTCAAATTAATTGTTGGAATGCCTAAAACCGTACGACAGTCGACAGGTTGATCGGGGTTTTTGGGTTTATTTTCTATGGCTTAGTCCGTTAAGGATTGATTAATATATGTAGATTTAGTGTCGTTCTGTATCATTATCGTCACTCTAATTTCTCCATCCCGAGATAATTTACACACTCCTCCCGACACGTGGAATAAGAAAGATCCGTTTTTTGCTTTTTAGTTAGCTTTTTTAAAGGTGAAAATTGAGGGTGGAGATTTTAAGGTGGAAATTATTAGAGAAATTTCAGGGTGTACAAATTATTTTGGGACACCCCGAAAAAAAAAGTGTGCAAATTATTTCGGGACAGAGGGAGTAATATCTACATACGAATCCTCTCTTTTATCCCTGAACATGGCTAACAGTTGTCCTATTCTATGTTCTTACTTGTCGTTTTTTCATTGTCATTCTTGCATCCGTTACAAGACTAATATTTCCTACTTGTTGATTTTTTATTATCTTTCTTGCATTAGTTATAATATTTATATTTCAGCTCCGTTCATATTTAAACGTACAGAAACGGGTGCCGCCTAGTCGTGATCGGGAATAGAAACGCGATTCCGCTGTCTTTGGCAAAGATTATATCTAAGGCAGAGGATCTTACCAAAGGAAGCATGGGACTGAAGCTGGTGATGGCTGTCAACTATGGAGGTCGATATGATATAACTGAAGCCACCAAGAAAATAGCAACCAAAGTAAAAGATGGGGTATTGGAACTACAAGACATCGACGAAACCATTTTCGAGCAGCATTTACTAACAGACCGGATTGAGTTTCCGAACCCTGATCTGCTCATTAGAACCAGTGGTGAAATGAGACTCAGCAACTTCTTGCTCTGGCAAATGGCCTACACCCAATTGTTCTTCTCCAACAAACTCTTCCCCGACTTTGATAACGAAGATTTCGTCCAGGCTCTCACTGCCTATCTGCAGGCCAAAACACATCACCACTGAATCTTCTTATATTTAATTTGTTTTCTGTCTTTGTATCTCTGTTCTAAGCTTTCATTCATATTCAGTATTAGTTAATGTCATCTCCACTATGTTGTTTTCTCACCATTAAGTATACCTCTTTAGCTGGCACGCATGTTGTGTGTTCTAAATGATTACGACAGAGGTTAAAAGAAAAACCAATAACTTAATACGTTTGTAAATCTAAGAAAACTAATAACGGCTATTGTAAGTTTCCTAGATGTTACTAATTGGATCAAAGCACCCCACGTTGGAAAAACAATGATGTTTTTTTAAAATAACTATATAAAATAGGGACTATTAATTAAGTCGAGGTAAGGGTTGAACTCTTTCTCCGTAGATAATATTGCCCCCTATACTTAAGGACCACGGACTACGTCAATTGTCCTCAAGATACACGACTTTTAACTTTGGATTGGTAGCACAACGAAATAAAGTTTTCGACAAACTACTTGATATTCGAAACTTTTATTCTTGAAGACTCAAAGACTAGAAAATGACCAAAATTGTAGAAGATGATACATATATGCAGATTATAGTTGAGTAAAATGAAGTGCAAATCATGGGATCTATTTAGACTTCTAGATATTATTTCGTGAATAGATAAACCTTTCCGACTTGTTCAATCACAACCTTTAGATTGTACCTCTTTATCAATGATCATGATCTAATGGTTCAACTGCATAATTATTTTGTCGAACATTCACGTCTTTTTATTCGTATCTATTCCACTTGAACAAATGCAATTTTTCCAGTACCTCTTCGTCTAAAAGACACTTCACTACAAGGATTTCACTATCTATTGTCTATCGCGTAAAGAGTATGTCGTTAATAGTGGTGGTGTTAAAAGTATCCTCTTTAACAACAAATAAAAAGCGTTGTCTGTTTCCGGGACTACAACAATTTATACAACAGATAAAAACTGTCATCTGGAAAATTTATCACTGTTGTCTATTAATAAAATTGTTGTAGTGCTTTCTCATTCAAATCGAAAATTCCAACAATCCTCCACATGAATGGAAGAAGTCGTCGACAAGGAATTCAAAGTTAGAATTTCTCGACGATTGTTCAATATCAACCTTCCGAAATATATTCTAACAATCCCCCACATGAAATAATGCATGTACTCTATGTAGACACACAAGAAAGTTCCGACGAACTTTCATTTCATCGAGATAGGTAGCTTTCGACTTTGAACCTTCCCTAGTAAGATGTTATCGGATTTACTCGCTGCTAAATGAATGCGTTGTCTTGAACTGACGACTTTTTGTGTAAACCAAGACAATAACATTTACACAATGATAGTTCTCATATATCGCGATTCTCATATTGTGTCCAATCACTACGATTAAAAAATGATTTTTTGAGACAACAAAAAATGGTCTCAACTTATGAGTATTTGTCACAACTTTATTATTAGAGACAACATGTCATCACTAATTAATCGTCTCAATAACTCGGACGCAAATAATATACTTGTGACAACAAAAGTGGTCTCAAATGCGTCTCAAATATTTTTTGCAATGACTAGTTGTCTCTAAACGTAGTCTTAAAATGGTCCCAAATAATTTGTAGAAAGATTTGTGACAACAAGTGATCATAAATAACTTATTATTATTGACTACATTTGTTATCTAAAAAAGTATTGTACAAAAGACCTCCTTTGTTGTTGTATCATTACATATCTACCTTATTCTTAAAAGTAAAATCTTTGAAAAGTCAACTGCTTATGTGTCTTTTTCTCCTTTTTTTGAATTTTTTTTAAAATCATCTATTAATATTTATGTGTATATGTGCGTGAGAAAAAAAGAGAAGGGGAGAAATATGAGGAGAGTTGGTGAAGAGCCAACCAATCACATTTTTTTTTGCTTTTTTTTTTTTTTCTTTTCCCCTTAATATTTAAAAGTCGTATAACTTTTTCGGTTCAACTCCGTTTTTTATGAAAAATATACTGAATTAATCTTCTTTTCACGATTTTTTATTTGACATCCATTATGCATATATTAAATATTAATTTCTAAGTGTTATTTATTTTTTATGATATATTCCGATTTTAATTTTTTTGTATATAAAACAAAAATGCTATCAAAATAATATTTTATGTGAAAAATTATTTACTCTTTTTTAGAAGATTAATTTCTTTCACTTTAGTTTACGTTTTAATAATATTTTTTGTGAATCACTATTCTAAAGAAATTTGATAAAAAGATGAGCTGATTCGTTAAAGTTAAAATTTACGGTCAGAAGTTCAGATATAATAGTTAAAATGATTTGTTGAATGAATTAGTGTCTCTTTTCTTTTGTGAAAAGACAAATGATGTTAACTACAAGTATAATAGGTTGATTATTTTTTTATTTTTTATTTTTGCTTTAAATACGTCACAATAATATGCTCTAGCGCCATTGCTTAATGAACTAATATCATTGTGAAATCTCATGCTAACATTACTAAATAGAAATATAATATATGTGACATCGCTTCGCCCTATACAAATATGTAATTGTATTAGTATATTATTCAAATATTACAAATATACAATTATCGCATACACCAGTGTTATGTTATATATTTTATATCAAATTTTTATTTATTATAGTACAACATTGCATACAAGTCCTTTGTAATATTTTTTATTCATTACTTATTTTCAGTTTCATTATTATACATATTTATCTTTATATTTAAATAATAATTTAACAAAAAAATTCTAGCCCGTGCATCGCACGGGTGGCAGACTAGTATTTGTAAAATGACATGAATATTTTGTAACTATAAAGTACTTCTTTCAGGACGATATCTTTAAAACATGACGAAATACTTACCATAGAAATTTACTGAGTTTTTGTAATATGTTGTATTCATCACCAAAATTTGATATTTTGATGACAAAATCAACATTTGTCATACTTTAAGTTTACTTTTGACGATGAAATACAATTTGAGGTGACAAGATATGGGTGGCAAAAGTAATACTTTTGACGACGAGTTTAAATAGTATCACATATACCTTTTGCCACGAACAAATCCTGACGATCGTTGTGACATAGAAAATTTATCACCAAATACTTTTGGTGACGGAATTTGAATTTTATAAGACATATTTTTTTGTCACAATTTTTCGAACTTTTTTTGTAGTGAAACCAAAACCCGACAATAATGTTTGAGTTTGTTTAAAGGGACGACAACCTTGCGAAAACTTACTTGTGAGTACAAATTTGCGTGATTCAACAAATTGATTCGACTCATTCGCCGTAAATTAGACCATCGGGGTACTGCAATACACCTCGCCCATCCCAAAACCTTCAGCTTTCGCAGAATCAAAAAGCTTTTTCACTGATCTGATCTCCATCGTCTTAAAAGTGGTTTTCTTTTTCGAAACATTTAGGAACGAGACTTTAGGGTTTGTTACGGCTAGTGTTAGATTGACCGACCGCCTCTGCATTGGTTTCATGGTGGCTTACTTGATTTCGGAGAAAAGAAAACTGCCCACCGTCGACAGCCAATGGTAGGGAGAAGACGGCGGCCATGGAAGAGATTCTAGGTATTAGAGAAGATAAGGAGAAGGCAGAGTTCGTTTTCCCAATTCCTTTTTAGTAAAATATATCATATTTTTCTTTTTATTTATTTTTATTTTCTTTGGTTCTTCATAAATTTTTTATCTTTTTAATTTAGATTGTTTTATAACTGTAGAGAAAGAAGAAATATAGATTATAAAAATCTAGGAAAAACAATATATATATATAGGAACTCTTACAATAAGTAAATAAGTAAAAGTACTTTAGCTTTATGGTTCTTAAATATTAAATAATTAAATTTTACAAGAAATATAGTAAAGTGTTTATTGTTGGAAAACATATTAAGTTTAGGAGGTTTGATGGTGAACAAAAAGTACTAATGTGTATTAAGATTGAACAAAATCAATATAAATTAAAACTTGGATTAAAGTATTTTAGTGTTCAAAGACCTTATTAGGTTTACTTTTCATCTTTTATTCTGAAAAGAAAATTTTGCATTTGATTTTCTTTTTCTATTTTTTTTTAACTGCTGCTATATTATCTTTAAACTCATTCCACTAGCTACAACAAAAATATTAACATCACAATTACAAGTATCATATATAATCTTTAATTTTATCAATTAATGTATAATTCTTGTAATATATGAACGACTTATAACATTAATGGTAATTTCTTATAAAAAATATAGAAAATTAAACATCTGATAGTTTAATAGGACTTTAGGCACTTCAAAGTTTCACTTCTTTGTAAAAATAATGATTACCAGACCCTTAGTTTCGAATAATGATTACAAAAGATGTGATTGCGATACAATAGAGTTATTTAGGTATTGGGTGTTTGAAAAACTATTAAGTTTAGGTGTTTTGATGGTAAATGAAACAACAGCCATTATGAGATATTCATCCGGAAACGTTTCCTTGATTACTTTTTGTCGACCCCTTGTATCCACCTTATTATCGATCCATGATAGGTGATTCGCCATTGCATTTTCACACCCTTTCCGATCCTTTATCTCCAAATCAAACTCTTATAAAAGTAGAATCCTTCGGATGAGCCTCGGTTTGCCATCCTTCTTATCGAAGATGTATCGAATAGCTGCATGATCAATGTAGGCTATGGTCTTCGTTCACACCAAGTATTTTTTGAACTTGTCAAAACCGTAAACCACTGGCAACATTTTCTTCTCGGTTGTAGTGTAGTTTGATTGAGCCGGATCAAGAATTTTGCTAGCATAGTAAATCACTCTAAATAGCTTGTCTCTCTTCTGCCCTAACACTACACTAACAGCTATATCACTGACGTTGCTCATAAGTTCAAACTGTTGACTTCAATCGGGCAACACCAAGACTGATGCCGATACAAGGGCTCTCTTCAACACCTCAAAAGCCTGTAAACAAGCATCAAAGACATAAAAAGTATCTCTTTCCAGAAGACGAGACAAAGGCTTAGCAATCTTAGAAAATTCGCAAATAAACCTTCTATAGAAACTGGCATGGCCTAAGAAACATCAAACACCCTCTTGATTGGTGGTGTCAACCTCTCAATAACAATCACTTTTGCTCGATCCACCTCTAATCCAGTAGCTAAAACTTTATTCCCTAACACTATCCCTTCCCTTACCATGAAGTGGCATTTCTCCCAATTCAATACCAAGTTAGTATCTTCACATCGCTGCATGACTTGAGATAAATTAGACAAGAAATGATAGAAGGAAGATCCAAATATAGAAAAGCTCTATTTCATACACTCATGATTAGTAAGATAGGCAGAAATAATGGCAGGGAACTTCTTACCTTCATCAAGGTATTCCTACCTCAAATGGTTGGGAAGCAGCTTCAAACCCAGTTAGGTCCTTCATCCTCGTTTCCATTGGACTCCCTTGGTACGGTTGAGTCCTTTGCTTCCAATATTAACTAAGCAACTTCTTCTCTTTGCACCTCCTGAAATGAGTTTAGTGCACTAACACATCTACTATTTCAACATCGTTAGCTTCATGGTTAGTCCAAGAAAATATGGAATCATACAAGCACACTTCAAGAGAATCAACTCAGTAAAAGACATGAGCTTTCTTTCAACACTAGCATCTAACATATCTAAGATTTTACATTCTTCAACACAATTAACCTTACCATCATCATGGAGGTTCATAGCTTTATAAATTGAAAAGGTCAATTTCTCATCATTCACACGTAAGATGAGTTCTCCCTTTTGGACATCAATGAGGGCTTTACCTCTTGCTAGAAACGGGCGGCCTAAAATTAAAGGAACCTCCTTATCCTCATTCATGTCCAAAACCACAAAGTCTACGAGAATAATAAACTCACCCTCTTTCACCAAAACGTCCTCCACTATCCCCTTTGGGTAGGTCAAAGACCTATCCGCCATTTGTAGGGCGATAGTGGTGGATTTTATCATCTCAGTTTCCAATGTATTAAAGAAAGACAACGACATAAGGCCCCATTTGGATGGAGGGATTTGATTTGTCAGGGGATTTAAAATGAATAGATTTCAAAATCCTTAGATTTGAAATCCATGGACTTGAAATCCCTTGTTTGGATTTATGGTGGATTTGTGAAAGGATTTTGAAATCCAAAATTTTCAAATCCATTATTTGGCAAAACACTGATACAATATTTGTAAAATTCAATTTTTTTCTTTAAAGTTTAAACTAACAATTTATATTTTTTATTAAATAAAATAATATTTATCTACATCAAAATTAACCGAATAATTTTTTTTCTAATTATATATATACACTCATATATACATATTATGTATTTTATATCCCAAAAATTTATTGGGAGCATTTAATTGGAGATAAAAGGAAAAAAAAAGAATTAAAAAAAATATTAGGAGCTTTTTATTGGAGAACGAGAGGAAGAGATAGCGATAGGGAGAAGAGAAGAAGAGAGAGAGCAAGGGAGGAGAGAGAGAGAGAGAGAGAGAGAGAGAGAGAGATAGAGAGAGAGAGAGAGGGGGGGAGAGAGAGAGAAGTGTGAGTCAGGAGGGATTTGTAAATGACTACCTTTGTCAAAAAATTTGAAATCCACCCAAATATAGTGTAAAATGGAGAATTTCAAATCCTGGATTTGTAAATGGGTTGATTTAAAAATCTGGATTTTCAAATCCACTAGTTTAGTATTTTATCCAAACACATGAAGTGGATTTGACAATGGATTTATAAATCCATAGCGCAAATCCCTCCATTCAAATGGAGCCTAAGGTTAATACTCGCCCCAAGATCTCACAAAGCTTTGTCAAACTCTTCACCACCAATGATACAAGAAATGGTAAAGTTACCTAGATCTTTTTGTTTCATGAATTCTCATAATCGAAAGAAGAGCAAAGAACTTAACACTGAAAAATCTAGAGGTGAACGGCGAGTCATCTTCTCTTCATCTGGAGCCATACCTACCACCGACAACCTCCGCGGGCAATGCACCATTTTTAAATTTATATGAGACTACTTCTGCTCGTTTTTAATCCCTTGGGGTCCAAAGTGAAAGTTTTGGGATCAAAATGAAACAGACTCGATCCTGTGGGACCAAAATCATAATTTTCGCAAAAAACGTAATGATGTCAGCTAATAGGTATGTGCACAACACATGACCTGAAACGTTAACTTGAGACGTTTTGGGACTAGTTTTGCTAAACTTGGGGACCACGCGTGCTACAAAATTTTGTTGTTGGACTACTTTTGCTTGTTTTTAATCCTTTGGGGTCAAAAATGAAAGGTTTGGGATAAAAAATGAAACAGGTCCGTGTCGTATGGGACTAAAATCGTAATTTTCTCTTATTTAGGTATCAAATATTTGGAAAATAGTTAAGCTTAGATGTTTTGATGGTTAATAAAAAGTAGTGGTGTATTGTATGCATAGCAAAAAAAAATTAACATTTAATTAAAAGTTAAAACTATGTATAAGTCCAACGTCTTTACTGGTTGAATTTCCATCTCTCATTCTCGAGAAAAAACATGTATTTTCTTCTTATTGTTTTTCTAATTTTCGTAATTGCCATATCTTTGTACTCATATCACTTACGACAATAAAAGATAATGGAAAATATAACATATAATACTCTCTCCCTCCCATAAAAAGTGTCATGTTTGAAAATATTTTCTTGTTCTGAAATAACTGTCCTATCTCAAAAATCAATGTCGCATTTTACTAGTTTAAGTAAAAAAATATTTTACAATTTAGTAGTTAGATGTTATTCAACAAGTCAAACATAAAATTAAGGTAAGTAGTTTAGGTGTGCATTAATAGATTTTGGAGGTTGCACCTTCATAAAATTGAACAAAAAATAAAAAAGTTATACATTTTTCAAATATAATTCCTTTTATGGGATGGAAGAACTACTAAATTTACCACTTGAAGTATAATTTTTGTAATATATGAACGACTCGACAATAGTAATAAGTATTGAAATTAGTGAAACACATTAAATAAATTGCATGTCCATTAACGTTTCAACAGTTATACACATGAACCTCAAGTTTGGCTTTCAATAATAAATTAAGTAGTTTAAAATAACATGTAGAATAAAGTTATATCATAACATCAATCAGATCATAACACATATCAGATTTTTTTTTAACAAGAAGAGTAAATAAAAATAAAGTGTTTCCTTTGTAGTTTGCAAAAATAAATATTTTAAATCAATCTACAAATTGACTTATTAGGGAACATGCAGTTTACGTACAGAATCGCCAAAATTAATAAGATACTTTCTTAATTAGCAAGTCATCATAAAAACAAAATATACTATCTTATTGACGTCCCAAAATCGAGATCCGCATTAAACTGTGACCTACATACACGCAATCATTTTCATGTTTCTTTCAAACCCCAAACCATTAAGGGTCATTCTAGAGTGCAATAGTTGAACTTGTGCAATTAAAGAGTAATTTAGTTAATTTTCACAGTTCTACATATGAGCTCATTCAGTTATTTATTCTAGCACACTAGAATTGTCAGAAGTTTCCTACTCCCTATGATTTGGACATTGGAGAGACAGAGTGGAAACTCAGTGACGATCGTATACTGAGATTTTTATGTGGAGTTGAGACGGATTGACAACGGACGAATAAATTATCAAGGATTATTGCCGTTGATAACCAATTCGGCTGAAAAAATCCATGTGGCGTTCACGTGTCTCATTTTTTATTTTAAATACGTGGCACCGACAAGTGACAAGGAATTAAAAAGAAAAATCCTCTTTTTTTTTTTTTAATTATTAATTCAAACTCACTAGTTGGTGCTAGGTATTTAAAAATAGACCGGAAAAATGAGTTACGTGACCGGCGCTCGTAATTTCCTGGGCAAATTGGTCACAGACAAAAAAAAAAAAAAGGAATAAATCCCGACCAATTCTAAAGTTTACGGAATTAAATTGAATTTGTAACTTTTTTGGAACTAAAATTGTATAAGCGAAAGGGATCAAAAATAATTCCAGCCCGTTATTTTAGTATACCAAATTTCTAACGGATATCGAAATTTTCGGCATACCAATATTTTAGAGAATTATAAAAAATTTACTTGATGTAATAAATAATCACATAAAAAAGAAATAAGAAATACTTGCTCAAAGAAGGGGAAAAAAAGCAAAACAAAAAGAATGGAAAAACAAGAGCAGAAACGGTGGCCTATTGTGCCCAGTAAAGTTTGCTGGTTTATTAACCAAGCAGAGTTATGTGGAAGAGTTAAAGAGGGAAATGTCAACTTCACCCTTTTTCTTTTCTCATAAATTTTTAAACTAACGAATGGTCAAGATGACACTTTAAAAGATTCAATGGTTGAAAGTAGAAAATTGCACATGTACAACTATTGCACTGAAGTAAGACTCTTAATTCGGATTCTCTGTTATAGTAGGTGTTTCATCCTCTGTTACACCCAATTCACTTTGTGACACATATTAATTTTTTACATTGTACCATCTACGTGTCGGTTAGCGTAGTGAAACACAAGATGTAATACCAAAATGTAAGAAATGATCTCATGGGGCAAAAAAAAAAAAAAAACCAAATAAATAAATAAACAGATCGCAACACGCTAGCTAAACATACTACAACAAAAGAGGTATTTTGTCTAAGACTTTTTGACACCACAATTGTGGTCACTAATAATAAGTTATTTGTGACCACTTGTTGTCACAAATCTCTCTACGAATTATTTGAGACAACTTTAAGACTATTTTTAGAGACAACTAGTTGTTGCAAAAAATATTTGAGATACATTTGAGACCACTTTTGTGGTCACAAATATGTTATTTGCAACCGAATTATTGAGACGACAATAAAGTTGTGACAAATACTCATTATTTGAGACCACTTTACTTAAGTTGTGATAAATACTATTTTTTATACCACTTTTTGTGGTCTCAAAAGACCCTTTTTCTTGTAGTGAGATTGAAAACGGATTGAACACTCGATAGCTTAGCTAATATTGTCTAATTCTTTCATAAATCATTGTATTTCACCGGGTATTCTAAATTGATTACCATATATTACATGTATCCAGTAACACTATTAATTAACTATCATAATGGATGCAAGAAAGATAATTAAAAATTATAAGTAAGAATATATAATTTACGTATTTCACTAACAATATGTTATCTATGTCCACATATAAAAGATATGATTGTTGGATGTGAAGTCTAAACACTCGGAGGAAGTGCCACGGCCGTGACGATGTGTGCCAAGGTGTTGGTGGCGAAGCAGAGCTCGCGGCCGTGACCATAAGTGCGAAGTCGGGTGTTGCTTCGAAGAAGGCGTCGCGCCCAATTCACTGGCGATCGTCAAAGTTGACGATACTCCTCGCGGGCGCAACCCGTTGACGTGGCTGAAATTTGGGGGACAATTTTTTGGGTTATTATAGATAGTAGAATCCTTCTCCACTCATTGTATTCCGAAAATTATCAATTTTAGTGCATATCCTGGCTTGATATTTCCCCAGACGTAGTTACACATTGTAACGAACTGGGTTACCAAATTGTTGTGTTATCTTGTGTGATTTTATTCTTTTCTTCTTCGATAATCTAATCGTATTCGTGGTTATGAGTGGGTTAAAATCCTAACAATGATCTGTATATTATTATTCAAAGTAGCAACATGAATGTGAATATTACTTTGAAATATCAAATGAAATATAATTAAAAGAGAGGATTCTATGTGATTCTTTCATACAGACACCTACACTTAAGTATTTGTAACTATGTGAAATATCCATCGCATGTACGTTATTCTAAAATTAAGAATGAACTCGATGTAATTTACATCGACCTATATATATAAAATCTAGAGGTTACAGAATTGGTCGGTCTGCCCGAGATTTTAGATTGGTTGATTGAGTAGGATTATATCAATGTTAGTTCAAATTAGTATCATGGGGACTATCAGGCCCAACCCGATGGTCCAACAATCCAACATGTGATAAATGATAAGCATATGAATACTTTTTTGAAAAACTCCGGGAATGACACTAGCAATGTCGTGTACTCTCTCTAAAAGGAGAAGTATGAAAATAGTTTGACTGATGAAGTAAACTAGGGGCACAACACTCACAATGAAGTGTACTCTACATTGAAAAATCACTCATACTAGTTTTCTTGATCAAAATCATCAAGTAACTCGGAGTATGGTACTCAACAGTATCATGCACTCTTCTCAAATGATGATGGAAGATTAAAAATTCACTTCACCAAAAATGTATTCGAGACTTTGAAAAAAATAAAAACAAATCTACAAATGTTGTTCCGGAGGTTGCCCCAACCTCGGAGAGAAATATGTTGAATATACTTTGTCAAAAATCTGTTGCATTTTTCCTCTTAATTGTTGGTATTTTGTTTTGATTAATTCCCCATTTTTAGGCATTTAGCCCGAACTTTCACATGCATTTCTTAATGAATTTTGTTCCACTAAATTTATTTTTCAAATGCAATTCTATAGATTCCATCTACCACCACTTTCTTACATTTTCATGTTTTCTCCACGAAAAATGGGGAGATTGTTAGAGTTCGTGTGACAAACTCCTAATAAAATTCTAATTTTGTTTATATTTTGCTTTTTATACACATATATTTATCTACTTAATTAAATGTTCGATAAGTATAATTAAAGTACGGGTAAATAAAGCTTCTTAGACTGATCTTTGGATGCGTGACATGTATGGAAGAGCTAGAACATGAAGGTAGGAAGAGTGCTTGTTGTTGGACCTTGTCAACCAAGGAAGACCAAGTCATCCACTACTTTTGTGGGTCCAATAACTACTTAACCACCCATGTCCTAAACATTTGGAGAATGGTTTATTGTAGAGTGTTGTCCAAACTTTCCAATGGTCTATATAAGCAGCTCAAATTGTCAACTGAAGATACCGATTTATAGGGAGAAAATACCTTTCTGTGAAACAGTCTGCGTTGCCTAGAGTATTAAGTCAATTTTCTATCCAACACTGACTGTCCAGTTTGTAATAAATTCAGATTTATCACGAATCTGATTTCCTTTATTTTGGATACTTCCAGGATAGTTTTGTTATGTTATTTTTGCATTCTAGGTTGTGTTTGATCGGTTGTCTGCGAAGAGTTGCGAAACGAAGTCTGTCTCGATTCATATTATGAATCTTTTTTTAGTTCACCAGTATTATAGTGAGTTATTTCGCTTTGAGTGTGAGAAAAGATTTTATCCACTTAATTGGTGTGTGAGATGTTTCCACTATAAATAATACAATACAACAAGTGATACAAGGAAAGAATCAAAGAATGAGATATGTACAAATCTACAAAGATTACATTGATAATTATCCGTAATTATCCGCTATTACCCCCCCCCCTCCCCCCCCCCCCCCCCCCCCCCTCCTCAAGCGAAGTGTGGAATTCTGTGTAACACATAGCTTGGATCGCAACATTTCAAACATCGGTCGGGGTAAGCTCTTCGTAAAGATATCCGCTATTTGAAGGTGTGATGGGACAAATTGTGTGTACAAACGGCATGCAGACACAAGCTCTCTGTCGAAATGACAATCAATGTCAATGTGCTTAGCTCTTTTATGGGCAATAGGATTCTGGCTGAGAAAGAGGGCATTTTTGTTGTCACATAAAATGACTGGTCGTGTGGAAGGCGACACACGAAGCTCAGCTAGTAATTAAGTAAGCCAGATAACCTCTTGAGAAGTTTGTGCAAGAGCTCGATATTCAGATTCACAACTCGAGCAAGCCACAGTCGGTTGTTTCTTAGCAGATCACGAGACGAGGTTGCCACCTAGGAAAATGGAATAGCCATATGTGGAGCGGCGTGTATCCACACAGCGGGCCCAATCGGCATCAGAATAAGCCACTATGTCAAGAGCAGAAGAGCGCGTGAAGGAGAGCCATAGTGAAGTGTTCCTTTTATATATCGCAGAATGCGCTTTACAGCCAGAAAATGATCATCTGTTGGTTGATGTAGGAATTGGCTGACGTGGTTGATAGCGTAAGAGAGATCAAGCCTGGTGATAGTTAAATATTTCAAGGCACCAACCAAGGAACGATATAATGTGGGATCTTTAAAAGGTTCCCCAGGAACTTGTCAAGGACTCTCCAGCGGATAATGGAGTGGAAACAGGTTTCGATTTTACCAAGTTGGCTCGTTGAAGAATTTCGTGAGCGTACTTGGCCTGACCAACGAAAAGGGCGGAAGGAGTATGAGATATTTCGAGACCGAGAAAGTAGTTGAGGGGTCCTTAATAGAGAACTCGGCGTGAACCCGAGAAACGAACTGTTTTAATATGGATGAATCCTTGTAAAAATAATGTCATCAACATAAAGCAACAAGAAAATGAAGTGGTTAGACTGATAAATAAAAAATAAGGAAGTGTCTGAGCGACTACGAGAAAAACCAAGAGAGAGTAAAAACGAGCTAAAACGATCAAACAATGCCCGCGGAGCTTGGCGAAGCCCGTAAAGAGCTTTCTTGAGCTTGCAGACATGATGAGGAAAGCGAGGATCAACGAAACCTAGTGGTTGAGCCATAAACACTGGTTTGTCAAGAATGCCATGAAGAAAGGCATTTTTTACATCCAGTTGATGTATGGCCAACGGCGATGAACAACGAGAGCAAGAATGACACGAATAGTAGCAGCATGGACAACCGGGCTGAAGGTATCGGAAAAATCGAATCCTGGAAGCTGGGTGAATCCTTGAGCGATAAGACGAGCCTTGTACCGCTCAATGGTGCCATCAGAGTGATATTTTGTTCTAAAAACCCATTTCGACCCTACAATATTCTCATCATTTGGCTTCGGAACAAGTTCCCAAGTATTGTTGAAGTGAAGAGCTTCCATTTCTTCTTTCATGGATTGCAAACAATGAGGTGACTTGAGAGCAGTCTTAAATCCATTTAGTTCTGCAGAAATCGAAAGAGAAGTGAGGAGTGCAGTTGAAGCAAGATCAACAAAATGTTTAGTTTTAAAAATGCCCAATTTTGCTCGGGTTTGCATAGGATGAGAATTGGGCAGAGGTGGTGCAACATCAGTAGGCGGAGGTGGTGAAGACGAGTGAACGGGAGATAGCGGAGGCGGTGCTTCGGGTGCTGACGGTTGTGGTGCTTCGGGAGAAGGTTGCGGGACATCAACATGGTTGTGTTGTGGCACAAAAAGAGAACAAGAAGTGTGATCGGATGTATGATTGTGAGAATCATTGGCATGTGATGTATGATCATGCGAAGAGGGGGCCAAGTGAGGAGTGTCATGTGAATCTGCAAAATCCAAAAATTGCAAGTATAAAGGATTAGTAGGAGTACTATTTGCATTGGAAAATGGAAGTACCGACTCTTCAAATTGGGCATGATGAGTGATATACAAACGATGAGTAGAGTAATCAAGGCATCGAAAGCCTTTATGAAGACTACTATAACCAAGGAAAACACATGTCAAGCTACGAGGCGTGAGCTTGTGAGAAGTGTAGGGACGAATGTACGGGTATACACGACAACCAAAAACCTTAAAATTAGCATAGTTAGGGGAAGAGTTAAAAATAATTTCAAATGGAGATTTATTACCAAGAACGGGCGTAGGAAGCCTATTAATAATATGAGCAGCAGTAGAAAAAGCATCAAACCAAAACTCCACAGGAACATTAGCATGAAAAAGAAGCGAGAGACCAGTCTCAGTGAGATGTCGATGCTTTCGTTCAACACGACTATTTTGCTGAGGTGTGTAAGGGCAGAAAAAGCGTTGTAAAACACCTTGAGTGATAAAAAAAATTTAACAAGAGAGTTGGTGAATTCAGTACCACTGTCACTTTGAAATTTTTTATTAGAAGTACCAAATTGGTTTGACACTAAAGCATAAATTTTTTTAAGAACATCGAAGAAGTCAGATTTAGCAGACAAGGGATATAACCAAGAGAAACGAGAAAAATCATCGACAAATAAAGCATAATAACGATATCCATCACTAGAAGCAACGGGTGCAGGACCCCAAAGATCACAATGAACTATATCTAAAACATGCAATGCTCGTTCATCATTCAAAGTAAAAAGCAATTTCCTTCTCTTAGCAAGTTGACAAGACGAACATACAAGAGGTTTCGGCAAAACAGAAGTAAGAGATAACAGTCCAAGTTTATTTAAAAGTTGAATAACTGAAAATTAACATGTCCAAGACAGGAATGCCATAATTCAAAGGAAGAAGTAGAATTCTTATTATTTAAAGCAGAAATCAGTGCAGTAGTTCCTTGGTCCAATATGTAAAGACCATCAGAACATCTACCCTTTGTGAGTGTCTCTTTTGTCAACTGATTCTGTACCACAAAAAAATATTAGCAAAAGTAACAGTGACAGGTAAATCATGAGTAAGCTTGCTAATAGACAATAAATTTTTCGTTACGTGTGGAACAACAAGAACGTCAAGAAGAGGGAGCTTATGATTTAATAAACGAGAACCACAATGAGAAATTGATAAATTGTCACCGTTACCGACGGTGACAGTGCCATTACCATTGTAGGAGACGAAAGCATCCAGTGTTGAGGTAGAGGATGTCATATGAGCGGATGCACCACTATCGACATACCAGTTAGAAGACGAAGGTTGAGACACAGCACATTGGGCGTCAAAGGCTTGGGCAAGATGCGCAGTATTGGCAGACAACTCCCTATACCGATCTGGATAGAAAGGTGCATAGTGAGGGCCTCGGCAGATTTGACACCGAGGAGTGAAATTGCACCGAGAAGAATCAGTGGTACCACCGGTGGAGTTCTGCGAGTTCCGATGGGGAGTGTTGGACGTAGGTGGGCGGCCACGGTGCGAGCCACGACCAGGAGCATAATTATTGCTGGAAGAACGAGAATTATTGCTTGAGCCGCGACCACGACCCACGAAGAAGGCAACCGACGAAGGAGCAGAATCCGTATCAAGTAATTTGTGACGAAGCTCATGATCCCGAGCATTAGCGATCAAGTCACGAAGATTCGGAATGGATGGAACGTCAGCAAACATTCGATATTGAGGGCCAAGGCCCCGCAAAAACCAACGAACTTTATCATCTTCCGAGACAATAGCACCAATGGCAAATAACTGGTGACATAGACTGGTAAACTTATATGAATAATCTGCAATGGAGGAGGAGCCACGCTTGAGAAACTGTAACTCATCACGAAGGTGATGAGTTCGGCATTGAGAAGATGGCCAGAAAGCATGTTCGAGGGCTTTCCAGACGTCGGCGGAAGAATTGAGACCGGGGATTTCCAACATGGATTCCTCAGTCAGAGATGTGAGAAGCAGACTGAGAGCGCGATCATGGCGCTTCTACCACAACTTATGATCGGGATTGGGTTGTTGAAAACCATCAGTGGTAATGGTGGCAGGCGGCTCGATTTCGGAGCCATCAACAATTGAGAGTAAATTATCGAGACGAAGAGCAGGAGTGATCTGGTTCTTCCATAACTAGTAATTATTGGATGACAATTTGATGGTCATCATGTGAAGAAGAGTTGCGAGGGGAACGGAGTCGGACATGAGTGAACGAGAAGAGAAGAACGAGAAGGAAGAAGAAGAATTGCGGTAGACAATAAAAAATTAGGATTCCCAGAAACCTGCTGATACCATGTGAGAAAAGATTTTACTGTTGGAAATTGGTTTGGAATTTTGAGTTTTGACCCAAAATTGACAAATTTAATTATTTCAATCCATTTGTTAAAAATGGAAACAAGTTGCAAATTCATAATCTACGTTTCGAGTAGATGAATTTAATATATTAATATGTGGAAAATCAATTTCAGGTGAATGAGATATTAATTGTCAAATGTTGCAACTTAAACTTGGAAGTTGAAGAGTTTATAAAGGAAATATTGGAACTTGTCCCACATAGAAAAGTTAGAGTAAATGGATACTCCTTATTTAGTAAAGCACTTGATAAGGAGTTATCAAATGTGTTCCCCTATGGTGGACCTTGGTGGATCCTAGTGGGACTTTACCCTTTGGCTAAAATGGACCATGGTGCAAAGCACCATTCGAGCCCAAGCTCGGGCCCGCACACGCACATGTCGCTTTAGAGGCGCACTTCGCACGTACGCGTCGTCGCGAGGAGCTGGAGGTGCCTTAAAGTTTTGGCCAGATGGTCCAGACGGATGGCTCGCGGGTTCGTGGTGGTTCGAGTCAGGCGGTGCGGTGACGTGAACCGGGTCGGGTCGAATTGACCCGGATCGAACGGGTCGAACCGGTGCGACCCATTGCCCGCCCGGGCGCGGGTCAGCCTGCGGGTGCGACCACCCAGCGAACTGGTGGATCCAGTCCAAAGGGTGCCACCAAGGGGTGAAGAGGTGCCTTTCCAAAAAGGCACCACAACTCTTCAATATATATAAATAGGCCCCTGCAGAGTTCATTTCATTCATTCCAAATTCACAAGTTTATTCTGATTCAAAGCTTTCCAAATTCTGCATTAGTAGAGTCCGAAAGTTCTAAATATCCAAGTACGTTCGTTGATAACTTCCGATTCGTAGTGCAACGGTCTGAAGTTTTAAAAGTCGTTGTATCTTAAAGGTGATTGCTATTAGACGTATTGCACCTGAATACGTGGCAATTTCATCTTACGGATATAGGGTCAAACTCTAGCATCGACTTTGTCTGCATTTAAATACATCTTCGTCTATACACCTTCACATACCAACTACTAACATTTATCCACCTTAATTGGTGTGTGAGATGTTTCCACTATAAATAATACAATACAACAAGTGATACAAGGAAAGAATCAAAGAATGAGATATGTACAAATCTACAAAGATTACATTGATAATTGTCCCTAATTATCTGCTATTATTGAGGCATTAATGAGTTATTTACAACTTGTGTGAAATTTTTTATCTTGATTATTTTACGTTTTTCGCTTTGTTAGTTTCAAGGTTGAGTAAACCTCGTACCCACCCTCAGTGTTTCACAAAGCAAAGCACACTTTCAGTTTGAATGTTTGTTATTGATGTGTACTCTTTTTGTTTAAAAAATTCTTAAATATAGTCACATCATATCATTTTCACCACATCATTTAGTTCACTGGATTTCCCCCAAAGTTCAACGGCATATGTTGGTCACGTGCCGTTTCAGCCAATTAAAGATTTTACGATAAAAAATTAGCCTAAAATTGAGCAATTATTTGAGTCAGGGTACTAAATTGAAAAGAAGTTCAAAATTACGGGACCACTTACATAAAAGAAAAATGTTACGGGATTATTTATAAAAGAGTACAAGAAAATAAAGTTTTTTTGTAGTTTTAGAAAATAAATATTTGAAATGAGTGCACAAATCGACATAGTGAGGAATGAGGAACATGCAGTTTGCGTAAAAAATCTCCTAAATTAATAAGATGCTTTTCTTAATGAGTAGGTCTTGGGTGCACCCAACACACAATAAGCTTATTGTGCACTCTTCAATTTAATTTGAGAATTAGATATATATTAAGGGTTGCGTTTGGATAAACAAAAAGGTTGATGGCCCAGCGGTTAAATCCATAGGCGCGCGTGTTGAGGTCTCGAGTTCGAGCCTCAGTCAGCGTGCGCAATTTTTTTTTCTTTTAATTCAAATTAATATATATATATATATTAAGGCATGTTTGTTATCACATAAGAGACACTAGCCTAGGTGGTAAAATCTTAAATTGTTAAATATTAAGGCACAGGTTCGAATCCCATCTTCTCCAATTTTTTATATATGTGCATTTTTTATATTATTTTAGACAATGTAATATATTATGTAAAAAAATTATATATTATTAAAAAAAATGTGTATACCTATAACATAACATATACTATTACACAATATAACATATACTATTACGCAATATAACATATACTATTAAACAACAGAATATTTAAAAAATTTATATATTATTCAAAAAAAATGTGTATACCTGTAACATAACATATACTATTACACAATATAATGTTACATATACTATTACACAATATAACATATACTATTACGCAATATAACATATACTATTAAACAACAGAATATATTATTAAAAAATTATACATGTAACTATAACATATACTATTACGCGATATAACATATACTATTGCGCAATATAACATATACTATTGAACAACATAAAAAAAGGTAAAAACAGAGCAAAATCAGGGTTCGAACCCGCGCGCCTGAACCGCACCTGCGCGTGTCTCATCGCTGCACCACATGTTGTTGTTGTGAATTCATCCAAACAAGGCCCTTATATATATTCTTAATTTCAAATTAAATAGGAGAGTGCACAATAGTGCAATTGTGTGTTGGGTGCACACAAGTTTTTACCTTTCTTAATTAGCAGGTCATCATAAAAATAAAATATACTCTCATATTGACATCCCTAAATCGAGACCCGCATTAGATTGTAACCTACACGCAATCAGAAACGGATTGAACATTCACTAAGTAGCTAATTTTGTCTAATTATATCACAAAAGAAATTTTTTATTTCGAATTTTATTTCATCTATAACATCATTAATTAACATGTAATATGTAGTGTGATCCCTTTGAAATATTAAATGAAACACAATTTAAAATAAATAATTCGTTCTGATTCTTTCACACACTTACACTTAAGTATTAGTAACTATATGGAATACTCATCACATGTAAGTTGTTCTAAAATTAAGAGTTAATCTCTTTGTAATTTACATCTATATATTAAATGTCGAGGTAACAAAATTGGTCGGCCTTCCCAACATTTTAATTAGATTGATTGAGTCAGGTCATATCAATTTTATTTCGAAGTATCAGGATTATCTGCAGGTCCAACCCGATATCCAATAATGTGCCATGTCTCGTCGCGTCTTTTAGGAAGATTAGAATTTGGCATGTACGTTGCACGTGAAACACTTAGTATATCAATCTTAGAAATTATATTTTGATACTTGTTTTTTGTATTTTTTTATTTTTAGCAAGTTTGAAATATTTTCAGTGGAAAGTATTCATAGAAATATTTTTTTTTCTCAGAGAATTGTGTAAGAAAATCATAATGTTAGCCCATTTCTTTCCCGCATAATAGTGTAACCTATTTTTTAAGAAATTATTCAATAAATTTTATCGTAAAATAGTGTAATTGTTAAAATGTCAATATAAGTAAAAGTCCAAATATAGTATGTAGAATAAGATCTACAACTTTTTTAATAAATTAAGTAATAACAAATAGTATAAGTAACCGAAAGGAAATTGTAACATCACAAATTTGTCATAGTATGTACAAATGAATTGCTTCAAATTGGTTTATATGAAACTATTCATCTATTTTTATAAAAAAAAAAAGAAAAAAACCTTTTTATCTGGAAAATTGTTTGGAAATGGCGTAATCCTCTATTCTAACATATGCACTTGTTTATATTTTTTCTCCTTCTTAATTTTCCTTGTTACCCAAGTCATTTTTTTGTTGTACTGTTACAAAATTATTTGAGTATTTGTTCATCATTGTTTTCTATTTGAATGTTGTCTTGTATTTTTCTCTTTGTGTTTCTTCCTTTATTCTTCTCTTCTGTTGCAGTTTGTTCATGTGGTTTTTCATTTGATTTTGTTATTGTTTTCTTTCCCTCAACTTCTGTAGTTTTATCCTCCAATTGAAGTTGTATTTTTGTCACCCTCTATTTTTTTCTTATCTCTATAACCCCACCAATTTGAATGCAGTCTTCTATTTTTATTTTTGTGTTCCGTTGTTTTTTCTTCTCTTCCATTCTTGTAGTTTCTTCATCCTCTTATTTTTTCTTTTTTGTTCGTCTTTTTTTCTTCCCTTCCACTTTTATAGGTTTTTCCTCGAATATTATTGTAGTTGTATCTTTCTCGTTCTCTTCTTTTTACTTTGTGGCTTCTATCATTTCTATTGCCTTTGGTATTGCGTTAAATCTCCCTTCGACAACTTTAGTATATATTTTGATTTTGTGCGATAAAAATCTCACGTCATTTTCATTCTGTAAGATTAATTTTCTGTAGTATTTGGACTCATTTTGTCCCTGTATTAGATTTATCTTAGTAAGTTTGTATTTTTCAATGTACGAACTTATTAGTGTTGATTATTGCATAGTAATTTATACCTTTTATATGGATTTAATGTACTCTTGTGCTGAGCATCAAACATATATTGATGTTATCTCATCAACCATGGTTATTGTTAATTTGCGTTTTAGGTTCCGTGATGAACATTTAGTTTTATTATATACATGTATCTATCCAAGAAATCTCGTTCAATAAGCGATTTGAGTTTAGATTCGTTTCTTGATTTCTCCCGGATTAACCTAAGAACCGAGACAAAGATTCCAAAGACACCGCGATTCCAAATCTTGATTAATGTCTTATTTTAGTTATTGGGTTTGTTTATAATATTCGAGTATACAGTAATTAAATGATTGATTTAGCTGATTATTAACTTTTTCGTGAACATAAATTGGATCTTCAGAATTCTATAAGTAGGACATGTGATTAGAATACAATTAAGATCAGAATTATGATTGGAATATAGTGATTAAGATACGTATGATGCTTGGTATATGTAGAAATTTATAGAGTATATAGAGGATGCATATCAAGCATAATAAATGAAACAAGTAGAAATTATGGCAACAGCAACATGTAGTTTCATTGAATGAAGCTTACAAGCTCAGAAAATAAAGAGTGCGGCCATTAACTGTTACAGAAGAAGAGCTGCAGATGTTTGTGTGTTTATATATCACACATATCCAGCAAAACCTAGCTAATAAATTACTAAAGACAAAATACATAAATGTGTGCTTTACTTAAGCTAGAATGCTTTATTACCAAATATGGTAATAAGCATTAACATGTCTAGCAAGTCAAAGTCTAATAAAAAATAATCAGAAATCATGCATTAATGACTTAATACACATAATAGTCCAGCGTGTATTAAGATATCAATACATGCAAGTTCTAAAATCCAACACTCCCCCCTCAAGCTGGATGTGTGGATGAACACAATCCAAGCTTGGAGAGAATTCCAGCAAACGGTCCAGGAGGCAACTGCTTTGTGAAGATATCTGCCAATCGATCCTTGGAAGATAGTGACTTGAATGTGAGAAATCCATCCTTGAACTGATTGCGCACAACATGACAGTCAATATTCAGATGCTTTGTACGTTCATGAAAGACTGGGTTTTCAGCTATGTGGACAGCAGCTTGATTGTCACATCCAAGGAGCAGTGGCTTTGGCACCTTAACATGCAGGTCTGAGGAAATGTAATTTAACCACATCAATTCACAAGTGGTGGAAGCCATTGCCCTGTACTCAGCCTCTGCTGAACTTCTAGAGACAGTACTTTGTTTCTTAGATTTCCAGGATATAAGACATCCTCCCAGGAAAACACAATAACCTGTAACAGATTTTCTAGTGTCTTGACATGCACCCCAATCAGAATCACAAAATGCTTGAATAGACAATTCACCTATCTTTGGATAGAATAAACCAAAGTTGGAAGTCCCTTTCAGATATCTGAGCAGATGTAAGGCAGCATTCCAGTGAGAGCTTCTAGGTGAGCTGACAAATTGACTCAACTGCTGTGTAGCAAATGTTAAGTCTGGCCTTGTGAGATTCAAATACAACAATCTTCCTATCAATCTTCTATATGATTCAGTGTCTGCAAAAGGAAGTCCATCTGAATTATTGAGCTTCTGACCATAAGGAAGTGGTGTAGAAGTGGGCTTAGAGTTATCCAATCCTACATCATTGATAATATCCAGAATGTACTTTCTTTGGCAAAGAAAAGTACCTGTGTCATTCTTACTCAACTCCATCCCTAGGAAGTAAGTAGCCTCTCCCAGATCTTTAATGCTAAAGCTAGTATCCAGGAACTGCTTTACAGCATTCAAAAGACCAGGATTATTCCCAGTAATCAGAACATCATCAACATAGACTAACAAAGCCAGAAAATCATCATCTCCATTCAATGTGAACAAGCAATGATCATGTGCAGACTGTGTGAAACCAAAATGAAGCAATTTATTGCATAATTCTGTATTCCACTGCCTAGAGGCTTGTTTGAGTCCATATAGACTCTTCTTGAGTCTACATACCTGTCCAGGTCCAGCCTTGGTGTAGCCATCAGGTGGTTGCAGATATACCTCTTTGTCTAGAAATCCATGCAGGAAGGCATTGTTGATGTCTATGTGATGCAATGGCCATTCCTTCATAGTGGCAAGTGCTATGAGGTATCTCACAGTTACTGGCTTGGCAACTGGAGAGAAGCTTTCCTCATAGTCTTCACCCACAATTTGATTATACCCCTTTGCCACCAGCCTTGCTTTATATCTTTCAACTAAACCATCTGGTTTGAGCTTGATCTTGTAAACCCACTTGCTACCAATGGGTTTCTTTCCTGCAGGTAAGTCTGTGATTTCCCATGTATCATTAGATTCCAGGGCATGAAGTTCCTGATCCATGGCTTCTCTCCATTCTGAATAAGTCACAGCTTCCTTGTAACTCCTAGGTTCTGGTACAATCAAGTGGTTGGCATGGAAAGCTGCATGAGATTGTGGATGCTTGAACATAGATGTTACAAAATCCTGCAGACGAGCTGGCTTCTGTATTTGCCTGGTACTTCTTCTGAGTGGTGTTGGATTTGCATTCAGTTCATCTCCTTCTTCTTCTGATTCAGGTGTTTGTCTGGTAGTTCTCCTTGTTGGTGCTGTATCTATATGAATCTGATCTCTTGGTGCTAGCCTGGCACTCCTTCTGAGTGGTGTTGGGCTGGCATGAGTTTCATCTGCTTCTTCCTCTGATTCAATTGAATCCTCTGATGGAACATCTGTGTCAGATGGAATAGGTACAGCAAAAGGGTTTGAAAGAGGTGCTGAAGAGCTTTCCTCATCATCTAGAAATGACAGTGGTATTGGAGATGATTCTGTCTTGCTTTCAAAATTAGGATCAGCATATGGATAAGTGTTTTCAAGACAGATGAGATCTCTTGAAGTAATCACCTGCTTGCTAGCAATGTGATAGACTCTGTAAGCCTTTTGATGGGGAGCATATCCTAAGAAAATGCATTTCTTGGCCCTTTGATCAAACTTATTCTTGTGTGGGCTTGTATCAGTGGCATATGCAAGACAACCGAAGGGCTTCATCATTGCATATGTTGGAATTCTTTGAAACATGATTGTAAAAGGGACTTGCCAATTTAAGACTCTGGTGGGTAATCTGTTTATGATGTGTGTGGCAGTAAGAATGGAGTATGGCCACAGGTAATGTGGGATGGAGGATTCCTTCATCAAAGCTCTGGCCATTTCAAGCAAATGTCTGTGTTTTCTTTCCACTACTCCATTCTGTTGTGGAGTATAAACACAGCTTCTTTGGTGTATTATCCCCTGGTCCTTGAGAAACTGCTGGCAGTCTCCACTCAGAAACTCTGCTCCATTATCTGTTCTAACCATCTTCACTGTTTTCTCCAGTTGTCTTGTGATCATGTGGATGAATTCCTTAAGTGAGTTCACTGCTTGCTTCTTACTTGCCATAAGATTTACCCAGGTCATCCTGCTATAATCATCCACAATGGTTAGAAAATAGGAAGTGTTTGTGATGCTGGGTTGACTATATGGTCCCCAGATATCCACATGAAGAAGTTCTAGCACCCTGGTGGTGCTAATTGAACTGATAGGAAAGCTGAGCCTGGTTTGTTTTGAGATATGACAAATTTCACAATGCTTATGTGTTTCCAAGACAGGTGGAGTACACATGTGCTCCAGGAAATGTAAATGTTGCATAGAAGCTGGTGATGCATGTCCCAGCCTTCTATGCCAAGTCTTAAATAACTTGTTGTAGTGCTCTGCATTGCCTCCATATGCTGCTAAAGCCTCCTCTGAGTATGCTGGCTTGGCAATATAGAGCTTTCCCACAAGATGTCCTGTAAGAAGTATGCTTCCATCTCTTGCACTTTTGACAGTGCAAGATTCATGATCAAATGTAGCCTTTGCTCCTGTGTCCATTGTCAATTGGGATATGGACAGCAAATTGCAAGTGAAACTTGGCACAAGGAATACCTCTGTCAATGTGAGTTTATCTGATAAGGAAACACTTCCACATTGCTCCACCCTTCTTTCTGATCCATCTGGTAGAGTTACCATAGCTGTGTGTTGTACAGGTCTTAGGTTGCTCATCAAAGTTGGATCATTGCACATATGTCTGCTGGCACCTGTATCAATGATCCATGCACCATCATCCACTCCATCTATTAATGTGAAAGCAAAAAATGAGCTTCCAGCTTGTGTATTACTTGCATTCTTCACCTTTGAACTCTCTGTTTGCTGTCTCAGTTCTGATTTATTCAGAATTCTTGCCACCTCCCTCTGTACAATAGCTGATATATCTGGTGACTTGTTGTGGCTTTCAGAGTAATGCTCATTTGCTGTCCCATCCTCTCCTGTTACATCAGCTGAATGAGCATAATTTCCTTGGTTTCCCTTCCACCAATCTGGATACCCTTTCAACTGGAAGCAGTTTGAAATCACATGTCCATGGTTTCCACAATGATCACAAAGCAGCTTTGCTTTTTCCTCCTTTGTCAATCTGATGTTCCCTCTTCCTCTGCCATTGGACTGTCCTCCTCTATTGTTTGAGCCAAGATGGGCCAGTCTGTTTGTTGAGCCTCTACCCCCACTGTTGAACTTCACATTCATGGCAGAACTATCCATCAACTCATTTCCAGACATATGCACATTCCTCTGTCTCTCAATCCTCAAGATCATTGAGTATGCTTTATCCACACTTGGAAGTGGATCCATCAACAGGATTTGGCTTCTAATGGGGTCATATGACTCATTCAATCCCATTAGGAACTGAATCAACTTTCCAGACATATCAAATTCCTCCCATCCTTTAGCAACTCCACAAGAACAGCCTCCACAGGTACACATTGGCAAGGATCTGAGCAAAGATAGCTCATTCCATAACTTATGCAAACTGTTATAATAAACAGCCATTGACTGATTCCCTTGAGTCATGTTGCAAATCTCCTTCTGGATATGAAACAGTTGAGGGCCATTGCTATCTCCAAACCTGTTGGTGACTGTTTCCCACAGATCCCTTGCACTCTTGGCATAGAGAAAAGTTTCTGATATTTCCTTGGATAAAGAGTTTAATAGCCATGCTCTGACCATACCATCCACCCTTTCCCACTGTTCTTTAAGTCTGATATCAGTGGGCATAGTGATATTTCCATTTATGAATCCTATCTTGTTTTTAGCTAGAAGAGCTATTTGAACTGATTTACTCCACGGTAAAAAATTACTTCCATTCAGTTTAGTAGACACCAGGGACATACCTGGATGATCCGAGCCATGAAGACTCAATGGATCATTATCAAGGCAAACATTTGTTGCAGTTTGAGCTGTGGTAGAGTCTGTGCTAGCCATGGCTCTTTCAGGTCCTTCAGATCTGAGTTGTGGCCACTCTTCTTGTGGTAAACGCCAAGCACTTCCAGTTGATGACATATATGTGGGTCAACACTGCTCTGGTACCATGTAGAAATTTATAGAGTATATAGAGGATGCATATCAAGCATAATAAATGAAACAAGTAGAAATTATGGCAACAGCAACATGTAGTTTCATTGAATGAAGCTTACAAGCTCAGAAAATAAAGAGTGCGGCCATTAACTGTTACAGAAGAAGAGCTGCAGATGTTTGTGTGTTATATATCACACATATCCAGCAAAACCTAGCTAATAAATTACTAAAGACAAAATACATAAATGTGTGCTTATAAGAAGCAACACTAGGCTGGTACTTTACTTAAGCTAGAATGCTTTATTACCAAATATGGTAATAAGCATTAACATGTCTAGCAAGTCAAAGTCTAATAAAAAATAATCAGAAATCATGCATTAATGACTTAATACACATAATAGTCCAGCGTGTATTAAGATATCAATACATGCAAGTTCTAAAATCCAACAGTATATAGTAATTAGAATATGCATGTGATTAGAATACAATGAGTATTAGAATTAGGATCGGAATATGATGATTAGGACATGTACGATGTTTGGTATATAATAATTAGGATATGTGATTAGAATACAATCTACCTTATTCTTAAAAGTAAAATCTTTGAAAAGTCAACTGCTTATGTGTCTTTTTCTCCTTTTTTTGAATTTTTTTTAAAATCATCTATCAATATTTATGTGTATATGTGCGTTAGAAAAAAAAGAGAAATGGGAGAAATATGAGGAGAGTTGGTTAAGAGCCAACCAATCACATTTTTTTGCTTTTTTTTTTTTTTTCCCCTTAATATTTAAAAGTCGTATAACTTTTTCGGTTCAACTCCGTTTTTTATGAAAAATATACTGAATTAATCTTCTTTTCACGATCTTCGATTTGACATCCATTATGCATATATTAAATATTAATTTCTAAGTGTTATTTTTTTTTTTATGATATATTCCGATTTTAATTTTTTTGTATATAAAATAAAAATGCTAAATATTATCAAAATAATATTTTATGTGAAAAATTATTTACTTTTTTTAGAAGATTAATTTCTTTTACTTTAGTTTGCTTTTTTATAATATTTTTTGTGAATCATTGTTCTAAAGAAATTTAATCAAAAGATGAGCCGATTCGTTAAAGTTAAAATTTACGGTCAAAAGTTTAGATATAATAGTTAAAATGATTTGTTGAATGAATTAGTGTCTCTTTTCTTTTGTGAAAAGACAAATGATGTTAACTACAAGTGTAATAGGTTGATTATTTTTTGCTTTTTTTGCTTTAAATACGTCACAATAATATGCTCTAGCGTCATTGCTTAATGAACTAATATCATTGTGAGATCTCATGCTAACATTACTAAATAGAAATATAATATATGTGACATCGTTTCGCCCTATACCAATATGTAATTGTATTAGTATATTATTCAAATATTACAAATATACAATTATCGCATACACCAGTGTTATGTTATATATTTTATATCAATTTTTTACTTATTATAGTACAACATTGCATACAAGTCCTTTGTAATATATTTTATTCATTACTTATTTTTAGTTTCATTATTATACATATTTATCTTTATATTTAAATAATAATTTAACAAAAAAATTCTAGCCCGTGCATCGCACGGGTGACAAACTAGTTAGGATTAAAAATAGGACCAAACTATAATAAATAAGATATTTTAGGAAATTACAGCATTGCCTTAGAATATTAAAACTTAAAAGGGCTAAGATAGGCCAAACGTAAATTGAGCAAAACTTAAGGCACTTTTATAATAGTGTATAGATAAGCTAGCCTGAGCTCACCATTTTCCAGCTTGACAAATTTAGGTCGGTGCGGTCTGGCCGCTCGAATGGCAATGGGCAGGACAACACGGATTACCATCTTCTAATCATATATATGCAGGGATGGAGCCAGATTTTATAATGAGGGGAGCTGTCTTAATAATTAATTAAGAAAAGATAAGCAGCATGTTCCCGATCTATAAATAGGGCAGGAAACAACGAAGTCCTCGATCACAAGCATCAAAATAAAGTCTGAGAGCAAAATGTTGTGTTTACCACTACAACTTCAAATTCCTATTCCTTCCTCCAAACGCGCCCCAAGTGTTTCCCTATCCAAGCAGCAATGCATGGCAACGCTGCGCAAAAATGATAAGTTCAATATTCCAACTACTCCTCCTTGTGTTGTGAGGTCCCGTTTGGCTACAACATTACCAGAATGTGGTGCTGGGAATGAGAAGACAGAGATGGCATTGGACCCAGCACTCGTCCCCAAACACGTCGCTGTAATCATTGATGGATTTAGACGGTGGGGAAAAAGTAAAGGGCTGAACAGATTAGAAGCCTACGAAGCTGGAACTCGAAACATGATGCAAGTTGCTCGTAAGTTATGCAACTGTGGAGTTCAAATTATCTCTGTTTTTCTCGTGCATCCAGGATCCTTAGATCGCCCCAAGGTATATATACTTTAAACGTAAAGCAAATAAGTATAATAATGAATTACATGCTTACCAACTATAAATTGTCGAGCAGGAGGATGTAGATTTCTTCCTTCAATTGGCTGACGAGATTGTACAAGAAAACATCGAGGAATTAATGGGGTAAGTATAATTAGATCAGAGGATTAAAATATTCCTTATATATCATATCTTGTTGATTGATTTTCCGTTCTACATGCGATGCAATCTGTATTATATAATAAAGAATTTCTATCACCTTATTCACGGTAATTGCTATATACGTTGTACAGAATAGATGTTCGTGTAACTCGTGTTGGGGACAGATCTCGAATTCCACAATCGGTGCTAGATCTAGCCGATTCAGTGGAGGAGCGGGCTAAGAATAACAAAGGAGCGCACGTTGTGCTGGCAGTAGACTATGGCGGTCGATACGACATAACTCAAGCAGCCAAGAAAATTGCAGGCAAAGTAAAAGATGGGAGTTTGAATGCAGAAGACATCGACGAAACCCTGTTTGAGCGGCACCTGGAAACAAATTTCCTCGACTACCCCAACCCTGACTTGCTCATAAGAACTGGTGGGAAATTCAAACTCAGCAATTTCATGCTCTGGCAGTTGGCCTACTCCGAGCTTTATGTTTCCGACAAACTCCTTCCCGACTTTAACGAGGACGACGTCGTCCAGGCTCTAGCTGAATATCAGCGCCGGCAGAGACGTTATGGTGCCAACTAGCTAGCTACTATGCCTACTTTATTTTCAGTCATGATTTTAATGTAAGAATAATCACTCCACATCCTCCTAAATGATGGGGGTTTTAGATAGCAGTTGATGTCAACACATTTAGCAATAGCTAAGTACTTGTACTTGATGTTCATGTGGTCCACTACAAATACTCTACTTCTCTTTGAAATGTGTACTGCGCACTACTGTTCAACACCTGATAACCGAACCTTTAGGCAGCACCTTGGCATGGTCGGATCTATTCAGGGCCCCGTCCACCCTATTTAATTTTTTCATTCACATTCTTGTCACTATCTCACTTTGATATTGCAAAGGGAGATTTAGAAAGTAATACAAGTAAATGCTCAAATACAACTCCTCACTTAATTGAATCCACTACAAGTTTGGAACAACTCGTTGCCTTGAGGAATTCACCAGAAAGGCAAAGAACTAAAAATACAAGAACTCCTTCTAAACAAGTCAAGAGACTCAAATATAGTTTATAAGTTCTGAATTTTCTGTTCCAGAAACAAATGCAGTATAAGAGTATCCAAGAGTAACAAAATCAAAACGATTTTACATTCTCCAGCCCTAAACTTCTGAGAGAAATGAAGCTCGATCGGGGTATGAAGGATTGCGTCGTGAAATAACAGATCAAATTTCTTAGTAGTTTTACCCTTCTCAGAGTAGTGTAAGAGGTATGAGTTATCCAACAACATCAAGATATCACCATCTTCGAAAACTTTGATAGCATAAGTAACAATACGAAATTGAGCAATACCATGGCTGTTGTGGATGATAAATTTCATTTTCCAAGATTCCTTAACCCCATATTGTTCCATTGACCATATCACATGATAAAAGGGAACCGGAGCTTGGCAATGGGATTGTAGTGAAGATCATGATGTTCAAGATCGAGCCTATCTTCAAATTCAAATAAATCAAACAAGCACGATTGCCCCCGGCTCTTGCAAACGGACAGTGCGAGGACTGATTTAGAACGATGTGACTTGGCAAACTCTTGAGTATTGACTAATTGAACCATGACTTGCAAACACACTTGCATTTCATAATGGTTCGAATGGGAAGCCTCAAGAAGATGTCGATGATGAGTTCTGACGACAGATTTGAGAATAAATCTACGTTCTGAGGGCTTATATGGCTCATTGTTATTTCGGGAAACCATTCAAATTTTGGCTTTCTAGATTCTATATCTCCCTGAAAAATAATAAATAAACAATTCAGGTCGCAGTGTAAGTCTTCAAGAGACAATATATAACAATCTATTTAATATAATATTTCCAGGCGATAATAATATAACCCAAAATCAGTTGACATGCCATAAAACTTATCCAACAGTTGAATACGTGTATCCTCTTGTATCCTCTTGTATCCTCTACATTCTTCAAACAGGATACCAAACAAATTTTCGTCATTAGGAATCGAACCGTGGTCGGATTCAAGTTGGCTCAAAAAGTTCTTGAATCCGTTTCTGATCGATCTTCTAACAACCGCAAATTAGCACTCAATAAAGGAGATATCCTCACAAAGAAGACACTCAATCCAAAACCCGGTAACACCCCACACATTTCTTTCACACTCGACCCACTGATTAATCTCACAAAGAGAACAGGGAAGAAGGAGATGAAGAAGGAGAAAGTTTGATGGCAGAAATCCTCACACACACTAAGTGTATATCACTCTTGTATTTTCTGCACATCCTCATAAAGAGAGGGCTTCATTCTTATAGGGAAGAATGGAGCAGAAAAAAAGAGGGAAGAATGAATGCATTCTGTAAATCAAAGAGTCACAGGAATAAGGGGAATATATCTGGTGGGTATATGAAAGGGTGGGGGCTGCCAAATGGATTTGGGTTGGGTAAGAATTGTTGGAAAATTACGAACACTACAAAGCAAAAACGATAAACGAGAAGCATCAACAAAACCAAAACAAGCACACCAAATTTAACGTGGTTCAGTAACAACTTGTTAGCTACGTCCACGGTCAAACGAGAGGAATCAATCAAATTCAAAAGAGTGCTTACAACATAGGACGAAGACAAACCTAACTCTAGGTCAACTATCCAAATCTTCATTCGCACAAACGGAGACAAACTCGTTGATACTCAACACTACAAGGAAAAGGGTCTTTTGAGACCACAAAAAGTGATCCGTAGGAGCCTGTATATCGCTTTGTAATGGTTATTGTAATGTTGATGCTATATTAACGAATATAACAAGAAGTTGCTCATTACTTTTTTTCCATTCTCTATAATTGTTTTTTCTCTTACTGTGTAAACAAAGTTCAAGTCCTAATTTCACTGTACTCGACAAGAAGCGTCACACCCTAGGCCGCGCATTGAAACGGTCCTGCCACCACGCCGCAGAACGGGAACTCGTGTGGAACCTTTTCTTTCTGGCGGATGCCTGTTGGCATTCCACCCTTCCTTCTCCTTTCAGGATTCCCCAACCTACAAACTAGCCGATTGGGTTAGGGATTGTGTCTATGATGTAGCGCTTAACCAACAATAACGCGTTGATCTAGTCACCACCGAAGCTTCTTTTCTTTCTAAGAGGCGGAATAGAATAACCCCGTCCCATATTTTTCGTAATTATGAGTGAAGGGTAAATTTCTCGATCATCGAAAAATTCCGGGTTTTTGACTGCCCGTCCTAATTCCAAGGTTTTAAGAGAAGCGGTCAGGGTCGGCCAGTGAGACGATGGGAATCCATATATGCAAGGAGACATTGTTTTTGCCAATTCGAATTGAAGGGTGATATAAAATCGAGTAGCGGAACCTACTGTCAATCGGGGAAGGTTAGTTCAATCGGTTAGAGCACCGCCCTGTCAAGGCGGAAGCTGCGGGTTCGAGCCCCGCCAGTTCTGACGGGTCCTTTTGCTATCCTTATGAATCGGACAATACAGGGCTCGGCATCTACATGAGAGAAGCAAGGAGGTCAACCTCTTTCAAATATACAACATGGATTGTTCGTTTGGAAATTTCCCGAAAAGCTAATCATAGATTCTTCTCTCCATAGCAAGGAGGTCAACCTCTTTCAAATATACAACATGGATTGTTCGTTTGGAAATTTCCCGAAAAGCTAATCATAGGTTCTTCTCTCCATCGAAACAATAGGGCCGTTATGAGTATTTGTCACAACTTAAGCAAAGTGGTCTCAAATAATGAGTATTTGTCACAACTTTATTGTCGCCTCAATAACTCGGTAGCAAATAATATATTCAAATGCGTCTCAAATATTTTTTGCAACAACTAGTTGTCTCTAAAAGTTGTCTTAATGTAGTCTCAAATAATTTGTAGAGAGATTTGTGACAAAAAATGGTCACAAATAACTTATTATTAGTGACCACAATTGTGTTGTCAAAAAGTCTTATACAAAAGACCTCTTTTGTTGTAGTGCGACCAAAACCAAATTCTCCACACTCTATGACCAAACGACTCTAAACCCGAAAATAGAGACTCAAATCCAAATTGAATATTCTAGACCAAAAGTGTACCAAGTACTCAAGAAATACCAATTCTAGGATATCTCAAACCAACAAACAACCTCTGTCTTGTCTCTCAAATCAAATTCAATGACTGACCAATCAACCTATTCGATCAATTGACCAATACAAATTCCAAAAACTATAAGACTATTTATAAGCCCCCAAAACCTAATCCAATACACAAAAGGAATCACCCAAATCTAATCCTAAACACAAAAGGAATCCAACTGGACCAGAACTCACGTTGGCCCATCTGCTGCGGCGCCGTCGACACATCAAAACAAACAATTTTCGAACAACTGGTCGCGCCCGCAGCCTGCAAATGTCAACTTCTCGCCACGGTTGCGGTTCCCCTCCGTCGTGGCCGCGTCCTCCGACGCTCCCAATTCCAAAGACGTCGAAATCTAAACCTCCACCTCGATGCAAACGTCGATTCAAATCAAACCAAATTCAAGGCACAAATTCCTAACAAGAATGGATTGCCCATAATTGAGCCTAAAACCCAACAAACCCTAATCTACTTGGTAATTACAAAATTAGAAATTATAAATTAACATGAGCAATAACAAAAAGCTGGAGATGAAAATTACAGAATATTTTGAAACCTCCACTTAATTACTCACAAAATTAACAATCAAAATATAAAGAAGGCATATATGTGTAGAATATAAGCACAAGTTAATTGACTTTCAAAAAAAAAAAAAAAGCGAAAGACATGCGAAAATAGTAAGGTACGAAAGTTGTGAAAATTAACCTTGTCGCGATGGTGACTCGTGAGTCAGATAGGCGGCGGAGGAGGGTTGCGCTGTGGTGGAGTAGTGGTGGTTTGTGGTCCTAGTGCTGAAGAGCAAAATAAAACGTTGAAAATCTTACTTAATATAATAATAAAAACGTTTATAAAAAGTATTTTTTAGTCTAAACGCTATTACTAAATCTAGCAATATTAAATTTATGGTAAAACCTTTTATATTAGGAAAAATCTTCAATTATACTTTAGTTTAGTTTAGTTCAGTTTAGTTTTAGTTTAGTTTAGTTTTAGTTTAGTTTTAGTTTAGTTTAGTTTCGTTTCGTTTAGTTTAGTTTAATTTCGTTTGGTTTAGTTTAGTTTCAGTTTGGTTTAGTTTAGTTTAGTTTAGTTTAGTTTAGAGTAAAAAACTTAAAAAAATATTAACTATATTTGCAATGATCTGCCAATAATTACTCTGCCACATCAAGAAAAGATCTTCAATCATATAAACTGAATCGTGATAATCTGCCAAAATCTTCTCCAATCATTATTAAGTACATGTTGCATTTATTGTCGGAGAGTTCAAATCATACATGTTAATGATTTTTTTTTAAACAGAAAAAAATTATACATCCAATTATTAATTACCTATAAATGAAAACGCCAAATTCTATCATATATTTTGGGAGTGTTCAAACCGTGCATAATTATTCGGTCAGAAAATTGAGAGAAAAATTGTGAACTTTCCATCTATGAACATTCATCGTACTCTTCAGCATTGGGTTTATCAGTCAAAGTTCTCATGTTGGTGACATTTATCAAACGAAATAATTCAACATATCAAATAAATCAGATGATTATAACAGATAACTACCATATTTGTACCGAATAAGCAGATTCTCAAACTATTTAGATGAATATGATTCATTAATTTTATTACATATACAAAGTACCTTGAATATTTTTATCCTTCCCTGTTTTTGTAAAGTTTTAAGAAAATGATTGATGGGAATCAATTTCAAATCATTGGACTAGACTTCTTGGGACTCAACCAATCGAACTTCAATTGATTCCCCTTATATTCATAAAGTTAAAATTAAGACGCAAAAGTACTACAACATCTCCAAAACATGATGCACCTAAATCTGTCAACTGTTTTTAATTAGTCATTTTTTCTATGTCCTTAAAGCAACAAAAAATGACTATAAATGATTAGTCATTTTTTCCATGTCGTTGGAGTAACAAAATATGACTATTTTTTATAATTTTATAATGATGAATAATTCATATTGTACCAATATATCATATGTATGTGTGTGTGTATATATATATGTATGTGTGATAAACGAAGTATCTATATCTTTTGTTTTTGTTTCTGAAAGAAACCATCAGTGTGATGGGGGGATTAGGCGGATCAACAACCTGTTTATTGAATCAGTTTTGGAAATGTACAAGCACATCAAATCTACCATTACAAGTTAAGGAAATCTAAAATTGGGCAGTCCCAAAGCATCTATAGCAATGATCCCTTAAGTCTATTACATTGCTCTATATCAAAAAATTCAAAGTTGGTTTGATCTTGAACAACTTTATTTGTCAAAAAATCTGCTGCCTTGTTTCCTTCCCTGTGGATGTGTGAAATCTGCAACACCAAATCATCTGCGAGTTTCAAAAAATCTGCATATAGCTGCTGATGTTTCCAGCCACCCACCACATCACTTTTCAGCATGAAAATTACATCTAATGCATCCACTTCAAACCAAACTTTTCTTGTACTCAATTTTCTGCAAAGAGTAATGCCTTGTACAATGGCAGTTAATTCAGCAGTAAAATTATCAGAAATCTGCAAGAATTTCCAGAACCCAGCTATAAATTTACAGTTCTTATTTCGAATCAAATCAATCCTTCTGAACCAGCTGGTCTAGGATTGCTTGTACTCGCCCCATCATTATTTAATTTAAAAAATTCATCATCTGAGGGTATCCATTTTACTAAATCGGTTTCTTTCCCTCTTTTGATTCTCAAAGGAATCTGCCAAAAACCAGTTGTCACTCCAAAAACCAACGGGCAGCAAGTCAGCAATAGATGAAAATCTAAGCTTATCTACTACCATTCGTTGAATTTGGGTAACAGGCAGGATCTTGTCCTGATATTTGGCCAAATTACGCACATACCAAATATACCATAAAATCAGGAAAGGTAAAGTAAACCTGATATGATCATTGCCACGATTTCTACCAAACCAGAGGTCAAGCATACTGTGAAAAAAGGAAGCAAAATGTTTCCAGATTAACATAGAGTAAGGGCAGTGAATGAGGGTACATTTGGTCTCTTCACAAGCACTAGCGCACAAAGGATAAAAATAGACACGACCTCAAATCCTTTTTTTTTCTAACAAAAGAATTAACGAACCTCCAAATAAACATAGAGTGGGATTTAAGTACAGATTTGGGCCACATCATCGAATGCCAAGCCATTAAGGGCCTGCTCATTCTCAGGGAATTTCAAGCAGAACAAAAGGTGAAGAGACCATTATAAGTGAGTTTCCAAACAGGTCTGTCAAGATAATTGGGATTAATCGAGCAACACTGAATATTAGTAATAATATGCGCAGGCAATAGACATGACAATTCATTCAAATTCCAACAGTCATTATCCCAGAAATCCTTCACCCTGTCGCTGCAATTAAAGACACTTACAAATCTACATAATGGAGAATTACATATCCAATTATCAAACCAGAATGAGATGTCCCCTTTACCAATCCTCCAAAAAATATTTTTATCAGTGAATTCTTGGATATTAAGAAGTCTTTTCCAAAAATGAGACTGGTTTCTAACAACATCCGCATTAAATGGATGTGTGTCTTTCAGATATTTCTATGTTAAAAACTGACACCAAAGAGCTTTAGAAGTTCTTAATTTCCACCAAGAATGGACAGCAAAGGCACTATTAATATCAAATAAGCTTCTCATACCCAAACCATCCTCATCCTTTGGAAAATACACTTGCTCTCAAGAAGCCCAATGTATTTTCTTTTGATCAGCTTTTGAACCCCACAAAAAACTATTGAAAAGCCTGTAAAATCTCTTTACAGCGATTTTTGTAGGGCCCACAACTTTAAGGGTGTATAAGGGCATGGATGCTAAAACACTTGTAATGAGCTCAAGCTTGTTGCCCATACTGAGGAACATTTTATCCCACCTAGACAGCTTGTTTTTTATCTTTTCAAATAGCTCTTGAAATAAGCTATTCTTGACTTTGCCCTTATAAAGGGGGACACCTAGGTATTTAAAAGGGAGTGTTTCTTCAACAAAATTTGACAGTTCCAAAATCCTCCATTTCCTATACCCCACAGTATGTTTGCTAAAAATAACAAAACTTTTAGAAAAATTAATTTTTTGCCTAGAAGCTAGTTCAAAACAGTTAAGAAAGTGCAACAGTTTCTTAAAGCAAGTCACATCAGTAGAGGCAAAAATCACTGAATCATCAGCAAATGACAAAGAGGGTATAAGCATACCTTTTTTATAGTACCTTAGGCCACGATATAGCTCATACGAACCAACAATCCATTGGTCAACAGATTAGAAAACAATGCAAACAAACTGAGGGATAATGGATCCCCTTGCCTTATACCTCGAGTAGATTTAAAAAAACCAGTTAGAGTACCATTGATCAACAAGGAAAACCAAGAGTTTTCAACACAATTACACACATAAGTCACAAACAGATTAGGGAATCCCAACAAGTTAAGCACTTTGTAAAGGGCCCCCCATTCAATTCTATCATATGCTTTCTGCAAATACACCTTTAAGATCATTCTACCACCTTTATTTTTAACATTAAGATCATTAACCATTTCTTGAGCAAGAATTATGTTATCAGTTATGTTCCTAGATGGAACAAAACCACTTTGCAGGGGAGGTACTAATGTAGGAAGGAGATGGGACAACCTATTATTAACCATCTTAGAAAGAATTTTATTAATGACATTGCACAAACTGATTGGTCTAAAATCAGCCTAACTGATAGGATGTTCTTTTTTAGGAATAAGTGAAATTGAAGTGCAAGTAAAGCTTCTGGCATAGGAATACCCAAGAAGAACTCCCTAGCAGCCCCAAGAAGATCATCCTTCACAATATCCCAACACACTTGAAAAAAATGAGCTGAAAACCCATATGGCCCAGCCATACTATCTTTATCTATATCAAACACAACATCATGAACCTCACTCAGCTCAGGCCTAGCAATTAGCTTGCTGGCATCAGATTGGTTGATGAGTGGTTTGATAGTGCTAAAAATAGGGCTATCCAGATTGCATTCCTCAGATGCAAACATTTTCTTAGAAAACTCACAAGCAAAGGATGCTATAACCTGAGGATCATTAACCATAGTCTCATTTACTTTAATTTCAGATATATCCTATTCTTAATTTTTTTTTTCTTTACTAATGCATGGAAATAGGCTGTGTTTTTTTCTCCTTCCTTCAGCCATTTATAGGCTGCTTTCTGTTTCTAAAAAAGACTCTTCCAAAGACAAGCAATGAATAAGTTCAGCTTGCCTTTGTTTGAGCAAGCAAAGTTCAGAGTCATTTGGGTTAGCTAGATAAACATTTTCTTGCTCAATCAATTTATCCTCAGCTATCTTAACCTTATCCATAATATTTCCAAAATAATTTTTGTTCCATAATTTAAGGCAAGATTTAAGTCTAAACAGTTTCTGTTGGAAATTAATCATACCTTTCTGTTCTGTATGAAAGCCCCAGGACTCCTTAACAACCCTAAAAAAATCATGATGTTTAGACCATGCATAATAAATCGAAAGGATGGTCTGTGAATACCAATATCAGAAAGCAATGACATTAACAATGAACAATGATCAGAAGGGCCCTTAACTAAGTGCTTTACTTCAAATTTATTGAAAAGGTCAATCCATTTTGAAGATATTAAAGTCCTGTCCAGTTTGACAAACACATGGTTCGTATGGAGATCCACAGTAATCGGCATCCTCTAAGCCACAATCCAGGATGATTTTGGTAATCCAGGATCATTTTACCAAAATCATCCATGGATTGTAGCTTCAGAGGACCTCCCCCTCGTTTTTCCTCAGCTGTAAGAATAGTGTTAAAGTCACCACATACCATCCAATTAAGGACCAGAGGAGTGATTATTCATTCTAAGTTCATCCCATAATACCAATCTTTCCTTTCTATCACAAGAAGTATAAACAAATGAAGCAAAGAAACGGGAATCAATGACAGTATTACTCACAACTACGTCAATTAAATAATCAGAGACAAACACCAAATCCACTTTAATGGGGTCCTTCCAAATGACCCAAATTTTGGCATTTTTATTAACTATTACATATTGAAATCCTAAACTCTGAATAAAGAACAAGTCAGGATTATCAGACTTAGTTTCTAAAATAGCTAGCACATCATGTTTCTTTTTTTTAATGAGATTTTTCAAGTAGGTTTGAGTCTTTCTATTATTAATACCTCTAATATTCAAAGCAATCACAATCGTTGCTTAGAAGCAGAATGGTTACCTCTTGTAAAGATAGTACATCTTCTTGTGTGCATCAAAAGAGGTCCAGAGTTTTTACCTTTCATATTGCGCAATCTTTTCATCTCCCTCAGTTTCTTTTTCTCCAACTGCCAGTCCCCATCCCAATCTTCCTCCTCAAGTTTATCCTCCAGCAATTCATGCAAAGGAGACATTTGTGGAATATGGCCAGAATTCACATCTGATTCATAAATACAATTATCATCACTAACACAGAGAGTCAATTTAGAAAATAAGTTTTCATGCACATCAATATGTTCAACAGGATCAAATCTTATTGACCTAGATCCCTCAGGCTTCCTTACAACATTAGTCCAAGATATTTTATCATTGTTTTCAACAGTTTGCACATTCAAAGGGGGAGTAGCAAAAACACTTTTCCCTTTATCAGGAGGAAGAGAGTTATTACTATCACCTCCAACAATATCACTAGGGGCAACCTCCTCCTTTTCCAAAGGAGGAGCCACCTCATCTAGTCCTTTAGCACCCTCTTTATCAATTTCAGACACAGTTAGTGTTATTACAATGTTCTGGAAAAATAGAAAAGAAAACAAAAATGAACAAAACAAACCGAGACATGGAAGACCACTGTCCTTAGGACAAATTACTTCTCGGCTAGTGATCACGGAATGAAGTAACAGACCGCAAAGATATATCGGTTTACGTCCTTTTCTGTAGTAGCACCACTAATAGAAAAGGCTCCGGCGAACTTAGATGTTCGAGTCTGAACTGGAGCAAAATGCAGAGAATGTAGAAAAGAGAATATGATGATTCAGGTGAAAATTGTGTGTTTTGTTTGCATGCTGGAAGCATGTATTTATAGGTGTTTGCTGGGGAACAACAGAATTAAATAGAGTTAATTCTGTTACTTAATTGTTGGCTGTTACAGGCTTAGTAACGGCCCAATAAATTACTCCTTAACAGCCCATAATGCTGGATGTTACAGGTTTGAATTTAAATTCAAACCCATCCACATTTTGGGCTCCTGAAGCTCATCCGACAAGCCCAATTGATTTTGGGCTTCCAAAAAATTACTTGGGCCTCGGCCGAGGCATTCCCCAAAGCCCATGGCCCAAGGCCCGAGCCCGAGCCCGAGCCCGAGCCGAGCGAGCGAGCGCGCGTGTGGGCTTCCCTTGGATTTCCTCACATGTATAATTGATATACCTTAGTAATGAGCTTTCATATATATATATACTAACTTAAGGAGCATTTAAATCAATGTGGGATAATAACTCCTCTTAGTTATTAATCCTACATTTAATACATAATCAAGTGGTAAACATTATGTATTAATTTCTCACTCACCACATATCGATTTTGAGAAAATTAAAACCCTGCGATCATCTACTTTCTCCATAGATTAATCGTGTGAAGTTTAATTCCTACACAAATTAAACTCCCGACCACTTAATTATATCATTAAAGTATCTTATCCACACTTTAATTGATACTAATTTCCAACAATCCCCCACATGAGTGAAAATTAATGCATGCATGAATGCAATCTCCAGTCTAGACTCTTAGTGATCAGTACTACCTAAGGAAAAGTAGTTTATGACTTTGAACCTTCCATAGTATTTCATTTGTCGGATACACCGGTGGTTTGGTAGATTTTTTAATCTTTGAACCAATCCTCCTTAGTGTGTACCTAGTCAACAATGAATACACAATACTGACCAGAACATCCTTGTTCTCATGTTTTGGTCCGTTTCGGCCATGGACCCTCTTTAGATTCATAAATGTTTCATTTGAAGCGGCCCTTTACTTCACACTTACATAGGTGACTTCTTTATCGAATATCCTGTACTACTCTACCTCCTTGAGGTGTCTCGAAGTCATTAAAAGTCATAAGACTTATCCTCTACCACCGTTTACAGGTTTTACGCACTTATCTTGCTTTCTAGGGATGGATTTTGAAGATATATTCTTCCAAGTGCCTCCTCTGAACTTTCAAAACTTAGTTGTCCCATTGAACCAAGTTTGTGGGATCTCCACTCATCATGGTTGGGTATCCATTTTGATTATTCTTTAGTTGGTGGGTTTTACTCCCATTCCCTCTCGCAATTTTAACAACTGATCTCGGTTTAAACCTTTGGTCAACGGATCCGCTAAGTTATCTTTAGACTTTATATAGTCCATTGTGATAACCCCACGAGAGATCAACTGTCTTACGGTGTTGTGCCTACGGCGTATATGCCTAGACTTACCGTTATACATATTGTTCAACGCTCTTCCTATAGCGGCTTGACAGTCACAATGAACCATTATAGCCGGTACAGGTTTACTCCAACATGGAATGTCTTCTAAAAAGTTTCGAAGCCATTCTGTTTCCTCACCAGCTTTATCCAAAGCTATGAACTCTGATTCCATGGTGGATCTGGCTATACACGTTTGTTTTGTAGATTTCCATGACACAGTTCCACCTCCAATAGTGAATACGTATCCACTAGTGGAAAAAGAGTCTTTAGTGTCCGAAATCCAATTCGCATCACTGTATTCTTCAATAACTGGAGGATATCTCGTGTAATGAAGCCCATGATTAAGAGTATACTTTAAGTATCCACTACAACAAAAAACGTTTAACACTACGGTCAAAAACCGTAGTTAAAAGCATACAACGACCGTAGTAGTACATACCGTAGTCGTAGATCCTCTACCAATAACTACGGTTCAGAACCGTAGTGCTTAATTATAAAGACTACGGTTGTGAACCGTTGTCGTACTAGTAGCATCTACGACTACGGTATGTATGACCACGGTTGGGAACTTCTATTGACTACGGTCTGAACCGTAGTAATATATACTAACGACTACGGTTGATAACCGTAGTTGTAATAGTAGCATCTACGACTACAGTATGTATGACCACGGTTGGTGATTTTCTTAGACTACGGTCAAAGATCGTTGTCTTTTCTTTTTCATAAACCGTTGTTGTAGATGATGCTCTTTTATAGTTTTTTTTTTTATATATATTTTTTTAATTTATATATAAATGTGTGTATATATATATATATATAACATAAATTAATATTTATGTGCAATAACGTATCACATAAGAAAGATTAAATTTTAGATTAAAAAAATCATTTATTTCTAAATATCAAAGTTACATTACGTCTCAAAGGTAGAAGAAAAGAAAAAATTACAAATTAATTTCTCTATACTTAAATCTATTACAGAGGCGCAACTTTTCTTTTGAATCATCTTTTGTTAACCTGCAAAAATAAAACACCAAAAAAGATAGAATTAAACACAAAAATTTATTTGTTAATCCAGATATCTACAACACAAAATAGTAAAAAACATTAAGTATAAGGTTAGGCCTTGGCAGGATTATGCAGAGCTCATATGAAAACAAGGCAGAGACAAATATAAATCGAACTATGAAGCTTCTCACCATAACATAATTTAACTTTACCTATCAATGCCCATATTTCCTAATCACCATAGAGGCTTCATAACGAAACTGTACTTCATAAGACATATATTGAAAAAGCACTAAATCAAAAAAATTGGTAATACTCAGGTTTTTGCTACTTCTAGTTTATCATTTATATAATGTGTTCAACAATAGTTAACCTCCATAAACTTGGTAATATTGCATCGGATGGAGTAATAGTTTTTCAAAACTATTATAATGTTAAGTGTCACTTGGAGATTCTAAATATTACTTTTAACTTAAAGTTTTTTTTTTTAGGAAACATGATACTCAAGAAAAATTAGCAGGAAATAACAAAAATTATAAGTTTTTAGCTTTTTTTATTGTCCTAAGACTTCATACAATATAAGTCTTGTTGTTAATTACTTGGAATATATCTTTCAAACAGAACATAGCATGTCTAAAATAATTAACATAAATCATGTACCTGTATCTTCAAAAGATCTGAATAACTCACGCTTCTCATCATGCTTAGAATGAGTGGAAAACCAAACCTGCTTTCCAGGCCTCATTATAAGGACGGGTCTGCCCTTCCGGTCATGGAAATTAGCTCTGGAAACTTTGCCCGTCTCACCTTCATGTTCTACCTCGTGCTGGTACATATTCAGCATTCATTAATTCAACCGCAATTACTTTATATGAATAGAAAGGTTGGGAACTTAGTGCACCAAGAGCAAAGGAGCAAAATTTAGACACTAAATCATTTCATAATAATAAAGAATAAAGAAGACAGATTACTCTTAGTTAACTCCCGTTGTACCTTAACATCTCGTTCTGCAATATCAATCTCCTGATGGCTATGCGAATTTCTCCTAAACATCGTGAGTTCCAAATCGACCAGAAAGTTTGTACGATCAGCTGAGCCTGAAGTTGGAAAGAAAACAGTTGCCACTGATTTTATCAATTTTTTTTTCTCCTTAAAAATGATCTTGGAAAAAACATGCAGCAGAGTAATCAACCAACTTATACTTGAAGCAGTACTATAACATTTATAGAGGGAGGTTCACCACTTGATTGTAATCAGATAGTACAGTATCCAAGTTGTATATTAATGAGAGAGATAGAGAGAGTTGGCCAAAAGTACTTCAGAGGAAATATTTTCCTTTTGCAACTAAACAGTTCTGTAAAGATATATATACTTGTAGATAGCATTTCGTATTGTGCTACAAGCATCAGTATGATGATCATCACATTTTAATGAGTGGTTAAACAACTGTTTATCAATTGCAACAGCTGAATACTTGAAAATATTATTATAGGATTTTCATATTATATAGGACAAAAGATGTATCTACTGTATAATATATGATGCCTTACAGTTACAAATATAAGATTGATTGCATAAGTAGAGAGACATATTTACTTTGGGTGACACTATTACTGAGAATACAATCAGCATACATCTATGATCAAAGTAGATGTAACAGGACAAATGTTTGCAATTATCTTACTTTTGATGAACTGAGGAAGCGATTCAAATAAAAGATAGAACAAAAATCACTTTAGTGTTTGAGATTACATAGAAGTTAAGAATGAAGAAGATGAAAGAAAATTTGGAAAGGGGGATGGCCTGAAAAACTGAAGGGCATTTGGGGTAGTCACAAAAGAAAAAATCCCTGAAACTAAATAGAAGATTGACTAATTATCTAGGTCCTTTTTAGGAGCTACTCATGCATCCAAATACATAACTAACATTAATTTTATCAGCACTCAATAGTATAATCCTGTCCTAAGGAGTAAGGAATTTGTCCTCAGCATCGCACAACAAATTCAATGCTTTCAGGAGAACCACAGCCAACATAAAGAAGTGGATTCTAAACACAGTCAACCTCTTCTTTTACAAAACACTGCTCCAAACAGTAGCTAAAATGAAATAGATCATGGAGAACAAGAAATAAACCCTAGGAAAAACAGTTTTACCAGCGGAAAGATAGTCCCGGCGATTGGATTTGCCGCATTCCAGATTGGACATCACTGAACGAACATTCATCGACACTTTAAGCTGAGGAAGGCAGTTAGCGAACACGAGCGCGTACTGATCTGCATCTGATTCGGCGTAGAGGAAATTGAATCCGAAGTCGGTGGGGGCGCGGAGGCGATCGAAGGTGAAAAATATCTTCACGGCGTCGGATTTGATAATGCAATTGATCTCCGCATTCTCAATCTATTGGAGCACGTGGACTCAGGTGTCGCGCGTGTAGAGGAAGAAACCTACCTTGGAGAGTGCTGAGAGGTCGGGCGGAGGTCCGTTTAGGGTGAGCTGCGTGACATTGAGCTCCAACTGGCCGTGATGGGTAAATCCGAATTCGTCAAAAGGGATGATGGGTCGATCATTGGATCGGATCTCGGTGAACCGGATCTCGACGGCGGCGGAGAGAAGAGTAAACAGAAGGAGAGGGAGAGACGGTGATGGTGGCTGAGAGCGCGACGGAGAAGAAGGTTCTCCAAGGGTTTTAAAATCGTGAAGTTAAAATGCGAATGCAAGAATTATAGAACTTAAAACGTGTTTTCAAGTCTCATAGCTTTTTTCTTCCTTTTTCGTTTTATTTAAGGGAGTGTTTGTAAATTTTTTTCAAGTGCTTTTTAACTTATAACTTGGAAAAAGTTGTTTTAGAGTGTTTAGAAAAATAACTTTAGCTTTAACATAAGTAATTTTAGGTCAAAAGTTAGAATTAAAAAAATAGTATTTTTTCCAACTTTTATGTATTTAGGTAAATAAAAAGAAGTTTTTCTCATTTTCATAAGCTAAAAGTTGTTTAAGTATCAAACACTCCAACTTTTACATTTGACCAAAATCACTTTTATTCTCAAACACTACCTACTTTGGATTTTAAATAATTTTAACATAATTTATACTTTTAATCACTTCTCCAAAAGTTAAGCAAAGAAAAACACCACACCAAAATAATTTTCCTTTTAACCGATGTATATCTTATGACTTATAATAAAATTTCTTTTAGAGAAAATATAATACAATTATATTATCATCAAAGTTAAAAGGAAAAAAAAAAACAATTCAATTAAAGGTTGTAAATTTTATTATCATCAAACCATAATGGGACTTTTTCAGGACAAGTGTCCCATTATATATCAAATAGGACACTTTTCTTGAAAATGTCCTAATAAGAATGTCATAACAACCCTTGTTTCTTGTAGTGCACATTGTGCAGTTTAGTTGGGCCGAACATCTTTCACATAATTTTTTTTAAAAAGAATATTGAACAGCTTGTAGTGAATATTTTTTTAATAAATTAATATATGCATAAATTAAATATATAGCTAGTGATGAATATAAAAAAAAAATCTATTAGTATTGTATACATAGAAAAAAATTGTACTACTAAATTCGAAATACTAGATAGGCCAATAAAAGACATCAAGGAAAGAACATTTTAAAAAATTAATAATAAATATTTTTTAATTGTAAAACATTAACAAGTATTTGAATCTTGTAAATACGTATTTAAAAACATAAAGGAAATTAAAAAAAAGTAATGACAACGCACGATTAACAACGGTTACCATAACCATTGTAGTTGATCACACAAAATAGTTCTTTTAAATTATTCATTAAAAAATATATTGACAACGCCCTTTTAACAACGGACATACTGACCGTTGTCTTTAAGCGGAAAAAAAGTATTCGACTACGGTTAAACAACAACGGTTTTGCAAAACCGTAGTCTTTTAGCCAAAAATAGGTATTCGACTACGGTTAAACCACAACGGTTTTGCGAACCGTAGTCTTTTATTGAAAATAGGTATTCGACTACGGTTAAACCACATCGGTTTTGTGAACCGTAGTCTTTTAGCGAAAAATAGGTATTAGACTACGGTTAAACCACAACGGTTTGGTAAAACCGTAGTCTTTTAGCGAAAAAAAAAATGTAAAACACTACGGTTTGTACAATGACCACGGTTGAGTGCTAAAAGACTACGGTTATTGCGTAAAACCGTTGTCTTTTGAGCGTAGTGATTAACAGTTTTTGTTGTAGTGATCTTAGAATCCTTGTCAATGCTTTCCAATGTTCTTGGCTTGGATTACTTGTAAACCTGCTCATTTTGTTAACCGAACATGCAAGATCCAGTCTAGTATTATTTGTTATGTACATAAGACTCCCTATCACTTTTGCATATTCAACTTGAGCTACAGGTTCACCCATGTTCTTCCTAAGATGAACATTTAATTCTAATGGAGTCTTGGCAGGTGGTCCATCAAAGGCATTGAATTTTCTGAGTACTTTCTCTACATAGTGAGATTGTGTCAGAATAATTCCCTCTGATGTCCTAACTATTTTGATTCCGAGAATCACATCAGCCAAACTCATATCCTTCATGTCGATCGAAATTTCTTTTCAACATCTTCTTAGTATCCATGATTATCTCATGACTACTTCCCATGATTAACATATCGTCTACGTATAGACAGACTATGACATATGCTTCTGATGTACCTTTTATGTATACATATTTGTCACATTCGTTGTTTCTGAAATCATTTGACAACATTGTAGTGTCAAATTTCAAGTGCCATTGTTTTGACGCTTGTTTGAGACCATATAATGACTTTACTAGTCTACATACCTTCTTTTCGTGTCCCAGTACCACAAACCCTTCGGGTTGATGCATATAGATCTCTTCTTCTAACTCTCCATTTAAAAACGCAGTCTTCACATCTATTTGATGAATCTCAAGATTGTGTATTGCAGCAATCGAGAGAAGCACTCGAATTGATTTGATCCTGGTCACAGGGGAGTAAGTATCAAAGAAGTCATCACCTTCTTTCTGTTTGAAGCCTTTAGCTACCAAACGAGCTTTGTATTTATCTATTGAACCATCTGCTTTATACTTTTTCTTTAGGATCCACTTGCATCCTAAAGGTTTACAACCTGACGCAAGGTCAGTTAACTCCCACGTGTGGTTTTGCATGATGGATTCAATTTCACTGTTGATTGCTTCTTTCCAGTATGGTGCATCTGGAATAGACAGAGCTTCTTTTATTGATCTCGGTTCATCATCTAGCATATATATGATAAAATCAGGACCGAATGACTTGGTAGTCTTTGCTCTTTTGCTACGTCTCGTTTCCTCTTCTTCTAAGGTCTGAGAACTACTTGTAGCTTCAATAGTTCTTTTTAGATTTGAACTACTTCCTTTTTCTAAAGTAATTCCTTGATTTGAACTTTCTATCAATCTTTCTCTACAAGGAAAGATATTTTCAAAGAATACTGCGTTCCTTGATTCCATCACTGTTCCAACAGTCATATCTGGAATTTCAGATTTATGAATCTGAAATCTATACGCACTGCTGTTGAGTGCATACCCAACAAATATACAATCAACCGTTTTAAGGCCAATTCTCACTTGTTTAGGTAACGGCACCTCAACCTTAGCCAAACACCCCCACACTTTGAGATATTTGTAAGATGGCTTACGCCCTTTCCACATTTCGTAAGGAGTTTTGTCAACTCTTTTTAGTGGAATTTTATTCAATATATAATTAGCTGTAAGAACAGCTTCCCCCCCACATGTTCTGGGGTAATCCTGAGCTAATCAACAAAGCGTTCATCATCTCCTTAAGAGTACGATTTTTGCGTTCTGCAACGCCGTCAGATTGTGGAGAATACGGAGCTGTTGTTTGATGAATTATGCCATTTTGAGCACATAACTCTTCAAACAGTGCCACATATTCACCACCTCTATCACTTCGGATTATCTTAATCCGGGTGCCTAGTTGATTTTCAGCTTCGACTTTGTAGTGTTTAAATGCCTCTATTGCTTCATCTTTACTTCTTAGAAGATAAAGATAGCAATATCTTGTGCAATCATCTATAAAAGTTATAAAAAACGTTTTACCACCTCTAGTCTGCACAAATTTCAAGTCACACACATCAGTATGTATTAATTCTAGAGGTATTGTGCTCCTTTCTACTGAATGAAAAAGTAATTTAGCCATTTTAGCTTCTACACATACCTCACATTTTCCATGTGATTTAATTTCATTCAGTTTTAGCAAATCTAAATTTACTAAGCGTTTTATAGCATTGAGATTAACATGTCCTAATCTAGAATGCCATAAAGAGGAACACTCAAGCAAGTAAGAAGAAGTTGATGTTTTTTCATTCATAGCAGAAGTTACATTATTCTTTGGCGCTTGGCCATTACATTCATTTTGAACAATCCATTCACTACAAAGCCCTTCCCTATGAAAACTCCTTGCTTGCTTAGTATGAACTTGTCAGCTTCGAAAACTAGACGAAACCCATGCTTTACCAGCAAAGAACCAGAAACCAAATTTTTCCGGATGTCTGGGACATGCAGCACATCCTTTAGAGTGAGCTCTTTGCCAGAAGTTAGCTTCAGAACTACGTTGCCCACTCCCGCCACCTCAAAAGAGGCTTGGTTTCCCATATGAAGCTTCTTCCCGGAAGAAGCCTTATAACTTGAGAAGACCTCTCTGTCCGAACATACGTGACAAGAGGCTCCTATATCAACAAACCATTCTCTTGGATTGTCCACAATGTTGGCCTCAAAAATTACAGCAGTGAGGTCTAACTCATTCTCCTCAACAGCATTAGCTGTCACTTTCTTCTTCTTCTGCTTCGGTAGATTACAGTTCTTAGCCATATGGTTAGGCTTGCCACAGTTGTAACAATTTCTTGCAAATCTAGTCACATTAGCAGGTTGCTTACCTTTACCATTGTTATTTGGCGCACGGTTTCCCTGATTGTTGTTGTCATTTGGGCGTTTCCTCTTGTTATCACTCGAGGATCCTGGTAGCGTCGTTTATTACTACCAAATTAAATGTGTATGAAGAATACACTTTACCTTATCCTACTACTCTAACTAGTAGAGTGGCAAGTAAGGGTCGATCCCACGAGGAACGGTCGAACAATTTTGCTTCATTGTATTAAGCTATTATGATCGAGAAACATAAAGTAAATAAGCTTGCTAGAAAACAATAAAGAAGTGGGGGGATTTTAATGAAATAACAACTAACACCTAAGCAAACAAAGACAATAAAGAGATTTTTATAGGTTTTTGGTTTTTTAATTAACAAAACGATTCACCCTTGATCATGTTTCACCAAGGTCTTGGACGATTTATGCAACTATTGTTAATTTCCTATTCAATTGTGATTCTAGCCCTTATCTCAAGGCTATTAACAAGCTCTAACAGCCTTGTTATCCCTTAATCTTAGTTAATCAAAACAAGCTCTTCGACTAACCCTATTCATTTTAACCGAATCCTCGAACAAGCTCTCTTAGATTCAATAACGAAATGCATTAAACACTAGGACAACGAGATAAATTCAACATAAAACTCGCAAGCTCGGTTTTAGTGGTTGAACTTTGTGTTATCACCAATAAATAAATCTATTGTTTGCTACACGGGAATCGGAAATCCTACAATTACGGATAGCAATTTCCTATTCTAGCAACACATTCACAAATCCCTTAAAGGGTGATCAATCCAATAATTAATTCATAAATGTGAGTCAATAACAGCAAATAACACAAAACACTTGAATACACAATATTTTTGGTAACATTAACCGTAATAATCACATAAATGTCTTGAACTCAAGGTTCCACAATAATCAAGGATGAATAAAAGGGTGCTAATCACCCATTTTACCTAATACAAAGATAAAATAACAGAAAATTAAAGAAAACATGAAAATAGGATAGAAAGAACCAAAAGTTAGATCTTCAACCCCCTTCCATTCATTTGCTTCCAATGGAGAAAATTGGCTGATTATGTGAGGGGGATGGGTTCTAGGTTAGGTTAAATTCGAATGGGAGGAGATATATATAAGGGGGAAAAGTGTAAAATCGCATTCAAGATTTTAAAACAGGGTAAGGAATCTCGGCCGAGATGCAAGTGTGTCTCGGCCGAGACGTGAAAAAGAGATTTTCAGCTACTGGGTCGAAGGCTGATCTCGGCCGAGATTGGGTTGCATCTCGGCCGAGACGTGAAAAGAGGAAATTTGGAATTTTTAGGATTTGACTCATCTCGACCGAGATTGGATTGCATCTCGGCCGAGATCTCCATTTCTGGAATTTCTGAAATCCCCTGGAGACTCATCTCGGCCTAGATGCAGCATCTGTCTCGGCCTAGATTTCCATCTCGGCCTAGACGCATTATCTGTCTCGGCCTAGATTTCCATCTCGGCCTAGACGCATTATCTGTCTCGGCCTAGATTTTCAATTTTGCAATTCTTCATGAAATCCCCTGGAGACTCATCTCGGCCGAGATTTGCATCCTGTCTCGGCCGAGATCTTCAATTAGCCCTTCCTTTTGTTGCCTCGATCGATCCCTCGACTCCGCGGTCATCTGATGTTCTTTTTCTTTTGGAGCTTATACGCTTTCAGAGCTTATTTTTACATCTTATAAGTTGTTTAATATCTTTTTTTGCCACACACATTTTAAGAGCTTATAAGCTCTCAAACATCTTATGAGATGTTTCTATGAGATGTTTGAGACCTTATAGGCTTAGCCAAACACCCTCCATAATTGGTGTTGAACACCAAAATAACTAGTAATATAATATCTACAATAGGTAAGACATAAAGTGATCGTGATTACAGCTGAAGCATTTGCAGCTGCAACTCTTTGACTGACACTAGTTCCCAAAACAAACCGCTCCCTTAATGCTGCAACTTTCGTTAGGCTGTCTCGAGCTCTTTCCAGAACCTCTGTTATATATAGACTGACCTGAAGTAGGTGAAGAGATAGAGAGATGTGACCAACAGTAAGTATCAGGAACACTAAAGAGGATGAGTATTGGAGAATGCTACAAGAAAAATGCTCAACCTATGGAAAAAAAAATGCTAAATTCACCTGATCTAAGAGGCAAGTGAAAACAACTCATACATTAGTAGCAAGTGCGGCAGGCTGCATTATCATTAATAAAATATCACGAAGTTAGTAAGTTAAGCGGACGAAAATAAATCGATATAAGTCGTTCACTTGATTAACTATTTCTCTTTCTGATCGTCGAGTAACACTGAAGCTAACATAACATGATTATGAAATAATGCTGGAATTGTGAATCATAATAATGACTTCCGTGGTAATTTTGAAGATGATCTTAGTTTGTGGTTTGTACAGCTTATCATGGTCTATTTCTGTTTTTTGAAATCATAAAAGAAGCGACAAAATGAGACCTAGAGCTACAAATAGGGGATGCAAAATAAAGATATACATCCTTTCAGCGTTCAAAGTTTGTAAAGAATTATTCCAACAAGGAATGGTACTGCTAGAAGCAGCCATCAATACTGTCAATCTCCAACATACTGAGATGTATCGGCTTTCTTAATCAAAAGATGCACAAATAGTAGAATACTAACGAGCTTCATCCCAAGATTATGTATCCTACTTCACTTTGAAAAGTGAAGCAAGACAAGGAAGAGAAAAAGTAAGATAAAATTGATGACTTCATTTACAATAGAGCGTAATAAGTATACAGAAAGATAGGAGTGAAGTTCACCACCTTAGGCTGGCTCTTGGATCACCCAATTATTTAGGCTGATACACTAGTTTGAAATTAAAATTTTATATTATCCATTATCTAGCCTAGATTAATTGGCATATTAAAGAGTTTTTAGTGTTAGGTTCTACAAAATATTTAATCATCCCCACAATGTCAAGATAGAAAGCTTATATACCTGTGATGAAAACAAAGTTCATCTAGATACAACTTCCTCATTCCGACGTACAAACTGAGTCACAACAGTAACAGATATCTGCTGCTGGGAAGATGAAATTGAAGCTCCTTTCGAACGCCCGATTGTCCCTGTTGATTCAGAGGATTGTTGGCTTTCAGCCCTCAGTTCCTCCATCTGAATAATAGGCACAAGGTTTTATATTAGGAATGAAACTATCAAGACAACCTCAAATCAGTAAAAGATAGCAGGCTCGTGAGAGGATGGAAATATGGATAGTCTTAGGGGGAACCTTTGATTTATACAGCTGCCTGAGAGAAGCCTGCTCATACTCTATGTATATATCTTTGTGCGGGAGAAACAATGACTCCGTTAAGCCTGATCAACAGAAGAAATATTATTTATATAATAGCTTCACTGAGATAACATATACAGATCAATTGTTGGAGATAATTAGCTTCAAGTATAATCAAAATATTGACATAGCTCTACGATTATCTGATAGCCAAATGTTTATTAAGCAGCAGTCTAAATGCCCAAGCCAAGATTTAAATAATAGTTTTAGTATTATAATAACATAATTTTATCGAAGAAAAAAAATAATTACCAAGGAAACAATCAATGCGAGAGGGAACTGAACACTTGTTAGCAAGGTAGTGAGCCATCCGCCCTTTATTTCCAGCAGATGCACAACCAATGAAGGTAGTGAGCCATCCTCCCTTTATTTAGCAACCGAACACCACGAAGAAGTCAAGAACAAACTCATTGCTTTGGCGGGAATCTTAGTTACTTCATAAATATGTGATCCGAGCTTTCGCTTTACCAATCCCAAACTGAATTTTGGCTTCTTACCTTCTTTGACCTTTGGCAAACTTAGCTCCAGAAAGTTCTTGAGCTCATCATTCATTTGACCTAAATATCACATCATCCAGTGAACAATGTCACAATGTTTTTCAGAAAACTAAATCAACAGGGGTCGGCCACAATTCCACGTGTAGCAGATTACAACAATGAATCTGAAATGTTAATAACTTCAATTTCTCAAATATCATTGAAAAATAGCTATGAGAAACTAAAATCTGGATAAAGTTATTTCCAAACTAATCAAATTACAAGAGAAAAAAACACTATTAGAAAACCAAAAACACACACAACACAAGAGATGAAATTTGAAGAACTTACTCTGCCAATCTCATCAGCGTTGATGAGGACAAACTCATTTCTGTTATGTGAACCAGCAACAAGCCTCCCTTTAGTATCCATATCAACACAAACTAAGTTGAACCTTCAAAATCTGTCTCTACCTTTGAATAAACATCTTCAAAATCTGTCTCTACCACATAACAACATCTAAGCTGTAACCAATCTGAAATAAAACTAAAAGCAGTTCGCCAGACCACCGCAAATACCTGAGAAAGCTCCGAGAGAAGAATGGTTGGGGTAACACCACTCGAGAAAGCAGCACATGTTCTGAGAATCCGATTCACGATCCAGCTCCACCTTGGTGATTGCATCGAATTGTCTTCTGATTCACCCGCATTCTTGTACAAAATCGATTTAGCGTAGTCTATGAATTTAAGAACTGGATCCTCTTCTTCTTCGACAGATAGCTTCCACACTCGGCATCTTCGATTTATGTGTTTTTTGTCTGCTTGATTGAACTCTTTTCCAGCTTCCGAAATCTCCTCTCCTTCTTCTTCAAAAGACTCTTCCGCAGATTCTAATTTCTCGCTCGATCTCCTCCATTTATTTTCGCCACTCCAATTTCACAGCGTAGCCGTCGTCGCCGATGGATGTCGCGGCGGTTGCAAGGTCGGAAGGCAGAGGTGATGATGGCTATGATGAGAGAGAATAGGGCCAGATGGAGACAATCAACGATCTTAGGGCAAAGGCGTGAGAGGAGGGTGTATTAGGCAGAAGGCTTACCGAAGGAGCGTGATATGAAACATCAGACCTCTTCTGTTTCGTTTATTCAATTAACTACACGAAAGATCAGACTACTTCTGTTTCTTTTATTTGATTAACTTCACTTGATGAAGATCTAAACGATTGTAGATCTACATAATCCTTAATATACGAACGGAGAGAGGATACCGATGATAATTTTCTGAAATCGGAATGAGTGTTCATGTGCTTGTGCGTGAGAGAGAGAACCAGGAGGTGTATGTGTGTGATGAGATCTGAATAATCTCAACATACAAATTGGAAGAGAATACTGATGGAAAATTCTGAGATTCATGGGAAAAATTTGAGATTGTTTAGAAATTTTCAGCAATCTGAGTGCTCGTGTGCTTGCGCGGGAAAGAAAGAGGGAAAAAGAGTGTGTGTGTGCGCGTGGACTGAAGACGAGTTGAGAAGGGCGTGACACTTATATTTTGTGATATGAATATTAATAATATTTTTAATCGTATTTTATAATAAGGGCCTGTAGAGGTATTAATAATGTGATTGATAAGTGTCTCAATCTATTTTTTGAGACATTTAAATTTTTTTTCTTAAAACTAAGTGTCTCATAATCTATTTCTTGTTGTAGTGATGGGTTAACAGCACTACGATTTGCGGGTCAATCCGATAATTTTTGTACATTATAGCGGGATAGTTTGGGACGGACTGATAAATTTTAGGCCCGATTACATTTTGGACAGAAATTGGCCAGAATTTAACGAAGCCCAAAATAGCGAGACCCATGTGGAGGCGGGCTAAGCACGGCCTATCGCCCGAATTATTTATAGGCGATTGACGATGGAGCCTCAAGCCCATCTACTGACCAAATTGGAGGAGAGGGAGCAGGGCATCTCATAAAAATAAAATGACTACTGAAAATACTAAAAATAAAAAATAAATTTAAAAACATAACCTGACCAATGAGGTGGAAATCTGGACGGGGCCAGGCCCATTGGGCTAACGCCATATTCCAGGCTGGAGCGGGCCGAGCCAAAAATTAGTAGGCCCGACCCCGACTTATTACCCTATATTACATTATGATTATCGGGTCGTCCTGCTAATTCCAATGAAGAGTTTATTAAAATAAAATGCAATATATAAAATAAAATCATAATTATTATTTTGGTTCAAATATATTATTAATTATTAAAATTACAATGAAGAGTTTATTAAAATATCTAGAACTTAATTTTACTGAATTTCAAATAACATAACATATTTTTACAATATAATAAAAGTATTGTAAATTAAAATGTATTTTTTACAACAATTTTGCAAAAATGTTGACACTAGTGTTGTCTATTGGAGCAATGTATTGCCAATAAACAACAGATTTGGGCAACTGTCGTTAAAAATGTTGTCTATCTGTGGAAAAATGCACTAATAGATGACAGATGTTGAAAACAGTTGTAAATTTGTTGTCTATTAGCATGTCTGTCGTTAATAGACAACAGATAGGGGTAAAACTGTTGTTAATTGATGAATAGACAACACTGTTGGGAAAAATTGTTGTCTTTTAACTGTTGTCTCTTTATGAAATTGTTGTAGTGGTTTCACATTAATCGCACCAATAAACAAAGGACCAACAAAACCAAAACCAACTAAACACGATTGTAACGTTTTAAACGGAGGACTACCATGAGAAAATTCACCTATAAGCACAAATTTGCACTGCTCCGCAAGAAATTCCGTTTCCGATTCCGAGAATTGAACGATCGATGTGCCCCGATAAATCCCTGTCATTCCAAATATACAAATTGTACATTGCACGATAATGTTACTAGTAATTTAATAAAGGAGTATTTCTACTTACACCACTAAAAAGAATTGAACGAAAATAAATACGGGGAAATGTCAAAACTATCCTTAGACTACAAATTCCATTTCCCAAATGTTGCCTAGACTCTCATCTAAGTCACTGCGTAAATTATCTCTTTTCAATTTGGTTCACCTAGCTGATTCGGAGGAATAAATTGGAAAAAGTCTTCTACTTGGTGTGTTTGGGTTTAACGTCACTATCTTGCACCAAGATGTTATCTAGTTTTAGGCGTGTCTCAAAGTTCGAAATAAGGAAAAATTGCCTATGCCATCATTGCCGGAAACTCTCCACCACCGTCGGAAATCCAGTCCCCAGTTGGTGAAAAATAGAGGGATGTGACGGTTGTTTGAAAAGAAGAAAAGAATGGTATTTGGACTATATCGTTTAGGGGCAGTTTTATCATTTCAATATTTTATTTTTAGTTTAATTTTTTCCGTGTGGTGTGAAGAGATGAAATTATGGTGTAAATAGAAACATCCTTAATCAAGATTAGGGGCGAAAATAAATCAGCTTAGTTAGCTAATATTGGACCTAGGTGGACCCAGGTTATGTAATAACTGTGTCAGATCTAGCTTTTGATCTGATATAATTACTCAAATAAGTCAGGTCAACCTTAGGCTTTAAATAAAGTTTTATAATTCAAACAGGTTAACCTACATTAAAAAAATTTACCTATATAAATAATATATATAGTAAAAAAAGTTATATAATACATATCTATACTTTAATCAGCATAAATGTTTTTTCATATAACTAAATTGTGTAATACCTAGTACAAACAAATATAGATAAATATCTATTAATTGTAACTTATAGGTCTTTAATAACTTGATTATGAAAAATGTCATACTTAATATTAAAAAGATATTTTTATTGATAAATTGCTTAAGTCCGGAATGCTTGATAAGGTTTTGAGAACCAATAAGAGTTGGTAGATCCAGTACTTGATAAGACTTCGAGTGTTCGGAAGAGTTCAAGATGCAGCCTTATATCAAAGTCGATAGGGATGTACACGAACCAAACTGTCGCGAATTATTCGGATATCGACTCGAAAAGATATTTGTTCGGAATCGTTTGTTGGCCTAAACGAACAGAACTCGAGCTTAATATCAAGCTCGATAAATTTTTGGAGCCGAACTCGAGCCTATAGGTATTTGGTTCGTAAGCTCGCGAACTAAGCTTGCGAGCCGAGCTCGATAATATAGATGAATAATTTATATATATATATATATATATATATATATATATATATACTAGCAATATGCACGTGCGTTGCACGTGATCACTATTTATTTTCTATTATCTAATCAAAATAATTAATGTGAACATAAAATAATTGTACTTTGTGAGGTGATATTGGTTGATCATTCTAATAAAACTTAATGAAGTTATTAATCATGATAATATACATCACTTCTTAGAATATTTAGTGCCAGAACAAAATATGAAAGATTTAACCAATTAAGCAAACACAATCCAAAATCAAATAAAAATTAAAAATAATCATAAAAGAGGAAAAAAGAGGTTAAATAATCTTAGTTTAGCAAAACACGATATAATAATGTTAAAAGATTCACAAAAACGACATACCATGATATAATGTATTATTCTTACAAAATTTATACACTTACTCACGTGCAAGGCACGTGGTCGTTCAATTTGGGGCTTTCGATTCAGGTGTTGAGATGGACTCAAATTGTGATGGTGTGGGTCTCAACGCAAAATCGAGGAAGTGTCCGATGAAAAATTCTCATAAGATTGATTTGGAAGAAGATCAAACCACGCAAAATCAAGAAGAGGTGTAGTTCAACTAAAGATTTCATTTTTGGTACGCTAACTTAGGGCGAATCCGAAACGGGTCCACTAACTACAATATTATCAATTTTAGTCCAGTAACTTAGGACCGAGTCCAATATGAGGACAATTTCGTCGGAAAGCCCAAAATTGAACAACCACGTGCCTTGCACGTGAGTAATTCCGGTCAACTTAGTCAATTCCGACGAAATTTATCCTCAAATTGCACTCGGTCCTAAGTTACAGGACTAAAATTAATAATATTGTAGTTAGTGGACCAGTTTTGAACTCGTCCTAAGTTAGCGGACCAAAAATGAATTTTTCCCAATAAAGTTATAACGATTACTGAAAATTTGTATAATAATAAAGATATAGATTTCCATTGAACAAAAAGATACAAAGCATTTGTCTTATTACATCATCAACTGACATCCATAAGTTAAGAATTCGTTAGATACACACACCAATATTAGGCCTAACATACTTTCTCAATACTTTCTTAATTGATAATTATGATCTGAACATCCATTTGCAAATAAAATCATTTGCATATTTTAATGTGAGGAAAAACTTCCAAAAACTTGTATCATAATCCAACATCCAACTTCTGTTATGAAACTTATTTTTTTTTTAATCTTTTAATTATTAGGAAATATAATTTCTTTTAATGTAATTTACTTATTGATTTACAATTGCTTATTTCAATTTCATATAATTATTTCTTCACTTCTAAATTGAAGTTTGAAAATTATGTGTGATTTAAAATGAAAATTCTACTATAGTATATTTGTAAGATAAATAATGTTTTTTTTATAGAGGGGTTGACTATATACATAGTGTCTCATAAACTTCAATCGAGATACATGCTACAATATATGTTAATATAATATACTTTTTTCCAACGTTTCAACTATTTTTATGAATTTACTTCCTTGTTTAGTTTTAGTGAAGTACTCCCAATTTTTCACACACTGCACATTCATTTAATAATCTTATATATACATGTGCTTAAACCATTCTGATTTTGTTTCTTTCGTTTTATTTTTTATTTGGACTATACCACACTTTATTCCAGTGTAGTTATTATTTATTTTTATCTAATCTATGCTCATAAGCTAATATTAACATTCATATTTTATTATCTTTATTTTTCTGCATGTTTTAATTTAATCATCTGATACTGATTCACATAGTACAACTTTTTTAACCATTCACATAGTACAACTTAGTTTATTATTTCTTTATAATTCTTATTTGTTTCTTTATTGTACCTTATAATTTTATATAGCGTAATAAATATATTTCACCGGTTATCATATTATTACAATATATTTATGATATTTCTATCGATTTAATGATTTTCTTGAATGTTAGATTTTAAATATTTAAAATAATTAGGTGTAATTATTCATGTTCACTAATTTTCATGTTTGTCCTTTAACTACTTCTATTATTATTATTACAATAAAACTTTAATATAAAACAAATTTCATCTTAGAACATTCTTAAATATAGAAGATTAAAAAAACTATTGAAGTCTATGTAACAAATTTTGACTTTCACGAATGTGTGAGTGTAAATTTTGGTTCCCTCGTGCACAAACGGAGTATTTTTCAGGGTGACCTCCTATTCCCTATTTGTGCTGAAGTTTTTTCTTGCATTTTACAATATTTACAGATTTGTCGGTGCATCCATGGGATTAAAATCTCCCAAACTGCACCCGTTATCTCTCATCTCGTTTTGTGCAAATGACACACTTCTATTTGGTGCTGCAACTATAGAGGGCCCAACATCTTAAGTTCGCTATCAATCTCTACAAGTGTGTTTCAGGACAAATGTGTTAAGTTTGAGAAACCAGGGATTCTTTTTAGGCCTAATACACAAGCTTATATTTCTTATTTAGTCTTCCAATTATTTTGAGTTGATGAAGTGGCTTCGCATGGTAAATATCTCGAACTCCTTTCTATTGTTGTCCGGAATAAACAAAAGATATTTGCAGGCATTATAGAATGGGTTTGTAAGCGCATCAATGGTTGGCAAGAAAAGTAATTAAGCAAAGCGGGTAAAGAACTGCTCATTAAATCTATTATATAAGCAATATCCACGTACATAATGTCTTGCTTCTAGTTCTCGGACCATGTTCTTTTTAATCAGAAGAATTTGGTAAAATCTTATTGGTGGGGGTAGGGGGGATAGCTCGTCAGCGAGAAAAATTCAGTGGAAGTCTTGGGACGTCCTCAAGCAACGAAAATCTCAAGGTGGCCTAGACTTTTGCAATTTGAAAGCATTTAACCTTGCCATGTTGTCTAAGCAAGCATAGGACCCTTTAGTTTCTCCATCCAGCCTCTTTGCCCGAATCATGCAGTCTAAGTACTACCCTTCCACGTATGTGTTACATGCTATCCTTGGTTCTCATATCAGGTTTACATGGAACCGTATTATGGTTGATCATCGTGTTATTCTTCTTGGTTATCTAAGGCTCATGGACAATGGCCAAACAACAACCCTCTTCCATGACAGATGGGTTCCTTTGCCTCCCCATTTTTCCATCAGATCAGCTACATCAGGCCTCCCGCAAGACGTCTGAGTCAGCTCCATCATTGATTTAGATCTTGGACTCTGCAATGGGCTATTAATTCCGGAAAATTTTGACCTATTGAAGGTTGATGTCATTCTCGCTATTCCTCTGAAAAATCACCATTCTTCAGACCGGTGGATGTGACATTATTTCCATTATGGTAACTTTTCAGTCCGATCGCATATTATTTTATTATGGGTTCTTCCGAAGATTTTATTGGCACCTACTCCTTCTCAGTTAGTAGCTATGGCCCGAACCTCAATTAGAGGAGAATTTGGAAGCTTAAATTATCAACCCGTATCTTGCATTTTCTTTGGAGATGCTTCTCTAATTCTTGCCATCGTCCAATAGCTCGCCGTCAGCTTCATCGTGAACCCCGTTGCTCTTTATGTTCACCACATGATCACTCTTTAGTGTATCTCTTCTTCATGGGGCCCCTGTCCTCATCAATTTAGCAAGTATCTGGAATTTATGAAACTATCTTCCGATTCTAACAGCATATACGCGACTTGAAGTTCCAAGAGATTTTACTCCTCGAAGACTTAAATATATCATAATACTTTATTTTTCTTGCTCACATAATCTAGTTTCAACAAAAATAAATTTGTCTTGTCTGATGTCCGTACATACTCACGAGTATTGATTGCAACAACAATCCAGACCTTGCAAGATTTTCGGGATGCTAATTCCTTCCCTCAAACGTCACAACCCCGTCCTTTTATCGCTTGCTTATTCTTCCCCGGAAGGTCATTATTCATATATTTTTTTATGGGCGTACGTCATCTGCTCGTAATTCAATGAAAGATGTTATGGGCCCTGTATTTTTTTTATAAAAAATTGACATATTTTTGGCAAAGATGTTATTAATTTTATTTTGCACATGCGTACTCATAATTCTTTGAGTCCTTCTGTTAGTAACACTTACATTGTGCTTATTTTGAAAATTAGAAAATCAAAGCTTATTACTCAATTCCGCCCCGATTAGTTTGTGGAATGTCATTTATAAGTTAGCTTCTATAGTACTCTAATTGGGTACAACCCTGCGTCCCTTTTAAAATCTTTGAATCTCAGTTAGCCTTCATCCCAGGTCGGTTAATTACGAATAATATTCTTATCGCTTATGAATTACACCATTGAATGAAGCTTAGGAAATCCAGGAAAGAGGAACTCATGTCTATTAAGTTGGATATGAGTATAGCCTTTCACTGAGTTGAATGGTCTTTCGTCTATCGTATGTTTCTTGCTTGAGGCTTTGCTAAGAGTTTTTATGACATTGTTTTGCCTTGTTTGTCATTTGTGCAATTTATCTTCCTTCATTAAGGTATCAGTTTTGCCGCACTCACGCTACATCAGGGAATTCCTCAAGGGGATCTCTTCCCCTATTTGTGCTAAAGTTTTTTCTTGTATTTTACTAAGTTCTCTATCAATCTCTACAATAGTGTTTTAGTGAAATGCATTAATTTTGAGAAATCAAGGAGTCTTTTTAGGCCTAATACACAAGCTCAGATTCGTCACTCAATCTGTCAATTGTTTGGAATCGCTGAAGTGGCTTCACATGGTAGATACGGCTCCTTTCTATTGTTGGCCGAAATAAAGAATAGAGTTTTGCAGACATTAAAGAACATATTAGTAAGTGCATTAATGGTTGGTAGAGAAAAAATTAAGAAAAACGGGTAAATAAGTGTACATTATATCTATTATATAAGCAATATCCACGTATACAATGTATTATATTGTTTCCAGTTGTCAAACCATGTTCTTAGTAATTTGGAGAATTCGACAAAATCTTATTAATGGTGTGGGGAGGGGAGGGATAACTCGTCCATGAGGAAAATTCGGTAGAAGTCTTGGGACATCCGTAAGAAACGATAATCTCAAGGTGGCCTAGACTTTTGCAATTTAAAAACATTTAAACTTTCCATGTTTCTTAAGCGAGCATGGCGCCCTTTAGTTTCTACATCCAGCCTTTTTTCACGAATCATGAAGTCCTAGTACAATGTCAATGTTACATGCTGCTCTTGGTTCTCGGCCCAACTTTACATGGCATAATATTATGGCGATCATCGTGTTATTCTTCTTGGTTGTCGCAGACTCATGGACAATGGCGAGACAATAGCACTCTTTCATGACAGATGAGTTCTTTTACCTCCTCGTTTTACCATCTGATCAGCTACATCAGATCTTCTGCAAGACGCCCAAGTTAGCTCCATCATTGATTATGATCTTGGACTCTGGAATGAGCTGTTACTTCGTGCAATTTTGACATATTGAAGGCTGATGTGATTCTCGTTATTCCTTTGAAAAATCACTATTCTCCAGACCATTGGATGTTAGATTATTCCTGAAGTAACTTTTCGGTCCGATTCGCATGTTATTTTAGTATGGGTTCTTCCGAAGATTTTATTAGCACCCACTCCTTTCCGGTTAGTAGCTATGACCCGAACCCCATTTGGAGGAAAATTTGAAAGCTTATAAGCCTGCAGTATCTTGCATTTTTTTAGAGATGCTGCTCTAATTCCTGTTATTGTCCAACAACTTAATTCGTCGTCATCTTCATTATAAGCCTCGCTGTTCTTTCTTTCACCACTTGATCACTCTTTAATTCATCTCTTCTTCACGTGCCTCGTTTCCTCATTAATTTGGCAAGCAACTGAAATTTATGAAATTATCTTCCGATTCTGACAGCATCTACGCTACTTGTAGTTTCAAGATATTGTGCTCCTCGATGACTTAAATATAGCAGAATACTTTGTTGTCCTTGCCCACTTAATCTGGTTTTGATGAAATAAAATTGACTTTTGAGATGTTCGTACATACTCACAAGTATTATTTGCACAACAATCCAGACCTTCCAAGATTTTCGGGATGTTAATTCCTTCCCTTAAACATCATAATTGCACCCTTGATTCATTGCTTGTTCTTCCCCCAAATGCCATTATTTATATATATATTGATGGGGGTACATCATTTGCTCGTAACTCCTCATTTGCTGGTATTTATGTTTGCTCCAAGGATGCCCAATTTATAAATATCAATGATCTGAAGTATGCTAAAATTCTTGCTCTGCGTGAGGCGGTTACCATTGATACTGGAGTTCCCAAGTTTTGTATTCTTGAAGATTCTAGCACTACTATATTCGCGTCGATAGGTGATGCAGACTATGCCTATGCATGTATGCCTTTATTATCTGATATTAGATATATACTCTCTTCCTTCCATGGACGGAAATTATATTTGATATGACGTAAAATAAAATTTATAGCACCAAAAGAATTGTTTGTCTCATGCACCACCCTTTTTATGTCAATCACTGTTGAGCGATTCAAGCAACCATTAATAAAATACTTAATGTTTAAAAAAACTACAATGACTTGATATTTACAAATTATAGTGAAGTAGTATGATTATTCAAATATAGATTTTTTATTTATATTTAATATTTATGCATGATAAGATTTATCACAACAAATTTGCCCACTCAAATATTTTAGACTTTGCATTTTTGTTATATGACCTTATAACATAAATTAATAGTGTTAAGAAAAGACAATATTTTTATTTGTCTATCTATATAAGTTTTTCCTCTTCTTATTCTATAAAAATATTTTTAATATGTAATCACATTATAGGCAAGTATAAGAGCTTAAAATTATGTTAGTTGTTAAGCTCAATTACATGAATTTGACATGTAACAAATTCTTGATATATAGTAAATATGAATAATAAAAATTAAAAGTATGTATTATGAAAGTTTTAAGATTATTCCATAAAATTTATTATTTATAAAAAAATTGACAGTATAAATAGTAAAAATATGATATTTATAGATAAGTTTGAAAAAAATCAATAAATTTCAAATTTTTCTTTATTCCATACCTTAAATAATTATATAATTTAGTACAATTGTTCAAAATATATGCAAATAACATATCATTGGAAAGCTCTTTAAATCTACTTTAAAACAAAATTGATTCATTTCAAAATTCAAAGTATTGAGTGTAGAAGAAGGATGATTTAAGCATGTACTACCTCTGTCCCGGCTTATTTTGCACATTCCAAAAAAGGAAACTTCTCCCACAATCTCCACCTTCACAATTTCAATCCTCAATTTTCACTTTTAAAAAAATCAAAGAAAAAGTAAAATCTGTTTTTTCTTAATATTCATGCCCGGTCACCTGTGTAAAATAAGCCGGGATGGAGGGAGTAATTTTTTTGGAGGAGTTTTTAATATAAAAGGACTCTTACTTTTTATAATCAAGTAAGGAAAACATAAATTGTTTTAAATTACTAAACTACCCTTAAATATAATTTTTAGTAAGGATATTTTACTTTACATAATCAAGTAAGGAAAACATAATTTATTTTAAATTACTTAACTACCCGTAAATTTAATACTTAGTAAGGATATTATAGGCATCACAAGAAAAGACGAAACAAAAAACAGGACGAAACAATTCATACTTTTATATTAGTAATAATATATATATATATATATATATATATAAATTCAATTATGCGTAAAATTGTGTTAAGTGGGATCGAACACATGACCTCCAAATTCCAACTATTACATGTTTCACGAACTCGAGTTCGAACCGAGTTCATTTAATATGTTATCGAGCTCGAATCATGCTCAAACTATTTGCGAGCTTGGAATTACACGCTTAACGAACTCGAGCTCGAACTATGTTTGTTTTATCGAGCTTTTGGCGAATCGAACTCGAACTATTCGCGAACTTAGTAATTACAAAACGAACCGAACTCGAACAAAATTTTATAAGCTTGAACGAACACGAGCCGAACTCAAACACAATAAAAATTTAAACGAGTCGAACTCGAACTTTAAACTGTTCGACTTGATTCGACTCGTGTACATCCCTAAAAGTTGAGAAATTAACGATGATACACTTCTGCATCGAATCCACATATAAGTATAGAGTAATACATAAATCTTGAAGTAAAAGACCTCCATTCCTACTGTCGAATCAAGATTCAAGATCATAACTATTGTACTTTTTAATATGAAATTACACCACAAACACAGCTACATAGGAGTATTATTTATTTATTAGGGATTGGGGGTGGGGTTGGATAATAGATTAATATTGAATAATGTGTGAAGAAGAAATTTCATGATTTATATAGGTCCCCAAAAGTATGAATATTTATATTGATTGGGATTTGAGAACAACCGGTGGCAAAGTGCACACACTAACACACGTATATATAATATTGAGTTAATGAATAAATATGAAATATTCCATCCGTCTCAACCTAACTTGCCTATTTTGATCGGGCATGGAGATTAAGAAAAAAATAAATTTTGTGAAATTTTTAAATTTTTTAAAGGTGGAGATTAAATGTGGAGATTGTGAGAGAAATTTGTCATTTATGAATTGATAAGTTAAATTAAAACAAACCGAAAAAAAATGGGTAAGTTAGAATGGGACGGAAGTCATATATTCATAAGAACATGAAATAAAATAAAAATAGATGTTGACGGATAGTGGTTTTGTTAAATGCCACAATTGTGGTATTATTTGTCCTGTGTGACATTTTAATTCACTTTTGCATATACTTATATATTATGTTGCCTCTCGTGTGACATATAATAAATATATAAATATATGTTTTAAAGAGAATATAATAATACTCGCTTCATTTCAAAATAAGAGTACTATATTTTATTTTCGGTAAATTTTATGAAACAACAAATCTCCAAAAACAGAAATTCTTAATTATAGTGTTGTATTTGCTTAATAATTTTACTTATTCAATCACCCCCAATTGATTATGAAATTTATTACAAGATGAACCATTATAAAGAGAATTTGTTTTTTTAGTGTTCGATTGATGCTGACTTAATATATTTAAAGCGTAAAAATGAGCCTAACACCTCAAACATGTTAAGTACTTCCTCAGTCCCACTTAATTTTGCGGGCTGATCAGACACGAATGATAAGAATAAACTGCTTTTGCTTTTAAGTTGATATTATCAAAGATGTAGATTGAGGGTGAAGATTGTGAATATTTTTCTTTTTAAGAGTGTACAAAGTTAAGTGAAACGAACGAAAAATATAAGTGTTCAAATTTAAGTGGGACGAAGGGAGTATAACCGACCACATATACTACGATGTATTTTAGCCCCCACTAATTTATTAAAATTTTAATTTTAACTGGTAAAAATAATGCATTAAATTTAAGACAAAAACTATACCTTGGTGAAAAGAGTCAAATGGAGGGATGAGGATATATATATGGATCGACTTCCAACTTCAAGCCTCTGCTATTCATCGACTCCGAACAGCGAAATAGCATCTGGGATCTCTTTAATTTGGTGAGTTTCTATCTATTTCTTTGATTCTGTCCATTGGATTTATCATTTTCTGCTGTTCTTTTGTTCTTGATCGATATTCATATGCAGTGTGTTCGTTTAATTGATTTGTATACTCTGATGTTGAATCCGATGCTCAATTTTGGCTCTTGTGTTTCGCTTATATGGTACAAAGATCACGAATAATATCGAATTTGATTCGGTCTTCTACCTGAGAATTTCTATGGAGGCCAAGAAAAATTGATAATAATAATAATATTGACCTGTAGTTTCCTCTGACACTATTGTGTGGTTTATTGGATCTTATAACTAGTAAAAAGGGTAATCTTTGTCTGTAATTTTTATGATAAGTTGGCTTGTTGGCTGCATAATCCTGATGTATGAATTGTTGGATAGATGCAATTCAGTTTCAGCAAATCTATCTGATTAGTTTTTATTTAAAAATAGGTCGGGGATTTGGGATGTGGTTGGGGTGTGGGGCGAGTGCTACACCTCAACGTAGCATGGAGAGAGAGAACTGATTTAGCTGCAGCTGAATTTGTTTTATCTTTGTCAGTATCTCTGTGTTAGGCTTTAGAGAGGAGAAACTGATGATCATTGACTTGTCGATAGGTTTTTTGACCTAATTCGTTTGTTTCCTGTTTGAGGATTTTTCGTAGAAATCATGAAGATGCAACGCTTTTGTAGTTTGTATAGCTAACATTGCTGTAAGAAACATGGAAAAAATTAAAAGCAGTTTCCGGAGTTTTTTTTGTTCTACTTTTGATGGCAATATTTTAGTCGAACTCAAAGCAAAGATAACTCTGGCTATTATTGTCTTCGAAAAACATATCTCTATCCTGCTCTTCAGCAACACCAAATCTTAATCCATAATATTGAGCTGCTAACATAATTATGTTCCAGTGGTTGTTTGATGTACACCTGTCTCGACTCTTGAGTTGTATCAGTTGTTCCAGTGTGTTTATGATCTTACATCATGCTAGTATAGATGTTAAACGATACTATTCATGTATATAGACAGTTTTAGTTGTTGGTGGTAGCGAATGGGAATATTATAGCTTCACTAGAAAAATATGCGCTAACAATCTTCTATGATCAGCGATTATGAGAGCTGATAACCTTTCCTTGTCTTTTGTGCTGAAATGATAAAAATGAACGTTAATCGAGGCTTGCTAGTTGCTTTTCATTTTTTACTGATAGTGTTTTTAGCAAAAACATGTAATGGAGAATGAAAGATAATCAGTGGAGTTTAATATATAAGGTTCCTACTGTTGTATTCATCTTAATAAGGTTACATGTAATCATTTTTATTAGTTCATTGTGTTATTTTACAGTTCCTAAAACTTAACAAATTTGTTGTAGGTTCACCTGGTTTCGTGCTAAAACTTTTCCCCCTCCCCCGTCCTATACAGTGCAGTTTTAATATCACTCGGTTTGGTACTTGAGAAAACTAACTTAATATGGAACCTGAAGGGAGGCTATGTGCAGATACATGGGCGAATTCTTCGTCAAATAACTTGTGTTTCTCGGATTTCAATGGACAGCAGCAGAAGTGGGAAGATTCGTCATTTAGTAATTACGGATTAGGAGTTGATGAACAATTTTCTGATCCAAATCGACCATTTGTACCTGAAAATTCTCTTGCGAATAACAAGACGCAAATGACTGATACTCAAGGTAAGCGGATATGTGAAGCCCATGAATCGAATAACATGCAAGATTGGGATCCAAAAGCAATGCTAAACAATCTCTCATTCTTGGAGAAAAAAATTCACCAGCTTCAAGATTTGGTGCATTTAATTGTCGGGCGAAGAGGCCAAGTTACAGGTCAACCCGATGAAATCTTGGTTCAACAACAGCAGCTTATTACAGCTGACCTCACTTCAATCATAGTTCAGTTAATATCTACAGCAGGTAGCCTCCTACCATCTGTCAAACACAGCCTTTCGTCTGAAAATCCCGTTAGCCAGCTGGGGCTATTCAGTAAAATCACCCCGGATAATGTTGTTCTTCCGAACAATAACAATGTGAACAAGATGGAAAATCAATCTGAACGAACAGTTGGTGTTGGGGCTGAGCATAACTTCCCCATTGAAGACCATGAAATGAAAAGTGACGATGATGGTGATGAAGGCGAGAACTTGCCTCCCGGTTCTTATGAAATACTGCAACTCGAAAAGGAAGAAATTCTTGCACCTCACACCCATTTTTGCACAATCTGCGGAAAGGGATTCAAGAGAGATGCCAATTTAAGGATGCACATGAGAGGCCATGGAGACGAGTACAAAACTCCAGCTGCTCTTGCTAAGCCCCATAAAGAATCCACGTCTGAGCCGATTCTTATCAAGAGGTATTCTTGCCCCTACATTGGTTGTAAGAGGAACAAGGATCATAAGAAGTTTCAGCCCCTAAAGACAATCTTGTGCGTGAAAAATCATTACAAGAGAACGCATTGTGACAAAACGTACACTTGTAGCCGTTGCAATACAAAGAAGTTCTCGGTCATTGCTGATTTGAAAACACATGAAAAGCATTGTGGCAGAGATAAATGGCTTTGTTCTTGTGGGACTACTTTTTCGAGGAAAGATAAGCTTTTTGGTCACATTGCGCTCTTTCAGGGTCATACTCCAGCTATCCCAGTTGAGGAATCGAAAGGATCTGTTGGCCCATCTGATCGAGGGCAATGCAGTGAAGCAACAAATAAAGCTGAACAAGGGGAATTTAACTATACTACAGGTGGAAGTGCCTGTGATAATGTTATGGATGTAGAAGTTTCTAGAAAGGATCCCGTTAGTTATTTCTCGCCTTTAGGGTTTGACACAAGTAGCATGGGTGGATTTCATGAATTCCCGAGGTCTCCATTTGAAGACTCGGAAAGCGCCTTCTCGTTTCTTCTTTCTGGTTCTTGTGATTACCCTCCGAAGAGGTATAATGGCTCAAACGGTATGGAGTAGGCAATTATTGTGCTGTAGTTGTTCTTTCTAAATATCCATTTGTTTATTGCAACCAAAGCAGCCATGTCATGTTTTTAGTTCATTGGCATCGAATAAAATCTTCTGTAATGCAACGATTATCTTTGCTTTCTTTCTCATCAATGGAAAAACTACTTAATATCTCATTTGCAGATTCTTGTCACTTTTATTTAGAACTTGTTGAGGGCCTAATTCCTTTTGTTTAATTTTTGTTTAGTTTTATATTTATTCACAAATATAAATTCATTTTCACAGTTGATGCAGAACAATAAAAGATCTTCACATTGATAATTGCTTGAGTCTGCAATTAAAACAAGAAGAAACTGAAAAAATTCACATCTGTGAATTACATTTTGAACAATGTTTCAAGCAAAGCCCTAATATGCAATCTGCCTGAAACTGGAATTGTGCAGCAGAATCAGCTTTAACCCTTTAACACCTTCAGATTTTGAGGTTTTCTTTCCAGGGCTAGGATAGTAATTCTCTTTAAGCACCGTATCATCAGAACAAGACCAAGTAGGTCCTACGGGAGAACTGTTGGAATACAAGAACCTCGGTGAGAAAGGATTCACAAGACTCCCGCGGAATTCCTCTGCCGTCTCACAAATAACCCCCTGTAAATCATAAACAAATGCATAAAAAAACCATTCAATTACACCTAATGGGACTGTGCTCGCGTATTGTTCTTACCTCTGCCATAGCTTTGATCTTTAAAGTCACATCGTCACTCAGAAGGACAAGTTGTCCATTCGTGGCTCGTCTAGAGAGAAGGGCATAGTCAAGAACATGGTCTGCAGGGGTTGGAGTGACAATATCTTCCAACGTATATGGAGAGAATGGAATAGAGGCAACGGAGAATGGGCTCTTCTCCTCAGTGAACCAGCGTGAAGAATAAGAAGCAGCAGGTGGGGTTGGTGGGACCAGCCTGCCTTCCTCTGCTGAGCTCTGTATATGAATCCACCATTTTGTCTCGGCCATACATTCTTCGATCCAGTTCAGTGCTGCTGAAGCCTCTGTCAATCTTGCGAAGATACTCGCACGCCTTAACATGCAATCAAGTTCCCTTACAACTGTGAATTGAAACATCATTAGTGGAAATGGAAAGTCGAGTACTATACAAATTGAAATTGTCATACACAGGTTATTACCAACTCTAGGAATAACCAAAGTAGTCCCTCGAAGACCTCTCAACAGCTGCAGTTCGTTCCTCGATTTCCTGTTAAGCAGACAGGTGGTGTCTGCTACAATGGTCCAACTGTTGTTGGTCACCACCTTTGTAGCATTTTTCTACAGAACATTGAAAAAGTTAGACGAAAATTTTAGACAATGCACAAAAAAACTTCAAAGGAAAAGGCATTCCCGTAAAAAAGAAAACAATCTAAGTAGAGAAAACACTGCATCAGATGTCGAGTCACAGCAAAATAAGCCCATTAAACTTACATATGACTGGTTCACATCTTCAGACTCAAGATTCTTGATAGATCTGCAACTTCTCATTGTGCTTTCATGAACTGAATTTATTGAGTCGCTGTTATGGTCTCTAGAGGAGATTACAGGCAACGGATGAAAGGGCTCCCTATTTGCTCTAGCCTTTAATGCAGGCTGCTGTTTCTTATGACTTTCGGAACTAGAAAATGTTGATTTTGATTCTTGAAGAACTTTCTGATGCTGACTTGCTTTAGGAACCAAGACTTCATTGTGAGACGCATTCTCATTGTTAGCTATTTTCAAGGGCGATGGTCTGTATGAGTTCAGACGTTTAACTTCTCCCGACTTCCGTATGTTTTTCATGGACCTAAGTAGCAGATGACTATCCGGAGTCACATTCTCTTTATCTGGAGTAAATATTTCTGAATTAGGAGAAGTTGAGATTAATTCACCCTTCAAAGTTTCTTCAAATTTCTGTTGCTGACTTGCTTTAGGAACCAAGACTTCATTGTGATACACATTCTCATTGCTTGCTATTTTCAAGGGCGATGGTCTGTATGAGTTCAGACGTTTAACTTCTCCTGACCTCCCCACGTTTTTCATGGTCCTAAGCAGATGACTATCCGGAGTCACATTCTCTTTATCTGGAGTAAATAATTCTGAATTAGGAGAATTTGAGATTGATCCACCCTTCAAAGTTTCTTCAAATTTGCCTTTCAAGGATCTAACTAGATATGAATATGAATTGGGAGTGGTATTCTCCTTGTCTGGAGTGAAAGTCTCATCATCGTTATCAGGACTAGCATATCGATGATCCTTCAGTATTGATTCACTTAAGCAATTTTTATCAGGAATAGATTTACCTCTGCTTTGGCTAGTTTCGATCTTTACACTTTTAGATTTACCCCTTCTTGACCAAATGCTCAAACCTGATCTTTTCTCTGAGTTCATCCCAGAAAACTCTGTATTCTCTGCCTCAGATATCGTTTGAGAGACGGCCACGGGCATATGGGATTTTGGGGTGCTGTTTTCTTGTTCAATTTCTTTGATGCATATTTCAGGCGAATTGTTTTGTTCTTCAAAAGAATGATATGAGTCTTCAAACACTGATTGTGTTTCTTTCTCATCAGAAAATAGCAATTCCAGACCTTCCATAACTTCATCAGTCAGAACCTGCTCTTCATCCTGAAAACCGAAGTACGAAATACAAACCTTACTGTAAAAACTACATTTGTAACAAGATATTATTCTTTCAAGTAAATTCTTAACACTGACCTGATCCTTAGCCCCTTCTTCGTCGACTGTAACTGAACCATCTACTTGACTGCTGAAGGGTTCATTTTCTTTGTTGTATATTTCGGGTGAAATGTCGTTCTCTACTTCGTATTTGTAATAAAAATGATCACACAGGTCTTCAGGGATTGGTGGTGCTGTTGGACTCGATTCTAGACCTTCCATAACTTCATCAGTCAGACCCTGCCCTTCATCCTGAAAAACCGAATTACAGAATACAAGACCTTACTGCAAAAACTACATTTCTAGCAAGATATTATTCTTTCAAGTAAATTGTTAACACTGACCTGATCCTTAGCCCCTTCTTCGTCGACTGTAACTGAATAATCTATTTGACTGCTGAAGGGTTCATTTTCTTTGTTGTATATTTCGGGTGAAACGTCGTTCTCTACTTCGTCTTTGTAAGAAAAAGGATCACACAGATCTCCAGGGATTGGTGGTGCAGTGGGACTCAATTCTTGCATAGACAAACCTATGTCGTCATCAGAGAATAGCCGTTGTAGGCTTTCCACATCATCGTTTAGACCCTTCCCTTGATTATTTCCAGAAGAAACACTGTGCTCATCCTGAAATATAAAAATAGAACCATTCAGTAATGAGATACTATCATTCTGTCAAGATTTTAGAACTGACCTGATCTAACGCCACTTCTGTTTCTTCATCGAGTGTATCCATAGCATCCAGTGGAGGCACAAATGGGTCGTCTATGTCATAAGCACGACTTAGTGGGACCCAATCGACTCTGTACAACCTACTTGATGCTCCCAGCTGCAACGTATCACCCTTGTTCACTGTAACTGTGACCCTGGGCTCAATTCTCTTGCCCGAAACCCAAGTCCCATGCACTGGAAAACAAAGACACAAATGAATTATTATACAGAAAAGATCTCTCAAACTTCAAGCTGCAGACATACGGTAGGCATAACACACACATCAATATTGCACACAACGAAGCCATACATACAGCATGAAACAAAAGATTGCAGATGAAATTGAGTAGCCTAAATCTTAATTCAGAGTATTATGCTCAAGAATAATCCCCTAACTACATACACCAGAACATTATCAATGTACACACGCGCGCGCACACACACACAAACGCACTCTGACGAGCGGCGAAAGTATTCTCAATTTTCAATTGTCAACTGATCGAAATACCAAGATTATCTAAAGTAAGATCTTTCTGTCGAAGGTTTTAATCAACAATAACCAGAGTAATTAGCGATCTGAAAGAGTGAGAAGTCAGAAAATTAACCCCAATTAGAAAAACCTAGACAGGTCAAAGAACCAAACGAGAAGCAACTTAAAATCAGCAAGCTACACGAACAATAATGAATCACGATATTATAATGTAATCACATCATACATATCATCGCCAGAACGTATCAACTCCACACACACACACTAAATAGAATTGGAAAAAGTTAGGGTTTACCAGAGGACAAATCCGTGACAAAAAGAGATCGAGAGGAGGGTTTAGAGTGAACGCGAAGGTGAAATCTACTGATACTAGGATGCTCCAACTTTATGTTACAATCAGGATGCCTCCCAACCAACAATACCTCTTCAATTTCCGATTCTCGATCGAAATTTTCCATTGAAGGAGGGTTATCTAGAAGAAAAATGTTCTTGAGAATACAGTTGTTTTTCAGTACAGTGAACACAGGGATTTCCCTCTCCTTGGGTTCCATTTGCTCTTGATTCTCAGCCATTGCAGAAGAATGGAGAGAGAACGATGACTGTGTAGTGTGTGGAAATTAGTTCCTGATAATTCGCTTTCTTGAAAGAGAAATGAAAGGATGGAATTTAGGGGAATTTGAATTGAATCTTTTGAAATTGTTACCGTTGGAAATGATTAAATTTTCGGTTTTATTTTCCATAGAGAAATTTTGCTTAACTTTTTTTGTAATTATTTCTTTTCCTTCCAAAAATGTTGAAATAACGTTTTACGTTACTGCTAGTTTACTTTATGGAAATACATTTTTTGAATTTTGCTAATGTTCACTTAGCATTCTTTATAAATTACCGGAAAAAACAATTGTTTTAAAAGTCGTCAGATCCTAAACAAGAAGTAGGTTATTGTCCAATGCTTAGTCGGAGTTTATAAGAATAATAATATAATCTCTCTCAGTTAATAGCAAAAATTTGGGTGCATAATATGCACAATAGTGCTTAATGTACATCGGATCCAAGATCTGCGCGCGAATCGCGCCTGACGCAGATAATTTTTCCATTTTTTTTTTTTTTTTTTTAAAATACAACACATAATCTTATATTTTATAAGGATGCATTTGATTTCATTAAATAGTTGTTGTCTGGATAGTAAGAAGATGCCTGGAGACGTGCTTGGGTGTGTGTTTGAATCCCACTTTGTGCTAGTTTCTTCTTTTTTAAATTGAGTTGGTCAACACATTAATTATATAAAAAAGCCACATTTAACTTCAACTTGGATTTGTTGTCAAAAAGTGATCACTAGTACATTATTTTCTTGTGTGGATGTGGGTTCGAATCATGCTTCCCACAAATAAATCTTTTTTTTTTTTTCTTGTGTAATTCTTTGATTTTCAATTTTTTTTTCCTCCTTTTTCGTGGTGTATTCAATATTAGTATAACGGGGAAAAAACTTAAATGATCTTATAACTTTTTACTTTTTCGAATTTTGTCCCACAATTAATTATTTTTTTTTTTAATTTAGTCTCACACCTTTTTCAATTGCTAAATTTTGGCCCTATTTGTATTTTAATTGTTTAGCAAAGCTAATGCTCGCATAACTTCTTACTCTCCTTGTTTCAAAATAAATGCCGTTTTAATTTTTTTTGTAAATATTAAGGATTGAAGGAAATGACAAATATATCCATACAAAATTCATATAATTTGGTATATTTTGTGAAATAAGGAAATAATCATTTAAATTAAGTAAATTATTTAGTATAAGATTGGGAAAATTATAGTTTTTTTTTTTTTTGTTAAAGTGACATTAATTTAAATTTCTTTTATTTTTTTTTTAAATAACACTTATTTTGAAACGAAGCGAGTATTATTTTTGTTTTAAGGTAAACATTTTTTATACTTGCACTGCCCACTTTTAGAGTAAACTTTTACCATTTTATTTTTTCTTTTCTTTTCTTTTCATGAATGTGGACCCTCAATTTTAGAGGTGACATTATTATAAAATTATTTTGTTGATAAGAGAAATATAGTTTAATCTGATCCGAACGTGTATAAATTACCTACTCACGTTTCTACTCGATAATTATGGTCTAAAGCAGATAACATTCTTTATTTTGAATTGTGTTCTATTTAGTATTTCATATTAATTATATACTATGTCGTTAATATATTATTATATATGTGTATTATGTCCTCTGAAATATCATAATGTGCTATTACATATGTATTTTAGTCGATTTAAATATAAGAATATAACTTAATTAGATCAAATAAATAATTCTATTGTTTAACTTAAATTAGATGTATGTATTGTTATATATATATATATATATATATATATATATATATATATATATATATATATATTAATTCTTTTTTTTTCTTTGTTTCAATTAAAATAATTTATTTATCTTACCTGAATTGTTGATATTTTTCTAATTTTATTTGTAAAGTTGGTTATATTTAGGAGGCGCACAACAATAATCGTCCTTTACAGTTCCTAAGATATTATTTTTTTAATATAATTGGTCCAATATTTTAAGTTTTGGGGCTAATATATATATAAATAATAATATTAAAAAAAAAAAAAAGACTTCTATCCTACTAAGAATTTGCCCCTTATTTGGTAAGAAATTGTCACATGAGCATAGTTAAAAAAATAAACAAATCTCGTAAGAAAAACTCCTAAATCCATCTATAAATGGATCCCCTCAGCTGAATTTTTAAGAGCCCCCTCAGTTGAATTTCTAGGTCTGTCAGTAATTATGAGCGACGCAAAACTGAGAGGGTGTTTGCCTAAGATTATAAGCTCCTCAAAACATCGTATAAGATGTTTGAGAACTTATAAGCTCTTGTAATGTGTTTTGACAAAATGAGATGTTAGACAACTTATAAGATGTAAAAATAAGCTCTTAGAGCTTATAAACTCCAAAAAAATAGGTTCCTCTAGTTCATTTTATCTTTTGAAATCGTATAAGTTACATTCAAATTTCACATACTACACACACTTCACACACACTACACACGTTTCGCACACTACACAAATTTCACACACTACACACTTCACACACACTACACACACTTCATACACTACACACATTTTGTTGTGAATTTGACCTACTCACACAACCACGAAACGACAAGATAAACGAACAAACAATCTCACAAGAACACACGAATTTGGTAACCTAGTTCTTTACGAAACGTAACTACATTTGTGGGCGATACCAAGCCAGGATATGCACTTAATATGATGATTTTCGGAATACAATGATTGAAGAAGGATACAACTATTTATAATAGCCAAAATAACTCTAAAACTTGTCCCCCAAGTTTCAGCCGCCGCTAGGGGTCGCGACCCTGACTCGCGCCCGCGACTCTTAGTTCGACCAGCGACCCTGCTTCTCGTTCCCTTGGTCGCGGTCGCGAGCTCTACTCCCGTCCGTTGAACCTCCTTTGCGCACCTTTGTTCGCGGCCGTGACATCCTCTGGGCCACTTTAGGCTCACATCCAACAATCTCCCACTTGGAGACTAAAACATCCTCTCCATTCAACTCCTCTTAAGCTCGTCTTCCCGTTTCCGCTCGGTATCATCAACTCCTCTACTTTTTCAAGTTCCAACGCCAATTGAAGTTATGCATAATTTCAATTTCTCTAAGGTCACCATCTTAGTAAACATGTCAGCTGGATTCTCACTCCCGAGAATTTTAACAAGTCGCAAGACTTTCTTTTCCAACAGGTGCCGTATGAAATGATACTTTAATTCAACGTGCTTCATTCTCGAATGAAAAGCCGGATTACTAGCTAAGAAAATTGCACTCTAACTATCGCTGTAGAATACACTATTTTCATGCTCCTTCCCAAGTTCACCCAAGAAACTTTGCAAGTACACCATCTCTTTGCTCGCCTCCGTCATGGCTACATACTCCGCCTCCATGGTGGACAGTGCAACCACCTTCAACAACTTCGATGTCCAAGAAATCGCTGTACCACCATAAGTAAAGACACACCCGGTCGTACTCTTTCTCCCATCAAGATCGTTCGATGCTAGGTCCGCATTGGTACACGTATTTATGCATGCATAATAGGTTGATTTAAGTGTTCATTTAGTGACATTTGCATGCATAATTGGCCGTGTATTGTTCATATTTGCATTATTGGATAATTTGATGTTATGTGACTTGTTTTGAAGCTATTTGGGTGAATTTAGACCAAAAAGTCGAACTCAACTAAGGATGAACATAGAAAACAAACCTAGCAAGTCCAAAAACGAAGCAAAGTCGAGCCAAGCCTCAGGAAGCTGAGCTCCGTCGAGACAATAAGGCTCGACCGAGACAAAGGGTCAGAGAAAAACCAATTTTTCAGCTAGAGAACGGGCTTGGCCGATAATGAAACTCGACCAAGAATTCTATACATGATTCTCTCCCGAGAATGTCCATTCTCAGTCGAGAATGAAATCTGGTCAAAACATAATTTGCTCGAAGCCCAAATCAAGCCTAATTCATCCCCACCTATAAAAAGAAGACCCCAAATCAGAAAATACAACTTTTACATTGATTTTGGAGTGTAGAATTTGGGAATTCGGAAGAGCACGAAGAAACAAGATTTGACATCTCGAGTTTTCTATTTTTTATGTCTTTCTTTATTAGTTTGTTCTTAGCGATCGCTATGAGCGGCTAAGCCTTTATTTTTCGTCTTTAACTAAATTGAACCCTAAAACGATGTTTTTGTAATGATTTCGGTAATTTTTTTATTCAACTATATTCTGAGATTATTAATGTTATTTGCTTTCTTTATATCTTTTATATTTGTGTTATTGGATTGATCACCCGGGTAGTAGGCATATAAATGTTGCTAGGTCATAAATTCATAATCCGTAATTGTTATGCGTTTATATCTAAAAATAGCAAATAGTGATTTATTCGCTGGGATAACATAAGTCACAGTCACTTGTACCGAGTTTGCGAGTACAACACCGTACCTACTTCGTTGCCTTAGTTCCCTATGCGTTTGATTAATGGTGTTCTAGCGATCGTATCCTAGGACTACTTAATCGGATAGGATTAATTGCAAAGTGAACCTGTGATTAGTTATACTTAAGGGGTAACAAGGATTAGCTAAGTGTAATTGTTAATTCTTGGAGTAGGGTTTTCAGAACTAATTAGTCAAACAATTGTATTAGTTACATGAATAAGTCGGATTAGGAGGATATTGGGTTAAAGGTGGGAATAACTTTTATTTATATTTTAATTCATCTCCATTTGTTAGTTTAATTGTTAATTGCGTAGTTAATTACTCAAAACAACTCCCCCCATATTATATTTATATTATTATAATTAGTTATATAAATTGGTTTAATATGATAATTCGATTAGTTTCTTTGTTCTTTGTGGGATCGATCCTAACTTACTCTATCTACTATTAGAAAAGGAAGTTAGGAAATAATAACTAATTTGATGTGCCTCGACAGCGCGGTCACGCATCAACGTAACCAACCAACTTGGAATTTCTTCCGTCAAAACACAATGCTTTATTTGTAGTATCTCACAAGTACCTTAGAATCCACTTCACCACCTCCCAATGTTGTCTCCCTGGATCACCGATGAATCGGCTCACTACTCCCACTGCATGTGCAATATCCGGGCGAGTACAAACCATGGGATACATGATACTACCAATTGCTGATGCATATGGAATATTTATCATTTGGGTACGTTCCTCTTTGGTACTCGGCGATTCCTTCTTCGACAGCTTAAAGTGCCCCCCTCAAGGGTACATTAACTGGCTTCGAATCCTCCATGTTAAACCTTTCCAGGACCTTCTGGACATAATCCGCCTGCGAATGATACAAAAAATTTGCCGCTCTATTCCTCTCGATTCTCATACCCAAAATTTATTTCACTTCTCCAAGATCCTTCATGGAGAACCTCTCAAACAATTACTTCTTCAACCTCTCCAACTCCCTCAGATCGGCTCCTACAGTTAACATTTCATCAACATAAAAATGTAGGATAAGATAACTTTTGTCAAACCTCTTATATTAGCAACAATGGTTGGCGTGACATCTATGGTAACCAATCTCCATCATGAAATTGTCGAACTTCATGTACCACTGCTTCGGAGCTTGCTTCAACCCATAGAAGCTCTTCTTCAACTTACACACAAGATTTTTCCTTCCATCTACCACGAATCCCTCCGGCTATACCATGTACAACTCCTCCACTAGATCACCATGAAGAAATGTCATCTTCACATCCATCTGATGTAATAACAGGTTCTTCGCAACCACCATACTCAACACTATGCGAATTGTCGTCAACTTCACAACAAGAGTAAATACGTCTGTATAATCAATACTGTATTGTTGCTCGAACCCTTTCACAACTAGCCTTGCCTTGTAGTGCTTGCTACCATCAGCCTCATTCTTGATTTGGTAGACTCACTTGCTGTGCAATGCCTTCATGTCCTTGGGAGCTTCAGTCAATTCCCAAGTGTCATTCATATGAAGAGACGTCATTTCATCTTTCATAGCAGCCTTCCATCTTCGTCTATCACCAACTTGCTCTGCCTCTGCAAAGCTCCCAGGTTCACCACCATCAGTCAGCCATAAGTAGTAGTTAGAGGGCGAATACTTATCAGGGACCTTCGATCTCTAACTGGTCTTTGAGGTGGTGGTGGTGTTCTTGGTTCATCATCAAGAACCTCTTCATCGACCGGACTCCCCTTACTCCCACTCGAGTCTAGATCATCTAACTCGACAGTGCGGGGCTTCGCAGCATTAGTGTCAAAAACCTTCAACCTATCGTTGTACATTATTTGTTCATTGAATACTACATCACGACTACGAATTACCTTTCGGCTTTGTTCATCCCATAGCCTATAGCCGAACTCATCACCTCCATACCCAACGAACGTACACTTGATGAATTTTGCATCTAACTTACTTCTGTCAACAGATTCCACAAGAGCATAAGCAACACAACCGAAAATACGTAGGTAAGGTAAGTTTACCTCCTTTCCAGTCCCATCCTCCTCGGGTATCTGATTGTCCAAGGGATCCGATGGACTTCGGTTGATCAAGAACACATATGTGCTCACTGCATCCGCCCAAAACGACTTAGGCAAGCCGCTCTTCAGTCTCATACACCTTGCTCGCTCATTCAGTGCTCTATTCATTCTTTCGGCCACACCATTCTGTACAATCCTCTTCGTACGAATCTCATGCTCAGCATAATAATCCTTGAACTCCTTAAGTTCATACTCACCTCCGTTGTCGGATCGTAAACACTCACCTTCAGTCCCATTTCATTCTTAACCAAGGCTTTCCATTTTCTGAAAGCATCAAATGCATTAGATTTACTTTTCATGAAATAAATCCATACCTTTCGAGTGGAATCGTCGATGAACGTCATGTAGTACATAGATCCTCCAAGAGATGCCACCGTTGCTGGTCCCCATAGATCACTATTATCATTCGCAAGGTCAAGGGAATCCTGCGAATTACTTGTCATGTATAGTGTTCCTTCCTTCTTACCCCGAACTACTACCATGACTCCCTTGGTAATTTTTCAATTGCTATAGCCAAACATTACCACGTAACCTTCCTTGTCGAGCTGTCCAACTTAAAGTAAGTTCCTCTTCAATCCAGGGATATGTCTCACTCCATTCAACATCAACTTTGATTCGTTGGATGTCTCAACCTTTACGTTTCCCTTTTTCATGATTTTCAGGAGTTCATCATCTGCCAGATATACCTGTCCAAAATTGCCAGAAATGTAATCTTGCATAATACCGATATTACCGCAAGAATGGAATGACGCACTGGGATCCAAGACCCAAGATTCCATGGGACTGCACACACTCAAGACCAACGCATCACCATCATCTTCGTCTGTGGCTGCGTTCGTTGTCTTCATGTCTGTCTATTCTCTTTTGTTCTTCTTCAGCACCTTGCACTGGTGTTTGAAGTGACCGAACTCATCACAGTTCCAACACTTCATAGAACTCACGTCCTTCTTTCTCTGACTCTTCCCTAGGAATTTCGACCTCTTTCTAAACTACCTTCCCTTCGGTCTGCCTCTGTTCTCGGTGTTCAGTGCTGACCCTGAGGACGATCCTGATCCTGATTCATTCCTATGAATCTCTTCCCAGATCATCAAATCCCTCACCTTGTCAAACTTCAGCTTAGCGTCTTTAGCACTAACGACTGTCACTGTACCAGCCCAACTGTCTGGTAGAGACGATAGCATAATTAGGGCCCGAATGTTATCTTAATCTCCACCGAGTTCAACTGTGAGGTTAACATATTGAACTCATTCAGGTGCTGCTCTACCGGTGTTCCCTCCTCCATCCTCAGATTAAACAGCTGTCTAATCAGATGGACTTTGTTTGTTGTCGATGGTTTTTTATACATCTCCTCCAAGGTTTTCAGCATCTCCTGTGTAGACTTCGCGCCTGTGGTATAGTAAGCCACTTCCTTGGACAACGACAAACACACCGCACTCATCGCTTTCTGTCCAATAACTCACATTCCTCCGCAGACATCTTCTCGGGCTTCTCCTTTAGGGGCTGGTGCAAATCCTTACCATAAAGGTAATCTTCAATTTGCATCCTCCAAAAGCCATAATCAGTTCCATCGAACCTCTCTACCGATATTTTTCTGTTGTTCACCGTGAATTCTCCCAGGAAACGAACCTGATGCTCTTAATACCAGTTGTTGTGAATTTGACCCACTCACACAACCACGAAACGACAAGATAAACGAATAAACAATCTCATAAGAACACACGAATTTGGAAATCCAGTTCGTTACGAAACGTAACTACGTCTGGGGGTGATACCAAGCCAGGATATGCACTAAATATGATGATTTTCGGAATACAATGAGTGGAGAAGGATACAACTATTTATAATAGCCAAAATAACTCTAAAACTTGTCCCTCAAGTTTCAGCCGCCGCTACGGGTCGCGGCCGCAGCCCCACTCGAGCCCCTGAGGCGTATCGTCAAAATTGACGTTCGCGCCCGCGACTCTTAGTTCGATCAAGGCCCCTGCTTCTGGCTCCCTTGGTCGCGGCCGCTAGCTCTGCTCGCGTCCGTTGAACCTCCTTTGCGCACCTTTGGTCGCGGTCGCGACTCCCCGTCGCGGTCGTGACATCCGTTGCGCGACTTTAGGCTCCACATTCAACACATTTCACACATTTCACACGCTACTCAAACTTCACATACTACACACACTTCATACACTACACACATTTCGCACACTATGCCAATTTCACGCATTACACACATTTCATACACTTCACATACTACACGCACTTCACATACTACACGCACTTCACACACTACACACATTACTCACGCTTACATGTTTCACACACTACACACACTTCATAGCTAAATCACTTTATTCAATTAATTGCATTTTTATAAGTCATTTTATCCAAACAATCTATTAGCTTATAAGCTCTTGAAAATTTACATCTTATAAACTCTTAAACAACTTATAAGATGTTAAAGCTTATAAGAGGTCTGAAATAAATTTAGGCAAACATCTCTAAATGGAACATAATCTAAAATAAAAAATCGTATCTGGTCTAAAGAGAAGCAAAAGCCAACATTGAAGTAACATTAGTGCTAATTGTACCCTACAAAATTAAGCGTATGTTTGTGTGATTTATGAACCGACCATGTAAATCATTATATTCAAATAATATAATATGTAGCTGACTGTAATAAGAATAAAGTCAAACTGAATTCACTACAACGAAAAAAAGCTTTCTGCGATATAATTTTTAAGACCACGATTATGATTGTTAATAGTAAATTATTTGTGACTACTTATGGTCACAAAATTCTCTACGAATTATTTGAAATCATTTTTTTTATTATATTTTGAAAATAAATCGTTGTTGCAAAAAATATTTGAAACGTATTTTAAATGGTTTTTTTGTCTCAAATAACTAGTGAGTTATCATGAGATGTAGTGACAACACGTCTCGAATAATAAAATTGTGACAAAGTCTCTAATAATAAAATTTAGATTAAAAAACTTTGCAGCCTGATATTAATTAGTACCAAATTTTACACGGTTTTGATGCCAATGGTGTCTTCTATAACTTTAGCCTTGATCTTGAGCAAAACAGTCCCAGTTTCAATCATGTTGATTCTTGCTTCTGGTGAAATGGCCAAACATTTCATCGCTAATTTGAAAATAGATACGACGCAATGTTGCTTCGCGGAGAAGTGTTCATCTTCTGTAAAAACTAAATCAGGAGCCAAAACTTCAATTATTGCATTATTTTGTAATGCTTCAGCCACCCATTCCCTTAAACTCATTTCTCCACTAAACATATTATCCGTCGGCTTCTTCCTTGTAAACAGCTCCAGCAACATTATCCCATAACTATATACATCTCCATGGGTTGACACTTTCCCCTCCATTCCATACTCTACAAAGTCAATCATGGTGATCATAAATGAAAGATAAGATTATATAAAGAAAATTAAAACTCTGATCAGTATTATACATTACCTGGTGCTGCATAACCGATAGTCGCCAGAGTTTTAGTTTGAATCACTACTTCTCCATTGTCGAACAACTTGGAAATTCCAAAATCACTAACATGAGCAGTCATGTCTTCATCAAGCAATATATTGCTTGGCTTTATATCACAATGAACAACAGGAAACGTATGACCATGGTGAAGATATTCCAAGGCTAAGGCAACATCTATTGCTATATTTAGTCTTTGGCCAATATCCAAACAATAGGTGCCAGAATGTAACCATTTCTCCAAGCTCCCATTTGGCATGTAAGCGAGAATCAAAGCTTTGAATTTGGAGTTTCTACAACATCCAATTAGACGAACTAAGTTCCTATGTCGAATGCTACTCAGTATTTCAATTTCGGTCTCAAAGCTTATGGCCGCTCCTTCAAATTGTAGGTTGAAGACTTTCACTGCAATGGTCAATCCATCAGAAAGTAACCCCTTGAATACTGTGCCAGAGCTTCCTCTTCCTAGTAGGTTGGTTTCACTAAAAGAACCCGTTCCTCGTTCAATTTCTGTATATGAAATTCTTCTCCAATCAAAAGTACTAACTGAGATGTCAGTGGGGACCGGGCGTATTACCTTCTTTTTTCGTCTCTTTGCAAGCACGAGTATGAAGATCACCAAAATAGTGGTTAAAATGAAGGAGGGCACGATGTACTTCATTAAGTGGATGAGACTCTTTGACCTTGATACTTGGTGGTCTTCTGAGCAAGGTGATACTTGAAATCTTACTGCACCGCATAAAGCAGAGTTCTGGACAAATGATTGAGCGGTGAAACTAACAAAACAACCACTATCTGGAATCTCCCCTTCCAATTTGTTGTAAGACACACTGAAATCACTACAACATAAATGAGCTAATGTAACACCCAAAAAGTGTTACCTATATACCAAAATATGTTACTATAGACTTTATGTAACACTTTATTGGTGTTACACTTTATTGCAGAAAAAATAAAAAAGTTGTCATTGCTGATGTTACTATAGACTTTATGTAACACTTTATTGGTGTTACACTTTATTGCAGAAAAAATAAAAAAGTTGTCATTGCTGGGTTTCGAACCCAGGTTGCTAGATTGCAGGAACTTAAGTGCAAAGTCTTAACCACTAGGCTACAATAACTTTTTCAGTTTTTTTTGTAAGAAAAACAATATATACACAAGATTTTATTGTAACATTAATAAAATACACTCAAAATTAAGTTTTCATCAAACTACAATCTAACTTAATTTTATTTAGGTTACTCATATCAATTTGACACAATGTTTCCATTATTTTTTTTTTCATTTTCATCCACTTATATATATATATATAACTTATTTTATATCACATTAATTTTATACATCTAGTTATTGTATATAAATCTTAAGACATTATCATTAATTTTAATTACCATAATTTTATGTATTAAGACACCTTAATTATTGTTTTTTATAGATTTAAAAAAAAAAAAACTTACAAACATGAAAATACATGACCAAATGTCCCAAGTCTAGGTTCTCACACTTAAGAAATGTATTCAAATTCTTAAAGCTACAAGTCTATTTTGTAATTGTTTCGTAAAACCACAAATAAGTCACAAATAAAATTTAATTTATTCTTAACGAATAAATAAATCTTTAGGTGCTCTAATAAATTGTTATTTTTGTAGGTCTGAGTCGATCATTTTCATTACTTATGTTACAGGCATTCTGTTGTAATAATTAAGATATAACACATGAGACAAATAAAAATAAAAGTCACATAAGAAAAATAATCCACAAATATTTAATTAGATTAAAATAAAATAAATAATTTTATTATTTACAAGTGTTACTTATTTATAAGTGTTACATAAAAGTGTTACTCATTCAAAAGTGTTGCGTAAAACGTGTTACTTATTTAAAAGTGTTACCTAAATGTGTTACAATTTAAAAGTGTTACGTTCAAAGCGTTACATATTCTAAAAGTGTTGCACGAAAGTGTTACATATTCGCAGATGTTACAAAAGTGTTACATAAAAGTGTTACATATTCATAAGTGTTACAAAAGTGTTACATAAAAGTCAAAATTTTAAAATTGTTACAAACGAAATGTTACATAAAGCCATTTATGTTGTAGTGAATTTCTAAGAAAATGTAGGTCTTGTAATGTTTTTGGGATCAATCCAGAAAGACTATTGTTAGATAAATCCAACGTGGTCAAGCCTCTAATATTTCCCAATGAATTTGGGATGGATCCTTCCAACTTATTATTCGATAGTGACAGAAATTCTAATGACTCACAACCATCAATTAGGCTTGGAATATCACCAGAAAAATGATTAAATGACAAGTCTAGTTCATTTATGGCCTTCAAATTCCCAATTTGAGATGAAAGTTGACCACTCAAATTGTTCTTAGACAAGTTTAGAGCCACTAGGTCTCTAAGATTCCAAAACTTGGAAGGTATGGTGGAATTCAACATGTTTGAGCCTAAGTAGATGTGTTTTAGGGATTTAAGTTCACCGAAGCATTCCGGTATTTCGCCTTTGAGCATATTTCTACTCAAGCTTATCTCCCCTAACTCACTCAACTTACAAAGATCGATAGATATATCTCCTTGCAACTGATTATCTCTAAGATATAATCTCTGAAGTTTCTTTAAATTCCCCATTCTTCTTGGAATGAATCCTGTAATCTGATTTTGATACAGATATAGAGATCTCAAGCTGCTCAAGTTTCCAATCTCGGATGGAATGACACCCTTAATTTTGCATCCAAATGCTGCAAATTTTTCCAGAGAAGTGGATAAGTTGCCAATCGAAGTTGGGAGAATACCGTTTAGTGGATTACTCGACACTCCCAATTCTTTCAAATCTCGACAATTAGTTAATGACGAGAGAAACTCCAAGTCCCGAGTTGCTGTCAACTGATTTCCCCAGAGTAGAAGAATCTGTAAGAATCTTAAGTTACCAAAGTTGGGTAGGAGACCGCTGAAAGAGTTGTTCTGCAGTTGCAGTGCAACAAGCTTAGAAGCATTTACGATAAAATTTGGAATTTCGCCGCTGAATTTGTTGTCGAACAAATGAAGCTCTCCAAGATTAGGAAGTGCAAACTTTTCCATGTTTGAAGGCAGACTACTGGAAAACTGATTCATAGAGAGATCTATAATCTTCAAGGCCGAAATGTTGAACAAGGAAGGCGGGATGGAGCCAGATAAGGAATTGTTTCCAACAAACAAATACTCAAGGTCCACCAGATTAGCAAGCTCTTGTGGTAATTCACCTATCATGGCCCATTCGGATTGTCAATACAAATTTTTATATTTTGTCAATATGATCAGTTGTTATTAATTTTATAAATTTTAACAAAATAATGCTTAATATAATCTAAAGTAAGTCGAACAAACTTAATCATTTTAAGAATCAATATACAAAGTAGTGTTAACATTATTTCAAATACAAGAAGAAGAAAAGAGGAAACAGGACTATCTAACACACCACAAGAAATTTTAAATTTAGATTCTGAATTACTTACTCCTTCCGTCCCACCTTATCTTGCACACTCTTCGTTTTCGTCCATTCTAGGCGAACTTGCACACTCCTTAAAAAGAAAAGTTATAACACAATCTCCACCTCAATCTCCACCCTCAATCAACCTTTGAAAAATCAACAAAATCTGAAAAAAAAAAAAAAAAATCTTGTCCAGCCTCCTCTATGCAAGATGAGGTGAGACGGAGGAAGTACTATACAACATCCCCTTACTTATAAAAGTATGGGTATTTCTTACAAATTAATATGTAGACATAAATATCCCTCTACATATAACTATAATTGAAGGACATAAAAGTAAATTGTTAATAATAATTCAAAACTTTAGTGATCAATCAATTATTGTAACTCTAAAGAATTATCTTAAAGAAAAGATGGTGTAAATGAATGTCCATGAATATTACTTTTTGCTTAATTTTGTTTCAAATTATTTAAGTAAAAAAATCAACTAAATCTTTAATACTTGAATTACAGAGCAATGTCTAAAGATTTAAGAACATATACTTTAATAGAAAATAATAATAATAATTTAATAATTGTAAAAGTTTTGAGGTGTGGTACATAAATTAGAATTACGTGAACTTGAGGCATACAAGTGCAATAAACTTTTGTAAAATTTTCCGTATTTTTTAGTTTCTTCTGAATTTATCATGCAATTTTACCCACAAGTGAAAAGTACGAAGCACGTAATAAGTAATGTATTAGCTTAGAATATATTTGACATAGTAAAATAAAGTTCGGTTAAATCCCAAAAGTGAAAATGTATGTTTAAAGTATCAATAATCCTATATAATGAAGTTAATAGAAAATTACATAGTTGTTGGATTCAATATTTTATAAAAAAGAACATAATTAGCATGAATAGAAATTTGGAATGGTTAAAATGATTAAATTTATAATACAATCTCTTCTAATAATAAATTATAAATAATTATTAATTGTTTATGGATAATTATTCAATCCAAAATTTATTTATTATTCACTTATTAAGTATAACGATAAAAATACTTCTTACATATATACCTCTTCATAAAAATACCTTTCATATATTAGTTTAGTTTAGTTTAGTTTAGTTTAATTTAGTTTATATATATATATATATATATATATATATATATATAACTCTTCATAAAATATCACATACTTTAATTTCTCAACTTTTAAACTTTTGCATATTTGAATTTTGTAAGAGAATTAGATTCATATTAAAATAAATTTAAAAAGATTTTAATTGATATGCGGTGAGCATATATATAAAGAATCATACTAGAAAATTTAAACTATTAAAAATAAGTTATTTAAGAAGCTTGTGTTTATTAAAATTTTCGTAATCTTATCTATAACAATATTATTTTTACTACAAATTTTACGTAAAAATATATTAGATATCAAATATAGAAATAATAAGTTTCAACTAATTTGTTGAGATTAAGAAAAAATGTCATGATTAATAAATTATCTTTACACATTCCTTCTTTGATATTTCTTTAAGTAAATTTTTATTTACACAAATAAATATTTACATATAATTGTAATGTTTGCAATAAAGAAAATATAAATAAATATTACAACTATAGGAGCTTTAGTGTTACATCTAAATACATATCAAACAAACATAACATAAAATATGTAAAACAGAGTTAGAGTTGTTAATAATCTATTTTTCTTCCATTTATATTCATGTACTAATCGATTTGGCCTTTAACGTTACATATCTATCTCATGATTCTCATCATAACATTTTGGAGACATCCAGATTTTAGAAGTAGGTTTAGTATATATTCATGTAACTAATTTATCTTCAAAACTGAAAAACATTATTTATTAATCAAATAAATAAGAAAAAATATATTGAAATTATTGATTTGTGCATTAAATTATTTTGATATATAGATAATTCTTTTTAATTGGGTTACTTTCTCCATATATATAACTAATATTTGTGTTTATACTTGTTAAAAAGTTTTTGGGTTCTTTGGTGTAGTAGGGATTAAACTTCTGAACTATGTAAGATTATGGTGAAACACTGTCACTAGATTACTAAAGTGTAGGCAAATAATATTTTAGTAGTTACCGAAAACTTAAAGTACTAAAATATTTTTCTTAATAAAAAAATACAAATAGTTCATAAACACTCAGGTGTATTAAGTCTATACTTAAATCAATTAGATGCTATGTATTGTTAATTATTTTATTTCATAAAATACCATTCAATTTCTATATATATCTACTTTTTTAGAATACTTAGTTGTTTTATTTTGTAAATTTTATAGGTCACGTGCAACGCACGTGTCACCAACTAGTTCATTATAAATTACTTCGGCCGCTCTCATTATCACATCTTTTAGCTTATAGCCCGTTACAAGCATTTTAATCGCTACAACAAAAAGATGTACTCCCTCCGTCTCAGTTAACTTGACTTAATTTTCATTTCGATCCGTCCCACTTAACTTGTCACATCCATAAATGGCAATTAAAGGCAACAATCTTCACCCTCAAAATATCCACATTCAATCTCCACCTTTAAAAAAGTCAAAGATTTCACAAATCTGTTTTTTCTTAACATCCGTGCCCGGTCAACTGTGGCAAGTTTACCGGGACAGAGGGAGTATTTTATATAACACTTTTTGAGATTACAATCACTGTCGCTAATAATAAGTTATTTGAGATTACTTGTCGTACAAATCTCTCTATAAATTATTTGAAGGGTCAATATAAAAAAGCACCCAGTACTATACGCCTTTTATCACTTAAGTACCTAATTTTTTTTTCGTCTCACATATAACCAGTAATTTGCAAAATTTTCCGTTTGCAACCCAATGTCAGCTTCTCTGGCAAGAAAATTAAAAAACTTATTAATTTATTTTTTAAAAAACATAAAATTATTAAAGAAATTTGAAAATTATTTCTGAAATTCTTAATATTCATTTACAATATCTAAAAAATATTAGAATTATTTTTCAATTTTTATCTTTATTAAAAATTTAAAAATCATAAAATTATTTCAAAAATCTAAAAATTATTTCTAAAACTTGAAAACTTCACTCGAAAATTCTTAAAATTCATTTAAAATATCTTAAAATGTTGGAATTATTTTATAAAGAGTTTAGTTTTATTAAAAAATATTTAAAAATTGATAAATTTATTTAAAAAAATCTAAAATTATTTCTAAAACTCAAAAAATTCATTTAAAATATCTGAAAATATTGGAATTATTTCTTAAATTTTTTGTTAACTAAATACTTTTACATTAAACGATCACGTAAAATGCTCGTGCCCATTGCTAGTATCTATAAAAATAATCTTAACATTATAACAAGTGAAGAGATCTAGTTTTGCACGGAAAATAGATATTGGTGTCAATGCTTCCTAGATATATAAACTCACTACAACAAAAGAGGTTTTCTGTATAACATTTTTTAAGACCACAATTGTGGTCACTAATAATAAATTATTTGTGATCACTTGTTGTCACAAGTCTCTCTACAAATTACTTGAAATCATTTTACGACAACTTTTAGAGACAACTAGTAGTTGCAAAAAATATTTGAGATGCATTTGAGACCACTTTTGCCATTACAAATATATTATTTGTGTCCGAGTTATTGAGACGACTAATGACGACATGTTATTTCTAACTAAATGTTACCCGTACGATGCACGGGACATAATATATAATTAAATTCTAATATTGTTACCAGTCATTATAAAACATATATAAGTCATTATATATGTATGTATATATTTTATTATATTTTATGTATTTAAAATTAAGTAAATATTAGCATTAATATTTTTATGCAAGCTATATGAATTTTAAATTCAATTTCAAAAAAAGTGAAATAAGTTATTTGTAGTATGTCAAATTTTTTTTATTCTAACATGAACTAAGTTATTGGAAACAAATACCCATATTCTTTTTCTAACATACATCTTTTGTATAATTGATCAATGTAAATCCAACAAATTTATTATATGCAATATGAATGTCTATTTGAATATCGAGAAATAATGATTTATTTGATATATTTTTCATCAAGATATAAGTTGATATTAAAAGTTATAAACGTTCAAAATTTTAAGTTAAAAAGAAAAAGAATTGAAGAGATAATATTATTGATTGGTACGTCCAATTCCTTTTTTTTTTCTTTTTTAAAATAAAATAAACTTCTAAAGTCTGTATGACTGGCATGTCTTTTTCCTGATAGAGGACTTATATAGAGGACATGTGTGTTCCTCTTACTTTAACAGTATAGGGGATTTTTTTTTTTATAAATTTTGTTAATATACAAATTTATAGAAATAACCACATATTAGAAAATATTATTGTGAAACAATCACTATTATAAATTTAAGAACCTGATTATTTTTTATTATAAAATTAATAATTTAAATACTTGTAGCTCAAATCCATAAACATAATTTAATTATTACATATTACAAAACTAAGCAAATAATTTGATGCTACAAAAAATTATAATTCATATTTTAGGTCTAATATTTTGTTCTTAAGTAATCGATTTTTCATATATTAATATGGGTGTCAAACTAAACATCATAGAAATAAAATTAATTTGATATAAAGTCGAATATAGATTAGGAACGAAAAAGTTATGTGCAATTTAAAGTATAGTTTAAAAAAATCAAAATTAAAAAGAAAAAATAAAAGTTTAAAGAGGGACAAATAGATTGGAACCGCTACTACGTGGTTGGTTCGTTTTTCCTTTTAATAATTTTTGTTTTATTTTGTTTAAAGCCTAAAATTAAGGAGGTGAGGACACATCACCATAAACTATCCTACTTTTATATTAAGTAGGGATAGGAATAATGAAGTTATGACAAATACTTATTATTTGAGACTATATATTTTTTGTTGGCTCAATATATATATATATATATATATATATATATATATATATATATATATATATATATTTAAGAGTAACACACTGGCGGAATATAGGAAAAATGGATAGTTTGGAGTAAATCATGTGGTGAAGAATTTTGTAATGAAAGAAAGATCAGCTTTTAAATTAAACATACCTGATAAGTAATTGGATCTAAGGTGTAAAAATGTGAGAGAAGTGAGATTTCCAACTTGCTTTGGTATGCCACCTGTGTCATATCATAAGAGAAATAATGAAATTTTAGATTTTTTAAATGGAAGCAAATTAGGATAATTTTTTTAATTGGAGATGCACATATCTGCTCCTTCCATGAGGCGAAGGAAACGGTTCTCTCAGGCCCGAACAAAATGAGGTATTTAGGGGTTCTAATTTTCTTTTAATGCTATATATGATATAAATGTAAAAACTATTCATATTTGTGTGCATGGTAATGTTGTACATAGAAAATGTACTACCAAACTTTAAATTTTATTTTTAACTTTTGTAGCAGTTTCTGCTTAAATTACTCAAATACGAAATATATAATATATATTTAATAAATGACGTTCAAAGCTATATGTTCTAGCATCGAGAAACTTAAGTAAAATAATATAATAACCAAGGAATGAACTTTGGTTTTGACATATATAGTTTACTTTGTCAATTTTAATTCTATTTTTTGGGTGCTCTTTTTTACACTTAAAGTAGAATATTTTGACATATCTGTCATTTTTTGTCCTTTTTTAATATATGAAGTAGAATAAGGTTTGAACAAAAGTTTTATTGATTCATATTTATGTTAAAATATACGATAGAAAATTAAGAACCTCATTTTCCGTCACTCAACTCAAATCCCTAAAATTGTTAGGATCGGTCCTGAAGATGCATATATCAGCTAGTGCAAGCTCAAGAATAAAATTAATTTATCTCAAAATATGGCGAAAAAAATAACTTCTGGGGTTTGCCCAATTTTGGCTCATAGGTGAATGTTAATGGAAAAGACATGTGCTGCGCACGTGGTCGTTAACATGACTTTCTATAATTAATATATATATATATATATATGCATTTTGCATCTAATAGAAGAATCTGAAAATTATAGTATATAATATTTGAAATTATAACTACATAAACAACATAAATTGTAAAAGTAAATTAATAAAGATAAATAATAAAAATATATAAATAAAAATCTCACATATTGTGAAATTTTTTTTTCATAAATTCTATTTTTTTTTTTTTTTTGTAAAATACAGAGTTGGAAATATAAAATAATTAGTTTATAATACAGAAAATACAAAAAAGAAAAAATATAGAAAATAGAAAATATTTTTTACTAATATTCTTACACAATATTTTTATATTTTTACATTTTTTTAATTTTATGCTTTCCATAATTTATGATTATTTGTAAAAGGCAGAAAATACACGATATAAAAGATAATACTCCCTCAGGACTATATTAATTGTCTTCTAGCTACTTCATTTTTTCAATTAATTAATGTTTTAGATATTTTTTACGAATCCTACCAATTTTTTCCCTGAACTTAATCCTAGAATCTATCTACTTATCACATATATTTTATTTGATCAAATATTTACTCCCTAATATTAGCTGATGCTAAGTATGTGAAGAATATTAAAAAGAAAACCTCAATATTTTTGTTAATATTTAGCGAATGGAGCCAAAAAAAAAAAAGTGAAAAACTCTTTTCGACATAGGTGTTAAAAGCGGACATGCCACACTTCTATAGCATCAAAAAGTGATTTTCTCCAACAAATTATTCAAATCAGGGAAAAATTTTGCTAGAACTTTTTCAAAAATATCCTATAATTCCTACATGTTCCATTTTGGTTTTGTATTTTTTGAAATTTTTCAATTTAAGGATATAATTCATTCGTCGACGATTAATTTGACCGGTATTAATCGCATTCGCTGCATCGTGATTATTAAAATTGGTTATTTCTCGTCATTAAGTTGACAGAGCAAAAAATAGTCCACGATGATAAGCCGCCACGAGAACTTTGTCGTCGAAAATGCCGTTAGCCACCAATCCACTGACGCTCAATGAGATGACGTCGACGTTGTTGATTAATTAAATGGTATGGATTGCCATCGTGGACTATATATTTTTTTCCGCATCAGCTTAATAACCAGAACGCCCCAATTTGAATAGTCACGTGCAGCCAGCCAACGTGATTAATTCCAACCAAATTAGGCATTGACGATGAGCTGTGTCCATAAATTGGACAAATTTTAAAAGATACATGATCAAAATTAAACATATAAAAGTTACAGGATATTTTCTGGACAAGCCCTGACATACATGACTAATAATAATTTTTTCCAATTTAAACCATTACCGGATAAACAATGGGCAGACACTATAAAAAATGATCTTTTTAACAAAAAGTGATCTCAGCTTATGAATATTTGTCAAAACTCTATTATTAGAGACAACATATAGTCACTAATTAGCCGTCTAATAACTCGGACACAACTATGACGACAAAAGTGATCTCAAATTTATCGTAAATATTTTTTACAATTGTCTCTAAAAATTAGTCTTAAAATGATCTTAAATAATTTGTACAAAAATTTATGAAAACAATCGATCATACATAAATTATTAGTAGTGACTACAATTGTAACCTAATAAATATTATACAAAGGATCTATTTCGTCGTAGTACCGAGAATATTTTAAGTTATCCAATAACTATATAAAAATAAGTGACTCAGTTCATGAGTAAGATTAGAAAGAATAATTCTTGGGCATATAGATGAACATACTTTTGTAATGTCAAAGAATAAAAAAATAACAAAAAAATCAACCTTAAGGTTAAGCATAACTGACAAGTAATTGGATTGAAGAGATAATATATGAGGCATGATCTAGTCTTGGGAAGCCAGAGAAGACCTGATGGCCGGTAAAGAAAAGAAGATTGTCCCATATCGAATTATGATCCGATACTAGCCTTAAGAAAAGAGATAAAAGAAAGCTCCTCTCTTAATCATAGTTTTGAGGTGGAGTTAGACTCACCTCCCTCGAATCTACGCTGCATAGGATGTGTGTGTGTTTGGGTGGGGGGCACTACCGTTACTTTTAAAACTACAGTTACTTCTTTAAAATTCGTCTCGCTTACTACAAAGTTTTGTCACGATATTCTATAATATAGTTAAAAGAATTTTGTACCCCTCGAAATGAAATCCTAGATCTGTATTGTTCAACATAGATTATTGAAGAATGTGTTACTTTCATGCTAAGGAAAAACTATGAAAAGTTAAATATACCTAATAAGTAATTTGAATCAAGGTATAAAGATCTGAGAAAATCCAGATTTCCTATTTATGCAACTTGCATCATACAATAAAATAAGTATTAAAATTTCTGATTTTCCAAACAATAATCTAATTTGCATATGATCATTTGTAGAAGGGATCGCACCTGTGAATTCGTTTGAATATAGAGATAAAGCAGTAAGCTTGGTTAATCTGCCAACATCACTAGATATAGATAAAGCAGTAAGCTTGGTTAATCTGCCAACATCACTAGATATGCTGCCATTGAAATGGTTTATGTGTAAATGCAGGTCCTCCAGCTCTCTGCACTTGTATATGTTTGCTGGAATTTCGCCGTAAAGTCGATTTTCGGAGAGATTCATTCTTCGGAGTTTAGGAGTAGCATTGCAGATATCATTTGGAAGTGTACCAGATAGCTCATTATATCTCATATTTATTTCTATCAACGAAGATATGTTGAAAATACCATTCGGTATAGACCCTGTGAAACGATTATCCTCTAGAACCAATGTTTCCAGGTAAGATAAATTGGCAATCTCCTCTTGAAGATCTCCATCAAGCAAGTTGTAACCCATGTCTAACGTCTTCAACTTTGAAATGTTAAACACAGAAAGTGGGATTCTTCCGGAAAAAGTGTTGTTAGTCAGATGGATATGTTGGAGTTGAGGTAAGGATCCTAACCATGGTGGTATGGCTCCTGTGAAGGCGTTGAATCCGGCGTTTATCTCCTTCAGACGACGCAAGTTTGAGAACTCAGAGGGTATGACGCCTGTGAAATAGTTGAAGCTGATGTCAAGAGATCGTAGAAACGTAAGGTTTCCAAGATGTGGAGAGATGGTTCCAACGAGGCCGAAGCCAGAGACATTTAGGGTCGTGACCCTACGGTGTTTTGGGCTGCAGGAAACACCGGTCCAGTAACATATGGACGTGTTAGTGGACCAATTGCTGCCCAAAACACCGTAAGGGTCTGAAGTAATGGCATTTTTGAAGGCGAGTAGGGCCTCAGTATCTGTGGCGCCTGAGTTGATGAAAATTGGTTGTGATAATATTGCAAGAGCAAGAGCAAGAGCAATTCGTATGACAGAAACAGTGTCCATCAATTATGCTGAAAATCATTTACCATAGTTAAAAGGAATAACTAGAAGTTGACTTTCCACTGATAATACAAAAATTTAAGTAAATTCCCATGAGGCAACATCCATGTGCATCCCATGTGCATTTTTTTATAAAAATATTTTTCATTTATTTAAATTTTTTAATCATAAGTCAGTGCATCTTTTATTTATTCATTTTTTGAATCCAAAGTCAATGCATTTGTTCTCATTAATTAGCATGTCATTTGGCATTAATTAATGATTAGGAGATCACTACAACAAAACAAGTTTGTGGTATAACATTTTTTTACATCATAATTTTGTCATTAATAATAAGTTATTTGTGACCATTTGTTGTCACAAATCTCTCTATAAATTATTTGAGACCATTTTAATACTAGACAACTAGTTGTTTTAAGAGTTTTTTTAGAATGATCAACCAATATTACTGCACAAAGTACAATTATTTTATGTTCACATTAATTCTTTGATTAGATCATAGTAAACAAATAGTGATCACGTGCACGATATAGGGGGAATAGCGCAGGGTGAAGAGAACCAAACTCATCCTGTCCTATCAACAGTTGTAATAATTTTATATTGCATACTTGAATACTGGCCACTGAATATACTTTGGTTGGACCAAGAAGAAGAAGAAAATAACAAGCTTATGAATGTAATGCAATATTTGAATCAGTAATATGACAATATCTTTCTTTTAAATTTCAAATATTGTGATTTTTATTACATTTAATTACTGTTATTTTAATTGATAAAATTATTATATTTTTATTATTATCGTGTTTCATTACTAACAGCAGACTATTCTAACATATTCCAATAAGTCATATTCTCAAGATCTTTATAATAATGCCATAACATTTCTTATGGCAAATGATAATGTATGACATGTTAAATAAAGACAAGAGGGTGAAATTTCACAAGTGGGTGGATACAAACAAGTTTTTTTATTTTTTATTTTTTTATTTTTTGTAAGGGTATCATTTTCAAAATTTGTGACAACAATGGTAAATATAAAAATATGAATAAAAAATTTATGAGTTGATATTCACGAATTTGTATAAACATTGCATATGTGTTTGTTTTGATAACATAAAGATTTTATAGATTCATGGATAACTTTACACCATGAATATTTGAGCACTAACCATTACACTTATTCACAGTAAAACATAAGTTTCTTTTCATTCTTCCTCTGTTATAAATTATTTAATATCATGAAATTTTTTAAAAAACAATTTAATATGCCCGTGCATCGAACGGGTGTACTTACTAGTTTTTTAATAGAAGAAAATACCAGTAAAAATATTAAAAATATATAAATATAAGTAAGTTAAAGAAATATTTATTGGTAGTAGGGTGTACATAAGATTTGGTCTATTAGAATGTTAGTAATTAAGATTGCGTACCTTTCCCTTCTCCACAATGATAATAGCTTCTTTTGTTGATAAGAAAAAGATATTTAAATCTGAACGTCGGTATAAATAACCTACTCACGTTTCTACTCGATAATTATGGTCTAGAGCAGATGAGTTTCCCTATTTTAAATTGAATATGTATTCATAATAACTATTATACGCCACGTATCCTGCGACAATATTAATTAACACGACGTGTTCAAAAGCGATGCAATACTAAATGAAACATAATCTAGAATAGATATCTGGATCTAAAGAGAAGCAAATGCCAACATTAGAGTAACATTAAAGCTATAATTGTGCCCCACAAATACAAATATGTGTATGTTTGTGAACTTTATGAGCCAACCATGTAATCATTGTTGCCAAATAATGCAATATGCAGCTGATTCTAATAACAATAGATTAAGGGTCTGAACATATTGTCACACTTGTACAACAATTTCGAATGAATATATGGAAATACTTCATATTCCACTATTTTGAACTAATAAGTTTGGATCAATAAGTTCAGAATAAAAATTTTTTGAGACTGATATGAGTATTAAATTTACACACTTTGGATGCCGATGGTGTCTACAGCTTTGGCCTTGATCTTGTGCAGAATAGTTCCTGTTTCCATCATATTGATTCTTTCTTCAGGTGAATGGGCCAAACATTTTATCGCTAATTCGAAAATAGATAAGACACATTGTAGCTTTGTGGAGAAATGTTCATCTTCAATCGAAACTAAACCAGGAGACACAACTTCAATTATTGCATTGTTTTGTAATGCTTCACTCACCCATTCCTTCAGACTAATTTCTCCACTAAACATATCATCCGTCGGCTTCTTCCTCGTAAACATCTCTAGCAACATTATCCCATAACTATATACATCTCCGTTTGTGGATACTTTCCCCTCCATTCCATACTCTGCAAATTAAGCATGGTCATCACAAATGAAAGATAAGAATCATATAAAGAAAGGATAGAACTCTCAATATTATACATCACCTGGGGATGCATATCCAATAGTTGCCAAAGTATTTGTTTGAATCACTACTTCTCCGTTGTCGAACAGCTTCGAAATTCCAAAATCTCCAACATGAGCAGTCATTTCTTCATCAAGCAATATATTGCTTGGTTTTATATCACAATGAACAACAGGGAACGTATGACCATGGTGAAGATATTCCAAGGCTAAGGCAACATCTATTGCTATATTTAGTCTTTGACCAAGATCCAAACAATAGGTGTCGGAATGTAACCATTTCTCCAAGCTCCCATTCGGCATGTAGGCAAGAATCAAACCTTTGAATTCAGTGTTGCTACAACATCCAATTATACGGACTAAGTTCCTATGCCGTATACTACTTAGTATTTCAGTTTCAGTATCAAAGCTTCTGGAGGCTCCTTCTAATTGTAGGTTGAAGACTTTCACTGCAATGGTCAATCCGTCCAAAAGCACCCCTTTGAATACTGTGCCAAAGCTTCCTCTTCCTAGTAGGTTGGTTTCACTAAAAGAACTCGTTCCTCGTTTGAGTTCTGTATATGAAATTCTTCTCCATTCACTAGTATTAAGTGAGATGCCAGTGGTCACTGGCCGTGTTCTTTTCTTTTTTCGTCTCCTTACGAGCAAGACTATGTAGATCACCAAAATAGTGGTAAAAATGAAGGAGGGCCCAATATACTTCATTAAGTGGACGAGACTCTTTGATTTTGATACTTGATTGTCTTTTGAGCAAGGTGGTACTTGAAATCTTATCGCACCGCATAAAGCAGAGTTGTGGATAAATGATTGAGCAGTGAAATTAAGAAAACGACCACCGTTTGGAATCTCCCCTTCCAAATTGTTGTAAGACACATTGAAATTCTTAAGAAATTGTAGGTCTTGCAATGTTTTTGGGATCAATCCAGAAAGATTATTGTTAGATAAATCCAACGTGGTCAAGCCTTTAATATTTCCCAACGAATTAGGGATAGATCCTTCCAGCTTATTATATGATAGTGACAGAAATTCTAATGACTCACAACCACCAATTACGCTTGGAATATCACCGAAAAAATAATTCGAGGACAAGTCAAGTTCGTTCACGGCCTTCAACTTCCCAATTTGATATGGAAGTTGACCACTCAAATTGTTGTTGGAAAAGTTTAGAGCCACTAGGTCTCTAAGATTCCAAAACTTGGAAGGTACAGTGGAATTCAACATGTTTGAGCTTATGTAGATGTGTTTTAGGGATTCAAGTTCACCAAAGCATTCCGGTATTTCTCCTTTGAACATATTCATACTCAAGCTTAACTCTCCTAAATCACTCATCTCACAAAGATCAATAGGGATATATCCTTGCAACTGATTATTTTGAAGATATAATCGTTGAAGTTTCTTTAAACTCCCTATGCTTCTTGAGGCGAATCCCGTAATCTGATTTTTACCCAACTGTAGAGTTATCAGACTACTCAAGTTTCCAATCTCGGATGGAATAACACCCTTAATTTTGCATCCAAATGCTAAAAAGATTTCAAGAGAAGTTGATAAGTTGCCAATCGATGTTGGGAGAATACCATTAAGTGGATTTTGCGACATTTCCAATCTCTTCAAATATCGACAATTAGTTAATGACGAGAGAAATTCCAATTCCCGAGTTCCTGTCAACTGATTTTTCCAGAATCGTAGTTGTTCTAAGAGTCTTAAGTTTCCAAAGTTAGGTACCATACCGCTGAAAGCGTTGTCTTGCAATTGTAGTACAACAAGCTTAGAAGTATTTGTGACAAATTTTGGAATTTCGCCGCTAAATTTGTTATCGTACAAAGACAACTCTTCAAGATTAGGAAGTTCAAAGTTGTCCATGTTTGAAGACAAGCTACCAGAAAACTGATTTATAGAGAGATCTATATTCACCAAGGCTGATATGTTGAACAAAGAAGGCGGGACGGAGCCGGATAAGGAATTGTTAGACACCACCAAACTCTCAAGGTGCACCAGATCGGCAAGCTCTTGTGGTATTTCACCTATAATGGCTCATTCAAAATGACGCATATCATATTTGTCAGATCTCATATGTAAAGGTGGCAAATTCGGTCAAGTATGTTCGATATTTTAAACGGGCTAGTTCTCAGAAATCTTAGTCTAAAATATTATCGGATTTGATAGACCCGATTCGATGGGTTGCGAGGTTGCCCGATGATCTCATTATACTTTAGGGAGAATGATTCGGCTGGACTCATCAATTTTTCCCCCGATATAATATTAGATAGATTGTGAGTTGTACATTAAATTAATTGGGTGGAAAACTGAAGTCATGTGACACGTATGAGCCACATGTGTCAATTTCCAGCCAAAGTTGAATTTCAGTGATGGCTGGTCGTTATTTTCATATTTATGTTATTTTACTTGTTTGTTTGCTTTGTAGTTATTTTCATGTATTTTGAGGTAAAAATGAATAAATGTGGAATTCCAGTGAATATTCAACCAAGAAAAAGGGCAAAACGGAGAAAATTAATTGGAGAAAAGACAGACTCAGAAACACTAGAGACATAAGTCAATTGCATTGGGTGGGTGACCAGCCCAATTCACGACATGCTCAAACTATTCAGGTCGAGTCAGAGATCGACCTGGTCGAGTTCAAGCACATTGCTTTGTGACTCGACTTAGTTGTATCATAAAATCAAGGAAGAGTTTGGGTCCGGGTTGAGTCAGGGCTCAACTTTGTTCAGTTTGAGCACACTGCTATGAGACTTCACCAAGTCATCCTTCTTCTTGACCGATTCATCTCTAGGGGCCTAAAATTTCAGTTTGCAGGCGAGTCTATTTTAACTTTGCTTTTCAATCTAATACACTCCCCTATCTAAACTAACACCCCAGGCATGAAAATCCATCATATATCCTTATAATACACTTAGAGAGTCATTATAGAGGGTCGACAATGATATTAGAGGAAGGGAATGAGTACCGGTGGAGTCAAGTATCGCAACTACGATTGTTTCTGCTTTATGTTTCTTTTATCTTTGTAGAAACAATGTTATATATTTATTCCATTGGTATGTTTGTTAGTTTATGGAGTAGAAATTTGGTATTCTAGGATTAAAAGGTGAGTTATTTTCAGTTATGATATGATGAAATAATTAATCTAGTTATTGTTCCTTTATTTGGTATTTATGTGTTTTACACTACGATTGATGCATAATTAATTAAGGCAATTACTTGTGCACAAACAATTTGACTGTACGAGTGAGAACTGTTAATGGTCAAATAAACATATAACATAATTATTCGATAAACCGTGAGGCTGAAAATTGATGTAAGAGTCTAATTCCAAAGAACCATTTGGACTTGTATATAGTAGGTTATGTTGGCTCATACAATCCACACCTCAATCCGTCCAGGATGAGGATTAAGGTACATTAGCTAGTAAGTAGCACAATTTTAACTAGATTACTAAGATCGAGTTGCACAATATGGAAATAACTGATCAATGCTTTGTTTTATTTTTTGTTTTCTCCATTAGGGATAAGTTAATGAGGTTGTTATATAAAATCATTCAATTTCACTAGTCTAGATAGAGTTAGGCTAGATTGTTTCATAAGCATTGCACTAGTCTTTGTGTGATCGACTTTACTTGATATTTGCTATTAACTACACCGTATATTTACGGTTTAGCTGGTAGAAAAAAGAGAAATTATTCACCAAGTTCATGAAAATTCAAACTGTTACAGGACATAATTGCAAAATTTAATTTGTATAGGATTGAAGTTGCAATAGACCTATTGTTACTGGACTAGTTTTAATTTTTACAATATTGAAGAATGTAAATAATCCATACAAAAAATTATTTTAAATAAAAAACCTAAAAATCAATTTTCTGAATTTATATGAATATCCTGAGTTTAAAATAATTTCGGAAATTATATGAATTTTTAGACTTTTAAAATTAATTTTTTTTAGTTTTATATGAATTTTTAGAATTTTAAAATTAGTTTGAATTTTTTTTTTTTTTTTGTATTTTAGATAAGTTCTTTTGGATGTTTAAATTTATTTTCTAAATTTTATATGAATTTCTATAATTTTGAAATTACTTTTAGAAATATTTTTTTAATACTTTTGATTCAAAATAAACGTTTTGGATTTTTAAATTAATTTTTTGAATTTTATAAGAATTTTCATAATTTAAAATTAGTTTCAGAAATAATATTTTAATTTTTTGTGTTTTAATTAAATTTTGGATTTTAAATTAATTTTCTAAATTTTGGTATGAATTTCAAAATTTATTTTAGAGATGATTATTTAAATTTTTTAAATTTAAATATTCTTTTTGGATTTTTAAATTATTTTTTTGAATTTCTGAATTTCATCGCCACGTGTTGCCATCTTATTTGCCCAAAAAAAATATGTGCAAATCACATGGCCTGTACGACTGAAAATATAGTCGGAGATTGTAAAAATGAAAAACGATTAGGACTGATTGTAATCGGAAAAAATTATTAGTTGGGATTACAAAAGTAAAAAAGACCCATAGTAAACAAAACATTTCAGGATAAAAGTTCGCAAAACAACAATGGTTATACTGTACTTGTAGGGATCTAATCCTAAGAACCATTGAAAATTGTATGTAGTAAGTTAGATATGGATGTTGACAAGCACACAATCCGCACCTCAATCGCAGGAGGATTGAGGTATATTAGCGAAGCCCCATAGTGAATAGGACAATTATAACAAGATTATTAACGCTATATATGTTGCATAATATGGAAATAACTGACATCGAACTCTTAGGGTTCGGTCGCTTAAGATTGGGGAGTGCTGGACCAAATCTGACTGAGAGAGTTAATGAGTGTGCTTTATTGGATTAGGTCCTCTAAATTTACTGAGCCCAATTTTAAGCAAACGGACCCCTAGAATAGTTTATGATTATTGATTACAACTTTATTGATCACTGCTTTGTTTTATTTTCCATTTTCTGCATTATTGATAAGTTAAATGAGGTCATTATATGAAATCATTCAGTTTCTGTAGAATAGATAAAGTTAGGCTACATAACTGTAGTCATTCATAAACTATTCAATAATATTTGTGGTATCGACTTTACTTGCAACTTGCTATTATTTACGCCATATACTTATAATTTAGTTGATAGGAAAAACAAGGAATCATTCACCAATTCATGAAAATTGAAATTGTTACTAGATTTAATTGCAAATTTAATTTATATACGATTGAAAAATTGCAATCGACCAATTGTTACTTGACAAGTTTTTTTTTTTTTCTCGATATTGAAGGATGTACTTTTGTGATGTTAAAAAAAAAAAAAAAAAAGGAGGTAGAATTAGTTAAACACACCTGATAAGTCGTTGGAATCAAGGTACAACTTTTTAAGCGTAGTCAGATTTCCAACTTGCTTTGGTATGCTACCTGTATCATGCAATAAGATAAATAATTAAATTTTGGATTTTCTATATGCAAGCAAAATAGGATAATTTTTAGCAGGGCCGTCCTAGAGATATTTGAACCTGAGTCGAATTTATTATATCATAAGAAATAAAAAAATCAAAGAGTTTTCCAAATGAACTCATAATTTTTTATCTAGTAAAGAAAAACATAAAAAAAATTGAAGCATTTGTAACACTAGATATTTATATTATCATAGGTAAAAAAAGTTAAAGTTAAAAGTCAAAGGAAAGATTCGAAATTGTGTCTCTAAATTGTAAAAAAAAAAAAAAAAATACACTAACCAGTGGATTATATCAATTAATTGTTTAAAAGAACACATCTAAATATACTTACATATTATATATAGGTACCTAAATATTTTTTGGCCCCTAAAATATTAGGCCCCATTTGGATGGAGAGATTTGATTTGCGAAGGGATTTGAAATCCATGAACTTGAAATCCCTTGTGATTTATGGTGGATTTGTGAAATGATTTTGAAATCCAAAATTTTCAAATCCATTATTTGGCAAAAAACTAATATAATATATATATTATGGAAGTGTCACATATCCGATAATTTTCATAATTTTCCGTACTTCCGAACTATTAAAAGCATAAATGGTAAATAAATGGTAAAAAATATTTGAAAAGAGTCATAGTTGAGCATAAATATATCGAAGAATATGTGTTTCTGTCATGTTATAAGAAAACTAATGTACAATTTAAATAGGAAATTTAATAAAAATGCCTTGTAATTATTATAAAATTATAAAATTAACTAATAATTTTATTAATTTTTCAAAATGCCCTTAACTTGTATTTTACAGATAAAAATGCCCCGTGACCAGTTATAATCTGCTAATAGCTAGTCATTTATGAATTGTCCCTCATTTACTAACCTGAAATTAGTTTTTTCTGTGTTTTTTTCTATGCTTAAAAAAATTAAAAAATAATATAAAAATTATTTTGAATTTAAGAATTTTTAAAATAATGTGGTGTGAATATAGTATGCTTTTCTTTTTACTTTTGTCTAATTATTTTCATTTAAATTATAATTAACTTAGAATTATAACAGATAATAATTAGTAATAAATAAATCTTCCCATTTAAATATACCTGATAAGTAATTGTCACCAAGGTACAATGATTTAAGGGAACCGAGATATCCAATTTTCTTTGGTATGGTACCTGTATGATGTAATAAAATAAATAAGATTTCGAATCTTCTACTACATGTGGTGCTACATCTTTTACTACAGTTACATAAATATAATAGAAATGCATTTGTGATGTATTGATGATGTTACTGTGTATATGTGTCACTGTATTGTGTAATTGCAGTAGAAGATGTAGCACCATTTATAGTAGAAGATGTAGTACCATTGTGTGATTACAGATCAGGGAATGGATCACAGTGGCGGCTCTAGACGCCAAATTTTTAGTTTGATTTTATTTTCCTTTTCTCTATTTCACTTTTTAATTATGCGTAGTTAGTTGTCTTTATTAGTTCGAAGGTATATTGAACCCTAACCTGTTTTCTATTTTGAATAATTTATAATTGTTTCTTTATATTTTTCTCGTAATTTATTTGTGTTATTTGGTTAATTCATTTATGATACCTTGATAACTTGATTTGATAGTGCTCGTTAGATTAGATTGTTGGTATATATATCACTAGATATAAGATTACAATTCGTAATTGTTGTGATTTTGTATTCACCAATAGTAACTATTGATTAATTTGTTAGTGGTAACATGAGTCTAGGTCATTCAGATTGAGCTTGTGAATTTGGAATATAGTTTGTCCTATCATCTTAGTAATTAAAGGATTTATTAGTGAGTTTTTTCTAGGTTGTTTGATTAAATATGGTTAATTAAAGAGATTATTTTAGTTAGCTAAAATGAAGAAACGATTCGGGTTGAAAGACCTTGTTGTCAGTCTAGAGACAGAAGATTGCGAGATAGATTGAGAGATGTAGTCAATTATTTAGTAAGAATTAAGAGTAGGAGGATCCTGAACTAAGAACAACTTGTGCATTCTTCTATTAGTTGTTTCTTAATTTTTATATATTATTGGTCTATTGAATTATTAGCTTGATAGTTAATTAGTTGATTTTTTTGTTAACTAATAATAGAAACGTAATTAATCACCCGCTCCATATAGAATCGACCTTTACTCGACACTATTACTAGTTAATAGAGGCAGGAATAAGGTTATTAATTTTATGCGCCCGGAAAACTCAATCAACTCCACAATGTATGGAACAATGGTTTGGATAATTTGCAGGAGATGCAAATTGTGGTTCGAATAGGAATAACAACGGAGCGAGTATTGGGGTGAATTTTGCATAACCCCGTAACACCACCACTCCCTCCAAAAAAATCCTAAACTCATAATCCGTTTTGTCCCGCCGAGTTACCCACCCACCCCAAAGTGTAACAAAATTAATTTAAATATTAAATATTTTAACGAAGACCAAGACAGGTTTAGTAAAATTCTTTTTCCGCTTCAAACACGTTAGAACCCTTTGATCGAGTTTTCAACGAATTTGGATCCGGTGCACTTAATGCACTAGATACAATGGGAAACACTCGCACACACAGTGTTGTATTCTATCTCTCTCTTATACATTGTATCTGGTATAGTAACTGCACTGGATCCAAATTCACAAAATTGCCTTATATTTTTTTTTCACAATGAGTCATGTTTTGAGAAAATTAAATGATGTACAAGTTAAATATACCTGATAAGTAATTGGTATCAAGGTATAAATATTCCAGCGAATTAAGATTTCCAACTTGTTCTGGTATGCTACCTGTATCATACAATAAAATAAATAATGAAATTGTCAATTTTCGAAAACATAAGTAAAATAGTTCTAGTCAAATGGATTCTCTATTCTAGTTTTTACTCTTATTCGTGGTCATCGGAAAGAGAGATTTAGCAGGTAACACAAGTAAACTCACAAATATAACTCCTAACTTAATGAAATTCATAACAAGTTTGGAGCAACCCGTCACCTTAAGGAATCCACCAAAAAGAAAACAATAAACTTGGTTAAACGACCCATCATTATAATTCATGATGTTATGCATTAATTAATGATGCTATCAAATACACATAACGTGTAACTGTTACTTTAACACATAAGATGGAATATGTATATATTTAAATAGAAGAACTTATTCGATGTAGAGTAGCTCGTTCGAGCTGGAGATTATTAGTTCGTACTTGACGTGAAACTAACTATGCAAACAATATTAATTCGAAAAAGGAAAAATAATTTGCATTTGATTATCTACAAGAAGGCATGATACCTGTGAATTCGTTTGCATATAGCGATAAAACAATAAGCTTGGTTAAACTGCCAATATCACTAGGAATGCTGCCATTGAAATGGTTTATGGGTATACGCAAGTCCTCCAGCTCTCTGCACTTGTATATATTTGCTGGAATTTCGCCGTAAAGTCGATTTCCAGTGAGAAACATTCTTCGGAGTTTTGGAGTAGAATTGCACATATCATTTGGAAGCGTACCTGATAGCTTATTATATCTCATATTTATTTCTATCAACGAAGATATTTTGAACATACCATTCGGTATAGACCCTGTGAAACGATTGCCCTCTAATACCAATGTTTCCAAGTAAAAAATATTGGCAATCTCCTCTGGAATATCTCCATCAAGCAAGTTGTATGCCACATCTAACGTCTTCAACTTTGAAATATTAAACAGAGAAAGTGGGATTCTTCCGGAGAAAGTATTGTTAGTTAGATAGATATGTTGGAGTTGAGTTAAGGTTCCGAACCATGGTGGTATAGCTCCTGTGAAAGCGTTAAATCTGGCGTTTATCTCCTTGAGACGACGCAGGTTTGAGAGCTCGAAGGGTATGACGCCTGTGAAATTGTTGGAGCTGATGTCTAGAGATCGAAGAAACGTTAGGTTTCCAAGATGTGGGGCGATGGTTCCGACGAGGCCGAAGCCGGAGACATTTAGGGATGTGACCCTGTGATGTTTGGGGCTGCAGGAAACACCGATCCAGTAACATATGGGCGTGATGGTGGACCAGTTGCTGCCTAAAACATGGTAAGGGTCTAAAGTGATGGTATTTTTGAAGGCGAGTAGGGCCTCATTATCAGTGGTGGAGTTGAAGAATGGTTTGGATGAGCAGAGTAGTGTATGATTGTCTATTATGACAATGGCAAGAGCAATTTGAATTACAGAAAAAATCTCCATCAATTATCCTAAATATCTTTTACCATAGTTGGAGGAATAAATAGAACTAGCTACACTCTGCAGTAATAAATACAAAAAATAGACGAAGTTGGATAGCTCAAGTGGCAGAGCATCTACTACGTAGGTCTTTGGTCCTGGGTTCGAGTCATCGTGAGGAGAGGATGAGGAGAGGGTAGGCTTTTGGTTCTGGGTTCGAGTTACCGTGGGAGAGGGGAGGATTTTTTCTTTGGTTTTAGATTAGGAGAGAAAAAGAAATACAAAAAATAAAATTAATTAATTTCAATGAGGCACCATCCATATGCATTCATGTGCATCCATGTGAATTTTTTATATTTAGATATTGTTCATTTTTTTTTTAAAGTCAACGCATCTTTTATTCATTTTTTTTAAATCCAAACTCAATGCATTTTACTATTAAAAAAAAACTCAATGCATTTGCTCTCCATTAATTAGGGGAAAATGCAATTTTACTACTGTAAGTATTGGACACTTGTATTTTTTATCCTATTCGATGAGCCTTTTGCAATTTTAGTTCTTCTATATAATTTTTCGGAATTTAAGGGTAAATTTAGTTGGAATTTTTCAAAATCGTCGGAGAAAATCACATGACCAGCACATGACCTATAAAATTGAGGATCTTCACCTTTGAATGACAAGTGAAATCATCTCGTCCATATTTTTATTTTCAAAACCAAAAATTAATGTTATGTCAGAAAAAGAGCTCCTAATCAGTGACCCGTTGTGTAACAGCCTATAGCCGATCACGGGGCATTTTCATCAAGTTTTTGTAAGTTAGAAGACATTTGTAAAAAGTGGTATATTTAGTGTCCTAGTTCTTAAATAGTGAAAACATACTGGACATTTATACCAATTTTTCCTAAAGTAAATAGTACCTCTACCAATAATAAGTAATATCTATAATCGTAATCATAAACATTAATATATTTTTAGCATGATAATTTATCTCGAATATGTAATACATTTAAACTTAAATACTAGTATATATTTATTTATAATTCGAATTGTATGGATCTTGATATACAAGAGACCTGCTCAAGTAAAATTATGTAGTAGAGGACCGAAATTGTTTCACCGGACTTCGAGATCTTCTGTTTGTTTGCTTTTTTATTTATTATTTATCAGGGTTTTGATGCATACACTTTAACACTTGCACATGGTTTTTCGATATTTAAAGTGATGGAGTTTACGAAAAGGGATACTCCATCTATCCCGCTTTAATTTGTCTATTTTTCTTTTTTGTTTGTCCCAGTTTAATTTATCAATTCATAAATGACAAATTTCTCTCACAATCTCCACCCTCAAAATCTCCACATTCAATCTCCACATTTTAAAAAGTCAAAGATTCTACAAAATCTGTTTTTTCTTAACCTCCATGTCCGATCAAGATAGACAAATTGAGCCGGGACGGAGGGAGTACACAGCATATAAATTGACTGGTCAACTTTGTATTACCGATTTGACTTTATAGTTGCCCTATTTGAATTTTGGCAAAAACTCGCATGTGACTATTACACGATCGTTACACGGTGTGACGGAAAAAAATATTATTTTTTGTGGTAAAAGTATCACGTTAAAAGTATCATCTTTTATTAACAAAAAAAAGTATCACTTTTCGTAGTAAAAGTATCACCTTTATCTGTAAAAGTATCAATGTAGTAAAAGTATCATTTTTCCCTGAAAAAATATCACTTTTTCCTATAAAAATATCAATATTTTCTGTAAAAGTATATTTCATTATATGTGTCACCGTTCACACACAAGACTCACTCTTGAATTATTTTATAAAAATAATATATAATTGTTTACACATTACGTACCCATGTACAATACAATGTGATTATTATTCATCTAATTAAACCTCCTATATGATGAAACCTTTTTATGGTCCGATATGGATAATTGATGTGCTATTTCACTACCAAAGATCTCCCTTCACTGTAATAAAAGAGATTTTTTGTATAACATGTTTTGACATCATAATTGCGATCACTAATAATAAATTATTTGTGATCACTTGTTGTCACAAATCTCTCTATAAATTATTTGAGACAATTTTAAGATCACTTTTAGAGACAACTAATTGTTGCAAAAAATATTTGAGACGTATTTGAGACCACTTTTGTGGCGACAAATGTATTATTTGCCTCCGAGTTATTGAGATGACAATAAAACTGTGATAAATATTCATAAGCTGTGACAAATACTCATCATTTAACCACTTCACTTAAGTTGTGAGAAATATATTGAGATCACTTTTTTTTGTCTAAAAAGATCATTTTTCTTGTAGTGCTTTATTAGAGCAAAATTCTGTTTATCTTAAAATGAAAGTCATAATTCAAAAGTTAATATAGCATTTTATAATTTGAGCAAAAATTTTAAATTTTAATTTTGCAAATAAATTACATGTGATCGAGTAAGTTCGACTAGCAAATGAAATAAGTCGTTTATGTGCCAATAATTTATTTTTACGACAAATAAAATTAATATAGATGTGAAATATGACTCATGGAAAGACTTTGGATGAGATAGTCCCCAAATACAACAAAATAATCATTTTATATATGGTCCTATACGAACTAAGATTGTTATGGCACAAATCTACTACTCTATTATATTATACTATTATAGAAATGTGAGTAGTTTCTTATAAAATTTAATTTACCTATTATATCTCAATAAGTTCTTATTTTTATGTTAATTTAGTAATGTTATTTTTTTAATTATATTTGTTTGGTAAGACTCCTTGTATAGTTTAAATCCATCTATTATTTCGTGGAAGTTTCTATTTCATTTTATAAGATATTTAATTCAACTAATGATATAATTTAAACCTTGATATTCATAAGACATTATATTTTTTTTTTCTTTTTTAGTAAAATACATTATCTTTTTGTTATTCTGTTTTATTTTTTATGATATCTCATATCTTACTTATTTCTTTTATGATCAAACTATTTTATAAATTTAGAAAATGAAGAAAGATTGAACCTGTTATAATATTTTTTCTTTTATTTTATTTTATTTTTATGATATATCAAAATTTTATTTGCACTTTTATATTCTAGGTATGGAATGTCAGAAAACGAATTAAGTCAAGAGTTCTTGGGGTGAATAAAAAGCATGACTTTTTTTAGTGTTAGTAAAACAAAATATATAATTAAAAATCGAAACAATGTATATCAAAGTTCAAAATTCTTGCTAATTTTATATCTCTCCATTCTCGAAAAATAAAAAATGCATTTTGTTTTTTTTTTTTAAAGTTTTGCAACTACAATATCTATATACTTATTTCACTAATTATAATAGAAAAGTATTAAGAGGACAACTATAATCTATCATATATGAGATTTAGTTTGCCAGTTTACATAAAATTCTTATAGAAGACTCTTATAAATTATTACATAATTTTTAAATTTATACTTTTATACTCTTCATATTTATATTCTTACTTGAAAGTTGTGTTCCTTGTTAGAATAATGTATTTCCCTACAAGAAAAATAATTGATTGCGACGGAAATTTCCGTCACTAAACTGAAAAATTCCGTCACAATGAATGAATAGTGACGGATTAGTGACGGAAATGTTTTGTTACAAAAACCTTTGTCACTAAACCGATAATGACGGATTTTTTATTCCGTCACTAGTTTAGTGACGGAAATTCTGTCACAATTTTAAAAAAATTCGTCATAAAATTATGACGGAATATTTCCGTCACTAAATGGCAACGACTAAAATTCCGTCACTAGTCCGTCACTACAGAATTAATGACGGAATATTTCCGTCACAAATTAATGACGGAGTATTTCCGTCACTATCTTGCCTATATTAGTAACGGAATTATTCCGTTACCAAAAAAAAAAAAAAAATCCGTCTCTATTCCGTCACTATGCTATTTGATTTTTTTTTTATATAATTCTATTTATATTTTAACGTGGAACCTATTATGATTATTAAATTACGCTTAATAAAATTTAAAATTCGTAGCACAAACATTATATAATACGATAAACATACATGTCATCTATTAAAGTTGCAAAACATAAAATATAGTTTTATCATCAAATGTCTAATAAGAATAAAAACATATAGGAATTCATTGGATTCAACTACATATGAAATACTAGCGCTATATAGTGATTGTATGTAGTTCAATAAATCTGGTGAGTAGAGTGAATGTTGCAGCTGTAAGTAGCGCTAACAGTCGACCTTTCACCTTTAACCTTGCCTCAGCACTTTGGTGAAACCCGAATCCCATAAACCTCGGCCTAGGCTGCATCGAAGAAGCTGAAATGCTCCCTAAAAATAGAGAAGAAGACAGAACACAGTTAATCTTAATCTAAGACAACCTAAAACTTAAAATATTTTTTTATTCCTTACATTATATATTTGTTATTCAAAAGTAGGTACCTTTGTTTATTTTGTTTTTTGTCATTAAATTGAAAAACAAAGTGGACATATTGGTGAAAACTCATATAACTGGAGTGGATAAGCAGCAGAAGAGGATAAGAATGTTCAGTATGCAAAATTCTTTGCAGCCGTCTATTCTTTTAAGATTCAAACCAAACTGACCTGATACTCTATCAAAGATTGTCTACTAAAATATATGTGGAAAAATCATTCGACTAAAGCTTGTTCAATTTCAATTTTATTGAATTTAAGTGGGTTCTAAAGAAGTTAGAATAGTTAAAGTAACCCATTATAAGTTACCAAAGACATAGTCAAAATGGATCATACCGTAGATATCGAGTCCTTTCCAGTTTGCTTAGCCGTTTCTAACTTCTTCTTGTTCTTTTTTCAAACTCTGAGTATCCGTTTCTAAAAGAAATGCATTTGCAAAATAAAAAAAGGTCGTCAATTTGGTTATGAATACCCAGATATCTTGAGAGGAAATTGACTCATGATCTATTGTCAGGATGATAAATATTCTATCAGTAAGCTACGAGCAATTATGAATGGGCTAGAACTTTTCTGAGTGATAAACTGACGATAATTGTTCAAATGGTTCCAAGTAGGCTTAACTTGAAAGCTCCAAATACAGTCAGCTTATTTAAAAGAAAAATGCACACCGTACAAAGTTAAAGAGGAAGTCTCTTTTTTCTCCTTTTGCAAAGTAAAGAATGACCTCTTGTTTGTTTTGACTGCTTTAAACAGCGTCAGCACACAAATATAATAAGAACAGAAATAGTTATGGTGTGAATTTTTTCTGTACATAAAACAGAGGAAGATAATCCAATTAATTTGGCAATATTTTGTTAGGTCAATATATTCAAACTTAATTAGGCTAATATTCTACAACAACTTATAACATGTTTTTTTAATGGAATTATATTACATGTTTCATTCCCATATATTTGGACAGCGTTATGTACTATATTGTCCATTATGGTTGGAGATTTGAATCCATTTTGTTCATGGGCTTCCATATTCTGTCAAATTATTACTACTTTTTATATTAAACTGAAAAAATAGATGAAAAAATATCGACATTTTCCCAAAATTTCATAAATTCAGGCCAATGAAACGAGACGGAGGGTGCAATTCTTTTCCTATCTGCATATGGTGACATTTTGGGAGATCCGGAAATGTCGATTCTGATAATTTCTTGCAATTTTCGTTTGAATATCACCGAATATAAGTAGTGCTGTAAGAATAGATGCTTATTCAGATCAAGTAAACGAATAGTATATTAGTGCAGTCAACTAGAAGTATGCAAGCTAGCTATCTACATTATCCTAAAAATTCATAAGTGAAAGTGTTATTAGGTCCCCAAATTTTGAAGCTTTGAGAAGAATCGTTTCAGGCTCTAATGGTTCCATCTCAAGAATTAGAAAGATCTTTCAACTTAAAGAGTACTGGCGCTTGGCTTGGACATGATAAAAGATTCACTTGCAATGAACAAGTGATAACATAGGCAAAGTTTTCAGGTTTTCCAACCTCCTATTGACAACCAAAACATATAATAATTCTGGGAGTACGTCAATCTGGTAATATTTTGGAATGCAGAATCAATATCATCCAGAGTAAACAAATCAAACTCGAATACTTGCTGCAAACATGCAGATACAATTACATTAAAAAAAAAAAAAAAAAAAAAAACTTGCCCATAAAAAAAATTAAGCTTTGAAGCAAACAAGAGGTGTAAATAGATTATCAAATTCAACTTCTAATAAAGAAATTCCAAATATAATACCAACAAGAAAAACTATATTCAATAGTCCATATAAACTCTACTTACACTAAGAGCATGGAATAGAAACAACATTCAGATGAAAAACCAGAAACAATATCTATAATTTGTTTCCATTAGTATACAACCTTGATCGCTAAAGAAGCAAAGTTAGTGATTACATGGGAGGATATAATCTCAACATCCATAACATAGGTCAGTTCATATTTGCAGCTTGCATGTCAATTTTATTTGCATTTCTTTACTAACTTGCATCATTTTTTTATTTTCTAATTCTAATAAAATCAACATTTACAATAGTAGGTATATAGCGGAACTTTTCCCCTTCACCTTTTCAGAATTTGGATACAAAAGAAAGGACTTTGTTGGTAATTAGTATAAATTATCAAAAGTTGGTGCTATATGTTGTGGATTCTACAATTAAACTGCATTTGTATGCATCAGATTCAGAGTGGGCTAATTACACATAAAAGTTGTGGTTCCTATGGGACGCTTTAACCTATTACGATATAAACCATAGAAGAATCGTCTATTACCAATTATTATCATTTTAATGAGTAACTTCAGCTGCAATATCAAGTCTGAATGAATGAAGCTAACTGACCTTTCATTTTATTATTATTTTTTAAGAAAGGGAACTGATCTTTCCTATTCATTCATGTCGCAAAATAAGATGTTAAACAACTTATAAGATGTAAAAATAAGCTTATAAGCTCCAAAAAAAATAAGTCCCTCTAGTCCATCTTATTTTGTAAGATCTTATAGTTTTGCACTCAAATTTCACATACTACACACACACACACACTTCAAACAGCATACACACTATACACATTTCACATACTACACACACTTCACACACTTCACACACATTTCACACACTTCACACACTGCACACATTTCACACACTTAACACAATTTTTCCAAACGCACTACACACATTTTACACCCACTACACACACTTCACAAATTAATTAAAATGTGTGATCTTAACTTTCAAATTAGATCCCAAAGTCATAGCTAAATTACTCCATTCAATTGCAAGCTTATAAGTTCTTCTATCCAATCACTTTGTTAACTTATAAGTTCTTAAGAAATTACATCTTATAAGCTATTTAAACAACTTATTAGATATTAGAACTTATAAGATGTTTGAAATAAGTTTAGCCAAACACCCTCTAAGTCATGTCAGTATACTCAGGTTCTAAATGTGCCATAACCTATTCATTTTCCAATGACAACATTGGCAATCAAATATCAATCTCATAAGGGAAAGGTAGAGAAAGAAAAGGACAATCACTGCTTGAACTAGAAAAGTTATTTACCGAGACAGCTCAACTGAATAAGATGATACTTTGGCAGGGGAAACTGTTACAAGCTCTCATCACCCGGCTCACCCAAAGAAAAAGAAAGGCAAATAGGTATAGGAACAAATAGTTTAATTAAAAAAGAACAAAGAAAAGATTTAGATTCTAATTCCGTGAGGCACTCACTAATTTCATGCAAACGTGTAAAGTAAGAAAACAGTACAATGAAGCATACTTAAGATAATCCTCTTCAGAATAGGAAGATCTAATGCATATTGCTCAAAAATATAATTTCAGAATAATGTAAGTTACATTCAGTAAAAGAGCCTTTGACATAAGCAATTGTTTCATATTCTCCAACCAGTAAACATAATTAAATTATAAGCAGAACTGTTTCTCTTAATTCAATACAGTAGCAGGAAGAATGCTGTGAGAGAAAGCTCTGTTACTTGTCTCACTACTCGAACACAGTTAGACTAGCTGAAGGGAAAAATTGGCATTTGTTAGAGGTGGCTCGAGCATTGTTGTTTCAAATGGAAGTCTATAAGGATTTTTTTGCGGTAAGACATTCTCACATCATGTTACCTAATTAATAGAATGCCTACCAGAGTGAATTATACCAGAAACGATACAAATCATGAACCACACTAGAAACTGGATTTTGGGTTATTCTCTCTCTTTTTTTTTTTAATCTGCATCAGATGTAATTGAACTAGATCTTAGGGTCATTTTCACAAACAGCTTACGGGCAGCTGTTGGGGACCTCATTTCCTACAATACTAATAACATTTAAACGCACTGCAGTCCATATATACTTTTTCTCCTAATTAAAGGCTGGCTTCAACATTTTCTTAGACAACAAACACTATATAGCCCACTGTTGCATAACTCCCCGACTAGCTCCAAATAGTTCGTGCCTAGGCGCTAGGCTCTAATTAGCTCGAAAGTTTTTATACTGATTTCTCCCCACCTAACCAAACCTGTGCCCTGCTCCGCCCCAACTACACGCTGGGTCCTACTCTGTCACCAACGTGCACTTAGCGACTTTTACAACATTACTATAGCACAAGATTAAGGACTGCTATGCAACATTAGAACAATAACGTAATTAATATATACACTGGGTTAATTTTGATAGAGAGGAAGTACGAAGCTAAATATTTTGTTACAGGAACGACAAACGAATGTACAAGGAAGAACAAACCGAGAAAAGATATTTTTGTGCAATTAAGCAAATCAAACGTCGACAACTCAAAAATCCAAAATTCACGGAAACTAGAAAATAATCAGCAACCAAATTCCCAAAGAGAAACTAAGAATATACAGAAGGCAAAAATGGAAGTACCTTAGATCAGAGATTAATTGCAAACCCACAGCGGAAAAAGGAGAGTAAGGGAAACTGTTGCAACTACTTTCGCAAACAAGATTAGAATTCAAACTCATAACAATAAACTCTACGGAAATAATAGTATTCAAGACAAAGCGGCAACGGTTCGATAGGTTGACCGAACCGACCAAATTCATGAAACCGAAAAAACCGACTGTGAAAGAAATTGAGACCGAACCGAAAATGTCGGTCGGTTTTGGCACGGTTAAACGAAACCGAAATCACAAGAAAAAAGAATTCAGCCTGACTTTGACTGTAAACTTACAGAGAATCAGATCAAATATGAGTGTAAAACTCATTTAAAAACTCAGTTATCACCGAAAGAAGAAAATATGAATATACAAACTCAATTTCGAAACGTTAAACAAGAAAAAATTCGTAATGTACCCTCGTAGTCGCAGGAACAGTCGAGCAGAAGCGGTCCTGAACTCCTGTTGGCGTCACCGGTGGAGGTATATTGTGGCGCCGGCAGTGAGAATGGTGGCGGGGTTGGCGCCGAGTCGGGGTTGAAATTGTTGTACGCAGAGTGTCAGAGAGGCTGTTGCTTGACCATGATTATTGATGACCCTGACTTGAGGATCATCCAAATAATCCTAATAAAACAAAATAATATGTAAAAAAGAAAAAAATTAATTGAAATAAGGCTCAACCTATTTATTCCGCAATTTAATCTTATTCCACAATCTGCTACATGTCATTAATTTATTGATCGTATTAAATTATTTATTGAATATAATTTTAATAATAAATAAATAAAATAATTTTTATTTTACAAAACTTATTTTTTTAATTAAAATCCTTATTTTTTTTCTCTATTTTTTGTTGGCCTTAAACAATCAATTTATATAAGAGTAACTACAAAATCGCTCCCCCCAACCTTTTAGAATACTTGGATTTTTTCCTCTATGAGGAGATCAAATAAAATATGTTTTTGTTTTTGTTTTCGTATTTCAACGTGTATACTATTTGTTGTTGAACATATTTGATTTAAAGGTTAGAAATGGTTTAACGAAAGTCTACATCACAGAGCTCAACAGCTTTAGGTAAATATTAATTTATTTTGTATTAATTTATAGAAAAAGCACATTGATTGGGTTATGAATGGCTTATTTTTTTTCTTTGTTACAGATGTATATCGAGAAAGACGTCTTTCTGGAATGAAAAAATATATATTCCAAATTATCTTCTACTTAGAGATGAGATTATGTTGAAAGAGAAAAAAAAAAAAAAAACGCAAGGACAATAAGCAAAAGTCACATGATGATCAGATTCTGAAAGCCCGAATAATTCCTTGTGATACAAATGGTGAGATTTTAAATTTCTTTCGGTCTTTTGAAAACTCTAAATAATAGTAAAAACAGTAAGAATATTTCGAAGAAAAGTAATACTATTTCTTCTTTATGTAGGCACCCTTGTCTTTCAATCTATGTGCTCCAAAATGCATGTACTTAAGAAAGTACCAAATTGTGTTCATTGTGGTGCTCTAAGATTTCAATACGAACCTCCCACATTTTGTTGCGACAATGGAAAAATTAAGCTTCCAACTATTGATCTTTTAAATGAATTATATGAGACTTTCACTTCTCAATCACAAGAGGCTCTCGATTTTTGGCGAAATATCCATGCATACAACGGAATGTTCTCATTCAATACATTTGGTGTTAAATTGGATAAAGAACTCGCGTTAGCTACAAAAGGGGTTTATACTTTTCGAGCACAAGGAATGGTTTACCAGAGTCTACCAGGATTGTTACCTAACGAAACTATTCTAGGTTACTTTCAATTGAAATTTTATGAAACCGAGAAAGAGGTCGAAAATAGGATGAGTTTGATGCAAAACCCAGCTATATCAGAAGATGTTGTTAGGGGACTAATGCATATTCTGGAAATAAATCCATATGCAAAATTCTTTCGAAAATTGAAGGAATATCCTTCAATGGAAATGTTCAACTTCATATCTCTGAGGATGTCAAACTAGATCAACGGTTGTATAATTGTCCAATTTCAGATCAAGTTGCAACGGTATGAGTTGAGGGAAATAATGAAAATATGCCTATTGAACATTACATCATTGTTCATGCACATTCGGGCAAGCAACATAGAATTATGCACTATTATGGATGCTACGACCCACTGCAATATCCGCTTCTCTTACCAAGAGGTGAAACAGGTTGGCATCAAAATATTAGAAAAGGAAATGTGAATAGAGATGTTGTTCCAGACTGTAATATTGCACCAAAGCAAGGTACATTTTACATTTTGCTCACTTTTAATTTACAAAATAATTTACTTCAGAAAAAATATTTATTAGAAAAAATGCATATGTTCTTAATTATAATATTTTTATATTATGCCATACAAATCACTTTAAGAATGTTGAGTATACAAATTTAATGTTATTATTTATATGTTATATATTCAACAACATTGCCTATCCCAATTGCCTATGAAGCTTCTATGGAGCCTGAAATTTCTAATCCAAGTGACTATATTCCAAATGATGATCAATGTAGGAATTATGGCACATAAACTCTTGCAGAAGATATAGCTTGTATTCAATATATAATTACTTTTGCAAAAATTGAATAAGTTACAATTTGTGACCTATATTATACACCTTTTTTTGCAATTAGTATATCCAAGTATGAAAATATTCTGATTACTACTAAATGTATACGATTTTTACCAATTAAAAAGTGTTACATGTATAAGATTATATTTGTCTATATTAATATCTTTTGGTCCATAATCTATTTTTTTTTTTTTCATATTTATTCATTTTTCCTCTTTTGTTTCAAAATTTACTTTTAACTTTAAATTATTATTTCTAAATTTTTAAAAACTATTTTTTTCCTAAATTTATTTGTAACCTGCGTAATTTTAATATTCTAATTTATATGTTCAAATCCACTACAGTGAACATCCCGATTATTGATGAGGCTGCTACGATGTCCGAGCTTTCTAATCCAGCAGATAATATTTCTCGTAAGAATCCAGGTATGAAGCATCAAAGCTATTTCCCAAAAAAGATGTTGTCCATTTATTTTCCATGTGCATATAATTTATGTTATGAACATATTAAAAGTCAATTGTTATATAAATTATATCTTATTTTAGTTAATATTCCGAACATAAACGATACTACTACGCTACCAGCATCTTCCACACCTGATGAAATCTTATCTCAAGAACAACAAGGTAAGAATGCACAATTTGCAAAAATATTCATTACATTTTGATGAATTGACCTATTCTTCTTTATGTATAAATTATTTTACAAAGATATGTAATAAGAGGTTTTCAAATTTCAGTGAATATTCCGAACATGAACGATACTTTTACGGCTGCCAGCATCTTCCACACCTGATGATATTTTATCTCAAGAACAACAAGGTAAGAAAGAAAATATTCATTACATTTTGATGAATCGACCTATTCTTCTTTATGTATAAATTATTTTACATAGATATGTAATAAGAGGTTCTGTTGTGTTTTTTTTTTTAAGTATCGTCAACATATTAGTATTTAAAACCTCTTCTATTACTAACAGTTGTGCAAAGACAAACGCCAAAGAAGGTTTCTTGTAGAGAATATTATTGCTACAAGCTGCAAATGAGAAGTCCGAGGCAATCAACTTTGTTAATGGCCGGAAAACTTCTACAACAATATGTAGTAGATATGTATATTAAGCTAGAGTCGAAAAGATTAGATTATTACTGAAGAAACCAATCAAACATGCGAGCCGAATTATATCAAGGAATTCTTGATAGTGTCTTCAAAGGAGAAACCAGAGACAGTGAAGTAGGTAGAAGGATTGTCCTTCCATCAACATTTATTGGTGGTCCGCGAGATATGTGTCGTAGGTATCTTGATGCAATAGCATTAGTGCAACGATTTGCAAAACCAGATCTTTTCATCACATGACTTGCAATCCTAAATGAAAAGAAATACAAGAGAAGCTATATGAGGGTCAAACAGCTCAAGATCGACTTGATTTAACTTCAAGAGTGTTTTGAGAAAAAAATACAAGATTTGAAAAACCAGTTATTCAAGCAAGAAATATTTTGTGGAGTTGCGGCACATGTTCATGTTATTGAATTTCAGAAAAGAGGATTGTCACATGCCCATATGCTAATCATTTTGAAAACCCAGTACAAAATTACTACCCCTAATCAATATGATAAGTTTGTCTGTGCCAAAATTCCTAATCAAGGAAAGCATCCCGAATTATATGAATTGGTGAAAAGGCATATGATTCAGATGTGGAGATAAGAACCCAAGGAACTCATGCATGGTGAAAGAAAAATACAAGTGTCATGGAGGCACCCTAGATTCAAGCTCGAGAGGTCAGCGAAGAAACAATTGAGTCGAGACTTCGTTCTGAAGGCGCTAGAGAACGCGTGCGACAAACAGAACGAAGGAAAGCTCAGCGTAAAGAAAGAGAGGCCGTCCTGCCTGACCCTCCGCGAAACCAGGCCTTGGCGAAGAAAGACGTTTGTCCTCAAAACAAATTTTCAACAAGAAACAAACATCTAAAAAAAATCAACAACAGATAAACCAAACAAACTATGCCACAAATATCCTAAAACTCCATTCCAAAACAAGCTCCCACGTGCAACGCACGTGCATTATGCTAATAATAACAAAAAATATAATTAGACGATAAAATATAACAAGATAATAAAATCAAAATATACATGAATGTGTATTTTAATGTTGGTTAAAAAATATATATTATTAATATGCTAAAAGACCATTCAATTAAATTAAGAAATCAATTAACTTAACAGTGATTCTATTGAAAGGATACCTGCTACTATTTCATCGGAATGGTTGAAAGTGTTGAAAATGAGGCAAAAATATGGTATGACTTCTACGAAAATTGCACTAGATTGGTGTAGAAAATTGAGACTACTGCAATATAAAACAAGTGCTACGATGATCCAGCAGAAGCAATACCAAGGTACAAATATGTCTATAATATAATCTTCGTGATACTTTCATAATGACGTACATAATAACATTAAATGATATTTAATATAGTATATGTACGTAATAAAACTAAACGTTCATCAAGGAATCTATAGCGCAACAAAAAACCATGTTTGATGAGATACCAGTAGTATATGTTGGATGCTCAACACATGAGTACAATTAATCCATAGAAAATGTAATAAATTATTTTTCAATAATCAACACTAATAAGTTCGTACATTGAAAAATGTAATCTTACTGCGATAAAGCCAATACAGGGACAAAATAAATCCAAATACTACAAAAAAATAATCTTACATAATGCAAATTAAACGCAATAGCAGAGAAAATTGAAATGATAGAACCCACATATAACAAAAAGAAGAGAACGAGAAAAATACAACAATGCTTGAGGATAAAACTACAAAAGTGTAAGGGAAGAAAAGAATGCGAATAACAAAGAAAAACAAGAGGATGAAGAAACTATATAATGGAAGGGAAGAAGAAACGACAGAACACAAAATTAAAATTAGAAGATTGCATTCAGGTTGAAGCGATGATAATGTCATAAAGATCACAAAAGAAAAAATAGAGGGCGATTAATTAAACTACAACTTCAAGTTTGGTGGATAAAACTATAGAAGTTGAAGGGAAGAAAACAAGAACGATATTGAAGAAAAAACAAATGAATAAACTTCAACAACAAAAGAGAAGAAAAAAGGAAGAAACACAAAGAGAAAAATAGAAGAAAACATTCAAATATAGAGTGATGATGAGCAACACTCAAACAATTTTTTAATAAATCACAAAAAAAGGCCTGGGTAACAAGGAAGATCAAGAAGGAGAAAAATAAGAAGGAATTACGCAGTCTCAAAATAATTTCCAAGATAAATAGGTCTTTTATTTTTTATTAAAATATATGAATAGTTTCATATAAACCAATTTGAAGCAATTCATTTATATGTGTTAGGACAAATTTGTGATGTTATAAATTTCCTTTGGTTACTTATATTAAATATTATTAGTTAATTCAGTAAAAATATTGTAGATCTTATCTACGTAGTATGTTTGGACTTTTACTCATACTGACGTTTCAACAATTGCCCTATTTTACAACAAAACTTACATAATTTTTTTTTTTTAAATTAAGTTACTATAGAGATATGATCAATTTAACTTAATAAGTCAGGAAAGATGTGGACTTGTGATAACATTATGATTCTCTTACACAATTCTCCAAGAAACTGATATATTCTCTGAAATACTTCCAGCCGAAATTATTTCGAAATTACTAAACATTAAAAAAATTAGAAATAAAATAAATGCCAAACACTACAAGAAAACAGATAATTTCCAATGGCATAAAAGCCATTAGAATTTTTAAAAATTCCAACGGTAATTCCAACGGCAAATCAGTTGTTGGAATTTTTTCCGAAATTCCAACAGCAAAAGGCCGTTGGAATAGCTGTTGGAAAAAAAATTCCAACGGTAAAATTCCACCGGTTTTTATGTCGTTGGAAAAGTGGCTGTTGGAATTTTTTTGTTCCAAGAATTAAATTCCAATGGAAAAATGATTCCAACTGCAATTCCAACGGAGCCTCTTACCGTTGGAATTTTTTTTCCAACAGCTATTTCAACGGCTTCTGCCGTTGAAATTTTTTTCCAACAGCAATTCCAACGGCCTTTTGCCGTTAGAATTTTTTTCAAAATTCCAACGGCTCATTTGCTGTTGGAACTACCGTTGGAATTTTTTAAAATTCCAACAATTTTTATGCCGTTGGAATTTTTTCGTTGGAAAATAATTTTCTTGTAGTGAAAAATATAATTTTTAAAATTAATATATCAAGTGCTGCACGTGCATTGCACGTGCCAAATTCTAGTAGTAACAAAATGACAATTGTACTCTATAAAATCTGATAAATAAATACTCCCTTCGTTCCGCTCAGTTTTGCACAGTTTCCCTTTCGGTTTGTCTCACTCAATTTTGTACACCCTTGAAAAAGAAAATTTTCTTATAATCTCAATCCTCAAAATTTCCACCTCAATCTCCATCTTTGTAACAGTCAACCATAAAGTAAAAAATAGTTTTTTCTTAACCTCGATGTCCGTCCCTACGTGCAAATTGAACGGGACGGAGGAAGTAAATAACAAGAAGAATAACGATATGCAAGTCTCGAAGTCTGGTCCTTCTATATGGCTATACCTACTTCACCTAGATTTATAGCTAAATGACTTTCTAATGGAGAAGAGATGTAGGCCCTGTTTGTTTATGGTCGTGGATGATTGGAGTATTGTAAGTTGTGACAAATATAGTGGAATATAGAGGTTGAGATAAATAAGTCAGTGTTTGTTTATGTTGATTGGAGATTGGGTTGTGAGGTGCGTGATTATGATATAAAAGGTGATAAAGTTGATTTAATGTGTGTAAGAGTTAGTTAGTGAATAATTAATTATTGATTAAAGTGTGTATTATGAATGATGTTCGATAAATTATGTGTTTAAAAATTAGTTAGTTGATTGATGATGAGATTAGGTTATGGACAATTTATTGCTCACAACCTCAACACACGAACAATATAGTGAGTTTGGATTAATAATAAAAAAATAAATAAAAGATGCGCTGACTTTAAATAAAAGAAATGCAGTCCGAAGTCCAAGACGCAAAGCTGTCTGCTGAGCATATGGATGCACATGGATGCTGTGCCTCATTGGAATTTATTTAATTTTTTGTATTATTATTTATTAATACTCGTTGGCCTAATGGTAGTGGACGAAGTTGGATTGCTCAAGTGGTAGAGCATCTACTATCTAGACATTTGGTCCTGGGTTCGAGTTACCGGGGGGAAGGGAGGGTTTTTTCTTTCTTAGATTAAGAGAAAAAAATTTAAAAAATACAAAGGGTTTTTGGATCAAATTTGTCTGAGAAAATTAATGAGTGTGCTTTAAATTTACTGAGATCTATCTTAAGCAAACGGACCCCAAGTGTAGCTAGTTCTATTTATTCCTCCAAGTATGGTAAAAGATGTTTACGATAATTGATGGAGATCTTTTCTGTAATTCGAATTGCTCTTGCCATTGTCATATTAAACAGCCTTACACTACTCTGCTCATCCAAACCATTCTTCAACTCCACCACAGATAATGAGGCCCTACTCGCCTTCAAAAATGCTATCACTTCAGACCCTTACCATGTTTTAGGCAGCAACTGGTCCACCAACATGTCCATATGTCATTGGACCGGTGTTTCCTGCAGCCTCAAACATCATAGGGTCACGGTCCTAAATGTCTCCGGCTTCGGCCTCGTCGGAACCATCGCTCCACATCTTGGAAACCTAACGTTTCTTCGATCTCTAGACATCAGCTTCAACAATTTCACAGGCTTCATACCGTCCGAACTCTCTAACCTCCGTCGTCTCAAGGAGATAAACGCTGGATTCAACGCCTTCACGGGAGCAATACCACCATGGCTCGGATCCTTATCTCAACTCCAGCATATCGAACTAAATAACAACACTTTCTCAGGAAGAATCCCGTTGTCTATGTTCAATATCTCAAGTTTACGAACTTTAGATATTGGGTACAATATCCTTGTCGGAAATATTCCGGAGGAGATTGCCAATTTTCCTTACTTGGAAAAATTGGTTTTAGAGGGTAATCGTTTTACGGGGTCTATACCGAATGGTATGTTCAACATTTCTTCGTTGATAGAAATAAATATGAGATATAATGAGCTATCAGGTACGCTTCCAAATGATATGTGCAGTGGTTCTGCTCCAAAACTCCGAACAATCATTCTCTCTGGAAATCAGCTTTACGGCGAAATTCCAGCAAACTTATACAAATGCAGAGAGCTGGAGGACCTGCGGTTATCCAAAAACCATTTCAATGGAAGCATACCTAGTGAACTTGGCAGATTAACCAAGCTTAGGATGCTATCTCTATATGCAAACCATTTCAATGGAAGCATACCTAGTGAAATTGGCAGATTAACCAAGCTTAGGATGTTATCTCTATATGCAAACCATTTCACAGGTATGTTATATTTATAATACTTCACATTGAAATTTGATCAACAATATAGTACTACTCTCTCCGTCCCAACTAGTTTTTCACAGTTGACCAGGCACGAATGTTAAGAAAAAATAAATTTTTTCTTAATTTTTTTAAAGGTGGAGATTGAGTGTTAAGATTGTGAAAGAAATTTTCTTTTTAAAGATGTGAAAAGTTAAGTGGGACAGGCCGAAATAAAAAAAAAAAAAAAAAAAAAAGGTTAGCCGGGACGGAGGGAGTGCTTGTTTTGATATTGAATAGCGCGTTTCTGCTGAGGCGCGCTTATTTTAAAATGAATGAATTTAAAAATGTTAGAATTACTTTTTCCCATTTGAAAAGAAAAAAGATGATGGTGAAAATGTGTGTTGTACATGTGTGTGGAGTTTGTGTGTAAAGTGTGTGTAATTATATGACTATATATATATACATGAGAATGATGATGAATTCGAAAAATGACTAGGTTATCGAAAGTATCTCAAATTCATCTCTTAAATCAATCATCAAGTCCCTCCATCCAACCGTCACATAAGTTATATCGCATATATGATATATCCCTCCTTAGGTTTACAAATATTCATATGCAAATTAGATATTCTTTTTCTTAATTTTACATATCTCCAGTAAAATTTTATCCTGTTTTCCTGGCATTTAGAGAATCTAAGATTTGATCTTACTTATGTTATTGCATGATACAGGTCGCATACCAAACCAAGTAGGAAATCTCACTTCTCTCCAAGATTTATACCTTGATTCCAATTACTTCTCAGGTATATATATCTGCCTTCTACATCGATCTATTTGTTTTTTTTTTTTTTTTTGTTTTTTTATTGTAACAATACATTCTTCGATATCTATATATATGCTCAATGTGATCATTTTCAATCTTATTCATGACATGATTAATTACTTCAATATAATATATACATATGTATTGTCCCACATTGATAAATTAATTAAAAATTAAAGACTATCTATAATAAGTCTAGTAAAGTCTTCTCTCTATCACCGATTGATTATACGATAGACATCTCACTAGCTAAAAAAGCTACGACTTCTTTCACGTGTTTGATACACTACTTCAATAACATATTGTACCAAGCACCCGAATTTAACAGTCATAATCACACTCAGAATATTGTGTATACCAAAACTCCCCGGGATGAGTTATATGAATCTTAGTTCAAAATATCAATGTTGGGTGACAGGCCCGACCCGGTAATATTAGTGTATTTGGAGGGTTTCGGCTCACCATTTTCTGACCCGACAGAATTTAATACAGTCTAGGCCGAGCAGCCTGAATTGTAGCCTCTACGTGAGACTTGCTCAAATATTATATGTGTCATTTGGTTAAGCTAATCATATTGTATTGACAAACTGAATGAACCATGATAGGTGAATTACCACAAGAGCTTACTTATCTAGTGGACCTTGAGATTTTGATGGTGCAAAACAACTCCTTATCGGGCTCCATTCCACCTTCCTTGTTCAACATATCAGCCTTGAAGATTATAGATCTCTCTGCGAATCAGTTTTCCGGCAACCTTCCCGACAAGTTTGCACTTCCTAATCTTGAAGTGTTCTATTCATTCAGTAATGAATTCAATGGCGAAATTCCGATCTTTATAACAAACGCTTCTAAGCTTATTGTATTGGAGCTGCAAAATAACTCTTTCAGTGGTCCTGTACCCAACTTTGGCAACTTAAGAATCTTACAGGAACTTCGGCTCTGGGGAAATCAGTTGGCCGGTACAGAATTTCTTTCGTCATTAACTAATTGTCGATATTTGAAAAGATTGGAGATGTCGAGAAATCCACTTAATGGTATTTTGCCAACTTCTATTGGCAACTTATCAACTGCTCTGGAAATCTTTTCAGCATTAGGATGCAAAATTAAGGGTGTTATTCCATCCGAGATTGGAAACTTGAGCACCTTGATAGGTTTAGAGCTGGCTAGAAATGAGATTACAGGATTCGTCCCGACAAGACTAGGGAATTTAAAGAAACTTCAAATCTTATATCTTCAAGATAATCAGTTGCAAGGATATATCCCTGTCGATCTTTGTCGGATGAGTGACTTAGGGGAGATAAGCCTGAGTGACAATATGCTCAAAGGTGAAATACCTGAATGCTTTGGTGAACTTAATTCCCTAAAACACATCTACTTAGCCTCAAACATGTTGAATTCTAGTATACCTTCCAAGTTTTGGAATCTTAGAGACCTTGTGGCTTTAAACTTGTCCAAGAACAATTTGAGTGGTCAACTTCCATCTCAAATTGGGAAGTTGAAGGCCATCAACCATCTAGACTTGTCCTCTAATTATTTTTCCGGTGATATTCCGAGCCTAATTGACGGTTGCCAGTCATTAGAATTTCTAGAGCTATCAAACAATAAGTTTGAAGGATCCATCCCAATGTCATTGGGAAACATTAGAGGCTTGACCACATTGGATCTATCTAACAATAGTCTTTCTGGATTGATCCCAGAAACATTACAAGACCTACACTTTCTTAGAAATTTCAATGTGTCTTACAACAAATTGGAAGGGGAGATTCCGGATAGTGGTTGTTTTGTTAATTTCACTGCTCAATCATTTGTTCACAACTCTGCTTTATGTGGTGCGAAAAAATTTCAAGTAGCACCTTGCTCAAAAGACCATCAAGTGTCACGATCAAAGAGTCTCGTCCACTTAATGAAGTATATTGTGCCCTTGTGCATTTTAACCACTATTTTGGTGACCATCTTCATACTCATGCTTGTAAGGAGACAAAAAAAGAAAACAATACCAGTCTCTACTGACATTACCCCACTTAGTTTTGAATGGAGAAGAATTTCATATATAGAACTCAGACGAGGAACGAGTTGTTTTAGTGAAAGTAATCTACTAGGAAGAGGAAGCTTTGGTACAGTATTTAAAGGGGTACTTTGTGACGGATTGACCATTGCAGTGAAAGTCTTCAACCTACAATTAGAAGGAGGCACCACAAGCTTTGATACAGAAACTGAAATACTAAGTAGTATTCGGCATAGGAATTTAGTCCGTATAATTGGATGTTGTAGCAACACCGAATTCAAAGCTTTGATTCTCGCCTACATGCCAAACGGGAGCTTGGAGAAATGGTTACATTCGGATACCTATTATCTAGATCTTATTCAAAGACTAAATATATCAATAGATGTTGCTTTAGCCTTGGAATATCTTCACCATGGTCATACGTTTCCTGTTGTTCACTGTGATATAAAGCCAAGCAATATATTGCTTGACGAAGACATGACTGCTCATGTTAGTGACTTTGGAATTTCCAAGCTGTTCGACAATGGAGAAGTAGTGGTTCAAACTAAAACTTTGGCGACTATCGGTTATGCAGCACCAGGTGATGTATATTATTGAGAGTTTTAATTTTCTTTATATGATATTATCTTTCAATTATGATGACTATGATTAACTTTGTAGAGTATGGAATGGAAGGGAAAGTGTCCACCAATGGAGATGTATATAGTTATGGGATAATGTTGTTGGAGCTGTTTACGAGGAAGAAACCGACAGATAATATGTTTAGTGGAGAACTGAGTTTAAAGGAATGGGTGAGTGAAGCGTTACAAAACAATGCAATAATTGAAGTTTTGGCTCCTGATTTAGTTTTGACAGAAGATGAACACTTCTCCGCGAAGCAACATTGCATTGTATCTATTTTCGAATTAGCGATGAAATGTTTGGCCAGTTCACCAAAAGCAAGAATCAACATGGTTGAAACAGGGACTACTCTACACCAGATCAAGGCCAAAGTTATAGCAGAGACCATCGACCTCAAAAGTGTGTAAATTTGATTCTCATATCAATCTACAATGTTTTTTATTCTTAATTTATTCATGGAAACTTATTAGTTCAAAGTAGTTGTACAAGTGCGGACTGGATCGTTTATTTCAAGTAGTGTTTCATCTCCTATTCCAACTATACCAATACACGTCACGTGAGGCACTTGTTACAATCAGCTCCGTATTACATTATTTGAATAGTTATTACATGATTGGGGCATAAATTACATAAACGAAAACTTACTTCGACAACAAGATCTTCTGCTTAATGATGCGATATCTTCTATAACAATTGGATCATTCAGTAACACATATAATATGTAATTATTAATACATCATCTATGATTATGTATTATCCAAAAATGTAATTATAGTATAAAATGTTGCACCACTGAAAGCATAAGATTCAAATTTCGTTTTCGTAGGACACAATTAGCATTAATTTACTCTGATGTTGGCTTTTGCTTCTTTTTAGAGCATGAGTATCGAGTAGTAACCTGAGTAGAGGTGGTAAAATTGGTACAACTCCGCAACATGTTAGATTACTAGAAACAAACACGGTGTCGCACGTGGTCGCTATTTTTTTTTTTATAATTATTGCGAAAAATATATTTGAGCGAATTAATTAATACTTTATGACGGTTTATTAATTTCAAATAACTTAATAACTTTAGTAACTTATGACCCCCCTAATTTTTTCCGTTTTTACTAACTCCAATATTACTTATTGTGAGCTGAAGCATGATATATTACAATAGTTAGTTGTATAAATTAGCGATACCTATGTAACCCCAATCCATAAAGTAAAAGATATATATTTGTGACATCACTACTAGAATTAAGGTTTTTTACCACTACAAAATGTAGTTAAAAAAAAGAGACAATGGTTACATAAGTGTTTTTAGTAACTAAAAATCTAAATGTAGTTATCATAGGGTATCCACTTATAGTAAGATGCAAAAAGGTTTTTTTTTCAACTACTTTGTAGTTACTAGTGTATTTGTAACTATTTTTTGCAACTACTTTGTAGTTATTAATGTATTTGTAACTACAAGTAGTTGCAAAAGAGCTTGTCATATTATAGCAAAATTTGGTTAAAATTGTATGAAATATTTTATATAACTACTAATAGTTACAAAAGAACTTTTTTTTTTTTTTTAGTAACCACTTTTGTAGTTGCAAAAAGAATAGCGACAAATACCATTTTTTCTTGTAGTGCATGGTAGAACTAATCAACTTTAAATCTTAAAATAATACCTAATAGTCCAGATCAGAGCGATAACATTTTAGGGGGAAAAAAAGGAAAGATTTAAGATTTTTCTCTTGTTTGATATTCAATTAATATAGAATTACTCTGTAAATTTTTGATGTGTTGAGAATTAATATCGTAATAAATTAACTAAAATCAGTTAAATTATTTCATCATTTTTTTTTTATATTTTCACTATTATATATTATATCATGTCTTTGCAAATAAAGAGTAGTAGAAATACGATTAAAAAATAAAAAAAAAAAATAGAAACAATAAATTGTTGCATCTTATTTTTCCACTTGGAGTTTATGTATGATAGATTTGTTTCAATATATTTGTGTTAGAAACTTCTAGTGTTGTCTATAATAAAATTTAACAACTAATAATAATACTTATTCTATTTCTAGATATTTGAAGTTAAAAAATTTAGGCATAGAACTGAATTTAAATTTATAGGTTTTATAACTCTTTTTGTAGGAAAAAATGAGCATTAGTTTTGTCAAATGATCTTATAAACATGGACTATACTAGTAACATACAAAAGTTGCCTTAAGTATTAAATATTCTATTTTTTTTTTAATCATATTATTTATTTTTACACAAAGATACGTTAAGATCATCATAGAAATTTATCTAATAGTTTTTCTTCAATTTATCAAAGTAATCATTTAAAGTTCTTTAAGTAATATGCATCTCATGTGATTAATATATTTTATTAAAGCAATTATGTAAGTTGATAATATTATTAGATATAATACTAGTATTATACTTATATTCTTTAGTAGCACTAATAATTAAATGCTTATGAAAAAGTCACCTAATCAAAATATTTGTTGGATGATTTTGATGAGTTATATCGAAATATAACATGATACACATGCTAAAAGTGTAATCAATCACAAAGGTTTATTTTTTTATAAAAATAAGCCACATGTCAGTAATAAAATATGTCTCGAACAACTCTAAATTGTTATACCGAAAAAAAAAACATTATGATATTATTTAAAATTACTTTTTATTATATGCAAAATATTTAGTTATTATTATTTATTGTTTACTATTCTTAACACTTATTTAACTTTAACCAAAAGAAAATTGTGATGTAGAACATTTGTGAAAAATAGTGGTAATTTACAACATTCTCCTTCTCAAATATTGAATTTGAAGATATTATTGTATTTTTAGTAAAATAATTTTGTTTCTTTTATCTTACTATCTTCAATCACTTTTTTCAATAAGAGTTTGTAATATTATACACATATAAAACCTATAATTATATTAAAGAAGTCGGTCTTGACATAATAATATAAATATGGACAGTATAAAATTATATATTGATAAATCATGTATAGTTTATATCAGACAATAAATAAAGTTTATTAATTCTTCCCTCACAAAAATAAGAGTCTTATATCTGTTATTATAACAAAGAAATCAAACTTCAGAATACCTATATTGTGTTAAACTATTATTGTATGTTTAATTTAGGGTTAATTACCAAACAAATCACGACCTTTAGACCAATTTTCAATTGCAACACGACCTTTAAAACGTGACAATTTCTGTCACATACTTTTAATTTGTTTCAATTACAACATCACCGCCCAACTCCGATCCCCAAATGCTAATATGGACGGCGGTGCTTCCAAAACGGCGTCGTTTCGGCGGAAACCAGACTAGACGAAACGACGTCGTTTTGGGAGCACCGCCGTCCACGTCAGCAATCGTGGATCGGATTTGGGCGGCGATGTTGTAATTGAAACAAATTAAAAGTATGTGACAGAAATTGTCACGTTTTAAAGGTCGTGTTGCAATTGAAAATTGGTCTAAAGGTCATGATTTGTTTGGTAATTACCCCTTTAATTTACTATAAATTTTGATCAATATTTACTTTAATGTTGAGTTATTTGTATGTTATAAGAATTTTACTTAAAGCGGTCAACTAAAATAGTCTTATATATGACACAATTGCTTTATTGTCAATATTTTTTGTTGTAGTTTATGGGATGTGTATATAGATATTATAGTTGCAGAACTTAAATGAAAAATTATATTTTTATTCACCACCATAACATCAAAACCTTATTTTTCAAAACATATTTCACACCTAAGTAACTCTTTTGTAAATAAAACTTAGGAGTAGTGACAAGATTTATAATCTTATATATACATAAAACACTACAAGAAATATTACAGATAATGACTGATTTTAGTGACGGATAATTTCCGTCACAATCTAATTACGGACTAGTGACAGAATAGAGACGAATAGGGACTACAAGAGTGTTTGAGTATTAGCAACGACTTAGTGACGAAATTATGACGGAATTTAGTGACAGAAAAAAATCCGTCATTAAACCGTAATGTTGTGACGGAAATATTCCGTCATTAATCTTGTATTGACGGAATAATGACGGAATTGTTGTCGTTGCTATGTAATGACGGAAAATATTTTCCGTCATTAATCTTGTATTGACGGATTAATGACGGAATTTTAGTCGTTGCTATATAGTGACGGAAAATATTCCGTCATTAATCTTGTATTGACGGATTAATGACGGAATTGTAGTCGTTGCTATGTAGTGACGGAAAATATTCCGTCATTAATCTTGTATTGACGGATTAATGACGGAATTTTAGCCGTTGCTATGTAGTGACGGAAAATATTCCGTCATTACTTAATGCCCATGTAAATGCACTTATTCAGTGACGAAATTTTCGGTCACTAGTTTAGTGACGGAATAGTGACGGAAAATTCCGTCACTATACCCCTAAACGACATCGTTTTGGCCCTAATTAATTAGGGACGGAAATATTTCCGTCACTATACCAAACGACGTCGTTTTAGACCTCCAATGCTTAAAAAAATAAAAGCATTGCGCGCCAGCTTCGAACCCATGATCTGTTGGATATAAAGCAAGTTGCTTACCACCAGGACACCTATTAATTATTGAGAATTGCTTGCTTGGTTTTTACATATTCAGTTTTCCCCAAACTTACCACTTCTCATTTTGCATCGGTAGTAGACTGTTGTTGAATCCACCAGACGTCTTCTTAATTTTGGTGAGTTGTGCCCTAGATCAGACGAAACTCTTGAGTTGTGCCCTAGATCAGTCGCGATTCTCATCCCCAGTCGTGGAAGGGATTGCTGGGGATTGCGGCACAGATTTTTCTGCGATTTAAGGAGACTTCTTCTCCAATGGCGGCGACCTTTCTCGCGGCGCTGCTTCACTGATTCAGCCCGACCTAGGGTTTTCAGTTCCCCAATTCGATCGCTTCTTCAGTCGTTGCTACTCCCTGCCGGAGTAAGTAATCTCTCCTTTCTCTCTGTTCATAAATTTTGCTTTTGTGAAGATTTTTTAGTGAGTTTGTATGTCTGTATTTCGTTTTGTTGATTGTAGTTATGCTTCTGAAATGATGGATAGAATCTGAAAAAGGAATTTTCGACTTTTATTTAGGAGACTTGGAGAGTTCTTAATACCAAGTAAACAACGCTACCTGTGACTTAAATTATTCTGCTGGAATTCTATTTGAGCAATATGTATTGTATTAGTTCCTCCTATTATGATGAATACTCTTGCTTCATTGTACTATTTTCCTACTTTACATGTCTGCATGAAATTATTGAGTGCTTTACGGACTTAAAATCTTAATCTCTTCTTTCTTTTTGAATTATACCATTTGTTCTATTCCTGTATCTATTTGCCTTTTTTCCTTTGGTTGGCTCGGTTATGAGAGCTTGGAACAGTTTCCTCTGCCTAAGTATCTTCTTGTCCTGTTGAGCTTTGTCTCAATAGATTGTTGGTGTACTTTTGTAGTTCAAGTAGTGACTGTGTCCTTTATAAATTTATTTTCTCTACCTTGTGATTAATGAGATTGATTTTTGATTGACAATGTTTTCATTGGACACTGAACAGGTTATGGCACATTTAGAACCTGAGTATACAGACATGACTTTATATCAAATGAAAGCTCCCAGGAAACCTCGCATTCTGCTTGCTGCCAGTGGAAGTGTCGCTTCAATCAAATTTGCTAATCTTTGTCATTGTTTTTCTGAGTGGGCAGAAGTCAAAGCAGTTGCTACCCAGGCATCCCTTCATTTTATCGACACGGTGGCACTTCCCAAGGATGTAATGCTCTATACTGATGAGGACGAGTGGTCCAGTTGGAAAAAGATAGGTGATAATGTGCTCCACATTGAGTTGCGTAAATGGGCTGATATCATGGTCCTTGCACCTTTGTCGGCAAATACACTTGCCAAGGTAACAATAATTCATAGTGACAGTTTTTCTTTTTCCTTTTTTTAAATTTATTAGCATTGATTCATCTTTTTAACAGGAAAAAAAGGAGAGTAGTAGAAATGAATAAGTTGGATGTGTGTACAAAGTAGATTAGATAGAGCAAGTAAAATGATACGTAGAAAGAAGTGGGTGGCATGTAGATGAGAAAATTATAGAACACACTTAAAGATGATTTGTACATGTGCATACGAGACGTTAGATGCTCCCAGTATGACATACAGGTGAACGAAATAAGCATTAACTAAGAGAAAATCCTGGAGGGAATTAAAAAAAAACAATAAAACATGACATGTTATAACTAAATATAACTGAAAACATGTGTACGTACTGAAATGATGGTGAGGTATAATTCATATTTCCGACCCCATATAGTGGAATAACGGTTTAGTGTGTTTTTGTCTGTGATTCTCTTATAATTTGTTGTTAGTTGTAGGCTTCTATATTGTTGAACGTTGTTCTGTCTTTTCTTCCTATACAGATTGCTGGAGGGTTGTGCGATAACTTGTTGACCTGTATTGTCCGAGCATGGGACTACAGTAAGCCGATGTTTGTGGCTCCAGCCATGAATACCCTCATGTGGAACAATCCTTTCACCGAACGCCATCTCATGGTAATCGATGATCTTGGGATTTCGCTCATCCCACCTGTGAAAAAGAGACTAGCCTGTGGAGATTACGGAAACGGTGCAATGGCTGAACCTTCTCTGATATACTCAACAGTAAGGCTCTTCTTTGAGAAACAGTCAGGTGGTGCCAATGCTTAATCTTGATATATTGCACGTTTCTTATCTGTATCTATATCGTATCCAAGTCTTAGGTTTCAGTCATGGATATAGTGAACTTTTAGTTGCAAACAAACTACATGTTGTGTCGAAGCTGCAATCTGCTGCTAGGAATTTATTCATCCACTTTTACTCCTCGAAATTGTCTGCACGTATGCTGTTAAAATATTTCATTTCTGTTAAATTTGTTTAGGAGTTGTTTCTTGATTACGTCAGATTGTCTCTGTTTCAGCATGGTCATATATGACGAACCATTTAAGCGCGTCTTTGCAAACACGGTGCTGTGCTTCTCACGCGATCATCTCTTTTTACATATCATTTGTGTTATATGCTTGATGGATTCTATATATGGATGAATTGGTCTGAAATCACTGTGCAAGTATCTGTCTGAAAATACCAAAATTTCTAAAATTGTAGGTTCTCCTATAATACTGAGAAGATGACAATTTTGACTTCCACTTCATAGATCTTGTGCAAAATCAATATGGGCCAGTAAAGATGGAAGCTTCTATTCCTTGTTCTAACACAGAAAATGACTCTTTCTAACTTGAATACTTTTCTAGTGTTATTCGGCTTGTCATCTTGTTTTCAGATGTTGCGCCCTTTTTTCTCCCTCTCTGAATGAAATTATTTTTTAATTTTTTAATTACATAATTTAGTAAGCTAAAGTGCAAATATGGAGAAAATAATAATTTGAACACTAATTTCTTCACCGGGTTCATACTTCAAATCCATTTTGGTCCTCCATCTCAAGCAGGATTTCATGGTGTTTCATTTTATTAGTGTAAATTGTGTGTGTATTGATAACGTCGTGTTGTGTAGTAGTGAGAGTTTGTGGGCTAATTCTTACCTATCCAGTCGGGTAATTCATTATTTATTTGATGGTGGACTCTAACTAACGGGTATTGAGTATTTACTTAGACTTAGAACCGAATTCTTTGCAATGGATAATTTCAATTCCAGAAAAAGAATCCAATTTTTTCTACATTGAATCATTTATATATGGTAGTATAGCCAACATATAGATTTTTTATGGATTCATTTGGTTCTTTTGAGTCTTGCTCGAGCCGGATGATAAAAAAATTAATCTTCATTCGTTTGCCAAATTAATGATAGATTGTTCCAGATGAATAGTTTCCGACTACTCTGATGTATGTGTGATGGAGGATTCTAATCTAGAGGTTCGGCCCTGCCCAGCCCAATCTAGCCCTATTGGGCCAAGATCATAAGTTAAGTTGGGTTGGGTTGTTAGGTCTAATGGTCCTATATACACATATTTTTTGACCAGTTTGTCGAAGGCTTAGATTTTTATGATTCAACTCATCTAACATATCGATCGGGCTGAGTAAGTCTTTCGGGTCGGACCAGTTTTGCCGGCTCTTGATCGACCACAAATGCCCCAATATACACCCTGCACTGTATGCAACATAACATAGTACATACCTACAGGATTTCAATGCCAAACAAACACGATATTTTCAATATCCTTACACTGATGAAACTATGCCTGATTTTTGGCCTTTGTCTAAAATATTCAATAATCAAGAACTCTGCCATATGGCGATTTCATAGCTTGGGAACAAAAGAATCAATGGATATGTAACTGTGTTATCAAGATTACTAAGTTTACACTGTCTTAATCTGAATTAAATAATAATAATATTTTTTTTGAAGTTCTTCTGGTGAACAAGTATCGTGAAATATTCTCAGTTTGAGTCTCAACGTTGAAATTGATGACATGAACTTGAAAGTGTATACATAATTTTTAGGCAATGCTGAGTTGATTCGTTCAAACAGCAGTTTCGAGGTAGGAATATTCTATCAGAATCCTTGTACTAACTCTCAAATCACTGTACTGATTAGTATTTCTTGGTTGTTGAAAAGAAAATGGTGACAAATCTGTACATGCTAAAGAAACTTCTAAGATGCCAGCCAGTGGGTGGCAATTCGGATCGGGCTGAGTTTTTTTTTGTTTTTTTAGTCAATTCGGGTTATATATTAAAAAGATTTGAACACATAATTATTACTTTCTTTGTTCATCTTATATTGCACATTTTTCTTGAACGGTCGTCTCACCTTATCTTGCATAGCTTAAAAAACGAAAGTTCTAACATAATCTCCACCTTCAAAATCTCCACCCTCATTTTGAAAAGTCAACAAACAACACAAAAATAATTTTTCTTAATATCCATGCCGACCCCCCTCCTTTCCCCCGCAAGATAAGCCGGGACGGAGATTTCTTGTCAATTCGGATAAAATGGGGTTTAATCGATTTGTGTTAGGTTGATTGCACGTATCCCTCAGTAAATTCGTGGTGGTTCAGGTCGGGGTATGGATTGTCACCCTATGTTCTCATGCTACAGTAGAAAGGGTTTTTCATGATATTCTTTCAAACGATAATTATTGTCTCTAATGATAAGGTATACGACAACTTGTCGCAATTTAAAATTATTTTTAGATTTTCTAGGGAGAACTAATTGTTGCAAATTCTATATACATTTTAAATAATTTTTTCATCTTAAATAATATTATTTGCAACGGGATAATTAGGACAACTAATTATTAACGGAGTGTTGTATTATTATTAGTGTAACAAATTATTATTATTATTTGGGACAATTTTTAATTATCACAAGACCATTTGTCTTACAGCATCGACGGTCCGCTTGGTTGGGGTGTTTAGGGGTAGGAAATGAGAATGAATGATGGTTCATTCTCATTTCTGGTGCTTGGTACATAATGAATAAGTTAATCATTATCCCGTTTTATTAACAATTCCCCCCACTTTATTCCATAGTATGATTGACCCTCATTCATACTCATTATCATTACCATTGATCATTTGCAACCAAGCGAACCCTAACATTTTACGATGGACCATAATAATTAAAAGTTTGTGGTGCTTAAGGTATTTTACTAATTAATGTATAAGGGTATATGCATAATGTCGACATATATATACACACATTATTATTACCATTGCTCAGCTGACCCAGATTCGGACATGAAACACGCCTGAAATATATGCTTGAATTCTGGTTTTTTTTGAAGTTATGTTATATAAACAGAAAAAGTAGGGTATAGTATATATATGTGTCATATAATAACAAGTACATAGGTTGAAGCATTAACTTCCAAAAGTTTTGATTCTATTGAAGATAATGACAGAAATATTTTGGCATTTTAAAGTTTGTATTCCTTCAATTTGTATTAAATAACAGTCAGATTTGTTTATACAATATGTTGCCACAATTCTGGAAGTAAAAAACAAAGAAATCTTCAACGTTAATGACAAAGACTTTATTCTATTCCGTTCATAGTCATATTGCATATCACACACACTACAGTCGCTATATAATATATATTCCCTCTGTCCCGACCTAACTTGTTTTTTTTGACCGAGTAGGAATGTTAAGAAAAAATAGATTTTGTGAAATCTTTTACTTTTTTAAAGGTGAAGATTAAGGGTGGAAATTATGAGATAAATTTGTCTTTTATGAGCCGGCAAGTTAAGTTGAACAAATCGAAAAGAAAAGTAAGCAAGTTAGAGTGGGACGGAGGTAGTATATACTAGTTTTTGTCTTTTTTAATTATAGCAGCACATATATGTTTTGTAGATACTAAATCATGTTTTTATCATCTTATTACGTGATTAGGTAGTAGTATCCGACTGTAATAATCTACCTTTAATTTAGTGGATGATTGGAGATTAACTGGATTAGAAGTGGCCAAATAGTTTCATGAACCGTGAACCGGCCCGGTTCAAACCGGGAGCCAAAGGTTTGAAAATTATTGACCTGATTACGGTTCCAAACTAAGGTATCCTCAAACCATAATCGATAATTGAACCGTCAGTCTACGGATTATTTTATTTTTTTTTATTTTTTTAAACATGACACGTGTACAATTTAAATTAAGTGGTTGTTTGAATTTGATAGCCAAAATGTGCTCATCGTTGTGATTAATCGGCAGTTCAAAATCGGAACCGACCGTTTCCGCTGAAAATTAATGGTTGATTTTCACTTTAAATGAAACTCATGCACTTCCTTTTCTCTTTTTCTTTTCCATTATTTATTTATTATGTAATTTTATAATTTTAGTTGTAAAATTATAATTTAATATTTATGTTGTAACTTTAGTGTTGGTTTTATTTATTTAGTGTTACATTTTGGACAATTATGGTTTAATTAGTATACCGTTTGGTAATTTTGTTGTAATTAATGATAATTCATTTTAATAAATGTATCTCAACTTTTATGTCAATTCTATTTGCAATTTAATTTCTTTAACTTAATATTTTTTCTTTCAAAACTGGCGAAATCGGCAGTTAAAACCGAAGCACTGGGTTATAGACGACTCAAAATCGTAACCAAAATCATGATATACACAATTCGATTCGGTTCGAGGGGATGATTTTCGAGCCGCCAATTTGAAACCGAAATCGATAGTTCAAAACATTTGAGCACCTCTAAGTTGGGCTCCACCACCAAATATATAATGAACTGTGTAGTCCAATATGACATACCTGGATATATTAGAATTAGCCGTATTACCTTCATATATAAACCACATTAGTTTATTAGGGGCATATTTGGTAGCGATGAGTAAATAAGTAATCAGACTTACTCGTTCGTTTGATAGTCCATACATCTTTATCTTCACAAAACTAAGGGGCCCGGTAAATGTTCATCATTAGCTCATATATGTTATAGGTCCAAATTAAAAAGATAGCTTCTACCTACTTAATCTGAACGGCATGTTATATTATACTACCTAAACATGTAAAACTATTAAATGATAATTAGTACCCACTTTATCTTATACATGCTACCAAATAATCCATAATTGCATAGGAAGAATACTACCGGAAATGACTACTTTGACCTCATATAACGTAACGAGACTTGCAAAGCTACCTTCTAGATTCATGTACTTTTTAAATGCACTGGATGCTTACAATAATCGTCGAAATAATTACATTTTAATTGCATTTTAATACTCTTTAGTATTAGCGATTATCTCGTTTTATTTTTCTTTAGAAATGATTTGACAATTCAACCGTTTTCTCTCGTCGTAGTTATAGAAAAAATATATATTTTTTAATTCAATAAAGAAATAATTCTCTTATAAATTAAAAAAAAAAAAACCCTATAGAAAATATAATTCTCGTATTATATACTAATATTTTTTAAAAAAACATGGGCGGGCCGACTCAAATAAGTTTGATCCATTTCCAACCAAAAAAACAGTCTTATTCCATTTTGAATTTGAAACTAACCTTGAGGTAATAAATAGTATGCACACTTCCAATCCTCACAATTAGAGTGGCAGTTCGGTCGGACCAAGTCTGTCGGACTAACACTATATTTTGGGTCGAGTCAAGCTAAAATTTTGTTGGGCCTAAAATTAATCAGTTCGGACTATCTATCCCTTTATAATATGCTAAATTTATTATTCCGGCCAGTGGCTCTTAGTCTTTTGCCCCATCGTGTCGGACTTTTTGGCTATATAATATTTCGGACCAAGATTGCTATTACTCAGTCTCGGTCCATCGAAAATATTATACCACCTGACCAGGGCAGCGGAATGGGCAAGTTTTACCACCTCTACTCAATAGGTGCAATATGTAAAATAGAAGCAAATGTCACTGGAATATGCAATCAACAAAGTTTAATCTTTATTTTTGTAAATAAGTCGAGATAATTTTTGTCACTGCTGTAAAGGATAAAATCTTCATCTAGCTCAGCTTTGACGATACATTTTCCTTAAACTCAACTATTTTTTTGACTCCAAACCATCCAACCTAAATCTTGGTCCAAATTAGACGTTGACTCTCAGTTTGTACCACGATTAGAGACAGAATCTTGATATTTAAATTTGATTGCTAGAGTAATAAAGATTTATCTCTTTTATTTAGAGTCGACAATTCAGGACGAATCTAAAGATAAATGGATTAGGATTATTTAATTTATAATTCGATATAAATATATATTTATAGTTCCAAAAAATAAGATCATATTAGACCTTGAAAATTTTGAGACGTATGAATTCGCCCGACCACATTCACTGAGGCCGGGTCGACGGCCAATTTTGCTACTTCTATTTTGCTCAAACTGACATCAATCTTGTGAAGAATTGCGTTGCACCTGGCGCACGCGTTTTTGGTAACAAACATTTGCTCTTTTTAGAGAAGAAACCAAATGCTTTATTAGCAAATACCAACTTCTTTTGTCCTTTTCGGACAATATCATTATTTGTACCAAAAAAGTCAATGAAACAGGTTCTGATTGGTGCAGAAGAAGGAATCTGGAAATTGGAGATTACAATTTGTTATGTTGGACGAAGTCAAGTGAGGGCGGTTTGTTTAGATGCTCAATAACTTTGGTACCTGTATTTTGTTGCCACTATATATGGCATTTTTTTTTTTTCCATAATCGAAACTCAAGGTTCGCGCTTGATTAATTCTCAAGAGTAGGACTCGATTTCTTAGAAACTGTCACATATAAATAGCAGAATGTGTCTCTCGTGAATTATCAGACCTGATCCCTAAAAACTACCCCATATAAACTGTGGGATGTGTCTTTAGTGGGTCGTCAAAAAATTGTCTCATAAACTGTGAAATGTGTCTCTCGTGGGTCGTCAAAATTGATCCCTAAACTGTATCATATAAACCATGGGACGTTTCTCAGTGGGTCGTCAGAAATGGTCTCTAAAAACTATCTCATGTAAATTGTGAAATGTGTCTCTCGTAGGTCACAGGTTCCTAATTGCACCATGTAAACCACATATGGGTCTTTTATGGGTCCCACCAACACTAAAACTGCACATATGGAGTCTTCCCCCACGTGCTCAATGACTAGATCCCATGATCTTAGAGGAGTACACGAAGCTCTTAAGTGTCTCCTCCTTACCACTAGAACAAGTGCTCATTGACTACGACATTTCTATAGTACATCAAAATTTCTTCTCTCCAAACTGCCCAATAAAAGCTTTCCTTACCTTTTTTTACTTAAGTTCGTCCCCTGTTCAATGTATACTTTCGTCTCTATACTTTGTATTATAAAACTATAAATACATATCTCATTAGTATTTCTTGACCTCTCCGTTCGAACTGCCCAATATTCCTATTCAAAGTTGTGTTCAAACAAATGGAAATTGGAAACTCCAACAGATTCTTGACCTTCCAACATTGATTTTTGAGCAGACAAAAGATACCCTTTTAGTTGTCTTCCTCGTCCATTCTTTACGTGTGAAAATATCGAATTACTCGACACTGAAAATATTCTTGGCTCCATTCTCCCATGAAAATCTTCTTTCTGCTAACATTTATTCCATTCCCATTCTTGCTTTGATCAATATCTCTCTCTTTCTTGTGTGAATATTGGACTACCAAATCTTTTTCTTTCGTAAAATTATGCAGGAGAGGATTCAAGTCGTGTATTGAGAAAATATTCCAACTCTCTTTCCATTCTTGTTTTGGAAACCAACTCTATCTATCTATCTATATCTCTCTCATGTTAATTGGTATGGATTGCATGGAGGAGGAGGAGTTTTTAAGCCTTAGACTCTCCATCGTCACCGACTACGATCACAACAGGAAGAGGAAAAGGAACAGAAGCGAGTGTTCAAACTACTCAAGCTCGACTGAAAGCTACGAAGAAGGCAAGATATTCGACCTCCTCCAAACAAGGGAACAAATGCTAAAGCTTGATCAAAAACATGATGCAGAAGGAAAAGGACTTCACCTAATTCACTTGCTTCTCATTTCCGCAACTTCAGTCGACGAAAACGACACGAATTCGTCCATCGAAAACCTCTGCCAACTCTACCAGAATGTCAGCTTGACAGGAGACTCTATTCAAAGAGTTGCTGCCTATTTTGCCGACGCGCTTCTCGCCCGTCTCCTCACCCGAAAATCACCCTTCTACAACGCGATAACAAAGAATCCGACTCCAGACGAAGAGTTCTTAGCCTTCACATCTCTCTACCAGGCCTCACCGTTCTACCAGTTCGCACATTTCACAGCAAATCAGGCAATTCTTGAAGCCTTTCAGAGAGAGGATAAAACCAACAACAGGGCACTGCACGTGGTCGATTTCGACGTGAATTACGGCTTCCAGTGGCCTTCTCTAATGCAGTCTTTATCAGAAATCTCAACTCCCACCAACAGAATCTCTCTCAGGATCACTGGTTTCAGCAGAAGCTTGGAAGAGCTTCAAGAAACCGAATCGAGACTAGTGAGTTTCGCGAAAGGCTTCCAGAATCTAGTTTTCGAGTTTCATGGCCTTGTTAAAGGATCAAATATTGTGAAATTCAGAAGAAAAAAGAATGAAACAGTGGCTGTCAACTTAGTATTCCATCTGAGTTCACTAAACAGCCTCTCCAGAGTCTCAGAAACGCTAAATCTCGTCCATTCGCTAAGCCCCTCGATAGTTGTGACAGTGGAGCAAGAAGGCAGCAGAAACAGTCACAAGTTCATACCAAGATTCATGGAGTCATTGCATTATTTTGCAGCTATATTTGATTCATTGGATGATTGTCTTCCTTTGGACAGTAATGAGAGGTTAAGTATTGAAAAGAATCGTCTCGGGAAAGAGATTCGAAGTGTAGTAAACTGTGATGAGGACAATGAGAAGTGTCGAAGATTCGAGAAGATGGAGAAATGGAGAGGGAGAATGGAAAACCATGGCTTTTTGGGAATTAGACAGAGTTCCAAGGCTACAATGCAGGCAAAATTGCTGCTGAAAATCAGAAGCCATTGCTGTGTTAAATTTGAAGGAGATGAAAATGGTGGTTTTACAGTTTCTGAAAGAGATAATGGCAAGGCTATTTCTCTAGGATGGCAAGATAGGTCTCTTATTACAGCCTCTTCATGGTGTTGTACTGTGTAATAGATTTTCTTTTCTCAAATTTTCTTTTTTCCAAATTTATATCACTGTAGAGTAACACTTGACACTTGTGCAAGATTGTTTTTCATATCATAAGACATGAGTTACGTTATCCAAAAGTGCTACTTTTGACGTTAAATATGTTATTTTTATCACAAAAAATTATTGATTTTATAAAAAGTTGACACTAAAAGTTAAAGTTTTTATGCAAAAAGTAACATTTTTAATGAAGAAATAACTCCATCTTACAAAAATAAATCCGTAAAACTATCTTATTGATTGTTTGCCTTTTATTCTAAATCATCTATAAACTAGATAGAGATTGGGCTAAGAAAGCCACATACAACACCGTAAATTCTAATAGTGAAAATGAAAAAGAAAAAAAGAATAACAGTTGTGTAAGACTGGTAAGGCATGAATTACTTTAATCATTAACTATGTTACTTTTAGCTTAAAATGTTGCTCCCTTCATCCCAAGTTAACTTGCACACTTTTTTTTTTGGGGTGTCCCACCCTATTTTGCACGCTCCCGAAAAGGAGAGATTTTTTTACGAAAACACCCTTACTACTTAAACATATTTTCAAGTTTGTCATTGGTTATCATAATTAAAATTTTGTAAACCTTGAATTAATTAAACACTTTCACTAATCCTAATTCACTTAAAAAATTCAATACCTAACCCAAACCCTACAGCCCCAGCCCACTTCTCATTTTTTAACCCTAAATATTTCCGGAATCCTCTCTCTCTCTCTCTCTCTCTCTCGTAATCTTCTCTCTTACGTCGCTCTTCTTCCTGTTCTTCATATACTGTTCCATGGTCTTCATCTCTCATCTCTTCTTCAGTCCCACCTTCTGTTATTGTTTATTGATATCGGATTTGCCTCGTTGGAGATCCCACATCTCTCTTGTACAACGACTGACATTTCTAGGGTTTCATGTGGCATCTCTCTTGTGCATCTCTTTCGTGAGATGGCATACATACACGATGTGGGTGGATCTATGGAGGACTCCCCAAAAATTGAGGAAATATCGTACGATTCTGAGGACTCGTTTGTTCCAGAGACTCAGTTGCCGGAGCCGGAGTTCGATCTAATCGATGACAGGTTTTTAGACGGTGAAGGGGGGTCTGGAGGCATTTCCGAGGGCAATCTTTCGGCTTCCGGTAGCGAGTTGCTGAGCAGTCCCGGATTACGAGCCACGTACCTCGAGTGCCTTGTCATCTGGGTTCCGGCAGTTCTAAAGGTCAATGTTATCTATTCTCTTCCTTTTTGGGTATTTTTACCCAAATTATGATTTTGTTGCCCTTTATTTCTGATTTTGGGTATTTGGTTACTATTGTGTTGATTGATGCCCTTGTGGGTTTATGTGATTTTCGAACTGGTCTTGGTTTAATTTACTGCATGATTGTTGTCCGTGTGTGGGTTTATGTGGTTCTTGGTCTGATCTTGGTTAGTTTCACTTCATGATTGTTGCTTATGTGTAGGCTTATGTATATAGTTGTTGTCCCTGTTTGTTCTTGTCCTTGTGTTGCCCCTGTGTGGGTTTGAATAATGCTTGTAATGCCTCAATGTGGGCTCTGTGGTGTTGATTGTTGTCCCTAGGTTTAAATTTTAGTGATTAAACTCCTGTGTGTGTTTAAGATGATTTAAAACCTCAATTTGTTTAGTAAAAAAGCCACTGAATTGGTTGATATGATCTGTTTATGAACAAATGGTACCAATAAACATGTGATGTGTACATATCGGATGTTTGTTGGTTGCCTTTGTTTATAAGTTTAGCTGCTGGAGATGGTAACTTAAAGTAGCAAGTGAGCTTGCTAGTTTAATGTTGCCCTTTATTTTACTGAATTGCCCAATGATGAAAATGTTCTGAGGGCTAAGTTTTGTTAACAACTGCTTAATTAAGTTGTCAATAATGCTTGTACTAATATGAATTCAGAAGTTACACATAATTTCCATGTTTATGGCCTAAGCAAAATGAACACATCTATGTGATGTTTATGTCATAAACATGAGATGATCTACAAAAAGCAGCTCTAACATCTAGTCTAATTGTAACCTAAGGCAGTCATTATCCCTCCAATCTCATAACTTCCATTTGCTTGCTCTCTTGCTATTAAATGACATATGGCCTGTCTTACAACTTCCTCTTCAATATCAGAGAATTAGGGAGTATCCTCTCTCTTGTTAAATGACTTTTAGCTTGTAATTGTTGTGTCCATGCTGCTTCATAATTTCTATTAAGCAAGCTCGCATGCTCAAGAAGAACTGTTGAGCTTGCTTGGTTCCAACTGCTCATACGTTGTTGTAACATTCTTGACCAAATCCTCCATATTGTAAGAAGCTGTTTCAATCTGAAGTGATTGGATAGCTCTGAAAAATCCAAATCAAGAATGTTTATGTCTGGAGAATTTGGTGGTTGATACATCAATTGAATGTTAAACTCATTGGTAGAGGCAGCCTCCCTGAATTCTGTGTCGATGTCCCTTATATATGGTCTAGCATTGTCTTGTGGTATCACTATGTGCCTACTTGCATTTTCTGGCCATTTCTACATGATTGATGGTATAATCTGAAAAATATTGATGTTTCCTTAGTGCAAAATAAAAATAAAATAAAATTACGCCATCTTGCAATGTCATTAATGCATTAACTTCATTGTGGAGATGCTCTTGGTGACTTGCAAGAGGGGCTTGGCTAGATGATGAATATGTCCTGATAGAATGAGAAAAAAAAAAAAAAAAAGATAAGATAGGGACAACCTTTTGCAAAAATGGTGTCCTTAATCACTTCTTTGTTGATTGAGTCAATTGGTTTTGTAACTAACGTTCCTCTGACCCGATTTCTGCTATTACGAAGGGTTGGTTCTTGTTTTTTGAATGAAAAAATACCAAGTTTTCCATCAAACAATAGAGTTCTCCTCGGCAGAATATTGAGGTCGAGCAACGGCACACATGGACATAACTTTTGTTATGAACCGTTGCTTTTGCATGACCTATAAACATCATCATCTTCTAATTTGTATGCCCTATCGGTTGCTCTTTGCATATAGAACCTTTTGTCATCGATATGAACAACATTGTGCATAGAGTGATACCTGATTTTGTGGTTGATTGTGTCAAACTACAAGTGACTCAAACTGAATTTCAACCTTTGAACCATATTTGCTTCGGTTAAAGTGGGTTTTATTGCATTTGTGTGGGGTTTTATTACCCCCGGACTTCTCCCACCTTCCAACTTTACTTTTACTGACTTCCAACTTCTTTGTCAACCTTCGAATGCTGCCTCGTCTACAAAATGGAATTGCCTTGAATGTTGATATGTCCAACTCTGCAGGTTTCGGCGCAATAGTTCTTGTTTGATCCAAAAAACCAAATGGTGACCCTTCTTCAATTTGCTTCTTTGCAGCTTCCCAAATGTAATGCACCATTTGACGACTAATTCCATATGATGTTGTCGTCGATCGGATATTGCCATGGTGGACGACCCCGTTCGTGCTATTGACCAACAGATACTGCATTATTCAATTGCGGTCTGATGGAGATATGTGTGGTTGTTTCCTTTTGTTTGTCATCTTTGTAAACTGTATTTTTTTTTTTTGTTGAACATTAAAGGTTGTATTAAATGATGTTAGAACAACATTTATAGGAGTTGTTGCAAGTTTAAATTTGGTTGTCTTTAGAAGAGAAGTTTGAAACATTTCAGATTTTGTGTAAGTTTCAATTTGCAGTAATTTTATCAAGAATATGAAATATTGGAGGGAATTTTTCCCTACCAACTTGTTGTGAATAAATTTTGAATCTTTTCGCTGGATATGACTTGTGTATTGTATGAATCCTATTGATCAGTTTTATTATTCGACTGATTTATTCTTTTCATCATTTTTTTTCAGTAATTTTAGTTTTTCCATAAAGTATTTTTCAGGATTTTCGATTTTCTCAGCTTTTCGTTTTTCCTTTTTGTAGGAAAAATAAAGAAAAGTTTAGGAAACTAATCTTTCCCTTAATTTTTCCTAATTTTTGTTGCTTTTTCAACCCAAAAAGAAAAAAAACATTTTTTTTCTTATTCCACGTGTTGAATGAGTGTGTAAAATAACTTGGGATGGAGGGAGTACTTTTATCATAAAAACGATGACATTTAAAAAGACTGTTGTTTTTGTATAAAGGTTAACATTCGAAGTAACAGTTCTTACGTAAAAAATAACACTTCATAATGATAAAAGTAACTCCCATCTTACGAAAAAGTGATCCATAAGACAGACCTTATTTAAGGGTTTGTCAAAAAATAAAGATAGCCTAAATATTTCTTGCAGCTTATTTAGCATCAGAGCTAAATGTTTCAGATTTCAGAGTGTTGAGAGATTTTACAATGTCACTTGCAACAAACTATGGTACAACCTCATAATGCACAATGAATCAGTTTAGCCCTTTACCCGGTAAGCCTCTTCTGAACTTCCTCCTGTAGAGAAAACGGAGCGCAGCCCCGACTAGAGGCCATGTTGATACAACGGCGATATACGCAAGCAGCCAGATAGACTTGTTACCTCGTCGAGAGAGCTGATAAAAGCACCTTTGGATAATCCCCGAGCCCTTCGAACCAGAGGTTTGATCAGGACTCTTAGCCGAATCCGATTCCCTTTCAGCGGAGAAGCTCACGCGCTTTGCTGTAACTGAACCTACTTGATTGGTGAGATGATGGTCGTTGTTGTCATCGGATGTTTGGTTGATTGAACCATCGGTTCCGATTGCAGCCACCAGTCCGTCAGATATGTTAATATACGGGCCCTGATCCATCGATGTTTGGATCACTGGAGAATGAGGCCCTACACTTTCCATCTGCAATCAGGATAATAGATTATAGAATAGACAAACATTACTTTTTGCTGTGACTATAGTGTAATCAAGAATATGTATATTGGGGTGGGTATTTAGGACAACAGTTCTATTTGGGCTCAAACTTGGGGTGCACGTGCAGTACGCATGACCGATTTTTGCCCGATTGGGACATTCATGCCAGTATATACTCAATGCACTAAAGTTGTCTTTTGTGTCGACAAGTATCGAAAATACTAGGCACCTTTTTCGGTGTATGCATGAATGAACTCGAAAGCAAAAATCCGAGATATTCATTAACTGCCCTCACCCACCTGAAAATGCAATTCCGAATGAAATATGCCAAGTTAAAGTTTATTTGCAGCAAAAATGAGGAAACAAGACGATACTATAGTATGTTGGTTTATTCTCATCTGCAAACTAAGTGTTTGATGTTAAGAAACAAGGGTCGGGGTGTGGAGTTAGTACCAAAGGCGAGAAGCGGTTATTCCTTCAAAGAAAGCGAGATGTCCACCACGTAATGTTGTAGCCAGGACTACATTTTTATTTGATCTGCATTCGGATAAAATCTAATCAGAAATTTCATCCCAAATCTAGTGAGAGAAAGGAAACAGCTACTGGACCTGCATTCGTCCCAAGGAATGGCTTCTCTGGTACACACTGGATCGTCCAACGCATTAATGCACAGCAGCGGGACCGCCACTTGTCCGATAAAAGACGAACTGCTACAACGTCTATAGTATGTATCCGCAGTCTTGCCAAAATATACCATTATTCAGTATTTTGAAGGTAAAGTGAAAAGAGTTCGATTAAACCTCTCAATGGAAGAATTGAGAAATCGAGATTGAAGGGTAAAGGTACCTCATATTTACCGACAAGACAGGTAGCATGGGTATCAAAATCTCGAATAGTACGTGACTGCACAAAGTAAATCAGTAAAAGATATAATTATATACAAAGCATAAAAACAAACTAGTACACAATAGTGGAAAACTGACCTTTTTAATACCCTCCCAGTTAGCAAGACGAGAATAACGAGATTCATGTCTGCACATCGCAAGTAAGATCATCGATCAGTTTGACATAAACAAACGTGATAAATTGGGCAAAAACAATCCATATTTAGCTGTTACATTTCTAATTGCCTGAGTAAAGTTTGTTTAAGAAGGCAATGTTAACATACAGCTGTGCATAGCCTTGCAGACCAATAGTGAGCGCTCTATCGTATAACTTTTGGACGAGCCTTCGAGAAATAAACCTCGAACCAATCTGGGAATATGCAAATGGAGATACAAAATTCTGTTAATATCAGAGAGAGAGAGAATGAGAATTGCATAAACTGACCAAGAGATCCCAAGGGGAACAAACTGCGGCAGCACCGGCAATCGGGACATTCTCCCCTTCCTCTCCGAGATATTTTACCTAAGAGAAACAGTTATTACAGTCAATACTGTCAATTGATTACATAGGCAAAGGAATAGAGACGAAATGTACCAAAATGTTAGCGCCAATACTTGTTCCCACTACAAACAATGGAGCTGCAGAGTACTTTCGATGTAGGTAGTTAATAACTGCACGTACATCTTCAGTCCATCCAGCATTATAAAAGCAATCAGACTGAAGAATTGGCGTTGATATAGAACGTAGAATCCACCCAAAAGAAAAATAAAAGGTTTCTTTTAGAAGGAAGTCAGTTTTATTTGTACTTTGCAGAAAATAATACTTATGAGTACTTACAGTAACTGAGACACCACCGAGTCCTCGGTGATTGCTGACGACCACATTCCACCCTTGTTTGGCCGTATCAAAGGCAAGATGTTTCATGTACTGAAACCATGAAGCAAACAAGTAATTAAATATGTCAACCCACAAGGCTAACTGTTGCCAAACATCACTTAAGAAGCAAAAACAGCATTGCAGGATTCTTAAGGTTTCGGTCTGCCTAGTCATTTCAAAACGGATAAAAAAAATGCAATGTGAGCACTAGAGCAATTGGCCTCGTAAGAAAAACCTGATGCTTACAGGAGAAGCGGAATCACTTGTTAGTCCTGGAACCATAACAACAATGGGAGTTGCATCATCCTTAGCAAGACCATGGTCATCCGGAACAGCTACTCTAGACACTGAAAGCAACCAGAAGTCTAATCAAACCATAAACTGTACAGGGTTGAGTCAATTCCACAATCACTTGGTATGACTTATTTACCATCAGAATGGAATAGCCAATCCAGAGCAAACATCCCACCATCAGACGCATGGAACATCTCTCTGAGAGACAAATCACGGGGGCGATAGTTATGCATCTGTTTTAAATACTTCTCCTAAACAAAATGCAGATATAATGAAATGGAAAATCATGATGGCCAACAAATGATTTCCAATTATTAACATACTTTACGTCTACTCTTCACCTTTCATAATGTTGAACTCCTCAAATACCACAAGTTTATATCAATATTCGTACATTTCTTCCCAACTCCCAGGCATTCGAGGTCTCAAACGCATTCTTAATAATCTAAAACTAATCAACTGAATTTCACTTCCATATTTATTTCCAGATAACAAAGCAACACAATACTGAATATATCAATATCCAACAGTATTGGCTTCCAAAAGAAAACAAACATGAACTTGTAATATGAAACTCCCTTAGGTCCATTTCCGTTTACAATAGTTAGCTCAACAATCATAATTTGCCTATATTTATATTCAACAATTTGTTTTCTGACATGACCTCCCTTCATCACATAGTCATGCATCTATCACATCAAATATCATAACAGAACAGTTGAAAATGCTACGTAAGTATCATCAAGAAGGATCAAGGCATAACTATTACTATTTATTCTCGTGTTCTGCGCAAAATGAAGAAGCTCACCTTCTATAGGTGAACACTGGAGGCCTCCCAAAGAAGTTAATGAATGAAGTTTGGAAATGCGGACTTGAGAGCCATGGTGTCGCCAAGTACCTAGCGTAGAAATTATTACAATTACAATATCATGAAACAACAATATCAACAAAAGTTTACCCAAATAAACTAGTCTTCAAGTAAGCATTACCAACTACACCCGAAAGAGCAAGGCCAAAGTTTCAATTATGGCAGTGCAAACAAATTCTACATCACCGAAAGAGATTGTACATATACATAATCAATTTCTTAATGGAAAAACACTTAATTAAGACCGTCTTACAAAAAGGGGTTCGTAAGACAGGGTAAGTTTTATCATAAAAAACGTGCCTTTGAGTCCTAACCATACCACAAAAGTAACCATTTCAAAAAGTAACAGTTTTTTGGGATAAAAATTACAGTTTTTATGTCGACAGAAACACTTTTACCATCTTACGGAATATGGTCTCACACATCTTTTTCTCTGCTCTCAAATTTCCACTTGATAGATTCTACATTGAATCCACCCCCAAATTTTAACTGTTTCTTAGCACATAAAGCAGTATATACTTATGAAGATACTAAATTAAATGAAAGTAAAGTTGCTTTTTACCTTCCATGAAGCGTCTTACACTTGGACACAACACCATGATAAAACTCAGAGCTCAAATCATACGTCAGGTAAACGGGTCCCCCGCGAAACCCGGTAAAAAGATCCTGAAAAAAATGGAGCTCCAAGAAATTGTACAAGAAAACGATGAAAAAGAAAAGCAGCCCCATCAAATAATGCCACATGGGTAATGCAAGCGCGGACTTCACTAACATCTCGTAAGCAATTTCCGGGCTTTCAAGAATTGCTTCAGAGCAATCCATCAAACAATTTTATTTTATTTTATTTTCAAGAACCGGGAAAATGGGAGGGGTTTTCTCTTTGGGTGGGTGGGGGGATCGGAAATCAGTGGCAAGTCGTTGAAACGGGTTGGAAGTATTGCATTTTGTAGTGTGTTAGTTATTCGTTTTTATTGCACATTTGATTAGTAGACGGTGACTGACTAACCTGTTAATGTCGAGCGTGCGTGTGTGTTTTAACTTTTAATTGCATTTGCAGAAAGAAAGACGGAGCTGATAAAGTGCTAATTGCTGAATAAGAACAGAAGAATTCACAAAATAAGATGAGAATAGGAAAGATACCATTTTGAGATTTTGAAATGAAAGGTGCGTGGACTAAACAATATTCCTGGTAATTTAGAAGTCTAACCCATCCTCACGTCTCTAATGGAATATTTGTCTTGGAATGTTGTTCACATCCGAATAGGGAATGAGTCATTTTTAATGTATTTTATTTTATATCGGACGATCCATTTCTCCACATTCCCATCATATTATTTACATTACATTTTACGATTTTTAACTCACATTTTATAATTTTCAATACAATGCTTATCCTACTATACCTTTAAATTAAAGTACATAGACGGATGTATCATCCCTAAATGTAACTCATCAAATGTGACACATTTCACTACATCCAAACCAAGTACTCCCTTCATCCCGGCTTATCTTGCACAGGGGTTAGCACAGGTATTAAGAATTTTTTCTTTTTTTGTTTTTTTCTTTTCAAATGTGGATTGAGGTTGTAGATTGAGGGTGAAGATTTTGAGGGTGAAGATTATGTTATAACTTTTTTTTTTTAGGCTGTGCAAGATAAGATGGGACGACTGTTTAAGAAAAATGGACAAGATAAAGTGGGACGGAGGTAGTATTCCCTGAGGCTATTTTTTTTTTTTTTTTTTCACGCAGGAGAATGTGATTTATCTGGATGTATTATATTCTCCATTCTCCACAAAATTATATTCTTTACTGCAAATCTTAATTATCTTGTTATTTATTATATAATTACCAATAATATAATAATAGCTTCATGATAAAAATATTAATTCTTCAAATATTTTGTTCACCCGAACATAGTTAAATATGTTTAAATAATCGTTCGACATTGGTTGAAAAAGTTAAGACATTCGGCCAAGGTTGGTTGAAGACTCTAAGCAAACATTGGCCGGAAATTTATTTAATTAGTAATTAAATATGATTAAAATCTTATAAATAAATAAAAATATCATGTAATTTTATATGAAAATTACTCATGTATATTTTGAAAGACAAACATAATTTAAATAAAAATCATGTTAATTTTTGTGATTTTAGATTCTTGTTTTAAATAATTCAAAATACTGAAATTGTTTTTGAATTATGTATAAAATCTTAACTTTAAATATTTTTTATTTGAGATCATATCCAAATTAAAATTGGAAGTTATTTCATTTTCTTGTATTTATAACACTTCAACAATAAATTTCAAATTTTTTAAAATAAATTTATAATGTTTGAACGATGCCAGTTGAACACTTCCATAATGTACAACCCGCTCTGTCAAACATATCAAGATGTGTTTATCGTCAAGGTTACGTTAGGAAAATGTGTGGCTATATTATAAAGTGGAACAAAATAATTTTAAAAATTTGGATTTTTCTGTAAAAGAGATATTTTTATCTAGAAAAAGAAAAAAGAATGGGCTACTCAGCAGGTAACAATTTCGAATCTTTTGCTACATATGGTGTTACATCTCCTTATTCAGTTATATAAATATAGTCGATATGTACATTTTTTATGTATTGATGATCATTGTGTATATGTATCAGTGTATTGTGTAATCGCAGTAAAAAATGTAACACCATTTATAATAGAAGATCCAATCCGACATACAACTGGGTGTGAATAGCTGCGTCTTTTATGTAATAACATACTCAATTTATTTTTACGTAGTTCTTTAATATGTGAATCGGTCCATTTTTTTCTCTCTAAACAATAAGAAAACTACTGTCATTGTTTATTACTTCATGTATTTCAATTCTGAAATCTGTTTTTGAATTAAATATTGCATCTTATTAACATAATAACTATAAAGACAAAAGTTTTTTCCCATATTACTTTATTTTGATATTGATTATAGTTAGGTTACATGAAACTCCTTTTATTTATTTTATTTTCTTCTTAAAAGATTATAATAATAAATGAACTTATCTGAGAGATGGTATCGTAAAAATTGAAAGGAGTTACTCTATTAACTCAATTTAATATACAAATTACATAAATCTAAGTTCAATAAAACACCATTCAATTAGTAATCTCATATTCAAAAATCCAATTAACAAATAATTAATAAATCAAATAATGACATATAACAATAATTTAAATATACATTTTTTTTTTTTTTTTTTTTTTTGCTTTAACGAAGTGGTAGTAAGTTTATTTATTGCAGTGATAGATTTAGGGTTGTTTTTCCACCATTTCTTTTCTTGGAATTATGTGCAAGTTAATTCAATGATAATTAGTTTAGTTATTTGACCTTAAGTTGTAGTTATTGATATAGGGAATTTTCATATATACATTACTATCTTCGTCCCGCTCTACTTTCCTACTTTCCTTTCGATTTGTCCCAACTTAACTTGTCAACCCATAAATAGCAAAAATTTTTCACAATCTTCACCCTCAAAATCTCCACCTCAATCTCCACCTTTAAAAAAGTCAAAGATTCCACAAAATCTAAGTCAAAGATTCCACAAAATCTATTTTTTCTTAACCTCCGTTCCCGGTCAAAGTAGAAAAGTTAAGCCGGGACGGAGGGAGTAATTTCTAAGAAAGCACCTGCTCTTTTATAAATAGGAAGTAAAGTAACTCACGTCGAAAAGAAATTCGTAAGACGGTCTTATTTAAGCGTTTGTCAAAAAATTAAGTGCCAAAATCATTGTCAAAAATTTAAGAGCCAAAATCATGGAAACATTTCATGCAGTTTATTTAGCAACAGAGAGCTAAGTGTTTCAGATTTCAGAGTTTTCAGAGTGTTCAAGGGAGATTTTTCAATGTTACTACAAGAAATACAAAACGACCTCATAATGCACAATCATTTCGACCCCGATACGCCTCTTTTGAACTTCCTTTTGTAGAGAAACCCGAGCGCAACCCCGACTAGAGGCCATGTCGATACAACCGTGATGTATGCGAGCAGCCAGATAGACTTGTTACTCGGTCGAGAGAGCTGATATAAGCACCTTTGGATGATCCCCATGCCCTTTGGACTGGAACTCTTCTGAGCTGAATCCGATTTGGTTTCATTGGGGAAGGTCACACGCTTTTCTTTAACCGAAACTACTTGATCAGTGACATGGTGGTCGTTGTTGTCATCGAATGTTTGATTGATTGTACCGTCGGTTCCCATTGCAGCCACCATTCCGTCGGACATGTTAAGATACGGGCCTTGATCGATCGAAGATTGCACCAGTGGAGAATGGGGCCCAACACTTTCCACCTGCAGTTAGTATGTTTAGGATAAGTAAAAGAATTTGCAAATTGAGGGCAATTTGGGCTCAAATGTTCACGTGCAGTACACATGACCAATTTTCGACATTCATGCCAGTATATCCTCAATGCACGAAAATTCGACATCTACAATGAATAAGTGTCCTTAATTCGGCTGTAACGAAAATAGTAGAATCTTTTGGCAAACACTTAATTAAGACTGTCATATGGAACCATTTATGTAAGACGCGAGTTATTTTTATCATAAAAAGTATTATTTTAATGTATAAATCATGACTTTGGGTGTTAAGATTTATACAAAGGCAACAGTTTTCAAAAGGTAATAGTTTATCGTGATAAAGATAACACTTTTTACGTTAAAAGTAACCTTCAATGATAAAGTAACTCCTGTTTTCACGGAAGACAATCTTACGGGAATGTAACTCACACCTTTTTCTGAGTATGCATGAATGAACTCGAAAGCAAAACTCCGAGATACTCATTAACTGCCCTCACCCACCTGAAAATGTAATTTCAAATTAAAGATGCCACTTTGAAGTTAATTTGCAGCAAAAACAAGATGATACTATGGTAGCTGAACCAAAGGTGTATAATGTTGGGAATTCAGATTTAGTCGAGTAGTACCAAAGGCGAGAAGCAGTTATTCCTTCAAAGAAAGCGAGATGTCCACCGTGTAGTGTCGTAGCTAGGACTACATTTTTATTTGATCTGCAACCGCGAGATATAACTTTATAATCAGTACAGCAGGTTAAATCTAACGAGAAATTTGATCTCAAGAAGAATAAATATCTAGTGAGAGAAAGGAAGCAGCTGCTGGAAAACAACTGGACCTGCATTCGTCCCAAGGAATGGCTTCTCTTGTACAGACTGGATCGTCCAACGCACTAATGCACAGCAGTGGGACCTTCACTTGTCCAATAAAAGACGAACTGCTACAACGTCTGTAGTATGTATCCGCAGTCTTGCCAAAATATAACATAGTGAGACGAGTATCCAAACCCCTCGAGGAAAGAATTGAGAAATCGAGAGTGAAGATTAAGGTACCTCATATTTACCAACGAGACAGGTCGCATGGGTATCAAAATCCCGAATTGTACGTGACTGCACAAAGGGTAGGTAATCAGTAAACGCAAATGCAAAGGGCACAATAACGGAAATCTAACCTTTTGAATACCCTCCCAGTTAGCAAGGCGAGAATAACGAGATTCATGTCTGCAAATCGCAAGTAAGCATCATCGCTCAGTTTGATATAAATTATTGCGGTCTAACATCAAATGGAAAATATACGTGATTAATTGGATGAAAACCGTCCATATTTACTCAAAATTCTTTGGTTTGTTACATTCCTAATTACGTGACGAAGTTAGTAAAGTTCGTATAAGAAGGCAATGCAACATACAGCTGTGCATAGCCTTGCAGACCAATAGTGAGAGCTCTATCGTATAACTTTTGAACAAGCCTTCGACAAATAAACCTCGAACCAATCTGGGAATATGGAAATGGAGATACAAAATTCTGATTAATATCATTTGAAGAGAGAGAGAGAGAGAGAGAGAGTTGCATGAACTGACCAAAAGATCCCAAGGGGAGCAAACTGCGGCAGCACCAGCAATCGGGACATTCTCTCCTTCCTCTGCAAGATATTTTACCTAAGAGAAACAGTTGCTACAATCAACACTGTCAATATATCGATTATATAGGCAAAGCAATGGAGACGAACGGTACCAAAATGTTTGCACCGATACTTGTTCCCACTACAAGCAATGGAGCTGCAGAATACTTTCGATGTAGGTAGTTAATAACTGCCCGTACATCTTCGGTCCATCCAGCATTATAAAAGCAATCAGTCTGAAGAGAGATTATACTCCATATCAGTAAGAACACTAGAACGCTTGCTCAAATCAATCTCACTGACAAATTTTGGAATGGCTGAAATCGAGAGTTATCGTGGAAATCTTGAAACAAACTACTCAAAGCCAAGAGAACTATGCTAATCTAATGATCGAAATCTGTCATAAGGCTACCCAGGAGATAGTATGATATCAATCCTCGAAAAATTGGTTTCATATAGAGTAGAACCCACCCAAAAAAAAGAAGTCTCTTTTAGAAGGAATCGATTTTATTTGTATTTTGCAATGTTGAGTACTTACAGTAACTGAGACACCTCCGAGTCCTCGGTGATTGCTGACGACCACATTCCACCCTTGTTTCGCCGAATCAAAGACGAGATGTCTCATGTACTGAAAACGTGCAGCAAACAAGTAGTTAAATATGTAAACCCACAAGGCTAACTATTGCCAAACATCACTAAAGAAGCAAAAAACAGGTAAGGTTTCGGTCTGCCTTATGTCGTATCTGGTTTCCAGCCGGAAAGTTGTCGAGAAGATGACATAATATTTAATAGCATAACCAAAATGTGAAGGGGAAGATTGAGCTCAATGCACCCCTTATATAACTCCTTATCATGATAAAATCCATTTCCCAATAACATGAGCAGAGGTCAATGATCAAATACTAAGCAAATTACAGCATCCAGTCAATGCAGTATCTTTCTTTTTGTTGTTGTTTTACATTTTCTTACGTTAATAAGAAAATAATGCAAGCATAACAAAGCAAACAATCATTTCAATACAGAAGAAAAAAAAAAGGCAAAAACCCCATGCTTACAGGAGAAGCGGAATCACTTGTTAGTCCTGGAACAATAACAACAATGGGTGTTGCATCATCCTTAGCAAGACCATGATCATCCGGAATAGCTACTCTAGACACTGGAAAGCAACCAGGAGTCTAATCAAATTTGTATATATACCATAAACTGTAAAGGGTCGAGTTAATTCCACAATCACTAGGTATGACTTATTTACCATCGGAATGGAATAGCCAATCCAGGGCAAACATCCCACCATCAGACGCATGAAACATCTCTCTGAGAGACAAATCATAGGGGCAAAAGTTATGCATCTGTTTTAAGTATTCTCAACATAAAACACGCTAACTAAAATACTTCTCATAAAAAAAAAAACAGCAGATACAATGAAATGGTAACCTCATGAAATGCAACAAATGATTTCCAAGTTATTAATATACTCTACATCTACTCTTCATATTTCCATAATGTTGAACTCTTCAAATACGACAAATCTATATCGATATTCGTACATTTCTTCCCAACTTCTAGGCATCCGAGGTCTCAAAAACATTATAAACACACCTTTAATAATCTAAAACTATTTAACTGAATTTCACTTCCATATTTATTTAACAAAGCAACAGAATACTAAATTAATCAATATCCAACAGTTATGGCTTCCAAAAGAAATAAACATGGACTTGTAATATCAAAGTTTCTTATGTCCATTCCGTCAGGAATAGTTAGATCAACAATCATAATATGCCCCTACTTATATTCAACAATTCGTTTTCTGACATAACCTCCCTTTATCGCGCAGTCATGCTTCAATCGCATCAAATAACGTAACAGAACAGTTGAAAATATGACGTGAGTAATATCAAGAAGGATTGTCCTGTAACTATTACTATGTACCCTCATGTTATGCACAAAAATAAACAACCTCACCTTCTATAGGTAAACACCGGAGGCCTCCCAAAGAAGTTAATGAAAGAAGTTTGGAAATGTGGACTTGAGAGCCATGGTGTCGCCAAGTACCTATCGTAATAATTATTACAATTACGATATCATAAAAAAACACTATCAGCAAAAGTTTACCTAAATAAACTAGCCATCAAGTCTTCAAGTAAGCATTACAAACTACACCGTAAAGAGCATGGCCATTCTTTCGATAATGACAGATAAAATATGTGCAAACGAATTCTACACAAAGAACCTTGCCAAAAAAGATTCTACATATAAACCCTTCAAACATACTTTTTTTTTCTTTTATAAGAAAATAAAATTTTATTAATAGCTGAAAAATGATTAACAATGAGGAGTTTCCCATCTACAATTTTACAGCAGTCTATCAAGCTAAGTCATTACAATGCTACGATCTCTATATATCCGAAATGGAAAGGCCCGTAAAATTGTTTCGAAGGACGGGAGTTATTTTTATCATAAAAAATATTACTTTGACTGTTGTACAAAAGCAACAGTTTTTTAAAAGTAACCGCCATTTGTGATACAAGTAACATTTTCCTATATCACAAGTAAAACTTTTTAAGAGATAAGTAACTCATGTCTCGCCGAACATGGACTTACACAATTCATCTCCACATCTTTTTCTCTACTCTCAAATTTCCACTTGCTAAATTCTACACTGAACCACCCCATTGATTCAATATAAAGCAGTATATACTTATGAAGATACTAAATCAAATGAAAGTAAAGTTGCTTTTTACCTTCCATGAAGCGTCTTACACTTGGACACAACACCATTATACAACTCAGAGCTCGCATCATACGTCAGGCAAACGGGTCCCCCACGAAACCCGGTAAAAAGATCTTGAAAAAAATGGAGCTCCAAGAAATTGTACAAGAAAATGATGAAAAAGAAAAGCAGCCCCATCAAATAATGCGATATGGGTAATGCAAGGGCGGACTTCAATAACATCTCGTAAGCAATTTCCGGCGTTTCAAGAATCGCTTCGGAGCAATCCATCTTTTTTTTTCAAATCTTGATACAGAAACACGAAATTTTCAAGAAATCGTGAAAATGGGAGGATTTTTATTTTTTAAATTTTTTTGGGGGGGTTGGAAATCAGTGGCTTGTTCGGTGAAACGGGTTGGAAGTATTGCCATTAATGTAGTGTGATTTTAGAGTTTTTCTATTCCACATGTTAAAAGTGCAGACAGCGAGCGAAAGTGACCTGCTAACTTCTTGTCTATTTTCCCTAGTAATATATTATTATTTTATTTTTTTATTGCACACGTTAATGGCATCGTCGTGCAGAGAGGGAGAGAGATGGTTAGGTGCTGAATAATGAACAAAAGATTTCCCAAGATAAAATAAGGGGTATTTGTGATCAGACAAGATACTCTATTTCCAAGGGGATACTTGATTTGTGATGTAGTGCCATGTGTTACGTTCGATGGAGAATATTCACGGAATGGATTTTAGTTTAAGGGTATAGTAGGGTAGGATATGCATTGAAAATTGTAAAAGGTGTATTAGAAATTGTAAAATGTGTGTTTGAAATTGTAAAGGAGATGTAGGTAATAAGGTGTGGATGTGGAGGGATGGTGCATTCGGTGTAAAGTGAAATACGTTGCGGATGGGCCATGTCCAATCCAAATGGCACCATACCAATCCAAGTATCCCCTAAAGATATATGATTGAAGCTAGCAAAATGGTCCAGTCCAATAGGTTGATCCAGGCCGTACAACATTTTAGATGAATTAATAGGAATATAGGTTTGAAGTATCATCGAATCCAAAAAACCTGACTTGATGAGCTAAAGTTTGACGGCTCCAGAGTGACTTGAAAATCTTAGGATATGTTTGCTTTGGGTTAGCCCAATCGATCACCGATTGGGCCAACCCAGTGTATGTTTGTCTTAATGGGGCTTGGCCCAAGTGGTAATAAAGCAGGGTTTGGGGGACATAAAATCGCCCCCCATGTGCATTGCCAGAATCAAAATTGAGAGAGGAGGGAGAAAGGGATGTGACTCCCCATCTTTCTCTCCACCGTCATCTGCAACTCGGCGGCGAAGACCCCACCCTGCTCATGGCGGGGGAGGACGTTGCGGATGATGTTGGAGCGCGTGAGCGCCTGATGTATCTCCATTGAAGCACCGCCGGGGTAGGCGAATACGTCGGTGACGCCCTCACGCTCCAGCGCCTCCACGAGGACGTCGCAGCCTTTTCGGGGCTCGTCGGGGGCGAATCGGAAAACGAAGGTCTCCTCTTGGTCGATTTGTGTTTTAGGAGAAGAGAGAACGTTTGAGATTTGGATAGAACGGCGATGGGAAATGGGTGAGGCGGCGGGCTTTTGAGGGTTGTGAGGAAATGGAACATTAAATCGGGAAATCAGCTTGGGCTTACTGACACACACGGAGTTCCAGGAAATGGCGGAGGAGGCGGTGGTCGGAGCGGCGGCCGCCATTGTAGACGGGCGTAGGGGGACTACGAGCAGCGGCGTACGATTTTGTATAGGGTTATGTTGTGGAGCACAAATAGAGTGGAAGCAGGTCGGAGAGAAAGGGGCAATGTTTATTAAACTGCGGCAGAGGAGTTAGGAATTGACGTAAATACCCATTCGGATTTCTCTCCACCGCCACTATATGCATTGCGTTAGTGTAGTCCGGGCGATGGAATGATGTATTTCATGTTTTTTTTGCCAAATCAAATCTTGAGTCGGTCTGATATATGGTGTTGGCTTGATAGATTGGCTTGGAACAGACTTGACCGCTCGAATTACTACCTCTATATATCATATCCTAATACATATCATGTATATAAAATGAATTATTATAATATGGTAAATAAGTATGTGGCACATGTTTGATAAAATTAAAATATGGTATAAAATACTAATTGAAATAAAAGGATCTCACTTGGTTTGCGACAACTTTACTCTTTAAAAATTTGATGATGTTACGGAATAAAAAATAAAACAAAGTGATTTTAGCCAAAAAAATAAAAAATAAATAAATACAAAAGTAGTAGGCAGTGTTTGTCATTACTTCGTTGAAGCACTTTTGTATTTTTTGCTTAAAATAATTAATTTCAATTATTTGCAATAATGGTACTTTTGCTGCAAATAACCAGTTCTATGCTCAAATTTAGAAGCAGATTTCCCCCTACTTTTTTGTAGGCTTCTTGTAATTATAAATTATAATTAAGACAACTCACGTGAAATTCTTCATTTAGCAAATACTCCAACTCCGACTTCTACTTTTCTTTTTTTTATGTTTTCACTTTTAACTTAAATATTACCCACTTTTCGTGACAAAGTGGATTCGGAGCCTACGGTCAGTTAATGAAAACTTTTTCCTTCTAGAAAAAATTAAATAAAGCACTATTTGCTTTTACTTAAAGTGTTTTTTAAATATTCTCAAGAAAATATTTTTTCATTATCTCTAATCTAATTTTTTTTTTAGAAGTAAAAATAATCGCAAATATTTGTGTGATAATTATCATTTTTTATTACATATTACATAGCTGTACCAATTCAGAATCTTCGTGACATGGTGGATTAGGAGTATTTCTTAAGAAATATTTTGTATATGTGGAATTGCGTAGCTGTACCAATTCAGAATCTTCAAAAATCTAATTTATCACTTTAACTTCTGTGTTGCTAAAATATCCATAATATCCGAGATCATCTGCTGCACTTTGATATTACATTCTGTGTTACACTATTTATTAACCGACACGTGTATGATATGATGTTATAAATTAGTGTGTGTTACGTTGTAAATTAAGTGTAATAGAGGATGAAATACCTATGATATGTTTGATTGGGTTGGCCCAACCCCTGATGGTTTGGCTCAACCCCTTCCTATGTATGTTTACACAGGTTGACCCAACAAACTACCACAAGTTCCAATACCACTTTAATCATAAAATTAATTATTATTAACAAATTCTTACACACATCACATCATATTTTACAATTAAAAATTATATCGTGCACGATAACTACTACCCAACAACTCAAACAAACATTTTTTTTTTACTCTTCCAGCCACTATCTTTAGTCAATAATACCCCAGCCATTCAGCTCTAACCAAACATGCACTTACTGTAATAGAGAATCCGAATTGCTATAATATCACTTATACCCCTATTTTAGTGAGAAGGAAGTTAAGGGCCAAATGCCTGTGAGTCACAGCACCTACGAGTACACAATGTTTCCTTCCCAATCCCAACCCTCGGTCCCCTACACGATATCGTGTGCATATATTTCTTCATCGTGCACGAGATGGTGCAATATACACGATATTATGTATATATATTTTACACGGTATTATGAATTAGACAATAAGAAGTTAAAGTGCAAAAGAAAAAAATATATAGGTTCTGCAAGTGATGTGTAAATATATAAAATCTAATATATTCTCCGATTACATTTCTAATTGGAGAGAGATTCGGCGAAAAATTTGATTTCTGGTCTATGACCAAGATTACAAAGTGCTCTGATAACTGAAATATAATCAATTCTCAAATGTAATATATTTATTTATATAAAAAGAGAAATCAATCTCAAAATTGCAAGGGCTAATTTTATTGCCAAAAAGCACTTCATACTTCAAGACAGTAATTTTCAGTAATTAGAAACAACCTTACATGAATCCATTAGAATATGTAATAGATATATAAAAAGTCAAGCAATAAGTGTAAAATATATCTTACAAATTATTATTTTTTATAAATTTCTAATGCACTAATTGAGGTAATTTTAAAAATTTTATAGTCAATTTTAATACCGCAATATATAAAATTATAAAGTTTCTAAATCTACATTGCTATATTTATGGTAAGAAATAATGATTATTATTCCCACCGTTCCATATTAATTGACGTTTTAGGACGTTTCAATTAATTGACGTTTTACATATTTTTCATCAATTCTACCAATTTTTTTTCTAGATTCAATCCTAAAATATCTCTATTTTTCAATCTATCAGAGATATTTTGATTTGGTCAAATCTTTAACAAGGGTATGTCTGTCAAAATATTCATCCTTAATTCTTTCCTTTCATCCTAAAACGTCAATTAATATGGAATGGAGGGAGTATTATTTAAGGAAAAAAAATTCAATAAACGACATGAATATATTTAGCATTCATTTAAAAAAGATTGTCAAGAATTGTTGATTGTTTTTTCTTCTCAGTTATACCGCAAATGCATGGTGTAGTTAATAACAAGTAACAAGTAAAGTTGTGTACCACGTTAGATTAGTATAAACTGTTAGAACCACGATTCTTATCCGATCCACAATATATAATATAGGATACATCGTTGTAGGATCGACTGATTTATCATATGTTCTACTATTAATTAATTTACGCTAGAAGGATTAAATTTAATACCTTTGTAGGGTGTGGCTTCAAACCTCCAAGTTGTCTCCGGTGTTCTCACGAACTGCACTGCAATACACGATGTGTGGACACCTCCTTGGATATATTGTATGCGTGATTGTGTGTAGGAGAAGAAATAATAACCGTGACTTTATATATATAATGTCACATTATATTCTTTCTTTCCAAGTAACATATCCTGATAGATATATGAGATTCTGGATATCTCCATCTTCTATATCTATCAATATCCAATATATTTATTGTATTGCAATAATAAATTATAATATTTATAATTTATTATAGTTCATATTGAGCCACCGAAGGGACCCGATCGGACCCAATTAAATCAAGTTCCAATAAATTAATTATGACCCGGTCAACTCTTGACTTATCATATTAATTTATTAATTATATTTTATTCCACTAAAAGAATATAATTGCACTCTTAATTTAATCGGAATTATTGAAGCAATATATCAACAATTATTATCCTCTGATTGATCGATCCAACATATTGCCCCCCTCGATCAACTAAAGTATTTGCAATAGGCTACCATGACCAATAAGCCTATGTTCAAACACTTGTCAATCTCAACATTCATCTTCTATCTAACAGTCATGTGTGACTACATCACACAAAGTGATTCGGCAACAAATGTCGAATACTGAGCTCAGATTTACTGTTCATAGAAGAACTCGTGAGATCCTGATCATGCCTATTAAATAGGTGAAGGATTCCAATATTGTAAATATATGTCCTTTATCACTTCACTTTAACTCCCAAAATATCGAGGTATTGATCAATATAACAATCTCACTCTTTGGTGTCGCAAAGAATGTCCAATTGGTAATAAAGGTACATTACTCACTCAGGATTAAGGTAATACATACGTCAATCAATGAATTTTAAATTGTATGGTCAAAACACAATTTAAATTTCATGTGGTCCTGTCCAATACACCATACATGTATCCTCAATTTCATTACCAAGTCAAAGACAAACTTTAATGAAATTGAGACGATCTTATCAAAATAAATTGTCCAAAAATTATTTACTGATCGCGAACAAAAATTATTTTTGAATAGAATAATAAATCGAATCTTTCTGTGTTGAACAACTTAAACACTCGATTTAATATATCTACCATCTATGGACACATGCAAGCTCATAAAGAATTAATCAAAAGAACAACTCATAAATTTATTTCAAAATGTCAAAAGAAAAAAAAACAAGATAAAATTTACTCAAGGGCATCTAAGTAATACAAATAAGGGTACTCATACTATCAAACATTTTCTCCCACTTGTCCTAGATTAAATGAGACATGTCTAGTATACCCATATTTCTAATATGACCCTCAAATACACCAGCCGGTAAACCCTTTGTGAAGGGGTCAGCAAGATTTTCTGCAGAAGCAATCTTACACACCGTCACATCTCCTCTCTGAACAATATCCCTTATGAGGTGATACTTTCGCTCAATGTGTTTCCCGCGTTGATGGTTTCTAGGTTCTTTTGCATTCGCCACAGCTCCACTATTGTCACAAAATAAAGGAATACTTTGTGACGCGGAAGGAACCACCTCTAGGCTCTGCAAAAAATTCTTAAGCCAAACAGCTTCTTTGGCTGCTTCACAAGCTGCCACGTACTCAACTTCCATAGTGAAATCAGCAATACAAGACTGTTTTATGCTCCTCCAAACAATAGCACCGCCACCAAGTGTGAATACTGACCCTGACGTAGACTTTCGAGAGTCTCTATCAGCTTGAAAATCAGAATCAGTATATCCCACAGGCACCAAGTCTGATGCTGAATATACCAACATATAATCTTTAGTTCTTCGAAGATACTTGAGAATATGTTTAACAACAATCCAGTGTTCGGGCCCTGGGTCCGACTGATATCTACTAACTATCCCAACAGCATGACAGATATCTGGTCGAGTACATAGCATAGCATACATGAGACTTCCTACTGCTGAAGCGTAAGGAACCCGTTTCATGTATTCCACTTCTTTAGGAGTCTTAGGTGATTGCTCCCGTGATAAGTGAATTCCATGTCTGAAAGGCGTTTGGCATTTCTTGGAATCTTGCATAGCAAATCTTACCAATATCTTGTCGATGTATGAAGCTTGGGACAAAGCAATCCTTCTGTTTTTCCTATCTCGTAAGATTTGGATTCCCAAAACATAGTTTGCTTCACCCAAGTCCTTCATATCAAACTGTTGTGCCAACCAGTGTTTTGCCGAGTTTAACATTCCGACATGATTTCCAATCAAAAGGATGTCATCTACATACAGCACGAGAAAAACTACTCTTTTGTCTTGTTTCTTTTTATAGACACAAGATTCATCAGGATTCTGATCAAAACCATAAGTTTTCACAGCTTGATCGAATCTGATATTCCAAGATCTAGACGCTTGCTTCAGTCCATAAATGGACCTTTTCAACTTGCATACTTTATGCTCTTGATCCTTTTGGATAAAACCATCTGGTTGCATCATATAGATGCTCTCGTCAAGATTTCCATTAAGAAATGCAGTCTTGACATCCATTTGCCACACCTCGTAATCGAAATGTGCCGCAATGGACAGGAGAATCCGAATAGACTTAAGCATAGCTACCGGCGAGAAGGTTTCTTCATAATCGATTCCTTCTCTTTGGGTATAACCCTTGGCAACCAATCTTGCTTTAAAGGTTTCTACCTTTCCATCTATTCCTCTCTTTCTCTTGTAGACCCATTTGCACCCAATAGGTTTTACCCCATCGGGTTTGTCTACAAGATCCCAGATAGAGTTAGTGTACATGGAATTCATTTCTGAATCCATAGCACTTCTCCAATGATCAGCGTCTTTATTTTCCATAGCCTCTCTAAACGATGCAGGATCTTCCTCTTGTTCAACAGAGATCGCCTCAAGAGACTCTCCATAAAGAACAAGTCTGGAAGGTGGTCGAATGACCCTCTTCGCACGTCTAGTTGCTATAGGTTCGTTTACAATTGGAGACGGTTCTCTTTCCTCATGTTCCTCGATGTCCATTTCACCACCTAGGGGTGATTGAACATTAGGGGCATGATTTTCTACCATTTCAGGTGTTGATTCTCCCATAGACATTCTTGGCGGAGTCGACATATATCTCCAACTGGATTCAACACCGGATGGTAGAGTTGCGAATTCATGAACAGGTTCAGTGCGGATCTCTGGAGCAGATGATCTAGGAAGATTTTCCTTTATCTCCTCCAAAAGAACCTTGTTCTTGGATTCGCGTTCTTCTATATACTTGTCCTCTAAGAAGGTTGCATTTGTGCTTACAAAAACCTTCTTATCCTGAGGACTATAGAAATAGTACCCTCTTGTTCCTTTCGGATATCCTATAAACACACAATATTCTGATCTTGATTCTAACTTTTCCGTCTTACTCTTCAGCACATGTGCTGGACAACCCCATGTCCGAAGGTGTCTTAGATTGGGCTTACGCCCATTCCACAACTCCAAGGGTGTCTTAGGTACAGACTTGGAAGGAACCAAGTTTAGTAAGTATATTGCTGTTTGTAGGGCATATCCCCAAAAAGAAGTTTTGAGAGTTGAGAAGCTTAGGATAGACCTGACCATGTCCAACAAGTCCTGTTTCTCCTTTCCGAGACACCATTTTGCTGTGGGGTTCTTGGTGCACTCAATTGGGATAAAATCCCATTCTCTGTTAAGTATGTCCTAAAGTTGTTGGATAGATACTCCCCACCTCGATTTGATCGAAGTGTTTTTATGTTCTTACCTAATTGTTTTTCCACTTCCAATCTGAATTCCTTGAATTTCTCAAGTGCCTCAGATTTATGGACCATTAGGTAAACATAACCATATCTTGAGTAATCATCTGTCAACGTGATGAAATACTCATATCCACCTCTAGCTGGAACATTTATTGGTCCACATACATCAGAGTGTACTAATTCTAAAACTTCTTTGCCCCTTAATCCCTTAGATTTAAAAGACCTCTTAGTCATTTTACCCACTAAACAAGATTCACATACAGGCAGGGATTCTACCTTCAAGTTACTTAAAGGACCATCCCTTACTAGTCTATGAATCTTATTAAGATTAACGTGACCAAGTCTTAAGTGCCATAAGTAAGTTTCATTAGAAGGAGACAGTTTTATACACTTAGCTGTGTGATGCAATGAGCTGTCGGTTGGTTTTAAGATATACAAATCATTATCCATATGCCCCTTACAAACAATCGCTTTATTTCAAGAAATATCGACTGCCATTAATGAAAAATGAGCACAATATCCTTGTTTGAATAATAAAGCAACAGAAATTAAATTTCTAGTAATATCCGGGACATAATAACAATCACTTAAAACCAAATACTTCATATTTGAAAAATAAAGATAAATAACTCCGACAGCTTTTACAGAAACCACAGCTCCTGTGCCAACCCTCAGAGTATGCTCCCCTTCATTAAGTTGTCTGGTTACTTGGAACCCCTGCAAAGAATTGCAAACATGGTTAGTGGCTCTAGAGTCTACTATCCAAGTATCCGTAGAATCAACCACTAAACAAGACTCAATGAAGGATAACTCACCCTTAGCTTGCTTCTTAGCTATGAAAGTCGGGCAATTTCTTTTCCAATGGCCCTTCTCACCACATTCAAAGCACTTCCCCTTAGGTTTCCCATTCGTTTTGGCCTTCTTTGCTTGTTGCCGTGGGCCCTTCTCATTGGACTTCTTCCTTTTTCCACCCTTACCTTTCGGCTTGGATGAGGTTTGTCCAACAGAAGCAACAACAAAAGCATCACCATTTTGAGCCTTAAGAATGCTTTCAACGTTTTGGAGCTCTTTCATTAATTCATTCAGAGACATGTTCAGCTTATTCATGTTATAGCTGACCTTGAACTGGGAGAACATCTCAGGGAGAGTCTCCAGTGCCATGTCTACCTGAGTTTCCGAACCAATGTCAGCTCCTAAAGCCTCAGCCACATTAAACATTCCGATCAAATTTATCATATGATCTCTAACGGGCATCCCGGGCTTCATACGCTCAGTCATAATGGCTCTAATAGCAGCCTGACGTGCTTGGCGTCCTTGATGAGCGAACATATCTTTAAGACTCTCCATGATCTCAATAGATATCTCCATGTCTCCATGCCTATGTTGCAACACATTTGAGATAGAGCCCAAAATGTAACAACGAGCCATGTCATTGGCATGAATCCACTTGTCACGAGCCTCATGTTCCTTATCACTGGACTCCATGGTCACTTTGGGACAAGGTTCAGTTAGCACAAATTTCAACTTCTCAGCAGTGAGAACAATTATCAAATTTCGTTTCCAATCAACGTAGTTTTCTCCCATTAGTTGGTTTTTAGTCAATATCACAGATAGTGCGCTAGAAGACATTTTTTCTGAAATAAAACACCACATATAAGCTTGCATAGAATGAATGAATGCATGTTCTAAACATGAAATAAAACTTTTAATAAGTAGACCCAAAAAAACTACAGTATTATGTGACTACCTAAAACTCCAAAATCAAGGCACACCCCTCTGTAGGAGTGGTAAATGTTGATTTACAGCTAGGTTGGGATCTCCCACTAAATCAAATATCCTACATCTCATGCTATATTGATTTAGTATCACATATATTTGACCCTCAATAATATTGCTCGGATATTCTATAGGAAAACCTTACAATATTTTGATTTAAGTGTATTACCTTTATATTAATAAATTTTTAAAAACTATCAAATAATTATGAAATCTATAGGATAAACATAATTAATTGAAATTTAAAATTTACTACCATAGTTGGGCCCAATCAAGTAACCGAAAACAATGCAGCCCTCTTATATGGAGACCAATTGAATTAGTACGAGGCATACATACATTCTTACTTATGGGCTAATAAAGGAGGTCGTGGATTTATAAATAAACTCTCACACACTTAATATTTTATAAAACAAATTTGAGTTTTATCCAATTAATATTTTTCAAATTATTTTGACTCTCAAAATAATTAAATATTAATTACTTTATTAATTCTCAAATCTAATTCTAAATTAGAAAAGAAAATAAATAAAGAAAATATGCATGGTAGTCTAGTACCTAGAGCGGTGTTCATACAATTCTATATGACATGCTATGTGAATGACAATTAATTTCAAGCATAATAAAAGCAAATAATAAGCAATAATTAAATAAGAATAATTTATGGCCATCCTAGAGATAAAATTACAGAAAAATGAAAAACTAATTGAACCACAACCCGGTCCATCTGCAATTTTTCTGGCTCAAAATTGATTTGATTTATGAATTTCCAACAGCCCAAGTGACAGGCCCAACAGCTTAATAAATTTAGTCAGCCCATTACTCAATTGAATCTTAACAGGCCCAATTTTTAAAAATTAGCCCATATCCAATTGAATACCAATGGCCCCATTTATTTTAACCTATCTGCACAAGGACCCACGACCCGAGCCGGGCCGACCCGGGTCGCGACCCGGTTGTTTTGAGTCCTAACAGCACAGATCGCCGCCGCCGTCACTCCAGGTTCCGCCAGAAATCTTCTTCCGCTGAGGACAACCGGCAGCATACCGCCGCCTTTTTTCACTCAATCGTCGCCCGCCATCATCACCATTCTGCTGCTACAAGGTGATGAGTAGCCGCCGCCATACGCCTGAACCATACCGTCGCCGGAAAAACGCAACTGGAAGAAAAAAACAGCGAACTTTCTGTCCGTTTTCTGCCCTGCCGTCGTCTTTTCCGTCGCGGCCGTGATTGTCGTACCGCTGCCAAGAGGGTCGCCAGGCTTTGGCTTGTTTCTAGTCGTAAATTTGAAGTTTCAGATGCTCCAGTTCATCAACAATGGAGGATTCTTGTCTTTGCAAATAAGTCCTCCAATTTTTGGAGATGATGAACTATTGCCCCATCCACTTTTGATAACTTCTGGAATCTTTCAAGTTTACCCCAAAAATTTGACCAGAATACAAAACCGCCCCAACTTCGAAAATTACAACAAAAAATACATATTTTATACCCTATTTCAAAATCTAACAAGGGGAAAACATGGAGTCGTAATCCACCCCCTTGTGTACAACTCGAAAAATACAAAATACAATTTTACCAATAAAACTAGGCCATAAATTGTTCAATAAAAATTAAAACATTCATCCATAACAACAATAAAATTGTAAACCTAAAACACCGCTCAAAACTAAATAAGTTAACTAGTAAACAAAAGCAAATAAATAAATCAGAATAATTGAACGGAATATGAAATCGATTTAATTAGTTATCATGACTTATTCTAAAGTGTCGATTTTAATTAATATCCTCTCGTACAAGTTACAACTACGAATATCCAAACTATTAAGTTCATATTGTTGTGAGGTTTTTCTTAGAGTATCTCAATCCCCCTTCGAGAATGATTGAGGATGTTGATTATATACATAGCTATGTTGACATCCATGTCTATCCTGATATATACAACTCCCAACAGTGTCTAAGAATTACCCTCACAGTTATTCTTAACCTCCCGGTCATATTGAATAACCATATTATGTGACTTTTGTCCATTGACTGTTCTCATCTGCCGATTATTAAACATTCAATTCGTGTGTGCAAGATTAAGTGATCAAGTTAATCAAGCAATCACTCAATATGCATACACATAAATAATAAATAACGAAATATCAACATCAAACAAAATAATCCACAGTCATGAGGAATAGCGACCTACTATCTGAATCCTAGAATAATAATTCAATACTCCGTATATAGAATAATAAATTGTAGCAACAAAGCAAATGTATAACATCATTCTCAAAGTAAAATAACTAGAAAAGATAAACGGGAGAGTTATGACGTGATTGTGAGTTCCTCCCGGATGCTGCATGCCCAATGCTACTTATTTTCTCGGCTCTTTATTCTCTCTTTCGCACTTCTTGTTAATGTACCGTGATATTCCGAAATGTCCGGATGTATCAAAGGCTCTCGGTATATATAGGGGAATGCACTGCATGAAAAAAATAGGGTAAAAATCAACTGGACCATAAAAAATTGACCTAGACGTGCACCCCGACCAAGTCGGAGTGCAACCGTCCGATTTGTGATGCAATGTGCCCTAACCTGTCCGGAGAAGAGTGCAACTTGGTCGTGTTGTGGCTCCAGACTGGTTTCAGGTCTTCGGCTCGAGTAGGTCGAGTTTCAATCCTTCGGCCTGATGCGATGGCATGTTCGAGCCTGTTTAACTTCATTTTTTTTTTTCATTTTTCCCCTGTGATAACAAATTTTATGTCTGCAATAAGGAATGAAAAAAAAAACGTGCATAAATAATTTTTACTAAATCAAATGTGAAAACTTTATTACAATCTATATTTTTCCTCCAATTCTTTAATTTTCTGTAAAAACTTCTCTCGATTTTGGAATTTGGAGTTAAATCCTCAATCAAGTCTTTTACGGGCTTGAATTCGACATTGATAACATTAATTTGAAGGTTTGCGGACTTGATTTTAAATTGAACGTTGATTTTAAAGATCAGTAAGAACACCGTGCTATTTGATGGATCATTGACTTGGATAAATGCTGATCGGAGGGGCTCCGTGCTTTACTTTGAGTTCTCCAACTATTGTTGTGGATTATCTTGGAATGAAGAAAAAGACCCTTTATATAGGTGTATGATATGATCTCTTGTCATAGTTATGATACATAATGTGTGATTTGATTGGTAATGTATTATTTAGTTGTATCTTTTTTTCCTTCAATAGGAAGATTTTATTTTATTTGATTATCACAACATTGGTAATTCACCTTCTTATATGCAAAATTGTGTCTTGATTGCCAATGGACATAGATTTGACACTTCCCAATATCTTAATAGTCATTTGGTTGAGGATAAATTTTATGTGCCTACAAGCTGTTTGAGAAAACTATGGTTCTTTCCAGGGATTGATTTGGACGAATTTTACTCGTATTGGTTGTTGACATCTAATTTACCTTAAAATTGTGTAACTTCTGCTAAAAAAATGATAAAGAGGCCTGCACATCAACGTACAGGGGCCACGTCATTTTAGTTGGCTGGAAAATTTCAAATTCAGCATCTAGGTGACTGGCAAATGACTAAGAGGGTGTTTGCAAACCCATTTGAAAAATATAATCACTTTCTAAAATCAATTCTCATTCGAGGAAGTGTTTGCTACCATATATTTGGGGTCCAAGAATAGCTTTTGAAAAAGAATTGCAAACAAAGGTGATTATGAAAAAGTGATTTAAAGTGATTTTTAGTGTAAAATTAGAATTTGGTAGTGTTTGGAAAAAAAAGTGATTTTAACTAATTATAAGTGCTTTTTTTAGTGTTGGTGTTTGCAATCTTAAAATCACTTCACACATCAAAATTATCCAAATGTCCTTCTAATTAATTCAATGACTCCTTAATTCAGAAATTATTTTCTGAAATTGCATCTACAACATCAAGTGAAATTTTTCAAAAACTTACATTAACAACCCTTAAACTGCTTCCAAGCCTTAGACTAATGAACAGAGGAGGTGAAAAACTATAGGGAGAAGAAAACTTAACACGTTAATTTAATAAAAGAGGAATTTTGAGCCAAATACTGTCCGACAATTTCAAGAACAAAACAATAAATAAAAAATTAAAGTTGAAATTTATCCGACAGCTCCGCGAGGAAGACGATAATGGCGGAGCCGTAGAAAGTCTCTTCTCCGTCCACCGACGAGCGTATTTGAGGAATGAAATTATTTGGGTTTCCTTTGAAAAGCTCCTGCAGGATCTGTTAATCATTAAATACAAAAGAATAAAAAAGCAATATTTACAAATCTGCTACCAAGAATCTCAAAATCTGGGATAAAGCAGATTCTCAAAATCTGGTTGGAATAGATTATGGAAAGTGATTTTAGGGCTTGAATAGGAGTTTGCAAACACTACAATTTGGAGAATTGATTTTGAAAATCACTTTTGGGGATGGAAATGAGTTCGCAAACACCCCCTTAGACAGATTCTCAGCTTTTAAAAGCAATTCTCAGATTTTCATGGCAATTTTGTGATTAAAGTTAACTTTTAATTTTATTTTAGTTTTTCTCTTTAGTAATTTTCTATTACCTTTTTTATGCTAAATTAATTAGAAAATAATTCTCTTAATATTTCTAGTAATATTAAAACCACTACAGTAGAAGCATATGGTTTTAATCTAATTCTAGCTTGCTTGCCTTAGTTCAACTATGGTAATATTTAAACCCACAACAGTGCAACTGATCGGCACGGCATTTTGGTAAATTTTATGTGATAAAAGTGATTTTTGTTTTGCAAATACCCGTAAAAAATATACACTTATAATTTGTATAAAAAAAATTCTAAATACTATTAAATTCTAATTTTACCATAAAATCAATTTAGACCATTTTTTCCACAATCACCTTTGTTTGCAAACGCCTCCTTTATAATTCTGGCGAATTAATCAATTTTCAGCGAAAACTTGTTCACAGTTGAGCAATTTTTTGAATTACGGGTCAAATATTTTTTTAAAAGAAAATTATAAATCACAGGGTAATATACATAAAAGAGAAAGTTATGGAACCAAATATAATTTTTTCTCCATATTTCATCCCAATATAATTATACATTTTAGATGGACATCTCCCCCAATCCAGATGCCTCGTTCATTGTCCAAACATCCCTTGAAACGAGTGGGATCGAACTTCTGAAACTTTATTGGTCTTGATATACTATATTTTTATTTTATTTTATTATTAATTGAGTCAAGCTTGAACAAGCTCCATTTAAATCGAATATAATCAGATCTATATAGTTTGATAATTTGGATGAATTCTAGTTGTCAAGCTTTAGATTTTGTTCTTTAAAACATAACAAAGTTGGATAGCTCAAGTGGCGAGATCCATTACCTAGATCATTAGTTCTGAGTTTGAGTTATCTTGGGAGAGAAGTGAAGAATTTATTCTTTACTCTTAGATTTAAAAAATAAATAAAAAAAATTTGATTTTTTCTTTTTAAAAACGTAAAAGTTTGTTCATACTAAGACAAATCCGGTAATTAAGTACTTGTTGATCCGATAATTCAAAAAATTGTTCAAATATTGGGTACTTGTTGATTCGATAAGTCGAATCGGGTTAAATTATTGGTACTTGATGATCTAAAAAGTCATATCGGATCAAATAGTGGGCAATTGTTGGGTCGATAAGCGGAAACAAGTCAAATAATAGATACTTGTCGATCTGACAAGTCGAAAGTCAAATCGTGGGTACATGTTGATCCGACAAACCGAAAATGGTAAAATAATGGGTACGTATAGATCCGATAAGCCTAAACAGGTCAAATAGTTAGTAATTGGTGATCCGATCCGATAAGCCGAAATGAGTCAAATAGTGGGTACTTTTACTTGATAAGTCGGAACAGGTCAAATAATGGATATTTGTTGACTCTATAAGCCAAATCTTGTCAAATAGTAGGTATTTGTTGAGCTGATAGGCAGAAAATGGTCAAACAGTGGATACATATTGTTCTGATTAATCAAATCGAATCAATATACTTGTTGATCCGATAAGTCAAACGGGTCAAATAGATGGTACTTGTTGTGTGAAGCTACTAATTTTCTAAGTGTACACATAGAATAATAAGATTCTTATTTTATTTTTTAGTTTTGTCTTATATTTTATGGTAAGTAATTTTACATATACTCACTTTTTTTTTTTTGAGAGACTTATACTCATTTTTATCATAAGCAAAATTTTATAGTTTACGTAGAAAATTACTTATAATTTTAATGTATTATTTTATTTTATTTCATCTTTTTTTGTTTGTTTTGTTCTTTTTTTTTTTCTTCTTTTGTATTAGATGGGTTACTAAATTTTTGACATAAAAATATACTTTTAAAAAAATCACATTTTTCTCAATACACTAAAAAAAAATTTGAATATTAAATATACGATATAAACTGAACTTGTGATTCTCAATTAAATAACATAATGTTTATCTTTAAAATACTAAAAATGACATTTTGAATCTTAAAATTCTTATGAAATCTTATTAGATGTATTAAAAAAATCAAACAAAAAAATTATCTTTAATCACCATAGTAGGTAAAGTGAGCGTCACATCAACAAATATCATTTAATATCAACAAATGATATTTTTATACTGTACACATATCCATAGTAACCGTTCATGATGACTAAAAGGAGGTAACCACTGTCAAATGTATCGAATCCAAATTTGGTATGGCAATGTGAATTAATGCTCACATTAGTAGTCCACTTAGAGTTTAATACGTAAAATACGTGGTATGACAGTTGTAGTCTAATGAGTAATTAATGTCACATGTGTATATCACGACTAATTAAATCATAGAGCAGGCCGGTAGATTGTCTTTCAATTATTTGGATTCGGTCAACAAGATCTATTCTTCTAAATCGATACCTCTCTTTTCACTTCATGCATGATACAAAGTTTATATATGTATATATATCCCCTATGCATTGCACATATATTAATGAGGTGTTTGGTTCAAGTTTAAGTGGGTTGAGGAATTTATGTCTTTGAAATTTTAGAATTTAGAAATAAAGTGAACGGTAAAATGTATGTCTGTTTTGAGATTGTATAGAGTAGGATTGTAATGTAAATGTCAAATTACTAATGTAAAAAAATAGTGAAAGTAATATTATATTGTAGGTAGTGATGTAATAATGAGTGAATCTTGTGTGTGAACAGTAACACGTGTGACGGAATACACTTTTACAGAAAACATTGATACTTTTACAGGAAAAAGTGATAATTTTACAGGAAAGAGCGATACTTTTACAGATAAAGGTGATACTTTTGCTACAAAAAGTGATACTTTTTTTGCTAAAAAAAAGTGATACTTTTACAAATAAACGTGATACTTTTACCACAAAAAGTGATATTTTTTCCCGTCACACCGTGTGACGGTCCCATACAAGTTTTTGCCTGTAATAATATAGGTAGTTTTTATCAGATAAGATTGCACTTGAGAAATTTGACTTTAAATCTCAAAACAAACAAAAATTGTGTATTTTAATATCTGAAATCAATCCGTGTCAAGTAGAAAACAAGCATCCCCTAAAGTGTAGTCACTACAAATAGAGATGGATAAGAATTCCCCCCAAAAATTTGGCGTAAGGTATTAATTATTGAGATGATATGATTGAGCTCATAAGCTCCTAAAATGATCTTATAAGATAAATAGGAGCTTATTATAAGCTCTCGTAAAGTGTTTGATAAAAAAAAAAAAAAAAGATGTTTAGGAGCTTATAAGATAAAAATAAGTTATAAGAGCTTATAAGATCTACAAAAAATAAGTTGGTAATATCCCTTATCTTAATTATTACACTCAAATTTCACATATTACACACACAATACACACCCCTCACACACAAAACATACTACACACATTACAAATGCACCATGTACACTACATACAATTTACACACAATACACACACCATACACACTTCCCACACTAGTCAATTGCAAACTTATAAGTTATTTTATCTAAATACTTTATTAACTTGTAAACTTTTGAGAAATTACATCTTATAAACTCTTGAAACAACTTATAAGATGTTTAAAATAAGCTCAGCCAAACACCCTCTTAATAGCAAAAGAAGTATACCCCATTTCGATCCAAAAAAATGTCGTTTTACATTTTTTTCAAAGCATTAATGATGAGTGGAGATGACAAATATATTCGTACACAATTTATTTAATTGAGATATTTTACGAAATAAGAAAATATAATCAACTAAAAATTAAGTAGGTTACTTAGAGTAAAATTGAAAAAATTGTGTTAAGAATGACACTTTCTTTAAACAATTTTATTTTCTCTAAACCGACAATTGTTTAGACGCGAGAGAGTGATATATAATATGAATGTAAACTAAAAAGAGAAAATTATGAAATTCTGTAGGATTGATCCCTAAAAAAGTCCAATACTACAAGAATCAGCTCTTGCATTTTCTTATGTAAAAGGGAGGTGTACGTAGTAGTACCACATGATTTTCATCACTTTCTTAATTTTGTTTAAATTTCAAAATAAATGCATTTGAAATATTTCCATAATATAGACTCCATTAATACTTTTTCCAAAATTTGATGACAGAAAGGTATAGGTGGCAATTCGGGCGCGGACTTGTCCCTCGGGTTAACGTCATATTTTGGATCAGATCGGATCGATTCAGGATTTGGTCGGATCTAAAATTAGTTGGTCCGATCCAAGTATTTTCTATAATATACTTAGATTTTCGTCTCGATCCGGGGCACGTCGGGCTTTTAATCCATCGACCCGATTTGATTGAATAAAATAGTACTTTGCTCCTATATTTTTATGATCTGGTCCATCTAAAATATCGGACCTACTGAGCAGGCCCGTTGCACCGGGACGATTCTACCACCTCTACAGAAAGGTGATGCAATTTTTTTGCCCTTATGTCATCAATGACGACCAAAATATTTTACAGATAATATAATAAAAGCAAAAAAAAAAAAAAAAATTATGGTAGTTTATTTTCGTTGAAAATAATTTAATCCGTTATTCACATTTAATTACGTGCTAAAAAATCTCGATTTTTTATCGATTATCTTTTACAACATAACTTTCAAATATAACATCGAAATATATTACCTTTAGAATATTTTCAATTTGATGTACCCGAGTAAATTTTTTGCTCCAATTGCTGACATGGAGATCACAATCGGTGTTTTGGCTATCCAACTGCGGAAGTGTAACCATAGGATATTCATAAACCCCTAATTAAATGAAAACGGTAGCTTTGAATAACTAGGTTTAATGATGAAACAATGCCGTTTTCATCTAATGAGTTAAAAGAATTCGTACAATGACATGTATGCAATTGGGCAGGATTGTCAAAATCCCAATTTCTTGCTCCATGTCAATAATTAGAACCTAAAATTTTCTCGGGTGTATTAAATTGAAAAAAATTATAAAACTAGTTCATTTCTAAGTTACAGTTAAAAAGTCATGCTGGAAATGATAATTGACCAAAAGTTCGTTAATTTTTACGTAATTTTTTTTTCCTCCTAATCTAAGAACAAAGAAAAGTTCCTCACCTCTCTCTCATGGTGACTTGAACTCGAAGTTGTAGATGCTCTGCAACTTAAACTATCCAACTTCGTTCATTTTTTACATAATTAATCATTGGATAAACGAATTAGTTTATCATTCTCACGAAGTATATGTATAATTTGTATATACCCAGTTGTTAAAATTTTCAAATTAACTTTTGATCCCTGATGAAGTAAAGAAAAAAAAAGAAATTAACTATTGTATCATTAAATTAAAAGGAATTCATTAAACAATTCCGTAGCTAGAAATTCTTTGGGGGCCCGCTTGGTTGAGGTTTAGGCGTAAGAAATGAGAATGAATGATGATTCATTCCCATTTATGGTGCTTGATATATAATAAATAAGTGAATTATTATTTTTTTTATTAACAAATCTCCTCATTTGATTCCATAGTATGATTGAACCCTCATTCATATTCATTATCATTGTTATTAATGATTTGCAAAACAACGAAATGTTCACAATAATTAGTTGTTCTACAAATTCATGGGCTTTAGAATTGGATTGGAGAAAAGAAAAAAGAAGGGTGGGATTTCTTTTTTTTGAGTGGGCTTTGACTCATAAATACTCCTAGAAAGGAAAATAACTATTATTATTGAAGGGCTTTTGAATGTTTGGGTTGGGCTGAAGCCTAGGATAAATCATCCAAATATTTTATTTGTTCTAACTTGGTTTTGAAGGTTGTAATTTATTTTCGGGTTTCTAATAAAAATGATTGAGGAGGGAGATTGTTAATGTATTATTTTTACACCTTTATTTATCTGCTATTTTTTGTCAAAAATTTTAAAATATTTATATAATGACTAACAATTAACACGTGCATTGTAAATGACTCGTATATATTTTTAGATAATATTACAACAGCGTAGACATTTAATAAATGAAAAAAAGTTAATCAAGTATTTAATTTTAGAGCATCTAATAAAAGTATTTTATGTAGATATTATTTTTAATTCTTGAATAGTGTGCTACATACATGCATATTATTTTAGTGTAATATTTATCTCTGGCTCTATTGAATTTAACAGTGGTGATGTTGACATGATCTGATGCAATAAAATATAGAATATTGTAACTGAAAAAAATGATGACCAACATTAATAAGTTTTGCAAGTTATGTTGCAATTGAAAATTGAATTAAAGTTTATGAATTTTTATTTTCATTTTTATTATAATTAACCATTTATATTTTAGAGTTCATAGCTGATGTTCATTTAACAATGTTACAATACATAGTTCTACGGAAGAAGCTTCAAGGCAGGTTTAGGAGAGCTCGTCCGATCTTTGGCGTGTGTTATATATAATTCCAACACAATCAATAAGATCAAATGTGAAACTTTATTTGTTGAAAATTAATGGCAAGTGTTGTGAAACGGGTGAACACTTTCATTAAAACTCAAATTGAGGAACCATAACATTACATGACATGAAACCTCTTTCACTAGAATACTCAACGGATCCAATCTGTCAAAACTTTATTTGGTGCGCTATCAAGAAACGCAAACGAAAGATGAAGCCAAAATCGGGCTGAGCTGAGCATGGCAGCTCGAATTATCACCTCTATCCACAGCGCTATCACTGTGGTCACGTGTCTTTATTTGTGACTTGAAAGTAGGGGAAAATTACAAGCCCCAGACTGACAATGTGTGACTAAAAACTATGTTAATGAAATCCTCCAGCAGTAATGGTCTTGGGTGCATCAGATTCAGAAGGTGTGTCAGGCAGCACTGTGCAAGCCAAAATACCACTAATAACGGAGGCTACGGCCGCCACAACGAACATCGGTAAGTTACCACCTCCGAATGCTTCGTCGATTGGCCCACTAACCGATGACACGAAAATCTGTAAACAAAACAAGACGAAACAAAACAAATAAATCAAATCACATATACACTAGGATATTTTTTAAGGAGACTTGTAATGATGCTTATATTGAGATCAATGTTACCTGTGGTACAACGATTGCAAGATTCAGAACTCCCAGTGATAGACCTGAACATATGATACCATTTCAAATAACCGCAGTTAGGGCTCCAAATCAAATCAGACTACTAGAATTCCTAGGAAACGCGTTTGATTATGTTCGATTAAAGACATCAAATATGTTTTAAAATAATTTTACGTTTGATGAAATTTAAAGCTCAACTCAAGCTCTAAAAATGTCAAACTACTCGAGCTTGCTCGTGTTCGATTCAATCAAAGCTCATTGAAGCTTGATTCATAATGAAGCTCGATAATATTTTAGACAAGTATGAACAACAATATGTTTGTATCGGCATTCTTTACCTTGTCCAGCACCAGTGCTGCAGGAGAATATTGATGCAAGAGCAAATGGAACGCTAAAAGTTACCTGAATAAGAAGAAATCAAACATGTCATCAAGAAAATATATAGAAAAAAAGAAGCATTTCAATCTAAAATATGGATCTAATGATGTAATATATGTGGGATAAAAAAACTCAACTCAGATTATTTTTTAACAGTTCGTCTCTGAACTATATTCCGTTAAATATACAAACAAACTTGATCATATTTTTATATAAAATAAACTCTAAAGGTTGCTTGGAACTGGGTAAGTGAAAATGTCATAACAAGTGTATACTCGAGCTCGACTGGCTCGATTAAAGCTCGTTCGACCTTGATTCGGTTAATAATCAAAGTCCAAACATAATATTTGAAGTTTGGTAACATTTATACAAGCTTTGAGTCAGGAAACTGACCGCTAGAGGAATACCAAGAACGGCAAAGATGGCCAAAGCACTAGCTTTAACACCTCCTGGCGGCGGCAGCATTTCCCCGGCAGCGTTGTACCGCCGTGTATGGTCGGCCCACTTGGTGATCGGAACCGTCAGGGCCAGACAAACCGCAAACAGAAAGTTGACGCCACCCCACAAATACTTGATGGGGCTGTTCCCCTGCGTGTAGAGCTCGATCCCCAACGACGCAAATGCTAGCACAACAGCATTCAACATGAGCCCAAGCGCACCGGCACGCACCCCCTGATCGTACAGTTTCTCTCCGACATTCCCTCCGTACACCTCCTTACCCATCCAATCAGTGTCGAACAACAAAAAGGGGAACCAACCAACCCAGTGGAGAGCCGTCACCATCATTAAGAGCCACATGGGTTTACTCATGCTCTTGAACGCACTGAATAACTGCCCGAAGACAGGGATCGTCGGCTTTTCATCATCGTCCATGCCAGTGCCGGGAGTTTCTTTCACGATGGTTACTGCGAGTATGGTTAGGATTGATAGAAGAAGGATAGCTATTATGAAACAGCTTTTTAAATTTGCGCAGTATACATCGCAGGCTTCGGTTTTGGAGAATGCGAAGATTTTATACATATTATTGTATGAACCGGCGGCGTAGCCTAGAACATTCCCCACCGCCATGAAAAAGGCGAACAGAGCAAATGCAGCTTCTGTCTTTTTCGCACTTCCGGCTGATAAATCGGCCAATAGTGCCCTACATGGCCCCTGCAAAAAACATAAAATTATTCGCCAAACACTGGTTATATAATACTACCTCCGTCCCCCTCAGATTTGCATGTAGGAACGGACATGGAGGTTAAGAAAAAACTGTTTTTTGCTTTCTGATTGAATTTTTTAAAGGTGGAGATTGAAGATGGAGATTATTTGGAAAATTTCATTTTTTAAGGATGTGCAAATCTGAGTGAGACGAATCGAAAAGGAAAATGTGCAAATTTGAGTCGGACGAGGAAGTAGTTGACACACTATACGTACCTGTAACATGTTATTTGCACCATCAAGAATCCAAAATCCAAGAACAAAAAATATGATAGCCTTATGTTTAGTGCCATCCCCCAAAGCATCACCCGCAGCATGCCCGATATCAGCTGCAAAACCGATCATAATAACAGCAAGCACAACAAGACTGGTGCCGGCGATGATGAAGGGCCGTCGGCGCCCAAACCTATTGGTACTTCTGTCACTGTAGTATCCCACTATGGGTTGCACCAATAGGCCGGAAACTGGGCCACATAACCAAACGTAGGGGGCCCATTTATGCGGTATCCCCAACAACTGCACATAGGGAGTTAAGAGGGAGAGCTGTAAAGCCCACCCGAATTGTATCCCGGCAGCTATCGCCGCCACGAGTATGATGTGCAGTATTGGCGCAGCCGACTGCTGCTGTTGCTCCACCGAAAAAGAAGACGAAGTCATGTCTACTTTTCTCCAAGATATATTGAAATGAAAGTGAATGCTTGTTTTTGTATGGAATGAATGTTAGGTTTATATAGAAGGATGAAAGGAGAGACTAATGTGTGGGACCATGAATACAAGAGTAAAAAATAGTAAATTGACCACTCCTATGTTTTTGCTTGTCCACAGTTCAGCAAAAACAGTAGGATCAACACTCAAGATTAACTACCTTTTAACTAATAAATATAACTGTTATTACATAACTTCACTTAATTCACTTGTTACTTTATTCAATTTCTTTCCTTGGAATTTCTAGCCTGACTTTGATTATATTTTAAATTGAGCGAATTTTATCACATGATGTCATGACAAGCAGAAAGACTGAGAATTATGGGGTTGAGTTGCATTTATTTTTAGGTCATCCGATGACATGCACATGTATAATGTGATTACTATTGTATTATCTTATTAAACAACACATGTTTAATGTGACATTACTATTGCCCCCGTAATTTTTTTTCTACTATATTTTTTTTATTATTAAAAATTATGTATTAAAGTGAAAAGTAATTAAAATGTGAAAGATAATTAAGCTAAATTAAATTATTCTCGTGAGAAATCTCTTTTATTTTTCATTATTCTTGTTAAATTTTACGAAAATTTCTTCTGAGATTGTTTGCAAGAGTTACCCTATTAGATAGGTCATACACACGTGCATTACATGCACGTGATAATTTTCATGCATAACAGAATTACATAACAAAAAGTTGTTCTAGAATGTTCCAGCTAATTCTGAGTTAGTTATTTCCCTCTCAAACAAGCCATCGAGCAGTTGAGCTGCAAATTCTGTATTTATAGCTTGTAACGCATACTATAAGCTTTAGCTGAATTGAATGGAATACAACCTTTCTCTGCAACTCTGCTTTCGTTCTTTGTTTTCAATTCATAATATGGTATCAGTTTCAGCCTCTTAGATCCTTTCCTAAGGCTCATCTCTCTCCTGCGATCAATCATGTCTTCCGCTTCATCCTCTGAATTCATCTCCTCTCAAATTCCGTCCAAATTCACTCATGTAGCGTTTACCCATCCCCTATCCACCAAGCTATCTGCTGACTACTTTTTAATCTGGAGGAAACAGATCCATTCCGCCGTCCGTGGCATCGCCTGAGCCATTATCTTGATGAATCCGTTAATTCTCCTCCACAGTTTGCAACTGATTCAGATAAGGTTGCCGGAGTAATAAATCCTGCGTTTCTAGACTGGGAGCAGCAAGATCAGTTAATTCTTTCATGGATACTTGCATCTCTTTCTGAAGCAGTTCTGCCTCGCTTGATCAGTTGTGAAACATCAGCTCAGGTTTGGTCCACCATTGAATCATATTTTTCTCTACAGATACGAGCAAAGGTTAGTCAGTATAAATTGCAATTACAAAATCAAAAGAAAGGCTCTCTGACTATGAATGAATATCTTCTGAAAATCAGAAGTTGTGTTGACATGCTAGCACTTGTGGGTAACAAATTAGATGATAAGGCTCACATAGATGCTATTTTCGAAGGTCTTCCTCCAGAATATGACACGTTCATTTTATCTGTTAACACTCGATTGGATCCGTACACTGTAGCAGACATCGAAGGTTTATTGTTATCTCAAGAAACTAGAGTGGAAAAACACTTCAAGAATCTTGAATCGGCAATGGCTAATATGGTAGTTGGCTCAAACGTCAAACGATCTTTCCCCAATCAGAACTTCAACCACAAACCTCAAGGTTTCCCTCCCCAAAATGGTTCCACTGGAGGCAACCCAACCCCTAACCACAATGGCTTTAGAGGTGGCAAAAAAGGTGGAACGGGTAGAGGTAATCATACCTGGAAAAACAGCAATGCTAAAGTATGGTGTCAATTTTGTGGTAAACCTAACCACACTGCTCCCTACTGCTGGTATAAAGATTATCCTGAGTATAATCCTCCCAACATACTACAACCTCAGGCCAATCTTGTATATTCCAACTCTCATGGTGGGCCAACTCACAACCAGCCTCACATTCAAGCTAATCTGGGCTACAACACCAACAATTCTCAGAATTCCTTCCTTGCTGCTCCAGAGTCCACCAGGCCATCTACTTGGTATCCTGATTGCGGTGCTACTCACCACTTAACAGCTGACACTACTTCCATGTCACAGAAAGCTTCCTTCCAGGGCCAAGAACAAGTACACATTGGTGATGGTAAGGGTTTATCCATTGCGCATATTGGTTCATCTTCCTTTTCCTCTCCCTTTCTTCCTTCAAGAACTCTTTCCCTTAAACAAATTCTTCATGTTCCTCAAATTACAAAAAATCTGTTGAGTGTTTCTAAGTTTTCTAAGGATAACAATGTTATGTTCGAATTTTACCCACATATCTGTTTTGTAAAGGATATCTCAACACAGGAAGTGTTGCTCCAAGGTCATCTTGAGCAAGGATTATATGTTTTCTCACCAGTCCCAGCCTCATCAACTCACAACCAGCTTCAGACTCACTCAAATCAGCTTCAGACTCACTCAAATCAGCAATGCAATTCTATTTCCTATAATATTGTTTCTTCTAAAGATTCGTATGACATTTGGCACTCTAGATTAGGGCATCCTAATGATCTTGTACTCACTTCTGTTCTCAAAAGCTGTAACTCAAAGATTGTTAATAAAAGAACAAGTTCTGTGTGCCAAGCTTGTTGTCTGGGTAAACTTCATCAATCTCCATTTCCTCCTTCTTCCTCTGTTTATACTTTTCCCCTGCAGCTTGTTCATTCTGATCTCTGGGGCCCTGCTCCATCCCCTTCATCCAGTGGATATAGGTACTACATCAGTTTCATTGACTCTTACTCAAGGTTCACATGGATATATCTTCTCAGACAGAAATCTGAGGCAATACAGACATTCTCTATATTCAAATCACAAGCGGAAAAACAGCTTGGCTGTTCCATCAAGGCCCTTCAATCTGATTAGGGAGGCGAGTTTCGAGCCTTTTCTGAGTTACTTGCTACCGAGGGCATCGTACACAAGATATCCTGTCCCTACATCCATCAACAAAACGACTTAGCAGAACGCAAACACATGCATATTGTTGATGTTGGGTTGGCATTACTCGCTAAAGCTTCTCTACCACTGAAGTTTTGGGATGAATCTTTCAGAATAGCAGTCTTCATAATCAACCGGTTACCTTCTCCTGTCACATCACAGAAAACTCCTTTAGAAATTCTATTCAAAATCTCACCTGTATACTCACAGTTAAAAGTCTTCGGCTGCTTGTGTTATCCACTACTTAAACCTTACAATACTCATAAATTCAACTTCAGATCCCAATCGTGTACTTTCTTGGGCTATAGTTTGAATCACGAAGGCTATAAGTGTATGGACTCCACTGGGAGAATCTACATATGTAGATATGTGATATTTGATGAAGATTCTTTTCCATTTGCTTCTTCACAACAATTTCCTTCCACTACTCCCCTTGAATCTCAACAGCTCTCACATCTTCCCACTGTTGTACCTATCCCAACTCTACCCAATATTTCCATTCCCAATTCTCCCCAAATTCTCCCTTTATCCCCATCTGTCTGCTCTGACTCTGTCCCTGAGAAAGATAACATTCCACTTCAAGACAGCATTGCCATCAGAGAGAATACTCCAAATAGAGTGTGTGAGGTAACTAATATGAACAGACATCCTATGGTCACCAGAAGCAAGCATGGGATATTAAAACCCAAAGCCTATGCTGCTGCTTGTGAACCAACTACTCCAGCTGCAGCATTACTCGATTCCAATTGGAAACAAGCAATGACTGATGAATATCTTGCGTTACTTCGAAATGAAACTTGGAAATTGGTCCCTTTACCTGATGGCAAACTACCAATTGGATGTAAATGGGTTTTTAAAGTTAAGGAAAATCCTGATGGTAGTATAAACAAGTATAAGGCTCGCCTTGTCGCGAAAGGTTTTCACCAAAGGACTGGCTTTGATTTTACAGAAACATTCAGCCCTGTGGTGAAGCCAACTACCATCAGAATTATTCTTACTGTTGCTTTAAACAAAAACTGGAAAATAAGACAGATTGATGTGAATAATGCGTTCCTAAATGGCACACTTGTGGAAGAGGTGTATATGAAACAACTCTTTGGCTTTGAAGATCCCAAGTATCCCGACTATGTTTGTAAACTAGAAAGATCGTTGTATGGTCTCAAACAGGCTTCATGGGCTTGGTTTGAGAAACTCAAAATGACACTTGTATCTATGGGGTTCTTTTCTACTAAGTCTGATAATTCCCTATTTGTTAAATTTGCTAATGGCAGTAGTACTTTTATCCTAGTATATGTGGATGATATCTTGGTAACAGGTGACAGTGAATCTGAGATACAACAGCTTATACAACAGCTCAATCTTTATTTTGCACTCAAGGACATGGGTGAGTTAGATTACTTCCTAGGTATTCAAGTCAGACGGACTGAAGCAGGCTTGCATCTCTCACAAGGCAAATACATTAAGGATTTGCTGTGCAAAACAAATATGCAGTTTGCCAAACCTGTGACAGCCCCTATGACTACTGGCACAAGACTCACAGCCTTTGGAAGTGATCCTGTTTCTGATGTTCATCTATACAGAAGTGTTGCTGGCGCTCTTCAATATGTGACTATCACCCGACTTGAAATATCATATACAGTAAATAAAGTCTGTCAGTTTATGCAAAACCCTCAAGAAGCACATTGGAAGGCTATGAAAAGAATTCTCAGATATCTCACGGGAACAGTTAATCATGGGCTTCTCCTCACCAAGAACAATCACCTTAAGCTAGAAGGATTCTCTGATGCAGACTGGGCATCAGATTCAGATGATAGAAGGTCTACCACTGGTTTTTGCTTATTTGTAGGAGGCAACTTGGTCTCATGGCAGTCTCGGAAGCAACATACAGTATCACGAAGCTCTACAGAAGCAGAGTACAGAAGTTTGGCAGGCTTGATAGTTGAAGTCACCTGGGTGCAAGGTCTCCTACATGAAATCAAGCTCCAAGGTTCCACCAAGCCTCTCATTTAGTGTGATAACCTCAGCACTATTCATCTGGCAGCCAACCCCGTACTTCATGCCAGAACAAAACACATAGAATTAGACTTATATTTTGTCAGAGAAAGAGTGCAAAAGAACTTAGTTGACATACGCCATATACCATCCAAAGAACAACTTGCAGATGTCCTTACCAAAGCTAACTCCAGTAGTAACTTTGCCATTCTTCGAGATAAACTCAAAGTACTTGATGCAAGCACCTTGAGTTTGAAGGGGGCTATTAGAAAGGTCATACACACGTGCATTACATGCACGTGATAATTTTCATGCATAACAGAATTACATAACAGAAAGTTGTTCTAGAATGTTCCAGCTAATTCTGAGTTAGTTATTTCCCTCTCAAACAAACCATCGAGCAGTTGAGCTGCAAATTCTGTATTTATAGCTTGTAACGCATACTAGCTTTAGCTGAATTGAATGGAATACAACCTTTCTCTGCAACTCTTCTTTCGTTCTTTGTTTTCAATTCATAATATACCCCAATTTTATAATATCAAATCTTATCTTAAAAAAGGAGATGTTTATTGTAAAAATAGTATTTTATTCGCACTAGTCATATAATACACTTCGTATTATTGCATTTACAAATGTCATGTGTAGCATTTTATTGGTAAAATATGGTACATATAATACTAAAAGTGATCAAAACTTTATTTCATATACATAATTTGGTGCCCCGTAATAAAAAAATTCTGGATCCGTCACTGATTGGGAGTCGTAATATTATTTAAACAAGTAAATAATATAAATTAATTAATTAAATGCACCACCTCTTAGTACAATATGTGTTTTTTTTTCTTATTTATAACCATATGGTTTATATAAGTTAATAATTTCGCATATGGTTATTAAACTATACTTATAACTAAAGAAAATAAAATTAAATAGATTGGGGTTAAGAATTAAATATAAATAAAATTATAAAATTTAGAGTTATAAATTGGACATACTTTCTCTCAACCTGCAAATTTTGAAAATATAGTTGGTTGGTGTTGGAGACGCTCACTGCAAACTTGTAAATTTATAGGGTAAAAACTGTAAATTTAGAATATTTGGTTGGAAATAGGCAATTGGGAGTCTATTAATATGGTTTACAAAAAATTGCCCCCCATATATTGATACTGTTTGAAATTCGTGTTGTAATTGAATTTTCAAACACAGTTTACGATTTATTTTTTATTGAGTTTTTTTTTTTTTTAATGATAAATCATTCTTTTTATATAGAAAAGACATATTGAACCTGAATTATCTCATTAGAAATGACAATGAAGTAGGGCGGACAGGTACTTGAATACCCATGCATGCTGCTGCATGCACGTTCCATCCTTTGAATGGGGCGGGGCAAGGTGGCCTGTCACAGGTGGTGGCACGTTGACCAATTATTCTTAAAAGATAAAATAAAATTTGAATTACTATAATTCAAAATAAATAATAACTCAATACACTCTATACAAATATTATTTCAAGAGTCATCCTAAAATATAAAATAAATACTTCCTCCGTCCCGAATGAACTTGCACACTTTCCGAATTCGGCCGTCCCAAGCAAACTTGCACACTTCCTTATAAGAAAAGTTATAACACAATCTCCACCCTCAATCCACCTTTGAAAAATCAACAAAATCTTCCAAAAGCAACTCTTTTTAATATCTGTGTCGACTCCCCTGTGCAAGTTCATTTGGGACGGAGGGAGTAAATAAAAATTGTTTAAATACATATGTAATCCTATTAGTAATATTTATTTGTATGTGTTAATTAACAATTTTCCATGCTGTATGCATCTCTTATTTTATACTATTTAATACATGTATTATTATAAATATTAATGTGTGATTATTAAATTAATAATTAGCATCCCCACAACTTATTTGTCGACCTATAGCTGTTACAGCCACAGGCCCATATCAGGCTATTCCAGGCAGGCCTCAACCCACAAAAGATTGGGTTGGGCTAGTGTATTTTTATGGGCTGGCCCACCTTCCTCACCAAAAAGTGAGCTATATAGCGGGTCATAATTAATAAGGGCAATTCTAAACACAACCACAATTTTACTCTTTATAGCCACCAATTTAAATAAAATAAAACAATATAATATAAACTTTCTCTTTTACCGTTTCTTCTTATTTACAGCCCCTGTTTCACTTTATTGTTCTTTTTCTTTTCTTTAGCCACGACTATAAAGACTTCTTCAATCAAACATCCAAACCAAAACTCAAATAATTAAACCAAAACTCAAGGTTGATCAACAATTAACCTCAATGTATATAAAATTCAACAAATTATCTTTAATTTCAAAACAAAAGCTGCATTTTTTTACGCAAAAATACCATGAGTCTTCCTGAACAAAATAAAATTTACACTTGTTGAAAGAACAAACAAAATCAAAATCAAGGGATTAGGCATGGATTTGTAAAGGCCACTCATTGCTATATGCCAAAAACCATCGAAGCCGGAAGAATTCGGTTGTGGACAAAAAGTTCTCGAGAAAATTGTTTTCTCCGATGAGATGAATAGATATGGCTGCCAATAGAAATATAAAGGCGGTGTATTGTTTCAGACATCGTTGCAAATTGATAAAGGAGAAAATACTTATTTAAGTTATGTTATTAAAATTGTGGTTGTGGTGAGTAAAATTGTGATTGTATTTAGAATCACCCAATTAATAAGTCGTGACAACTCTACTTAGAGTTTCGAAGTACCCACTTGCTCTCTGACCGTAACAAGCAAGAAATCCGGACCTTTATCTCTGACTGTAAGCGCAATAAGCAAGAAATTCGTACCTTTGCAATCGAAAAATTCATAAAATTCGAAAATCGGATGCCTCATAAGACTTGGAAATCAGGAAAAAGTCATCTAAAATAGAGATCGGATGTCACACAAGACGTGGAAAGACATACAATTAAAGACAAAGAAAAATCTCACAATAACAAACCCGAGGAGAGGAAAACAAATAAAAAAGAAGACGAAGCAAAACAAAATTAAAATAAAATAGAGTTGTTTGAATTGGTTCTTGATTATTTGTGTTTATGTTATTTGTGAGATTGTTATTTTCCCGTTTGGTATGCTTTCACTTCACATATTTTTAAATTTTTATCTTATAGAAAGTGCATCTTCATTTACCACATCCTTATACAAAATTAAATACACACATATATATGAAATGTTAAGTAATTATATTAATAATATATGGCAAAAACTTGGGTGCATATCATGTGCACAACTAACCTTATTGTGCATCGATTCGGCCACTCCGCGACCAATTGTGACTAAAAGGGAATTTGGGCTGTGCAGACTGCGCGGCCGCGCACAACTGTGACTCAAACATACTTTATGAAATTGTCAAACATACTTTATGCAAATATCATACATACTTTATGAGTAAATCAACCATACCTATGTTAGGAATTTTGTGTCTTGAATCTATTTCACTTTAAAATTGTGACTCAAACATACTTTATGAAATTATCAAACATACTTTATGCAACTATACAAAATACTTTATGCAAATATCAACAATAATGCATGTTGACGCTCAAACATTCTTTATGAGTAAATCAACCATACCTTAAGTGCATTATATTAGGATTTTGTGTCTTAAATCTGTTTCACTTTAAAATTGTGACTCAAACATACTTTATGAAATTGTCAAACATACTTTATGCAAATATCAAACATACTTTATGCAAATATCAACAATAATTCATGTTGACGCTCAAACATACTTTATGAAATTGTCAAACATACTTTATGTAAATATCAAACATACTTTATGAGTAAATCAACCATACCTTAAGTGCACTATATTAGGATTTTGTGTCTTGAATCTGTTTCACTTTAAAATTGTGACTCAAACATACTTCATGAAATTGTCAAACATACTTTATGCAAATATCAAACATACTTTATGCAAATATCAACAATAATGCATGTTGACGCGGCCGCGACACTTTGTCGCGACCGGAACACTTGGTCGCGGCCGCAGCATTTGGTCGCGGCCGCGACACTCAAACAGGTGCACCATAGCACTATTGTGCACATGGTGCACCCAAGACCTACTCATAATATATTTATTTATACACTTAAAAGTAATTTCAGTGTCGTACATCACACAAGTGCATTACTAGTTGATTGAATAGAGTTATGAAAAATTAATTTTGACCAATAAAAATTCCTTATACATTTATTAAAATGAGCAGATGAATAATTAATTTATTTTTATGATACATATTTATAATGTAAATAATTAAGAGCGAACTTCTTAATTTAGACAGATTATACAGGTCTTCAAAAATCAATATTCAGTCATAGTTATCTGTACGTAGCAATGTAAAGGGTCAAGAATAAGAGAAATTTGAAGATTCTTTACATAGATAAAGATGGAAAATTTTGTTAAAGAAAAAAAAAAATGTTGTGCATAATTTTTGTAGTTGAGAGAAAATTGCAAATAGTTTTTATATATGGATTTTTAAATTTTTTCTCTCCTAATCTAGAAACAATGAAAAAATTCTCCCCACCCTAAAGTAACTCAATCCAGGATAAAAAACCTAGGTAGTGAATACTCTCGCCACATGAGCTATCCAACTTCGACAAATAATTTTTATATATGGGATTAATGATTAATCCTTTGCTGCTTATTTTTTTCCATGGCACATGCTTCTCACATGTCATTAGATATTTTCTATTTTCTCCTTTATATAAAAGAGGCTCTGCTTTTACGTAGACATTATGAGAATGATATGAAATATATCTTAGATTTACTACTATCAACATGGTATCAGTTTCCAGGTTGTGCTCATCCATGGCACACTTGAAGGATCCTCGCGCTTGGCCTGCGCTTCTGAATTCTCGTCAAATTGAGCTGGCAATGGCAACTCCAACTCCCGGATCGGATTCATCTGCGATTGCTGGGGATCTAAGGACTACAGTCGCGATTACGATCCTTTGAGTCTTCATGCTTCAGATCATTCGAATTTGAAGCTGGTTTCAGCTCTGCTTATAGGTAACAACTATATTAACTGTTGGAATTTTTTTTTATCTACGTACAATATCAGCATAAGATGATATATTAAAATCTTTAGCTGACATCTAGTTTTTTGTTATTGTTTAGGCAACTTTCAGCATTCCGTTTGCTTTGGCATCTATATTCTCCAGTAATTCCGGTGCAGGGCAAGGTAAAATTACAAAGATATCATCGTAGTAAATAATTCTAATTCTTTTTAAATCATTATTTGATTTGAAATTATTGTTTCAGGTGTATCACTAGGAGTTTTAAATTTTGCAACTGTCATACCACAGGTATTATTTCGTTACCAGTTTATCTCAATATGCATGAAATAAAAATTCTCCGTTCTGTATAAAATGTTGTCATGTTGACTTCTTTCTTCATTCTTTTACCATACAAATAATTTAGTGGACATCTATTTTTTTACAGATGATAGTGTCACTGGCCGGTGGGCCGTTGGGCGCCTTATTCGGAGAGGGCAACCTGCCGATTTTCACACTCGGGGCATTGACAGCCGCCACAAGTGGCACGTTGGCCTTTACTGTATTGCCGTCGCCGCCTCTAGATGTAACACCTCCTATTTAGCGGGATGGTAGTTCAAAAATTATGGCAATTAGGACGTATTTATTAAGATATTTCCTATAAAAAGAATTCCAATTGATATGTAACATCGTATTAAATTGTAGTACATGACTATTAACTTTAGGCAAAAAATTATAAATGACCGTCACACGGTCGTCGCACGGTGTGACGGGAAAAAAATATCATTTTTTATGGTAAAAATATCACGTTTATTTGTAATAGTATCACTTTTTTTAACAAAAAAAATTATTATTTTTTTAGCAAAAGTATCACCTTTATCTGTAAAAGTATCAATGTAGTAAAAGTATCAGTTTTATCTGTAAAAGTATCACTTTTTTTTTTCTAAAAAGTATCAATTTTTCCTGTAAAAGTGTATTCCGTCACACATGTGATCGTCACACACAAGACTCACTCTTAACTTTAACTAGCATTTCACCATATGATGTGTAATATCAAGTCTACTTATATCATATTTTTACTAATATCGCGTCGTAATAGTTTATGAGCTTATTATGAAATAGCTCACTTGGTAGAATTTGTAATTTGATTCGTGATCAAATTCCTCCCCAGTCAGAATTTTACTTAGAAAAATGCCTATATCCAATTTCCTTTGTTTTTTTGCTTTCTAGTTTTTTTAGCTCATGCACGTTTATAAATTTTCAACTTAAAAATCTATGTAAACATAGATCACTAAATGCTCATCTTTTTAGGCAACTTAAAAAATCACTAAATTTTAACAAAAGATAAAAATGAGAAATGAATATTAGTTACCATTTATTAACAATGATCAATATAGATGATACAAATATTGTACTAAAAAGCCCAACTCTTTTTTATTGTAGCCCATCCTTAAGAACGCCGAACAATAAAAATACATTTTGAGATTAAAATATATATACATATATATATATATATGGGGTTAATTATAGAATGAAGAATGTACTTTCGACGATTTTTCACTTTACAACATAAAGTAATTATTTTTTCCAATCACAATCTATATAATGCGGAATTTTACTTTTACAACTTCCGGCATGTATAGGTCATGTGCTTAGCACATGCCAAGAAGACCCAATAAAAATGCGACACGTGGCCAACTTAATTAAAAATATTAAAATAATTTATTAAATAATATAAAAAAAATTCTAAATAATTTTATATAAAATATAAGAAATATTAAAAAAAATCAGAAAATTAAAAAAAAAATCTAAAATTATTTTGAAAATTTTAAAATTCATTTAAAAATCCGAAAATAAAAAAAAATACGAAAAATATTTTAAAAATTCAAAAAAACTACAGAAAAAAAATATAAATTCCGGAAATTAAAAATTTATTTCTAAAATTTATTTTGAAATTTTTTAAATTCATTTAAAATTCAGAAAATTCTAAAAAAAATCAGAAAATTATTTTAAAAATTGAAAATAAAACTTCAAAAAATAAATATAAATAAAAAAAATTAAAATGTTATTTCTGAAAATTATTTAAAAAAATTAAACTTATTGAAAAACTTCAGAAAATAAAAAAAATATGTTTTGAAAATTCTAATATTCATTTAAAATTAAAGAAACTAAAAAATAATAAGTTTTGAAAGTTATTTAAACAAATTTCAATCTCATTTAAAGTTTAAAAAATTAACAAGTTTATTTCATAAAATTATTTTCAAAGCGAAATATATTTCTAAAAAATTTAATAATAAACTAAAAAAATACTATCACAGTGAGTGTTGCAGCTGATTTTTCGAAAGATTGGGAAGAGGCCAGTGTCGTCGTGCGGCGGAGGGATTAGGTTTGGCAGCGGCACAACGGTGGATCAGGCGGAGAGGGAGTTGTATTTGTAGAGTTTTATGTTGTCAGAGTCTGGTTTGGGCCAGCTAGTGTTTCATCCATAGATTGTTCAACAATTTGTCGAATTTATGCACTTTTATTTTTAGAAGAAATTTGTTGAATTTATGCACTTTTTGTGTGAGAAAATTGAGAAATTTGGTTGAAAAGGGGGAAGAATCATGATGAGTTTGGAGGTAGGAGATCTTATTTTTTTTTTAGAAAATATATTTTTATTTTATAATTAAATTTTCTGAAAATATATTTCGCTTCGAAAATAATTTTATGAAATAAAATTTTTAATTTTCTAAATTTTAAATGAAATCTAGAAAATTTTAAAATAATTATAAAAAATTATATTCTTAGTTTTTTAATTTTAAATGAATATTAGAATTTTTAAAATAATTTTTTAATTTTCTAAAATTTCTAAATAATTTTCAGAAATAAAATTTTAATTTTCTGAATTTATATCTATTTTCTGAAGTTTTTTTAAATTTTTAAAATAATTTTCGTTTTTTTCTAATTTTCGGCTTTTTAAATGAATTTTAGGATTTTTTTTAATTTTCAGAATTTTATATTTATTTTCTGAATTTTATATTTATTTTCTGAATTTTTTAATATTATATATAGATTTATTTAGAATTTAAATCTTTTTTATATTATTTAATAAATTATTTTAATTTTTTTAATTAAGATGGCCACGTGTCGCATTCTTATTGGGTCTTTTTGGCATGTGTTGAGCACATGGCCTATACATGCCGGAATATATAGCCGGAGGTTGCAAAAGAAAAATCCTGCATTATACAGGTTGTGATCGGAAAAAAAAAATTACTTTAGGTTGCAAAGTGAAAAATCGTTGAAAATACAGGCTGCATTCTGTATTTAAACCATATATATATTATGTGCCAAACAATTCCTTATCCTCTTCCCTTGCCTGAATTATTCTGATTTTGAGCGTAATTTGCAGAGAAACGAGATCCAGTGCCTTGGATCTGAGCCATTTGCTTACGACGCATGTCATAAAAATGCAACGATAGGCTCAAATTAAGCACCTAAACCGGTCAAAATGTACACAATAAGCTCGTCATTGTGAATGGATTGACCAGCATCAACAAGGCTGTCATCTTCAACACGTCTTCATCAATGGACATATCAGATTTCCTCGTGGTGAAAACGCAGAGTCATAGCTTTGGCTCTGGAATGAGATTCAAATAATGCTTCAAGCATCGGCCAGAATTCTGCCGATGATTCACACCGAGTAACGTGACCAAGGAACATTTCCTAGATCATGGACAAAAGCCAGCTGAAAAGCATTTGCCCCTGTTAGGAATCGAACACCCGAGGTCTCGATAATGGCTCAGACAACCTTGAGTCCGTTTCCGATCTATCGTTGGATAGCAGCGAATAAGGACCCGATATCAGAGATATCCTCACAAAGAAGACACCCAACCCAAACCAGTAACACTCCACACTCCACTCACACCTCAACCCATTGATTAATCTCACACAAAGAACAGGGAAGAAGAAAGAAGGAGAAGGTTTGGATGGCAAAATTCTCACACACACACTTAGTGTATTTCTGCTCTATCTCTCCTTCTCAACACAAAGAGAGAAGCGCCCTTCATATAGGTTAATAGAAGGGGGAATGGACCGGATAAGGGAGGTGAAGGGGTGGGGGATGCCAATGGGTTGGGTTGGGTTAAAATGGGCTGACCCCAAATTGAGCCTAAACCTAACAAATCTCCACCTTGGGTCCAGTTCACTCATGTTGTCGATCGATAACGGTAATGGAGGAATCATCATTGCCAAAACACTTGCACACTAAACACAAAGTTAGTACAGGAGATAACAAGCACAAAGCAAGTTGATATCACAAAGGAGAGACACACAGTTAAGTACACGACACAAAGTTAAGAGTATGACACAAAATCAAGAATAATGCATAAAGCATAAAATAGACACAAAGTCTAGCATAAGAAGAATATAAACACAAGATCTAATCATTAGGACCTAAGTTCAAAGTTCTCATGCACGATTAAAATTTCTCAAAAGATAAACACTTAATTCCCATATCAGCAAGATTAAATTGAGATGGAATTTTCTCAAGGCTCACAATTTCCTTTTCAACAATAACACGAATAAAGTGAAACCTGACATCGAAATGCTTGGTTCTATCATGAAATACAGAGTTTTTGCACAACTGAATCTCAAACTGACTATCATAATATATCACTACTTTATCATCTAGAAAATCAATTTTAGACAATAAACCTTTCAACTAAACAACCTCTTTCAAGGCTTCAGAGATAGCAATATATTCAGATTCAGTAGTCGATAATGCAACAATATGCTGTAACTGGGATTTTCAACTTATGCAGGAGCCACACAAAGTGAACACATAGGAGGTAGTGGACTTTCTATTATCTCTATCGTTTGCATAATTAGAGTCAACATAGCCCATCAAATTCACACCTTGTGCGATGACGATTGTGGTCAGTGGTGTGCGATCCAAGCTTGTAGACAATTGAGTATGACTTGGTTGTGGTCGAGCTTTGTAAGCGGTCCTCCAATCCAGTCGGACCAGTAATTTGCAAAGTTGGGGTGCCTCGGTCGAGAAAATTGCACTTTTTGTCCCATGGGACACGGGACAGTTTTATTTTTGTCACAATACTCTCACTTTTGGCCATAAAAAAAAAAAATGTTGCTCATTTGGTCCCGCCGTAACAGTTAACGTTAAAAAAATTTCATTTTCAGTCACAAACCTATTTTGCTCTTTTAGTCCCATTTTTTTCCATGGCAATTGGGGGGAAAATAATAGGTTTTGGGGGGGGAATTTGGCCCCTTTTGGAGGCAAATCCTGTAACAACAGTAAAGCCATTTCACCTATAAATCAACTCAACCTTGGAGCTCAAAATGCACACACAAAAAGCACAAAAAAAAAATCAATTTACAGTTGTAACAAAATGGCTTCTTCTTCTTCTTCATCAAACCGTGGCAGGCCGTACCCGCCTCCGCAACTGGGTATAATCTGCCATTGCGGGAAAGGTACTCGTACCTACATTTCGTCGAGGCCAAGCAGTAGGGGCAGACTGTTCTACTCCTGTTCCGACTGGAACGATGGTGGATGCCTATATTTTGTTTGGGCCGATAAAGCGGAAGCCTTGAGGAATGGTCCTAGGGCTTGGCAAACTAAAAATAATAGTGTTGGTGGGAGGCAGTTCGATGATCGGATGCAAATAACTGTGGGGATCTTAGCTGAGGAGGTGCAAGACCTTGTGCAAGAAATAAGAGGGAAAAGGAAGATGTAGAAACTCCTCACCTGTTTGGTCAACATTGTCAAAGTCTTAGGGGTTGTCAAATTTCTAGTTTAGGGATCTTTAGCAATTGTTTCTGTAATTTCAGTTTCTATGTATGTACCCCTGTTTCCTTTTGGGATGAAAACATCTTTTGGGTTGTTCTATCAATACTATGTTTAGTTTCTAGACCAGTCTCTTAATCCTAATGTGAAACATGCTAGACTCCTAACAAATTAAAAGCCGCAACAACACCAACAAACAGATTTACAACTTATTACAAAATAAACTGCACATGAAACTGCAAAAAACATGTGTAACAACAACTCATAATTTGATATAATAAACTGCTTCATAAAACTAAATGGTTTGTTAACACCATAAAGCCCAAAAATAAATGGTTTGCTAACATCATAAAGCCAAAAAAACCAAATGGTTTGCTATCACATTTCTAAAAATGTTGTGCCTCAGAAATACCAAAAGCTTGCAAAAACATAAAAATGAAGACACACACATAAAAGTGATACTAATCCATTTAGCTTTATCAATACTGACCAACCAAATCAGTCAAGCCCTTGCCTGAACAAAAAACTGCACTAACACTTTCCCTTACCCTTTGGATCCTCTTTACCTGTTTTTTTCAGATTGGACAATGTAACAAACTTCTTGCCTCCTTGTGTAATGACCTTCATTTTCTCCGGTGTTGTCTGAGCATTTATGGCTGGTGTGGGTCTTCCAATAAATAAATTGGGTTCAAATGCCATTGGAGGTGGAGCTCTAATGTTTACCCCAGGCTAGGTTGGTGGGGGGGGGGGGGGCATTGACTGAAGCTGCCACTGAATATGGCTCCCCAATTGCATTGTCAACCATCTCTGTTTCCGCATTACTAGTTCCTCTAGTTATTTGAGCCATTTTCCTTGCCTGAACATAATCTTAGAATTAAAACTTTAGATTCAACATAAAAAACAGGGGTTTGTCTGCTGGAAGGGGTGAAAAAAAAAATGAATAAAAAAAATTCTGCACTCACAAGTCTCTTTCTCCTAGCTCTGGTGGTTGGCTTTTCTTTGTTTTTCTCTGACTCTGCTATTGCTGCCTGCAGTTAGCTTAGGATGTAAGTTTAATGCTGCAAATCAAACTATATTCATGTCATGAAAGACAAACCAATTACTTACATTTTCAATTTCCATCAGATTCATCTCATCTTCTTGGGTGAGAGGTGGATATTCAGCTTGGTGATAACACGTTATTTATGCATGTATTTAGGTCGATTTAGGATCATATTTTATATCATTTACGTGCATATTTGACCAGCATTTATTTATATTAATAATATTTGGGTCATTTGACGTGTTTTGACTTGTTTTAAGGTATTTTGAGCATTTTCAGGCTACCGGACGAGGAAACAAGTTGGAAAAGAGTGAAAACCGGGCCAAAGGAGTGAAAACCGTCCAAGAATCGGTCCAAACCGGTCCGAACCGGCCTGAACCGGCCCAGGAGCAAAACCGGGCAAGAACCGACACGGCCGCGTCACAAAGCAACGCGGCCGTGTCAAAAGTGGTCCACAATGTGCTGTTGATTCTGGAACAGAACACGGCCGTGTCACTCAAGCAACACGGCCGTGTCAAATGTTGCGCAGAAATTGAAGAATTGCAAAGCAACACGGCCGTGTCAAAAAGTCCACCGATAAGAGAACTCGTGTTTTAATAGGATTTTAAGCCTATCTTCTCCAAGATTCGTCCCCAACTCTATAAAAAGGTACCCAAGCTCTAGGAAAAAGGGGAGCAATCATCAAGAACATAAATTACATCACCTTGGAAGACAAGGAAGACGAAGATCATCGAGACGGAGTCATCCGGGTTTATTTATTATTTTCTAGTTTAATTCTTTACAATGTTTTTATTAAGATTTTGTATTGGATTATTGCTAGGCATGAGTAGCTAAGCTATTCGTGTCCTAGGGTTAGAAAGTAGGGATTTTTATAACAATGTTTTGATTTATGATTTAATCTATTAATTCCGTTCTTTATGTGTTTTATCTCTATGTTTGTGCGTAAAACTGAATTTAGCTTGATCACCTAGATTTAGTAATTTAGTTTAACAATTCCGCTTCGAGAGGAGGGAATTGTTATCAGACTTAGAACATAAAGCGCAGTTGTCTATGACTGTGTAGGCCGTGGCTTAAGATCGTTTGAGAGTTATTAGGTTTAATTGACTCGAGAGGGTAATTAGCTTAATTAATCAACGGTTTAATCGCTTCGAGAGAAGGATTAGATTATTGTCGTGCCGCCTAATAAACATTAGAATTGGTAAATTAATAGGTTAATCATATTCCACATTGAAATAATATCCTGAAATCGAAGCCCTAGGATACCTTTTCTCTTTGATTGTTAGTTTTCGTGTTTCCTAAGTTTGAAGTTATATTTAATTGAGTAGTTTAATTAGTAAAATCAACCTTTAAAACTTAGTATCTAGTTAGGACATTCCTAGAGTATTAGGGTATCAAACTACCTAAAACTATTCCTTGTGGGATCGACCTTGACAATAGTACTACACCTACATCCGTACACTTGCGGAACACTAGGTTAGAAACCGACGTGTCAAGTTTTTGGCGCCGTTGCCGGGGAATAGGATTTAGCGCTTAGTTTTTATCTTGAAAAATAGGAGGAAACTAGACTAGATTTTATTTTTTCGTATTTTTAATTTTAATTTTCGTTTTTATTTTTTTTGGGTTAATTTTTTGTATTACGCGGTAGTTCTTGTTTTTGGTGTTTGCAGGCTTCGTATGCTCACCAGATCAAAAGGGAAAGAAACCCTTCTTCCTTTCGATCCGGAAATTGAAGCGACAGCTCGCAGACACCGAACTAGAAGAAACGCCGCATCTGAGATGGAGAACCCACCACAGCATTCGAATCAAGATGACGCACTTAACAGAGTACTGACAGCTTTGGCACGGTTGGATGATCGAGTCACGAACATACAGCAGCAGCTACCTCCACAAGGGCCACAGCTACAACAGCAGTACGGCCCAATTCAGATAGACCCAGCTGCAGGCGATGAAGATGACACGCCTATTAGCGACTGCTTGAAGCCCAGTCCAAACCAGCAGGCAGGAGGAGTGCAACTTCCACCACTTAATGCCAATAATTTCGAGCTGAAGCCTGCACTAATCAATATAGTGCAGCAAAACCAGTATGGGGGAAGTGCGTTGGAGGATCCGAATGCGCATCTGATCAAGTTTCGCAGACTGGCCGACACAATCAAGATCAATCATGTGCCGCACGAGCAGGTCAAGATGAGATTGTTCCCTTTCTCACTGAAGGAGAGAGCATTACAATGGTTCAATTCACTAGAAGACATCAGAGATTGGGAAGACTTGAGCACTTCGTTCTTACTGAAGTACTTTCCACCGAGCAAGATGCTCGACTTGCAGAATCAAATTAATCAGTTCAAACAGTTGGACCAAGAGCCATTCGGAGAGGCTTGGGAGCGATTCCGGGATCTTACCCGGAGTTGCCCTCAACATGGGTTCACCAAGAAGCAGCAAGTATGCAAGTTCTACAATGGTCTACTTGCTCCGACTAGAAACCAAGTGGATGCAGCTGCGGGTGGAAGTTTGATGGAGAAGTCAGTGAGGATGGCATTCTCAATCCTGGACGCGATGGCCAGAACAAGCTACCAATGGTCGAACGAGAGAAACATGCCAAGGAGGGTAGCAAGTGTCCAAAAAGTCGAGCTCGTCAATAATGAGCCAATTGAAAAGCTCACAGCACAAGTAACAGCATTGACGAGCCAGGTGAATTTGCTAACTAATCTAACGTTAGCACAACAGCCAGGGGGTCCGGAAGAAGTTGAAGAAGTAAAATTTGTGAATCAACGAAACTTCAACAACTTCCAGAACAATCAACCTCGGTACAATCAGTACCCTCAGAATCATCAGAACTTTTCATATGGGAACGCGCAAAATACACTTAATCCGCCACCCGGATTTGCTGTTACAAATGGCATGATCCATGACGGTAAGAAGCCATCACAAGAAGAGATCGCGATGTCACAATTCGAAAAGTATGATGAAAAGCTAGCTCAGTTGGAGAAGAAAGTGGATGGAAAATTCATGGAGCTAAACAAGCATATCACTGGGCAAGGGGCAGACATCAAGAGGCTCGAGAACACGTTGGTGCAGACTCAAGCTAGCATTGGAGAGTTGACATCAAACATGAGTCAGCTGATAAAGATAGTAGGAGCTCAACACAAGCAAGGCCAATACCCGAGTGATACAGTGGTTAACCCGAAGGAGCACTGTAATATTGTGGAGCTAGATGAGCATGAAGAGAGCTTGAAGGACCAAGAAGCGAAGGAATCAAGCGAGGAAGTCAAAAACATTGAGAAGGAGGAGGTCAATACAATCATAGATAAGAAAACTTCATCTCCTATTCTTGATGAGTCTTTTGATTTTTGTTTTAAAAATTCGTTCTTTGCTAACCTTGATCCTTTAGAGCAATCTAGAGTTGTTGTTGTGAAACAGGAACCACTAAAGGAGAGAATCCAAGTTAAAGAGAAAACAAAGGAGTGGGAGGATGGAAAAGAGGCGACAAAGAAGAGACCGAGCAGGCCCAAGAAGAACGCAAACACAAGCATGAAACCAAGAAGAGCAACAAAAGCAAAAGATCCAGGGAGTTTTACTATTTCTTGCTCAATTGGTAGTCATGAATTTCATAATGTCATGTGTGACTTAGGGTCTAGCATAAACTTGATGTCTCTTAAGCAGTATAGACAATTAGGATTAAAGGAAATTAGACGGTCCTTTACTACTATCAAATTGGCGGATGGATCTTCATTAACGCCGTTGGGAGTAGCAGAGGATGTAGTGGTAAAAGTGCAGAATTTTGAATTCCCTAGTGATTTCTTAGTTGTTGACATGAAAGGGAGTGATGAATTCCCTTTTATCTTAGGAAGACCCTTCTTGGCGACTAGCCAAGCACTAATAGATGTACCTAAAGGGGAGTTGGTTTTTCGGGTTCAAAACGAAATAATCACACTCAACATACATAAATCGGGTCTAAGGGGTAGGCACAATTGTAGCATTATTTACACTACCCTAGCTGCTATAGAAAATCCTCGTGCCCCAAATAGCTCTTTAAGTGTTCAGAAAACTTCCAACTCGGGGTGGCTAGAAAATGGTTGATAGAAAAAGGACGTCCGGCTGAAGACGTAAAACAAAGCGCTTGTCGGGAGGCAACCCGATGTTTAATGTTTTATGTTTTTTTAGTATTTCGTTAATTTTATGTTTTTAACTTGTATTTTAGTGTCTTATGTTTTTAGGAATCAACATGGACGAGTATTGCAAGAAACGGGGGTCGAAAAGACGAAAAATCGCATGAAGATGGAAATCAGAGTAACACGGCCGTGTCAAAATTGACGTCAAAGGAAGAAATCTTCTGGAATGCAACACGGCCGTGTCACAAAATGACACGGCCGCGTCAACGTCAGCTCAAAGTAACACGGCCGCGTCTCACACATGACACGGCCGTGTCAAAAGATCGCTCCAAAAGGTAAAATGCACTGGAATGCAACACGGCCGTGTCACATTACTTAACACGGCCGTGTCAAAAATACCACAGAAATCGATTTTTTGGTTCAAAGAGAACACGGCCGCGTTAGCATTATAACACGGCCGTGTCAAAACCGGCCCAGAAACATCAACTTTGGCTCAATTATAACACGGCCGTGTCACAACCTTCAAACACGGCCGTGTCAGTACTTCAGCGGAAAAGATGCAAAAAAATTTCAGAGCGCGATGCGGAGACGATCGAACCCAGATTCAGTAGGAGCGAAATGGCAGGTCTTTATTTTGGTTGAAATCGTAAATGATTTTCCATCGTCGAACGATTTGTAAGTTAGCACCAAGGCGTACCACGTTTTTCCTCCAAACATTGGCTTTCAGCCAAGTTTGGGGGAGGGGGTAGATCGTGGGACGTCTTGGCAGCTATATTTCTAGTTTTGATTTACTTTTTTTTTATTTTTTATTTATTTATTTATTTATTTTTTTTAGTACTACACCTACATCCGTACACTTGCGGAACACTAGGTTAGAAACCGACGTGTCAAGTTTTTTTTTATTGTTTTGATTGATGTTATCGGGTCTGTGAGCCCAGTTATCTGATTTATCGGTGTTGTTGGGTCTGTGAGCCCGAGTTTGATTGCATATTGTTTCCATGTTGAGTCTTAGGAGTTTAGAGTTTAGAGTCTTAGTAGTGTGTCAGTTTTTAGAGTCAATAAGAATAATAAAACCCGGAAATAGGTAACAAGTGAGAAAAATAAAAAGAGAAAATTAGGGAAAGATGGATGATGAATAGTTGATGATGAGATGATTTTGAGAAGTAGATGAAAAATGGCACATAATAGAGCATGAGAGGTGTTTTGAGACGAAATTGAGTTTGAACTGAGAATATTCAATCAAAATTTACCTTGTGAGAATTTGAGCCTAAATTATACTCCAATTTTTGGAGTCATATACTTTCTTTCGGTGTGAATTTAATTGAATATGTGTACTAGTCTCTAGAACTTGCCTTGAGTCTTTACTAAGAATGTGTCAAGTATATGTTGTGATTTAGGAAATGATCTTAGACAACTTTTTGTTTAAGCCTATTTGTTCGAACCATGAAAATTGCCTTTGACCCATAATGAAAAAATTATCCCTAGTTAGCCCAATTGAGCCTTATAGCCTTATTTATTCATAACCTAACAATGTCAGCCGAAACCTTTTGATTTAACTCTTTTGGCCATAATTGGATTAATCAAGTTAGAGGGAGGAGAATTGAAAGGAATTTTGGGTGAACAATTTGTGGGAAGTAGGGATATTTTCAAAAGATGAAGGAAATAAGAGAAAAGTGATAGGTGAAAAGCGAAGAATAGCCTCTCCTAGAAAAAAAAAAAAAAAAAAAAAGAGAAAAAGAAAAGAAGAAAAGAAAAAGAGAAAAAAAAAAAAGAAAAAAAAAAATTTGTTATTATTAGTATTATAGAGGAGAGGCTAGGAAATAAAGTGCTTAAATTTTGAATGTGATTAGAACAGTCGGGTAGTCCCAAAAATGTGGTACTCGCAGAATTGAAAAGCACTTAGGTTGTACGGACTTTTAAAGGTGAAGAAGTCACTTTGCGAGGTGATTTGCTGAAATTTGAAGAGTGAGATTGAGTGATTGTATTGAGGGGTAGTCGGGTTAGACGTAACTTGATTAGTCCAATGAATAGTCACTTAAATCCAAATGTATCCCACCTTACCTTAAGCCCACATTACAACCAAAATAAAGACCTTTTTGATCTTTTGTCACACATATCAAGTACGAGGTCTAGTTTAGACGATTGGCAAGCATATGGTAGACTTTGCATGTAATTCAATATGAGTGAAAATTATTTTAGCCTAAACACTTGAGAGATGAGTGAAACACTTACCCGGTGAGGATTGAATAATTCGAAAGTTCAGAGTCTCGAAATTAGTTGATTTACGCGTTATCACATATGGTCAAATAAATTGTGTTGCCTAATTGTTTTAAGGAAAATCAAACTGAAACTGAATTCATCGTCTAATCGCCCTAAACAAAATGCATAATCACTTGTCTTCTTTGTGTCTTTTTGTATGATGTTCGGGACGAACAACAGTTTAAGTTTGGGGGAGTTTGATAACACGTTATTTATGCATGTATTTAGGTCGATTTAGGATCATATTTTATATCATTTACGTGCATATTTGACCGGCATTTATTTATATTAATAATATTTGGGTCATTTGACGTGTTTTGACTTGTTTTAAGGTATTTTGAGCATTTTCAGGCTACCGGACGAGGAAACAAGTTGGAAAAGAGTGAAAACCGGGCCAAAGGAGTGAAAACCGTCCAAGAACCGGTCCAAACCGGTCCGAACCGGCCTGAACCGGTCCAGGAGCAAAACCGGGCAAGAACTGACACGGCCGCGTCACAAAGCAACACGGCCGTGTCAAAAGTGGTCCACAATGTGCTGTTGATTCTGGAACAGAACACGGCCGTGTCACTCAAGCAACACGGCCGTGTCAAATGTTGCGCAGAAATTGAAGAATTGCAAAGCAACACGGCCGTGTCATTTAAGCAACACGGCCGTGTCAAAAAGTCCACCGATAAGAGAACTCGTGTTTTAATAGGATTTTAAGCCTATCTTCTCCAAGATTCGTCCCCAACTCTATAAAAAGGTACCCAAGCTCTAGGAAAAAGGGGAGCAATCATCAAGAACATAAATTACATCACCTTGGAAGACAAGGAAGACGAAGATCATCGAGACGGAGTCATCCGGGTTTATTTATTCTTTTCTAGTTTAATTCTTTACAATGTTTTTATTAAGATTTTGTATTGGATTATTGCTAGGCATGAGTAGCTAAGCTATTCGTGTCCTAGGGTTAGAAAGTAGGGATTTTTATAACAATGTTTTTATTTATGATTTAATCTATTAATTCCGTTCTTTATGTGTTTTATCTCTATGTTTGTGCGTAAAACTGAATTTAGCTTGATCACCTAGATTTAGTAATTTAATTTAACAATTCCGCTTCGAGAGGAGGGAATTGTTATCAGACTTAGAACATAGAGCGCAGTTGTCTATGACTGTGTAGGCCGTGGCTTAAGATCGTTTGGGAGTTATTAGGTTTAATTGACTCGAGAGGGTAATTAGCTTAATTAATCAACGGTTTAATCGCTTCGAGAGAAGGATTAGATTATTGTCGTGCCGCCTAATAAACATTAGAATTGGTAAATTAATAGGTTAATCATATTCCACATTGAAATAATATCCTGAAATCGAAGCCCTAGGATACATTTTCTCTTTGATTGTTAGTTTTCGTGTTTCTAAGTTTGAAGTTATATTTAATTGAGTAGTTTAATTAGTAAAATCAACCTTTAAAACTTAGTATCTAGTTAGGACATTCCTAGAGTATTAGGGTATCAAACTACCTAAAACTATTCCTTGTGGGATCGACCTTGACAATAGTACTACACCTACATCCGTACACTTGCGGAACACTAGGTTAGAAACCGACGTGTCACTTGGATATCCATCTCTTCTTTACTCACATTTCGATTTTCTTCAAGATTTTCTTCCTACATAACAACTTAATGAAAGGATAGAATATAACATGAAAAACAAAAATATAATTTATATACTTTAACAGATAATAACACTAACATCTTGGGTATTGATATCAGTTGCATGAGCTGCTGCTGCACTTGATGTGTCTTCTCCATTGAGTGCACCCCTAGACTCCGCTGAAGCTTCCCACCTTTCTGCCTCAGCTTCCTTTTGCAGTTTTCTCAGAGCACATTTAAGCTTGTTATGTCCAACTTCACCATAAAATTTGTATGTGACCTTGAAATTTTGTTTGGGCATCTTTAGTAAAGTGTCTTTCTGCTTGCTTTTACCCTTGCCTTTAGGATACTCAATTGCTGCATCAAACCTTCTTTCTTTTTGTGGTCATCCTTTCTTTTTTTTCCCCGAGTCTGGTGGAAGAGGTGGGATATAACCTGTTTGTTCCATAATTCTTCTCCATTCATCGGGGGCAATTGCATGCATATAGACCTCAGAATATGTGTCCACTGAGTAACAGTTATGCACAAAATCCTCAGGGTCCTTTCCAGCTGCATTAATGGCACTGATTGCATGCTTACAAGGGATACCACATGCATCCCACCTCTTGCAATCACAGGTCTTTCCAAGAAGATCAACTGCATACCTGCCTCCATCTGAACTTGAAACCTCATAGCTATATTCATTGGACTTCAGTGGCACACAGTCTGAAGAGTCCTCCACCATCTTGTCAACTATCTTCGTTATCCTAGGACATATTTTCCTCCCCTCCCACCTCCTTTTTACCCTGTCTCTATTCTTCTGCAGCCTTGACATGCAGTACTCCCTTATCCATTCTAACATAGTCAGTATAGATTTCTCTCTTTCAAGCAATGCAGAATTCCATTGCTCACACATGTTGTTCACCAAAGTATCACACTTCCCAAATGTATTAAAGTGTGATCTTGACCAAGTAGAGGGATGTTTGTCTTTCAGCCATTCTAAACATCTGTGGTCAAGTTCTCCAATTTGCTCCATTGCCCTGTTGAAACTTGGGACTGTTGTTGCTTTTGCGGCCTTCCAAAGGAGTCTTTTGTAAGCATTTCCTCTAAAGGCCACTCTCTTCATATTACGATGAAGATGCCTAACACAAAACCTATTTTCAACTCCTGGCAATACCCTTTCAAATGCTGAAATTAAGCCTTATTGTTTATCTGACATGAAGGCATGCACATCCTCTCTTTCACCCATCAAATCCTCCCTCAACAACTGTAGGAACCATTCTCAGTTTTCACCATTCTCTACTCCAAATACTGCATAAGCCAAAGGATATGGATCATTGTTTGGGTCCATACCTACTGCAGTTAATAAAACTTCTGGTGTGGGATCTCTTAGGTGGCAGCCATCAACACCTATCCAAGGTCTGCAACCAAATTTAAAACCTGTCTTCAGAACATGAAGATAAACATACAACCTCTTAAACTTGTTGCCTTCTGGAGTCTTGCCAACCTGCAATATAACTATGGAATTTGGATTTTTTTCAAGCAAGGTACTAGCATAGTCCCAAAGCTTCCCATATCCTTCAATGTTATCACCCTTAATCATTTTAAGAGCCTTTTGATTCGCCCTGTAGGCCTGAAATGGTGATATATACACTCCAAGCTCTTCAGTAGCTTCTTTTCTCCAAACTCTAACACTCCTCTTAGGATCTGCTCCGAAAGACTTCTCATACCTTAAGGCTAACCATTGAGAGTTGGCATTGTCAACAGAATATTGCTTTGGACATGTGTGGGTAAGGTTCATTTCTCTGATTTAAAATGACTCTTCATTCTTCACCTTCAAATTATTTATATGCCATTCACATCCATCCGATTCGCACCTGGCATAAATTCTTCTACCATCATTTTTGGTGAACTTTGTGGTATTCCCAACTCTGACTGAATAACTGTTAACAGCCTGTTTGAAGAGTTGTTTGGTACAAAATATCTGCTGCAATCTAAACTCTGTGTGTAGTGTTGTTGAAGCTCTAAACACAATAGCATCCTGTTTGTCTTCAGCCTCCTCATCAGAAGCAACATAATAAAAGTCCGATTCATTGTTGTGCACATCATCTTCCTCCCCTTCACTTTCTCTAGTCTCTTCATCATTCACATGTTTCACCAGGGTTGTACCAGCCCACTCAGCTTCTAGATAAATGTTCTCATCAAAGATAATGTCATCTAAAAGTTCATCGTAGTTTTCTTCCTTGCCTACAAATGACTCATCACTAGTGTCAGTATCCCCCAAATCAACAACATTCAATGAGCCTTCTCCAGCCCCTCCCTGTTCATCTACCACCATCAAGTTATGTTCCTGTTGAGGAGGCTGTTCACATCTTCTTTTCCTTTGCTTACATATCAAACTCACTTTTAAGTTTTGTACCAGCCCATCAATGGTATCATCTTCATCCACAAACACTATTTCTCCTTCAGGCTACTCCTCCTTTATTGGCACAACAACCTTCTTCCCTTCTAGAAAAAGAGTAAACACCCTCCCTTAGGACCTTTGAATAACCATCCAAAGGTCATACTCAGACTCAACCATCTTTAAACCACCTCCTTCATCCATCCCATAAAACTTCTTGGCTTCCATATACCCAAGTTGTTCAGCTAAGCTATCAAGATATCTTATCCCAATTTTTCTTGTATCCCCACAGTCAAAAGCAGACAAGTACCTTCTATCCAACTAAGTTTTCCTATATCCTTCACCACCAGTCCATGATTAAGTTTCAGGGTATACCAATACTCTTTCCCACCTACCAGACATAAATGCACATTTTACCACCCACCCATTGAATACATAAACACTACAACACATAAATCAGAGTGCAGGTGTGTGTAAATGTCCTCCAGTTGTACTAGGCAACAAAACACAAATAAAGAAACAAAAAAGAAGTCAGGTTGGACATAAAGTAAAGCAACATCACATGGGAAGTGACCATACACTATACATTCAAACATAAAATATTGATTCTTCCCAAAACCCCCCACTGTATCACCCCACATTTTTCTGCATATTATTTATTTACAATTATATTATATATTTAATAAAAATATTATTTATTTAATTTATTTTCTTGTTACACATCCGTAAAGTGTCGTAGATTACCGTGTTTCTTGATCAGATCCCGATATATACAAGAAGTAACATTCCTAATCTTTTAAGATATACACTTAGATATTGATCCCCTAATCCTCATCTTATCAGAATATAGCATTATCTAATAAGATATGAAACCCTAATAGGTGACCTATTAATCCCTAACTATAAAGATACCATTATATTCATGCCTAACACACGCCATCTTTATACGCGAAAAAAAGAAAGAAAGAATAGATATAGCGAAAAAAAAAAAGAAAGAAAGAATAGACAGCGGCTCCTCCTTATTTTTCTTCTGCGACAACTGGGTTCTCTGATCAAGTACACGGCGATTAGACCGAGATTGTTTTTCTAAGGTGGGGGTTTCTTACTTGTTTGTCATTATTAATTATGTTTGTATAATATGTGTACATGTTTAACTTTTATTATATGATTTGTGCCTTGCACCCCTAAGTATGATTGGTTCAATTCCTCAAGTTTTGCATGCTACTTTGCTACATGCCCCTAAGTTATAATTTATGTGGATACTCGTTACCCACCCTCAAGTTATAAGTCATGTAAGTATTTATTACTTACCCTTAAATTTTATGTCATGATTATAATTGTTATTACATGTTATACTATCAAGGGTGTAATTAGTTTTGACAAGCACGAGCTGGATGTAGCTCACCCCCACTACTTTTAATATTTTCAGGTCAAGGGGCTGGACGTAGAAGAGATGGCGGTACGGTGAAAGCATATGTTCCAAATATAAATTGATTTTTTTTCCTATTTTTTTGGTATTTGCAAGTTAGTCGGAGACATTATTTTCTTAAAAGTTAGATTTTGCTAATTGTTATGAGTTGGAAACAATATATATATTTTTATTTAAATGATTCAAGTTCTTTCTTAGATTGTGGTACTTATAAAATTTAGTTAAAGTTTGTGAATTATTTTGGTTGTGAATGCTATTAGAATCTGATTAAGTAGGAACTGATTTGCATTTTATATAGGCTTGTACATTAGGTATGCTTGTACATTCACACACACAAACACCTATACTTAATAGGATAAATTAAAGTACGCTCGTATGGATCTCTTTCCATACGGTCAATGTAAGTGCACTCGTATGGGTCTTTTTCCATACGATCAGTATTATATTATGTATTGCTAGTTAATTATATTATAAGCATGTCAATGTATGATACTAAATAATCTCTTATTTAAGATAATTGTGTTCGCAAATAGATTTAGATGCATTTTTCATTTGGTTCTTTAAAAAAAAAACAATTACTTATCTCTATTTGAAAAGGCTTTAAAATATTTTTATGAAAATCGGGTCGTTACAACAGAATCTGAACTTTAAAGCCTGTATTGTACAACATAACAACCCATACAACATTTCTCTTACAACAATTACTGAAACACAGCAACTTAAAGTAAACACATGGACTTACGTTCTTTATAATCGGGGGAAAGGTAGGGCACCATCCACTTTCTTTGCATCACCATTGAAACGCCCTTCAAAATGTAACACTAATATCACTGTATTACGTGGATTAAGCTTGCCAAACAAGAGTTTTCTATTGAATTTGATTTGAGAGAAATCTAGGGTTTCGTAGATTGGGGGAAAATTGGTCGCGTTGTTTAATTTTGAAGAAAATAGCTATTAGTTGGCATTTAGTGAGGGCATGAAGTCATTTAAACAATCACGTGCTAATCACGTGATTGTTTCCGTCTAAAACAAACGACTTGAAAAGCTATGGGGTCAAGTTTGCAAAAATTAGGGACTAGTTATGCAACTGAAAAAAGGTTTGGGACCATAAATGCAATGTTTGAAAGTAATGAGGTCAAAAGTGAGCATAGTAGAATCAAAATGAAACCGTCCCGTGTCCTATGGGACCAAAAGTGCAATTTTTTCTGCCTCGGTCCTTCTCGGCTGGGCTTTGATTTTGAACAGTCACATGCCATCTTGTGATGGCAGAATTCGGATTACGCTCTTTCTAAATGTTTAAAACCTCGTCTAATCCTAGCTTAGACGGAACGGTGTCCACATGCAAATAGTTTTCGGATCTGAAACTATTAGGGAAAAAAACCAAAATAATCCCATAACTTTTTACTTTTTCGAATTTAGTCCCATAAGTTATTGCTTTTTCGATTTAGTCCCACATCTCTGGTAATTGCTCAATTTTGGTCCAATTTTGACCAAATGTTGACCAACTGACCGGAAAAGGTCACGTGACCTTCACGTGCCGGCGCGGTTTTGAAAATTTCGGCTAAAATGGTCCCATAACTTTTTACCTTTTCGAATTTAGTCCCATAAGTTATTATTTTTTCGATTTAGTCTCATATCTTTAGTAATTGCTCAATTTTGGTCCAATTTTGACCTAATGTTGACCAGTTGACCGAAAAAGGTCATGTGACCTTCACGTGCCGGCGCGATTTTGAAAATTCCGCCGACTTTTATGTTTTTATCAACTCATTGTTGATGGACTCCAACTCCTTGTTCTTTAACTCCACCTGTTTTTTTTTCTTTAACGAGTAGCTCATTCTCTCATTATCTATCTCGGTTACGGAAACAATTTCTTCGAGATTCATGAGGGCGTTATGCAGGACCTCATTTTCAGCGTTCTTCTCGTTAAGCCTTCACAAGAGCCCTCTCATTATGTGTTTGCTTCTATCACATAGAAGTGCATCTATCCACCTAAAACTCGTACAATGACCTTCATTCTGCCAAAATTATATCCAGTATGTTTCAATTAATTCAATTCAACCTTGAATAAACTAATAAAATTGAAGCAAGAACTAAAAACCATATCGGGTATCGTGAGAGCAGCCGTAGAACCTACGCCCAACATTTTCTTCTTTCCAAGAGGTTTTAATAGGGGAATTCAAACCTTAGTCGCACACTGTTAAAGATATGGCTTATCAACTCAGGATTAAGTGTAAATTGATTGAAGAGGATTTCATAACAACTAAATTTTGTTTCAGGAAACTAATTCTGTTATTTCTGTTATTCAGCTTCTACAACGTTTTTTATTCAAACCATGGTCTTTCAACTGTTGTTGTTTGCAGAAAGCAGTTAGTTTGTTACTTGAGGAGTTGTGATCCGGTTTCTTGATTTAATCTCATCCGTTGTTCTCTAAGGCGGTTTTTTTTCCCATCTCTGATACATATATATTTCTTGTCATTCCATATAGAGGAGGCAACAAGTGTATTGAAGGGAGAACCACGTAACTCTCTTTGTTGATTTTATATTTTCTTCTTTGTTAAACTTTCTTGCATACAAGTGTGTTCTTGAAACAAGTTGATTGCTTGTTTTGATTGTTGCTGTAATCAATTGTGTTGAGCTAAGAGAGCTAGGGCTACGAATTCGCACACACAATACTATTTCGCAAGCTATTCCTAGATTGGGACATGGTTCTTTGTCTTCGTGTGTTCTCCAATTTTGGGGGAGTTGAAGGCCCGACTTTCTAATAGAAAAGATTGGAAGAGAAAAGTTAGAGCTTTTTCTTGTAGAAGGACGCGAACTGAAGAAGAAGAAGAAGAAGAAGAAGAAGAAGAAGAAGAAGAAGGGATGCTAATTCTGATTTAAGGGTTAGATCGATAAAATATTACATTTCCTTATTTTGCATTTGTATTTTTTGGAGTTTAATTCAATTCAGGCAAAAGAAAAATATAAGCTGACAAGGTAAATAATTTGCTGATGTGGTCTCCTAATAAAAAAAATTAAAATTCCACCTCGGAAGTCCGGCGACACGTGTCATAAGTCGTCAGAATTCCCAAAATCGCGCCGGCACGTGAAGATCACGTGACCTTTTCCGGTTAGCTGGTCAACATTAGGTCAAAATTGGACAAAAATTGAGCAATTAGTAGAGATGTGGGACTAAATCGAAAAAGCAATAACTTATGGGACTAAATTCGAAAAAGTAAAAAGTTATGGGACCATTTTAGCCGGAATTTCCAAAACCGCGCCGGCACGTGAAAGTCACGTGACCTTTTCCGGTCAGTTGGTCAATATTAGGTCAAAATTGGACTAAAATTGAGCAATTACTAGAGTTGTGGGACTAAATCGAAAAAGCAATAACTTATGGGACTAAATCCGAAAAAGTAAAAAGTTATGGGACCATTTGTATTTTTTCTCGAAACTATTATGTGTTAGTGGTTAAATTTTAACTTTCAATGCAAGAACCTCTGATTTTGTTGCTTTGAATGACTATCTTTGTGATTTTTGGGTACAAATATGTTGGAAACTGCAAGAAAATCGAAACAGGGAGAATGTAGTATTCATTCGTCAAAAACCTGTTGCATGTCTAAATACAGGCCTGCTTATGAATAGTTCCACTACATGAGTATGCAGATTTAGTTAATAACTAATGTTTTCACAAAAATCTTTTCAGGTAGTAATGGATTACTATACTGATTCCGAAGATATGATTAAAACGTTTTGTACTTCCTCCTTTCCATATTAATTGACATTTTAGATGAAAGAAAAGAATTAAGGATTGAATATTTTGACAGATATACACTCAGCTAAAGATTTGACCAAATCAAAGTATCTCCCATAGATTGAAAAGTATAAATATTTTAGGATTGAGTTCAGGGAGAAAATTGGTAGAACTGGTGAAAAATATGTAAAACGTCAATTAATTGAAAAAAGGAAAAACGTCTTAAAACGTCAATTAATTAATATGAACGGAGTGAGTCTTAATTAAGTTCATTTTTATTTTTAAACTTTGAATTTGGTTTATTATAATTTTACTATAACTTCTACTACTTAAATGCGACTGTAAGAAGTTTGATATGAGAGTCGGTAGATCCAGTGTCGGAGCCAGAAATTTTAGTGAGGGGCTCAACTATAATATTAAAATAAAATAGTATATATTAAATTTAAATAAAAATATGAAATAATACTTCTTATATAAAGTTAGAAATTAAATATATATGACTAGTTCACTTAACCAGATAATCAATTAAATAATAAAAGATTAAAATGAATAACTGTTAATCACATCTTATAGCCAAAAATAAGGAATTTTTACTCGAAAATTTTAGAGATGACTAATAATAGTTAAGAACCAACAAAAATAAGAACTCTTTACCCCATAATTTTAAACATGGTTACTAATAGATAAGGAACCAATATAGACTGATAATCCAAAAAATATCAAGTAAAAAAGTTCTATGAATATTATTTAAGCTTAAAGTACTATCTTTTTCCCCTAATCTTAATGTATTACATGTAATGTTGTTGCATAAAAATGTTGCTAAACAACTCCTTATAATAATTAATCCTAGTTTGTAAAGCTATATATGTGTTAGATAGTTGTGTAAGTTGTATATAAATAACAAAGTAGCTACATTCAAACAAAATACATTAACTTCTTGTACATATAGTAGGAGATTATCAATCAAAACATAGTTATCTCTTGAATGAATATTTTAACTTTTTATCTACTTAAAAGTAAATATTTTTAAAGTACGAAAATACCCTACATTTGTTTTTAAATTTGAGAGGGGCTGTGGACACCCTTGGCCCCTATGTCGCTCCCATTTAGGATCCTCTAGTCCACTTCTATCCTATATCATTGGTGTCACACTCCAAAATCGAGCCAATTATAATTATTTTTTTGCAATTTATGAGTTTAAAGTTCATTATTTAGGTTCAGAATACAGGATCCATGTTTAAATTTCATGTTTAAAGTCTAGGCTTCGACTTTTTTGGATTAGGGTATATTTTTTTGTAAATTTACGATGTCATAATTCACCATCATCATTCATGATTTAATGATTTAGTGTTTATAATTTAATAGATCATAGTTTATGATTCTCCGCCTCTGACCCTGCAGATCAGCTTTTTATATGTCTAACTAACGCGTTCAAATTTGTTATTATTATATATATAATTCGAAGTCCAACCTTTAATTGTGGTATTTAATATGACTTAGGGTTTAGGGTATTTAATCCAACCTTTAATCTGAAGTTAGGGATGTAAACAAAAACACACACACCAGCTAGTACGATATAAACCTCAAATCTGTCCTAGGAAACACACCAAGTGTGTAATTTCAGATTTTCCTTTTTTTTTTTTTATATTTATTTTCAGAATTTTTAAAATTAATTTTAGAATTTGTTGTTAATTTCCTGATTTTTAAATTTTAAAACTATTTTTAAATTTTTTATATAACATTATTTAGAAATTTATATAATTTTATATTTTTAATAAATTACTTTTAAATAATTATTAGTATTTTTCTTTTCTTTTTTTTATTTATTTTTCAAAATAAAAGTATTTTCAATTTTTTATTAGTGACCATGTGTCGCCATATTATTGGCCCATGTGGTCTTGTGCATGGCACATGGTTTATATAGCCTCAAATATGATAGTAGTTGCAAACAACAAAAACGCATTATACAGGTTGCAATTGAAAATATTTTTTTGCTTAGACTAAAAACTGAAAAATGGCTAATAATTTAGGTTGCATTTGAAAATTAACCCTTGATATTATTATAAAATGTGACAAAAGAAGATCATTAATTTATTATGTGAAGTAAATTTGTTAAGAGTGTGTTTAGGATTAATTTTGTTTAATTAATTTGGCTTTTAATTAATTTTCAATAATCACTTATTTGCTACTCCCTCCGTTCCAAAATAGATGATGTTTTAGCCTCTTAATCATATTCCAAAATATTTGATGTTTTAGATTTTTTTTACCATTTTTCTCTATTTTGCCCCTATGTAAATTAAAAAATATCTTTGACATTTCAACCTCTCACTCACATTTGATTTCATTAAATCTTATTTCCATAAATTTTAGGGGATATATTTGGCAATACATCTATTTCTTAATTCTTCCACTTTTTTCTAAAACATCATCTATTTTGGAATGGAGGGAGTAATAAATTAAACTGGATATGATATTTGTTTATATGTCCGGCCGCTACATGCGATATGCGGTTTAATATTTCCATGTACATAGTTGATGTCATGAGATATTGGTTTATATTCAAAATTAAATTTGGAATTGAGTATTTAGTAGGAAATAAATCTACATGTATGTTTATGTGGTTACTTTAGAAATTATTTTTTATTTTTTTTTAAAATTTTATTGATTATCGCCATTTTAAATGCTTTTAATTATTTTATGAAAATCAAGTATTTACTATAGGCATTAGATCAGATGTTAGCATAATTCAAAATAGGCATAATAGCTAAAAATATAAAATCTTTTCAATTTTTTGTCATTTTAACCATAATTTTTTTTGGTCAATTTATCCTCAACCTTGCAAACTAGTTGTAATTATGGTAGATTGGCCAATTAGTGGGAATGTTCGTCAGCGAATTGTGTGTTCCGACTTGAGAGAAAGTTGATTTAGATATTATTTTAAAAAATTGACCAAAATAATAACTAATTCTTTTCGAATTCAAGAAGTTGGCCGAACATCATAATTATTTTAGAACGTCGTGTATGATTGATAAAATTAAAAGAAATGGGTAAAATGACAAAAACTTGAAAAACTTTGACTTTTTTTCTGGCTATTTGGCTTACATAAACGCAGTATATGCATACTTTTTGCCATCAAGATAGACCATTTTCTATATTAACCACGTCATTAATTGCCCATTGTCATATTTGTCCCTAATTAAAGTGTCATGGTATCCTCCGCAACAATTAAATCTGTATAAATAATACTCCGTTGATAAACGCAGTATATGCATACTTTTTGCCATCATTTAGATGATAAAATATTAATATATTGCATGTATGAGGAGCATGTTTCATTTTATTTTTTCATTTTATGAAGATGAGATGCATTTACTAATTTTGTGGTGGTTTTCATTATTTTGGAGTTGAAAATTAAATTGAGTATTGGTTTCGAGGATTCATTACACAGTTAGACGAAAATAGGCATAACTATTTTATTTAGCAGCTTAAAATAAGTGATTATTAAATTTTTTGAAATCCAACAGAAGAACACTTTTCCCAATTCCAGCTTCAACTTCACCAAAATTTCATTTGAAGTGATTGATAACTACACTTTGATCTATCCTGATACACATTCCGTACTTGCATCATATTTGGATCAACATATATCTAATTGGAGTGAAATTAGTGGCATTAGAAAGCCAACTCAAAGAGCTATAACTTTGACAGAAATAACTAATGCCAAATTCTAACTAGAAGACCTTCAAAAATAGCTTTAAAGTTGGATAAAAGTGTAGTCTGAAGCTGCCATTCGTCAAAGACTTTGATGGTCCAGAGGAGCATTTGCTCGACCGAACAAGAATCTTGCTTGGTCATCCAAATGCTATCAGGCCAAAATTAGAGTTATAGAGGAACATTTGCTCAACCGAGCAAGCTGCTTGGTCGTGCCAAATGTCGCGTGAAATGCACAAATAAGCATTTTCTTATTTTCTTATGATACTTTCTAAACATGTTTTTTATTGTTTTATAATTTTGTTTGATTAGTTTATTTATATTCAAGGGTTAGAAAGTAAATTATGAAGCATTTGGTTTTATATAATTGAATGAATCCTGGTCTTTGTTCTTATTCATTTGTAGATGGAACCTTTGATAGTTTGGCTAATTATTTGACATTTTAGGCTAAATAAATTGAGATCAGAGAGGAAAGATTTATTAATAGGCTTATAACATGTAACATAAATATTCAATAGAGCTAAGAAGTTTGAGATATTTGTGAGAATGTTGATCTTTATTACTTTTAGGTGTTATATGTATATAAGTCGATCAGAGACAGTGTCTCTTGCATATAATCTACAACTTATTCGCTCAGAAAGGGGATTGAAACTAGACTTGTGATCGTTATATAAGAACTAGAATTCGGTCTAAAGATTCAATTAGTTGATATAAATCATAACTAGTAAGGCCCCCATGCGGTGCATGGTTTATGAATAAGTTAGACTACTTAATCAAAATAAAAGAATTATTTGATGTCATGGAAAAACATATAGTGAAACTAAAATCGAAATAATTAATGTTTAATGTAAATTTCAACTTACATCATCAAAGAACAGGGGAATAAAAAAAACAACATAAGACAATTGATAGGTATGACCCAGTTACTTCGGGTCGGGGTAACACTCCGGATCAAATAAACCCGGCCCAAACACCCCGGCCCACTAACCGGCCCAGAAGGCCCAGAAGTATGCATCCCAGATAATATGGCGCGGCCCAACTGCGGCGTGTTCCGCGATTCAAGGCCCACGATCCGCTCCCAACTGCCATGCAACGGAAAATAGGCGCGATAATAGGGAGTTGGTTAGGGTTTAGTATGGAATAGTATAAATAGGAGAAGGCAACTCGGAATTAGGGTTGGTTCCTTGCATTTTGAAACTGTAGTGTGTAACTTGAAAAAGAAGAGTGAATAAACACTTCGGCCAAGGCCATTTTCTGCCCGTGGACGTAGATCTCCGGATCGAACCACGTATATCCTGTGTGTTTTTATATTTCTTGCATAGATCTCCGGATCGAACCACGTATATCCTGTGTGTTTTTATATTTCTTGCACTGATTTTGGCTGAATTGATCGTATACCGGATTGCGCTTTATCAATTGGCACCGTCTGTGGGAATCGAACCGTGATTTTGATATTAACAGTGCATTCGACATACCATGGTAATGACTCGTCTAAATCAATCCCGCCAGGGTGATCAGGTCAATCAAGATCCACCCGTGGATCAGGATTTGCCGCCGAGGCAATCGCCGATGAGGGATACATCTCATCATCAGGGCAACCGAGGCCCGACCGTGAATCCGGATAACCAATTTTTACCTCTACCTCCACAAGACACGCAAAACCCTAATCCCGCTGCCGCGCGGCCGCAGGTTAATATTCAGATGACTCCAGAATTACTCCAGGCTTTCCTACAGGAACATGCTCATGTTCTCCAAGACTGGGCAGCCCATCGCCTGAATCCTGATGGACCTGCTGGACATGCTACCAATCTCGCAGTGCATCCACATCGTCAGAACCCGCACAGCCGACAAGATCCAGCGCACCACGGGCGTCAAGATCGGCGACGAGAGCGACCTGGTTCTCCCGAGGACCATGGGAGTTCTAATGGGTCAAGACAGCGCAACGATGAACCTGCAGATGCCGATCGCCGCCGTCCACTTAATGCGACTAAAAGGGTTCGTTATGCCAATCCTCATACTCTAGATCTCCAGGAGTATGAGCGAGTACAGCGCAATGTTGAGCTAGATAGAATCCTAGGCCTTGATGCCAATGGGGATATTATTACACCATTCTCCCAAGAAATTCTGGCTACGTTCCTTCCCGAAGGGTTCAAAAGGCCTGCCATACCCCCTTACGACGGCACGGGGGATCCAGCCAATTTTCTTGGAGCTTTTAGGCACAACATGCTTAGCCGCGATCATACCACATCCCTTCATTACTGTAAGATTTTCCCCGAGTATCTTCAGGACGAGGCTCGGGTTTGGTTTGATTCTCTCCCTCGTAATAGCATATCCTCTTTTAGAGAACTTGCCGAGCACTTTTGGGCGCGTTTTGAAGCATGTGCGAAGCCCATGGCCACTTTAGCCGACCTCATGAATATGGAACAACGGGACGGCGAAACTGTTACCCAATTTCTTGACCGCTTTACAGCGGAGAGTCTTAAGGTAGGAAGCTGTTTGGATGATGTTATCATCAATGCATTCATGAATGGTCTTCGTCCCGGACCACTTTACACCGAGTTGGTTCGTAATCCACCGGTCACAACCCGAGCATTGTTCAATACTGTGTGCAGATATGCTAAGGCCGAGGAGCAGACTCGTCGGAAATGTGAGAAACATGCTAGCAAGCGGCAGTCCGATAGGGCACAGGTTGGGCCCAGCACACGACCTAGTGCCTTTTCTCGTCTGAACCAGGGGCGTTCAAAATCTCGAGGGAATATTCCACAATTCACCCTGCTGACAAAATCGCGAGCTGAAATTCTTTCTGTTCACAAGAATGATTTACGGCCCTGTCCGCGGATGACTGCTCCGCCTGAAAAGCGAAATCGCGGAAAGTGGTGTGCGTACCACCGTGATCATGGGCATGAGACGGAGGAGTGCCGAGAGCTCGGAAAGGAAATTGAGGATTGTTTAAAGAAAGGTCTCCTGCGACAATACATTGTTCGGACCGATGACAAGCCTCGGACAAATCAGAATGGGGGTTCGTCCCTCAACCGTGGAGGTTATCACGACCGGGGTTCGCAACAAAACCGGCCGCCGTGGCAGAACAATCGGCCGGGGTCTAACAATTATGCGCGGCAAGACCCTAGCAATCGTCAACAACCTCGTTTTTTGCCACCACCCCCTCCTCCGGGAGGACCCGGAGACAATGCACCTTCTCGAAATGCTTTGAAGGCAGAGGCACGCCGTCCTCCTCCCGAGGAGCCGCGTCATAAGCGCCTCCATCAGTCTGAAACTATCAGTTTCACTGATAGAGACCCGGTTCCAGAGATTACACCCCATACTGACGCCATCGTCATCGACATGGCTGTAGCCAATGTGACAATAAAGCGAGTCTTCGTAGACAATGGAGCCGCAGTGAGTGTTATATTCGCAGACTGTTTCCAAAAGATGGGGATTACTCGGGAGCAACTTCGGCCGGCCCCCGGGCCACTGCAGACTTTCACCCAGGGTGAAGTTCAGCCAGAAGGCGTTATCAATCTCCCGGCGTCTCTAGGAACTTATCCAGCGATAAAAACCATTTTCGTGGATTTTTACGTGGTTAACTCCCCGTCCCCGTACAATATGATTTTGAGTCGGGATTGGCTTACTCCCGCCAAAGCCATATGCTCCACATACCACCTCACGCTAAAATTTCCCACATCACACGGCGAAGTGGCTATCCGCGGTAGTCAGCGGGTTTCTAAGGAGTGCATGTACGTCGCACTCAAAAAGACAACCAAGGTTCTTCCCAAACAGCAGCTTCAGGTGGCGTCATCGACTCTTGAACCTAATCTATGTGCATTATTGGGGGATACCACTGTCCAGGTGCCGCTCGACCCATCCAAGCCTGAACAAACAGTAACTGTTGGTGCTGTGGACGTGCCGTGGTTACATCATGCCATCATTCAAACCTTGCGAGAGTATTCCGACGTCTTCGCATGGTCTCCTTTGGATATGCCCGGGGTCTCTCCTGATATAATAACCCACAAGCTGAACATCGATCCCAGCATTAAACCTATACAGCAAAAACAAAGAAAATTCGCTCCGGAGCGAAACGCGACCATTCGAATCGAGGTACAACAACTCTTGGATGCAGATATCTTGTTCGAAGTTTATTACCCTTCTTAGCTGTCCAATCCAGTGATGGTAATAAAGTCCAGCGGGGCATGGCGAATGTGTGTCGATTTTTCCGATCTTAATAAACATTGTCCGAAGGACTGTTATCCTCTACCCTCCATCGACCAAAAGGCCGAAGCCATTACTGGGCATGTGGCGCTTTGTTTCTTAGACTTATATAAGGGATACCATCAGATCTACATGGATTTTCAGGATGCCCTCAAAACGGCATTTATCACTGATTTTGGATGTTTTGCCTTTAAGAAAATGCCCTTCGGGCTCAAGAACGCGGGGGCCACATATCAACGTCTCATGGACCGCGTTTTTCGCGATCAAATAGGCCGCAATGTTGAGGTTTACGTTAATGATTTAGTCATAAAAAGTACTTCACATTCTTCATGTGTGCAAGACATTGTCGAAACGTTGCGTACTCTGCGGCGTTACAATTTGCGACTCAATCCGGCAAAATGCACCTTCGGCGTTGGCTCCGGAAAGTTTCTCGGGTATATGGTTTCGCAGCATGGCCTTCAGGCCAATCCAGCTAAGCTTCGGGATGTGTTAGATCTGCAGCCACCGAGGACGTTCAGAGACGTTCAACGCCTCACGGGTGGTTTGGCGGCCTTAAACCGTTTTTTGTCTAAAGCAGCAGAGCGTCAACTCCCATTCTTCAAAATTTTGAGACAGGCGAAGTCATTTGAGTGGACTCCGCAGTGCACTGAGGCCTTCGAGGCTTTAAAGCGTCATATACAGCAGCTGCCCACTCTATCAGTTCCTCTCTCCGGAGAGCCGCTCTACATATATTTGGCCTCCGCCGAGGAAGCTATTAGCGCCGCTCTTGTGCGAGAAGTCAATGGTGTTCAACATCCAGTGTATTTCGCAAGCCGAGTACTTCACGGGGCGGAGACACGGTACTCCATGCTGGAAAAAACAGTGCTGACTCTTGTCATGGCGGCTTGGCGTTTGCGCCCATATTTCCAAGGGCGAGAAATACGGGTTCTGACTAATAATCCCATCCGACAAATTCTTGTCAGGCCCGAGGTATCAGGGCGCCTCGCCAAGTGGGCTGTCGAACTAGGAGAGTATGATATTCAATTTCTTCCCCGCCGAGCTATCAAGGGTCAAACACTCGCAGACTTTTTGGCCGAGACCCCGGGAGATAATCATGAATCTTCTGTAGACAATGATGATCACCGCCCTGCTGCTCTTGAAACCACAACTCGCAAGTGGCAATTATATGTGGATGGTGCTTCCACAGTTCGTGGGAGTGGCGCCGGGGTGCTTCTCATCGACCCTGAGGGATTTGAAGTTAAGTATGTCATCCGATTCAAATTTAAGGTGACAAATAATGAAGCAGAATACGAGGCAGTTCTCGCTGGGCTCCGGCTCGCTCAATCCTTAGCTATCCGTCATCTTGAGCTCTTCACGGACTCCGAGGTTGTATCCAATCAGATCCAGGGTACTTATGCTGCTAAGGATGAAACGATGATCAGGTATCTCAATTTGACACTTAAACTTATGTCAACTTTTGATGCGGTTGTTATCCAGAAGGTGCCCCGTACACAGAATGTTAAAGCTGACGCGCTCAGTAAATTGGCCTCTGCGGTCTGCACTAATGTATCTCCGGATATTATAGTCGAAGATTCATTTCATCCGGCGATTCATGAGGCAACGGTCTCAGTATTGACCGATAGTGATCCGAATTGGATGACTCCTATTGTTCAATATCTCCGCGATGGAACTCTGCCTAGTGACAAGCTGCGAGCTCGGCAGATAGTCCTTAAGGCCCCCAAGTACTCATTTCATGATGGAGTCTTGTATCGACGGTCGTACTTACAACCAAATCTCCGGTGCCTTGTTTCTGCCAAGGCTGATCAAGTTCTTCGGGAGGTTCACGAAGGGGCCTGTGCCAGTCATATCGGCTCACGGACGTTGGCCAAGAAAGTTCTTCGATGGGGGTATTATTGGCCAACCTTGTTTAACGATGCCCATGAATTAGTGACCAAATGCATCAAATGCCAACTGCACTCTCGTGTGAAGCACCTGCCACAAACCGAGCTTACTGGAATTCAAAGTGCGTGGCCATTTATCCAATGGGAAATTGATATTGTCGGCCCATTTCCAGTCGCTCCGGGGGGATTGAAATTTCTTGTGGTCGCCGTAGATTACTTCACCAAGTGGGTAGAAGCCGAACCTCTTACTGCCATCACTGGTCAAAACATCTTGAAGTTCGTCTGGCGAAATATTGTATGTCGCTTTGGCATACCGAGCACTATTATTTCGGATAATGGCAGACAGTTTGCCAATGATCCCTTCCGGTCATGGTGCGAGGAGCTCCATATTAAACAAATTTTCACCTCGGTAGCTCACCCTCAAGCCAATGGTCAGGTGGAAGTCACTAATCGTACACTCCTTGTGGGTATAAAGAAACGTTTGGATCATGCTAAAGGCCTTTGGGCCGAAAATCTTCCGCAAGTTCTATGGGCTTATCGCACAACGCCACATACCTCTACCGGGGAGACCCCCTTCAGTCTGACCTACGGCTCCGAAGCTGTTATCCCGGCGGAAATCGGCGTACCAAGCCCTCGCCTCGTAACTTTGACTCCCGAGAATAATGACGAAGCTCTTCGTACAAATTTGGATGAGCTCGAATATCGTCGTGATCAATCGTTCATCCAGCAAGCCAAGTGTAAACAGCGTGCAGCTCAGTATCCTCACCTCCGGGTTCGAGGCACTCAGTTCAATGTCGGGGACCTAGTACTTCGACTTAATTCAGCCAGCAAAGCCGCCCCCGAGGGGAAATTACACGCTTCTTGGGAAGGTCCTTATCGCATCGTTGCCGCACACGATTCCAGATCCTACCAGTTAGAGCATCTGGATGGAACCCCGATTCCCCGAAGCTGGCATGTTACCAGCTTGAGACGCTTCTATCTGTGAACACCAAATGACAAGTATCATTCTTATCTTTATGTCTATTGTACATTTCTTTTTCGTTGTTATTTCTCTTTGTATTCTTTAAGTGGCTCCGGCACTCAACATTGAATAAAATTTCTTTATTTGTGCATTTTACTGTACTTTCTTCTACGTTACGGGGACGCCCTAACGTAGTCGTATTATTATTACTCGTCTCCGGACAATTGGATCTCTTTCCCGGTCCGTCCGGGGAGATTTACATTTCGTCCCCGGACTCATATCCCCTCTCGCCTGTTTAACCGGAGAGGTGTTTTACTCCCGCCCGATCCGTCCGGGGAGGTTTTAATTGGCGCCGTCCATGTCGTGTTCCCGAACACCCGATAAAGCAATTCTTATTTTCGGTTAACACCTCATGGTTTTCCTTTACATAACTTTGCACACTAAAACGGTTTGTTACATTTTCTCGATTAAAGCCAAAAAGTTTTTTACATAAGACTTCAAAAAAAAAAAAAAAAAAAAAAACAGAGGGAATAAAGAGGAGGCTTTTCTTTACAATTATCTACGGCCTCCGAGCCAGTATTCGGCGCTCCGGCGTTGAGATCTATTCCCGGACCTCCTCCGGGTCCTACGGTATTCTGTCACTCTTCGGCCTTGAGCTCCAGCTCTTTCCCCTCCGCGGGCCCCTGGATGTCGCGGACTCATCCTTGGCCCTCGCCTGGGAGCTTCGTCCCTTGTGCGAGCCCGAAGACTCTGCTGCGGGGTAGCCCTCGGTGTTTGGGCCCACTTCACAGGATCCCATTCACCGGGGTCCATAACCTCGATCTCTTTGGCCAGCTCCTCGACTACTTCTTCGGCGACGACCACGGGCTCTGCTTCAACTGTAGTCACCGGGGCTGGCTCCCGGATTACAATTCCTTGGCGTTTACTCGCCGGCTTCTTTTTACCCTTCCGGGGGGTTTTTGAGGTACCTCGGCTCCGGCTAGGGCCCGCGATATATTCCTCGGCTGTGTGCCGCCACCTGCCACGGCCTTTCAGTCCCTCATACATGCAGAGTAATAACTCCAGCACTTCTCGTTTTCTTGTAAGTTCCGAGGACTCGGCCGGATCCTTCGCCATCAACGCTGAGATTTCGCCTTGAATCTCTATGACCCGCTCCTCGACTTCCTCAAAAGTCAGTAGGCCGAACTCAGTCAATATCCGGTCATACTCCCTCTGATGGATGAGGACACGGCTCAGTTCGGCAACTTTGGCCAGGTACTTCAGTTCATGGTCCCTGGCTCTCTCCTCGGCCTCCTTCGCCCTCTTCTCCGCAGTGGCCACCCGCTTTTCTAGCCTCGGCACTACTTGCATTTGCAAGTTATTCTTCTCTCCGCGGAACCACTCTAATGATTGCATGAGCTTCTTTATCGTGTCGTGCAATTCCGCGGTATTCTGAACAGGCAACGGAATCAACAAGAAAGATCAATCTCAAGCATACAATGAACGGCAACTCAGTTAAAAAACAACATTTATATTCAACACAATCAGAGTACATTATCCATGGTCCAGTACAGGGGATTTACATTTACTCCTATTGTCTACTACATCAAATTTGAGGGGAACGACTGGCCTCCTCCTCGATCTCCTCGGTGCCCTCGGGCACCACCTCTTGCCGGCCCTCCGTCGTTTCTGCCTCTTCCTCCGCAGCAACTGCAACAGCTTCCATCCGGGGGGGTGGTTCTTTGTTTCGGGGCTCGGAGACAAGCTCACCCCGGCGGAATGCCAGGAATTCCTTGTCCTGGTCCACCTCACAGCTGGCAATCTCCTCGGCCTTCATAATTTCTTTCTTCTCTGCTAGAGCCTTCAACAGAGGCCACTCCGGCAGATGCGTTAAAGCTGTGTAGTAGGCCTTCTCCACCCCGGCCACGACATCGTAGTCATACCCGAATTCTGGACGATATACATCCACATTCGGGTAGACTTCCTTGATCTGCTCCAGTAACACAGATCGCGTGGCCTTGTCCCCGACTGCAACGAAGTTGGTCTGAAAGTCAAGAAACGTGCTTGTTTGGAACAGTTTCTCGGCAAACGCTTTCAGCATCGCTTCTTGACCTTCGACTATTGCAGCTTCCCGAGCCTCCATTTCTGCCCGCAGTTGCATTATTTCCCCCCGAAGGACCCCGGTTTCCGCCTCCACTCCGCGCAGACGCGCCACTTCATTTTCCACCAAAGCCGCCCTCTTGCGCGCTTCGGCCAGGTCTTGTGTCAGCCTGTCGTTGCGCGTCCGCAGGTCTCTAGCCACATCGGCTAGCTCCTCCTTGGCCTCCTTCTCGCTCTTACGGCCGAGTTCCAAGATTCCCCGCGCCAAGCGCAGAAGCTCCTCGGCGTCAGCCCCCTCCAACCCCAGTAGACTTGACGGCCCCTGCTCCTTCAACTGCCACAAAAAGCAAAACACAGAAATCAATACTGGTAAGCGTACACTTCATGGCGTAAACAGTAACTAACAGGACATTTTGTATTTACCTCAATACTCCCCCCTGTGCGGAGTCTTTTTGCTGTTGCTGGAGGTGTCCCGGATGGCTCCGGCCTCTTCTTGGCTCCGGGGGTGGGCCCCGCCGCCACTACCCGCTCCTCAGACCCAACGATGGGTCTCGCACTAGGTGACATTTTTCCCCGTGGAGACACCTCAGCAGTGTTTCCCTTATTCTTGGCTGCCGCAGCCACTGCGGGGCTTCCGGCTGGCTCTTTTCCGAAGCGTCCCACTGCATACCGAATTTGAAGTTAGTCCTGTACAAGGCAACAGTTTTTAAAACAAGATATGAGAACTCCTACCCTCCTCGGCAACCGCATCGCCCGAATAATACAGGCTCAGTCCGGCCCCCTCCAGCTCCTCCTCAGTACAGAGGGTCTTGAAAGTCCCCACTGCCCGGAGTGGATGTACAACCTCGGCCTCCGGATTCTCCACCGGGGCAGTATCAAGTACCTCATCCCTCCTCCACCTCGGGAGACCACTCCAGTTTTCACAAAAATAAACCTCTCCTTCCACCCATCCACCTTACTCGGGTTTTGCACCTTGAACCCACCTCGTGCTCGGGGACTGAAGGAGTACCACCCCTTGGATTTACCGAAGGCTTTTAGTTGGTAAAAATACCTAAATAGCTCTACGGTTGGTTCTACCCCGGAGTTCTTGCACACTACGGTGAATTCGACTACTTGTCTAACCGCGTTTGGTGCTAGTTGGCTTAAGGCGATGTTATAGTATCTCAGTAACCGGATCACTATGTCCCAAAGAGGAAATCTCAAACCTATTCTCAGGGGGTCTATGTACACACTAATGAAACCCTGCGGCGGGCAACAAGCCCTATCACCGGGTTCCGGTACTATATATTCTAAGTTAAATGGGAGGTAAAATGAGGGGATTTTGTTCTCAATCTGCGCCCGTCCCATCCGCGGCGCTATCGTGGACACTTCGAAATCATTCTCCATACACTCGTAAAAATCGACAACCTTGATGTTGGTTTCCCTGTCGTCGGCTCGTTCAACGGTCATAATCTCATTCCTCTCTGGAATAACGAATCGAAGGGGTGTCACATCTAATGGAGCGTTCTGGGTTCCTACTTCCTTAACATATGAAGAAGATGATGAAGAAGGCATACTTACTTGGTTTGTATTTGAGATGATTCGCAGGCGCACAGAATTCTCCTTTTTCCCGCTTCCTAAACTTGCAAATCACAAGGTAGAAGATGAAGTGTACTGTGCCATAATTCCCAATATATACTTGAAAGAATCAACGGTCCAGATGCAACCTATTCAAATTCCGTGTTTCAGATTTGGACGTGCTACGCACACGCCTTACGGTTCCCAAGGCGCGTGGGGAACAGGTTCATTGGGAATTGCAGAGCGTGTCACTTCACACCCTTCTCTCTCATGATGGCGCCGCCAATCACATCAACTCCATTCTTGACCAGGAAAATTTGGACAGCACTCCGGTGCCTCCTTCACCTCGGCCAGACTACTATCTTCTTCCGCTACACTTTATTGCTTTTGGGGAGCTCGGGGTCTCGCTATCACCTCGGTGGCATTCGGTCTAGTTCGATTCAGCCTCCACGGACTCCGCCACGGAGTACCTTAGACGCAGAAAAGTCTCGGCCACCCAAAGATACTTCGGCTCACCAGCGACCACGACTCATCTTGCTTACAGCTCCACCCCGGTCATAACCGAAGCTCCTTCCTCGCTCCGGCTGGGGGGGGGGGCATCTGATAGGTATGGCCCAGTTACTTCGGGTCGGGGTAACACTCCGGATCAAATAAACCCGGCCCAAACACCCCGGCCCACTAACCGGCCCAGAAGGCCCAGAAGTATGCGTCCCAGATAATGTGGCGCGGCCCAACTGCGGCGTGTTCCGCGATTCAAGGCCCACGATCCGCTCCCAACTGCCATGCAATGGAAAATAGGCGCGATAATAGGGAGTTGGTTAGGGTTTAGTATGGAATAGTATAAATAAGAGAAGGCAACTCGGAATTAGGGTTGGTTCCTTGCATTTTGAAACTGTAGCGTGTAACTTGAAAAACAAGAGTGAATAAACACTTCGGCCAAGGCCATTTTCTGCCCGTGGACGTAGATCTCCGGATCGAACCACGTATATCCTGTGTGTTTTTATATTTCTTGCACTGATTTTGGCTGAATTGATCGTATACCGGATTGCGCTTTATCAACAATCATCAAATTTTTTTTAAAAAAAAAAAGGACATTAGGAATCATAGTATTAAATTGAAACATAATGTATGTTTGGATTATATACTAAATAGAACTGCAGGGGATCCAAGCGATATGAATCCCACCCAATGAAATATGTTTGTAGGACCTCAACAAATATGGACATATCCAATTGAGGTTCCTAGGTATGTTATAGATGATAAATATGGTGCTTTCAAAGAGACTATGAGTGTGGAAATGTAGACGAAACAATAAATTTATAGAGATCTATAGTGTGGCTTATTGTGGACAGATTGACCAACTTGCACTAATTTGATTCTAATTAATTGTGTTTGATGATTAAGATTACAATTCTGAGTTAGTAGCTATAATTGTTGCTTAAGGTCGTTGCTTCATTGAAAGGTTTAAACATGAAAATTTGTGCAAAATAGTATTAATCAAGATCACATTTTTATATTTTAATTGAATTAAGATATGATTTGACTGCGACCTTATGATTTGATTGCAACCTTATGATTTGATGATTGATACTATTTTCGCTCAATTTGTCATAGTTGATGTTATTTTTGAAAAAACAATATCTCGTTTTCCTTTTCAAATTGAGCACATATATTCACGTAAAAATTTCCCTGATTTTTGTAACTGATTGATTAGTTGACTTTTATTGGGATAATTGATGTTATTTTGGAAAATAATGCACAGTTACCTTTTCTTACAATATATATATATATATATATATATATATATATCGTGTTTTCCGAAAGTGGCAACTTGAAATGGGCAGAAAAATGTGTTGAATGTTATATTTAGACCGATGTACGTTTATATTAAGTAAGATTGGATCATAGTTGAAATCAATCTCTAAAATAATCTTACTATTTGATTCTTCCTTTATTTGATTTTCTTGGTATTTCAATTTAGTTAATTTGTTTTATTGTTTTAGTTTAATTACTAGCTAATAGAAATCCACATCCTGCTATTCAATTGTCTAAATAAAATTGGATTATTATATCACAATACTTAATAGGCTTGAAACTCCCGATTTCTGTGGGATCGACCTTTCATGCTGCTATCTGCTTATACGCCGTATACTTGCAGTATAGCTAGAGTATAACAATTAGCGAATATCCCTTCATCCCACGAAGATAGACTTATTTTTCATTTTTGTCAGTTTTACAAAGATAGACTACTTAATATATTAAGCAAATCATTAATTGGTTATTCCATGTTTGCTCCTAATTAATATGTTTTGATAATCTCCATGTCGAACAAATATTTTTAAACAAAAAATTAAAATGAGATGTAGGGATTTAAAAGTAAAACAGAATTAAAATTTAATATTTTAACTATATCAACAACTATTTCTCAGTCTGTGTGAAATCACTGTAAGCCTATCTTAATGAAATGGAGGGAGTAAATGGTATGTTCGGGTAAAAAAGAAAAAAGAAAAAGAAACTTAATGTTTTACCTATTTTTATTAGGTAAAACATTAAATTTTGTGAGACGGAGAGAGTAATTGTCATAATCTATAATAATAAATATAGTATTACATTAAATATGGGGGTACAAAAGAAAAATAGAGTCAAAATTTATTGTTTTACCTAAATTACGTAATTTAGTGATATGTAGTGCTATCATTTTTTAATCTATGTGAAAATAACTATAAGTATTTTTGTGGAACGGAGGGAGTAATTGCAGAGTTTTTAAACCCGGATCGATCAGTCCGACTGATTTAATCAAGAACCGAGCATGATGCTGGTTTGATTCTTAGTATGTAGCGGGTTTAAAGTGACCCAAACTCGGTCAAAAATCGAGTAAGACCACACTACTAGAAATAAAGCTTTTTGTCACTACAAAATGTAGTTACAAAAAATGAAAAGTAGTCACAAAAATATTTTTAGTAACTAAAAATCTAAAAGTAGTTACTATAGGGTAGTCACTTATAATAAGATGAAAAAAAAAATTATAACTATTTTGTAGTTACTAATGTATTTCTAACTATTTTTTGCAACTACTTTATAGTCACTAATGTATTTGTAACTACAAGTAGTTGCAAAAGAGCTTGGCATATTGTAGCAAATTTGGTTAAAATTATATGAAATATTTTATATAACTATTAATAGTTACAAAAGGGGTTAATTTTAGTAACCACTTTTGTAGTTACAAAAGGCTAGCGGCAAATACCATTTTTTCTTGTAGTGTCAATGAACACGTAACGCAGTAACCCTTATTTAGTATTTTTAAAAATTTCAAAGAGAAAAAGAGAGAAACAGGAAGACCAATATATGCATGTAACAAGTGACTAGCATTCTAGCAGTACATCACAACTAGTTATAAAGTAGTAAACAAGTTCTCAAATTGAATTTTAAGAATCAAATACCCAAAGTTACAACAAATTTTATAATATATTCATTCTATAAAGCCCATAATTATGTAGATTTTGTTATATATTTGGTGTGCATACATATATTACTGCCCCTGTCTCATATTAATTGACGTTTTATGATGTTCTTTCCTTTTCTAATTAATTGACGTTTTACATATTTTTCATCAATTCTACCAATTTTTTTCCTGGACTCAATCCTAAAATATCTCCACTTTTTAATTTATCAGAGATATTTTGATTTGGTCAAATCTTTAGCTGAGGTATATTTGTCAAAATATTCAATCCTTAATTCTTCTCTTTCATCATAAAACGTCAATTAATATGAAATAGAGGGAGCATATAATAAATATGCATATATATATATATATATATATTATATATGAGTCATTCGTTTTTTCACAATGATTCTACCGATCGAACCAATGACCCAGTAACCTAATTCATCGTTCGATTTGATTACTACAAGAAAAAAGGGCATTTGCCACTTGTTTTTTGCAACTACAAAGTGGTTACTAAAAATAACCCCTTTTGTAATTATTAGTAGTTACATAAAACATTTCATACAACTTTATTCAAATTTGCTACAATATGACAAACTCTTTTGCAACTACTTGTAGTTACAAATATATTAGTAACTATAAAGTAGTTGCAAAAAATAGTCACAAATACATTAGTAACTACAAAGTAGTTACAAAAAAACTTTTTGTATCTTATTATAAGTGACTACCCTATAGTACTTACTTTTAGATATTTAGTTACTAAAAATATTTTTGTGACTACTCTTCATTTTTTCTAACTACATTTTATAGTGGCAAAAAGCCTTGTTTCTTGTAATGGATGATCGATTCGGGTTTAAAAACATTGCAGTAATTATCCTATTTTCTCTAACGATTCTCTTAAATTTAATTCCATATATTCATCGGATCTTTCTCTATATAAGTGCAGATTTTAAGACATTAATAACCAATTCAATAACTACAAGCTTAAAACGAGATGAAATTCTCTGCGATACTCTTTCTTCTTTTTACCATAGCATATTTTTTCCAACAGTTTTCCCATGCCTGCTTTCTGTATCAATCCAGTTATCACATTTTTGTAGTAAATAATCTCCCAATGAATTCTCCACCGTTGGGTTTGCACTGTTTTTCCAAAGATGATGACTTAGGATTCCATCATCTTCTTCCGGGTCAAGAATTTAGTTGGCGCTTTTGTGCTGACTTAATTAAAGAAACTTTGTTCGCTTGTCATTTATGGTGGGGCGAAAAGGAGGTAGCTTTTCAAGGTTTCAAAAACGGAAGAAAACCTGAAAACCGATATTGGATAGCAAAAAGCGATGGTATTTACTATTCTGAGATAAGTAGTACTCAAATTGAGAATAAATCCTACAACTGGACTATTACTAGATGATATTGTACTTTCTGTAGTTATTTGGATTAAATGAAATACAGTCATAAAGACCTAAAGATTTTACGATTTGAATGCATTTTATTTCTCTATAGTCAATAGCATTGTTCTAAAATCGCTAGGCGCTAGTCGGTCAGTTCACTGGGGCCTAACGTCTAGAGCGCCTAGGCGGCGTCTAGACGGGGCCTAGGCGGCACCATCTTAGACGAATAATTTAATTATTTGATAAATAAATAATACATACAAAAAATATTAAAAACAATAAAATAAACACCACCAACTTCAAATTTTAAAAGAGTTAATAGTGGGTGGAGGGGAAATCATTAAATTAGGCGTGTGAAAAGAAATTAAAATTTTAAAAGGGCTCACCAAAAGTTAAATGCACTGACAAGATAAAAAAAAGTAAAAAAAAAAAAAATTGTACAGTTAGGCGGCCTAGGCGCCGCCTAACCTGCCGAACTCGGTGACCGCCTAAAATAATCATTTTTTAGAAATTCGGATCGACCTAGGACCGCCTAGCGCCTAGGCCGATTTTTAGAACAATGGTCAATAGCATAAGTTGGAAATAGAACAGATTAAAGATCGTAAAAAAAGTTAGATGCTCTTTCAATTGATCAATATCATATCAAACACATAATAGATTTTTTGGTCCATTAGGCTAATTAATTTTCAAATGTGACTAGGAGAGAAGTATTTTCGGCTAGGCCCTAGCTTTGAGCGCTCGCCTAGACAGACTCTCACACTCCGAGAAATTGAATTTTTTTTTTAGCCTAAAGTAAAACTTAGAGGTTGAGTCAACATTCAGAGGCTACCTCTGAAAATGTGACCGAGGGAGAAGTGTGTTCAAGGAGGGTCTTAGCCCTGTAGACCCACCTAGACAGAGTTATCATACTTTAAACAATTGGTATTTTTTTTCGCCAAATACAAATCATAGCTGAGTCACACATTCAAAGGTTATGCTTTGAATATGTGACTGGGGGACAAGTATGCCCTAGAAGGGTCCCAGTCCTGTGGGCTTACCTAGGCAGACTTATCATACTCTGAGAAATTGGAAAGAAAAAAAAAAAAATCGCCAAAGGTAAACTCAGACTTGAGTCACACATTCAGAGGGTACGCTCTGAAAATGTAAATGATTTTGACCAAATGTAAATCATAGTTGAGTCACACATTGAAAGGCTATGCTTTGAATATGTGACTGGGGGACAAGTATGCCCTGGGAGGGTCCCAGTCCTTTGGGCCTGCCTAGGCAGACTTATGATACTCTGAGAAATTGGAAAAGAAAAATCGCCAAAGGTATACTCAGACTTGAGTCACACATTCAGAGGGTACGCTCTGAAAATGTGACCGGGGAAGATGTGAGGATCCCAGCCTGAGGGCCCGTTGATAGTTAGGAAAATGTGCATTAATTTAGAGGTTAAGATTGCATTTTTATTTAAGTTTTGATTATTTCACTTATCATTTTTCTACCCATTTGATTTTTTTGGTCTGAATTACTTGATTGGTCTTTTAGTGTCTATTTAATAGAATTGAAGGTTTTCTTGGATTAAGATGGAAGAGCTCGTATCGAGTTGGGCTTGACACAAAGTGACTTGGTGTCAAGCCCAACAAAAGAGATTGCCTAATTTTCTTGCAGGATAGCTTGAAATCAAACAAATGGGCCAAGGCCCATGATTGATGAAGAGCAAAAAGCCCATGTGAAGGTTTTTAAAGGTAGACTCTAGAGAAAAAGGGGCGGACTTGGAGGCGGTGGAGATTGAAGAAAGGGGAAAACATCGTTTGGTTCGAGAATTCAATTTTATTTATTTTCTGATTTTAAATTTATGTTGGATATTATTTATTTTTTTTACACGTCGATATGTGCCGCTACTCTTTTAATTTCAGTTCCTAATTGATTGTTGAACCCTAGTTTGATTGACTTGTAATTTTTACGGTGATTGCTTTTGGATTATATTTTTAAACTTTTATTTTATTCGATTGAATCGTTCTTATATGTGGAATGTTAATTTACATTGATCACCTCCATTAATTGACCACGCATTAATAGCTAGGGTAGCTTTCATAATACGTGATAGTTGTGATTTTACCCATTGCAAATAGTGAATTAGTTCGCTAGACTACATAAATCAGGGTTAATTAGACCGAGCTTGTGAGTCCGACACTTTGTCTAACCTATTATCTTAATATTTTAAGCGTTTAGCCAATTAGATCTAGAGAGTTTGTTCTAGATTGTTCGGTTAGATAGATTGACCAAAGAGTTTATTTTGATTAATTAAAATTAAGAGATAATTTGGATCAACAGAGCTTATTGTTGATTTAGGGATAGAAGATCAAGGATTAATTTAAGGGTAGTTGCATTAATTACATGGGTTAATCAGACTAGTGAGATAACTAGATTAGGGGATGTGGTCTTTTATATATTCGAGTTAAATCACTTTTATTGCTTATTTTGAATTCATTCTTCTAGATTAATAGTTTAGATTCTCTCCTTTTATGTTCTTGTTCGTTTTTCAATTAATTAATACGTAAAATATGAATAATCGAACTGCTCTTTGTGATATCAACCCTAATTTACCACCTCTACAAAGTAGAAGAAGGTACTTAAGGATATTAATTTTATGTGTCTCGACACCACGGTAACCCGTCCACGCAGACTTTCCACACTTCAAGAAATTGGATAAAAAACTCAAAAGCAATTAGAACGCAGGGAAAGACGTTTCATTAAGAGTAACGTGGTAAAGAGGTAGGTGCACCAGAGGATATAATAAATAAATAAAACAACAACATAATCAAACTAATTCCCATCAACAATAGGATCATCCATAGTAAGAGCATCAGTGCTGGAAATCTCTAGAAGGAGAGAAAGATAGTCAATTGCAGAGCTAACATGTGGAGGAGGAGGGCACTCAAAACAGGCTCTAAAGAAGCAGGAGGATACAACATGTACAGGGTGCTGATGTGCATATATTATTCCATATTTTATATCCATATTTCTTTATTTTTGGTTGATTATTATTCTTTATTGATCTTAATTAATTATCTTTTCATGTAGGAGAATAATAATTGGATTTGAAGCAAAATTGAGCTTAAATTAATATTTTGGGCTAAAAAGTGAAGAAGCGGGCCGAGATAGAGAGAAGATGGGCTTGAATTTGTTAAAGTCTTCAATTTTATGGGGAAGCCCATCAAGAGCTTTATTTAATTACGCTTATTATTTCTTTTATGTAATTATCTAGATATTATTTAGATATTTCATTTTTAGAGATAAGAATGGATATTACTAAGATTTGATTAGGAGTAGCAATAGGAATTTTTAATTCCTAGCGTGATTTTATAGAGGAGAGGCGCACAGTCCAGCACAAGAATTCCAATACTCGCTCTCTCTCTCTCCTCTCCCTAAAATTCATGCCACATTCTCCTTTCCTCATAGTTTTCATCTTTTGTTCTCTACGCTTTGTTGAAGACCTTGGATTCCATCTTCAGTAATTAAGGTTATTTTCTGGTTCAAGGGTTTATTTCAATTATGTTATTGTGAGGCTATGTGATTTAATCGTTCTTGTTTAATTCAAATATTTGTAGATTCAAGCTTATGTAGGAATTGTTTAATTCAAATATTTGTAGATTCAAGCTTATGTATATAGGAATTGTTTAATTGATTGAATTGACAACTCAATTAGTTATTCAATTTCTGACTGCTATTCATGAATTCATGATCCGTAATTGTCATGAAGGATTAAACCGGGAATTAATCGTGATATCGTGATTAATTTAACCTAATTGAATCTAAAAGCTAATTATTAATAGTTGTAGCTATCTCGACTATTAGTAATTAGGTGTAACTGTTTTCATAAATCGTAATGCTATCATTAACGTGCTATGGAACGCTATCGTGCCCAACTCGTTAATGATAAGTATTGATCGGTTGCTGGGATTGGTCAATTAATTTAGGAAAACATAAGATTTATTATGGCTATCCTAATAATTCTTTGGTTAAACTATTTAAATTGCAAGAAAATATATATGTGAGCCTATGATCAATAATATAATTGAATGTCAACACCCTTGGATCAGAGTCAGGTAGTATTTGATTCGTTTTTATATTTTAATTATTCTATTTGCATATTTTAGTTAATTATTAGATTCTTAGTTTAGCTTAGACAAACAATTCAAACCCCCCCCTCCCCTCCTGTTATTTCTTGTTTTCACTTAAAAGAAATTAATCTCCGTTCCCTGTGGATTCGACCCTACTTACTACTATACTCGTTATTCTGAAAGTAGGTTATTTGATTTGGCTGTTTGACACCCATCAGGTGCTAGGCTGGACTCAACCCTGTAGCTGAATCTGCATGGCTTTTGGATGGCAGGAATCCACCATTGGTGTGTCAGAGCGTTAGAGTCCCTGTCACCTGCAAACTCCGGGGACGGTTTGAGTAAGTTGGATTAGAATTATGAGACATGTTTTGCCAACTGCGATCTGGACTTGTTTAGGAGATCTTGAATGTGTGTCCTATATAATAATGAAAATTTTATAGTAACATATATTCTATTAGCCATTAGATTGTGCGATGTACGTTTTGTTTAATATAGTGCACACAAATTACAATAACATTTATTTTAATTTTCTATGAATTGGGAGTCAATTTTTTGGGAATGAATAATAAATAGTAACATATATTTTAATTAACATTAGATTGGGATATGAGATTCTCTCCAGGTTTTCTAATAAGGTGTATTTTATTATCAAATTTACCATATTTAAATAATTTTTATAGTTTGTCCCAACTTCCCACATTTTCTGCGATTTGATGAGATATATGGAAAGTGAATAAACACTAATAGATTATTTCCTTATACAACAATTGCCAACAAAATTTAAATTTAGAAATAATTTTAGAAATGTTTTACCATATATATATACATGGTAAAGATTTGGAAAGACTTTGAAGAGTTTGGAAAGATTTGACCAATTGAGGCAAACTTTCTATAGTAAATTACGGTCTTATACGATTTAGTCATTGCAAAACCTTCCATATTAGCAGGTCTTTTCATATTTCATGGAAGTTGCCATATAATTGTCCTCTAATTAATAAATTAATTGTACATATGGAAGGTGAATAAAATCGGAATGATCATTTTCTTATCTTATTAGAATTGACCGGATCATAAATTTCGAAAATTGAATGAGGCTAAACTCGGTCAAGATTTAAGCCAAAATCAATGTAATACGTTTTCAATATGTAGGCCGGCGAAAATAAAGGTAAAATCGCAGCTTCCAAATATAGTAAGTTTATGTTGGTGAGAAATAGTTAGGATTGCTATTTTGAGAGGTTTTCGTTTTATATTAAAATATAACTCAAAATCATATTTATTTTATGCAGTATAAAAATCTGCAATTATTTTATGCAATACCAAAAATGGATCCCTTACACATACCGAAATTAGCTATTTTGATAAATCAAATTATTGACTTTTCTGGAATTTATTTAACATGATTTGATTATTATAATAATAACTAATATTATCTCCGTGCGATGCATGATTGTATATTTAACATAACTATATAATAAGAGTTGATAAATTTATATTACTTTAATATAGTCAACATATAATAAGTGTTGAAAAATTATATGTTTGTTAATAAAAGAAAAGACCAATAAAAAATATTACGAAATATTTATATTCATTTATCTAAGGTATGAATATTGCGTTCATTCTTGCGTAGTGGTAATGCTCATACAAAAATTCATCGTTTTTTGTTGTATCAAGGACATGTAAAAATAAAGGTGTATATATATATATACATATATATTAAATTATATAAATTTATCAATGTTTTCACACATTTTATAGTCTATAAGATCAAATGAGGAACATATTTTTATGAACGAGGAAAACCTAATCAAAGCAAATTGATCCAACAATATGCCTATTTTCAATAAAAAATTATTGAGGAATTATATATTAATATAATATATCATTACCACAATAATTTATTGTTACATTGTTACATTACAAGCTTTCTTTATATAGTTTTTTGTTGATTATTTGAAGGAAGATGCTACCCCGTGCATCGTATGAGTGGATATCTAGTATCATGTTAAATGCCGTGCTTTCAATAAATAATTTGTACCTTAATTATCATTTGAAATTTACATTAATTGAAATTACCGTGAAAATTATAAAATAAATTTATTTGGTTTAAAAAAATAAACCAATTTAAAGAAAACACATCACTCATTTTGTAAAGCCTGTTCTTTAGCAAAAGTAACATCGAGACCGTCTTATGCTAAAGATGCCAAACAAAATATTCCATTCTTACATTGAATACAAGGAGATATTTGTGGACCTATTCATCCAGAATGCGGACCATTTAAGTATTTTATATTTTTATGGTTCTGGTTGATGCTTCGACACGCTGGTTACACGTCGCTTTATTGTCCACAAGAAATTCTACATTTGCAAAACTCTTAGCACAAATTATTCGTTTAAGGGCTCACCACCCCGATAACCCTATCAAGTCCATAAGACTTGATAATGCTGGAGAGTTCACATCAAAAGCATTTAATGATTATTGCATGTCTATCGGGATCAATGTAAAGCATCCCGTACCCCATTTCAATACACAAAACGGTCTCACAGAAGCCACCATCAAAAGACTACAAATGGTGGCTAGGGCTTTGGTTATGCGCACCAACATGCCTATCTCTGCATGGGGTTATGCAATATTGCATGCAACTTTACTTATTCATCTCAGATCCACTATCGACCAACCATTTTCTGCATAGCAGTTGGTAACTGGATATGAGCCTAACATTTCACACCTACGCATATTTGGTTGTGCAGTATATATGACTATTGCGCCCCCACAACACACAAAAATGGGTCCACAGAGACGATTAGGTATATACGTTGGATATGAATCTCCAACAATTATCTGCTATTTAGAACCTTTGACAGGCGACCTCTTTACCGCTAGATTTGCAGATTGTCACTTACATGAGACAGTCTTTCCGTCGTTAGAGGAAGATGAGAAAAAGAAATTTCTAAGGGAACGACAGGAATTATCGTGGTCTGTCCCCACTCTGTCTCATTTTGATCCCCGAACTTCACAATGTAAAAGTGAAGTAAAAATATAATTGGTCTTTAGAACGTAGCAGATTCGATGCCTTATGCGTTTGCTGATATTGCAAAAGTGACTAGGTCTCATATACCAGCTGCAAATGTGCCTGCAAGGTTAGAAGTCCCCAATAAGGGGCACAATACCGTGGATAAAAGTGTTGCAATCACACCTGGTGGAGGTGTGGTTGAGGCCGTGGCTCCCAAAAGGAAAAGGGGGAATCCACTTGGTTCGATTGACACCCACCTAATGAAGAAAATGGTAGGTGTGGCACAACTCGATCCATTAATCATCAATGTTGAGAATCCATCTCATGAGATTATCTCTGATTATAGTTATGTCCTAGAATCATTATTGGAGGACGCTCCGATGTTTGATATGATTCCAGAGAATAAAGAAATCTCTATGGATTATGAGAGTGCATATGAATTGATGGACAAACATTGCACACAAATTGGTGATGTATTTGCTTATATTGTTGCTCAAGAAATTATAGAGCATGATGATATCGAATCACGCTCTGTTGCAGAATGCTAACAAAGAGCAGATTGGCCTAAATGGAAAGAAGCAATCCAGGCAAAACTTGATTCTTTGGTAAAGAGATAGGTATTCGGTCCAGTAGTGCTAGCCCCACCAAGTGTAAAGCCTGTAGGACATAAATGAATTTTTGCCAGAAAGCGTAATGAGAAAAATGAGGTCCTGCGATATAAAGCTCACCTTGTAGCACAAGGCTTCTCACAACGCCCTGGAATTGACTATGATGAGACGTACTATCCCGTAATGGACGTCATAACGTTCCGCTACTTAGTTAGCTTAGTAGTTTCCGGAGGACTGGAAATGCAGCTGATGGATGTGGTTACTGCATATCTCTATGGGGATCTTGATTCAGAGATATATATGAAAGTGCTTGATGGCCTTCCATTGCCCAAGTTAAATGACTCTAAACCACGGAGTGCATTTGCAATCAAATTGAAACGCTCACTTTATGGATTGAAACAATCCGAACGGATGTGGTATACCCGTCTAAGTGACTACTTGATTGGGAAAGGTTACAAGAACGATGAATAGTGCCTTTACGTATTTATAAAGAGAACTAGTTCCGAATTTGTGATTGTAGCAGTTTGTGTTGATGACATGAACATAATAGGTACTCTTAATGAACTAAGAGAAACCAGGAGCTATTTGAAATCTGAGTTTGAGATGAAGGATCTTGGGAAAACTCGGTTTTGTTGAACTAGAGCACCGAGCTTGTGGAATACTTATCCACCAGTCTGCATATGTACAAAAGATGCTCAGGCGATTTAACATGGATAAAGTGCATCCTGTTAGCACTCCCATGATCGGTCGAAGTTTGGATTAAAGAAAGATTCATTTCGTCCAAAGGAAGACGGCAAGGAGCTATTGAGAGTTGAAATTCCCTATGTAAGTGCAATAGGCGCATTATTGTACTTAGCTCAATGTACTCGACCAGACATTTTTTTCTCAGTGAACTTATTAGCTAGATTTAGTTCAGGACCAACGCATCGTCAATGGAATGGTGTCAAGAATATATTCTGATACCTAAAAGGAACCATTGACATGGGCTTGTTCTCTCCTTACAAAGAAAAAATAGGGAACTCGGATGAAATTGTAATCCTTAAAGGAAATGTTGAAGCTACCCCTTACACCGATACACCAAATAATATATTAGTTGATTTTGCTGATGCTGGTTATCTTTCCGATCCACATAAAGGGCGTTTCAAACTGGTTACATATTTACCATTGGAAATACGAAGATATCTTGGAGATCAACTAAGCAAACCCTTGTAGCTACCTCATCAAACCATTCGGAGATCATTTCCTTACATGGAGCAATTCATGAGTCTATTGGTTAACGTCGATCATCACACATATTTGGAGAAGTAGTGGCTCACGTTCTACCACTGAAGAACCTACATGTATATATGAAGACAATGTTGCTTGCATGGAACATATAAAACTAGAATACATCAAAGGCGATAATACAAAACATATATCACCCAAGTTCTTCTACAACCAGCAACAACAAGTTTTGCTCAAGATTCAAGTAACTCAAGTCAGCTTTGAAGAAAATGTAGCTGATCTGTTTACAAAATCACTGCCAAGACAATCTTTGAAAAACATGTGAAAAGGATTGGGATGCGTAAACTTTCTGAGCTCACTTGATAGATGTACGTATCAGGTGAGAGGTGTAGACTTCAGGGGGAGTTTCAACATAGATGCGTTGCACTATTTTTTCCTTCGACCAAGGTTTATTTTTCTTGCTGGGTTTTGTTACTTGGGAAGATTTTTAACGAGGCAACATTCATGCACCATTCACCCTTTTGATACAAGGGGAAGTGTTGAAGGAAAAATACATTAGTGTGTCTTCATAAAAAGTAATTGATAGAGGGACAATTTAGTGGTTTCATTATATCCTATATACATAAAACCCTACAATGTATACCTATATAAAAGACATCTCTTGTGCAATAATATACGTCGATTTTCTGTCTATTTTTGCTTTCTTCTCATTTTCTTTATTCTGCCCAATTTACTTTTACAGATTACATAATTTTTAAATAAATAAACTATAGATAAACATAGGTTCCAAAATATTATGGTTAATTCAGCTGGAACACATTTTGGAACCTAACGAACCAATTCGCAACGAAAATTTAATTGATGATTTTTTTTTTTTTTGCAAATTTTTATACTTCGTGTTGTAGGCAAAAATCGATAAAACGTTTGATAAATTATTTTGCAATAAACATATTTGTTAATTCAGCTGGAATACATTTTGAACGTACCCAACGAACCCATTTTGTAAATAAAATTATATAAACTGGTGAATTATTTTGCAAGCTGTGTAGTTATGTTAAAATCAACCAAAAAAAATTTTTTTGGAACTTTATAACCCTAATATTTAGGGGATGTTTTTATTTGCTTAACGTTTGAACAAGTGTTAAAAATAGAAATTATGGTAAAATTGCTTAAAATTAAAAGCAGGTAGTATAAAAGTGATTATGATCAAATATAAAAGTTGAAGTATTTGATACTTAAGCAACTTTTAGCTTATGAGTGAAAGAAAAAACATTTATTTATTTACCAAAATACCAAAAAGTTGGAAAAATGAACTACCCTCTATTTTAGATTTTGGCCTCAAATCACTTTTATTAAAGCTGAAGTTGTCTTTCCAAACATTCCAAAACAGTTTTTCCCAAACTATAAACTGAAAAGTACTTGAGAAAAGTAATTGCAAAGACCCCTAATTTTTAGATTGAAGCTTTGGCTCAAAATAGCTTAAATTTAAGCTGAAGTTGTTATTAATAAACACTCTTTTTAACTTTTTTTAAAGTAAAATCTCAAAAGTACTTATTTAAGCGTTTGCAAACCACCCCCTTAATATATTTGGGCGTGGTGATTTTGGCGGAACAATCAAGTAGTTGTGATGTGCATAAGCTAATACGAGTGATCTAGAATATTCCAACTAAGACCAACAATCTGGACTTCGGATTAACCAACAAATCGGAGACATTAATGAATATATTTTGTTTTCTAATCACCATCAACACTTCTGCTGGCAACTACTTGTAATAACCTTCCATAAACCATTGCTCCTGAAACTTGAAATTAGAGATGACAATTTATGCAGCTTTAGTCTCTCTGATGAATACTATTACCAATATCCAAATTCATCGTCGCCTTTCGGCCTCCATTGATCATCACCAGATTCTGTCTCTTACCAATAATGTCTATTTCTTACTTGATTTCATTGAGACTTACAATTCACATGGAGGCAACGAAAAAGGAAAAGACTTGGAGAGCCAGATTGCATCTGCAGCTCATGACGCTGAAGATGTAATTGAATCCCACATAGTCGATCAAATCCTTGTTCGATCCACTCGAGTTGATAATGGAGAGACGAGTTCCAATTTCTTGAAGAAAAAAATAAAATCTATTAAGAAAAAGCTCATCAAGGTTCATGAGAAAATTATTGCTGGTTTCCGAGGAAAAAGTCCCTGTTTGTTGCTTGAAGATCTGCAGAAAGTAATTGAAGAACTGGAGTTTGTCAAAGAAAAAGTTGTGCAGGTTAACACTACAACCAACAAACGATGTCTTTTGTGTAATATTTTTTAGACAATTTTAAAACTATTTTTACAGATAATTAGTTGTTGCAAAAAAATATTTGAGACTATTTTTATTGTCATAAATATATTATTTGCGTCCGTTACTATCTTTTTGTAGTGGAAAGAGCAATGGGGATTGAATGATCAGCAATCCGCATATTCCATACCTGCGCTTGCTGCTTCATCAAGACATCTTACCTCCAGGAAGACTACTATGGTGGGTTTTGACGATGACATGATGCAGCTTTTGGAAAGGCTGACTGGACAACAATCTAATCGGCAAGTAACCCCTATCGTCGGAATGGGTGGAATTGGTAAGACCACGCTCGCTAGAAATGTTTATCAACACTTGCTTATTGTAGAACACTTTCACGTTCGTGGTTGGGTTACTGTGTCGCAGCAATATAGTGTGAGGGAGATTGTTTCCGAAATTCTTTCTTGCCTAGGAAAATCCATTAGTCATCTTGATCAAATGAGTGAAGATCAATTAGGTGAACAATTATATAAGGCCTTATCTGGCATGAGGTATTTGATTATACTGGATGATATGTGGGGTATTGAAGCTTGGGACAAGATAAAGTTCTTCTTCCCTGATAATAACAATAGAAGTCGAATTCTTGTAACGACTAGGCTATTGGACGTGGCAAATCATTTTGCGTCTTCGGCACTTGTACTAGACTTATTAGATGAGGTAGAAAGCTGGAATCTATTTTGTGAGACAACATTTGTAGAGCTAGATTGCCCTTCTCAACTAGAACTAATTGGAAAGAAGATTGTTAAAAAATGCAAAGGGCTTCCCCTGTCGATTGTTGTGATCGGAGGGCTCCTTAAAAAGTCCTCTTGGACACAGGAATTTTGGGAGAATGTGGCAAAAGATATGAGCTCAACTCTGAATTTAGCGGAAGACAATCGATGCTTAAACATATTGTCTTTGAGTTATAGTCATTTGCCAGCCCATCTGAAACCATGTTTTCTCTACTTTGGAATATTTCGGGAAGACTTTCTGATCTGGCGGCCCATGCTTATCAACCTTTGGGTTGCGGAAGGATTTATAAAACCGAACACAAACCAAAGCTTAGAAGAGATTGCAAAAAGCTACGTAAAAGATCTCACTGATAGAAATCTGATTTTAGCTTGTTTTTCGGGAGGGAAGCCGAGATTGAAATCTTGTCGCATTCACGATCTTGTACGAGAATTATGCATACAAAAAGCTAAAGAAGAGAATTTCTTTTCAGCTAGGAGGGTATTTCACACGCCACGGAACATAGACAGTGAGCATAGAATTATATTGTCCAGGACTCAGTTGTACACTTTCAATAGATCATTATTTGGTTCTCAAGAGTGTGGGAGGCCAGGACAGTTGTTGTATAGACCTAGAGTGTTGAGAGTGCTGAATGATGGCTATAACCTTTCCCTAGATGCTACTTTTCAAAATGTTAACCTGCGGTACATTTCTTACGTGTACGACGTTAATGCAACAAAAACATACGAGCTTACTTCATCAATATCATTGCTCTGGAGTCTGCAAACGTTAATTATTTCAGGGGTCGTCACCGTAGTTGCACCACCACAAATTTGGGAGATGCCACAACTTAGGCATATTAAGGTCAACAAAATTTGTCTTCCTGATCCTGTTCCAATTGACGAAAAAAATGACTTTGTTTTGCCAAACTTACAGACACTTCAGACCGTATTGAACTTCAGGTGTAGTAAGATGGTTTCTAGGAAAATGCCTGTAGAGTTTATACAGCAATATGACACACAAAACCAGTAAAGCTATTCAATATGAATCAGTCAAACCAATATGCAAACACCTTAACGACCGAATTACCAACGCAAACGCAGACAATAAGAAACCGAACATATGAAATGCATGAGAACTCAAGAATTTAACGTGGTTCAGGTCTGGAGTAATGACCCTACGTCCACGGAGCAAACACCACTGAATTCTTTATTGATCACAGCTCACAAGATTCAATTTACAAGAGAATGAATCAAACACTCTAGATGAAACAAAGAAGAATCAATCTGAACAAGAATTGAACTCTCTCACACTTCGTTTCTTCCACTAGTTTCAGTGCTCTTCTCTCCACAAGAATCTCTCTGTTACTGCTCTATAACCGTACGCATATATATCAGCTGAAGAAGAAAGATAACTGCCTCATCTTCATAACCTATTCTGGTGTAACAAACTCCTCTGAAACTGAATAACTGCTCCAACTGTTTTTCCATGCAGCAGCTCTTCATCCGTTTGCTGAACTGAATTGGTTAAGTGAATTGCCCTTTCTATCCTTACTCTTACTCCAGATTTACACATATGCCACTTATAGACATATGAGCTAAAATTCACAATTCTCCACCTTTAGCTCCTATGTATATAAGCTTTAAGACTTCATCCATGATGTTCACTCTCATCCTCAACCTGTTACTGCATCTCAATAACATTCTGATTTAGAAGTTAGTTCAATAAGCTTCAAACATAACTCAAACTTAGCTGCTGGTAATGCTTTTGTAAAACAATCTGCTGGATTTATCTCTGTAGGAATTTTAACTACATTTATAATTCCCTTAGATACCACATCCCTCACAAAATGCATCTTGACATCAATATGCTTGGTTTTCTCATGAAACCCTTGATGTTTTGATAAATGTATTGCACTCTGATTGTCACAAAAAACTGAGACACTGTCTTGTATCAATCCAAACTCTTCTAATATTCCTTTCAACCATTGTGCTTCTTTTATCCCCTCTGTGAGAGCAACATATTCTGATTCTGTAGTTGAAAGAGCTACTATTGACTGTTGAGTTGATTTCCAGCTTATAGCTGTGCCAAACATTGTGAATACATATCCTGTAAGTGACTTTCTGGTATCTAAATTTGCAGCATAATCTGCATCAACATATCCTACCAAACAACTTCCTGAGTCATCATTCCTTTTGAACTTCAACCCTGTTGAGCAAGATCCTTTTAAGTATCTGAGCATCCATTTAACAGCTTCCCAGTGGACTTTACCAGGATTCCCCATATATCTGGATACCACACTCATAGCATGAGCTAGATCAGGTCTACAGCATACCATAGTATACATCATGCTACCTACTGCACTAGCATAAGGGACTCTATCCATGTATTTCTCCTCTTGAACTGTTTTTGGACAATCTTGTGAGGATAACCTGAACTGCTGTCCAAGTGGAGTAGATACACTCTTAGATTCATGCATGTAGAACTTCTGTAGCACTTTCTCAATGTATGCCTTCTGTGATAAGAATAGGACCCCTTTCTCTCTATTTCTGTCTATGTCAATACCTAAAATTCTCTTGGCTTCTCCAAGGTCTTTCATATCAAACTCTTCTTTCAATTTTCTTTTGATTTTCAGGATTCCATCCATACTTTCACTTACTAATAACATATCATCTACATATAGCAGAAGATATATATGAGTTTCATCCAGCTCTTCCTTGAAGTAGACACAGCTGTCATATAGACTTCTTCTGAATCCAATCTTCATCATATAATCATCAAATCTCAAATACCACTGTCTAGGACTTTGTTTCAGTCCATACAGTGATCTTTTGAGTAAGCAGGCTTGTTTGTCTGAATCTATACCTTCAATTCCCTCTGGAATCTTCATATATATTGTCTCCTGTAACCTACCATGTAGAAATGCTGTAGTTACATCCATCTGATGTAATTCCATGTCATACTGTGCTACCAAAGCCAACATAACCCGGATTGAACAATGCTTAACCACTGGGGAAAAAATTTCACTGTAGTCTACACCTTCCTTTTGCGTGAAGCCTCTAGCCACCAATCTGGCTTTAAACCTGATTTTGTTAGCACTTCCAGCTTCTAATTTCTTCTTGTAGATCCACTTACACCCTACTAGCTTTTGTCCTGCAGGTTTGTCTACAATGTCCCATGTATCATTCCTTTCAAGTGACATAAGCTCCTCTTGCATTGCTTGCATCCATTGTTCCTTTTCATGGCAAGTTATAGCATCTGCATATGAACTAGGTTCATAGTTTTCTAGTTCTTCAGCAGTAAATAGGGCATAAGCAACAATATCAGCATGCCCAAATCTTTTAGGTGGATTTATCTGTCTCTTTCTTCTATCTCTAACAAGCTGATAATTTCTGTAATCCATTTCTCCAGGAGATGTTTGTTCTTCATTCCTTTCAGGAGTATTTTCTGGATTAGTTGAACTTACTATCTCCTCAGTCTCCACCTCCAGCTGAGTATTATCAGATTTAGAGTTAGAAATACCAGAGTCTTGATGATTCTTTAAAGGCATTGTTTCTTCATCAAAGGTGACATCCCTGCTGATAATACATTTCCTATTTCCTGGTTCAATGCACCATAGTTTGTAACCTTTGACCCCTTTTGGATATCCTATGAGCACACATTTGAGAGCTCTTGGCTCTAGTTTATCCTGCTTTATGTGTGCATAGGCAAGACATCCAAACACCTTGAGTACTGAATAATCAGCTGGTATGCCACTCCATGTTTCTTCAGGAGTTTTAAAACTAAGAACAGTGGAAGGTGATCTGTTAATTAGATAGGCTGCAGTGGTCACCACCTCTCCCCAGAAACTCTTCTCAATCCCTGAGCTAGATATCATACACCTTGTTCTCTCCAGCAGTGTTCTATTCATTCTTTCTGCTATGCCATTCTGTTGTGGTGTTCCAGCTACAGTCCTGTGCCTTATAATGCCCTTGTCTTTACAGAACTGATTGAAATCTTCTGAGACAAACTCCAGGCCATTATCAGTTCTTAGATGCTTAACAGTTCTTCCAGTTTGGTTCTCCATTTCAGTTATCCACTCCTTGAATTTCACCAGAGCTTCACTTTTGGCTTTCAGTATGTAGACCCAGACTTTTCTGGAGTAGTCATCAATGATTGACATGAAGTATTTGCCTCCATTGTTGGTTTGCACCTTTGCAGGCCCCCAAAGATCAGAATGCACATAATCAAGTCTTTCTTTGGTGATATGTGTTGCTTTTGGAAATTTCTTCCTGTGTGCTTTACCATAAATGCAGTGTTCACATATGTCTAGGTGTTGTACTTTGGTTTTGCCCAGCAGGCCCTGTTTGCTTAACTCTATAAGCCCTTTTTCACTTATATGAGCAAGCCTTTTGTGCCATAGCAGTGTTTTGTTCATTTCTTCAGTGGTTGAAGCTTCACCTATAACAGTGTTGCCAACTAGGAAGTAGAGTTCATTTTTCTTCACAGCCCTCATTACATCATGCAGTCCCTTTGAAACCTTGAGGTTTCCTCCTTCAGAGTGGAAGCTATATCCCATAGAGTCAAGCATGCCAAGAGAGATTAAGTTTCTCCTTAATTGAGGAACATATCTCACATTTTCCAAGATCCTTATCTTGTTATCAAACATTTTTATTCTTATAGATCCTCTGCCTTTGACTTTGCACTCCAGATCATTTCCCAACAGTACCATTCCATCATCTTTATACTCAAGACTATAAAACCAATCTTTGTTTGGACAAATATGGAAAGAACATCCAGAGTCTAGAACCCAATCACTATTATCAGGGGAAGTAGAGATAGTGAGCACTTCACCTGATTCATAGCCATCTTTTGCTTCCACTAGATCAGCTGTGTTCTTGCCTTTATGGTTTTTCTGGTTTTGAGTAGTTTGTTGATTCTTCTGGTTCTGCTTCCCTTTCTTGGGACAATCTTTTGCAAGATGTCCCACTTCATGGCATTTGAAACACTTTCTTGTTTCCTGTCCTGAAGAATTGCTGTGATCTGCTTTCTTTCCTTGTTGCTTCTGTTTATTTCCATGAAACTTCTTATGAGTCTGCTTCTTGATCATTAGTCCTTCTCCGATTTGTTCTTGCTTTACTGATTCAACCCCATTATGTAGTTCCTTTGATCTTAGTGCAGACTCTACTTCAATTAAAGTCAACTTCCCTGTCCTTCCAAACAGAAGAGCATCTTTAAAATTTTCAAACTGCTTTGGGAGAGAACTCAACAGGAACAGTGCTTTATCTTCATCATCCAGTTTTACTTCTATATCCTCCAGATCATCCAAGATTTTATGATAATCTTCCAGTTGATCTGATATACTTTTGTCTTCAGCCATTTTGAAAGCATACAGTTTTTGTTTCATATAGAGACGGTTTGCCACTGATTTCTCCATGTAAGTAGCTTGTAGCTTAAGCCATATACCTTTTGCTGTAGACTCTTTTGCCACCTCTCTCAAGACTTTATCTCCTAGGCAGAGTATGATGGTGCTATGTGCCTTATCCAGCAATAGTTGTTTTTCTTCAGCTTTGAGAGTAGCAGGTAACCCTTCTTCACCTTCTAAAGCTACAGCCAAGCCCTGTTGCACCAAAAGAGCCTTCATCTTGATTCTCCAGAGGCCAAAATCTCCATTTCCAGTGAATTTTTTCCACATCAAATCGTGCAGAGCCCATGGTTTCCCACAGACGGCGCCAATTGTAGAGTTTATACAGCAATATGACACACAAAACCAGTAAAGCTATTCAATATGAATCAGTCAAACCAATATGCAAACACCTTAACGACCGAATTACCAACGCAAACGCAGACAATAAGAAACCGAACATATGAAATGCATGAGAACTCAAGAATTTAACGTGGTTCAGGTCTGGAGTAATGACCCTACGTCCACGGAGCAAACACCACTGAATTCTTTATTGATCACAGCTCACAAGATTCAATTTACAAGAGAATGAATCAAACACTCTAGATGAAACAAAGAAGAATCAATCTGAACAAGAATTGAACTCTCTCACACTTCGTTTCTTCCACTAGTTTCAGTGCTCTTCTCTCCACAAGAATCTCTCTGTTACTGCTCTATAACCGTACGCATATATATCAGCTGAAGAAGAAAGATAACTGCCTCATCTTCATAACCTATTCTGGTGTAACAAACTCCTCTGAAACTGAATAACTGCTCCAACTGTTTTTCCATGCAGCAGCTCTTCATCCGTTTGCTGAACTGAATTGGTTAAGTGAATTGCCCTTTCTATCCTTACTCTTACTCCAGATTTACACATATGCCACTTATAGACATATGAGCTAAAATTCACAATGCCCAACATTAAGAAGTTGTATATAAAGTATGATGCTTTATCAGGAGAAATTGGAACAGGTTTGCGTAACATTGGATGCTTAAATAAACTTGAATCACTGAAGTATGATTTTGATGAAAGGCCAAATCAGTATGATCTGTTGTTGAACCTCACCTTTCCAAAATCCCTCAAGGAATTGATATTGCAAGGAACATGGCTTGATTGGAAAGATTTGACGATGATTGGTTCGTTGCCCCATCTTGAAGTTCTCAAATTGTTCGTGTATGCGGTTGAAGGACCTGAATGGAGTCCTCATGAAGGAGAATTTGTTAGCCTGAAATTTCTTGGAATTTATTTATGTGGCACTCTAACTTACTGGAATGCAGATTGCTCACACTTTCCAGTCCTTGAGAACCTTGAGCTCTTTAACGTACGCGAACTGAATGAGATCCCTTCAGGTATCGGAGAAATACCGACACTTGAGCGTATTCATTTGGATTGTTGTAGTGTTTCTGCATGCATTTCAGCAGTTAGAATATTGGAGGAACAGGAGAATCTTGGGAATCAGAACCTTAGAGTTCAAGTTAGGCTTGGGGTTACTGAGCATAAAGAGGAATTCAGACAGCAGATGGAACTGGAGGGCTTCACATCCCACAATTTTCAACTTCTGGCTTCCTGATTGTGTCTTGTTTCCAAGTAGGGATGAAAATATCTTGAAATTTCTCATTTTGGTTATCACGAAACAAAATTGAGATGTAATGGATTTTTGTCAGAATTTTAGAGAATCCGAAAAATTCGATTTCGGTTGTCTCTAGGTACAATTTATTATAATTTCGTGAAAATTTTACCAAAATTTCAGTCAATTTCGATGAAATTTCTGATATTTTTATTTTTTTAAATGGTTGACATGATATGCAATGGACTCCCTAAACATGTGCATCTAAGTTGGTTATAACAATTTATAAAATATCATCTTAAATTATCTAACTTTTTTTACATTTTTCAACTTTCTGTAAAACTGCATCGATATTTCTACCGATATCAATATTTCTTCAAAATTTTCGTAAAATTGAAATATCAATATTTTCGTAAAAATCGAAATTTTCATCCTTGGTTCCAAATGCAAAAGGATTTACTAGGATATTTGTATTTTTTTATTATTTTTTTTAGTACAATTCCTTATTGGAGTTAAATTTCCTTGGTTCCAAGTGCAAAAAGACTTACTAGGATGTTTGTAATTTTTTATTTCTTTTAGTATAACTTTTTATTAGAGTGAAACTAGTGAGAATCGATCTCTAACCACTTATTTAGACAACAAAAAGCTAGGATTTTCATGCATGTTAGGATTTTACTTTTGTTTGTCAATTACAATAAAACAAATGTGCGGTATAGGTCTCATTGGGCACGAGTCCCTTCAGCAACATGCTTTATTATTTGTAAAACTTTAAATTTATAAATAATTCTGATAACGGAAAAAACTTCACAACAGCATACATAATACTGAAATTCACTTAAATTATTATACAAATAAATTCCAAAAATTTAAAAGAAAAATTGAAATCACATTTGAAAAATTGAAAAATAAATATCGATATTACGTGTTGACCCAATGGGTCGAATTGGGTTGGACCACATCGGACAGTTTGGATTGTTAGGAATCGAACCGTGGTCGAGTTCGAGTTTGGCTCAGAATTACCTTGACCCCTTTTCCGATCGATCTTCTGACAGCTGCAAATTTGGCACCCAATGAGAGATATTCACACTAAGTAGATACACAACCCCAAACCCCGGTAACACCTCACGTACTTCTCTCACACTCTACCCACCCAATCTTACAAAGGGAACAAGGAAGAAGGAGACGAAGAAGGGGTCGTTTATGGTGGCAGAAAACCCTTACACTCTAAGTATCACTCTCCAATATTCTGTTGCACACTCTAACAAAGAGAAGGACTCCATTATTATAGGGAAGAATGGATCAGAAAAAGAGAGGGGAGTAAATGCCATTATGTAAATCAAAGGGTCATAGTAAATAGGGGGGAATGAATCTGATGGGGATATGAAGGGTTGGGGCTGCCATATGGGTTTGAGTCGGGTACGAATAGGCTGACCCGGAAATTGGGCCTAAAACCCAACAATCTCCACCTTGGGCCTAATTCACATATGTTGTCGATCGATCACGGAAACGGAGGAATCATCATCGCCAAAACTCCTGCATACTAAGTACAGGAGATAACAAGCACAAAGCAAGTTATTTTTCACCAAGGGAAACACACAGTCAATCATACGACACAAAGTCGAATATGACACAAAGTCAAGTGCACAAAGTCAAATGCACAAAGCATACGGTATACACAAAGTCAAATGCACAAAGCTTACACTAGACACAAAGTCAAATGCACAAAGCATATGGTAGACACAAAGTCAAAAGGGATGCACAAAGCATACGGTAGATACAAAGTCAAATGCCCAAAGCATACAATAGACACAAAGTCAAATGCACAAAGCATAAGGATAGACACAAAGTTTAATGCACAAAGCATAAGATAGACACAAAGTCTAATGCACGACACATAGCCAAGAACATGACACACAGTCGAGAACATGACACACAGTCGAGAACATGACACACAGTCAATAATATGACATACAGTCGAGGATATGACACTCAGTCAAGGATGACGCAAAGTCAAGGGTATGACACACAATCAAAAATATAACACACAGTCAAGAACATGACACAAAGTCAAGGGTATGACACACAGTCAAGAACATGATACAAAGTCAAGGGTATGACACAAAAGTACACTGAAAGCATGAGTATCTAGCAGGTGGCCTAATGATAATCCTAGGTTTGTCCCTAGCGAGTTGGTAATCATCATAATTAGGCACCTCTTCCACATTCTCATTCACATCAAAAAACAAATAAATCTGGTTGCTCCACCTCAGAAGGAGCAGTGTCAGACACAGGCATAGACTCGGTTACCATAAAGACATCACCGTTTAACTCATCCCCAGAAGCCTTATTAGCCCGTTCTTTCTATTTCTCAGAACATTCTTTGATAAAATGACCAGTTTCACCACAGTTATAACACTTTTTTAGTTTAGACCGATTGCGGTTCTTCTTTTTATTGTGATTTTGGTTATTGTGAGATTGACCATTTCTGTTTTTATCTCTCCCTCTCACAAACATAATCTCACCGTGATTTTCCCTACCCGAATTAGTTCTTAAATCCATTTCCTTACTTTTTAAACCATTTATCATAGTTTCAAGGCTAACCTGATCTCTACCATATTTAATAACAGATTTTACATCATTATATGTATCAGGGATGGCATTTAAGAGCACAATCGGAGTATAGTCATCAATGTTTTTATCACCCGTTTTCTTAATGTCTTGAACCAGTTTTATAAAAACATCAAGATTTTCTTCTATGTCTTTATTCAAATCAAGTTTGAAACGAAAAATTTTTTCGAGCAAAAACATCTTACTGGGCAACTTATTCTCAGTATACAATTCTTGCAATTTTTCCCACAACTCTTTGGCACTATTCTGATCACCCACCTTTCTTAACACCGAGTCAGAAAGATTAAGGATAATGGATGAGTATGCAAGCTCATCCACATCAGCCTTTTTCTCGTCGGAATCAGACTCAGAAAAAAGTAGACTGATACACTTGTATACTCGTTGCTGTATCAGAATACCTTTCATTTTCTGTTGCCAAATACCAAAATATGAGCGTCCATCAAACGGAGCCAGACCATACCTAGACATAGAACCCATCACAAAAACACACAGATTTTAAGGAGGATTAGAACAATCAAGGATTTCCCAGTTCTCAGCACTGATTTATCAGTGGAGCAGGGGGTCACTTGATAACCTCTGTTACACGTGGTAGTGCACACACTTTTAGGTCAATTTAAGTGTCTTTTTACGGACTTTTGTGTGCATTTTCACGTGTGTTTTGTGCATTTATTTTTCATTGGGTAATTTGACGTGTTTGGTTCATTTTCATGTCAAGACAGGTGAATTAAGGCTGAGAAACAGGTTCAAAGATCTCAAATTGACAAATCGAGCTCAAAGGAAGAAGAAAACAAGGAAAAACAGGGGATCATGCCCAAGGTGGTGAGGCCATGCCCGTGGCTTAAGCCACGGCCGAGGCAGTCCAACGCCACGGCCGTGGTAAATCGTCCAGAAGATGGCCAAAATTCAGCCTTCATCGCCAGGGCCGTGGCGAAATTAATGCCACGGCCGTGGCGAAGGATCCAGAAAATAGGGTGAAATCCATCCCAACCAGACCTCGGCCGTGGCGGTCGAAGACCTCGGCCGTGGCCCCAAATTGGGTCCAAACCCTTATTTTCACCACGTCCGCGGCCAATTGTGCGCCACGGCCGCGGCGCGACTCCCTGTTTTAATCCTAAAATACGTTTTTGCCCATTTTTCAGCCAACACTTTCTCCTCTATATATATATATGGTCATTTTCGATTTTGACCTAACCTAGAACCCATCCCCCACACATAATCAGTCATTTTTCTCCATTGGAAGCAAAGGAATGGAAGGGATCTTCAACCCTAACTTTTGGTTCTTTCTATCATATTTTCATGTTTTATTTAATGTTTTGTTATTTTATCTTTGTATTAGGTAAAATGGGCGACTAGCACCCTTTTGTTCACCCTTGATTATTGTGGAACCTTGAGTTTAAGACGTTTATGTGATTGTTACGGTTAATGTTACCCAAAAGATTGTGTATTCAGTTGTTTTGTGTTATTTGCTCTTATTGACTCATATTTATGAATTAATTATTGGATTGATCACCCTTTAAGGGAGTTGTGAATGTGTTGCTAGAATAGGAAATTACTATCCGTAATTGTAGGATTTCCGATTCCCGTGTAGCAAACAATAGATTTATTTATTGGTGATAACACAAAGTTCAACCACTAAAACCGAGCTTGCGAGTTTTATGTTGAATTTATCTCGTTGTCCTAGTGTTTAATGCATTTGGTTATTGAATCTAAGAGAGTTTGTTCGAGGATTCAATTAAATTGAATAAGGTTAGTCGAAGAGCTTATTTTGATTAACTAAGATTAAGGGATAACAAGGCTATTAGAGCTTGTTAATAGCCTTGAGATAAGGGCTAGAATCACAATTGAATATGGCATTAAAAATAGTTGCATCAATGGTCTAAGACTAAGGGGAAGCATGATCAAGGGTGGTTTGTTTTACTATTTAAAAAAACCAAAAACCAAAACAAATCTCTTTATTTGTCTTTGTTTATTTAGGTGTTAGTTGTTATTTCATTAAATTCCCCCCCCCCCCCCCCACTTCTTTATTGTTTTCTAGTTTATTTACATTATATTTCTTGATCATAATAGCTTAATACATAAAGTAAAATTATTCGACCGTTCCTCGTGGGATCGACTCTTACTTGTCATTTTACTAGTTAGAGTAGTAGGATAAGGTATAGTGTATTCTTTGTACATAATTAATTTGGTAAAGCGACACACAACATCGCGCTACCAACCTCCAAGGAAAAAAGAGCAAGCAATCACAAAGAATGCAAACAACTAATCACAAATATCAGAATATAAGCGGAAGCAACAAATATACAATCACAAAGATTATCCTAAACTACCAGCACATACAGCCAAACCTATCCGTTCTCAAACAGCAGCTATGAAAGCAATAAAAATTATATCCGTTCCCAAACGGCAGCTACAAAAGCAATAAAAAATGATTCAGCCAATTTACCCGAGCGGGTCCTCACCGGGAGGAGAACCCGACTTATCCAAAAACTAGAAGGAATTCGGCTCACGTCGGGCAAAGGCGCGACGGGAGGACAGCCAAGGGGGCTGAGTTTGTTGTTCTGAGAACTGGGCCTCGGCCGAGAAAGGATGAGCCTCGGCCGAGAAAGGATGAGCCTCGGCCGAGGTGTCTTCACAGCAGGCTGGGATTGCTGGGCTCGGCAAACTGATCTCGGCCGAGAAAGTGTTGTGCCACGGCCGAGGTGAAACGGAAGGATGAGTGGGTTGGCTCGGTACACTTGCCTCGGCCGAGAAGAAGGGGTGCCTCGGTCAAGGTGCGAAGACTGGAACTCAACACAGACGAGGTATACTGGTCTCGGCCGAGAAGGAGTGACCTCGGCCGAGATAGGCTGTGACGTAGAAAATCTGGGAAGATGACCGGAATGTTGTTTTCGCCGGAAAACACCTTCATCCCACACAGGGATTTTCGCACAATGAAGAGACCACAGTTTTGACAATCGTGGCTCTGATGCCACTGTTAGGAATCAAACCGTGGTTGGGTTCGAGTTTGGCTCAGAATTACCTTGAGCCCGTTTCCGATTGATCTTCTGACAGCTGATTTGGCGCCCAGTGGGAGATATACATACTAAGTAGATACACAAACCCAAACCCCGGTAACACCCCACGCACTTCTCTCACACTCTACCCACCCAATCCCACAAAGGGAACAAGGAAGAACGAGACAAAGAAGGGGTCGTTTATGGTGGCAGAAAACCCTTACACTCTAAGTGTATCACTCTCCAATATTCTGCTGCACACTCTTACAAAGAGAAGGACTCCATTCTTATAGGGAAGAATGGAGCAGAAAAATAGACGGGAGTAAATGCCATTACGTAAATCAAAGGATCATAGTAAATAGGAGGGAATGAATCTGATGGGAATATGAAGGGTTGGGGGCTACCATATGAGTTTGGGTTAGGTACAAATGGGCTGGCCCAGAAATTGAACCTAAAACCCAACATGGATTACCACCTCTAATTTCATACAATGCGTTGGACTTATATTGAATTGTTTAAAATAACTTGATATTACTGGACATTTTTGTATGTAAAAATAATAACAGTTACTACTTCCGTTCCACTCTAACTTTCTTACTTTTCTTTTTTATTTGCCTCAACTTAACTTGTCAGTCCATAAATGACAAATTTCTCTCACAATCTCTACCCTCAAAATCTTCACCCTCAATATCCACCTTTAAAAAAGTCAAAGATTCCACAAAATCTGATTTTTCTTAACCTCCGTGCCCGGTCAAAGTAGGAAAGTTAGGCCGGGACGAAGGAAGTATTAATTTAATTTTGTGTGTACGTAAAAATTGTTTTTCAGCGAAAAATTAGTAACTTTTGAGGTTGTCAAAAAGATACTTCCTTCGTCCCGACTTAATTTGCATATTTGCCTTTTCGATTTTTCCCAAATAATTTTATCAGCTCAAAAAAAGAAATTTATCTCACAATCTATACCTTCAAAATCTCCACCCTCAATCTCCACATTTAAAAAAGTCAAAGATTCCACACAATTTATTTTTTCTTAACCTTCATGTCCAGTCAAAATAGGCAAATTAAACCGGCATGGAGGTAGTAGTTCAAAAGCAAGTAAATACATGGGAGGCCAATTTTAAGGATTCGCTGGATTTCTTATATAAATAAAAAAAAGAGTGACTTTTGGCATAATATATTAATGTACCATTACGTTAATAACTTAATATTAGTAGCTAACATTATATTTGGCAAACTACAAATTGTAGTTGAAATGTGAACTTTTATTTTATAAAATTCTTAAAGTTATTATTTTATTTCAGAAGGTCTTTAAAGTGTTAGTTTTTATTTTCAAAAAGTCCTCCAAGTATCACTTATGTTTGAAGGTCCTTAAAATAATATCTTAGAGTCCTTTCGTGGATAATGTTCAATTTTACTTTAAATCTCAAAATAGACATATTTCAAATAATAAAATCAAATTAGCATGTTTCCAACTAAAATTAAATCAAAATATTTTTAAACCTTGGATGAATTTCCTAAAATCTCTCATCTCGAATTTTTCTTCATATTCATATTCTCGTTTAATTTACCTTTATTTAGGATAATAGTATCATAACAAACTATTAACAAAATATTTCTTTAATTAATAAATGCGTGTACGTACATTTATATATTAATTCTCTATGTGTGATCACAGTGTATGTACAATATTGTGGATTCATTTAATTTTTTTAGAACTCTATCAGTTATGTCATCAATTCTCCAATTATGTCTCAATTTTCAATTCATTCAAAAATTCATATTCTTTTTCGGATCAGTATCTTAAACCCATTTTCTTCTTTTGAACCCTAATATTTATATTTTTTTATTATATTACATACAATTCTATTTTAAAAGCTATGTTTCTAAAGCGATTATATTTGTTATGACATGGTGACGAGGGAAGCAAAAACTAAGGACTATAGGACATCTACATCTTCATTGTACTTTTATTTATTTCAGGTGAGGATTATTTCTAAACTATGGGTTGTTTGTCTTCTTTAAATGCTATAATATTATTTTCATGTCTAAGCACAACATCTCATAGGCTATAGGCAACAGGTTATATACTATGTTATGTTGTGTGTTGTGCTGTGTTATGCTAGTCAACAAACAAAAGGTTTTCTATGTTGATCAACATCTATTTTACAACACATGCATTCATTGAATTTTTCATCAATGGTATTTAGGGTCGACAAACATATCTTCACTGAGTCTGTGGCTTGCTCACCCCATTTACATTTCATTGAATTTTTCATCTATGGTATTTTTAGGGTCGACAAACTTATCTCCACTGAGCCTGTTGCTTGCTCACTCCATTTACATTTCAGTGTCTACAGGTTAATTGAAGCTAGCTTGGTGATGGTACGAGGTGGTGGATGCAAAAAAAGTCGAGCCTTTTGGGTCTACTTATCTTTTAGTATATTTTCTGTTATTTATTTCAAGAATTTTATTAGGAAAAGTAAAGTTTTGCAAATAGTTGAATTTTGGGTTATTTTGTTAGTTCCTTGGAATTGATTAAGAAGTCTAGTTTGTTTTATTTATTTATTTTTAAATTGAAAGTTAGTGTGGTGAATTAAATTATTTTTATATATCTTGGAACAAAATAGTCTTTCTAACACTACAACGTAAATGGTTTTAAGTAACACTTAGTTTGTAACACTTAGTTTGTAACACTTTCAAAATTTTAACTTTTATGTAACACTTTGATAACACTTATAAATATGTAACACTTTCATGTAACATTTTTGTAAAATGTGCAAATATGTAACACTTTCATGTAACACTCTTAAAATATTTAACACTTCGGATATAACACTTTTTAAATTGTAACACTTTTAGGTAACAATTTTACATAAGTAACACTTTTTACATAATACTTTTGAATAAGTAACATTTTCATGTAACACTTATAAATAAGTAACACTTTCTAGGTAACACCAATTAATAAAATTATATATTTCATTTATTCTAAACTAGTAAAATATCTTTCAATTCAGTTTTTTCATGTGACTTTTAAAGAATTAAATCTTTCAATTGTTTACATTTTACAAATGACTTTTTGAAGCAAAGATTTATAGAAGTGTTATACATCTTAAATATCACAATAGAACATTTGTAACATGAGATTGTGAAAACAATCGACTAAAATAACAATTTATTAGAGCACCTAAGGATTTAATTATTAGTTATATAACATAAATTTATTAGTGAGTTTTTGTGTGTATATATAGATATTCACACATTATATTTTACTAACAATGAGAAAGGAGTTTTGTAGCTTAAAAGTTTGAATATATGTTTAAGTATAAAACATTGGACTTGAAATATTATAGCATACCTTTCATGTTCGTAAGTTTATCGTATTTAATTTTATATTCTATTAAACACACACACACAAAACAAGTAATTAAGTTATAAATTTGTGTGTGTGTATGTGTGAGGACGAAATTGAAAAAATAATTAATTAACGAAATTTTTTTATCAAATTAAATAATTGAATATGCTAAATAAAATTAAGTTAGGTTGTAGTTTCGTAAGAATTTTATCATGCGAATACTTTATTGATGTTACAACAAAAAAACATGTATATATAGCTTGTCGTATAAAATAAGACATTAGAGTTATTATAGCCTAGTGGTTGGCATTTACAATTAAAGATCCTGTAGGCTTGTAACCTGGGTTCGAAATCCAACAATGACAAGTATTCAACAATTTTTGTTTTTATAAAAGTGTTACATAAAAGGTTATACATAACATTTTTCTAGTGTTACAATTTAAAATCTAATGTAACACTTATGAAAAGTGTTACTAAAGATCATCCAAACTGTTACTTTAGACTTTAGGTTGCCGGTGGCAAATGTAACACCAATAAAGTATTACCCAAAGTCTATTATAACATTTTTTGGTATATATGTGATACTTTTTACGTGTTACATAAGCCCATTTATGTTGTAGTGTAACCTTTGTGTACAAGTAATTTACGCTTCCACTTAGTTAAAGAATAAATTTATTTTTACTTATTTATAAATTGTGATTGGAAATTTAAATTTTCTATCAAAAGAATGTCTATGAATATTTTAGAAAATCGGGGTGTTACATACATGTTCTGGGTAAAGGTATTGTAATATATTTATCCAATACATATAATACCTTTAAACTTGAATCGTAATATCCAACCCAAATTATACTGTGCAACTGGTGCACATGAGACTTTGAGGTAATAGCGAACAACTTAAATGGCTGAACATTAACGCAAATTCATCAATTCTAAATAAAATAATCCATGATAGATTATTTTTTATTTGCTTTTTCTTTGCTCAAAAAAAGGAAAAGAATACAGAACCGTTTAATTTTCTAAATCAACTTAAACCGTTTCATTTTCTGGTACAGATTCGGGTTTTCGAAAAGAAAAACGTATAAAATCGTACCAAGTATATTTTGAACCAAATAATCGAATAAAATATAAATTATAAATTTAAAAATAAATCATTCGTATAAGATTAATTTAAATGAGAATTAAAATTATATTATATATCCATAATTATGTAGTTAATTAAATCTAACATAAATTTTAAAATGAACCTTATATCTAATGATTTTTATAAAAAAGAAGCTAGTGGACTAGAAATAAACTTGATATAATAAAGCTATTTATTTTGGTTAAATTACGATGTATTTGTTTAAACTGAATATGTTATTCAAAATATACAAAACTTCTAGTTATCCGAACTAAACCACTGAATTGAATCATTTTGTTAAATTTGAAATTTAGAATCAAATTGTCCCGATATACCATACCGTCTCCTTTTTTGGAAAAAAATTGAACATTAAATTGTAAAATAATTGAAATTTGGTACAAATTTTGACATTTTTAAATTTTCAATTTACACCACATATTCACAACTCTAGAAAAAACCATGGAACGAAAAAGTAATGCAGAATAGATAGGAAAAGAAAAAAATAAGAAGCAAAAGAAAAGAATAAGAAAATAAAGAATTAGCCGTTTCTTCCCACTGCACCTGGTGCAGCATCGCAACCTATCCATTTCACCTCGTACAGAGACGGAATCAAAAAAATTTAATTAAGAAGGACAATATGATTTTTTTTCAATAATATTAAATGTTAAATTTTCATTTCTTATTTACATGAACTAATTAATGTATTTAGAAGTTTGAGGAAATGAGACAAGATTTCAAAATATTTTTTGAGATGCAAAATTCAGATTTCTTTTAATATTCTATTATACATATATATACTCTTTGACTTTTTCTAAAAATTGAAGGGAGGGAGGAGGGCGACTCCACCCTGGTTCCGTCCCTGAATAACCCGTGAAAATGATTGTTTTTTATTTTTATTTTTTATTCCTTTTCTACATAGAGAGGAGGTATAGGAGAATAGCAATATAATGGTTGGCTAGCTAGCTCTTCCTTTTAATTAACTGCAACAATTATTTACTATTTTTCTCGGTTGTAAAAGTCTTCGATTATAGCTTCGATTAATTTTCTCTTAGGCGTTAGATTTTTCTTGACATACTATGTTTATTTTCCGCTTCTTTCCCGTCTAACAATATCATATATATATATATATATATATATATATATATATATATATATATATCGATTAGCTTTGTCGAAGTCCCAATTAATCGCTAGACTTCAATCCAACACGTAGCTAGGATCGAACGACTTCTACAATCTTGCTATCCAATGCTTCACTCTTCAAAATTAACAAACTAAATTAGGCTGATGAATATCCCTATTATGAATCATTGAATCTAAAATTAACTTTTCGATTAAAGATTAATTAACATTTCGAAAACTGTTATATTGAAGAGGAATTATGGCAGACTGCTGGAGTTTTGTTATAAATGATGTAATCATGGACGGAGCTACTCTTGTTCAATATCGGACTCCAACCTTGTGCAAAATTTGTAGAATCATAATTTTAGTATTATAAGTTTTATTGTATTATTTATTCACCATACCCATAACTGAGTGTACACTATTTAATTTTATTATTCACACTCTAGTCTCTAACTAAGATGTAAATAAATAATTCATACTTAAAACCATATCCAACTATTTTGTTTCAAACTCATATGTTAATCTTTTTAGTATTTTTTTATTAAAAGACAAAAGAAAAAAATAATTTCTAAGTGAGTTAATTAGCATCCCACTAGCCTATAAAATCTTCTATCTAATTATAAGAGGTAAAGTAGAGTAGACACTACAACAAAAGAGGTCTTTTGTAAAGTAGAGACAACTAGTTGTTACAAAAAATATTTGAGATGTATTTGAGACCACTTTTGTGGTCACAAATATATTATTTGCGTCCAAGTTATTGAGACGACAATAAAGTTATGACAAATGTTAATAAGTTGTGACAAATACTCATTATTTGACACTACTTTACTTAACTTGTAGCAAATACTTATTATTTGAGATCACTTTTTTGTGGTCTCAAAAGACCCTTTTTCTTGTAGTGAGATATTGCTTTTCTATTCATTTACTTTCCTACAAAGGCAACCTGTTCAATCTATCATAGATAAATATTGAACCCTGTTTTGTAGATCTGCAATTGCTTTTCAAAATTGAACTATGGGAAATGCATTTGTATGCTGATTGTAATACAAGGAGTGGAAGTTTTTACAAATCGCTACAACTTTCACAATTTGAGAATCGCGTGATTTTAAAAGTTTGCCAGTGATTGCTAAAACTTGAAGATTAATTCACCATCGTGCTTCTGCTGATTTCTGAATGCTTCTGGTGTTACAGGTTCTGCATATAAACTGTTGTGTTCATGTGATTCAAACACCCAGTCCGATCCGCCGAGTAACCGCGTAATTGGGTACCTTCTTATTCGTTGTGGCTGTGCGGGTATCCAACCCGGAACACCCGATCCGATCTCCTTTCTACTTTCCATATTGCATCCTTCATTTTTCTTATTTTGTAGGACAATTTTGGAAAATAATAATCATCTTGAGAAGCGCATTAGCAGTTATCAATGGGGAATGCGGTTGGCTCGGTTGTAAATGGACTTGGTCAAGTTGTCGGGAACATATTGGGTCATCCTCTTGAATTCCTGTCTGGAAAATCTTGCGAGTAATTGTCCTTTACTGCTCAATTTTAAATTCATTTTATTTAAATGTCTGTTTTGCTTTCTTTAAGAAACATCTATGTATATGTTAACGAGATTTTTCTATAGTAAATGTAATATGTCTTAAATTTGTCTACTCCAGATTTTTCAGTTTTATCTAATTCTTGATGCAGCTCAAAATGTGGTTCGACATGGGATGTCATTTGCTACATCGAAAATTTCTGTGTTTCGCATTTGTTGAAGTTGGCCATGGTGGCAATATTAGTCTACTTTGGTCAGTAACTAATCTTAAAAAAATCTCATTAACCTTTTTGCCTAAATTAATATATCCTTGATTTGGTTTATATTTTTAATATATGTTAGTTTGTTGCAGTGCTTCTATTCTTCTATCTATTGTTCAATCTGGGAATCTGCCAATGCATTTGCAGCACTCTCTTTCGGATCATATGGACTTGTTTCTCGACGTACTTCTCATCGTTACACTTTTGTTGTTCCTACTTATGTCACAAGCTTAGAGCAGTAAAGAGATATCGGAGAAGGAGAAGAAGGAGAGATGTTGAGGAATTGGTTGATCACCCGAGTTCTAGTAGTGAAAACGAGTGTGAATTAGGAGAAACTTGTAGTTTCCAACAAAAACATAGGAATCATGAGATTGCGAGATCACTAGTTAGTCGAAGGAGGTATTACAAAAATGAGCATTTGAGACGATCCTTAAGGCCTAATACTCATCGGGCCCATGTGGAATTATCTGAGGACTCCATTCATCGAAGGACTCTGAAGAATGTTGGCGATCATTCTAACCCGATTCATCATCATCTTCGCGTGACCAGGAGTTCAAAGTTTTCGCAGAAAGGATCGAGGCATAGAGCTAGGATTCGTCATAGGAGGAAGTAAACAATGTCAGTGTTTTGGTCTATTTGTCACGGACATAGTTACATGCAAGATTTGTGCTATCCACAGTTGGTTAGAAAATGATTCGTGTTCAGTGTTGTAGTTGGTTTCTTTTATTCCTTTATTGAAGTTTGTATGATTTTCATAAGCAGCTAAGTAATTTGTGGTAATAAAATCGTACCTGTAATCTTTTGGTCAGGAAGTAATTTTTTTTTCTTCTGCTAAATTTACATATAATAAAGGGATTGAGAAAATATATTTTACTTTTTACCTTTCTTCGACTAAATGGATTTCACCTACATAAATAATATATCAGCTTGCACGCTAGCATGATGTGTACATGTGTATTGAAGTATTATAAGTCACCATATTTGTTTGGTCTAAAATTGAGGATGCAAAAAAATGCAAGCAAGTAATTTGACCTGCTAAAATATATGTGTCACTCACATCGCAATAAGATGCATTGTTTTTTTAAATATAGAAAATGCACTCTTGCACATGTATCAATCCATAAACAATTATGACCTTAAAATTAAACACTACAAGAAAACTGCCAAATTCAAAAGGCATAAAAATTTGTTGGAATAGCTGTTGGAAAAAAAATTCAACGGTAGAAGCTGTTGAAAAAAAAATTCCAACGATAAGAGGCTCCGTTGGAATTACCGTTGGAATCACTTTTCAATTGGAATTTAATTGTTGGAACAAAAAAATTCCAACAACTACTTTTCAACGGCATAAAAACTGTTGGAATTGACGTTGGAATTGAAATTCCAACGGAGACTTACCATATTCCAAAAGTTTTTGGTAAATTACTGTTGAAATTTTAATTCCAACGATTTTTATGCCGTTGAAAAAGTGGTTGTTTAGATATTATGAAAACAGAACAATGCCACATTCATGTCTGAGAATCAGATAAATGAACTTGTTTGGTAATGTAAGTATTCACTATGATACATGCCTTAGCTGTGTTAAATGCCACAATTTTGTAGTCAGGCAAGATGCTAATCGACTTAGGAGTAGGAGGAAGTCCACTCGACCGAGTGGGAATTTTTGCATAAATCTATTTGTCTTTGCTACCATATTTTTTTTAAGGTGGCACCCACTAAACCGGAGGTGTTACATCAAGAGGCAACGGCAGCAATATGGTGAAGGCCAATGGGTCACTCTACGAAAATCGTAGGTTGGCCTCTCCAAATAATGCATCCATGGTCCACTTGTCAATTAAGAATGAAGGTTTTAAATATTGAGGTAGAGAACCGTTGGTAGTTCAAATGATTTGTCAGAGGAAAGAAATGTGTAATAGAATTTTACACTTTTGACATACTAAAAAGGTTGTTTGGACAAAAATAAGCCCTTAAAAGTTTATTACGGCGCAAGTCACGTGCTGAAATCGACGAAAAATAAGTTTGGAAGTTTATATTCCAAAGTTCGTGTAATTTATTTGTATCAATGCGCAGTACAAAATTGCTGATAGTTTAGTAAGAGTTATAGTAATTAACCTTAATATTAACAGATAAATTTATATTTCAAATAGTGCAAAGGAAGTACAAGTACCACAACATCAGACAACAACGTTAAATATAAATGTTGTCATACAAAATACCACTATGTTTGTAGTGGTGACTACATCATTTTGTGGGGCTGGGGCCCACAACGAATTGGGTTGGGCTAATGTATTTTGGTGGGCCGGGCCCGGATCTGCCTTCCCTTTTTGAACAAGTCATCTCATAGCATAATAAGTCATAAAATTTGATTAATGCTAAATCATACATTAATTATAACTTTAATCAAAATAATTACATAAGCCAAAACAAGCTCACTGTATACAAAATTCGAGTGATTAAACATTTCCTAGTAACATGGGGGTTTTATTACAATTTTATTCTTAGAGACTTTTAGCTATTTGATAAACTTTTCAAAATATTTTATAAGATGTTTACGAGATTATTACTTCTTAAATGTGTATCAAAATAAGATATGAAATACTTATAAAGTATAGACAAACTTTTAAAGCTTATAAGCTTAAAAAATTATTACATGTAGTTCATCTTATTTTGTTAAGATATTATATGTCACAATCAAATCACACACACTATCCAATTGATGCACACTAAACATACTGTACATGCAAAACACACTAATAAATTATGTGTTTGATGGTGAATTTAAAATTCGACCTTCAAATTCATATCTAAATCCACTAATTTAGTGACATGTTTTAAATTTTATAAAGTCTTAACATATTATATTTCATAAATTATTGAACAACTTATAAAATCTTTTAAATAAGCTCTAATCAAGCACCCACTTAGAGGGTGTTTGCCTAAAATTAAATCTTATTTAAAAAATAAGTTGTTCAAGTGTTTTGTTATAATAATATGATAGAGCTTAAAAGATGTTATTAACGACAGTTTTGTAATTAAAATATTAAAAATTGAAATAGTATATCAAACTAAGATCTTATTTTAGAAATAAGTTGGACCATCCTTAGTTTTTTTTGAAAAATAACTTATGCGCTTTTAACAACTTATTTTTAAATTAAATAAAATTTTATTTAAAAAATATTATCAAACACTTCAAACAAACTTATAAATTCTTAAATATTTTATAATATATTTTAAAAACTTATAAACTCGGTCAAACACACACGACATGAAGGTCACTTTCCAATAGCAAATGGAAATTCCATGAGCACCATTCTAAAATTGCTACAATACTGACACGAGTTGTACCAATGTGGTCCATTACTCTAAAACATACGAGTAATTAATAAATGTAATATTATGTGATATATAATATCAAAAACTTGCAATGATCAATTAACCAATTTACAATACACAATCATCAATAAAAAAAAAAAAAAAAGTTTAGTGGACCCCAATTAGTGCAAATTGGTAGTAGAGATGGCAAAATCACTTCGCCTCGATGAGTCGATCCTATTCGTCCTACATTTTAGATGATAGGCCCATAAAACTATTATTTTAAAATATCATCGAACCCAACAAGCTCAATTCAATGGGTCACGAATCAACCCAAAATTATATATAGTACTCCTTCCATCCCACTTAAATTTGCTCACTTGCCTTTTTCGTCAGTCCCACTTAACTTTGAACAGCATTAAAAAGGAAAATTTTCTCACAATCTCCACCCACAATCTACACCTTTGATAAAGTCAACTTAAAAGCGAAAGCAGTATTTTCTTAACATTCGTGTCTGATTAGTCACATAAAATTAAATGGGATGGAGGGAGTATATTTTATGAAGATGAGTCTGACTTTACTCTCTAGTTTTTTATCCAATAATTTTTTAATCTATCCAACATTTGACGTTGATCCAATTAACAGGCTGGCCCTGTTCAAATCAGGTCGGACGGGGCGAATTGCCATCTTTTGATGTTCTAAACATAAGCATGTGAATAATAGGACAGGAAATACATAATAGAACAGCCTAAGTAGTTTGGTTAATTAGAGGTAGAGTTGGCATCGCCCGCCTAATAGTCAGGCTCCACCTGACCCAGGTATATGGTTAACAATAAAATCGAGTTTAATTATTCATTTATTTTTTTGTCCCAACATGTTGGGACTAATAATTAATTAGGGCTAGAGATATAAAATCCAACCGGACTTTATTTCGGGTTATGTCAAGGCGTCAAAATTTACGTACTTTTCTCTTAATTAAAAAGAAGATAACTTCATAAATTAGCTGGAATTAGTCATCACTGAATAACCCGAAAAAAAAAATGAGGGAATAGAATCCCAGACAACAAAGTCTAAGTAATGAGGCTTTGCAAACCGAGTGAGCAATAAAGTTATCTAATCTACTAATCCACTGATGTATCATTTTAAAATTACATATATATTAAAGAAAAAAAGTGATATAAACTTTGAATTTTTTAAATTATATTAAAATATTTACAATGATACTCCCTCCGTCCCGAATGAACTTGCATACTTCCCTAATCGGCGTGTCCCACCCCTTTTGCACACTTTCCATTTCAAGAAATAAAACTTTACATATCTACCCCACATTAATCACATAATTACAAATCTGCCATCACATAAAGCTAAAACAGATTTGACTAAGTCAACATTTATCAAAAAATAACTTTTCTTAATATGTGTGCCGGGGGGCCAGTGCAAGTTCATTCGGGACGGAGGGAGTATATCTTATAAGCGAGCATATCATGTAAAGAAATAACACACGCAATAATCACAAAAGTAAATAAAAGAACACACGAAATTGTTCACCAGTACGTGGGCGTTGTCAAGCTAGATATTTTCACTATATTTTTCAGATACACCAATAAGAGAACAATTATTTATAATAACATAACTAACTCATAATCTTGATCATACTAGAATTACACAATTGAGTCTAAAACTAAGTTGTACGGACGACCCAATCAATACCTTCAGGCTTCATACTCCAACACACTAATACCTATTTTTATAAATATTCTTGCTAGCACCTTAAATTATAAGGTTTTAATGAATATATATGTATATTGACAATGTATTATTGTAGACTAAGTAAGTTCACAAAAGATGATACCGACTAGATTAAGAAGTTTAGGGCTGTAAATCAATATGATCACACTTTTTAACAAGAATATTTTATAGTTGGAAAAAATATATGGAGGATGTCCTAATCAAGAAAAACATTAATGACATTCATATTTGTACCTTTTGTTTTTATTTTATTTTCCGTGAACGATTTGTATTCTTATATGCAGGTTAGTCACTAGCTACATATATATTCCTTCGTCCCGTTCTAATTTATCTTTTTTTTTTTCCGGTTTGTTCCAGTCTAAGTGCATAAATGACAAATTTCTCTTATAATCTACACCCTCAAAATCTCCATATTCAATCTCCACCTTTAAAAAAGTCAAAAATTCTACAAATTTATTTTTTCTTAACTTCCGTGGCCGATCAAAATAAACAAATTAGATCGGAACGGGGGAGTACAACATAATGACACTACATGTCAATATCTCCATATACAGAATACAATATAATGACACTACATGTCGATATCTAACAAAATTATGGCCGGTGAGACTACGTCTACATGTCGATACCACAAACAGAATGAAATTAGAGGTAAAACGACCAAACATTCACCAACGTTAATTTATCACTTAACACAAATGTTAATTTAGCTTATTGCACCAACAAAATTATATAATATTTGATATTGATATTGATATTAGTTTAATACGTACTTAGATGTTATTGCGGTGGATACAAGTTAATATGTCCACCAACTAATTCAAGATCTCATATAATGTAATTAATATGTTATTCATAATTTCGAAAGCGAGAACCTCCAAAAGTGTCACATTGTGCCGCAAATCTATCAGCTTTGTAAAAACATATAAAATATAGCACATTTTGTCCTCTTGTGACCATTTAAAAGCGCACCCCCGTACTACCCCTCCGCACAATTTCACACTTCCCCCCACACCTTTTTTCTCTTTCCACCATTTTCTCTCTTCTGCTTTAATATATGTGGAAATCTTCTCGCAGGTCCTGTCAGAGGAATGTTACCTACTTTTTCATTCACTTAACTTTTTTCCTGATGAAATGCCCCAAAAGTAATGTGCTTTCATTTTTACCCTTGTTTTTATTTCAGATGCTGGATAAGTTGAACTTGCCTGTGACTCACAACCCAAATCTCGTGTACCACATATTGTTGTATCTCGTGTAAATCTCGTGTAGCATAGTGCAATGAATCTCGTGTAACTAAAGTAATTATGTTTGTGTACAATTTTCAAAATCTCGTGTAACCCTGGTGTAACTAGTAACTCTCGTGTACCAAAAACCTCGTGTAACTAGTAAGTCTCGTGTACCAAAAACCCTGTGTAACTAGTAAGTCTCGTGTAAGTCTCTTCAAACTCTCATGTAACCCTCTTGTAATTCTCGTGTACATCTCGTGTAACACTCGTGTACAGAAAAATCTCGTGTAAGTTGTAACTACAGTGTAACTCTCTTGAAACTCTCATGTGTAACTTGTAAATCACCCGTAAGTCTCGTGTAACCCTCATGTACCAAAAACATCGTGTAACTAGTATTGAATTATGAAAATTTATGTGTAACTCTCGTGTCAATCTCGTACAACTCTCGTGTAACTCATGAAAATCTCATGTAAGCTGTATTTCTCGTGTAAGTGAGAGTGGTGAGGGGGGTGACAAAAGAAGAATGAAATGGGTGGGTGAGATTACTTTAATGCAAGGATAACTTAGTAAGTTCACAATAAAAAGGGTATATTGTAAGAAAAAAAGTGAAATGAGTAAAAAAGAGGGTAGGAGAGGCCTGACAAGGGCACTGTAACTTTTTTCCCTTAATATATTGTGTTTTTCTCTCTCTTGCTTTAATATGTCGTGCCTTCTTTGACACGATATGGGAACGACGTCGGGCACGAATTAGTGGCATGACCTTTTTAACATGAGACGATAGATTCGATACGACGTGAAATATTATATGAATACGACTAAAAATGTTTTTGTGTATTTATGTCATGATGAATGTACCTCGTGCCACTAATTAGCACAGCCAACGAAAAAATTGTTTCAACAATATGTAATTAAGTATATTTGGCACGACGTAAGAATATTGTATTACTATATATTATGGGGCATGCGTATAATATTTTTTGTATACTCGTGCTTAATATAATGCTTCCTCCGTGCCGCTCAATTTTGTACGTAGGGACAGACACATATATTAAGAAAAAACTGTTTTTTGCTTTTTGGTTGACTTTTTTAAAGGTGGAGATTGAGGGTGAAGATTGTAAGAGAAATTTCATTTTTAAGGGTATGCAAAACTGAATGGGACGCACCGAAAAAGAAAGTGTGCAAAACTGAGCGGGACGGAGGGAGTACATAATATTACTTCTTCTCTGTTGAGCTTTGGACCCATCAAAGTTGCAGCAACGACGAAGATGGTTTTGTGCAATATCGATAATCCCCCGACCCTGCGCCGTTTCCATGTCGAAAACTCTACCAACACTCTATTCCATCGCTATAGGACAGAAGTCATCATCTGTTGGGCAGATCTGTCACCGTCTGGGCAGGTCCATTTTCCCTTGGTCACCAACTAATTTCTCTATCTTCCGAAAAATCACCAAGAAGGAAGCTTTGAGTTATGGAGTGAGATAGGTTTTTAGATCTATATATTTTATTGTGAAGATTTACAGGTGCAAAGATAGATAGAGAAAATAAAGATTTTTTTAGTTTTCCATTAATGGCAGAGAAGAGAGAGAAATAGAGTGTTTTGAAACTGAAGAGAGAATGGTGAGGAGGGAAGAATGTTTGACAAATGATGGGGATGGGGGGCAGAAGGGCGCGTGAGAGAAACAGTAATTTTGTATTGTTTTAGATATTAATTAAGAATGTTATTATATTTTATAATATGTTTATTAGAGGACGTGATAGTTATAAATTTCTTCCTTTCATAATAATTAACTTACGTACACCGTGATGGAGCTATTCTAACTTTTCTTTACGATCTTTTATTTGATCTAATTCAAAAACTATACGATACATTTTAGAGAAAATGATCTGAATTATCAAATCGCGAAAACTAGTAAGGTTCTAAAAAAGTTCAGTTTCGAGATTTGCAACAAAAATTAATAAGAACTTAAGAATAAAATGAAATTATTTTGGACAAAAAGTTAATATATTGCTAAAAAACAAGTAATTCGAAATCACTCTAATCGTAAAACAACATTACAATAAATAAAAAGAAAATACGCAATTGGAAATAACATACTTTCCTGCAACATTATGTACTGTCGTCACATTATTGGCTAGAAAGACTTGCTAGGAAAATAGTCAAATTTAAAATCATCAAAAAAAAAAAACTAGATTAACAAGCACACATCAACATCATCATACATAAAAACGTCACAAAAGTATCACGCTTAGCGTGACCAAATTTTGACTAGAGTTGTGGGGACAAAAATTACAACCCCAAACCAACTAAAAAAGATTTACTCAATGGAATCCTCCAACAGCAGCAGCCTTGCTAGCAACAACATCGACAGGCGGCGATGGTAGCATAGTGAACGCCAAAATGCCACTCGCGGCAGCTGCCACCGCACCCACGACAAATGCGGGTAAGTTACCGCCTCCGAACAAGGCGTCCCACGGTCCACTCGTCACGGAAACTATCATCTGTAAAGAAAATAGACAAGTCATGGATATATTCAAATCAATCCAGAATGGCACTTTGTGAAAACATTCCCACTTGAATTATTTGTGGCTTTATACCATAATTATTGGATGGAATATTGTTTTATATTATTTCCTTTTTGGAATTATTGTAGATTTTTTTTAGTGTCAGGATGGAAGATAGGAAGTCAACTAGACAATTGTATTTTATACAGAATGGAGAATTTCTGTTTGATACTTCATGGGATAAAGTGATAATGTTATCGGGGCAGAATCTTTAAAAAAAAAAAAAAAAAAAAAAAAAAAAAAAAAAAGTGTTATTTTTATATTTTCTTTTTCCTATCATCTTCTAATTATAATTACAAATATAATTGATAACTGACACAAGATCAAATTTTAATGTTAACTATCATTTTGAAGTGATCTAAAAACTGATCAATTTTTAATTCATTTTTTGGAGTACTTAATGTTAAAATTTGAATTACCGCCTTCACAAATAAACGTTCATTAATATTTCTTAAATGCATCTATTTAAAAAAAATGAATTTTAACCAAAAAAAAAATGAGTCTGCCCGGGCAAATTCTGCCCGGGACTCTTTACCGATAAAATAATACCTGTGGTATGACGATTGCAAGATTTAGAACTCCCAGTGATAGACCTGAAAATATAATTTCAATTAAAAAATATTAAATTAATTTTCTTTCTTTTTTTTTTTTTAAAAAAAAGTATTTACTACTGTAGTGTCACGATATTTTTACCTTGTCCTGCACCGGAATTACTCGAAAATATGGACGCCAAAGCGAACGGGATACTGTAAGTTATCTAAACAAGAACAATAATTTTATTTTGTTAGGCAATGTTAATGAATTTATATTAAACGAGAAAATAGAAAATTTTAGGGCTCGTTTGCTTAAAATTTATCTCAGTAAATTTAGATGTGCGAATTCCTGTAATTAATTTTCTTAGTCAGATTTAGTCCAACAATCCCCAATTTTAAGTAAACGGACCCTCACAATAACTTTTTTCTATCCATAAAGCACAAAATGTAATAATTCGCATAATGAGATAAAAGATTTTGTGAGATTTAAGAATGAATTTCATATGCATGTGACAAAAATAGACATTTAACAACTACTGAAAAGCCACTTGAAAAAGCAAGTAAGTGGCAGTTGTAATGATTTATCAAGGAATGAACTTCCATACGATCTATCAAGTGATCATTTTCCACTTATTTTTCTGATGTCTTTTTTCTCAAAGTCAAAACTCAACTGAACCTGTCATACTAACTAGTAGCAAAGCAAAATTCGAATTTTGCTTCTCCATCTGTCCTCGTTCGAAAAATCGTTACATCCTAGTTGGACGGTGGGATTAATAACTTTAAAGATTGTTTAATAATCTGCAATATATATGAGGATGGACTATTCGAAGATAGATAAGAACTTCTAAAATAGATCATATAGTGTTTTTTCTCCTATATTTAACTAGATCATTGAATTTACTTCTATTTTCAATATTTCAATGGCTTATGTTTTATAAGGAGTAATTAAAATAAAGCTTTTAGCCTAAGTAGAAGCAGACATTTGCAAATTAAATTGATTTCAAACTAAAAGCCCCAAAATACTTAATTTAAGTATTTGCAAACACGTCCTACATATAAAATAATGTCATCCATGAATATCTGCATATTTTTTTCTATAGCTAAACGACACTTCACACACACTAATATAGGTGTGAGCATTTCAGCAAGCCTACACACTATGCACACATGGTAACTAATGTTCAACTAATATGCCAAATCTTCACATAAGTAAATAATTATCTTATCCGTAATTTATAGGTAAAACATATACACATCAGATGGGCCAGGGAGCATAAACAATGTGTATGTTTACTTAAGGTTTGACTCAATAAATTTAGGGGCTCAAATCTCGATAAAACACACTTATTAACTCCTTCAACCAGATTTGCCCTAAAATTCTCGAGCCTCACCTAAACATACCCCACAAAATTTCCCAATTCATACTAATGGAATATAAATATAAAAGAAAATAAATGCAAGAATTGGATAAAGACAGTACATTATGGAATCAATTCTTGCAACATCATGAAAAGGAGGCTTTAAATGTGCCAAAGCATGTGCACAAGACTACAGAATTAGTTGCTCTGCCAATTTTATTATTTATTACAAAGGGCCTAACCTTTCCCTCATCTGGCCATAGTCATTTTCTCCATATCAATTCCAAAACTACAATTATTGTGTTTGTTTTCACACCCCCAAAATAAGGAACAAACTTTTACTCTCCATAACAGAATATTTCTTAAAAAATATCTCTTTAGCTAAACGCCATACAGTCATTTTCTTACAACACCTATACCTATTGCCTAACTATAATTAATTCAGGTAGTTTATAATAGAAAATAGACAATAACCTATTTTAGGAGGTTGTAAATTTTCAGACAATAATCTTAGCGTAAAAGGTATCAGACACAACTATACCAAACTTCACAGGTACACTGCACCTAATTTTTATTATTTTAATCTCATATTTACGAGAAGTACAACAGAGTTCACGGCTAATTTTTGGCTACCTAGTCGGGTAATCTGACTAAGGCAATAAGAGTGACCATATCTAATTATATGACTAAATGAACTCGACCAATCCCAAATTTAGTAATTAAAATAATAAAACTGACTGACATGAACTCAATTAACCTGATGACACTCCTAATTAAACATAGAAAAGCTAACAAAAACTATAAACTAGACCATACAATAAATTCAAGAATTCAACATACTGATTAATTAAAGAAATCAGAACACACGTGATCACATAATTTTAATTTAGTAATTAAAAAGCTAGTAATCTCTATGTCCCAGCTAATTTTGCTCGGTTTATTGGACACGGATATTAAAAAAAAAGTGAATTTTGAGAATTTTTTTACTTTTTCAAAGGTGGAGATTGAGAGTGGAGTTTATGAAAAAAAAAATCTTTTTAAGAGTATGTAAAATTAAGTAGACGGATCGAAAAGAAAAATATGCAAATTTAAGTGAGAGTAAGGGAGCATAAACTATGAAGACAAAACAAATCATAGACTGAAAACAGAAACTCACCGCAAGTGGAATGCCGAGGACGGAGAAAAGCGTCAAGGCGCCAACTTTTATTCCGGTCGGTGGCGCTTGAAGAACAGAGGCGCCACCGACGGAAACGTAGTGCCGATTTTGCTCCGCCAACTTAGTTATCAAAACCGTCATAGCCAAGCAAACGGCCAACAAAAAGTTAACGACACCCCATAACCGCTTGACCCCACCTAAACCACGCGCCATAAACTGCACACCCAGCGATGCCACTCCCAACACCACTGAATTCAACATAAGCCCAAGTGAACCGGCTCGTACACCGTGATCATACACGGGCTCACCAACCTTTCCTCCGTATACCTCCTTCCCCATCCAATCAGTGTCGAACAACAAGAACGGGAACCATGCAATCCAGTTAAGACACGTCACTAACAACAAAATCCACATAGGTTTTGGCAAGTCCTTTAGCGCACCGAATAATTCCCCAAATACTGGAATCTTCGGTTTTTTGACAGGTTCGGTCTCAGCATCGCCTGTGAAGGGAGTTTCACGGACGATGCTGAGAGCGAGCGTGGTTATGGTTAGCAGAAGAGCTATGGAAATGAAAAAACAGCTCTTGAGATTTGCACAGTATATATCACAAGCTTTGGTTTTGGAGAATGGGAAGACTTTGTAAAGATGGGTGTATGAACCGGCGGCGTAGCCTAGAACATTTCCGACTGCCATGAAAAACGAGAACATTGAATTTGCAGCACTCATTTTTTTGGGATTTCCACCGGATAAGTCTGCCAGCAGAGCTCTACACGGTCCCTACGGAAAAAACAAGAGTTAAACAAATTAGTTGGCATAATGAATTAACCCCGAAATTGAGGAAAATTTTATCATTCAACAGAGAGAATCCACCATAAATTCAGTAGATGAGTGGTGGATTATTCCAGTGATCTCGACGGCGGCAAGAATGAACAAAAATCATTATACGCATACCTGCAACATGTTATTAGCAACATCGAGAATCCAAAATCCGACGACAAAAACGGCGATAGCTCTAGGCTTTGGACCCTTCCCATTGGAATCACCGGCAGCATGTCCCAAATCAGCAGCATAACCGATAAGGAAAACAGCGATGGCAACAAGGCCAGCGCCGGCGGCGATGAAGGGGCGGCGCCGCCCAAAGCGAGATTTACAGTTGTCGCTATAGTACCCGACGATGGGTTGGACTAACAAACCGGAAATGGGCCCACATAACCAGATAAAGGCAGCCCAGGTATGGGGTATGCCCAATAACTGCACATAAGGAGTTAAAAGTGAGAGCTGTAAAGCCCACCCAAATTGAACGCCGGCAGCTATCGCCGCCACAAGTATGATCTTCCGCAGCGGCGCCGCCTCCGGATGCTGCTGCTGTATTTGCAGTGAAGATGTATTGGGGTTTTTGACTTCTCTACCACCCTCCATTAATCTTTTCTCAAGCTCAAGCTCTCTGGTTTTTTTGTATGTATATGTGTATGTATAGGTTTACATGCACAGGGCAGTAGAAGAATAGGAGTAATGAGATGGGAAGAAGATGGGGGCTTTTATAATTGTTTTGGCGGGGAACGGTTGGTTGGGGGTGGGGGGTGGGGTACTTATCCAATTATCCACATTGGATTTGAGGGAAAAAGGAAGTAAATAAAGGGAATTTTTAGCAAACGTAAAGGTCAATGAATTTAATCTTTTGCAGCTTTTTGAGGTAAGAAAATGAGTTGGTTAAATAAATGGGAAGGGGTTGGACAGTTAGCCTTGGCTTTTGCTTTCCAATCCGATTTTTTTTGTTACAGTAGGTGTTTCATCCTTTATTACACTTTATTCATTAAGTGACATATATTAATTTATGACCTCATGTCATTCACTTGTCGATTGATGAATATGGTGAAATAGAATATGTAACACCTAATGTATCGATTGATGAATATAGTGAAACAGAATATGTAACACCTAATGTAATAGATGATCTCATGTGTTTACTTAAAAACAAACAAATAAATCAAATTAAAGAGCCTTTTAATTAAAATTTATCATAATATGCATTTCATGGTTGGGTCTGGTTAGGGATAATAGAAAAGCTCGAAATTGCAGGGCTAGCTCCAAACCACATTAAACTGTGCAGGGTTAGATTTATCGTATCGTTAGCTTATTTCAAATTGTTCGATTAAACTGAGGCTCGATTAACTCGAAACTCTATAAGACTAGGGTCGGTCAAATTCTATATTGTTATTACAGTTAATAATGTATATATTTAGGAAAAATATATATTTCTGTAATTTTACCGAAATTCACCGATATTAATCGAAATTTCATCGAAATTAATCGAAATTTCACCGAAATTTCGGTAAAATTTTCACGAAATTACAATAAATTATACATGGAGATAGCCCAAATCGAAATTTTCGGAAATTTCGGAGATATTTCGGAGATTTCCAAGAAATTTTGGAGATATTTTGACATAAATTTATTACATCTGAATTTCGTTTCGATATCGCCAAAAAAAAAAGATTTCGGAGAGATTTCGATGAATATCGGAGATATTTGACTCCTTTGTATGTATATGTTTGTAATATATATATACAATCACTACAAGTTATTATTCACTTAAATAGTTGAATTAACACATATTCATTTGATAATTAAAAAAGAATGACATCAATTGATATTATTTTGATGTGTTTGTAATATTAAGGACTACGATTTTTATTAGTTAATGATATATTATTATGCATCTGTTGCAGACGATGATCATAATTTGATGTTACGTTGTAATATTAGAGGTTTTTTATGAAGAAAAAAAATTAGTGGATGAGCAATTTGCGCCCGCATAAGGGATGATTTTTTTTAGATTTGTTTCGTTTTTTGCAACTCTCTCTCTATTTCTCACATTTAAAAGTATTTCTCCAACATTTGGCACGAATAATTTGTTCACTGTTAAGTTTTATTGTACTTAGCATAGATAAAAATCCAAACTTCATTTCTCAATATTTAATCTAATATAAATCTTACTATATAATATAAGGGAATACTCTATAAGAGGGAGCTAGAAATATTTTCCCCTTATTTACCTGCTAACAATAGGTAATTTAATCATTACTAATATATTAATGAATGACCTAAATAAATTCTACCATATATAGTAACTGGCCTATATATTTGGGACATCCCAAAAAGGAATACAAGCCTATATAATTGGGACGGAGGGAGTATTCGGTTAACTTTTTATACATAAACTTTTTTTTACAAACATTAGAACCCAACAAAATATTCGGTTACATTTTCTTTAAAATATTGTATATCACATTCTTTTTATGGTATTTAATATAATATCTATTGTGCATATTTTAAAATAAGTAACATTAAAAAAATACGATTGTTTACGATTATTTAGGTTAGATTTGTGTATGTAGTATGAGTTCGATTATCTGTACTAAATTTGAGCTGCAGATAATAATTAAGACATTTAAAAATTTATTTTCATTAATATTTATTACATACTTTTAAACAAACCTTAATTTAATTTATCTTTGAAAATCTTAATTTTTTACTCTGTAAAAAAATCCATATAATTTTATGTATATTAATTTAATTTAATGATTTTATAAGATCAAAAATTTTTTAGTTTCTAACATTTGAGGTCGATGAACAACATGCACCTACGCAAAGTATGATTTTTTTTAATTTGTTTTGATCTTTTGCATCTCTCTCTCTTTCTCTCTCAATTTTTTTAAAAAAAATTCACCAATATCCAGCACCAATAAATTTTTTGCTGCTAATTTTTATTCTTTTACTTACAATTGATAAAAATAAAATAACAAAAATCCTCTCTCAATATTTAATTTGATACCATTATTAAATATTTTAATATAAATATTAAATTCAAGATAAACAATATTTTCTTGGTTTTCTTTTGCGGCTTGAAATTGAAAAATCTATCATGAATTGGTATATTCTTATTAAACTTGAGTTTTGAAATAAATTATAATTTCAATTTGATTGGTCATGAACAGTCAATTGAATGAATATTAAAATTAAAGGAAACTTGTTTTTTCAAGTGATAGCATCTTTTAGATTTTATACTAGTAAGATCTTGCAAATTATAAAATTAATTACTACAATTGTAGTTGAATATGGAGGAGAAGATCTTCAATTGAAGAATATGGAGGAGAAGATCTTCAATTGAATTCATTATTACTGAGACGCTTTATACAAACGTAATTAATAATTAATCCTTATGGTCCCAAAAAAGGTTGGAAAACCTTATCCATTTATTAATTAAATTCAGTTTCTGACTAGGTGTTGACGCAATTTTGACCCTCTCATTCCTTAGTGTCCACTGCCAATTATTAAACTACTACACCAAAGGAAAAAATTTATATGAAATCATCACACGATCGTTATACAGTATGACGGAAAAAAAATATATTTTTTTTTATGGTAAAAGTATCACGTTTATTTATAAAGTATTATTTTTTTAACAAAAAAAGGGTGTTATTTTTTGTATCAAAAGTATCACTTTTATCTGTAAAAGTATCAGTGTAGTAAAAGTATTACTATTATCTATAAAAATATCATTTTTTTCCTGTAAAAGTATTAAATTTTCCTGTAAAACTATATTCTGTCCCACGCGTGACTGTCATACACAAGACTCACTCTACTTCAAAAACGTTTAAAACCTCCCCCCCCCCCCCCCCCTCAACCCCTCCCTTAAAAAAAAAAAAGAAAAAAGAAATAATACTCCTCTTTTTTGGAATCTCTAAGAAAAAAGTCTACTTTCCTTTTAAAAGTATATTAAGGGCCCGCTTGATTGAGAATTTAGGGGTAAGGAATGACAATGAATGGAGACTCATTCTCATTTAGGGTGCTTGGTACATAATAAATAAGTTACTCATTACCCCATTTTATTAACAATTTCCCCCATTTCGTTTCACAATATGATTGACCCCTCATTCATACTCATTATCATTGTCATTGATGATTTGCAATCAAGCGGGCCTTAAGTACTCCTTTCCCTTTTACATCTCTATTAAAGGTATTTATTTATGAAATTTTCGCTCTGGATTGGTGATGTAACAATTTAATCTAAATGATTTTATTAATTGTTATCTAAATTTTTAATACATTTTGGTCACTTTTTAATGATATTATCAATTTTGTTATATATTTCTTAGAGTAATCATTAAATCATGAATTTATACAATCAAAATTTTCACGTCCAAATTTTCGATGCCACCTTAATCCTAAACAAACATATAAATTATTTGTGAAGACAATAATTAAACTATTAACATTAATTTTTTATTAACGGTAAAAAAAAAAAAAAAGAATGAAAGAAAGACACCAAGGATCTTAAGAGTGATTCAAAATGACAGTTAACGTTTATTTTTTATTTTTTTTTATCTTTTTACAATTTTCCATTATAATAGTAATTTAAAACAAAGATTGGTAAAAAAAAATTAACAAAAAAATTGGCCAAATATCAAGACCCTTTTTTTTATTCATCGTATTAAATAAGAGTATAGCGATAATTTACATGTGTAATACATTAATTACTTTATTTATGTGAAATTTTGAAGGGGGCTGTCTTTCTTAGACGGATTAGTGAGTTCCATAATATGTGGAAAATGGGTAGGGGTCTATTGTTTTAAAATGGAAGGAGTAATATAAAGATTCACCTCTTTTGTCTAGCACTGGGTAGCATAGTGTTATTGCCTCAACGATTTATGTTGGAAAATTGAAGATGTGAACCCGCTTAGGGATATCAATTTTACCCATATATAGAATTACTTGATAAGTACCTAATCAGGTAATAGGATCGAGTATTATCGTTTCTCATAACTTAATGATCCGATAGGGTATGATATTTGCATGACATATCGCCAGTTACCGTACCAGTATACCCGATTATATATAAGATATATCTTATATCTTATATAGTTAATAATATACCTAATATATTATTTAACACAGTAAATAACATGAAACATTATATTTACCTACTATATATGTTATGTATGATTTATTGAATCATATTATATACATATATATATATATATATATTACTTATTTATTTTTTAAACACTAAATGGAGACCCAATTATCCATGGCAACCCGATGCTTCCGACAAAAACTACTCGAACGCCATCCGGATTAAATAAAGTAGGCTAAGGAGGAGGTATATTTGTACTATATCCAATCCGTTTACATCCATAGACTCTATATCCATTCTCCCTTCCCCCTCTAAGAAAAGATTGAACTCTTTCAATTCACTAATCAAAAGGTTATGTGGTGGAGACGAAGTCGTGATGTTGTTATTAGACAAACATGATCGTCTCCTGGTTGATAAAGCCGAGGCCCGCACGTCCTAATTAATTGTTACAGTCTTCATTCAGTTATGAGGATTGTTTTGCAATTATTTTGATTGACTTAAGCCTAGTATAAATATGTTTTTGTTCTTTTGTATTGGCAGCAGACTTTGGATTGAAATAACAGGGTTTGAAATTCCTCTTTTGTGTTTTCTCCATAGTATACGTAGTTATCGTCGGAGTTCCGTACTTTTATCATTCGTTGTTCTTCGTGCGTTATAGGCTTCCCTGCATCAATTGGTATCACAATCCGGCGTCCAATCCTGATTATTGCCGCCTCGCTACCAACCCCTAGGGAACAATAACGCTCGTTTAGAACATCGTTAGGATCAATTGACTCAACAACTACAACAACAAGGTGAGTTGCTGCGTCAACTTGCTGCCATCACTATCGGTGGCGCGGACACGCACCAGGTGGCCAACCGCGTGCCTCTTGTTGATCTGCAACCGCATACCCAACCTTCTTCGGACGATGAGGCGACTAACCCATTTGCTCCTCTTGTGGGTCATTTTGATGGTCGGCGTGACGATGCGAACAAATAGGAATCCGGCTTGAAAGTCGAACTTCTAGAGTTTCACGGTGGTATAGATCCATATGCCTTTCTAGATTAGTTAATTGTGGCCGAAGATGTTCTCGACTATAAGGATGTTCCAGCAGATCATCATGTCACGTTGGTTAGCACCGATTTTGGGATCGTGCTGTTGTGTGGTAGTCTTAACAGATGGTTGTCCGTCGCCGTCACGGAAAGCCTAAAATTAATACTTGGGAGAAATTCACGAATCATCTTCGTATGGGCACTTCAATTATTCCCGAACACTATATCAAAAATTAAAAAATTTACGTCAAGGATCTCATACCATTGACACCTACACTGAAGAGTTTTATCAATTGTTGGCTCGGGTTGAGTTATCGGAGTCCACATATCGGTTAGTTGGACGCTATAATGGAGTCTTGTGTCTCTCTTTCTAGGATCCATTAAATATGCTTGCACCCGTCTTTGTCTCAGAGGCTCCCAGCGAGCCGTGTTGTAAGAACAACTATTGACTCGCCGTTCAGCGGGTCCATCAACAACCTCCAACAGTCGCTTTCCATCAACTCAAGTGATTTCTTCATCACACCCTCCATAGGATAAGCCCACCGTCGTCCCTTATGTTCGCTCGTTGGCAGTTCTGGCTACGGGGACCTTTGCTCGTCCTGGGCAATGTTTTTCATGTGGTGAAATGCGACACTTGCGTGTGAATTGCTCAAAGCATGGGACACATGGATTTTTTTAGATGACAATGTTGACGACAGTGGTGAATCTCTCGGTCATCCCAATTTATAGGATGAGGCTGCCATCGTTCCTATTGGTTTTGTACCGAAAGCAAGACTTTTATGTTGTATACAATGTTTCTAGTTATTCACTATTAATCTCCTATCTGACTCTGTTTACATTTATCACTATTTATGTCCTTATATCTTTTACTATAAGTAGATCATATGGTGTGATGCTAAATCATAGCGGATCATATGATTGATTAACCTTAATGAGATATAAAATATATCTCACAACCGAGACGACTTGAGGACGAGCTGTTGGTATAGGCTGCAGTATTAAGTAGAAATAGTTTATCTTGACTATTTACTTATACTGGTACGTCTTTACGTATTGATAGGATCACAGTGAGATAAGTTCTTCTACCTGACCTAAGTGAAGAACAAGAGATCTTGATGGCTTATTGTAATCTAACCCTAATAAGATTACAGTTGTGTATGCGTGTCTGTGTGTCATTTTGACTTACCATGAGTGAGAGTTAAGTGATAACTCAATATACTCTGTATCTTGGGTGACAACAGTTTGTATATAATAACTAGTAATTGTATTAAGGTAACCATATCCATTTAGGATGATGATATCCCCTTAAGGAACTCAAAAGATTTGTTGTACCAAACCCTGCAGGTTGATTAAGTTCAGGTACAATAATAAAGTTGAGTGGTACTACTTAAGGAATTAATAAGCAATTCGTTAAGGTTAGCTGTTAGAAGCTTTAATTAATTAATGGATATTCGATATCTTAAATACAGAGATTAATTAAGTCTAATTCAAGCCCCGGCTCGATTCGAAATAAAGGGGTAAATCAGTATTAATTCTCTAGAATTAATATTTATGAATTAATTATGTTCTGGGCTGAACATAGAAAAATTAATTCATAGTTAGGCTCATCTTTATTCCTTGTATTTGATCCCTGGGCTGGCCCATCTGGCTCCAAGCCCAAAAGGGAATTAATCTATCAGGCCAGACCCAGACTCAATGTATTAAGTTTAAATACATAACTCTTGATCTGTGATTTTAATTAACCTACCGTAAAATCACAGAAAACAGAGAAATAGGGGGGGGGGGGGGGGGGAGGGGGCACGAATACAACTAGATAGCTTCTCGCAAAATTTGCCATTTGGAGATAGTCGAGAGGATCAACCCAGATGCTTACCGTTTGCATCTGCCAAGCAATATACGTACTTCTGACGTGATTAATGTCGAGCATTTAGTGTCGTTCGCTGGGGACAACTCATCTAGAGACGAAGCCGAATCCGATTCGAGGGCGAAACGTTTCGAGGAAGGGAATAATGTTGGAGAAGAAGCCGCAATGTTGTTCATAAACAAACATGAACTCCTTTACCAGTACGTGTAATACATTTAAGCATGAATGGTGATACTTTTTCACTATGATACCTTTACCCATTACATGTAATACATTTAGGTATAAATAGTGATGCATTTTGACCCATGACCCGGATTACACGGATCTAAGATCCACGCAACTGGTGCGCAAGAGATCTCTCCTTCTTCCAATATTGTCCTTAGCTAAAATTTAAGGATATTTTCTTACAAAACTTTGTAATATTAAATAAAGAAGGTTTGGAGAAATTTATAGTAATAAAGAAAATGATGGAGAGAAAATTGGAGGGGTGTTGTTGTCCATTACATAATTTCTTAAATTCTACCTGAAAGTCTAAAATAACACTTATTTGTGAACGGAATGAATATTATTTTGTGTTGTCTCTAGTTGAGAGATTTATTGAAATATAAATTTAAATTTCCCTCTAATGTTTTCGGAAAGCTGAAGTTATTTAGTCAATTTATAATGTAAGAAATACTTGTGGAGAATTGTAGAAGCCATATTGATTGGGCCAAATATCCAGATATTCAAGAAGAACCTAATTATACAGTACAATGAGCAAATGTTCCTTTTTTCACAGTGGACATAAGTTAATATGTCAATCGTAGATGAGCAAAGATCTAATCCCCAATTATGAATATTTTTCTTGTACATCAGTTATACGAATCTTAGATCCGTGCAGTTGGGGTTATTACAGTATTTCATGAAAACGTATTAGTATTCATGCTGAAATGTATTACTTGTTATCAAGAAAAACATGATGTTGAAAAAATAATAGTGTAACAACTAACCCCTTTTAATATAAATTTCTTTCATGGATCCACCTTTCTGAGAATTAATGTAAAATTATAAATATAATAGTTAATTGAACTATATGAAATTTGACATTGTTGGTGCACACATTAATTTGTCCTCATCACCGCTAGAGAAGCGGGATTGTGGTACAAAGTGGGCCATCATTAAATATAAAAAGACAACTACTTAACAAACGACCACATAGTGAGAAATAGAGGAAATATGGTTTAGTACCCATGTCATAAGAAAATACCCCTATTTTACTTATTTCACTTTATACTTGACAAAATACCCTTTTATAGAGCAAACTACCCATTTTGCCCTTGAGTAAAAAAAAAAAAATAAAAATAAAAATTCATTTCAATTCAGATTTTATAATTTAAATTTTTGGTGAAGTCCAAACAAAATTTTGAAATCAAATTTTAAGTCCTAATTAATTATCACAATTTAATAAATTGACCCTATAAATCAAACTATCATGCAAGATCCGATCCGAACGTAAAAATGGTATCAGAGCCCTAGGTTATTTAAGAAAGTCATGAATTTATTTATTATATTACGTACTATCCTAACGGAGGAGACATACGAGTGAATATGAATCCGAACGAAAGTTCGAGAAAGAATACTCCACAGGAATACTTGAGTGAGGACTCAAGTAATCAAGAATATTTCCATAATTTGGAAAGACAGAGACAGGAATTCTTTGGAGAATTTATCCGAAGAGTTGAAAGGAGTCTTGAAAGAATTAAGAAACTCAACCACGAGTTTCGACAGCCTTTCAAGATGCCAAGCGCTGATGAAACGAGAGAAGAAATCAGACAAAAGACCCTTAAACAGGAAATTTTCGTTGAAGGGAATGCAGCTGAGCTTATCCATTTCACCAGCATCCATGGAAGATTTCCTACCAAGGAAATCTGGAGAAGGCGGCCAAATCAGTCCCCATCAGATATCCAGAAACCCCACTTACATTTCTGGAAAAAATCATGAAGGGACCGAATTGGGAAGAAGTAAGCGGAGAAAAATCTAAGATTTCAGATCTTAGAGAAATCCAGAGGACGGTCCAAAGTTATGGAGAGACCATCCTCGACCAACAGAAGGAGATCCTTGATACACTCAAGGAGGTTCAAAGGAGACTGACCATCTTGGAAACAAAACCAAGTATGGCCAGGAGAAGAGAAGGTTCCCCATCCTTCGGCACAGAACCCCTATTACATCAAAAGGGGAAAACTACCGAAGTAAAGAGAGAACTGACGGATGCAGAAAAGATGATTGCTTTTCTAAACTGGAAGAGTCTATCCTAATGGATAGAATAAATCTAGAGGATTTACACGACCTTGCACAGTCCTTTGCAGGATTGGGTCTTGTAGATTTAAAGATGCAAGAGAATGTATCTACGGGGCATCAACAGGTTCCCCGAAATACACCACAGAATCCGACAAATGTGGCGGAAAGCGAGGGATCCCATGACCCTCCAGCAGGCGAAAATATACCACCAACGGGAAATTTCTCTACTGGTGCTTATTCCTTTCCAGGAGCAGAGATAAGAAGGAGATCTCCAAGACCAAACATAATGCAATCGCCTTATGGGAGATCCCAGTTGGAGCCGATACATCCATACGGAGTAGTCCTCAACTTGGATACATTAGATTTCAAGAACCGAGAACTACTCATAGATGAGTGGACAGGAGAAATGAAGATTGCAGCAGGCACACTAGAGCTGGATAAAGAAAGCTTTATCTCACTTCTAAAGATTAGTTTAGAAGGATCTGCGAGAATTGCCTGGGAAGCTACTAATCTTGAGATAGTAGCAAATGTCTGGGCTTGCGAAGCTTTACCAGAGATCGTCGACAAGATGGCTCAGGTGCTTAAAGTAGGATTCGTTGGAGTAGGCTACTTTGAAGGAGCCGAAGACGATAAAGCCAGACGATACAGGCAAGCACTTCATAGCCTGGAGTTACGTGATATTTGTCACGTAGATGAGTTCATCAAACTCTTTACAGAGTATAGATGGAAATCAAGAATCGAGGAACGAGACGCCATTCCATTATTCTTTGCCAAGATTCCTAGTCCCTGGAGAGAAATGTTGATTAAAGAATATCAGCCACCTCTAGAGAACAACATGGATACCGTGGCAAGAAGGATGTCATTCCTCAAGACCAAGCTTGCCGAGTGGTGCTATCAAGCGGCGCTCCATAAGAATTACAAGAGGCTAAGGGGAATAAACAAAAGTGTTCCTCTATGCTGTGTTGACAATGATATTCCTACTATTGTGGGAGGTCAACCATTCAGGCAAAAGAAGATGAAAAAGAGAAATCATCCTTATGCCAGAGGAGATGGTAACCAGAAATCTAGGACTCCATGGAGACCTAGAAAGTTTTGGTCCAAACAAAAGGCCCGTAGTTACAAAATGGGGCAGAGGTCAGGACCAAGCCGGAGCAGAGGTTCTTCTTCAGGCTCAAATCAAATGAGCGGGGGAAGATCATCTTCAACAAGGAAAACTTTCAGAAGGGCTCATACAAGAGCTAATGAAAGTTTCAAGGATTGGAATTGCTGGACATGTGGAGCAAAAGGCCACATCTCAACGGACTGTCCAGACAATCAAAGACGAGGAATCAGAAAGTTTGAAGCAACTCCAGAAATGGAAGAGGCTGTATACTTTCAGGATCTGATTCAAGTATATCAGTTTGAAGGAATCCCTTCAGACGAAAGCATATACGAAGAGGAAGATTATAGCGAGGATGAGTCTTCAGAATCAGAATCAGACTGAAGAAGAGGACGTCTTCCGACAGGAGACGCGAGAAGATCTCTCCGGGTTCTTCTCACAAATGTTAATCTCTCATAAGACGCTTATGAAGATTAAGAGAGAAGATCCAAAACTCCAAATCTATGATGGATTTGCGGTTGGGAGATTGGACAAGACTTTGGGACATTTCCTAAAGAAAAGAAAGCATCATATCATTTACAAGGTCACGGCAGGGGAAATTGCCATCCCCATGGAATTGACAAGTAATGTGATGGAGATGCAGCTAGTTCCGATGAGAGAAGTCAGAGAGGAACTAAGTAGGATGAATAGAGAGATTGCTCAGAAGATGCAATGGTCCATATCGGAGCCATAAGAATTCTGATCAAATCAACATTCAAGGAAGGAATTGATTCTCCGATTGATATTGCTATCTTCGACAAGAGAATCAAGAACTTGAGAGATGCAAGCCTGGGAGGAATCTCAGGAAATCTATATGCCGGGAAATTGGTATCCTACATCTATCCAAGGATTGCCTATAACTTGGCAGATCGCGATTTTAATAGAGTTCTAACCCTTCATCAAGATTTCAAAAACAAGGAGTTGATGAAAGAAGGGAATAGACCATACTCTATTACCTATAGTATTTCGTATGCACTGTCCAATACCCACCATTCAGAATTGTTTGTGGGAAAGGAGTTCATCGAAATACCGGATATCTTCGAGCAGGTGGCGCATGCAGTCCGTTCGGAGATTATGGAGTTACCACCTATCCATGAGATGGATATGAGGATTGAGGATCAACCTATTATGACTAGAGCAACAAGTCAAAGGTTCGAACCTAGAAGAGTTTCGTTTCATGATAGCAGAATCATGAGTCGGAGATGGGAGAAGAGACCTATCTCACAAGAGAATCTGGAGCCAGAAAAATTCACAACAAAAGGTGAATTAAAATGCCCAGAAGGATGGAGAGAGGTAGAGATAGTATTTGATATCGCTCAGAAGGATAACATGTTTCCTTGTGATGTCCTATATTATCTACAACAACCTTCATTGGGAAGATTTGAAGGACTTCTCCAACTAGGAGAAAACGAGTTGATAATCCAAGGAATAGCAGGATGAGAAAGTGGATGTCTTATTCTTGGATTGGAGTTTCTCGAGGGACACAAACCTTGGGAAAGACAGCCAGATAGGGTGGTCTTTACAGTGGCTCATAGAAAATATCAGGTTCTGTGATGTTCTGTGAAGAAAGCAGCACGCTATTAATGGCAACTAGTCCATTCTCGATATACATCTCTATAGGGATGTTATATGAAGAATATCGAGCGGAATATTTCGCAGCCTACATCGACTCAGGCGCAGGAATATGCACAGCAAAGCAAGAAATCTTTCCTACAGGAGTAAGAGAGGATCTACCAGCTATTGCAGGAAGAGATTTCTCTAAGAGGGTTCTTATCCTCAAACGAGGAATTAAGCAAGCGGAAATCATGATTGGCGGAGCCGGAGATACCCCATGGTACAAAGTCAAGACTCCACCAATTTATTTCCATGATACGGGAGCTGATATTCTGTTAGAAAACAACTTCCTACAGACATTCAAGCGGTTCACACAAGAGAATGAAACAAGAAAGCTTATCTTCACAACCCTATGTGATCATAAGATTATTGTTCAGAGATTAAGGGAGGCATTTCATCGAAAGATGCCCATTAATTTTCGCAGCAAGCGTGGTGATGAAGGAAAACTAAGTCACCAAAAAATGAAGGATCAGCGAAGATATGGACATGCACTCCTTCAATATCGAGCTGAAACATTAGGCGGAGATAAGGATGAGAGAATGTCAAGAGAGACAATCCAATTCCTCAAAGCGTCTATGGAAACAAGTCCACAACTTGATATCACCATTGAAGAACAAATATCTTTGGAGGATGTCAAGAAAAGGATCAAGAGGAATTTCAATGAAGATCCTCTAGCATGGTGGGACAAGAATGAACTCAAAGCAACTTTGAAGGTGAAAACTGGAAAAGAAAATGAGTTTGTTCGGTACAAACCAATCCTTATGAATCAGGCAGATCGTGAGGATATGAAGAAAATACTTAAGGAACATCTGGACCTTAAGTTGATTTCAGACGGAATCTCTCCATACAGTAGCCCAGGATTTCTGGTGAGAAACCATGGAGAAATGAAGAGAGGAAAGCCAAGATTGGTGATCAATTACAAAGGGATCAACAATATCTTGGAATTCGACGGATATTATATCTCGAGTAGAGAGCACTTGGTAAACTGCATCAAGAATGCCAAGGTATTCTCTAAATTTGATTGTAAATCTGGTTTCTATCAGATTAAGATGGAAGAGGCCAGCAAGAAGTATACGGCGTTTTCCACACCACAAGGACATTATATCTGGAACGTGATGCCAATGGGATTAGCGAATGCCCCCCAGATATATCAAAGGAAGATGGATAATCTGTTCAAGGATTATTTTAATTTCATGTTCGTATATGTCGATGATATCCTCATCGCTTCAAAGAATATGAAGGAACACATCAAACATCTGGAGATCTTTTCAGAAGTTTGTCATAAGGAAGGATTAGTGCTATCAGAAAAGAAAGCAGTAATCGCCACTAGACAGATCGAGTTCCTTGGGATCGAGATCGATGAGTCTGGAATCATCCTTCAAAAACATATAGTAGAGAAGGTGCAGGGATTTCCAGAGGACCTCAAAGACAAGAAGCAACTTCAAAGTTTTCTTGGAGTTGTCAATTTTGCCGGGATGTTTATTAAAAACTTGGCAAAATACAGAAAGGTGTTTAGCCCATTGTTAAAGAAAGATGCAGATTTCAAATGGGAAAAAGAGCACCAGGAATCAGTATTACAACTTAAAGAGATCTGTAAAGATCTTCCAAAGCTTGCAATACCAAACGATGATGAAGAATTGGTACTCTATACAGATGCCAGTGATCATTGGTGGGCAGCAGTATTAACCAAAGCTACCCCGAATGGAGAAGTGCCATGCCGATACTGCAGCGGTCTCTTTGGAGAAAACGAAGCAGCAAGATGGCATATCAATGAGAAGGAATTCTTTGCAGTGCGAAAGGCTTTCAGAAAATGGCCATTATTCCTACTGCCTAAGAAATTCATTCTTAAAATTGATAACACGAGTGTTAAAGCTTTCTTAACAAAAAATATTGAATCTAAACCTGAGAAAGTTAGATTACTTAGATGGCAAGTTGATTGTCAATACTTCGATTATGAGGTTGTCATTATAAAGTCTCATAAATGTTCTTGCAGACTTTTTAACGAGAGATGGAGTCCAGTGAAGCCAACACCATCCTAACAGGATACAGGCATCTCCAGGAACGCTTGGAGGAGCTTGACAAGAGGATCAACGATTTGGATATTCAAGCCAAAGTCGCGGGTCGAGTACAACAAGAGGACTTGTTAAAAGTCCACAGCGCGATGAAGGCTACCAGACTGGCAAGTAGTTGCCTTTGGGACAGCCTGATTATTCCTATCCGACGGGAAGCCTCCTCAGGGAAGCAAAAAGTCGAGTTTCGGGAACGGGCCCCTAACCCGGTCGTCACAGATTCAAGTACTGTGAGCACGAGTTCTAAGTTGGATCCCTATACGGATCTAACCGAAGAAGCAATTGAGCAGACGGAGGTTAATCCTCCTGATGTTTCAAGCCAACCCATCACCTCTGGGGTAAAAGAGGGAGAGATCAATCTTAGGCCAATGGCTGGTACCTCTAAGATTGATATTAACGAGCTTAAAGTTTCTCCTTTTCAGGTTTACCAAAGAACATGGGAGAAAATTCTCACAGGAGCTGGAGTTAACCTAGCAAGATGCCAGATTGATAGATCTGGTAAATATCCAAGAATGTGGACGAACCCCGGAGCCAGTCCCCAAGAAGTAAAAGAATGGTATGATTTCGGAGCTCTAGCTTCGGTTTATACTGTCGCACCAGGTTTTCCGGAAATCTCAAAACTTCCGGGATGGATTTTTAATGCTGTGTTCGAGACATGGGAAAATAACAACCATCTCGAACGAGGAGATATTCTGGAGTTAAAGTTTACATCAGCGGCTCCAGAACCATACAAGAATGGGTCTTATCCAGCGTTCCATTTCATTAAGCTGCAAAGACCTGATCCCAGGCAGGCCAACAAAAACATGTCTGCCCAAGATCACAAGATTCCTTTAGTATCAACCTTTGCGGAGGATGATATTACCACGAGGAGAGCATGGGGCATATGGGTTTGTCTCATGGAGATGAGAAAGATTAAAGGGAGTTTCAAAGTCTTCCACAAGACGGCGAATGGATCTCTCTTGATCAACACCATGACATCCAAAACTTCTCCATATGCGGAGAACATCTTTGAGCAGAAAAGAGAGATGTTATGGAAAAACGAGCTGCCGGCAAGTTCAGAGACCGCCCGGAAATATTGCAATATGGCACATAACGGACGGTGGACAAGTCGGATTTGTTCCAGATGCCCGGAGAAAGAAAAGGCACTGTTTGGGCAAGCTTTCCCTGTCATCAATGACAAAGGAAAGAGGAACGAGAAGGAGCCATTGCGAAAGCAGAAGATGCCAAGGGGACCACCCAGAAAAAATTAAAAAAGGGGTCTCCTACAAACAGCAATGGGATGAGTCACGAAAATTGCATCCACCCAAAACGACAAAAGGTGGAAGCACTCACTGCAGAATAATTGAAGGCTGCATGTGAAGCAAGGGTCCACAGCATGTGAACCATGTGAAGAAGGGACCACATGCATGTGAACAAGATAAGATGTTGCATCCAGAAAATTTGAAGAGCCAATCAAAGGCTTACAGCTGGACGCAATAATTCAAGGATAGAGGTCTTGAACCTCTATAAATACAGGGTAGAAGGAAGCAGAAGGCATCGACCATTCCCCTCTGTTTTCTTACAACAAAATAAACATTGTAATAGTTAGTTTCCAGTCTTTCCATTCTAGTTTGCGAGTGTATGTGTAAGAAGAGTGTAGCTACCATGAGTAGCTAAACAGGTCGTCTCCTCCCAAAAGGAGATGTACTAATGTAATAATATTTTCATGATTTCTTAATAAAAGTTGGGCTTTTGTTCATCATCTTCCAAAGTTTTATTTCTGTTCATTAACCAAGGAGAATACCGTACGCCTCGAGGTAGAAAACGAATCGAGGCTGTGCTGGTTGCTGTTGAAGGAATCTACGTCTGGAACCATAGGTTGCGATCGAGTGGTTGGGCTGTGAGGAGCAGTTCGTAAAAACCGGTGGATACGACCCGACGGCAATTCGGTCAAAAAGGTACGAAACTTGGTTTATGTTTCAAAAATTTAATTGACGGAAGCATGATGGGCCTGATATGGTCGTAATGGACTATTTCCATAATACTAAAGATTAATTTTGCATGAGAAAATTAATTTTGGGGTTAATTTATAATTAAGAAAATATAGGACGGAAATTTATTTGAAATATTATTTGGACAAAACCAAAAGGATAAAATATAAGGACTGAATTGAAATAAAAGAATGCTCGCTAGTTTTATCAGAATAATGAAGAGCATTTTTTAACAAAAGGACAAAAAGGGCAAGTTGGTCATTTTGGGGCATATTATCAAGAAAAAAGTCAACTAAGTAAAAAAGAGGGTTGACACTATCTGACAAGGGCATTATACCTTGTCTCCCGTGAGAAATACCATTTGTGCCCACCGATGAGATTGGAAATAGATTGAAATTTAAAAGACGATTTTCTTTTATTTAAAAAATTATTTTATTAATTACAGAAAGGCAATTATAGCTTAGAATTTTATGCGAAAAAAGTATAATTAAAACACCTTACAATTTTATGCGTGTGTAAGGGAACCCAATGTTGGCTTACTTGTGGAGCAAATAATGATGCATATTTACGGAAAGAGAATAAGTTTTTGCCAAAAATTGTAGTATTTTTTTTTTCTTATGCAGAAAATTTTTACTATTTGAATGTACTAGTAATATTCCCGTGCGATGCACGGAAGTTTATTTAGAAAGTAATAATTTTAATAAAACTAAATATGATATAATCTAATATTTAAATATGTGATCATTTTATCCTAATAAAACATATATTTTTTAAAATATAGGGTAAAACATAAATAAAATTATAAATAATGTAAACATAAGTTTCTCGCACGACATATATGAATTTAATATAACTTACTCTTTATACATATATATATATATATATATATATATATATATATAATAGATTAACATTAAGATAAGTATTCAATATATTTATTTTTTTTTTCTAAATGATCATTTCTAATTTTTAAAATCCAAACACACATTTAATGTGTCTGCATCATTCTTCACATATGTGCATAATAACTTAATTAATTATGAATGTTAAAACAAATATAAATATCCAACAATCAAACTCATATTATTAAATAAAATAAACTGGATAATGTTATAAGAAATTTATTTTTCTTTAATATTTTCCGTTCTACTTTAAATATTTAAATCTATCTAAATAAAGTTTTAAATTCTAAATATAACTATCTCTTTTTAAAAAAAATCTTATTTGCAAGTTTTAGCATTTTACTTGGTATTTCCGATATACAAAGAATAAAAAATTAACAAAATAAAATTCAAAAGTTATTCAATAGTTGGAATAACAAAATAATTCAATAGTTGGAATAACAAAATAAATCATATGAGTGTTCCAATATTTCTTAATACTTTCATATATATGTTGAAAAGTTTCAATTAAATTATACATTTATATTGTAAATAGTAGATTCATCTAAAGATATACTCCCTCCGTCCCGGTTAACTTGTCACAGTTGATCGGACACGGATATTAAGAAAAAATAGATTTTCTGGAATCTTTGACTTTTTTAAAGGTGGAGATTGAATGTGGATATTTTGAAGGTGGGGATTGTTACCTTTAATTGCCATTTATGGATGTGACAAATTAAGTGGAACAGAGCGAAATGGAAAGTAGGACAAGTTAACTGAGACGGAGGGAGTACATTGGTTAATGCAAAAAAAAAAGAAAAAAAAAAATTGCTTAGGTTGCAAAATGTGGAGAAAAAAAAAAGACATAATTGAGATTGGTTAATGTGACCCAGTATTATTTAGGTTGCAAAGCCACAAAAACATATAGTTCTAGTTGGTTAATTTTGCTTATTTAAAAGAAGTTTAGTTGCAACTTGTAAAATATCATAGTATAGGTTGCAAATTTGTATTTATTTATATAAAAATAACATTAATATATCTAAAACATAAAAAAATAATGAAAAAAATTCTATGATAATTATCATATATAAAGCTATATATATATGAGCGAAAATCATAGTTTTTTTATTTATCAATAAAAATAATTATTATATGAAATAAGCATTAGCAAATTCAATAATTTAATAAGATGATTATAAATCAAATATTAACTTGAGACAACATGTCAGATAAACAAACTGATTAGTTGTGGTTTTAATGAAATAATCAAGTAAAATAATTTGTAAAAGAAAATTATTTGAATGATTTTTAATTGTATTTCAAATCAATACTATATTTTTTGTTCAATCCACAATAAACAATGAAATCTTACTTAAATAATCAACGAACGAATAATATAATATTTTAAATAGAATATCTTATTTTATATATATATATATATATATATATATATATCATATGAATATCAAATCAAACATCGTCAAAAGATGATTAATTTGATATAGTATACATAGTAAATAGATCAGAAATGAGAAAAAAAAAATATTTGCAACTTTAGAAAGTGAAATAAATTTTGATTCTTACCAAATGTGACAACTTACCAATCACAGTCTAAAATTTTAGACTGAAAAGTGTTACTTACATAATTGTCACTACTGTGGCTTATATACATATATATATATATATATATATATATATATATATATATATATTTATATATATATATATATAGATTTTTTTAATTTATAAAATAATATTTAAATTCTAACTATAAATAATTAAAAATAACCATAAAATATATAATAAAAGGAACAGTGATATTTTATTTGGATCATATGTAATGTAAAATTTAATAATCTTCTCATTATGTCTCTACTTTTATTTTATATTTAACTTTTAATTATCTAAATAAACTTTCAAGTTCTAATTATAAATATTTATTTTTTTTCTTTATAACATTGAATTTTCATTTGCAACTTTTAATATTTCATTTGGTGACTTCAAATATACTTAAATAATTTTATTTCATAAAATCTTATTTTAACAAAATAAAATTCAAAATTTATTTAATGATTCGAATAACAAATTAAAGTCTTTGGTTTCTTCAAAATATTTGAATATTTTCGTGTTTTATTTGGTATTGTAAATCATTTATATAAATGTTATACCCGTTTTAGAAATGGTTTATTTATTAGAAGATAAAAATTGATTAATGCGAACAAATGTATTTAGAGTGTTAAAAGTAAAAAAGGTACTCGTTGTTGATTTGTGCGACCAAGTATTATTTAGTTTAAAAAGTATAAAACATATAATTGAAATTTTAGTGAAAGTAAAAAATTAAAAAGATTGTCAAATGTAATAAAAGTCATAATTTAGGCTACAAATAATAAATTTCCTTAGAAGAATAATTTTAACAAAATACTCGTTATTAATATAAATAGGTAATTAAAAATAATTTCAATATCTATTTTAATAGATAATTATATATATGCTCAAAGTCGTGTTAAGAAGATATTTTAGTAGATTTGATGATTTAATAAGTTGATTATAAATTAGATATTGTTGTTTTTGCCTTTGATTTAATAAAGTAGGACATTCATTATTTAAACCATGGATTTTCTCCCTGATTTAAATAAAAAAAATTGAAAATTCATGTCAAATAAAATAAATTGATTAGTTGTATTTTTATAAAAAAAAAATTATATTTTTTATAAATAATTTATTTTACTAATTTTAGTTGCAACTAAAACCAAAATGTTATAGTTTAATTCACAATAAACATCAATTCTAGCACAAATAATTAACCAACAAACAATTTGCTTATTCAAATTAAATATCTCATTATAATATATATGATATGGATGTCAAATCGAAGATCGTGAGAAGATGAATAATTTGGTATATTATGCATAAAAATCGGATTAAAAATGAAAAAGTTATTTGTATTTTAGAAATGTAAAATAAAGTTATGAACTTACCGAAAATAAGAGAAAGTTACCAATTATGGTGTAAAATTTTTGGAGGGAAAGCTAAAATTACATTAGTGCCCTCCATTTTACTTTTATAGATATATAGATTTGTCGATGATCGGCACTTATATACATGCAACTAAGGATGGCAATGAGCGCTCAAGTCTTGGTAGACTAGTGGCATCGTTAATTTTATGGTGAAGGTGTTAAAGTCGAGGAGTGCACGACACAATTCCACACTGTGAAGCGTATCAATAACCGCGAGAGCCTTACATTCTAAAATCAATTGCGTACTTCAACACGCCCCCCTCACATGTGAATCTTTTGTCAATCCATTATAATCTGAACATGAGCATCCATCCTAACCTCACATGTGAGTCATTCGTCAATCCAATCAATTCATTATAATCTGAACAGGATCAATATGCCCCCCTCACATGTGAGTCATTCGTCAATCCTGTCAATTCATTATAATCTGAATAGGATCACCCAGTTTGTCAATCCAGTCAACAATTCATCCTAGTCTGTCAATCCAGTCAACAATTCATTATAATCTGAACAGGATCAACACGCCCCCCTCACGTGTGAGTCATTCGTCAATCCAGTCAATCTAGTCAATTCATTATAATCTAAACAGGATCACCCAGTTTGTCAATCCAGTCAACAATTCATTATAATCTGAACAGGATCAACACGCCCCCCTCACATGTTAGTCATTCGTCAATCCAGTCAATTCATTATAATCTGAACAAGATCACCCAGTTTGTCAATCCAGTCAATTCATTATAATCTGAACAAGATCAAATTTGTTACATCGACAAAGCCCATCTGGCTCGAGCATGGGCCAAACTCTATTATCATGTTAAAGGCGAGGGGCACCTGACACGGTTCCACACCGTGAAGCATGCCAATAACCGAGAAGCCTTAGCCACCAAGTGAGCATCCATCCTAAAATCAATTGGTGGTAGAAGGAGTGACTCACTAGACTTATAAGGGATTCTCTCTTCTAGTATTTTTTCAATGTGGGACAACTTACATGTGAACCATTTCATTCAAGTTCAATACTTCAACAGAAGGTTTCGAGTTAGATATCGCTCCCCCTCTCCACTAAAAAGAGATCGGCAATGGATTGGATATGGGGTAAAGAATTCCTAAACTCGTAGCCCGCTTCGCCCCACAGGGTTTACCAGCCGGGTTGCCCATCTGCCCTGAAGTGCAACTGAATTAAATTAAATATTAAATTCTTAAATTAAATATCAAATAAATAATTTAATTTATAAATGAAGATACTGGAGAGCCGAATAACTCAAAATAGTCACATTCATTGTTGATTTAACAGAAATATAATCATACATAAGGTGTGTATAAAGAATATCTCATAAATCATACTCCCTCCGTCCCGGCTTATTTTGCACAGGTGACCGGGCACGGATGTTAAGAAAAAGTAGATTTGGCTTTTTCTTTGACTTTTTTAAAGGTGGAGATTGAGTGGTGAGATTTTGAGGGTGGAGATTGCGGAAGAAGTTTCCTTTTCTGGAGTATGCAAAATAAGGTGGGAAAGCCAAAAAGGGAAAGTGTGCAAAATAAGCCGGGACGGAGGTAGTACAAAATATCTTAAAAATAATTAATATTAAAACAAAGTATCATCACCTAGGTCAGAGGGGATGTGGACTATTTTAAAATAGCTTGTTTGGTGTTATATATTTATAAAATTATAAAATATTTACATATTTAATATACACGGATCAGACAGGGACAAATTTAGCAAACCCTTACCCGCTAAAATTCTTTAAACCGAGTGATAGGGATAACCCGATCAGCTCGGGTCGGGTCACCAACCCGATCAGCTCAGGCCGGGCTAACAGCGAGGCCCAGCATGCACAAACCTGAGCCCAGGCCCAGCAAGCGCGCCAGCAAGCACAAAGGCCCAGGCCCAGCAGGCCCAGCAACACGCATTCTGTTTAGCGAATCAAATCTGTTCCGCGAATCAAGGCCATGATCTTTTCCCAACTGCCATGCAGATTTGGTGGGCAAGAGGATAGGGATTTAGTTAGGGTTTTGGTTTAGTAGCATAAATAGGGGAAAAGAACTCTGAATTAGGGTTCGCACTTGGCATTCTGTAATACGCACTGTAAACTCCACGTTCTAGTAAAAAGGAACACCTCGGCGATTGCCGTTTTCTGCCCGTGGACGTAGATCTCCGGATCGAACCACGTAAATCCTGTGTGTTTTTATATTTTCTGCGATAATTTAGGTTGAATTTGGGGGTTACCGGATTGCGCTTTATCAAATTGGCGCCGTCTGTGGGAACGACAAGGCAGTTTTTTGAACGCGCTAACCAACAATTTTTGACGTAATTCTTAATCATGGTGACGACTCGTTTGAATCAAGCTCGCCGCGGGGATCAATCCGACCAAGATCCACCCGTGGATCAAGTTGTGACGCCAAGGCAATTGCCGGCAGGGAGTACATCCAATCTTCAGGATAATCAAAATCCTCCACCCCCCCAAGACCAGCGAAACCCTAATATTGCTGCTGCTCAACCACCGGTAAACATTCAAATCACCCCAGAACTGCTTCAAGATTTCTTGCAAGAGCATGCACATGTCCTTCAAGATTGGGCAGTTAATCGCTTACGTCCCGCGGGGCCTGCCGCGGGGTCTGCCGGCCATAATGCTAATCCCGTGGTGCCTCCACCCCGCTCACGCGATCAGCAGGACCCGGGGCACCGCGGTCGCCAGGATCGACGACGGGAACGTCCTGGTTCTTCCGAGGACCAGGGGAGTTCTAATGAATCACGACCTCGCAATGAGGAACCCGCTGATGTGGATCACCGCCGTCCACTTAATGCGACCAAGAGAGTTCGCTATGCAAATCCTCATGCTCTGGATCTTCAAGAGTATGAGCGAGTTCAACGCAACGTTGAATTGGATAGAATCCTGGGCCTTGACGCCAATGGAGAGATCATCACGCCGTTCTCCCAGGAAATCATTGCCACTTCCCTTCCCGAAGGGTTTAAACGGCCAGCCATACCTCCTTACAATGGCACAGGAGATCCGGCCAATTTTCTTGGGGCTTTTCGGCACAACATGCTCAGCCATGATAGCATCACATCCCTCCAGTATTGCAAAATTTTCCCTGAGTATTTACAAGATGAAGCTCGGGTTTGGTTTGATTCACTCCCGCGTGACAGCGTATCCTCCTTCAGAGAGCTCGCCGAGCACTTTTGGGCGCGGTTCGAAGCACGGGCGAAGCCCATGGCCACCCTGGCCGACGTCATGAATATGGAACAGCGGGACGGTGAAACCGTTACCCAATTTCTGGACCGTTTTACAGCGGTAAGCCTCAAGGTCGGAAATTGCCCCGACGATATGGCCATCAACGCTTTTATGAATGGACTTCGCCCCGGAGCACTCCACACCGAGCTAGCTCGGAACACCCCGGTCACAACACGAGCGCTGTTCAAAACAGTGTGCAAATTTGCTAAGGCCGAGGAGCAGACTCGTCAGAAGCGTGAGAAGCACGCAATCAAGCGACAGGCCGACAAAGCACAAACTGGGCCTAATGCGCGACCTAGCGCATTTTCACGTTTGACCCTGGGCCGTTCAGAATCCCGAAGTGAAATTCCACAGTTGACTCCGCTGACGAAGTCACGAGCTGAAATCCTATCTATTCACAAGAATGATCTGCGGCCTTGTCCGCGGATGACCGCGCCACCTGAGAAGAGAAATCGTGGCAAGTGGTGTGCGTACCACCGAGATCACGGGCACGAGACAGAGGAGTGTCGGGAACTCGGCAAGGAGATTGAGGACTGCCTCAAGAAGGGCCTCTTGCGGCAATATATTGTGCGAACTAACGACCAACCACGGGCACACCACGATGGGGGTTCCTCCCACAACCGTGGAGGTTATCATGACCGAGGCACTCAACAAAATCGGCCGCCATGGCAGAATAATCGGCCAGGACCAAATAACTATGCACGGCAAGACTCTGGCAATAGCCAGCAACCACGTCTCCCGCTACCACCTCCTCCTCCGGGGGGACCCGAAGACAACGCACCCCCTCACGTGATAAACGTGATATATGGAGCCTTGCCCACCGGGGCTTCCCGACATGCTCTAAAGGCAGAAGCTCGACGTCCTCCTCCCGAGGAGCCACGTCATAAACGCCTCCATCAGTCCGAAACTGTCAGCTTTACGGACAGGGACCCGGTTCCGGAGATAACACCTCACACAGACGCTATTGTCATTGACATGACTGTAGCCAACATAACGGTACGGCGAGTCTTCGTGGATAACGGGGCCGCGGTAAGTGTTATATTTGTAGACTGTTTCGAGAGGATGGGGATTTCCCGAGACCAACTTCGACCGGCCCCCGGGCCACTACAAACTTTCACTCAGGGTGAAGTCCGACCGGAAGGTATCATCACTCTCCCAGCGTCTTTGGGGACTTATCCGAAGATAAAACCTATCTTCGTGGACTTTTACGTGGTGAATTCTCCATCACCATATAACATGATATTGGGACGGGACTGGCTCACCCCGGCAAAAGCCATATGCTCCACGTATCACCTCGCGCTCAAGTTTCCTACTTCGCATGGTGAAGTGGCTATCCGCGGAAGTCAAAGGGTCCCTCCCAAACAGCAGCTCCAGGTGACATCACCGGCCCCAGAACCTCGGGGAAGTGCCCCATTGGGGGATGCTACTGCTCAAGTCCCGCTAGATCCGTCTAAGCCGGACCAGACAGTCACTGTAGGCGCTGTGGATGTACCATGGCTGCATCAGGCCATTATTCAGACCCTGCGAGAATATTCCGATGTTTTTGCATGGTCTCCTCTAGATATGCCTGGGGTTTCTCCCGAAGTGATTACTCACAAGCTGAACATCGACCCCAGCGTAAAGCCAATCCAACAGAAACAGAGGAAATTCGCTCCGGAGCGAAATGAAGCCATTCGAGTTGAGGTGAAACAACTCCTAGATGCGGACATCTTGTTCGAGGTATTCTACCCCTCTTGGTTATCCAACCCGGTAATGGTAACAAAAACCAGTGGGGCATGGCGGATGTGTGTTGATTTTTCCGATCTCAATAAGCACTGTCCGAAAGACTGCTATCCTCTGCCCTCCATCGACCAAAAGGCCGAGGCCATTACGGGGTACGTGGCTCTTTGTTTCCTGGATCTGTACAAGGGCTACCATCAGATTTTTATGGATCCACAGGACGCCCTCAAAACGGTGTTTATCACTGCCTTTGGGTGCTACGCTTTTAAGAAACTGCCCTTTGGGCTCAAGAATGCTGGAGCCACCTATCAGCGGCTAATGGACTTTGTCTTCCACGACCAGATAGGTCGTAATGTTGAGGTCTACGTCGATGATTTGGTCATCAAAAGCTCCTCTCATCCTTCATGTGTGCAGGACATTACCGAAACATTGCGCACCCTGCGGCGCTATAACTTGCGGCTCAATCCGGCAAAATGCACCTTCGGTGTTGGCTCCGGGAAGTTTCTCGGATACATGGTTTCACAAAACGGCTTGCAAGCCAATCCAGCTAAACTCCGTGATGTATTAGATCTGCAGCCCCCAAAAACATTCAGGGAAGTTCAACGCCTCACGGGTGGTTTGGCGGCCTTAAACAGATTCTTGTCGAAAGCAGCGGAGCGCCAGCTCCCATTTTTTAGAATCCTGAGGCAAACGAAGTCCTTTGAATGGACTCCGGAGTGCACCGAGGCCTTCGAGGCCTTGAAACGTCATATACAGCAGCTGCCGACCTTGTCAGTTCCTCTCCCCGGAGAGCCGCTGTACTTATATCTGGCTTCCGCCGAGGAGGCTGTCAGCGCCGCTCTTGTGCGAGAAGTGGAGGGGGTTCAACATCCCGTGTATTTTGCAAGCCGGGTGCTTCATGGAGCTGAGACGCGATATTCCGTACTAGAAAAAACAGTTTTGGCCCTTGTTATGGCAGCTCGGCGACTTCGCCCATACTTCCAAGGACGTGAAATACGAGTCTTGACTAATCACCCTATACGCCAGATCCTTGTGAAACCCGAGGTGTCTGGGCGCCTCGCCAAGTGGGCCATTGAGTTGGGCGAATATGACATCCAGTTTCTCCCCCGCCGAGCAATTAAGGGTCAAGCACTTGCCGACTTCCTGGCCGAAGCCCCGGCAGACAATCATGAGTCCCCCGCAGACAATGATACACCGCATCATGTCACACTCGCTCCTTCACCCCGAAAGTGGCAACTATTTGTGGATGGAGCATCCACGGTCCGAGGAAGTGGTGCCGGACTGCTTCTCATCGACCCCGGGGAGGTCGAGGTTAAATATGTCATCCGATTCAAATTTAAGGTGACTAACAATGTAGCGGAATACGAGGCAGTCCTCGCCGGGCTCCGGCTCGCTCAATCTTTAGGTGTTCGTCACCTAGAGCTCTTCACGGACTCCGAGATCGTATCTAAGCAAATTCAGGGGATTTATGTCACCAAGGAAGAAACAATGGTCAGATATCACGCTCTAGCGCTCAAACTCATGTCAGCTTTTGATGCAGTTATTATCCAGAAGATCCCGCGTGCTCAGAATTCCAAAGCAGACGCACTCAGCAAGCTGGCCTCCGCGGTCCAAACTAATATATCTTCGGATATCATGGTCGAAGACCTCTCCCATCCATCGATTCATGAGGCTACAATTTCGGTACTGACCGACAGTGATCCGAACTGGATGACTCCGATCATTCAATATCTCCGAGATGGGATTCTGCCCACTGACAAGCTACGAGCTCGGCAAGTTGTGCTCAAAGCCCCCAAGTACTCCCTTCATAATGGAGTTTTATATTGACAATCGTACCTGCAACCGAACCTCCGGTGCCTCGCCCCTACCGAGGCCGTCCAAGTTCTGCGGGAGGTTCACGAAGGGGCCTGCGCAAGCCATATCGGTTCCCGGAGTTTAGCAAAAAAAGTTCTCCGCTGGGGATACTATTGGCCTACCCTGTTCAACGATGCTCACGACTTAGTGACTAGATGCAGCAAGTGTCAGCAACACTCCCGGGTAAAGCATTTGCCACAGACCGAGCTCACCGGAATTCAAGGTGCATGGCCGTTTATTCAATGGGGTATTGATATTGTTGGACCCTTCCCCGTTGGTCCGGGAGGGTTGAAATTCCTGGTCGTCGCCGTGGACTATTTCACTAAGTGGGTCGAAGCCGAACCACTTACAGCCATTACTGGTCAGAATATATTGAAATTCGTATGGCGCAATATTGTTTGTCGCTTCGGCATCCCGAGCACTATCATCTCGGACAATGGTAAACAGTTTGCCAACGATCCATTCCGCTCATGGTGTGAAGAGCTCCACATCAAACAGATTTTCATTTCAGTGGCTCACCCTCAAGCCAACGGGCAGGTTGAGGTTACCAATCGGACACTTCTCACAGGAATAAAGAAGCGACTGGATAACGCCAAAGGTCTCTGGGCTGAAAACCTTCCACAAGTCCTCTGGGCTTATCGCACAACACCGCATACATCCACCGGGGAGACTCCTTACAGTCTGACTTTCGGTTCTGAAGCCGTAATTCCTGCCGAAATCAGTGTGTCGAGTCCCCGACTCCTCACATTGGTTCCCGAGGATAATGACGATGCTCTCCGGGCAAATTTAGATGAGCTGGAAAATCGCCGTGAACAATCATTCATTCAGCAGGCCAAATGCAAACAACAAGCAGCCCGGTATCATAGCCTCCGGGTCCGAGGTACTCAATTCAATGTCGGGGACTTAGTTCTTCGGCTCAACTCAGCCAGCAAAGCTGCCCCCGAAGGGAAATTGCACGCTTCTTGGGAAGGCCCCTACCGCGTCATTGCTGTACACGACTCCGGCTCCTATCAGCTTGAACATATCAATGGGACCCCGATCCCCCGAAGTTGGCACGTCACAAACTTGAGACGCTTCTATCTGTAAAAGCCACATCGCAAGTACTATCTTTCCTTTAATTTCCTTTATAGTTGTTATTTCTCTTTCTACTTTTGAATTTGCTCCGGCATTTATCACTGAATAAAACTTTTCGGTTCATGCACCTCGTTGTGTTTTTCTTTACGTTACAGGGACGCCCTAACGATATCACATTATTGATATTAGTCTCCGGACCATTACAATTATCCCTCGGTCCGCCCGAGGAGATTAACATTAAGTCCCCGGACTCATATCACCTTCTCGTCTGTTTAACCGGAGAAGTGTTCTCTCCCGCCTGATCCGTCCGGGGAGACGTTACTCCCGCCTGATCCGTCCGGGGAGACGTTACTCCCGCCTGGTCCGTCCGGGGAGTAATTTATTCATACTGTGTTTCCGAACACTCAACTAAGTAGTTAACAATCGAAACAGTTAATAATTTTTACTGTGTTCCCGAACACCCGGTACAAGTCATTGATAACTCGTTGCTTTCTTTACACTCGCATATATACACTATAACGGTTTTATTATTTCCAAAATAATACAACATCAAACAGTTCTCCTAACTAATACAACAAAAATCTTGCTAAAGATTCACTACGTTATTATCTATTTTTTTCCGGAGCCTTCTCCGAGCCAATACCCGAAACCACGTCGTCTTGTCTCTGATTGAGAATGTCCCGTCCTCCGGGATGGTTCTTGCACGTTCCGACGGTGCTCGGTTTCACTTCGGCTCCGGTGAAGACTCATCGTTTGGTGACCCCGGTCACCTACAGCGGGCTCAGTTCTTGTTCTTGGCCCTGACATGCTGGCCCATTCTGCATGGCCCCATTCTAGTGGCGCCAGAGGATCCATCACCTCGGGGGTTTTCTCAGTACCTTCCCTTGTCTTGTGACGAAGAGGATTTGCTGTTTTCTGTGGAGTTGAGCTTTTCCTCCTTTCTCTCTCCCGAGTATTGGCCCATTCTACAGCATCCCACTCTGCAGCTGGCATTTCGTCGATCTCCTTGGCCAGTGCCATAACTGCCGGTCCACTAGCCTCTGGTTCCCTGGCGTGAGTCCTTTCCGGTTCTTGGGGGATATCAGGCTTTGTGCTCTTGCCCCGACGTCTCTGTTTACGGCTGGGATCTGGTTCACTTTGCTCGGCAATGTTCAAAGCTTTATTCTGAGCCTTGATTTTCTTTTCAAGCTCTACCAGAAATCCTAGCACCAGCCGGCCCCTTATGATCTCAGGATCATTCGCCTCACCTCGCTCACTCCGCCGTTGGATGTCTTCACGAACCTCAGCCCTCCGGGCTTCCGCATCTTTCACTAATAGTCGTCCGCTGTCCACGAGGAGATGCTCACACTCTTGCTGGTTGATGCGAAGTTGTTCTAATTCAAGATCCTTTACAACACAGTGTGCTTTGTACTGCTTCGTTTGTTGTGCGGATTCTTTCCATGAGCTCTCCACCTTGGCGTATCTTTTCTCCATTAAGGCAAGGTTCCTTGACAGTCGGGGGACTTCATGCAACATCAACATATCTCGCTCTTTCTGCAGCCAGACTATTGATGAGTTGAGTTGCTTTATTACCTCATACGGGTTTTCAATGTTTTCCTGGCAAGGGAGACACCTCGGTTATCTCGGACTTTGTTATTACTCATACATTGCGTAGATAAGAGAGAAATAGCATTTATTATTCATATAAAAGAAGATTTTTCATTACAAGAGAAGACAGCTCGGGTTTTTCATTACGAAACAAGCGATTACATGGAATCCTAAATACATGCTCATCTACTCTACAGTCCGCTCATGAGTTGGGAGGTCACTGACCTCTCCGGGGGTAGGGTCGGCTTCTTTTCCTCCCGAGGCCTCCACAACATCACTTGGACCCTCAGCTACCTTGCTGGGACCTTCGATCTGAGCAGAAGGAATGATGGCCTCCGGGTATTTATCGTGAACCATTTCCAGCAGCTCGCTTCGAGTGGCCGTATCACCCGCAGCCACGAAAGTGCTCAGGAACTGCAGGAATGTCCCAGTTTGCATCAGCTTCTCGGCGAACGCTTCCAGCACAGCTCCCTGACCCGTGATGGCCTTGTTCAGCTCTTCCCGGGCTGCATAGAGGTCACCTTTTACACTGGCAACCTCGACGGCCTGCTCGCGCAGTCTGGCCGCCTCTCTCTCGGCAACCGCTGCCCGGTCCCGAGCTGCTTTGACCCCCTTTTGAGCCTCCGCGAAGCCGGCCCTCAGCTTAGCCACCTCGGCTTCCAGCTCGGCAATCCTGCCTTGGCAGGATTCCTTCTCCAGCCTGCCCACCAGCCCGCGGACAGGCTCCAACAGCTTCTCAAGTTCGGCCCCCGCAGCCGACACCTCTACTCCTTGCCCCTACATTGACTTGCTGTTATAATGGGTCTGTGCAGAAAATAACGAAGTCATTTACGATTATACCTCGTGAGCCGGGGTCACATGCAGTTTTTTCGGAGGAGGTGGAGTCGTCGGTGAGGTAATCCTTCTCTTGGTGCTCGGGGTCAGCCCCGAGAGGGGAATGGTGTCTTCAGGGTCCGCCCTGTGGCTACCCCCAGCTGATACTCTCTGCAGCTCCGGAGTTTTGGAGCTATCACCTCGGCCCCCCGAGCTGGCTTCGGTGCTTTTCCTAGCAGCGCTCTTGAACTTGCCCACTGCACATGACAAACACACATTCAGAGATTGATATTGTTATATTATATGCAACTTATGACGGAATAATAGTCCTACCCTCTTCGGCATCTCTATTTCCTGAATAATATGGGCTAAGCCCAGCCTTCTCCAGTTCCTCCTCGGAACAGAGGGTTTGGAAAGTCCCCACTTGCAGGAATATGTGCCTCACTTCGGCCCCCGGATTCTCCACAGGGGCGGTATCCTGCACCTCGTCACTCCTCCACTTCGGGAGAGCTATCTTATTCCTAACAAATATGAACTTCTCCTTCCACCCCTCTACTTTGCTCGGGTTTTGAACCTTGAACCCTCCTCGGGCTCGGGGACTAAAGGAATACCATCCCTTGGACTTCCCGAAGTTCTTTAACTGGTAGAAAAACATAAAAAGCTCTACAGTTGGCTCTATTCCGGCCTGTTTACTAACTACAGTGAATCCTACCAGCTGCCTCACCGCGTTCGGCGCTAACTGGCAGAGGGCAATACCGTAGTATTTTAACAACTCTACGACTATGCCCCACAGCGGCAATCTCAACCCTACTCTAAGGGAGTCGATATATACGGTCATAAACCCCTGCGGTGGGCAACAGGCCCTATCCACGGGGGTAGGAATTATGTAATCAAGGTCGAAGGGAAGATAAAATGATGGGAGTTCCCTCTCAAGTTGCTCCCGCGACATCCGTAACGCTATGGACGACACCTCAAGCTCCACCACCGGGCATTTATAAAACGATACCATCATAGTGTTGCACTCTAAACCATCAACTCTGTCTATGGTTCTAATATCATCCCTCTCCGGGATGATATATGATAGGGGGGGATATCTAACGGTTTATCTGAGCCTCCTACTACTTTGATCGAGGCCGAAGATGGGGCAGAAGATGAAGAAGATGAAGAGGATGACATACTTACTTGGTTTGAATTCGAAAGTGTGGATTTGAGAAATCTTTGATCTCTGTTGAATCACAAGCGCAGATTTCCTCTTTTTCCCGCTTTCTAAACAGATGAATTGCAATGGAGAAGATGAAAAGTTACTGTGCAGTTATTCCCAATATAAATGCAAAAAAACGGACGGCTCTGATGCAGCCTATTCAAATTCAGTGATGGAGATTTAGGCGTGCTCTTCACGCGCTTTACAGTTACCGAGGCGCGTGGGGAACAGCTGCCTCGGAACTCGCAGAGCGTGTCACTTCACGTCTCTCTCTCTCATTATGGCGCCGCCAATCACATCACCCTCACCCTTCCTCAGGAAGATTCAAGATACACTCCGGTGTACCTTCCACCTCGGTCATGCTACCACACTCCGGTGCTCCTCCCATTTCGGCCAAACTTCTCACTCCGGTGTACCTTCCACCTCGGCCAGACTGTCATATACTTCCAACGCGTTTTTTGCGTCTGGAGAATTCGATATCTCATCATATGTCCCGTGCACTTCGGCCCAACTCGGCACTACGCCCATTGACTGCTCCGCAGAGTCCCTGGGGCGCGGACAGACTCAGTCACGCATAAACACTTCGGCCTGCCAGAGACCCCGGTTTTCCTTCCTTACGGTCCCACTCCGGTGACAACCGAAGCTCCTACCTCGCTCCGGCTGGGGGGAGGCATCTGATAGGGATAACCCGATCAGCTCGGGTCGGGTCACCAACCCGATCAGCTCAGGCCGGGCTAACAGCGAGGCCCAGCATGCACAAACCTGAGCCCAGGCCCAGCAAGCGCGCCAGCAAGCACAAAGGCCCAGGCCCAGCAGGCCCAGCAACACGCATTCTGTTTAGCGAATCAAATCTGTTCCGCGAATCAAGGCCATGATCTTTTCCCAACTGCCATGCAGATTTGGTGGGCAAGAGGATAGGGATTTAGTTAGGGTTTTGGTTTAGTAGCATAAATAGGGGAAAAGAACTCTGAATTAGGGTTCGCACTTGGCATTCTGTAATACGCACTGTAAACTCCACGTTCTAGTAAAAAGGAACACCTCGGCGATTGCCGTTTTCTGCCCGTGGACGTAGATCTCCGGATCGAACCACGTAAATCCTGTGTGTTTTTATATTTTCTGCGATAATTTAGGTTGAATTTGGGGGTTACCGGATTGCGCTTTATCACCGAATTTTTAGAGAGCTTGATCGCGAAGACTTTTATGTAGGTCCAGAATCGAACCTACCCCATTACCATCCCTACATGATGCACTTAAACTCTAGATATTTCCAACTGATTATCTTGACTGGTCTAATGAACATTGGTAAATAAGAAAATTGAGTAAAGAGTCATTTTGTGACACGCATCACCTTTGAATTGAATTGAATAATAATAATTTAATGCCCTCCAATTTTTTTGTCATATGTTCATTGGGTTTCTCAATTAGGATTAGGCAGATATTTCAACTCCCACCAAAATATCGTTAGTAAATATTTAACTAACTTGTGGTCTTCGTAAGTTTCAATTATTCTGTCCTTTTCTGTTTTTTAATTGTTTCTTATTCATTTAAAACGCATATTTTAACTAAAAAAATTCTATTTTCTGAAAAAAATCAATTTCTTTTATGGCTGATAATTTCTAAAGCGGGTATAAAGTCTACATATATTCGGACAGAATAATATTGCCTAACAAGTGACTATCACGTCACAAGGTTCCCATCTTTTAAGACCATGCACAAATGTTTTGTATCAAAATAGTTTATATGATTTATTTTATGCCTAATTGCCGTAAAATTATTGCAATTTAAATCTAACTTTTAGAATTTAACAAAATAAAGTATTCCCTAAGATAATTTGCACACTTTCTTCTTTGGAATGTCCCAATATAATTTGAACATCCCTAAAAAGAAAATTTCCTTACAATCTCCACCTTTAAAACCTCCATCCTCAATCTTCACATTTGGAAAAATCAACTAAAAAGTAAAAAACAGCTCTTTCTTATTCCACATGTCGGGAGAGGTGAGCAAATTATCTCGGGGCGGAAGGAGTATAACTTTTACTCATGATTGCAAATCAGATCATTGGTAAATTTTCGATCGCTGGAGTCCACATGTCCGATTTTTGTGCGGTATCATTTGTCACATCATTTTAAAAAAAAAATAGAAGAACTTTTAAATTTGTAAAAGAAAATACCAACATTTTCAAGAAATTGCATATACACCTAAATTTTCACATTTGCATTAAAAATTACAACATTTTTCTTAAATTGTAATTTCTTGAAAAGGTTGGTATTCTCTTTTGTAAATTCAAAACTTCTTCTATCTTTTTTACAAATGATATGGCACAAAAAGGGGACACGGGGACTTCAGTGATCGAAAAATTTACGATGATTCAATTTGTAATTATGAGTAAAAGTTATGTCTTATTTTGCTAAATTCTAAAAGTTATGCTTAAATTACAATTACTTTCAATTAAAGGTGGTATTTTTTTCCTGCAATTAGGCCTTTATTTTATTTGATGTTAGAATAATGTTATTATTTCTTTGTACCAATTTAATTGGTCTAAAGAAAAATGATTGAAGAATAAAACTACAGTTAAAAACCTAATTAAATTTGGACGGTCGATATTTAATTAGAATCAGCATTTTGTTGGATAAAAAGTGATACATACTTTGTTATCTAATCCACCGACATTCTATTTTCTTTTCCAATAATTAATGATTATTAGTAGATTTTGGAATAATTCTATTTATGCTTGGAGGCCTACCAGCAGCAGCTATTATCCATATTTAATTATTTATTAATTAATGTACATATATAAAAGAAAGCATCTTACGGAACACAGAATGCAATCTATCTACTGTTTTTATCATTTCATCATTTTTGTTATTTGGGTAATGTAAATTACATTTACACTATGAGTTCGATCCGAGTTGAATCGAGCTTGAGTTTGATTTGTTAACTATTGTATTAAACTCGAGCTTAATTTATCGAATATGTTTCATAGCTTGCGAGTTTACTCAAATCTAGTTCATCCGAACGTTTAATAAGTATAAATTATAAATATAATATTCATTATTATTTTATAAAAATAAATTAAAGACTTAAAATTATAATATATCACTCAATTTTTTTAATTGTTCTTTCAAATTTTGTGAAATATTTATAGATAGGCCAAAAATCACTTTTGGCCCCATAAGTATTTGTCTATTTGATTTTAGTCTCATAAGTACTTGTTTTTTCAATTTAGTCTCGTAAGTGCTAAAATTGTCTAATTTAAGGACAACTTTCGCCGGAGAACACCAAATCGGCCGGAAATAGTCATATGCAAGTCACGTGATCCCCAAATTTGGGACAAACCGGCGGAATAAGTGACGTGTCTATTTTTCTGGTGAGTTGGAATTATTTCCCTTCAACTTTTTAATTGTAAAGAAAAATTATATCCATGTCATCAAGTCTTTTTGCACTAGATTAAATATACATATCATCAATTAGAGGTTCATCAGATTCCCTCGGACCAGTTCCATTTGCGCAACATTTTCTTCTCCTCCTCAAACCTATCAATTTCAATCTGCAAAACATGGTTAATCTTCTCAAGCTTCTCATTAACAATAATCAAATTTTGCTTCTCTTACCGGAGCACATTTGTTCTTCTCAACAACCCTCTTAACAACCCTGCTATGATCACAAAGTGGATTGTCAATCCACCTAAAATATTTGGATAGCCTTCATTCTGTAAATATAAGCTGGATTCAGAGGAAGAATCAAGATCAACATTATTTTGCACAAACACTTTCGACAAGAAAATCGAACATACATCCATAAAATCGCCGACCAAAATTCTCATCCTTCCACGAAGTCACAAATGGTGCAAGAAGCCCACAACGACATCTTATAGGAGGGATCGAACCGGCGTTGTTCTGTGACATGTCACTTATTCCGTCGGTTTGCCCCAAATAAGTCCAACTCACCCAAAAAATAGACTTTATTTATTCCGCGTGTTTGCTCCAAATTTTGGAGTCACGTGACATTTTCTGGCGAGTTTGGTGTTCTCCGGCAAAAATTATCCTTAAATTGGACAATTTTAGCACTTACTGGACTAAATTGAAAAAGCAAGTATTTATGGGACTAAAATCGAAAAAGCAAATACTTATAAGACCAAAAGTGATTTTTGCCTTTTATAAATAGTTGTCTTTTCAATTTTTTTTCTCGTATTTCTTCCAATAATACCATTTAGTAGTTGGAAAGAAATATAAAATAAACGAAAAAATGATATAATTTTAGAAACTTGAGGAAATAGAGGATAATTAATGAGGACTTGATTGTCCATTTCACCTGCTCTTTAATTTTTTTAATTTTAAGCTAAAAGAACAACTAAAAATATGGAGGTAGTTCTTACTAAACCCAATTAATTTAATACTAATAAATAACTTTAATTATATAATTCTGAATTAATAATGAGTTTAATTATAAAATTTATAAATAAATGTTCATATATTACTATTCCACTTTACGAACTAGTAGATCATGAGTCATTAATGAACTTACTTGGAGTTAAAGGAATATAGTATTAAGCTTGAGTTTGGTTTATTTATTGAAATAAGAAGCACTAAACTAGCTCGACGAATAATTCACGAGTGACTTATTGATTACATTCATATCGAATAAAATTATTAATATTGTTCCGACAGTCGTTTTGGATATATGTCCAAACATATTTTAACATTTTGACATATTAATATATTATTTAAGTATTTATATATTTGTTTCCAGATCATATATTAAAATATTAATTTGTAAGGTTTGTTCAAGTACAATTCACAAGTTTGCACTTTTTTTTGGGAAAAATTACACTAATTCAAAAGAAAGAAAATTAGACAAATCACCAGATATTTAGTAATTTATAGTTTATTATATGATTGTCCAACCTTTCATTTAAATACACATACGTATGTTAAAAAAATACACAATTTTTTTCATATCGTCCCGTCTATCTCGATCATTTTGGAAATTCCAACCATTTCAGCATCATTTTCTCCATTTCGAGCTGTAATGATCGAGAAGTTGGTCGAAACAAAATGACAACTATGTTTTAATGATCGAAATGAAACGTTTAGACAATTTTAACCGGAATAGAAGGAAATCAATAACTACGCGTATTATATACATTACATGACTAGCATGATATTATAATCATTATTATGGTTGTTAACTTTTATTATCGTAATATATATAATGACGTACGATTGAAGAAATAAAATTAAAAGGTAATATAAAACAAAGGATTCCTTTGTCCTATTTATATTGCATGTCATATAATGATTGCATGGTGGTATAAAAAAGTAAGGTAAAGTATCCATTTTAATTTTAATTTATAATATATATAGTACCCAATATTCCGATTTGATAAAGCCAAATAATTTGGGTCACGACACTTTGATATTGGATGGAATATATTTTCTTCAATAAAAGTAGAGCCGTGGACGCACCCATTGTAGCATTATCTAAAATTCTTCCAAGTTTATTGAATTGAATATACTTTTAATTTGGTTGTCAAAATAATTTGTTTGAGTAATTTTTAAGAGGAAAATATCTTTAAATTTCACTTCACTTTAATTGGGAAACTCTACAGAGGATATGATAAATTGATATTTATAATGTTACCGTATCGAAAAAAAAGTAAAGTTTTACTTTTTAACGAATAAAAATAAGATAATTTATATAAAACTAAGAAATAAATTACATTTATATTACATGTTTTCATTTGATGTCAATATTAACTAATTACCAAATTTTGTAAAAAAATGTTTTCTTAGATAAGATTCCAAGTGCCAAAATTTCGTAAGTTAGGCATGCATGATTTATTTATATATACTTGACAATATATTCCCTTTTTTAAAGTCTGGAAAGTTATGTACTTATGTTGTCATTACTATTGGTTTGGTTTTCTTTTCATATTTTTTCGAAAATAGATAAAAAAAAAAAAAAAAAAAAAAAAAAAAAAAAAACATTATGTATCGTCTATTTTTTATATTAATACTCCCTCCTTCCCGAGATAATTTGCACACTTTTCTTTTTGAGGTGTCCCGACATAATTTGCATACTCTTAAAAAGGAAATTCTTCTTACAATCTCCACCCTCAATTTCCAGTTTTGAAAAAATTAACTAAAAAACAGAAAAAAAAAAACAGCTCTTTCTTATTTTACGTGCTGAGAAAGATGTGCAAATTATCTCAGGACGGAGGGAGTACATTAAATTAATACCCTTTTCTGTGATCTTTGACAACCATACCTCATAGTCTATTTTTTATGTTAATACATTAAAGTGAGATAATAAATTTGAATGATTTTGTCATCAGCATTGATCTAATATTAATTAATTATTTGAGTATGGGATTAGGATAACATAGGATTTGACTTATCATGATCTAATCATATTAGTGAGAAAATGTCACTTAATTACTAAAATCTGGAAAATATTCCCTATAAGCTGAAACCTAAATGTTTGTATATAAATATTTTATTAGGGAAATTTAAATATTCTGTTTTCCTAACATGGAAGGTAAAAGAATATATATATTTTTTTTTTTCTAGGTTAGATTAGTGCTGGAATGATATGTATGGCAGCTCGAATCTTCTGGTTAAGAGAATAGTTCACATCTTCCATTTCGTCTTAGGTGTAAACTAGTACAATACCTAAGAGATTTTTTTACGAGTCTGTTAAATTATCTCTTATTTAATAAATTATTAATATATTATATTTGTAGTGTCAAAAACATAAAAATAAATAATCCTATATTATATGAGAAGTTAATATATTTTTTCTATCTTATTGTAAATATTATTCGATATATGAAATATGAATAAGTATCCATGTATAATAGGACTATCATTATGAAAAGAAACATATATAATTTTAACTATTGTATAAGAAATTGATTGGATAGAAGTGGTTATAAAACTAATGCTTATTTATAAAAAAAAATGGTAATTCTAAAATTGTTGCCTATATATCGAACAAAATATTGACAGATCGAATGAAACATAAAAAACCAAAACTTAAGTAGTTAAACAAATTAAAAAGAATTTTAATAATAATAATAATAATAACAATAATAATAATTATTATTATTATTATTATTATTGCACATTTTCATTATAATGCACATATATATTGTAAGAAACATAATCTTACATAACCTCGGTGAAACGAAACCTCACCTTTTGTAATTATGCTATTTTGCTAAAAAAATCATTAAGAGATAAAAAAAAAAAAAAAAAAAAAAAAAAAAAAAAAAAGTTTATGCAAGTATAATAATTCACAATAAAAAATTAAAAAAATTCAATGGATAATATTTAGTACAAATTTATTTATTATTATTTTTCCCGAAAACCACCACTGGTGGAGGGATTGGGTGACTAGCTTAATTCTAACCCGCAAATACCGCAAATGAACGGGTGTAGATGTGTATAGGGAAAATCGAGGTCGATCCTCAAAGAACAGGTTAACATAGTTTGACACCCTAATTGTCTAAGATTATCCTAGCTAGACACTCGAACTGTGTAAGAATGATCTTAATAAACTAAATTACATAAACTATTAAACTGACATAACAAACGGGAATTTCCAATCAACGAGAATGTATCATTGGATTTCGATTTCAGGAATTAAACTAATGACGATTAATCTCTAATCTTTAAACCTTTAAACTAGTTAATTATCTATTATGCAGCACTTAATTAATCTAACCCTTCTCTCGAACCAACTAAGTCATAAATTGATTAAGATAATTACTCTCTCGAGTCAAATTATCATAATAACTCCTAACAACCCCTTAACCTTTTGCCTACACGATCACAGACAATCGCGCTATGTGTTGTCGTCTATTAACAACTCACTTCTCTCCAAGCGGAATCGTTAAATAAGTAAATTAAACCTAATTGGCCAGATTAAATTCAATATATGGATTAAACCAAACACATAGATAGATAATGTAAGCTGGAGTATATAAACTAAACAATTAAATCAACATTGTTGTAAAACCTTACTTTCTAATCCTAGGACACGAGTAGTTTAGCTACTCATGTCTACTAACAAATCAAAACAAGAATTCTAAGAAAACATTGTCAAGAACTTGAAATAAACAAAAAATAATTAAACTCGATTATCGGCTCGTCGATCTTCGTCTTCTCGCTCTCACGGCTTCTACTCTGATGTAAATGTATGAGAAATTCTGGTGTAATGTGATTCTCTATGAAAAACGAGCCTCTCTTGCCCTTTTATAGCCTTCGGGACAATCCTAAGGCTTTTAGAATCAGTTTCCTACTAGAAACAGGAAAGTCTTCAAAACGTACTTTCCGACGCGGCCGTTTTGCACATCTGATGCAGCTGCGTTGCAACATCAGTGTTGAATTGCTTTGCACGCCGTTTTCATTACAGTCGCGTTGGTTGACGGAGGTGGTCGCGTCCGTTCTCCTCTGGACCGGTTCAGATCGACAGTTTTGGATGGTTTTGAGCAGGTTTTGCTGGTTTTGACTTTCCTTCGACGTGTTTTTTCGTCCGTTAATCGTAAAGCACGAGTTTTAACACTGAAATTGCTCAAAATACCTCAAAGACAAGTCAAACACGTTAAATGGTCCAAATATAAATAATCTACACGACTCTTGATCAAATATGCATGTAATCGCTATAAAGTACACTCCTAAATCGACCTAAATACATGCATAATTAACGTGTATCAATGGGGCTTAACTCTAACATGTGTATAAACAATACATGAGTCTGTACAATGTAATCAAACACTAAAATCTGAAATAGGGTAGGCCAAGTCCGTCTACTAACAAGTGGTCTGGCTTCTAATACTATTACATTCGGCTATATCAGTAAAAAACTTGCAACATCTCTTCCTCACTGCTTCATTAGCTAACCATTCTGTTATTTTGTTGCATTCTCTAAAGATATGCGACATTTGCACCACCATAGTTTCTTGATCTTAAAAAACTCATCAATTAAAGCCTGGTATTTCCATCCATGCACCTGGATCCACCTGTCTCAACATGTACATTATGGACAAACATCGACTTCAATCCAAATTTTCCTAATGCCTAATCTCTTACAGAACTTCAAACCTTCAACAACTTTCAGTTTAGCAAAATTATTGTCACAGTTCTCAATATATACAAAAAAATCAACCATAAAGTTGGCATTACTATCTCTAATCGCACCACCAACCCCCTTGTCCCGGATTACCTTTTGAAGCTCCTTGAGCTTAACCCAATCATCATTTGGAGACACCCACTTAACCATTCTCGGACCTTTTGGGTTCTTCACCAATATCTTGAACCCCATTTAGCAACAATTTGTCAATAAGAGTTCCAAAATCCAATCGGCATCAGATTGGCTAAGGTCAAGGTCCTTAGCTACTCAAACACCAAGAATTAGATTCTGGAAGTAGAGCATTTAGCATTCTGAAATCTTCAAACATTTTTCATTTTCCAATTTTTTCCAACATATGATAAGAGGCATAGTAGAACGAATGTGATCATGGCTACGAAGCCTTTGGAACCACAACCCAAAAAGCTAAAATAAAGTCAGGGCAAGGAAGTTTAAACTGGAAAAGGACGCAAAGAAATCCCATACATGCCTTGTAATTGGACAATTAACAAACAAATGGTTTTCATTTTCAGAATTTGAAAAGTAAAGGCTGCACACGAAAATTGCCTCAAACCCTTTGTTTTTTAGACTACTATCAAGAGGAAGAAATTTCTTAGTTAATCTCCAAATAAAAGCGGCTTGGTGTTTAAGGTGGATTTGCGCCACATCATAGAACCCCAAACCAAATTAGGTTTGGTAATCTCAATGTTTTCCATGCAGAAAAGGTAGGAAAAAATACCATTCCCAGTCAATTTCCAAACAGGTATATCATCACAACTAGAATCAGTGAAAAATTCAAGGATATGACAAATAACATGGGGAGGACCATATGTAGAAACAACAGACAAATCCCATGAATTATCAAACTAAAAATCAGCCACACAAGCTTTAGTATAAAATATTTCTCAGTATTGACATAAGGGACCACCAATGCACCAAACATCAAACAAAAATGAGATATCCCCTCTCCCTATTCTCCAAAATATGTGTTTTTTAGCTTCATCTTTTATTTTGAGGATTCTTTTCCAAAAATATGACTAATTATACCCAATTCAGCAACATATAGATGAACTTTTTTAAGGTATCCCTCCTTCAGAAATTGACACCACATATTGTTAGACACCCTAATTTTCCACTAGGCTTGCCAAGCAAAGGCTTTGGCCATGTACTTTTTAAGGTATCTCTCCTTCATAAATTGACACCACATATTGTTCGACACCTTAATCTTCCACCAGGCTTGCCAAGCAAAGGCTTTAGCCATGTCATTTAGATTTCTAACACCTAACACCCCCCCCCCCTCTCTTCAGTAGGAGGAAAACAAGCCTGCTCCCAAGAAGACCAATGTATCTTCTGTTTGTCCCCATTAGAACCCCACAAAAACCTATTAAACAGCTTATGAAACTTGTTCAAAACAGAATTTGGAGGCCAATGACTCTCATAGTGTACATCAGCATAGAGGAGAGTACACTTTTGGTCAACTCCAACCTACTATCCATACTAAGGAACATTTTGTCCCATCCGAATAGTCTCTAAAACTTTTTCAAACGTCTCCTGATATAAACTCACTTTGACCCTGCTCTTGAAAAGCAGCAACCCCAAGTATTTAAAAGACAAACTTTCTACCCTCATCCCTACCAACTCCTTTATTCTCTTCTTTCTATAGCTACTGATTTTTTTCCCAAATATAGCTGAACTTCTGGAAAAGTTGATTTTTTCAGCAGTGGCCTTTTCAAAGTTTTGAAGGAAATCCAACAGCTTTTTGAAAGAAAGACAAGGGACCGAAGAACCTCTCTTGTTGTACTTTAAATTGGGTTCGGAGGCAAATAAGTCGTGAAGGCCATTGGTCAGAATATTAAAAAAGGGCAAAAAGGCTAGGTAATCACATAACTTCTTGTCTAAGACCTCTAGTGGAAGAAAAGAAACCAAATGGTTCTCCATTAATAAGAATGGAAAACCAAGAGTTTTTAATACTGTTGGATATCACCCTGATATGATAAACGAATCAGGAATGCCAGAAGATGCATAATTTTATAAAGGGCAGGCCACTCCACTCTATCATAGGCTTTTTGGAGGTCAAGTTTTAAAATCATTTTGCCATTTTTGAACTTGTTATTTATTGTCATGCACACGCTCTTGGGTCAATATGATATTGTCAGCTATGTTTTTATAGGGCACAAAGTCACTCTAAACCGGAGGGATAATTTTTTAGAGGAGAGGAGATAACCTATTATTGACAAGCTTAGTCAAGATTTTGCTAACAACATTCAATAAGCTTATGGGTCCAAAATCTGCCCAATTAACAAGCTTGTCTTTCTTAGGAATAAGGGTTATGGTGGTGCTTGTGAAGCTTCATGGCATGATCTTACCACCCATGATCTCCACACAAGAACTAACCACATCATCTGCAATCAAGTGCCAACAGTGTTGATAATACATGACGGAGAACCCATCAGGGCCTGCCATACTATTTTTATCAATACTGAATACCACCTTCTTGACCTTCTCCTCCATAGGAGATCCATCCAGGTCATCAGCATCCTCCGAAGACAATATATATTTGATATAATGAAAGATAGGGTTACACAAATCGCATGTAACCCTGTCGTTGACCCTAATCTCAGCAATGTTGTTTTTGAACCTTTTCTTCCTAACTAAGGCATGGAAATAGGTTGTTTTTCTTTCTTCATCCCTCAGCCTTTTACAGGAAGTTTTTTGTTTCCAAAAAGATTCCTCAATAGCTAAATCAATCAACTCAGCTTGCTTTTGCTTAAGGATAATGAGGTTGGAATCATTAGGGTCATTAAAGTACTTGTTTTCCTGTTTTTCAAGGTCCAATCAGCTTGACTCTATCATTTATATTGTCAAAACGTTTTATTCCACTCTTTCAAACAATCTTTCAGCCTATAAAGCTTACATTTCAAGTTCATCATGCCCAACTCCCCAGTGGGGCAGCTCCAGTTTCCCTTGACAGTGTCAAGGAACCCATGGAGCTCAGTCCAAGCATGAATGAACCTGAAAGCATGTCTCTTATTACTCACAATATTTTTACAATAAATTAACAACAATCAATGGTCAAAAGACCCTTTACTTAAATGTGTAACTTCACATAAATTAAAATAGTCAATCCAAGCATGCGAAATAAGAGCCCTATCTATCTTTTCAAAGATATGATCAGCATGCCAAGTATATCTAGACCCCACAAACCAGCATCCTCAAGCCCACAATCAGTTAAAGCAGAGGCTAAATCATCCATAAATTTCAGTTTTAAAGCCCCCACCCCAACCTTTTTCTAAGAAGCATTAAGAATCACATTAAAATTCCCACTAACAATCCAAGGACCAGCAGCATGGCTGCAATTCCTAAGATCATCCACAGAGCCAACCTCTCAGTTCTCAAACAGAAAGCACAAACAACAGACTGTAAAATCTACTCCCAACAGTCTTATCAACAATAACAGTATCAAGCAACTGATTAGATGAATTAAGCATTTCACAATAAATAGGATCTCTCAACAGAACCCAGATTTTAGAATTACTATTAGCAACAATATTAGGATATCCAATAGAACTAGCCCAAAACACATCAAGTTCAATTTTTTTTTTTTTTTTAATTTCAAGAATGGCCAACACATCAGGTTTTTCTTTTTAATAAGATTTTTCAATTAATTTTGAGCCTGTTTATTTCCAAGGCCCCTAGCATTCCAAGTCAGAATTATCATTTGGATAGATGAAGTACCTTCAAAGTATTTAGGCCCCCTCCTAGTTACCATTTGGAGAGGCTTAACTTCAAGTTTTTTCTGCATTTCCTTCTTCTCTTGGTTGACCTTGATCTTTGAGCAACTTTGTTCCTATCTGCAGAGCCTGGTCTAGACCAACTCTCCTCATTTTCCTTCTCATTCATCATAGATTAATTATGATCAGATATCTCATTTTCATTATCAGAAAATCTATTATCCGTTTCATACTCATGAAAGAATAAACTTTGATAATTGAGAGGTATGTATGACTAATTCACGGAAGGAGATGGATACATTTGATAAGTATTTATTTCAAATAAATTTATATTAGTTAGTGTTAGTCAAATATTCCAAAACAGAATCAACTAAAAAAGGGGAAGAGAGGTAAAATTAGGGATTCAGAATAATAAGTATAATAAAATTTTGAAATTGTTCTTATTTTCCTATAAAATATAATCAAATTAATATATAAATGATAAAGGATGTCCATTACTTGGTACAGTGGCATATTTTTGTTGTTTTTTCAGTACTCAGTACCAAATCATACACAGAAATTCCGAGAAAATTGTATGTCCAGTCCCATAAATAGAAATAACTTTTATTTTTAGCCCTAGCCGATTACACTTTTGCAATCTAATTCAAGCAAATTAAAACATTAGAAATTTTATTCTATTTTCCTTGGAAAATTAAATTTCCACCAGAAATTTTCTTGAATTTTAGATCTTCGTCAATATAGTCTACGCAGCGTGATGAAAATGATTCAAAATATGATTAAAAGTTAACTAGGATCAATTTTTCTACTGCATTACAAATTTTTAGAAAAAAAAAAATGGGAAAGTACAATAAAAAAAGTCCATAATTCATAAAAGGATTTTCGAAACAAAAAACAGAAGAAATCGGACAACTGCCTTAAATACAGTTGTCGGGAATTATCGTTTGTGGAACCTCGATATCCATAGGTTTATTAGATAAATGGCTCAACCCTCATTTCTAGATTCATCAATATTGAATCAATAGAACAAAAATACAAGAAATTAGACTCCAGGAAAAAAGATGGAGAATCAAGAAAACCAAAAAGAGGAAAAAAATAAAACAAAAAAAAAAATTATATCCTCGGAAATAAAAAGATCCCTGAAAATATTTACTTTTTTGTTGAAGTTTTTAAATTTTATTGTAGAATTCCTTTCTTAAATAAAACTTTGGGATTTTTAATTTTTATTCATATTAACTTTTGTTAAAACAATAGATTTTTTAGAATTCTTGTCACATGTAAGTTGTCTTAGATCACCTTACGTGAACCAATACTAAGATCTACATTTTAATAACTCATACCTCCAATTTAAAGTTCAGGTGCTTATTTATTCAATTTTAAAAGTTCAAGTGTCTATTGTTAAAAAAAATATTTAGGGTCTAATTTTTGCATGTGATATTAGTTAAGCTACTTTGCATCTTTTTCTTTGTAAAATTTGCACTCCTTCAATTTGTGCCTCTTTCTTGTTTCTATTATATTGTTTGCAATATTTCGCTGAATTAAATAAGTAATTGTAGATATTATTAATTACTATGCAGTTAATTAAAATGAAAATTTATATCTTTAAGAAAATGCTCCTTTACCCATGATGAACATAAATTAGTATATCCATTGTTGATGCGTAAATATCTTATTTTCAAATTATGGATGAAATAATTAGTCTTATTTTCAAATTATGGATGAAATAATTAGTTGTACTCTACAAGGTAATTAGTTATATTAATTATATAAAATCTTAAGACATCAGTTGATGAACACATTAGAAAATTTGGACTGTATATCTTTAATACATCAACATTTGATATTGTCACCCACAACTAAAATTTATGATTCCATTTCTGGTCAAAGAACTAGTGCACCATGTACCGGTGTACGCAATGTTGGAGCTAGGTGCAAAATTTTCATTATCCTAAAATTTCATTTCTTTTATAAATAACCTAAATTTTGTGTTTGAATGAAGAGATAAGAAATGAATAGATTTAGAATTATTGAATTTCAAATTCACTTAGTATAGAGCAGATTTGAAATTTACTCAAATCCTTCAAAAAATAACTTAAAGTAAAATCATTGATTTCAAAATCATGGTAATCCAAACAACAACAAGAGATTTGAGACTATAAACTATAAATCCATTATCAAATTATTTCATCCAAATACAACTTAAATTTTTATTTGAATCCCGAATAAAATATCTAGGGATGGTAAAATGTCCAGAACCCAAACGGGTTATCTGACCCCGCCCCAACTCGATGGGGATTCCCCTGCCCCGACCATAACAACGGGGCTGGGACAGGTTTGAGTCCCCCGCCCCGCCCGGATTATCTAAATAACCTATATATATTTATTATATTTATATTAAATATGTATATAAAAATGTTATTATTATGTGAAACATAATCTTATTTAGTAATATTCAAAAGAATTAGTGTATTATTAAATATAACACATAAAATTTAATATAGATATACATAATAATTAGTTAAAGTATAAAAAATTATAAATAAAAATATTATTGTAAGTGAAAGTTAATTTGCATGGATATCCGATCCCGTTCCGACCCCATTTGACCCTCGATCGTTCCTTCCCCGAGCCTTCACGAGACGGGGACTAGGATGCCAAACATCCGCGACATTGTCACTCCTAAAAATATCCCGATTCCGATCCTAAATGCACCTGAAGATCTACTTCCCAAATACAATAGAATGCAAAAGTAGAATATAAACAAAGAAAGCAGATATGGTCGTGTGGATTTATGTTGACCTAAGCTACATCACAAATTTGAGCACTTCAAAGACTGCACAATCAATCAATATGCATAATAACTGTAACGCCAGATACAGTCCCTATGGCTATCTACATTTTAACTGACAATTGACTACCTATTTTACCTAGTAACAGCCTATTTTTGGAAAAACGTGCTTTATCTTTAATGAAAAAGATAATAGATTTATTCGGATTTCTCAAACAAATTTTATATAATCATATGGATAAGGTACAACAAACTTCCTGCGTTTCAGTAAAAGTTTTCTATGGTTCAGAAAATAAGAAAGTGATACCGGATCTGAATTCGGTGTAGTGAAATCATAAGCTCTAGTAGAAAATGTGTGTAAAAGACAAAGTGTGTAGTGTGTAAAGACCAAGGACGAAAATATCGGTGTTTACGGAGATATCGGTCTTTCATTTTACGGAGATATCGGTGAGATCTCGATTAATATAGAAATATCGGTGCAATTTTTTTAAAAACGTCGAAAAATATATTTAAACAGTTAATTTATCACCATATTTGTTAGATTGCCATAAACCTAGTTAAATTCCAATATTTAATTCAAAAAAATAGAGCCAAATGCACGCATATACAACTAGTCGATAATAAGAAACAATACATACGTTTGATTTATCGTTTTCTCTTAGAATATTTAACATGATTTTTTAGTTATTATCTAAAATGTATTGTAAACAAAGTTTGATTTATTGTTTTTTTTTTTTTTGGTTTAAAAAATATTATCTATTTATGAAAGAAAATTAAAGTCTTTATTAAAATTATTTCAACATTATGTAAGTTAAAAGCATTGAGAATATTTACAATATATAAAGCTTTTCTTAATTGACCTATAACATTTTTTATTCAAGAGCAACATTAATTAAAAGCTAAACACAAATAAATGAGAAAATATAACAAATTTTTAACACTAATTTAACATAATATTTTTAAAATTGTTATAACAAATTTAAATATTATAACATTTTTCATGCAACATTACTAGTTATTAGTACGGAAATATTATATTAAAAATTTGAAAGTTTAACAAAATATTTTAAAAATATTATAACCAACTTTAATAAATAGATTCATTATAAGATAATAAAGAAAATAAAATATCTACAAAAATGCCCAATTATTATTTTATACTTAGTTTTTATTTTTTTAATTTGCATTTTGATAACTAATTATCATATATAATTGTTAGTAGTATTTTATTGAATATGTTATATAAATGCTGTGTACACATAATAACAAGTGATTGACTTGGTCTAGCGGTAAAAGTTTGGAGACTTACTCAAGAGGTCTCTTGTTTGAATCTAGTTTGGCGAAATTTAAAAAATTTTGCTGAACAGAACAGAATTCGGCGATATATTCGCAATATTTAGGCGAGATATCGCCGATTTCTCGCGAGAAGTTGGCAGGATAAGAGGCAAGATTCCTGGCCAGCGATTTCTGCCGAGATTCTCGCGATTTATCGCGAGATCTCGGCGATAAAATGACAAAAAGCAATTACAGCCTATTATCGTCTCGCCCCGAGATTTTCATCCTTGGTAAAGACACAACTGAGACTTTATAATGAGGGAGGCGAATTTATTTAAGATATTTATTAAAGTTTTTGAAATTTAAGAGTGACGAAATCCATTATTTAACTACAATTACACTATATATGTAGATATACAATAAGTTAGTCAAAAAATTTGAGGGGGCAACTACCGCCACCGGTCCAACTCCGCCCCTGGTAGGGTGCATGTGAGAGAGATAGAGAGATAAAACACTGAACCCGATAACTCTATACATCGGATCCAAATTCAGCGGACCCTATACTTTCTTTTAATTCCCAAACATGTCTCGTTTGCAAACTATTATTTGTAGCTTAAAATTATTGTTGAATTCAAGAAATATTATTTATGTAGGAAATTTAACTTAGTTTCGTTAGCTTAATGAGATGGGTTTTGTCTCATCTTTGATGACTTAAATGAGTGGGACCTGTATGATGGAAATCTCGTTTCTTCGTACATGCATAATCTAGTAATAGAGTAGATGAGAAAGTGTCAAGTTTCATTAAAAATCCTTAAGATATGGAAGAGATATTTACATACAAAAGATAAAGTTTGAGTCATGAAAGATGGAGAATATTTGTATGCAAGATGGAGAATATTTGTATGCATGCACATTGCTAAAACTAGTTAAAGGTGTGCAATATATAAAGCTTTGATGTTATATAAGGTTTGGGGCCCCAAGGGGATTCCAAAGTTTATGAAGGAGGGAGGACCAAGGCCAGTTCGGGTTAAACCCTACATGCGCGTGCCGCCACCGCCGCTCGCCCGCCTATCTATTTACTGGAAATCGAAAATAAATAATTTAATCTCAAATTTTGATAGGCTTTAATTTTAGTCCCCAGATTTGGATAGAGTTTGTTCCGGATAATGTTTACCGGAAATCTTTATTTGAAATTCAAACATCCGTTTTTTAATGTAAATTACCAAAAAAAAAAAAAAAAAAAAAAAAAAAAAAAAACTATTCCTTCTTCCCTTTATAAATTGAACACCTCCGGTTTATCTTAGATATACGAAATTCAGTCTTTCTCTATTATTTTCTTTGCCTGTGTTTATTCACTCTTTTATCTTAGGAGACTATCGCCATATAAGTTTGATCAGATAACGAGCAATTTTGTCTTAAAGACAGCGTGTCATCACTCAACTCAGTGATTTTTTGTCTTACACTTTCCCGTTCCACGGTAATACACAACCTACAATTTATGTGTTTGCAACATCACATTGAAAGCTTCAAATTGTTTCTCAAACCTAGAATTTGATTTTTAAATGTTGTCCACGCTCAGTTTCTACCATCTTTTAATTTCATATCCATTTATTTTCAAAAACTACTAAATTTTACGAAAATCAATTCAAATCACTTTTCTAAAAGCACAATTATTTAAAAATCTTATTTATTTGCACCAATTAAGTAATGTTGTAATGCATTAAAATCTTGAGAATTCTGTGACATTATCTTAATAATTAAATTTATAACAAAGATGAGACATTCAAACCCTATCCGACAATGCATGCATAGTATAAGCGATTCTTTTGACTATTGAGGCTGCCAAATCGTGCTGAAAATCCCATAAATTTATGTGATTTTCCTTTGTCCCCACAAGAGTCTCAGAATCATCTTTTATAAGAGTAAGTTTTTTGTGCATCGGGTGCATATTGTGCACCTGTAGTGAATTAATCGAGTAATACGTTTTAGTTAAATAAGTACTTCCTCCGTCCCGACTGTGTTTGTACATTTAAGCCGGTACGTATATTAAGACAAACTACTTTTTGCTTTTTAGTTGATTTTTTTAAAGTAGAGATTGAACGTGGAGATTTTAAGGGTGAAAATTGTGAAAAAAATTTCCTTTTTAAGGATATACAAACTTAGATGGAACGTCCCAAAAAAATGTGCAAACTCTGCCGAGACGGAGGAAGTATTCTCTTTGTTTCTAAATATAGTCATTTTAGAAAATTTACTTTATTATAAGAAATAATACAGTCTAGCAAAAAAATACTAACATTTAGCTTCTTCCAATATTATCATGAATATATCTCGACAAATCTCCCTAAAACTTTACTTATTTTATCATTACCTTACTTAATAATTCTCGCTCGTCCAATTTTTTCTCACGCCCAAAACATAATATATTTTCAGCGAAAATCAAACTCTTGGAACATTTTAAAAAATTATTACCATTTCATGATTAAAGTATTATGCTTTTTATGAAAATGTAGTTAAACATTTATCGTCTTATTCTCCTACCCATTATGGATAGATGTATATTTACTAGCTGATGTATCAAAGTCTTACAGTTAAAAATGAACATTTCCGAATAAATAAGAGGTGTTAAAACAAATGCAAAGTGATCACTAAACCAGAGCTCAACCACCCCCACACCATCACCACCACCAACTGGGCCAAACTATGTGATTTTTATTCAACATTTTATCCATATATAATATGAAAGAATAGTACTAGATAGATTGCAGTTTGGCATGAAAATCTTGGTATATGATGGAGTGATGAGTCGGGCTTACTAATCTTAGGTTCGTTTAAGGTTTAAGTCGGTCTAATCCTATCCGCCTCGATATATAATGTTGATCTAAATTGAGCCAAGTTGAATCGGATCAACCGAATTGCCAACTCTACCAGCCAAACTATGTGATTAGTTATTCAACATTTTATCCATATAATATATGAATATGAAGAATACTAGACATATCATGGTTTGAGCTGAAAATCTTAATATATCATAGAGGAAAATTTTAGACCGACTTAATTATATCCAACTTAACATATGTGGTTGGCCCCGAGCTGAATCAAATCACTGGAATTGCCACCGCTACCCGTCAAAGTAGTTATTGAACATTATATCCATATAACTGATTCTTAAACACAGTTGGTATTGTTCCCTTCCGACACAATTAGGTAAAGTGGGTGCGACACGTCAAATAAGCATTAAATTACTTTTTTCTTATATTTTCCATAACCCTCATCATTACTCGCATTCTCAAAATTAAATCACACTTGTTTCTTTTTAATATTCAAAACCCTATTAAATTCTAACAAGTTTCACTCTCCAGAAACCATCGTGTATATATGATAGTGAAATCTCGACACTCCCCACATGCTTTGCCTCTCGTAGTTGAGGTTGTCCTGCATGCTAGGTTGGCCATGGGTCTGGAATCGATAATATTCGTTGACCTTTTCATTTCTCTGAAATCTATCTAACTGAGTTCTTTTTATTCACCTGACCCGAAGAAACGAAACTAGAATTAACTAAGTAGAGCTGAAATACCTATTTACAAATTTACGTATGTAATTCAATTCTTTTTTTATTTTATTTTTTATTCTATTGTTACAAATTTGTGTCAATTTTAATGCTATGTGTTTTATAATGAGAGTCCGATTTCGAATCCATGTCTCATTTTATAAATCCTAACAAAAATTAATTTTTTATTTTACAAATTAGCTAGAAATATGATTGAATAAGACAAATAAAAAATCAAGTCGTGCTAATAATTCTATATATTATTATATTGCATATATAATGAAGAAACCATATACTTCTTCTAAAATGATAATTTATATGATGCAGCAATGAGTTGAAAGAAAGAAGCTTGAAGACTATTTACTTTCGAGTGTAAGTGCCACTTCCAATCAACGATAAACACAAATTAATTAGCTTATCAGTTGATGTGTGAAGACCTCATAAAATATATCTAATTATTCATTTATAATTTAAACATGAAATTTTTACACATTAGTGATGAGTCCACCACAGATAGCGGAACAATTCGGTTCGAAGGTAATGATATTGTTAGAAGAAAAATATTTTGTTATTTAAAGTCTCCTCCCCTTTGTCTTTTTGTTTATGGCTTTTGTACTGGAGATCTCCAAATCTCTGGGCACTTCTAGACTATATATACTCACCCAAACCCCAGGTAAAACACATTTCTCTTTTAAAAAAAATAATTAAAAAGAATAATTAAAAATTAAGGTTGTATTTAGATAGAAGAATTTGAAGATGTATTTAGATTTTACAGTCTTAAATTCACTAATGATGTTTGTATTACCATAAATTTGAAAATTCATGATTTTATTTTAAGTTATTTTTTAAATTTGAGTAGATTTTAAATCCGTTAATTTTATCAATAAATTTTAAATCCCCCTATTCAAATACAACCTAAAGTGTTGTTTTAACCAGTAGAATGACTCTTGTGTCCTTGTTTATATTTTATTATTATGTCATTATTTTAAAAATTGTAGCTCTCTGAATGATACTTTTTTCATTTCCAAATACGTGCAAATTAGGGACAATTCTCTTTTGAAATGGAAGGTCTCTCGTGCACCAATTGCATAAATCTTAGATCTATACAATTCGGATCATGGGTCAAAAGGTATTATTATTTATGTATAAAGGTATTACATATGATGAGTAAATGTATCACAGTGAAAAGATATCACGATTTATGTTTAAAGATATTATATGTTCTGGTTAAAGGTATTGTAATACATTTAGGCAATGTTTGGTTGGGGCTGGGGTGGCTGGGCTGGGGGAAGTGGCTGGAGTTAATGGCTGGGGGTGTTAGAGAGTGATGTTTGGTTGGGTGGCTGGGGTTGTGGCTGGAGTGTGAAATTTAATTATTAATTGTAAAATGTGATGTGATATGGGTAAGAGGTAGTTATTAATGATTGGGAGAATGATTAAAGTAGTGTATAGATTTGTGATTGATGTCCCCCCACCAAACCCTAATACCCCGGCTTGGCCAAACCAGCCCAAAGAAACATGAGGTTGGGTTGGTCAAACTGATGAGAGGTTGGGCCAACCCCAACCAAACATGCCCTTACTCATAACATGTAATTATACCTGCGTGAATCGTGATACTTAACCCGAATTACACCATTCAACTAGTGTACATGAGACTTTATCCTCTTGAAATGATGCACCCACTATTATTTTGAGACAAATTTCTTATGCTAAGATGTTATATACTTTGAGCATAAAAAGAAAAGAACAAATAATTTGAGACGGAGAAAGTATTACTTCCTACTCACAATTCATAAAAACAGTGAGGGACTGATTGAATTTCTAAATTCTTATTTTATCCTATATATTCCATTTGGAATCATAATATATATACAAAAAAATGCTTGGGCAGAATCTGTCCAGGCTGAAATTTTTTTATTTTATTTTTAAGGTTGTTAAAGTATTGAAAAATGCTAATGATAGATTAACTGTGAAAACATTAATTCAAATTTTAACATTAATAATAGATTAACGACCATAATTTTATATCATTCAAAATGATAGTTAACATTTGATTTTTTTATATATTTTTTTGATAATTTTTCATCATAATAATAATCTAATATAAGAACTAATTACATTTAAAAAAATAAAATATTAAAAGAAACTATATATTTGTATTTTTGTTTGAACAAATTCTGCCCAAATAACGGGATCCACATCCATAAGTATCCCCTTGACTTTAAAATATCTATGTGCAAACTAACAATGGAAGCTGCACCAAATATATACATGACGTGAATTGACAAAGACAACACAAACAAGAAAATGAGGACTTCGATTTTTTGGGCTCCATAATATAATATATATATATATATATATATATATATTTCTCTTCTTTTAAAGATTATATATAAGGGTGATGGGTAAAAGTATGTCTATCAATACTTGCATATCTATGATGTCTTATTATTTTGTTCAAACTCATAAATGTATTACTATTGATTTTTGTAAAAGGGGAGGTCTCTTGTGTATCAATTGCACGGATCTTAGATCCGTATAATTCGGATTATGGATCAAAATATACTACTATTTACGCCTAAATGTATTATAAGTGATGGGTAAAAGTATCCTGTTGAAAAGGTATCACGATTTGTGCTTAAAGGTAATACATGTCCTGGGTAAAGGTTTACCCGGGACATATATTACCTTTAAGCACAAATCGTGGTACTCAATCCAGATTGCACCGTGTAACTAGTGCAAATGAGACTTTGTCTTTGTAAAAAGTACAAAATAAATTTAAACGTCAAATAAGAAGCGCATCTATTATGTAGTTAATCTTCATTCATATAATAGATGAAAAAAAAAAAGAAAAAAAAAATTGCCACTACAAATGTTTAGAACATTAATAAAGTTATTAAATAAAACCCTTTTAAGTTCTCTAATCAACATAGACTCTACACTAATAATAATAATAATAATAATAACAATAATAATAAGTCTTTGGGCCATTATTGAATTTTATTGAATGGATCGAATTTTATCGTGTCTTATTAAGTTGATCCGATAATAAATATACATCATCCAAATTTAAATTATTATATGAAGTTACAGGTCGTGCCGAATTTTGTCGCCCCTAAATATAGGTATAAATTATTAGCAATGATTGGTTGTAGTCGGGTGGTCCTTTCTTAGGCCTTGACTTGTGGGTTGGATGCCCCATTTTCGCAATTGGGTTTTATTCTGTTTCTCAAATTGAGTTTTATTCCCTTTTTCCAAGAATCCGATCAGTAGGGTTCGATGCCCATTTTACGCAATTCAGTTTTATTCTCTTCTCCAAACAATCTCAGCAGTTTTTGTCAGTTTTCTGAATGGGGAGGGGGAGTGGGGATCCAACCCCGACCTTCACTGTAAACTGGTTTATACGATGCTACTAGATTACTAAGGTCGGGGCATTTTTTTCTTCCTAGTGCTTGTTATGTTTTACGAGTATTTATTTACTTGGCTTTCTATGTATGCATGCATGTTTTGGAGTTTTTCATTATATGTGTAATTATATATTTTTTTATATTTACGGATAGTGACACAAATATTTGGGGGCCTATTTTAGGAATTTGGATCCGGTGTTGTAACTGCACCAGATCCAGATCCCTATTTTAGTGGTCAAGTACTTTTTTTCTTTCTTTCTAAGATACAAATGCTGCTTGTGTTTGCAGTAGCATATAATTTTTTATATTTGAATATATTAAATATTAATATTCTATGGGCCATTAATTTTTAGATGGGCCTATTTTAGAAGAACTACTCTTTGTCCAAGTTAAAAAGCAAGTAGTCCTATATATTGGTTTTTGCTGCTCCATAATCTATAAAAAGAGTCGTGTTTAAATAATGTGTAACTTTTTATTCTTCATTAATTTGATGAATGTATAATTCTCCTAAAATTATCATTTTTTACTTGTACTATTTTTTCATTTAACAAACTAAATCATATATAAGTAATTCGTAAAATTAAAAAATAATTTTTTACTTAAATAAAAAACGAGACATTGACATTTGTAACAAGATTTTTATTTTAGACACGATTTGTTTTTGAAATATGACTTTATATGAATTGAAGGGAGTATTTTGTAATCGGTTTTATCTACGTGTTTGGAACATCGAAATCACACAGAATATGATTTTGGTTAATTATAGTTCCAGATTATTATCTTTTTACCTAAAATATATTTATTTTTGATCGAATATGCAAAAGAACACTTTCCATCTTATTCTTTTAACAGAAAAAATATTTTTAAAGGACATTCCTTTTTTAAATTCGCCCACCAGGCCAACCTTGCATTAGGTAGGTTGAGCAGGAGATCTAATAATTCAACTATGTTGCAATCTGAATCGAAAGCATCCCGAATAAATCGCAATCCTCGATCCATCAAATTTGACGGATTTGATTCAATCCGACATGGATTTATTGTGAAAAATCAGTAATTAACTCGACAAAAATTGATTAACACGATGTTGACCCAAATCCGGAGGTGATCAACCTATTAGGCCTGAATATTCAAATAATTGATATGATTTTAAAAATATCCACACAGAACTACAACGAATATTGGAGTCTGCAAAAATAAGTGTTCCTTTTCTAATAAAATGACGTCCGTACTTATGGTTCGTTATTATGATATCATTTTTAAAAATTGTATTTTGTCTTAACAATAATTCTCTATTTATGCATAGTTGGAAAATTAGGGACTATTATCTTTCTCTTGAAATCTTATGCCGGCTATTATCTCCGTCTCGCTCTAACTTTCTTACCTTTCTTTTTGGTTTGTCTCAACTTAACTTTCCAGTCCACAAATGGTAAATCTCCACCCTCAAAATCTCCACCCTCAATCTCTGTCTTTAAAAAAGTCAAAGATTCCACAAAATTTATTTTTTCTTAACCTTTGTGCCCAGTCAAAGTAGGAAAGTTAAGTCGGGACGGAGGAAGTATTATTTTGAGACAGATCTTTTTCTAAAACAACAAATTTTAATTATACAGAAAGAAACAATAAGATTGCATTTTGATGGAATGATTTGAGAATAAATTTGAAATTTATAGCATCAAATCCATTGGTGTTTGAATTACCATGTATTTAAAAATTCATAATTTCATTTTGAGTTATTTTTGAAGGATTTTAGTGAATTTTAAATCCCCTTTCAAATTAAGTGGACTTAAACCCATTGATTTTAAATTGATTAATTTCAAATCCCTCTATATAAATACAACCTAAAATTTTCGGTGTAGTATACATTAAATAATGCTTGCTACTCACGATCTCATAAAAGCAAGGATGTAGAAGCATGAAGCGCTAGTTATGCAATGTATTGGGACTTAGTGACTAGTTAGAGCCCAAACAGGGCTAATCGGGACATAGGTGTAGTTAAACGGAAGTAATCGAAAAATAAACATACACAATCAATGAGAGTCAGCACCTAGATGGGGATTAACTGGAGCGAGTCGGAGAGTTTCATAATAGAGCATAAAAACAGTGGCCCTCATGCCGGGACAGAATGAATTTCTAAAGTTTTATTATATCCTACTCGTATATATCTCATTGGGAATCATGATACATATACATATGTATGTATATGTGTATGTATGTATAAGAGTATCCCCTTTACTTCAAAATATCTGTGCAAACGCACAGTGGAAGCTGCACCAAGCATATTTCACCTGAATCGACAAAGACAGAACAGCCACACACACACACACAAAAGAAGAAGCACTGATTTAGTTTTGCTCCATTTATCATACAATATGCAATTCAGAAAGGGCATCAAGGATAACATCAGAAGGACAATAGACACAAAGAAAGTATACCTCATTCTGTACACATACTGCTGAAAACTATGGCCCCTTAACCACTCTTTTCACCACAAACAGGAGCCTTTCGATTATCGTCACACTCATTCCATCTTGTTCTCCCACCCTGACTTTCTGATCCTGGATTGGGTGCAGGTGGAGAACAAAGCCCCTCCACACCAGATCAAACCCCTCTCAAATGGAATCAACTCTATCAATCACATCCAACGCTTTGATCCGATCAATATCGAAGTTGATCATGGGGACAGAAGAAGGCCTTCGAATAGGAAATGGGTCCCTATCCCGATTATTTTCTCTGGTTGGAGAATGGCTGCTGCTCTTAGTAAGCCTATGGTGCTTGCACAACCTGTTTCTTGATATATTAAATTCTTGACTCTTGCTTATACCCGGAGTCAGTTTCCGTTTGCTCACGTCTCTGAGCATTTCTTGATCCTCAACTGACAATGTTGATGGTGAGCTTGGTTTCGGGCTTGATAACTGAAGCATTTTCTGATTGGGAGACCTGATTGGAGATTTTACTGGTGATCTAAGCCCACCACTTGCTACTCGCGATTGGCTAATAAGATGGTGAAGCCAAACTACCAAGTCGAGGATGTGCGCTTCCGTTTTCTCTTTGTCTGCGTGATAAAGTGTTTCTATACGGAGCAAATCGGTCTGCCCAGCGGGCTTACGGTTTATCTCGGGCCTAGATATAGGGTCAAGCACAAGGAAATCAGTTAAAAAACCTTTGAAGGGACAATAACAAAAATTAACCTTGAGGTTTATCCTAAATACTAATTTATTTATGTATTTAATAAATAAATAAATAAATAAGAGCCTTAAGGTTTGTTTTCTTGCTAACTTTACCAATTGAGGGGAAGCTAGTAAGAAAAACAAGCCAGAAGGGGCTGTCTATAATAATACCCAGGGCATATTGTAGGAAAACAGATTTTATTTGGTTTGTCTGTAATAAGGCTAAGCCATGAGGCTAATTTTAGTAATTATCCCGACTTCAAAATAAGCTACAAGATTAACGAACTTACCCGGTATTGGCCCACTCTCCGACCCAACCGAAGCCATGGTGAGCCCTGTTTCCAATTGTCACATGGTCAAAGTCTATATTTGAAAAAGAGTAGAGAAGATAGGAGATGCATGATGCTCTATAGACGAATTTAAATTTAATCAAGTTAATAGTTTATGGCTACTAAAAATGCTCGGGCAGGTGCCCCATGAGTTCATCGTATAAAAGAACCAAGACAGACCCATAATATTAGTTTAATAACTAGGCTCAAGGCTCCATGAAAACAGGAAAATGTGAAGTTCATTAAATGCAATTCACAATGTGGAGTATTATAGAATAGTTTACTTGGTTGTATTGGTGGCCATCGGGACAAGCCACTGGAGTGTTTTCTCCATTTCTGCTTTGATTTGTGCGACTGTATACTGCAAAAGTACAAGAATTAGTTAGTATAACCATAAGAATGAAACAAAGTTACATTTAATCAAGTACCAAGCACCAAAATAATCATTTTACAGGACAACAATTACAAGTACCTCTTCTTTGAGTTGAAAAGATTGTAATCGTGTGCGTAGAGCAGACTTTATACACGGTGGCAATCCCTGGTATAGAGCATCTCTTGTACTAGGTGGCACCGAACTTGATCTCGTCACCTGATTAAAATCACAGCTGTAATACAGAATATTGGGAAACTATGTATATATATTAGCATACATCATCCTCAAGATCATCAAAGCTTAATCCAAATGCTTGAAAGAAAGAACAAAATATTCAGTGAAACATCAACTTCTTTATGTGCAAACCCAATTGATTATTTTTCCCAAAAAAGAGAAGGGAAATGCATAAAGGGTAGCACAACGCAAGCAAAAAACTAAGAAAACGAAATACCACAAGGGAACTTCATAACAGTAAGGATGACAAACTCACAAGTGTATCAATCTGGGATATAATATTTGCATAATGCAGTGCAAGTCCAGCAGATCCCAACTTCTGCTGGTGGTTCTTTACTGGCTTGGTTCCATCTATATCTGTAAATCCATCATTAAAACAAAACCATTACAATCATATGTTAAAATTGAAACAAAGACTTAAACACAGACACAGGAAATACGCAGAATAGACAATGCAAACACATGAACTGCTTGATTTCAAAAGCATTTTTTCCCCTTCATTTGATTTAAAGAATCCACACATAAGAAATTAACATATTATGGGAAATGAGGCGATGACATAAAGAGCATTCTAGTGCTAACTGGATTGACATATTTACGAATCTATAAATTCCTTGTCAAAAATCTACGCTCAATTAGCATAAGTAAGCGTTAAGATTCAAAAAAGACACAGACTAATATTCCACGAGCAATGGATGTATCTTAGAAAATCAATTTTGGTAATGCAATGACAGCACAAATGAAGACTCTATAAGTCTCCTCTCCTTGAATTTTATTTGTTTCGTTCTTTTACATTCTTATGATACAGGTGTACAAATCAATCAATTATTGTGGACACATTTTACCGTGCTAGTATAACAACTTGAACAAAATAGTTTACAAATAATACTCTGAAGGAAAGTTTCCAATGTGGACTACCTAATAATTACAGTCAAATTCACATCCTCTCCCATGAAATAGCATGTATATTCTAGACTCTACTTGTAGAAGTCTGGTTGCTCTAATGAGCAACAGAACCGAAAAAAGCCATAGTAGTTAAAAAATTATGAAGTATGTAAATGCATTACCACAGCTACCAAATGCCGAATGGATCTCCAAATGTAGAAAATGGACAATATCCACAAGCTTCTCCATCACCTTAACATAAATCAAAATATAGAAGATCAGGTTGGTGTCCGACGGAATTTCTTGATAACCAAAAACAACCATCGTATTTAGGGAAAATTACAATAACTAATGCTTGAGCTTTAGCCTAATTACAGAAAAGAACCCAAAACTTACAAATGCCACCGTTCACAATTGGTTTATTTCCCACAAAACTAGACCTCTGGATCTGGTTATTTGTAAGAGAAACACAATCCTCGAGGGGGTACTTGTAATTCCAAAACATAATAGGCTTCTTTGTAAATAGGCCAAGCCTCAAGGATAGCTTATGTAATTTGAGCTAATATTAATGATGCAATGTACTATCATGAAACAAATGCTAATCTAGCTGCAAAGTATAGAAAGGGAGATATTCAGAACCAATACAAGAAGATAGAGACTGGGATTGCTACCTCCTCCAATATTTTAGACCACAGTGACTTCTTTTTCAAGTTCTTTACATGTTTCCTTTGACTCTTCAGCTCTGCACGCAAAATTGCGAGGCTGTCCCCTTCGGGAAAAAAAAAAACAATTTAAAACAGAACTTTTAGAATTAGTAAACAAGCTAACAGATACATAGTCAACAAAAGCTGCCGCCAGTAGCAGATAGCAACAAGAATAAGACAGCAGGCCCCAGCAAAACATATTGATAAAGCAGAAAAAGGAAGACAATTTTACCATATGAACATAAATAATTGACCATCCATGGAAAAATTGATCAATTACTGTAGAAGATATTGGTAAATACTAACTACCGATTTAGCGCCCCCACCACCCATTTTCTACCTGCAACCTTGATTATACAGACGAGATAGTTGATTGTGTTTTTTACCTTAATCAAGTAGGTTAAAATTTTGGATCGTGTAATGGGTGAATTAAATCTCTTATTTAAGCTATAAAACTGGAAAACAGGAAAATAAACTAAACATACTCAACTTTTAACTTTTAGAACATTAAGAACTGATATTTCTTAATGCATTTTAGTTCAATATTTTTTCTTCTTTTCCGATGGTATGCATTTCATAATCTAAAAAGACATTTTTCTTTTTGTAGTACACATTACAATTATATTATTCTATGCATGTCTATTCAGAAAAAGAATTTGACCCAAATACTCCTTTTAACCATACCAGGACACCAAATCGTATAGCCTGCCAGCCAACATCTTATTCCCCATATTTATACTGCAATAAGCAACTATAACTTTGAGAGTCTGCATTGTTAACTTGAAATAAGAAATAGTTTTCTCTTATTTCACCAGATACATAATATCCAGTAATGAAGCTTAATACCAGAACACTATTAAAGAGAATTATTTAAGCATACAGAAAACGGCAACTAATATCAGGTCAATTTTCTCTTATCTCAATTCAATATAATATTGAGAGTCAAACAATGGATGGTTGGTTGACTATATAAAATCTTTTTGGCATGTTCACTGACTTCACATAGCTTTGGATTGTTCAAACATAAGATCTTGACATTTCAGAAACTAAAAGAAAAAAATTGTAAAGAATTACCTCGATGTGCAGCATTTGAATTGTCCTCTTCTTGAGCCTTCCGCCGACAGTCTTGTTCAAATCTATCCAGTGCATGCATCTCATGGTATAGTTCCTGCAGAAAACATAATTTTTTTATTCAAAATCCACTAACACCAGAACAATGTACAACACGGTTGTGAATACAGCTTGAAGACATAATTCTTTCTTTGGAAAGCGATTCAGCCATCAATCTAATAATATCCTGCAATTTGCAAGATATACTCTTAAAACCTAAGATGTCAACTAGATATAACCTTTACATATACATATCTAAAGGTGAGAAGCTAAATATGTAGCATGTGGTGCAAGATTAGAAATCTCAGAAATGGAGACGAAGATATTATAGCAACAGTGACATCACAAGAAAATTCATTTCTAAACTGACTACTCCATAACATCCTCCGAGGAAAAGTAAAAAAACACGTCAATGTCTAGCACTGCACAAAGAGCATACATATATGTCTGAGTCAGCAACTGTTATAGTGGAAAGCACAAAAGAGAACATATAGCAAAACGTACTCCAACTCCTTTTTCTTTTCTCTGGCAGAATATATGATCTTACGTCAAACTACTTACGATTGCTTCAGAATAAACAATAGCATGAATGTGTGCAAGGCATTCAAGCAATTGTTTTTGAATAATTCACGCCCAATCGCATCATTCATACCTTTCTGCTTCTGATAGTTAATTATTGAATTGCGGATGAATTGATCATGCAGAAGAGGTAAATAAATCGACAATGGTGAAATAACTTACAGCAGTGTACTGAACCAACACCATCAATTGTTGCATAACAGTTTCTGCTTCTTCTTTCAATTGCTTGTGAGGTGTGAGCTCCGCCTCCAACCTGATTTTGTAGAAGTCGACTAAATATTATATTCAAAACTTAGTTTGTGTATTAAGAACCAAATGAAGCACCAACTGAGAGAGGATATTAGCAGTTACTTCTCAAAGTAACGGTCCAAGTTGTGCCACTGAGGATCCTTACACCGATTCCCAAATCGAATCACTTCTCCAGAAAAAACTTTCAATTCATCCCTAATAAGTACATACAGAATATTAGCCCATTTAATGGGATAGGCTCAGATTAAATTAATCAGTAACAAAAAATGTCTAGCAATAAATATTAAAAACCTTTTATCAGAAGCAGCAATGCATAGGAGTTCGTCCATATCCCGTGATATTAAGCGCTGCACGCCTTCAGAAGGGAGCACCACATGCTTTAAGTATCGAATATTCTCCTCTGAAAGGGAATTCATCAAATTGGCACCTTTGACAACTGTATTTGCAACTTCAAAGGCCAAAATCGATATTTTGATTCCTTTTGTAGCTATTCCAGACGCAAACCCACTGCTTAGATTCAAATTAGTCATGCTACTACCAAGTGTATCCAGCACATCAACTGCTTTCCCAAGACCAACGGTGCCCGCTCTGCCCAAAAGTGAACTCATTTCTGATACCTAAGAATTAAGATAACAATACTTTTAGTTATTTATATATAATACTGAATTGAGTATAATATAACTGTTCATTCATAAGATTCAAATTCAGCTACAAATCCACAAGAATCTGTAGTTCCTAATATTTGATATTTCTATTTGTTCATGAAAACATGCTAAGAAACCATAACTTGTCTTGTTTCAAAATACCGAGTAATAATGTTTTATCCCTCTTTTTGTTTTATTCTAATTTCCATTTGAATTCTTCGGAGACAAACTGTGTACGTGTTCTATGTTTTCAGAAGCATTAATTTTATTTCTCGAAATATCAATTATTTTACACCCCCACTAACTACAAGGAAACAACATTGATACAACATCGACAGTAAAAAAACATTTTCCACTAACCACGATCAACATTTGCTCCAGTCATCTAAATAAATTAGTAGTATGAGGTTTTGGTTTCATTATTGTCTTTAAATTAGTCTGCGCTGCTTTTTAAATAAGAAGCCATAAAATAAAGCAAGAAAGTTGAAAAATAGAATTCACCATTCAAGTCTCATACTAAAACAGAAATCTGTATTATTAAAGTTACAACAATACAATAAAAAGTGTACAAGTTACATCGATTGTAACCAATTATATAATACTGATTGGACATTTTAAGTAAAAGAATCCATCCAAAAATATATCGCCACATCTCCGACAAAGCAGCCAAACACAATTAAATTATCAACACGTTGTCCAATCCGACTACCCAAAATTCATCGTCACATAACAAATTTAATAATTTCCTGAAATCACTGAAAATCGGACCAACAACACTAGCTTTCTAACGATATTCCATTAAGTCTTCCGACACAATAAGCAAGTACCAGGGCAAAATAGTCAACATATCAAACAAGAAAGCCAAGAATCACACCAATTGAATACCTACCTTGGCAATCGCAACTTGCTTTGACCTCGTTGATCTGGATTTATCCGACAATGCCCTAGACAAACGAGGTATGCCGTCATTGACGTCATCAAAATTTGTCCCATGAGGAGCAGCACTCAACTCTGGGAACGAAAACGGTTCTCTCAGGGGCTTATCTGTAGTTTCCACATTCGCCGCAACATTATCTTCTCGAATATCCAACCCACGTGATTGATGATAGACTATTCCGGGGCCATAACTAAATCGGCCATTGACATGTGGAAGCGCACCGCCCAATGCAGTATCATCGGTGGACCTTCGTGAGCAAAGGCCACCCATTGTCACTGTAATTGTAGCAATTCTATTCGGCACTAATCATCTAACCAATCCTCCAATACAGAAGTTCAATCAACACTTCTTCCAAATGCTTCCAAATACTAAATGCCACAAAATCTGATTGCCAAAGCTCAAGTCTGAATTACACAAATGTGAGCTCAATCTGCAAATCAGAAATTTGAATACCAAGCCTGAATAAGAAATAAATCACAAATTTAAGGAGATTGAACTAAACTATAGACGCATGCACAGAGGTATATAAATTTAATGAAACAAATGGCACCAAATCATCAGCATCTTCGCCACCGAAAAGAAGAAAAAACAATAACCAAATCCAAATTTACAGTCAAGGGACGAACAAATGAACAATCAAACATTCAATCCGATTATAGAGCGAATACAAGTACAAAATCATCAAATTAAACTAAAAAACCCTACAGTTTTAAAAACAAATAATTTCCGCACATAGAGAGTACCTCCGAAAGAGACAAAAAGGAGATAAAGATGATGACTCGGATCTAACAGGAGAGGAGAGATTCCTGGCAGCGTCTCTTTAATCATATCATTCCATAATAAATAGTCTTAGTGAGTGAAAGAGAAAGGTTGCAATGATGATGACGGAAAAGAAAAGGGATCTTATTAGCAGATTATTGTGAAATTGAGCAGCTGGGGGTGGGTGGGGTGGGTTAAGCCATGGGATATGAAGGTAATGAAAGTCGAAAGAGAGCAAGAGCAGTTTGTTTCTCTTGTTGTCTGAAGGTTGCAAGGAAGTCTTGAGTAATACACTAAAATGGTGTAAGTATAGATGCTGACTCTCTGCTACAAACCAAATTGACTCTAAAATCAAGATTCATGGACTAGGTCAGGGACTGAGAACCCACTCCCTCTCTCTCTCTCTACTACCCTCCCTCTTTTTCCGGTCAAATCTCAAGACCCCAAAACATTTTCCTTTTTCCTTTTTTTTACTGAAGAAATCCCAAAACAATTTCTCAAGGAAAAATTAGAGCCGGCAAAATGTGGTTAGATAAATTAGCACAGTAGGCCCAATATTTTAGAAGAGTTGGTCACAGAAATCTAGTTTGCAAGTATCATTCGGTTGAACAAGTTCGATTCGATAGGTCAAAAGATCGACAGATCATAGGCCGACTCAAAAATCTTAGTATATCTAAAGGGGTGGTTTAGGCTGGGCTAAGTAATACTTTCTCCGTCCCGACTTAACTTGCCTACTTACTATTTTGATATGTCCCAACTTCACCCGCCTATTCTCTCTTGATATGTCCCAACTTAACTTGTGAGTTCATAAATGACAAATTTCTTACACAATATCCATCATCAATCTCCACATTTGAAAAACTCAAAGATTCCACAATAACAATATCCATCATCAATCTCCACCTTTGAAAAAATCAAAGATTCCACAAAATCTATTCTTTTTTTAACTTTCGTGCCCGGTCAATTAGGCAATTTAAACGAGACGAGGGAAGTATTTGGTTAGATAGAATTTTGGACCGGTCCAACTCGACTCCACTTATGATGTTGACTTGATGGACTAGGTTCGAGCGGACCGAGTCATTCGAACTACCGCCTCAAATGATTAGTAGATGGTCTACCTCCCATGTTTATACATATTAAAATATTTATTTAATATATGTATTTTGTTATGCTCTCATTTAATATAATAAGCTAAAAGATGTTAAGTCTATATGGTTATTTTAATTAATCATTTTGCAGGAGTATATTAGAAAAATAAGTGTTTAATACAAATTAAATAAGGAATGAAGAGTACCTTTTTGGAATGTCAATGATGTATTACTTGTGTTTAGGTATTGATGGTCTAGTTGTACCATCTCACCATTCTCTAGTAATGATCGAGAGTTCAAAACTCAATTCTCTGTAAAAATATTTGTGATACTTCTACTTTTACAAAAGTTATTTATATCCGGTAGTGAAAAACGAGACCCCTAAAAGTCGGTAGTGGAAAACTAGAAGTTGAAGTGTTTGCTAAAAGAATAATTTCATGTGAGTTAATTAAAATATTTTTAAGTAAAAATCGGTAGTAAAAAATTAGAAATCGGAGTGTTTGCTAAAAGAATAATTTCATGTGAGTTAATTAGAATATTTTAAGTAAAAATCAGTAGTAAAAAACTAAGAAACGAGTGTTTGCTAAAAGACTAATTTCATGTGAGATAATTAATAGAAAGAAAAAAAGAAAGCTAAAAAAGTAGGGAAAAAATAGCTTCAAAATTTTAGCTTCAAATTAATTATCTAAAGCATAACCACTATCCCTATAAATTGAAAGTAATTAATTTAAGCAAAAAATACATAATACATAAGTGCTCTAAAGAAGCAACGACAAACACATCTGAAATCTTCATGTGAGCGAATATATATGCCCAATAATTCTAAAAGAAGAGTGTCTTCCTCCATTTAAATCCGGATACGGAGACGAAGTTGGATAACTTAAGTAGTAGAGCATTCACTATCTAAGTCTTTTGGTATAAGGCATGTCGTTCGCCTTATCAAATTAATATGTTAATATACTTATTTTTAATCTACTATTCTAATTAGTAGAGTGGTAAATAAGGATCAATCCCACGAAGAAAGGTCGAATAATTATGTTTTATGTATTAAATTATTATGATCAAACAATATAATATATATACGCTTAGAAACAATAAAAAAAGTGGGGGGAAGTTTTGATGGAATCACAACTAACAACTAAATTTATATTAAGCAACTCAATTAACACATACTCTAAAAGTACTTAGCAAATTAACAATTCAAGTAAACAAAGATAAGAGAATGATTTTTTGTTTTATAAATGAAAAAAGAATTCAACCCTTGATCGAGTTTCTCCTTGGCCCGGATAATCTATATAATTGATGTTACTACCCGATTGATTTAGCCTTAGAATCTCTACTCCAAGATTAATAACAAGTTCTATTAACCTTGTTGTCTCTTAAGTATAATTAATCAAAACAAGCTCTTCAGTTAATCCTACTCAACTTATCAATTCCTAGAACAAGCTCTCTATGAATCAATAGCCAAATGCATTAAGAATCAAGACAACGAAGTAGATACGACACAAAACTCACTAGCTCGGTTTTAGTGGTCGAACTCTATGTGATCCCCAATAGAATAAATTCATTGTTCCCTACACGGGAATCGGATTCATAAAAATTACGGATTGCAAACTGAATTCTAGCAACACACAAACAAATATCCAAAAGGGTGATCAAAACTACAATTCAATTTATAAGTGTGAATCAACAATCCCAAATAACATAGAACATTCCGAAACATAATCTAATCGGTTAATAACCGTAAAAATTATATAAACATCTTAAATTCAAGGTTCAACTAATGATCAAGGGCTGAAATTAGAGTGCTAGCCACTCATATCAACTATTACGAAGATAAAATAAGTGGAAATCGAAGAAGACATGAAAATAAGATAGAGTGAACCAAAAGATTGAGTTGATGATCTTGATCTTCAAGCCTCTTCCAATTCCTTGCTTCCAATGGTGAATAGTGGTTGAAGGTATGTGTAGAATGGGTAATTGGTTAGGTCAAATTCGAATTGGACCTTATATATATATAGGAGAAAGTGTTGGGCTGAAAAATTGGTCAAAAACGTGTTTCAGGATAAGAAACAGGGTACCGGATCGCGGTCGCGAAATTAAGTCGCGGTTGCAAACCATTATTTTGCTTAGGCCAGGTATGTGTAGAATGGGTAATTGGTTAGGTCAAATTCGAATTGGACCTTATATATATATAGGAGAAAGTGTTGGGCTGAAAAATGGGTAAAAAACGTGTTTCAGGATAAGAAACAGGGTACCAGATCGCGGTCGCGAAATTAAGTCGCGGTTGCAAACCATTATTTTGCTTAGGCCAGGTTTTGGTTCGCTGGACTGGTAGCGATCGGGAATCATGACTTAGATTTTTTACTGGGTTTCACTGGATTGATCGCGGGCGCGACTTCTCGCTCGAACCTCACCCCTCTTGTTTCATCTTTGGCTCGTTCTTCGCTTCGAACTTCTTCGAGACTTGATTTTGGTCCTATATTGCCTGTATTATTCTGAAACGAGCTCAAACACATTAAGGGGGGTGTTTGCATTTTCTTTTTCTAAGTGATTTTCAGCTTATAGCTTGAGAAAAACTATTTTGTAGTGTTTGCAAAGCCAACTTCTACTTTAAAAGAAGTGCTTCCAACGTAAAAACTAAAAGTAGAAATTTAATGTTTTTCTCCAATCAATGGCAATTCTGTAAATAATATGATATTTTTTAAAAGACATAAGTGATTCTATAGCAACACTCCAACTTCTACTTTTATTGGAAATCATTTTTTTCACAAACACTGCCTACTTTTTAGAGAAGTGATTTTTATAAAATCTCTAATTTTAATCACTTTTTCAAAAGTAAAAGTAAAAGCAATCGCAAACACCCCCTAAATGGTCCAATAATCTAAATATGAACAATACATAATCGAATATGCATGCAAATGTCATTAAAACGACGCTTAATTCGACTTAAAATGCATGCATGAATACGCGTACCAAATCTTCCCAAACTTAAACCTCTGTTCGGCCCGAACAGATTGAAGCAAAGAAAAAGAAGAAAAGGACACGTGTTAGGGCAGATTTAAATGGCGATTCTAGTTTCAGATGGATTTTACGAAAGCAAGACAATCACGACAAAATGAGCATACTTGACATGACAACTTCAACTACTTTTGAGACTTGAGACTCTCAGCAAATGATCCTACCGGGTGAGTGTATCTCTCATCTCTCAAGTGTATCAAGTGGGTTGAATTTTTCGCTCACATTGACGTACATGCAGTGACTATCATATGCTTGCTAATCATCTCAATCTCAATTTGTACTCGACGTGTGTGATAAAGAATAAAAAAAGTCTTATTTTTTGTCGTAGTATAGGCTTGAGGTAAGGTGGGGTAGATATGGGTAAAAGTGACTAATTCTTGGATTAATTGAGTTAACTACTCTCAACCACCCTTCGAACAACATTCACTCTTGTCTCACTCTCTTACTTTCATAGTAAATCATCCCAAAGTATGATTTCTTTACCCTACAATGAGCTTACAACCTTGGCGTTTTTCAAACTCTGAATTGGGTATGTTATTTACCCGATTTTTAAGATAATTAATCACGATGCACCTTAGAAAATTATTAGCCTCTCCCCAACAAAAACAATGAACTAATTATTTACATCCGACTTTTTCTTTTCTTTTCTTTTTTTAATTTTTAATTTTTTAAATACAAATCAACACTATGAGATGTTATCCTTTTCTTGACTTTATGTCTAACATAGTTCCATTCTCTTTACCCCTTTTTCCATATCACCTACTTTCACCAATCATCACCCCATATTCGCCAAAACTACCTTCCAACCTCCTCCCTCTCACTCAATTAGTTCAAATTGGGAACAAGGGCTAAAAAAATAGAAGGATATCGGTTAGTAATTCAGGGCTATAAAAATAAGGCTTTTAAGCTCAACATGACTAACTAGGGATATTTTTCAAAGCAAATTTTTTTGGTCAAAGAGATTAACTCTTCAAGGCTAAAAATCAAGAATTGCCTAAGATTATTTTCTAAATCACACAATGTACTGACCTTTTTTTAAATAGAGAATCGAAGCAAGTTCTAGAGACAATCACATGCAATCAATGAAAATCACACCGAAATAGAGTATGAATTACTCCAAAAATGGGAGTATGATAAAGGCTAAAAAATTCACAAGATAAAAGTCTTGATCAAAAGTTTAATTTACAAGCTTAATTTCATCTCATTTACTTGTCATGCTCTATCATGTGCCGTTTTCAAAAAAATTGCAAAAATTCTCTTCATCATTAACTATTTGTCAATTATCAATCCCCATCACTATCCGTAATCAAGACAAGATCGAGAGCGGCCAATACGTACACCTACCACCCTCTTCCCCAAATTTGGTTGAAAAATCAAAGTTTGTGGAAAAGAAAGGGATACGACTTGGTGCTCCACAAAAGGCAATCAATCAATCAACACTATCGATTGGTTCTTATTGACTCTCAAATTAACAATGCAAAAGACTAATCCATACAAAGATACCAAATCCAATCCAAGTATAATCAATCCCAAAATGTAATAGAGTAGCATACGAAAATTAAGCTCGCGAGCGGCCAATATGTACACCTACCACCCCCTTCAACCAAAGTTTGTGGGAAAGAAAGGGTACGAATTGGTGCTCCAACTCATAGTGGCTTTTGGGTTTCGTCACCCCCATTTGGTGCTATCTCTTTGAATTTCGTGGCTTGGTCGATTTCTCGTCATCATAGTCCCTGCACACTAAAAGAAAACAATAAGACAATATCTAAATATATCAGTAAACAATTTAAACTACGAAATTGAACACACGAAAAGCAATAAACGTCGGGTTGCCTCCCGACAAGCATCTTTGTTTAACGTCCTTGACTCGACAGAAGCTCTTTCCCTTTAGCGTTTGTTCCAAGGTAATTTTCATATTGGCCCAGACCAATTCAAGCACTTTACTTCATGTAGCTTCTCACCTTCCTCTTTACGATGCTTCAAAGATGTGGAAATGTTCAACTTATTCCTGCACCTTATCTCAAATTCTTTCTCAACAGGAGAGTTAACAACATCATGAGGAAAAACAGGATGAAAATCTTCGGGAAATTGCTTGGCATCAACAATATTGAATTTGTACGGTTCTTCCATCAAACTTCATCGTGAGTGTGCCTTCACGAACGTTTATCTTAGTTCGGGAGGTGTTTAGAAACGACCTCCCCAATAAGATAGGTGTGGAGATTGATGAATCGTCTTGCATCTCCAAAACATAAAAATCAACCGGAAACACTAAGTTATCAACTTCAACTAGCATGCCTTCAATCACTCCATCAGGGTATGAAGTGCTTCGATCGGCTAGTTGAATGATGACTCGTGTTTCCTTGAGGGGCCCCAAATTCAAAGAATGAAAATTTGAGTGTGGCATAACGTTAATTGAAGCTCCTAAGTCAAGCATTGACGTTCAATCTTACAGTTACCGATCTTGCATGGGATTGTGAATATTCCGGGATCTTTACACTTCGGAGGGATCTTCTTTTGGAAGATAGCTGAGACACTCTCTCCTATGATCACTTTTTCATTGCTCTTTAGCTTCCTCTTGTCAGTGCACAAGTCCTTGAGGAACCTAGCATACCGAGGAATTTGCTTCACGGCATCAATCAAGGAGATGTTTATCTCCACCTTCCGAAACACTTCTAGCATCTCCTCATCTTTGTTTCGGGACATGATGCTTTACCAACTAAAGAAACCTTGATGCAGAGAGCTTGGGATGGCGACCCGATTTGTGGCATGTGTATAGAGGGTATGGAATCATTGGGACACTTGATGTTTAAATGTCGACTTACACGTCATATTTGGAAAACAAGTGTCCTTAGGTATAATGTGGAGAGTAGGAATTTCGGCTCTTTCCGAAACTTATTTTACCATAGACACCTAAGACCTTGTATTACAACATACTAAAATAGTTTTCCCAAATTCTCAAAATTGAATTTATAAAATTAGTTAAGTTGATGAGAAATCTTAATTTAGTAAAATGTTAGTCTAATAATATCAAAAACTCGGTTAATATAATTGGACTAAAAACAACTTATTTAAAACCTTAGGAGGTTAAAATATTAGCTTTAAACAAAATTGGAGGCAACTTGCTGAAAAGATGATTTCATACATAGACTTCATTGGTAATTTGTGAAAAGTATGGTCTATTTCATAAAAAAGTGCGGATTATTTTTTTAAGTGGCTTAAAATTTTATACGCTAAATTAGAGTATAACAAGAATTTATCTTGTAAATAGTTAAGACTTATGGACATATTTCTAAATGATAGATAAGTAGGGATTCGATCAAGAATTTATACCCGATTTATATGTTAAATTATATTCCAAATGTACAAACAATCACGAATCCAAAAGTTATGTCAAAGGTTGGGTCAATCTGAGTATTCAGAATATAATTGTTAGTCAAAGCAGATGAGATCCTCTATTTTAATTTGTATTTCATTTTATATTCCAAAATGATCACAACGGAACTCCAAATAATATAAACATTATTTTGAAAATAGTTATTAGTTAGTTTGCAATTCTTAATTAATGGAAATATGTTATGTTGATTCTCAAATTTGGATGGATTAGCCAAACATCAACAATCTTAATTGTCATTAATTAATAATTTTTTAAGGGTAAACAACCATTCATTCATAATGTTAGGGCATAAGTCTTACAATTTTTTCAACAAAAGGAGATAATAGAAGGTGGCACCTCTTCAATCCAATAAAGTTCGGACTCAACATGAGTTTCAAAGTGTGTCAAGTGATGTGCCACCATATTATCAGACCTAGGAATGTACGAAAAAATAGAAATTTCTGCAGAATTACATAAAGATAAGATTCATCTTTTACCATCTCTAGAAGCATTCATACTTTTTGGATGAACATACAATTTTAGTGAATATTTCAAGTCAGACTTATTTTTGTGCCTAAAAGAATGATTTCCGGACCATATTATGAGAATTTTAGAAATCGACCCTTTTAAATTTTGATAAACTATTTTAATATGTTATTATACATACTATTATGTCATATGTATAATTAAATAAATATATTATTTGTGGAAATTTATTTGAAGATGTGTCTTGTGAAGCACCTTCCATCTATGCCTTCAATATTTCGAAGAATTTGTTATAACCATTCTCTTTTGACACTTGAATATTTCGTAAAGATATAGGCAATGTTTGGCTGGGGCTGGGATGGCTGGACTGAGGGAAGTGGCTGGAATTAGTGGCTGGGGGTGTTAGTGAGTGATGTTTGGTTCGGTGACTGGGGTTGTGGTTGGAGTGTGAGATTTAATTATTAATTGTAAAATGTTATGTGATATGTGTAAGAGGTAGTTATTAATGATTGAGAGATGATTAAAATAGTTTCGGGATTTGTAATTGATGTCCCCCCACCAAACCCTAATAACCCGACTTGGCCAAATCTATATCTATATAATAACAAAATCCACCTAAAATAGTAATCTAAGAATTTTCCCGCTCAAATTCCCTTGCCATTTCTGGAAAACATTATTTTTGGTATAAATCATTTTATTTGAGGATAAATCTATATATATTTGCCTAGAATATATTTAGGCACCATTGTCTCAAATTAATAATAAGTCCCCCACAATCAGCTTAATTTGTTCAAGTCTATAAAATGAGGCACACACAACCTTTCTAAAAAGGTCCGAACTCATATCTCACAGAATCTGTTCCGTGTAATTAATTTATTTTTTAATTAAAATCGACATTAATCAAGTCGTTGATTCAATCAGAGTATGCGTCAATACTTCTAGATTTTATTTCTCTTTAAATAGTTTTATTTGTTTTGAAGTTTAAGAGATCCAAAGTAGCTGGGAAGAAGTGAGACGACATCACCACCCACTAGAAATTATGAAAATTATCTAGAATCTAAAATTGGGGGGAGGAGGCTAAAATATGGGCAAATTTAATTAAATACAGTACTATTCATCCCACAATTAAAAAAATAAGCGCCTTTTTTTCTTATTTACAGAAATAAGTGAACTCGCCTCTGCCAGAGGCGAGTTCACAAATTCTGACAATGTCCATTTGAAGTCGCCCCTGCCAGGGGCGACTTCTGTTTAAATTTTTTTTTTTTTTTTTTTTTGGGTTGAAAACGCCTCTTGTAGAGGCGATACACAAAGTCGCCCCTGCGAGGGGCGACATCTTTACTTTTCTTTTTTTTTTTTTTTCTTTCTCCAACTACTTTGTTTATTTATATATATATATATATATATATATATATATATATATCTAAATAATGATTGTTACTTCTATCCCGGTGTAATTGGTCCACCTTGGTCTATCTTTAAGATTTTAATTAAATTTGCCAAAAAAAACGAACGAAAGTTATTTAAATAAACAAGGCAATTTTAATTGAATACGGTACTGTTCACGCACGTATTAAAATAATAAGTGTGTTTTTTTTCTATTTATCAGTTTAAGTGAACTCGCCTGTGCCACAGGCGAGTTCACTTAAATCTGACAATCACTGTTCAATCTCGCCCCTGCGAGGGGCTGAGTTCTAAAAAAATATATTTTTTTTTTTTGGGAGGGGACTGATCTCGCCTGTGCCATGGGCGAGATCAAGTCTCTGTTATTTAAATTCTTTTCTTCTTTATGGCATATTTAAGATTTTATATATATATATATATATCTATATATATATATATTATCTATTATTTAATAAATTTTTTTAAGGATTATTCGTATATAAAATATTTTATTAGTTTACCTACAAAATATTCTCTATTGGAAATAAATTTTAAGAAAGACATAGAAAATACAATTTTATTTTAGGATAAACTGAATCTTCATAGTCCATATCATGAGCTCATTCATATAAATAGAGTTGGATTTGGATTTAGAATTTTAAAAGATATAGATAATATATATATATATATATATATATATATATATATATGAAATCCTAAAAAAATAAAATAATATATAATATATATATATATATATATAATCTAATTGATCTCGCCCATGGCACAGGCGAGATCAGTCTCATCCAAAAAAAAAAAACAAAAATTTTAAGAACTCGCCCCTGCGCGAGATTGAACAGTCATTGTCAGATTTAAGTGAACTCACCTGTGGCACAGGCGAGTTCACTTAAACTGATAAATAGAAAAAAAGCACACTTATTAACTGATAAATAGAAAAAAAGCACACTTATTATTTTAATACGTGCGTGAGCAGTACCGTATTCAATTAAAATTGCCTTGTTTATTTAAATAACTTTCGTTCGTTTTTTTTGGCAAATTTAATTAAAATCTTAAAGATAGACCAATTACACCGGGATAGAAGTAACAATCATTATTTAGATAAATATATATATATATATATATATATATATATATATATAACAAAGTAGTTGGAGAAAGAAAAAAAAAAAAAAAAAAAAGTAAAGAGGGGCGACTTTGTGTATCTTCTTGTATACGTATACGGTAATACCGTATGTCGCCTCTACAAGAGGCGTTTTCAACCAAAAAAAAAAAAAAAAAAAAAAAATTTAAACAGAAGTCGCCCCTGGCAGGGGCGACTTCAAATGGACATTGTCAGAATTTGTGAACTCGCCTCTGGCAGAGGCGAGTTCACTTATTTCTATAAATAAGAAAAAAAGGCGCTTATTTTTTTAATTGTGGGATGAATAGTACTGTATTTAATTAAATTTGCCTAAAATATGGGGAAGGGAGTGGGATGAGAGTAAGTTTGTCGACAAAAATATATATATTTTTTTTTTGTTAATAAAATCGTATGTATTATGTTTACTATACCCATTCTTCTTCTATTTAATTTTATTTTTATTTTCACTTATTGTGTCCTTTAATTTGTGTAGTATCAATTATGTGTATAAAATATTTATGGTCAAGTATATTTATACCTAGAAAGGAAACAAATAAAAAAAAATTAAAACATAGATTTAGTACGATTTTAAATAATCCCCTAATTGTCTTTTTTTATATTTAATGTTAGATTTGAATTTTATTTTATTTTCTACTAATTATTTTTCTTATTTACTTTTTTAATCATATAAAAATATAAAATTGAGTTATTTAGTAAATATTTTATAATTTCAACATTTAGTAATCTAATTTTTTGATATTATTTTTTTTTTCATTTCTTATGTGATTTTCCTGTATAATAAATTAAATTAGTCATCTATTTTTTGTCGATATTTTGACACCATATTGTATAAATAAATTAATTGAATTAAAGATAAATAATTGTTTGTTGGTTGATTATGTGAGTTAATTATTAGTGTGCTTGTGCTACAAATAAAAGTTAATAAAATTAGAATGTAGTGTTCACTAAAAACTTTTGAAAATTTCTTGAACATTATATTTGAAAAAAAAAGTCAGATATTTTGGAAAAATATAAATGTTTATCATAAAATTATAAATATACATATATACACTCATCATTTGTACAAGATGATCAACACAACCTCCATACATGGATGCCTGAGATATTCATCCCTTAAGAAAAAATATGAATATTCTATAACTTCCTCAAATTTATATTTTTTTATTTTTAATATTTTTCATTGACTCTTCTTTTGTTAACATATAATTTTTCATTTCTTTTTATATATTGATTGTAATATTTTCTTATACTAAAACTATATAAACATATAAAATTCTTATTATTCATTCATTTACATTTACAAACCGTGCATCGCACGGGGATACTACTAGTCAGTCCAAAGAAACATGAGATTGGGTTGGCCCAACTGATGAGAGGTTGGGTCAACTCCAACCAAACATGCCATAGTTTTATTTAGTGAAGTTTTTTTAAAAAGGAATATTATGGTATGAAAAGTGTCACTTATTAGAATTTTCAAATTTTATGTGTACCATCATTCTTTTATTTCTATTTGTTGATTTTATTTATGTGGAAATCTATATATATATAAGTAAAATGAGGGGTATTGATGTCATTTTACCTTTCCCTCCAAAACTTTTATACTATATAATTGGTAACTTTTTCTTAATTTTGGTAATTCATAACTTTTTTTTTTTTTTTTAAATGCAAATAGCTTTTTCATTTTTAATCCGATTTTTATGCATAATATACCAAATTATTCATCTTTTCGCGATCTTCGATTTGACATCCATATCACATATGTTATAATGAGATTTGATTTGAATAAATAAATTGTTTGTTGGTTAATTATTTATGTTAAAGTCGATGTTTATGTGAATTGGAATATTATTTTGGTTTGAGTTGCAACTAAAATTACTAAAATAATTTCTTTTATAAAAAATATGAGTATTTTTTTTATAAAAATAAAACTAATCAATTTATTTTAATTTACGTGAATTTTTAAATATTTATGTTATTTAAGTTATGCAGGGAGGAAAACCATTGTTTAAATAATGATGCCCTTCTTTATTAAATCAAAGGCAAAAAAAATAATATCTATTTTATAGTCAACTTATTAAATCATCAAATTGGCTAATATATTTTTGTATCACGAAAGTACATAAGCTTTGAGTATATATATAATTATATAATAAATTTGTTATTGAAATTATTTTTAATTACCTTATATATTTTTAATAATGACTTTTTTAAGGAAATTTATTTTTTGCAACCTAAATTGTGACATTTGTTACATTTTGAAATATTTTTTAATTTTTTGCTTTTACTAAAATTTCAATTATATGTTTTTACACTTTGTAAGCTAAATTATACTTTGACACGCTAATCAACATCAAATGTCTTTTTTACTCGTAAAAATTTAAATTACTTTGTTCGCATTGATCAATTTCTATCTTCAATAAATAACTATTTATAAGAAAAATATAACATTTATACAAACAATTTACAATACCAAATTAAATAAGAAAATATTCAAATTTTGAAGAACTCACATAATTTAATTTGTTATTCAAATTATTAAATAACTTTTGAATTTATTTTGTTAAAATAAGAATTTATTAAATGAAAAATATTTAAATATATTTGGAATTACCAAATGAAATGTTAGAAGTTGCAAATGAAAATCTAACTTTACAAAGAGAAAATTAAATATATATATATATATATATATATATATATATATAAAATTAGAACTTGAAAGTTTATTTAGATAAATTAAAAAGATATAAAATAAAAGTAGAGACATAAAGAAAAAAATATTAAGTTTTACATTACATATGAAATATCCAAATAAAATATCATTGTACCTTTTATTATATATTTCATGGTTATTTTAGTTAATTTATAGTTATAATTTAAAAATTATTTTAAAAAAAAAAAAAAATCTATATATTTATATATATATATATATATATATATAAGCCACAGTATGGGTATGTTTACTTAAGGCTGGAGAGTGCTGGGCTAAATCTGGCTGAGGGAGTCAATGAGTGTGCTTTATCGGGATCTGAACCCTTAAATCTACTGGGCCAAGCCTTAAGTAAACACACCTTATGTATAACTCTGTAAGTTACACTTTGTAGCCTAAAATTTTAGACTATTATTGGTAAGTTGTCACATTTGGTAAGAATCAAAATTTATTTTACTTTTTAAAGTTGCAAATATCTTTTTTCATTTCTAATCTATTTATTATGTACTACCTAATGTTCTTTTAACTTTTGTGTTTTGTTTATAATTAAATGTTCTTTTAGCTTCTTCTTTTTTCACAATTTTTCCTATACTACCCCTTCTATTATCCCTAAAAATTCTCACATTATGTAACATACCATATAATTAGATAAAAATACTAAGGAAATATGGAGATAATTAAGGGATTTAAGGGAAGAGAGAAAAATCTAAAAATGAACTTATTTGTCCACTCCCCCTACTCCATAATTTTTTTATCCAAGTCTAAAAAATTGAGATAGTATACTCTATTAAATTAATCATCTTTTGACGATGTTTGATTTGACATCCGTATAATATATATATATATATATATATATATATATATATATATAATAAGGTATTTTATTTAAAATATTAGAATATTTGTTCATTGATTATTTGAGTTAAGATTTTAGTGTTTATTGTGGGTTGTACATTAAATATAGAATTGGTTCGCAATACAATAAAAAATCATTCAAATAATTATCTTTTTAGTATAATTTTACTTAATTATTTCATGAAAACAAAAACTAATCAATTTGTTTTATCTGACAGGAATTGTCTCAAGTTCTCTTCATTTATTACATTGAGAGAAAAATCACTGTATATATAATTGAACACATAATTTATCGAATTAAAAGCAATGGTTAATATTTGATTTATAATCAGCGTATTAAATTATTAAATTGGCCATTATTTATTTATTATAATAATTTTTTTTATTGATAAATCACAAAACTATGACTTTTGTTCATATATATATATATAACAATTAATCTTAATTCTTTTACTTTTTTTTTTTTATATGTATTATTTTTACTTGTCTATAAATAATTACACTTTGCATCATAAACTATGATATTATACAAGTTGCAACTAAATTTCTTTTAAAACCAACTTGATTATGTCTTCTTTTTTTTTCATATTAACCAATTTCAATTATATCTTTTTTTTCACATTTTGCAACCTAAATAATTTTTTTTTTACATTAACCAATGTGTATCTTTAAATAAATCCATTATTTACAATACAAATGTATAATTTAATTGAAACTTTTCAACATATATATGAAAGTATTAAGAAATATCGAAGAACTCATATGTTTTATTTTATTATTCTAACTATTGAATAACTTTTGAATTTTATTTTGTTATTCTTCGTATATCTAAAATACCAAGTAAAGTATTAAAACTTGCAAATAAGATTTTTTAAAAGTAAATAGTTATAATTAGAATTTAAAACTTTATTTAGATAAATTTAAATATTTAAAGTAGAATGAAAAAAAAAAAATAAAGAAAATTAAATTTCTTATAACATTATTCAATTTATTTTATTTAATAATATGAGTTTATATTTAGATATTTATGTTAGTTTTAACACTCATAATTAATTAAGATATTATGCATACAGGTGGAGAATGATACAGACACACTAAATGTGTGCTTGGATTTCAAAGATAATAAATGATCATTTTGAAAAAGTTTTTTTTTTATATTTGATATTAATCTATTATATATATCTATACCCTATTATAAAAGTATGAATGTTTTGTTTCGTCCAATTTATGTTATCCCTAATATATCCTTAGTAATATTATAATTTAAGGGTAATTAAGTAATTTAAAATTTAATATTATTTATTTGGTTATAAATATCTATATCTATATCTATATCTATATCTGTTCATTAATATATACATATATCTATTACTACTAATTATTAGTATCTATTACTAATATAAAAGTATGAATTGTTTCGTCCTGTTTTTTGTTTCGTCTTTTCTTGTGATACCTATAATATCCTTATTAAGAATTAAATTTAAGGGTAGTTATGTAATTTAAAATAAATTATGTTTTCCTTACTTGATTATAAAAAGTAAAATATCCTTATTAAGAATTAAATTTAAGGGTAGTTAAGTAATTTAAAATAATTTATGTGTTTTCCTTACTTGATTATAGAAAGTAAGAGTCCTTTTATATTAAAAACTTCTCCTAGAAAACTACATGCTTAAATTATCCTTCTTCTATACTTTCAATACTTTGAATTTTGAAATGAAATCAATTTTGTATTAAAGTAGATTTAAAGAGCTTTACAATGATATGTTATTTGTACACATATTTAACAATTGTACTATATTATATAATTATTTAAGGTATGGAATAAAGAAAAAAATGAATTTTTTGAATTTTTTTTCAATCTTATCCATAACTGTCATATTTTTACTATTCATACTTTTTTTAAATAACAAATTTTATGGAATAATCTTAAAACTTTTATAATAGATACTTCTAATTTTAGTATTCATATTTAATATATACTATGATATTTTTATATGTCAACTTCATGTTGAGCTTAACAACTAACATAATTTAAGCTCCTACACTTGCATATAATGTGATTACATATTAAAATTATTTTTATAGAATAAGAAGATGAAAAAATTATATAGATAGACAAATAAAAATATTGTCTTTTCTTAAAACTATTAATTTAAGGTATAAGGTCATATTACAAAAATGCAAAATATTGAATAAAAAAAGGAAATAGTGAGCGAATTTGTTGTGATAAATCTTATCATGCATACACATAAGTATAATTAAAAAATATATATCTGAATACTCATGCTACTTCACCATAATTTGAAAATATCAAGTCATTGTAGTTGTTTTAAACATAAAGCAATTTCATTAATTTGTTGCTTGAATCGGTCAACATTGATGACATAAAAAGGGTGGTGCATGGGACAAACAATTCTTTTGGCGCTATAAATTTTATTTTACATCCTATCCAATACAATTTTCGTCCATGGAAGGAAGAGAGTAGATGTCTAATATCAGATAACAAAGGCATACATGCATAGGCATAGTCCGCATCACCTATCGACGTGAATATAGTAGTGCTAGAATTCCCAAGAGTACAAAACTTGGGAACTCCAGTATCAGTGGTAAGTCGAACTGCCACACAAAGAGCAACAACTTTAGCATACTTCAGAGATATTTATAAATTGGGCATCCTTGGAGCAAGCATAAATACCAGCAAATGAGGAGTTACGAGCAAATGATGTATCCCCATCAAAGTATGTATGATTAATTGCATTTGGGGGAAGAACAAGCAATGAATCAAGGGTGCGGCTGCGATGTTTAAGGGAAGTAATTAGCATCCCGAAAATCTTGGAAGGTCTGGGTTGCTGTTGCAAGCATACTTGTGAGTATGTACGAACATTGCAGAAGACAATTTTATTTCGTTCGCACCAGATTAAGTGGGCAAGGACAACAAAGTATTCTACTATATTTAAATCATCGAGGAGCACAATATCTTGAAACTACAAGTCGCGTAGATGCTATCAAAATCGGAAGATAATTTCATAAATTTCAGTTGCTTGCAAAATTAATGAGGAAATGAGGCACGTGAAGAAGGGATGCATTAAAGAGTGATCAAGCGGTGAACATAAAGAACAACGGGGCTCATAATGAAGTTAACAATGAGCTAAGTTGTTAGACGATGGCAGGAATTAGAGCATCATCTCCAAAGAAAATGCAAGATACAGGCTGATAAACTTTCAAATTCTCCTCCAAATGGGCTTCGGGCCATAGCTACTAACTAGGAAGGAGTGGGTGTCAGTAAGGTTTGCGGAAGAACCCATAATAAAATGATATGCAGACCAAAAAGTTACTACAATGGGAATAATCTAACATCCAACGGTCCGGAGAATGGTGATTTTTCAGAGGAGTAGAGAGAATCACATCAGCCTTCAATAGGTCAAAATTAACCCGAACTAACAGCTCATCCAGAGTCCAAGATCTTAATCAATGATGAAGCTGACTCAGGTGTCTTGCGGGAGGTCTGATGCAGCTGATCTGATGGTAAAACAGGGAGGCAAAAGAATTCATCTGGCATGGAAGAGTGTTGTTATCTCGCCATTGCCCATGAGTTTGCGATAATCAAGAAGATTAACACGATGATCGCCATAATACTGTGCTATGTAAAGCTGGACCGAGAACCAAAAGCAACATGTAACACATATGTTGTAGTAGGACTGCATGATTTGGGAAAAGAGGCCGGATGTAGAAACTAAAGGGCGTCATGCTAGCTTAAGCAGCATGGCAAGGTTAAATGTTTTTAAATTGCAAAAGTCTAGGCCACCTTGTGATTTTCGTTGCTTGAGGACGTCCCAAGAATTCCACCAAATTTTCCTCGTGGACGAGCTATTCCCCTCCCCCCTCCCCCTCCTCCACACCTAATCAATAAAATTTAGTTTTCCAGATTATTAAGAACATGGTTCGACAATTGGAAACAATAAATTGTGTACGTGGATATTGCTTATATAATATATATAATGTGCACTTCTTTACCCGTTTTTCTTAATTGCTTCTCTTACCAACCATTAATGCACTTAATAATCTGTTCTTTAATGCCTACAAAACTCAATTCTTTATTCGGCCAACAATAGAAAGGAGCCGAGATATCTACCATGTAAAGCCACTACAACAATTTCAAATACTTGGCAGATTGAGTGACGAATTTGAGCTTGTGTATTAGGTCTAAAAGAATCCCTGATTTCTCAAAATTAATACATTGCCCTGAAACACTCTTGTAGAGATTGATAACGAACTTAGTAAAATGCAAGAAAAACTTTAGCACAAATAGGGAGGAGGGGATCCCCCTTAAGAATTCCCCGATGTAACATGAGTGAGCCAAAATTAATACCTTAATGAAGGAAGCTAAATTGCACAAATGACAAGCAAGGCAAAACAATGTCATAAAAACTCTTAGGAAAATCTCAAGCAAGAAGCATACGATAGACGAAAGAACACTCAACTCAGTGAAAAGCTTTACTCATACCCAACTTAATAGACATGAGTCCCTCTTTTCCGGATTTCGTAAGCTTCATACAATTGTGAATTCATAAGCGATAAGAATATTATCCATAATTAACCAACCCAAGATGAAGGCTGGCTGAGATTCAAAGATTATAAAAGGGATGTAAGCCCCAATTAGAGAGCAATTTAGAAGTTAACTTATAAATGACATTCCACAAACTAATCGGGCGGAATTGGGTAATAAGCTTTGGTTTTCTAATTTTCCAAATAAACACAATGTAAGTGTTACTAACAAAAGGACTCAAAGAATTATGAGTAAGCATGTGCAAAACAAAATTAATAATATCTTTGCCAACAATATGCCCTTTTTTTAAAAAAAAAAATACAGGGCCCATAACATCTCTCATGAAATTACGAGCAGATGATGTACCCCCATAAAAAAATATATCAAAAATGGCATTTCGGGGAAGAACAAACAAGGGATAAAATGGTGGGATTGTGACGTTTGAGGGAAGGAATTAGCATCCCAAAAATCTTGCAAGCTCTAGGTTGTTGTTGCAAGCAATACTCGTGAGTATGAACAGACATCAAAGAAGACAAATTTATTTTGTTGAAACCAGTTAGGTGGTCAAAGAAAATAAAGTATTATTCTATATTTAAGTCAACAAGGAGTAAAATCTCTTGAAACTACAAGTCGCATATATGCTGTCAGAATCGGAAGATAGTTTCATAAATTTCAGCTGCTTGCTAAATAGATGAGGACAGGGGGCCCATGAAGAAGAGATGCATTAAAGAGTGATCGGATGGTGAACATAAAGAACAACGAGGTTCATGATGAAGATGACAACGAGCTAAGTCATCGGACGATGCCAAGAATTAGAGCAGCATCTTCAAAGAAAATGCAAGATACAAGGTGATAATTTAAGCTTCTGAATTCTCCTCCAAATGAAGTTCGAGCCATAGCTACTAACCGGGAAGGAATAGGTGCTAATAAAATCTTCGAAAGAACTCATAATAAAATGGTATGCGGTCGGACCGAAAAGTTACCAGAATGAAAATAATATCACATCCAACGTTCCGAAGAATGATGATTTTTCAGAGGAATAACGAGAATCACGTCAGCATTCAATAGGTCAAAATTGACCGAATTAGCAGCCCATTGCAAAGTCCAAGATCTGAATCAATGATGGAGCTGACTTAGGCGTCTTGCGGGAGGCCTGATGTAGCTGATCTGATTGGAAAATGGGAAGGCAAAGGAACTCATCTATCATGGAAGAGGGTTATTATTATTGCCCATGAGTCTTCGACAACCAAGAAGAATAACTCGATGACCAGCCATAATGCGGTGCCATGTAAACCTGGGATGAGAATCAAGAGTAGCATGTAGCACAGAAGTGGAAGGGTAGTACTTGGACTACATGATTCGGGCAAAGAGGTTGGATGGAGAAACTAAAGGGTCCTGTGCTTGCTTAGACAACGTGGCAAGGTTAAATGCTTTCAAATTGCAAAAGCCTAGGCCACCTTGAGATTTTCGTTGCTTGAGGACGTCGAACTATCCCCTCTACCTCCACCGATAAGATTTTACCAAATTCTTCAGATTAATAAGAACATGCTCCGGTAACTGGAAGCAAGACATTGTGTACGTGGATATTGCTTATATAATAGATTTAATGAGCGCTTCTTTACCCGTTTTGCGTAATTGCTTTTCTTGTAAACAATTGATGCGCTTACTAACCCATTCTTTAATGCATGCAAAAATCTCTTGTTTATTCCGACCAACAATAAAAAGGAGTCCGAGATATTTACCATGTGAATTCACTTCAGCAACTCCAAACAATTGGAAGATTGAATGAGAAATCTGAGCTTGTTAACCGTTTTACTGAAAATTAACAATTATTTTGATTTTTTTATTATATTATATATTTTGTACTACCTCCGTCCCACCTTATCTTGCATAGAGGAGGTTGACACAAGTATTAAAAAGAGTTGTTTGTTGAGATTTTGTTGACTTAAAGGTTGATTGAAGATGGAGATTGAGGGTGGAGATTTTATGATAACTTTCTTTTTTAAGGGGTGTGCAAGTTCGTTTGGGACGGACGAAAACGGGAAGTGTGCAAGATAAGATGGGATGGAGGGAGTATCAGTATTGATGATTAATGATGCCGGAGTATATCTATATTAAGAATAAACAATAATTAGAATATATCAAACTTTATATATATAAATTTTGTAGGAATAATACATTATATCATGGTATGTCATGTTTTATGAATCTTTTGACATTATTATAACGTGTTTTGCTAAACTAAGGTTATTTAACCTTTTTTTTTTCCTCTTTTATGATTATTTTTAATTTTTATTTGATTTTGGATTGTGTTTGCTTAATCGATTAAATCTTTCATTTTTTTTTCTGGGATTGAATAATCTAAGAAGTTGTGTATATATATTACCATGAGTAATAACTACATTGAGTTTTATTAGAATGATTAACCAATATCACCACACAAAATACAATTATTTTATGTTCACATTAATTGTTTTGATTAAATAATAATTAAAAAAAATAGTGATCACGTGCAACGCACGTACGTTATTCTAGTACATATATATATACACGTACACACACCTATATATAAAGTAAGTTATATTAAATTCACATATAATGTGCGAGAAACTTATATTTACATTACTTATAATTTTATTTATACATTTTAAAAAAAAATTATTAAGATAAAACGATCAATATTTAAATATTAAATTATATCATATTTAAGGGTATTACTTTTTAAATAAATTTTCGTGCATCGCACGGAAATATTACTAGTTACATTAGTAGGAGTATGATGAATGTTTACATTGCATATGGAGATGTAAATACTAATGCAAGTTAACACGTTAAGTGGACATTTCAAAAGAAAGAAAAATAAAATGATGAAACAAGCATGTATTCATATGTAAACTTGACTTCTATCATCTATGAATATAATCAAGAAAATAAAATATGATATGTAATAATAATTTTTTATAAAATAGATATAAAAAAGTAAAAGGAAAAATAAAATCTATTTTTTCTTAACATCCATATTCGATCAAGTGTGAAAAATTAACTAGGTCGGAGGACGTATTATACGGGGCCTATTGTCAACTAATAATCTTTCTATGGGGAGAAAATTTTAATTCTACAATGTCATGACATCATTTGTCGTAATTCCAGTGGTTTTGTTTCTGGCTTCGCGGACCTCATTTATAGGCTCTTTAAATTATGAATCTTAGATGTTACCAATTCGACTTTTAACTTTCGACGAAGTTGGATAACTCAAGTAATACCTAAATTCTTTATTATGGTTTGAATTAGCTTAGAAGAAAAATGAGAGGATTTTTATTTATTCCTAAATTAGGAGAAAACAAAATTAGTAAGGATATTGTCGATTTATAAAGAATGTAGTCCATCCGTCCTATAAATAGTCATATTAAAAAAATTCTCAGTCCAGTAACGTTGGATTCTAACGAGAATGAATCCCGACGAAATTTTGCCACTCCTACAAGGAAGTGAGGATAACCGTGGCGCATTCTTAGAAGGATCGCTATTTAGGAATGTGAATTTATTGTTAAAATACAGTAAAATACTCAAATTCATTTGTAATTGATTATAATTGGATCTTATGACAATCAATGGATCTTATAATTGATTTTTTACTCAGTGAAACACATTCATGAAATACTATAATGAGTACACATCATTGTCTACATACGTGTGTACGTATATTATCAGGGATATATCTAGGATTTTGTTTTAAGGGGGACGATTTTTTCTTTAATTGTGCTAAACATTATAGAGACGAAAATTTGAAATCAAGATCAAGAGGCGAAATTTTAAAATATAAAAGGGCGAACTCATTATATTAAGAGTATTAGTAAAAATTGTACTAGATAAAATTACATGTAAAAAAAAATTTGAAATCCAAGGGTGGCAACACCCTCCTCCTCGTCCCCCTGCCCCAATCCATCCCTATGTATAATTTAAATAAATAAAAAACACATTAGCAGATATAATGCGCTATGCACGTAATTGATGTATTTTTCACTACATAAGTACATATATCGCACGTATCGACATTGATGTATGTTATTTTTTTATTTTTTTTATACGTTTCATAAAGATTTTTTTTCTTTTTTTGAGTTGGTAATAGTTTTATTCAACTTGATGATGGCAATGCCGTACATCATTTTCAACATAAACAAAAATAGAAGGCGGCACTTCCTCAATTCAAAATAAATCTACATCGAGATCAGTCTGGAAACGCGCCAAATAATGTGCAATTTTATTTGTGTATCTAGATGTATGATGATAATTGGAGCAACCTATAACGCCACACACAACTGTTGTTTAAATCATGAACGAGTGATTTGCTATCACTTTTCAAAACGATCGAGACCACATTTCACCGCATTTTTTCACGCAAATAATAGGACATAGTACACAATATATAATGTAGCATATGTAGAGAGGAATGGTAAATAAGTGTAAGATGTAATTTTTATCACCTTGTTGTCTATATGTTACATTTTAATCGGTGTTTTTACTATTTAAAAATTAATTTATGCGAAATATTTAATACTATTGTAGTGTATTTTATATGATTAATTTTTAATTTTTTTGACGGGTTTCAGAAAAAAATATTTAAACAATTTTTTTGGGCCTTGGACACCTCTGGGTCCATGGACCATGGGCCATGGACACCAGAATTAAACCAGGATTATTCTACTTTTCGTAGAATTTTAAAACCAAGAAAATCTATGTTCTATTGAGAATTCAAACCATCAACAGTATAAAGTACTAATATATTACTACCTCCGTCCCACTTCAACTTGTCTATTTTTTTTTTTTTTTTTTTTGTCCTAATTTAATTTGTCAACCTATAAATGACAACTTTTTTTTCACAATCTACATCCTTAAAATCTTCACCCTCAATTTCCACCTTTATAAAAGTTAAAGATTCCACAAAATCGATTTTTTTTTAACTTCTGTGTCCGATCAAAATAGGAAAGTTAGGCCGGAGGAAGTATTTAAAAGGAAAAAATTGCAATTTTATTCCAGCCTTTTACATTTTTAATAACTTTTAGAACAATATTTAAGTAATTGCATATTAAAGCACAACTTATTATAATTATATCATCCGTTCATTTTTTGTCAAATTTTCCGTTCAATAAACATACAATTAATCCCGATCTTTCTCAAGTTTACATTTCTATCATCTTTTGTCAAATTTAGTGTTTAAAGTGATAAAAACATTGAAAATATGTAAATAATATAAAACTAAAATATTTATCAAATTTGAATTTCTATTTATAATCTTATGTGAGATTTATTTAATACCATCAATATGATATTAATTTAATATACTGATGGTTATTTATATTAATTTTTTATTTTTATTTCATGATTTCTCTATTTTTTTAATATCTTATATTTCTTTAATTTTAGGTTGATATTTTTTTTTTCTGTATTTTTTATATTTGTAATTAATATTATTTTAACAATGTTAAATATAAATTTTTAATATCTAGACGTAAAAATGTGAAAAATTATGAATAAATTGTATATTCTTAAAATGTTTTAACAGAGAAATTGATGAGAAGATTGGCAGAGGATAAACTTAAATTCTCTAATAGGCTGTTATGTTCTTTAGGGATAGAGGATCCTTTGCCGTTCTTTAGTCAATAATGTGTCATATTTATAAAAGCATGTTACACTCAAATATATATGTATATTTCACCTATTTGTAATTCTCCTCTTTATTTTTGCCACTCTTTTCACGGATGAGATCTTCTCTTTCAAATCGTGTTTCATTTTGTGTTTTAAAACATTCACTACATGTCATGTTGTAACGACCCGATTTTCATAAAGTAATTTAATCTTAATTAAATTTAAATAAATCAAGTCATGGAACTTTTTCTTTTTTCTATCCATTTATATATATATATATACTCATATATATATAAAAGTCAATTCTTAGTTGGGCCGTTAAAGGAACAACATAAACACACATATACTAATCTTCCTATCGCATGTAGGAGCGGAATAACACAACTATAACTGAAACGTTTATTAACTAATAAATTATCATGAAATATTACTTATATATAATCAAATAGACAAAATTATTTCTAGACATACTTCTAATGTAAAACTAACAAACTTCCATATTACAGTTTCATATCAACCTAAAGATTATAAAAGAGTAAATCATGCATAGCAGCAGAACTTACTGAACACATACGACATAGTAGTTTAATCTCCTCAAAGCTAACATCCTAAGAAATTAATAATCCATGAAATACTTCAATGATCAACTTATAAATAACTATTTAAATAACAAGCTTAAGTATTATTCCATGCTTCAAGATAAATATATAATACTCCTTCTAATCATGCAACTAGTGAAAAAGGCTTCCCCATTAAACTCACAACATAAAAAAAAATAATTTCGAATCCATGTCAAAGATTTTATTTGATTTATAAAATAACAACAACACTCCTTATAAATTAAACTAGTCAAATAACATAAACAACCAATACCACGTTATCAATTAAATAATCATCTTGTATAAAATTGCACCAAAGTAGTCATGTTGTCATATGCTTCGGCTCCCCTCGTACACCCTGCTCGCTCCAAGCTAACCTGGCTCAATAAAGGGTTGGGGTGAGCTTCCTTCAGCTCGTGGAGGATCACAAGTTATAACAATTATAAACAAAATCAAAGGCATAAAGTATAAGCAGTCATAACTTGTAACTTGTAAACTTGCAACTTGAATATTATATTCAATAAATTGAATATAAACTTGTAACTTGTATTCCATGTACTCACGGAAATTTTGAATTTGTATATCAAATAAATTGAATATACACTTGTAACTTGTAAATATAACAGTTATAAATCACACAATTAATTAAGCATATAATTGACATAAAAAGTAAACCCCACCTGAATTGTGATGCAACTCGGAATGTAGATGCAATTACTCTATTGTTTGTAGCACTCAGTAGTCTCGTCTCCTTCCTACTTAAGGATGCATGACTCTGTCTTTATCTCCAATTAAATATATGGGATTTGGAATCTCCAATTAAATATATGGGATTTGGAATTTTGGAATTTAGGGTTTGGTTGATGATTTAGGAAATTTTGAAAATAGATTTGAAAGAAATAGAGAACTTCTAAGATTGGATTTGCTGCAAAGCAGCAGATAAATAATTTATTTTTCATAAACGGTAAGAGATAAAACTTTGAAAATTTTACCGAAGGAAATAAACTTTCTTGAAAGTATCATATTAAAATTTCATGATTTTACAAGAAGTTTAACTATGATTTTTGAATTTTTGAAACCGAATAAGTCGAAACTGTAAATTCTGCACAGCAGTGGAAAAACTTTAATAACTCTAACATTACTAAAGGGATCACTTTGAAAATTTACAGAATAATAGAACACACGTATATGTTGTACATATCCAAAAATCATAATTTTTCAACATGTATAAATATGTGTTTCGAATTTCTCAAATCAGAAAGCAGAATATTTCAGATCATGTGTAGACATAATAGAAAGATTATATAAAATAAAATATAAGTTGGATGGATTTGAAACTTTTATATAAAATAGATAACATACTGAGGAACAACATATTCAAAAATAATAAGATTTTAAGACATATAAATATATATCACGAATTTTCTAGATGGAATAACATAATATTTACAATCTGGATAAGCGGAGATAGAAAATTTGTATAAAATAAAATACGACTCATATGGATTTGAAATTTTTACTGTAACTTGAGGACATATCATGGAATGACATAATAAAAATTAATTGAAAAATAATGTGTATAGATATAGTTTTCGAATTTTTCAAAGAAGATACCTGAAAATAGAGTGAAAGAGGAAAATGAGGTTGACGGCTCTCGGAAGGGCTTCTAGGGCTTATGCACGAAATTCTTAAGAAAAACAGATGATTTGGATTACGACTTGGATTTATGACATGAATCCCTTATTTATAGATTATATTTTTAGGTTTAGAACTCCTATTTCTTGTTCCCTAAGTAAAAATCATCATGGGCTAACTTAGGCTTGACTAATGCATTGGGCTAGGATCCAAATTAAATATTTAAAAGTCTAATAACATGAAATATAATTTTAGCCATAGCTTAAAATAATTTCCATAGTTTACGAAAAATAAATATTTCTCATTGGACAAAAATAGATATTGAAATATAAAAATAATTAAATAGTCTACGGGGCGTTACACATGTATATAGTATGACATCATGAGTATACACTTGACAACGAGTGGAAGTCATATAATACAAGATGAAACATGGTTTGGAATAGAGGATCATATCTGCTTTTTTCACTACAAATATCTCGACTCAATTCAAAGTCACGAGGATTTTTTTTCCTTTTTCCTAGTTTTGCTTCAACCATTTCAAGTAGTTAATGGTACTATATCTCCTACTACGATTACATTGATATATGTGATGATATCACTAATATATAATAATGCATTATCCAATATTATAATTGCTATAGGAAGTGTTACCATTAAGAGGAGAATATCTTCTATAAAAAAGATAGTATTAAGAGGACAATATCCGAAAAGAACTTTCACTACAAGAAAAAAAGGTATTTGTTACTACTCTTTTTGCAACTATAAAAGTGGTTACTAAAAGTAACCCCTTTTGTAACTATTAGTAGTTACATAAAGTATTTCATATAATTTTAACCAAATATGCTATAATATGACAAGCTCTTTTGCAACTACTTGTAGTTACAAATACATTAGTAACTACAAAGTAGTTACAAACACATTAGTAACTATAAAGTAATTGCAAAAAAACTTTTTGCATTTTACTATAAGTGGGTACCCTATAACTACATTTAGATATTTAGTGGGTACCCTATAGTGGCAAAAAAACCTTAATCTTAGTAGTGTAATTCTATCTTACCTCATGAGATAGTGCAGTAACTCGTTGGATGTATGTCCAATGTCACATGATAAAAATTCAATGGTCATACTTTTCCTAATTTCAACTACTTTGCCACATGTCTCACATCTAATAAGATTATTGCACTACCTCATGAGTTAGCATAGAATTTCCCCCGAATTACAACCGTCTACTATTCCAGTGAAGCTGAATTTTCCATCCCTTTGTGCAAAGACAATTTTGTTTGCCTAGAAGTAGAACTCAGAGACAACCTGAGATATCAACATGAAAATCTAGAAATTGTAACCGCTGTGAACTATATTCTTTGCACTTCACAAATCTTACCGTTTACTTAAAATTGAGTTCAGTAGATTGAGAAGCACCATATCTCCCGTTTTGGACTTGTCAAAAGACATATTTCGTGTTTGAAAAAAAATTAAAATTAGTAGCATATGTTAAGGGGTATTTCTATAATACACTTGGTGTATTAAATCACTTGTTTATTTTACCTGTTATAGCAGGTTGCTAACAAATAATATTTTTTTTTAGCCAATTATGTAGGACCCACGACACATTTATCTTATTCTTTTATAGCTTTAATGATGCATGGTTAAAATATTTCATAAATAACAATTAATAATATACATTTTTCTTTTTCCCTTTCAAAATAATTAATTCAATTTTTGTGTACAATAAAATTTTGTTTGTTTATATAATAAAATGTTTTCATTTTATTAGGTATATTTATGGGTTAACTAATATACATTTTTCTTTTTCCCTTTCAAAATAATTAATTCATTGCTAAAAAGTATTGATTATATCTTGATGTGCATATCTTCTATTGAGAATAAAATAAAATAAGTTGTGTATAATATAATCTCTTTAAATCAATACGCAATAAATTAATAATTTCTTTAATACAATAAATTTTTTCAGTCCCCATTTAAGGCCAACAGATTAAATTGATATCGATGAACTAATATTATTTTTTTATTAAATATTTTGTCTGGTCCAAATGTTATTATTAAGAGGGTAAATTTATGAAGGTTATATTGTGTCAAAATTAGAGTGTGATAATTAATGTTATTTTTACTAATTTAATTGTTGGAATATTTTTTTTAAGAGAAAAATAGCATTAGTTAACCATACAAATATAATTTTATAAAAATGGAGAAGAAACATAATTAGTAAAAACAAACCCATCATATAATGTTTGTGCCTCGACATTTAAATTGTTGAATATGCATAAGGCAATTAATCATATTTAGGCGTATTTAATTCGTGTATTTAATTATAGCAGTAGTCATAGTCATAATTTTTCATCATTGAATTTGGTGACTAGTTTAGCAGGTAATTGGTAATATATTCAATGGTTAAGATTGAAGTAGGTTAAATCTAATGGTTTAAATTTCAGGTGTATTAGTACACCAGGTGTATAGTAGAAGGACTCCATTAAACCCAAATCTTTATTCTTTGATTTAGACTAGGAAAGAACAGAGGATGTGCGATGGGCGGACTGAGGTGGTGTCGAAAGTAGTTCAGAGTGTTGGAAGGAGACGAAAGAGTGGGAGTGGACGAGGGAGTGGAGGGTAAGCTTTTACTTGTTTGATTATGTGAGAGAATATAGGTTGGTTGTGTTCCTAGTTATATACTTATATATGAATAAGTTTGGATTTTTTGCATTTAAAATTTTCAGGTTTTATTTTGCAATTTGGATTGTGAAAAATCTCATTAACTATGATTTGTCGATTTAGATGACACATTTTTAGTTTTAATTTCAAAATATTCAGATTATTTGGTAAGTATAGTTTCAATTCAATAATTTTTCACGTTATATACTTAAAATGAGAATTATCTATTCAAAATTATATTTTAGATTGAAATTATATTTCTACATATTTTTATATAAAACTTAATTTGATTTGCAAATTTTCAGTGACCAAATTTATTTTAACTTTTAGACTTTTGTAGATTTCTATAAAAAAATAAAATTCTTAAGTTTTAGTCATATTTTTATATATTTCAAAAAAAATTACTTGCTAGTTACCTACTATATTATAATTTCAATTTTAAATTTTTATCTTTTGAGATTTGTCTCATTTGATGACAAAAATCACCCGGCGATCATTTTAGTAGCCGACAATCATCATAAAAACATGTGACGAGCTAAATTGGAAATTTCAGACGATTGCTCATCTGAAATATGAATAATGCGCTACAATTGCCATGTGAAACACTTTTTAATGAGAAAAAAGAAAAAAAAAAGTGTTTTCCACATCAGCCTTTCATTTTGGGGAGAAATAAAACAGAAAATGATTCCCACTTCCTTTTCTTGAATGAAACCTTGTCTTCTTCTTCTTCAAACTCCACCACCGCCCGCCGTATTTCCTCAACCACCAAGCTCGTGTTTTTTGTTTTGTTTTCACATCTTTCAAGACACAGTTTGTTACCAAAACTTTCAATCAAGTGGATTTGGGGATTTTAGAAATAAAAAAGGCTTCATTCATTCGCATGTCGTCATGGTTATCCGATCCTTAAGAGGAGCCGCCAGGGCTGCGGCCAGAGACGGAACCACCCTTGTAGCACAAGGGTGGCCGTGGCCCTCCAAAATCTTTTAATTCTTACTTATATATTATTACTCTTTAATTTTTGTGATATATAGTTATATGGGAGAGTATATATATTTGGTTCCCCTTAACATATCTTTTATAGTTTTTTCCTACAGAACACACAAAAATATCTAATTTCTCTCCATTTGCATTCATTATTTTGATAATATATTGGACCGACATTCTGAATTTTTAAGGTTAGGATTGCACTATATTTGATATATTAAATAAAAAATATTAATATATTAATTGGCAGAAAATATTTTTTACTTTTATATATAAATATATATTCATATATGTACTGTTTGGCCCCCTCGACTTTCAATTCTGATTCCGTCCCTGGCTGCGGCGATGCAAAATGTATTAAAATTTGGAGGAAGAAATCTCAATCTGTTTGTTGCTAATTTTGATTCAACATCTATTAGATCCTCTCTTGTTAGATCTTATTTTATTTTAATTTTCAAATCTCTTAATGCTCTATCCATTGTTGCAAAATTCTTGAGTCCAAGAAGTATACCATCAAAGGTGGTTGCAAATCGAATGAGATCATCCGTTCCATTTGTTATATCTTGTGTTTTACTTCAGTTGTCTTTCATTTACCCACGACATGTGTATTCAATGATGTCACTAATTAACACATATCATGTATTAAAGATTGTGTAATAGAAAATGCAACAGAGAATCCGAATTAATTGTAAATGCCATCAACTTTGGTGGAGGGATGATTGAGAAATTGATTAATTGGTAGTTATTAAAATAAATATTGGCTTAAATATGAGTATATTCAAATATATTTTGATAGAACACTAACATTTGAAGATAGAGGACATTGAGATTTAATGTATTTTAACAAAAATATGTAAAAATGATGAATATGTGCCACGACATGTTTGTGGAATTTTTAGAGTTAATTACAAAAAAATCACGATGAACTTATCGTGAAAGTCGTTCCAAATCGCTAGGATTGAAATACATTCTCAAATCGCAAGCGTATGATTTGTGATAGAGGTAGTATAAAAGATATCGAATCCACATGGAGGATTTTCCGTGAGAATCAGTTTTAGCACTATCGAATTAATTAGGTCAAATGCAAATTGACAATGGAGACTAAACTAAACAACATAAAGTAATAAATAAACGCAAGAAGGGAACCGATCGATGGAAAGATATTCCCGAGACTCGGTTTCATACAAGCAAGATGAATTTGATATTTAGAAGCGATTATAAGACATTGTTGTGTGTTATATGTGATTTAAGATAATCCTAAAGTCTCCACCCAAGTGAATATTGTCTAGGGAGCGAGACTCTAGGACATTCTTCGAGATCGATGAATTCTAGAAAAAATATTGAAGTGCTCTTAATACCCTAGAATCGGTAAGTAATTAGGGTTCAATATAGACTAACTACACGGATAAGAAATTATAATCCAACCCCGGGCCCCGGGATTATAAGACTAGAAGAGGATAGCCCGATACGCTAAAGACCGGCGTACGGGTGTAATTCCTATACATGCGACTAAACCTAATTTCGTCAATCCCAACCAACACCCCCTAGACTCTACTCCCCCCCTCCCCCCGCCCTGCCCCCTCAAAAGAGCTTCTCCTCCATAGGTCTCCCTTCTACCGATAGGATTTTGGTTAATTTTAATTATCCGAGGCTAATTCACCACCCGAACATACTAAGGCGTAGCGATTAACCTCTAAGTTCAATTAAAATCTAGTCGACACAATCCTCGAAAGGGTAACTATCCTAGCCTAGGGGTCAACTATCATCTTTTAATTGCACGATTAATTGAAGTGATCCTAAGCCACCGAAAGTTGAAGCGACCGTGAAGCAAGTCTGCTGTCAAAGGCTCAATTTCAACTAACCATCATTACAAATGAACCAAATACTAATCCTAAAATTCAATAATCAATCAACTAATCATCAACCCCGAAACTTGGGCTACTCCCAGGCTTCGGGAAACACTGAAATCACTCACAAATCATCAAATAAATAACAAGCATTATCAACATCAAACAATAAAAATAATAAAAATCGAAAATAAAGAGAAGGGGTAAAAAATGCTTAATGTATTTAAGAACCTCGTATTCTTTGATAAAATAGGCGGATGTCACAAATCTGCGAGCAATCCTTGAGTTCTTCCCCAAAGACGGCTTCCTCCTTGAAGAGGAGCAAGAAAAACCCTAGCTAAGAAAATCTAAAAATGGAGAAAATATAGATCATCATCCATTTTTTTAAATATATATATATATATATATATATATATGTATATATATATATACGGTTTGAGACATCCCCATAGAATATGATTCCATATTGTAACGGATAGTAACATATTATCTTCCCATTAGGTTTTTTCTTAAGAGAATTAAACTGAAGTTCACCTCAATATATAATTATACTTCATGGTTAGAGTAACAAAAAGAAAAGAAAAAAACTCATTGGTGGACTTTTTTGGCCCGAGGTCCACCAAGTTGGGCCTAGCATTTCTAGGCCCGAAATAAAAGGGGCCCTACTCGACCCGGCCCGAACTATCCCTTTGCTTGATTGGGCCGGCCCGGTCGGGACGTCCGAATTGCCAGCCCTCATCGTGTATCCCATGGTGTGTTGCATGCCAGATATTGCTTATTCCATGAGTATTGTTAGCAGATGTATGTGGGATCCTGGAAGATTTCTCAGGGAGGCTGTGAAGTGGATTCTTAGATATATTATGGGCCTGTTTGGTTGGTGGGTTTAGGTCTTATTACAATACCTTACCCACCTATTAACATGTTTGGTTGTCCATCTGACAGCCCGGTTTTAATACCAAGCCCGTCCTCCACAATAGCAAAGCCCGGTAACTTTCAATCCGGGGGGGGGAGGGGGTGGAGGGAGGGGGGAGGGGTGAGTTGTACAAGCCTGAGTTTTAATCTGAGGTTTAGATGATACAAACCCAAATAAACCAGTCAACCAAACAGTTTATAAGCTAACCTGGGTGAAACCAACCCGGATAAACCAATCAACCAAAAAAATTAGTAATTCAACCTAAATACTAGTAAACACCCCAAAAGTCCGTTTAGCTATACCAACTCAATTGTTGCTACTAGCAACCAAACCGCCCCTATAGGTACAGAATCAAAAGGTTTGTGTTTCAAAAGAGAGGAAGATCAACATACTCATCTTGCTGGTTTTGTTGATGCTGACTATGCAGCAAATCTGAATACAAGAAAGTCTCTCACTGGATATATCTTTACATTATTTGGTATTGCAGAGCACACATCAATCTGTGATGGCCTTGTCAACCACATAATCAGAATATGTTGCTTTGACTGAAGCTATTAAAGAGTCCTTTTGGTTGATATGTATAGTCAAAGAGTTAGGAATTTAGCAGAAAATGGTTACTACTTTTTGTGACAACTAAAGTGCTATACATTTAGCAAAATATCAAGGTTATCATGAAAAGACAAAGCATATAGATGTGAAGCGGCACTTTGTAAGAGATATTCTAGCAAAAGGAACAATTAAGGTGGCAAAGAGTCCAACAGAGTTGAATCTTGCAGATTGTTTTATCAAGGCACTTCCTACTTCAAAGTTTGATCTATGTCTTGATTTGGTAAGGTTGCAGTCGAAGGTTCTGTCTTAGGATAGAATGAGTTTGAGTTCCAACAAGTGAGGTTGTTTCCTAATTTGAGTTAAAGGTGGCGATTTGTGAAAGAGATTAGCTCAAATTAAGTCATACTCCCTCCGTCCCGCCTAATTTTGCACATATGAAGTGATGCGTATATTAAGAAAAAACTATTTTTACTTCTGTTTTGACAAGTCAGATGGGATTAACTTGATTTTTTTAGGGAAAGATCATTTTTCAGCAAACAAAACCTGTTCGACACATTGTAAGAGTGCAAACATCAAAATTCTCAACAGAAATCATAGCTGGAAAAAATTTGCCGATTTTTTTTTTTTTTAAATTTCACTAAACAAAAATTTGGGATCTTATTCCCTCCAATAATTCTGAACTTACAGCAGTTTTTGACTAAAACTAAACCTCAATTATAATTCAATTTCTCTCCTCCTCCCCCCCCCCCCCCCCAAAGAAAAAGTTAAAAACCAAACCCAAATTGTTATAAATACAAGATCAACAACATTTATTACAACATTGAATGCTCCCATAGAGTTTTTAAGATTGAAAATTTTCAAATACAAAAAAAATGACCAAAACTAGAAAAGGTCCTCCTTTAACTCCATCACACCGAACCATGATCGCTCAGTTTCTTTTAGCCAATAACACAGACGGAGTCGTACACCTCGTCAAGATCAAGGCAGAGGCAGCATCATTTGGAGTGAGTCGGCGGACTATTCAATAAACTTGGGAGTCTGCACAACAACAAATATTAGAAGGGTCACCAGTTGCATTTACTGAACCAAAATGGTCTATTAGAAAGATAACAGCATAACTGGATATTGAGCTAATGAAAAGCATACCATTCTCTAAAAGAGGCAACGTAAAAAGATTAGCCAAAGAACTACATGTAAGTAAGAGCAAAGTTGGAAGATGGGTAAAATTTGGTGTGGTTAAACCGCATACAAATGCAATCAAGCCTTCTCTCACCGAATCCAACATGTTACAAAGACTCAAATACAACCTAAGTTGTTTTCATTTGGATAGGCAACTTAACAAAGTCAGGTATGAGTCAATGCATAACATTATTCATATTGATGAAAAATGGTTCTATATGCAAAGAATAACCGAGAGAGCATATAAACTAGCGGAAGAGGAGGACCCATACAGGTCATGCAAAAGCAAATGGTATATTCCCAAAGTAATGTTCACGTGTACCGTTGCACGACCTCAATACACAGTCGAGGGGGCTGTTGTTCGATGGAAAAATTAGAATTTTTCCATTCACAACCAAGGAACCTATCCTCAGAAACAACAAAAACTGAATTCGAGGCACTTTGGTTACTAAATCGATTGAGTCAATAACCAAGCAAGTCATCAAAGACTGCCTTTTGCATCAGGTTTTCATTTTGTTTTTTTAATTTTTGCAATTAGAAAATTATCATCATCTAGCTTAGCGGTTGTTGTAAGTCTCCTAAATGCATCCTAACACTGTTGTTAGACACATGGTGACCTTACTAATTTTCATTACTTATCTTTGAACTTTTAATTGCTTCAAAATGCCTAATTTCAGATTATTCCAGCCATTAAAGCTAAATGGTCAGCAAGAGCAAGCAAACACATAGTAATCCAGCAGGATAATGCAAAGCCACACATCAACAATTACGACCCAAAATTTAGGCAGACAACATCATCAGATGGCTATGACATTCAACTAATATGTCAACGCCCAAAATTCACCTGACACAAATGTTCTAGATTTAGGATTTTTCAAAGCAATTCAGTTACTACAGGTTGAACAACTTCATACAATGTTGAAAATTTGGTGAAAAATATTCTCAAGTCTTATGAAGACCTAGAGGCAAGCAAACTCACATTATTTACTTGAGCCTACAAGCCTGTTTGATAGAGGTCATGAAACAGAAAGGTAACAACAACAACAACAAACTGCCTCATTTGGGAAAATGTCATTTAAGTAAGGAAGGGATACTCCCTATAACTCTAGAAGTTGATGAAGAGGTGGTTAGACAAGCCATTGAGCATTTGATTGAAAAAAACTAGCTAGAGGAACATATGACATTGGAGGACTCATGTCTGAATTAGGTTATGCTTAGAAAATCAGTTTGGGCAGCTTTTCTATTTGATCTCATGTTTACAACATAAACATCACATAAATGTGTATATTTTGCTTAGGCTGTAAACGTAGTGAATGTTGAAATGAAGTTCCTTTTTCAATCAGTACATACAATATGTGAGCAATTGTTCTTGATTGATCTCAACCTTATACCCTTATAAAAATTTCATCATTGGTTCTTTTTTTTTTTTTTTAAATCTAACCCACATGTATAGAAGGGCAGCCTTAAACTATCTAGAACAAGTTCTCTTTTTTAGTTTAAGCTACCAGTAACAAACATGAACAAGAACACCATTTGATTTAAGCAAACATCAGCCAGCTAAACCAAACTGTATCAACACAATAAACCAAGATACAAACAAGGGCAACATTAAAACATTAGAACAAAAACATCATTTATTTTAAGCTACCACCAATCAATTTTAATCAACAATACCAAAACCCACAGAGGGACATCATCATAACATCAGAGAATCAAGCAAAACCCACACATAGGAAGCATCAGAGTATCAACCAGAACACGGTAATCATTAGAAATTCACGAATTAGAAAACAGGGATGACATCACAGTTCAAGCAAAACCCACAGGGGCAACATCACGGAATCAAGCAAAACCCACATTGGGACAACATCACATAATTAAACATAAAACACACAGGGGGAACATCATAGGATCTGGGTTAAACAAAATCAGAAGATTAAAGAATATTTACATAAACCTGTAATATGGCCGGAAACTAGACTGCAAAACATTGCATGTAATAATTCCTCAGTTCTTTTGTGTTGAACCACTCGTTGCTCGGAGCTCGAAGATCTGAAATCGGCCCTTCTGCATTTTTCGAGTCGAAGCACATATCTTGGCCCAAATATGACCCCCTCGCCTCCCATGGAAAGAGATCTGGCTCCGGAAATTAAGTTGCAAGCATCATCGATTCATCAGAATCATATATGGATAGATCAATCTTTAGGAAATCTTCCATAAAATTACAAGAAAAAAGAGATCGATTGACAAGGACTTTTCAGATCTAAGCTCGATCATAAATTAGAGAAGTTGAACGACGAGCTTGGATCTTGGGGAAAGAGTGGAGAATGAAACTAGATCTGAGCATTCGAGAAGACGAAGGGGGTTAGGGTTTCCTGGGGGTGGAGGCTAATGTGAGGGTAGTGGATCTCAAATGATTGGTAATGGGCTGGGCAGCATTTGGGTTGGGTTGGGTTGGGTTAATGTTAAGGTTTAGATTAGTGTTAATGAAGTCTGATTTTTTTATTAGACATAATTTAGTGTTTTAAAATGATGTTTGACTAATGGCAAATAAATCTAAATTATGAGGGTTGAGTGTGTGAAATAAGTTTTCTACTTTAGGAGTGTGCAAAATTGTGTGGGACGGGGCAAAAGGAAAAGTGTGCAAAATTAGACGGGACGGAGGGAGTATTATGTTAAAGAAACTAAAACTAATGAACGGCAATTTGGTAATTTCCTGAATAATGGTTGTTATCTTTTTGAAATTTTGTTTCATAACAGAAACGGTTTTCTTTAGAAAGAAAGTAGAAGAAGCAAGGCTTATTCTCATGTCATTCTCTGTGTATTATCTATACATAGTTGATCCCTTTAGAGTAAGAAAAAAGCTATAAATGGGAGAAGAGAGCAAATCAGAAAGTTTGTGAGATTGTAATCAAGTGCGAATCCCCTGTGGTTTCTGAACATCTTGCCATCTTCTTGTAATCATTGTTTTAGTGAAAGGAATATGACTTTATTGGTTCTCATTTGATGCAGAATTTGAAATTCATATTCAAACCACATAATTCCTTGTGTGCTTGATTACTGTTTTCATTTCAGTTTTTTGTTTTGTGTGTTACATTGAGTGTGTTTGTGGAGTTGGTGTGGATCAATTATCAGTGAATTCTTAACAATATGACCTATCTACATAAACATCATTTCTGATTAAATAGATTAAGAGCCCTTAATGACTATTAAGACATTAACTTCAAGTGGTAACCTCCCAGGATGTTATACCTCATTCATTCAAGAATTACACCCTCCAATATGTTCGTGGTAAAACTAGATCTTCATTAAGCAAAACCGGTCCAAAGACGGACCCAACCTAAGGCCATGCTGAGGCCAAGTTGAGCCGAGCACTCGTCATGCTCAGTTCCCCACCTATATGTGTATATCATTCAAACCTCTTTATAGCGTTATAACTTATAAACTAGGACCAACATCATTATACTTTCAATTTACGATTGATCCATCGGTCTTTCCACCTCCCACATTTCTGTACAAAATGTTATATGTTAAGTGACTATATTCATGCATTTATTTCTCAATCACCACATTTTTATTTTGAGGAATTCAATACATTATGATTATCTACTCGAATTAGATTAATCCTACATGACTTAACTTCACGCAATTAAAATATTTAACCACTTATAAATTGGTCAAAGTCGTGTACTCATCCACTTTACAAAATTAATTTATAACAATCCCCAAAATGAGGAAATTAATGCATATATGTACGTACACATGCTCCTCATTCCTTGAGAGACATTATTGCATCGGGCGAAGCTTGTAACTTTGAACCTTCTATAGATAATACTATCAGACATACTGGTGGCTTGGAGGACGCCATGCCTTGAACTATTCATCCATGGTGGATATCAAGTTAATAACATTAACACAAGAAGACCGCAACATCTTATGCTTTCACATTTTTTTGTCTATTTTGGCCGTGAACATCCTCTTTGGATTCACAAGTGTTATTTTTGAAGCGGTCTTTACTTCTCACTTATATAGGTGATCCTATATCCTGATTATCATGTCATACTCTAACTCACAGAAGTGCAGTGATCAATACATGTCAAATGACTTAATATACCATATATTTGTAAGTCTCAACACTTGGTTGTTGCTCTCTATTCATTATCTTAATTATCATTGTATTGTCCAATCAACTAAATATATTTTAGCAATAAATGAGATATAACGGTATATATAATTAGAACATAATACTTTAACTTCATTAACTAGCATTTTTTAATTCCAACGAGAATAACTTTAGGTATATTTATGTGGGACGAAGATAGACGAATACATCAATTCTTAAAAGATATTACAGTTCCAAGTGATGAAGGGTGGACATTGTGGTGTCGAATCACTAAGACCGACTTTAATCCTTGCTCGATACTCAATAGGTCCGAGTAAAATAATTTTAAATTTATTTATGTAAAGGGTGGTAATAAATTGAAGTCACAAGGTAAAAGTGGATATAATCATTTTTTGCTCGGGACATATAAGTACACTCATTAAACATGGAAAAGTAAAACCCTACTAAAACCTTGTCATGAATTTTCTCCTCCACTCCCACTCCTCCCAGCTTCGCCGCTGCCGCAGTCACCACCACCGCCACGTCCGCACTCTGTACGACGCCGTCTCGTCCCTGAAATGTCCCCGAGACCGCGGCCTAGACCACGCGGTGGCGCGTGACCAGCACCTCAAACCGTTGTTCAATCTAAAAAACCTGATTATTTCCGAGCCATCAAAATCAGTCCCACTTTCCCTAATTACCGACTCCAAGGAATCCCTAGGCATCCCATTCCGCCCAATCGATTTCATCCGGAAGTATCCTGCGGTTTTTCAAGAATTTCATCCGGGTAATCTCAATATCCATCCCCATATTAAGCTCACCCCTGAACTGATTTCATTGAACTCCGAAGAAAATTTGCTTTACCAGAGTGTGAATTACAAGCAGGACGTCGCGGACCGCCTCTTGAAGCTGTTGATGATTAGTAGAGTTAATAAAATTCCGATCTTTTTACTGGAAAGGTTTAAATGGGAATTGGGGTTGCCGAAAGACTATGAAAGTGATATAGTTCCCGAGTTTCCGGACTATTTTCGGGTGATAAGTGGGAAGAATTTAGGTGGGAATGAGAAGGCGCTTGAGTTGGTTTGCTGGAGTGATGAATTCGCAGTTTCCGGGATTGAAAAGAGGGGGGCAAAGAGTGGAAAGATGGAGTTTTTGTTGAAATTTTCGAAAGAATTTGAGATGGATAAGAAGTATAAGAAGTGGCTGGATGAGTGGCAGAAGTTGCCATATGTTTCACCTTATGAGAATGCAGTGCATTTGGGGGCGAAAACAGATGAATCGGATAAATGGTCAGTGGCAGTGTTGCATGAGGTGCTTAGTCTTTTTGTTGGGAAGAAGGCGGAGAGGGAGAGTTTGCTATTATTAGGAGAGTATTTGGGGTTAAGATCGAGGTTTAAACTGGCGTTTTTGCAGCATCCGGGGATTTTCTATGTGTCGAGTAAGATTGGGACGCATACGGTGGTTCTGAAGGAAGCGTATAAGAGAGGGATGTTGATTGAGAGGCATCCTGTGATGGATATGAGGTCTAAGTATATTAAGCTAATGAGTGTAGTGAAGGATGAGGAGAAAGGCAAAACGGCACAGCAAAAGACTGGCAGTGATGTGAAGAAAAGTGCCCCAAAGGAGTTGGAGGATGTTGAGGGTTTGGAGGGTGTTGAGGGTGAGGAGGAAGACGATGATGAAATGTATAACTCCTCTGATGTAACTGATGATGATGACGACGATGATGTTGTTGATGAAGATGATGATGACAATGATGATGTTGATGATGATGATGATGACGATGATGATGAGATGGAGGCTGAAAATGTGAGTAGAAAAGGGAGATTCAAGAAGAGAGGTGCAGAGTTTGAAGAGAGGAATAGTAGAAGAGGCAATGGAGAAAATGTGCCTAGAAGTTCGTCTAGATTTTCTAGGAGAACAAATGATCGAGGTGGTGATCATTCGAATATCCCCTTAAGAACCAGAAAGGAGCCAGATTTCTCCCGGGGTGGGGCAAATAGAAGAGACAGAGAAGAGAATGTATCTCGAAATTCATCAAGCTTTTCTAGGAGAATAAATGTTCGAGGTGGTGATTCAGATGTCTCTTCAAGAACCAGAGATTTCTCCCGGGATAGGGCAAACAGAAGAGGCTCAGGAGAAAATGCATCTCAAAATTCATCGAATTTTTCTAGGAGAATAAATGTTCGAGGTGGTGATTTCAATAGGCCAAACAGAAGAGGCCAAGAAGACCACGTATCTCAAAATTCATCAAGCTTTTCTAGGAGAACAAATGTTCGAGGTGATGATTTCAATAGGCCAAACAGAAGAGGCACAGAAGATAATGTATCTCAAAATTCATCAAGGTTTTCTAGTAGAAATAATGTTCGAGGTGGTGATTCGTATATCCCAAAAAGAACTGGAAAGGGATCAGATGTCTCTGGACATGAGGCAAGGTCCAACAGAGGAAAGACTCCATATAGTAGGAACTCATCCACCTGACAAACCACCTTCATGGATTAGGTTTGTTCTATTGCTTCATATGAGTTGTATTTTAATCATCAATTGAGTGATCACGTCATGATCAATCTTTTTGCTCGATATAACATCTTTTACTGTCACTTGAATTGCACCGCATGATTTTACTTATTTATGTAGATTAGCTTCGCATCAATTGTTTAGATCCAGCATCGGATGCATGGAAACCAGTTGCTTTATTGTTATTGTTATTATTATTGTTTCGTTTCTCTTCTTTTGTATGTGCATATACACTTGCTTGATGAATCTTTAAATTTTTCGGCGTAATCATTCTACTCAAAAATTTTACGGAACTAGTTTGGAATGAAACAGGATATGCGGTTTTTGCTCTGATTATGTCTGTCCCTTGGTTGCTCATATAGAATGTTTAGTAACAAATTTTCATTTCCTTTTAGTTTCTTTTCTATCAATGAAAATGTTTTTGATTTGACCTTCTTGATAGCATTGCCTGCGCAATCTGTTAGTTTGAATGTTCAAGAATTCTAAATACTGAAGTCAGCGAATATCCAGAGCTGAGAAAAAGACTGAATGTCTACAGAAAGCAATATTCTGAAGTAGAAAATGAGTAATAGGGTGTTTGGCTGAACTTATTTTAGAAGATCTGATAAGTTCTTACATCTCACAAGAAGCATTCAGAGCTTATAAGATGCGTTATTTTAAAAATGAACTGCTGAAGTGTTCGGGTAAAAAGAGATAATGGGAGCTTATAAGATGTTAGTAGTTTAGTACCGATCATTGTATAATTAAAATAATAAAACATAAAGGAGTATCTAAGTAACTTATAAGTTCCTAACATCTTATTTTCAGAAGAAATAAAGTCTTCTATTTAGAACTTGGTCAATTTTTTAAGGAGCTTATAAGTTAGCCAAACATCCTCGAAAAATGTGCACATGCTACTCACTCACTGCACACATATCACACACGCCATGCACACACTACACACGTATTACACACACTATGCATACGCTACACACATCTCAAACACTTCTTTCATACCCATTACACACTTCAATACACTACACACATTTCGCACTCTAATTAAAATCTACATATTCAAAGCTAAATCCCACCATTTAATTGCAAGCATGCAAGTTCTTTTGCCAAAACATTTTATTAACTTATAAGCTCTTGAAAATTACATTTTATAAATTATTAAAACAATTTATATGATGTTAAAAATAAGCTCAGTCGACCACCCTCCTAGAGTGCCGCCTTCGAGAAAAGTCGGCCTTTTATTTCTAGTTTTTGGTATTAGTGTATGGGGATGTTTGTACCCTATATTCTGATTGATTTGTAATTAATTCCGTAACACTCTTATTAATTTCATTTCTAGAATTATTTGTGTATTGAATTTTATTGTTTATTATGATAAGTTAATAATTGAGTTAGACTAATCACCTACGTTGATGTTCATATATTAACTTTTAGGGTTTTATACATAATTCGTAATTTTTATGAGTTGATACTTATTAGTAACAACTTGTGAATAATTCACTAGGATAGCATAAATCAGGATCAGTAGAATCGACCTTTGTGATTGCATAAACCTATCCAGCTTATTATCCTAATTCTCAATGCGTTTAATGAATTAAATATGGAGAACTTATTATAGGTTGTTCAGTTAAATAGGTTCATTAATGAACATGCTTTAATTAACTACAATTAAAAAGATAATCAAAATTAACAGAGCGTGTCATTAATTTAGGGTAGAGATTTTAGGGTGGATTAGAGGAACATTACATTAATTTCAAAGTTAATCAAATTAGGAGAACAACTGAACTAGGAACTAGAACCTTATTCTTAATTGATCTCAAATTATTTTTTTTGCTCTGGGTTTTTTCAGTTTTCTAGTTCTAGATTTAGTTAACAAGATCAAACAAATTCCCCCACCTTATTTCCTGCGTTACTCCTTCCGAGATCGGCATTTATTTATTACTACGCGTTAGTAGAGGAGAGCAAAGCTATTAATTTTGCGTGCCTCGACGGCTCAGTCGTACCAAGTTTATATGATGAAGCCTTTTGCTTGGCCTCTGCTTTGCTTCATTTTCTTTTCTCCTCACTGCAGGCAAGTTCTCTACTAATCTTTGGGCTTTAGTTGCGGTAATTTGTTTGTGTAATAATATGTGGGTTGGGCTGTGCATATTAAATCCAACTAGGCTGCTGGGCTTTGATGGGTTGGGCCAGGTCAGCCCGTCAATTATTGTTCTTTATATAAATTCAATAGTTAATTTCTTCTTTTATGCAAAACGTTATCGTTTTAATGAAGAAAGTGTTGATGAATTTCAAATATGGTTTATGGATTATGATTGTTGGACTCTTTTATTTATGATGTATATTGTCTATGTGGAGTTGCAGGTTATATATTTATGTTTGATAGACGTCGAAAGATGGATGAGCTTTGCTTCTATTTTAATTTGTACTAAATGATGCTCGTGAGTTAGGCAATGTTTGGTTGGGGTTGGGGTGGCTGGGCTGAGGAAAGTGGCTGGAGTTAGTGGCTGAGGATGTTAGAGAGTGATGTTTGATTGGGTGGCTGGCGTTGTGGTTGGAGTATTAGATTTAATTATTAATTAGAAAATATGATGTGATATGTGTAAGTGGTAATTATTATGATTAAAGTAGTGTTAGAATTTGTGATTGATGTCCCCCTACCAAACCCTAATACCCCGACTTGACCAAACCAGCTCAAAAAAACATGAAGTTGGATTGGCCTAACTGATGAGAGATTGGGCAACCGCAACCAAACATGCCCCTAGAATTTGTTTTAGTGGATTATCTATAAGTCCTATATTCTTAAGATCAATACGAATTCATTCACCAAATTCTTTCAAAGTAATTGAATAGTCATTTCATTGTAAAAAAAATACTTTAAAAATAATTAAGCAAAGAATCATAAGAGTGTAGCACTATTATATATATTATATGTATATTTAGTTATGTATACTGTATCTTCATTTTAAAAAATCTGGATCCGTCACTGACTACACGAATCATACACGCGCACATATAATAGTCACTGTACACTATCCACACTTATATCATCTTGTCGATATCAGTTTCTGCATTTGCATTTTGGCACTAAAAACTGCATGTTGGATGTTGACATAGGCTACCTGAAGAAGGTGATGACGTGGAAAAGTCCCCAAAAAAAGGAATATATGTATCATTGAACTAAAGAAAGTGTGCAAGTGAATGGAAAAACTTGTGTGTTTTCCTTTTCTCTTGACTAGTGGAGTTGATGTATGTCAAGTCATTTTCTTCTTTAATAGCTGAACCCACACTTATCTGTCTCCTTCAATCACCATTTCCTATATTCTTTTCTTTTTATTTATTAATACTTACACGTGTCCAAAATTTAGAGTGTGTGTAAGGACCCGCGGGTTCCGCTCCCTGCAGTTGGTATGACATTATTCGTTTTGGACAAGCTCACACAGATTTGTTTGGGGTTTTATCTCAAAATGTTTCATATCAATGGAGAAGCATGCCCAATTTAATATGTCCACGATCTTTCTCGAATTTATCCGATGTGGGACTTTAGTTGGCACCTCAAAACCCTAAAATCTCCCCTAAAACAAGAGACTACTGAATTAGTTACCCAATGCAATTGTCCAAGTCTTACGTACACCTTGTATCAAACCCATTCGGAGCTCGAGGTTTTGTACTGTGTTGTACACGCGAAGCTCTCTCCACTCAATCACATCATGTGCGTTGCGGCAAGCGACTCATGTGGCGCCGAAATTAAGTAGGCTTGTTCTCCGAACACCAGGAATTCGAACCACATGATTAAGGGTCAACCATGCTCTAATATGACTTGCAAGGACCCGACAAGCTTCAATCTTCATTGTTGGTATGATATTATCTGCTTTGGGTTATGCGCACATGGATTTGTTTTTGGATTTTTCCTTAAAAGACTTTATACCAATGGAGAAACATGTCCAGTTTAATATGCTTATGATCTTTACCGATAAGGGACTTTGACTGACACCCCAAAACACTAATAATGTGTTTGCTTATGGTTGTGGGTGTTGATTAACTGTTGTACAATAAACAAGCATGGTGAGAATAGGTTGATGATAAAAATAAGCGTTTGGTTACGTTGGTTGTAAAAAAGATTGGAGGTTTGTTTATAATATTTAATTGAAAAAGGTAAATATGTGTAAAAGTTATGAGGTGATTGGTTAAAAATTGAAGTAAGTGTGATCGAGGATAGAGAGTGTATAAAAGTCTCCAACCTATTGAGCACAGTTTTCATTTAACAAACACCCCTTTAGTTGGACACTCCTTCATGGGTTGTTCCTATCTTAAAACAAACACACCCGTAACTTTTTACACAGTTTGAGATTTGGAATAGCATTCAGACTCAAGTCCGAGGTAGGGGTGGCAATTTCCGACACGACCCGAACAACCCGACACGACCGAACCTGTATTTTGAGGGTTAGGGTCAATCCGAACCCGAACGAATAAGAAACAGGTCGAACCCGTCTGACCCGAAAAAAAATGTGGGTCGGGTTGACCCGCAACCCGTTTTTAAAAAGGGCAAATTAAAAAGAAATTCAAATTAAACAACATATTTAATAAATAATCATAATAAATGCATAAACCCTATAGAACCTACTAATCACATTGTTGAATATTTGTTGTGGTAACTAATAATCATGTGAATGTATCGTCTAGAACCTATAGAAATCAATATTGTTTTGTCGTAAAGTGTACTTCCATTCTGTTTTTCTTATAGCTCTTTGATAACAAATTCTTACAAATCTAAGCATAATGGTCTATATATTCTTGTACAACTAATGTTATTTTTTATATAAGAGATGCGAGTATAAAACATTGATCAGTAAACAAAATATGCTTAGAAAAGAGCATGCAACAATTACATTTGGTATTTGTAAGAGTATGATAAATTTTACTAGTAAAAGAAATTCACTTGATGAACTTATAAAGATGAATTATCCAATTAACAAAATATTAGATATGTTCAACAAAATCTTAAAAAATGAGAGTGAGACAATGGGAGAGTGAGATAGTGAGAGTGTTAGAATATTTTGGAAACTGAGTAATTTTGGCTTCAAGAGTTTTAATATGATAATTTTGTGTTGTATTGTTATTATGTGAGAATGTTGTTATTTTAGAATATTGTTATTGTGAGAGAAGTAGAAAATTAGAAATAATTTAAAAAAAAAAAAAAACGGGTTGAAAAACAGGTTGGCGGGTTGACCCGCAACCCGAACAGGTTGGGTTCGGGTTGGTAATTTTTTTGTAATAAGCAGGTCTCAACTCGACCCGCGAACCTGCAACCCGACCTGTTTGCTACCCCTAGTCCGAGGTAACTTTGACAGGTCCCTCTTTTGTTTAGTGTGAATTAAGCACCTGAGCGAACCCACTAGACATGACATAGTGATAGGACTGTAATCAAGTCGAAAAAAGTTGAGCATATTGTTTTTTAAGTAAATTTGAAATATTAAATTGAATGAGCTTTAATCGAGCTGATCGCAGAGGAAAATTGTGTGGTTCTTGAAATTCATGGGGACATTTTGAAAGCATGGACACAACATATAATGATGTGAAGTGAGATGTCAGGATATCAATAAAGTAGAAAGAAGGGTCTACTTTTAAGCATGTAATCTTTCATTTCAAGATATTTAATTGACAAAAAATTAGGTCATTGGTGAAATGTGAAACAAATGGAATGAAAAACGGTCACAACTTTTCATTTGGATTTTTGTGATATATTATTTGTGGGTTTTGGCATTCTCAATGGAGAAGACTCCTCCTTCCATTCGATCTAACAAAAGGCATCCTTGTAATGTTGATGGCGGCCCAATTTGTTTCTTTCTCTAAAGATGTTTCAAATCTAGATTAAAAAAATCTTTTTTTTTTTTTTTAATCTTTATGGGTTATTCAATGATATGCACAACGCTTAGGTTTTTGTTTTGGATTAGTTGGGGGAGAACTTTTAATGTCTATAATTTTATTTATTTATGCTAAATCTTGTTTGTTTGATTCCGTAATGTGGTCAACGCCACCATCTTTCTTATGTCAATCAGTTACGCCGTATTTATGTAATTGCAAATGAATTTTACTTTAACAAGGATTGAAAAATGCAAACACATGTGGATTGAAGGGTTGAAGATATGTTCGATATATATACATTAAGTCCATGTTAGTAAATAACATTAATTGGGTCTTTTACAACTACATTCTAAGTACACATCTATATTAATCTGTGTGACTTGTGAGGTTTAGCGTGAGGGGAAACTCGAATGCTTGGTTGATGCCAATTATCGAGTGTTTGGTGATGGTTTGAGTCAATATGAATTAGATATTATGTCTTTCAAATCTCACGTGCGAAAAATTATTAAACGTGCTAGAGCGACTCACATTTAACTCTCAAATACTCGAGGTCAAACAAAATAGAAGTTGAATTGGTAATAATCAAAAGTTTGCAGGTGAAAATTTTCCGCTTAGTATTTTCATTTATATGGTCTCATCAACATGAATTTTTCATGATACCATGTCCTTTCTTGAGGTAAATATCGGTTTAAAGCCAATTAGCGGAGGGCTATGTTTGAACGGGATATTTCTGGCCTTCCAGTCTCCGCTGAATAGTGAGCTATGTGTCTTGACAGCTCTACATCATATCGAGCCCGAGAGGCGCCACAACCTTGTCCTATTGGGAGGATTTTTTTAATTTATGAGGGCAAATCAGTCTTTTTGCACCCAATCGAATGTTTAATGAGGTGTAAAGGTAAGTTACATTGTTGGGTATAGCATCACAAATTTGTCGTTGTGCTTAGGTTTAAGTATTCCAACAAAACAACAGTATTGATGCAGGTCTTTTTGTTACAAATTTACCCCTATATAACTTTTGTGATTCTCATTCTTTTTTAAGTTAGCAGCTTTAGTTAAGAATATTGTCCGTAGTTTATGTTACTACTTAATTACTCCCCTGTCTCACTTAAATTTGCACATTTATTTTTTTTATTTATTCCACTTTATTTTTTACATTATTGAAAATAATTTTTTTCTTATAATCTTCATCCTTAATCTAGACATTCGATAAAGTCAATTTAAAAATAAAAATAATTTTCTTAATATTCGTGTCCGATCAACCCCGCAAAATTAAGTCGAAGGGAGGGAGTACTAACCAAGAATGAGACACCACTTGCTTAAAAAGTCAATTGGCAACACTTTACTTTCTGTCATCTTAGTATTGGGTTTTATTTCATTTTGGATCGGATTCGAAAGCCTATATTAGGCTTATAGGTGGCTTTTCACCCGAAATTTTGTAATGCTATCTTTATTTCTACGCGTCACGTTTAACTAGAGCTTCGGAAGTTTGATCGAGAGGAGCCCATTAAAAAGGAATATGGGAGTTTGTTTTATAGGGTAATATATTTATGGGGAGATCTCTTGTACACTAGTTACACGGATCTTAAATCCGTACGATTCGAATCATGGGTCAAAATGTATTACCATTTATGCATAAATGTATCACATAATTTGAGTAAATGTATCATGGATATATAATGACGAAGTTGGATAGTTCAAGTGGCAGAGCATCTACTACCTAGATCTTTGGTCCTGTGTTCGAGTCACCGTGGGGAGAGGGGAGAGTTTTTTCTTTGTTCTTAGATTAGGAGAATTTTTTTTTTTTAAAAAAAAAAAAGTAAATGTATCATGGTTAAAATATATCATGAATTATATTTAAAGGTATCATCTGTTCTGGATAAATGTACATTTACCCAGAACATGTGATACCTTTAAGTATAAATCGTGATACCTACCTTGAATTGCATCGTGCTGATGCACATAATACTTTGCCTCTTTTTTTATATACAAGGTTAGAAAATAAATTTTATAACCAAATAGGAGGTAGACTCTGAAGAGGTTAGAATGTGAACTCTAACATATTAAGCTCTATATTTAAAATATTGATAAATTGCATTAGAAAAATAATTTTAGAAAATCTAAAAGTGTCCACCACTGCTCCGGTTTTCTCTCCCTAAATTTATCCATGAGCCTCAACAAACAACATTAAAAATAAAACTAGAAAACACTAATAATATTAATATATAAAATCTCTATTACAAAAAGTAAATAATAAAAATATAATGTTTCTATTCATAATTTATTTAATTAGTTTGTATTGAAATCAATGAAAATCAAGAAGTGAAATTTGTTTTTTATTAGGAATCTTGTCTTATTTCATAATTTCATACTAGTTTTAATGAGGGAAAATAATGATGTCATAGGTCACTTTGAACTACATCCAAAAAATAAAATTCGACATTCATTAAATCAAAACTATAATTTACTACCAATATGACTGGAAGGATGATGAGGGTTTGGAATTGAATGGTTGGTGGTGTTTGTGACACTAGGGCTTAATGGGTAAAGTACAAAAATCACAAATTGTGGTAGATAAGTTGCCATATAGAAAATATCACTAATTCTCATGCACACTATTCGTATAATTCGGATCAAAAGTGGATCCATATATTAGTTGTGTTCAAAAATGTATTAGGTTTCCACAACTACCTTTATTCAAATCAAGTGATATATTTTAACATAAAAGTTAATGCAGTTGTTTTGAACAAATAATGTCTTTTAACATGAACGTTAATATATTTTCATAATAAAATAATCATGATCCAAATTACACTGATCTCAACTACTGTAAACAACCTACTCAAAAATATATTAATAGATAATACAAAACATGCATAATTTAATGAGTTCAGTGCAGTTGATAACCATCTATCTTTGAAACTTTCAACATCACGCATTTTTTTCATTTACGCTAGCTCACTAAGATCCATGCAATTTGACTCTGCTACTTGCGTGGAGATTTTCGTAGAAAATGTCATTATTTATATTTAAAGATATTATTTATTTTGAATACAATTTTTTAATATAATGTATTTTTTCATAACAAGTAATTTCTTTCAGCATAAACACTAAATATGTTCTTATAGAAAAGCTACACATAACTTACAGGTCCCGCCATGATTCGAATTGTATGAATTAAGATAACTACTCTCAACAAAAATATTCCCCTCAAAGTTAATATTACATTTTTTAGTTGTAGTTTTAAATTTTTTATAAATGTTTACAGATATTTGCTTTTTTCTTTCTCTCCATTTAAAGAGTGGAGAGAGAAAAAAATTATGGCCGCTTGGTCCGGGGGAGTGTGAGTGGATAATGGAAATAGAAGGAGCTCCATTTCTATTTCTTATGTTTAGTTCATACGAATAGTTCGTAATTATCCTCATTTTATTAACAACACATTCCACATTATTCCATGATATGATTGACCATCCATTCATACTCATTATCATTATCATTATCATTCCTGACTTGAACCAAACTGCCCCTTAACTAAAGATTTATTCGTTCGTTTCAACCTTTTTTTTTTTTTTTTAATCATAACTTAAATTGTAACTGAGTGGCATGGTCTCTCATGATTAATAAATTGTAACTAGGTGGTTAGGTTTCTCATGACTAATAAGGTAAATGTTTTGATCTTCTTATGGAAGATTACATTCATGCGGTTTCAGTTATTATCTACACGTGTCATCATTTAATGGGATTTGGATCACCACCAATAAACCCTAAACCCTAAACCTGAAGTGATTCGACTTAATTTGATTTATATTGTAATCGGATCAGATTGATTTTGTCACGGGTACATCTGATGCAAATCTGTGAAAATGAAGTGAGGTGTCAGAATTAGTGAAAGGAATTGAGCATCCCCATCCACTGCTTTAATTCTGCCCCACTAATTAAATAGTATTGCCACTTGTCTTTATCATTCCACTTCTCCACAAACAAACGAACTCATCTGCATTTGATACGTCTGCATCATGGATGAGCATGAGCATCCTTTTTGTTGTGCGATGGAGTCGATTTACCCATGTCGAGGGATATTTGCATTGGGATGTCGGGATATATGATACGTCCCAGTAATATATTTTTTTATGGTTAATTCACTTAAATAATGAAAATATATTTTTGTTAAGAAATTTATAAGGAAAATTGTATGTTGAAAATTGTAAAACGTGCATTGAAAATTAATAGATAATAGAATGTGGAGAAATTGATCATCCGATTGTAAAATGAAATACGTGGAGGATGAATTATGCATCATCCGAATACGAATATGCCATCTCAATTATCTCCATTATTTTATATCATTATATTTGACATGCATGACGTATATGATGTTATCCATTTTTATTCGAAATATTGAAATAAGGAATCATTTTTAGGTTAAGGAACAATTGCTAATATTTACTCCCTCAGATGCTTTTTAATTGTTATTTTAGAATCTGAATTTCATTTATAACTAAATGCGATTTTATAGATTTTGGCCATATACTCCCCTCGTCCCGGTTTAATTGACCTACCTTAGTGAATTTCATTTATAACTAAATGCGATTTTATAGATTTTGGCCATATACTCCACTCGTCCCGGTTTAATTGGCCTACCTTAGTCGGACACGAAGACCAAAAAAAGAAACAGACTTTATGAAATCTTTAACTTTTTCAAAGGTGGAGATTAAGTGTGGAGATTTTGAGGGTGAAGATTGTGAGAGAAATTTATCATTTATGTACTAGGTCAATTAAGTTGAGACAAACAAAAAAGGAAAATAGGTCAATTAGATCGGGACGGATGGAGTGTTCGTAGAAATTAGACTACATATATATAGGTATGTCAACGGGGCGGATCGAGGCGGGTTTCTGAATTTTCTGACCCGCCCCGCCCCGCCCTGGGGCAAAAATCTTCGTCCCGTGATCTGCCCCGCATGGGGAGGGTCTGCCCCGCCCCGCCCCGCCCTCATCTTTTTTAATGTTTTATTTTTTTAAAAAAAATCTGATTTTTTTTAAAAAACTTGCTTTTTATTTATTGAAGCCAATATGATTTTAATTTTTAGGTTTGCATTAGCTTTATTTTTATGTTTTTTAATGTAATTATTGAAAAAATAAAATTTAATGATTTAAATTTACTCTAATCATAATTTAATATATTAGGATGACACATATATAACATATTATATATAAAAAAAAATTATTATAAATACATATCTATATAATGTTACATAAAATATATTTTAAAAAAATTATATATATATAGGGGGCGGGGCGAGAGACATGATCGGACCCCGACCCGACACGCCCCGTTTTTCATTGGATCGAATTTTGTCCTACCCCAAAAATCTCGAATCGGAGCGGATCAAATCGATTTTGACATGCCTAACTACATAGATACACTATAGTCGATGTAATACATCAATGTAACAATTTTTAGAAATCCTAATAAACATCACCAATCTTTTGATCCCCCAAAACCAACAATTTAGTTTTCTCTTCACCACTATCACACTTATTCCCCATTTCCAAACTTGTCAACTTAGAAGCTTTCAAAGCTTCATTTTCCCAATCTATACAATACAAAACAACATATAGCACTGAGATCGCACACGCAGCTTGAGCCGAAAGCAAACCGAGCCAAAGGCCAGTGAACCCAACACATAGCCCGAAGGCTAACCCGACAGCCACGGGCGTGCCTACAAAGTAAAACGAGCCAAGGTTGATACGGGCAGCCACAACGGGCCTAGCCGTGCCTCGTAAGATCCCACATCCTGTGGTCTGCGGGCAGTTCCCGAGCTCACACAACCCGATTATGGGCAAGACGGATGCAACCAATGCGCGGAGCATTTCATCGTTCGTGAAGAGTCCCGCCCATTTGTCTTTGAAAATAACGGTCCAGATTATGTTGACGAATCCGACCGCGAAGGCGGAGATCAACGATACTATTGCTGCCAACTTGGCCTTGTATGGCTTCCTAGCACCTAGTTCATTGCCTACCTGCAATAGGAATCAATTATACAAGAATTTATTCCTCAATGATGAGAATTAATCACCAATCATTATATTTCACTTACATAGATGCTTCATAAAGGAATATGCTAAAATAGGACATAATTTCTATCATTCATGTAAATGGTTTTGTTTCTTAATCAATCAACCAGCACTGATAACAAGAAACAATCAAAATAATTCAAAGTCGAACATAAAAGTAAAAATTACCAAATCTAAATGTATGTATGCAAGTCGAAACTCAGTGAATCAGTTAAATCGTAATATCGAAATGAACTCTATATAATGGATAATGCAACTTTTAGGAATCAATTAAAGTAAAAGCATGCATAACAATAGAAGAAAAGGACTAATGTCAATAATTCAGCATGATAATAATCTAATTGAAATATATAACAAATGTAAAAAAACAGAAACACATTATGTATAGGGGTGACGATCATCGACCGACCCGACAACACATACTCGACCTGAATTTACTGCAAGAAACTCAAAACTAACCTGACAAAAATATAATCAATCCAGTTTTAACTTAAATTAACCTGAAATCTATAATTTTAATAAAATAAAATATAATAATTACACATTTCAAATAAATTTTAAATGTATAACTCAAATTGGACCACAATCACAACTTACCCTAGCCCACACTAGACAAGGCCATACTAATCGTGTACGTAAAACTAGTAATCTGACTTAACTCAAAATCGACAATTTATCTTAAAATTCGACAACTATATATTCCAAATATATTTTTTATGTATAACCCGAAATCGAGCACAATGACAACTTACCCTTGCGGAGACACAACCAGCCAAGGCCATCGGAACAGTGTACATCATACTAGTGGTTTGAATGATAACCCCAGTCGCCCCCACCGCGAGCTTCGGGTTAGGTAAGTACCCCGCCAGCACGGTCACAATCTCATACCACCACCACTCCAAGCATATCCCCACGCAACTCGGCACGGCCAGCTCTAAAAGCCGCCCAATGCCGCCATCACCACCACCACTATCGACGCCCCATTTCCACTCCCACCGCCCATACACACACACATACCCCATCATCAGCACCATCATATGCAAATTCGTCAACACAGACGCCATCGCCACCCCAGGCACCCCCAACCCCATCACCATCACCAGAAGATAATTCAAAGGTACATGAAACGTAACCGCCATTAACGTGCACCACATTTGCGGCTTCGTGATCCCCTGCGATTAGGAATGTTAACGAATTGAATCAAACTAAATATTAAGAAATTTGATTTGAATTCGTAAATATGAATTCGAATTTGATTCACGAAAAATATATTATATATATAGTATTATATATATTATTTATTTATTTCAAAAATATTATAAATAAATAAATCAAACACAACTACATTCGAATTCGGATATTATAGGAATCTAATAATTAATTAGTAGAGTAAGTCTTGTATGTGGTGGTCACACGATCTCATTTCATGGGATGAAATCTTATTTATCATCAAACCAAAGAGGAGAAGGTGGAGCCCATTTATCCAAGAAATGTGATCCATGTGATCGTACATACCCACATATAAATTTTTGTCTACTTCGTATTCGAATTGAAACTTTTCGAACTCGAATCATCTAAATCGAATATAAATCATGGATCAAAATAAAAAATATGTGATTTGTTTACGTCCCTACCTGTGACCTGAGGTAGACTCGCAATGGCTGCAGCAAGGTGTTTGTTAAAAGGTCTGGGAGAGAGTAGAGGCAGTAAGTTGCGGCAGTAGATGTAATTTCTTTGTCTTGGCCCATGAAGAGCATTATGGGCTCGAGATTGGCCCAGAGAAGCCCAATGGGGATGGTGGCGAGGAGGAGGATGAAGATCATGCGGTGGAGGGAGAGGGAGAGGAGGCCCCAGTTTTTACAGCCGTAGGCTTGGCTGCAAACAGGCTCAAGCCCGGATGCTAGACCCACCATGACAGAGTAGCCGGTGATGTTTGTGAAGCCGATTGAAAGCACGCCGCCGGCTAGCTCCAGGCTACCGAGCCGGCCCAAGAACAAAACCGAAACTACGGCTCTGACGTAGACTAGAAAGTTCATTGCGGAGATTGGGAGTGCCATTGACCATAGCTCTTTCATTTCTTCTAGAACCTTCTCAAGAAACATGATATATGAGAGAGAGAGAGAGAGATACAGAGAGAGGGAGGGAGAGAGAGAATTGATACCTGGGATGATGATGGGAACTTGTGAGAGTAAAAGTCTGGGGAATTTTCATCCATTTCCGCAAGAAATCTTGAAGAAACCCAGCTAAAATCAGTGGCTAAAGTTGAAGATTATTGCATTTGAGTGATGAATTAAGTGAGTGTTTAGAGTAATAATAACACATCTGTGTTTACGCGTACAAGTTGTCGTGGTTAAATTCCCAGAAGGAAGAAAGAAGTTGAGTGTATAATATAAGGGGCGAAAAGCTGTAGGATTTTTTGCTAATGGCGGCGACGGTGACATTAGTTTTTATTTTAATATTGGGAACACCATGAGTCATGACATTAGCTTTTATTACGCGCAGAGGCACAACCGAAGCAGAGCAGTCTCTTTTTCAAAGAGGTATAAAACTGGATTTCCGAATATAAAATTGGATTTGGATTCCGTATTGTAACTGCATCGGATCTAATGGTGTGCGTAAGAGAGAAAGAGAGAGGATGAGAATGTGTATTAGTGTGTAACAGAGATATTGTTGGATTAAATACAAGCTGTGGGAGTAGCTTAATAAGTGAAAGGAATTGAGCATCCCCATCCACTGCTTTAATTCTGCCCCACTAATTAAATAGTATTGCCACTTGTCTTTATCATTCCACTTCTCCACAAACAAACGAACTCATCTGCATTTGATACGTCTGCATCATGGATGAGCATGAGCATCCTTTTTGTTGTGCGATGGAGTCGATTTGCCCATGTCGAGGGATATTTGCATTGGGATGTCGGGATATATGATACGTCCCAGTAATATATTTTTTTATGGTTAATTCACTTAAATAATGAAAATATATTTTTGTTAAGAAATTTATAAGGAAAATTGTATATTGAAAATTGTAAAACGTGCATTGAAAATTAATAGATAATAGAATGTGGAGAAATTGATCATCCGATTGTAAAATGAAATACGTGGAGGATGAATTATGCATCATCCGAATACGAATATGCCATCTCAATTATCTCCATTATTTTATATCATTATATTTGACATGCATGACGTATATGATGTTATCCATTTTTATTCGAAATATTGAAATAAGGAATCATTTTTAGGTTAAGGAACAATTGCTAATATTTACTCCCTCAGATGCTTTTTAATTGTTATTTTAGAATCTGAATTTCATTTATAACTAAATGCGATTTTATAGATTTTGGCCATATACTCCCCTCATTCCGGTCTAATTGGCCTACCTTAGTCGGGCACGGAAACTAAGAAAAAGCAGACTTTATAAAATCTTTAATTTTTTCAAAGGTGGAGATTAAGTGTGGAGATTTTGAGGGTGAAGATTGTGAGATAAATCTATCATTTATGTACTAGGTCAATTAAGTTGAGACAAACAAAAAGGGAAAGTAGGCTAATTAGATCGGGACGGAGGGAGTATTCGTAGAAATTAGACTACATATATATAAGTATGTCAACGGGGCGGATCGAGGCGGGTTTCTGAATTTTCTGACCCGCCCCACCCCTGCCTCGCCTCGCCACGAGGCAAAAATCTTCGCCTCGTGATCTGCCCCGCCCCGCCTTCATCTTTTTTTATTTTTTATTTTTAAAAAAAAAAACTGTTTTTTTTTTCTTAAAAAACTTGCTTTTTATATATTGAAGCCAATAAGATTTTAATTTTTAGGTTTGCATTAGCTTTATTTTTATGTTTTTTAATTTAATGATTTAAAATTTACTCTAATCATAATTTAATATATTGGGATGACATATATATAACATATTATATATAAAAATTTATATTATAAATACATATATATATATTTTAAATTTTTGTGTATATATATATCTATATAATATTACATAAAATATATTTTAAAAAAATTATATATATATAGGGGGCGGGGCGGGAGACATGACCGGACCCCGACCCGACCTGCGGACGGGGCAGGACGTCCTGCCCCGTTCTTCATCGGGTCAAATTTTACCCTGCCCCAAAAATCTCGAATCGAAACGAATCGGAGCGGGTCGAATCAATTTTGACATGCCTAACTACATAAATCGGTGTAATACATCAATGTAACAATTTTTAGATGTCGAGTAGCCACAAGATAAGACAAAAATAGAGATCCTAATAAACATCCCCAATCTTTTGATCCCCCAAAACCAACAATTTAGTTTTCTCTTCACCACTATCACACTTATTCCCCATTTCCAAACTTGTCAACTTAGAAGCTTTCAAAGCTTCATTTTCCCAATCTATACAATACAAAACAACATATAGCACTGAGATCGCACACGCAGCTTGAGCCGAAAGCAAACCGAGCCAAAGGCCAGTGAACCCAACACATAGCCCGAAGGCTAACCCGACAGCCAAGGGCGTGCCTACAAAGTAAAACGAGCCAAGGTTGATACGGGCAGCCACAACGGGCCTAGCCGTGCCTCGTAAGATCCCACATCCTGTGGTCTGCGGGCAGTTCCCGAGCTCACACAACCCGATTATGGGCAAGACGGATGCAACCAATGCGCGGAGCATTTCATCGTTCGTGAAGAGTCCCGCCCATTTGTCTTTGAAAATAACGGTCCAGATTATGTTGACGAATCCGACCGCGAAGGCGGAGATCAACGATACTATTGCTGCCAACTTGGCCTTGTATGGCTTCCTAGCACCTAGTTCATTGCCTACCTAATCCGACAGCTGCCTCCGATGCAAGAGCTGCGTAAATTACTCATTCTACTAATTCGTTAACTCTTCATGGTTTGGATCACCATGGCCGTTCTACTGGCAGCTAAATGGACAGGTAACAATTATCTCCCTTGGAGTCGTGCCATGCCCTTGACTTTAATTGCGAAGAACAAACTAGATTTCGTCACCGGTAGCATTTATGTACCACCTGCAAATTCCCCTGATTATGAACAATATTTTCAGATCGATTGTATGGTTGCCTCTTGGATTATAAATGCCATTTCTAAGGATTTATCTTATGCCTTCTTATATGCTGAGAATTCTAAGAAGTTATGGGATGAAATCAAAAGTCGCTTCGAAGGTCCTCTTATTTTCTGGCTGGAAAAGAAATTACAATCTGAAGCAGGGGAACATGACAGTGGCAATGCATTACACAAAGTTGAAAAAGTTGTGGGATGAGTTAGTCTGTCTCAGAAATGGAGTTATTTGTGATAAATATGGCACTGTGAAGCCTTATGCAGTAGCTGATGTTGATGACAACCTCATCCAGTTCCTACTGGGTTTGCATGAGACGTTTGACAATATCAAAGATCAGATTCTTATTATGGATCCCCTACCAGATATCAACAAGGCATAGTTTATGGTTACTAAAGTTGAAAATCAGAGATCTAATTCTTGGATCCTCTCGAAAGTAGTGTTATGAATGTTAAACTTAACAATGGAGGTAGAGGTGGTTGGAATAGATCCAACTCTGGCATACCTATCAGAGGTAACACCACTTATGGTAGAGGAAATACTGGATCTACTTCACAGACTTTTGGTCAAGGCAGAGGTGTTAGAAGTACAAAGGAGGAACGAGCTAAACTTATCTGTGATCATTGTACTAGACCAGGTCATGACATAAGTGAGTGTTTTGAGATTCATGGTATACCTGATTGGTACAAGGCATTCAAAGCTTAAAGAGCCTCACAATCTGTTAACATGGCAGAGGATTTCTCAATCTCTTTTGCTCTACCAAATGATTTCGGCAGACATAAAAACCCAAATATTGCTCTGCTTGCCCAGGAGGTTGTAAAATTGTTGCAAGCCTGCTGTTGGAGAGTTTGCAAACGTATGCTCATTTTGTAGAGCTTGGTGACTTTGCAGGTATTACACCTCCACATGATGATTATGCATTGACTTCCTTAGATCATAAGAGTAATGGGGATTGGATTGTTCATACATGCGCCACTAAGCATATGTGTTCCAACCTTAACCTGTTTTCTTCTTTCCAGCCTCTCTCTCATTCTCTTTCTGTATACTTGCCTGATGGAACAACATAGCTGGTAACACATGTTGGCACTGTTCATATTAATTCTCACATCACCTTAAAAAATGTCTTCCATACCCCTAATTTTATACAACCCTTTGTCGGTTGCTCAACTTCTACTTACCTCTAATACCCAATGTGTATTTACCAAAACCAATTGCTTCTTACAGGACCTCCCTAGTCAAGCTGTATTGGGTATTGGGAAAGCTAAAGGTGGTTTATTCCTGCTACAAGCAACTAGTCCTATTAAACAGTCTTTTTCCATAAATATTGTTCAATCACATTCTTGTACTGTACCTATTTCTACTTGGCATCAAGATTGGGCCATGCCTTTACATATACTCTAGCACGTCTACACTTTCTTAAACATCTTTGCAATACAAATTCATTGAAAAATTGCTCTATATGTTACCAATCTAAGCAGTGTCGATTGTCTTTTCCTTTAAGCAACAACAAATCTGCAGTTATCTTTGAGCTTGTCCATATAGGTGTATGGGGACCTTACAATTCCGAATCTGTAAAATACCACATATATGCTCACTCTTGTGGATGATTATAGTAGAGGGACATGGATATATCTCCTTCATCACAAGTCTGAAGTTTCAACTCATCTCGCCAAATTCTTTGCCTTGGTAAATAACTAGTTCCATACATCTATTAAAGCATGCGCACTAACAATGGGTTAGAATTCCTTAGTACTGATGCACAAGCTCTTCTAGCCAAACTTGGTAGTATACACCAAAATTCCTATGTATAAAGACCCCAACAAAATGGGGTGGTCGAGACTCGAGAGAAAGCACAAACACATCCTTGAAATAACTCGAGCTTTAATGTTCCAGTCTTAAACTGCCCAAACATTTTTGGCTATTCACATTGCTCACACCTGTTCATATCATCAATCTTCTTCCTAGTGCCTTGCTTCAATGGCACTCTCCTTATTTTCTTCTCCATAATAGAGCTTCAGATTATTTTACTCTTTGATCCTTTGGTTGTTTAGTGTATGCTTCCACTATTACACTACAGAAATAAGTTTGCCACAAGGTCACACATATGTTGTTTTCTTGGGTATGTTGTTGGTACAAAGGGTTATAGACTATGTGACCTTGATACAAACCAGGTTTTTATCTCTAGAGATGTTATCTTTCATGAAAACATATTTCCTTTCCTCACAAATTCCACTTCTCCTCCTCCTACTGGTCAAACACCTTTACCTCTAGTTCACTATGATATTCCTTCTCCCCCCACATCTACTATTGCCTCCTCTTTACCAGCATCTACTTCACACTCTACTGAGGTTGCTTTTCACCCTCAACGAACTAGAAAACAACCTACATAGCATGATGACTATGTTATAAGGCATGCCAATGCAGCTGTTCCACACAGCCCTGCCTCTCATACACTTTCTACTACTCTTAATCCATCACTGTTTTCTAGTTCTTTCACTGCTTTTATGGAAAATGTTGAAGCAATAAAAGAAATTTATGTTTTATGCTCAAGCTAGTCAAGCCAAGGAGTGGGTTGATGCTATGGAGAAAGAACTCACTGCCCTTGAATCTAATGGCACTTGGAGTTTAGTGTTATTACCCCCAGGAAAGAAACATATTGGCTGCAGGTGGGTCTATAAGATCAAGAGGCATCCTGATGTAAGTGTTGAGAAATTTAAAGCTAGGCTTGTTGCCAAGGGTTATCACCAGATATTTGGATTCATTATAAGGATAGTTTTTCCCCAGTTGCCAAAATGACCACAATCCAATTTTCTAATGCTTTGTCTGCTGCCAAAGGTTGGCCTTTACACCATATAGACATCAATTACATATTTTTACATGGGCTTTTGAATGAAGAGGTTTACATGAAGATTCCCGAAGGCTATACTAAAGCTGCTCCTGGACAGGTTTGTTGCATTCACAAGAGTTTGTAGGGCTTGAAACAAGCCTCCTGTCAGTGGAATGAGGAATTTTGTACAAAATTGTTGGGCTTTGGTCTTCAACAGTCTACTCATGATTAATGTTTGTTTACCAGAAAATCGACAGATGGTTTCTTGGCCCTCTTAGTTTATGTGGAATATATTCTGCTTACAGGTGATTCTCTTGAACATATCTTTGTATTAAATTCTTATCTTGATGGCAAATTTAACATTAAAGATTTGGGGGAGGCCAAATATTTTCTGGTGTGGAACTAGCTCGAACCACAGCCGATATTCACCTCTGCCAACACAAGTACATTATGGACATGCTTAAGGACTCTCATATGCTTGATTGTAAGAATACTGCCACTCATTTGCCTACTGGTTTCAATATTACCACTGTGGAAGGGGACCCTCTTGAAACCCCTGAGCAGTATCGCCGCCTCGTTGGACACCTTATTTCATCTTAATATGACCTGGCCCGATATTTCATATGCGGTTCAACAACTGAGCTAGTTTGTCAGCTCACCTTCTCCAGCTCATTGGACAGCCGTATTACATGTTCTGAGATATGTTAAAGGCACCAGTACACAGGATTTATTCTATCCAGCCCATTTTTCTCCTACTATGACGACTTTTCTGTGATGCTGATTAGGCCATCTGCCAAATCACACAATGATCTTTGACTTGTTATGTAGTGTTCTTCAATCACTCTTTGGTATCTTGGAAAACGAAGAAACAATGCTTTTTAAGAGTTCTACTGAGGCTAAATACCGAGCCATGAGTTCTACGATTTGCGAGCTTGATTGGATTATCTATATTGCCATAGACTTGGGGCTCAATCTTAGCTTTCATATTCCTCTTTGGTGCGACAATAAAGTTGCACTACATATATTTGCCAACCCGGTGTTTCACGAACAAACGAAACACCTCGACATTGACCGTCATCTGGTTCGAAATAAGTTCAAAGCAGGGATTGTTCAGCCACAATTTGTCTCTACCATGGCCCAACTTGCAGACATGTTTACTAAAAGCCCTGGCGACCTGACTTTCCAGCATTTTTTGTCCAAGTTAGGAATGTGGTCTATTTCCCACATTCCTACTTGAGAGGGGGGAGGGGGGGAGGGGTGTTGGATTATATACTAGCTGTGGGAGCAGTTTAATAAGTCAGCTTATTTCTATTAAGTCTAGTCAGCATTAGTAGTCCAGTTGGCGCATCATGCCATCATAATTGGTCATAATAGAGTTTATCTACGTCACTTTATCTTCTATTGTATGGTTATATATAGCCTTTTTTCCCACTGTAACATTTGAATTTTGATGAAATAAAAACGAGATAACTAGTTATGGTTATTCTCTTTCTCTCTCCCTCCTTTAGATATAAAGAGAAAGAGAGATCTGAATGAGAGAGAGTAAGATGTTGAGCAGTTACAACGCCGAATCCAAATCCTATAATACTCTGGGGGGAGGGGGACGGGGGCTCTAGAGTTAGGATGTTTCCAGATATGATTTAAGCCATCTAGATCTCATCCTTCCTAATGCAACATCTTCTACAATTGTACAATTGGATGACACGTGTAAAATATGACATCAACATTAGCAGTGATTATGTCTCATCAAATTTTAGCATTGATTATGTCTCATCAAATTGTGTAGTTGTTGTAGGAGATGGTGTACCTTAAGGAGAAAATATCATATTGTGATTTAGGCTGTAAATTATTCTGTACTAACATGCAGTGTTTGATTCATTCTTCGTAATTAAGCTTGAGTTGAGTTAGACTGTGTTTGAGGATGTGTTATTTTGTTGATGAACATGTTTGATTGCATTTGTGAACAATTGGTACTCGTGAAAACTAATTAACTTGTTCATGAATATTAAATAAACACAAATTTTGTAAATATCGATACAAATAAACAAATCTAATTAAATATCTACTAGAATAACATATAACATAAAATATTAAATCACATGTAATGTGAATATAGTTATTATAAGTATTAGTAATAATAATTATTCACTGAATTCTAAGACTTTTTACGAGTTATTAATCAGATAATAAATATTCAAGCTCTATTCATTTGTGAAATCAGCTCAATTTTTTGTTTATTTAACCAAATAAGTGAGTTAGTTCATTTACACTCCTAATAAAGTTAGATAAAGTTAGGAACAACTAATAAAAATGACGAAGTTGGATAGCTTAAGTGGTAGAACATCTACTACTTGAACTTTTGGTCCTGGGTTCGAGTCACCGTGGGGGGAGGGTTTTTTCTTTATTCTTAAATTAGGAGATTTTTCTTGAAAAAAGTCTAAAAACAACTTTAGATAATTTGTAGAATGTTTTGTGGTGATAAATTGTTACATTTTTCTATTAAAGAAATAATTATCGTCTCCAAAAATGTATCATAAATAATCTTTTGGTTGTAATCAAATAATTAATTGTGAGAAATAACATAGATTATTGATTTAAAGTAAAGTAGCACCGTACCTACAGTCATCATACTATAAGTAAAAGGAATGATGAAATTCCACTATTGGCATATTATTATTTTGTCTCATAACCACATTTTACAAAAAGGAGTGAATCTAGTTAGGTATGGAGAGAACAAATGCTAACTAATGATTGTTATTAAAGATGTTCGTCAATGGGACCAACGTCTACAGAGTTTATCCATATTGTCAAGTTAAAATGACCAAATCTTATATATAATATTCATCGAAAGTGCCCCGAACTCGTAATAAAGATAAGTTAATGTATTCACGCTATAAAAAAAATTCATATTAAAGACGAAAATTAGTAAATATTGGTCACAAAACAAAAATAAAATAGAAATAGATTAGTGATGGAAAGTGGCAAAAAATCGTTAGTATCCGATTAGTGACGAATTAGCAACCGAAAATTTGAGACGGACATAATCCGTCTCTATTCGGTAGGTAATTCGGTCTCTAATTTCATAATAGAGAGGGAAATTCCGTCACTAAATTTAGAGACGGAATAAAATCGGTTTCTAAATTTTAGAGACCAACATTATAGAGACCAACCACTTGGTCTCTAATCCATCACTACTTTAGTTTAGAAACCGATATCATGTAATTAGAGACGGATTTTTCCGTCTCTAATTTGATTTTTTCTAGTAGTGTCATGGATAGTATGAATAATTTATTTAAGTATATGCTATGAATTGATCTTGATATATCAGTTAGTGAACACTTTAACTTGTGTTCATCATAAATAGAGAAACGGAACTGTAATACTGATAATGATAATCAGGGGTGGATGTACACATTTTAGATCTCCTACTTCATACAGTACAACATCTTCTACCACATTGCAATCCACGCACGATACGTGTATATAATGACATCACAAATATATCATAAGTGATTATATGACATAATTAGTATAATATGTTGTAGAAGATGTTGTACCAAATGTAGTAAAAAATCCGAACCGGGATGTACATAAGCAAATGGGATTGCTTACCCAAATATTTTTGAAAATATGACTAAATATGTTGAATTTGATATATAATAATTTCTTTAAACTTTCAAATGATCATTATGTTGGATCTTTATTTACAATTATTTTAATTGTTGATTTGTATATTTTGGAGTTTATCTTACATATTATCAAATTTTTAAGTAAAAAATTTTGGATTCACCACTGATTGTAATAATATTAAAGCAAGAACGGCCCATATAATAAAGAATTTGAATGACATAAGTCATTAGTGCGTTCTTTATGAAGAACTAGTAAATGCACCCGCGCGATACACGGGCTATTATAAAATTTTAAGATTAAGTCAACATTATAAGGAAAATGTATTTTTATTTTATAACACTCACGAAAAACGGTGGTCAAAATTTGTTAAAAAATATATATTTTTTTTAATTTCTTTTGAATGTTATTTAGCATGATTTTAGCAAGTGCGAAATGGATGAAGTTAACAGAAGGCTTGAAATCAATATCTACTAAATTAGTTTTTTATATTTCAAAATTTCATAAATTTTGAAGTATCTCCTTATCCAAAATATTCGTAGTTTTACTACTACATCTACCATCTCCCGATAACTTAAAATCTTTGATCATCTGCGATTAGTCACTCTAGACACCGCAACATATAGTTGGCCAAATTGAGAAACTCATGAAGCATTTATGCCCAATTGTCAACTTGTTATAGGATCTAAACAAATAATATAATTATTAAAAAGAGTACTAAACATCAGTGACGGGTGCACGCAGGGGCCAAGGGGGGCACTGGGCCCCCCTGGTCCCGTTATAACGTGTGTATTATATATGTATTTTTTTCGATTTTAATACAACTTAATTAAATAAAATAAATAATAATATAATTTAATTTAAATTAGATGGATGTATTATTCTCTATAAGCAACAAAGGTAAAGATGTTAAAAAATATAATGAATATAGAGACATTATATCATTTTTCTTCTTTTCGTAATTAAAATAATTTATTTATCTTATTTAAACTGTTAGTAATTTTCTAGTTATTTATAAAGTTGACAATTGTTGAGGCTCATGGACATATGGTGCACAACAGTAGTCTTCCTTTTAAATTTTTTAAAATATCAATTTTTAATGTAATTTATCCAATATTTTAAGTTTAGAGCCAAATATAAAAAAATTTGATTTCTAGCCTACAAAATTTGTCTCCTATTTGGTAAAAAAAGTTGGCACATAACCTTATAGCATAGTAAAAAAATTAAAAAAAAAATCATCCCGTGAAATGAACTCCTAGATCCGTCTTTAAATGGGCCCCCCTCGACTGAATTTCTGGGTCCGTCACTGCTAAACATATAACCTCAAATTGAATAAAATCGACAATAATGAGCACTTAAATAAAATACCGTTTGTGATGTCACTACAGGGAATTCTAGTTTTCTATGTAAAGTCTGATGATTTTACTGATGATTCAGGAGGTCTGTTAAAAGGGATTCACACATAATCCACGTGTCATTGACAAAAAATCGAGATCCAAAATTTTTAGATATAGATACAATCAACTATGTCATATATAACACTCATTCAATATTTACATTTATAAATAACAACAATAAAATATGTATTAAATTATGAAAAATAAATATATTTTCCATCAATCATTTATGGGTTATTTTTAACTTGATTATATTATGGATATGAACTACACTTTCAAAATGATGTGTATCGAAATTATTTTTTTCGGACCAAGTTTTATATTACCTAATATTAAATGGGCTTTATAATCCATATCTCAATAAATAATTTATGGAACCCAAGTCAATTAATAACAACACCCCAAGTGACATAATTAAAAAAAAGGACCGGGTGCATGAAATATAAATGCTCATTAAAATATTATATAGCATAATCAAAATCGGAGAACAAATCAACATAAAAATAGTCCAAAATGAAACAACCCAAGTTAAATAATAATAAATATGAAATAGGCCCAAATGTGTGAAATACAAAATCCCAATTTAAATAAATCATAAATAGATTAAAAAGAATTTCATCTTCAATAAAAATTGGTATTTCAGGACGATAACATAATTCGATATAAAGAAAATATATAGTATTGAATTTAAATTTAATGTAATTATAACACCTATTAAGCATATAGTATTGAAAATCTACATATATTTTACGTATTAGATAATTTTTACCTCATGGTCTTTGAAAATGAGATCATAGCTGTAAGGTTCATCCGTCCGTCCCCACAAAGGAACAACGTAAGGTCTGACTAAACGAATTTTTATTGCGTACATCATTTTTTTCGAATTCAATTCATCAACCATATTGAAAATTGGAGCCATTCTTTCTCTGTGAATTGTTTTCCAATACTATATTTGTGTGTGATGTTGAATAGGGCGGTAGAGAACCCGTATTTATAGTTAATTTAAAACTCTACTTTTGACGCGTATAACTATTAGATTCTGTGTAAACTCCGGTAACAAATTTTACCCGGATATTTAGATCCTGGAATATCTCAATTAGATTTTTCAGTTTAATTTTAAAAATATATGCCGGTTGTTTTATTTTGTCGAATATTTTTTTAAAAAAATGTTTCATTATAATTTTTTCAAAAAATCGGTTCATACAATCTGCGATATTATCTAATGGGAAAAAAAATTACCTACATTTACACTATCTACAGGGAGATATATACAAATCTTTTGATTTTTTAATTCTTGAACATATCTACATATTTCTTTAATATCATATGTTTTTGAAATATGGAATATGTAGAAGTTATAGTGACTAAATATTTATTAATTTGTTAAAAAGTTATTTTTTATAAAATATGAGATCATTCAAATTACTATATTCTTTTTAAATTGAATATGTAGACTTTATGGCGACTACTTTTTTTTTATTTTTTTTATATCGAATATAGGCTTTATGCCGATTGAAAATTTCTTAATCTGTTAAAAAGTTTGTTCTTATAAAATATGAGATCATTCAAATTACTATATGTTTTCTTTATATCGAATATGTAGACTTTATGGGTGGTACAAAATATCTACAATGATTTCATATAAGTATCTGAAAGAAATGTGAATAAAAAACACATATTTTTTTATCGTAAACATTGATAATTTCTATATTTCTGCAAAATATCTCAAGCTTGGGAGTCAAAACACAAATAAAAGAATTGTTTCTTCATTTTTGTGATAGGTGAGGAGAGAACAAAAGTACATAGATATTTTGTTATATCTGATAGCATTGATTGGACTTTATGATCAATGCAACAAAAATGATAGTTGATCTGAATCTAATTTTGCCTAATTTTTGTGGGTTCAAGTATTATTGTTTATTCTGAGATCTTAAATCTGACCACCGAAACAAAGACCCTTACCCTCATGCAGTAGGTTTAAAGATTTAGGAATAGAAAATGGGATTTAGTTAATCTCTAGCCAGTTCATTGACTCAACTTTTGGGATGCTGAAAATAATTCTTTAATATCTGATTGTATGCTTTTATTATAATAGCATTTTATTAGACTTTGATGATCAATGCAACAAAAACCTATACTCCCTCCATTTTTATTTATTTTTATTTGATCTTTTAGAAAAAAAAAGTGGAAGAATGATTTTTTTTTTTTAAATATACACTCAGATGATAAGATTTGTTAAAATCTAAATTGAAATATAAGATATAGTTTAGGATTGACATAGGGACAAAATTAAGAGAAATAGTAAAAAATAGTTAAAAGATCAATTAATTCGAAATATCATCAAGAAGCTAAAAGATCAATTAAAAAGAAACGGTGGGAGTAGTTGATTTGAATATAATTCTGCCTATGTTTTGTGGTCCAAGTAATTCTCAATATTTTGAGATCTTAAGCTTTTGTGCCGGGTGTACTACATGGTACCACAATTTTGCACTACCTGTAATTTTGCATATATATAGATGCTCTTCCATAACTTATTTGAATAAAGAATAATCTCTCATCAGTACAAAATTAGTACAAATTGTACTGCATAAATACAAACGATGTTTTCTGTTCGTGTAACTTGCACCAATATTGCACCTAGATAGACTGTGTACACATTAGAATTAGTATATGATGGAACAAATACTATTACAAATTTAAAAAAACGAAAAGAATGATTCCAAATTGAATAAATGAATTACCGTAGAAAAGGTAAGTAAATTTTGACATTGCAACCCTCATCTCTTTCCTTTCCCGACTGATGTTGCGTCATATCTGCGGCTGATTGAACCTGTAAATTACGTTGCGTCATATTTGTGGCTGAATTGGAAGCTTCCATTAACAACGGTAGAATGAGGAGTATGCAATGAGAGTCACGGATATTAGTATTTATAGATGCTAATATGCTAGTAAATTTTTAAATGATCCACAAATATCGTTATGGCTTTCAAATTCTCGATTTTCAGATTATATTGTGATCACCTTCAAGTTGCCGGCTTTCTCGTCGTCTCCGGCTCCCTCTACTATCTTGAAAAAATCGTCCAAGCACAATAGCCATCCAAGTCGAAATCCATCAGCGCCACCGTTGTTGCAGCCTCTTCCGCCATCATATCTCTGCCGATGGATACCACACATGCTTAGCTCCACCAGATACTTTGTTAGAGTCGAAGTGGTTGAAAACTTGCTCGTACTGCTCTTATTTCTCCATTAATTAACCAGAGTGAAGATGAAAACAAATGATGATGTCTAAGTAACTGAGAAGTGAAATTCAAGAACTGGAATAAAAGGTTTGATTTTGTGTATTGGTGGCTGATATGATTAAGTTTAGAGCTATTTATAGGTACTTGAGGCTGGAATGCGGAATATTAGTTGACCAATATTTTAGTGAAGGTTGTTTCCAGAGAATTAGGAAGCAACGATGAAGCCTATTTTCGCTTTTTTTATTTATTTCTTTGTACAGATTTCCGCGAGAGATAAAGGCGGATCCGATAAGATTTATTTATTTCAATTTTCAAAATGAACCATAAAAATCGAAATAATATTAATTCAAATTTTCAAAATATAACAGAAAAGATTGGATGAGGACGAATTTAAATTTCAAATTTCATACGAAAATAGAAACTTATAAAATGAGCGGGAAAATCTTAAACTTACTAAATTCGGCTGACTTGCCTTATTATATATATAGATAGCATCATTAACTTATGAATCCAACTTTTAATGCTATTATTTGAACACGTGTTATTGTATTTTGATAAATTTAACTTCATGCTACTATTTTGATGGATGAATTCTGAAGAAGAATTTTTTTTTTTTATTATTTATAAATAAGACGAATTTTGCACACAAAGATGAGAGACTATCATCACTTGGGTCTTGAATTTTGAGGTTTTCTTTTTAAAACTACAGACCTAGATTTTGAATTTCATTCTTAATTCAGCACTTATGTTTTAATGAATAAGACATATTATCTGATGTACAAAGTATGAAATATCGAATTTTCAATATACTCCGTACTCAAAGGATATGTTTACTTAAGGCTGGAGAGTGCTGGGCCAAATCTGGCTAAAGGAGTTAATGAGTGTGCTTTATCGGGATTTAAACCCTTAAATCTATTGAGTCAAGTCTTAAGTAAACATAGCCAAAATTTTAATTTACTCAATACTGAATCTTATTATAATAGAATGCAAGTGTTGATTCTCATTTAATGACATGTTTGAGATTTCTTCTAAATGAATTGACCGTTGTGGTATCCATTTTAAATATTTTGTTTAGATGTATTTTGAAGAAAATGCCCTTGTAAAACAAAGAAGCTAGTGTGTGATTGGAGGTCACGATGACGATGACGATGACGATGACGATGACGATGACGATGGCGATGGCGATGACGATGATGATGATGATAAACAACCAAGAACAATCCATGATAAAGAATTTGAATGACATAAAAGCGTTCTTTACAAAGAATTATTGTTCTAAAAAATGTTAGGTGCTAGTTAAATAGTAAATTGTGTTATAACGCTTAGTCAGAGTTTAGACAGGATTAAGTGGGAACTAGGCATAATTAAGCAAGAAAGAGTCGAGAAAAATACGTAAATAATTGATAATAGTTTAATACCTACATAAAACTTAATTAGAATTAGACGGAAATATTTAGAAGAAAGAATAGCATCATTAACTCATGTCAACTTCCATCCAAATTTTATTACTTGATTTAGGGATGGGCTATGGGCCAACCTGATCTTATTGGGACTGGTCCAGACTTGATATCACGTTTCGTCCTACACATTATTTGAACATATATTTGGATAAATGCAACGTCATGCAATGATTTTGGATACATGTAACACCTAATAAGGCAATATATCCTAGCTTACATAGTAAATTGAAACGAAGTGACTAGTGAGAACATGAAAGATGGGAAATTTTTACTTGCATTTCACTGGAAGCACGGCACGTGAAGTTATCTGTGCTAAAAGGAAAATGAATCAACACGGATCTCAGATTTAATCCGTTCTGCATAGAACTCTGAATCGAAATGTAATGGAATCAACACCACATAAATTGTAATTAAAAATAGATCTATCCTACCAACTATCTAAATATTATTAAACATTGTGTCAATGGTATATAAGAAGTGTTTGCAATTACTTTTTTCAAGTGCTTTACAGCTTTTAGCTTGGAAAAGTTGTTTGGAATATTTGGGAAAACAACTTTAGCTTTGTTAATAGTAGAAAATAGTTGTTTTTTTCCAACTTTTTGGTATTTCGGTAAATAAATAATTTTTTTTTTCTCTCACTCATAAACTAAAAGATGCTTAAATATCAAACACTCCAGCCTTTTCATTTGTCCAAAATCACTTTTATTCTCGAACACTAGCTACTTTTAATTTTGAGCAATTTTACCACAATCTCTATTTTTAATCACTTATTCAAAAGCTAACCAAAGTAAAGCACCCCTAAAGCAGTCTGCTACTAACATTAATCCAACGAGTCCTATTTGGAGTCCAAGGACAAATAAATCTGCAGTTCATTAATAGGTAGATAAAAGTAACATCAGAGTTCATTGCAATGTCAATCACCTATTTTCAAAACAAAATAAGGGTTGGTAGATTTTTAATTGAATCCCAATAAATATCATTAGCCATGCATATATCATTTGTGTAAATAATAGATGTTCTCTTTTATGTCAACCAACATGGTAAGTTGAAGCAAAGAACAAAAGGATGAAATGTAAGTTCAGCAGAATTATGCAACATGAATTACTAACCCAACAACCATTAAAGTCTGGTAACACATAATATTACAACAACAAATATAAAATACTCTCATAGACAATGCAAAACACTTTGAGTCCACCAATATATCAAGATAAAATTCAGGGACAAAGCCCTCCGAAAGAAAGGTCTTGCACATTACCGTGAGTTAACTACTATCTTTGCTCCGACAACTGCAACCGGAAGCATGGCAAGGGTTTCGACTACACCCCGATAATCATGTGGTTTTCACCAAAATGCCCACATAATCCGGGTGAAGACGGTTCTAGGGGTAACGGTGAAGATGATTCATGTACCGACAACATTTTGTGAAGATGATGTTTGACATCTATTACAGGCAAAATATACAAATATATTTTACTCCCTCCGTCTTGCTCAGATTTGCATGTAGGGACGAACACAGAGGTTAAACTATTTTTTGGTTTTGCTTTGACTTTTCAAAGTTGTTTAACCAAAAAATAAGGAAAAAGATTAATTCACTAATCTTTCCCCATTTTTTAACTACAGTTAGCTAGGGTAAAAAAACCTAAATAAATATAAAAACCTGAATATCCATAAAAAAAAAAACCTGAAAGTACATAAAATACCTGAATAAATTCATACATTTAAATTCAAAAATTGATTTCCATTCATTACAACCCTGAAAATCTCAGTTTACAGTTGTTTTAGGGGAACATTTTTTCCTCCAACTCAAAAACGCAAATGACATAACGGAATTACATTTAAATTTTCCTCTTCATTTTGATCAAATCAAAGAAGTCTATATAAACATACTTAACAACATTGAATGCAACATTTCATGTACTCCCTACTTAGCACATCCGACTGATACTTAAACCTTCTTCACAGACGGCACCCAATGGACCGACCATTTCATGTACTCCCTACTTAGCACATCCGACTGAAACCACGCGGAAGGAACTGGCGAAGCTACATCGGGGACCAGATTCGGAGCCAGGACAGGCGAAATGGCATCAGAAACCAATGAATCTGACGTCAGAAACCGACGGATCGGACGAAATGGCATCAGAAACCAACGGATCAGGCTCTTGCAATTTTGATTCGGCCACAAAGGAGCTTTCGGAGTCGTAACCTATCAAGTGAATCCTCCATGGGAGATAGAGGATTTGAATCAGACCGACCAACGACAGATGAAAGAGAGAGGGTGGTGAGGTCGAGATAGAGAAGATTTGAACTAGAACAAAAATTATGTTCGTGAAGAACAGGAAAGAACCAGAACTGTGTTCTAGAGAAGACGAGAGAGAGAGAGAAGCGGAATCACCAAGATGAATTAGGGTTTCAGGTATAAACTAGATTTGGTGTAAAGGGCCAGGGTTGGGTTTGTGGGTTGGGTATGGGTTAGTTAGTTTAATTGGATTGGGTTTAATTAAGATGTTAAATAAGTAAGTTTAGTTAAAAAAATCTGATTTTACTAATGGCAAATTTGTGAATATGTTGAATAGTAGAGGGCAAATTTTTGGATTTTATTTGTCATTTTGGAGTGTACAAATCTGAGTGGAACGGACGAAAAACGAAAAATGTGCAAATCTAAGCGGGACGGAGGAAGTAACATTTCACGATTACAATTCTACCACAATGTTTAAACAATTGTTCATTAAATAAAAACTTACAAAAAAAAAAAAAAAACTATTTATATCCTCTGTTCGATCCATTTTTTCAGTCCAAATGTTGGAAAAATAATATAATTTAAAATAGATGGAGGATAGATTTGAATTTTTGTTATATTGAGATTTAACTAGGAATAATTAAATATTGTACTAGATGCGTAAAAGGGAAGTTTTTACGGACGTCCCAGCTGAATTTGCACACTCCGTAAAAGGAAAGTTTTTCCACTCACTCAACCCTCAAAAGTAGGACATATTAACTTAAATGCCATTACTAAAAATTTTTTTACAAATTCTGAAATTAATTAGACCCAATATTAGTAAGCCCAAATCATTTAATCCTATTACTAATTTAACACACTAATCCCCCAGCCCAAACCCATTTCCCTTACCGATTCACTACAACATCTCTCAAATGTTGAAAACCCTACTCTCTCTTTTCTTGCAATATCCGCCGCTGTTCTTCACCATTTCTTCTTTCTACACTCTTCCTTTTGAGATCTAACTGAGATCCATTTCTTTATCTCAGATCTCAGATCTCCGATCTCCGATCTATGTGGGTACGAATCTCTCTACCACAGATCTGTTAACTCTCTCCCAAGATCCATTCTTTATCCTTTCTTTTTTTTCTTTTTTTTTTTTCTGGGATTTGTGTTCCGATGGAAGAGGAATCCGACTTGGGATTGATAGTTTTGGATTCGGAGGACACTTTCGTTCCTGAAACCCAGATTGAAGGTGGAGAGCTTCTGCAGCCGGAGTGTTTGGAGTCGGTTCCTGCGTTGGAGCCTGGTTCCCCCTCCGAGAGTGCTGATACTGGTCCCCCTGACCTTCTTCCGCCGGTGAACGACTGGTTGGAGGCGAGGGATATGAAGAGACACTACATGCAGTGTCTTGGAATTTGGTGTCCGTCCATTTTAAAGGTTTAAGCCCCCCTGTCCCTTTTAGATCTGTTGATACTTGAAACGATTCTGTCTGATTTTGATGCAAATGGAACGATTTGGTTATCTGTTGGGATATTTGGTGCGAATTCTGCCTGATTATGAGGTAAATGAAACGATTTGGCATCTGTTGGGATATTTGATACGATTCTGACTGTTTGTGATGCTTTTGAAACGATTTGGTTATCTGTTGGGATTTTTAATACGATTCTGCCTGATTATGAAGCTTTTGAAACGATTTGGTTATCTGTTGGAATTTTTAATACGATTCTGCCTGATAATGAAGCTTTTGAAACAATTTGGTTATCTGTTGGGATTTTTAATACGATTCTGCCTGATAATGATGCTTTTGAAACGATTTGGTTATCTGTTGGGATTTTTAATACGATTCTGCCTGATAATGATGCTTTTGAAACGATTTGGTTATCTGTTGGGATTTTTAATACGATTCTGCCTGATAATGATGCTTTTGAAATGATTTGGTTATCTGTTGGGATATTTGATGTGTATTCTGCCTGATTATGATGCAAATGAAACAATTTGGTTATCTGTTGGGATATTTGATGTGTATACAGTTGATGATGTTGTTGTATTTACTTGGTAACTGAAAAGGTGATTTATAGGTTCTCTAAACAATATGATGTGGTGTATGCTGATTGTTTATTGGAAACTAAAATTAAGTGTGCTTGTGTTTGTTGGTAGCTTACTAAAGATGATGCATTTATGACTGATAAAGTAATGTTGCCCTACACATCGCTCTTCTGTTCGTAAGGTCAGGCTGTGTGTGGTGGCTTAATCATAAGCCGTTCTAGCTTATGATTAATGCTGCCCTCAACCTTTAGGTCAAGCCCGATGATGAATATTTTCTGAGGGTTGTTTCTTAAAATTAAAAAACAAACAGCTTACACAAAAAGTATTTGCTTCTTCAAATCGCAATGTTTACAGCTTAAGCAAAATTCACACGTATTGTGTTTATGTTGTAAACATTAGATTCTATCTTAATAGTGCTAAAACCTAATTTAAATATAACCCAGTTGAGTCATGATTCCTCCAATGTCGTATGTTCCCCCTGCATGCTCATTAGCAATCAAAAATTCAATTGCCTGCCTAACAATTGCCTCATCCACTTCTAAAACAGTTGGTAGCAACCCTTCTCTTGCTAGGGCAGATTTGCCAATGTGTGGCAGCTTGCAACTGTTGTTGCCATTGCTCTTCATTATCTCTATCATGCATGCTTGTAAGCTAAAAAATACACTATTTAGTTTAGTGATCTCCAAGTCTTGAAATGGTTTAAGAACATTACCAACTAAATCCTCAACATTGTAAGACGCTGTCTCGACTTGTAGAGATTGAATTGCTCTAAAGTAGCCCAAATCTAGAATGTTTGTGTCTGGGGAGTTCGGGGCTGGCATATTAGTATCATTCCGAATCCTTCTGAAGTGACAGCTTGCCTGAAATCAGGATCGTAGTTGCTTATATGCGGCTTTGCATTGTCTTGTTGAATAATTATGTGCTTACTAGCTTGTGCAGGCCATTTTGCCTTAATTGCTGGGATTATCTGTTTGTATGCATGATTTAAAACTTGAAAAATAATAAGCTGAAGGTATTCGTAAGGTCACCAATATGCCCAATTGTTAAACAGAACAATTTAGGACATATTTAGGAGACTTACATAAGTTCTAAGATTAAATGATGAAATGAAATCTGATTTTTTTAGAACTTACCTTATGAAGCAGACAATCTCTAATCACTTGCTTGGTAATTGACTCAATAGGCTTTGTCACCAAAGTGCCCCTTAGTCTGTTTCTGCTGTTTCTTAAAGCTGGCTCCATTGTTGTGAATGAGAAATATCCTATTTTCCCATCAAACAATAAATCACCCTCTAAACTATATTGTGGCCTAGATACGGCACACATGAACATCACCTTAGTGAATATCTCTTGCTCTTACATGTCCTATACGGATCCTCTTCATCAACCAGATTATAAGCTCTTTCAGTTGTTCTTTGCATATAAAACCACTTTTCATCAATGTGTATAACATTATGCATAGAACCGTAACTTATCTTGTTTTGATGGCTGTCCAAATGCAATGGACTGGGGCTGTATTTGAGCCGCTACAGTTTGTTTTCATCTGTTAAATGAGGCTTGATTGCATTAGTATGTGGCTTGATGATACCTGATTTAACCCATCGGCCTATTTTGCTTTTGCTTACTTTCATCTCCTTGGCAAGCCTTCGAATGGTGCCCCTCTTCGAAAAAGGTATACTCTTCATTAATTCTATATACAGTGGTTCACTAAGCACTACTCCACACTGCACTTTTCTTTGCTGAAATGAAACAGGCGAACCGACTAGAATCTGCTTCTTTGCAGATTCTCATATATATTGAACTGTCCGGCGGCACACTCCAAATGATGAAGCCGCCTCCTTGATCTTGCCATAATGAACAACCCCGTCTTTGTTGTTGGCCATCAGAAATTGGGCGATCAAGTTGCGGTCTGATGGAGGCACATTAGGACCCTTCCTATTGTTAGTCATTTAATGTTTGTAAACCAGTTTTTCTGAAATTTTCTGTAATGCATTGAATGCTGTTTCTGAAGAGAGATGTGAGCATTTATAGGGTGATTTTGGCAGATTTCTCAATTGTGTTAGGAGGGAAAATTTGAATGTAATTTCATTTTTGGTTTTGGGTGAAAAACAGGCTGTTGGGATAAATTTTAGGTGGGAAAACTGTTCCCAGTTTTTTTTTTTTTTTTTTTTATCTGTAAATTTTTTGAATTTCTGAGAGTTCAATACATTCAGTTTACTTCAATAAATCTTTCAGCTTCTTTTTACTGTTCATCTCAGGTATGAAATTGATTAAAAGGGAAGGAATTATTAGTGCACTAAGCCCTCTCCTAAAATTCAGATTAAAAAGACTTGAAAAGTCAAAGTAAAAGTAAAAGCAACTTTTTCTTAATATACGTGCCGGTTGAAGTGTGCAAACTCAGCCGGGACGGAGGGAGTATATAGATCCACCAATTGTGCCCTTCATTTTCAATACATTTTCCTTCTCATTACTTCCCTTCATTGTTTGATTGGTTAATTACACTAGGTTTCTCTATATAATATATTTGGATATAATTTTTATTATAAAATTAACTTTAAATTAGTAAATGCGCTTAGCTTGATATGATTAACTGAATATGTGATGTGGATTTTATATCATTCGAGATCATTGAGCTAATTTTTAAATCACTAGGAATATCTCATGTTTGTACTTCCTCCGTCTCGGCTTAACTTTTTTAATTTGATCAGGCACGAAAATTAAGAAAAAATAAATTTTGTGAAATCCTTGACTTTTTTAAAGGTGGAGATTGAAAGTGAAGATTTTGAGAGTGGAGATTGTGAGAAAAATTTGTCATTTATGGGCTGAAAAGTTAAATTGGGACAAACCAAAAAGAAAATTAGGAAAGTTAGAATGGGACGGAGGTAGTAATGCTTAAACTATAAAAAATTAATTTTGTTCGTTTCAAAATTTCTCCGTAATGCTACTATTCTCCAAGGTCATTTTCTTTTCTTCTAAAGCAAGAATCTTATTGCTTAAAACAGAAGGAATGACGAATGAAAAAGAACAACACGTCAAATAATTTTTTTTTCTCTTAATCTAAGAAAAAACTCTCCCAAAGAACAACACGTCAAATAAATTTTTTTTTCTCTTAATCTAAGAAAAAACTCTCCCCTCCCTTCCACGATGATTTGAACTCAGGACCAAAGATCTAGGTAGTAAATGCTCTGTCACTTGAATTATCCAACTTCGTCAAGAACAACACGTCAAATGATGCGCTATAGAGTTACAACATTCAAGACATATGGCACCACTTCTAATTTTATTGGAGTATCCCTACCAGCCCGAATATGTAAATTGGGCTTATGATAGTTAAAATTTGACGTAAGCACTAAGCAGTCCAGTCCAAATATAGAAAATGGGCTTATGAGTTGTGACTTATGAGTATCCTTTCCAGCCCAAACATATGGGCTTCGATTGTTCCAAAAAAAAAAAAAATAATAACAAATTAAATTAATGGGGTTAAAATTCAATTAATTTAAACAGATATTATATAAATAGAATATCAAAATTATAAGCATCTACACGGTAAATTATGTATTTTATGATAAAACGTCAAATAATTTATATTTAAAAGAATTAACATTAAAACAATACTATTGCAATACTTTGAGGGCCTCTTTACTTCATGTGATTAGGTTAAATAAGGATAAATAATTCAGGACAATTCATTGTTTACTTCGTTGGTATTTCAAAGGCGGTGTATCTCGGATACCCGGGATAACTCACGTTTCGAGACAACTTTATACCCATTTCTATCCCACCTCTAAAGGTGTGTTTATTAATCTCATTTGCAGGATTGTGTTATATTCACCAATTTCAGTAACGATTTCGTGAGTTTACTGAAATTAAATTCGTTGCATGTCTTTTTGACCCGAGAGGAATATCACATCCACAAGTTTTGGATACCTGGAGACTATTTCTCTAAAGTTTTATTTGATCCGTTTAGTAAGACTTGTGCTTATGTGGTTGAGAATTTATAAAACGAGTTGATACGGGTTATTGGAGAGGTATTCCTGTTGAATAGGTTAGATATTATTTCTTAAATATTCCTTGTTTTGTTCCAACAGTAGTTTATTATGAAAACAAATGTAATACCAAATGATGTACCATCTATTGTAGTATACATTGGATGAGATAGTCCAATTTCTCCCAATTCTTCATTCTAATACACCATAATCTTATACAACCTATTATTCATACTCCAAAGTAAACGGAGCCTGAGTAAAAATATTACTAATACAAGCCATACTTACTCCCAAATAATCTATCAATATTCATATTACACGAGTACTCTCATAAATCCATATGCTATTTACCGTTGTAATTTTGATCGATATTTTTATCATAACTTTATCCTACATAAAAAATTGTTAGATTATACCGATCTCCTATTTCACTAACTATGCTTCACACTAAAAATGGAGTCTATAATGCCCTTATGAAACGGGTCGGGTACTAAAAAAATACAATAAAGTCTACCTAAAATGGTACTCGGTAGGATCAACACTTTGTTCTTTGAGTACTTTGATTATCCGGTTCGGAACTTGCAAGAACCAACACCGGAGGGTGTCTCCGGTGAAGAGCCTCCGACACTCAAGTAAAAAATCGGACGATTGAGTTGAAGTGTATATGTGTTTTCAAGTGAATAGTAATATTTAGTGAGTCATACCTTGGTGAAGAAGAAATATGAAACCTTATATACTTACCAGATTAAGGCTTAGGATAGAAATGTCATTTTGCATATGTCAACTCAAGCCTAATCTTAGTCAACATTCTTAGACTAATAGTTAGCCTTGAGACATGTCAGTGGTCCCATCACCTTTTGGCAGAGGGAGAACGACTGTCAATGTACTTATTCGCAGTGGTTACTTTTTGGTTAGAACCCGCTCTGCGACTGTTTCGAGTGCTCCTTTGAGTGGTTCACTTCGCACTCCAGGCTAGTACATAGTTCGCACTTTGTGCTCATGACCCCTGAGCTCCGGGGTGAAAGTAGGCCAGTTCGTGCTTCGCAGTGGTGCACGGCGTGATCGCTCTTCATATGACGTGATGGTAGTTGAGTCCTCTTGTCTATGCTTGTGTAGACTCCTTCCCCACATCCAGAATCCGGAGGTTGCCGAATTCATCGCTCTCAGACATTCCCTGTCCCTCGCCCCAAAATTACACATCTCTGACATCCATGTTCGGGGTGACTTTAATACGATGATCTTATTCTCCCTGGGTGAAGCTGACTGCTCTGTCGATTCTAATGGACATCCAATCTCTTCTATCAGGTTTTGACTCTCGAAGACCCTTTTGGATCCGTAGACATGAGAATTTTATTACTCATAATTTGGTCCAGTTTGCGAAATCATGTAATTTGAACTTTACGGAGTGGATATCGCCACCTTCGTTCCTTTGTCATTTAGTTGCTAGCTGTTCTAGCTGATTAATATAAATTTTCCCCTTTAAAAAAAAAAGTTGTGCTCCCACCACTATCTTTAGATACACCTTGACAAGACCATCATTTATCCTTCATCAATTTTACAATTCGTAACTTTCACTGTCATGATGTGACATAATAACGTTAATCACTGATTCACTACAATTATAGCAATGTATGACATAATAGGTTACATATGTAGGATGATTCCGTCACGATCGATGTTGTAATTAAAAAAAATTATAATTGATGAATCGTATTACTAAGTTTTAAAAATTATGTTGCATTTAAAATTAGAAGATCATGTCTTTGTAATTAACCCAAAGAAAAAAGGAAAACAAAAAGAAATTCCCCTAATACCAAATCCCTAGGCCCCAAATTACCGAACCTATAGATACACAGCTGTTCACCCAATACTAATCCCGCACTTGGACAGTTGGACTGGTAGTTGAAGTAAGCCGACAACATTTACACGCTCGTCGTATACGCGCACAAAATCCTGCCCGAACAATCTAGGTTTCCAAAATCGAATTCAATTTTAAAGCTCATAATTATCTCTGCGTTTCTTCCCCTCTCTGTGTGTGTGTTCTTTTGTCTCCCTGAAAATCGGTTAAAATTGGGCAACAGATGAGAAATAAGTTCCTAGGCGCATCGACATCATTACCAGATTTCGACCAAGTCGGGTCATGTTTAAAACAAATCTAATCGGGTTCGGGTTAGCCGTGGGCTCTAGCGCTTTTATTGGATCGAGCTTCATCATCAAAAAGAAGGGTTTGCAGAAAGCGGGAGCTTCTGGTTCTCGTGCCAGTGAGTTCTAGTTTCTCTTTCACCCTTTCACTGGATATATATTTCGTGTTTGTAGAGTTTGAAGCTTGAGCTGTTATATTGAGCTGTTATATATAGCTAGTTACTACATGCTGTAATTCATGCAGTTGTTCGAAATTTCTTATAATCTTCTTTTTGTTTAAGATATCTGCGACTCTGGCATAGGATAGTATGGAACTGACTTCCGTGTAATCTTCCTTGAAGTGGTTGTTAGTGAATTTGGGAAAAAGAAAAGGTCGTTTTAAGTGAAAGTTACTAAAGCAGTATCTATGCAATAAGAGGAATAAATTGGGAGGAATAATTACTGATGCATCAAGAATTGTTTCTGAAGAAAAATGGAAAGAAGCTTTGTGTATGCGTGCGGTTATACGAAGACACTATATTATGTTTATATAGACAGGAACACATTTTACATATTTCTATATTTCATTACATTTTTCTCATGTTTAGGTAGAACAGAGATATGGAACGATGCCTACATATGATGTTGATTTTATTTAACTAGCGATTTTAGGTAACTGATGATACATTTATCTTATTGAAGTATTGAAATTCAATGAGTTTTAATTACTTAGCACGCAGCTAAAGTAGTCTGATTCAGTTTATATTCATCATCTTCTAATGGCACAGGGACGTTTGGGAGATTAAAATAATAATAACAGCACCAACAATCATCATGACAATTATAGATTGGCTTATCTTTTAGGTGATATCAGTATCTATCTTGAGTTGAATATATTTCCTATTTTTAGCATAATTACTCTTTGTGTCATGTATTAATCTTTTCATTTGAATCATCATCATTGGTAAGTGCAAAGCACATAGTTGTTCAATAATACAATTTGTCCGGGAAACAAAGGGGAACTTTGCACTCTTAGTTGTTTTTTGATCTCTTATTCATCTGAAAATATTTTGATATAGCTCAGGCCTATGATTATTGATAAGTATGGCTTACAGCTTATTTTTTAGGGGGGAGGGGTTGGAATGACTGATATGTTAGGATAGTCTTATATCAAGTATTCGCAGGTAAGATTATGATAGTGATGTTAATGGTGTTGAATAGGTTCAGGAGGATATGGATATCTGCGAGAACCACTTTGGTGGATTGGCATGTTTACTAGTGAGTCTTGCTTTTCTCTGAGATTCTTTTACCGAGTGTCTCGCTATCCATATAATCACCTCATGTTTGGTAAATTTCGCAGTGATTATTGGAGAGTTTGCCAATTTTGTGGCTTACATATATGCTCCTGCTGTCCTTGTGACACCGCTTGGAGCATTAAGTATAATAGTAAGGTAAAACTGCCACATTTCCAGTATAATTCTTGTTTATTTTAGTAGTGAACAGTATCATGTGGACTAAACCACTGTCTTTTTTACATTGACAGTGCTATTTTAGCTCATTTCTTACTAAAAGAGAAACTACGGAGGTTAGGAATATTAGGATGTGTTTTGTGTGTTGCGGGTTCCACTGTTATAGTGCTTCACGCACCGGGTGAACATAGCATTAGTTCAGTAGAAGAAATCTGGGAATTAGCAATACAGCCAGGTGAGCACATATACTTTTGTACCTGATGTATTTATTTTCCTTAATCCCGACCTCATCTCTCGCTCTTTAATTGGGGATGAAATAAGACATGAAGTTTATTTTTTTATACATAAAAATACTTTTCCCCTTTTCTTGGCCCAGCTTTTCTATTGTATATAGCTTCAACAGTAGCAGTGGTGTTGGTACTTGTTTTGTATTGCGAGCCACGCTATGGACAGACAAACATTTTGGTTTATATTGGTGTTTGCTCCATCATTGGATCTATTACAGTAAGTATAATTTACTCATGACTACTATATATTGAATGAGAATCATGTACTAAGTTATTTTGGGTTCTTGTAGAGCACGAAAATTGCTGTTATGTTAACAGGTTGTGAGCTTTTTTTTAGCAATAATAATTGCAATGGGATCAATCTTAGCGTATATTTACATTCCAATGAAATTTGAAAAGAATTATGCTGGTGCTGCAGTTATCTGTTAAGACTTGTCTCTGATGCTTTTAACTGAGACCTACAGCAATTTTTGCGCCTTGACTATAACTGATGGCTTCTCTGTGTTACTCAAATCCACCGTCTCAGCTGTTAAGAAGAGAAGGGGGGGGGGGAGCAAAAATCTAGATCGACTATTGTTTATAAAATAGTGTGCTTTGTCTTCTGGCATGATGGATACCAATTTATTGCTTCATTGCAGGTTATGAGTATTAAAGCAGTAGGTATAGCTATAAAACTCACTTTGGAGGGCTATAGTCAGGTCGCCCACTTCAAGTCCTGGGTATTTGCGATGGTTGCAACTTCTTGTATAATTGTTCAATTGAACTATTTGAACAAGGTTGGTTCCCTTCTACTTGTAACTTTATAGATGTGATATTATGTGTTTATGCACTTAGCTTTCTCATTTTTTATTTTGTTGTTCACTTATCAGTTACCATTGAATAAAAAGATACTGAAAGTTTCTTAACATGCTCATAGCATAAAGGCTGGCTGCAGAGAACTGACTTTGTTGCTCTTTACACGCATAAAAGATAACTTGCAGTTATAGTCCATAAAAAAATTTCATGCACCCCCTCATCGACAATTGAAGCTCCCGTTTACTTTTATGGATGTCAAAAAGGTAATATTCATTAAATCATTGTTTCTTAATTATTTTGAAGGAAAATTTAACCTAAATTATCGTATCTATCATCCTAATTTACTGGCAACTTATTGTGATTTGGGCACTCTCCTAATTGTCATCATTTTTCCCTTGTAATGTGCTAGCGCCATTAACAAAAATTATACAAAGAGGATACTGGAAATTTGGAAAGAGTGTTGTTACTTTCTTTTCAAAATATGTAATCCGTTGCCATTTCTTGCTAATATTTGGTATTTACAGTGAATGTGGATTCTCAATTCTGCACCCTTCATCCATGATTGGGGATGACTTCTCTCACTTCCTATTTGTTTTTGTATTTGTATTTCTGAATAATAGAATCACCCAGTACAGTGTATTATGTGAATCATGAGGACACCGTGTTATTATTTGTGTAGAATGTCTATGAATATGTTAACGTCAAAGTATTCCAGAAATATCTTCTTGGATAAGTTAATAATATGGTTAGATTTGATATCTCCACCAGAAAAACTTCCGTATAAAGATTCAAACAATAAGAAATGTACGTGCAGTAGCTTCCTCGATTAAGTAAATCTTCTGTGTTCGTCATTGCTCCTTCCTGTTATGCTCTTGATAAGGTTTTGAGTTTCACGAACAGCTGTTGCTTTTTCTAGGCTCTGGACACATTTAACACAGCGGTAGTTTCTCCAATTTATTATGCCATGTTCACGTCCTTTACAATTTTCGCGAGTGCCATAATGTTCAAGGTATATAGATTCTTCTTTCTGTGGTAGTATTTCATCGTGACAATGGCTAATCACGTGAGCTATACTTGAGGTTTGGCCTATGTACAGAAACAAAAAAAAAATCCAATTATATTATGAAATACAAATACCGCCTTGTGGCATTACAAATACCCCCTTGAGGCTTGTATCTTTCTTATGCAACCTCTCCACAGATGTAACTTGTGAAAGGAAACAAATGTCAAGGGCGGTATCTGTTTATTTCGAAATAGAGATGGGTTTTCCATAATTAGGCTAAACTTCAGGATAGTTTTCGTAGTTATTATTCATGACGATTTAGGTTGACACTAGTCAGTTCTCTGCTACTCCAGGACTGGGCAGGCCAGAGTGCTAGCAGCATCGTCTCTGTTCTCTGTGGGTTTATTACTGTGCTTTCCGGGACGATGGTTTTGCATAGTACAAGAGATCCCGAAAAGCTCCCATCTTCAGGCAAGTCCTCTCTCCCTTTTTTTAGCATACATCTCATTGTCTATGCCAATGTATATCAAAGTCTTCACCGATTATATTTCCTGCGTCTAATTTGAATTCTAGTTGTATTTAGGAATCATGCACCAATGGCCAATATAGTGAGATAACCCATTCATAGGAAGAACAGTCAAAGGCTTATTTTATCCAGATGAATAAAGGAAACTGCTGAACAAATTCTTTAGGGCAAACTACAGAAACTACTTTGACTTGTTTACAAACAAAACTATAAAAATAAACAGCACTATTATGAGTTGAAATTTCATATCCCCTTGAAATTTGTGTATTTCTCAAATTGACACCCATATCCCTGGGGTGCTTTTTGTAATTATGCCATTTTCTTAAATTCATGACCAGAAAACAGAAAACATTTTTCTTCCTTTGTAAACGCTCATGCTATTTCTACACCAGATTTGAATAATCTATTTCTTGGAGCATCTTCCCTAGTAATTGCTCATGTTATTTCTGCCAAAAAAATTGAATAATCTAAATCTTTCTGACAGTGTCTGAAATGTAAATCCTTTATTTTCTAGAACAAGCTTGAATAATCTTGTACTCCCTGCCTCCCAACAAAGAAATAACTCACTTTCTAAAACTTCTTTTATTTTGGTCTTGGAAGTGAGTCCTGTTTGTACCTGTGTGATCAAGAATGTTGTCTGAGTCAAACGCGAGCCATAAGTGTAATTTAATTTCTTTCAACATATTGTATCTGGTTGATAGAAAACAAAAATTTTACGTTATTAATACTTGTTTTCGAATTTAGAAATACATTTCCTTGTAGATAAGTGAAACCATCTATTGATCACACAAAACATATCTATTGTTGTTCATGTGGGGTACCATGCAACCTTTATCACACAAAGAGAAGCATATCCGACAAAGTTTTACCAAAATAAAACGTTTCATATTGAATATGACAATGTAAATATCATATACTCCTTCCGTCCTAGTTAATTTTTCACATTTGACCGGACACGGATGTTAAGAAAATACAGATTTTGTGGAATCTTTAACTTTTATAAAGGTGAAGATTGAATGTGGATATTTTGAGAGTAAAGATTGTTGCCTTTAATTGTCATTTATGGGTGTGAAAAGTTAAGTGGGACGGCCTGAAATGAAAAGTGTGACAAGTTAACTGGGACGGAGGGAGTAGTCCCTTCGGTTAAAAAAATTGTCACTTTAGAGAAAATAAAAATATTCAAAAAAGTGTTATTTTGGCAAAAGAAAAAAAAAAAAAAAATCTTCCAATGTTACTCCTAGTTATATATCCCAACAAAATCTCATAATTTTGGCATTGTCTTAAATAAGAATTCTCTTTAATTAGTAATTACCTATTTTATTTAGTTGATAGTAATATTTTCTTATTACACAATTTTAAAGAATGTTTTGTGTAGAGATATATTTATCGTTTTTACCCATCCTTAATTTTTTTTAAAAAAAATCTAAAGCGATTTTTTAGACGGGAGGAAATATCTCTTGTTTTGTTATATACTTCTCTTTCACAGTTGGCTATATATCAGCACTTAGATCCTTTAGTCCACTTTTATCCTATTCCATTCGTGTCCCACCTCAAAATCGAGCCAATTATAATTATTTTTTTACAATTTATGAATTTAAAGTTCATTATTTAGGTTCAAGATTCAGGATTCATGTTTAAAGTCTAGGACTCGACTTTTTTGGATTAGGGTATATATTTTTTATTGTAAACTTACGATATCATGATTCACGATTCATAGTTCATGATTTAATGGTTTAGCGTAATAATTCAATAGATCATAGTTTAGAGTTCATTTTTTATGTGTTCAAGATTGACGATTTATGTTGTATGGCTCGATTTTGAAGTGGAACCGAATTGAGACAGGATAAATGTGGGATGGAGGATTCTTTCCCATATAACAGAGGATCAGACTTTCGAATAGTTATTCTAGTGGTGGAAAAGTCAAACCTCTTTTCGTTGGTTGTGAACCTTTATGAATCATTAAGATTCTGTCATTCCTTTTAATATTACACAAATCCTGTCATTAATATTACACGAATCTATTATAATATGAGAGTATTTCTTTTAATATTACACGAATCTATTATAATATGAGAGTATAGAAAGAGCAAAGTTATAGGTAAGGCAAGCTCTTTTGAACGTTTTCAAGAGTTCTTGATTTCTTCTACAAAATCTAAAACAACTAGTATTTTGAATCGGAGAAAGTAGTATTGTGTCAGGCTTCCATAGCATAATGTTTGTATATTTTTGACAATTTCAAATATTTTCTTAAGGACAATAAACTGCAATATTTGGCCTGAAACTATTGATGATTACAGATTATTCAGCACTTCCTCAAATATCATGGGTGGTGCATGCAAATGGTGAGATCTGGAAACATAAAGAGAACGATGAAATGCATCCAGAATTTGTGGCAATTATTCGGCAAGATCATTTTAAGTAAGACAGACAACAGTACTTAGGATTCTCAACTGAATTGCAATTATTTGTCCGAATGAAAGTGGTGGTTGGCAGGCTGGTGTTATTGTAGAAATTGTGGTAATTCACGCCACGTGTTACAACCAGGTTTGTTGAAATGTCCTTTGCCGACATGCATAGTTATTAGTGTGTTCTGTTGGCAGCACAGATTTTAGCCACGTGTATGACGAATCGTGCAATATTATTTGTTGGCTACAGTTTTGCAATGAAATGGGCGGCCTTGTTTATTGTTGTATAATTGGTTGATTCCTTTTACTGTTGTGTCGACATTGTTGTCTCAATAATGGAGTTGTTCTGTTTCGAGGTTGAAGAATGACCACGTCTTCATGGACTGTACCGTGTCCTTTCTTTCTTACTCATCCCTCTATCTTTATTTGTTTTTAGCATGTCCGTTACCTCCGTTTCGCTCTAATTTTCCTACTTTCCTTTTCGATTTGTCTCAACTTAACTTGCTAGCCAATAAATGATAAATTTCACTCATAATCTTCATTCTTAAAATCTCATCCTTAAAAAAAGTCAAAGATTACACAAAATTTACTTTTTCTTAACCTCCGTGCCTAGTTAAAGTATAAAAGTTAAGCGGGGATGGGGGTATATCATTTGATGATTAAATTATGAATTAGTTATGTATCTTTAATCGTCTTTGTCATGTCTGTTTCCGTTACTTGTGTGGCATTTGATGATTAAATTAGGACTTAGTTATGTAAATTTTCATGACATTTTGGTTACATATTTTTGTATGGGGTAATTATCAAACAAATCACGACCTTTAGACCAATTTTTAATTGCAACACGACCTTTAAAACGTGACAATTTCTGTCACATACTTTTAATTTGTTTCAATTACAACATCGCCGCCCAAATTCGATCCACGATTGCTGACGTGGACGGCGGTGCTCCCAAAACGACGTCGTTTCGTCTAGTCTGGTTTCCGCCGAAACGACGTCGTTTTGGAAGCACCGCCGTCCATATTAGCATTTGGGGATCGGAGTTGGGCGGCGATGTTGTAATTGAAACAAATTAAAAGTATGTGACAGAAATTGTCACGTTTTAAAGGTCGTGTTGCAATTGAAAATTGGTCTAAAGGTCGTGATTTGTTTGGTAATTAACCCTTTTTGTATTCGTGCCAAGTCTTAAGATTTTACTTCTGTTTCATATAAATTGTCATTTAAAAAAATGAAAAAATTAAGAATGGAATATCTTGATAAATATATCTTCAACTAATATTAGGGGATAGAGATTTGATTAAATAAAATATATGTAATAAGTTGAAAGGTAGAGATATTGTAAGATTGAATACAGGAAGAAAATTGATAAAGTTCATGAAAAATATCTAAAACGTTAATTAAATGGAAGAATGAAGAAGTAGCTAGAACGATAATATGGAAGGAGTAATTGATAACGTGGAGCTCGGAAAGTAATGTGATTTTAAATGGATCGACTTAAAATTCTACATATTCCAAATTTTTTGTGTGTTAATGTAAAATGTGTGTATATAAAGTGTGTATGTGTGCGTGCACATGATTAGCCGGATCTATTATTAGGTCAACGAGTCAGTCGATTCGGACTTGAAAAAAATTATAAAATTTAGGGACTAAAAAATATTTCTAATATTTTGTAAAGATTATATATTAAATTTTATGTGTACACTTTTCATAAATTGCTTGCTATAGTTTGATTGTGTTTGTACTTGTACACCGTTAATTGAACATCCATATTCCTTTCTTGTTTTCTACATTTTGTATCTTTTCATGTTCTATTTTTTATCATTTAGAGGGTCTTTTTCGATTTCACTTTTCATCCTTTATAAGGTGACATAACAATAAATAGTATATTCAATATTTCTGTTTTAAAGTTGATACTTTTGTTTAGTTTTTTTGTTTTTTGTTGCTTGTTTTTTACTATGACTTTTAATAGTTCAATGCATGAGTTTGTTGTAAATTATTTTTTTTTCCCCTATAAATAAAATAATATGAAATACAATTGGATAAGTACAACGTAAATAAAATAAGTAAAAAATAAATAAAAAGTTTTGCAAGATCTGTTGGCCGCTCTACATTTTATTATATTAAAATAAGTAAATATTTCATATTATTCAATTCTCTTTTAAATACGAAGAATATGGGAGTTTATTTTCAAGTTCGACTCAAGCCTACAAATTACTAGGTTCGGTCTTACACATGAATTTGTATAGTTCATGAAGTGTGTCTGTGTTGTGCGTGTTATGTGTGTTCCGTGAAGTTCATGTGTATAACGTGTGTTGTGTATGTGATTGTGTGATTCTATAATTATATATGTATACATGAGAGAGAGAGTGTAATGGTTGATTTCAGATGATTAGCTCATGAGAAGGATTTTAAATCTAAAAAAATGAATTAATTTTTTTAAAGGAAATTAATATTCCATCCGTCCGGGCCTAATTCGCCTACCTTCTATTTTTGTTTGTCCTAATTTAATTGACCAACCTTTAAATGACAAATTTCTTTCACAATCACCTTCAAAATCTCCACCTTTGAAAAAGTAAAAAATCCCACAAAATTTATTTTTTCTTAATCTCTGTGTCCGATCAAGCTAGACCAATTAAATCGAGACGGAGATAGTGTTTGTTATTTAATTTTTTTGCTAAACAATTTTCAGCGTGGATTACAAATCAACCTCTTAAATCTATAGCCAAGCTCCTCAACTCAAATGCAACCTAATACTTTCTATACCAGTTCTAATTCCCTAGTTTCATAAGTCTATTTTAAAAAAAGTGATTTTCATATGTTCCATTTGCTTAAAATTAGACTCTCTAGATTTAGAGAATCAAATCCTAATAAAACATACTTATTAACTCCTTTAATTAAGTTTGACCCAGCACTCCCCAATTTGAAGCAAACGGACCCATAATTTTGGAATCATAAATTAGAATAATTTCAATCTCATATCAATAAATAATTAATTAGAATAATATGTTATTATTGATCTGAAATCAGCCTTCAGCTGAGTCACGTGTTAACAAGGGCTTTTACCTTTTATAAAATTGTTTCCACTTGTCGTTGAAATGCTGAGTATTGTTTTGACGATCGAAGGATTAGCCACGTGTATCACGATCAATTTCTGTTGATCCTTTACCAGTCAAACAAATATTGTCCATTAGATAATTAGACGTTACATTGCCAACAACATTTTGACTATAATGAATTAGTGATATGCCACATATTCTTATAAATTAAGAGTTCAATTTCGTACTATTGTAGTACCGATACCACTGTAAAAGAAAAATATATATATATTTAAATATGAGGGATCCATTAAATTATATAATTTTACTTTTATTTTATAGTAGTAACGATATCACTGTGATATTATAGAATCACTCAAAAATTAAAAATTAAAAAAAAACTCAAGTGAGACTGTCCGGATCTCTTCTTGACCCACATTTATAATGCATGATCTTTTTAACTAAGAGGATGTACAAGTCGCTTTAAAAGCTTTTATGATATAATTTCTTAAGAATTCATAAATAACTAAAGTATTGGATAATAAAGTTTATTAGTTTGTAGCTGAATGAAGAAATTTAATTATGAATTTGGGCGATGAATTTAAAATCTCCATCACATATATCTTGATTAGTGTATTTAGTGGATGTATTTTTTGTGTAATATGTGTAGTATGTGAAAAGTGCATGAATTGCATGCGAAGAAATGGTGTGTAGTGTACAGCGTGTGTGTGAAGTGTGTGTATATATGTGATGTGTGCGCATATGCATGTAGTGATAGGGATAACCCGATCACTTCGGGTCGGGTTAATACCTAAGCCCACTGACCGGCCCAGCACGCGTAGGCCCAGCAAGCACGCGTAGGCCCAGCAGGCCCAGGAACACGCGTTGGCCCAACAGGTGGTTTGTTCCGCGAATCAAGGCTCAGGATTCGTTCCCAACCGCCATGCAGCGGGAAATAGGCCGGAGAATAGGGAGTTTGTTAGGGTTTAGCTAGGGTTTAGGAAAGTTGAGTATAAATATGAGAAAAGAACTATGAATTAGGGTTCGCATTCTGTATTCTGAATTATTGCTTGTAAGCTCAAAGTTCTAGTGAAAGAAACACCTCAGCAAGAGTGATTTTCTGCCCGTGGACGTAGATCTCCGGATCGAACCACGTATATCTTGCGTGTTTTTATATTTCTTGCACTGATTTAGGCTGAATTGATTGGATACCGAATTGTGCTTTATCATGTAGTATGTGTAATTTTAGTGTTACTTATAAGATTTTAGGAAAATTAGAAAAGTTGGAGATCATTTTCTCCTTTTCTGTGGTGGGGGAGTGGGGCTGGGGAGCTTCTAAGCCCTAACAACTTATTACTACATCTTATAAGTTGTTCAATATCTTATTTTGTCAGACACAATTTAAGGGTTTATTTACTTCAAACTTATCATAAGATATTTTGAGAAGCGTATAAGTTTAACAAAACACCCTCTAACATCTTATAAGTTGTTTGGGTAAATTTATTTCAAACATCTTATACACTTCAGCATCTTATGAGTTGTTTCAAGAGTTTACACGATGTAATTTCTCAAGAACTTATAAGTAAATGAAGTGCTTGGATAAAAGAGCTTATAAACTTGCAATTGAATTAATGAAGTAATTTACTTTGAAAGCAACTATCTTATTTTGAGAACCACTTTGAAAGCTACTATCAAAACACATTTTGATTAGCGTGGAAAGTATGTATATTGTGTGTGGTGCGAATGAAGTGTGTGTAGGATGTGAGAAATGTGTGGTGAGTGTGAAGTGTGTGTGAGATGTATGAAGTGTTTGTGAAGTGTGTGTAGTACTAGCTAGTATGTGAATTTTCAGTGTAATGTATATATAAGATCTAAAAAATAAGTTAGAGTCGACTAGAGTAACTTACATCTTTTGGAGCTTATAAATAGCGTTGCAAACGATCTGAGCCGAGTTGAATCGTATTTGATTATGTTTGATCATATTCACAAATGTGCTTGTGAGCAACTAATTATTTTGTTCACGAACATCCAACAAACACACATTCTCCTAAATCTACATAAAAATAAAAGAATTTAACAAAATACTCATTATAATAGAAGGTAGTATAAGAATATTATATAATATGTAATATATATGAATATTGTTATTTTTGTTGTTATTGTTGCTATTGTTGCTATTCTTAATTGGATTTAGAACAAGCTTGTTCACTAACTCTTAATAAATTAACAAATCATGTTCAAAGATACAGTCCATTTATAAGATATAAGAGCTTATTTATATATCTAATGTAAGAGCACATAATATTATCAGAATGTTCACGGTACACAAGGTGCATGCATCAAATTAAATGTATATTCACCATTCATCTGTATATAATTTTTTTTAATATAAAGTCACGTACATGAATGTAAGTGAATATGTGAAGACTTGTGACATTTTTAGTAGATGTAGATTGTATGCCGTTGTAACACACACTTATTTAGAATAAATCAGCAGGTCTTTAATAATATTTCTTAACCATAGTTAATACTTTTTTATGGTACTAAAAAGTAAGAGGATATTTGGATAGGTATGGTGCCATTCGAATTGGGCATAATTCGTCCGTATTGTATTTCACTTTACACCGAATGGCTCATCCCTTCACATCCACACCCTATTACCTACATCTCCATTTACAATTTACAACACACCTTTTACAATTTTCAATATACATCCTACCCTACTATACTTTTAAACTAAAATACCCTTTTGGATGTCTCATCCGTGAATGTGCTCCATCGGACGTGACACATGCCGCTACATCCGAAACCAAGTATCCCCTAAGGACTTGTTTGTTTTGTTTATATTTGCAAAAGGTTTTTTTTCCCATTTTTTACTATTCTAAACACCAAAATCACGTTTTATTTCACTATTTATCATTTATAATGTTTCTTTTAAATCAATCATAATATCTAAATTAATATTTAATTTAGATCACATCACTATTCATTCTCGGTTACTGTTAGTGTGATTACATGGGAACCACAACTATCATTTCCTAATGGAATTAGTTTAATTTTATGATCAACCTTTAATGGACCTCGGCATTTACCACAACTCTAATAAAATCTTTAGATCTAACCATAAAATTTATAAGTAGGGCTCCATCTATTTAAATATCAATAACATTTATACATCTAATCAATTAATATAAAATCTTGTAAAAGGTGGAAATGCTAAAAACTACATTCTCCGTTCCACCTTATCTTCCACACTTTTCTTAAACGGCATTCTCATTTTATCTTGCACAACCTAAAATATGAAAGTTATACTTATAACATAAAGATCGCCCTCAAAATCTCTACCCTCAGTTCACCTTTGAAAAGTCAATAAACAACCAAAAATCAACTTTACCCGTGTCGACCCCCCATGTGCAAGATAAGCCGGGACGGAGGGAGTATAAACAGAGATTGAAAATGCAACCAAACACCCACCCTAACTTTTTAGCTCTTATACATAGTATATACTATTTCTGAAATGAAATATTCAGACATACGTGTAGGGGCGGAACCAGGAATTTTGACTAAAGAGGACGGTATAATTTTTCTTAGTAATATTAAACTTTAGTTTCTTATTTACATGGACCAATTAATGTATTTAGTTACTAGAAGAGGAAAGATGAAATTTCAAAATCTTTTGGGAGGAACAAAATTCAATTTTTTTTTTTTAGATTACACTGTACATATATAACTCTCTAAATCTTTTTAAAAATTAACGGAGGAGAGGGCGGTCATCCCCACTCGTCCCCTTGGTTCCGTCCCTGTGAGGCTGTGATAGTAAACTATATTGTATTATTTGAACGTCATAGCCTTCCCCATAGTGGGCAAATTTCTCTATCACAGACGCAATGATGGATTATTTCAATTTAGAGGTTGGTAAAAGAAGAATTAATGGTGATATAATAATTGATGGACCACCCTATTCACATGTGGGTGTGCACAGGTGTTCAATTCCTGTACATAACTTTGTTCCATGGCCTCAATTGATTATTGAAATAAATACCTTCTGATGTAATTCAATTCAATCCAAAAGATTGCGTTTTATTCGGATGGTAGGTGTCGTTTATTTATAAAATCGAAATAACAGATGAAACACTATTCGAAATAGAAAATCGGAAATCCAATTTGTTATTCAGGGAGGACGGTTTTGGAAAATTCGAAGTCTGAAAATTCAAATTTACTTACAATAAATGTTACATTTATGCTAAAAAATCAAATTGTTGTAATATTGTATTATGTAAAAATAGGTTAATAATAATGGAATGAGTACAAGATACCTAAGTACTTGTGTTGTGAGATTTAGAAAATGAAAATATATATGGAGGCTCTATTGTAAAAATAATCGATTAGCTTCGATTAATTTTCGTTTAGGCGCTAGGCTCCCATTAACCGTTTGCGTTTATTTCTCGATTCCTCTCCATCTAACTACGTCTATGGTTCGATTAGTCCCGTCCAAACCCCGATTAGTCACTAGATCCCAATTCACCGTCTAACTAACGCCTAGCGACTTTTACACGGAGGGATAATGAGTGATGTGTGTAATAATAATGTAAATTGCATGACATATTAAATTATTTTACAAATTGGAAGCTAGGGCGATTTGACATATGTTGATTGAATTTGTGAACGTTTTAATTTATTATTTATTTCTAAAAGCATTTCTTAAAAAATCTTTTCTTTGATCTAAATCCTTCAATAATCTTCTGACAACTAAACCTTCGAATTGATTACCAAAATAAAAGTTTATACAAACATATATTTCATCAGAACTTTACATCAATAAAAGTATACAATACATCGACATAGAAACTAAAGTAATATATAAGTGCGTATGAAACACGCGCTGTGTAATAATGCATTCGTATAATATCGAAAAACTAAAACATAATCACTTTCTCCTTTGCAAAGCTTTTAAGATCCACCCAACTTGGAACATAATCCATAGCCTCAATGCAATTACGTCCCCTTGGCTGATCCATGTCAACTTCTTGAGTAACTCTACTCTTACCACAGTAATACAACATGCAATAATCTCCCCACATGAACAATACGTCACCGTTTTGAAAAACCTTGAGAACGCGAACTATTTCAAAAGTTAGACCAACAAGTTGTGGCATTTTCTTGATGACAAACTCTTTCCTCCATGATTTCTCGATTCCATATTCCTTCATCACCCAGATATCAATCTCGAATTGCGAAGCATTATCGCACAAACTCAAACAACCCTTAGTGATTCCTAAGCTCCCAAGTACCTTCCTCCCAGGAAACGGAGGCGGAAGCGGTCGGAACGTCTCGTTTTCAAGATCAAAACAAGAAATCAATTCGGATCCCTCCAAATCCCGAATCAACCAATGAAGATTGCCCTTGAAAAACAAGCCGACCAATTGGCTATCGTACGTGAAAGGGGCCCCACCAATGCTTCTCCATTCATCTTTCCCGAGAGTGTAAACTTGACACTCCGAGTAAGGAACACTTACACAAGAACCCGAAATCGGGTGAAGCTCACGCGCTTGAAAAATCCTTACAACTTTATACTCCCCACTATTGCTTGTCACACCGAACCCGTGTGTAACAACGCTAGGATATCGAACTAGCTCTTTCGTCTTAGGCAGTTCGATATACTCGCGTGTAAGAGGATTGCACACGTACAATGCCTCGTGTTTGTAATTGATATCGTGCAAGAGAAGAAGGCCGTCAACAGATCCATCAACCACGATGTTGGCGTCAGGGTACTGATACTGACTCAGAGAGTTGAGATTGAACTGCAAAATAGAATTATACCCGATATTATGGCAATCACTTTTCTCATCGAATTCGAGTAGTTTGAAGAACTTCTTGGACATTTCAGATTGATGGACGACTAGCCCGGGTTTCGCCATCGATGAATGCAGGCGAACGAAGTAAGGATCGGAGATGAACTCGAGCCATTTCTTGCAAACTGATTTGCATTGGATGATGGCCTTTGGAGGAAGTCTTGAGAGAATCTCCACCATGATTTGGGGTGGAAGATTCATCAGGCGGCCATGATCCATCGTCCGTTTTCGAGCTTTTCGGCTCGATTTCGTCTTCAATGGAGGTGATGTAGTAGTGAAGAAGCCCATGTGGATTAATTTTGTGAAAGATTTATTGGTGTTGTAAGAAGAGAAAACTGAGAATTCTGTTTTTTGATGGTGTTTTTAGTAGCTGAAAGATAGAGAGAGGAGATTGGTGTGCTAGAGTTGATGTTGGTTGCTGATGGTTTTATAGGGAGTGAATTACACCCTCTCTCTCCTAACCAGAGTTCTGTATTAGTTAGACTTAATTGAATAAATTAAATAAAAAAAATTAAATAAGCCATCTAAGTATAAATTAATGAGAGGGGGTTATAAATTACTTTCTCCGTTTCGTCCTAACTTGCCTACTTTGATCGAGTACGGAGGTTAAGAAAAAAAAATTTTGTGAACCTTTGACTTTTGAGATTAAGGGTGAAGACTGTGATAAAATTTTATCATTTATGGGTTGACAAGTTAAGTTGGGACAAACCGAAAAGAAAAATAGGCAAGTTAGAGCGGACGAGGGTAGTATAACTTTACGAGATTATTGAAAAATAAAAAGTTGTACTACCTCCAGTTTTTAGATGTCATTTTAGTGTCTGTGATTTGTTTATAAATAGTTACTTCCTCCGTCCCGGCCTAATTGTCTAACTTGACATATTTGTTTGTCCCAAGCTAATTGTCCAAGCCCATAAATGGCAAATTCTCTTACAATCTCCACCCTCAAATCTCTACTTTTAATCTCCACATTTAAAAAAATCAAAGATTCCACAAAATTTGTTTTTTCTTAATCTCCGTACCCGGTCAAGGTTGGACAATTAGGCCGGGACGGAGAGAGTATTTTCTAATTTTTTTTCCACATCTTCTCGAAAACTACCCGTACAATTATTCCTAAAAAATCTCTAATTATCTAATTTATTATATCTATATAATGTACTTGAGTGTACATTTGTCTATTTCTTATACCTATTAATTTTTTATTCAAAACTGAAAAGACATCTAAATAAAACGGAGGGAGTAATATAAAAGGGCAAGACTTGAAGTGGAAGCAAGTGTTGCTTTTATATGATAAGTGCAGATTCGGCTGCATCAAATCCGAGCACGTAACTGTGATTAAATTAAAGACGATCGACATTCTTTTAAGGCTTAATTAGAGAAAACAGTTGCAAACGTGTTGAGTACACTCACCCTGACTACCACACAACATGGGACGTCGGTGATGACGACTCCAGGGTTATTTCGTCATTTTGCTACTTTGGATCTTTCCGTTGTATATGGAGTTCTATCTTAATCTCATCCCGTTCCATCATCATGAATGACACTTGGAAGGTCACAATTCCGGCGGATCGCCCGGGTTTTATTTGGTCAACATTATGGGCCTGTTTGTTTATGGCTGTGGGTGGCTGGAGTACTGTAGGCTGTGGAGAATAAAGTGGAATTTTTAGGTTGGGGTAAATAAATGAGTGTTTGTTTATGTTGGTTGAGAGATTGGGTTAGAGTTGGTTTATATTATAAAAGGTGGTAAAAGTGATTTGATGTGTGTAAGAGATAGTTAATGATTGATTGGTTATTGATTAAAGTTGTATTGGGAATTGAGTTTGATTGATGATGTGTGTAAGAGTTTGTTAAAAAATGATTGGTTATTGAATAAAAGTGTATTGAAAATTGGATTTGATTTATGATGTGTGTAAGAGTTAGTTAAAGAATGATGATTATTGATTAAAGTTGTATTGATAATTGAGTTTAATTAATGATGTGTGTAAGAGGGTTGGAGACAATATATTGTCACAAACCCATAAACAAACACATGTCAGGTTGGGCACAATCCACAACGGATTGGCCCAACCATAAACAAACACACCCTATATTTCGGACTGAGTTCGGTCGGATCGGATCTAAAATTAATTAGTTTTATTCAGGATATTCTTTTATAATATACTAAGATTATCGAGTCTGTCGAGGCTCGTCGGACTTTTGGCCCATCAGATCGGCCCGATCGAACCACATAGTATTTAAGACCTATATTTTTGTGACTCATCTAAAATATCGTGTCTACTGAACCAGGTCAATTTTATCACCTCTAATGAATAATGACACATGAGAAATGTTCACCTATCCACGACTTTGTCGATGCTACATCAGGAGCTATACTCCAGTTCCCCAATTTATCATAAAAATTAGTATTGTGATGGAAAATTATTTAAAAATAAAATAAAATATTAACTACCATTTAGAACACCCCAAATAAATAGGCGTTTTTCTATTGTTTACTTTTTACGCTTAATCTATTTTTAATATTTAAATTTTAAAAATTGTCTACAAATTATTTCGTTAATATTTTTAAATACATTTCCCAACTTAAAATGAATTATTTAAAAAAAATGTGGCCAGCCACATTGCGGCCAAAACTAATTACTGTTAGATACCTAAGTTGCACCATAGAAGGACCCTATACTTTTATATTACATATATTATGTTAAGTTGTAGGGATATATTTATATTAATGTTTTTCAACTATATTTTTAATATAAAGTACGTACGGTTACTTATAATGTGAAACTATAACTACTATTTCTAGATGTTCAAACAGTTTTAAAAATTGGAATTAAACTGAAACTGAACCTGGAGTTAATGGTTCAGATACCATTATCTGGTTTAAATTTTCAAAACTTAACATTATTATATAGTTAAATTACCCAAAAAAAGTAAAAAATAAATAGAAAACTGAACAAATCGTTCGAACTAGTGATTACGATTTTACTGTTGATTCGGAACCATAGTTGAAACATTAGAAAACTGTTGAATAGTCGATTTAAAACCAAAGGACCGGTTTAAACTTTTGGATACCTCTGAATTAAGGTGGTATTTTTTTAAGTATATTAATTTTAAATAATATGATCATGAAAATTTTTAAAAAAAATATTATTTTTTAATTTTGAAATTTTATAAATATGAAATATGAACAATATATCAAATTATTTTATATTTAAATTGGGGGAAATATTATTTTACATGTTCTATCTAAAAAATTAAAAACAATAATATGGTTATACTATTTCCATACTTACGAAACTAATATGTAATATATAAATACATATTACGAAAAATATACTATTAAAAAACGAATGGGATGGGGGAGGTCTTTTGCACTTATATCCTCTAGTCCACTTTTATCTTGTCTCATTCATGTTCCACTTTAAAATCGAGTCAATTAAATTTTTTTTTTTTTTTGGTAATTTATGAATTTAAAGTTCATTATTTAGGTTCATGATTCATGTTTAGATTACATGTTTAAAATTTAGGATTCGACTTTCTTGGACTATGGTATATTTTCTATTATAAACTTACGGTGTCACGATTCACGGTTCATGGTTCATAATTTAATGATTTAATGTTTATAATTCAATAGATCATTGTTTAGGGTTCATGATTCACATGTTCTAGGTTCACGATTTATGTTGTATGACTCGATTTTGAAGTGAAATAATATTGAAACAGAATAATTATGGGATAGAGGATCATTTTCCGGTGTTTGGGGTGGGGTGGGGTGGGCAAGAGGGGCATTAGCCACTGGGATTTGGTTGGGTGGTATTAAATGAGTGGACAATGGAAATTTATTTTGTAGATCAATTTGACGGATTTAAGATCCGTATAATCCGAATTATGAACATGTCATGAACATTTTTAATTAAAATGTAGTGTTTATGTTTAATGATATTTACTTGTTCTGAATAAAGGTATTATAGTAAATGTATATTATTGTTTATACGGAAATTTAATATTTTTTGAGGAAAAATATTATATTAAATGATATTACCTTTCTTCGGACCAAGTAACACATTTTATTATAAGTGAAAACCTTTTATGGATCCTCCATTTAGTTCGGATTACACTGATCTAAGATCTGTACATTTAGTGTCACAACAAAAAACACTGTTAAATTTTAATGGAACAAAAAGCGTTAAAATTTAGTGAATTTTCAATGAAATATAAGACTCCAACGAAAATTCCAATTGTTTGTGCTGTTGGAAAAATGTTCGTTTGAATATCAAATTCCAACAACTTTTTTCCAATGGAATTGATGAATTATCTATTGGAATTCCAACAAATTATTGTTACAACATATTCTTGTTCTACTAGAACTATTTCACTAGAATTTGACAGTTTTTCTTTTTGTGGTATGTAAATGCGGTTCGAATCTTCTACAAAGATTAATGCAATATTTTCAATAACAATTACACCAATACATAACACATAAGTATTGATTATGTCATATTCTACACTTGTCAATCAGTAATGTATCCACTAATTATATGTGAAGATCTCATTGTGTAAGGATGTAATCATTAAGGTGATTTGAATTTCAATTTAACTATTTTCTGTATCATATGGAAATATAGGAAATTATGAAACGCGCAAAATTAATTATGTTAAAATATAAAAGGCAAAAATATTCGTAGTTGATATATTTCTTTTTTATATTTTCAGGATTTTCTTATTTTCTATATAATGTAAATAATATTAAAATATATAAAGTAACTCATATTTTTATGACTTTCTTATTTTGTATATATTAATATTTTTATATATCGGTTTCATTTCTATTTTCTGTTTTTGAATAGTAAATTTTTTTATTCATAATTTTCTATGTTTCCTATAAAATATAAATTTCTTTGTATTTATATTATTTTTGAATAACTTTATTTTTTCGTATTTATTTTATTTTTATATTCTCCTTTTTGCTTATACCGTCTGGTTTTTACACTACAGATCAATTTTTTTTTTTTAAAAAAAAGTAGTAGAAATTCTAGAGTTCGTTTGCTTAAGACTGAGGAGTGTTGGATCAAATATAGCTGAAGAAGTTAATGAGTGTGCTTTATTAAGATTCAATCCTCTAAATTTACTGAGCTCAATCTTAAACAAACGGACCATCAATGTTAGAAGCCCATATCATCTTCTATGCACGTTAGGAATGCAAAATCCAAACAAATCCTACCCAATTTTGACAGTTGGAAGTTGATGTGTTTTCCTTGTAATTAACATTATTTGCTGATTTGCTGTAATATTTGTACACCTGAAAGTGACAGATACCGCGTTTTGTCCAGATCTTTCTTGAAGCTTTAGAAGCTTATTTGTCCAATTTCTTCACGTAAAAGCAACAAACAAGTGCGTCGCCAAACATCACCCCAAACAAAAAACTAATAAAGGCTTAAATAACTCCTTTTCTCCTATTCTCCGACAATTAAGCTTAAATTCTCCATCTTTTAGGGGGTGTTTTGTTTAGCTTTTAGTGGGTGGGGCGAAATTCTGACTTTGAAATCCTAGGATCTAAAAATAAAGATATTAGTAAAAATGTAGGTTTGTTTTGAGATTGTATAGGGTAAGATTGTACTGTAGATGTCAAATCAATGTTGGAAAATAAAGATATGTATTTGATTGTGTATATGATAAGATTGTACTGTAGATGTCAAATCAATGTTGGAAAACAGATTTTGTGGAATTTTTTACTTTTTCCAAATGTGGAGATTTTGAGGGTGGGGATTGTGAGAGAATTTGTATGGGCTAGGACAATTAGGTTGGAACAAACAAATATGACAAGTTAGCCAATTAGACAGGGACGGAGGGAGAATATACTAAGAATCTTATAATTCAATGTCATCACTCTTAGTCTTATAATCAATAGTTCAAGGGTTGTAAAATCCTTAATGTACTAAAAAAAGTTATTTGGATAGATGGTTGGATCTTTCAATCGAACAATGCTACCTTTCAAGGTAAATAGAATTAGCCGAGAGGTAGATTCAAGATCAATGGTAGTGGTGACAATCAGGGACGAACCCAGGACATGGGGAGAGGAGGGGGGAAGGAGCGGACAGGTGAAGAGTCACCCACCAACATTAGTATAAACGTGATAATAAATATTAAATAACATATTTATTATTTAAATTGAATATCAACAATATATATTATTAAATATGTCAAATGTATCACTAGTTACCTACTCCCTCCGTCCCGATCGAATTTGCCTACCTTGGTCGAGCATGGAGGTTGAGAAAAAACAGATTTTGTGGAATTTTTGATTTTTTCAAAGGTGTAGATTGAATGTAGAAATTTTGAGGGTGGAGATTGTGAGGGAAATTTGTCATTTATGAGCTGACAAATTAAATTGGAACAAATCGAAAAGGAAAGTAGGCAAATTAGAAAAACGGAACCGATGGAGTATATATTAAAATTTAGAGTGTTTTTATTGCATATTATGAAAATTGTCTAAATATATCCTTGTTTTTATAATTTTGAGGGGGGTCAAAACACACACCTATTAGAATAAATACGCAACATAACATATTATACATATTTTAAGATACAAATAGTGGGGTGGGAGGTGGGGTGCCCCTCCCCATAAAGTAGGCCCGTCCCTAGTGATAATCCCTAACCCAGCCCTAACCACTACGAATTTAGGGAGAGAAGTCCACAGTCAATCCGATACGAACTGAATAAATTAAATTTAACTCGAACTGATTCGAAATTAATAATTTATTTTAAAATATAATAAGTATTTACGTTAAAGAATTTTTAATATATATAATATGAATCGAACACGAATTCGATCCGACGATCGAATAGCCACCGCTAGTTAATGGTAAAAGTAAACCGACGCTCCAGTAATTGGGAGAAATAAAAAAAATTAGATGGTGGGCTGAGTTATATATCCTCAGATCTCAATAACGGCCGCAAGTCTCACTTGACGGGCTTACGACTAAAATTGGCCCATCAAACTGAAAGGGCTATAGGCCTGGCAAAATATATATTACTCCCTCCATTTCATATTAATTGACGTTTTAGAATATTTTTTTATTTTTTAATTAATTAACGTTTTACATATTCTTTTACCAATTCTACCAATTTTCTTCCTGGCTGAATCCTAAAATATCTTTATTTTTCAATCTATCGGAGATATTTTGATTTGGTTAAATCTTTAGCTGAGGGTATATCTGTCAAAGTGTTTCATCCTTAATTCTTACCTTTCATCCTAAAACGTCAATTAATATGAAATTGAGTGAGTACATAATAAAGAAATTGTAAAGGACTAGCCACAAAATTTACGGGTCTATCCAATTTTCGGAGAGAGTTGTTCGTAAGGGTTGATAGCACGGGGCAGGTCAAAGCTCACTAAAATAAACAACTTACTTAATTTTATTAACTATATATTCTTATTTCACAAAAAAAATAATTAAATAAATTGTGTAGGAATAGACTAAGAGATAAAATGAAGAAGGTAGAAACTAAGATTTTGTTGAATCAAACTCAAATGATACAACGGGTAAGTTGATTCCTTTATAGATGCATACAGAAGCTTCTAGAAGTAAAACGGTTACAACAGAAAACAATTACACTTTGCTGATCTGTACTTGCTACATGTCTTCACGTGAACTTCAGTTGAACCATGTTGAAGTGGCGGCTGATGTGTCATATACTTAATGCACTCCCACTGACTCTGAAGCCTCTATAGTGTAACACAACTTCGAGCAAGTATTAGAAAACGAACAACTGAAAGTGTCTTGGTCAATACATCTGTGAGTTGACTTTCAGAAGGAACATAACAAACTTCCACCTCCTTTTGGACCTTACTTCTGACATAATGGATTTCTATTTCTATGTGTTTAGCCCGTTGATGAAACACTGGATTGTTGGCCAAATTAAGAGAACATATCCGGTGCTCCTTAATCAGGTGTTGATATCTCAATCACTCCCCAAGACCAGAACCCACCCTCTTATACTTTGTGACATTAGGCATTGGGAGATGAAATGTTAGCACCGCTCCCAACAAGTACACTCTCACACGTTGAAGAAGATCATTGTACCACTGCACAAGTAGAGGATGACTGTTATGCAGTAGTAGGATCAGTCACTATGGATGAAGTTTGTGCACCTCTTCAAGATGGGAATTAAGATAATGTTGAGGAGATACTGAAGGTCGAGATGCTAAGAAACTACATATAACGTTCAAATAGGGTAAACATGTATCCTATAATTCTGGATTGAGAAGACTGGGGTGAAGAGGAAGAATGGGCCACCAACTGGGCATCGTCAACTGATATCGCTGAACTGACATCCAAAGATTCTGGTGAACACGTTCCAGATAGTAAGGAGGATTTGCTTACAACAAAGAGTATCCTCAAAGCTCCCCCAAAAAAGGAATTTTCAGCGACCACTTCTGAGGATATTGAAAAGCTTGCTCGTCAAACAGCTAAAGCAAACAAACTTGAGGAACTACAGAAACAAGTTGAAGCTTCCCTATAAAGAGAAGGAAGCAACTCGTACAACTACATCATAACAACTAGCTACTGCCGGGTATCTTAAGGAAGACAACATTCCTTTATCTGCTATATTTAGGACTCAACAGCAGGGAACCACTGATGGATCTACTGTAGGAGAGGTTGCAGTACACAATGAATTCACTATCTCTCAAATAACTGTAGTACAAGCGCCAACAATTACAAAAGGTAGGTCACTGAAGTTGTGGTAGTAGAAGAAGGATAAGCTACTGCAAGTGAGCAGCAAGTAGCTACATAAAGATGCAAAAATGGACAAGCCATCAAACACACATACTGCAGCTAACTTGGTTCAGATTTAACCTTTCCTAGAAGGAAAACAACGCAGTTACTAACCACTACTCAAGCATCATTCTCAAAAGCTGCAAAGGATTCTAAAAAGGTTTGCAACTAGCCCACATGAAGCTCACCCTCAATTTGTCTTTTTTACAAAAGCTTGTGCATCTTTCAACTTGTTAAGAACGTTTAGCGACAACTTTGAGTTGAAGAAACTTTAAAAAATCTAACTTTTCGAGAGGTTTTAAGGGGGAGTCTTAGTCCGTTGAATCAGAGATTCTGATTAGACTAAAATAAATTCGAGGAACTGGTAGGTTTGTAGCCTTTCGAGTATAGGTGAAAACTACTGTAGGTGTCAAGTTGAGGCTTCAGCATCGTGCAACTAAAATTGTACTGTGTGAACAACTTGGCGAATTTTTTCTATGAAAGGAAAAAGTGTACATAGAAGGATTACCCCACCTTTGATCTACTATAACTGTTTTGTGTTTATTTTCATATATGTATTTAACTGCTGTTGTAACCCACTACCTAATATTTTCTTTTGAAAACTACTTTAACATATTCTGTTGTACGTAAACTCATAAGGCATTACTTACTGTAAGTTTTGAAAGGAACATGTTGCTGTAAGCAAACTACTGTATAGGGACTTATCGTTGTAATCTATGCTGTAAAAACTAGTTTCGTACAATCGACATCAACTTAGTACCTATTATTTGAAGAAAAAAATTACTAAAGGCTACATACTTAGTTACCATTTCCTCTAAATCTCTACCATTGAGAACCAACAATAGGGGAACCCACTTCATCAGTTAATTTTTTTTTTCTCTCTAATTCCACACTTATATTAATAGATAAAATGTGCTGCAATAGGAAATATATATAAATGTAGGATTATTAATATAAAATTGGTTGAAATAGAAACTATATTTAAGTGTAGGATTATGGAAAATAATCAATATGGAGCAGGCTTCTCTACTGATTTAGTGTGTCGCATAAATTGGTGCCGACTAATGAACATGTGATTAGTTACGCAGGTTTATAATGTTCCAAATATATTTAGTTTTTCCTTTATACTATTATTTATATTGAAAATAAAACTAAGTTTTTATGATGTACAATGCACAATGCACAATCTAGAGGAGGTGGTTCCGGCGGTCCAGCACGTGGGGCTAACATTAATTATCGAGTTGTACCGACCCAAAACAACATTCTGTTACCAATAATACAATCAAGAACACAGCAATCTCACATACACACTCTATCAAATAAGTGGTGAGCACTCACAATTCAAGCTCAAGAATTAAAACATAAAAGAAATAATCAAAACCAGAGAATTACGTAGTTCGGCAATTGCCTACATCCACGGGCTAAGAGAAGATTCACTAATCACAGAAATTGAGTTACAATCAATAGTTTGAGCTCAAAATATCCAAGGCTCTTTTCCCTCTCTTGATCTCTCTTCTTTCTCTCTCTAGAATGACACAAAAATGGAATGGAATGTAACAAACTAACTCCCTCAACTAATAACACAGCTGGAATTAGAATTGGAACAAAAACCGAGCTGAAATCACAAAATTGCCACTAACTAACTACTTCAGAAAACTGCTTCAAAACGACAACAGATTCTTCACCAAACGACAATAGACTTGCAACGGTTTTGACAGTTAATTCTGTTACAAACCATTGTCTATTTTCCTTTTTCAGAAAACTATTTTCGAATCTGGTTTTCTTCATTTGCTTTCTTTCAGCACTTTTCTTGTAGCTTTAAGTATTTATTGTGAACAAATTAAATGCTCAATGTTTTGACAAACACCCTATTTCAATATTCTCCACCTTGGCTAAACATTTAGCCAAAAACCCAACAACTCAAACCTAGATCATAGTAACCCCTCCACCTGAACCTCACAGCTCTATTTTAAGAGTTGTTGCTCTAATTCATCTGAGTTATCTGAACCAGCTACATACAATGTCTGAATTTGTTTGCAGCTAACGACTTTGTTAACATATCTGAAGCATTATCTTCAGTTCCAACTTTCTTCAATGTAATAATCCCCTTTTCAGCTATATCTCTTACAAAATGAAGTCTAACATCTATGTGTTTACTTCTTTCATGAAACACCTAGTGTTTTGCCAGATGTAGTGCACTCTGGGAATCACAGAACACTCTCACTGACCTCTGAACAATTCCAAACTCTTCCAGAATACCTCTTAACCAGACTGCCTCTGCAACAACAATATATTCAGCTTCTGTGGTTGACAAGGCAACCACAGACTGCAACATTGATCTCCAACTTATTGTTGCTCCAAACAAAGTAAAAATATATCTAGACTGAGACTTCCTTGAGTCTAGATTTGCTGCATAATTTGAGTCACTGTATCCCTGCAGTACATCACTTTCATTATCAGCTGATTTCTTGAACATAATGCCAACACTACTTGCCCCTTAAGTATATGAGTACCCATTGCAATGCTTCCCAATGAACTCTTCCTGGATCAGCCATGTACCTGCTAGTTACACTTATTGCATGTGCAACATCAGGCTTGGTACATATCATTGTGTACATTATACTTCCTACTGCATTTGCATAAGGAGTTTTCTTCATTTCTTCTGACTCCTGCTTTGTCTTGGTTTCTGTAACTCACACAGCTTAAAATGTTGTCCTAGTGGTACTGACACACTCCTGGCTTCATGCATATAGAACCTTTGCAATACCTTCTGTATGTAATCTTGCTAGTGTAGCCACCTAACCCCACTAGACTTGTTTCTTTCTATGTCCATTCCAAGTATCCTTTTTGCATTGCCAAGGACCTTCATATCAAATACACTCTGTAACTCACCCTTTAAATATCTGATTTCATCTTTACTCTTACTTGCAACCAGCATGTCATCCACATACAACAACAGAAAAACCAATACCCTTTTCCCAGCAAATTTTAAATACACACAGCTGTCATATCTGTACCTAACATATCCAATGCTCCTTATCTGTGTATCAAATTTGATGTACCACTGTCATGGACTTTGCTTCAGTCCATACAGTAATTTTTTCAGAAGACAGAGTTTGTTTTCACTTCTTGGCATAACAAATCCTTTTGGTTGAGACATATAAATCTTCTCATTTAGATCTCCATGTAAAAATGCTGTTTTCACATCTAATTGTTCAAGCTCCAGATGAAATTGTGTTACCAAGGCTAGTAATATTCTGATGGAGCAGTGTTTGACAACTGGGGAAAAGATTTCATTGTAATCTATCCCTTCTCTCTGTGTAAAACCTCTAGCTACTAGTCTAGCTTTAAACCTGACAAATTCAGTATGAGTTACCTCTACTTTCCTCTTGAAAATCCATTTACAGCTAACAAGTTTTTGCTTGTATGGTCTGTCAACTAGAGTCCATGTGTTGTTCTTTTCTAGTGAGTCAACCTCTTCTCTCATAGCTAACATCCCCTTATCTCTGTCACTACTTATCATTGCCTCTTTATAGTCTCTTGGATCATTACATTCAATCTCCTCAGCTGCTACAAGAGCATATGTTGTAAGATAATCATCATCATACCTTGTAGATTGCTTCACAGTCCTCGTTTCCCTGTCCCTTACCAGCTGATAGTTCCTTAAACTATTATTTGTGCCTGTTTGTTTTTCTTCCTCAGAATCTTCTGATAAATCCTGTTCATCTTCTGACAATGGCTCCACCTTAGTTGGTGATTTGTCTTCTACTGATTTTGAAACCACATTCACCCTTTGATTTTCCTTGAAAGGCATAATGTCTTCTCTAAAGACCACATCTCTACTGATCATTATTCTTCCAGCACCAGCATCAGTCTCTGTACTCCATAATCTGTATCCCTTCACCTTAGGAGGATACTCCAGCATTACATATTTTACTGCTCTTGCTTCTAATTTGTCCTGCTTAACATGTGCATATGCTCTGCATCCAAATGTTCCGAGATGTGAGTAGGTAGGAAGGTGGTTTTCCTGTCCATTTTTCTTCAGGTGTTAACTGATCATTAGCAGATGCTGGACATCTGTTGATTAAATAAGCTGCAGTAGAAGCTGCTTCTCCCCAAAACCTTTTATCTAGCCCAGAACTGGACAACTTACACCTTATCCTTTCCAATATTGTCCTATTCATTCTTTCCACTACCATTTTACTGTGGATTTGCTGGTACAGTTCTGTGCCTTTTTATGCCTCTATCACTGCACAATTTACTGAATTCTTCTGATAAGAATTCCAGTCCATTGTCAGTTCTTAAGCACTTGACCTTGACATTCTTCTCATTCTCCACTTCATTGCACCAACTTTTGCATTCGTAAAATGCTTCAGCTTTGTTCTTTAGCACATAAATCCAGAGTTTTCTGGAGAAGTCATCAACCAAGCTTAAGAAACACTTTCCTCCTCCAATAGTTTGAACTCTAGAAGGACCCCACAGATCAGCATGGATATATTCCAAAACCAGAGTTGAGTTGTGTTTTCCCACTGGATAAGGTTGCTTCTTGTTTTACCTAGTATACATTTTTCACACACCATTTTTGAGTCACTGTCTTCCTTGTAGTCAATCAGGTTTTGTTTTGCAAGCTGATTTAGTCCACTTACACTGACATGTCCCAATCTGGCATGCCAAATCGTACTATTATCCTTGACTACATTCTCAGACTCACCAATCACTACAGTGCCAACCAGATAATAGAGACTGGATTTTCTTACCCCTTTCATAACCACTTTGGAATTCTTTATTATATCTAACTGGTCATTTTCAGACTTGAAACTGCACCCTCTCTTTTCCAAAGTCCCCACACTAACAAGATTTCTCTTAAGCTGGGGTATATACCTAACATCCTTCAACATTTTAACACAACCATCATGAACTTTGACCATAATATCACCTATTCCTTTAACTGAACATGATTGATCATTTCCAAGCATGACTATTCCAGTTCCTTGTTCTTTAAAATCTTTAAACCATTCTAGATTAGGACTCATATGGAAACTGCATCCAGAGTCTAAAATCCAGTCATGATCAGTCTTAAATTCAGAGATATTGAGTACCTGAGGTTCATCTTCTGCAACTTCAACCACCTCTGCAGAACTGGAGGCTTGAGTTCCCCTTTGAGCCCATTTATTCTTCCATCCAAAACAATCCTTTTCAGATGGCCAGGCCTCTTACAAAAATGACACTTCCTTGTCTCCTTTTGCTCAGATTGCTTCCCTTATTATTTCCTGGTTTCTTGGATTGATCATTGGCTTGATTCTGCTTCCACTTGAAGTTCTTGCCATTCTTTACACTTAATCCTTCTCTTGCCCCATCTGTCTTGTCTTGATTGAGCTTTTGCATATCTTTGGCTCTCAAAGTTATTTGTACTTCAGTTAATGTAATGCTGGTTTCCCTTCCATACAACATTGCATCCCTCAAATGATCATAGGATTAGGGCAGAGAGTTTAATCAGCAAGATGGCCTTGTCTTTATCATCCATCTTGACGTCAATGGCCTCTAAGTCATCAAGTGTTTTGTTAAATTCGTCCAATTGATCCTCCACAGATCTTTCTTAAAAAAACTTATAAGAGAACAATTTTTGTTTCAGATATAACCTGTTTGCCATGGACTTGGCCATGTACAATTTATCCAGTTTATGTATTACCTTAGTGGCACTTTTCTCCTTTGAGACTTCGATAAACAAAGAATCAATAGGCTATGAGCCTTCTCCAGGATATCCAGCTTTTGATTCTCCTCCATCTTTTCTGGAAATGCCTTCTCCCCCTTCAGTGCAACACCCAATCCTTGTTGTACTAACAATGCTTTGACCTTGATCTTCCATAATCCGTAGTCATTCTTCCCATTGATTTTTTCTGTCTTAATCTTTGAAATAGACATTGTTGTGATCAAGAATTGACCTCCTCTATGAAAATTCCCACAGACGGCGCCACTTGTTCCCAATAATACAATCAAGAACACACAACAATCTCACATACACACTTTATCAAACAAGTGGTGAACACTCACAATTCAGAAAAGAAACAATCAAAACCAGAGAATTACGTGGTTCGGCAATTGCCTACATCCACGGGCCAGGAGAAGATTCACTAATCACAGAAATTGAGTTACAATTGAGTTACAATCAAGAGTTTGAGCTCAAAATATCTAAGGCTCTTTTCCCTTTCTTGATCTCTCTTCTTTCTCTCTCTAGAATGACACAAAAATGGAATGAAATGTAACAAACTAACTCCCTCAACTAATAACACAGTTGGAATTAGAATTGGAACAAAAACCGCACTGAAATAAAAAAAACTGCACTAACTAATTGCTGCAGAAAACTACTTCAAAACGACAACAGATTCTTCACCAAACAACAACAGACTTTCAACAATTTTGATAGTTAATTCAGTTACAAACCATTGTCTATTTCCCTTTTTTAAAAAATTGTTTTCTGATCTGGTTTTCTTCATCTGCTTTCTTTAAGCACTTTTCTTCCAGCTTTAAGTATTTATTGTGAACCGATTAAATGCTCAATGTTTAGACAAACACCCCATTTCAACACATTCCTATACCATTTCTTCTTATGAAAAGTAGGGAATGCCCATTACTGCTTCCAACCCCAACTTAATTGGGGAATTCCTATCCAAAAATTTCGTGTCACGATAGAAATGATTTATCACGAGAATTTTACAACCTCTATTTGCATGTATTAACATGAATGTAATAAGTTTATATAAGATTATATTGAGTTAAATTTTGAAATATATGGATCTAAACATATTTTAAGCAATATACAATTTTAAAAGAATAGTATTTATGGTCATTCGTACTTATCATAATTTTTTATAAGGTACTTATGATATATAATATTAAAACTCTGGTGGGAAAGATATTTGGAAAAATAAAAAGGTTTTTGTCCCAATAATAAGAATTTTGTGTTGAAAAATTTATTAACCCAAAATAAGAGTCTTATTTTAAAAGTCAATGTCTCATTTTGTTAGTCCAAGTAAAACTTTTATTTCTATTTATTTCACGAAATAATTATAAATAATTGAATAACACGAAAAAAAAAAGAAAAACAGATAAAATTACTCGTGCAAGTGCGAATCGATGGTTTTCAGAGTGTAAAATAATGATTTTTTATTTGGGAAAGTTTACAGGAAGACGCAATTTTAAGAAATTTTATCAATACAAGGCCGAAATTCTGGAAGTTCTCAATTCGTGATTTGATTTTTAAGCTTTCTCAGTTAGGACTAGATTTTGAATTTTGTTCTATGATTCATGACTTACGTCTTGAAAATTATAAATATTAATTGATATACGAAAAGTTTCAATACGATATCGAAAATTTTAGTATACTTTCCCTAAAAAAATTTGAACACAAACCATCCATATGGCGATTAATATTTTCATTTTTCAATACATAAACCCCAAAAGTAGAACTAAATTAAAAATCTAAGCCCTTCAGTAAAAATTTCTAAATAACCAGGCCAACAATTAAAAAGTTTTATAATTCAGACATCATACTAATGCTTTTTTTCCTTTCTAAAATGCAAAATATATTCTAGTGGACAGTTGTGATATACTCCCTCCGTCCCGGCTTATTTTGCACATTTTCCCTTTTCGGTCGTCCCACCTTATTTTGCACATTCCAAAAAAGGAAACTTCTTCCACAATCTCCACCCTCAAAATTTCAACATTCAATCTCCACCTTTAAAAAAGTCAAAGAAAAAGTAAAAGCTGTTTTTTCTTAACATCCGTGCCCGGTCACCTGTGCAAAATAAGCCGGGATGGAGGGAGTATTGACATAACAAAGGGACCAAATTGCACATATAGAAAAAAGTCATGGCCCGTCCCCCCCTCCTCGAACTATTCTCCATAGTCATCAAATCCCTCAAATCTCAACGCTCCATCTCTCTCATCCAACGGCCCTCATCACTCCTGGTCACCTTCTACTTTCGCTCCCTTCTCATAAACCCTAGATTCTGCAATCGACAGCCATCGTCTTAACGTGAACGCCATTTTAAACCAACAATAAATTTGTTTTTTATCATAAACAAAACTACACCAGTCGATTTGTTGTTTGTTCTTGTGAAAACGGCTTTTCATGTCAGGTATGTTTTGATTTTCTTAAATTCCTGCATCTTTTTTATGGGTTCTCGTTTTATAGAGAAAAGATGGGATCTTTGATGGGGGGTTTTCAGTTTTGTTTAATTTTATGGTGAATCTTGTTTCGTTGTTTACTTTTCTTGTATGGTGTGGGACAAAATTGAGTTAGAAATTAGATAATGTGCGGTGGGTCCGAGTTGTGGCGAGTTTATCTGAGTCGGCTGAGTTGAGGCGTTTCTTTATCTGTTTTGGGTTGTTGCTGGCATGTTTGAGAGTAATTGACTTATGTGTTGGTATCTGGCCGAGGTGAACCGCAGAGGGAACTGAGTTGGGACCGGCTTAGTTTCCGAGTTTGATTTCAGATTATCATAAAATTATGTTGTCGTACCGGGGATTAGGTGGATGTATAGGCAAAAAAGTTGATTTCTTGATCCAGAGCCCAAGTTGATTTCATGCTCCATTCTTGCTCTCGTTCAGGCTTGCATCTCCACCCATTATACCCATCTCATCTAGCTACAATGAAACTGTATGTGCAGCTCTGTCCTAAAAGACCCTGTCTAGCTTTGACTAGGCCCACGGTCTAGTTGCTAGACTGTCGTCAACCACCTACATTTTTCCTCTCACTTCTCCCGTTTAGTCCCTCACAAACATTGCTTAGCTCCGCTCGGTGGTCTAGCGCCTATATTTTTTCTCCTACTTCTTCCTCATAAACCCTGCTCAGCTCTGTCTAAACACCGACTAGGCGCTAGACCCTAATATGCCACACGACTATTTGTTAACGTCTTTTAGAACAATGAACACTGATGTGCAGTCAAATAAGCTTATCTTTTGAAAGTAGATTGCTACATTAGGTCACAGTTAACAACACCTGTGGGATGTGACTAACAATCTAATTGCTTCTATTTAGACCATTCATGAATCCTATTTTTGATAGTTATCTCAAATTATTGTTGAAATTTAGTACTTTTGATGATAGGTAGTTTATGATATCAAGATGACTAAGCAGAACTCATCTAAGAAGCATTCACGAGAGGGTCCCTCTACAGGGCCAAAAAAGCCATCTTTCAAGCCAAAAAAGATGGGCGCTGAGATTGACGATATCTTTGCTGCAAAGAAGAGAAATAGACCTGAGAAGGACAAGAAGGTCAATGGTGACAAGCCAGTCAAAGCATCAATTACAAATGTGATTTCACGTGACAGAATAAGGATACCGAAAAATGGTAGGAACAACGAGAATGGCACTTCTTCACAATCAAGGAAAAAAACTGCGGACGGTCTGACTATTTATACCGAGGAAGAATTGGGCATTGGGAAATCAGAGGCTGGAGGTACCCCTTTGTGCCCATTCGATTGTGAATGTTGTTTTTGATACAATATTGTTAGTTGGCTGAATTTGGCAGTAATAGTGAAAAATTTACTGGTTTTTTTAACTCTGGATTTGTATGTTCTGCATATAGCATGAAATGATGAGGGTGTTTGGCCGAACTTCTTGTTGAGGATTATAAGCTTTTAAGTCGCTTTTTATATTAATTTGAGAAGAGAAGTTAAGTCGTCATTGTCGGACAATTAAATAACCTAAGCAACACAATAATAGATGAAGATTGCTCTGAATTTGCACCTGAATAAACATAGAAAAGTTTATACTCATTACTATTGTCATTGTAAGTTTATGCCAAGCGACCCCTAAATGCGTGTGTAGTGTGCCTGTGTATGTGATGTGTGTTGTAAGTATGAGCGTTGGGTGCCTGTGCATGTAGTGTGGGTAGTTTGTGTAGTACGTGTGATTGTACAAGTTAAGTACTTACCGTTAATGTTAATTTTCATCTTTTTAAATAAAATTAAACTAATTTTAAAATTAGAAAAATGTTTAAGAAATCGTAAAATCAATTTAAAACTCTAAAAAGTTATTTAAGAGTCGGAATATTATTCCTAGAAATTTGAAAATTTATTGGAGAAATAGAAATTATTCTTTGAAAATGGCCTCTGTGGGGCTTTCTTTAGGCCCATTAATTGGCCCGACAGCCCATTTTAGAAAATATATTTCCCAACAAAATATACCCAAAGAATCCAACGAAGTAAAGTACGGGGTTATAATTTCTTTTACGGGGCGGGTTATAGGCCCTATTTGCTTATGACTGTGGGTGGCTGGAGTACTGTAGGCTGTGGGGAATATAGTGGTATATGGAGGTTGGAGTAAATAAGTGAGTGTTTGTTTATGTTGGTTGGAGATTGAGTTGTGAGGGTGATTATAATATAAAAGGTGTTAAAGTTGATTTGATGTGTGTAAGAGTTAGTTAGTGAATAATTAATTATTGATTAAAGTGTGTATTAGGAATGATATTTGATTGGTGATGTGTGTAAGAGTTAATTAATGATTTGATGATGTGTGGAGATTGTGGGCAATTTATTGCCCACAACCGATGAACAAACACACAATGGGTTGAGCTCAATCCACAACCGATTGACCCAACCCTAAACAAACAGGGCCATAGATTTAGCAAAACACGCCTTATATTCGGCCCAATGCCATTCTTAAAGTTGAAATTAAATATTAATAATGAATACTGAATCTAAATCACGAACTTTAAACTTATAAAATCATAAAAAATAATTATAATTAATCGAAATTTAGGATGGACATTGTAAAAAGTGGGACATAAAATTCCACAAAAATAGTTATAATTAATCGAAATTTAGGATGAACATTGTAAGAAGTGGGACATAAGATTCCACGAGCAACCCTACTTGTACATGATGGATGTTTCAATTGATATGCGTTGCATTTTAAGATTAGATACTTATCTCAAGATATTAGACCAAGTTAAAATGTAGAACCACAAGAATCTAAACCATTATAAGGGGATGTTTTTAAATAATTCTAAAGAAGTGATTTAAATTGATTTTTTGAAAAAATAAGAATTAGGTAGTGTTTTAAAAATAAAGTAATTTTGGCTTAAAATTTGCGTAAAGTTGGATGACAACAACCTCTTAAAGTTCGATTCCAAGTGTTTCTGAGAAGGAAAAAAAAGAAAAAAGAAAACATACAAAATCAATTATACTTTTCAAAAGTAGTTTTTGTTATGAATTGTTTGAAAATGTGTGACCAACAACTAACTAACCATTTCGAATTGAGAAGATTTAATTGTTTCATACAAAATGCTTGTACGTGTTCATCATGTTCTACATTCAAAGCCAAAAATAAAATAAACTAACAACTGAAATGATGGTCTAAGATCCAACCTAAATAGATGAAGTTGGATAACTCAAGTAAGATAGATCCAACCTAAATAGACGAAGTTGGATAGCTCGAGTAAGATCCAACCTGAATAGCAGCAATCATGAAAACACAGGCAAGGCCATTTTTATTAGTGGGAAACAACACACAAGCCACCATTAATGGGAAACTCTGCATCACATCATCTAACTCCTTCGCATGACCCGACAACACGCAACCAGTGACCCGATAGTCCGACAAGACAATCACCATGTAAATCCCTTATTTGATGTGGCCATAAGCGGTTCACATGCAATTATGCGACTAGAATTTCATATTACGGCTAAAAAGAGGATCAAATTCAAGCAATTAAGAAAATAAATGACTAGTCTTAAGAATATCCACAAATTACAGGACCCATTTTGTAATTTTCACATATATTATAGAATAATTTAATCTAATATTTTGGGTCCCCCAAGCTGGAGCCTTTGCCTTTCTTGCCCATGCTTAAACCTCATAATCTGACATCAACATCCAGTGTTTAAATACTATTATTTCTAATTATAACGAAAAAATGATGTTTTACATAACACTTTTTTCACAACTATAAACCTCAGCATAGAAAGATTATGAAGCATAACATCAGAATGATCTTACAATCTCCATCACGAAACTTTTGAGTGGAACAAAGCTTGAGGTATGTGGGATTGAGTCTACGTCGGAGGGAAATTCAGACGTTTCAATTTTGCGAATAGTTTTAGTCTTGTTGGAGTAGAAGAAGAGGAGGAAGTCTTCCAATTGCATCACAATGTCGCCGTCTTTGAAAACTTTGATAGGCCGAACAACCTCATATGATTCGCCAGCATAATCGGGGAGTTTGCTAATGACGAATTCCTTAGTCCAAGATTTCTCCACTCCATATTCCTTCATCAACCAGATAACAATCTCGTCATCCGAAGAATTGTTAGATAGACACAGGGAATCACCTAAAGCGAAGATGCCTAGGAGAGATCTGTCATGTCTCAGAAGAGTAGGTAGAGAAATGACGCTAAAAAGTTCTGTATCGAGATCAAAACATGAAACCGCTGGGCTGCCGTTTAAATCATACACCAACCAGTGAAGTTTTCCGTTCAGAAATGCCCCAGTGGTACGGCAACTGTACTCAAGTGGGGCACTAGGTTTGATTTCTTTCCATGATCCTGTTCCGAGAGTGTATACATGACACTCGGATTTAGGTATGCTCATTAGTTTATGCTTTTCATCACGATTACAATCGTGGAAAATCCTAACGACCTTATGTTGTCCAGTTACTCTGCTCGCTCCAAATCCATATGTGACTACTTGAGGGTATGAGTAGACGAAATTTTGAGGGCATTGAAGTTCGATATACTCACGAGTGATTGGATTGCATATGAAAAGACCACCAGGCATGAGGCTTAGATCGCGCAAAAAAAGCAAACCATTAGCCGAACCTTGTAGCAATCCTACGTATGGGAGATCGAATTCGGTGACAGGATTGTAGTGAAGCTCATGGTGTTGGAGACCTAACACATCTTCGAATTCATAAATTCTGTACGAATTGGAGCGCATCTGTTGTTGATAAACAGCTAGTCCGGGGGTTGATATGGAAAGATGGGATTCGACAAACTCCTGAGTGTCGATTAGATTGAGCCATGCTTTGCAGACGCACTTGCAATTTATAATGGTTCGAACGGGGAGTCTGGAGAGGATACTGATGGTGATATGTGATGGTAGATTTGTGAAGAGTTGTTGATTCATTTTGGGATTGTTCAGAAGGTTTTTCTTGCTTATGAGTTTAGGTGTGTTAGACATATATAGATGTGAAGATTGGTACAAGGTTTTAAGAAAAGTATGAGGAACATTTTCGATGAGGAAAGACTTTGCTGATTAGTCTTCTGTATGGTTTTTTTGACTAGGGAAGAATATTCAAATTAGACCAAGTTTCCTCACTATAAGTATCTGTGTGTTTATTTGAATTAATTTAATTGTGAAAAAATCTTAGTTTCCTGTACGTTAGGGCACATCCACGGCTGGTCTATCCATAAAAGTATTTTTGTTTAAGGATATAGTAGGATATAATGTGTATTGTAGATGCCAGATCAATATGATTTAGGTGATGTAAGTAATGATTGGTTAGATAATGATAAAAATGATATTGAAAATTGTAAAAGATGTATTGAGAATTGTAAAAGGGGATGTAAAATGTTAGATAATGATAAAAAAGTAAATTGAGAAATGTAAAAGGTGATGTAGATAATGATGTAAATAATAGGAGATGGATGAGGAGGGATGAACGATCCGGATGACCGATCCACAAAGTAAAATACAAGCGAATCAGACCATCTCCAATTCGAATTGCTCAATCCCAATCCAAATAATTGACCACCCGACTGCCTTAAGTATAATAAGAAAAAGAAAATTTGCTCAAAAAAAATAATAAAAAAACAGAAAAAAAGAAAAAGAAAAGAAGCAATTTAGTGTTAGATAAATGTTATACGCATCCTCTGCTACTGTTGGGCAAATACGACACCGTTTCTGTCTCAGCTAGATTATTTTTTTTCTTTTTCCTTTTTCTTTGATTTGCTCATTTTTCCTCTCTTTCCCGGACAGCTACTGTACTGTATCCTTCACCGTTTAATTTTAACTATTTTGATTTTCGAGTTTTTTTTTTTTTTTGTTTGATAGGTAAAACAACGATATTTTATTGATGATATGTGATATTATACTCCATTCGTGTAATTGAAAGAATTATACTTGAAAATAATTTTTTTATCTATAATGAGAGTCATGTTTCATAAATTAATATCTCATTTTATTTGATTAAGTAATTTTCTTTTCGTATTTTACAAATTAGTTAGAATGATTAAATACGTTAGATAAAAATATAAAATAAATCGTGTAAGTGCGTGTTGATAGATTTTGAAAGATGTGTACCTTCATGAAATTAATAAAAAGTAAGTTGTATATTTCCAAACATAATTATTTTTATGAGGATAGGGTCGGTAATATGCACTTGATGAATAAATAATCACATGAAAAAAAGTGAAGGAAAAAAAAAACAAAGCAAAAAGAATGAAATATCTCTGTTTATTCTATCTGCCAGGAAGTCCTGAGTAAATTGTGTTGTTACAGACTCGATTCGATAAGTCAAAAGTTCAATGGATTGCAAATTGGTTAAAAACTTTAGTATATTATAGGAAGATGAGTTGGGCTGACTAATTTTAAATCAAACAAAGCGGCCGGATCGCATTGGGTCGATGAATTTGCTTCAGCTGGACGAGGTCACCTGAAGGGCCACCTTGTCCAAGGTTGTGTCCCATGTACTCCTCGGACGAAGCCTTTACAGCAGGACTCGGCAGCTTAGGTGTCATGTGACAATCAGTTATGTTTATCGTTACTTCTAAGAAATGAACAAGATAAGTACACGACAGCTTCACTGTGCTTTGAAATGCAGTTTCCAGTTAAGTTTATAGGCTGAAAAACGGCCACGTCCAATTTAGTATTTTCACGCAATTTCTACATGCCCAGAAGGATCTCCTTACACTCAACATCAACAGCCAAAATTACATTCTAGAGATTGCTTAGAATATCGTGTAATTTTTGCAGAGTGCAATAGAAACGGGCCGGATCTCGTTCGCGATGAAATTATCTGTTCCAAAATGTGTATTTCACTTTGTGTTTCAAATACTGAGGAGGTGACACATGATTCATGATTTTATAATTTAAAAAATTATGGATCATGTATCACCTTCCTAGTGTCTGAAACACAAAGTGAAATATATATTTTAAAACAGATGATTTGATGCTTCGTTGAGAATATATTTTTTTATTAGAATACAGTTGGAGCGGCGGTTTGAATTAAAATTATAATAATGATAATAATAACCTCTCGAATTGTTCCATTTTATAATAATTTATGGATTCTTAATTGCCCTTGTAAAATTTTCAGAGTGGTTCTTAAAGTTTTGGAATTCATTTGGAAGGAACATTTTTAGTGCTTCTCCTAGAAAATTGCTTTGAATTGGTGAATATGATTAATTCTAGATTACTTCAAAATTCCATTGATGTCCAAATTAAAAGGAAAAAATGATCTTTGAAATGAATTAATCTGGATCTTCTCTTCTTAATAATGCTACATTTCCTACAACAATTGTATTGTTTGATCATTGATGACATATGTATAATATAACGTTGCTGATATATCAACAATAATTATGTGTTATCCACTTTGAACACAAAACTCTTCGACTACCTTTGATTAATCCTCACCTACTCACTACGCTCCCTTTGGCCACATATATTTATATCCTGATTCCTCCATACCTAACTACGTCTATGTCGCAATTGGTTCCACCCAGACCTTGACTAGCCACTAGCCCCACTCCATTGTCTAACTAGCGTTAACGACTTCTGCAACCTTTGTTATCCAATTACACAATGGCAAGAGAATTCCCGAATTGAAACAGAATGGGTACACAAGTTGATCCAACTCTCTTTCCCAACTAATGTAGGAAATTCCATCACAACTCTACAACTTCATAACATGTGCAAAAAAAATCAATTTCTTTACGAAATACACAACTAAATAACTTACCTAATTTATTCACAAATTTCGAAAGCACATATCTTACAAAGATTGAAATAAAGAATCTCAGGGCCACACGTTTACTAATAATGTACACTAAAACGTAATCACATTCTCCATTACAAACCTTCGAAGACTCGTAAAACTTGGAACATAATTCGTAGCCTCAATGCAACTAGGCCCACTTGGTCGATCCATATAGACTTCTTCTAGAACTTTCTTTTTACTGCGGTAATAAAGCATGCAATAATCTCCCCACACAAGCAATATGCTACCATCACTAAAAACCTTGATAGCATGAACAATTTCAAACGCTGGGCCCGCAAGTTGAGGAATTTTCTTGATAACAAATTCCTTCCTCCACGATTTCTCGACTCCATATTCCTTCATCAACCAGATATCAATCTCGGTTTCTGAAGCATTATCACACAAACTCAAACAATCCTTTAAAACTCCTAAGCTTCCAAGAACCTTCCTCCTCCCTCGAAATGGAGGAGGAAACGGTCGGAACATCTCGTTCTCAAGATCAAAACAAGAAATCACCTCGTACCCGTCCAAATCTTGAATTAACCAATGGAGATTTCCCTCCAAAAACAATCCCATCAACTGACTATTGTGTGCGAAGTGGGCAGGGGGGCCACTAATGCTTCTCCATTCACCTTTCCCAAGAGTGTAAACTTGGCACTCGAAGTAAGGGACACGTAAGCACGAACCGGATATCGGGTGAAGCTCGCGCTGGTGAAAAATTCTAACAATTTTATATTCTCCACTAATGTTTGTCACACCAAATCCATGTGTGACAACGCCAGGATATCGAACTAGCCCTATTGGCTTAGGCAGTTCGATATACTCACGTGTGAGAGGGTTGCACACGTACAATGTTTCGTGTTTGTAATTGATATCGCGCAAGAAAAGAAAGCCGTTAATGGATCCATCAACAACTATGTTAGCTTCAGGGTATTGATACTGACTCAGAGAGTTCAAATTGAACTTCAAAATTGTATTATACCCAATATTATGGCGATCACTTTTCTCATCAAATTCGACTAGCTTGAAGTATTTCTTGAACATTTCGGATTGGTGCACGATCAGGCCGGGCATAGCGCGCGCGAAATGGAGACGAACAAAGTAAGGATCGGTGATCAACTCGAGCCATTTCTTGCAAACTGATTTGCATTGGATGATGGACTTTGGAGGAAGCCTTGAGAGAATCTCAACCATGATTTGGGGTGGAAGACTCATCAAAAGGCCATGATTTGGTACCGGTTTTCGGGCTTTTCGGCTCGTCTGGGACTTTTGTGGAACAGAGAAGCCCATGATGTTTTAGATGGAAAGTTTATTGGTTTGTAAGATGGAAAAAGAAGTGGTGGTTTTATAGTGGTCAAGTGAATGAAGAAAGGCAAAGACTTCAAGAGGAAGGAATTTGGTTTGTAAGGTGAGATTAAAGGCTCACGTTTCAAAACTCTCCGTCTAATTCTGATTAAACTCTATCGAAACACTATAATTTTTATAACTATCTATATGTATTCTAGCTCCTTCTTGCCTAATTCCTTATACTTACTTATCCGCCTAACTTTTAATTTGATATTAAACTCTAATTTACTACCGGATAAACGACTAACGTCTTTTAAAACATTGTTAACGAAGAAAAGCAAGAAGGGAATAGTTTGAAGGCTTTAAAGGCACTTTTACACGTATGTATTATAGAAGATAATTGCGTGCACATAAAGCAGTAATTAGTGGATGTGACGGGGGCATTTTCCTGGTTAAGTTGCTTCAGTATGTTGGTAACACTAACAACTAACAATTGTAGTTTGTAACCGACTTATTTGTTTTATTCACTTTGGCCATATATGTTTAAGAAATGCAAAATCCCTCCCCCGACCCGCAAATTATTAAAATTATATTTGATATGTAAAATGTCATTTAATTTTTATAATTAACATATCACTGTTATGATAAAGATAATACTTTTAATATGAAATGTTACTTTTATCATGAAAATAAAATAATAAACAAAGAATTGAAGAAAAAAATAAGAATTTTGTTTTTTGTTATCAAAGTTACAAAAAGTTTAAAGGAAGAAATTCTAGAAAGAAATGGTTTATTTACCTATGGCATCTTTCAAAAGGAGGTCCAAACAACGGTCATGTAAAAGTCATGACAGTCATAACCCTTTATTGAAAGTTCAAGCAAATTGCTGATACTAAAATATAAGATACTCCCCTTCGTCCCAAATGAACTTGTACAGGAGATCGGTACACATATTAAGAAAAAAATATCTTTTGAGACTTTATTGACTTTTCAAAGGTTGATTGAGGGTGAAGATTGAGTGTGGAAATTTTGAGGATGGAGATTGTGTTATAAATTTTTATTTTAAGGGTGTGCAAGTTTGCTTGAGACGGACGATAACAGAAAATGTACAAATTCATTCGAGACGGAGAGAGTACGATTTAATTAATAATTAATATGTATATATAATTTTTTAAAAGTTCGATAGTTTTAGGCTCACACAAGCAATATAACAAATGACATTGAGTACGTAACGACACGCCACTATAATAATTATGTCCAAAAAAGAAAAAAGAAAAGAAAGACAAAACTTCAAATATTACTTTTAAGTAGATGAGGTGAATTGATTGTACCTTAATTAGTAGAACATTATGTTATTAAGGCTAGTGACTAACGATTAATTCCCGTCAACCTTTATTTCTACTACTACTATTTTTCTATTTCTTTCTTTCTTCTTTTGAGTGGTGGCAGGAGAAGTGAGGATCGAATTTCTAACCTTCACCGTAAACTGATGAGATGATGTTACTACTTATATACCATGCTACATAAGTGGGGGACCTGAATATTATTTACTTGATTTTAGTTAATTCAGAATGGGTAAAAAATTAAGGAAACTAATAAAATTATTAAAAAATAATGGCATGCTATAAGAACGGAAAAAACAAATGAGTAGATGGTAGCACGCATATAAATTAGTGCTCACTAATTGACGTATTATCAATTTCGTTGATTTTTTAGGACGAAGTTGGATAACTCAAGTGGCAGAGCATCTAGTACCTAGGCTTTTGATCCTAGGTTCGAGTCATCGTGGGAGAGGAGGAGAGAAGTTTTTCTTTGTTCTAGTCATCGTGGGAGAGGAGAAGAGAATTTTTTTCTTTGTTCTTAGATTAGAAGAAAAAAAATTTAAATTTCGTTGATTTTTTAGATTCTAAATACTATATTGGAGTAAAGCTAAAGGGTCCAATCTTGAAAATATAATTTTGTTTTTCTTAAAATAGAATAAAATGCATATATATAAATTGAGGGGTTAAAATCAAATAAGAAGCACAGTTGACGGCGCAATCTGCAACTTATTTTCTTATCGAAAACTTGAGGGTGTAGAGTTTGAATTGGACTTTCTATCCTTTCTCAGCCACATCCAACACCCTGGCCATCTGTCTCACGACACTGCCATTTTAAAAATTTGTGGCAAATTCTTACCATCAGAACTACTATTTGGCTCGATAAATTCGACTAGATAAGTTATTGACGGGTTATAGATCGATCCGACAGTTTTAGTATTCCCTCCGTCCTAGTTAATTTTGTACGGTTGATCGGACATGAATGTTAAGAAAAAATAGATTTTGGAAAATCTTTGACTTTTTTAAAGGTGATTGAGGGTGGAGATTGTGAGAGAAATTTTCTTTTTAAGAGGGTGCAAAATTAAGTGGGATGAACCGAAAATGAAAGTATACAAATTTAAGTGAGACAAAGGGAGTATATTATAAGGGATATACTGGGCGAACCGGCTAATTTTAGTCTCAATCTGACTTAGCCCGACTTCACCGGACCATTCGAATTATCACCTCTAACCTAATTGTGCAAGTAATGCTGTATCAGTGAAAATTAGATAATAAATCAAAATAATATTGAAGGAAAGTACTTCCGTTCTAAATATGTAGGCAAATATTTAATTTTTGAATGCACCAATATAGTCTAATTTTTATATATAATAGCATTTATTTAGATTGTTTATTAATTTACCGCTATATTGTATGGGTATTAAATAATATAGTACTCATTATATGAGCATATACTAGTAGTATCCCCGTGCGATGCACGGGTTGTAAGTGCAAATGAATAAATTAATATTTTTTATATTTTTATATAATTTTAATATAATAAAATATTACAATCAATAAATAATAAGATATAAAAAATTATATGTTAATAGAAAAATAGTGCAGTAAAAAGTATTAAAGACTAAAATATATATTAGAATGAATATTTATTTTTCTTAATGTATGAATATCTCTAGCATCCTTTTATAGAAGTCATGTTGATGATTGGGGCTGGAATTGCAATATGCGATTGACAGAGGATATATTTGTAATGTTAAAAATTAGTTACCGTCTTCATAAATAATTTTTCATTAATAATAGTCAATAATTTATAAAAAGAAAATAATTTTAAGAAAATATATCTTTTCGGCCCAGACAAAATCAGCCCAAATAGCTTTATCATATTTATTTAGGCTAATATATGGTAAGTTATTGCCAATAATTGTGTTTTATATTTGGTTGAATTTTATATACCAAAAATTGTAATTTCCAGAATTGGTAATAGATTTTGAGCGGGAAAACTTCAAAGTTACTAATTTCAGTAGATTTGTTATTATATTAAGTATAGATAGTTGTTTCCAAATTCTAACCATAAGACCTTCAAATATGACGACATTGAAGTTGGAGAAGAATGCAGCTTTGGGACACCCAGCCCATTACACGGCCCATGCGATGTGAGTTGAGTCTTACATGCGTTTTTTCCTAATTTTTCCTAAAGATAAAATTTTATACATCTTCTGTCATAATTTGGAGTGTCAAGTAAGGGATTCAAGGAAGAGTTCAAGAATTCAAGAGTAAGAAACATTCAGTTATATCTTTTTAATTGTTTTGTTCTTAGCTACTTATGATATTTTTTAGGGTTCATTTTTTTACTACCGAGAGGTTTATTATTAAACTCTGACACTCAAAACTACACAGACTGAAATACAATGGTTCCTGGAGAAAAACACCTTCCTGGAGAAAAATCAATTGGGCTTCATTACCGAGCCCAGAACATGAATATTTATCAATCACATTCTTTGGAAATTATAATATAATATACTGTCTTGAGTTTGAGTTGAAAATGTTATGTTGCAGATTTGTGTAAATCAATTGTAACTTATTACCAACTTTAAATGCAATTCCGAAATTAAATGGTTTGAATGTTTTAACATATACTCCCTCCATTCCTTATTAAGTGACCCATTTTATCCAAAATCTCGTTCCATAATATGTGTCCCATTTTAATTATTGAAGTCACTGTACCATCTTCAACCATAATAAATGAACAAAATTTGATAAAATTGAGGTTCACAAATTTTGTAATTATAAACTCATTAATGTTATGACCTTGACTACATTAATTCATTTTTCATTATTATCAAGACTAATGAGTGCAGATTCATGCAATCCATTTGCAGCGAGCCATGATATGATTTGTATAAACTCTAATTTGTAGTTGGAAATTGGAGGGAATATTTTTTTTTTGATTGAAATTTTGACGGAGTAGTTTTGAAAACACGTGAAATTATGGTGGGTACTTCATGATGCTGGTTGTTTAGAAGATGAAGGAATTTTCTAGAAAAAAAAAAAAAAAAAGTAGCGAGAAAGAGAAATAAAGGAACCTGTCAATATTTGGCTTCCTCTAAAATCAATGAATTCTTAATTTGATAAAATAAATGTGTCCCTATAATTAAGGGAGTAGTTAAAATGCAGGAGATGTGTTTTTTACCTCTCAATAAATGAAAATATTGTTATGTGTGCATGGATAAAATGGGTCACTTAATAAGGAACGGAGGTAGTATAAGGTAATATCAATTAATGCAGCAAATTATATCATACATAAAACTTAATTAATTAATGCAGCTAATATTGAAGTTTTCCAGAATTAACAGTGTTGTTTTAGGCGGGAAAATGGTGATATTACTATTCTTGGCGGATTTTGTTATATTATATAGTATAGATACTAGGAAATTGATAATGTAATTGTCATTCCCTATAACTTTTCTTAATCATAGTGAAAAAGTTTATTAGGAAATTGATAATGTAATTGCTTTTCCTGAAAATAGTGAAAAAAGCTAATAAGTTTATTTGTGGGGGAGGTTATGTATTTTAATGATTTATAGTGAAAGTAGTTATCGGTACAATTAATAAATTTAATAAGAATCTTGCACCATAAACTACCTTAATCGTGCTTATACTACCTCCGTTTCGATTTAATTTGCCTACTCTGATCGGAAACGAAGGTTAAGAAAAAATAGATTTTGTTGAATCTTTGACTTTTTTAAAGGTGGAGATTTTGAGATAAATTTTATTTTTTAGACTGACAAAGTTATTTAGAACAGACAAAAATAACAAATAGATAAATTAAGCCGGGACGGAGGGAGTACTAATTTAACGAGTGAAATATGCCCATAGACCATACAAAGGAAATACAGACGGACAAATTGTAACTTTGTCCAGTAACTTATATGCAGGTTCAAAATCACCCCTTTATCTTTTTAATCTCTCGTATTTAGTCCTTATTTAGCTGAAAATCAAAATTTTTATTGCATAGTTATACGTGTAACATATTTCACTGTGTCGAATTAGAGATTTTCATTTTTCTAATAAAATTGTGGTTCCCGGAATTAATTTTGGTATATTTTTAGTATCACACTATTTTTGAAAGTAGTAATCCTATACCATTTATATTATTGAAAATATAAATATCTTTTTAATTTAACAGGTTATATACGGTATACGTAAAAATGAAGGATAATTAACCATGGTCATATGGATTGGTGATGAAGTTTGTGGTTGACTGGGTTGCATAATATCTTAACGTAAAGGAAAGCAAAAGTGGGTTCAACTTGTGCCGACAGAAACTATAGTGGGTCACCAAAAGAATACAAAGTTAAAAAGTGCTTTCCTCAACTTATTATTATTATTTTTTATTTTTATATTCAGTAGGGCCTACTGGTGTTTTATTAAAACAATTAGAATATTTTATCCACAATTTGTAATACTTTTATTTATAAAAAAATATAATGAAATAATTTAAAAAATAAATTGAACGAGCAGTGGATGACAATAGAGTGAAGCATTAAAAACAACGACAATAGTGGTGAACGAGCAGTGGATGACTAATGGTGTCACAAAAGATGTACAAATATACAAAATGATCACTCCTCTACAACATATAATTAGTAAATATACAAGAAGGATAGAAACTGTTATTAGAAATAAACTGAAGGGTATAATTGTAATTTCACTTTCTGTTTTGGTTATATAACCAAATCTGTAACTGTTTCTGGATTAAGCGTGAATAATACCTCTTAGCTGAATTCTTGAGCTGAGGTTTACTCCTCTACATGGTATCAGATTTCAGGATTCAATCCTGTAAATTTTACCGATTGAATCTTCCATATTGACGATATTTCAACGTCAATTCGAATTCCGAATGTTTTGATCCATACATCATCAGTATCTTCGTTGCAGCTGCTGTTTAACCTCTCGATATCTGTCAATGGTGCCTCCGCGCAACAATAACCTTGGAAAAGAGCAGTGGCCTGCTCTAACTTCCAGTGCTTCTTCGATCCATGCTCAAGATCAACAGTCTCCCGTACATTCAACTGCGGATTCACTTCAGTCACATTCCACATTTCGAGATAATGATCCGCTTCTTCTCACCAGCTCCGATCATCCAGGTATGAGCTTGGTATCCACACCACTGAATGGATCTAACTACTTGCCTTGGAGCACATCAATTCAAATCGCGTTACTTGCGAAAAATAAATTAGGATTTGTAACCGGCAGCGTTCCCATTCCCACTGATTCAAACATGCTCGCTCAATGGTTACGTGTTGATGGTATGGTTCGTTCATGGCTCATTAATTCCATATCCAAAGATATCAATGAATCGTTCTTATATGCAAAGGATGCCAAAACACTTTGGGCAACAATCACTCGTAGATTTGGTCAGCATAATGGTCCACACATCTATCAGCTTCAACGTGATATAAGCACTATTACACAAGGATCACAGTCTCTTGTAGTATATTTTAATCGTTTGAACAAATTAGGGGAAGAGTTTAATCTTGTTCGTCCCACTCCCCGGTGTACATGTGGTGCTGCTACAGAATGGGATGAATTTGAGATGAATACCAAATTAATACAATTCCTTATGGGACTAAATGAGAGCTATGAGGATGTGAAGAATAACATTCTAGTGATGGATCCGCTTCCGCATATTGACAAAGCATATTCTCTTGTATTGCGAGTTGAAAAACAGAGATCCGTAAATATTGCCACATCTGATTCTATGGATACTTCTGCTATGTTTAGCAAACCCACCCAAGGCAGGGGTCAGCAAACTAAGCCTCAGATTTCATCCAATCGATTTGGCAAAGGCCGGGGCTATATCAAGAAAACTAAAGAAGAAAAAGCTAAGCTGATCTGTGAACATTGTCAACTTCCAGGACATGAGATTCAAGACTGCTTCAAACTCAATGGGTACCCTGATTGGTACTACAAACCAAAAGATCAAAGGCATAGTGCTCATATGGTTGGTTCCCAGTCTGCTCCAGAATCAAACCTCATTAATCAGTCAAATACATCCATAGATATCGCTGCCTTAATTCAAAAGGAGGTGGCAAAGGCATTGCAAAGTAAGACTGCCTCAGTTCCGTCTTCAGATCCCAGTCCACTTTCTCATGCCAATGCAACAGAAGTTACTTCCCTTGGTAGTTCTTATTTTGCATTTACTGCCCTTGAAGATTTGAATTCTGATTCCTGGATCATAGATACTAGATGCAGTAAACACATCTGTAAAACTGCAACTCTTATGACCAACCTCATGCCACTTGCATACCCAGCTTCTGTTACTCTCCCCGACGGAACATATCAAAGAGTCACTCATATGGGACAAGTGATTCTCACTGATACTCTCATTCTCACTGAGGTATTTCTAGTTCCTACTTTTAAATTCAATTTGCTATCCATTTCTCAGTTGGCCATGCATATGAATACTAGAGCTCTCTTCCATTCCACTGGTTGTGAGATTATGGATGCTACATCACAACAAACCCTTGCTACTGGTAAACTTATAGGCAGGCTATATATTCTTCAATATTCCCCTGCTGCGAACACCATTTTTACCTTTGGTTTGAGTGCATCACACTATATCAAAGTGTTTGACTCCTGGCATCGAAGATTTGGTCATGCACCTCCATCCACTTTACAGCATTTGGAATTTCTCAAACATTTATGCACCCCTCCGGTCATAGAAGCTCATAAGGCATGTGATATTTGTCATTTTTCCAAGCAAACTCGGCTGGTTTTCCCACATAGCTCCATCCAAACCACACAAGTCCTTGAGCTGCTTCATGTGGATATATGGGGCCCATACAACAAACCTAGCATCACAAATACCCCTTACTTCCTAACAGTAGTGGATGACTTCAGCCGCACTACTTGGATATGCCTTTTACACACCAAGAAACAAGCCATTTCCTCCTTATCTACCTTTCTCAGAATGGTCAGTATTCAGTTATCTAAACCCATCAAAATTGTTCGAACAGATAATGGCACAGAATTTACTGGTTTAGCATGTCAGAAACTATTCTCTGAGCTTGGAATTCTACACCAGAAAACATGTACATACACACCCCAGCAGAATGGGGTGGTTGAAAGAAAACATAGACACCTACTGGAGGTTGCCAGAGCTGTTATGACTGAGTCCAAGGTTCCAAATTACCTGTGGCCTTACTCTGTTCTTACTGCCGCATTTCTCATAAATAGACTACCTTCTTCCATCCTTGCTTGGAAAACACCCTATGAAATTATGTTTGGTCATTCTCCTCCTTATGACATGCTCAAACCTTTTGGTTGTCTTTGCTATGTCACCAACATTTCTCCAGACAAATCCAAGTTCACTACCAGGGCTCATAAATGTGTCATGATGGGATACCCCCCTGGACAGAAAGCTTACAGAGTCTATGATATAGATACACATAAGATAATCACTTCAAGGGATGTGGTTTTTCTGGAAAATATTTTTCCATATGCTGTAACAACACCATCCTCAGACTCCAATACCTCTCTTCCTACCACTACAGATGCAGAGATACCTTACTCTATGGACAATTCTTCAACAGCAGAAGAGGTCTCTTCCATTGCTCCACTTAGAAGGAGTCTTAGACCATCAGTTCCGCCCCAATATCTTAATGACTTTGTCACCAACAATGCTGACAGTGCTCCTTCAGCTTCTGTGTTTGTCCCGGATCCTTCTTATATTTCCTTTATGGCCTGCGCTGATGCTGTTCAGGATCCCACTTCTTATTCCGAAGCCAAACTTCACCCACACTGGCAATAGGCTATGGATGCAGAAATCACAGCTCTTGAGAACAATGAGACATGGATCCTCACTGATTTACCTCCGACTAAAAGAGCAATTGGTTGTAAGTGGGTATTCAAAACTAAACTACATTCGGATGGTACCATAGAGAGGCACAAGGCCAGGCTTGTGGCTAAGGGTTATAATCAAGTAGCTGGTGAAGATTATTTGGATAGTTTTGCCCCTGTCGCCAAACAAGTCACTGTTAGACTCTTAATTGCTCTTGCTGCCATAAAGAATTGGCCTATCCATCAACTGGACATAAACAATGCATTTTTACATGGATACATTGATAAGGAAGTCTACATGCATCCACCTCAGGGTTATACCAAAGCTCAACCGGGACAGGTCTGTAAATTGCTAAAAAGCTTATATGGTTTGAAACAGGCTTCTCGGCAATGGAATAATCAGTTTTGTACAACCCTCTTCTCCTATGGGTTTTCACAATCACCTAATGATCACTGCTTGTTTACTTGGCAGAAACAAACTGACTACATGGCTCTCGTGGTTTATGTGGATGATGTCCTCATCATTGGCAATTCAGATCCTCACATCTTGGACTTCAAACGCTACCTACATCATACCTTCACTATAAAAGACCTTGGCTTGGCTCACTATTTTCTTGGCATGGAGATTAAAAGAGGACCAACAGGTATTCACCTAAACCAGCGAAAATACATCTTAGACATTCTTAAAGATGCTGGGGTGACTGATTGTAAAGCTACTTCCACCCCCCTTCCTCCGGGTTTAAAATTGACTCTTCAGTCTGGAACCCTCATGACAGATCCTGAGCCATATCGACGACTCGTTGGTAGACTCCTATACCTCAATCTCACACGGGCAGACATCACTCATGCAGTTCAACAACTGAGCCAATATGTCCAGACCCCTCATACTGAACACTGGCAGGCTGCCATTCACTTGTTGAAGTACCTCAAAGGCACTCCCACACTTGGTCTTTTTTATAGCTCTCAAAGCTCATTGAATATTCATGCTTTCAGTGATTTGGACTGGGGTTCATGTACAGATTCCAGGAAATCACTAACAGGTTTTTGTGTGTTCTTAGGATCTTCCCTTATATCATGGAAAACCAAGAAACAGTCTACGGTCTCCCGCAGTTCTGCTGAGGCTGAGTACCGTGCTTTAGCAAGCACGACTTGTGAGCTCCTCTGGATCGATTATGTTCTTCAAGATCTTCACATCTCTATCCCAAAGCCTATTCGCCTCCTATGTGATAATCAGGCAGCAGTTCACATAGCGCAGAACCCGGTATTTCATGAACGCACCAAACACATCGATATTGACTGTCATATTGTTCGTAACAAATACAAAGATGGTTTCTTGCAGCTCACACATGTTCCTACAAAATCACAGCTTGCAGATATGCTTACAAAGCAATTGGGTGCTCAACAATTTCAGTTTCTTCTGTCCAAGCTCGGAATGACGTCCTAGCTTGAGGGGGGGATGTACAAATATACAAAATGATCACTCCTCTACAACATATAATTAGTAAATATACAAGAAGGATAGAAACTGTTATTAGAAATAAACTGAAGGGTATAATTGTAATTTCACTTTCTGTTTTGGTTATATAACCAATTCTGTAACTGTTTCTGGATTAAGCGTGAATAATACCTCTTAGCTGAATTCTTGAGCTGAGGTTTACTCCTCTACAAAAGATGATGGATGGGAGCAGCGAGTCTGATAAACTTCTATTCCAGGTTATAAAAATGGAGATGATTTGTAATGCTTAACAATACATGGATTGAAATTGTTTCTTTTGGCAAAATATAACTTTCACATAAACATATGATTTGTAGTGCATTTTTTCTCTTTCATTTTCTTTTGTATACATGCATGATTAGGTATTGCTAAAAGCTTTCTTTCATCTGTATTGTTAGAAAATTGAGTTCAGTGATATGTTTTAATGTGTTCTGATTCTATGATCTCCTAACATGTCTGCTATATTTGTTGTTGTCCTTTGTATGGATAATTTATGAGACAACCAGTTTATTTATTGCTATAACTTAGAGGCAGTGGAGACGAAGGCCAAAGAGGGAACTTTAATTTGTATCAATAAGTGGGGCTAGAAAGATCTAAAAAATAACAAATATGAAGAAGACAAATAATAATCCGAAAGCATGCTTTGCAATAAGAGAGAAGCTTAGAAGCAACTGCGTGAGTGTAGCAATTTGGTATAAGAAAGTGTTGTAACAATTTTCAATATATATCTGGATTTGTTTTCTAATTTACACATTTTGGATGTGTCATATGCTACGCAAATGAAATATTAAGAAGGTTAACCATTGATTTTAATTAGTGCTTATATGGCACACATTGTGACCGTTGATTTTAATTAGTGTCTGTATGACACTAATTTTATTTATTTATCAAAATTAATTTTTTGCTATAAATTTATACAAAACCAATAAAATTTTCAGCAATGAAACTCATGAAACTTCTGTTTTATGCTTAAACTTTTTAATGATATTCTTATCAAATGACTTTTAGTAATATATATATATATATAAATATATATATTATCACTATAAATATTTTAATCAAATATGCTTCGCTAAATAAAATAAAAAATGCACTCAATAAATTGATGAAAGATATAATAAATATGAATTAAATATGCTAGGTTTATCCCATTAAAATATAAATATATTACTTTATACGACATCCAATTAGAAAAAAAAAATTAATGACCCAGTAATTAATTATTAAAAAATAAATATTTCTTAGAGAAAATAAAAATTATGTATTGTATGTGAGCAATCACTATCTGGTCTATTTTTTCATGATAAAATCTTAGTCAGGGACACTTATATATTGGTTTATCAAAGTTATTAATCAGCATAGTTTGAAATTTCTCATGTGTGACAAAGATAACGAATATAGTAACTCGATTTTGGATATTATATGCAGGGAGACACATAACATCCAAAAACTTAATTTGAAATTTATTAATATTTTTGTTCTTTGTATCTGAGCAACTTTGTTTCCACCACAATCTCCACTTTTATTATATCCTTATTATAGGTTTTGTTCCTTTTTCTATATCATGTCATTTTACCAACACATTTATAATTCTCTATATATATCAATATAATTTATGACACATTCTTAATTTTATAAAGTATTATATGCCCCATGCATCGCACGGGTGATCATCTAATTAAGATAAAAAGGGTAAAATTAAAGTAAATAATTTTCATCTTCTAAAAAGTTTTAATCCGTTAAAAAAAAATATTTTGGAATATATCACATTCTAATTTTATATAAAATATTTATAAATCAAAATATATCATTATCATCCTAAAAAGGTAATTCATTTAAACATCAATACTTTGATTATAATATATGCATTAGGGTGTTAAACCAAAGATAATTAAAAGATGAATAATTTGATATATTTTTTACGGAAAATCAGGTTGCGACGAAAAATTTATAAGACCTTGAAATTTCGAAAGAAAAGTATAAAACAAGAAAGATAAAAGAAAAGAAAATAAAATTGATTGGAGGAGAATCCACAAAAGATCGATGAGATACATTTCTTCCTCTTTTTAAGGGTCTCTATTTCAATATATCATAGGAATAAATGAAAAAAAATAACAGATTTATAAGGAGAAACACACGTTTTCCCCTATTTTCTTGCAACACTGTTTTAATATTAAAGGTAGATTAATTAATTCTTCATTAATTGGTCTAAACCGTTGGTGCTCATTAGGGATTTACACGAATTGAGCTGAAACGAATATCTAAGAATTTGAGTTTGGTTCATTAACTATTGGGCTGAACTCGAGCTTAATTTATCAAATATATGAACGGTTCGCGAGCTTACTCGAGCCTCTCGCGAGCCTAAGCGAGCCCAAAAGAATTCAATAAATATAAATTTCAAATATGTTAATGATCATTATTTAATTAAAAATAAGCTATAAATTCTTAAAATTATAGTATACCTACTAAGATTAATTAATTACATATATACAAATGCATCAGTAATTATATAATTCTATTTTTTTATAAGTATATCTATAAAATTAAGAATTAATTATAAATGCATTAGCTTAAATTTTACGAATTCGCTCTCAAGCCCACAAACGAACTTGCTCACGAGCTAACGAACCGAATATCATCAATCTTGAGTTTGGTTCATTTATTTAAACGAGCCACAACTTTTCACAAGCCGAGGTCCGAATAGCTCAGGAGCTGCTTGGTTCGTGTACTAGTGGTCATCTTGTGAGGGAGAGCATTACAAGAGAAAAAAGTATTTGCCACTATTCTTTTTGCAACTACAAAAGTGGTTACAAAAAATAATATTTTTGTAACTATTAGTAGTTGCATAAAATATTTCATATAATTTTAACCAAATTTGCTACACTATGACGAACTCTTTTGCAACTACTTGTAGTTACAAATACATTAGTAACTATAAAGTAGTTGTAAAAAATAGTTACAAATGCATTAGTAACTACAAAGTAATTGCAACAAAACTTTTTACCTCTTACTATAAGTGGTTATCCTATAGTAACCACATGTAGAATGTGGTTACTAAAAATATTTTTGTGACCGTCTTTTTTTTTTTTTTAACTATATTTTGTAGTGAGTAAAAAACATTAATTCTAACGGTGGAAGACTTGATTTTGAAAAGGTCATGGGTCCAAGCCCTTTTTAATTAGTTCTTTTTCTATATTAATTTATTTATACATTAATTAACTATCACTAATAGTAACTATAGTTCATTATTTTTTTAAATTGTCGAATTTCTGATTTTATTTATTATTTTTTGTTTCGTTTGTTAAACTTATTGTTTCATTAATTATTTTATTTATAAAACTTTTAATAGTTTTCTTAAATGTTTTCCTTGTTATTGCGAGTCCGATATAATATAACTTATTTGAACAAAACATATATCTAATTGCCTTAACAATATAATTTGTAATTTGTAATTTTTTTTTCTTGTTCTTACAAATGTAACATAGTATAACTTGTTTAATAAAAACATAGTATTTTTTTGCCTAAAGAATAGTATTTATAATTTTATATTTTTTTTTCTTAATGTTACAATCAAACGGGGCCGTCCAATATTTTAAGAGGTCCGGTGCGAAGAGGAAAAAAATGCCCCCCCGCTCCATGTAAATATAATAATTAAAAATAGTTTTATCTTTTACGAAAATAATTTTTATGGACATGAAAACCCATTTTCATATTAAAATACATATTTTTTCCTAATGAAAATAAAATAATAAAAATCTAATTAAATTTTATTTGTAAGAAAAAAAATTAATTATAATTGTATAAATAAATAAAAAGAGAAAGAAACATCTGCTTGATGGTTTCAAAAAAATAAAACATATGTATATGTATATAAATTATGGAAAAAATGACATATATACAAAAAAACCTAACAAGAAGAAGGTTAAACTCTAGGAGAATGGCAAACAAGACATTGACCACCTAAGCTACTCAATTAATAATAATATATTCAGTAACATTTATATATATTTATTAATTACATATACATCTATATTAAACAAAAAACTTGATGCCCTGGCCGGCTAGGGGTCCGGTGCGACGGCACCGGATTGCCCACCTTGGGCCGCCCCTGCAACCAAAATGTATTATTTACAGTATTGTAATTATATTTTCTTGTTGTAGGGGATCTCGTATGATACACAACGACGTAATATTTGGTTTTCTAATTTTGCAAAAAAATTATTTTTTTATTATTGTTAACATGTTTAATCAAAACTTACTATTTGTTTATCTGAAAATTATAACTTGCAAATTCAAAAACAGACAAAAAATTAAAAATGAAGGTAACAATAAAAACTTACATAGGTCCAGAAGCGGCCAAGGTGCTACTCTACAAGGCAAAATTAATTTTTGCCCCATAATTTTGAGAATTCTTTCTAGATTCCTTGTTACGTTTTCGAATATTCAATCAAAAGTAAATTATTATTCACGTGCTCAAATTAACAACTTTTTCAGAATATTTTTTTATATTTATTTTTATTCAACTAACCCTAAAGTACTTTTTATTTCGATTAGTCTGTTTTAAAATTATTTTAAGTGATCCTTAAACTATTATAAAAGTTAATTTTAAGGTTTTTAAATAAAATATTACATAAAATATGTGAAATCATCGATGTAATTCAAAATGATATTATGACTTACTACCTCCGCTCCGTTTTAATTTGTCTATTTTCCTTTTCGATTTGTCTCAATTTAATTTAACAACCCACAAATGACAAATTTATCTCATAATCTCCACTCTCAAAATTTTCACCCTCAATCTCCACCTTTGAAAAAGTCAAAGATTCTATAAAAATTTTTTTTTCTTAACCTTCTTGCCCAATCAAAATAGACAAATTAGGCAGAAACGGAGGTAGTATCTTTTATTAAATAAATATTAGGTGTATTTATTTAAATAAAACTACACAACATAACTACAAAACACTGAAAAATCGTACAAGTCCCAGATCAACATGCGATAGTGCTCGTACAAGTGTCCAACACCAATTGAATGCAGACAAAGCAATGTATACAATTTTACTTAGCACATCTGTAATTATAACTTAATCCTTATCATCAATTTTACGATAAAAACTGAGAAACGTGGTATTCAATTTTCAAAATTCTTTGGAATCATTCAATTGTTCTCTCCTAGCTCACTACAAAAACATCGAAATAAATCATACAAATACATTCATATTGGATTAATTCAAGTTGGAATCAAATCATTTATAAAAAAAAGTCTTAACACCTCTATTCTTACAGTCCTTGGAGATACTAGATTTTTAAATTTTGAAGACTCTTTTATGCTCTATAGGGCTCGTCTCCTTTGGGTGATAGGACAAATTTATAATCCCTAATCCATTGTCTACTTTGTGGGTTCGATTACCCGGGTTATCCCCGGGCTATACCCGGGCCCAGGTAAAAACTAGAATATTCAGGACAATCTTAAGGATTCATATCCGACATCCCTGTTTCTATAGCAAAGTTGTTTCCTCTAGATACCCTAAATCAGATCTATTTCCTTCAGCTACTGCAACTCAAAACTTAGCCGCAACGGCGCGGCCGGTACTGAAGGATTCCGTGCTCCTCCGTCTGATTGCATCCTGTTCAGTTCCACTCTCTTAAACAATCTGACTAAAATATTCTGGTAAAAAATATTTGGATTCGCAATAAGGTTATGCTTTGTTTAACAAATTCATTCCCTTTTTTTTAATATAATATTTCTACATCTTGACGTGGGTTGTTGGTATCTTTGATGAAATTTTGAGGAATTCAGGTTCTTGTCCCAATTAGTTTTATTTTAATTTACTTTGTTAATTTTGTTCTGGTTAACGTAGGGTGTAATGCGTTGATCGACGGTGTCACTACAACAAAAATGAGTTAATGTAACACCCAAAAAGTGTTACATATATGCTAAAATATGTTACTATAGACTTTAGGTAACACTTTATTGGTGTTACATTTGCCGGTGCTACCAAAAGTCGAATGTAACACTTTAGGTGATCTTTAGTAACACTTTTAATAAGTGTTACATTAAATTTTAAATAGTAACACTTTATGGTAACACTATTTTTTTTTTCATATATCCCCCTTTATCATATGTAACATTTTTAATTGAAAGAAAAAATTGAAAATTTGTCATTACTTGGTTTCGAACCCAGGTTGCTAGGTTACAAGAGTTTAAGCGCAATGTCTTAACCACTAGGCTACAATAACTTTTTTAGTTATTTTTTTTAAGAAAAACAATATATACACAATATTTTATTGTAACATCAATAAAATACACTCAAAATTAATTTCTCATCAAACTCCAATCTAACTTAATTTTATTTAGGTTATCCATATCAATTTGACACAAAGTTTCCATTAATTATTTTTTCATTTTCATCCACTCATATATATATATATATATATATAACTTATTTAAGATTACATTAATTTTATACATCTAATTATTGTATATAAATCTTAAGACATTATCATTAATTTTAATTACCATAATTTTATGTATTAAGACAGCTTAATTGTTGTGTTTTATAGATTTTAAATAAAAAAATAAACTTACAAACATGAAGAGAAATGACCAAATGTCCCAAGTTTAGGTTCTCACACTTAAGAAATGTATTCAAATTCATAAAGTTACAAGTCTATTTTGTTATTGTTTAGTAAAAATATATTGTGTGTATATCTATATACATATATACAAATAAGTCAAAGATAAAATTTAATTTATTCTTGATAACGAATAAATAAATCTTTAGGTGCTCTAATAAATTATTTTTTTCTAGGTCTGAGTCGATCGTTTTCACCGCTTATGTTACAGATATTCTATTGTGATAATTAAGATGTAACATAGGAGACAAATAAAAATTGAAGTCTCATGAGAAAAATAAATCCACAAATATTTAATTAGTTTAAAATAAAATAAATAATTTTGTTAATTATAAGTGTTAGTTACTTATAAGTGTTACTTATTCAAACGTGTTGCGTAAAAAGTGTTACCTAAATGTGTTACAATTTAGAAGTATTACGTTTAAAGTGTTACATATTCCAAAAGTGTTATACGAAGATGTTATAAAATTGCTACATAAAAGTGTCACATATTCATAAGTGTTACAAAAGTGTTACATAAAAGTCAAAAGTTTAAAACTGGTACAAGTAAAGTGTTACATAAAGTCATTTGCAGTGTGTAAATTTCGGTGGTTTTAGGCCTATTTGCAACACCAGTACAAACTTCGCCGGTCCGTGGGCACATCGGCGTCGGAGCAACGCGTCGTCAGTCGGTTGTAGTGCAGACCGTTTGTTTTTTGAAGAAGATGGAATGGGGCAGCTGTTAATTTTGACTGTTTTGTTGGATTAAGAAGGAAATGATTTTCATTGGATTTTTTTTTAATAAATATGAGTGGATGACTAAAACTATCTCCCAACATATGCCTAAAAGGAGACAACGGATAATGAGTCTCTTTTGAATCCCAACCCTCAACTTGTCATAAATATAGTCCTATCCCATCTTTAGGCTGAACTGAAAGGAGACGAGCCCGTAGAGTCTAGCCTTTGTACAAGCCCAATTTGTTTTGATTGCTTGCTAAATTTCTCCATATCCTTAAACGATCCTAATATTTTAAAGTCCCTTGATCTTCAAATAAAAACTCATAATTACAAAATGCTGGAAGGATCTATTCTAGTTGCTATTGTCTTTCGTGTCCATTACAAAGCTATGATCTCTGTCTTCTCTACAAAAGTCAGATTTTACAGCGAGAAAGGAGAAACTCTTCTCTTACAAACATATCTCTCTAAATCCAATGTGGTTATCTCTAGATCTATTTAATGGGATGATATAAATCTTCCAAACGAGTGGATTTTAGAAAATATTGTCCAACGACAACCCATTGAAAAATCAAAACCCAATTCTCAACTAAAAAATATCAATCAATATATTGATGGTAGAGTTAAACTCTCTTTTGAACGCAGAGTCAGTACTAGTTCACGGTCTGATGATTCATTCTCTATCCCAGATACTATTGATCTAGGCAGATTTTCACAAATCGCCTCTGTTATTAATTCTTTCCAACCCCGATTTTCAACTTCAGATATTTTTCACAATCTTCGGAATGTTAATTACTCTTGCAAAAGTATGCCTTGACAGAAATTGGGGGAACCACGATCTTAAATTTTGCTTCTTAAATTCTACATATTTATTTAAATTTGTATTTTGCTACATTTGAATATTGAATACATTATATAAATTCTTATATTATTGTCTTTTTATGTTATAATATACCCTCTGATCCTAGGGGCGATCCTCTGTGGAGAGACTCAAGGTTGTAGACCTAGGGGCGATCCATATGTGTGTGTGTGTGTGCCATTTAAGTGGATTAACAAGACACAAATAAGTGTCCCTAATTTTGTACCTAAGAATTGCAACAAATCTAATTGAGCAGCAACACAAACATTCCTGTAAGCTGACCGCCTCTTTTCTATTCCACCCCCGATCCAGCCCTACTCAAAACAAACAACACTATTATCACAACTTCCCTAATGAAGAACAATCATATCATCAAGGTAGCAACTATCAACTCAATCACGGAATAAGTATAAACCATAAATATGTACTCACTCTAATGCACAAAAAATATTTTTTTGTTTTTCTTAAAGAAAATAGGTAGGATTATTTAAGAGCATACTTCATTTCTCTAATGTCCATTTCTCTGCATCACTAACTATCATACGTGCCCTTTTGATCCTGACTTGACTTAGATAAATAAAAAATGTATCGAAAATTCAATAAAAGGCTTTAGTCCCTTCAATTATATAAGCCTAGTAGAAATTAATTCTTTAATATGTTGAAGTAATTCAAGAATTGCAACTACTTTGAAATGGGTTACTAGTGGATCAACGATATAATGGGCAGGATAAAAATGGACTTGGATTGTCATCTTATTAGAGGGAACAATATGGAAAACTGCAAACGTAATTTTGGATTTTTAGATGATAAAGAAATGTTCAAATTTTACAACATAATCAAAATGTGGTACCAGTTTAGATATAAGTCAATATATTTCTTACTGATATATGAGTAAACACATATTATATTCTTCAGAAACAAAATTTACATTGTGTGTGCTGAAAGTTTAGCCTTGATCTTGTGCAGACCAGCAGCTGCTTCAGTTATGTTGACTCTTTCTCCTGGTGAAACTACCAAACATCTCATAGCCAATTCGAAAATAGAGAAGACGCATTGTTGCTTTGCGGAGAAATGTTCATCTTCTATTGAAACCAAACCCGGATCCAAAACCCCAGTTATTACATTTTCTTGTAATGCTTCATCCACCCATTCCTTTAAGCTCATTGCTCCACTAAATACATCATCAGTTGGCTTCTTCCTCGTAAACATCTCCAGCAGCATTATTCCGTAACTATAAACATCTCCATTCGTGGACACTTTGCCCTCCATTCCATACTCTAAAAAATTTAAGCACATTCACCATTATCATAGGATTAGATATATGAAAGATAAGAATTGTATAGAGGAAAAATAAATTAAAAAATGTGAACATAATTATTCATCACCTGGTGCCGCATAACCGATAGTTGCCACCGTTCTAGTTTGAATGATAGCTTCTCCATTATCAAAAAGCTTGGAGATTCCAAAATCGCCAACATGAGCAGTCATGTCTTCGTCAAGCAAAACATTGCTTGGCTTTATGTCACAATGAACTATAGGAAATGTAAGACCACAGTGAAGATATTCCAAGGCCAAGGCAACATCTATGGCTATATTGAGTCTCTGACCAAGATCCAAACAATAGGTGTCCATATATAACCATTTCTCTAAGCTCCCGTTTGGCATGTATGCAAGAATCAACGCTTTGAATTCTAGGTTGCTACAACATCCGATTATACGGACTAAGTTCCTGTGCCGAATTGTGCTCAATATTTTAGACTCGGTATCAAAGCTCTTGGCAGCTCCTTCAAGTTGCAAGTTGAAGACTTTTACTGCAACATTTAACCTGTCATCAAGTGTCGCTCTGAATATTGAACCGAAACCTCCACTTCCAAGTAGGTTGGTTTCACTAAAAGAACATGTTCCTCGTACAAGTTCTATATATGAAACTCTTCTCCATTCTCTTTCGAGTGATTCTGTAGAGGATGGTTTTCTACCTTTTATTTTTCTTCTTAGGAGAACGATTATTATGATCACCAAAATGATAAATGAAATCAAGGAGGGAAGAATATACTTCATTGAACGGATGAGAGTTCTTGATCTTGATTTTTTAATGCAATGTGGCACTTGAAATCTTGTTGGACCGCACAAGGCAGAGTTGTGAACAAATGATTGAGCAGTGAAACTTACAAAACGACCCCTATACGGAATCTCCCCTTGCAACATATTGTAAGACACATTAAAATCCTCAAGGAAGAGAAGGTCTTCCAAAGACTTGGGTATCAATCCGGAAAGATTATTATTAGATAAATCCAATGAAATCAAACCTTTAACATTTCCCAAGGATTGAGGGATAGATCCTGTAAATTTATTTTTCGAGAGATATAAATATTGTAATGATTGGCAACCATCAATCGAGCTTGGAATATTACCCAAAAACTGATTAGATGACAAGTCTATCACATATATTGCCTTGAAATGTCCGATTTGAGATGGAAGTTGGCCACCTAGATAGTTTGAGGACAAGTTCAGTCGTAAAAGGTTTGGGAGATTCCAAAAGTTTGAAGGTATGATGGAATTGAACCTATTGGCAGCTAAGTCGATATCACTTAGGAAACTAAGTTCACCAAAGCATTCGGGGATTGGACCTGTCAACATATTTTCTGTGAAGTACATCTCTCCCAAATTAGTCATTTGACAAATTTCGTTAGGTATTGGCCCTTCCAGTTGATTGCCATTGAGATATAGTCTTTGGAGATGCTTTAATTGTCTGATTGTTGTAGGAATGAATCCTGTTATCTGATTTTCATTCAAATATATCGCCAGCAAACTATGTAAGTTTCCGATCTCGGAAGGAATAACACCTGTAATGTTACAACATGATGGATTAAATACTACAAGAGAAGTGGATATGTTCCTCATTGAAGTAGGAAGAACACCACTGAGCGGATTGTTTGATACTTCTAGGACCTTCTAATATCCGCAAGCTATTATTGAAGGCAGAAATAAACATGCTTTTGATGGGGATCCTTTATGAAGAAAAAAAAAAAAAAAACTTTTTTGAGATAACGGAGTATGTTTTAATATTAAGATTTTATAGGTAAATATCAAGGTCTATATAAATACCTTCTGTTTGGGTGTATTGACAAGTGAGAGGAAGTGGACTTTCTCACACGTTTTGGATTATGAATTGTTCTTTTTCAAAGTGGAAATATATATACCTATATGTATGTCAGTTAAAATTTGGAATGCATTACGAATTTTCTTGATTAATTAGTTCTTAAAAAAAGAAGATTTTCTCTGGTTGTTCCACCTTCTTCCAATTCGAAAATGTTTGCACCTCTTCACTAATGAAAGTTTGAGTTATATCATATATATTCCAAAAATCTGCCAAAATCTCCCCAAGTGATATTAAAATAATTTTATATATATTGGCATATACAATTTGAAATAAAGTAAATTCCAAATTGAAACCTCAAATTGTTTATATTAATTACATTGAGAATCTAAATATTAGCATTGGAAGATGGATTTTATCAATCCAAAATTATTTTGCTATGCACTATATATGTATTTAAAAGAATAGTTTTCAATTTTTCCAACTATTTAAATGTTCTTTATATAATTTATTATTTGTTGAAAACGTACAATTTCTATTTGCTTTTGCTCCTGTAAATTCATACATTAAGTTGCCACTAATTAAAAACATATGTTAAGTTATCCGATATAAAAAACCTATAAATATTAAAAAACGTTATAAATATTTTTATTAACAAAAATAACAGTCATCGCACAAGAGCAATATTCGCTTAGCATATTCAATTTACTAAGTATCTAACTAATAAATATATCGGTTTGATGTACAACAGAGATGTAGTAACTTCAAACTGATATATTTCTTAGTTAGATGATTAGTGGCGCTTCTCAAGTCTACCTCATATACGTTTCGTTCCACATCCATGTACCTCTTGCATTTCTTTGAGTAGTGTAATGATTTTATACTCCCTTCGTTTCAGAAAAAAATAGGGTGTGTTTGCTCATAGAGTCTCTCAGTGATTGAGGGGACCAAAACCCAATAAAGCACATTCATTAGCTCTCTCAGTCCAGTTTGGTTCAGCACTTCTCAACCTTAAGCAAATACTCTCATATTGTTTCATAGAATTATAATATTTAACTTTTATCAATTTGACGATAATACAACATTAAAAAACTATTTAAAATATTGTTTCAATTTTGACCTATTTTCGTCCCAATTCATCCCAAAATTGTAAATAGGAATCTCCAAATCTAAAAATCTATCATATCATGTCATAAGAAACACCTCGGAGACTTGGAACGAAGAGCAAGGGAAGAGCAAGGAACGCGTAGAATCGAGATCAAGACTTCGGGTTTAATTATTTCATCTGTACTTTTATATGTTCAAGATGTTTCTCTACAAATGTTTTTGGACATTGATTGCGAAGATGAGTAGCTAATTCCCTTGTGTTCTATGGTTCGAGAGTAGATTACTATCGAATATGTTTTGATTTCATTTTATAATTCTACATTCCATTTTTATTGTTTATCTATATGCTTGTGATTATTTCATGAATTTATCAACTTGATCACTTGATTTCATTCTATATGCTTAACAATTCGGCATTCGAGAGGAGAGTGACACACGTTAATTATGCATGTATTTAGGTCGATGTAGGATTATATTTGATAGCATTTACATGCATATGTGGTCGAGAATTATGTAGATTTATAATATTTGGACCATTTAACGTGTTTGACTTGTTTCGGACGTATTTTGAGTATTTCAGTGCTAAAAGTCGTAGTTTACGACTATCGGACGAAAGACCAAGTCGAAGGAAAGAAAACCGGCCTAAACCGATCCGAACCGGTCCGGAGATGAACCGACGTGACAATGACACATAAAGGCGCGCGACCGCGATGAAAAATGTCTGGAAAGAAGATCACCACTGATCAAGCAACGCGGCCACGCCAAAAAGCTTTCCGAAAGTGAAGTTTCATGTCAGCTTGACACACCTTTAGTATTTTGGTCATATCTTGAGATCTACAATTCCGATTCAGGTGAAATTGGTGGCGTTGGAAATCTGATTCAAGTGCTACAACTTTACCTCAAAGAGACAATAACATGAAAATAACCGGAAGACCCTAAAAAATAGCTTGGAAGTCAAACCTGAAAACTCGCCTGTGCATCTGGCACGCGGGCGCGACAAAAAACCTTCACAGCCGCGTCAAAATCGGCCGTTTTAAGGTATTTTTGGGTACAACTTGTCGCGGTCACGACATAGCTTGTGCGCGGCCGCGTCAAAAGTCCAGTTTTACGAAGATTTCCTAATTTTAGTAGAATTTTATCCTATTTTCCCAAAGATTCGTCCCCAACTCTATATAAATGACCCCAAGCTCGAGTTTTATGGGGGAGACATCACATTACATTCTTTCTCATACTTATACATCGGAGTAGAAGTCATGAGAGCAAGAAGACGAAGATCGACAAGCAGACTATCGGGTTTAATTATTCTTTGTTTATTTTCAAGTTGTTAACAATGTTTTCTTTGAATTCTTGTTTAGATTTGTTAGTAGACATGAGCAGCTAAACCACTCGTGTCCTTGGATTAGAAAGTAGGATTTGCAACAATGTTGATTTAATTATTTAGTTTATAGACTCCAGTTGTTTTTATCTATCTATGTGTTTGGTTTTTTCTAATAATTGAATTAAATCTGGTCAATTAGGTTTAATTTACTTGTTTAACGAATCCACTTCGAGAGAAGAGAATTCTTAATAGACAACAACACATAGCGCGATTGTCTATGATCGTGTAGGCAAAAGGTTAAGGGGTTGTTAGGATTAATTTTTCTCGAGAGATTAATTATCTTAATAAATCTACGACTTAGTCGCTTCAAGAGAAGGGTTAGATGAATTAAGTGTCATCTAATAGATAATTAACTGACCTAAAAGTCTATAAATTATAAGATTAATCATCATTAGCATAATTTCTGAAATCGAAATCCTAAGATACATTCTTGTTAATTGGAACTTCCCGTTTGTTAAGTTAGTTAATTCGTTTAAAGAATTTAGTTTATTAAAATCATTCACACAATTCGAATGTCTCGTTAGGATAATTCTAAACAATTAGGGTATCAAACTACGTTAACCTGTTCTCTGAGTATCGACCTTGAATTTTCCTATACACATCTACACCCATATACTTGCGGTATTTTAGGGTTAGAAATTAGGCATGTCGGAGAGGGTGTTTAATAGGCTTACAGTACATAGCATAGGTATCAATAATCGTGAGAGAGGAGTGAGATATCTGTGGGGGCATAGGTTTAGGGTCTTTTTGGAGTCGCATATGTGATAGTTAGCTCGAGAGGATAATTTTTCATAAGAGATCTACGCGTTAACATCGTCCGAGAGGAGGACTAATTAAGAATAGTGTCGTCTCATAAACAATAGAAATTTACTTAAAAGTCTAGAATAATAAGATAATAAAACATAGGAGGTTGTAATTAAAATCGAAACCTTAGCTAGAATACGTCTTTTATCTGATCAAATCCTTCATGATTACTTGTTTGTTTTCTTTTGAAACGTTTGTTTTATTTAGCTTATAATTTTCTTACACTTTTGTTTTAGGATTATCAACACTCAATAAACTTTCGAGAGTCTAAATATGGTTTAATTATTATAATCGGGTTACTAAGTTGACATAGATACACAGTCCTTGTGGGATCGACCTTGTTCGCTCTTAGCTGCACTAACACCATTCATTTGCGGTACACTAGGGGTTAGAATTAGTGTGTCAAGTTTTTGACGTCGTTGTTGGGATCGCTATTTGTGTTCAATTTGTATTCTGATAAATAGTTCGATGTTTGACTAGATATTTATTTTCTGCACTTTTTATTTTATTTTCGGTTTTACAATGTTCTCTTTGTTGTGATCTCAGGTAGCGTATGCAAACCTGGTCTAAAGGAAAAGACAAGCTAGTCCCTTTTGTATTGGAAATTGAAACAACTGCCCATAGCCATAGAACAAGGAGAAATCCACTAGACATAACATGCCTCAACAGCCGCAAATTCCACAACTTCCACAGTCTGAGCCTGAAGAAGATCAGACACCTATACGTGACTATCTTCGTCCCTTACCCAATTAGAACTATGGGGGAGTTGAATTGCCACCAATCCATGCCAACAACTTTGAACTCAAGTCTTATATCTATAGTCCAGCAGAACCTGTTTGGTTGGGGCCACTTGAAGGCCCCAATGTCCACTTAGGCCGGTTCAAGAGAGTTTCAGAGCCCTTAACCAAGTACCACATGAACAGAGTCATCCTCGAAGGTTGGTGAGGATATATTCTTCGATTATTGCATTGTTAAATCAAACGGTGAAACTTTTTAGAGACAATCTCCGAACTGTTATGAATGACTCTCATACAGACCCAAGTGGTGGAGACTAGTCAAATTGCTACATTGATAGAAAACCAATACGATTGGAGGCAGGACCAAGAATGATAATGGCAGCACATAGTCACATTTATGACTGATTGAGGCTATAACCACGATCAGTCTAATGACCAACCTGATCCGCCACCACAATAGCCACTGTGAGTAACACCAATGCGTACCTTTCCCATAAACCTAGGTCTTATACCAAGTTTGGGGGAGGGGGTATAAGTGGGACGTCTTGGCCGCTTTTATTTTTATGTGCTTTGCTATTTTTGCGTTCTATTTTTTCTACTATATTTTTATTGGTTGTCTGTTATTGCTTTGCTTGAATTGTTGAGTGGGCCTGTGAGCCCGTTTATCATTGTTAGGTCATGTTAGTTTTGGGTTGTTATTATTTTTGCATTTAGTTTCTTTTATTTATTTATTTAAAGTGTTAGTTCAGTTGAGTCTACAACCCGGAGTTATTTTGTCTGGATAATGAATAGCTAAAAAGGGTTGATTGGTGATGATGTGCCAATGAGGAGTCTATTTTTAAAAATTTATGACACAAAGACGAACATGATGGAGAAGATTGATATGAAATTGAGCATGCATGTAGAATAATGATCACCTTAACCCTGAGGATTTGAGCTTTTGATTGAACTCCCATTGTAGAGTATGCATATTATTTTCTTTCGGTGTGAATTGTTGGTCATTATGTATGTCTGTCTCTAGAACTTACCTTGCGTCGACTTAAGGATCGTTAAGTACACGTTGTGGACTTAGAAAGTGATTTGAGGCATAATTTCTTTTAGCCTATTTTAAGCTTGAATTGATCTTTTGACCGAAATTGTATAAAACAATCCCTAGTCAGCCACGTTGAGTCTTTAATTAAGCTTTATTTTCATAGCCAAATATTACAAGCTATAACCATTCCATTTAGTCTTTGTCCCTTGACTTGGACTAGTTAAGTGTGGGGAGGTGAATAGGAAGGTAGTAGGTGAAAAATTACAAGGATAAGTGGAAAAGATGGTTGGGAAAAGTGGATGAAGAAGATACGCATGTTATAGGTGAAAGATCGAAAAGAATTAGCCCCTCCTAGTTTATCATACTTAAGATTGAGTAAGCACAGAAGTCAGGTAAGTTCTCATGCACATATGATATGAGTATTTGATTTTATTACTTGCTCCTTGATAATGCGCAATCCGGTAACCAAGAACTATAACGATAATCGACGCAAACAATATGGAAAAACACAGGATTTACGTGGTTCGATCCGGAGATCTACGTCCACGGGCAGAAAATCACTCTTGCCGAGGTGTTTCCTTTACTAGAATGTTGAGTTTACAGATAGTAATTCAGTATACAGAGTGCGAACCCTAATTCCGAGTTCTTTTCATCTATTTATACTACCAAATCAAAACCCTAACTAAATCCCTATAATCTTGCCCATCAAATCTGCATGGCAGTTGGGAAAAGATCATGGGCCTTGATTCGCGGAACAGACTTGATTCGCGGAACAGATTACGTTTTGGGCCAACGCGTGTTGCTGGGCCTGCTGGGCCGGTAAGTGGGCTCGTGTATTAATCCGACCCGAAGTAACCGGGTTATCCCTATCAGATGCCCCCCCCCAGCCGAAGCGAGGAGGGAGCTTCGGTTGTCACCGGAGTGGTACGGTAAGCAGGAAGGGCCGTGGTCACTGGCCGGCCGAAGTGTTTACGGTCGAATAAGTCGATCCGAGACCCCGGAGGTCTTGGTGGAGCAGTTTGTGAACACGAAGTCGAGCTAGGACGGAGTGTCTAAGACCTTTATCGGGATGCCAAACTTCCCAGAAGCAAGAAATGCGGTGTAAGTACGTAACAACCTGGCCGAGGTGGGAGATTCACCGGAGTGAGTTGTCTGGCCAACATGAAGGGAGCACCGGAGTGTGGTAGCATGACCGAGGTGGAAGATACACCGGAGTGTAGTTTGAATCTTCCTGAAGAAGGGTGAGGCTGATGTGATTGGCGGCGCCATCATGAGAGAGAGGGATGTGAAGTGACACGCTCTGCGACTTCCAAGAAACCTGTTCCCCACGCGCCTGGGAATTGTAAAGCGCGTGTGGCGCACGTTTAAATCCCCATTATTGAATTTGAATCGTTTGCATCAACGCCGTTGATTTTTGCGTATATAATTGGAGTAATTGCACAGTAACCTTTCATCTTCTTCATTGCGATTCATCAGTTTAGAAAGCGGGAAAAAGAGGAAATCTGCATTCGTGATTCATCTCAGATCAAAAAACTTCTCAAATCAACCCTTTCAAATTCAAACCAAGTAAGTATGTCTTCCTCTTCATCTTCTTCATCTTCGGGCTCGATTGAAGAATTAGGGACTTCGAATACCCCGTTAGACGTCCCCCCCCTATCATATCTCATTCCGGAGAGGAATGATGTTAGAACAGTAGACAGAGTTGATGGCTTAGAGTGCAATGTCATGATGGTTTCGTTTTATGAATGCACGGTGGAGGATCTTGAGGTGTCCTCTATAGCGCTACGGATGTCACGAGAGCAAATTTTGAGGGAGCTCCCATCTTTTTACCTTCCCTTCGACCTTGAGTACATAATCCCCACCCCCGAGGATAGGGCCTGTTGCCCACCGCAGGGGTTTATTACCGTGTATATAGATCCCCTTAGAGTAGGATTGAGATTGCCGCTGTGGGACGTAGTCATCGAATTGTTAAAATACTACGGTATTGCCCTCTGTCAATTAGCGCCGAACGCGGTGAGGCAGGTGGTGGGATTCACCGTGGTCTGTAAACAGGCCGGAGTAGAACCAACTGTAGAGCTTTTTAGGTTCTTCTACCAGCTAAAAAACTTCGGGAAGTCCAAGGGGTGGTATTCCTTTAGTCCCCGAGCCCGAGGAGGGTTCAAGGTTCAGAACCCGAGCAAAGTAGAGGGGTGGAAGGAGAGGTTCATATTCATTAGGAATAAAATAGCTCTCCCGAAGTGGAGGAGTGACGAGGTGCTTGATACCGCCCCCGTGGAGAGCCCGGGGGCCGAAGTGAAGCATACGTTCCGGACAGTGGGGACTTTCAAAACCCTCTGCTCCGAGGAGGAATTGGAGAAGGCAGGATTGAGCTTGTACTATTCGGGCAATGGGGGCGCCGAAGAGGGTAGGAGTTTTTTCTTTCCTTGATATTTTAAACTTGTCATTTTGCGTAGAACTAACCATAGACCTTATATGCAGATTCGGAAAGCAACCGGCAGCAGGAAGCCCCGCTAAGACTGCAGCGGCCAAGAAGAAGGGGAAAGCCGCTGAGGTGTCTCCCCGGGGGGAGATGCCACCCAGTGCGCGACCAGCGGCGGGGTCTGACGAGCGGGTGATGTCGGCGGAGCCATCTCCCGTGATGAAAAGGGGGCCAGAGCCTACCGGCACTCCGCTGGCACCGTCTAAAAGACCCCGAGTAGGGGAGAGTACGGAGGTAATACTCAAAACGCTGATCATAACTTTTACGTACGCGAGGTGTATAGTATGAGGTCTGAGCTCGGTGTCGTGTTGTATTCAACTTATCCAGGTAGGACAGGCGACCCTCAGTAGGCTGGGGTTTGACAGCGCGGACGCCGAGAAGATTCTGCAGCTGGCCAGAGGAATCATAGAGGTTGGCCTGAAGAGCGAGGTGGAGGCCAGAGAAGAGCTGGCCGCGGCAGCGCGGGATCTTCGCGCGCGAAATGACAAGTTAGCTCATGACCTAGCCGAGGCGCGTAAAAGGGCGTCTTTGGTCGAAAACGAGGTGGTGCGCTTGCGCAGTGTGGGGGCCGAGAACGCTGCTCTGCGGGGAGAAAATCTGCAGCTTCGGACGAAGATGGAGGCGCGGGAAGCCGCTGTGATCGAAGGGCAAGGAGCGATGCTGAAGGCGTTTGCCGAAAAATTACTACACACCAGCACGTTCCTTGACTTCCAGACAGAGTTTGTGGCAATAGGGGATAAAGCCACACGAGCCTTGGTGCTGGAGGAGGTGAAGGAGGCGTACCCGAATGTGGACATCAATCGTCCAGAATTCGGGTATGACCCTGAGGCGGTGGCCGAGGTGGAAAAGGCCTATTACGCCTCTCTAGCGAAGCTGCCGGAGTGGCCTCTGGTGAAGGCGCTCGGGGAGAAGAAGCAGCTTCTGACGGCCGCGGAAGTTGTAAACTGCGAGGTGGACCAGGACGAAGAATTCCTGGCATTCTGCCGCGGTGAACTGGCTACCACCGAGCCCCCCCCCCGGATGGAGGTCGAAGCCCCTGCTGCGATCGAGGCCGTCGCAGCAGCTGAAGGAGAAGAAGCCGAAGTGTCCGAGGGCCGGCGAGAGGAGTTGCCCGAAGAGACTGAGGCAATTGAGCGGGAGGTCAGTCGATCCCCGCAGATTTAAAGTTGTACTTTTTTAGAAATGTTAGGAGTGATGTACTGTCTTGAACAATTGTAATTTGCCTTGTGAAATACAATTATGTTTCTCAGTCTCTTGAACTTCTTGTTTTACTTGCATGAGCAATTTTATGTCTGTTGTCGAACTGAATGTAACTCTTTACACACTTGAGAGTAATTGATCTGGTTGTCTTCGTTGTCTGTTTAGAACACCGCGGAGCTACACGAAACAATAAAGAAGCTCATGCGATCACTTGAGTGGTTCCGCGGAGAGAAGAATCATCTGCAGACGCACGTAGTGCCCAAGCTGGAAAAGCAGGTTGCCTCGGCAGAGAAGAAGGTGGTTGAGGCCAATGAAAGAGCCAAAGACTTCGAGATGAAGTATCGAACTACAGCTGCCGAGATGAGCCGCGTCCGTGTTCATCAGAAGGAGTATGAACGAATTCTTTCAGAGTTCGGTCTTCTGACTTTTGAAGAAGTAGAGGAGCGGGTCGTTGAAATCCAGAGTGACATCGCGGCATTGATGTCGAGGAGCTCTGTCGAGTCCGCGGAGCTCGTGAGGAAACGAGAAGTCCTGGAGCTGCTTCTCAGTATGTATGAAGGGCTGAAGAGCCGAGGCAGGTGGAGGCCTACTGCTGAAGAATGCATCGCGAGCTCCAGTCGGAACCGAAGTACGCAGAGAGCTCCTCGGAAGGATAAGAAAAAACCCTCCGGAAAAACCAAAGGCATAGTTATCCAAGAGCCAGCTCCAGTGGTCACAGTCGAAGAAGAACCCGCGGCGGTTGCCGAAGAGGTAGTCGAGGAGCTGGCCAGAGAAATCGAGGTGATGGTTCCGGAGGAGTGGGACCCTGAGCAATGGGCCCAAACTCCAAGGTCCGTGCCACAACAAAGTAGCCAGGCGCGGACCATAGATGAAGCCCCCAGGCAAGCACCTAGAGCAAGTCCTCGGCGTAGGGAAGCTCGAAGGGATGACTGAGCCGGAGCCCGAGGGGATAACAGAGCCGGAGCCCGAGGTCGAGGATCTACAAGATCCCGGAGGACCCAACGCAGACCGAGAAGCGGGTCCCAACGCCGGAGCGCTGAATATTGGCTCGGGGGCCCTAGATAGTTGTTTTTTTTTTTTTTTTTTTTTTTTTCTTTGTTTTTTTTTTTTTATTGTTTGCGAAGTCTTATGTTAAAAACTTCTTAATGATGTAATATTCAGATAATAATAAAACTGTTGTAGTGTGTACGAACTGGTTTAATGAAGGTAACAGGTTACGAACCAAATTTATCGGGTGTTCGGGAACACGACGGGAAAAATTATTAACTGTTTAATTGGGTGTTCGGGAACACTGTATGGATTAGTCCAATCTCCCCGGACGGATCAGGCGGGAGTAATATATCTCCCCGGACGGATCAGGCGGGAGTAAACACTTCTCCGGATAAACAGACGAAAAAGTGGTATGAGTCCGGGGACTAAAAATGCTAATCTCCTCGGACGGACCGAAAGAGAGATTTAATTGTCCGGAGACGAATAATGATATATGACTGCGTTAGGGCGTCCCCGTAACGTAAAGAATAACACAACGGGTTATATAAGCAAAGAAATTTTATTCAATAATAAGTGCCGGAGCAAACGCAAAAGTACAAAGAGGGTAATAACTGTAAAAGAAATGAAAGATAAGATAGTACTTGAGATGTGGCTGTCACAGATAGAAACGCCTCAAGTTAGTGACGTGCCAACTTCGGGGAATCGGGGTTCCGTTGAGATGTTCAAGCTGATAGGATCCAGAGTCGTGCGCGGCAACGACTCGGTAAGGACCTTCCCAAGAAGCATGTAATTTCCCTTCGGGGGCAGCTTTGCTGGCTGAGTTGAGCCGAAGGACTAAGTCCCCGACATTGAACTGAGTGCCTCGGACCCGGAGGCTATGATACCGGGCTGCTCGTTGCTTACATCTGGCCTGTTGAATGAATGATTGATCCCGGCGATCTTCAAGCTCATCCAAATTTACCCGTAGAGCCTCGTCATTATCTTCGGGAACCAATGTGAGGAGGCGGGGGCTCGGCACACTGATTTCAGCAGGAATTACGGCTTCAGAACCGTAAGTAAGACTGTAAGGAGTCTCCCCGGTAGATGTATGCGGTGTTGTGCGATAAGCCCATAGGACTTGTGGAAGGTTTTCAGCCCAGAGACCTTTGGCATTATCCAGGCGCTTCTTTATTCCCGTGAGCAGTGTCCGATTGGTGACCTCAACCTGCCCGTTGGCTTGAGGGTGAGCTACCGAAGTGAAAATTTGTTTGATGTGGAGTTCTTCGCACCATGACCGGAATGGATCATTGGCAAACTGTTTACCGTTGTCCGAGATGATAGTGCTCGGGATGCCGAAGCGACAAACAATATTGCGCCACACAAATTTCAAGATATTCTGACCAGTAATGGCTGTAAGTGGTTCGGCTTCGACCCACTTAGTGAAGTAGTCCACGGCAACGACCAGGAACTTTAACCCTCCCGGAGCAACAGGGAATGGTCCAACAATATCAATACCCCACTGAATAAATGGCCATGCACTCTGGATTCCCGTGAGTTCGGTCTGTGGCAGATGCTTTACACGGGAGTGCAGTTGGCACTTGCTGCATTTGGACACTAAGTCATGAGCATCGTTGAACAGGGTTGGCCAATAGTATCCCCAGCGGAGAACTTTCTTGGCTAATGTGCGAGAACCGATATGGCTGGCACAGGCCCCTTCGTGAACCTCCCGCAGAACTTGGGTAGCTTCGGCAGGAGCAAGACACCGGAGACTCGGTTGTAGGTATGATCTCCGGTATAAGACTCCATCGTGAAAGGAGTATTTGGGGGCTTTGAGGACAACTTGCCGAGCTCGTAGCTTGTCAATGGGCAGGACTCCATCTCGGAGATATTGGATGATAGGAGTCATCCAATTCGGATTAGTATCGGTCAGCACCGAAACCGTGGCCTCATGAACTGCTGGATGAGATAGATCTTCAACCATGATATCCGGAGATATATTAGTTCGGACCGCGGAGGCCAACTTGCTGAGCGCGTCTGCTCTTGTATTTTGTGCACGCGGTATTTTCTGGATAGTAACTGCATCAAAAGTGGAGATAAGCTTTAGTGTTAAAGCACGATACCTGACCATTGTTTCATCCTTGGCGACATAAGTCCCCTGGATTTGTCTGGACACGACCTCGGAGTCCGTGAAGAGCTCAAGATGACGAACGCCTAAGGATTGAGCGAGCCTGAGCCCGGCGAGAACTGCCTCGTACTCCGCTTCATTATTAGTCACCTTGAACTTGAACCGGATGACGTATTTAACTTCAACCTCCTCGGGGTCGATGAGAAGCAGTCCGGCACCACTTCCTCGAATCGTGGATGCTCCATCCACGAATAGTTGCCACCTCCGGGGTGAAGGAGCGATGGTAACACGGTGATGTGTATCATTGTCTACGGGAGACTCGTGGTTGTCTCCTGGGGCTTCAGCCAGAAAGTCGGCGAGTGCTTGACCCTTAATTGCTCGGCGGGGAAGGTACTGAATATCATATTCACCCAGCTCAACGGCCCATTTTGCGAGGCGCCCCGACACCTCGGGCTTGACAAGAATCTGGCGGATAGGATGATTGGTCAGGACCCGTATTTCTCGTCCTTGGAAATAAGGCCGTAAACGCCGAGCTGCCATAACAATTGCCAAAGCAGTTTTTTCTAACACGGAGTACCGTGTCTCTGCCCCGTGGAGAACACGACTTGCGAAATACACGGGATGCTGAACCCCATCGACTTCACGTACAAGTGCAGCGCTAATAGCTTCCTCGGAGGAAGCCAAATATAGGTAAAGCGGCTCTCCGGGGAGAGGAACTGACAAAGTAGGTAGCTGCTGTATGTGACGTTTCAAAGCCTCGAAGGCCTCGGTGCACTCCAGTGTCCACTCAAAGGACTTCGCTTGTCTCAAGACTTTAAAGAATGGGAGCTGGCGCTACGCCGCTTTAGACAAAAATCGATTCAAAGCCGCCAAACCACCTGTTAGGCGTTGAACGTCCCTGAATGTTTTTGGTGGTTGCAGATCTAACACATCACGAAGTTTGGCCGGATTGGCCTGCAGGCCGTTTTGCGAAACCAAGTAACCGAGAAACTTCCCGGAGCCAACACCAAAAGTGCATTTCGCTGGATTGAGTCGCAAGTTATAGCGCCGCAGAGTGCGCAAGGTTTCGGCAATGTCTTGCACACATGAAGGATGGGAGGAGCTTTTGATGACCAGGTCATCGACGTAAACTTCAACGTTACGACCAATCTGGTCGTGGAAAACACAGTCCATGAGACGTTGATAGGTGGCTCCAGCGTTCTTGAGCCCGAAGGGCATTTTCTTAAAAGCGAAGCACCCAAAGGCAGTGATAAATGCCGTTTTGAAGGCGTCCTGCAGATCCATAAAAATCTGATGGTATCCCTTGTATAGATCTAGGAAGCAAAGTGCCACGTACCCTGTAATGGCTTCGGCCTTTTGGTCGATTGAGGGCAAAGGATAACAGTCTTTCGGACAGTGCTTGTTGAGATCGGAGAAGTCGACACACATTCGCCATGCCCCACTGGTTTTTGTCACCATTACCGGATTGGATAACCAAGAGGGGTAAAATACTTCGAACAGGATATCTGCATCCAAGAGTTGCTTTACCTCAATTTGAATGGCCTCATTTCACTCCGGAGCGAACTTCCTTTGTTTCTGCTGGATAGGCTTGATGCTGGGATCAATGTTCAGCTTGTGTGTTATTATGTCGGGAGAGACCCCGGGCATATCCAGAGGAGACCATGCGAAGTCATCGGAATATTCTCGCAAAGTCTGAATGATAGCCTGGTGTAGCCATGGCACATCCACGGCTCCTACGGTCACTGTCTGTTCCGGCTTGGACGGATCAAGCGGGACTTGTGCAGTGGCATCCCCCAACGAGGTACATTCCCGAGGTTCCAGAACCGATGATGCCACTTGAAGCTGCTGTTTGGGTGGGGCCTTGGCAGTCTTTTTGAGTGCCACATACATACACTCTTTTGAAACCCGCTGACTCCCGCGGATAGCCACTTCGCCATGCGAGGTGGGAAACTTTAGCGCGAGGTGATACGTGGAGCAAATGGCTTTGGCAGGGGTGAGCCAGTCCCGGCCCAATATCATGTTGTACGGTGACGGGGAATTCACCACATAGAAATCCACGAAGATGATTTTTATCTTCGGATAAGTCCCCAAAGATGCTGGGAGAGTGATGACACCTTCCGGCTGGACTTCACCTTGAGTGAAAGTCTGCAGTGGCCCGGGGGCCGGCCGAAGTTGGTCCCGAGAAATCCCCATCCTTTGAAAACAGTCGGCAAATATAACACTCACCGCGGCCCCATTATCCACGAAGACCCGCCTTACTGTTATGTTGGCTACAGTCATGTCGATGACAATAGCATCTGTGTGAGGTGTTATCTCCGGAACCGGGTCCCTATCCGTGAAGCTGACAGTCTCGGACTGATGGAGGCGTTTATGACGTGGCTCCTCGGGAGGAGGACGTCGAGCTTCTGCCTTTAAGGCATGTCGTGAAGCCCCGGTGGGTAGGGCTCCATATATCACGTTTATTACGTGAGGAGGTGCGTTGTCTTCGGGTCCTCCCGGAGGAGGAGGTGGTGGTGGGAGACGTGGTTGCTGGCGATTGCCAGAATCTTGCCGTGCGTAGTTGTTAGGTCCTGGCCGATTATTCTGCCACGGTGGCCGATTTTGTTGAGTGCCCCGGTCATGATAACCTCCGCGATTGTGGGACGAACCCCCATTGTGGTTTGTCCGAGGTTGGTCATTGGTTCGCGCAACGTATTGCCGCAAGAGACCCTTCTTGAGGCATTCCTCAATCTCCTTGCTGAGTTCCCGGCACTCCTCTGTCTCGTGCCCATGATCTCGGTGGTACGCGCACCACTCACGGTTCCTCTTTTCAGGTGGAGCAGTCATCCGCGGACAAGGTCGCAGATCGTTCTTGTGGATAGATAGGATTTCAGCTCGCGACTTCGTCAACGGAGTCAATTGTGGAATTTCACTTCGGGATTCTGAACGCCCCGGGGTCAGGCGGGAAAATGCACTAGGTCGAGTACTAGGCCCGGTTTGTGCTTTGTCGGATTGCCGCTTGCTAGCGTGTTTCTCTCGCTTCTGGCGAGTCTGCTCCTTGGCCTTAGCAAATTTGCACACTGTTTTGAACAGTGCTCGAGTTGTGACCGGTGTGTTCCGAACTAACTCGGTGTAAAGTGCTCCGGGGCCGAGTCCATTCATAAATGCGTTGATGACTACGTCGTCGGGGCAATTTCCCACCTTGAGACTTACCGCTGTGAAGCGGTCAAGAAATTGCGTAACGGTTTCACCGTCCCGCTGTTCCATGTTCATGACATCGGCCAGGGTGGCCATGGGCTTCGCCCGTGCTTCGAACCGTGCCCAAAAGTGCTCGGCGAGTTCTCTGAAGGAGGATACGCTGTTGCGTGGAAGGGAATCAAACCAAACCCGAGCTTCATCCTGTAAGTACTCAGGGAAAATCTTGCAGTACTGGAGGGATGTAATGTTATCATGGCTAAGCATACTGTGCCTAAAAGCTCCAAGAAAATTGGCCGGATCTCCGGTGCCATTATAAGGTGGTATAGCTGGCCGTTTGAACCCTTCGGGAAGGGTAGTGGCCATGATTTCTGAGGAGAACGGCGTGATGATATCTCCATTGGCATCAAGACCCAGAATTCTGTCCAGTTCAACATTGCGTTGAACTTGCTCATACTCTTGAAGATCTAGAGCATGAGGATTGACATAGCGAACTCTCTTAGCCGCATTAAGTGGACGGCGGCGATCCACATCAGTAGGTTCCTCATTGCGAGGTCGTGATTCATTAGAACTCCCATGGTCCTCGGAAGAACCAGGTCGTTCGCGTCGTCGATCCTGACGCCCGCGGTGTCCCGGGTCCTGTTGGTCACGCGAACGGGGTGGAGGCACCACGGGATTAGCATTATGGCCAGCAGGCCCCGCGGCAGGCTCCGCGGGATGTAGGCGATTAACTGCCCAATCTTGAAGAACATGTGCATGCTCTTGTAAGAAAGCCTGGAGCAGTTCTGGGGTAATTTGAATGTTAACCGGGGGTTGAGCAGCAGCAAGATTAGGGTTTTGCAGGTCTTGAGGGAGTGGAGGGTTTTGATTGCCCTGATGATTAGACGTACTCCCTGCCGGCAATTGCCTCAGCGGCAAAACTTGATCCACGGGCGGATCCTGGTTAGATTGATCACCATGGCGAGATTGATTCAAACGTGTTGTCACCATGATTCTTGAATGCGATGTAAACGTAAAAAATTATTGGTTAAAGGGTTCCCACAGACGGCGCCAATTGATAATGCGCAATCCGGTAACCAAGAACTATAACGATAATCGACGCAAACAATATGGAAAAACACAGGATTTACGTGGTTCGATCCGGAGATCTACGTCCACGGGCAGAAAATCACTCTTGCCGAGGTGTTTCCTTTACTAGAATGTTGAGTTTACAGATAGTAATTCAGTATACAGAGTGCGAACCCTAATTCCGAGTTCTTTTCATCTATTTATACTACCAAATCAAAACCCTAACTAAATCCCTATAATCTTGCCCATCAAATCTGCATGGCAGTTGGGAAAAGATCATGGGCCTTGATTCGCGGAACAGACTTGATTCGCGGAACAGATTACGTTTTGGGCCAACGCGTGTTGCTGGGCCTGCTGGGCCTGGGCCTTCGCGCTTGCTGGGCCGGTAAGTGGGCTCGTGTATTAACCCGACCCGAAGTAACCGGGTTATCCCTATCACTCCTGTTATATGAAGTTCACATGAAATAATTTACATAGTTTAATTTTTCAAGTTTTAGTACTCCTATTGATGTTATATATGCTTGAAGTGCTATGAGTATTGTCTACGAGATTTTAGTCCATCTCGTCTAACAGAAAAATTAAGTTTTTGCAAAGTTACAGTATTATTCCATATTTTCTTATATATTTAAGACTAGTATAAGGTCTTTAAGACTGCCCACAAATTTTTTTTGGCTAATTAGCCCAACCAATTTTAAGTTCAGATTACCTAGTCCACTTGGTAATAATTTATAAGTTCATGGCTCCTAAACGCCGTACTATTTTTTAGATGTCTGCATTAGTACCATGTCCTGACGCAGAACAATTTTTAATATGAGTTTTGATTTATTAGATAATTTCAAAAGTATTTTTTAAAGTTTATGGTTATTTGCTTACAAAATAGTTCTTTATTATTTAAATAAAGTAAAAAAGAAAATATTTTATGAGACACACAATTTACGTACTAAATATTTGTTGAGAGAAAAATAAGATTTAGATGTGAAGTTAGATGGGAGCAAGACAAACAAAGAAGTGATAATGACAGTTGATACTCGAAATTGGTTAAGAATTTCATTTGTATTTTTAGTTAAATATTCTTTTTTTAATAATGTTAAGTTGCGCACTTTGTCTGCTCTTAATATGATTTTATATCGAGTTAAATGTGCTAGAACCAAACTATCTATGTTTAAACATTAGTTAAAGTCTGTTTCAAGTGTATACAGAGATTCTTGTTATTATGTTTAATTTTATGAACTATGAAAAGTTTTCATTTAGTCCCAAAAGATCATATTTCAAAAGTCAATATCTCATTTTATTAGTTTAATTTCACCAAAAGGTTGCATATGATTGAATATGTTAAATAAATAAGGAAATAAAACAAGTTGTATAAATGAGAAGTTATATTTTTAAAAGGTTAAACTTTCACCAAATTAATAGAAAAAAAAAAAAAGTTATATCATTATGAAACAAGACTCTGTTTTATAAAGAATAAAATAATTTAGAATATAAAGGTTCACATTTATTTAATTATAAAAGGTTCAAGGCTTTTTATATTTCAAACTTTTCAGTAAAAAAACTAAAAGTTATATTCTTGTTTTTATCAGTGATGATGGAATTTTAAGATTTTATTTCACAAATAAGTTACATATAACTAAATTAGTTAAATAAAAAATAAATGAAATTAGAATTTATAATTTCTAATAATTGTACCATGATATTAACAAAAAATAAAAATAAAATTGGTCACCAGAAGGAGAAGAAACAGAGAAGTTTGTATGATTGATCACTTAAACCCGTACTGAATGTATGTAAAAATCCATATGCCAGTTCAAGTTATTTGAATTAATACTGCAATGATTTTATATATGGGAAGGAAGAAGTGAATGTACGTACCTTTGAAATTGTTTTGAGCTAAAGCCAACATGCTCAACATGGTCAGATTTCCAATTTGTCTTGGGATACTGTCACTAATATAGTTAATGGACAAATCCAAGATCTCAAGAGCTTTGCATTCTCCTATATTTGCTAGAATTTTTCCACTCAACCGGTTGCTCCATAGACGAAGCGTTTTGATGTTTGGCAATTTGCTGCAAATATCACTTGGAATCTCACCTGAAAATATATATCGTAACTTTTACTACCCTTACTAATAATTAATTATCTATGACGTAATAATATATTTGAAGCCAGTAAAATGGTTATACTTTATATTCACTTTAATTTTATAGAATAAAAGTTCCATTTGAATCATATACCTGTAAAGCTGTTATCCTGAAGATTCAATTCCTCAAGTTTTGGTAGATAGTATAAAATTGGGATGCTTCCATATAGCATATTCTCTCCTAGGCTCGCGATTTCTAAAGTGGATATGTTGAAGATCGAAAATGGAATATTTCCTACAAGAGGGGTGTTACCGAAGATTAATTTTGACAAGATATTAGAGAAATTCTTTAACTAAGCATCCAAGATTTCTTACCAGAATCGCACAAATTTCATGCTTGATTATTAGAATGCCCATTGTAATCCAAACTCTTACTAGTACTAAGAATTAGATGATGAAATTTTTTAGTTGAAGATGCATATTACAAATAATGTCAATTTGCAGCAACAACTTTGAAAATGATTTTCTGCGTTATTTCTAATAATGTATGTATCAAATTACTAGTGCAATGAATTTGGACGATATTTATTTTGTAAATTAATTTTATAATTTGGAATTATAGATTCTTGTAATTAAGGGTGAGAAAAAATAGCGAAATGTCGAAATATCGTACATACCATATCAAAAAATTATCGAAAATATCGAAATTTTCGGTATACCGAATTTTCGGTACGATATGATACCGTATCGAAAATTTTCGGTACGGTAACGGTATGATAATCTAAAAATTTTGGTATTTCGGTAAATACCGAAATACCAAAAAAAGTTCGGTATTTTCGGTATTTTGGCATACCAAATTCCTAACGGTATACCGTAAATTTTCGATATACCGAAATTTCGGTATACCAAAATCAACGGTATGGATCGGTATATACCGATACCGATACAAAATTCGGTATACCGAATTTTCGGTACGGTATCGGTATCGGTATTTACCGATATCATACCGAATTTTCGGTATGTCGAATTTCGGTATACCGAAATTTTCGATACGATAACGGTATGGATTTTCTGCATACCGAAAATTTTGGTACGATAACGACATGGGCGATTCGGTACGGTATACCGTACCGAACCACCCCCACTTGTAATGGTGTTCACCAATCACCATGAATATGTTACCTTAAAATAATTATGGTTAAGCTCAAGATACTCCAAGAGGGTGAGCAGTACTTATGTAGTATGTATGCACCAGATGAACCAATAGGATAAATTAGGGGTATGCATGGAACTTGGAATTTACCGAACTGTATCGAAAATCGAACTGAAAATATATCGGATCAAAAAAGAACCGTTAACTTTTGACTTTCTCCGAACCGAAATGTACCAAAAAAAATTATGGTACGGTTCTGGATATCCAGTATTATCTGTACCAAGAACCGTACCAAATTGTATCAAATTGACCTGAACCATCCCGTACCCAGAGACGGAGGCACAGCCCCCGGTCGGGGGGCACGTGGCCCCGTAATATTTTTTTTCTAGCATATTTTTATTATTAGAAATCATGTATTATAGCGAAAAATAATTAAAATATAAAAGAAAATTAAGCTAAAACTAATTAATCATGTAAGAGATCTCTTCTATTTTTCTTTATTCTTGTTAAATTTTCCAAAAAAATCTTCTGAGATTGTTGGCAAGAGTTACCCCAATTTTATGATATCAAATCTTATCTTAAACAAAAGAGATGTTTAGTGTGAAAGTAATATTTTATTTGCACTAGGTCATATAATAGACTTCGTATTATTGCATTTACAAATGTCATGTGTAGCATTTCATCGGTAAAATATGGTATAAATATACTAAAAGTGGTAAAAAAAATTATTTTATACACATAAATTGGTGCCCCCATGGTAAAAAATTTCTGGATCCGTCACTGCCCGTACCGAAAATCGAGATTAAAAAAATATTTAAATATATTAATAATTTCAGACATTGAGTAATTTACAAGTTTTGTGCATAATTTTCATATATTACTACACTTTGACGACTTTACATGAAAATTTTACTTATAACTTGATGAATTTACTTATAACTTGATGTTTATGTCATCATAAATTTTAATTTTAATTACAACTCTGATATGAGTATCTTGATTTTTGTTTCCAACTTTAACTTTGATATTAAAAGTCTTGAAAAATCTCTATACCGAGTATGTCGTACTCAACCAAAAGCGTCTCAGTAGATCCGTTAGATTCGAAATATTGTACCGAACTGTCCCGAATTTTGGAGCAGTTCGGTACGGACCCTTATAAGTTTCGGTCCGGCTCTAGTCCTTAAATTTTGGAAGAATCGAACTTTGGGACGGTACCGGATTTTTCAAATCCCCGAACCATATTGTCCCGTGCACACCCCTAGAATAAATAAAATAATTTTAAAATTTAATTTGGACTTTTGGGGAGTTAAAAGATGACACTGTATCTTACTTAGGAACATAATCGAACATCTTATACTCATAAATTGGGATTAATTTTGACAAGATATTAGAGAAAATTTTCAACCAAGCTCATGAGTTTATCGAAAGAGTTGCACAAATTAGCCCCTAGAATACGTAAATAAGACTTCATTTTTGTAATCATAAATTCTATTTATTATATGAAATTAAAAATAAGTTCAAGAACAATCATTAATTGTTATTTTATTATAATGACCTATCACTAAGGATAATTTATTATCTTTGCCAATAGGCTGTTGTGTATCATTTCATTCCAATTGTATATCTTTTATTAATTGAAATACGAAATTTTATGGTAAGATTTTGCTAATCATAAATTTTGGCGGATTTTTAGATTGTAATTGCAGTATAATTTTACATAGAATTCGTGATTATTATAATCTTACCATAAATTGTTATTTAGTAAGTGCATTTAGGCACGAAAATACTGAAATTACTGTTTATAGAGGGTTCCATTTTATTATATATCCCCTCGATCTGTTCCATATTAATTGTCGTTTTAGCTACTTCTTTCCTTTTTCAATTAATTGACGTTTTAGATAATTTTCACGAATTCTGCCAATTTTTTCTCTGGCTCAATCCTAGAATATCTCTATTTTTCAACTTATCACAAATGTTTTATTTGGTCAAATCTTTATCCCCTAGTTGATATTAGTTAAGGGTATATTTGTGAAAATACTTCATCCTTGATTCTTTCATTTTTTTTTTAGTTTAGCAACACTGAATCATGCAAGATTGTTGACCACACTGTTATCATAAAGTAGTTATCTAATTGTCTATAAAATTTGCATGTAAATGCAGTTTATTCTTTTCAAGATTCCATGCTCCTCTAAAAGTCTCTTAGCTGACATAAATCCTGTAGAAATGTCCATGGAAATGAACTGAAGAAGACGGTTATTTTATTGATTCTAATATGTTGTTCATTTGAAGCTTCAAATGAGTACAAAGAATGTCATTTATACTAGTGTTATCCTAACTGCCTAACAAACTTTCCAACTAAAAAAGAATGCCAAAACTGTTACACGTGTCCTGTGCATTTGACACATGAGAATGCACATGCAGTAAATGTACATGCAAATTTACTCCAAATTTCATGTAATGCAACATTTCTACAAATCCTTATTGAATATTACCTTCGATTTTTTTTAGCTGTCATTTTAGCTTTGGATAAAAAAACTAAGGAAATTATGGAGTTGACAAATCAACCCTCAACTAATTTCCTTAAATCTCTTGGTTTTTTTAATCATTTCTATATACTGTTAACATTTTCAATAACTATAAGATTAGTATTGCTTAAAAAAATGGTAAAAAATGATGAAGTTGGATAGGTCAAGTGGCAGAGCATCTACTACCTAGGTCTTTGGTCCTGGGTTCGAGCCACCGTGGGAGAAGAGGAAGGTTTTTCCCTTGTTTTTAGATTAGGAGAAAAAAAATGGTAAAAAAATTAGAATGACAACTATTTACAAATAAAACAATAAACTAGAATGACAACTATTTATAGACAAAACAAATAAGTTAGAATGACAACTAAATAAAAACGGAGATAGTATATATATATATAATTCATATACCAATTGAATTTGATTAATTAATAATTCAATCATTTTATATATAGGAGAAAAGAAAAGAATGTACATACCTTTGAAATTGTTATTAGCTAACCACAACCGCCACAACATGGTCAAATTTTCAATTGTTATTAGCACATGAGGTTTATTGAAAGAGTTGCAAAAACAAGTGTTATTTTTTTTTATATCAATACCACCATATAGGTGGAGGGATTTAGGCAAATCCCCAACCTGTATATTGCTGAAAGCTGTATAATAAAAGTTTACAAGAGTTCAAGAGCAGCCTCTAGAAGAGGATAACGAGATGCTAAAAAACATCAATGCTAACTGAGCTAAAAACATCAACACTTATTGAATCTAAAGCTTGGAAGACCCCAAGCATCAGCAACTAAAAAACCCCTAAGGTTTTTGCACTCAATACAATTTAGGAAAATGAGTTCTTGTTGCTTCTTGACTGCATAATTTGCTAAAAAATCTGCCGGTTGATTGCCTTCTCGGTGGATATGTGAGAGTCTCAATTCCAACCCCTCCTTCAACCTCATAAAATCTGCAAAAAGTTGTTGGTATCGCCAACTGCCTTTGCCATTGTTTCGAATCATTTGCAAGACAGTCGATGCATCCACCTCAATCCATATTTTCTTCAATCCCAGCCGAAGGCATATTTTAAGCCCTTCGATTATAGCAGTGAGCTCAGCTGCAAAATTATCAACAATACCAATATACTTAAAGAAACTTGCTACCAACTGACAACTTGAGTTACGAATAACACCCCCAGCCCCGGAAGGGCCTGGGTTGCCTTTTGACGCCCCATCAGTATTTAGTTTAAAAACATCCTCATCTGGGGGTAACCAACGAACCAAAATCGGATTTTTTGCGTTCCTTATCATCATCGAAAATTAACAGATTCTGGCTACGTGCCTAACGCCACTCCAGAAGCCAACAGGTAGCATTCCAGCATAAGAAGCAAGTCTTAGCTTTTTGATTACCTCCTGTTGAATTCTGGCAGCATTTGGCACAATATCCTGAAATCTGAAACAGTTACGGGCACACCATAGTTGCCAAAGAATAAGAATAGGAAGGGTAGTTTTGATGTGCTCGTAACCCTTCTTTTTTTGAAACCAAATATTGATCAGCTGGGCAACAGTACAGCTGTTAGGCAAGGCAATCTGGAAGAATGGACAGAAAAAATCCCAAATTTGACGAGTGAAAGGGCAGTTTATAAACGAATGAGCAGTCTCTTCACAAGCAGATAAACAAAAAGCACATCTAGAAATGACCACAAATCCTTTTTTCTTGAGGTTATCATCAAGGGCTAAAAAGTTATTGTTAAACCTCCAAAAAAAGATCGCTTGACTATTCTGAATAGATTTGGGCCACATCATTGATTGTCAAGCCGTTAAGGGCTTGGTCAATCTCAGGTGATTCCAGGCAGATTTAAAAGTAAAGAGACCGGAAGAGGATAGTTTCCAAAATGGCTTATCATCATATTTCAGGTTAAGAGAAAGCTTTTTAATTTCATTCACCACATGAGAAGGCAGAAACGCTACCAGATCAGATTCATTCCATCCAGAGCTGGTCCAGAAATCACTCACCTTGTTAGTGCAATTAAAAACATCAGCAAAATGACATAAAGGGCTAAACTCACACCAGTTATCGAACCAAAATGAAATCTGACACTTCCCTAATCTCCAAAAAATGTGAGAATCAGTGAAATTTTGAACTTTCAGCATTCTTTTCCAGAAGTGAGATTGATTAGGGCCAGTTTCAGCATTAAACGGATGAGTTTTTTTTTAAATATTTATCTCTAAGAAAAGAACTCCAAAGGGCACTTGATGTTCTCAATTTCCACCAAGTCTGGGCAGCAAATGCTTTATTAATATCATCCAAATTTTTCACACCTAAGCCACCTTCATCCTTAGGAAAACATATTTTGTCCCACGACGCCCAATGAATAGCTCTATGTTCCTCATTGGATCCCCACAAAAAACTATTGAAAATTCTATGAATTCTATCCACAACAGATTTTGTTGGACCAATTACCCTAAGAGAATACATTGGTATTGAACTCAAAATACTTTTGATAAGCTCTAGTCGACCCCCCATGCCAAGAAAAAGTTTATCCCATCCAGTTAACCTATTATTAATTTTCTCAATTAATTCTTGAAAGAGAACATTTTTTACCCGCCCTTTATAAAGAGGAACACCCAAGTATTTAAAAGGTAATCCTTCTTCAACAAAATTAGACATAGCAAGAATTCTCCTCTTCCTATAAACAGACACATATTTACCAAAGATAACAGAGCTCTTACTAAAGTTGATTTTTTGGCCAGAGGCCGACTCAAATAAACAAAAGAACTCAAGCAATCTCTTAAAATCAGAAATATTAGATGATGCAAAAACAACAGTGTCATCAGCGAAGGATAAAGAGGGAATGGATATACCTTTTTTGTTGAATCTCAAACCTGGATAAGACTTATACACCTCTGCCAAACCACAAGTTAAAAAATTAGAAAACAAAGCAAAAAGACTAGGAGATAATGGATCTCCTTGTCTTATTCCTCTAGAGGATTTAAAGAAACCACATAAAGAGCCATTAACAAGGACTGAAAACCAAGAATTCTCTATACTATTAGCAATATACCGAATAAACAAATCAGGAAATCCCAGTTTTCTGAGAACCATATAAAGAGCATCCCATTCCACCCTATCATAGGCTTTTTGCAAGTCCAACTTAAGAATCATCTTGCCGTTCTTACATTTCTTATTCAAATCATGGACCAATTCTTGTGCAAGGATAATGTTATCTGAAATATCCCTCGTAGGAACAAAACCACTTTGCACAGGAGGGATTAATGTGGGAAGGAGATAGGACAGCCTATTATTAACCATTTTAGTTAAGATTTGTTGATAACATTACAAAGACTGATGGGCCTATAATCCACCCAAGATTTAGGATGAGCCTTTTTAGGAATTAAAGCAATGGAGGTACAAGTAAAGCTTCGTGGCATAGGCACACCAAGGAAAAATTCCTTGGCAGCCTCCAATAGATCAAGCTTTAATAGGTCCCAACATTGTTGATAGAACAGGCCAGAGAAACCATCCGGTCCAGCCATACTATCTTTATCTATACTGAACACTGCTGTATGAACCTCCTCTAAGGTTGGCATAGCACAAAGCATACTAGCCTCAGAGAGAGTTATGGCAGGTTTAATAGTACTAAAGATGGAACTATCAACAGAGCAACCTTCAGAGGTAAACATCTTTTTAAAAAAGTCACAAGCAGTAGCACTAATCACATTTGGTTCAGAGACAGTAATATTATCAACAACAATTTCAGAAATTTGATTTTTAAACCTTTTCTTCTTAACAAGAGCATGGAAATAGGCTGTGTTTTTCTCTCCTTCCCTTAGCCACTTACAAGCAGATTTTTGTTTCCAAAAGGACTCCTCTAAGGCAATAGCAAGTGAATATTCAGCTTGCTTTTGCTTTAGTGAGATAAGTTGGGCATCTGTTGAATCATTGAGGTAAACAGTTTCTTGCAGGGCAAGATCCTGTTCAGCTTTTTTAACTCTATCAAAGATGTTTCCAAAAACATTTTTATTCCAAACTTTAAGGACATTTTTTGTCTTAAAAAGTTTTTGTTGGAAATTAATCATCCCACCATTTCCTGTAGGCTGACCCCAAACATCAGACATCACAGAAAGGAAAGAGCGATGTTTAACCCAAGCATTAAGGAATCTAAAAGAAGGCTTAGCTCTAGTGCTGTCAGTAGCCATGCTCATAAGCAGAGGACAGTGATCAGATGGACCTTTATTAAGATGCCTAACCACAAAACTACCAAACATGTCCAGCCACGAAGAAGAGATTAGTGTTCTATCCAATCTTTCAAAAACATGGTTAGCATGCCAGGTGAAAGGGGTGCCCACAAAACCCCCATCTTCCAAACCACAATCCACTATCATAGAATTAAAATCATCCATGGACTTGAGCTTGAGAGCACCTCCACCTTTCTTCTCCTCAGCAGTCAAGATGACATTAAAGTCACCACTGACCATCCAAGGGGAATTGGGATGGCTATGCTCTCTGAGCTCATTCCAAAGGATGAGTCTATCATTCCTAAAACATGAAGCATAGACAAAAGAACAGAAAAAGGACACATTAAGCACAGGATTATTAATTCCCACATCAAGAAGCTGCTCAGAAGAGAAAATAAGGGATATGTGCACAGGGTCTTTCCACATAAGCCAAATTTTACCATTCCTATTAACTAGAACATGTTGAAAACCAAAGGAATGAACTAGGAAAGGATCAGGAGATTCACATTTTGACTCAAGGATAGCAAAAACATCAGGCTTCTTCTTTTTAACCAAATACTTTATGTAATTTTGAGTTTTCTTATTACCTAAACCTCTTGCATTCCACGTTATAACTATCATAAATTATTTATTAGAACTATTACCTGTGGTAAAGACTGTCCCTCTTCTTGTTTGCATGACGAGGGGGGACTTCTTTGTAAATTGCTGCTTCTTTTTCTTATCATTCCTGACCTTGGCCTCAGAAGCCCTGCCATCCACAGACTTTGCCTTTCTTCCTTCTTGTATTTTGTCCTCAATCGATTCATGCAAAGGAGACATAAAATCAAAGCTGTTAGAATCCAATTTATCACACAACTCTTCATTATCACACATAATATCCTCATTATCACCATCATCAAGCAAGTTTAATTTCTCAAAAGCATTTTCATGCACTTCAAACTCATTTATAGGATCAATAAGTAGTGTACCTAGCCCCTCAGAGCTAGTACCAATCTGCTCCTGTATAGGTGCATCAGAAACATTATTATCCTTAATAGATAATAATGCTTCTGCCACATCATTCATACCCCCATCCTTACCCACAAACTCCTCCTCAATTATTTTATCTTTTCCTTTAGCTGCCCTAAGACCATCCTCTACACTAGGTTCATTTACCGTCTCACTCTCCAAATTTCTCCTAGGAATCCATTGTTTCTCAGTTTGCTGATTTTTCCCAGGATTAGCTGTAGCAGATTTGGCAGCAAGCTTCTTTTTATACTCATCATTAAAACAATCTACAGCCACATGTCCTAAGTGTTTACATTTAGTGCAATAAACCGGGGTTTTGTAAAAAATAACCTTCTGAGTTATAAGATTTTCCCCACACCCAATTAGGACTTCATCAGGTCTAGTTTTTAGCAAATCGAGCTCAATACAAACCCTAGCCATGCTTGGCCTAGTTTCTATTAGCCGTAGCTTCATCTATCCTCAAGGGACAGCCAATCAAAGAGGCTATTTTAAAGAGAGCACGCTTATCAAAAAAATGGAGGGGAAGCTCGGGAAAGGACACCCAAACTGGAACCACAGCAGATTCCGATTTGGTGTCAAAGTCCCTCGTCCACTTAAAAACCCTCATTGGAAATCCAGCAACATATACAACCTGTTTAGACCATAATCTCTGAAAATCATCATCATTTGACAGTTTAATCATCACATGCTTAAAGTTTATAGCCCCAATGTACACAGATCCAACAAATCCAAATTTTAGCAGATTAGTTTGTAAAATCTTAAACGGAGGACATCCCTGCGAGAACTTACCGATCAAAACTTGTTTACATTGCGACGCTAGGTTGTCCGTCTCCTCCTCTGTAAACTGAACGATTGGAGTCCCCCGGTATATTCCGGTTGATCCGAATCCTTCAGCACTCTCAGCATCAAAAAGCTTCTTCATCGATCGACATTCCAGCTTGTCCGTCACCGTTTTACCTTTCGCGATGTTGACGAAAGAGATAGGATTTCCAGTTGGTATCCCACCATGATTATCCACCAGATCTGGATTAGGGGAAGGACGAGGAGGTATACGAGGGAAGTCTCCGCCGTCTACGGCTGCGGACAAGGAGAAGTTCGTCGCCGCCGTAGACTTCATTTTAGGGTTACAGCAAGAAAGGGGAAAGTTTAGAGAGAGAAAGAAGAGAGAAGGAGGAGCATTTTTTGATGACAAAGATACAACTCTTCTATTTTTGATAGATAGTATAAAATTGGGATAGATGAACCTCTAAAAAAAAAATTGATATATTACTATTGATAGTTGATTAATTAGACCGCGATCTATCATTTCATTCAAATTGTATATGTGAAAAATGTCATAAACATTAACACACCCATATAATGAATCAATCAAGAGAGATAAAATTAATTCAAGCGGCAAATATTTGTATTGCACATTTATCCTTCTCCAAGATTGTAACTTTTTTAGGGTACTCCAAGGTTGAAACTTTGCAGCCATATGATCAATTATTATTATTATTATTATTATTATTATTATTATTATTATTATTATTATTATTATTATTATTATTATTATTATTATTATTATTATTATTATTATAATAATAATAATAATAATTATTATTATTATTATTATTATTATTATTATTATTATTATTATTATTATTATTATTATTATTATTATTATTATTATTATTATTATTATCATTATTATTATTTATCATGTCAAAAGAAATGATGTTCATACCTAATAATTAATTAAAATCATGATTTAATTATTTTAACTAGTACAATATTCGTGAATAAAATTTATGGGTCTATTTAAACTTTTTTTTTAACGTTAGAAGTATTTTTATTTCATCAATATATTTATGTTTATCGAAAAAGGAAAAACGTTTAAAACTAAAACAATTATAAACGTATATCATGAAATTTGATTTTTTTTTATATTTAAATGATCTAAAAATTATTTAATTTCTATAAAGAGTAGAGGACAATGTGAATCTTTCAAGATTAATATAATGACGAAGATTTGTACATATTGATATTGATATATTTATTATGACGGATTTGAGTTGTTCAATAAATAAATTTATTGCGTATTTGAAGCCATATATCTTTAGCTGATTGTGGCAGTAGAAATAAGTAAAGTATAAATTTTCAATATTTACAATTAATTATGTACGAAATATATGATAATTTTGGTATAAAATATCTCTAAAAGAATTAAAAAAAACTCATTTGTTGATCTTATTTTCAAGTCTCTTCGATCATCTAAAATCAAGTAAACAGAAGACCAATCAGATTTAATATTGTTGGAATTTATTAAAAATTAAAGTGTGGATAAGACACTTTAATGATATAATTAAGTGGTCGAAAATTTAATTTTGTAGGAATTAAACTTCACACGATTAATCTATGCAAAGAGTAGATAATCGTAGGATTTTAATTTTCTCAAAACCGATTTGTGATGAGTGAGAAATTAATACATAAAGTTTACCACTTGATTATGTATTAAATGTAGGATTAATAACTAAGAGAAGTTATTATCCCACATTAATTTAAGAGCTCCTTAAATTAGTATATATATATATATATGAAAGCTCATTATTAAGGTGTATTAATTACACATGTGAGGGAGTCCAAAGGAAGCCCACACACGCGCTCGGCTTGGCACGCCATGGCCACGCCACGACCTCGGGCTCGGGCTCGGGCTTGGGGAATGCAAGTATCTTTTTGGAAGCCCAAAATTATTGGGCTTGCCGGATGAGCTTCAGAAGCCCACGATGGGCTTGTTGGATGAGCCCAGCAGGTGGATGGGTTTGAATTTTAAATTCAAACCTGTAACATCCAACATAATGGGTTGTATTAAGGAGTGATTAAATTGGGCCGTTACTAAGCCTGTAATAGCCAACCAAAGTGACATAATTAAATTTATTTAATTCTGATGTTCCCCAAAAGCCTATATATACATGTTTCCTGCATGCATACAAACACACAATTTTCACTTGAAAATATCATTCTCTCTTTTCTGCATTCAGCTCCAATTTCAGACTCGAACATCTTTAAGTTCGCCGGAGCCTTTTCTGTTAGTGGTGCTACTACAGAAAAGGACGTAAACCGTTATATCTTTGGGGTCTATTACTTCATTCCGTGAACACTAGCCGGGAAGTAATTTGTCCTAAGGATAGTGGTCTTCCAAGTCTCGGTTTTATTCTGTTTTGCTCATTTCTGTTCTATTTGTAGTTTTTCTAGAACAATGTAATAACAATCTTAGGACAAATTATCTCTTTCTGAGTTCGGGAAAAATGTCGAATGTAACAAACAACCCAGTTGTTCCTCCTGTTCCAGCAAGAGTTATCCCGACTCCTCCGGCTAACTCTGTCGAAAAGCCGAAAAAATTCTCCGGTGACAATTTCAAAAGATGGTAGCAGAAAATCTTGTTTTACATCACCACTTTAGGCTTCGCTTCCTTTCTCAAGGAAGACCCTCCGGCTGCTCCTGCAGAAACCGACACTAATGAACAAAGGCGAGTTGCCTTTGACACTTGGTCGCATGGGGACTATCTATGTAGAAACTATGTTATGAAGGGACTTGCTGATCCTCTATACAATGTTTATCAAGACATCAAGTCAACCAAAGAACTATGGGATGCTTTGGAAAAGAAGTACAAGACAGATGATGCTGGCACAAAGAAATTTGTGGTGACTCATTTTTTGGACTTTAAAATGGTTCACAACCGTTCGGTTGTGGAGCAAGCTCAAGAGCTTCAGCTTATCGTTCATGAGGCTTCAGCCGAAGACATGAAACTTCCGGTGTCATTCGTGGTGGCAAGCTTGATTGAGAAGCTGCCTCCGGGTTGGGGTGACTCCAAGAATTACTTGAAGCATAAGCGAAAGGTAATGTCAGTTGAAGACTTAATCCTTAAGCTAAGGATTGAAGAAGACAACCGGAAGAATGAGTCCAGGTTTAGGGCTCATGTTGATGCAAGAGCCAACCTTATGAAAAGGGAATCCTCGAGTGATAATAAGAGGAAACGCCCAAACGATAACAACAATCAGGGAAACCGTGGGCCAAACAACAATGGCAAGGGGAAACAACCTGCGAATGTGACAAGATTTGCAGGAAATTGTTATAGTTGTGGTAAATCAAACCACATGGCTAAAAATTGTAATCTGCCTAAGCAGAAAAAGAAGAAAGTGACAGCTAATGTTGTTGAGGATAATAAGTTGGACCTCATTGTAGTAATTTTAGAGGCCAACGTTGTGGACAATCCAAGAGAATGGTTTGTTGATACAGGAGCCTCTTGTCACGTCTGTTCTGACATAGAGGTTTTCTCAAGCTACAAGGCTTCTTCCGGGAGGAAGTTGCATATGGGAAACCAAGCCTCGTATGAGGTGGCTAGATTGGGCAACGTGGTTCTTAAGCTAACTTCTGGCAAAGAGCTCACTCTGAAGGATGTGTTGCATTTCCTAGACATCCGGAAAAATTTAGTTTCTGGATCTTTGCTGGTGAAGCATGGGTTTCGACTAGTCTTTGAAGGTGACAAGTTCATACTGAGCAAGCAAGGAGTTTTCATAGGGAAGGGCTTTGTAGTTAATGGGTTATTCAAAATGAATGTAATAGCTAAACGCCAAGTGAATAATGTAATTTCCACTATGAATGAAAAGACATCAACTTCTTCTTACTTGCTTGAGTGTTCCTCTTTATGCCATTCTAGATTAGGACATGTAAATCTTAATGCTATAAAACGCTTAGTAAATTTAGATTTGCTAAAACTGAATGAAGTTAAATCACATGAAAAATGTGAAGTATGTGTTGAAGCTAAAATTGCTAAATTACCTTTTTCATTCAGTAGAAAGGAGCACAATACCTCTAGAATTTATACACACTGATGTGTGTGATTTGAAATTTGTGTAGACTAGAGGCGGTAAAAAGTTTTTTATAACTTTTATAGATGATTGCACAAGATATTGCTATCTTTATCTTCTAAGAAGTAAAGATGAAGCAATAGAAGCATTTAAAAACTACAAAGCCGAAGCTGAAAATCAACTAAGCACCCGGATTAAAATAATCCGAAGTGATAGAGGTGGTGAATATGTGGCTCCGTTTGAAGAATTATGTTCTCAAAGTAGCATAATTCATCTGACAACAACTCCTTATTCTCCTCAATCAAACGGCATTGCAGAACGCAAGAATCGTACTCTTAAGGAGATGATGAATGCTTTGTTGATTAGCTCAGGATTACCCCAGAACATGTGGGGGTGAAGCTGTTCTTACAGCTAATTATATATTGAATAAAATTCCACTAAAAAGAGTAGACAAAACTCCTTACGAATTGTGGAAAGGACGTAAGCCGTCTTACAAATATCTCAAAGTGTGGGGGTGTTTGACTAAGGTTGAGGTGTCATTACCTAAATAAGTTAGAATTGCCCCTAAAACGGTTGATTGTATATTTGTTGGGTATGCACTCAACAACAGTGCATATAGGTTTCAGATTCATAAATCTGAAATTCCAGATATGACTGTAGGAACATTTATGGAATCAAGGAACGCAATGTTCTTTGAAAATATCTTTCCATGTAGAGAAATATTGGTAGAAAGTTCAAATCAAGGAATTACTTTAGGAAAAGAAAGTAGTTCAATTTAAAAAGAACTATTGAAGCTACAAGTAGTTCTCGGACCTTAGAAAAGGAGGAAACGAGACGTAGTAAAAGAGCAAAGACTGTTAAGTCATTCGGTCCTAATTTTATCATATATATGCTAGATGATGAACCGAAGTCAATAAAAGAAGCTCTGTCTAGTCCAGATGCACCATAGTGGAAAGAAGCTATCAACAGTGAAATTGAATCCATCATGCAAAATCACACGTGGGAGTTAACTGACCTTCCATCAGGTTGTAAACCTTTAGGATGCAAGTGGATTCTAACGAGAAAGTACAAAGCAGATGGTTCAATAGATAAATACAAAGCTCGTTTGGTAGCTAAAGACTTCAAACAGAAAGAAGGTGATGACTTCTTTTATACTTACTCTCCTGTGACCAGGATCACGTCGATTCGATTGCTTCTCTCGATTGCTGCAATACACAATCTTGAGATTCACCAAATGGATGTGAAGACTGCGTTCTTAAATAGAGAGTTAGAAGAAGAGATCTATATGAATCAACTCGAAGGGTTTGTGGTACCTGGACAAGAAAAGAAGGTATGTAGACTAGTAAAGTCATTATATGGTCTCAACCAAGCGCCAAAACAATGACACTTGAAATTTGACACCACCATGTTGTCAAATGGTTTCAGAAACAACGAATGTGACAAATGTGTGTACATAAAAGGTACATCAGAAGCATATGTCATAGTATGTCTATACGTAGACGATATGTTAATCATGGGAAGCAGCCATGAAATTATCATGGATACTAAGAAGATGTTGAAAAGAAATTTCGACATGAAGGATATGGGTTTGGCTGATGTGATTCTCGGAATCAAAATAGTTAGGACATCAGAGGGAATTGTTCTGACACAATCTCACTATGTAGAGAAAGTACTCAGAAAATTGAATGCCTTTGATGGTCCACCTGCCAAGACACCATTAGAATTAAATGTTCATCTTAGGAAGAACATGAATGAACCTATAGCTTAAGTTGAATATGCAAAAGTGATAGGGAATCTTATGTACATAACAAATTGTACTAGACCGAATCTTGCATGTTCGGTTAACAAAATGAGCAGGTTTACAAGTAATCCAAGTCAAGAGCATTGGAAAGCTTTGACAAGGATTCTGAGATAGTTAAAGTATACTCTGAATCATGGGCTTCATTACACGAGATATCCTCCAGTTATTGAAGGATACAGTGATGCAAATTGGATTTCGGACACTAAAGACTCCTTTTCCACTAGTGGATACGTATTCACTATTGGAGGTGGAGCAGTGTCATGGAAATCTACAAAGCAAACGTGTATAGCCAGATCCACCATGGAATCGAAGTTCATAGCTTTGGATAAAGCTGGTGAGGAAGCAGAATGGCTTCGCAACTTTTTAGAAGACATTCCATGTTTGAGTAAACCTGTACCGGCTATAATGGTTCATTGTGACTGTCAAGCTGCAATAGGAAGATCATTAAACAATATGTATAACGGTAAGTCTAGGCATATACGAAGTAGACATTACACTGTAAGACAATTGATCTCTAGTGGGGTTATCACAATAGACTATATAAAGTCTAAGGATAACTTAGCTGATCCATTGACCAAAGGTTTAAACCGAGATCAGTTGTTCAAATTGCGAGAGGGAATGGGAGTAAAACCCACCAACTAAAGAATAATCAAAATGGATACCCAACCATGATGAGTGGAGATCCCAAAAACTTGGTTCAATGGGATAACTAAGTTTTGAAAGTTCGGATGAGGCACTTGGAAGACTATGTCTTCAAAATCCATTCGTAGAACGCAAGATAAGTGCATAAAACCTGTAACGGTGGTAGAGGATAAGTCATATGACTTTTAATGACTTCGAGACACCTCAAGGAGGTAGAGTACAGGATACTCGATATAGAAGTCACCTATATAAGTGTGAAGTAAATGGCCGCTTCAAATGAAACACTTATAAATCCAAAGAGGGTCCATGGCCGAAACGGACCAAAACGTGAAAACAAGGATGTTCTGGTCAGTATTGTGTAAACATTGTTGACTAGGTACACACTAAGGAGGATTGATTCAAAGATTAAAAATCTACCAAACCACTGGTGTATCCAACAAATGGATTACTATGGAAGGTTCAAAGTCACAAACTACCTTTCCTTAGGCAGTACTGATCACTAAGAGTCTAGACTGGAGATTGCACTCATGCATGCATTAATTTTCACTCATGTGGGGGATTGTTGGAATTTATTAAAAATTAAAGTGTGGATAAGACACTTTAATGATATAATTAAATGGTCGGAAATTTCATTTTGTAGGAATTAAACTTCACACGATTAATCTATGCAAAGAGTAGATAATCGTAGGATTTTAATTTTCTCAAAACCGATTTGTGGTGAGTGAGAAATTAATACATAAAGTTTACCACTTGATTATGTATTAAATGTAGGATTAATGACTAAGAGAAGTTATTATCTCACATTGATTTAAGAGCTCCTTAAATTAGTATGTATATATATGAAAACTCATTATTAATGTGTATCAATTACACATGTGAGAGAGTCCAAAGGAAGCCCACACGGGCGTTCGCTCGGCTCGGCATGGCACGACCACGACCACTGCCATGCCCTGACCCGGGCTCGGGGAATGCCTCGACCAAGGCCCAAGTATCTTTTTAGAAGCCCAAAATTATTGGGCTTGCCGGATGAGCTTCAAAAGCCCACGATGGGCTTGTTGGATGAGCCCAACAGGTGGATGAGTTTGAATTTAAAATTCAAACCTGTAACATCCAACATAATGTACTGTATTAAGGAGTGATTAAATTGGGCCGTTACTAAGCCTGTAAATAGCCAACCATAAGTGACTATTTATAAATTTATTTAATTCTGATGTTCCCCAAATGCCTATATACACATGTTTCCTGCATGCATACAAACACACAATTTTCACCTGAAAATATCATTCTATCTTTTCTGCATTCAGCTCCAGTTTCAGACTCGAACATCTTTAAGTTCGCCGGAGCCTTTTCTGTTAGTGATGCTACTACAGAAAAGGACGTAAACCGTTATATCTTTGGAGTCTATTACTTCATTCCGCGAGCACTAGCCTGGAAGTAATTTATCCTAAGGACAGTGGTCTTCCACGTCTCGGTTTTATTCTGTTTTGCTCATTTCTGTTCTATTTGCGATTTTTCCAGAACATTGTAATAACAATTATATTCCCCAATATGGTTATATAATTGAAAATTATAATGAGTAATAATCTTGAGTTGATTTCATATAGTTTTCTTTTGGGCAAGATATTCTGTAGGTATTGCACTATTAAAAATGTTAAATTCATCAATTTGTGGTCATTAATTTGAAAAAAAAAATCTTCAAGATTTTTCTTGAATAATTTTATTGTTATAATATATTTTAGAATGTGAGTGACCAAATCTAGTAATTATATATTTTATGTATCATCGAACGTTATTTTTTTTTTTTTTTACATTCTTCTAATAGTTTTGATACTACAATTGTCACATACACAATAAACTCATGAAAGGTCGAGATTGTGAAATATTATTTTATAAAGATAGGAGGAGTTATAGGAACAACAAGAATTACTTTTGTTATCAAAATAAGACAAATTTCAAATACTTTGTCTAGTTGTCTTTTGGCCATAAAAATATTTGAGGGAATCAAGTCAAATATTAACGAAAAATAATAATTAAGCAAAAACAAGAGAAATCTCAATGGATAGTCACAAAACAACGAAATCTTGTACAATAAAATTAGTTACTCGCATGAAAATAATTCAATAAAAGAGAATAAATTAAGTTCTGATTGAGAGAAATTAAAGTTCTGATTGCGTCTATAACATAATAGGCTTTTGAATACAGATGTATATTTCACATAATAATATAAGCTAAACTATAAATAAAGAAAAATAAATGTAGTTATAAATATAGAGTATTTGCATATTCTAATCCTTTTCAAGAATCCCTTAAAAGTTTAAGGTTTTTATAGTTTTAATGAAAATGACAAAAATGTTATGATATGATAAAAATAGTTTTTTTAATCACGTCTGCAATGATATCAATCTTTAACCATTCACTTTTTGATAAATTAATTTATGTTATAAAAATGTGAGATATTAGAAATAAAATATGAACTAATAAATCATTAAAAAATTAATAATTAAAAATATATCAAATCTAAGGTAGACTATGTAAATCATGACAAAATCTGAATTAAAAAATTGAATATTTAAATATTAAAAATAGTTTTTATTCCTAAAATTCTAAGAAAATGACATTTGTCCCAAAATTCTAAAAGAATGACACTTGTCCAAATGATTTCTCTTTTAGTATATAAGAGATAAGAGATAACGTGAGGTTTTCAATTTGTCTTCGTATATCATATAGTAAGATAAGCCAACGGAATTTAGATGCACAAAATATAAGCCATTCTGGCAATCATTTATGAAATATTGTATCACATATACGCAGAAGCATGGCTTCTAGAATTTGTGAGAACTGAGAAGCATGGGAGGATCCAGTATTGGCCAATACCGGGCTTTAGGCCAGTGTAAAATTTATAGAACCACATTTTTTATATTATGATTTTTTATTATTCTTTACTAAGCCCGCCCTATTTAATTTTATTTTTTCACATTCTTGTCTCCATCCTAGCAAAAAATAAATATTTCAAAGCAAAATCATGTTCAATTATTTTATTTAAGAACAATCTATCGATTGTTTTAGTAAATTTTCAACAAACTCCTTGTAAACTTTGTTCCTAATAATATTTTGTCTTGATATATAGTAAGACGCAATTTCTTTAACATTAACTTTTATAATGCATTTGAACTTTTACGTCATAGCTCACTCCATGACTTAATTTTGGATCCGCTCCTGATAAGAAGTGTCCTTTTGAGACGCTTCAAATGATATTGTCAGAGAACTCCTAAATTTTCTATTTACTACTACTGAGAATTAGAAGGAGAAAATTTTCAATTGAAGAGGTAGTGAAAATGATATCTTTATAAACACGTTTATTTCTAATTATGCATTGTGATTATTAAAATAATTTGCAGAATTAGAGGGTTCTATGAGAATGAGAGCTTTGAGCATTTGGCAATTACCGGCGTTAATTATTAATTCTAATTGTATAGTAGATTATCTAATTGTCTATGTAAATGCATTTTTTTTTTTTTAAAACATTTCATGCTCCTCAAAAGTCTCTTGGCTCACATAAATCCTTATTGAATGTATATAATAATTCATATACCAATTGAATTTCATTAATTAATAATGCAATCATTTTATATATGGGAAAAGAAAAAGAATGTACATACCTCTGAAATTGTTGAAACCTAACAACAACCGTCGCAACATGGTCAGATTTCCAATTTGCCTTGGGATACTTCCACTGAAATGGTTATTGGCCAATTCCAAGTCCTCGTGAGCTTTGCATTCTCCTATATTTGTTTGAATATTCCCACTCAACTGATTGCCCCATAAATAAAGCACTTTGATATCTGGCAGTTTGCTGCAAATATCACTTGGGATCTCACCTGATAATATATATCGTAACTTTTACTGCTCTTACTAATATTTAATTATCTATGACATAATAATAGATTTGAAGCCAGTAAAGTGGTTATACTTTATATTTACTTTGATTTTATAGAATAAAAGTTTCATTTGGATCATATACCTGTGAATTTGTTACTATAAAGATACAATTCCTCAAATTTTGGTAGATAGTATAAAATTGGAATGCTTCCAGATAGCATATTGTTTCCTAGGTGCGCAATTTTCAAAGTGAAAATGTTGAAGATCGAAGATGGAATATTTCCTGCAAAAAAGATGTTCCGATGAATAAATTTGACAAAATATTAGAGAAATTCTTTAACTAAGCATCAGAGATTTCTTAACAAAGTCGCACAAATTTCGCGCTTGATTATTAAGATGCCCATTGTATGGCACATATATAAGTTGCTTACCGATCAAATCAAGACTGGATAATCAATTAATATTTAATCGATACGCGACCACTCATGTAGAGATAGTTTTTACTTCATCCGTTTCATAAAAAATGTCATTTTAGCTATTTTTGGAGAAATTATATTTAATTGGTATATATGTATTGTGAAACAAGAAAATAATTAACTAAATTAAGTAGGTTGTTTAATATAATATTGGAAGAATTGTAGTTTTTTTGGTAAAGTGACACTTATTGTGAAATTTTTCAGAGTGTCTAAAATAACATTCTTTGTGAAGCGGAGGGAGTATTATTTAGAGTAGGGCTTTGTGCATAATTTTGTTTTTTATTTCTTATCTTATCTTATCAATATAATTTTATTTTTTCATCGAATAGATATATATTTTTCTATAAGTACGTGAAGCTAGAAGTTAGAATTCATATAGTAATTGAATTTTATTGAATTGATTTTGTATATGGGGAGGAAGAAGAGAATATACATACCTTTGAATTGTTTTTATGTAAATCCTCGCTTAATTATGTGACTTTTTTATTTGTTGCGTATTAAATTATATTATAAAAGTATGAATACTTTTTGTTTTATACCCTGTCTTTTGTCCATAATTTAAAATGCCAAATATATACGAAGTCCTCTCTCGGTCTTAGAAAAAGAGTCATGCTATTGAAAATAATTTTGTTTAAGAAAAAAAGAATTATGTTTCAAAAGTTAATGTCTCGTTTTTATTAGTGATGATGAAATTTTTAAGATTTTATATTTCATAAATAAGTTGCATATAACTAAATAAGTTAAATTAACAAATAAACGTGAAAGACGATATTTTTTCTTAAAAAGAGAAAATAACTCTTTATAGATCACCTACAAATTTATAGACCCATCTACAAGTTGTGATTAAGATACTATTACTTTCCAGGATTTAATAAAATGTTAGAATGTTTCAATTGAAGAACTAGAGAGCAACTTGACATTATTGATAGCATACCTAATGAATTTGATTTGATAGCAAAGATTGATTCATGCAGTGACTTCATCCTTAATCATCAGAAGGAGAAGAAACAAAGAAGAATGTACATACCATTGAAATTGTTTCCATATAAAAACAACATGCGCAACATGGTCAGATTTCCAATTTGCCTTGGGATACTGTCACTGAAATGGTTACTGGACAATTCCAAGTCCTCAAGAACTTTGCATTCTCCTATATTTGTTGGAATTTTTCCACTCAACTGATTGGCCCATAAATAAAGCACTTTGATATCTGACAGTTTGCTGCAAATATCACTTGGGATCCCACCTGATAATATACCTTGTAACTTTTACTGCTCTTAGTAATAATTAATTATCTATGAGGTACAAATATATTTGGAGCCAAAAAAATGTTTACACTTTATATTTACTTTAATTTTATAGAATTAAAGTTCTATTTGGATCATATACCTGTGAAGTTATTATGATCAAGATACAACTCCTCAAGTTTTGGTAAATAGTATAAAATTGGGATGCTTCCAGATAGCATATTTTTTCTTAGGTTCAGGATTTGCAATGTGGAAATGTTGAAGATCGAAGATGGAATATTTCCTGCAAAATAGGTGTTCCCGATGAATAATTTTGACTAAATATTCGAGAAATTCTTTAACTAAGCACCTGAGGTTTATCGAAAGAATTACACAAATCTCATTTGGGTGCTATAATGTTTAAAGTCAACCACAACTGAATATATCTATCTACCAGCAAATCTTATTTGATTTTTGATAAATCAATTTTTTATCAAGACGTGAATTAGCCTTGGTATACGTAAATAAGACTTCATTTTTTTAATCATAACTTCTATTTACTATATTAAATTGAAAATAAGTTCAAGAACAATCATTAATTGTTATTTTATTATAATGACATATCGCTAATTAAGGACAATTTATTATCTTTGCCAATAGACTGAGGTCTATCATTTCATTCCAATTGTATATTTGAAAATGCCATAAAAGGTCATACTCTCTCTACACATAATATGCGGGGAGGGGGAATTTCGTTTTTGTCTGTAACTTAGGGTCGGTCCAGAAATTTTTTTGTATGTTAGGATTAAGTTCAATTTTAGTCCTGTATGTTAGTATTAAGTTCAACCTGAGGACAAATTTAACAGGAAATTGTAAAATTGGTCGGAATTTGTTACTTGCACTGTACGTGTTCACAAATTTTGGACTATGCGCATTCTTCTACGCCCACTCCATATCTGAAGTTCAAGCCCTCACCCCATTTATCGAGACATTTTGTGCCACATTTGGCAGAAAGACCTACATTTTTGTTTCGAGTGGCACATCGTTTGGAATTCAGCCAAAAAGTAAAAGTATGGAACTTTATGCATAGCATTGAGGATTTTTTTAGGTCTAAGCCAAAGAAATGACCTTCATACCTGATAAGGAATTAGATGCAAGAGATAGTTGTTCTAAGAAAGTAAAGTTTCCAACTTGTTCTGGTATGCGACCTGTATCATATAGTAAGATAAGCCAACATAATTTAGCTGTGCAATATGCAAGTCATTACGATTATCTTTGATATAAAATCGAAAATAAGTCGAAGAAAGATTACTAATAGTAGCTTGTTGATATTCTCAAAAAAGAAAAAATAGTAGCTTGTTGAAGCAGTATTCGTACCTGTGAATTGATTTGACCATAGAGATAAAATCTTAAGCTTTGTCAAACTCCCAATTTGAGTTGGTATGCTGCCGTTGAAATGGTTCATGGGTAAGCGCACATCCTCCAGCTCTCTACACTTGTATATATTCGCCGGAATCTCACTGGAAAGTTGATTCCCAGAGAGATAGATTCTTTTAAGTTTGGTAGTAGCACTACTGCACATATCATTTGGGAGCTTCCCTGATAGCCTATTATATCTCATATTTATTTCGATCAACGAAGGCATATTGAAGATACCATTTGGGATAGAACCAGAGAAGGTGTTGTTATTGAGATATATATATTGGAGTTGAGATAAGCCTCCAAACCATGACGGTATCCCTCCAGTTAAGGAGTTAACCCCCACGTTTATCTCCGTTAGACGATGCAAATTAGAGAGCTCAGAGGGTATGAAGCCCCTGAAATTGTTGAAGCTGATATCTAAAGATCGAAGAAACGTTAAGTTTCCAAGATGTGGAGTGATGGTTCCTCCAAGCCCGAAGCCCGAAATATTTAGGGCCGTGACCCTGTGATGTTTGGGGCTGCAGGAAACACCAATCCAGCTACAGATAGAAGTATTAGTGGACCAATAGTTGCTCAAAACACCATTAGAATTTGAAGTGAGGGAGTTTTTGAAGGCAAATAGTGTGTATTCATCGGTGGTAGAGTTGAAGAGTGGTTTGGATGAGGTGAGTGTAAGGTAGGTGTTTAATATCAAGAGGAAAACAGCAGAACAAAATAAAGTAGTGTGTTCCATTCTTAAATGCTCTTTTCTGCGTTGTATTGAACTTGCTCTGTTGAGATATATTGCTACGACATGGATACATATGCTATATGTATAAATGTGTGGTTTGTATAATAAGCTGCGATTATGTAAAGAAATTTGTCTTCGTTATCATGACTTTAATCAGCGTGGTCGTTGGGGCAATTTGATATGACAGTGGGGATTACAGCCTATCAATTAATATCTTGTAATTTTAATCACATATTTATTATCTGACATAGACCTTTCTGTCACTGCTAGCAACTAGCAATAGGGGTAGGCATATTTTGGTTTACCGACCGAAATGAACCGAAATCGACAATTCGATTCGTTTTGATACGTCCCAAACACATTCGGCCCGATATTCGATTTTGCATTTTTGGTTGACTTTTTTAAAGGTGACTGAGGTTTGGTTTCGATACGTCCCAAATACATTCGGTTCGATATTCAATACGAGCCGAAACTGACTTGATGTTGCTAATTTATTCTACATTTTGTGGATTGTATGTTTAAAACAGGATGTTAAAAAATGACAAAATAGCCTAAATCTGTCGAAATCTGCAATTTAAAGAGAAAAAAAAAAAATTGGTTTTTAACTGAAAACCGGAAAAGGAAACCAAAATAATTTGATTTTTACCGAATCAAAATATATTTATTTTGGTTCAATATTCGGTACTATGAATTACAGGAAATTTCGAATTCGGTTTTACGAATGCCCACAATAACTAGCAAAACTTGAAGATTCCAATAATATTGATGCAGGTGAAGTTTAAGTCGTAGTCTCTTCTTTTTTTCTCCATTTTCTTTCTTCTTCGTTTTTTTTTTTAATTTGAGTAATCAGTGGCTTGGAGAAAAGAGAAGCGTATAACGCATTTTGAATTATTTTCTTGAAGTGTACACATATTTATTTCAACTCATAGAATAGAAGAACATGTTAGTATGAACAATTATAAATTATAACTAATGTCAAAATTTAAAGGATGTCCGATACAGTTGCACATATTGAAGTATGTCAATAAAATGAGATATTTTTAGTTATAGGAGAAGAGACTCACTAGACTTATAAAATGATCTATCTTCTACTATATTATTAATGTAGAACAATTCACACGTGAGAGCTCAATACTTCAACAATTAATGTGCAACGAAGATACATATGAAGAAATTCATCTGCATTATCATGACTCTTGCGTAGCCTTTGGACAAATACGTCCAATTCAATGAAATTGATATATATATGTATATATAGTTGCAAAGCACTATTTTGGAAATAGACAAAGAAGAAGACTAGGTAACCCCACTTATTTGTAAGTTAGAACGTAGTGCCTAAAGCTACATATATAGAAGACTTTGACTCTACTCTCAGATATTTCAAATTAAGGGTGGCAATATGTTAAAAGTTTTATTTCATGTAATGGAAAAAGAAATACTTCCTCCGTCCCAACTAATTTTGCATGGTTGACTCGACACAAATGTTAAGAAAAAATATTTTTTGGAGAATCTTTGACTTTTTCAAAGGTGAAGATTGGGGGTGGAGATTTTGAGGATGAAGATTGTGAGAAAAACTTCATTTTCAAGGGTATGCAAAGTTAAGTGGGACGGACCGAAAAGAAAAGTATGCAAATTCAAGTGGGACGGAGGGAATATAATGGAGGGCCAAAAATCGATTTTGATCCCGTAAGTATTTGCTTTTACAATTTTGGTCTCATAAGTATTTACTTTTTTTTTAATTTAATCACGTAAGTGCAGAAATTGCTTAATTTAAGGATATTTTTTTAAAACACTAAATTAACCGGAAATAGTCACGTGTAATTCACGTGGCCAAATATTTGGGAAAAATCCGGCGATACTAAGTCACTTAATGTTGCCGGATTTTTCCATATATTTGTTACGTGAGTTGAATGTGACTATTTTCAGCCAATTTAGTGTTTTTCGGCAAAAAATATTCTTAAATTGAACAATTTCAGTACTTACAGGATTATTAAAAAAAAAAAAAATACATAAATGACTAAAATTAAAATGCAAATACTCACGTAACCAAAAATTATTTTTGGCCAGGATGGCCACTCTACTTCCGATTACCTATTTAACCCCTACACTTTATTTCGTTTTGTATTTTTTTTTTTATACTTTTACCCTCTCGAATTTCTTTTTTTACCGGTAAACGGCCATATGTTAAATCATAATATATATTCGTGAAGCATTCACTACAATCAACCTACTATCAAATTGCAAAAATCATCGTGTAACGTATAAGCGCTCTAAAATCAGTTATTTATTTTTTTAAATTTTAAACTAAACTAAACTAAATATAAATATATAATATATATAAAGCAATATATTGAAAATAGATGAAAAGGACTAAGGTACCCCCACTTATTTGTAAGTTAGAATGTAGAGTCTATAGCTAAATATATGGAAGACTTGACTCTACTCTCAGATTTTTAAATTAAGTGTGACAATATGTTAAAAAAATTATTTCATGGAATTGAAAAAGGAAAAAGAACGAATCTACTGATTAATTATTTTGCGCTACGCTTTATTTCGTTTTCTTTTAGTTTTTACTTTTACCCTCTGGAATTCTTTTCTACCTTTAAATCATATATATATTAAACCCCCTCCGTCCCAAGTTATTTTGCACACATTTTTTTTTTTCGGGATATCCTACTCTATTTTGCATATCCCCGAAATGAAAAGAAATCTTACAATCTTCACCTTTAAAATCTCCACCCTCAATCTACACCTTTGGAAAAGTCAACTAAAAAGCAAAAAACAATTTTTTCTTATTCCACATGCTGGAGTGAGTGTGCAAAATAACTTGGGACGGAGGGAGTAACATATACAACTTTTGTCTTTATAAGTTGTCATTTTAGTTTATTTATTGTTTATAAAAAGTTGACATTTTAGCTTTTTTCTATTTTTTCCTAGTAACTCTAGAGTCGTGGAAAGTGTTAACAATAACAAAAAAATGAGAAGAAAATTGAAGGATTTAAGGAAAGAGAGAAAATATAGATGCGGTCTTATTAATTTTATTCATCTTCTATCTAAATTTAAAATGATAATTAAAAAAGCAAAGATAGTATATATTTTTTTTTTAAATTGAGAATCTCATTAATCAATCTCAATTACAGGACTCTAAAACACAATAAGAAAAATCAAGACCTATTCCATTCACACAATCAGATCTGCTGAAAGAAAAAAAATGTGCAAGCCTATGAACAATTACATTAAATAATCCATAAAAAAACGTATGCTAAATATCATGCACAAGACACTACAAGAAAAAATCATATTAGAGACGAAAATTAGTAATGGATATCTTGGTTACAAAATAAAAACAGAATAACAATAGAATAGTGATGGAAAGTGACAAAAAATCGTTAGTATCCGATTAGTGACGAATTTGCAACCGAATATTAGAGACAAAATAATTCGTCTCTATTCAGTAGGTAATTTGGTCTCTAATTTCATAATAGAGAGGGAATTTCGTCACTAAATTTAGAGACAAAATAAAATCGATTTCTAAATTTCAGAGACCAACCACTTCGTCTCTAATCCGTCACTACTTTAATTTAGAATCCGATATTATGTAATTAGAGACGGATTTTTCTGTCTCTAATTTGATTTTTCTAGTAGTGAGAAGTCTAATAGCAAAGACCTGATGCGCACTCGTGGCTGTATGCACAGCAAGTAAGGAATAAAAAACAACTACCATCAATTTTGAATCAAGATCATCAATCAAAGGAGGATAGTATCAGTAAAGCATTCATTAGGGGTGTTCATGGTTCGGTTTGGTCGGTTTTGATTAAAATTCAATAGCCAAACAAATAAAGTCGGTTTCTAAATATCTCAAACTTTAATCAATCCAACTAAACAAAAAATATCCAAACTAATTAAAACTATCGGATTCTGTTTGGATTGGGTCGATTCGATCGGTTTGATTAATAAATTAAAAAATCAATAATTGATAATACAAAAATAATGCAAATATCCTTTAATCAATTAATTGGTGCCAAAATAAAAACGTATAAATTATTCAATACATAGACTAGTAATTCATAATTTCAACTAAATCATAAAATGAAGAATCAATTGCACAATAATAAAGTAGATTCTTTCATAAGCATGGAATCCCGAGATGCCTTCATTCGATTACCATTGTTGACTGACTTTGACAAAAAAAAATATGCACCGATAGCCGTTGTTATCTGTCTTCGACTATAGTTTTTGTGCCTCAACTATGGGATTGAGTATTAAATAATGAATATTAACTTAATTTTTGGAATTAACTAAAGAAAAAACGAGTCTACAAGAAAATATTTCCAGGTGTGGCCTAATCAGTCTATATCTTTTCTTTGGGATAAAAAATAGTAGCATCATTCGTATATATTTATTTATAATTATAATTTATAAATAAAATTATATCTATAATCATATTATATTTATATATATATATATATTCATATAATATTAGTTTGAATTGGTTTTATTGGACTTTTATTTTTGTAATACATAACCAAACCAATTATTCGATTTGTAAAATATTGTAATTCATAACTATTCATAACTATTCAATTAACCATGGTTCTCGGATTAAATTGAATTCATTCGATTTGGTTTGGCCGATTTTATTATTTTTGAATAGCCCTAGCATTCATGATCAAATTTAGGTACTGATCATCGTTCCGGCTAAATTGTTATTCCTCTCCAACTATATAAACTAATATTTTTTCCCAGGTTGTTTTCATGGGTAATAAATAATAATTTCACTAATAGTATATATATATTATTAAGAGTACAAAATCAATTAAATTGAAGATGTTTATTTTTTTTAAGGAAAGAAAGTGAATTTCGTATACTGTAATAGTAGAATCTAATTAATCAACATATCACCGAATTGAGAAAATGGTCGTGTAGCTTACCAGCATTCTAAAATTAATTATTTATCTTTTTTAAATTCTTAAATTTGGTAATTTTTTAAATCAAAATTTGAAATAGTCGAATAATTACACGTACATCATATATGACTGCGTAAAATTGGAGGATTTTTCTTAGCCTTACAGATGATGTGAATTTACCACCCCGATAAACATCGTGACATAAAAATTATACTAACATTGACCATGGTATCCACAAGTTGATCGAGAAAATGAAAATTACAAATTTGTCTGCATTGTTATGACGACCTTAATTAGCGTGGTCGTTGGGGGCAAATATATATGTCCAATTTGTAATAATAAAAAGACGTAAATACATCTAATTTACTACTATTTCCATGAGTTGGGCAGTTCAATAAAGTATTGGTTTTATTTGAGTTCATTTCAGCCTCTCTTACATTATTACCAATCTTGAACAGAGATGAGTCAAATTGTTCGTAAATTATTCGGATTTGAATTCGAAAAAATATTCGTTTAGAATCTTTTGTTGACCTAAACAAACCAAACTCGAGCTCGACATAATTTTCGAGTCTAACTCAAGCCTATAAGCATGATTTACAGGCTCGCGAGCTTGTTCATGAACTCAGGCTCATGAGCTGGGTTCGAGATCCTCGGTTCACAAGCCAACTCGATATATATGTTAATATATAAAAAATTATAAAATTTGGTGTTTGACGTGATCTTTAAGGTTAAAGTAAATAGTCAATACCAATAGATTAGTTATGAATTTTTAACAAACTATTCACGAGCTTAGTTATTCCATATTTAACGAACTCGAGCTCGAACTATACTCGTTTAATATATTATCGAGCTTTTATCGAACCAAGCTCGAACTATGTGCATTTAATATATTACCGAGCTTTTGCCGAATCGAGCTCGAACTGTTCACGAGTTTAGTATTTACAAAACGGAACGAAGTCGCATATAATTTTATAAGTTCGAATCGAACTCGAACCTAGCTCGAACACATTAAAAAATTAAATAAGCCGAAATCGAACCTTAAATACTCGGCTTCATTCGGCTCGTGTACATCTCTTAGAGAACGATGAGATAACAATGAGATCAGATCAGGCCCCTCCATTTCTAAATAATGGGCCTGGGCTGTCCTTCTGAAAGCAGTCCACATGCAGTGGGCTATCAGAGTCGTTTCTTTAATTGAAACATTGAACTTATTTCACTTACAAATCCCATAAATAGAGACGACAAAGTAGGCCCAACTCTCCCAGCATTTTTGCAGACTTGGTCCAGAGGAAACTCAGCCTTAATTTATTCGTGGTAATCCTTTCTAATTGGTAATAGAGTTGGGTATTGTCCAAGCTCAAAATCTTAGTGATCGTGTAAGATACGGTATAACATATTACTCGATTACGGAACTCACCTACAATTACACGTATGTATTATTATATATGTTATATATGATTATTATATCACATTGTATATGAATATATCTAATACATATTATTTATATATCTTTTTATAAATTAATGAGGTTATTCAATTACCCGCAGGTAACCTGATTATCCAACGGAATAACCTGTAATCGAATTAAATAGGATAGGATATGGGGAAAGCATCCTCATACCATACTCGACTCATTTACATCTCTCCCCCAATGGATTTATGGAAATGGATTTCAACGTGATCCAACGAATCATAATGTATATTACGAGGATAGACTGAGTTGGCTTCTCCAACTTTCAGCTCAATGAAATTTGGGGTCAGTCTGACTTGGCTTGATATGTCACATTGGACCGATGGGCTTGAGCCGGGCTTGCCCGAATCACAACCTCTACTCACAATGATCATGAGTGGAAGTTTTTACCTCAGTTCTGCATCATGTGATCAGCAACAGTATGGATTTTCATGTGTTTGGATTTAATTTCACAACACACACATATCAAAACATGAGTTAAAACAGAGGAGATTGCAGACTGATATCATGGAACCAAACATAAACAAAATCAGAATGATCCGACATTCTCCAACGCAAATTTTCTGAGAGAAAGAAAGCTCGGGGTGTGAAGGATCGAGTCGATAGGGCTCGCCACGCGCACGTCGAACAGATCAATTTCCATCATGGTTTTGGTCTTGTCGGAGTAGTAGAAGAGGAAGAAATGTCCCCATGCCATCAACATGTCACCATCTTCGAAAACTTTGATAGGCTTAACAACTTCATTATAATCTACAACAAAATCAGGATTTATTCTGATCACAAAGTCCTTCGTCCAACATTTCTCGACTCCATATTCCTTCATCAACCGAATGACAATGTCGTCATCATCAGACGAGTTATCACACAAACATAAGCAGCCCTCCAAAGCAAAAACATCCACAATAAATCTTTCGTTACCCGAAAGAGGTGTTGAAAACGTGCTAAAAAGTTCTGTTTCGAGATCAAGACAAGAGATCAATGGGGAGACGTTTAAATCAAGTACGAACCAGTGAAGCTTCCCGTTCAGAGATGCTGCGATGGAACGACAATTGTAGACGAAGTGGGGACCAGGTGCGATGCTTCTCCATGATCCTGTTCCGAGCGTGTAAATGTGACACTCGGATTTGGTAATATTTTCCCAGTTACTTGGTCCGTGACCATGTATACAGTCGTGGAAAATCCTAATCACCTTATGTTGGCTAGTCGTTTTACTTACCCCGAATCCATAAGTGACTACTTCAGGATATGAGTAGACAAACTCTTGAGGACATTGAATTTCGATATAGTCACGTGTGATCGGGTTACATATGTAAAGACCATCGGGGCTAGGACCTAGATCGCGTAGAAAAAGCAAACCATTAGCCGAACCCTGCACCACTCCATTATAAGGGAAATGAAAGTTGGTGACTAATGAATTGACAATGAAAGCATGGTGAACAAAACAGCAAAACAGATTTTGAACCTTTTCTTCATTGATTTTTTTGCATGATTTTTACAAGAGAATGATATATCAAATGAAGTGCCTGATCTACATTATATAGACTAGCTACAGGGAACAAGAAAAGATTCCTACTGATACATCTCAACAACCATTGTACTAAGTCAAATATGAGTCAAGGGGTGTCAACATCTCATTGCTGCTTTTTGATCTCTTTTGGTCAGAATTGCAGTTGTTGGCATTTGGCTTCTTCTTCAACGGTCCTGTATCATTAATATCAGCTGGAGTACATTGCTGCAAGATGTTTGAATATTTTCCTTGTGCTCCAAGTTGATCACACCACCTAGATACAGCTGGAAGCTTAGGTGGAAGCTCAGTCAGCAAAACAGCCTGACTTGGCTTTCTTCCAACAGGCCCCCTCAATTCGAGGCAGGCTAAGGGATACACACTGAGCTTCGATCTTAGCTTGCTGAAGAATTGATGACTTAGGGGTTTAGTCAAGATATCTGCAATTTGATCTGCGGATGGAACATGTTGAACTTCAAGTAGACCATTAGCAATTCTCTCTCTCACAAAATGCAAATCAATCTCTATATGCTTAGTCCTAGCATGTAGAACAGGATTAGACGCTAAGCTTATAGTGCTCAAGTTGTCAACCCAAGCAATAGGCTTCTTCTTCACAAGGATACCCAATTCTCCCAAGAGAGACTGAATCCAAGATATTTCAGCAGCTAAATGAGCAAGGCTTCGATATTCCGATTCAGTACTGGATCTTGAAACAGAATTTTGTTTCTTTGAGCACCAAGAGACTAAGTTTCCACCAAGATAAACACATATACCAGTGACAGATTTTCTGTCATCTTGATCCGCAGCCCAATCCGAATCTGAAAAACCGACTACATCTAGATGATTGGTTTTCCTAATGTGGATTCCATATTCTCTTGTACCTGATAGATATCTCAAAATTCTTTTAACAGCCTTCCAATGTTGATCAAGAGGTGAAGACATGAATTGGCATACCTTATTTACACTAAAGGCAATTTCCGGTCTAGTGATTGTAAGGTACTGAAGTGCCCCAACTATGCTTCTGTAGAAACTTCCATCTACGGTAGGATCACCATGATGCTTGGATAATTGAGCTGATGTGATCATGGGAGTTGCAACTCCCTTACAATCTGCCATATTTACTTTATCAAGGAGTTCTTTCACATACTTGGACTGACTCAAGTGCATCCCCTCACTGGTGTAACTGATTTCAATTCCCAAAAAATGATGAAGTGTGCCGAGATCCTTCAAGGAGAACATCTGCCCAAGTCTTTTCACCACATGGTCAATTTCCTTGTTGTTGTCTCCTGTTATAAGAATATCATCCACATAGATGAGGAGATACACGGTGAAGTCTTTACCTTTTCTGATAAAGAGAGAATTGTCCGATCTAGAAAAATCGAAACCCATACTCAAGACCACTGATTTAACCTTAGTGAACCATGCCCTCGAAGCTTGTTTTAAGCCATATAGTGCCTTAGAGAGTTTACAAACAAGGTTCGAGCCTTGTTCAAATCCAGGTGGCTGCCTCATGTACAATTCTTCTTTCAATTCCCCATTCAAGAAGGCATTGTTAATGTCCAATTGCCGAACATTCCAAGAGTTGTGAACAGCAATGGTCAAGATGATCCTTATTGTCGTCGGCTTCACCACAGGACTGAATGTATCTTTAAAATCAAACCCAGCAGCTTGAGTGTAGCCTTGAGCCACAAGTCTTGCCTTGTATCTTGAAATGCTTCCATCAGCATTTTTCTTTAACTTAAATATCCATTTGCAGCCAATGAGATTTTTACCCGAAGGCAAACTGGTTAAGTTCCATGTTTTGTTTCTTTGCAGAGCATTGAACTCTTCTTCCATTGCCCCTTTCCAGTTGGCATCCTGAAGTGCCTCTGCTACAGTTCTTGGTTCAGCTGGATCGTGAACAGTAGCATGCCAAACTTTGGGTTTAAAGATGCCTGCTCTAGCTCTAGTGATCATTTGATGTGTTCTAGAGGGAGCTGCTCGAGAATCAGACTGCATATGAGATTGGTTAGATGATTCAAAATCGACATTAGGTAGTACATTAGGTGAAGCACTAGATGCACTATGAGATGGAGAGTGGCTGGAATGGCTAGATGTAGAGGACGATTCAGGTTCAATTGGTGGAGGAGATGGTGGAGGTGCATATTGAGTAGGATTGGGATTCGTAGATGGCATGTTTGTAGGTAAAGCATGTGGAATTGGGGTCATGGTGACTGGTGCTGGTGTGGTACTAATCTGCCTTTGTGCAGTGGCATAGGGAAAAACGGATTCGTCAAATGTAACATGCCTAGTTATTATGACTTTCCCTTGAGGAAATAAGACTTTGTAACCTTTGTAGGCATTGTTATAGCCTATAAAGGTTCCTGGGGCTGACCTGTATTGCAGTTTGTGCTGGTTCATAGGTCTTACATACGGGTAGCAAAGACAGCCAAAGACTCTGAGTCTAGATAGGTCCGGTTTATGGCCATAGAGTTTCTCCAAGGGACTAATGTAGTTTAGAGATTTCATGGGAAGTCTGTTAATGATGTAAGTGGCAGATGTAAAGGCATCATCCCAGAAACTCATAGGCAATTGTGACTGAGCAAGTAGAGCCAATCCCACTTCAACCACATGTCTGTGTTTCCTCTCCACCATGCCATTCTGTTGGGGTGTGTATGGGCAAGAGATCCTATGTTCTATACCACTATCTTGGAAGAAGGATTTGAGACTTTGGTATTCTCCACCACCATCAGTTTGTATGGTGATGATTTTCTGATTAAATTGATTTTCAACAAGGTTTTTGAAGTGGATAAGAATATCTTTGGTATTAGATTTGTTTTTGATAAGGTATATCCAAGTAAATCTGGTAAACTGATCAACAAGGCACACATAATATTGATATCCATTTCTGGATTTTATGGGTGAAGGGCCCCAAAGATCTGAATGAATTAATTGGAAAGGCTTAGTGTAAACAGAATCAGAATTGGAAAAGGGTAATCTGTGAGATTTTGCTAGAGCACATGATGAACATAAACTAGATTCATTCTTGATATAATAAGGGACATTACAATGACTCAATGCCTTTTTGACAATTTCAAAAGCTGCATGACCAAGCCTTTGGTGCCATAGGCTTATTTCAAGACTCTTACTGACAGACACAGAACTAACATTAGGAAAAGTAAACTTTTGACACAGACTGGAGTTTATAGCAGGCTTGGGAGTGGAAGTTCGACCATGGTTGTTGAGAATGGCATGGTTCTTGAGTTGATGTAGGTTGAAGTGGTAAAGTCCCTCTCTAACAGTCCCTTGTAGGAGCACTTGATGAGTTTCCATGTCCTTCACAAAACAAACATTAGGATGGAATTCAAAATAAACTTTATTATCATGAGAGAATTGAGAAACACTCAAAAGATTTTTGGATATATTAGGGACATGTAACAGATTTTTAAGAAGAAAAGGTCTCGGTGCATTTTGTGATTTCACCCAAGTGCTACCAATATGAGATATTGACTCACCTACACCATTACCCATGTGAAGCCTGTTTCCACCATTGTACTCAGTGGCAAGGTTTAGGTTGCTGAGGTCATTCGACACATGATTTGTGGCTCCCGAGTCCGGAAACCAGGAGCTTTCTGAACCCAAATCAGTCCATGCTACTGAGGGAGAGGATTGAGCCATGTTAGCATTAGCACTTCTATTGCCATTTCCTTGAGTCTGTTGAGAAGTATTGTCCCCAGGAAGTTGATAATCTTGATCAAACCTGTACCAACATTGAGCAGCTGTATGGTTAGGTTTCAAGCAAAGTTGACATTGCACTCTATTCCCTTGGAATCTGCCTCCTCTTCCCCTATTAGGACCACCTCTTCCTCTGAAGTTGTTGAAATTGGAGGGTGCATTTCTGCCTCTACCACCTCTCTGGGTTCCTCTTCCTCTGCCTTGAAAATTATTTGCAGACACATTGTGAGCAGTTGGTTGCGTTCCATCAGAGTTTATCAGAGTTGCAGTTGCAGACTCAAGTCTGGATTCATAGCTGAGTAAGAGAGATTGGACCTCAGCTACTGACCATGGGTCCAGTCTAGATGTGACCGAGACCATCACAGAGTCGTACTCACTGCCCAGACCAGTGAGTATGTGAAGAACCTTGTCTTGTTCATCAATCTTGTGACCAGCAGATCCAAGGAGGTCAAAGCAATTTTTCATTTGATTCAAGTATTCCCTCATGCTTAAACCAGTTTTCTTTAGAGTTTGAAGTTTCATTTTGTACTGCATCAGTTTGGCCTTGGATTGAGAAGAGAAATTTACCTCTAATGTGTTCCAAATCTCCTTTGATGTGTCAAGTCCCACCATGAGAACCAAAACACTCTCACTCAAAGATGAGAGTATCCATGAGGCAAGTAGTTGGTCTTGCCTCTTCCATCTGATATACTCTGGATTTGGTGATCTTTCTTGAGTTATGGGGCTGATCACCATTTTCTCCGGCACACTGCCATCTAAATCGAGATAACTTTCAAGATCATATCCTCTTATGGTTGTGAGGATTTGCTGTTTCCATATGAGGTAATTATTTTCCTCAAGTTTTGTGGAAATCAGTTGGTTTGGGAGAGGGATGACAGCTATTTGTGGTGTTTGTGTTGGAGTTGCAACTGGTGTTTCTATGTTTTCTGAGGTGGCCATTCTTTAAGAAACAAATGGGAAGATAAAAGAAGGAGGCGAGATACCAGAGACAGGTTAAAAACCTGCTCTGATACCATAATGAATTGACAATGAAAGCATGGTGAACAAAACAGCAAAACAGATTTTGAACCTTTTCTTCATTGATTTTTTTGCATGATTTTTACAAGAGAATGATATATCAAATGAAGTGCCTGATCTACATTATATAGACTAGCTACAGGGAACAAGAAAAGATTCCTACTGATACATCTCAACAACCATTGTACTAAGTCAAATATGAGTCAAGGGGTGTCAACATCTCATTGCTGCTTTTTGATCTCTTTTGGTCAGAATTGCAGTTGTTGGCATTTGGCTTCTTCTTCAACGGTCCTGTATCATTAATATCAGCTGGAGTACATTGCTGCAAGATGTTTGAATATTTTCCTTGTGCTCCAAGTTGATCACACCACCTAGATACAGCTGGAAGCTTAGGTGGAAGCTCAGTCAGCAAAACAGCCTGACTTGGCTTTCTTCCAACAGTGACAAGATTGTAATGAAGCTCATGATGTTCAAGATCGAGCATCTCTTCAAAATTGTAAATTTTATACAACTTGGAGGAATTCCCCGGGAATGATTTAGTCTGAGAGACTGCTAGTCCTGGGGATGATCGAGAAAGATGGGACTTGATAAACTCACAAGTCCCAACCAAATCGAGCCATGACTTGCAAACACACTTGCAGCGTGTGATGGTTCGAACAGGGAGTCTTGAGATGATATTGATGATAATATCTGAGGGTAGTTTTGTGAAGAATTCTTGGGTCATTTTGAATTTGCAGATCTCTCTGGCTTGTGGAAATAACTTCTTAAACTAGGCCTATATATAGAATATACTTTGCGGAAGATAAGGCTTATGTTTGACAGTGTCGCCAAATATTATTTAATCGAACAACTCAAAACTCGACTTGAGCCAAGAAATCAGGTATTATATGTTAATTAATCTGTCAGAAATTTACCTACTTCTGATTTTTTACTAGGTTCCGGGTCTAATGATCCAACATCAGATGAGTTCCACATGGCATGGACTGAAGTCAAATTTGGACAAGTGTATCTTTGTATAGGATCATCTGTTTTTAAATTCTTATTTCCGTTGGCAATGACGTGATCAATTATATAAAATAATGTACGAGTTTTGCCATTTATGTTACGATTATCCTTGCGGGAACAGTAAATATGTAAAATGGATACATTACACCACATGATTTTATAATTGAATTTCATAAAGGTAATTCTAGTGTTAAACTAGATTACACTAAAAATATATAAAAAGACGAGTATTTTTCTGCTAAAAAGAAAAGAACGTTGTGCTGAATTAATAAAATCATGTAAATTTCGTATAATTCTAAAACCGCGTAGAGAACCTCCCAAGATTATAAAAACACAAAGGAGCATGTAATTTAACCTACAAGAAATGAGCTGCTAAGGATTTTTTTCTGCAAAAATGTCACCATCTTTGATAGCTTTGATAGATAAATAAACATTTCCATAAGTAATTAATTATGAAAGAACAACAAAATTGGCAGTTTTGCATGACGGTTTCCTCTGTCCAAGATATTGCAACTCCGTATTCCTTCATCAACCATATGACAATTTCAAGCTTTCGATTGTATTATCACATAAAGACAAGCAATCCTCCAAAGCAAACACAAACTCGTGCAAAGTACTATTCAAGTTAAAAGTTATAATGGTTCATATCTAGAGCCTTAAAAGGATATCAATGATGAGTTCAGAAGAATTCTTGGTCCAATTTGCACAATTTGCCATAATGAATATAACGCTTTCGAAGCGCATAAGTCACAAACGTACAGAACATGTTCTGGAGAAGCATTTAGATGCATCTACCAGTATGAATATCTATCCCAATATAAAAATGTTATTTCCATGAAGAAAGAATATGTTTAATCAGCCTACCGTAAGTAGCACCTAGCTGTCTGCCGTACTCATGAATCCATGCTTTTGCATCACTCTCCGAGTTGCTTGTGCCGCAGCCTCACTTGCACCCAGAGTACCAGTGGCCATAATCGAAGCAAACTCACGCGTGATCTCCTCTTGCACTTTGCCCCGAGCATCTCCAAGTGGATCCTTAACACCATCCCTGTTCTTCTCACTGTCTCCGTCTTTTGTTGATCCTGCATCAGACTCTCTTGCCACATGCTCGTCTTTTGCTTTAGTGGAATTCTCTCTACCAGCACCAGCTGCCGTCTGATTAGAATTAACAACTTCCGTCTGATTAGAATTAACAACTGTTACAGAAGGACGGAACTGGGGTGCCTGGGGAACTGCACCAGCTCGTAAAGTACTCTCTAATTGCTGTATCATAGGCATTATGAGAGCGCCCATGGGGCTGCCCATTACTTCATTTGGGAGATTCAAAATGTAGTCGGGTATTGTAACACCCACCAAGAACTGGGCAACCTCATTACTAAAATTGTTGCAGTTATGGGTCAGGAGACTGTAAGTTTCAGCTGTGTAGCGCGGACCGATCTCCTGTAGGTAAATCTCAAATACATCCTTCGGTACATGCGTTACACCAAGATCTACAACTCGCATTGGAGTTCCATACGGTGTTGCTCCAACAGGAGCACTTTGGATGCCACCTCCAAAATAGTATTCATTGCCGTATACCACAACTCCAGTATGCCATATGCCTTCGATAGCCTTCCCCAAAAACGTCGTGGACAACTGCCTTGCTAGGCCCTGGCTTAAGTCGTACACATGCAAGGAGACCTTGAAACCATCCTCAGCCATCTCTGCCTAATGGGAAGGAAAGAAGAAAGCACCCAGAAAACCTACGCGAGAATTTCCTCGTGAGAGCTAATTCTATCAGGAGACGTTTATAAATAAAAAAAGCCGTCGTTCAGAGAGATTTGGCTATGTTAAACAAATAATATCTAAGGAAATAAATACCTCTAGACTATCTTATTTTATTAAGATCTTAAAAGATTCTACATACCTAGACACACAATACACACTAGACACCACACACACTTCCCATACAAATCGTATATTTGATGATGGATTTAAATTAGTCTGCCAAATCCATTGCTAGATCCATTCATTCAATCAAAGTTTATAAGCTCCATTATCCAAACACTTTAATAACTTAGAGGGTGTTCGGCTAAGCTTATAAGCTCCTCAAAACAGTATACCATTATCCAAACACTTTAATAACTTAGAGGGTGTTTGAAAGCTTATAACCTCTTCATATGTGTTTGGCAAAATAAGATTTTAACCAACTTATAAGATGTAAGAATAAGCTCTTAGAGTAAGTTCCTCTAATCCATCATATTTTTTAGGATCTTATAAGTTACACTCAAATTTCACACACTACACGCACACTACATCACACACGCTACGCCAAATTACACAGTACACACAATACACACAAAGCATACTACACACATTACACACACTGCACCACATACACAATACACACACTACACATTACACACAAAACACACACATTACACACAAAACACACACACTTCAACACACACTTCGAACATTTTTTAAAATGTGTGTTTGCTAGTAGTTTTCAAATTAGTCTCCCAAATTCATGCCAAACCACTCAATTCAATTGCAAACTTCTAAGCTATTTTATCCAAACATTTTATAAGCTTATAAGCTCTTATAAAATTACATCTTATAAGCTCTTGAATCAACTTATAAGATGTTTAAAGTAAGCTTCGTAAGCAATGTTTGGCAAACTGCATCAAACTGCTCCTTAGTAAAATTATTAGAAAAAATAATTATTTGGCAAACACTACAACTTATGAGTTTACAACCATTAGTTTTTCTTAACACTACCCACTTTTGATTTTAAGCAAATTTTCAACGATCTCCACTTTTAATCACTTTCTCAAAAGCAAAAGCAACCGCAAACATTCTCTTATAAGCTCTTATATCATCTCTTTCAGGGGGTTCGCATTTGAGCCAACCGAATCAGGACTAAATCCTAATCCGAACAGTAATATCTAGTTTTTGTAAATAATTATTCAGATTATGAAACAATTGAACCCAATCCTAATCCGAACAATAATACCAATTTTTTGTAAGAATTATACAGATAATGAAACAATTGATTCAGCCCTAATCCAAACAGTAATACCGATTCTTTCTAAAGAATTTATACAGATAATGAAACAATCGCTACAGCCCTAATCCGAACAATAACACCAAGTTTTTGCAAAGAATCATACAGATTATGAAACAATTGATCAAAACCTAATCTCTCACCCCAGATAAGCATAAAATTGGAAAACGACTAAAAATTGAGCAATAAATAGAGGGAGCAGAAATTAATCTAATCCAGAGCAAAAAAACAAATCGCTAAGCAAACTAAAGATATGAAGTGTGAGAGATAATCATACCGTCTCCTTCCGTTAAACCAGAAGCGGAGGAAGAGGGTGGTGCGCGTCGAGATCTGAGAGAAAAGGGAGAGCAAGAGGACGAAGAAACGTTTAGGCCGAAATTGACTACTGCCTTCTTAGACCTAGACCAACCCCAACTCTACTCTATAACGCAACAAATTGAGAGAATTTTACACGATTCTTCCCCAACTCCACACTTTATATCCTGTCTTAAGGCAAGGGTGGGGTAATACCGTTCATCTACATAAAAAACAAATTGTTTTTACATTATACCTTTAAAATATTCTTAAATTTAATTTTAATTATATAAATGTCATATTTTATTATCAATTTATCATAGATAGTATTAATTACAAAGAAATATGTGATAAATTATAGCAAATTTTTTAATATAAAGTTAAAATATCAATTTATCATAGATAGTATTAATTACAAAGAAATATGTGATAAATTATAGCAAAATTTGTAATATAAAGTTATTATTCTTTAAATTTTAATATAGAATTATTTTAAGATATTACAGTTAGTAAATTTTATTTAACTTAAATGGTTAAAAACTTTATAATAAAATTAAGCAATTAATTATAAATAAAATAAGAAATAGTTATTTTTTTTTAATGGAAAATTAATGTAAATTGGGTTGTAAATGGTTATATGAAACTATAAATTTAATGAGATATAGTTAAAATAGTGATAATATACACAAAAACGTAAATTTAGTACTACCTTCGTCTCGGTTAATTTGCACAATTCTCTTATTGATCTGTCCCACTTAACTTTGCACACACATAATAAAATAGAAACAAATTCCCACAATCTTCATCCTCAAAATCTCAATCTTCAATTCCTATCTTTAAAACAATCAAATCCTTTATCTCCATCTTTAAAAAAAATAAAAAAAAAAAACTTTTTTTTCTTTTTTCTTAACATTCATGTTCGATCCTACAAATTTAATCGGGAAAAAAAGAGTATTAAAATCTCACAATTTATTGGATTTAGGTTGGAGATGGTCTTAGCCCACACTTAATCTAGGAGGCCGAAGGAATAATGGGCCGAGGGTAAAAGGCCCCATCCTTGTCGAAGCCCAATTTAGTGTCTGACAAATAAAAACAAAAATGAATGGGTTGAGACTAAAAAAGGCCCCATCGGGTCGCATTTCAAAAAAAATTATGGTCTGTTCTATTTTTAAAATTAATATCTTATTTTATTAATTTAAATAAAAAACTTATTTTTATTTTATAAATTAGCCGTATATTATCAAAATATGAATTAATAAATATTGTACATTTTTAAAATGGACCTATATCCTATAATTTTTTTAAATAAATGTTCTTTTACCATCGGCATCATGTTAAACAATCGGTTGCTACTGACGTGCACCCTTTTTTTAACGATGTCGCTTTCATTTTTAATTAGAATATGACTCAACTGCTTATGTCGATCATTTAGTTTATTTCAATATCAGATCTAATCCAAAAAAATGTTCTAATTTTTACATTTTCTGTAGATAGAAAATTTAATTTCCTATTTTCATTATTTTTTTGTATCTTATAATATTTTTATATTTTCTAATTTAAAAAAGAGAAAAAAAAAAGCTTACCAAAAAAACTGACGTACTATATTTTTTAACTGAAAGAACTGAAAAACTAAAAGAACTAACGCACTATATTTTTTAACTGAAAAAGCAAAAGATTTTTTTTTTTTTGGCTGGTGATGGGATTGAGGGGGAGGTGTTGCTAGGAGGTGGGGGCATTAAGAAAAAAAAAATAAAAAAAAATAGATTTTTTCTTTATCAAGGCGATAGTTAGAGTTGGTCGGGAGTGAGGACATTAAGGAAAAAAATTGAACACAAATAATAGATTTTTTTTCCCTAAATCAAAAGATTCAGTATTAAAATTGGCCCATGCTCTATTCTACATAGGTATGTGAAAATCGATCCGCTCCGATTCGAGGCTTATCTGGACACGGCAAAATTCGACTCGATGAAGAATGGACAGAGCACGCCTCGCCCCGTTCACGGGTTGGGTCAGGGTCGGATCAAGTCTCCCGCCCCGCCTTCCCCCGTCATGGGTCGGGTCGGGGTTGGGTCAAGTCCCCCCACCCTACATATATATAATGTTTTTTTAAAATGTCTATTATGTAATATTATATAGATATATATATATATATATATATGTATATATACACACAAAAATATAATATATATATATATATATATATTTATTATATAAAATTTATATATAAATATGTTAAATATATGTCATCTTAATAAATTAAATTACGATAAGGGTATATTTAAATAATTAAAATTTTAATTTTTAATAATTAAATTTAAAAAAAATATTAAAGCAAAGCTAATGTAAACCCAAAAACTAAAATCCTATTGACTTCAACAAAAAAAAAGCAAGTTTTTTAACAAAATAAAGTCAATTTATTTAAAAAAATAAAAATAATGGAGGATGGGCGAGACAAATCCGTCCCGTGTGGGGCAGATCACGGAGCACTAATTTTTGCCTCCGTGACGAGGCACGGAGCAGGGCAGGGCAAGGCAGGATGAGGCGCATGCGGGGCGGCTTAGAAATTCCAAAAATCTGACCTGACCCGCCCCGTTGACATGCCTAATTCTACATGTCCAAAATTGATTTTTTTTCATACTCTTATTAAACAAGGTCGGATGAGATTTTTTATTTATTTTTTCTAGCTTCCGTCGCGGCAGCACAACCCTCCTCCTGCGCCAATCTATTTCGCGCCGCCACCACGACCAGGTTCTATCTCCCCTAATTATTTTTGCATGTGCCTTTTTCCTTGTTCTCTCCAATCAATTTATTTTCTGTTTGCTTAATGTTTGATACTCATTTACCTTTTGTCTTGATTGTTTTGCATTTGAAGTTAAAACATTTCTTAATTTTCTTTTCCAGGTTTTGTTACTGCTAGTACTGAATTTACAATCTGTAATTTTAAATATAGATTAGATTTTATGACTAAAATCGATCTGGAATTCAGTTAGATAAACTTGGTTACATAACTATACGCGATACAAGTTTTCAACTGTTAGAATTGAATCACTTTCATGGCATGTCAAATGCATTCTGAGTTATACTATTATCTCGTAAATTTATTACTCTCTCTGTTCCGGTCTAATTTGCCTATTTTCCTTTTCGATTTGTCCCAATTTAACTTATCAGCTCATACCTGACAAATTTATCTCACAATCTCCACCTTTAAAAAAAGTCAAAGATTTCATAAAATCGTTTTTTCTTAATCTCTGTAACTTGATCGGAAGATAATATCTATTAATCTATAGGCATGTCTCAAACTACAGATATAACAACAACAACAACAACAACAATAATAATAATAATAATAATAATAATAATAATAATAATAATAATAATAATAATAATAATAAAGAAGTAGAGTCAGCCGATTCTATTCTTTTATTAAAGAACAGAGAAATACATATTAGAGTCGAGCGACTCTATTCCTTTATTAAAGAACAGAGAAATATGCAGTAGACTCGACGGACTCTATTCTTTTATTTAGACTCCCCTTATCTTGTGTTAAAGTAAATTCACGTATTAATAAAAATACACATTAGACACGGCTGACAACCGAAAACTTTAAAATTAGAGTTACAAGGTGACTGAGACGGGGTACTAATTCCCAAGTTCCATTTGAGTAAAAAACTTCCATTTCATCAGCCACGCACCGGGAGCAGTCGTAAGGCTAACGACTTTAGTCATAGCCTCTTCGGCAAGCGATTGTGTATTAGACATGGTTAGAGGTGGCAATTCGGGCGGCCCTGTCGAGCCGGGCCCAGTCGGGCCAAGGGAAAGTTCGGGTGGGGTCGGGTCGGCCCCGATTTATTTACGACTTTAGTCATGGCCTCTTCGGTAAGCGATTGTGTATTAGACATGGTTAGAGGTAGCAATTCGGGCGGCCCTGTCGAGCCGGCCCAAGTCGGGCCAAGGGAAAGTTCGGGTGGGGTCGGGCCGGCCCCGATTTATTTTGGGCCTAGAAATCCGGCCCGGAGGACCTCGGGCCACCGGGCTTTCGGGCCAAAAACCCATGAGTTTTTTTCTTTTCTTTTTTGTTACTTTAACCATGAAGTAGAATTATATATTGAGGCGAACTTCAGTTTAATTCTCTTAAGAAAAAACTTGATCGGAAGATAATATCTATTAATCTATAGGCATATCTATTTCACATGTAATATATACTTTTTTTTTATGTTCTTACCTTTATTTTATATTTTTTAATTTATCCAAATAAATTTTTAAGTTCTAATCATAAATACTAAAAGAATTCTTTCAAAATTTGTATTCTTATTTGCAATTTTTAATATTTCACTCTGTGCTTTTAAATACACTTAAAAACATCTTATTTTTTAATAAATTCTTACTTTAGCAAATTAAGATCTAAACATTATTTAATAATTCGAATACCAAATTAAAGTCTGCGAGTTCTTCATAATATAAAATCTCAAAGTGTAACAAAAGTCATAATTTAGGTTGCAACGGATAATGTTTCTTAGAAAAACAATTTTAACAAAATATACATTATAAAAATATCAATAAGTAATTAAAAATAATTTCAATAACAATTTTAGTACATAATTATACATATACTCAAAGCTCCGTACTTTTGTGATAAAATAAATATATCAGCAGACTTGTTAATAAAATGATTATAAATAGATATTAGTTTTGGCCTTGGATTTAATAAAACATGTATTTCATTATTTAAACAATGATTTTTCTTCCCGTGTAACTTAGATAACTAAAATATTTCAAAAAAAATCGTGTTAGATAAAATAAAATAATTAGTTGTATTTTCGTAAAAAATACTCAATTAGTATTTTATAAGAAAACTATTTTACTAATGTTTAGTTGCAACTCAAGCCAACATATTGTAGTTCAATTTACAATTAACACTCAAATCTAGAATAAATAATTACCAACAAATAATCTATTAGCTTAAATCAAATATCTCATTATAATATATGCGATATGGATGCCAAATTGAAGATCATGAAAAGTGAATAATCTGATAAATTATGCATAAAAAATGGATTATAAATAAAAAAGTTTTTTGTATCTTTAAAAATATAAGGCTGCTCGTGTAAGTTAATACTATAAATAATCTCATGTAAACTATAAGGCTGCTCATGTAAGTTAATACTACAAGGCTGCTCGTGTAAGTTGACTGAATCTCGTGTATTTAAAACATAAAATTAATCACGTGTAAGATTCTAATCTCATGTACTATAAGGCATCTCGTGTAAGTTAGTAAACAACAATGTATCTCGTATAAGTTCACAATACTAATAATCACAGGTAAACTATAATTAATCTCGTGTAATTTTTTCTGAATCTCGTGTATTCTCGTTTATTACATAAAATTATTCACGTGTAAGTTTCTAATCTCATGTATACTAAGGCATCTCGTGTAAGTTCACAATACTAATATTCACATGTAAACTATAATGTATCTCGTGTAAGTTTACCGATTCTCGTGTAATCTCGTTTAATACATAAAATTATTCACGTGTAAGTTTCTAATCTCATGTATCTCGTGTAAGTTCACAATACTAATATTCACATGTAATATAATGTATCTCGTGTAAGTAATGGGGATCTCGTGTAATCTCGTTTATTACTTTGAATTATTCTCTAAAATATTTCTCGTGTAACATCGTGTACTCACATCAAACCATGTACGATTGACAAAAACGTACTATATTGTTATACGGACTGTTTACTTAATACTACAGATTGTTCAAATAAATAGTACAAAAAAATTCATAAATAGTACGGTTTGTAGAGGTGGCAAGGTAAACATATTGTGTGTTCAAATAAATCATTTTCTCCTTTCAGTAACTGCAAAAATCGTCGTTAAATTGCCAGTTTACGGGATTGATTAGGGGTGTTCATCGGTCTGAAACCGAACCGAACCAAACCGAATTTACAAAATCGAAAACTGAAATTCTTCAAATTTGTCAACCGAACCCGAACCGAAATTGATCTAAAACCGAAACCAACCTTTCGGTTCGGTTGCGGTTAAAACCGAAAACCGCAAGTAGATTCTTCCTCTAATCAAGATGCAGAAACTGCACTTCATTCTCAGAATATTTGGAATTCACTATATTAAGATATAAAGATCTTCAAACTACTACTCCAATTGCAAAAATATCTAAATCATGAAAATCATCATCAATATACTATACTGTTGACATTTAATTCCATTCTGCAACTAGAAGATGAGAATGTATGTCCATAAAAATAGAAAAAATCAAACTTGGAGACAAACAGAAGTATTCACTAATCACTGATCAGCTTTGCATTTCAAAAGACAAGAAATAGAGAGTGAGAGATTCGATAGTGACTCACTTTGAAACCAAAATTAGGGTTCAGATGAGCGAGGGGCAGCGACTACGCCGACTAGGGTTGAGGGGGGGAGAGATTGAGAGGGAAAGAGAACCGACGGGAATCGGCAGTACAGGTAAACTATAATTAATCTCGTGTAATTTTTTCTGAATCTCGTGTATTCTCGTTTATTAATAACATGTTTGCTAATATGCCTCAATGAGTCCAACACATGAATTTCAATCTCGGGGTGCTCGTTCTATGTTAACCTCAACAATTTCATCTAATTCTAGCAACAATCACAGCAATTTATACTCATTACGTAAACCCCATTCACTATTCGCACAAGTTCATACCCAAATTACATTATTTAACACATAGGTACTACAATACTCACTTTAATCATGAAATTAATTCATCCCCAATACTAATTATGCATCAAAATTGAATGGGAAACAAACTAGTAAGGGTTAGCATCACTTACCGGAGAAATTTAGTCGGAGACAACCCAATTCGGAATGTGCCCTAGATCTTTGGAAGTGGGTCGAAATTTTCGACTTTTGTGGAGAGAGTGAGTGAGATGGAGTGTGTGATTGTGTTTGAATTGGATTATGGGTGAATTTGAGTGTGTTTATGTGTGAATTGGTGAAGTGTGAGTGAATGTGTGTGTTCTTCGTGCGTGTAGTGAAAGAGAAGAGAATGGGGAATTTTTAAACCTGAATTCGCGTTTTGAAGGCTGTGGAAGGGTGACACGGCCGTGTTCAGTATGTAACACGGCCGTGTTGCATTGCAGTGTGTTTTGATTGTCTGAGCCCTCTTTTGACACGGCCGTGTTGAGTATGTGACACGGCCGTGTTAGTCTTGAAATCATAGCCTTCGAGCACGTACTCTTCGTGAACCAAAATTGGTTTTCTGAGGCGTTTTTGACACGGCCGTGTTGCGTATGTGACACGGCCGTGTTGCGTTCCAGCTTGTTTTACCTTGTGGGGTGGTCTTTTGACACGGCCGTGTCATTTGCGAAACGCGGCCGTGTTGTGTTTGAGCTGAGATTGACGCGGCCGTGTCATCTTGTGACGCGGCCGTGTTGATTTCCAGTAGATTCTTCTCTTTTCACGCCAGTTTTGACACGGCCGTGTTGAACAAGTAACACGGCCGTGTTGCTCTTTTTCCTTCCACACGCCATTTATTAAAATAGGTATTGAAATTATTTTTAATTACCTATTTATATTAATAACGAGTATTTTGTTAAAATTACTCTTCTAAGGAAATTTATTTTTGTAATTTTTACTTTCCCTCCTAATTTTTACTCAATAATTTTGGTAAGTTATTGTACATTTAGTAAGTTTTAAATTAGTATTGTGAACTTACACGAGATGCCTTAGTATACATGAGATTAGAAACTTACACGTGAATAATTTTATGTAATAAACGAGAATACACGAGATTCAGAAAAAATTACACGAGATTAATTATAGTTTACCTGTGATTATTAGTATTGTGAACTTATACGAGATACATTGTTGTTTACTAACTTACACGAGATGCCTTATAGTACATGAGATTAGAATCTTACACGTGAATAATTTTATGTTTTAAATGATATTACACGAGATTCAGTCAACTTACACGAGCAGCCTTGTAGTATTAACTTATACGAGCAGCCTTATAGTTTACATGAGATTATTTATAGTATTAACTTACACGAGCAGTCTTATATTTTTAAAGATACAAAAAACTTTTTTATTTATAATCCATTTTTTATGCATAATTTATCAGATTATTCACTTTTCATGATCTTCAATTTGGCATCCATATCGCATATATTATAATGAGATATTTGATTTAAGCTAATAGATTATTTGTTGGTAATTATTTATTCTAGATTTGAGTGTTAATTGTAAATTGAACTACAATATGTTGGCTTGAGTTGCAACTAAACATTAGTAAAATAGTTTTCTTATAAAATACTAATTGAGTATTTTTTACGAAAATACAACTAATTATTTTATTTTATCTTTGTCCTATAAATATGACATGTATATTCTTTGCTACGTATTATCCTCTAATCAAAAGTTGATTTAGGGATTTAATTATTTTAAAAGGAGAGGGTAACTTAGTATAAAGAGCCTTTGATCAACTTAAATATCGAACTAGCCAGAGGATCCCCCAATTCGGTCTCACTTAAATGATTGTCTGGGAGAAATCTTCTTTACAAGAACCCACATATATCAAACCCAGGGAGACTCTAAGTACAAGCATTATATACAAAGCAAATCAGAGAATATCACAAAAGAAATATCTCATATCCACCAAAGCTAGGATTATAAACATACAATTGCAATACCCAATTGTTTGACAAGTAATACAAGGACACCCAATTACTTACTCTGAGTACCAGCATATGCAAGACCTAGGCCCATAATTGCCCCTGTTTCAATTAATAATAAAAAAAGATGTCATTCAAAGCCACTAAATGCCTATACAGAAACCATCATTTCCTCTTCTTTTTTTCCTGCTGGGTAGCTGCACTTCCTGGACATTTAAAAAGATAAACAAATTAAGGTAAAAATACTCTGCACCTCCCTAAGGCAGCTTGCCTCTTGAGACATACAATATTTATGTAATAAAACATAAAGGAAATGCTTGGATATACCTTTATGTATACGGTTCAATGTACTTCTGGGGAAAATATACTCATTCAAATTTCTTTGCGGCAAATGTTCTCGCTCTGAGCGTCGTTTGACCTGGAGATCAATGAGGGAAAACAAAGCTGTCAATGCAAAAAAAGTCAAGTTTATTAAAAGAAAGTGATACAAATAGAAATAATCTCAAATCTACCGGAGGCTCGGACATCTGCACCCCATCATCATCGTCATCATCATCTTCTCCATCTCCAGCCTCTGTAGTAGGCTCAAGATTTTGCATTTCTCTTGTTCCCCTGGGAGTGACAGGAGTGACATGGTGATCTAGAGGGGAAAGGGGTTGAAAGCCATCAGCCTCTGACATCTGCAACTCCTCTTCACCATGCTGAGAAGAGAAAGCATTATCCGCAGCCTCGGATATCTGCATCGTATCGGAGGAGTCAGCTGAAGCAACATCTCTCGGAGTAGAGGTGGCGAAGTGGTCAGTTGAAGAATCTACCGCCTCGGACATCTGCATCCCATCATCATTGTCATCATCATCTCTATCTCCATCTCTAGCCTCTGCAGTAGGCTCCGCCTCGGACATCTGCATCCCATCATCATTGTCATCATCATCTCTATCTCCATCTCCAGCCTCTGCAGTAGGCTCAGGAGTGACATGGTGAGCTAGAGGGGAAAGGGGTTGAGAGCGATCAGCCTCTGACATCTGCAACTCCTCTTCTACAGAGTCCGCAATTTCCCTACAAAATTGAAAATAAAAAATTGGCATTTTATATTAAAGCATAAAAAACACAAAGTAAGAAGTTCGAACACATACCTGACACACATATAATCTTGAGCCAACTTCTTATCCTTCCAAATTACGAGCAGTCGATCATAAAGCTTAATGAAATTTGGAGGCTCTCCCCCTCGATTTCCTTTGTCCTGAATTTTGGTTCCGTCCACGCTATGTCCTGTACATTGTAACCGTCAAACACCTTAAGTTGTTTTGCAACAAGATGTGGTTTATGATATACCACATGGTTATTGCAAAACAAAGGTGTAAGCAAGGTCACATGCTCCAAGTTCTCTTCTGGAAGGAAAGAAGGCAACGCCGATATTCCAGAATATGGTCTCCATTCTATATCCTGCTCATACAAGCAACTCAAATTTAGAGATTTCAATCAAAATTTAAAGCAACTTATAAGAAAACAAATTAATAAATAACTAAACTTACTTCATCAGAAAGATTCTTAAGAAGCCGCTTCACTCTCTTTTCATAATTGGGTCTATGGTTGAATGAGATATGGTGCACTTGCTCCACCACATAGCCCACGACAGGCAACGTATAGTGCTGAGATGTCAACTCTATACCAATGGCATCCCGTAATTTCGGGATACGAATCAGGAAAAAACTCTGTCAAACAAAAGAAAATATTGATCTAAGTGAGAAACAATACTATTTAGCTAAACAGGATATCTTAGCCCAACTCAAATGAACAAATAAACTAAAACTTCTTATATTGCCAAAGATTGTATCACGATGTGTGGAGACATTTTATACCAGTCAATAGCCCAACTCAAATTAACAAATAAACTAAAACTCCAATTTCTTCAAAGATTGAATCATGTTAGGGATTTTCGTTAAGTTTGAAGCATACCCTCACTATTGAGTTAAGAGCATATACTATCCAATTGAACTACTTATGCTATTGAGTTGAGAACATGCGATTACATGAAATAAATAGAATGACACAGATTGTACTATTTTTTAAACTGCCTGTACTATTTAAGTGAGAATCAATATTATTTAGCTAAACAGGATATCCTAGCCCCACTCAAATTAACAAATAAACTATTGAGTTAATAGAACATTCTAAAACTTCTTATATTATACCAGTCAATAGCCCAACTTAAATTAACAAATAAACTAAAACTCCTATTTCATGCGATTACATGAAAGAACAAAAAAAACACTATTGAGTCAATAGAACAACCTATACTATTTGATGACAAGTATTGTACCATTTCTTAAACTTCTTGTACTATTTAAGAGAATTAATACTATTTAGCTAAACAGGATATCTTAACCCAACTCAAATTAACAAATATTGCCAAAGATTGTATCACGCTGAGTGGAGACATATTATACCAGTCAATAGCCCAACTTAAATTAACAAATAAACTAAAACTCCTATTTCATGCGATTACATGAAAGAACAAAAAAACACTATTGAGTCAATAGAACAACCTATACTATTTGATGACAAGTATTGTACCATTTCTTAAACTTCCTGTACTATTTAAGAGAATTAATCCTATTTAGCTAAACAGGATATCTTAACCCAACTCAAATTAACAAATAAACAAAAACTCCTATTTTGCCAAAGATTGAATCATGCTGTCTGGAGACATTTTATAGCAGTCAATAGCCCAACTCAAATTAACAAATAAACTAAAACTCCTATTTCGTCAAAGATTGAATCATGTTGTGTCAAAGTATATAAATAGACATCACAAAAAATGGTCCACAAGTATTAACTCGGTGAACTTTTAATGTCTCAAAATTTCATTTATGAAATGAGTCCACGTCAACTTAGTTATATCAACAATCAACAATTAGTTAAAAGCGAGTGATGGAAGAATTAACATTTAACTTACCAATAAAACCCACAAGTTTCCTGAGGTTGGGGTTTTTCCACAAGTTTGAAGCCCGCGGTGTAGGAATGCCAACAACGCTGCTCCCCATGCGTAATCGTTGACTTCATCCAACTTCTCTATAAGTTGGACGTAAGTCGTGTTGGCATATCCGGTCGTGGTGGTGACTATAAATGCCTCCACAAGCATCAACAAAATGGCCCTTTTTCTTCTTTCTTTATCTTCTGTTCGATCGAGAGCAATCGCCTTCAATTCTTTAAGTTTGATAGTTTTTGTTGGTGGCCTTCGGAAGACCCGTTCAAAAGCTTCCGGGTCACGGCTTCTTTCACATATCACTGGTTTGCCTGTAATGGGCAATCCAGTCAGATATAAGACATCCTCCAGCGTGATGCCTATCTTCAGGCTCCCGAATTTGAAGATGGAAGATTCCTTATCATAGTGATTATGAAGGACTGGAAGGGCCTTTGTCAGCAGTTGCGAGTATGGGAGCTTGAGCAACTGGAATAGGCAACTCCCCGGCGTAGACTCTTCTAGGAGTTCTGCTTTAAAATCTGCGTCTTCCTCTAGCTCTTTGAAGAGTGCACTGATTGTCTGTAATTTCGAACCCATTTAAAAGTACTGCACAAACAAACAATTATACATTTTCATCATTAGGATAATTTTATACTCGCAATATGTGGTGAGATGGATGAATATGCACTTTACTTTTGTAAACTTTGCCTTAGTCAATTAGCTAAAATGAGATTTCTATCATTTGAAAAAATAAAAATCAGCCAAGTATTGAGTTAATAGAACATTCTAAAACTTCTTATATTGCCAAAGATTATATCACGCTGTGTGGAGACATATTATACCAGTCAATAGCCCAACTCAAATTACCAAATAAACTGAAACTCCTATTTCATGCGATTACATGAAAGAACAAAAAAACACTATTGAGTATTGTACTATTTCTTAAACTTCCTGTACTATTTTGCCAAAGATTGAATCATGCTGTCTGGAGACATTTTGAAGCAGCCACATGGTAAATGCTAACTGATTGTATCAATAGGATAATTTTATACTCGCAATATGTGGTGAGATGGATGAATATGCACTTTACAACCACCTTAAAAACCTGGAATTTCGATTAATCACAACATTAGGCACATAGAGATAACAGTGAAAATAAAGAATCAAGCATAAGGGAACAATGATCATTGATCAACTTAATTAATAGCATGGTAATGAAGAAAATTAAATATATATGAACTCAGCTTATGTTTGAATTGGACTCAAATGAATATAGATCCATAAACACGTTAAAACCCTCTACATTTGGGTCAAGCCTTAACAAACACCCCCATTATTTGTGGAAAACATTCATATACGAAAACTACTGTTTAATTTTATACTCACAATATGTGGTGAGATGGATGAATATGCACTTTACAACCACCTTAAAAACCTGGAATTTCGACTAATCACAAAGGCACATAGAATCAACCTACTCTACATATCAGGTTTATTCACCTACATATCAGGTTTATTCACCTCACCTGATCAAACTAATATCCAACTAATATTATAATACCTTTTAGGAACAATCCAGCAAATGATTTCAAAATATAAATTCACATAGAATCAGCCGACTCTACATATCAGGTTTATTCACCTCACCTGATCAAACTAATATCCAACTAATATTATAATACCTTTTAGGAACAAGAAGTTTATTGCAAAGAAAAAAGGGAGGGGTGAGAAGCTGATTGCTAAACTTTTGGATGCTTAAAAGTTGATTTTGTATGTGAGACATGTCATTCTAAGATCTAGTGTACCCAACACAGTATTGAGTCAATAGAACAACCTATACAAGTATTGTACCATTTCTTAAACTGCCTGTACTATTTAAGAGAATTAATACTATTTAGCTAAACAGGATATCTTAACCCAACTCAAATTAACAAATAAACAAAAACTCCTATTTTGCCAAAGATTGAATCATGCTGTCTGGAGACATTTTGAAGCAGCCACATGGTAAATGCTAACTGATTGCATCAATAGGATAATTTTATACTCGCAATATGTGGTGAGATGGATGAATATGCACTTTACATAAACACGTTAAAACCCTCTACATTTGGGTCAAGCCTTAACAAACACCCCCTTTATTTGTGGAAAGCATTCATATACGAAAACTAATGTTAATTTTATACTCACAATATGTGGTGAGATGGATGAATATGCACTTTACAACCACCTTAAAAACCTGGAATTTCGACTAATCACGGCGAGCGGAGCGGCGGCGGCGAGCGGAACGGCGGCGGCGAGCGGAGCAGCGAAGGCGAGCGGAAACTGGCGTTGGCGTGCAGCTGTTTTCGCGCTCTCTCTCTCTTCGTGGTTTCGTGGTTTAAGGGCGGGTGAATATTTGCTTTTAAACTCTCCCCCTGTCTCTTCAGTTTTTCTTTTGTTTTTATTTTTTATTTTGTCAACTAGTAGGAGTATAATTTTAAATTGTTTATAAGATTTCATTTGTAATATGTGCTGAACGAATAATAATAATAGTGTTATATAATCGGATTGACGATTAAATCAGTTTATTGGCGATTTAATTGGTCGGACCGATTAGATCTGTAGCCATGGTCGGACCTTCCATAAGTCGGAAGAGTACGACGACTCGGGCCCGAAAAAAATATAAAATTTAGGGGCCCAGAATAAGACATGTACAATTAATGTATATAAATTTGGATGCACAATTTATTTATAGTTGGTCGAGTGGTCTAGTGGTCGGTGCATTCATCCTATTCCGGGATCAAATCTCACTTTTGTTTCATTTTTATCAAAATCTATTTTGTGATGTTGGCCTAGTTTCTTTTTTATCAAAATCAATTTTGTGTAAGTTATATAAAAAAAATTATTATATTTTTTCACAAATTGGATGAATATTCAGAACTCTAGACATCACAACACTATAAAAGAAAAGATAATAGTTACTTAGTATATACATTTTTTTTTCTACTACTTTTGTTTATACTTTATGATCTGAACTAAGCAGCGAATTTCAGAAACACAATCTAAATCAAAGCTCAATTGTTCAAATTCAGGAAAAATGAATCAATTCGATCAAAGATCTGAAATCACGTCACCAACTTCATTTCAATCCAACCAAAAAAAGTAAAATTGTAACAGAAAATCGGTCTCTCACAACAAGTATTTCATAACAAATCACTGTAATAGATCATATTTTTGTTCAGCATATTCATGAACGTCAACGGCTCTCAGCAAATGAGGCTTCTCTCTTACATGCTCAATAGCCATTTCTAGGACATCATCATCATCATTTGCATCTTCATTACCATCCTCTCGGTAAATATCCTTGGCTAAATCTTGTGCAAGGCTGTATGATTCTGGATGTATTCTTGTGTCATCTAATAGATCAATAAATTGACTACTACTGGAGGTCAGTCCACTACGGCGGACTCGCAGGAAACCAACAGCATTGATAAAGACTTTCTTACCAAGACCATGGGATGTTAACAGGTCTTTTCTAGTGAAAATAGCACCTGCTCTTACTAAAGACCTCTGCAGAGAAGCTGCTTTTCTAGGTCCAAGCCCAGAAATAAATTGTAGGGGAGCAAACAACCATTCATGACTGGCTGCCAGATTGATATCAAGACCCACTTGGTTTGTTACATCCACCATTACTTGTTCAATCATTCCATACTTCTCATCAGGGGTAAGAAAGTTCTCCGAAGGATTGAGCTTCCAAGACAATATCTCCTTACTTGGCCCACATAATGTGGCAACCATGGCTAATGGATTCTGAAGATACCGTCCAAGAGCCACAGCACGTCTAATAATACCTAAAAGATAAAATGAAATATAGGTTTTCCAAAAATTAGTACAAGAACTTATCAATATGGCGCAGAAACGGCAAGAACCAGAAAATGCACAAAAACCAAAAGGTAAAGGAAAAATAATTACTAAATTCAGGTAATACCTTCTTGTGAAGGAAGTTGATCAACTGATATTCTGGAATTTTCATACAAACGTGGAAGAGATTCGTCACCATAAACGATATTCAGATTATCCATCTCATGACCAACATCTCGAGGATTATCTTCCACCATTTTGAAGATGATCTGATTAAGGGTAAAATATGAAATATCACCTCAGCATCTTAACAGTATTTCAAGGCACAACAGGGTTGAATTACAGGAAAACAGATGTTCCTTTCGCACATAAAAAAAATACATGAAAAACAAAAGCAAGTTCAAACTATGATATACCTCATAAATATCTTCCTTCAACCGCGTACAAGACAGATTTGCAGCTCCTAGAGCAACGACATGTGGTTGATGGTCCATCATAAATTTTTGAACTCTCTGCTGATCATTTTTTTTGCGCTGCTGTTCATTAACACTTAGACCCCGAAGGTTCAGGGAACCAGCATGTAATACATCTAAAACTTCTCCAGATGAATCCAACATCACGAAAGTTGTAGCTGGCTTTCCAAGGCCCCAACAGCAAGCCATAACTCTAGGTGCTGCTTCTTCATCAGAATTGAGATCATTTTCCTTCCGCTGATATGGTGATACAGACACTTTCTCCCACAAAAGCCTACCATATTCCGAGAGTAACCATGCCTTTGCTCTACTGGTCAACAATGACCTTGCTTCCTTTCCCATTGAAGGAAGAAGATTACTGAAAAAAGCTTCATTGAGTATCAATTTCCTCTGCTCATTCCATAATTGAGCAGATTTGCTTACACCATCACTCAGATGATAATCATTTGAGTCACTTATTAACTTCTCAAGGACTACTTCAGGGAGCTTGATTGTAACTTGCAAGAGCTTCTCCTCTTCAGCTTTCTGAATTAGCCAGTACAATTGAAAGAGTGAAGTTTATCCATTATACAATAACTATTAAACCAAACTCCCACATACCATATGCCTCGCGCCTTTTAACACAGTTTGGGGTGACTCAAATGCCGCACAGGTGAAGTTAGAAGCCATTTCCTCTGGTGTTTCCTTTGCATCTTCCAATTCATCCATTCTCTGCAAAGAACAGAATCCACGTTATGTAAGCATAATACAAAAGCCACTAGAAATTCAATTGCTACCATTTTCTCCAGAGAAATCTGCAAACCAAATTGTTCAGAGCTATAACCAAATTTGCTTGCAACCTCCCACAGTCCAGCTTTGCTGCAAAGGCTATATTGTGATTTTCTCTTTGGCCTTTTAAATTGACCTTCATCAAGGTCAACTTCACCAGGGGGGAAGTGCAAATTAAATTTCAAGTCCACATCATCAACTTCTCTTTCTGAATCAGTAGCTTTGAGTGACTTAGTAATTGATTCAAATAGCTGTTGATTTAATCTGAGTCGCGTCTCATCATATACTCTCCTACTCTCTTCTTCATATCGCTTGGTGTAGTACGACTTGAGAGCACCCTTTCTTTTCTGAAGAAGAAGCCACTTACGATCCAAGTCCGGAATTGCCCACAGAACCTGCAGCAAAACACTCCTTAGATATCCAAGTGAACTTTACAAGAACTGTCCAAGATTTATTATTTTTTTTAAAATTTAAAGCCCAATGTAGAAACCCATGGCCAGAATTTTCCATAAGCAATTAAGCACCAATGCGCACCTTGTGCCACTTTAGTGTAGGTTTCTGGTTTGGATCACTTTCAAGGTCGGGTTGAGGATCATTTGGATCCTTTAATAGGCTCAAAATCTCCTCTTTACGATACATAGCAATGAAAGGAACCTACAACAAAAATAAAAGTCAAGCAAACAAATAGGAGACTTCATCACACATCAAAAGATAAATGATGATTTATGCAAGGAATACATACATCTAACTTCTGAACATGCATTAACTCCAGAAATCTCGCTATATGGCGCTTCAGCTCATCATCTACTTCTTCGTTCGTCGAACCACTCTTGTTGAACACAGGTGTCATACCACTGATAAGCTGATTGTATATCCACTCAGTTTCCATTTTGACACTAATCTCATCTGTAGGGGGATGGCCAGTACTTTCCTCAGATATCTACATGGAAAGATAAGAACTCGGATATCAACTAAAACCTCATCAAGTGAATGATAAATATGACACAAGACATGGAACCTGCATTCTTTCAGGAATGTCAATTTCCCGAATCTGATCATCCTTTTCTGTCATATACTTCTCAGAGAGTATACTAGGATCAAATTGATCTTCCAGGCTCCTTTCACCACCTTCCCGATGCCTGTCCCTTGCATCCAACTTGCGAAGCCTTATGAAGTCTTCAACATCACCAAAAATGTCGTGAGCTTCCTGCAGCGCTGATGAAGAAATTCCAGGTCTCTGTCTGTTCTTCTTCGGCTTCTTCCTCCTGCAACAGATATGGCAATATCTATTAATATACTATGGCATAAAAATGCAAAACAATCTGTAAAACTATTGGAAATACCTCACGGGAGCTCCATGCTCATCAAATTCGTCTTCTTCAACAATAAAATCAGCCATCTCATCGTCTTCGGCAATGTCTGCATCCTCTTCTCCTTCCAGCTGCTCATCCTCAGCAATATCCTCGAGTGGTTGCCCTACAATTATTGAGCAAAATACAACTTAATCAACAGGAAAATCGCCATATAACACATTTTATGTAAGTATATAAATGCAATAAGAGCTACCATCATCATCGCCAAACAGGCTTCGTTTAAGCTTTTCCTCAGCTGTACGCCCACCTTTTCCACTTCCATCAAACTCCTCTTCGTCCGAAAGCCCAGAAGGCTCTCCTTCTATCCCTCCGAGCCTTCTTCAATCGCTTAAATTTCTTACTTTCCTAGTAGTTAAAAAGCAAGACCGGTATCATATAAATAAACCATACCAAACAAGGCAAAGAATAAATGCCAGAAAAAGACACAATGAAAAGCAAAAGAAGAGAAACTTACAAATTTTGGACGCGGAACAGATATGTTGCTTTCCTGGAGGAGTTCGTAATCATTCACCATTCAGGGTGTGATCCTATCAATACAACCTCTTCAATTTGATCTCTGAATCAATCCCAAACCCAAAATGTTTGAACATTAGTAGAGTTACAAAATAACAAGAAAAAATAAAAACGGTCAATTTAAACACGAGGTTAGGACATCTCTTGGCCGACTCCATCCTAAGTGCTCGGTTTTGATTTAACAACTCATTGTTAACCGACATCAACTCCTTGTTCCTCATATCCATTTTCTTTTTTTCTTCAACCAGCAATTCATTCTCTATCTCCGTAAGGGAAAGGATTTCCTCCAAATTAACCCGGGAATTGCACAGGGACTCAATTTCAGCATCCTTCTCGTTTAGCCTTCGCAATAACCCTCTAATTATGCGTCTGCTTCTTTCACATAGCGGTGGTTCTATCCACCCAAACACCGTACAGTGACCAGCATTCTACCAAATGGCCACACCAATACGATTTGAAAATATTAAATTGGGAACAAGTGGGATTTACAGTAAAACAAAATAACGTCAAAAAAATTTGTACCGGGTAGCGGGGGCAGCCAAAGAACCTACGGCCAATGTTATCGTCTTTCCAAGAAGTTTTGACGGCGGTGACCAAACCACAATTGCAAACGACTGCGTTTTGCGAGCTGCTGCTATCTTGTGACATATTTCAGGACGTGAATTTTAGGGGGGATGGGTGTCGTTCTTCGGCCTCCAAATGGGTAGGGCAATTAAATATCAAGATGCACGAGTTTGGGAAGAGTTTGGCAGGAGATGAATTAGGGTTCTTTTTCTGCAAATTTGGGGAGGCAGAACGCGATTGTGAAGAAGAAGAAGAAATATGTAATGCCTTTATTAAATATTTATTTTATTTAAGAATTCTACGTTGCTGAGTTGTCAGTTTAGTTTTAGTTTCGGTTTTAGTTTTAGTTTTAGTTTGGGTTTCAATTTTGATTTCTGTTTAGTTGGGGGGATATATTTGACTTATTCCTTTTTGCCAGCTCTATTTTGCCTTAAAGTAATCCTAACCGGCCTTCATTTAAATACTAACCAACCTTAAGTCAAAAAACATGTCGTGAAAGTGGCACTAATCATATATTTGGGTTGACAGCCGGGGTGTCTTCAACCATGACCTGCTTGCCTCTGCTACGACTAGATTGTCCTTTTGGTGGTGCCATTTTCTAGAATCCTGTGCACATACTCAACAACACACAAATCAATAGGGCCATAATCCTTAGTTTAGCCCAAACATAGACGAAAATGGAGTATGCTAACATATGTAACAAGATATTCATAGGCTAGTGATACCCGAGCCATGTATGCGTTTTATACCCCCTAACCTATGCCCAACTCCTACCCACTTCACTTGGGAGGTCGTGAAATAATGGAACCTCGAATTTTAGCAACTAGAGCATGTATCATAATTCCATTAAGTCGTACAATATGTAGAAATGTTAAAAGGGGTAGGAATCAAGTGACATAACATCAATGAAAACCATGCACATAACATGTTTGCTAATATGCCTCAATGAGTCCAACACATGAATTTCAATCTCGGGGTGCTCGTTCTATGTTAACCTCAACAATTTCATCTAATTCTAGCAACAACCACAGCAATTTATACTCATTACGTAACCCCATTCACTATTCGCACAAGTTCATACCCAAATTACATTATTTAACACATAGGTACTACAATACTCACTTTAATCATGAAATTAATTCATCCCCAATACTAATTATGCATCAAAATTGAATGGGAAACAAACTAGTAAGGGTTAGCATCACTTACCGGAGAAATTTAGTCGGAGACAACCCAATTCGGAATGTGCCCTAGGTCTTTGGAAGTGGGTCGAAATTTCCGACTTTTGTGGAGATAGTGAGTGAGATGGAGTGTGTGATTGTGTTTGAATTGGATTATGGGTGAATTTGAGTGTGTTTATGTGTGAATTGGTGAAGTGTGAGTGAATGTGTGTGTTCTTCGTGCGTGTAGTGAAAGACAAGAGAATGGGGAATTTTTAAACCTGAATTCGCGTTTTGAAGGCTGTGGAAGGGTGACACGGCCGTGTTGATTTGTAACACGGCCGTGTTGAGTTGGAATCGAATCTGTATTTCTGGGGCACTTTTGACACGGCCGTGTTCAGTATGTAACACGGCCGTGTTGCATTGCAGTGTGTTTTGATTGTCTGAGCCCTCTTTTGACACGGCCGTGTTGAGTATGTGACACGGCCGTGTTAGTCTTGAAATCATAGCCTTCGAGCACGTACTCTTCGTGAAGAAGGGAGATGGGAACCTTGACAAACATTTCTAAAGGAGCAGCAGCTTTTTTTGCACGACCTCTATGAGCAACAGCTTCACCTTTTTCCACAACAGTTTTTTTCTCGTCTTCCATGATTTGATCTATCCAAGAAGGCTCGTTCTTGTAGAATCCATATATTCTTTGACCACATCATCCCTCACTTCATTCACATCTGAAAGAACTAGACTAGCACAAATCTCTGCTCGTAGCGAAACTCGAATATCAGCCTAAAAAGAAGAAATTAAAATGTAAAATACATCAAAACAAAAAGATGGAAAAAATATTAACAGAAAGCATACCTTGCACATATCAGGAGTCGAGTAAGGAAGCCCATCAAAATTCATCAAATGGTTCATCAAATAAACTCCACTATCCTTATCAGGTCCCGTCTTCAACTTCCATTGAAAAGGAACATTCTCAAACTCATAACCCGTAATTAGGCTTGCCTTAGAATGACTTTTTTCATAAAGAAAGTTAAACATTATCTTTTGCTGTACAAAAAGAAACAAACACAGATTATAATATAGCATTTTGTCAACAATACTATCACAAAGTATAGAATTGGTACTTACCAATACTCGAGCAGCTTTCACAAATTCATTTTTTCTGCCACTATACTTGCGATTATCCAAATACTGACACTTCTCATCCACCCAATTGATTACAATGCAAGCATAATGCGACTTAAGCAAAAAAGGCACAAAAATCTTCAATAAAAGAAGAAGACAAAGTTAATTAATACAGAAAAAAATAGCAACACTAACAATTATATATAACAAAAAAGACTAACCATATCAGCATTTCTTAATTTCCTCCCATCTTCCGCAAGCCATGAATTTAGAATATGGATCCTTTCTCTTTCAGAATTCAAGGCATTCTATTCAAAAATAAGAAGTCAAAAAAATATCAAACATAAAAACTTAACTAGACAATAAACTTTTGAAAAAGGTAACTTACACCAAGAACCACAGGAAAAACATAACGACTATGATGAACATTCTCTCGACGTCTTCTGTTTATCAACAAACACCAAGCATTGATAACAGAAATACAAATTTGCTTGTCAGGATTCAACGACATAATGTCTTTCCTTGGGATGAAATGAAGTCCACATCTGAAAACATCCCTGTAAACAAAGTTATACTGTTTCAGTAGATAACTTATATTATTTTATTAAAATCATATTGTATGGAAAAAAGCAATATTTACTTACCCTTTTTTCTTGTAGTGGAGGCAGTAATCCACTATATCTTTGTTACTTGGCTTCATTGGAGTTGCAACTTCAGCAAGGTTTCTGGGCGTTTGTTCTTGCTCTTCTCCTTCAGTTGACTGCTGCTTCGAAGCAGTCGAAGCAGTCTCTTCATCTCCTACTACTTCTTCATCGGCCTCCTGCGAAGTGCTCACTCCGTTGTCTAGTACCAACTCTTCTATAGTAGATTCATTGGCTACTGCAGCATCTGCCTCAACTATTGGATTCTCGCCTGTAGTAGCTTCTGGGGCACTTTGAGAGATTACTGCCACCTCGTCTACTACGTCCTCCCTTGAAGTAAGTTTATTGGCAACCTGCTGAGTTCTGAACATAACAGATAGTGGAATTTGATCTTCCTCAGAACTCTCTGCAGCAGCTGGCTGTACTGCTATAGAATCATCAATAGGTTGTTGCGACGTGCTTCCTGGTCCCCGTACAACAGGAAGTTCATGCTTCCGGTTGATGTCCCTTCTGCTGTGCTCCATCACTTGACAAAGTTTTTTCAGCTCATCAGTTTCTTCATTACCGAAGTCGTCGTTAGCAGGGCGTTTTAAGAATGCCATTCTCCTGTAGGCACACCCTTCTTACTGCCCTTATGCGATCACCAAAGTCCTTGGAGGTTAATTCAGCAATGTCTTTATTATTTGCCCAGTTGATGACCCAATTCTCCTCCTCAGCCCAATCAGACCATTTCAAGATGTCAGGGTACAACTTTACCCTATTTGATCGCCATCTATTGTACCTTTCCATTTCCTCTTCCAGTAGCTCCTCTATGAGCTGATCTTCTTCTGCTTGAGGAGGGGCACTCTATAATTTGAAAAATATAATACCCAGAGCACAATTGTGAAAATATAGAAATAAAGTTATTCAGCACTTTGCAAATATAGAATAAAGTTATTCAGCACTATGCAAATATAAAAATGTAATTTACTGAAACTGAACTTATAAAAAAATAACAAACTATACTTTAAGACAAGTGTAAAGAAAACACTCACATTTGTCGCATTCTTTTGAATCTGAGCATTGTCCATCTCGGAATCAGGGACACAGAATGTAATCATTCGCAGTGATCCAGGATTATCTGACTTATCACTAACATTGTTGCCCCGACTTCTAACAAATCCATCAAAACATTTACCATTACGGGAAATTGGGTACTTATTCGACATCATCACCCCGTCACCATAGAACTTAGCCTTAGACTCTTCAGCACACCTACTTCTAACTTTCTTATCATCCCAATGACGAATAAGAGGAAGAGTAGATGGTTCAGCAACACCTTGTCACTTCAGTCTATGGAAGTATACAAACTGAAGAAGAAGGATAAAGCCACCAATATATTTCTTAGAAGGATCGTTCTTAAATGTATCCACAAAACTAGATAATTTCTTTAAGACATACGAACACCAGTCTAGTTTGCTAATACTACTAACGTCTTCAAGAGATTTTAAAACGCCAAGAGTAACAGAACGGTTAGGGGGTGGTGTCAAAAAAGTACAAAGAGATAATAACACAAAGATCCTCTTAAAATCGTCACCGCCATCAGTCAAACGGTCTTTTATCAAACGAGACAAAACGGTCCATTTTGTACCAGACTTCAACCCATACTCCTCGTTCAACCTGACCAATAACGCGGGTCTATCATTCTCAGTCAACTCAGTATGGGAGTAACTCACAACTTCACAACCCTCATTATTAGGTATCATCAAAACATCAAAAACATCATCAGCAGTTATTGGGAAACTGCGAAAAGAATCCAATGACACCATTCTACTACTAGGATCAAACTTAGAAACTAGCCAAGTCAAAAGCCCCATATTGAAACTCTTAGACATTGACAAATGCAACAGCCCACCAAACCCAATACTATTAACAGCTTTTCTTTGAGCATTATTCAACCTTTTAATAACATTATACAAATCTTCTGGCCTGCATCGCCACACAAATTTTCTGCAAATTTCAAGGTTAAAATCAGTTAGTAAACTCATAATGTAATGTTAACGAAATTATATTGTTAAGAGTAAGAAACAGTATTGTACCTCGAAGTTTCAACTTCAGGAGCTTTGTCTTTTGATCTTTTGTGTTTCATTTCTTTTACTACTTTCCTAGTAGTAGGTTTAGCAGCTTCCTTTGCTACCTTCCCAACAAGTTCGGGTTCTGAGGATCGCTTCAACTTCTTCTCTGGAATAGGACTTGTTTTATCATGCGACGTAATCTTCCTCTTAGAAGATTTGTGTGCAATTTGCTTAAAATAACCCCGACCTTTTTTCGGAGCATCTTTACCACGACTATCCATACCTTTAAACAAAAAACAAAAACAAAAAACAAAAAACATAAAAATTCTTAAAACACAATTGGGAATATGAAAATAAAAGATATAGTGGCAGCTTCTATATCATCTATCAAGAAAACCAACTATCAAGAAATCAACTATCAGCATAACATATATCACCTATCAAGAAAACCAATTATCAAGAAATCAACTATCAGCATAACATTGTACCCTCTACAAATAAATTCAAATGCAAGTTGTTACCCTCTAACAAAAAAATTAAAGCCAAAAATTGAGAAGGCGGGATGGACCTCGTCTTTATAAGAAACATATAATTTATTGCAATTAAAAATTGAGGGATAAGAGATCCCCCGTCTGGTACATTAGTAATAGCTACAGAAAGATATTATAGCACGTGTCGATACTCCAATTCCTAGCTAAATTTGCTACAGAAAGGCTTAAAGTTCCATGCCTCCAAGAAACAATTGAGTTCCATCCTTACAATTGACACAAAATTCAACAAGAATCACACAAAAGAAAATCAAAAGATAAAATGCATACAGTATAAAATATCTGCCACAGGCCTAGCGAATCTTAACATTTTTACATATTAACTGAATTTTCCTTTAACTTAATATATACCCCTACATAAATTGAACTTAATCTGAAGAAGAAAATGAATAGATAAGGATGCAATATGCCTGTTTCAATTCGAAATAGCACAAAAATCCACAAAATCGAAAGAAAATAGTTCAAAATCGCGAGAATTACCTCAATGTCAACGAAGGGGAAAAAATCTAGTTCTCAGTCGGAAATCTCGCAAAAGCCACGGCGACAAAGGGGAGAAAAATAGTACAGATGGTTTAACTAATGGTACAGATGGTTTAACTAATGGTACAGATGGTTTAAATTCAGTACTTCGAAAAAATTATTTGGAATAGAGTTAGCTGGTTCTAATTACTATTATACTCTTTAATTTTTTTTAATTTTTTCCCCTAATCTAAGAAACAAAGAAAAAACCCTCCCCTCCCCCATGGTGACTCGAAAATTAACTTAGTAATTATGAAATTATACAATATCAAAATTCATGTATTTAAAAAAATATTAGTAGAGAAAATTAAAGAAAATCTAATAGGTAAATCGACATATTAAATTTAGATTTACTTTCAATATAACCAACTAATTATCAAATTAATTCGAGTATTATTATTAATTAACTTGTAGAAATTGTTTTAATGTGATTGACGATATATATTCAATCATGTATGTTGGTTACTTCCATAATTAATATAAACTGGATAATGTTATAAAAAACTAATTTTTTTTTCTTTAATTATTTTCATTTTACTAAATTCTAACTATAAATAATTTAAATTACCTTAAATATATAATAAAATGAACAATGATATTTTATTTGGATCATATGTAATGTAAAGTTTAATAATTTTCTCATTATGTCCCTGATTTATTTAATATTTAACTTTTAATTTATCTAAATAAACTTTCAAGTTCTAATTATAAATATTTGATTTTTTCTTTATAACATTGAATTTTAACATTTCATTTGGTGATTTCAAATATACTTAAATAATTTTTATTTAATAAAATCTTATTTTAAAAATATAAAATTCAAAATTTATTTAATGATTCGAATAACAAATTAAAGTCTTTGGTTTCTTCAAAATATTTGAATATTTTCGTATTTTATTTGGTATTGTAAATTATTTATATAAATGTTATAGCCTTCTTAGAAATGGGTTATCTATTAGAATATAAAAATTGATTAATGCGAACTAATTTATTTAGGTTGTTAAAAGTAAAAAAGGCATCCGTTGTTGATTTGTGCGACCAAGTATTATTTAGCTTAGAAAGTGTAAAAACATATAATTGAAGTTTTAGTAAAAGTAAAAAATTAAAAAGACTGCCAAATGTAATAAAATTCATAATTTAGGCTACAAAGAATAAATTTCCTTAAAAGAGTAATTTTAATAAAATATTCGTTATTAAAAATATAAATAGGTAATTAAAAATAATTTCAATACCTATTTTGATAGATAAATATATGTATGCTCAAAGTCGTGATAAGAAGATACTTTAGCAAATTTGATGCTTTAATAAGTTGATTATAAAATAGATATTGTTGTGTTTACCTTTAATTTAATAAAGTATGACTTTCATTATTTAAACACAGATAAAAGGATTATACTACTGTTGTTCAGAACTCTAGACATCACAACACTATAAAAGAAAATATAATAGTTACTTAGTATATACATTTATTTTTCTACTACTTTTATTTATACTTTATGATCTGAACTAAGCAGCGAATTTCAGAAACACAATCTAAATCAAAGCTCAATTGTTCAAATTCAGGAAAAATGAATCAATTCGATCAAAGATCTGAAATCACGTCACCAACTTCATTTCAATCCAACCAAAAAAAGTAAAATTGTAACAGAAAATCAGTCTCTCACAACAAGTATTTCATAACAAATCACTGTAATAGATCATGTGTGAACACATGTACGGATAAATACCTTGATCATGTCGGCGGGCTGAATAACACAGGTAGCTAGCATACTAAACATACCACCATTGACAAATGGCTTGACGGTAGGCCAAACTCCAGATTTCGGCTTCTCCTCTCGCATTTCAAGGTCACTTCTTCTCTCTAGATTCACAAGCAAAGGGAGAGAGAGAGCCTCTGCTGATCTGGGGGGATCCCCTCCTTATCCTGAATTTTCGTCTTCACATTATCAATCGTGTCTGAACTCTCCACCTCCAAAGTGATGGTCTTACCCGTCAACGTCTTCACAAAGATTTGCATCCCACCTCTCAACCGCAAAGGCAATTCCGGAACGCCAACTTCATCTGCGATGAGTTGGACTTCTTGCCAGTGGTTCTGGAGCCAGCACGTAACGGGTTGGACCCGAACCCTCCGGCGCCGATGGTTACTGGCCGACTATGTGGCCGGATAAGGTGCTGAGTCTCTGTAGGATTAGTTTGTGTTGTTGTACTGTTTAGTTGTAGGGTGTTTGGTGGGTGGGATTTTATGCGTGATAGAATGGGGCCTGTGTTTTAATTATCTCCCTAGCAGTAGTTTAGGGTTCCTTGCTGGGGTGAATTTGAAACATGGCCTATTTTCTACTTTGGTGTTGTGATTGTATTCTCTCTCCACCCTTTGTAGTCTCTAATCAACAATCCTTCACTTTCTTTCCTCGCTTAAATTAATATTGCTATCTTTACCCAAAAAAAAAAAGAAAAAAAAAAGAAAAAAACCTAAACCCTAAACCCTAAACCCTAAACCATTTTCTGTCCCCAATTTATTTGTCCCCAAGCTAAAGAAACAAACCCTAGTCCTTAAATCTGAAATTCAGAATCTGTTTGCAGAGAGCGTCAGAGATTAAAATCATCGAACAACACAGCACAACACATTCACATATAATAATCAAAGTTTTAAATAGTTATTTCAAAAACCCAAGCCCGAAAATCTAATTCAACACATTGCAAAACTGAAGCATATAGAATTTTCCTTCATACCTTTGATTTTGAATCCTGTTTCATCTTTTTCTGATCCTATTTCATCTTTTTTTTGGTCGGCTACCAACGTCGCACATCTTTTCTCTTCCTCCTACAAAGTTTGATTCATTCAATTTTCTTCCAGTAAGCAACATTCAAAGAGCAGATGCACTACATTGTCATAACATCAAAGTTACCTGAACAAAATGTAGGTAATACTTGTTGAAGGTCCGAAGAGTTTCCATGACCTTAGCGTATGCACCTTCTTCGACGGCAGCAGAATCAGCAGCACCGTCACTATCGCCGGAAACAAAGGAAACGAGAGATGAGATTTAATTTTTTCAAAATTTCACTCTCTCTCCAGGGTTTAGTATGCGAGAGTGTAATTGGGTTTAGTGTAATGGGCCCCAATCAAAAGCAGCTTCCTAGTGTAATTGGGCCGAAGTTCAGGCTTCTATTTTCAGATCTCTGATTTTCTCCATTGGGCCCATATTATTCCTGGGTGGTCCCATCGCCATTTGTCTCTAGGTGGCAGGCTCGCTCTGATCAAGAGCACTCTGAGCACCATCCCGCAGTACGTGCTTCAGGTTATGGCCCCCCCGGCTAAAGTCTTTCATACGATGAGTCAGATCATCGCCCGGTTCTTCTGGAGCCATGATGGCGCTGTTCGGAAGCGTCATTGGATTAGCTGGAGGAAAGCTTGTCTCCCGACGGATGAGGGGGGCCTCGGTATTCGTGACTTCTCCGATCTGGTTGAGGCTTTCGGTATGAAGATGTGGTGGCGTTTCAGGGAGGTCAGCTCCCTCTGGGCCCGGCACATGCGGGACAAGTATTGTTCGCGTGGCCTTGTTGTTCCTACCCGGGCTCGTGTTAGGACCCACGACAGTACTCATTGGATCCGACTGCGTAGAGTTGCTCCGCAGGCTCAGGAGCAGATTTTCTGGGCTCTTGGTGACGGATCGGTCAGTTTTTGGGATGATACTTGGCTAGGGCACCGTCCGCTCTCTGATATTTATGCCGACGAGTTGGCCCCTTGTGACGTTGAGTGGGACCTGAAGGTTCAGGATCTTTGGTCGGACGGGGATTGGGATATTGCTAGATTGCAGTCTGATATCATTGACACTTATGACCTTCCCCAGCACCTCTTGAGTGATATTATACAGGTTCCGATCATGCGGGATAGTGGGGATCGCATGCGGTGGAGATGTTCTCCGCATGGCAATTTTACACTGACGTCTGCTTGGCATTTGACTAGACTGAGATTGCCTCGCAATCTTGTCCTTGGTGCCATTTGGACGGACTTACTTCTTCCGAACATGTCTGTGTTTTTATGGCGTTTTCTTTTCCTTCGCCTCCCTACTGACTCCCATTTCATCCCTCTTGGCTTCCATGTTGTGTCTAGATGTTATTGCTGTGCAGCTACTGCTACTTGGCAGACGGAGACTATACCTCATCTGTTTTTTCAGGGCAGCGTGGTCCGGTCGGTGTGGGATTACTTTATGGCATGGTTTGGGGTGGAGGTGCCTTTGACCTTCGATCCCTTTCTCTTCCTTAGTTTCTTCCTACATATGACACCGGCACACACTGAGCACGTGGCTTTCATTATTTTTTGTCTGATCCTTTGGTTCACCTGGACGGAAAGGAATAGTGCAAAGCATAGAGGTAGGGCTTTTTTATCTTCTCACATTGTTTTGCAGGTTGAGCGACATCTGGCGTTGCTCCTCGCGAGCAACCGTCTGCTCCCCAGGGCCTGGACGGGTTGCACCCCTGCAGCCCGTTTCCTCCACAGCACCACTGCCCCTCCGGCCCCCCTCAGACCCCCCATCCTGGTTCGATGGCGAGCTCCCGACCTCCCTTGGGTCAAGCTCAACACCGACGGCTCCTTCCTCCATGACACGGCTTTGGCTGCTGCTGGGGGTCTAATCCGGGGCCCCACCGGCGACCTGACTATAGCTTATCATCAGTCACTCCGAGCTTCCTCGAGTTTCGACGCAGAGCTTCAGGCATTGTCGATTGGACTCACACTCCTTGACGACGATGTCACCCACATCTGGATCGAGATGGATGCAGCGGCGGTGATCACGCTCCTCACCTCGGGCAAGCTTGGATCTTGGCAGGTCTCCCACTCACTTACACGGGTGCGGGGTCTGTTGAGAGACAAGACTGTCCGGATTACCCACATCCACCGAGAGGGTAATCGTCCGGCGGACAACCTAGCTGAGCTTGGACATCACACCGAGCCTCTCACCACGTACACTCCGGCGTCGGCGTCGGCTTATCTTCTTTCACTAGTCCGCATGGACCAATTGGGTTACCCCAGCTTCCGGACCCGTTAGTTTTCATTATTGTTATTTATGTTGTTACTTATAGTACTCTGGTTCTTCTGTTTGTGGCTCTTGTGCATTTTTGAGCCCTTTGTTATCTCTCTCTGTTTTTTCCTCTCTTTCCGACCGCCTTGAGTTGTCAGTTGGTCGGGTTGGGAGGAACCCCCTAGTATTGTTCCTCTAGTTGGGTGTTTGGGCACTTTGGGCCCAACTCCCCCATGATTTGGGATTCTGGGCACTTTTAGCTCAAATCCTTGTACGTATGATTGTATTTCATCACTTTGTTTTGTATGCACAGGTTGGGGACCGAGCCTCAATCCCCCACCCTATATGGGTGTTTCTCCAAAAAAAAAAAAAAAAAAAAAAAAAAACCTTAACCCTAAACCCGGGGGCAAAATTGGTTTCTTCCATTGACGGCCAATCGATCACCATGCCTTCACTAAATCCACACGCACAAGAATGGAGGCCAACACCGCAACAGCCTCCTCACCTTTCCGACGACGCCCCACCGCCGCCTCCGGCTTTCGCCCACCCACCACTGCAGAAGCCTCATTTCTGCTACTTACACCACTATCTTCCCCATGAAATCTACACACACGCACACCCTGTCTACGTTGTTTCCATTGGTGCTGCTGTTGAAGCTAAGGGTTCTCCAGACGCGACCGAGTTGACTCAGCCGAAAAAAGTCGAAAATGACCCTCCGAAGAAGATGGGAAGAAGCCCCCCAAAATGCTGTCTTGATTTCTGCAACAAGGGAAGAAATCGGTGTTTACCCCCAAGGCTCCGGCCAGTGAGACGCTTCAACGTGGAGCAGAAGAACCATCCCCCGCCGCTGCCGCTAGTCTGGAAACCGAAGAAATCGGAAGCTCCAGTTTTGAAAGTTCCCGGTGACGGCGGCGCCACCCGTTCTGCGGCGGCCATTCCCCCATTTTCCACGTTGATGATTAAGAACATCCCTAATGAACTCAGGAGGGATGCAATGCTGAAGTTTCTTGACGGCCTTTGCAAAGTTCACTCCCTTGAGTATGATTTCCTGTATCTCCCCATGGATTTCAGGAGGAAACACAATCTGGGCTATGCTTTTCTGAACCTGACCAGCAATGCTGCTGCCGGAAGGTTCAAGAAGGTTCTGGACAACCACAAGTGGGGAGTTGTGCACACTGATGAAGGGCCGATCGGTTCAAAAAAAGTCTGTGAGATTACCTGGGCTAGAATCCAGCGGAAGGAAGCTCTCTGTAGGCGATTCCGGAACGCCAACTTCATCTGCGATGAGTTGGACTTCTTGCCAGTGGTTCTGGAGCCACCACGTAACGGGTTGGACCCGAACCCTCCGGCGCCGGTGGTTACTGGCCGACTATGTGGCCGGATATGGTGCTGAGTCTCTGTAGGATTAGTTTGTGTTGTTGTACTGTTTAGTTGTAGGGTGTTTGGTGGGTGGGATTTTATGCGTGATAGAATGGGGCCTGTGTTTTAATTATCTCCCTAGCAGTAGTTTAGGGTTCCTTGCTGGGGTGAATTTGAAACATGGCCGATTTTCTACTTTGGTGTTGTGATTGTATTCTCTCTCCACCCTTTGTAGTCTCTAATCAACAATCCTTCACTTTCTTTCCTCGCTTAAATTAATATTGCTATCTTTACCCAAAAAAAAAAAAAAAAAAAAAACTTAAACCCTAAACCCTAAAACCCTAAACCCTAAACCCTAAACCCTAAAACTCCGCTGTCACTGGTCAGTTGATTAACAGGCAGAAGAGTCCTGGAAGGACCTTGTGACGCACTTGACTGATTTCCAGCTCGGGCATCTTCCGGCCACCTATCTGTGTGTCCCTCTGTACCGGGCAATATGCGTAAGGCCCTTTTTCAGCCGATTCTTCAGCGTCTTATGAGCAGCATTGCTGGGTGGTCCCATCACCATTTGTCTCTGGGTGGCAGGCTCGCTCTGATCAAGAGCACTCTGACCACCATCCCGCAGTACGTGCTTCAGGTTATGGCCCCCCCGGCTAAAGTCCTTCACACGATGAGTCAGATCATTGCCCGGTTCTTCTAGAGCCATGATGGCGCTGTTCGGAAGCGTCATTGGATTAGCTGGAAGAAAACTTGTCTCCCGACAGATGAGGGGGGCCTCGGTATTCGTGACTTCTCCGATCTAGTTGAGGCTTTTGGTATGAAGATGTGGTGGCGTTTCAGGGAGGGCAGCTCCCTCTGAGCCCGGCACATGCGGGACAAGTATTGTTCGCGTGGCCTTGTTGTTCCGCAGGCTCGTGTTAGGACCCACGACAGTACTCATTGGATCCGACTGCGTAGAGTTGCTCCGCAGGCTCAGGAGCAGATTTTTTGGGCTCTTGGTGACGGATCGGTCAGTTTTTGGGATGATACTTGGCTCGGGCACCGTCCGCTTTCTGATATTTATGCCGACGAGTTGGCCCCTTGTGATGTTGAGTGGGACCTGAGGGTTCAGGATCTTTGGTCGGACGGGGATTGGGATATTGCTAGATTGCAGTCTGATATCATTGACACATATGACCTTCCCCAGAACCTCTTGAGTGATATTATTCAGGTTCCGATCATGCGGGATAGTGGGGATCGCATGCGGTGGAGACGTTCTCCGCATGGCGATTTTACACTGACGTCTGCTTGGCACTTGACTAGACTGAGATTGCCTTGCAATCTTGTCCTTGGTGCCATTTGGACGGACTTACTTCTTCCGAACATGTCTGTGTTTTTATGGCGTTTTCTTTTCCTTCGCCTCCTTACTGACTCCCATCTCATCCCTCTTGGCTTCCATGTTGTGTCTAGATGTTATTGTTGTGCAGCTACTGCTTCTTGGCAGACGGAGACTATACCTCATCTGTTTTTCCAGGGCAGCGGCTTTCATTATACCTTGTCTGATCCTTTGGTTCACCTGGACGGAAATGAATAGTGCAAAGCATAGAGGTAGGGTTGTTTTATCTTCTCACATTATTTTGCAGGTTGAGCGACATCTTGCGTTGCTCCTCGCGAGCAACCGTCTGCCCCCCAGGGCCTGGACGGGTTGCACCCCTGCAGCCCGTTTCCTCCACAGCACCACTGCCTCCCCGGCCCCCCTCAGACACCCCATCCTGGTTCGATGACGAGCTCCCGACTCCCCTTGGGTCAAGCTCAACACCGACGGATTATTTAATTTGACAAATAATTTAACTAGGTTCACTTTGCCTAGATTAGACTGCAAAATCGTGAACAATTGATACATAATAGATTCAAATATTAAATGAATTAAGCTCAAATTCACCTCGATAGTTAACATATCAAACTCAAACTATCGACGAGTTATTCAACTTAGTGTAATTACATTGAACATGTTTGGTTATGGTTGAAGGGCAAATTTGTCCATGCCAATCATGGATTATGAAAGACTTAGGACCCGCTTGATTGGGGGCTTTAGAGGTAGAAAATGGGAATGAATAAGGACTCATTTCCATTTATAGTGTTTGGTACATAGTGAATAAGTTAATCAATACCCCCATTTTGTTAACAAATCCTCTCACATTATTCCATAGTATAATTGATCGCTCATTCATATCCATTATCATTACCATTAAGGTTTGCAACCAAACAGGCCCTTAAACCATATGATGGGATTTGCAAAGTAGATTGCTAAAAAATAGAGCTGTTAAAAGAACTTGTAATAATTGAATGATTAGATAGTGTTTGTGACAGATATAAAATTGGAATGAAGATTGAGTGCTAAAAGAAAGTGTGGAAAAAAGAGTGTGATAGAAAGTAGTAGGTGTAACTTCCTGGGAGGACAAATAGTAAATTGGGTTTTACCAGTCCAATTTTCAAGTCTTACAAACAAACGTAAGATTGGATTGATACGTCCCGTCCCCGTGCAGGCTGATCTATATATAAACATAGCCTTGACATTCCTGGGAAAATATGGTAGCAACAACAATAGGACTGTGTACTTGTATTGTCACCGTTGAAAAATATTTGTATGCTACAAGGAGGGAAAGAAAAGAAATTAACTAAACTACGGCAAGGTAGACACATAATTTGGTGTGCACGGGTGGGGATATGATCAGCTCAGCTCCACCGTTAAAAAAATACAGATAAGTTCTAAACAATGAAGTAATAAAGTAATTTTGATAAATCCAAACAATTACAAATAGATTCAGGAAATTATTAATGAATTTAAAAAAATATAGGCAAATTTAGAAAAATATAATTAAACACACTGCAGTTCATAAAAACATATACTACCTTTTAACATAAAGGTTAATACATTATACATTACATCCATTGGGTAGTACATTCATAAATAAATTATGAAATTGATAAAGCGCAATCCGGTAACCAAGAACTATAACGATAATCGACGTAAACAATATGGAAAAACACAGGATTTACGTGGTTCGATCCGGAGATCTACGTCCACGGGCAGAAAATCACTCTTGCCGAGGTGTTTCTTTCACTAGAATTTTGAGTTTACAGATAGTAATTCAGTATACAGAGTGCGAACCCTAATTCCGAGTTCTTTTCACCTATTTATACTACAAAATCAAAACCCTAACTAAATCCCTATAATCTTGCCCACCAAATCTGCATGGCAGTTGGAAAAAGATCATGGGCCTTGATTCGCGGAACAGACTTGATTCGCGGAACAGATTACGTTCTGGGCCAACGCGTGTTGCTGGGCCTGCTGGGCCTGGGCCTTCGCGCCTGCTGGCGCGTTTGCTGGGCCGGTAAGTGGGCTCAGGTATTAACCCGACCCGAAGTAACCGGGTTATCCCTATCAGATGCCCCCCCCCCCAGCCGAAGCGAGGAGGGAGCTTCGGTTGTCACCGGAGTGGTACGGTAAGCAGGAAGGGCCGTGGTCACTGGGCGGCCGAAGTGTTTACGGTCGAATAAGTCGATCCGAGTCCCCGGAGGACTTGGTGGAGCAGTTTGTGGATACGAAGTCGAGCTAGGCCGGAGTGTCTAAGACCTTTATCGGGATGCCAAACTTCCCAGAAGCAAGAAACGCGGTGTAAGTATGTAACAACCTGGCCGAGGTGGGAGATTCACCGGAGTGAGTTGTCTGGCCAACATGAAGGGAACCCCGGAGTGTGGTAGTGTGACCGAGGAGGGCGATACACCGGAGTGTAGTTTGAATCTTTCTGACGAAGGGTGAGGTTGATGTGATTGGCGGCGCCATCATGAGAGAGAGAGATGTGAAGTGACACGCTCTGCAACTTCCAAGAAACCTGTTCCCCACGCGCCTGGGGAACTGTAAAGCGCGTGAGCAGCACGTTTAAATCCCCATTATTGAATTTGAATCGTTTGCATCAATGCCGTTGATTTTTGCGTATATAATTGGAGTAATTGCACAGTAACCTTTCATCTCCTTCATTGCGATTCATCAGTTTAGAAAGCGGGAAAAAGAGGAAATCTGCATTCGTGATTCATCTCAGATCAAAAAACTTCTCAAATCAATCCTTTCAAATTCAAACCAAGTAAGTATGTCTTCCTCTTCATCTTCTTCATCTTCTGCCCCATCTTCGGCCTCGATTGAAGAATTAGGGACTTCGAATACCCCGCTAGACATTCCCCCCCTATCGTATCTCATTCCGGAGAGGAATGAGGTTAGGACCATAGACAGGGTCGATGGCTTAGAGTGCAACGTCATGATGGTTGCGTTTTATGAATGCACGGTGGAGGATCTTGAGGTGTCCTCTATAGCGATACGGATGTCGCGAGAGCAAATTTTGAGGGAGCTCCCGTCTTTTTACCTTCCCTTCGACCTTGAGTACATAATCCCTACCCCCGAGGATAGGGCCTGTTGCCCACCGCAGGGGTTTATTACCGTGTATATAGATTCTCTTAGAGTAGGATTGAGATTGCCGCTGTGGGACGTAGTCATCGAATTGTTAAAATACTACGGTATTGCCCTCTGTCAATTAGCGCCGAACGCGGTGAGGCAGGTGGTGGGATTCACCGTGGTCTGTAAACAGGCCGGAGTAGAACCAACTGTAGAGCTTTTTAGGTTCTTCTACCAGCTAAAAAACTTCGGGAAGTCCAAGGGGTGGTATTCCTTTAGTCCCCGAGCCCGAGGAGGGTTCAAGGTTCAGAACCCGAGCAAAGTAGAGGGGTGGAAGGAGAGGTTCATATTCATTAGGAATAAAATAGCTCTCCCGAAGTGGAGGAGTGACGAGGTGCTTGATACCGCCCCCGTGGAGAGCCCGGGGGACGAAATGAAGCATACGTTCCGGACAGTGGGGACTTTCAAAACCCTCTGCTCCGAGGAGGAATTGGAGAAGGCAGGATTGAGCCTGTACTATTCGGGCACGGCGGGTGCCGAAGAGGGTAGGAGTTCTTTATCTTGCTGTTTATAACTGTCGTTTTGCGCAGGACTAACCATAGACATATATGCAGTGGGACGCTTCGGAAAGCAACCAGCAGCAGGAAGCCCCGCTAAGACTGCAGCGGCCAAGAAGAAGGGGAAAGCCGCTGAGGTGTCCCCCCGGGGGAAGATGCCCCCCAGTGCGCGACCAGAGGCGGGGTCTGGTATGTCGGCGGAGCCATCTCCCGTGATGAAAAAGAGGCCGGAGCCTACCGGCACTCCGCTGGCACCGTCCAAAAGACCTCGAGTAGGGGAGAGTACGGAGGTAATACTCAAAACGCTGATCATAACTTTTACGTACGCGAGGTGTATAGTATGAGGTCTGAGCTCGTTGTTGTGCTGTATTCAACTTATCCAGGTAGAACAGGCGACCCCCAGTAGGCTGGGGTTTGACTGCGCGGACGCCGAGAAGATTCTGCAGCTGGCCAGAGGAATCATAGAGGTTGGCCTGAAGAGCGAAGTGGAGGCCAGAGAAGAGCTGGCCGCGGCAGCGCGGGATCTTCGCTCGCGAAATGACAAGCTAGCTCACGACTTAGCCGAGGCGCGTAAAAGGGCGTCTTTGGTCGAAAACGAAGTGGTGCGCTTGCGCAGTGTGGGGGCCGAGAACGCTGCTCTGCGGGGAGAAAATCTGCAGCTTCGGACGGAGATGGAGGCGCGGGAAGCCGCTGTGATCGAAGGGCAAGGAGCGATGCTGAAGGCGTTCGCCGAAAAATTATTACACACCAGCACGTTCCTTGACTTCCAGACGGAGTTTGTGGCAATAGGGGACAAAGCCACACGAGCCTTGGTGCTGGAGGAGGTGAAGGAGGCGTACCCGAATGTGGACATCAATCGTCCGGAATTCGGGTATGACTCTGAGGCGGTGGCCGAGGTGGAAAAGGCCTATTACGCCGCTCTAGCGAAGCTGCCGGAGTGGCCTCTGGTGAAGGTGCTCGGGGAGAAGAAGCAGCTTCTGACGGCCACGGAAGTTGTAAACTGCGAGGTGGACCAGGACGAAGAATTCCTGGCATTCTGCCGCGGTGAACTGGCTACCGCACCCCGGAGCACCGAGCCCCCCCCCACGGATGGAGGTCGAAGCCCCAGCTGCGATCGAGGCCGTCGCAGCAGCTGAAGGAGAAGAAGCCGAAGTGTCCGAGGGCCGGCGAGAGGAGTTGCCCGAAGAGACTGAGGCAATTGAGCGGGAGGTCAGTCGATCCCCGCAGATTTAAAGTTGTACTTTTTTAGAAATGTTAGGAATGATGTACTGTGTTGAACAATTGTAATCTGCCTTGTGAAATACAATCATGTTTCTGAGTCTCTTGAACCTCTTGTTTTACTTGCATGAGCAATTTTATGTCTGTTGTCGAACTGAATGTAACTCTTTACATACTTGAAAGTAATCGATCTGGTTGTCTTCGTTGTCTGTTTAGAACACCGCGGAGCTACACGAAACAATAAAGAAGCTCATGTGATCACTTGAGTGGTTCCGCGGAGAGAAGAATCATCTGCAGACGCACGTAGTGCCAAAGCTGGAAAAGCAGGTTGCCTCGGCAGAGAAGAAGGTGGTTGAGGCCAATGAAAGAGCCAAAGACTTCGAGATGAAGTATCGAACTACAGCTGCCGAGATGAGCCGCGTCCGTGTTCATCAGAAGGAGTATGAACGAATTCTTTCAGAGTTCGGTCTTCTGACTTTCGAAGAAGTAGAGGAGCGGGTCGTTGAAATCCAGAGTGACATCGCGGCATTGATGTCGAGGAGCTCAGTCGAGTCCGCGGAGCTCGTGAGGAAACGAGAAGTTCTGGAGCTGCTTCTCAGTATGTATGAAGGGCTGAAGAGCCGAGGCAGGTGGAGGCCTACTGCTGAAGAATTCATCGCGAGCTCCAGTCGGGACCGAAGTACGCAGAGAGCTCCTCGGAAGGATAAGAAAAAACCCTCCGGAAAGACCAAAGGCATAGTTATCCAAGAGCCAGCTCCAGTGGTCACAGTCGAAGAAGAACCCGCGGCGGTTGCCGAAGAGGTAGTCGAGGAGCTGGCCAGGGAAATCGAGGTGATGGTTCCGGAGGAGTGGGACCCTGAGCAATGGGCCCAAACTCCAAGGTCCGTGCCACAACAAAGTAGCCAGGCGCGGACAAGAGATGAAGCCCCCAGGCAAGTGCCTAGAGCAAGTCCTCGGTGTAGGGAAGCTCGAAGGGACGACCGAGCCGGAGCCCGAGGCCGGAGGGCGCAGCAAAGACCAAGAAGCAGGCAACAACGCCGGAGCGCTGAGTATTGGCTCGGGGGCCGTAGATAGTTGTTTTATTTTTTTTATTTTTTTTTTTTTTTATTTTTTTTGCGAAGTCTTATGTAAAAAACTTCTTAATGTTGTAATATTCAGATAATAATAAAACTGTTGTAGTGCGTACGAACTGGTTGAATGAAGGTAACAGGTTACGAACTAACTTAATCGGGTGTTCGGGAACACGACGGGAAAAATTATTAACTGTTGATTGGGTGTTCGGGAACACAGTATGGATTAGTCCAATCTCCCTGGACGGATCAGGCAGGAGTAATATATCTCCCCGGACGGATCAGGCGGGAGTAATATATCTCCCCGGACGGATCAGGCGGGAGTAAACACTTCTCCGGTTAAACAGACGAGAAGATGGTATGAGTCCGGGGACTAAAAATGCTAATCTCCTCGGACGGACCGAAAGAGAGATTTAATTGTCCGGAGACGAATAATGATAATATGACTGCATTAGGGCGTCCCCGTAACGTAAAGGATAACACAACAGGTTATATAAGCAAAGAATTTTTATTCAATAATAAGTGCCGGAGCAAACTCAAAAGTACAAAGAAATAACTGTGGTAATAACTGTAAAAGAAATGAAAGATAAGATAGTACTTGAGATGTGGCCGTCACAGATAGAAACGCCTCAAGTTAGCGACGTGCCAACTTCGGGGAATCGGGGTTCCGTTGAGATGTTCAAGCTGATAGGATCCAGAGTCGTGCGCGGCAACGACTCGGTAAGGACCTTCCCAAGAAGCGTGTAATTTCCCTTCGGGGGCTGCTTTGCTGGCTGAGTTGAGCCGAAGGACTAAGTCCCCGACATTGAACTGAGTGCCTCGGACCCGGAGGCTATGATACCGGGCTGCTCGTTGCTTACATCTGGCCTGTTGAATGAATGACTGTTCGCGGCGGTGTTCAAGTTCATCCAAATTCGCCCGGAGAGCCTCGTCATTATCCTCTGGAACCAATGTGAGGAGGCGGGGGCTCGGCACACTGATTTCAGCAGGGATTACGGCTTCGGAACCGTAGGTAAGACTGTAAGGAGTCTCCCCGGTAGATGTATGAGGTGTTGTGCGATAAGCCCATAGGACTTGTGGAAGGTTTTCAGCCCAGAGACCTTTGGCATTATCCAGGCGCTTCTTTATTCCCGTGAGCAGTGTCCTATTGGTTACCTCAACCTGCCCGTTGGCTTGAGGGTGAGCGACCGAAGTGAAAATCTGTTTGATGTGGAGCTCTTCACACCATGAGCGGAATGGATCGCTGGCAAACTGTTTACCATTGTCCGAGATGATAGTGCTCGGGATGCCGAAGCGACAAACAATATTGCGCCACACAAATTTCAAGATATTCTGACCAGTAATGGCTGTAAGTGGTTCGGCTTCGACCCACTTAGTGAAGTAGTCCACGGCAACGACCAGGAACTTCAACCCTCCCGGAGCAACGGGGAATGGTCCAACAATATCGATACCCCACTGAATAAATGGCCACGCACTCTAGATTCCCTTGAGTTCGGTCTGTGGCAGATGCTTTACACGGGAGTGAAGTTGGCACTTGCTGCATTTGGACACTAAGTCATGAGCATCGTTGAACAGGGTTGGCCAATAGTATCCCCAGTGGAGAACTTTCTTGGCTAATGTGCGAGAACCGATATGGCTGGCACAGGCCCCTTCGTGAACCTCCCGCAGAACTTGGGTAGCTTCGGCAGGAGCAAGACACCGGAGACTCGGTTGTAGGTATGATCGCCGGTATAAGACTCCATCATGAAAGGAGTATTTGGGGGCTTTGAGGACAACTTGCCGAGCTCGTAGCTTGTCAATGGGCAGGACTCCATCTCTGAGATATTGGATGATAGGAGTCATCCAATTCGAATCATTATCGGTCAGTACCGAAACCGTGGCCTCATGAACTGCTGGATGAGGTAGATCTTCAACCATGATATCCGGAGATATATTAGTTCGGACCGCGGAGGCCAACTTGCTGAGCGCGCCTGCTCTTGTATTTTGTGCACGCGGTATTTTCTGGATAGTAACTGCCTCAAAAGTTGACATGAGCTTGAGTGTTAGAGCACGATACCTGACCAATGTTTCATCTTTGGCGACATAAGTCCCCTGAATTTGCCTGGATACGACCTCGGAGTCCGTGAAGAGCTCGAGATGACGAACACCCAAGGACTGAGCGAGCCGGAGCCCGGCGAGAACTGCCTCGTACTCCGCTTCATTATTAGTCACCTTAAACTTGAATCTGATGACATATTTAACTTCCACCTCCTCGGGGTCGATGAGAAGCAGTCCGGCACCACTTCCTCGGACTGCGGATGCTCCATCCACGAAGAGTTGCCAATTCCGGGGTGAAGGAGTGAGGGTAGCATGGTGATGTGTATCACCGTCCACGGGAGACTCAGGATTGTCTCCCGGGGCTTCGGCCAGGAAGTCGGCGAGTGCTTGACCCTTAATTGCTCGGCGGGGGAGAAACTGGATGTCATATTCGCCCAACTCAATGGCCCACTTGGCGAGGCGCCCAGACACTTCGGGTTTTACAAGAATCTGGCGGATGGGGTGATTGGTCAGAACTCGTATTTCACGTCCTTGGAAGTATGGCCGAAGACGCCGAGCTGCCATAACAAGGGCCAAAGCGGTTTTTTCAAGCTCGGAATATCGCGTCTCTGCCCCGTGAAGTACTCGGCTTGCGAAGTACACGGGATGCTGGACGCCATCGATTTCGCGTACGAGAGCTGCACTAATAGCTTCCTCGGCGGAAGCCAGATACAGGTAGAGCGGCTCTCCGGGGAGAGGAACTGACAAAGTAGGCAGCTGCTGTATATGATGTTTCAAGGCTTCAAAAGCCTCGGTACACTCCGGAGTCCACTCAAAGGACTTCGCTTGCCTCAAAACTTTAAAGAATGGGAGTTGTCGCTCTGCCGCTTTGGACAAAAATCGATTTAAAGCTGCCAAACCACCTGTGAGGCGTTGAACATCCCTGAATGTTTTAGGTGGCTGCAGATCTAACACATCATGGAGTTTAGCCGGATTGGCCTGCAGGCCGTTTTGCGAAACCATATAACCGAGAAACTTCCCGGAGCCAACACCAAAAGTGCATTTTGCTGGATTGAGCCTCAAGTTATAGCGTCGCAGAGTGCGCAATGTTTCGGTAATGTCTTGCACACATGAAAGATGGGAGGAGCTTTTGATGACCAAGTCATCGACGTATACCTCCACGTTACGACCAATCTGGGCGTGGAAGACAAAGTCCATTAAACGTTGATAGGTGGCTCCAGCGTTCTTGAGCCCGAAGGGCAGTTTCTTAAAAGCGTAGCACCCAAAGGCAGTGATAAATGTCGTTTTGAGGGCATCCTGCGGATCCATAAAAATCTGATGGTATCCCTTGTACAGATCTAGGAAGCAAAGTGCCACGTACCCCGTAATGGCTTCGACCTTTTGGTCGATGGAGGGCAGAGGATAGCAGTCTTTCGGACAGTGTTTATTGAGATCGGAGAAATCGACACACATCCGCCATGCCCCACTGGTTTTTGTCACCATTACCGGATTGGATAACCAAGAGGGGTAGAATACCTCAAACAAGATGTCCGCATCCAGGAGTTGTTGCACCTCGATTTGAATGGCTTCATTTCGCTCCGGAGCGAATTTCCTCTGCTTCTGTTGAATTGGCTTTACGCTGGGATCGATGTTCAGCTTGTGAGTAATCACTTCGGGAGAAACCCCGGGCATATCTAGAGGAGACCATGCAAAAACATCGGAATATTCTCGCAGGGTCTGAATAATGGCCTGATGTAGCCATGACACATCCACAGCGCCTACAGTTACTGTCTGTTCCGGCTTAGACGGATCTAGCGGGACTTGGGCAGTGGCATCCCCCAATGGGGTACATTCCCGAGGTTCCAGAGCCTGTGATGTCTCCGGGTCCTGCCGGAGGAGGAGGTGGTGGTGGGAGACGCGGTTGCTGGCGATTGCCAGAATCTTGTCGTGCGTAGTTGTTCGGCCCCGGCCGGTTATTTTGCCACGGTGGTCGGTTTTGTTGTGTGCTGCGGTCATGATATCCGTGATTATTGGATGACCCCCCATTTTGACCTGTCCGGGGCTTATCATCAGTTCGCACAATGTATTGGCGCAAGAATCCTTTCCTAAGGCACTCCTCGATTTCCTTTCCGAGTTCTCGGCACTCCTCTGTCTCGTGCCCATGGTCTCGGTGGTACGCACACCATTTTCCACGATTTCTCTTCTCAGGAGGCGCGGTCATCCGCGGACAAGGTCGCAGATCGTTCTTGTGGATAGATAGGATTTCAGCTCGTGACTTCGTCAACGGAGTCAATTGTGGAATTTCACTTCGGGATTCTGAACACCCCGGTGTCAGGCGAGAAAATGCACTAGGTCGAGTACTAGGCCCGGTTTGTGCTTTGTCGGATTGCCGCTTGCTAGCGTGTTTCTCTCGCTTCTGGCGAGTCTGCTCCTCGGCCTTAGCAAATTTGCACACTGTTTTGAACAGTGCTCGAGTTGTGACCGGTGTGTTCCGAGCTAACTCGGTGTAAAGTGCTCCGGGGCGGAGTCCATTCATAAATGCGTTGATGACTACGTCGTCGGGGCAATTTCCCACCTTGAGACTTACCGCTGTGAAGCGGTCAAGAAATTGCGTAACGGTTTCACCTTCCCGTTGTTCCATGTTCATGACATCGGCCAGGGTGGCCATGGGCTTCGCCCGTGCTTCAAACCGTGCCCAAAAGTGCTCGGCGAGTTCTCTGAAGGAGGATACGCTGTTGCGTGGGAGAGAATCAAACCAAACCCGAGCTTCATCCTGTAAGTACTCAGGGAAAATCTTGCAGTACTGGAGGGATGTGATGTTATCATGGCTAAGCATGCTGTGCCTAAAAGCTCCAAGAAAATTGGCCGGATCTCCGGTGCCATTGTAAGGTGGTATAGCTGGCTGTTTGAACCCTTCAGGAAGGGTAGTGGCCATGATTTCTGAGGAGAACGGCGTGATGATATCTCCATTGGCATCAAGACCCAGAATTCTGTCCAGTTCAACATTGCGTTGAACTTGCTCATACTCTTGAAGATCTAGAGCATGAGGGTTGGCATAGCGAACTCTCTTAGCCGCATTAAGTGGACGGCGGCGATCCACATCAGTAGGTTCCTCATTGCGAGGTCGTGATTCATTAGAACTCTCATGGTCCTCGGAAAAACCAGGTCGTTCCCGTCGTCGATCCTGACGCCCGCGGTGCCCCGGGTCCTGTTGATCACGCGAACGGGGTGGAGGCACCACGGGATTAGCATTATGGCCGGCAGGCCCCGCGGCAGGCTCCGCGGGATGTAGGCGATTAACTGCCCAATCTTGGAGAACATGTGCATGCTCTTGTAAGAAAGCCTGGAGCAGTTCTGGGGTAATTTGAATGTTAACCGGGGGTTGAGCAGCAGCAAGATTAGGGTTTTGCTGATCTTGAGGGAATGGAGGGTTTTGATTGCCCTGATGATTAGACGTACTCCCTGCCGGCAATTGCCTCGGCGGAAAAACTTGATCCACAGGCGGATCCTGGTTAGATTGATCACCGTGGCGAGATTGATTCAAACGTGTTGTCACCATGATTCTTGAATGCGATGTAAACGTAAAAAATTGTTGGTTAAAGCGTTCCCACAGACGGCGCCAATTGATAAAGCGCAATCCGGTAACCAAGAACTATAACGATAATCGACGTAAACAATATGGAAAAACACAGGATTTACGTGGTTCGATCCGGAGATCTACGTCCACGGGCAGAAAATCACTCTTGCCGAGGTGTTTCTTTCACTAGAATTTTGAGTTTACAGATAGTAATTCAGTATACAGAGTGCGAACCCTAATTCCGAGTTCTTTTCACCTATTTATACTACCAAATCAAAACCCTAACTAAATCCCTATAATCTTGCCCACCAAATCTGCATGGCAGTTGGAAAAAGATCATGGGCCTTGATTCGCGGAACAGACTTGATTCGCGGAACAGATTACGTTCTGGGCCAACGCGTGTTGCTGGGCCTGCTGGGCCTGGGCCTTCGCGCCTGCTGGCGCGTTTGCTGGGCCGGTAAGTGGGCTCAGGTATTAACCCGACCCGAAGTAACCAGGTTATCCCTATCAGAAATCTTTCAACATAGAAACTCATACATTTCATTAGAATAGGTACGGTTTTTCGATATAAATCATAACACTTTTTGCATAATAAATAATACTCCGAATAGCATCAACATTACGACATTACCTTGTAGAAACAAAACATATTTTTTTTACATCACTATGATGTCATTTTACATACATGTCATTATCCTTTATTACAAGACAAGTTTCATTCTCAAATGTTTCATAAGACGGCGTTAGAAGAAAATCTCAGACCATGTCAATACCACGGTAGCTTGAATATTCCCTAAGGGAACGTTATCTAAATAGGATATTCTATTGCAAATACACTACTAATTTATACAATATGTGATGCATTGACCACATCATATTTATAGAAGTTTAATGTGCAATTACATTCAAAAAGATGTTCTATCATTTAAACTCCGGATTGATACTCATTTTACACAAGAATTACTTTTTAAATGATATTTTACCTGAAAGTAACCTAAACATTAATGTTAATTTCCAGAGCAGAAAAATGATATTTTTTTACAAAAAAAAAATTCGAAAAAATAACTTTTTTAAGATCAGTGTGTCTTACGTTGAGATCGCCTTACACGAGGATGTCTATGTATTTCATGTTTATTCAGCCTCGTTTCTTGAGAGAAATCTCATTCTTTTAAGAATATTTTTGTATTTATTTTGAAAGGTAATTTTGATGCATATTTTAATTTGATCTGAATGTACTATTCCGAGTACAATTCACCACATAATACACTCAGCATAAACATAAACACGAATAGCATGTAAAGAAATACCTTGTAGAATATATATCATCATAACAAAGTAATACCTGTCAACATAAATGTTACTACATTTCAGCGTAAATAGTAATGCATTTTATCAATATAAGTAAATACCTTTCGGAATTAAATCGTACAAATTTAATCAAAACAGAAAATACCCTTCAACATAATCAATAATATCTTTCGGCATAAATAAAGAGAAAGAAAAAGAAATAAAAGGTGTCCAGGTCAAGTACGAGCAGGTTCAGGTAAGTTGGATGAATCTGGTGCATACAAGTTTGTCTTATGACAAATAGTAAATGTGAGTTTATTATGATATTCTATTAAGCAGAATATGGTTGTAGGCATCACTCAATACTGCAAATGCATATTGTTTGAATATTATTATTAAAAAATGACTGATAGTACCTCGTGAGGTCTTCTGTTGAATGCATGATAAGTGAGCGATGGAGCATTGGACCAATGATCTCATGAGAACAGTTGAAGATGGAGACATATTTCAGTGTAGCCAATTCACCATCAAGTTCCAAACACTACTGCACTTCAATGATCAAAGATAGTTTAAATCTAATATCCAAAATTACAAGCATTCGTATCAAGAATTCACCTCACTTTTCAATGAACATAGCATACACGTACAGGTGACTTTCACTTTTCCTTTTTCTCCTTTCAATGTGTTGGAAGTACTACAGAGACTGCAAAGACGCTTCTGGAGCTGAAGGAAGAGTAGAAGAGAAAGCGCTAATCACGAAAAGCATGTTAATGATGTTTGCGGCGATCCTTCTCCTTGGATGAATAAGAGCTGTAGTATTCACGGTCACGATCTGCTCAATCAAGAATGAGATAGAAACCTTAGGGGGTATATTCTCTTGCTTCAACTTTTGAATAAGTAATTAAAAGTAGAGATTGTAATAAAATTACTTATAATATTTACAAAAAAAAAAAGGGTCATGTTCGAGGATGGGCCTTTTTTTGGTTAAATAGTGTTTAGTATTTAAATAGCTTTTAGCTTAGTGAGAAGAAAAGATTGATTCATTTACCAAAATGCCAATATTCAGCTTTCAGCTTAAAGGTGTTCTCTTTTTTAAGAAAGAGTTGCACTCTAAAAACACTCAAAATAACTTTTTATACGTTAAAAACTCAAAAAGCATTTCTAGGATTTATAACCTTACCTGCTAGTATTGATAGATTAGTCTGACCATAGATGTAGGGTTTTAAAGCTTATTTGAACTATCCATTTAACTTTTATACTGGATATGTATTTTACGTGCAAGTTGAGTCTACGTATTTATGCAAAAGCCTCTAGTGACCTTGCATCCTCATTTGCAACACTGCTGGCTACTATATGACTAGTTGACTACTCAGTTTATTAACATACTACATAAAATATGATAAATAGAAGTACCTCGAGAGGAGTGATGCTTAGACTTCTCCATGCGTCCTTTGTCCCTAGAACGATGACCCCTTTCCTTGGCTTTATCTCTGTCCCTTTCAGGGTCTTCTCGTCCTCCTCGTTCCCGGTCAGATTCCCGCCCTCTCTCATGGTCTCTGCTGCTCCTACTTCTCTCTCTTTCCCTGTCCCTCTCTCTCACTCTCTCCTTGATCCTTTCGCCACCTGTCTCTGTTTTATTATCGTCTAACAACAATTTTGAATTAGGCTCTTCTCTTGACTCTCCACCATTTACTGTGCTTTTAGATTCATCGTCGTCGCTTTTCTTTGATTCCTTTGATTTTCCAGGAGCAGCTTTAGTCACTTCATCCTTACCAGCTTCTTCTCGGTTTACAGTGGTAGAAGACCCCTTTCCGGTACTAGTATCTTCATTTGTGATCGAACTATCCTGATTAAAAAGCAATAACAGAAATTTATGAGTACACTAACTAGAATTACAGGTCAAGAAACTATATATATGTACTGAAATAGTATAATTATTAACCTTTGGACCTGACTGATGTGGTGAATCCCATACTCGATTAGGTGTAGCAAAAGAACCCCCATCCTTACATACAGGTATATACTGAGCCCTGGGAAGGCTGTACAAATGGGCCAGAACTCGGCAAACCTCATCAATTCCAGATTTATCAGCATCAAAAGCTTTCCACCAAGGAGGATTCTCGGGTAATGGTACTTGAAATCTGCGGGCAGCAGCATATACGACACCACAGGCTACAACCTCACTTTTAAATATCACACACAAAGTTGTGCGCAGACTGTCATTTGCAAACCAAAAGAAAGAAATATATAAATAAATTTATCAGCAGAATGGGAAACAGAGATTAGAAGGAAAGTGTCAAGCAACAGACTCCTGGTCAACACACACATACACAGTCTGGTATATAAGGGAATACATCCTATGTCAAAATTTAAACTGCAAATGTCACAAAAGATAAAGAATAAGCTACTAAGTGGCTGATAAGACTATTCTTCAAGGAAAAATACACCAAGGACATCAGTCCCAAATCTTTATTGATAATTACACATCAGACACACAATTGTGTAGTAAGGCTCAGTAAATGCACCTGTCATTTGCAAGATTCCAAGCTTCTTGTCTGAGTTCTGGAGGAGTTTCCAATGTAGCAAGGTAATTTGAGATGAATTTATGAGGATGCTCAACATGGCAGATGAAACCCATTTCTTTCAAAAGATGTCTTTCGGTTCTGATCAAATCTGCTTTAAGATCCACATATTTCTGTTAACAACAAAAGACACAAAATCAACCACCCTAAACAAGTTCCTGGTATAAAGACACGAATACAAGATAGCGGACTCTAAACTATTTCACTTACGAGTGATGGACCAAGACCCAAACAATAATCAGATGATTGAATGAATAGTTTATATAAAATAACAAACATCTCGTTTTGAAAGCTAACCTTGGAAGATGCGTCCAAATGCTCGATTGGTAACTTTTCTCTCCTGCACTCCATCCTGTGAAAAACAATGAGTACCTGCCTTGCTTTTCTGGGGCATTCTTCGAGTTTTGAAGCAAGCCAAACACAACTGGCAGCAACCCTCTACAGGTAAATAAAATCTAGTCATGCCTCACCATACAATAAAAGCCAACATGATCGAATACAAAATGTACTAACGAGTAAAATGAGAAGTAACAGGTAGACCTTCACATTAAACCGAACAAACGATTTCTTGCAATAGAATCGATGAAATAGGACTTGACCGGTTGCCATAATAGCTTGAGGTCTGAATATAATTCAGTCAAGGTAATAAAAAAGGCAGTATAGACATAAAAAACGGCTCACATACAACAAATTGACTGTAAAATACTCTTTTACTTACAGTAATAATACTTCAAGAACAAAAAGGATTAGACTCCACATAAAATTAAAGTAAAGAATCATATATCAAAACCCTAAAAAAGGATACAGCTTGAGCAATATGCCACTCTCTTGTATAAGGTCACAACCGTAGATTCTAAGCGTAGTTTCCGTGGATTCATCAATGCCATCTTTTCTAGAAGGCGAGTTCTTCAGATGTTCCTCCGTCAGATAAAACGTGTCGATTGCTGTATAAATCATTTTCTCCTTTCAGTAACTGCAAAAATCGTCGTTAAATTGCCAGTTTTACGGGATTGATCAAAAAGACGAATCTCGAAAACTACGTAAACAGGCAAAATAGTATTCGATTTTCCGACGGTTTCTGCCGGCAACAAGTTTCTGAAAATCGGAAATTGAAACTAAAAAGAATCAATGCAAGACAAGATAAAATTCACCAACATACCTTCGAGTTCGCACGGTCGATAATGTGCTTGCCCTCGATTTAGGCGTTCTTGCCCTAATTTTTTTTTGAATGATTGAACTAGATGAACCATAAAAGAAAAACTTAACCAAGCCCATAATTGGTTTGCGAAGATGGGCTTAAGTATTTACCAAGCCCGCGAGAAAAAATACCAGCTTTGGTAGCGAAAGCCCAAAGGCCCATGTGCGGGAATGTAACTTATTTTGAAATATTTATTTATCTATTTACGGAGTTTTATCGGTGACCTCAAAGATAGGTCAACTATTTATTCAAATTCTGAAAAAAGGTTTCTATAAATCTAAATCGTAAAAGATTAAAGACCTATCTCTGGAAGACCTATACATTTAAAATTATTATACGACATGTTTCGAAAATTATAAAATTCACAAAATAAACGTATCTCAAAGTAATAAGTAAGGAGTATAAGTCAAAAGCCTTTTATTATATTGTTATTTTATAAATTATTATTTGATATATAAAATATCTCATTATAATATATGCGATATGGATGCCAAATTGAAGATCATGAAAAGTGAATAATCTGATAAATTATGCATAAAAAATGGATTATAAATAAAAAAGTTATTCGTATCTTTAAAAATATAAGGTTGCTCGTGTAAGTTAACACTATAAATAATCGTGTTAGATAAAATAAAATAATTAGTTGTATTTTCGTAAAAAATACTCAATTAGTATTTTATAAGAAAACTATTTTACTAATGTTTAGTTGCAACTCAAGCCAACATATTGTAGTTCAATTTACAATTAACACTCAAATCTAGAATAAATAATTACCAACAAATAATCTATTAGCTTAAATCAAATATCTCATTATAATATAAGGTGACTTTCACTTTTCCTTTTTCTCCTTTCAATTGATTTCTAAAATATACAAATTAACGAACAAAAATATTTAAATAAAAAAATATACATTTTAGTGAAATATGTATACAAGGAGCAGAGATGCACGACCGACAATCTTTGAAATTGAGGTTCTTAGAATCAGATCAGTGATCAAATATAAGACTTAATCAACAATCTTTTCAATCAGCCAACAAAAAAAAAAATATCACCAATTAATATAAAAGAACCTTTTTATATGTCTAATCTATTTTAACAAGACTTATTTATCCACAAGATCAAATAAACCTGCAACTCAAATCGTATAAAATGCATACTAAATTCAGCATACCTTCTACGAGCGATGGTAAAGCGGTAAGAGGGCTGACGGAGAAAAGAAGAAATCGGTCTGGATTTGCCGGTGACCGAATTGGGGGATCCTACCGCTCACGTCCGTCTGGGCAATGTCATGTGAGACTTCGATTCATAACCAGTATCTAGTACTTCTCTAGTGCACTTTTCAATACAATGGCACTAGTGAGGATTATTAGATGTTTATTGAAATCAGTTCGGACTACAAGCCAGAAACTGATGTCTTCGTTATGCTCTAGACTTAGTTGGTTTTGTACTGGTTGAAAAACGGAGAACATACAGAACCAAGCATAATGCTTTCGTATCGTTGTCGTCTTGGCAATGACACTCCATGGATGCCTTGGAAGAGCTCTCTCCGTAATTGAACTTTTACTCTAGCAATTGGGAAAAAAAAATAAAGTTGATATCAAATTTCCACAGCAAAACCAACGAAAAATAGCGAAAAGATTAAGAAAAAATATTTAAAGTTGTCATTTTCTTCTTTCATCCTTTCTTAATTCAACTTCGTTCAAATTATCAGTTTCTTCTCTTCTTCTTCATTGAAATTAATGGCAGGGCAAAAGAGACCTTTCGACGGCGACGAACAAAGTACAGCTGATTCATCTTCATCTCAGGTTTTTTTGTTAATCTTTTCGCTATTCTTTGTTGGTTTTGCTGTGAAAATTTGATATCAACTTTTTTTTTTTCAAGAAAATTGCTGGAGTTAAAGGAGGTCAAATCCAAAGAGAGCTCTATTAAGACATCCATTGAGTGTCATTGCCAAGACGACAACGATACGAAAGCATTATGCTTGGTTCTGTATGTCCACAGTTTTTCAACCAGTACAAAGCCAACTAAGTCTAGAGCATAACGAAGGCATCAATTTTTTGCTTGCAGTCCAAACTGATTTCAATAAACATTTAATAAAAAAAAAAAAGGTCAGTGCATCAGCTACTTAGTATGGCGAAGAAAATGCTGGATTACCACAGGATCAATTCTTGTCAATGGATAGGGCGTCTTTTTTTATGCTAGATACTAGGGATGATCTGGCGTTGCCCAGACGGACGTGAGTTGTAGGATCCCCCAATTTGGTTCGAAGTGACAAGGGACTTCCTCGTTCCAACCAAGACGATCCCCCAATTCGGTTCGGAGTTACAAGGGACTTCCTCGTTTCACCATAACTTCTCCTTCCGGAGGAACTAGATACAAGTGAAGTAACGTGAGACTTCGATACATAACTAGTATCTAGTACTTCCCTACTGCACATTTGAGGGCTCAAGGATGAGACAGTGCGTGGGAAGCTTGTTGCTCCTAGTGCACTTTTGATACTAGATAATAGGGATCATATGGCGTTGCCCAGACGGACGTAAGTTGTACCGAATTGGGGGATCCTACCGCTCACATCCGTCTAGGCAATGTCATGTGAGACTTCGATTCATAACCAGTATCTAGTACTTCTCTAGTGCACTTTTCAATACAATGGCACTAGTGAGGATTATTAGATGTTTATTGAAATCAGTTTGGACGGCAAGCCAGAAACTGATGTCTTCGTTATGCTCTAGACTTAGTTGGTTTTGTACCGGTTGAAAAACGGTGAACATACAGAACTAAGCATAATGCTTTCGTATCGTAGTCGTCTTGGCAATGACACTCCATGGATGCTGCCTTGGTAGAGCTCTCTCTGTAATTGACCTTTTACTCTAGCAATTGGGAAAAAAAAATAAAGTTGATATCAAATTTTCGCAGCAAAACCAACGAAAAATAGCGAAAAGATTAAGAAAAAAAATTTAAAGTTGTCATTTCCTTCTTTCATCCTTTCTTCATTCAACTTCGTTCAAATTATCAGTTTCTTCTCTTCTTCTTCATTGAAATTAATGGCAGGGCAAAAGAGACCTTTCGACGGCGACGAACAAAGTACAGCTGATTCATCTTCATCTCAGGTTTTTTTGTTAATCTTTTCACTATTCTTTGTTGGTTTTGCTATGAAAATTTGATATCAACTTTTTTTTTTTCAAGAAAATTGCTGGAGTAAAAGGAGGTCAAATCCAAAGAGAGCTCTATTAAGACATCCATGGAGTGTCATTGCCAAGACGACAACGATACGAAAGCATTATGCTTGGTTCTGTATGTCCACAGTTTTTCAACCAGTACAAAGCCAACTAAGTCTAGAGCATAACGAAGGCATCAATTTTTTGCTTGCAGTCCAAACTGATTTCAATAAACATTTAATAAAAAAAAAAAAGGTCAGTGCATCAGCTACTTAGTATGGCGAAGAAAATGCTGGATTACCACAGGATCAATTCTTGTCAATGGATAGGGCGTCTTTTTTTATGCTAGATACTAGGGATGATCTGGCGTTGCCCAGACCGACGTGAGTTTTTATTAGGTTGGTGTTTTGTGAAAATGGAATTGGATTTTGTTAACATTTACTTAAACCGCCAAACCGCCTTAAACCGCCCCGAACCGTTTCAAACCGTACAATTAATTTTCTTTGATAAACCGCGGTTGAAAATATAAATAATTAAGCTGCTGTAAACACTCAGTTTCATGAATATATTGAATGTTTTATCTTTGCCCTTCACATTCAATGTTTACCATATATTTTATGAGTTATCTTGCAAAAATTCTACATGGTACCAGAGCCATAGTTGACAGCTATGAGTTCAAATACAAATCCCCGGAGAAATACAGCAGAGGAATGGCCACAACTCGGAGCTAATCAATTCTATTGCGAAGGAAATTTCAGAAACTTTTTTGTATGCTAAGAATGCTAAAAACTTATGGGATACAGTAGCCAGCAGATTTGGTGACAGCAATGGTCCCCAGCTGTTTCAAATCCAGAAAGAGATCTGCAATCTCTCACAAGGAAACCAATCCATGGCAGTTTACTACAATCATCTCCACAAACTCTGGAATGAGCTATCCTTGTTGAAGTCTATACCAGTCTGTACATGTGATGCAGCAAAACAGTGGGAAGAATTTGAGATGTCAGGGAAACTGATTCAATTCTTGATGGGATTACATGTAGGGGTGTTCATTCGGATGGATAATCGGGTTTCGGGTTATTCGGGTTCGGGTTAGTCGGGTGTGAAGATTAAAAAAACTTATCCGTAATCCGATCCGAAAGACTTCGGATATTCGGATATTCGGGTTTCGGATATTCGGGTTAATAGGATCGGATACCAAATTATCCGAAATACCCAATTCTACAATAACAATTAACAAAATATGTTTACATATCCAAATACACCAAGCTTGTTTGAGTAATTGAGCATTTGGGCTACTTTAATTTGAGGTAATCCGCCAATTCACGTCTTTTGGGCCCGATTGCTTTTGAAATTATAAGGGTTTAATTTATGAGTTGTCTTTTTATGCCTAAGTTGAAAATGAGTGTAGACATTTTATATAAATAATCCTAATGAAATAAAAATAATATAATATATATATATTTTTATTCGGGTTTCGGATAAAATCCGAATAAAAATCTAAGATCCGAATCCGATCCATTTATCCGTTTAATAATTCGGGTGAACCCGTTTATCCGATCCGAATCCGAATTATCCGAATTAGTTATCCATATAACTAAATGGTCCGGATGAATCCGAATAATGAACACCCCTAATTACATGACTCCTATGATCCCATAAGAAGCCAGATCTTGATGATGGATCCTCTGCCAAACGTTGACAAGGCTTACTCTATGGTACTTATTAGGATTGAAAAACAGAGAAATATTGGGACTGGAGGAAGTGAAGTTAGTGATCACTCAGCTATGAGTGTAAGATCTGGTGGATATGGAAGAAGTCTCCCTGGCAGAGGCAACTCAAACAACATGGCAGGATTCCTCAATTGATACTATATGCATTAACAATATGTTTAACCACACAATCATGGACATATGCAGATATTTCAAGCAAACAAATCAATTAAGCAAATTGAAACAAATAGATTCAGCAAATAAATTCAGCAAATTCAACAAATAAATTTAACAAAACATAAAAATAAAATTGTTTTGACAATCCTCACATTTTCATTTTTCTTCCTTATCTTCTTCCCCAAATTTCTCCTTCAACTTCAACTTCAGTTTCTAAAACACAAAATAAAAAAAAAAAATTAAAATTCACAAGAATATAACTTAAATAATATTCATCATACCTCGATCCTTAAACCGAGTTCCACGCCTTCCTGTCTCACGTTCACCAGTTGCTCGTTCAATACACTCATCCGTATCTCGCCTTCTTTCACTATGTTCCTCATCCTGGTCTTGGAAAACTTACCAAATTTGAATGAAAGAGGAATAGGATGAGGTTGTCTCCTCTTATAATGATAGGCGCCATAACCTCTGCAAAATGGAGCTTCCCCAGACTTCTTTTGCAGTGGAGTTGTCAATGGGCATTCATATCGCCGAACCATTCAATGAGGCTTTTAACTTAAATAGAAGTTAAATATATTACTGTTTTGCTCAGTGTTTGTTGGACGAGTCGGACCGGTGGGCTCAACAGGAAATCGGTCGTGGGCCTGGTCTGATTATGGGTTGGCTCTGAAGACTTTTATTACACCCGACATTGTTTCATACTCGTCGATAATACACGACAATTAATTAAATACCCGACATTGTTTGAACTCGACCATAATCCACGACAACTCGACGATAATACACGACAATTAATTAAATACCCGACATTGTTTGAACTCGACCATAATACACGACATTTAATTAAATACCCGACATTGTTTGAACTCGACGATAATACACGACAATTAATTAAATACCCGACATTGTTTGAACTCGACCATAATACACGACAACTCGACGATAATACACGACAATTGTTTGAACTCGACCATAATCCACGACAATTAGTTAAACACATTCTCATCCTCGACAGTTCGCGTATGTATTGTTTAAACACCCGACATGCTGTAATACTCGACAATAATCAACGAGAAGAACAATATTCTAGTGCCTTTGAGAAAAGCAGCGGTGCTTTCATGCTCGACGATAATCCACGACAATTAGTTAAATACCCGACATTGTTTGATACTCGACCATAATCCACGAAAATTAGTTAAACACCGGAATACAATGCATATATAGGGGTGGGGAAAAATACCGAAAATACCGAAATTTTCGGTATACCGAATTTTCGGTACGGTATGATACCGTACCGGAAATTTTCGGTATGGTAACGGTATGATAATCTAAAAATTTCTACCGAAATACCGAAAAAAGTAAAAGTTCGGTATTTTCGGTATATTTCGGTATTTTGGTAGTTCGGTATTTCGGTATACCAAATTTCTAATGGTATACCGTAAATTTTCGGTATACCGAAATTTCGGTATACCAAAATCAACGGTATGGATCGGTATATACCGATACCGATACAAAATTCGGTATATCGAATTTTCGGTACGGTATCGGTATTTACCGATATCATACCGAATTTTCGGTATGCCGAATTTCGGTATACCGAAATTTTCGGTACGGTAACGGTATGGGTTTTCGGCGTATCGAAAATTTCGGTACGGTAACGGTATGGGCGATTCGGTACGGTATAACGTACCGAACCACCCCTAACAGTAACGCGATGGGATTGAGAAATTGAAAATTTATCCTGCAAAAAGCTGCTGTCGCCGGAATTATGGCTTTGGAAGTTGAGCGTTGGGAAGCAACTAATGCCTTCCAAAGCCATAATCCCGGCGACAGCAGCTTTTTGCAGGATAGATTTTCAATTTCTCGGATTGGACATTTCGACGCTGCACCTGGAGCTATGCTCCGGGTGTTTTTTCTGCCCTCGACCTGTCTCCTTCCCTCTCCCCCCCCTCCCTTCCATCCTTTTTCAACGTGCCCCAGCTTTTTTCTTTTTTATTTGTTCTTATTTTGTTTCTTCTAAAATTTAATTTTACTTCTTTGTAGTAGTGTAATAATATTTTTACTTCTTTGTAGTTGTGTAATTATTTTATTTATTACTTCCTCCGTTTCATATTAATTGACGTTTTAGGACGTTTCAATTAATTGATGTTTTATATATTTTTCATCAATTTTATCAATTTTTTCTCTGAATTCAATCCTAAAATATCTCTATTTTTCAATTTATCAGAGATATTTTGATTTGGTCAAATTTTTAGGAGAGTAATTCTGTCAAAATATTTCATCCTTAATTCTTCCCTTTCATCCGAAAACGTTAATTAATATGGAACGTAGGGAGTATATTATTGCAATATTAATATAAAATTGTATTGACATATTTGTCTAAATATAAATCTAAAAAGAAATTCAATGTTTAATAGAATATGAAAAACATATTTTTTTTTAAATTTCATCGAAATTTAAAGTTTTAGAAAATCTAAAAAGGAATATTAATGTTCAACGTACGTGTATGTACATTGACAATTAAAAATATATAACATAATTTTAACCTGGAATGATAATTAAAAATATATAACATAATATATATATATATATATATATATATATTAGATTATGTTATATTATATTATATATTTTTTAATTTATGAAAATAATATTTAAACTCTAACTATAAATAATTAAAAATATTCATGAAATATATTATAAGAGACGCTAATATTTTATTTGGATATTTCACATGTAATATATACTTTTTTTTTTATGTTCTTACCTTTATTTTATATTTTTTAATTTATCCAAATAAATTTTTAAGTTCTAATCATAAATACTAAAAGAATTCTTTCAAAATTTGTATTCTTATTTGCAATTTTTAATATTTCACTCTGTGCTTTTAAATACACTTAAAAACATCTTATTTTTTAATAAATTCTTACTTTAGCAAATTAAGATCTAAACATTATTTAATAATTCGAATACCAAATTAAAGTCTGCGAGTTCTTCATAATATAAACTCTCAAAGTGTAACAAAAGTCATAATTTAGGTTGCAACGGATAATGTTTCTTAGAAAAACTATTTTAACAAAATATACATTATAAAAATATCAATAAGTAATTAAAAATAATTTCACTAACAATTTTAGTACATAATTATACATATACTCAAAGCTCCGTACTTTTGTGATAAAATAAATATATCAGCAGACTTGTTAATAAAATGGTTATAAATAGATATTAGTTTTGGCCTTGGATTTAATATAACATGTATTTCATTATTTAAAGAATGATTTTTCTTCCCGTGTAACTTAGATAACTAAAATATTTCAAAAAAAATCGTGTTAGATAAAATAAAATAATTAGTTGTATTTTCGTAAAAAATACTCAATTAGTATTTTATAAGAAAACTATTTTACTAATGTTTAGTTGCAACTCAAGCCAACATATTGTAGTTCAATTTACAATTAACACTCAAATCTAGAATAAATAATTACCAACAAATAATCTATTAGCTTAAATCAAATATCTCATTATAATATATGCGATATGGATGCCAAATTGAAGATCATGAAAAGTGAATAATCTGATAAATTATGCATAAAAACTGGATTATAAATAAAAAAGTTATTTGTATCTTTAAAAATATAAGGTTGCTCATGTAAGTTAACACTATAAATAATCGTGTTAGATAAAATAAAATAATTAGTTGTATTTTCGTAAAAAATACTCAATTAGTATTTTATAAGAAAACTATTTTACTAATGTTTAGTTACAACTCAAGCCAACATATTGTAGTTCAATTTACAATTAACACTCAAATCTAGAATAAATAATTACCAACAAATAATCTATTAGCTTAAATCAAATATCTCATTATAATATATGCGATATGGATGCCAAATTGAAGATCATGAAAAGTGAATAATCTGATAAATTATGCATAAAAAATGGATTATAAATAAAAAAGTTTTTTGTATCTTTAAAAATATAAGGCTGCTCGTGTAAGTTAATACTATAAATAATCTCATGTAAACTATAAGGCTGCTCATGTAAGTTAATACTACAAGGCTGCTCGTGTAAGTTGACTGAATCTCGTGTATTTAAAACATAAAATTATTCACGTGTAAGATTCTAATCTCATGTACTATAAGGCATCTCGTGTAAGTTAGTAAGCAACAATGTATCTCGTATAAGTTCACAATACTAATAATCACAGGTAAACTATAATTAATCTCGTGTAAGTAATGGGGATCTCGTGTAAGTTCACAATACTAATTGAGTATTTTTTACGAAATTAATACAACTAATTATTTTATTTTATCTAACACGATTATTTATATAATTAAATACCCGACATTGTTTGAACTCGACCATAATCCACGACAATTATTTATAGTGTTTAACTCAATGAGACAATTAATTCAATTTCTCAATCCCTGGCATTAGTTGCTTCCCAATGCTCAACTTCCAAACCCTTAATTCCCGCGACAGCAGCTTTTTGCAGGATAGATTTTCAATTTCTCGGATTGGCCATTTCGACGCTGCACCTGGAGCTATGCTCCGGGTGCTTTTTCTGCCCTCGACCTGTCTCCTTCCCTCTCCCCCCCCTCCCTTCCATCCTTTTTCAACGTGCCCCAACTTTTTCCTTTTTTATTTGTTCTTATTTTGTTTCTTCTAAAATTTAATTTTACTTCTTTGTAGTAGTGTAATAATATTTTTACTTCTTTGTAGTTGTGTAATTATTTTATTTATTACTTCCTCCGTTTCATATTAATTGACGTTTTAGGAAGTTTCAATTAATTGATGTTTTATATATTTTTCATCAATTTTATCAATTTTTTCTCTGAATTCAATCCTAAAATATCTCTATTTTTCAATTTATCTGAGATATTTTGATTTGGTCAAATTTTAAGGAGAGTAATTCTGTCAAAATATTTCATCCTTAATTCTTCCCTTTCATCCGAAAACGTTAATTAATATGGAACGTAGGGAGTATATTATTGCAATATTAATATAAAATTGTATTGACATATTTGTCTAAATATAAATCTAAAAAGAAATTCAATGTTTAATAGAATATGAAAAACATAATTTTTTTTAAATTTCATCGAAATTTAATGTTTTAGAAAATCTAAAAGGGAATATTAATGTTCAACGTACGTGTATGTACATTGACAATTAAAAATATATAACATAATTTTAACCTGGAATGATAATTAAAAATATATAACATAATATATATATATATATATATATATTAGATTATGTTATATTATATTATATATTTTTTAATTTATGAAAATAATATTTAAACTCTAACTATAAATAATTAAAAATATTCATGAAATATATTATAAGAGACGCTAATATTTTATTTGGATATTTCACATGTAATATATACTTTTTTTTATGTTCTTACCTTTATTTTATATTTTTTAATTTATCCAAATAAATTTTTAAGTTCTAATCATAAATATTAAAAGAATTCTTTCAAAATTATGCATGAAAAATGGATTATAAATAAAAAAGTTTTTTGTATCTTTAAAAATATAAGGCTGCTCGTGTAAGTTAATACTATAAATAATCTTATGTAAACTATAAGGCTGCTCATGTAAGTTAATACTACAAGGCTGCTCGTGTAAGTTGACCGAATCTCGTGTATTTAAAACATAAAATTATTCACGTGTAAGATTCTAATCTCATGTACTATAAGGCATCTCGTGTAAGTTAGTAAACAACAATGTATCTCGTATAAGTTCACAATACTAATAATCACAGGTAAACTATAATTAATCTCGTGTAATTTTTTCTGAATCTCGTGTATTCTCGTTTATTACATAAAATTATTCACGTGTAAGTTTCTAATCTCATGTATACTAAGGCATCTCATGTAAGTTCACAATACTAATATTCACATGTAAACTATAATGTATCTCGTGTAAGTTTACCGATTCTCGTGTAATCTCGTTTAATACATAAAATTATTCACGTGTAAGTTTCTAATCTCATGTATCTCGTGTAAGTTCACAATACTAATATTCACATGTAAACTATAATGTATCTCGTGTAAGTAATGGGGATCTCGTGTAATCTCGTTTATTACTTTGAATTATTCTCTGTAATTTCTAACGTTTCTCGTGTAACTAATATATTTCTCGTGTAACATCGTGTACTCACATCAAACCATGTACGATTGACAAAAACCTACAATATTGTTATACGGACTGTTTACTTAATACTACAGATTGTTCAAATAAATAGTACAAAAAAATTCGTAAATAGTACGGTTTGTAGAGGTGGCAAGGTAAACATATTGTGTGTTCAAATAAATAGTACGGTTTGTAGAGGTGGCAAGGTAAACATATTGTTTCACACAATAGTATAGATTGTTCAAAGAATCTTTAGATTAAATTACCCTCTCCTTTTAAAATAATTAAATTCCTAAATCAATAAAACACCGAAGATATCCCGTCTAATCTACGATTCTGATTTTAAATTTTTATTTTATACATGAAATAATGCTGAAAGACTGATTTATGTGTTTTATAATAGATTTTATATCACATACGTAAAGACAATAATCAAAAGCAAAGAATTATAATGAAGATGTTGCAAGACTTGGTGACTTCATTGGTCTATGATGTCCCATCTTTGAAATTCTTCATCAACCAAACAACAACATCCCCACTAGATTTTATATCACACCAATGGTTAATGGTGGACAGATTGACTGGAGATTAACATTGTCTAGTCAAGTCAGTATTACGATTCGATAATGTATATTTAACGAGTGTGATCAATAAATGTTAAATCTTGAGAACTGTAAAATAAAAAGACAAAATTATCATCAACATAGAAAATATGGAGACAGCAAGTCTGTTAACACCGTTCATTAGAAAATAGATAATACATGGAATACTTAAATTGTCAGGAATGTGTTTTCAAGTAGTTGGGGAAGAAAAACGGAGTCGTACCCAGTGGTATCTAGTCATTTGGTCAAAGGCCATGAACATATTCAGAATATAGTCATCACGGAGGGCCTCGCATGCTTCAATCTTGGTAAGGGTGTAGCAAAAGAACCCCCATCCTTACATACATGTATATACTGAGCCCTGGGAAGGCTGTACAAATGGGCCAGAACTCGGCAAACCTCATCAATTCCAGATTTATCAGCATCAAAAGCTTTCCACCAAGGAGGATTCTCGGGTAATGGTACTTGAAATCTGCGGGCAGCAGCATATACGACACCACATGCTACAACCTCACTTTTAAATCTCACACACAAAGTTGTGTGCAGACTGTCATTTGCAAACCAAAAGAAAGAAATATATAAATAAATTTATCAGCAGAATGGGAAACAGAGATTAGAAGGAAAGTGTCAAGCAACAGACTCCTGGTCAACACACACATACACAGTCTGGTATATAAGGGAATACATCCTATGTCAAAATTTAAACTGCAAATGTCACAAAAGATAAAGAATAAGCTACTAAGTGGCTGATAAGACTATTCTTCAAGGAAAAATACACCAAGGACATGAGTCCCAAATCTTTATTGATAATTACACATCAGACACACAATTGTGTAGTAAGGCTCAGTAAATGCACCTGTCATTTGCAAGATTCCAAGCTTCTTGTCTGAGTTCTGGAGGAGCTTCTTTAGTCGCTTTTGATCATTCCTTCGACTAAAGATACGAATAACCAAAGTTTACTTTTAGATGTCTGGAAACTATGTTGAGAGAGTCGAGCAAGCTCCTCCTGCCACCAAAAAGCGAGTTGATTGGCCGCGACAAATTGAATATAACCTCATCTCTCATACTTACGAAGAGTTTGAGGCGCAAGGAATGTGCTCGAAGTTCAATACAAGGTCAATGGTGAAGATTTTATTAGCACTTAAAAAAGATATGGGTGAGGGTGAGGATTCTCGATACAAATGTCATCGCCTTCTAGAAAAGATGGCATTGATGAATCCACGGAAACTACGCTTAGAATCTACGGTTGTGACCTTATACAAGAGAGTGGTACAGTTTGTAGAGGTGGCAAGGTAAACAGACAGTTTAACTCAATATTACAGATTGACTAAAACTTGCAAACCCTACGAAATTCAGGTATCACATATCGGCCCTTTAACCCTCAAAGTGATCTAAAGGATGCCAAAATTACTAAAACTAACACCACAAAGAAATGGACATTACTCCTACTATATAGTTGTACAGACTGTTTAACAATAGTACATATTGTTAAAGAAATAGTATAGATTTTTTCATAAATAGTACAGTTTGTAGAGGTGGCAAGATAAACTTTTTAACTCTATTACAGATTGACAAAAACCTACTATATAGTTATACGGACTGTTTAACTTAATAGTACAAGTGCACTAAATTTACATAAGTTGTCCCATAAAAAATGGAGTTACCCTAATTGACCCAAAAAAGAAAAAAACAATTGCACATTTATGGATCAAAGTGAGACCGAATTGAGGGATATGAGACTCTCCTACTATATAGTTATTTATAGTGTTTAACTCAATGGTAAAAATTGTTCTATAAATAGTATAGATTTTTTCATAAATAGTACAGTTTGTAGAGGTGGCAAGGTAAACAGACAGTTTAACTCAATATTACAGATTGACTAAAACTTGCAAACCCTACGAAATTCAGGTATCACATATCGGCCCTTTAACCCTCAAAGTGGTCTAAAGGATGCCAAAATTACTAAAACTAACAACACAAATAAATGGACATTACTCCTACTATATAGTTGTACAGACTGTTTAACACAGTAGTACAGATTGTTAAAGAAATAGTACATATTTTTTCATAAATAGTACAGTTTGTAGAGGTGGCAAGATAAACTTTTTAACTCTATTACAGATTGGGGCACACAGACGCAATACTCAAAATCAACTAAAAATCATAGCACGTTCTCGCTAGCAATGGGCACACAGACCCCAAAATAAAGGTAACCAACATAACAAAGGGCTCACAGACCCAACAACTCACTTAACGACCAGTTCAACTCAACGCATCACTACATCATTCAAATTTTTCAATTACACAACCAAATGACTAATAAGACCGTAAAGCAGAAAAAACAGCAAAGCAATAAACATAGCGGCCAAGACGTCCACATTTCACCCCCTCCCCCAAACTTGGCTAGAAGCCAACGTTTGGAGGGAAAACTGGTACGCCTTGGTGCTAACTTACAATTCACTGAGGCGGAGGCGGAGGGTGGAACCCATATTGGCTCCAAAACTGTTGCATGGCCTCCCACTGACTCTGTTGCTGCTGTCTCCACAAACGGTCTTCATCACTTCTTTGCAGCAGTGTGTTGAGTACTCCCTGTTGAGCATGTAATTCCGAGTGGATAGTCTGAAGTGATCCCCGGACCTCCGTGCGATGCCTCTCCATCGAGGTTTGGAACGTCTGCATCGACTCGGTATGGAGACGAACATCTTCCCGTAATGAGTTGATGATGCCAACCATATCGTCATTGAGCTCCGATGGGGAAGCAACTGTCGTAGACGCTCGTTTCTTCCGGGGCTGTCTCGGAGTTTGGCTACTTTGCTCAACTGGTAGCCTAGATTGGAACACCTCGGAGGTCGGTGGTTGGGAGTGCTGGAGATGGTCTTCAGTGGATAGCGACAAATTCGCTGTATCCTGGACTCCGGTAACTGCTGTCCCTAACTCATATGGTAGCCGAAGGTAGGGCCCCACATTTTGGTAAACATACGGGACAGTTCCATCCTCACCGAGGACCACCACTTGCATCAATTCAAGCAAGTCCCATGTAAATTGGACTTCCCCTCTTACCGGCTCCATCTCAGTTAAGTCAATGTCATCAAATGCAGCGGCAATAGGAGTGATCAATCCTCCAATCATGATGCTGTCCTTTTGTTTCCGGATGACATTTTCCAGGTGCTCCATCAATATCCGGGTGTAGTCCACCTTATACCCATTCAATATGTTCCACAACATATGCAATTCACTCTGTCGCACAGCGCCCACTTCACGTCGAGCAAAAAGCGTGTAGGCCAGCAACTTCTGTATATACCGGATGACTGGACTCCGAATCCAAGAAGCTTTAGCGGCCTTGGAGATATACGGTTGGGCTTCTACAATTGGTGGTGCAGCCGTCAACAGTGCCCAAAACGAATGTGGGTCAAATACCTCCGGTGGGGTCACTCTTGCAAAAGTCGGGAAGCCATATATCTTGTCCAGCTCATCGTAAGTCAATTTTCGAACTTTTCCCATCAATTAAAACGTGATGCCGTCCGGACGGGTGGAGCGAAAAGAGCTGGCTGCTATAATGTGGAACGTGCTCAAGAACTCGAGGGTGATCCGTCTGTATGTTGGCTGCGTCCTCATGAGCTGAAGTAATCCAACTCGGTTGAGCAAAACACGGACATTGTCATGAATGCCCATGGCCCGAGTCAAGTTATCACTGCCAAACCGTGTGGGAATGACAGTGCGATGTCTAAGCTCCTCAAACCGAGTCTTGTGTTCCACCTCCGTCAAAGAGAACCCGAAGAGTGTCTGACTGTCATTTGGGTTGACAGCCGGGGTGTCTTCAACCATGACCTGCTTGCCTCTGCTACGACTAGATTGTCCTTTTGGTGGTGCCATTTTCTAGAATCCTGTGCACATACTCAACAACACACAAATCAATAGGGCCATAATCCTTAGTTTAGCCCAAACATACACGAAAATGGAGTATGCTAACATATGTAACAAGATATTCATAGGCTAGTGATACCCGAGCCATGTATGCGTTTTATACCCCCTAACCTATGCCCAACTCCTACCCACTTCACTTGGGAGGTCGTGAAATAATGGAACCTCGAATTTTAGCAACTAGAGCATGCATCATAATTCCATTAAGTCGTACAATATGTAGAAATGTTAAAAGGGGTAGGAATCAAGTGACATAACATCAATGAAAACCATGCACATAACATGTTTGCTAATATGCCTCAATGAGTCCAACACATGAATTTCAATCTCGGGGTGCTCGTTCTATGTTAACCTCAACAATTTCATCTAATTCTAGCAACAATCACAGCAATTTATACTCATTACGTAACCCCATTCACTATTCGCACAAGTTCATACCCAAATTACATTATTTAACACATAGGTACTACAATACTCACTTTAATCATGAAATTAATTCATCCCCAATACTAATTATGCATCAAAATTGAATGGGAAACAAACTAGTAAGGGTTAGCATCACTTACCGGAGAAATTTAGTCGGAGACAACCCGATTCGGAATGTGCCCTAGGTCTTTGGAAGTGGGTCGAAATTTCCGACTTTTGTGGAGAGAGTGAGTGAGATGGAGTGTGTGATTGTGTTTGAATTGGATTATGGGTGAATTTGAGTGTGTTTATGTGTGAATTGGTGAAGTGTGAGTGAATGTGTGTGTTCTTCGTGCGTGTAGTGAAAGAGAAGAGAATGGGGAATTTTTAAACCTGAATTCGCGTTTTGAAGGCTGTGGAAGGGTGACACGGCCGTGTTGATATGTAACACGGCCGTGTTGAGTTGGAATCGAATCTGTATTTCTGGGGCACTTTTGACACGGCCGTGTTCAGTATGTAACACGGCCGTGTTGCGTTGCAGTGTGTTTTGATTGTCTGAGCCCTCTTTTGACACGGCCGTGTTGAGTATGTGACACGGCCGTGTTAGTCTTGAAATCATAGCCTTCGAGCACGTACTCTTCGTGAACCAAAATTGGTTTTCTGAGGCGTTCTTGACACGGCCGTGTTGCGTATGTGACACGGTCGTGTTGCGTTCCAGCTTGTTTTACCTTGTGGGGTGGTCTTTTGACACGGCCGTGTCATTTGCGAAACGCGGCCGTGTTGTGTTTGAGCTGAGATTGACGCGGCCGTGTCATCTTGTGACGGGGCCGTGTTGATTTCCAGTAGATTCTTCTCTTTTCACGCCAGTTTTGACACGGCCGTGTTGAACAAGTAACACGGCCGTGTTGCTCTTTTTCCTTCCACACGCCATTTATTAAAATAGGTATTGAAATTATTTTTAATTACCTATTTATATTAATAACGAGTATTTTGTTAAAATTACTCTTCTAAGGAAATTTATTTTTGTAATTTTTACTTTCCCTCCTAATTTTTACTCAATAATTTTGGTAAGTTATTGTACATTTAGTAAGTTTTAAATTAGTATTGTGAACTTACACGAGATGCCTTAGTATACATGAGATTAGAAACTTACACGTGAATAATTTTATGTAATAAACGAGAATACACGAGATTCAGAAAAAATTACACGAGATTAATTATAGTTTACCTGTGATTATTAGTATTGTGAACTTATACGAGATACATTGTTGTTTACTAACTTACACGAGATGCCTTATAGTACATGAGATTAGAATCTTACACGTGAATAATTTTATGTTTTAAATGATATTACACGAGATTCAGTCAACTTACACGAGCAGCCTTGTAGTATTAACTTATACGAGCAGCCTTATAGTTTACATGAGATTATTTATAGTATTAACTTACACGAGCAGTCTTATATTTTTAAAGATACAAAAAACTTTTTTATTTATAATCCATTTTTTATGCATAATTTATCAGATTATTCACTTTTCATGATCTTCAATTTGGCATCCATATCGCATATATTATAATGAGATATTTGATTTAAGCTAATAGATTATTTGTTGGTAATTATTTATTCTAGATTTGAGTGTTAATTGTAAATTGAACTACAATATGTTGGCTTGAGTTGCAACTAAACATTAGTAAAATAGTTTTCTTATAAAATACTAATTGAGTATTTTTTACGAAAATACAACTAATTATTTTATTTTATCTTTGTCCTATAAATATGACATGTATATTCTTTGCTACGTATTATCCTCTAATCAAAAGTTGATTTAGGGATTTAATTATTTTAAAAGGAGAGGGTAACTTAGTATAAAGAGCCTTTGATCAACTTAAATATCGAACTAGCCAGAGGATCCCCCAATTCGGTCTCACTTAAATGATTGTCTGGGAGAAATCTTCTTTACAAGAACCCACATATATCAAACCCAGGGAGACTCTAAGTACAAGCATTATATACAAAGCAAATCAGAGAATATCACAAAAGAAATATCTCATATCCACCAAAGCTAGGATTATAAACATACAATTGCAATACCCAATTGTTTGACAAGTAATACAAGGACACCCACTTACTTACTCTGAGTACCAGCATATGCAAGACCTAGGCCCATAATTGCCCCTGTTTCAATTAATAATAAAAAAAGATGTCATTCAAAGCCACTAAATGCCTATACAGAAACCATCATTTCCTCTTCTTTTTTTCCTGCGGGGTAGCTGCACTTCCTGGTCATTTAAAAAGATAAACAAATTAAGGTAAAAATACTCTGCACCTCCCTAAGGCAGCTTGCCTCTTGAGACATACAATATTTATGTAATAAAACATAAAGGAAATGCTTGGATATACCTTTATGTATACGGTTCAATGTACTTCTGGGGAAAATATAATCATTCAAATTTCTTGGCGGCAAATGTTCTCGCTCTGAGCGTCGTTTGACCTGGAGATCAATGAGGGAAAACAAAGTTGTCAATGCAAAAAAAGTCAAGTTTATTAAAAGAAAGTGATACAAATAGAAATAATCTCAAATCTACCGGAGGCTCGGACATCTGCACCCCATCATCATCGTCATCATCATCTTCTCCATCTCCAGCCTCTGTAGTAGGCTCAAGATTTTGCATTTCTCTTGTTCCCCTGGGAGTGACAGGAGTGACATGGTGATCTAGAGGGGAAAGGGGTTGAAAGCCATCAGCCTCTGACATCTGCAACTCCTCTTCACCATGCTGAGAAGAGAAAGCATTATCCGCAGCCTCGGATATCTGCATCGTATCGGAGGAGTCAGCTGAAGCAACATCTCTCGGAGTAGAGGTGGCGAAGTGGTCAGTTGAAGAATCTACCGCCTCGGACATCTGCATCCCATCATCATTGTCATCATCATCTCTATCTCCATCTCTAGCCTCTGCAGTAGGCTCCGCCTCGGACATCTGCATCCCATCATCATTGTCATCATCATCTCTATCTCCATCTCCAGCCTCTGCAGTAGGCTCAGGAGTGACATGGTGAGCTAGAGGGGAAAGGGGTTGAGAGCGATCAGCCTCTGACATCTGCAACTCCTCTTCTACAGAGTCCGCAATTTCCCTACAAAATTGAAAATAAAAAATTGGCATTTCATATTAAAGCATAAAAAAACACAAAGTAAGAAGTTCGAACACATACCTGACACACATATAATCTTGAGCCAACTTCTTATCCTTCCAAATTACGAGCAGTCGATCATAAAGCTTAATGAAATTTGGAGGCTCTCCCCCTCGATTTTCCTTTGTCCTGAATTTTGGTTCCGTCCACGCTATGTCCTGTACATTGTAACCGTCAAACACCTTAAGTTGTTTTGCAACAAGATGTGGTTTATGATATACCACATGGTTATTGCAAAACAAAGGTGTAAGCAAGGTCACATGCTCCAAGTTCTCTTCTGGAAGGAAAGAAGGCAACGCCGATATTCCAGAATATGGTCTCCATTCTATATCCTGCTCATACAAGCAACTCAAATTTAGAGATTTCAATCAAAATTTAAAGCAACTTATAAGAAAACAAATTAATAAATAACTAAACTTACCTCATCAGAAAGATTCTTAAGAAGCCGCTTCACTCTCTTTTCATAATTGGGTCTGTGGTTGAATGAGATATGGTGCACTTGCTCCACCACATAGCCCACGACAGGCAACGTATAGTGCTGAGATGTCAACTCTATACCAATGGCATCCCGTAATTTCGGGATACGAATCAGGAAAAAACTCTGTCAAACAAAAGAAAATATTGATCTAAGTGAGAAACAATACTATTTAGCTAAACAGGATATCTTAGCCCAACTCAAATGAACAAATAAACTAAAACTTCTTATATTGCCAAAGATTGTATCACGATGTGTGGAGACATTTTATACCAGTCAATAGCCCAACTCAAATTAACAAATAAACTAAAACTCCAATTTCTTCAAAGATTGAATCATGTTAGGGATTTTCGTTAAGTTTGAAGCATACCCTCACTATTGAGTTAAGAGCATATACTATCCAATTGAACTACCTATGCTATTGAGTTGAGAACATGCAATTACATGAAATAAATAGAATGACACAGATTGTACTATTTTTTAAACTGCCTGTACTATTTAAGTGAGAATCAATATTATTTAGCTAAACAGGATATCCTAGCCCCACTCAAATTAACAAATAAACTATTGAGTTAATAGAACATTCTAAAACTTCTTATATTATACCAGTCAATAGCCCAACTTAAATTAACAAATAAACTAAAACTCCTATTTCATGCGATTACATGAAAGAACAAAAAAAACACTATTGAGTCAATAGAACAACCTATACTATTTGATGACAAGTATTGTACCATTTCTTAAACTTCCTGTACTATTTAAGAGAATTAATACTATTTAGCTAAACAGGATATCTTAACCCAACTCAAATTAACAAATATTGCCAAAGATTGTATCACGCTGAGTGGAGACATATTATACCAGTCAATAGCCCAACTTAAATTAACAAATAAACTAAAACTCCTATTTCATGCGATTACATGAAAGAACAAAAAAACACTATTGAGTCAATAGAACAACCTATACTATTTGATGACAAGTATTGTACCATTTCTTAAACTTCCTGTACTATTTAAGAGAATTAATACTATTTAGCTAAACAGGATATCTTAACCCAACTCAAATTAACAAATAAACAAAAACTCCTATTTTGCCAAAGATTGAATCATGCTGTCTGGAGACATTTTATAGCAGTCAATAGCCCAATTCAAATTAACAAATAAACTAAAACTCCTATTTCGTCAAAGATTGAATCATGTTGTGTCAAAGTATATAAATAGACATCACAAAAAATGGTGCACAAGTATTAACTCGGTGAACTTTTAATGTCTCAAAATTTCATTTATGAAATGAGTCCACGTCAACTTAGTTATATCAACAATCAACAATTAGTTAAAAGCGAGTGATGGAAGAATTAACATTTAACTTACCAATAAAACCCACAAGTTTCCTGAGGTTGGGGTTTTTCCACAAGTTTGAAGCCCGTGGTGTAGGAATGCCAACAACGCTGCTCCCCATGCGTAATCGTTGACTTCATCCAACTTCTCTATAAGTTGGACGTAAGTCGTGTTGGCATATCCGGTCGTGGTGGTGACTATAAATGCCTCCACAAGCATCAACAAAATGGCCCTTTTTCTTCTTTCTTTATCTTCTGTTCGATCGAGAGCAATCGCCTTCAATTCTTTAAGCTTGATAGTTTTTGTTGGTGGCCTTCGGAAGACCCGTTCAAAAGCTTCCGGGTCACGGCTTCTTTCACATATCACTGGTTTGCCTGTAATGGGCAATCCAGTCAGATATAAGACATCCTCCAGCGTGATGCCTATCTTCAGGCTCCCGAATTTGAAGATGGAAGATTCCTTATCATAGTGATTATGAAGGACTGGAAAGGCCTTTGTCAGCAGTTGCGAGTATGGGAGCTTGAGCAACTGGAATAGGCAACTCCCCAGCGTAGACTCTTCTAGGAGTTCTGCTTTAAAATCTGCGTCTTCCTCTAGCTCTTTGAAGAGTGCACTGATTGTCTGTAATTTCGAACCCATTTAAAAGTACTGCACAAACAAACAATTATACATTTTCATCATTAGGATAATTTTATACTCGCAATATGTGGTGAGATGGATGAATATGCACTTTACTTTTGTAAACTTTGCCTTAGTCAATTAGCTAAAATGAGATTTCTATCATTTGAAAAAATAAAAATCAGCCAAGTATTGAGTTAATAGAACATTCTAAAACTTCTTATATTGCCAAAGATTGTATCACGCTGTGTGGAGACATATTATACCAGTCAATAGCCCAACTCAAATTACCAAATAAACTGAAACTCCTATTTCATGCGATTACATGAAAGAACAAAAAAACACTATTGAGTATTGTACTATTTCTTAAACTTCCTGTACTATTTTGCCAAAGATTGAATCATGCTGTCTGGAGACATTTTGAAGCAGCCACATGGTAAATGCTAACTGATTGTATCAATAGGATAATTTTATACTCGCAATATGTGGTGAGATGGATGAATATGCACTTTACAACCACCTTAAAAACCTGGAATTTCGATTAATCACAACATTAGGCACATAGAGATAACAGTGAAAATAAAGAATCAAGCATAAGGGAACAATGATCATTGATCAACTTAATTAGTAGCATGGTAATGAAGAAAATTAAATATATATGAACTCAGCTTATGTTTGAATTGGACTCAAATGAATATAGATCCATAAACACGTTAAACCCCTCTACATTTGGGTCAAGCCTTAACAAACACCCCCATTATTTGGGGAAAACATTCATATACGAAAACTACTGTTTAATTTTATACTCACAATATGTGGTGAGATGGATGAATATGCACTTTACAACCACCTTAAAAACCTGGAATTTCGACTAATCACAAAGGCACATAGAATCAACCTACTCTACATATCAGGTTTATTCACCTACATATCAGGTTTATTCACCTCACCTGATCAAACTAATATCCAACTAATATTATAATACCTTTTAGGAACAATCCAGCAAATGATTTCAAAATATAAATTCACATAGAATCAGCCGACTCTACATATCAGGTTTATTCACCTCACCTGATCAAACTAATATCCAACTAATATTATAATACCTTTTAGGAACAAGAAGTTTATTGCAAAGAAAAAAGGGAGGGGTGAGAAGCTGATTGCTAAACTTTTGGATGCTTAAAAGTTGATTTTGTATGTGAGACATGTCATTCTAAGATCTAGTGTACCCAACACAGTATTGAGTCAATAGAACAACCTATACAAGTATTGTACCATTTCTTAAACTGCCTGTACTATTTAAGAGAATTAATACTATTTAGCTAAACAGGATATCTTAACCCAACTCAAATTAACAAATAAACAAAAACTCCTATTTTGCCAAAGATTGAATCATGCTGTCTGGAGACATTTTGAAGCAACCACATGGTAAATGCTAACTGATTGTATCAATAGGATAATTTTATACTCGCAATATGTGGTGAGATGGATGAATATGCACTTTACATAAACACGTTAAAACCCTCTACATTTGGGTCAAGCCTTAACAAACACCCCCTTTATTTGTGGAAAGCATTCATATATGAAAACTAATGTTAATTTTATACTCACAATATGTGGTGAGATGGATGAATATGCACTTTACAACCACCTTAAAAACCTGGAATTTTGACTAATCACGGCGAGCGGAGCGGCGGCGGCGAGCGGAACGGCCGCGGCGAGCGGAGCAGCGAAGGCGAGCGGAAACTGACGTTGGCGTACAGCTGTTTTCGCGCTCTCTCTCTCTTCGTGGTTTCGTGGTTTAAGGGCGGGTGAATATTTGCTTTTAAACTCTCCCCCTGTCTCTTCAGTTTTTCTTTTGTTTTTATTTAATTTTGTTTTTATTTTTTATTTTGTCAACTAGTAGGAGTATAATTTTAAATTGTTTATAAGATTTCATTTGTAATATGTGCTGAACGAATAATAATAATAGTGTTATATAATCGGATTGACGATTAAATCAGTTTATTGGCGATTTAATTGGTCGGACCGATTAGATCTGTAGCCATGGTCGGACCTTCCATAAGTCGGAAGAGTACGACAACTCGGGCCCGAAAAAAATATAAAATTTAGGGGCCCAGAATAAGACATGTACAATTAATGTATATAAATTTGGATGCACAATTTATTTATAGTTGGTCGAGTGGTCTAGTGGTCGGTGCATTCATCCTATTCCGGGATCAAATCTCACTTTTGTTTCATTTTTATCAAAATCTATTTTGTGATGTTGGCCTAGTTTCTTTTTTATCAAAATCAATTTTGTGTAAGTTATATAAAAAAATTATTATATTTTTTCACAAATTGGATGAATATTCAGAACTCTAGACATCACAACACTATAAAAGAAAAGATAATAGTTACTTAGTATATATAAAAAATGGATTATAAATAAAAAAGTTATTTGTCTTTAAAAATATAAGGTTGCTCGTGTAAGTTAACACTATAAATAATCGTGTTAGATAAAATAAAATAATTAGTTGTATTTTCGTAAAAAATACTCAATTAGTATTTTATAAGAAAACTATTTTACTAATGTTTAGTTGCAACTCAAGCCAACATATTGTAGTTCAATTTACAATTAACACTCAAATCTAGAATAAATAATTACCAACAAATAATCTATTAGCTTAAATCAAATATCTCATTATAATATATGCGATATGGATGCCAAATTGAAGATCATGAAAAGTGAATAATCTGATAAATTATGCATAAAAAATGGATTATAAATAAAAAAGTTTTTTGTATCTTTAAAAATATAAGGCTGCTCGTGTAAGTTAATACTATAAATAATCTTATGTAAACTATAAGGCTGCTCATGTAAGTTAATACTACAAGGCTGCTCTTGTAAGTTGACTGAATCTCGTGTATTTAAAACATAAAATTATTCACGTGTAAGATTCTAATCTCATGTACTATAAGGCATCTCGTGTAAGTTAGTAAACAACAATGTATCTCGTATAAGTTCACAATACTAATAATCACAGGTAAACTATAATTAATCTCGTGTAATTTTTTCTGAATCTCGTGTATTCTCGTTTATTACATAAAATTATTCACGTGTAAGTTTCTAATCTCATGTATACTAAGGCATCTCGTGTAAGTTCACAATACTAATATTCACATGTAAACTATAATGTATCTCGTGTAAGTTTACCGATTCTCGTGTAATTTCGTTTAATACATAAAATTATTCACGTGTAAGTTTCTAATCTCATGTATCTCGTGTAAGTTCACAATACTAATATTCACATGTAAACTATAATGTATCTCGTGTAAGTAATGGGGATCTCGTGTAATCTCGTTTATTACTTTGAATTATTCTCTGTAATTTCTAACGTTTCTCGTGTAACTAATATATTTCTCGTGTAACATCGTGTACTCACATCAAACCATGTACGATTGACAAAAACCTACTATATTGTTATACGGACTGTTTACTTAATACTACAGATTGTTCAAATAAATAGTACGGTTTGTAGAGGTGGCAAGGTAAACATATTGTTTTTTCAAATAAATAGTACGGTTTGTAGAGGTGGCAAGGTAAACATATTGTTTCACACAAAAGAACCCCCATCCTTACATACAGGTATATACTGAGCCCTGGGAAGGCTGTACAAATGGGCCAGAACTCGGCAAACCTCATCAATTCCAGATTTATCAGCATCAAAAGCTTTCCACCAAGGAGGATTCTCGGGTAATGGTACTTGAAATCTGCGGGCAGCAGCATATACGACACCACAGGCTACAACCTCACTTTTAAATCTCACACACAAAGTTGTGCGCAGACTGTCATTTGCAAACCAAAAGAAAGAAATATATAAATAAATTTATCAGCAGAATGGGAAACAGATATTAGAAGGAAAGTGTCAAGCAACAGACTCCTGGTCAACACACACATACACAGTCTGGTATATAAGGGAATACATCCTATGTCAAAATTTAAATTGCAAATGTCACAAAAGATAAAGAATAAGCTACTAAGTGGCTGATAAGACTATTCTTCAAGGAAAAATACACCAAGGACATCAGTCCCAAATCTTTATTGATAATTACACATCAGACACACAATTGTGTAGTAAGGCTCAGTAAATGCACCTGTCATTTGCAAGATTCCAAGCTTCTTGTCTGAGTTCTGGAGGAGTTTCCAATGTAGCAAGGTAATTTGAGATGAATTTATGAGGATGCTCAACATGGCAGATGAAACCCATTTCTTTCAAAAGATGTCTTTCGGTTCTGATCAAATCTGCTTTAAGATCCACATATTTCTGTTAACAACAAAAGACACAAAATCAACCACCCTAAACAAGTTCCTGGTATAAAGACACGAATACAAGATAGCGGACTCTAAACTATTTCACTTACGAGTGATGGACCAAGACCCAAACAATACTCAGATGATTGAATGAATAGTTTATATAAAATAACAAACATCTCGTTTTGAAAGCTAACCTTGGAAGATGCGTCCAAATGCTCGATTGGTAACTTTTCTCTCCTGCACTCCATCCTGTGAAAAACAATGAGTACCTGCCTTGCTTTTCTGGGGCATTCTTCGAGTTTTGAAGCAAGCCAAACACAACTGGCAGCAACCCTCTACAGGCAAATAAAATCTAGTCATGCCTCACCATACAATAAAAGCCAACATGATCGAATACAAAATGTACTAACGAGTAAAATGAGAAGTAACAGGCAGACCTTCACATTAAACCGAACAAACGATTTCTTGCAATAGAATCGATGAAATAGGACTTGACCGGTTGCCATAATAGCTTGAGGTCTGAATATAATTCAGTCAAGGTAATAAAAAAGGCAGTATAGACATAAAAAAGGGCTCACATACAACAAATTGACTGTAAAATACTCTTTTACTTACAGTAATAATACTTCAAGTACAAAAAGGATTAGACTCCACATAGAATTAAAGTAAAGAATCATATATCAAAACCCTAAAAAAGGATACAACTTGAGCAATATGTCACTCTCTTGTATAAGGTCACAACCGTAGATTCTAAGCGTAGTTTCCGTGGATTCATCAATGCCATCTTTTCTAGAAGGCGACGACATTTGTATCGAGAATCCTCACCCTCACCCATATCTTTTTTAAGTGCTAATAAAATCTTCACCATTGACCTTGTATTGAACTTCGAGCACATTCCTTGCGCCTCAAACTCTTCGTAAGTATGAGAGATGAGGTTATATTCAATTTGTCGCGGCCAATCAACTCGCTTTTTGGTGGCAGGAGGAGCTTGCTCGACTCTCTCAACATAGTTTCCAGACATCTAAAAGTAAACTTTGGTTATTCGTATCTTTAGTCGCTTTTGATCATTCCTTCGACTAAAGATACGAATAACCAAAGTTTACTTTTAGATGTCTCGAAACTATGTTGAGAGAGTCGAGCAAGCTCCTCCTGCCACCAAAAAGCGAGTTGATTGGCCGCGACAAATTGAATATAACCTCATCTCTCATACTTACGAAGAGTTTGAGGCGCAAGGAATGTGCTCGAAGTTCAATACAAGGTCAATGGTGAAGATTTTATTAGCACTTAAAAAAGATATGGGTGAGGGTGAGGATTCTCGATACAAATGTCATCGCCTTCTAGAAAAGATGGCATTGATGAATCCACGGAAACTACGCTTAGAATCTACGGTTGTGACCTTATACAAGAGAGTGGTACAGTTTGTAGAGGTGGCAAGGTAAACAGACAGTTTAACTCAATATTACAGATTGACTAAAACTTGCAAACCCTACGAAATTCAGGTATCACATATCGGCCCTTTAACCCTCAAAGTGATCTAAAGGATGCCAAAATTACTAAAACTAACACCACAAAGAAATGGACATTACTCCTACTATATAGTTGTACAGACTGTTTAACACAATAGTACAGATTGTTAAAGAAATAGTATAGATTTTTTCATAAATAGTACAGTTTGTAGAGGTGGCAAGATAAATTTTTTAACTCTATTACAGATTGACAAAAAACCTACTATATAGTTATACGGACTGTTTAACTTAATAGTACAAGTGCACTAAATTTACATAAGTTGTCCCATAAAAAATGGAGTTACCCTAATTGACACAAAAAAGAAAAAAACAATTGCACATTTATGGATCAAAGTGAGACCGAATTGAGGGATATGAGACTCTCCTACTATATAGTTATTTATAGTGTTTAACTCAATGGTACAAATTGTTCTATAAATAGTATAGATTTTTTCATAAATAGTACAGTTTGTAGAGGTGGCAAGGTAAACAGACAGTTTAACTCAATATTACAGATTGACTAAAACTTGCAAACCCTACGAAATTCAGGTATCACATATCGGCCCTTTAACCCTCAAAGTGATCTAAAGGATGCCAAAATTACTAAAACTAACAACACAAATAAATGGACATTACTCCTACTATATAGTTGTACAGACTGTTTAACACAGTAGTACAGATTGTTAAAGAAATAGTACAGATTTTTTCATAAATAGTACAGTTTGTAGAGGTGGCAAGATAAACTTTTTAACTCTATTACAGATTGGGGCACACAGACGCAATACTCAAAATCAACTAAAAATCATAGCACGTTCTCGCTAGCAATGGGCACACAGACCCCAAAATAAAGGTAACCAACATAACAAAGGGCTCACAGACCCAACAACTCACTTAACGACCAGTTCAACTCAACGCATCACTACATCATTCAAATTTTTCAATTACACAACCAAATGACTAATAAGACCGTAAAGCAGAAAAAACAGCAAAGCAATAAACATAGCGGCCAAGACGTCCACAGTTCACCCCCTCCCCCAAACTTGGCTAGAAGCCAACGTTTGGAGGGAAAACTGGTACGCCTTGGTGCTAACTTACAATTCACTGAGGCGGAAGCGGAGGGTGGAACCCATATTGGCTCCAAAACTGTTGCATGGCCTCCCACTGACTCTGTTGCTGCTGTCTCCACAAACGGTCTTCATCACTTCTTTGCAGCAGTGTGTTGAGTACTCCCTGTTGAGCATGTAATTCCGAGTGGATAGTCTGAAGTGATCCCCGGACCTCCGTGCGATGCCTCTCCATCGAGGTTTGGAACGTCTGCATCGACTCGGTATGGAGACGAACATCTTTCCGTAATGAGTTGATGATGCCAACCATATCGTCATTGAGCTCCGATGGGGAAGCAACTGTCGTAGACGCTCGTTTCTTCCTGGGCTGTCTCGGAGTTTGGCTACTTTGCTCAACTGGTAGCCTAGATTGGAACACCTCGGAGGTCGGTGGTTGGGAGTGCTGGAGATGGTCTTCAGTGGATAGCGACAAATTCGCTGTATCCTGGACTCCGGTAACTGCTGTCCCTAACTCATATGGTAGCCGAAGGTAGGGCCCCACATTTTGGTAAACATACGGGACAGTTCCATCCTCACCGAGGACCACCACTTGCATCAATTCAAGCAAGTCCCATGTAAATTGGACTTCCCCTCTTACCGGCTCCATCTCAGTTAAGTCAATGTCATCAAATGCAGCGGCAATAGGAGTGATCAATCCTCCAATCATGATGCTGTCCTTTTGTTTCCGGATGACATTTTCCAGGTGCTCCATCAATATCCGGGTGTAGTCCACCTTATACCCATTCAATATGTTCCACAACATATGCAATTCACTCTGTCGCACAGCGCCCACTTCACGCCGAGCAAAAAGCGTGTAGGCCAGCAACTTCTGTATATACCGGATGACTGGACTCCGAATCCAAGAAGCTTTAGCGGCCTTGGAGATATACGGTTGGGCTTCTACAATTGGTGGTGCAGCCGTCAACAGTGCCCAAAACGAATGTGGGTCAAATACCTCCGGTGGGGTCACTCTTGCAAAAGTCGGGAAGCCATATATCTTGTCCAGCTCATCGTAAGTCAATTTTCGAACTTTTCCCATCAATTAAAACGTGATGCCGTCCGGACGGGTGGAGCAAAAAGAGCTGGCTGCTATAATGTGGAACGTGCTCAAGAACTCGAGGGTGATCCGTCTGTATGTCGGCTGCGTCCTCATGAGCTGAAGTAATCCAACTCGGTTGAGCAAAACACGGACATTGTCATGAATGCCCATGGCCCGAGTCAAGTTATCACTGCCAAACCGTGTGGGAATGACAGTGCGATGTCTAAGCTCCTCAAATCGAGTCTTGTGTTCCACCTCCGTCAAAGAGAACCCGAAGAGTGTCTGACTGTCATTTGGGTTGACAGCCGGGGTGTCTTCAACCATGACCTGCTTGCCTCTGCTACGACTAGATTGTCCTTTTGGTGGTGCCATTTTCTAGAATCCTGTGCACATACTCAACAACACACAAATCAATAGGGCCATAATCCTTAGTTTAGCCCAAACATACACGAAAATGGAGTATGCTAACATATGTAACAAGATATTCATAGGCTAGTGATACCCGAGCCATGTATGCGTTTTATACCCCCTAACCTATGCCCAACTCCTACCCACTTCACTTGGGAGGTCGTGAAATAATGGAACCTCGAATTTTAGCAACTAGAGCATGCATCATAATTCCATTAAGTCGTACAATATGTAGAAATGTTAAAAGGGGTAGGAATCAAGTGACATAACATCAATGAAAACCATGCACATAACATGTTTGCTAATATGCCTCAATGAGTCCAACACATGAATTTCAATCTCGGGGTGCTCGTTCTATGTTAACCTCAACAATTTCATCTAATTCTAGCAACAATCACAGCAATTTATACTCATTACGTAACCCCATTCACTATTCGCACAAGTTCATACCCAAATTACATTATTTAACACATAGGTACTACAATACTCACTTTAATCATGAAATTAATTCATCCCCAATACTAATTATGCATCAAAATTGAATGGGAAACAAACTAGTAAGGGTTAGCATCACTTACCGGAGAAATTTAGTCGGAGACAACCCAATTCGGAATGTGCCCTAGGTCCTTGGAAGTGGGTCGAAATTTCCGACTTTTGTGGAGAGAGTGAGTGAGATGGAGTGTGTGATTGTGTTTGAATTGGATTATGGGTGAATTTGAGTGTGTTTATGTGTGAATTGGTGAAGTGTGAGTGAATGTGTGTGTTCTTCGTGCGTGTAGTGAAAGAGAAGAGAATGGGGAATTTTTAAACCTGAATTCGCGTTTTGAAGGTTGTGGAAGGGTGACACGGCCGTGTTGATTTGTAACACGGCCGTGTTGAGTTGGAAACGAATCTGTATTTCTGGGGCACTTTTGACACGGCCGTGTTGCATAGCAGTGTGTTTTGATTGTCTGAGCCCTCTTTTGACACGGCCGTGTTGAGTACGTGACACGGCCGTGTTAGTCTTGAAATCATAGACTTCGAGCACGTACTCTTCGTGAACCAAAATTGGTTTTCTGAGGCGTTTTTGACACGGCCGTGTTGCGTATGTGACACGGCCGAGTTGCGTTCCAGCTTGTTTTACCTTGTGGGGTGGTCTTTTGACACGGCCGTGTCATTTGCGAAACGCGGCCGTGTTGTGTTTGAGCTGAGATTGACGCGGCCGTGTCATCTTGTGACGCGGCCGTGTTGATTTCCAGTAGATTCTTCTCTTTTCACGCCAGTTTGGACACGGCCGTGTTGAACAAGTAACACGGCCGTGTTGCTCTTTTTCCTTCCACACGCCATTTATTAAAATAGGTATTGAAATTATTTTTAATTACCTATTTATATTAATAACGAGTATTTTGTTAAAATTACTCTTCTAAGGAAATTTATTTTTGTAATTTTTACTTTCCCTCCTAATTTTTACTCAATAATTTTGGTAAGTTATTGTACATTTAGTAAGTTTTAAATTAATATTGTGAACTTACACGAGATGCCTTAGTATACATGAGATTAGAAACTTACACGTGAATAATTTTATGTAATAAACGAGAATACACGAGATTCAGAAAAAATTACACGAGATTAATTATAGTTTACCTGTGATTATTTGTATTGTGAACTTATACGAGATACATTGTTGTTTACTAACTTACACGAGATGCCTTATAGTACATGAGATTAGAATCTTACACGTGAATAATTTTATGTTTTAAATGATATTACACGAGATTCAGTCAACTTACACGAGCAGCCTTGTAGTATTAACTTATACGAGCAGCCTTATAGTTTACATGATATTATTTATAGTATTAACTTACACGAGCAGTCTTATATTTTTAAAGATACAAAAAACTTTTTTATTTATAATCCATTTTTTATGCATAATTTATCATATTATTCACTTTTCATGATCTTCAATTTGGCATCCATATCGCATATATTATAATGAGATATTTTATTTAAGCTAATAGATTATTTGTTGGTAATTATTTATTCTAGATTTGAGTGTTAATTGTAAATTGAACTACAATATGTTGGCTTGAGTTGCAACTAAACATTAGTAAAATAGTTTTCTTATAAAATACTAATTGAGTATTTTTTACGAAAATACAACTAATTATTTTATTTTATCTTTGTCCTATAAATATGACATGTATATTCTTTGCTACGTATTATCCTCTAATCAAAAGTTGATTTAGGGATTTAATTATTTTAAAAGGAGAGGGTAACTTAGTATAAAGAGCCTTTGATCAACTTAAATATCGAACTAGCCAGAGGATCCCCCAATTCGGTCTCACTTAAATGATTGTCTGAGAGAAATCTTCTTTACAAGAACCCACATATATCAAACCCAAGGAGACTCTAAGTACAAGCATTATATACAAAGCAAATCAGAGAATATCACAAAAGAAATATCTCATATCCGTTGCAACCTAAATTATGACTTTTGTTACACTTTGAGATTTTATATTATGAAGAACTCGCAGACTTTAATTTGGTATTCGAATTATTAAATAATGTTTAGATCTTAATTTGCTAAAGTAAGAATTTATTAAAAAATAAGATGTTTTTAAGTGTATTTAAAAGCACAGAGTGAAATATTAAAAATTGCAAATAAGAATACAAATTTTGAAAGAATTCTTTTAGTATTTATGATTAGAACTTAAAAATTTATTTGGATAAATTAAAAAATATAAAATAAAGGTAAGAACATAAAAAAAAAGTATATATTACATGTGAAATATCCAAATAAAATATTAGCGTCTCTTATAATATATTTCATGAATATTTTTAATTATTTATAGTTAGAGTTTAAATATTATTTTAATAAATTAAAAAATATATAATATAATATAACATAATCTAATATATATATATATATATATATATATATTATGTTATATATTTTTAATTATCATTCCAGGTTAAAATTATGTTATATATTTTTAATTGTCAATGTACATACACGTACGTTGAACATTAATATTCCCTTTTAGATTTTCTAAAACTTTAAATTTCGATGAAATTTAAAAAAAATTATGTTTTTCATATTCTATTAAACATTGAATTTCTTTTTAGATTTATATTTAGACAAATATGTCAATACAATTTTATATTAATATTGCAATAATATACTCCCTACGTTCCATATTAATTAACATTTTCGGATGAAAGGGAAGAATTAAGGATGAAATATTTTGACAGAATTACTCTCCTAAAAATTTGACCAAATCAAAATATCTCTGATAAATTGAAAAATAGAGATATTTTAGGATTGAATTCAGAGAAAAAATTGATAAAATTGATGAAAAATATATAAAACATCAATTAATTGAAACGTCCTAAAACGTCAATTAATATGAAACGGAGGAAGTAATAAATAAAATAATTACACAACTACAAAGAAGTAAAAATATTATTACACTACTACAAAGAAGTAAAATTAAATTTTAGAAGAAACAAAATAAGAACAAATAAAAAAGGAAAAAGCTGGGGCACGTTGAAAAAGGATGGAAGGGAGGGGGGGGAGAGGGAAGGAGACAGGTCGAGGGCAGAAAAAGCACCCGGAGCATAGCTCCAGGTGCAGCGTCGAAATGGCCAATCCGAGAAATTGAAAATCTATCCTGCAAAAAGCTGCTGTCGCGGGAATTAAAGGTTTGGAAGTTGAGCATTGGGAAGCAACTAATGCCAGGGATTGAGAAATTGAAAATCTATCCTGCAAAAAGCTGCTGTCGCCGGGATTATGGCTTTGGAAGGCATTAGTTGCTTCCCAACGCTCAACTTCCAAAGCCATAATTCCGGCGACAGCAGCTTTTTGCAGGATAAATTTTCAATTTCTCAATCCCATCGCGTTACTGTTAGGGGTGGTTCGGTACGTTATACCGTACCGAATCGCCCATACCGTTACCGTACCGAAATTTTCGATACGCCGAAAACCCATACCGTTACCGTACCGAAAATTTCGGTATACCGAAATTCGGCATACCGAAAATTCGGTATGATATCGGTAAATACCGAAACCGTACCGAAAATTCGATATACCGAATTTTGTATCGGTATCGGTATATACCGATCCATACCGTTGATTTTGGTATACCGAAATTTCGGTATACCGAAAATTTACGGTATACCATTAGAAATTTGGTATACCGAAATACCGAACTACCAAAATACCGAAAAAATTTCGGTATACCGAAAATACCGAACTTTTACTTTTTTCGGTATTTCGGTAGAAATTTTTAGATTATCATACCGTTACCATACCGAAAATTTCCGGTACGGTATCATACCATACCGAAAATTCGGTATACCGAAAATTTCGGTATTTTCGGTATTTTTCCCCACCCCTATATATGCATTGTATTCCGGTGTTTAACTAATTTTCGTGGATTATGGTCGAGTATCAAACAATGTCGGGTATTTAACTAATTGTCGTGGATTATCGTCGAGCATGAAAGCACCGCTGCTTTTCTCAAAGGCACTAGAATATTGTTCTTCTCGTGGATTATTGTCGAGTATTACAGCATGTCGGGTGTTTAAACAATACATACGCGAACTGTTGAGGATGAGAATGTGTTTAACTAATTGTCGTGGATTATGGTCGAGTTCAAACAATTGTCGTGTATTATCGTCGAGTTGTCGTGTATTATGGTCGAGTTCAAACAATGTCGGGTATTTAATTAATTGTCGTGTATTATCGTCGAGTTCAAACAATGTCGGGTATTTAATTAAATGTCGTGTATTATGGTCGAGTTCAAACAATGTCGGGTATTTAATTAATTGTCGTGTATTATCGTCGAGTTGTCGTGGATTATGGTCGAGTTCAAACAATGTCGGGTATTTAATTAATTGTCGTGTATTATCGTCGAGTATGAAACAATGTCGGGTGTAATAAAAGTCTTCAGAGCCAACCCATAATCAGACCAGGCCCACGAACGATTTCCTGTTGAGCCGACCGGTCCGACTCGTCCAACAAACACTGAGCAAAACAGTAATATATTTAACTTCTATTTAAGTTAAAAGCCTCATTGAATGGTTCGGCGATATGAATGCCCAATGACAACTCCACTGCAAAAGAAGTCTGGGGAAGCTCCATTTTGCAGAGATTATGGCGTCTATCATTATAAGAGGAGACAACCTCATCCTATTCCTCTTTCATTCAAATTTGGTAAGTTTTCCTAGACCAGGATGAGGAACATAGTGAAAGAAGGCGAGATACGGATGAGTGTATTGAACGAGCAACTGGTGAACGTGAGACAGGAAGGCGTGGAACTCGGTTTAAGGATCGAGGTATGATTGAAAAGATTGTTGATTAAGTCTTATATTTGATCACTGATCTGATTCTAAGAACCTCAATTTCAAAGATTGTCGGTCGTGCATCTCTGTTCCTTGTATACATATTTCACTAAAATGTATATTTTTTTTATTTAAATCGACTCGGGCGAATCTAATTTGTATTTCTATTTTCTTTATCTGCACATATCACTTCAACCTTGAAACTTCTCTTCGAATCCATTCCTCACAAATAAATAAAGTAAACTCATTCATCGCTTTCTTTATCTGCACATATTAGAGGCCCGAAAAAATTCCGGACCGGGCCTAGCATTTCTAGGCGATTGTGTTGCCTTCCCATTGTGTTGCCTTCCCTTGATTACTAGCTTGTTGTGTTTAGTGATATGAAGATACCCATCTGTGGAGTTGAACTGACAACCATTTGCCACAAGAGAACCAAGAGATAGAAGGTTTCTCTTAAGACCAGAAACATACCTCACTTTTGAAATGGTTCTGATGACTCCATCATACATCTTGATCTGAATTGATCATGTGCCTTTAACTCTGCAGGAGTGGTTATTTCCTACCTAATATTAGTTTAGTTTAGGGTTTAAGATTTAGGGTTTAGGTTTAGGTTTAGGGTTTAGGGTTTAGGGTTCTTGTGTTAAAGTAAATTCACGTATTAATAAAAATACACATTAGACACGGCTGACAACCGAAAACTTTAAAATTAGAGTTACAAGGTGACTGAGACGGGGTACTAATTCCCAAGTTCCATTTGAGTAAAAAACTTCCATTTCATCAGCCACGCACCGGGAGCAGTCGTAAGGCTAACGACTTTAGTCATGGCCTCTTCGGTAAGCGATTGTGTATTAGACATGGTTAGAGGTGGCAATTCGGGCAGCCCTGTCGAGCCGGGCCCAGTCGGGCCAAGGGAAAGTTCGGGTGGGGTCGGGTCGGCCCCGATTTATTTACGACTTTAGTCATGGCCTCTTCGGTAAGCGATTGTGTATTAGACATGGTTAGAGGTGGCAATTCGGGCGGCCCTGTCGAGCCGGGCCCAGTCGGGCCAAGGGAAAGTTCGGGTGGGGTCGGGCCGGCCCCGATTTATTTTGGGCCTAGAAATCCGGCCCAGAGGACCTCGGGCCACCGGGCCAAAAACCCATGAGTTTTTTTCTTTTCTTTTTTGTTACTTTAACCATGAAGTAGAATTATATATTGAGGCGAACTTCAGTTTAATTCTCTTAAGAAAAAACTTGATCGGAAGATAATATCTATTAATCTATAGGCATATCTATTTCACATGTAATATATACTTTTTTTTTATGTTCTTACCTTTATTTTATATTTTTTAATTTATCCAAATAAATTTTTAAGTTCTAATCATAAATACTAAAAGAATTCTTTCAAAATTTGTATTCTTATTTGCAATTTTTAATATTTCACTCTGTGCTTTTAAATACACTTAAAAACATCTTATTTTTTAATAAATTCTTACTTTAGCAAATTAAGATCTAAACAATATTTCATAATTCGAATACCAAATTAAAGTCTGCGAGTTCTTCATAATATAAAATCTCAAAGTGTAACAAAAGTCATAATTTAGGTTGCAACGGATAATGTTTCTTAGAAAAACAATTTTAACAAAATATACATTATAAAAATATCAATAAGTAATTAAAAATAATTTCAATAACAATTTTAGTACATAATTATACATATACTCAAAGCTCCGTACTTTTGTGATAAAATAAATATATCAGCAGACTTGTTAATAAAATGATTATAAATAGATATTAGTTTTGGCCTTGGATTTAATAAAACATGTATTTCATTATTTAAACAATGATTTTTCTTCCCGTGTAACTTAGATAACTAAAATATTTCAAAAAAAATCGTGTTAGATAAAATAAAATAATTAGTTGTATTTTCGTAAAAAATACTCAATTAGTATTTTATAAGAAAACTATTTTACTAATGTTTAGTTGCAACTCAAGCCAACATATTGTAGTTCAATTTACAATTAACACTCAAATCTAGAATAAATAATTACCAACAAATAATCTATTAGCTTAAATCAAATATCTCATTATAATATATGCGATATGGATGCCAAATTGAAGATCATGAAAAGTGAATAATCTGATAAATTATGCATAAAAAATGGATTATAAATAAAAAAGATTTTTGTATCTTTAAAAATATAAGGCTGCTCGTGTAAGTTAATACTATAAATAATCTCATGTAAACTATAAGGCTGCTCATGTAAGTTAATACTACAAGGCTGCTCGTGTAAGTTGACTGAATCTCGTGTATTTAAAACATAAAATTATTCACGTGTAAGATTCTAATCTCATGTACTATAAGGCATCTCGTGTAAGTTAGTAAACAACAATGTATCTCGTATAAGTTCACAATACTAATAATCACAGGTAAACTATAATTAATCTCGTGTAATTTTTTCTGAATCTCGTGTATTCTCGTTTATTACATAAAATTATTCACGTGTAAGTTTCTAATCTCATGTATACTAAGGCATCTCGTGTAAGTTCACAATACTAATATTCACATGTAAACTATAATGTATCTCGTGTAAGTTTACCGATTCTCGTGTAATCTCGTTTAATACATAAAATTATTCACGTGTAAGTTTCTAATCTCATGTATCTCGTGTAAGTTCACAATACTAATATTCACATGTAAACTATAATGTATCTCGTGTAAGTAATGGGGATCTCGTGTAATCTCGTTTATTACTTTGAATTATTCTCTAAAATATTTCTCGTGTAACATCGTGTACTCACATCAAACCATGTACGATTGACAAAAACGTACTATATTGTTATACGGACTGTTTACTTAATACTACAGATTGTTCAAATAAATAGTACAAAAAAATTCATAAATAGTACGGTTTGTAGAGGTGGCAAGGTAAACATATTGTGTGTTCAAATAAATAGTACGGTTTGTAGAGGTGGCAAGGTAAACATATTGTTTCACACAAAAGAACCCCCATCCTTACATACAGGTATATACTGAGCCCTGGGAAGGCTGTACAAATGGGCCAGAACTCGGCAAACCTCATCAATTCCAGATTTATCAGCATCAAAAGCTTTCCACCAAGGAGGATTCTCGGGTAATGGTACTTGAAATCTGCGGGCAGCAGCATATACGACACCACAGGCTACAACCTCACTTTTAAATCTCACACACAAAGTTGTGCGCAGACTGTCATTTGCAAACCAAAAGAAAGAAATATATAAATAAATTTATCAGCAGAATGGGAAACAGAGATTAGAAGGAAAGTGTCAAGCAACAGACTCCTGGTCAACACACACATACACAATCTGGTATATAAGGGAATACATCCTATGTCAAAATTTAAACTGCAAATGTCACAAAAGATAAAGAATAAGCTACTAAGTGGCTGATAAGACTATTCTTCAAGGAAAAATACACCAAGGACATCAGTCCCAAATCTTTATTGATAATTACACATCAGACACACAATTGTGTAGTAAGGCTCAGTAAATGCACCTGTCATTTGCAAGATTCCAAGCTTCTTGTCTGAGTTCTGGAGGAGTTTCCAATGTAGCAAGGTAATTTGAGATGAATTTATGAGGATGCTCAACATGGCAGATGAAACCCATTTCTTTCAAAAGATGTCTTTCGGTTCTGATCAAATCTGCTTTAAGATCCACATATTTCTGTTAACAACAAAAGACACAAAATCAACCACCCTAAACAAGTTCCTGGTATAAAGACACGAATACAAGATAGCGGACTCTAAACTATTTCACTTACGAGTGATGGACCAAGACCCAAACAATAATCAGATGATTGAATGAATAGTTTATATAAAATAACAAACATCTCGTTTTGAAAGCTAACCTTGGAAGATGCGTCCAAATGCTCGATTGGTAACTTTTCTCTCCTGCACTCCATCCTGTGAAAAACAATGAGTACCTGCCTTGCTTTTCTGGGGCATTCTTCGAGTTTTGAAGCAAGCCAAACACAACTGGCAGCAACCCTCTAAAGGTAAATAAAATCTAGTCATGCCTCACCATACAATAAAAGCCAACATGATCGAATACAAAATGTACTAACGAGTAAAATGAGAAGTAACAGGCAGACCTTCACATTAAACCGAACAAACGATTTCTTGCAATAGAATCGATGAAATAGGACTTGACCGGTTGCCATAATAGCTTGAGGTCTGAATATAATTCAGTCAAGGTAATAAAAAAGGCAGTATAGACATAAAAAACGGCTCACATACAACAAATTAACTGTAAAATACTCTTTTACTTACAGTAATAATACTTCAAGAACAAAAAGGATTAGACTCCACATAGAATTAAAGTAAAGAATCATATATCAAAACCCTAAAAAAGGATACAGCTTGAGCAATATGCCACTCTCTTGTATAAGGTCACAACCGTAAATTTTAAGCGTAGTTTCCTTGGATTCATCAATGCCATCTTTTCTAGAAGGCGAGTTCTTCAGATGTTCCTCCGTCAGATAAAACGTGTCGATTGCTGTATAAATCATTTTCTCCTTTCAGTAACTGCAAAAATCGTCGTTAAATTGCCAGTTTTACGGGATTGATTAGGGGTGTTCATAGGTCTGAAACCGAACCGAACCGAACCGAATTTACAAAACCGAAAACTGAAATTCTTCAAATCTGTCAACCGAACCCGAACCGAAATTGATCTAAAACCGAAACCAACCGAACCGAAATATTTCGGTTCGGTTGCGGTTAAAACCGAAAACCGCAAGTAGATTCTTCCTCTAATCAAGATGCAGAAACTGCACTTCATTCTCAGAATATTTGGAATTCACTATATTAAGATATAAAGATCTTCAAACTACTACTCCAATTGCAAAAATATCTAAATCATGAAAATCATCATCAATATACTATACTGTTGACATTTAATTCCATTCTGCAACTAGAAGATGAGAATGTATGTCCATAAAAATAGAAAAAATCAAACTTGGAGACAAACAGAAGTATTCACTAATCACTGATCAGCTTTGCATTTCAAAAGACAAGAAATAGAGAGTGAGAGATTCGATAGTGACTCACTTTGAAACCAAAATTAGGGTTCAGATGAGCGAGGGGCAGCGACTACGCCGACTAGGGTTGAGGGGGGGAGAGATTGAGAGGGAAAGAGAACCGACAGGAATCGGCAGTACAGGTAAACTATAATTAATCTCGTGTAATTTTTTCTGAATCTCGTGTATTCTCGTTTATTAATAACATGTTTGCTAATATGCCTCAATGAGTCCAACACATGAATTTCAATCTCGGGGTGCTCGTTCTATGTTAACCTCAACAATTTCATCTAATTCTAGCAACAATCACAGCAATTTATACTCATTACGTAACCCCATTCACTATTCGCACAAGTTCATACCCAAATTACATTATTTAACACATAGGTACTACAATACTCACTTTAATCATGAAATTAATTCATCCCCAATACTAATTATGCATCAAAATTGAATGGGAAACAAACTAGTAAGGGTTAGCATCACTTACCGGAGAAATTTAGTCGGAGACAACCCAATTCGGAATGTGCCCTAGGTCTTTGGAAGTGGGTCGAAATTTTCGACTTTTGTGGAGAGAGTGAGTGAGATGGAGTGTGTGATTGTGTTTGAATTGGATTATGGGTGAATTTGAGTGTGTTTATGTGTGAATTGGTGAAGTGTGAGTGAATGTGTGTGTTCTTCGTGTGTGTAGTGAAAGAGAAGAGAATGGGGAATTTTTAAACCTGAATTCGCGTTTTGAAGGCTGTGGAAGGGTGACACGGCCGTGTTGATATGTAACACGGCCGTGTTGAGTTGGAATCGAATCTGTATTTCTGGGGCACTTTTGACACGGCCATGTTCAGTATGTAACACGGCCGTGTTGCGTTGCAGTGTGTTTTGATTGTCTAAGCCCTCTTTTGACACGGCCGTGTTGAGTATGTGACACGGCCGTGTTAGTCTTGAAATCATAGCCTTCGAGCACGTACTCTTCGTGAACCAAAATTGGTTTTCTGAGGCGTTTTTGACACGGCCGTGTTGCGTATGTGACACGGCCGTGTTGCGTTCCAGCTTGTTTTACCTTGTGGGGTGGTCTTTTGACACGGCCGTGTCATTTGCGAAACGCGGCCGTGTTGTGTTTGAGCTGAGATTGACGCGGCCGTGTTGATTTCCAGTAGATTCTTCTCTTTTCACGCCTGTTTTGACACGGCCATGTTGAACAAGTAACACGGCCGTGTTGCTCTTTTTCCTTCCACACATCATTTATTAAAATAGGTATTGAAATTATTTTTAATTACCTATTTATATTAATAACGAGTATTTTGTTAAAATTACTCTTCTAAGGAAATTTATTTTTGTAATTTTTACTTTCCCTCCTAATTTTTACTCAATAATTTTGGTAAGTTATTGTACATTTAGTAAGTTTTAAATTAGTATTGTGAACTTACACGAGATGCCTTAGTATACATGAGATTAGAAACTTACACGTGAATAATTTTATGTAATAAACGAGAATACACGAGATTCAGAAAAAATTACGCGAGATTAATTATAGTTTACCTGTGATTATTAGTATTGTGAACTTATACGAGATACATTGTTGTTTACTAACTTACACGAGATGCCTTATAGTACATGAGATTAGAATCTTACACGTGAATAATTTTATGTTTTAAATGATATTACACGAGATTCAGTCAACTTACACGAGCAGCCTTGTAGTATTAACTTATACGAGCAGCCTTCTAGTTTACATGAGATTATTTATAGTATTAACTTACACGAGCAGTCTTATATTTTTAAAGATACAAAAAACTTTTTTATTTATAATCCATTTTTTATGCATAATTTATCAGATTATTCACTTTTCATGATCTTCAATTTGGCATCCATATCGCATATATTATAATGAGATATTTGATTTAAGCTAATAGATTATTTGTTGGTAATTATTTATTCTAGATTTGAGTGTTAATTGTAAATTGAACTACAATATGTTGGCTTGAGTTGCAACTAAACATTAGTAAAATAGTTTTCTTATAAAATACTAATTGAGTATTTTTTACGAAAATACAACTAATTATTTTATTTTATCTTTGTCCTATAAATATGACATGTATATTCTTTGCTACGTATTATCCTCTAATCAAAAGTTGATTTAGGGATTTAATTATTTTAAAAGGAGAGGGTACTTTAGTATAAAGAGCCTTTGATCAACTTAAATATCGAACTAGCCAGAGGATCCCCCAATTCGGTCTCACTTAAATGATTGTCTGGGAGAAATCTTCTTTACAAGAACCCACATATATCAAACCCAGGGAGACTCTAAGTACAAGCATTATATACAAAGCAAATCAGAGAATATCACAAAAGAAATATCTCATATCCACCAAAGCTAGGATTATAAACATACAATTGCAATACCCAATTGTTTGACAAGTAATACAAGGACACCCACTTACTTACTCTGAGTACCAGCATATGCAAGACCTAGGCCCATAATTGCCCCTGTTTCAATTAATAATAAAAAAAGATGTCATTCAAAGCCACTAAATGCCTATACAGAAACCATCATTTCCTCTTCTTTTTTTCCTGCGGGGTAGCTGCACTTCCTGGTCATTTAAAAAGATAAACAAATTAAGGTAAAAATACTCTGCACCTCCCTAAGGCAGCTTGCCTCTTGAGACATACAATATTTATGTAATAAAACATAAAGGAAATGCTTGGATATACCTTTATGTATACGGTTCAATGTACTTCTGGGGAAAATATAATCATTCAAATTTCTTGGCGGCAAATGTTCTCGCTCTGAGCGTCGTTTGACCTGGAGATCAATGAGGGAAAACAAAGTTGTCAATGCAAAAAAAGTCAAGTTTATTAAAAGAAAGTGATACAAATAGAAATAATCTCAAATCTACCGGAGGCTCGGACATCTGCACCCCATCATCATCGTCATCATCATCTTCTCCATCTCCAGCCTCTGTAGTAGGCTCAAGATTTTGCATTTCTCTTGTTCCCCTGGGAGTGACATGGTGATCTAGAGGGGAAAGGGGTTGAAAGCCATCAGCCTCTGACATCTGCAACTCCTCTTCACCATGCTGAGAAGAGAAAGCATTATCCGCAGCCTCGGATATCTGCATCGTATCGGAGGAGTCAGCTGAAGCAACATCTCTCGGAGTAGAGGTGGCGAAGTGGTCAGTTGAAGAATCTACCGCCTCGGACATCTGCATCCCATCATCATTGTCATCATCATCTCTATCTCCATCTCTAGCCTCTGCAGTAGGCTCCGCCTCGGACATCTGCATCCCATCATCATTGTCATCATCATCTCTATCTCCATCTCCAGCCTCTGCAGTAGGCTCAGGAGTGACATGGTGAGCTAGAGGGGAAAGGGGTTGAGAGCGATCAGCCTCTGACATCTGCAACTCCTCTTCTACAGAGTCCGCAATTTCCCTACAAAATTGAAAATAAAAAATTGGCATTTCATATTAAAGCATAAAAAAACACAAAGTAAGAAGTTCGAACACATACCTGACACACATATAATCTTGAGCCAACTTCTTATCCTTCCAAATTACGAGCAGTCGATCATAAAGCTTAATGAAATTTGGAGGCTCTCCCCCTCGATTTTCCTTTGTCCTGAATTTTGGTTCCGTCCACGCTATGTCCTGTACATTGTAACCGTCAAACACCTTAAGTTGTTTTGCAACAAGATGTGGTTTATGATATACCACATGGTTATTGCAAAACAAAGGTGTAAGCAAGGTCACATGCTCCAAGTTCTCTTCTGGAAGGAAAGAAGGCAACGCCGATATTCCAGAATATGGTCTCCATTCTATATCCTGCTCATACAAGCAACTCAAATTTAGAGATTTCAATCAAAATTTAAAGCAACTTATAAGAAAACAAATTAATAAATAACTAAACTTACCTCATCAGAAAGATTCTTAAGAAGCCGCTTCACTCTCTTTTCATAATTGGGTCTGTGGTTGAATGAGATATGGTGCACTTGCTCCACCACATAGCCCACGACAGGCAACGTATAGTGCTGAGATGTCAACTCTATACCAATGGCATCCCGTAATTTCGGGATACGAATCAGGAAAAAACTCTGTCAAACAAAAGAAAATATTGATCTAAGTGAGAAACAATACTATTTAGCTAAACAGGATATCTTAGCCCAACTCAAATGAACAAATAAACTAAAACTTCTTATATTGCCAAAGATTGTATCACGATGTGTGGAGACATTTTATACCAGTCAATAGCCCAACTCAAATTAACAAATAAACTAAAACTCCAATTTCTTCAAAGATTGAATCATGTTAGGGATTTTCGTTAAGTTTGAAGCATACCCTCACTATTGAGTTAAGAGCATATACTATCCAATTGAACTACCTATGCTATTGAGTTGAGAACATGCAATTACATGAAATAAATAGAATGACACAGATTGTACTATTTTTTAAACTGCCTGTACTATTTAAGTGAGAATCAATATTATTTAGCTAAACAGGATATCCTAGCCCCACTCAAATTAACAAATAAACTATTGAGTTAATAGAACATTCTAAAACTTATTATATTATACCAGTCAATAGCCCAACTTAAATTAACAAATAAACTAAAACTCCTATTTCATGCGATTACATGAAAGAACAAAAAAAACACTATTGAGTCAATAGAACAACCTATACTATTTGATGACAAGTATTGTACCATTTCTTAAACTTCCTGTACTATTTAAGAGAATTAATACTATTTAGCTAAACAGGATATCTTAACCCAACTCAAATTAACAAATATTGCCAAAGATTGTATCACGCTGAGTGGAGACATATTATACCAGTCAATAGCCTAACTTAAAATAACAAATAAACTAAAACTCCTATTTCATGCGATTACATGAAAGAACAAAAAAACACTATTGAGTCAATAGAACAACCTATACTATTTGATGACAAGTATTGTACCATTTCTTAAACTTCCTGTACTATTTAAGAGAATTAATACAATTTAGCTAAACAGGATATCTTAACCCAACTCAAATTAACAAATAAACAAAAACTCCTATTTTGCCAAAGATTGAATCATGCTGTCTGGAGACATTTTATAGCAGTCAATAGCCCAACTCAAATTAACAAATAAACTAAAACTCCTATTTCGTCAAAGATTGAATCATGTCGTGTCAAAGTATATAAATAGACATCACAAAAAATGGTCCACAAGTATTAACTCGGTGAACTTTTAATGTCTCAAAATTTCATTTATGAAATGAGTCCACGTCAACTTAGTTATATCAACAATCAACAATTAGTTAAAAGCGAGTGATGGAAGAATTAACATTTAACTTACCAATAAAACCCACAAGTTTCCTGAGGTTGGGGTTTTTCCACAAGTTTGAAGCCCGTGGTGTAGGAATGCCAACAACGCTGCTCCCCATGCGTAATCGTTGACTTCATCCAACTTCTCTATAAGTTGGACGTAAGTCGTGTTGGCATATCCGGTCGTGGTGGTGACTATAAATGCCTCCACAAGCATCAACAAAATGGCCCTTTTTCTTCTTTCTTTATCTTCTGTTCGATCGAGAGCAATCGCCTTCAATTCTTTAAGCTTGATAGTTTTTGTTGGTGGCCTTCGGAAGACCCGTTCAAAAGCTTCCGGGTCACGGCTTCTTTCACATATCACTGGTTTGCCTGTAATGGGCAATCCAGTCAGATATAAGACATCCTCCAGCGTGATGCCTATCTTCAGGCTCCCGAATTTGAAGATGGAAGATTCCTTATCATAGTGATTATGAAGGACTGGAAGGGCCTTTGTCAGCAGTTGCGAGTATGGGAGCTTGAGCAACTGGAATAGGCAACTCCCCGGCGTAGACTCTTCTAGGAGTTCTGCTTTAAAATCTGCGTCTTCCTCTAGCTCTTTGAAGAGTGCACTGATTGTCTGTAATTTCGAACCCATTTAAAAGTACTGCACAAACAAACAATTATACATTTTCATCATTAGGATAATTTTATACTCGCAATATGTGGTGAGATGGATGAATATGCACTTTACTTTTGTAAACTTTGCCTTAGTCAATTAGCTAAAATGAGATTTCTATCATTTGAAAAAATAAAAATCAGCCAAGTATTGAGTTAATAGAACATTCTAAAACTTCTTATATTGCCAAAGATTGTATCACGCTGTGTGGAGACATATTATACCAGTTAATAGCCCAACTCAAATTACCAAATAAACTGAAACTCCTATTTCATGCGATTACATGAAAGAACAAAAAAACACTATTGAGTATTGTACTATTTCTTAAACTTCCTGTACTATTTTGCCAAAGATTGAATCATGCTGTCTGGAGACATTTTGAAGCAGCCACATGGTAAATGCTAACTGATTGTATCAATAGGATAATTTTATACTCGCAATATGTGGTGAGATGGATGAATATGCACTTTACAACCACCTTAAAAACCTGGAATTTCGATTAATCACAACATTAGGCACATAGAGATAACAGTGAAAATAAAGAATCAAGCATAAGGGAACAATGATCATTGATCAACTTAATTAATAGCATGGTAATGAAGAAAATTAAATATATATGAACTCAGCTTATGTTTGAATTGGCCTCAAATGAATATAGATCCATAAACACGTTAAACCCCTCTACATTTGGGTCAAGCCTTAACAAACACCCCCATTATTTGTGGAAAACATTCATATACGAAAACTACTGTTTAATTTTATACTCACAATATGTGGTGAAATGGATGAATATGCACTTTACAACCACCTTAAAAACCTGGAATTTCGACTAATCACAAAGGCACATAGAATCAACCTACTCTACATATCTGGTTTATTCACCTACATATCAGGTTTATTCACCTCACCTGATCAAACTAATATCCAACTAATATTATAATACCTTTTAGGAACAATCCAGCAAATGATTTCAAAATATAAATTCACATAGAATCAGCCGACTCTACATATCAGGTTTATTCACCTCACCTGATCAAACTAATATCCAACTAATATTATAATACCTTTTAGGAACAAGAAGTTTATTGCAAAGAAAAAAAGGAGGGGTGAGAAGCTGATTGCTAAACTTTTGGATGCTTAAAAGTTGATTTTGTATGTGAGACATGTCATTCTAACATCTAGTGTACCCAACACAGTATTGAGTCAATAGAACAACCTATACAAGTATTGTACCATTTCTTAAACTGCCTGTACTATTTAAGAGAATTAATACTATTTAGCTAAACAGGATATCTTAACCCAACTCAAATTAACAAATAAACAAAAACTCCTATTTTGCCAAAGATTGAATCATGCTGTCTGGAGACATTTTGAAGCAGCCACATGGTAAATGCTAACTGATTGTATCAATAGGATAATTTTATACTCGCAATATGTGGTGAGATGGATGAATATGCACTTTACATAAACACGTTAAAACCCTCTACATTTGGGTCAAGCCTTAACAAACACCCCATTTATTTGTGGAAAGCATTCATATACGAAAACTAATGTTAATTTTATACTCACAATATGTGGTGAGATGGATGAATATGCACTTTACAACCACCTTAAAAACCTGGAATTTCGACTAATCACGGCGAGCGGAGCGGCGGCGGCGAGCGGAACGGCGGCGGCGAGCGGAGCAGCGAAGGCGAGCGGAAACTGGCGTTGGCGTGCAGCTGTTTTCGCGCTCTCTCTCTCTTCGTGGTTTCGTGGTTTAAGGGCGGGTGAATATTTGCTTTTAAACTCTCCCCCTGTCTCTTCAGTTTTTCTTTTGTTTTTATTTAATTTTGTTTTTATTTTTTATTTTGTCAACTAGAAGGAGTATAATTTTAAATTGTTTATAAGATTTCATTTGTAATATGTGCTGAACGAATAATAATAATAGTGTTATATAATCGGATTGACGATTAAATCAGTTTATTGGCGATTTAATTGGTCGGACCGATTAGATCTGTAGCCATGGTCGGACCTTCCATAAGTCGGAAGAGTACGACGACTCGGGCCCGAAAAAAATATAAAATTTAGGGGCCCAGAATAAGACATGTACAATTAATGTATATAAATTTGGATGCACAATTTATTTATAGTTGGTCGAGTGGTCTAGTGGTCGGTGCATTCATCCTATTCCGGGATCAAATCTCACTTTTGTTTCATTTTTATCAAAATCTATTTTGTGATGTTGGCCTAGTTTCTTTTTTATCAAAATCAATTTTGTGTAAGTTATATAAAAAAAATTATTATATTTTTTCACAAATTGGATGAATATTCAGAACTCTAGACATCACAACTCTATAAAAGAAAAGATAACAGTTACTTAGTATATATAAAAAATGGATTATAAATAAAAAAGTTATTTGTATCTTTAAAAATATAAGGTTGCTCGTGTAAGTTAACACTATAAATAATCGTGTTAGATAAAATAAAATAATTAGTTGTATTTTCGTAAAAAAATACTCAATTAGTATTTTATAAGAAAACTATTTTACTAATGTTTAGTTGCAACTCAAGCCAACATATTGTAGTTCAATTTACAATTAACACTCAAATCTAGAATAAATAATTACCAACAAATAATCTATTAGCTTAAATCAAATATCTCATTATAATATTTGCGATATGGATGCCAAATTGAAGATCATGAAAAGTGAATAATCTGATAAATTATGCATAAAAAATGGATTATAAATAAAAAAGTTTTTTGTATCTTTAAAAATATAAGGCTGCTCGTGTAAGTTAATACTATAAATAATCTTATGTAAAAACTATAAGGCTGCTCATGTAAGTTAATACTACAAGGCTGCTCGTGTAAGTTGACTGAATCTCGTGTATTTAAAACATAAAATTATTCACGTGTAAGATTCTAATCTCATGTACTATAAGGCATCTCGTGTAAGTTCACAATACTAATAATCACAGGTAAACTATAATTAATCTCGTGTAATTTTTTTCTGAATCTCGTGTATTCTCGTTTATTACATAAAATTATTCACGTGTAAGTTTCTAATCTCATGTATACTAAGGCATCTCGTGTAAGTTCACAATACTAATATTCACATGTAAACTATAATGTATCTCGTGTAAGTTTACCAATTCTCGTGTAATCTCGTTTAATACATAAAATTATTCACGTGTAAGTTTCTAATCTCATGTATCTCGTGTAAGTTCACAATACTAATATTCACATGTAAACTATAATGTATCTCGTGTAAGTAATGGGGATCTCGTGTAATCTCGTTTATTACTTTGAATTATTCTCTGTAATTTCTAACGTTTCTCGTGTAACTAATATATTTCTCGTGTAACATCGTGTACTCACATCAAACCATGTACGATTGACAAAAACCTACTATATTGTTATACGGACTGTTTACTTAATACTACAGATTGTTCAAATAAATAGTACAAAAAAATTCATAAATAGTACGGTTTATAGAGGTGGCAAGGTAAACATATTGTGTGTTCAAATAAATAGTACGGTTTGTAGAGGTGGCAAGGTAAACATATTGTTTCACACAAAAGAACCCCCATCCTTACATACAGGTATATACTGAGCCCTGGGAAGGCTGTACAAATGGGCCAGAACTCGGCAAACCTCATCAATTCCAGATTTATCAGCATCAAAAGCTTTCCACCAAGGAGGATTCTCGGGTAATGGTACTTGAAATCTGCGGGCAGCAGCATATACGACACCACAGGCTACAACCTCACTTTTAAATCTCACACACAAAGTTGTGCGCAGACTGTCATTTGCAAACCAAAAGAAAGAAATATATAAATAAATTTATCAGCAGAATGGGAAACAGAGATTAGAAGGAAAGTGTCAAGCAACAGACTCCTGGTCAACACACACATACACAGTCTGGTATATAAGGGAATACATCCTATGTCAAAATTTAAATTGCAAATGTCACAAAAGATAAAGAATAAGCTACTAAGTGGCTGATAAGACTATTCTTCAAGGAAAAATACACCAAGGACATCAGTCCCAAATCTTTATTGATAATTACACATCAGACACACAATTGTGTAGTAAGGCTCAGTAAATGCACCTGTCATTTGCAAGATTCCAAGCTTCTTGTCTGAGTTCTGGAGGAGTTTCCAATGTAGCAAGGTAATTTGAGATGAATTTATGAGGATGCTCAACATGGCAGATGAAACCCATTTCTTTCAAAAGATGTCTTTCGGTTCTGATCAAATCTGCTTTAAGATCCACATATTTCTATTAACAACAAAAGACACAAAATCAACCACCCTAAACAAGTTCCTGGTATAAAGACACGAATACAAGATAGCGGACTCTAAACTATTTCACTTACGAGTGATGGACCAAGACCCAAACAATAATCAGATGATTGAATGAATAGTTTATATAAAATAACAAACATCTCGTTTTGAAAGCTAACCTTGGAAGATGCGTCCAAATGCTCGATTGGTAACTTTTCTCTCCTGCACTCCATCCTGTGAAAAACAATGAGTACCTGCCTTGCTTTTCTGGGGCATTCTTCGAGTTTTGAAGCAAGCCAAACATAACTGGCAGCAACCCTCTACAGGTAAGTAAAATCTAGTCATGCCTCACCATACAATAAATGCCAACATGATCGAATACAAAATGTACTAACGAGTAAAATGAGAAGTAACAGGCAGACCTTCACATTAAACCGAACAAACGATTTCTTGCAATAGAATCGATGAAATAGGACTTGACCGGTTGCCATAATAGCTTGAGGTCTGAATATAATTCAGTCAAGGTAATAAAAAAGGCAGTATAGACATAAAAAACGGCTCACATACAACAAATTGACTGTAAAATACTCTTTTACTTACAGTAATAATACTTCAAGAACAAAAAGGATTAGACTCCACATAGAATTAAAGTAAAGAATCATATATCAAAACCCTAAAAAAGGATACAGCTTGAGCAATATGCCACTCTCTTGTATAAGGTCACAACCGTAGATTCTAAGCGTAGTTTCCTTGGATTCATCAATGCCATCTTTTCTAGAAGGCGAGTTCTTCAGATGTTCCTCCGTCAGATAAAACGTGTCGATTGCTGTATAAATCATTTTCTCCTTTCAGTAACTGCAAAAATCGTCGTTAAATATCAGGTTTATTCACCTACATATCAGGTTTATTCACCTCACCTGATCAAACTAATATTATAATACCTTTTAGGAACAATCCAGCAAATGATTTCAAAATATAAATTCACATAGAATCAGCCGACTCTACATATCAGGTTTATTCACCTCACCTGATCAAACTAATATCCAACTAATATTATAATACCTTTTAGGAACAAGAAGTTTATTGCAAAGAAAAAAGGGAGGGGTGAGAAGCTGATTGCTAAACTTTTGGATGCTTAAAAGTTGATTTTGTATGTGAGACATGTCATTCTAAGATCTAGTGTACCCAACACAGTATTGAGTCAATAGAACAACCTATACAAGTATTGTACCATTTCTTAAACTGCCTGTACTATTTAAGAGAATTAATACTATTTAGCTAAACAGGATATCTTAACCCAACTCAAATTAACAAATAAACAAAAACTCCTATTTTGCCAAAGATTGAATCATGCTGTCTGGAGACATTTTGAAGCAGCCACATGGTAAATGCTAACTGATTGTATCAATAGGATAATTTTATACTCGCAATATGTGGTGAGATGGATGAATATGCACTTTACATAAATAGTTAAAACCCTCTACATTTGGGTCAAGCCTTAACAAACACCCCCTTTATTTGTGGAAAGCATTCATATACGAAAACTAATGTTAATTTTATACTCACAATATGTGGTGAGATGGATGAATATGCACTTTACAACCACCTTAAAAACCTGGAATTTCGACTAATCACGGCGAGCGGAGCGGCGGCGGCGAGCGGAACGGCGGCGGCGAGCGGAGCAGCGAAGGCGAGCGGAAACTGGCGTTGGCGTGCAGCTGTTTTCGCGCTCTCTCTCTCTTCGTGGTTTCGTGGTTTAAGGGCGGGTGAATATTTGCTTTTAAACTCTCCCCCTGTCTCTTCAGTTTTTCTTTTATTTTTATTTAATTTTGTTTTTATTTTTTATTTTGTCAACTAGTAGGAGTATAATTTTAAATTGTTTATAAGATTTCATTTGTAATATGTGCTGAACGAATAATAATAATAGTGTTATATAATCGGATTGACGATTAAATCAGTTTATTGGCGATTTAATTGGTCGGACCGATTAGATCTGTAGCCATGGTCGGACCTTCCATAAGTCGGAAGAGTACGACGACTCGGGCCCCAAAAAAATATAAAATTTAGGGGCCCAGAATAAGACATGTACAATTAATGTATATAAATTTGGATGCACAATTTATTTATAGTTGGTCGAGTGGTCTAGTGGTCGGTGCATTCATCCTATTCCGGGATCAAATCTCACTTTTGTTTCATTTTTATCAAAATCTATTTTGTGATGTTGGCCTAGTTTCTTTGTTATCAAAATCAATTTTGTGTAAGTTATATAAAAAAAATTATTATATTTTTTCACAAATTGGATGAATATTCAGAACTCTAGACATCACAACACTATAAAAGAAAAGATAATAGTTACTTAGTATATACATTTTTTTTTCTACTACTTTTGTTTATACTTTATGATCTGAACTAAGCAGCGAATTTCAGAAACACAATCTAAATCAAAGCTCAATTGTTCAAATTCAGGAAAAATGAATCAATTCGATCAAAGATCTGAAATCACGTCACCAACTTCATTTCAATCCAACCAAAAAAAGTAAAATTGTAACAGAAAATCGGTCTCTCACAACAAGTATTTCATAACAAATCACTGTAATAGATCATATTTTTGTTCAGCATATTCATGAACGTCAACGGCTCTCAGCAAATGAGGCTTCTCTCTTACATGCTCAATAGCCATTTCTAGGACATCATCATCATCATCATTTGCATCTTCATTACCATCCTCTCGGTAAATATCCTTGGCTAAATCTTGTGCAAGGCTGTATGATTCTGGATGTATTCTTGTGTCATCTAATAGATCAATAAATTGACTACTACTGGAGGTCAGTCCACTACGGCGGACTCGCAGGAAACCAACAACATTGATAAAGACTTTCTTACCAAGACCATGGGATGTTAACAGGTCTTTTCTAGTGAAAATAGCACCTGCTCTTACTAAAGACCTCTGCAGAGAAGCTGCTTTTCTAGGTCCAAGCCCAGAAATAAATTGTAGGGGAGCAAACAACCATTCATGACTGGCTGCCAGATTGATATCAAGACCCACTTGGTTTGTTACATCCACCATTACTTGTTCAATCATTCCATACTTCTCATCAGGGGTAAGAAAGTTCTCCGAAGGATTGAGCTTCCAAGACAATATCTCCTTACTTGGCCCACATAATGTGGCAACCATGGCTAATGGATTCTGAAGATACCGTCCAAGAGCCACAGCACGTCTAATAATACCTAAAAGATAAAATGAAATATAGGTTTTCCAAAAATTAGTACAAGAACTTATCAATATGGCGCAGAAACGGCAAGAACCAGAAAATGCACAAAAACCAAAAGGTAAAGGAAAAATAATTACTAAATTCAGGTAATACCTTCTTGTGAAGGAAGTTGATCAACTGATATTCTGGAATTTTCATACAAACGTGGAAGAGATTCGTCACCATAAACGATATTCAGATTATCCATCTCATGACCAACATCTCGAGGATTATCTTCCACCATTTTGAAGATGATCTGATTAAGGGTAAAATATGAAATATCACCTCAGCATCTTAACAGTATTTCAAGGCACAACAGGGTTGAATTACAGGAAAACAGATGTTCCTTTCGCACATAAAAAAAATACATGAAAAACAAAAGCAAGTTCAAACTATGATATACCTCATAAATATCTTCCTTCAACCGCGTACAAGACAGATTTGCAGCTCCTAGAGCAACGACATGTGGTTGATGGTCCATCATAAATTTTTGAACTCTCTGCTGATCATTTTTTTTGCGCTGTTGTTCATTAACACTTAGACCCCGAAGGTTCAGGGAACCAGCATGTAATACATCTAAAACTTCTCCAGATGAATCCAACATCACGAAAGTTGTAGCTGGCTTTCCAAGGCCCCAACAGCAAGCCATAACTCTAGGTGCTGCTTCTTCATCAGAATTGAGATCATTTTCCTTCCGCTGATATGGTGATACAGACACTTTCTCCCACAAAAGCCTACCATATTCCGAGAGTAACCATGCCTTTGCTCTACTGGTCAACAATGACCTTGCTTCCCTTTCCCATTGAAGGAAGAAGATTACTGAAAAAAGCTTCATTGAGTATCAATTTCCTCTGCTCATTCCATAATTGAGCAGATTTGCTTACACCATCACTCAGATGATAATCATTTGAGTCACTTATTAACTTCTCAAGGACTACTTCAGGGAGCTTGATTGTAACTTGCAAGAGCTTCTCCTCTTCAGCTTTCTGAATTAGCCAGTACAATTGAAAGAGTGAAGTTTATCCATTATACAATAACTATTAAACCAAACTCCCACATACCATATGCGTCGCGCCTTTTAACACAGTTTGGGGTGACTCAAATGCCGCACAGGTGAAGTTAGAAGCCATTTCCTCTGGTGTTTCCTTTGCATCTTCCAATTCATCCATTCTCTGCAAAGAACAGAATCCACGTTATGTAAGCATAATACAAAAGCCACTAGAAATTCAATTGCTACCATTTTCTCCAGAGAAATCTGCAAACCAAATTGTTCAGAGCTATAACCAAATTTGCTTGCAACCTCCCACAGTCCAGCTTTGCTGCAAAGGCTATATTGTGATTTTCTCTTCGGCCTTTTAAATTGACCTTCATCAAGGACAACTTCACCAGGGGGGAAGTGCAAATTAAATTTCAAGTCCACATCATCAACTTCTCTTTCTGAATCAGCAGCTTTGAGTGACTTAGTAATTGATTCAAATAGCTGTTGATTTAATCTGAGTCGCGTCTCATCATATACTCTCCTACTCTCTTCTTCATATCGCTTGGTGTAGTACGACTTGAGAGCACCCTTTCTTTTCTGAAGAAGAAGCCACTTACGATCCAAGTCCGGAATTGCCCACAGAACCTGCAGCAAAACACTCCTTAGATATCCAAGTGAACTTTACAAGAACTGTCCAAGATTTATTGTTTTTTTTAAAATTTAAAGCCCAATGTAGAAACCCATGGCCAGAATTTTCCATAAGCAATTAAGCACCAATGCGCACCTTGTGCCACTTTAGTGTAGGTTTCTGGTTTGGATCACTTTCAAGGTCGGGTTGAGGATCATTTGGATCCTTTAATAGGCTCAAAATCTCCTCTTTACGATACATAGCAATGAAAGGAACCTACAACAAAAATAAAAGTCAAGCAAACAAATAGGAGACTTCATCACACATCAAAAGATAAATGATGATTTATGCAAGGAATACATACATCTAACTTCTGAACATGCATTAACTCCAGAAATCTCGCTATATGGCGCTTCAGCTCATCATCTACTTCTTCGTTCGTCGAACCACTCTTGTTGAACACAGGTGTCATACCACTGATAAGCTGATTGTATATCCACTCAGTTTCCATTTTGACACTAATCTCATCTGTAGGGGGATGGCCAGTACTTTCCTCAGATATCTACATGGAAAGATAAGAACTCGGATATCAACTAAAACCTCATCAAGTGAATGATAAATATGACACAAGACATGGAACCTGCATTCTTTCAGGAATGTCAATTTCCCGAATCTGATCATCCTTTTCTGTCATATACTTCTCAGAGAGTATACTAGGATCAAATTGATCTTCCAGGCTCCTTTCACCACCTTCCCGATGCCTGTCCCTTGCATCCAACTTCCGAAGCCTTATGAAGTCTTCAACATCACCAAAAATGTCGTGAGCTTCCTGCAGCGCTGATGAAGAAATTCCAGGTCTCTGTCTGTTCTTCTTCGGCTTCTTCCTCCTGCAACAGATATGGCAATATCTATTAATATACTATGGCATAAAAATGCAAAACAATCTGTAAAACTATTGGAAATACCTCACGGGAGCTCCATGCTCATCAAATTCGTCTTCTTCAACAATAAAATCAGCTATCTCATCGTCTTCGGCAATGTCTGCATCCTCTTCTCCTTCCAGCTGCTCATCCTCAGCAATATCCTCGAGTGGTTGCCCTACAATTATTGAGCAAAATACAACTTAATCAACAGGAAAATCGCCATATAACACATTTTATGTAAGTATATAAATGCAATAAGAGCTACCATCATCATCGCCAAACAGGCTTCGTTTAAGCTTTTCCTCAGCTGTACGCCCACCTTTTCCACTTCCATCAAACTCCTCTTCGTCCGAAAGCCCAGAAGGCTCTCCTTCTATCCCTCCGAGCCTTCTTCAATCGCTTAAATTTCTTACTTTCCTAGTAGTTAAAAAGCAAGACCGGTATCATATAAATAAACCATACCAAACAAGGCAAAGAATAAATGCCAGAAAAAGACACAATGAAAAGCAAAAGAAGAGAAACTTACAAATTTTGGACGCGGAACAGATATGTTGCTTTCCTGGAGGAGTTCGTAATCATTCACCATTCAGGGTGTGATCCTATCAATACAACCTCTTCAATTTGATCTCTGAATCAATCCCAAACCCAAAATGTTTGAACATTAGTAGAGTTACAAAATAACAAGAAAAAATAAAAACGGTCAATTTAAACACGAGGTTAGGACATCTCTTGGCCGACTCCATCCTAAGTGCTCGGTTTTGATTTAACAACTCATTGTTAACCGACATCAACTCCTTGTTCCTCATATCCATTTTCTTTTTTTCTTCAACCAGCAATTCATTCTCTATCTCCGTAAGGGAAAGGATTTCCTCCAAATTAACCCGGGAATTGCACAGGGACTCAATTTCAGCATCCTTCTCGTTTAGCCTTCGCAATAACCCTCTAATTATGCGTCTGCTTCTTTCACATAGCGGTGGTTCTATCCACCCAAACACCGTACAGTGACCAGCATTCTACCAAATGGCCACACCAATACGATTTGAAAATATTAAATTGGGAACAAGTGGGATTTACAGTAAAACAAAATAACGTCAAAAAAATTTGTACCGGGTAGCGGGGGCAGCCAAAGAACCTGCGGCCAATGTTATCGTCTTTCCAAGAAGTTTTGACGGCGGCGACCAAACCACAATTGCAAACGACTGCGTTTTGCGAGCTGCTGCTATCTTGTGACATATTTCAGGACGTGAATTTTAGGGGGGATGGGTGTCGTTCTTCGGCCTCCAAATGGGTAGGGCAATTAAATATCAAGATGCACGAGTTTGGGAAGAGTTTGGCAGGAGATGAATTAGGGTTCTTTTTCTGCAAATTTGGGGAGGCAGAACGCGATTGTGAAGAAGAAGAAGAAATATGTAATGCCTTTATTAAATATTTATTTTATTTAAGAATTCTACGTTGCTGAGTTGTCAGTTTAGTTTTAGTTTCGGTTTTAGTTTTAGTTTTAGTTTGGGTTTCAATTTTGATTTCTGTTTAGTTGGGGGGATATATTTGACTTATTCCTTTTTGCCAGCTCTATTTTGCCTTAAAGTAATCCTAACCGGCCTTCATTTAAATACTAACCAACCTTAAGTAAAAAAACATGTCGTGAAAGTGGCACTAATCATATATTTGGGTTGACAGCCGGGGTGTCTTCAACCATGACCTGCTTGCCTCTGCTACGACTAGATTGTCCTTTTGGTGGTGCCATTTTCTAGAATCCTGTGCACATACTCAACAACACACAAATCAATAGGGCCATAATCCTTAGTTTAGCCCAAACATAGACGAAAATGGAGTATGCTAACATATGTAACAAGATATTCATAGGCTAGTGATACCCGAGCCATGTATGCGTTTTATACCCCCTAACCTATGCCCAACTCCTACCCACTTCACTTGGGAGGTCGTGAAATAATGGAACCTCGAATTTTAGCAACTAGAGCATGCATCATAATTCCATTAAGTCGTACAATATGTAGAAATGTTAAAAGGGGTAGGAATCAAGTGACATAACATCAATGAAAACCATGCACATAACATGTTTGCTAATATGCCTCAATGAGTCCAACACATGAATTTCAATCTCGGGGTGCTCGTTCTATGTTAACCTCAACAATTTCATCTAATTCTAGCAACAATCACAGCAATTTATACTCATTACGTAACCCCATTCACTACTCGCACAAGTTCATACCCAAATTACATTATTTAACACATAGGTACTACAATACTCACTTTAATCATGAAATTAATTCATCCCCAATACTAATTATGCATCAAAATTGAATGGGAAACAAACTAGTAAGGGTTAGCATCACTTACCGGAGAAATTTAGTCGGAGACAACCCAATTCGGAATGTGCCCTAGGTCTTTGGAAGTGGGTCGAAATTTCCGACTTTTGTGGAGATAGTGAGTGAGATGGAGTGTGTGATTGTGTTTGAATTGGATTATGGGTGAATTTGAGTGTGTTTATGTGTGAATTGGTGAAGTGTGAGTGAATGTGTGTGTTCTTCGTGCGTGTAGTGAAAGACAAGAGAATGGGGAATTTTTAAACCTGAATTCGCGTTTTGAAGGCTGTGGAAGGATGACACGGCCGTGTTGATTTGTAACACGGCCGTGTTGAGTTGGAATCGAATCTGTATTTCTGGGGCACTTTTGACACGGCCGTGTTCAGTATGTAACACGGCCGTGTTGCATTGCAGTGTGTTTTGATTGTCTGAGCCCTCTTTTGACACGGCCGTGTTGAGTATGTGACACGGCCGTGTTAGTCTTGAAATCATAGCCTTCGAGCACGTACTCTTCGTGAAGAAGGGAGATGGGAACCTTGACAAACATTTCTAAAGGAGCAACAGCTTTTTTTGCACGACCTCTATGAGCAACAGCTTCACCTTTTTCCACAACAGTTTTTTTCTCGTCTTCCATGATTTGATCTATCCAAGAAGGCTCGTTCTTGTAGAATCCATATATTCTTTGACCACATCATCCCTCACTTCATTCACATCTGAAAGAACTAGACTAGCACAAATCTCTGCTCGTAGCGAAACTCGAATATCAGCCTAAAAAGAAGAAATTAAAATGTAAAATACATCAAAACAAAAAGATGGAAAAAATATTAACAGAAAGCATACCTTGCACATATCAGGAGTCGAGTAAGGAAGCCCATCAAAATTCATCAAATGGTTCATCAAATAAACTCCACTATCCTTATCAGGTCCCGTCTTCAACTTCCATTGAAAAGGAACATTCTCAAACTCATAACCCGTAATTAGGCTTGCCTTAGAATGACTTTTTTCATAAAGAAAGTTAAACATTGTCTTTTGCTGTACAAAAAGAAACAAACACAGATTATAATATAGCATTTTGTCAACAATACTATCACAAAGTATAGAATTGGTACTTACCAATACTCGAGCAGCTTTCACAAATTCATTTTTTCTGCCACTATACTTGCGATTATCCAAATACTGACACTTCTCATCCACCCAATTGATTACAATGCAAGCATAATGCGACTTAAGCAAAAAAGGCACAAAAATCTTCAATAAAAGAAGAAGACAAAGTTAATTAATACCGAAAAAAATAGCAACACTAACAATTATATATAACAAAAAAGACTAACCATATCAGCATTTCTTAATTTCCTCCCATCTTCCGCAAGCCATGAATTTAGAATATGGATCCTTTCTCTTTCAGAATTCAAGGCATTCTATTCAAAAATAAGAAGTCAAAAAAATATCAAACATAAAAACTTAACTAGACAATAAACTTTTGAAAAAGGTAACTTACACCAAGAACCACAGGAAAAACATAACGACTATGATGAACATTCTTTCGACGTCTTCTGTTTATCAACAAACACCAAGCATTGATAACAGAAATACAAATTTGCTTGTCAGGATTCAACGACATAATGTCTTTCCTTGGGATGAAATGAAGTCCACATCTGAAAACATCCCTGTAAACAAAGTTATACTGTTTCAGTAGATAACTTATATTATTTTATTAAAATCATATTGTATGGAAAAAAGCAATATTTACTTACCCTTTTTTCTTGTAGTGGAGGCAGTAATCCACTATATCTTTGTTACTTGGCTTCATTGGAGTTGCAACTTCAGCAAGGTTTCTGGGTGTTTGTTCTTGCTCTTCTCCTTCAGTTGACTGCTGCTTCGAAGCAGTCGAAGCAGTCTCTTCATCTCCTACTACTTCTTCATCGGCCTCCTGCGAAGTGCTCACTCCGTTGTCTACTACCAACTCTTCTATAGTAGATTCATTGGCTACTGCAGCATCTGCCTCAACTATTGGATTCTCGCCTGTAGTAGCTTCTGGGGCACTTTGAGAGATTACTGCCACCTCGTCTACTACGTCCTCCCTTGAAGTAAGTTTATTGGCAGCCTGCTGAGTTCTGAACATAACAGATAGTGGAATTTGATCTTCCTCAGAACTCTCTGCAGCAGCTGGCTGTACTGCTATAGAATCATCAATAGGTTGTTGCGACGTGCTTCCTGGTCCCCGTACAACAGGAAGTTCATGCTTCCGGTTGATGTCCCTTCTGCTGTGCTCCATCACTTGACAAAGTTTTTTCAGCTCATCAGTTTCTTCATTACCGAAGTCGTCGTTAGCAGGGCGTTTTAAGAATGCCTTCTCCTGTAGGCACACCCTTCTTACTGCCCTTATGCGATCACCAAAGTCCTTGGAGGTTAATTCAGCAATGTCTTTATTATTTGCCCAGTTGATGACCCAATTCTCCTTCTCAGCCCAATCAGACCATTTCAAGATGTCAGGGTACAGCTTTACCCTATTTGATCGCCATCTATTGTAAATATAAAAATGTAATTTACTGAAACTGAACTTATCAAAAAATAACAAACTATACTTTAAGACAAGTGTAAAGAAAACACTCACATTTGTCGCATTCTTTTGAATCTGAGCATTGTCCATCTCGGAATCAGGGACACAGAATGTAATCATTCGCAGTGATCCAGGATTATCTGACTTATCACTAACATTGTTGCCCCGACTTCTAACAAATCCATCAAAACATTTACCATTACGGGAAATTGGGTACTTATTCGACATCATCACCCCGTCACCATAGAACTTAGCCTTAGACTCTTCAGCACACCTACTTCTAACTCTCTTATCATCCCAATGACGAATAAGAGGAAGAGTAGATGGTTCAGCAACACCTTGCCACTTCAGTCTATGGAAGTATACAAACTGAAGAAGAAGGATAAAGCCACCAATATATTTCTTAGAAGGATCGTTCTTAAATGTATCCACAAAACTAGATAATTTCTTTAAGACATACGAACACCAGTCTAGTTTGCTAATACTACTAACGTCTTCAAGAGATTTTAAAACGCCAAGAGTAACAGCACGGTTAGGGGGTGGTGTAAAAAAAGTACAAAGAGATAATAACACAAAGATCCTCTTAAAATCGTCACCGCCATCAGTCAAACGGTCTTTTATCAAACGAGACAAAACGGTCCATTTTGTACCAGACTTCAACCCATACTCCTCGTTCAACCTGACCAATAACGCGGGTCTATCATTCTCAGTCAACTCAGTATGGGAGTAACTCACAACTTCACAACCCTCATTATTAGGTATCATCAAAACATCAAAAACATCATCAGCAGTTATTGGGAAACTGCGAAAAGAATCCAATGACACCATTCTACTACTAGGATCAAACTTAGAAACTAGCCAAGTCAAAAGCCCCATATTGAAACTCTTAGACATTGACAAATGCAACAGCCCACCAAACCCAATACTATTAACAGCTTTTCTTTGAGCATTATTCAACCTTTTAATAACATTATACAAATCTTTTGGCCTACATCGCCACACAAATTTTCTGCAAATTTCAAGGTTAAAATCAGTTAGTAAACTCATACTGTAATGTTAACGAAATTATATTGTTAAGAGTAAGAAACAGTATTGTACCTCGAAGTTTCAACTTCAGGAGCTTTGTCTTTTGATCTTTTGTATTTCATTTCTTTTACTACTTTCCTAGTAGTAGGTTTAGCAGCTTCCTTTGCTACCTTCCCAACAAGTTCGGGTTCTGAGGATCGCTTCAACTTCTTCTCTGGAATAGGACTTGTTTTATCATGCGACGTAATCTTCCTCTTAGAAGATTTGTGTGCAATTTGCTTAAAATAACCCCGACCTTTTTTCGGAGCATTTTTACCACGACTATCCATACCTTTAAACAAAAAACAAAAACAAAAAACAAAAAACATAAAAATTCTTAAAACACAATTGGGAATATGAAAATAAAAGATATAGTGGCAGCTTCTATATCATCTATCAAGAAAACCAACTATCAAGAAATCAACTATCAGCATAACATATATCACCTATCAAGAAAACCAATTATCAAGAAATCAACTATCAGCATAACATTGTACCCTCTACAAATAAATTCAAATGCAAGTTGTTACCCTCTAACAAAAAAATTAAAGCCAAAAATTGAGAAGGCGGGATGGACCTCGTCTTTATAAGAAACATATAATTTATTGCAATTAAAAATTGAGGGATAAGAGATCCCCCGTCTGGTACATTAGTAATAGCTACAGAAAGATATTATAGCACGTGTCGATACTCCAATTCCTAGCTAAATTTGCTACAGAAAGGCTTAAAGTTCCATGCCTCCAAGAAACAATTGAGTTCCATCCTTACAATTGACACAAAATTCAACAAGAATCACACAAAAGAAAATCAAAAGATAAAATGCATACAGTATAAAATATCTGCCACAGGCCTAGCGAATCTTAACATTTTTACATATTAACTGAATTTTCCTTTAACTTAATATATACCCCTACATAGATTGAACTTAATCTGAAGAAGAAAATGAATAGATAAGGATGCAATATGCCTGTTTCAATTCGAAATAGCACAAAAATCCACAAAATCGAAAGAAAATAGTTCAAAATCGCGAGAATTACCTCAATGTCAACGAAGGGGAAAAAAATCTAGTTCTCAGTCGGAAATCTCGCAAAAGCCACGGCGACAAAGGGGAGAAAAATAGTACAGATGGTTTAACTAATGGTACAGATGGTTTAACTAATGGTACAGATGGTTTAAATTCAGTACTTCGAAAAAATTATTTGGAATAGAGTTAGCTGGTTCTAATCACTATTATACTTTTTAATTTTTTTTAATTTTTTCCCCTAATCTAAGAAACAAAGAAAAAACCCTCCCCTCCCCCATGGTGACTCGAAAATTAACTTAGTAATTATGAAATTATACAATATCAAAATTCATGTATTTAAAAAAATATTAGTAGAGAAAATTAAAGAAAATCTAATAGGTAAATCGACATATTAAATTTAGATTTACTTTCAATATAACCAACTAATTATCAAATTAATTCGAGTATTATTATTAATTAACTTGTAGAAATTGTTTTAATGTGATTGACGATATATATTCAATCATGTATGTTGGTTACTTCCATAATTAATATAAACTGGATAATGTTATAAAAAACTAATTTTTTTTTCTTTAATTATTTTCATTTTACTAAATTCTAACTATAAATAATTTAAATTACCTTAAATATATAATAAAATGAACAATGATATTTTATTTGGATCATATGTAATGTAAAGTTTAATAATTTTCTCATTGTGTCCCTGATTTATTTAATATTTAACTTTTAATTTATCTAAATAAACTTTCAAGTTCTAATTATAAATATTTGATTTTTTCTTTATAACATTGAATTTTAACATTTCATTTGGTGATTTCAAATATACTTAAATAATTTTTATTTAATAAAATCTTATTTTAAAAATATAAAATTCAAAATTTATTTAATGATTCGAATAACAAATTAAAGTCTTTGGTTTCTTCAAAATATTTGAATATTTTCGTATTTTATTTGGTATTGTAAATTATTTATATAAATGTTATAGCCTTCTTAGAAATGGGTTATCTATTAGAATATAAAAATTGATTAATGCGAACTAATTTATTTAGGTTGTTAAAAGTAAAAAAGGCATCCGTTGTTGATTTGTGCGACCAAGTATTATTTAGCTTAGAAAGTGTAAAAACATATAATTGAAGTTTTAGTAAAAGTAAAAAATTAAAAAGACTGCCAAATGTAATAAAATTCATAATTTAGGCTACAAAGAATAAATTTCCTTAAAAGAGTAATTTTAATAAAATATTCGTTATTAAAAATATAAATAGGTAATTAAAAATAATTACAATACCTATTTTGATAGATAAATATATGTATGCTCAAAGTCGTGATAAGAAGATACTTTAGCAAATTTGATGCTTTAATAAGTTGATTATAAAATAGATATTGTTGTGTTTACCTTTAATTTAATAAAGTATGACTTTCATTATTTAAACACAGATAAAAGGATTATACTACTGTTGTTCAGAACTCTAGACATCACAACACTATAAAAGAAAATATAATAGTTACTTAGTATATACATTTATTTTTCTACTACTTTTATTTATACTTTATGATCTGAACTAAGCAGCGAATTTCAGAAACACAATCTAAATCAAAGCTCAATTGTTCAAATTCAGGAAAAATGAATCAATTCGATCAAAGATCTGAAATCACGTCACCAACTTCATTTCAATCCAACCAAAAAAAGTAAAATTGTAACAGAAAATCAGTCTCTCACAACAAGTATTTCATAACAAATCACTGTAATAGATCATGTGTGAACACATGTACGGATAAATACCTTGATCATGTCGGCGGGCTGAATAACACAGGTAGCTAGCATACTAAACATACCACCATTGACAAATGGCTTGACGGTAGGCCAAACTCCAGATTTCGACTTCTCCTCTCGCATTTCAAGGTCACTTCTTCTCTCTAGATTCACAAGCAAAGGGAGAGAGAGAGCCTCTGCTGATCTGGGGGGATCCCCTCCTTATCCTGAATTTTCGTCTTCACATTATCAATCGTGTCTGAACTCTCCACCTCCAAAGTGATGGTCTTACCCGTCAACGTCTTCACAAAGATTTGCATCCCACCTCTCAACCGCAAAGGCAATTCCGGAACGCCAACTTCATCTGCGATGAGTTGGACTTCTTGCCAGTGGTTCTGGAGCCACCACGTAACGGGTTGGACCCGAACCCTCCGGCGCCGGTGGTTACTGGCCGACTATGTGGCCGGATAAGGTGCTGAGTCTCTGTAGGATTAGTTTGTGTTGTTGTACTGTTTAGTTGTAGGGTGTTTGGTGGGTGGGATTTTATGCGTGATAGAATGGGGCCTGTGTTTTAATTATCTCCCTAGCAGTAGTTTAGGGTTCCTTGCTGGGGTGAATTTGAAACATGGCCTATTTTCTACTTTGGTGTTGTGATTGTATTCTCTCTCCACCCTTTGTAGTCTCTAATCAACAATCCTTCACTTTCTTTCCTCGCTTAAATTAATATTGCTATCTTTACCCAAAAAAAAAAAAAAAAAAACCTAAACCCTAAACCCTAAACCCTAAACCATTTTCTGTCCCCAATTTATTTGTCCCCAAGCTAAAGAAACAAACCCTAGTCCTTAAATCTGAAATTCAGAATCTGTTTGCAGAGAGCGTCAGAGATTAAAATCATCGAACAACACAGCACAACACATTCACATATAATAATCAAAGTTTTAAATAGTTATTTCAAAAACTCAAGCCCGAAAATCTAATTCAACACATTGCAAAACTGAAGCATATAGAATTTTCCTTCATACCTTTGATTTTGAATCCTGTTTCATCTTTTTCTGATCCTATTTCATCTTTTTTTTGGTCGGCTACCAACGTCGCACATCTTTTCTCTTCCTCCTACAAAGTTTGATTCATTCAATTTTCTTCCAGTAAGCAACATTCAAAGAGCAGATGCACTACATTGTCATAACATCAAAGTTACCTGAACAAAATGTAGGTAATACTTGTTGAAGGTCCGAAGAGTTTCCATGACCTTAGCGTATGCACCTTCTTCGACGGCAGCAGAATCAGCAGCACCGTCACTATCGCCGGAAACAAAGGAAACGAGAGATGAGATTTAATTTTTTCAAAATTTCACTCTCTCTCCAGGGTTTAGTATGCGAGAGTGTAATTGGGTTTAGTGTAATGGGCCCCAATCAAAAGCAGCTTCCTAGTGTAATTGGGCCGAAGTTCAGGCTTCTATTTTCAGATCTCTGTTTTTCTCCATTGGGCCCATATTATTCCTGGGTGGTCCCATCGCCATTTGTCTCTGGGTGGCAGGCTCGCTCTGATCAAGAGCACTCTGAGCACCATCCCGCAGTACGTGCTTCAGGTTATGGCCCCCCCGGCTAAAGTCCTTCATACGATGAGTCAGATCATCGCCCGGTTCTTCTGGAGCCATGATGGCGCTGTTCGGAAGCGTCATTGGATTAGCTGGAGGAAAGCTTGTCTCCCGACGGATGAGGGGGGCCTCGGTATTCGTGACTTCTCCGACCTGGTTGAGGCTTTCGGTATGAAGATGTGGTGGCGTTTCAGGGAGGTCAGCTCCCTCTGGGCCCGGCACATGCGGGACAAGTATTGTTCGCGTGGCCTTGTTGTTCCTACCCGGGCTCGTGTTAGGACCCACGACAGTACTCATTGGATCCGACTGCGTAGAGTTGCTCCGCAGGCTCAGGAGCAGATTTTCTGGGCTCTTGGTGACGGATCGGTCAGTTTTTGGGATGATACTTGGCTAGGGCACCGTCCGCTCTCTGATATTTATGCCGACGAGTTGGCCCCTTGTGACGTTGAGTGGGACCTGAGGGTTCAGGATCTTTGGTCGGACGGGGATTGGGATATTGCTAGATTGCAGTCTGATATCATTGACACTTATGACCTTCCCCAGCACCTCTTGAGTGATATTATACAGGTTCCGATCATGCGGGATAGTGGGGATCGCATGCGGTGGAGATGTTCTCCGCATGGCAATTTTACACTGACGTCTGCTTGGCATTTGACTAGACTGAGATTGCCTCGCAATCTTGTCCTTGATGCCATTTGGACGGACTTACTTCTTCCGAACATGTCTGTGTTTTTATGGCGTTTTCTTTTCCTTCGCCTCCCTACTGACTCCCATCTCATCCCTCTTGGCTTCCATGTTGTGTCTAGATGTTATTGTTGTGCAGCTACTGCTACTTGGCAGATGGAGACTATACCTCATCTGTTTTTTCAGGGCAGCGTGGTCCGGTCGGTGTGGGATTACTTTATGGCATGGTTTGGGGTGGAGGTGCCTTTGACCTTCGATCCCTTTCTCTTCCTTAGTTTCTTCCTACATATGACACCGGCACACACTGAGCACGTGGCTTTCATTATTTTTTGTCTGATCCTTTGGTTCACCTGGACGGAAAGGAATAGTGCAAAGCATAGAGGTAGGGCTTTTTTATCTTCTCACATTGTTTTGCAGGTTGAGCGACATCTGGCGTTGCTCCTCGCGAGCAACCGTCTGCCCCCCAGGGCCTGGACGGGTTGCACCCCTGCAGCCCGTTTCCTCCACAGCACCACTGCCCCTCCGGCCCCCCTCAGACCCCCCATCCTGGTTCGATGGCGAGCTCCCGACCTCCCTTGGGTCAAGCTCAACACCGACGGCTCCTTCCTCCATGACACGGCTTTGGCTGCTGCTGGGGGTCTGATCCGGGGCCCCACCGGCGACCTGACTATAGCTTATCATCAGTCACTCCGAGCTTCCTCGAGTTTCGACGCAGAGCTTTAGGCATTGTCGATTGGACTCACACTCATTGACGACGATGTCACCCACATCTGGATCGAGATGGATGCAGCGGCGGTGGTCACGCTCCTCACCTCGGGCAAGCTTGGATCCTGGCAGGTCTCCCACTCACTTACACGGGTGCGGGGTCTGTTGAGAGACAAGACTGTCCGGATTACCCATATCCACCGAGAGGGTAATCGTCCGGCGGACCACCTAGCCGAGCTTGGACATCATACCGAGCATCTCACCACGTACACTCCGGCGTCGGCGTCGGCTTATCTTCTTTCACTAGTCCGCATGGATCAGTTGGGTTACCCCAGCTTCTGGACCCGTTAGCTTTCATTATTGTTATTTATGTTTTTATTTATAGTACTCTGGTTTTTCTGTTTGTGGCTCTTGTGCATTTTTGAGCCCTTTGTTATCTCTCTTTGTTTTTTCCTCTCTTTCCGACCGCCTTGAGTTGTCAGTTGGTCGGGTTGGGAGGAACCCCCTAGTATTGTTCCTCTAGTTGGGTGTTTGGGCACTTTGGGCCCAACTCCCCCATGATTTGGGATTCTGGGCACTTTTGGCTCAAATCCTTGTACGTATGATTGTATTTCATCACTTTATGTTGTATGCACAGGTTGGGGACCGAGCCTCAATCCCCCACCCTATACGGGTGTTTCTCCAAAAAAAAAAAAAAAAAAAAAAAAAACCCTAGGGTGTTTGGTAGATGGGATTTTATGCGTGATAGAATGGGGCCTGTGTTTTAATTATCTCCCTAGCAGTAGTTTAGGGTTCCTTGCTGGGGTGAATTTGAAACATGGCCTATTTTCTACTTTGGTGTTGTGATTGTATTCTCTCTCCACCCTTTGTAGTCTCTAATCAACAATTCTTCACTTTCTTTCCTCGCTTAAATTAATATTGCTATCTTTACAAAAAAAAAAAAAAAAAAAAACTAAACCCTAAACCCTAAAACAGCCTCTGGTATGGAGAGGAAGCCAAGAGCTTCATTCTTGATGTGGTTGGTTGGGGACTTTACTCGAGTTGCCGCGTGCTTTTGTCCAGAAATATGGAGAATTTTTGCCCCATAGTGCCAAACTCAGAACCGGTTCGGGTGCTACTTGGATTGTGAAACTTGATGATAATGATGATGAATACTACTTGACTGAGGGTTGGAGTAACTTTGCCAAATATCTGAAGCTATCACCATTCGAATTCCTAGTTTTCTGGTTTAATATTGATGACTCAACATTTGATGTTTCCGTATATGGAACAAATTTGTCCCAAAGGGATATTTCTACTCATTGCCAAGGTAGCTGTGTGGATAAAATGATATGGCGTGCAGAAGAAGAGTGCATGGATTTGAGTCCAACGAAAACAAGTGTAGCCCACGAAAAAGCAATAGCTTTTCAATCGGCTGGTACCTTCCCTAACCCAGTGTTCACCTGTGTCATGCAACCATCTTATGTTACCGCTTCATCCTATTTAAATCTTCCGCTTCGGCTTGTTAGACAAAACTTGACTACCAACAGGACTCATTTGACCCTTCGGCTGGACAATGGTAAAATATGGGCCATCAGATGCATTATCAGACAAAACTATGCAAAACTCTCCGCCGGATGGAAGGATTTCGCCATTGACAATGGCCTTAAGACAGGTGATGTTTGCTTCTTCCAAATGGTGAACAACGCAAAGGATAGAGTTATATGGAATGTTACCATTTTCCGCAATCCTAATTAATAACTCTTTCTCTTGTATTTACTTTTCTAGATTCTCATTATCCTGTTATTGTAATCATCGTCATATCGTCTTTTATAATCACTTCATCACTACGGGATGTTTCGTTAAAAAAAAAAAAAAAAAAAAAAACCCTAAAACCCTAAACCCTAAACCCGAAATAAATCGGGCTCGGCCCGACCCGACCCGACCCGAACTTTACCTTGGCCCCACCCTAAACCCTAAACCCTAAGCATAGAGGTAGGGCTTTTTTATCTTCTCACATTGTTTTGCAGGTTGAGCGACATCTGGCGTTGCTCCTCGCGAGCAACCGTCTGCCCCCCAGGGCCTGGACGGGTTGCACCCCTGCAGCCCGTTTCCTCCACAGCACCACTGCCCCCCCCGGCCCCCCCCAGACCCCCCATCCTGGTTCGGTGGCGAGCTCCCGACTCCCCTTGGGTCAAGCTCAACACCGACGGCTCCTTCCTCCACGACACGGCTTCGGCTGCTGCTGGGGGTCTGATCCGGGGCCCCACCGGCGATCTGACCATAGCTTATCATCAGTCACTCCGAGCCTCCTCGAGCTTTGATGCAGAGTTTCAGGCATTGTCGATTGGACTCACACTCCTTGACGACGATGTCACCCACATCTGGATCGAGATGGATGCAGCGGCGGTGGTCACGCTCCTCACCTCGGGCAAGCTTGGATCTTGGCAGGTCTCCCACTCACTTACACGGGTGCGGGGTCTGTTAAGAGACAAGACTGTCCGGATTACCCACATCCACCGAGAGAGTAATCGTTCGGCGGACAACCTAGCTGAGCTTGGACATCACACCGAGCCTCTCACCACGTACACTCCGGCGTCGGCGTCGGCTTATCTTCTTTCACTAGTCCGCATGGACCAGTTGGGTTACCCCAGCTTCCGGACCCGTTAGTTTTCATTATTGTTATTTATGTTGTTACTTATAGTACTCTGGTTCTTCTGTTTGTGGCTCTTGTGCATTTTTGAGCCCTTTGTTATCTCTCTCTGTTTTTTCCTCTCTTTCCGACCGCCTTGAGTTGTCAGTTGGTCGGGTTGGGAGGAACCCCCTAGTATTGTTCCTCTAGTTGGGTGTTTGGGCACTTTGGGCCCAACTCCCCCATGATTTGGGATTCTGGGCACTTTTGGCTCAAATCCTTGTACGTATGATTGTATTTCATCACTTTGTTTTGTATGCACAGGTTGGGGACCGAGCCTCAATCCCCCACCCTATACGGGTGTTTCTCTAAAAAAAAAAAAAAAAAAAAAAACCTTAACCCTAAACCCGGGGGCAAAATTGGTTTCTTCCATTGACGGCCAATCGATCACCATGCCTTCACTAAATCCACACGCACAAGAATGGAGGCCAACACTGCGACAGCCTCCTCACCTTTCCGACGACGCCCCACCGCCGCCTCCGGCTTTCGCCCACCCACCACTGCAGAAGCCTCATTTCTGCTACTTACACCACTATCTTCCCCATGAAATCTACACACACGCACACCCTGTCTACGTTGTTTCCATTGGTGTTGCTGTTGAAGCTAAGGGTTCTCCAGACGCGACCGAGTTGACTCAGCCGAAAAAAGTCGAAAATGACCCTCCGAAGAAGATGGGAAGAAGTCCCCCAAAATGCTGTCTTGATTTCTGCAACAAGGGAAGAAATCGGTGTTTACCCCCAAGGCTCCGGCCAGTGAGACGCTTCAACGTGGAGCAGAAGAACCATCCCCCGCCGCCGCCGCTAGTCTGGAAACCGAAGAAATCGGAAGCTCCAGTTTTGAAAGTTCCCGGTGACGGCGGCGCCACCCGTTCTGCGGCGGCCATTCCCTCATTTTCCACGTTGATGATTAAGAACATCCCTAATGAACTCAGGCGGGATGCAATGCTGAAGTTTCTTGACGGCCTTTGCAAAGTTCACTCCCTTGAGTATGATTTCCTGTATCTCCCCATGGATTTCAGGAGGAAACACAATCTGGGCTATGCTTTTCTGAACCTGACCAGCAATGCTGCTGCCGGAAGGTTCAAGAAGGTTCTGGACAACCACAAGTGGGGAGTTGTGCACACTGATGAAGGGCCGATCGGTTCAAAAAAAGTCTGTGAGATTACCTGGGCTAGAATCCAGCGGAAGGAAGCTCTCTGTAGGCGATTCCGGAATGCCAACTTCATCTGCGATGAGTTGGACTTCTTGCCAGTGGTTCTGGAGCCACCACGTAACGGGTTGGACCCGAACCCTCCGGCGCCGGTGGTTACTGGCCGACTATGTGGCCGGATAAGGTGCTGAGTCTCTGTAGGATTAGTTTGTGTTGTTGTACTGTTTAGTTGTAGGGTGTTTGGTGGGTGGGATTTTATGCGTGATAGAATGGGGCCTGTGTTTTAATTATCTCCCTAGCAGTAGTTTAGGGTTCCTTGCTGGGGTGAATTTGAAACATGGCCGATTTTCTACTTTGGTGTTGTGATTGTATTCTCTCTCCACCCTTTGTAGTCTCTAATCAACAATCCTTCACTTTCTTTCCTCGCTTAAATTAATATTGCTATCTTTACCCAAAAAAAAAAAAAAAAAAAAAAAAAAAACCTTAAACCCTAAACCCTAAACCCTAGAATGTTTGGTGGGTGGGATTTTATGCGTGATAGAATGGGGCCTGTGTTTTAATTATCTCCCTAGCAGTAGTTTATGGTTCCTTGCTGGGGTGAATTTGAAACATGGCCTATTTTCTACTTTGGTGTTGTGATTGTATTCTCTCTCCACCCTTTGTAGTCTCTAATCAACAATCCTTCACTTTCTTTCCTCGCTTAAATTACTATTGCTATCTTTACCCCAAAAAAAAAAAAAAAAAAAACTTAAACCCTAAACCCTAAACCCTAAAACCCTAAACCCTAAACCCTAAACCCTAAAACTCCGCTGTCACTGGTCAGTTGATTAACAGGCAGAAGAGTCCTGGAAGGACCTTGTGACGCACTTGACTGATTTCCAGCTCGGGCATCTTCCGGCCACCTATCTGTGTGTCTCTCTGTACCGGGCAATATGCGTAAGGCCCTTTTTCAGCCGATTCTTCAGCGTCTTATGAGCAGCATTGCTGGGTGGTCCCATCACCATTTGTCTCTGGGTGGCAGGCTCGCTCTGATCAAGAGCACTCTGACCACCATCCCGCAGTACGTGCTTCAGGTTATGGCCCCCCCGGCTAAAGTCCTTCACACGATGAGTCAGATCATCGCCCGGTTCTTCTAGAGCCATGATGGCGCTGTTCGGAAGCGTCATTGGATTAGCTGGAAGAAAACTTGTCTCCCGACAGATGAGGGGGGCCTCGGTATTCGTGACTTCTCCGATCTAGTTGAGGCTTTTGGTATGAAGATGTGGTGGCGTTTCAGGGAGGGCAGCTCCCTCTGGGCCCGGCACATGCGGGACAAGTATTGTTCGCGTGGCCTTGTTGTTCCGCAGGCTCGTGTTAGGACCCACGACAGTACTCATTGGATCCGACTGCGTAGAGTTGCTCCGCAGGCTCAGGAGCAGATTTTCTGGGCTCTTGGTGACGGATCGGTCAGTTTTTGGGATGATACTTGGCTCGGGCACCGTCCGCTTTCTGATATTTATGCCGACGAGTTGGCCCCTTGTGATGTTGAGTGGGACCTGAGGGTTCAGGATCTTTGGTCGGACGGGGATTGGGATATTGCTAGATTGCAGTCTGATATCATTGACACATATGACCTTCCCCAGAACCTCTTGAGTGATATTATTCAGGTTCCGATCATGCGGGATAGTGGGGATCGCATGCGGTGGAGACGTTCTCCGCATGGCGATTTTACACTGACGTCTGCTTGGCACTTGACTAGACTGAGATTGCCTTGCAATCTTGTCCTTGGTGCCATTTGGACGGACTTACTTCTTCCGAACATGTCTATGTTTTTATGGCGTTTTCTTTTCCTTCGCCTCCTTACTGACTCCCATCTCATCCCTCTTGGCTTCCATGTTGTGTCTAGATGTTATTGTTGTGCAGCTACTGCTTCTTGGCAGACGGAGACTATACCTCATCTGTTTTTCCAGGGCAGCGGCTTTCATTATTCCTTGTCTGATCCTTTGGTTCACCTGGACGGAAATGAATAGTGCAAAGCATAGAGGTAGGGTTGTTTTATCTTCTCACATTATTTTGCAGGTTGAGTGACATCTTGCGTTGCTCCTCGCGAGCAACCGTCTGCCCCCCAGGGCCTGGACGGGTTGCACCCCTGCATCCCGTTTCCTCCACAGCACCACTGCCTCCCCGGCCCCCCTCAGACACCCCATCCTGGTTCGATGACGAGCTCCCGACTCCCCTTGGGTCAAGCTCAACACCGACGGATTATTTAATTTGACAAATAATTTAACTAGGTTCACTTTGCCTAGATTAGACTGCAAAATCGTGAACAATTGATACATAATAGATTCAAATATTAAATGAATTAAGCTCAAATTCACCTCGATAGTTAACATATCAAACTCAAACTATCGACGAGTTATTCAACTTAGTGTAATTACATTGAACATGTTTGGTTATGGTTGAAGGGCAAATTTGTCCATGCCAATCATGGATTATGAAAGACTTAGGACCCGCTTGATTGGGGGGTTTAGAGGTAGAAAATGGGAATGAATAAGGACTCATTTCCATTTATAGTGTTTGGTACATAGTGAATAAGTTAATCAATACCCCCATTTTGTTAACAAATCCTCTCACATTATTCCATAGTATAATTGATCGCTCATTCATATCCATTATCATTACCATTAAGGTTTGCAACCAAACAGGCCCTTAAACCATATGATGGGATTTGCAAAGTAGATTGCTAAAAAATAGAGCTGTTAAAAGAACTTGTAATAATTGAATGATTAGATAGTGTTTGTGACAGATATAAAATTGGAATGAAGATTGAGTGCTAAAAGAAAGTGGAAAAAAGAGTGTGATAGAAATTAGTAGGTGTAACTTCCTGGGAGGACAAATAGTAAATTGGGTTTTACCAGTCCAATTTTCAAGTCTTACAAACAAACGTAAGATTGGATTGATACGTCCCGGCCCCGTGCCGGCTGATCTATATATAAACATAGCCTTGACATTCCTGGGAAAATATGGTAGCAACAACAATAGGACTGTGTACTTGTATTGTCACCGTTGAAAAATATTTGTATGCTACAAGGAGGGAAAGAAAAGAAATTAACTAAACTACGGCAAGGTAGACACATAAATTGGTGTGCACGGGTGGGGATATGATCAGCTCAGCTCCACCGTTAAAAAAATACAAATAAGTTCTAAACAATGAAGTAATAAAGTAATTTTGATAAATCCAAACAATTACAAATAGATTCAGGAAATTATTAATGAATTTAAAAAAATATAGGCAAATTTAGAAAAATATAATTAAACACACTGCAGTTCATAAAAACATATACTACCTTTTAACATAAAGGTTAATACATTATACATTACATCCATTGGGTAGTACATTCATAAATAAATTATGAAATCTTTCAACATAGAAACTCATACATTTCATTAGAATAGGTACGGTTTTTCGATATAAATCATAACACATTTTTCATAATAAATAATACTCCGAATAGCATCAACATTACGACATTACCTTGTAGAAACAAAACATATTTTTTTTACATCACTATGATGTCATTTTACATACATGTCATTATCCTTTATTACAAGACAAGTTTCATTCTCAAATGTTTCATAAGACGGCGTTAGAAGAAAATCTCAGACCATGTCAATACCACGGTAGCTTGAATATTCCCTAAGGGAACGTTATCTAAATAGGATATTCTATTGCAAATACACTACTAATTTATACAATATGTGATGCATTGACCACATCATATTTATAGAAGTTTAATGTGCAATTACATTCAAAAAGATGTTCTATCATTTAAACTCCGGATTGATACTCATTTTACACAAGAATTATTTCTTAAATGATATTTTACCTGAAAGTAACCTAAACATTAATGTTAATTTCCAGAGCAGAAAAATGATATTTTTTTACAAAAAAAATTTCGAAAAAATAACTTTTTTAAGATCAGTGTGTCTTACGTTGAGATCGCCTTACACGAGGATGTCTATGTATTTCATGTTTATTCAGCCTCGTTTCTTGAGAGAAATCTCATTCTTTTAAGAATATTTTTGTATTTATTTTGAAAGGTAATTTTGATGCATATTTTAATTTGATCTGAATGTACTATTCCGAGTACAATTCACCACATAATACACTCAGCATAAACATAAACACGAATAGCATGTAAAGAAATACCTTGTAGAATATATATCATCATAACAAAGTAATACCTGTCAACATAAATGTTACTACATTTCAGCGTAAATAGTAATGCATTTTATCAATATAAGTAAATACCTTTCGGAATTAAATCGTACAAATTTAATCAAAACAGAAAATACCCTTCAACATAATCAATAATATCTTTCGGCATAAATAAAGAGAAAGAAAAAGAAATAAAAGGTGTCCAGGTCAAGTACGAGCAGGTTCAGGTAAGTTGGATGAATCTGGTGCATACAAGTTTGTCTTATGACAAATAGTAAATGTGAGTTTATTATGATATTCTATTAAGCAGAATATGGTTGTAGGCATCACTCAATACTGCAAATGCATATTGTTTGAATATTATTATTAAAAAATGACTGATAGTACCTCGTGAGGTCTTCTGTTGAATGCATGATAAGTGAGCGATGGAGCATTGGACCAATGATCTCATGAGAACAGTTGAAGATGGAGACATATTTCAGTGTAGCCAATTCACCATCAAGTTCCAAACACTACTGCACTTCAATGATCAAAGATAGTTTAAATCTAATATCCAAAATTACATGCAACACTGCTGGCTACTATATGACTAGTTGACTACTCAGTTTATTAACATACTACATAAAATATGATAAATAGAAGTACCTCGAGAGGAGTGATGCTTAGACTTCTCCATGCGTCCTTTGTCCCTAGAACGATGACCCCTTTCCTTGGCTTTATCTCTGTCCCTTTCAGGGTCTTCTCGTCCTCCTCGTTCCCGGTCAGATTCCCGCCCTCTCTCATGGTCTCTGCTGCTCCTACTTCTCTCTCTTTCCCTGTCCCTCTCTCTCACTCTCTCCTTGATCCTTTCGCCACCTGTCTCTGTTTTATTATCGTCTAACAACAATTTTGAATTAGGCTCTTCTCTTGACTCTCCGCCATTTACGGTACTTTTAGATTCATCGTCGTCGCTTTTCTTTGATTTCTTTGATTTTCCAGGAGCAGCTTTAGTCACTTCATCCTTACCAGCTTCTTCTCGGTTTACAGTGGTAGAAGACCCCTTTCCGGTACTAGTATCTTCATTTGTGATCGAACTATCCTGATTAAAAAGCAATAACAGAAATTTATGAGTACACTAACTAGAATTACAGGTCAAGAAACTATATATATGTACTGAAATAGTATAATTATTAACCTTTGGACCTGACTGACGTGGTGAATCCCATACTCGATTAGGTGTAGCAAAAGAACCCCCGTCCTTACATACAGGTATATACTGAGCCCTGGGAAGGCTGTACAAATGGGCCAGAACTCGGCAAACCTCATCAATTCCAGATTTATCAGCATCAAAAGCTTTCCACCAAGGAGGATTCTCGGGTAATGGTACTTGAAATCTGCGGGCAGCAGCATATACTACACCACAGGCTACAACCTCACTTTTAAATCTCACACACAAAGTTGTGCGCAGACTGTCATTTGCAAACCAAAAGAAAGAAATATATAAATAAATTTATCAGCAGAATGGGAAACAGAGATTAGAAGGAAAGTGTCAAGCAACAGACTCCTGGTCAACACACACATACACAGTCTGGTATATAAGGGAATACATCCTATGTCAAAATTTAAATTGCAAATGTCACAAAAGATAAAGAATAAGCTACTAAGTGGCTGATAAGACTATTCTTCAAGGAAAAATACACCAAGGACATCAGTCCCAAATCTTTATTGATAATTACACATCAGACACACAATTGTGTAGTAAGGCTCAGTAAATGCACCTGTCATTTGCAAGATTCCAAGCTTCTTGTCTGAGTTCTGGAGGAGTTTCCAATGTAGCAAGGTAATTTGAGATGAATTTATGAGGATGCTCAACATGGCAGATGAAACCCATTTCTTTCAAAAGATGTCTTTCGGTTCTGATCAAATCTGCTTTAAGATCCACATATTTATGTTAACAACAAAAGACACAAAATCAACCACCCTAAACAAGTTCCTGGTATAAAGACACGAATACAAGATAGCGGACTCTAAACTATTTCACTTACGAGTGATGGACCAAGACCCAAACAATAATCAGATGATTGAATGAATAGTTTATATAAAATAACAAACATCTCGTTTTGAAAGTTAACCTTGGAAGATGCGTCCAAATGCTCGATTGGTAACTTTTCTCTCCTGCACTCCATCCTGTGAAAAACAATGAGTACCTGCCTTGCTTTTCTGGGGCATTCTTCGAGTTTTGAAGCAAGCCAAACACAACTGGCAGCAACCCTCTACAGGTAAATAAAATCTAGTCATGCCTCACCATACAATAAAAGCCAACATGATCGAATACAAAATGTACTAACGAGTAAAATGAGAAGTAACAGGCAGACCTTCACATTAAACCGAACAAACGATTTCTTGCAATAGAATCGATGAAATAGGACTTGACCGGTTGCCATAATAGCTTGAGGTCTGAATATAATTTAGTCAAGGTAATAAAAAAGGCAGTATAGACATAAAAAACGGCTCACATACAACAAATTGACTGTAAAATACTCTTTTACTTAAAGTAATAATACTTCAAGAACAAAAAGGATTAGACTCCACATAGAATTAAAGTAAAGAATCATATATCAAAACCCTAAAGAAGGATACAGCTTGAGCAATATGCCACTCTCTTGTATAAGGTCACAACCGTAGATTCTAAGCGTAGTTTCCGTGGATTCATCAATGCCATCTTTTCTAGAAGGCGACGACATTTGTATCGAGAATCCTCACCCTCACCCATATCTTTTTTAAGTGCTAATAAAATCTTCACCATTGACCTTGTATTGAACTTCGAGCACATTCCTTGCGCCTCAAACTCTTCGTAAGTATGAGAGATGAGGTTATATTCAATTTGTCGCGGCCAATCAACTCGCTTTTTGGTGGCAGGAGGAGCTTGCTCGACTCTCTCAACATAGTTTCCAGACATCTAAAAGTAAACTTTGGTTATTCGTATCTTTAGTCGCTTTTGATCATTCCTTCGACTAAAGATACGAATAACCAAAGTTTACTTTTAGATGTCTGGAAACTATGTTGAGAGAGTCGAGCAAGCTCCTTCTGCCACCAAAAAACGAGTTGATTGGCCGCGACAAATTGAATATAACCTCATCTCTCATACTTACGAAGAGTTTGAGGCGCAAGGAATGTGCTCGAAGTTCAATACAAGGTCAATGGTGAAGATTTTATTAGCACTTAAAAAAGATATGGGTGAGGGTGAGGATTCTCGATACAAATGTCGTCGCCTTCTAGAAAAGATGGCATTGATGAATCCACAGAAACTACGCTTAGAATCTACGGTTGTGATCTTATACAAGAGAGTGGTACAGTTTGTAGAGGTGGCAAGGTAAACAGACAGTTTAACTCAATATTACAGATTGACTAAAACTTGCAAACCCTACGAAATTCAGGTATCACATATCGGCCCTTTAACCCTCAAAGTGATCTAAAGGATGCCAAAATTACTAAAACTAACACCACAAAGAAATGGACATTACTCCTACTATATAGTTGTACAGACTGTTTAACACAATAGTACAGATTGTTAAAGAAATAGTATAGATTTTTTCATAAATAGTACAGTTTGTAGAGGTGGCAAGATAAACTTTTTAACTCTATTACAGATTGACAAAAACCTACTATATAGTTATACGGACTGTTTAACTTAATAGTACAAGCGCACTAAATTTACATAAGTTTTCCCATAAAAAATGGAGTTACCCTAATTGACCCAAAAAAGAAAAAAAACAATTGCACATTTATGGATCAAAGTGAGACCGAATTGAGGGATATGAGACTCTCCTACTATATAGTTATTTATAGTGTTTAACTTAATGGTACAAATTGTTCTATAAATAGTATAGATTTTTTCATAAATAGTACAGTTTGTAGAGGTGGCAAGGTAAACAGACAGTTTAACTCAATATTACAGATTGACTAAAACTTGCAAACCCTACGAAATTCAGGTATCACATATCGGCCCTTTAACCCTCAAAGTGATCTAAAGGATGCCAAAATTACTAAAACTAACAACACAAATAAATGGACATTACTCCTACTATATAGTTGTACAGACTGTTTAACACAGTAGTACAGATTGTTAAAGAAATAGTACAGATTTTTTCATAAATAGTACAGTTTGTAGAGGTGGCAAGATAAACTTTTTAACTCTATTACAGATTGGGGCACACAGACGCAATATTCAAAATCAACTAAAAATCATAGCACGTTCTCGTTAGCAATGGGCACACAGACCCCAAAATAAAGGTAACCAACATAACAAAGGGCTCACAGACCCAACAACTCACTTAACGACCAGTTCAACTCAACGCATCACTACATCATTCAAATTTTTCAATTACACAACCAAATGACTAATAAGACCGTAAAGCAGAAAAAACAGCAAAGCAATAAACATAGCGGCCAAGACGTCCACAGTTCACCCCCTCCCCCAAACTTGGCTAGAAGCCAACGTTTGGAGGGAAAACTGGTATGCCTTGGTGCTAACTTACAATTCACTGAGGCGGAGGCGGAGGGTGGAACCCATATTGGCTCCAAAACTGTTGCATGGCCTCCCACTGACTCTGTTGCTGCTGTCTCCACAAACGGTCTTCATCACTTCTTTGCAGCAGTGTGTTGAGTACTCCCTGTTGAGCATGTAATTCCGAGTGGATAGTCTGAAGTGATCCCCGGACCTCCGTGCGATGCCTCTCCATCGAGGTTTGGAACGTCTGCATCGACTCGGTATGGAGACGAACATCTTCCCGTAATGAGTTGATGATGCCAACCATATCGTCATTGAGCTCCGATGGGGAAGCAACTGTCGTAGACGCTCGTTTCTTCCGGGGCTGTCTCGGAGTTTGGCTACTTTGCTCAACTGGTAGCCTAGATTGGAACACCTCGGAGGTCAGTGGTTGGGAGTGCTGGAGATGGTCTTCAGTGGATAGCGACAAATTCGCTGTATCCTGGACTCCGGTAACTGCTGTCCCTAACTCATATGGTAGCCGAAGGTAGGGCCCCACATTTTGGTAAACATACGGGACAGTTCCATCCTCACCGAGGACCACCACTTGCATCAATTCAAGCAAGTCCCATGTAAATTGGACTTCCCCTCTTACCGGCTCCATCTCAGTTAAGTCAATGTCATCAAATGCAGCGGCAATAGGAGTGATCAATCCTCCAATCATGATGCTGTCCTTTTGTTTTCGGATGAAATTTTCCAGGTGCTCCATCAATATCCGGGTGTAGTCCACCTTATACCCATTCAATATGTTCCACAACATATGCAATTCACTCTGTCGCACAGCGCCCACTTCACGCCGAGCAAAAAGCGTGTAGGCCAGCAACTTCTGTATATACCGGATGACTGGACTCCGAATCCAAGAAGCTTTAGCGGCCTTGGAGATATACGGTTGGGCTTCTACAATTGGTGGTGCAGCCGTCAACAGTGCCCAAAACGAATGTGGGTCAAATACCTCCGGTGGGGTCACTCTTGCAAAAGTCGGGAAGCCATATATCTTGTCCAGCTCATCGTAAGTCAATTTTCGAACTTTTCCCATCAATTGAAACGTGATGCCGTTTGGACGGGTGGAGCGAAAAGAGCTGGCTGCTATAATGTGGAACGTGCTCAAGAACTCGAGGGTGATCCGTCTGTATGTCGGCTGCGTCCTCATGAGCTGAAGTAATCCAACTCGGTTGAGCAAAACACGGACATTGTCATGAATGCCCATGGCCCGAGTCAAGTTATCACTGCCAAACCGTGTGGGAATGACAGTGCGATGTCTAAGCTCCTCAAACCGAGTCTTGTGTTCCACCTCCGTCAAAGAGAACCCGAAGAGTGTCTGACTGTCATTTGGGTTGACAGCCGGGGTGTCTTCAACCATGACCTGCTTGCCTCTGCTACGACTAGATTGTCCTTTTGGTGGTGCCATTTTCTAGAATCCTGTGCACATACTCAACAACACACAAATCAATAGGGCCATAATCCTTAGTTTAGCCCAAACATAGACGAAAATGGAGTATGCTAACATATGTAACAAGATATTCATAGGCTAGTGATACCCGAGCCATGTATGCGTTTTATACCCCCTAACCTATGCCCAACTCCTACCCACTTCACTTGGGAGGTCGTGAAATAATGGAACCTCGAATTTTAGCAACTAGAGCATGCATCATAATTCCATTAAGTCGTACAATATGTAGAAATGTTAAAAGGGGTAGGAATCAAGTGACATAACATCAATGAAAACCATGCACATAACATGTTTGCTAATATGCCTCAATGAGTCCAACACATGAATTTCAATCTCGGGGTGCTCGTTCTATGTTAACCTCAACAATTTCATCTAATTCTAGCAACAATCACAGCAATTTATACTCATTACGTAACCCCATTCACTATTCGCACAAGTTCATACCCAAATTACATTATTTAACACATAGGTACTACAATACTCACTTTAATCATGAAATTAATTCATCCCCAATACTAATTATGCATCAAAATTGAATGGGAAACAAACTAGTAAGGGTTAGCATCACTTACCGGAGAAATTTAGTCGGAGACAACCCAATTCGGAATGTGCCCTAGGTCCTTGGAAGTGGGTCGAAATTTCCGACTTTTGTGGAGAGAGTGAGTGAGATGGAGTGTGTGATTGTGTTTGAATTGGATTATGGGTGAATTTGAGTGTGTTTATGTGTGAATTGGTGAAGTGTGAGTGAATGTGTGTGTTCTTCGTGCGTGTAGTGAAAGAGAAGAGAATGGGGAATTTTTAAACCTGAATTCGCATTTTGAAGGCTGTGGAAGAGTGACACGGCCGTGTTGATTTGTAACACGGCCGTGTTGAGTTGGAAACGAATCTGTATTTCTGGGGCACTTTTGACACGGCCGTGTTCAGTATGTAATACGGCCGTGTTGCATTGCAGTGTGTTTTGATTGTCTGAGCCCTCTTTTGACACGGCCGTGTTGAGTACGTGACACGGCCGTGTTAGTCTTGAAATCATAGCCTTCGAGCACGTACTCTTCGTGAACCAAAATTGGTTTTCTGAGGCGTTTTTGACACGGCTGTGTTGCGTATGTGACACGACCGTGTTGCGTTCCAGCTTGTTTTACCTTGTGGGGTGGTCTTTTGACACGGCCTTGTCATTTGCGAAACGCGGCCGTGTTGTGTTTGAGCTGAGATTGACGCCGCCGTGTCATCTTGTGACGCGGCCGTGTTGATTTCCAGTAGATTCTTCTCTTTTCACGCCAGTTTTGACACGGCCGTGTTGAACAAGTAACACGGCCGTGTTGCTCTTTTTCCTTCCACACGCCATTTATTAAAATAGGTATTGAAATTATTTTTAATTACCTATTTATATTAATAACGAGTATTTTGTTAAAATTACTCTTCTAAGGAAATTTATTTTTGTAATTTTTACTCAATAATTTTGGTAAGTTATTGTACATTTAGTAAGTTTTAAATTAGTATTGTGAACTTACACGAGATGCCTTAGTATACATGAGATTAGAAACTTACACGTGAATAATTTTATGTAATAAACGAGAATACACGAGATTCAGAAAAAATTACACGAGATTAATTATAGTTTACCTGTGATTATTAGTATTGTGAACTTATACGAGATACATTGTTGTTTACTAACTTACACGAGATGCCTTATAGTACATGAGATTAGAATCTTACACGTGAATAATTTTATGTTTTAAATGATATTACACGAGATTCAGTCAACTTACACGAGCAGCCTTGTAGTATTAACTTATACGAGCAGCCTTATAGTTTACATGAGATTATTTATAGTATTAACTTACACGAGCAGTCTTATATTTTTAAAGATACAAAAAACTTTTTTATTTATAATCCATTTTTTATGCATAATTTATCAGATTATTCACTTTTCATGATCTTCAATTTGGCATCCATATCGCATATATTATAATGAGATATTTGATTTAAGCTAATAGATTATTTGTTGGTAATTATTTATTCTAGATTTGAGTGTTAATTGTAAATTGAACTACAATATGTTGGCTTGAGTTGCAACTAAACATTAGTAAAATAGTTTTCTTATAAAATACTAATTGAGTATTTTTTACGAAAATACAACTAATTATTTTATTTTATCTTTGTCCTATAAATATGACATGTATATTCTTTGCTACGTATTATCCTCTAATCAAAAGTTGATTTAGGGATTTAATTATTTTAAAAGGAGAGGGTAACTTAGTATAAAGAGCCTTTGATCAACTTAAATATCGAACTAGCCAGAGGATCCCCCAATTCGGTCTCACTTAAAGGATTGTCTGGGAGAAATCTTCTTTACAAGAACCCACATATATCAAACCCAGGGAGACTCTAAGTACAAGCATTATATACAAAGCAAATCAGAGAATATCACAAAAGAAATATCTCATATCCGTTGCAACCTAAATTATGACTTTTGTTACACTTTGAGATTTTATATTATGAAGAACTCGCAGACTTTAATTTGGTATTCGAATTATTAAATAATGTTTAGATCTTAATTTGCTAAAGTAAGAATTTATTAAAAAATAAGATGTTTTTAAGTGTATTTAAAAGCACAGAGTGAAATATTAAAAATTGCAAATAAGAATACAAATTTTGAAAGAATTCTTTTAGTATTTATGATTAGAACTTAAAAATTTATTTGGATAAATTAAAAAATATAAAATAAAGGTAAGAACATAAAAAAAAAGTATATATTACATGTGAAATATCCAAATAAAATATTAGCGTCTCTTATAATATATTTCATGAATATTTTTAATTATTTATAGTTAGAGTTTAAATATTATTTTCATAAATTAAAAAATATATAATATAATATAACATAATCTAATATATATATATATATATTATGTTATATATTTTTAATTATCATTCCAGGTTAAAATTATGTTATATATTTTTAATTGTCAATGTACATACACGTACGTTGAACATTAATATTCCCTTTTAGATTTTCTAAAACTTTAAATTTCGAAGAAATTTAAAAAAAAATTATGTTTTTCATATTCTATTAAACATTGAATTTCTTTTTAGATTTATATTTAGACAAATATGTCAATACAATTTTATATTAATATTGCAATAATATACTCCCTACGTTCCATATTAATTAACGTTTTCGGATGAAAGGGAAGAATTAAGGATGAAATATTTTGACAGAATTACTCTCCTAAAAATTTGACCAAATCAAAATATCTCTGATAAATTGAAAAATAGAGATATTTTAGGATTGAATTCAGAGAAAAAATTGATAAAATTGATGAAAAATATATAAAACATCAATTAATTGAAACGTCCTAAAACGTCAATTAATATGAAACGGAGGAAGTAATAAATAAAATAATTACACAACTACAAAGAAGTAAAAATATTATTACACTACTACAAAGAAGTAAAATTAAATTTTAGAAGAAACAAAATAAGAACAAATAAAAAAGGAAAAAGCTGGGGCACGTTGAAAAAGGATGGAAGGGAGGGGGGGGGAGAGGGAAGGAGACAGGTCGAGGGCAGAAAAAGCACCCGGAGCATAGCTCCAGGTGCAGCGTCGAAATGGCCAATCCGAGAAATTGAAAATCTATCCTGCAAAAAGCTGCTGTCGCGGGAATTAAGGGTTTGGAAGTTGAGCATTGGGAAGCAACTAATGCCAGGGATTGAGAAATTGAAAATCTATCCTGCAAAAAGCTGCTGTCGCCGGGATTATGGCTTTGGAAGGCATTAGTTGCTTCCCAACGCTCAACTTCCAAAGCCATAATTCCGGCGACAGTAGCTTTTTGCAGGATAAATTTTCAATTTCTCAATCCCATCGCGTTACTGTTAGGGGTGGTTCGGTACGTTATACCGTACCGAATCGCCCATACCATTACCGTACCGAAATTTTCGATACGCCGAAAACCCATACCGTTACCGTACCGAAAATTTCGGTATACCGAAATTCGGCATACCGAAAATTTGGTATGATATCGGTAAATACCGATACCGTACCGAAAATTCGATATACCGAATTTTGTATCGGTATCGGTATATACCGATCCATACCGTTGATTAATTTCGGTATACCGAAAATTTACGGTATACCATTAGAAATTTGGTATACCGAAATACCGAACTACCAAAATACCGAAAAAAATTCGGTATACCGAAAATACCAAACTTTTACTTTTTTCGGTATGTCGGTAGAAATTTTTAGATTATCATACCGTTACCATACCGAAAATTTCCGGTACGGTATCATACCGTACCGAAAATTTCGGTATTTTCAGTATTTTTCCCCACCCCTATATATGCATTGTATTCCGGTGTTTAACTAATTTTCGTGGATTATGGTCGAGTATCAAACAATGTTGGGTATTTAACTAATTGTCGTGGATTATCATCGAGCATGAAAGCACCGCTGCTTTTCTCAAAGGCACTAGAATATTGTTCTTCTCGTGGATTATTGTCGAGTATTACAGCATGTCGGGTGTTTAAACAATACATACGCGAACTGTCGAGGATGAGAATGTGTTTAACTAATTGTCGTGGATTATGGTCGAGTTCAAACAATTGTCGTGTATTATCGTCGAGTTGTCGTGTATTATGGTCGAGTTCAAACAATGTCGGGTATTTAATTAATTGTCGTGTATTATCGTCGAGTTCAAACAATGTCGGGTATTTAATTAAATGTCGTGTATTATTGTCGAGTTCAAACAATGTCGGGTATTTAATTAATTGTCGTGTATTATCGTCGAGTTGTCGTGGATTATGGTCGAGTTCAAACAATGTCGGGTATTTAATTAATTGTCGTGTATTATCGTCGAGTATGAAACAATGTCGGGTGTAATAAAAGTCTTCAGAGCCAACCCATAATCAGACCAGGCCCACGACCGATTTCCTGTTGAGCCGACCGGTCCGACTCGTCCAACAAACACTGAGCAAAACAGTAATATATTTAACTTCTATTTAAGTTAAAAGCCTCATTGAATGGTTCGGCGATATGAATGCCCATTGACAACTCCACTGCAAAAGAAGTCTGGGGAAGCTCCATTTTGCAGAGATTATGGCGTCTATCATTATAAGAGGAGACAACCTCATCCTATTCCTCTTTCATTCAAATTTGGTAAGTTTTCCTAGACCAGGATGAGGAACATAGTGAAAGAAGGCGAGATACGGATGAGTGTATTGAACGAGCAACTAGTGAACGTGAGACAGGAAGGCGTGGAACTCGGTTTAAGGATCGAGGTATGATTGAAAAGATTGTTGATTAAGTCTTATATTTGATCACTGATCTGATTCTAAGAACCTCAATTTCAAAGATTGTCGGTCGTGCATCTCTGTTCCTTGTATACATATTTCACTAAAATGTATATTTTATTTATTTAAATCGACTCGGGCGAATCTAATTTGTATTTCTATTTTCTTTATCTGCACATATCACTTCAACCTTGAAACTTCTCTTCGAATCCATTCCTCACAAATAAATAAAGTAAAGTCATTCATCGCTTTCTTTATCTGCACATATTAGAGGCCCGAAAAAATTCCGGACCGGGCCTAGCATTTCTAGGCGATTGTGTTGCCTTCCCATTGTGTTGCCTTCCCTTGATTACTAGCTTGTTGTGTTTAGTGATATGAAGATACCCATCTGTGGAGTTGAACTGACAACCATTTGCCACAAGAGAACCAAGAGATAGAAGGTTTCTCTTAAGACCAGAAACATACCTCACTTTTGAAATGGTTCTGATGACTCCATCATACATCTTGATCTGAATTGATCATGTGCCTTTAACTCTGCAGGAGTGGTTATTTCCTACCTAATATTAGTTTAGTTTAGGGTTTAAGATTTAGGGTTTAGGTTTAGGTTTAGGGTTTAGGGTTTAGGGTTCTTGTGTTAAAGTAAATTCACGTATTAATAAAAATACACATTAGACACGGCTGACAACCGAAAACTTTAAAATTAGAGTTACAAGGTGACTGAGACGGGGTACTAATTCCCAAGTTCCATTTGAGTAAAAAACTTCCATTTCATCAGCCACGCACCGGGAGCAGTCGTAAGGCTAACGACTTTAGTCATAGCCTCTTCGGCAAGCGATTGTGTATTAGACATGGTTAGAGGTGGCAATTCGGGCGGCCCTGTCGAGCCGGGCCCAGTCGGGCCAAGGGAAAGTTCGGGTGGGGTCGGGTCGGCCCCGATTTATTTACGACTTTAGTCATGGCCTCTTCGGTAAGCGATTGTGTATTAGACATGGTTAGAGGTGGCAATTCGGGCGGCCCTGTCGAGCCGGCCCAAGTCGGGCCAAGGGAAAGTTCGGGTGGGGTCGGGCCGGCCCCGATTTATTTTGGGCCTAGAAATCCGGCCCGGAGGACCTCGGGCCACCGGGCTTTCGGGCCAAAAACCCATGAGTTTTTTTCTTTTCTTTTTTGTTACTTTAACCATGAAGTAGAATTATATATTGAGGCGAACTTCAGTTTAATTCTCTTAAGAAAAAACTTGATCGGAAGATAATATCTATTAATCTATAGGCATATCTATTTCACATGTAATATATACTTTTTTTTTATGTTCTTACCTTTATTTTATATTTTTTAATTTATCCAAATAAATTTTTAAGTTCTAATCATAAATACTAAAAGAATTCTTTCAAAATTTGTATTCTTATTTGCAATTTTTAATATTTCACTCTGTGCTTTTAAATACACTTAAAAACATCTTATTTTTTAATAAATTCTTACTTTAGCAAATTAAGATCTAAACATTATTTAATAATTCGAATACCAAATTAAAGTCTGCGAGTTCTTCATAATATAAAATCTCAAAGTGTAACAAAAGTCATAATTTAGGTTGCAACGGATAATGTTTCTTAGAAAAACAATTTTAACAAAATATACATTATAAAAATATCAATAAGTAATTAAAAATAATTTCAATAACAATTTTAGTACATAATTATACATATACTCAAAGCTCCGTACTTTTGTGATAAAATAAATATATCAGCAGACTTGTTAATAAAATGATTATAACTAGATATTAGTTTTGGCCTTGGATTTAATAAAACATGTATTTCATTATTTAAACAATGATTTTTCTTCCCGTGTAACTTAGATAACTAAAATATTTCAAAAAAAATCGTGTTAGATAAAATAAAATAATTAGTTGTATTTTCGTAAAAAATACTCAATTAGTATTTTATAAGAAAACTATTTTACTAATGTTTAGTGGCAACTCAAGCCAACATATTGTAGTTCAATTTACAATTAACACTCAAATCTAGAATAAATAATTACCAACAAATAATCTATTAGCTTAAATCAAATATCTCATTATAATATATGCGATATGGATGCCAAATTGAAGATCATGAAAAGTGAATAATCTGATAAATTATGCATAAAAAATGGATTATAAATAAAAAAGTTTTTTGTATCTTTAAAAATATAAGGCTGCTCGTGTAAGTTAATACTATAAATAATCTCATGTAAACTATAAGGCTGCTCATGTAAGTTAATACTACAAGGCTGCTCGTGTAAGTTGACTGAATCTCGTGTATTTAAAACATAAAATTATTCACGTGTAAGATTCTAATCTCATGTACTATAAGGCATCTCGTGTAAGTTAGTAAACAACAATGTATCTCGTATAAGTTCACAATACTAATAATCACAGGTAAACTATAATTAATCTCGTGTAATTTTTTCTGAATCTCGTGTATTCTCGTTTATTACATAAAATTATTCACGTGTAAGTTTCTAATCTCATGTATACTAAGGCATCTCGTGTAAGTTCACAATACTAATATTCACATGTAAACTATAATGTATCTCGTGTAAGTTTACCGATTCTCGTGTAATCTCGTTTAATGCATAAAATTATTCACGTGTAAGTTTCTAATCTCATGTATCTCGTGTAAGTTCACAATACTAATATTCACATGTAAACTATAATGTATCTCGTGTAAGTAATGGGGATCTCGTGTAATCTCGTTTATTACTTTGAATTATTCTCTGTAATTTCTAACGTTTCTCATGTAACTAATATATTTCTCGTGTAACATCGTGTACTCACATCTAACCATGTACGATTGACAAAAACCTACTATATTGTTATACGGACTGTTTACTTAATACTACAGATTGTTCAAATAAATAGTACAAAAAAATTCATAAATAGTACGGTTTGTAGAGGTGGCAAGGTAAACATATTGTGTGTTCAAATAAATAGTACGGTTTGTAGAGGTGGCAAGGTAAACATATTGTTTCACACAAAAGAACCCCCATCCTTACATACAGGTATATACTGAGCCCTGGGAAGGCTGTACAAATGGGCCAGAACTCGGCAAACCTCATCAATTCCAGATTTATCAGCATCAAAAGCTTTCCACCAAGGAGGATTCTCGGGTAATGGTACTTGAAATCTGCGGGCAGCAGCATATACGACACCACAGGCTACAACCTCACTTTTAAATCTCACACACAAAGTTGTGCGCAGACTGTCATTTGCAAACCAAAAGAAAGAAATATATAAATAAATTTATCAGCAGAATGGGAAACAGAGATTAGAAGGAAAGTGTCAAGCAACAGACTCCTGGTCAACACACACATACACAGTCTGGTATATAAGGGAATACATCCTATGTCAAAATTTAAACTACAAATGTCACAAAAGATAAAGAATAAGCTACTAAGTGGCTGATAAGACTATTCTTCAAGGAAAAATACACCAAGGACATCAGTCCCAAATCTTTATTCATAATTACACATCAGACACACAATTGTGTAGTAAGGCTCAGTAAATGCACCTGTCATTTGCAAGATTCCAAGCTTCTTGTCTGAGTTCTGGAGGAGTTTCCAATGTAGCAAGGTAATTTGAGATGAATTTATGAGGATGCTCAACATGGCAGATGAAACCCATTTCTTTCAAAAGATGTCTTTCGGTTCTGATCAAATCTGCTTTAAGATCCACATATTTCTGTTAACAACAAAAGACACAAAATCAACCACCCTAAACAAGTTCCTGGTATAAAGACACGAATACAAGATAGCGGACTCTAAACTATTTCACTTACGAGTGATGGACCAAGACCCAAACAATAATCAGATGATTGAATGAATAGTTTATATAAAATAACAAACATCTCGTTTTGAAAGCTAACCTTGGAAGATGCGTCCAAATGCTCGATTGGTAACTTTTCTCTCCTGCACTCCATCCTGTGAAAAACAATGAGTACCTGCCTTGCTTTTCTGGGGCATTCTTCGAGTTTTGAAGCAAGCCAAATACAACTGGCAGCAACCCTCTACAGGTAAATAAAATCTAGTCATGCCTCACCATACAATAAAAGCCAACATGATCGAATACAAAATGTACTAACGAGTAAAATGAGAAGTAACAGGCAGACCTTCACATTAAACCGAACAAACGATTTCTTGCAATAGAATCGATGAAATAGGACTTGACCGGTTGCCATAATAGCTTGAGGTCTGAATATAATTCAGTCAAGGTAATAAAAAAGGCAGTATAGACATAAAAAACGGCTCACATACAACAAATTGACTGTAAAATACTCTTTTACTTACAGTAATAATACTTCAAGAACAAAAAGGATTAGACTCCACATAGAATTAAAGTAAAGAATCATATATCAAAACCCTAAAAAAGGATACAGCTTGAGCAATATGCCACTCTCTTGTATAAGGTCACAACCGTAGATTCTAAGCGTAGTTTCCGTGGATTCATCAATGCCATCTTTTCTAGAAGGCGAGTTCTTCAGATGTTCCTCCGTCAGATAAAACGTGTCGATTGCTGTATAAATCATTTTCTCCTTTCAGTAACTGCAAAAATCGTCGTTAAATTGCCAGTTTTACGGGATTGATTAGGGGTGTTCATCGGTCTGAAACCGAACCGAACCGAACCGAATTTACAAAATCGAAAACTGAAATTCTTCAAATCTGTCAACCGAACCCGAACCGAAATTGATCTAAAACCGAAACCAACCGAACCGAAATATTTCGGTTCGGTTGCGGTTAAAACCGAAAACCGCAAGTAGATTCTTCCTCTAATCAAGATGCAGAAACTGCACTTCATTCTCAGAATATTTGGAATTCACTATATTAAGATATAAAGATCTTCAAACTACTACTCCAATTGCAAAAATATCTAAATCATGAAAATCATCATCAATATACTATACTGTTGACATTTAATTCCATTCTGCAACTAGAAGATGAGAATGTATGTCCATAAAAATAGAAAAAATCAAACTTGGAGACAAACAGAAGTTCTATGTTAACCTCAACAATTTCATCTAATTCTAGCAACAATCACAGCAACTTATACTCATTACGTAACCCCATTCACTATTCGCACAAGTTCATACCCAAATTACATTATTTAACACATAGGTACTACAATACTCACTTTAATCATGAAATTAATTCATCCCCAATACTAATTATGCATCAAAATTGAATGGGAAACAAACTAGTAAGGGTTAGCATCACTTACCGGAGAAATTTAGTCGGAGACAACCCAATTCGGAATGTGCCCTAGGTCTTTGGAACTGGGTCGAAATTTCCGACTTTTGTGGAGAGAGTGAGTGAGATGGAGTGTGTGATTGTGTTTGAATTGGATTATGGGTGAATTTGAGTGTGTTTATGTGTGAATTGGTGAAGTGTGAGTGAATGTGTGTGTTCTTCGTGCGTGTAGTGAAAGAGAAGAGAATGGGGAATTTTTAAACCTGAATTCGCGTTTTGAAGGCTGTGGAAGGGTGACACGGCCGTGTTGATATGTAACACGGCCGTGTTGAGTTGGAATCGAATCTGTATTTCTGGGGCACTTTTGACACGGCCGTGTTCAGTATGTAACACGGCCGTGTTGCGTTGCAGTGTGTTTTGATTGTCTGAGCCCTCTTTTGACACGGCCGTGTTGAGTATGTGACACGGCCGTGTTAGTCTTGAAATCATAGCCTTCGAGCACGTACTCTTCGTGAACCAAAATTGGTTTTCTGAGGCGTTTTTGACACGGCCGTGTTGCGTATGTGACACGGTCGTGTTGCGTTCCAGCTTGTTTTACCTTGTGGGGTGGTCTTTTGACACGGCCGTGTCATTTGCGAAACGCGGCCGTGTTGTGTTTGAGCTGAGATTGACGCGGCCGTGTCATCTTGTGACGCGGCCGTGTTGATTTCCAGTAGATTCTTCTCTTTTCACGCCAGTTTTGACACGGCCGTGTTGAACAAGTAACACGGCCATGTTGCTCTTTTTCCTTCCACACGCCATTTATTAAAATAGGTATTGAAATTATTTTTAATTACCTATTTATATTAATAACGAGTATTTTGTTAAAATTACTCTTCTAAGGAAATTTATTTTTGTAATTTTTACTTTCCCTCCTAATTTTTACTCAATAATTTTGGTAAGTTATTGTACATTTAGTAAGTTTTAAATTAGTATTGTGAACTTACACGAGATGCCTTAGTATACATGAGATTAGAAACTTACACGTGAATAATTTTATGTAATAAACGAGAATACACGAGATTCAGAAAAAATTACACGAGATTAATTATAGTTTACTTGTGATTATTAGTATTGTGAACTTATACGAGATACATTGTTGTTTACTAACTTACACGAGATGCCTTATAGTACATGAGATTAGAATCTTACACGTGAATAATTTTATGTTTTAAATGATATTACACGAGATTCAGTCAACTTACACGAGCAGCCTTGTAGTATTAACTTATACGAGCAGCCTTATAGTTTACATGAGATTATTTATAGTATTAACTTACACGAGCAGTCTTATATTTTTAAAGATACAAAAAACTTTTTTATTTATAATCCATTTTTTATGCATAATTTATCAGATTATTCACTTTTCATGATCTTCAATTTGGCATCCATATCGCATATATTATAATGAGATATTTGATTTAAGCTAATAGATTATTTGTTGGTAATTATTTATTCTAGATTTGAGTGTTAATTGTAAATTGAACTACAATATGTTGGCTTGAGTTGCAACTAAACATTAGTAAAATAGTTTTCTTATAAAATACTAATTGAGTATTTTTTACGAAAATACAACTAATTATTTTATTTTATCTTTGTCCTATAAATATGACATGTATATTCTTTGCTACGTATTATCCTCTAATCAAAAGTTGATTTAGGGATTTAATTATTTTAAAAGGAGAGGGTAACTTAGTATAAAGAGCCTTTGATCAACTTAAATATCGAACTAGCCAGAGGATCCCCCAATTCGGTCTCACTTAAATGATTGTCTGGGAGAAATCTTCTTTACAAGAACCCACATATATCAAACCCAGGGAGACTCTAAGTACAAGCATTATATACAAAGCAAATCAGAGAATATCACAAAAGAAATATCTCATATCCACCAAAGCTAGGATTATAAACATACAATTGCAATACCCAATTGTTTGACAAGTAATACAAGGACACCCACTTACTTACTCTGAGTACCAGCATATGCAAGACCTAGGCCCATAATTGCCCCTGTTTCAATTAATAATAAAAAAAAGATGTCATTCAAAGCCACTAAATGCCTATACAGAAACCATCATTTCCTCTTCTTTTTTTCCTGCGGGGTAGCTGCACTTCCTGGTCATTTAAAAAGATAAACAAATTAAGGTAAAAATACTCTGCACCTCCCTAAGGCAGCTTGCCTCTTGAGACATACAATATTTATGTAATAAAACATAAAGGAAATGCTTGGATATACCTTTATGTATACGGTTCAATGTACTTCTGGGGAAAATATAATCATTCAAATTTCTTGGCGGCAAATGTTCTCGCTCTGAGCGTCGTTTGACCTGGAGATCAATGAGGGAAAACAAAGTTGTCAATGCAAAAAAAGTCAAGTTTATTAAAAGAAAGTGATACAAATAGAAATAATCTCAAATCTACCGGAGGCTCGGACATCTGCACCCCATCATCATCGTCATCATCATCTTCTCCATCTCCAGCCTCTGTAGTAGGCTCAAGATTTTGCATTTCTCTTGTTCCCCTGGGAGTGACAGGAGTGACATGGTGATCTAGAGGGGAAAGGGGTTGAAAGCCATCAGCCTCTGACATCTGCAACTCCTCTTCACCATGCTGAGAAGAGAAAGCATTATCCGCAGCCTCGGATATCTGCATCGTATCGGAGGAGTCAGCTGAAGCAACATCTCTCGGAGTAGAGGTGGCGAAGTGGTCAGTTGAAGAATCTACCGCCTCGGACATCTGCATCCCATCATCATTGTCATCATCATCTCTATCTCCATCTCCAGCCTCTGCAGTAGGCTCAGGAGTGACATGGTGAGCTAGAGGGGAAAGGGGTTGAGAGCGATCAGCCTCTGACATCTGCAACTCCTCTTCTACAGAGTCCGCAATTTCCCTACAAAATTGAAAATAAAAAATTGGCATTTCATATTAAAGCATAAAAAACACAAAGTAAGAAGTTCGAACACATACCTGACACACATATAATCTTGAGCCAACTTCTTATCCTTCCAAATTACGAGCAGTCGATCATAAAGCTTAATGAAATTTGGAGGCTCTCCCCCTCGATTTTCCTTTGTCCTGAATTTTGGTTCCGTCCACGCTATGTCCTGTACATTGTAACCGTCAAACACCTTAAGTTGTTTTGCAACAAGATGTGGTTTATGATATACCACATGGTTATTGCAAAACAAAGGTGTAAGCAAGGTCACATGCTCCAAGTTCTCTTCTGGAAGGAAAGAAGGCAACGCCGATATTCCAGAATATGGTCTCCATTCTATATCCTGCTCATACAAGCAACTCAAATTTAGAGATTTCAATCAAAATTTAAAGCAACTTATCAGAAAACAAATTAATAAATAACTAAACATACCTCATCAGAAAGATTCTTAAGAAGCCGCTTCACTCTCTTTTCATAATTGGGTCTGTGGTTGAATGAGATATGGTGCACTTGCTCCACCACATAGCCCACGACAGGCAACGTATAGTGCTGAGATGTCAACTCTATACCAATGGCATCCCGTAATTTCGGGATACGAATCAGGAAAAAACTCTGTCAAACAAAAGAAAATATTGATCTAAGTGAGAAACAATACTATTTAGCTAAACAGGATATCTTAGCCCAACTCAAATGAACAAATAAACTAAAACTTCTTATATTGCCAAAGATTGTATCACGATGTGTGGAGACATTTTATACCAGTCAATAGCCCAACTCAAATTAACAAATAAACTAAAACTCCAATTTCTTCAAAGATTGAATCATGTTAGGGATTTTCGTTAAGTTTGAAGCATACCCTCACTATTGAGTTAAGAGCATATACTATCCAATTGAACTACCTATGCTATTGAGTTGAGAACATGCGATTACATGAAATAAATAGAATGACACAGATTGTACTATTTTTTAAACTGCCTGTACTATTTAAGTGAGAATCAATATTATTTAGCTAAACAGGATATCCTAGCCCCACTCAAATTAACAAATAAACTATTGAGTTAATAGAACATTCTAAAACTTATTATATTATACCAGTCAATAGCCCAACTTAAATTAACAAATAAACTAAAACTCCTATTTCATGCGATTACATGAAAGAACAAAAAAAACACTATTGAGTCAATAGAACAACCTATACTATTTGATGACAAGTATTGTACCATTTCTTAAACTTCCTGTACTATTTAAGAGAATTAATACTATTTAGCTAAACAGGATATCTTAACCCAACTCAAATTAACAAATATTGCCAAAGATTGTATCACGCTGAGTGGAGACATATTATACCAGTCAATAGCCCAACTTAAATTAACAAATAAACTAAAACTCCTATTTCATGCGATTACATGAAAGAACAAAAAAACACTATTGAGTCAATAGAACAACCTATACTATTTGATGACAAGTATTGTACCATTTCTTAAACTTCCTGTACTATTTAAGAGAATTAATACTATTTAGCTAAACAGGATATCTTAACCCAACTCAAATTAACAAATAAACAAAAACTCCTATTTTGCCAAAGATTGAATCATGCTGTCTGGAGACATTTTATAGCAGTCAATAGCCCAACTCAAATTAACAAATAAACTAAAACTCCTATTTCGTCAAAGATTGAATCATGTTGTGTCAAAGTATATAAATAGACATCACAAAAAATGGTCCACAAGTATTAACTCGGTGAACTTTTAATGTCTCAAAATTTCATTTATGAAATGAGTCCACGTCAACTTAGTTATATCAACAATCAACAATTAGTTAAAAGCGAGTGATGGAAGAATTAACATTTAACTTACCAATAAAACCCACAAGTTTCCTGAGGTTGGGGTTTTTCCACAAGTTTGAAGCCCGTGGTGTAGGAATGCCAACAACGCTGCTCCCCATGCGTAATCGTTGACTTCATCCAACTTCTCTATAAGTTGGACGTAAGTCGTGTTGGCATATCCGGTCGTGGTGGTGACTATAAATGCCTCCACAAGCATCAACAAAATGGCCCTTTTTCTTCTTTCTTTATCTTCTGTTCGATCGAGAGCAATCGCCTTCAATTCTTTAAGCTTGATAGTTTTTGTTGGTGGCCTTCGGAAGACCCGTTCAAAAGCTTCCGGGTCACGGCTTCTTTCACATATCACTGGTTTGCCTGTAATGGGCAATCCAGTCAGATATAAGACATCCTCCAGCGTGATGCCTATCTTCAGGCTCCCGAATTTGAAGATGGAAGATTCCTTATCATAGTGATTATGAAGGACTGGAAGGGCCTTTGTCAGCAGTTGCGAGTATGGGAGCTTGAGCAACTGGAATAGGCAACTCCCCGGCGTAGACTCTTCTAGGAGTTCTGCTTTAAAATCTGCGTCTTCCTCTAGCTCTTTGAAGAGTGCACTGATTGTCTGTAATTTCGAACCCATTTAAAAGTACTGCACAAACAAACAATTATACATTTTCATCATTAGGATAATTTTATACTCGCAATATGTGGTGAGATGGATGAATATGCACTTTACTTTTGTAAACTTTGCCTTAGTCAATTAGCTAAAATGAGATTTCTATCATTTGAAAAAATAAAAATCAGCCAAGTATTGAGTTAATAGAACATTCTAAAACTTCTTATATTGCCAAAGATTATATCACGCTGTGTGGAGACATATTATACCAGTCAATAGCCCAACTCAAATTACCAAATAAACTGAAACTCCTATTTCATGCGATTACATGAAAGAACAAAAAAACACTATTGAGTATTGTACTATTTCTTAAACTTCCTGTACTATTTTGCCAAAGATTGAATCATGCTGTCTGGAGACATTTTGAAGCAGCCACATGGTAAATGCTAACTGATTGTATCAATAGGATAATTTTATACTCGCAATATGTGGTGAGATGGATGAATATGCACTTTACAACCACCTTAAAAACCTGGAATTTCGATTAATCACAACATTAGGCACATAGAGATAACAGTGAAAATAAAGAATCAAGCATAAGGGAACAATGATCATTGATCAACTTAATTAATAGCATGGTAATGAAGAAAATTAAATATATATGAACTCAGCTTATGTTTGAATTGGACTCAAATGAATATAGATCCATAAACACGTTAAAACCCTCTACATTTGGGTCAAGCCTTAACAAACACCCCCATTATTTGTGGAAAACATTCATATACGAAAACTACTGTTTAATTTTATACTCACAATATGTGGTGAGATGGATGAATATGCACTTTACAACCACCTTAAAAACCTGGAATTTCGACTAATCACAAAGGCACATAGAATCAACCTACTCTACATATCAGGTTTATTCACCTACATATCAGGTTTATTCACCTCACCTGATCAAACTAATATCCAACTAATATTATAATACATTTTAGGAACAATCCAGCAAATGATTTCAAAATATAAATTCACATAGAATCAGCCGACTCTACATATCAGGTTTATTCACCTCACCTGATCAAACTAATATCCAACTAATATTATAATACCTTTTAGGAACAAGAAGTTTATTGCAAAGAAAAAAGGGAGGGGTGAGAAGCTGATTGCTAAACTTTTGGATGCTTAAAAGTTGATTTTGTATGTGAGACATGTCATTCTAAGATCTAGTGTACCCAACACAGTATTGAGTCAATAGAACAACCTATACAAGTATTGTACCATTACTTAAACTGCCTGTACTATTTAAGAGAATTAATACTATTTAGCTAAACAGGATATCTTAACCCAACTCAAATTAACAAATAAACAAAAACTCCTATTTTGCCAAAGATTGAATCATGCTGTCTGGAGACATTTTGAAGCAGCCACATGGTAAATGCTAACTGATTGTATCAATAGGATAATTTTATACTCGCAATATGTGGTGAGATGGATGAATATGCACTTTACATAAACACGTTAAAACCCTCTACATTTGGGTCAAGCCTTAACAAACACCCCCTTTATTTGTGGAAAGCATTCATATACGAAAACTAATGTTAATTTTATACTCACAATATGTGGTGAGATGGATGAATATGCACTTTACAACCACCTTAAAAACCTGGAATTTCGACTAATCACGGCGAGCGGAGCGGCGGCGGCGAGCGGAACGGCGGCGGCGAGCGGAGCAGCGAAGGCGAGCGGAAACTGGCGTTGGCGTGCAGCTGTTTTCGCGCTCTCTCTCTCTTCATGGTTTCGTGGTTTAAGGGCGGGTGAATATTTGCTTTTAAACTCTCCCCCTGTCTCTTCAGGGGGAGAGTTTGGGGTGACTATTAAACCAAACTCACCCCCGCCTTTTAACACAGTTTGGGGTGACTCAAATGCCGCACATGTGAAGTTAGAAGCCATTTCCTCTGGTGTTTCCTTTGCATCTTCCAATTCATCCATTCTCTGCAAAGAACAGAATCCACGTTATGTAAGCATAATACAAAAGCCACTCGAAATTCAATTGCTACCATTTTCTCCAGAGAAATCTGCAAACCAAATTGTTCAGAGCTATAACCAAATTTGCTTGCAACCTCCCACAGTCCAGCTTTGCTGCAAAGGCTATATTGTGATTTTCTCTTCGGCCTTTTAAATTGACCTTCATCAAGGACAACTTCACCAGGGGGGAAGTGCAAATTAAATTTCAAGTCCACATCATCAACTTCTCTTTCTGAATCAGCAGCTTTGAGTGACTTAGTAATTGATTCAAATAGCTGTTGATTTAATCTGAGTCGCGTCTCATCATATACTCTCCTACTCTCTTCTTCATATCGCTTGGTGTAGTACGACTTGAGAGCACCCTTTCTTTTCTGAAGAAGAAGCCACTTACGATCCAAGTCCGGAATTGCCCACAGAACCTGCAGCAAAACACTCCTTAGATATCCAAGTGAACTTTACAAGAACTGTCCAAGATTTATTGTTTTTTTTAAAATTTAAAGCCCAATGTAGAAACCCATGGCCAGAATTTTCCATAAGCAATTAAGCACCAATGCGCACCTTGTGCCACTTTAGTGTAGGTTTCTGGTTTGGATCACTTTCAAGGTCGGGTTGAGGATCATTTGGATCCTTTAATAGGCTCAAAATCTCCTCTTTACGATACATAGCAATGAAAGGAACCTACAACAAAAATAAAAGTCAAGCAAACAAATAGGAGACTTCATCACACATCAAAAGATAAATGATGATTTATGCAAGGAATACATACATCTAACTTCTGAACATGCATTAACTCCAGAAATCTCGCTATATGGCGCTTCAGCTCATCATCTACTTCTTCGTTCGTCGAACCACTCTTGTTGAACACAGGTGTCATACCACTGATAAGCTGATTGTATATCCACTCAGTTTCCATTTTGACACTAATCTCATCTGTAGGGGGATGGCCAGTACTTTCCTCAGATATCTACATGGAAAGATAAGAACTCGGATATCAACTAAAACCTCATCAAGTGAATGATAAATATGACACAAGACATGGAACCTGCATTCTTTCAGGAATGTCAATTTCCCGAATCTGATCATCCTTTTCTGTCATATACTTCTCAGAGAGTATACTAGGATCAAATTGATCTTCCAGGCTCCTTTCACCACCTTCCCGATGCCTGTCCCTTGCATCCAACTTGCGAAGCCTTATGAAGTCTTCAACATCACCAAAAATGTCGTGAGCTTCCTGCAGCGCTGATGAAGAAATTCCAGGTCTCTGTCTGTTCTTCTTCGGCTTCTTCCTCCTGCAACAGATATGGCAATATCTATTAATATACTATGGCATAAAAATGCAAAACAATCTGTAAAACTATTGGAAATACCTCACGGGAGCTCCATGCTCATCAAATTCGTCTTCTTCAACAATAAAATCAGCCATCTCATCGTCTTCGGCAATGTCTGCATCCTCTTCTCCTTCCAGCTGCTCATCCTCAGCAATATCCTCGAGTGGTTGCCCTACAATTATTGAGCAAAATACAACTTAATCAACAGGAAAATCGCCATATAACACATTTTATGTAAGTATATAAATGCAATAAGAGCTAACATCATCATCGCCAAACAGGCTTCGTTTAAGCTTTTCCTCAGCTGTACGCCCACCTTTTCCACTTCCATCAAACTCCTCTTCGTCCGAAAGCCCAGAAGGCTCTCCTTCTATCCCTCCGAGCCTTCTTCAATCGCTTAAATTTCTTACTTTCCTAGTAGTTAAAAAGCAAGACCGGTATCATATAAATAAACCATACCAAACAAGGCAAAGAATAAATGCCAGAAAAAGACACAATGAAAAGCAAAAGAAGAGAAACTTACAAATTTTGGACGCGGAACAGATATGTTGCTTTCCTGGAGGAGTTCGTAATCATTCACCATTCAGGGTGTGATCCTATCAATACAACCTCTTCAATTTGATCTCTGAATCAATCCCAAACCCAAAATGTTTGAACATTAGTAGAGTTACAAAATAACAAGAAAAAATAAAAACGGTCAATTTAAACACGAGGTTAGGACATCTCTTGGCCGACTCCATCCTAAGTGCTCGGTTTTGATTTAACAACTCATTGTTAACCGACATCAACTCCTTGTTCCTCATATCCATTTTCTTTTTTTCTTCAACCAGCAATTCATTCTCTATCTCCGTAAGGGAAAGGATTTCCTCCAAATTAACCCGGGAATTGCACAGGGACTCAATTTCAGCATCCTTCTCGTTTAGCCTTCGCAATAACCCTCTAATTATGCGTCTGCTTCTTTCACATAGCGGTGGTTCTATCCACCCAAACACCGTACAGTGACCAGCATTCTACCAAATGGCCACACCAATACGATTTGAAAATATTAAATTGGGAACAAGTGGGATTTACAGTAAAACAAAATAACGTCAAAAAAAATTGTACCGGGTAGCGGGGGCAGCCAAAGAACCTGCGGCCAATGTTATCGTCTTTCCAAGAAGTTTTGACGGCGGCGACCAAACCATAATTGCAAACGACTGCGTTTTGCGAGCTGCTGCTATCTTGTGACATATTTCAGGACGTGAATTTTAGGGGGGATGGGTGTCGTTCTTCGGCCTCCAAATGGGTAGGGCAATTAAATATCAAGATGCACGAGTTTGGGAAGAGTTTGGCAGGAGATGAATTAGGGTTCTTTTTCTGCAAATTTGGGGAGGCAGAACGCGATTGTGAAGAAGAAGAAGAAATATGTAATGCCTTTATTAAATATTTATTTTATTTAAGAATTCTACGTTGCTGAGTTGTCAGTTTAGTTTTAGTTTCGGTTTTAGTTTTAGTTTTAGTTTGGGTTTCAATTTTGATTTCTGTTTAGTTGGGGGGATATATTTGACTTATTCCTTTTTGCCAGCTCTATTTTGCCTTAAAGTAATCCTAGCCGGCCTTCATTTAAATACTAACCAACCTTAAGTCAAAAAACATGTCGTGAAAGTGGCACTAATCATATATTTGGGTTGACAGCCGGGGTGTCTTCAACCATGACCTGCTTGCCTCTGCTACGACTAGATTGTCCTTTTGGTGGTGCCATTTTCTAGAATCCTGTGCACATACTCAACAACACACAAATCAATAGGGCCATAATCCTTAGTTTAGCCCAAACATAGACGAAAATGGAGTATGCTAACATATGTAACAAGATATTCATAGGCTAGTGATACCCGAGCCATGTATGCGTTTTATACCCCCTAACCTATGCCCAACTCCTACCCACTTCACTTGGGAGGTCGTGAAATAATGGAACCTTGAATTTTAGCAACTAGAGCATGCATCATAATTCCATTAAGTCGTACAATATGTAGAAATGTTAAAAGGGGTAGGAATCAAGTGACATAACATCAATGAAAACCATGCACATAACATGTTTGCTAATATGCCTCAATGAGTCCAACACATGAATTTCAATCTCGGGGTGCTCGTTCTATGTTAACCTCAACAATTTCATCTAATTCTAGCAACAATCACAGCAATTTATACTCATTACGTAACCCCATTCACTATTCGCACAAGTTCATACCCAAATTACATTATTTAACACATAGGTACTACAATACTCACTTTAATCATGAAATTAATTCATCCCCAATACTAATTATGCATCAAAATTGAATGGGAAACAAACTAGTAAGGGTTAGCATCACTTACCGGAGAAATTTAGTCGGAGACAACCCAATTCGGAATGTGCCCTAGGTCTTTGGAAGTGGGTCGAAATTTCCGACTTTTGTGGAGATAGTGAGTGAGATGGAGTGTGTGATTGTGTTTGAATTGGATTATGGGTGAATTTGAGTGTGTTTATGTGTGAATTGGTGAAGTGTGAGTGAATGTGTGTGTTCTTCGTGCGTGTAGTGAAAGACAAGAGAATGGGGAATTTTTAAACCTGAATTCGCGTTTTGAAGGCTGTGGAAGGGTGACACGGCCGTGTTGATTTGTAACACGGCCGTGTTGAGTTGGAATCGAATCTGTATTTCTGGGGCACTTTTGACACGGCCGTGTTCAGTATGTAACACGGCCGTGTTGCATTGCAGTGTGTTTTGATTGTCTGAGCCCTCTTTTGACACGGCCGTGTTGAGTATGTGACACGGCCGTGTTAGTCTTCAAATCATAGCCTTCGAGCACGTACTCTTCGTGAAGAAGGGAGATGGGAACCTTGACAAACATTTCTAAAGGAGCAACAGCTTTTTTTGCACGACCTCTATGAGCAACAGCTTCACCTTTTTCCACAACAGTTTTTTTCTCGTCTTCCATGATTTGATCTATCCAAGAAGGCTCGTTCTTGTAGAATCCATATATTCTTTGACCACATCATCCCTCACTTCATTCACATCTGAAAGAACTAGACTAGCACAAATCTCTGCTCGTAGCGAAACTCGAATATCAGCCTAAAAAGAAGAAATTAAAATGTAAAATACATCAAAACAAAAAGATGGAAAAAATATTAACAGAAAGCATACCTTGCACATATCAGGAGTCGAGTAAGGAAGCCCATCAAAATTCATCAAATGGTTCATCAAATAAACTCCACTATCCTTATCAGGTCCCGTCTTCAACTTCCATTGAAAAGGAACATTCTCAAACTCATAACCCGTAATTAGGCTTGCCTTAGAATGACTTTTTTCATAAAGAAAGTTAAACATTGTCTTTTGCTGTACAAAAAGAAACAAACACAGATTATAATATAGCATTTTGTCAACAATACTATCACAAAGTATAGAATTGGTACTTACCAATACTCGAGCAGCTTTCACAAATTCATTTTTTCTGCCACTATACTTGCGATTATCCAAATACTGACACTTCTCATCCACCCAATTGATTACAATGCAAGCATAATGCGACTTAAGCAAAAAAGGCACAAAAATCTTCAATAAAAGAAGAAGACAAAGTTAATTAATACAGAAAAAAATAGCAACACTAACAATTATATATAACAAAAAAGACTAACCATATCAGCATTTCTTAATTTCCTCCCATCTTCCGCAAGCCATGAATTTAGAATATGGATCCTTTCTCTTTCAGAATTCAAGGCATTCTATTCAAAAATAAGAAGTCAAAAAAATATCAAACATAAAAACTTAACTAGACAATAAACTTTTGAAAAAGGTAACTTACACCAAGAACCACAGGAAAAACATAACGACTATGATGAACATTCTCTCGACGTCTTCTGTTTATCAACAAACACCAAGCATTGATAACAGAAATACAAATTTGCTTGTCAGGATTCAACGACATAATGTCTTTCCTTGGGATGAAATGAAGTCCACATCTGAAAACATCCCTGTAAACAAAGTTATACTGTTTCAGTAGATAACTTATATTATTTTATTAAAATCATATTGTATGGAAAAAAGCAATATTTACTTACCCTTTTTTCTTGTAGTGGAGGCAGTAATCCACTATATCTTTGTTACTTGGCTTCATTGGAGTTGCAACTTCAGCAAGGTTTCTGGGTGTTTGTTCTTGCTCTTCTCCTTCAGTTGACTGCTGCTTCGAAGCAGTCGAAGCAGTCTCTTCATCTCCTACTACTTCTTCATCGGCCTCCTGCGAAGTGCTCACTCCGTTGTCTACTACCAACTCTTCTATAGTAGATTCATTGGCTACTGCAGCATCTGCCTCAACTATTGGATTCTCGCCTGTAGTAGCTTCTGGGGCACTTTGAGAGATTACTGCCACCTCGTCTACTACGTCCTCCCTTGAAGTAAGTTTATTGGCAGCCTGCTGAGTTCTGAACATAACAGATAGTCGAATTTGATCTTCCTCAGAACTCTCTGCAGCAGCTGGCTGTACTGCTATAGAATCATCAATAGGTTGTTGCGACGTGCTTCCTGGTCCCCGTACAACAGGAAGTTCATGCTTCCGGTTGATGTCCCTTCTGCTGTGCTCCATCACTTGACAAAGTTTTTTCAGCTCATCAGTTTCTTCATTACCGAAGTCGTCGTTAGCAGGGCGTTTTAAGAATGCCTTCTCCTGTAGGCACACCCTTCTTACTGCCCTTATGCGATCACCAAAGTCCTTGGAGGTTAATTCAGCAATGTCTTTATTATTTGCCCAGTTGATGACCCAATTCTCCTTCTCAGCCCAATCAGACCATTTCAAGATGTCAGGGTACAGGTTTACCCTATTTGATCGCCATCTATTGTACCTTTCCATTTCCTCTTCCAGTAGCTCCTCTATGAGCTGATCTTCTTCTGCTTGAGGAGGGGCACTCTATAATTTGAAAAATATAATACCCAGAGCACAATTGTGAAAATATAGAAATAAAGTTATTCAACACTTTGCAAATATAGAATAAAGTTATTCAGCACTATGCAAATATAAAAATGTAATTTACTGAAACTGAACTTATCAAAAAATAACAAACTATACTTTAAGACAAGTGTAAAGAAAACACTCACATTTGTCGCATTCTTTTGAATCTGAGCATTGTCCATCTCGGAATCAGGGACACAGAATGTAATCATTCGCAGTGATCCAGGATTATCTGACTTATCACTAACATTGTTGCCCCGACTTCTAACAAATCCATCAAAAAATTTACCATTACGGGAAATTGGGTACTTATTCGACATCATCACCCCGTCACCATAGAACTTAGCCTTAGACTCTTCAGCACACCTACTTCTAACTCTCTTATCATCCCAATGACGAATAAGAGGAAGAGTAGATGGTTCAGCAACACCTTGCCACTTCAGTCTATGGAAGTATACAAACTGAAGAAGAAGGATAAAGCCACCAATATATTTCTTAGAAGGATCGTTCTTAAATGTATCCACAAAACTAGATAATTTCTTTAAGACATACGAACACCAGTCTAGTTTGCTAATACTACTAACGTCTTCAAGAGATTTTAAAACGCCAAGAGTAACAGCACGGTTAGGGGGTGGTGTCAAAAAAGTACAAAGAGATAATAACACAAAGATCCTCTTAAAATCGTCACCGCCATCAGTCAAACGGTCTTTTATCAAACGAGACAAAACGGTCCATTTTGTACCAGACTTCAACCCATACTCCTCGTTCAACCTGACCAATAACGCGGGTCTATCATTCTCAGTCAACTCAGTATGGGAGTAACTCACAACTTCACAACCCTCATTATTAGGTATCATCAAAACATCAAAAACATCATCAGCAGTTATTGGGAAACTGCGAAAAGAATCCAGTGACACCATTCTACTACTAGGATCAAACTTAGAAACTAGCCAAGTCAAAAGCCCCATATTGAAACTCTTAGACGTTGACAAATGCAACAGCCCACCAAACCCAATACTATTAACAGCTTTTCTTTGAGCATTATTCAACCTTTTAATAACATTATACAAATCTTTTGGCCTGCATCGCCACACAAATTTTCTGCAAATTTCAAGGTTAAAATCAGTTAGTAAACTCATAATGTAATGTTAACGAAATTATATTGTTAAGAGTAAGAAACAGTATTGTACCTCGAAGTTTCAACTTCAGGAGCTTTGTCTTTTGATCTTTTGTGTTTCATTTCTTTTACTACTTTCCTAGTAGTAGGTTTAGCAGCTTCCTTTGCTACCTTCCCAACAAGTTCGGGTTCTGAGGATCGCTTCAACTTCTTCTCTGGAATAGGACTTGTTTTATCATGCGACGTAATCTTCCTCTTAGAAGATTTGTGTGCAATTTGCTTAAAATAACCCCGACCTTTTTTCGGAGCATCTTTACCACGACTATCCATACCTTTAAACAAAAAACAAAAACAAAAAACAAAAAACATAAAAATTCTTAAAACACAATTGGGAATATGAAAATAAAAGATATAGTGGCAGCTTCTATATCATCTATCAAGAAAACCAACTATCAAGAAATCAACTATCAGCATAACATATATCACCTATCAAGAAAACCAATTATTAAGAAATCAACTATCAGCATAACATTGTACCCTCTACAAATAAATTCAAATGCAAGTTGTTACCCTCTAACAAAAAAATTAAAGCCAAAAATTGAGAAGGCGGGATGGACCTCGTCTTTATAAGAAACATATAATTTATTGCAATTAAAAATTGAGGGATAAGAGATCCCCCGTCTGGTACATTAGTAATAGCTACAGAAAGATATTATAGCACGTGTCGATACTCCAATTCCTAGCTAAATTTGCTACAGAAAGGCTTAAAGTTCCATGCCTCCAAGAAACAATTGAGTTCCATCCTTACAATTGACACAAAATTCAACAAGAATCACACAAAAGAAAATCAAAAGATAAAATGCATACAGTATAAAATATCTGCCACAGGCCTAGCGAATCTTAACATTTTTACATATTAACTGAATTTTCCTTTAACTTAATATATACCCCTACATAGATTGAACTTAATCTGAAGAAGAAAATGAATAGATAAGGATGCAATATGCCTGTTTCAATTCGAAATAGCACAAAAATCCACAAAATCGAAAGAAAATAGTTCAAAATCGCGAGAATTACCTCAATGTCAACGAAGGGGAAAAAAATCTAGTTCTCAGTCGGAAATCTCGCAAAAGCCACGGCGACAAAGGGGAGAAAAATAGTACAGATGGTTTAACTAATGGTACAGATGGTTTAACTAATGGTACAGATGGTTTAAATTCAGTACTTCGAAAAAATTATTTGGAATAGAGTTAGCTGGTTCTAATTACTATTATACTCTTTAATTTTTTTTTAATTTTTTCCCCTAATCTAAGAAACAAAGAAAAAACCCTCCCCTCCCCATGGTGACTCCAAAATTAACTTAGTAATTATGAAATTATACAATATCAAAATTCATGTATTTAAAAAAATATTAGTAGAGAAAATTAAAGAAAATCTAATAGGTAAATCGACATATTAAATTTAGATTTACTTTCAATATAACCAACTAATTATCAAATTAATTCGAGTATTATTATTAATTAACTTGTAGAAATTGTTTTAATGTGATTGACGATATATATTCAATCATGTATGTTGGTTACTTCCATAATTAATATAAACTGGATAATGTTATAAAAAACTAATTTTTTTTTCTTTAATTATTTTCATTTTACTAAATTCTAACTATAAATAATTTAAATTACCTTAAATATATAATAAAATGAACAATGATATTTTATTTGGATCATATGTAATGTAAAGTTTAATAATTTTCTCATTATGTCCCTGATTTATTTAATATTTAACTTTTAATTTATCTAAATAAACTTTCAAGTTCTAATTATAAATATTTGATTTTTTCTTTATAACATTGAATTTTAACATTTCATTTGGTGATTTCAAATATACTTAAATAATTTTTATTTAATAAAATCTTATTTTAAAAATATAAAATTCAAAATTTATTTAATGATTCGAATAACAAATTAAAGTCTTTGGTTTCTTCAAAATATTTGAATATTTTCGTATTTTATTTGGTATTGTAAATTATTTATATAAATGTTATAGCCTTCTTAGAAATGGGTTATCTATTAGAATATAAAAATTGATTAATGCGAACTAATTTATTTAGGTTGTTAAAAGTAAAAAAGGCATCCGTTGTTGATTTGTGCGACCAAGTATTATTTAGCTTAGAAAGTGTAAAAACATATAATTGAAGTTTTAGTAAAAGTAAAAAATTAAAAAGACTGCCAAATGTAATAAAATTCATAATTTAGGCTACAAAGAATAAATTTCCTTAAAAGAGTAATTTTAATAAAATATTCGTTATTAAAAATATAAATAGGTAATTAAAAATAATTTCAATACCTATTTTGATAGATAAATATATGTATGCTCAAAGTCGTGATAAGAAGATACTTTAGCAAATTTGATGCTTTAATAAGTTGATTATAAAATAGATATTGTTGTACTGAAAGGAGAAAATGATTTATACAGCAATCGACACGTTTTATCTGACGGAGGAACATCTGAAGAACTCGCCTTCTAGAAAAGATGGCATTGATGAATCCACGGAAACTACGCTTAGAATCTACGGTTGTGACCTTATACAAGAGAGTGGCATATTGCTCAAGCTGTATCCTTTTTTAGGGTTTTGATATATGATTCTTTACTTTAATTCTATGTGGAGTCTAATCATTTTTGTTCTTGAAGTATTATTACTGTAAGTAAAAGAGTATTTTACAGTCAATTTGTTGTATGTGAGCCGTTTTTTATGTCTATACTGCCTTTTTTATTACCTTGACTGAATTATATTCAGACCTCAAGCTATTATGGCAACCGGTCAAGTCCTATTTCATCGATTCTATTGCAAGAAATCGTTTGTTCGGTTTAATGTGAAGGTTTGCCTGTTACTTCTCATTTTACTCGTTAGTACATTTTGTATTCGATCATGTTGGCTTTTATTGTATGGTGAGGCATGACTAGATTTTATTTACCTATAGAGGGTTGCTGCCAGTTGTGTTTGGCTTGCTTCAAAACTCGAAGAATGCCCCAGAAAAGCAAGGCAGGTACTCATTGTTTTTCACAGGATGGAGTGCAGGAGAGAAAAGTTACCAATCGAGCATTTGGACGCATCTTCCAAGGTTAGCTTTCAAAACGAGATGTTTGTTATTTTATATAAACTATTCATTCAATCATCTGATTATTGTTTGGGTCTTGGTCCATCACTCGTAAGTGAAATAGTTTAGAGTCCGCTATCTTGTATTCGTGTCTTTATACCAGGAACTTGTTTAGGGTGGTTGATTTTGTGTCTTTTGTTGTTAACAGAAATATGTGGATCTTAAAGCAGATTTGATCAGAACCGAAAGACATCTTTTGAAAGAAATGGGTTTCATCTGCCATGTTGAGCATCCTCATAAATTCATCTCAAATTACCTTGCTACATTGGAAACTCCTCCAGAACTCAGACAAGAAGCTTGGAATCTTGCAAATGACAGGTGCATTTACTGAGCCTTACTACACAATTGTGTGTCTGATGTGTAATTATCAATAAAGATTTGGGACTGATGTCCTTGGTGTATTTTTCCTTGAAGAATAGTCTTATCAGCCACTTAGTAGCTTATTCTTTATCTTTTGTGACATTTGCAGTTTAAATTTTGACATAGGATGTATTCCCTTATATACCAGACTGTGTATGTGTGTGTTGACCAGGAGTCTATTGCTTGACACTTTCCTTCTAATCTCTGTTTCCCATTCTGCTGATAAATTTATTTATATATTTCTTTCTTTTGGTTTGCAAATGACAGTCTGCGCACAACTTTGTGTGTGAGATTTAAAAGTGAGGTTGTAGCCTGTGGTGTCGTATATGCTGCTGCGCGCAGATTTCAAGTACCATTACCCGAGAATCCTCCTTGGTGGAAAGCTTTTGATGCTGATAAATCTGGAATTGATGAGGTTTGCCGAGTTCTGGCCCATTTGTACAGCCTTCCCAGGGCTCAGTATATACTTGTATGTAAGGATGGGGGTTCTTTTGCTACACCTAATCGAGTATGGGATTCACCACGTCAGTCAGGTCCAAAGGTTAATAATTATACTATTTCAGTACATATATATAGTTTCTTGACCTGTAATTCTAGTTAGTGTACTCATAAATTTCTGTTATTGCTTTTTAATCAGGATAGTTCGATCACAAATGAAGATACTAGTACCGGAAAGGGGTCTTCTACCACTGTAAACCGAGAAGAAGCTGGTAAGGATGAAGTGACTAAAGCTGCTCCTGGAAAATCAAAGGAATCAAAGAAAAGCGACGACGATGAATCTAAAAGCACAGTAAATGGTGGAGAGTCAAGAGAAGAGCCTAATTCAAAATTGTTGTTAGACGATAATAAAACAGAGACAGGTGGCGAAAGGATCAAGGAGAGAGTGAGAGAGAGGGACAGGGAAAGAGAGAGAAGTAGGAGCAGCAGAGACCATGAGAGAGGGCGGGAATCTGACCGGGAACGAGGAGGACGAGAAGACCCTGAAAGGGACAGAGATAAAGCCAAGGAAAGGGGTCATCGTTCTAGGGACAAAGGACGCATGGAGAAGTGTAAGCATCACTCCTCTCGAGGTACTTCTATTTATCATATTTTATGTAGTATGTTAATAAACTGAGTAGTCAACTAGTCATATAGTAGCCAGCAGTGTTGCAAATGAGGATGCAAGGTCACTAGAGGCTTTTGCATAAATACGTAGACTCAACTTGCACGTAAAATACATATCCAGTATAAAAGTTAAATGGATAGTTCAAATAAGCTTTAAAACCCTACATCTATGGTCAGACTAATCTATCAATGCTAGCAGGTAAGGTTATAAATCCTAGAAGTGCTTTTTGAGTTTTTAACGTATAAAAAGTTATTTTGAGTGTTTTTAGAGTGCAACTCTTTCTTAAAAAAGAGAACACCTTTAAGCTGAAAGCTGAATATTGGCATTTTGGTAAATGAATCAATCTTTTCTTCTCACTAAGCTAAAAGCTATTTAAATACTAAACACTATTTAACCAAAAAAAGGCCCATCCTCGAACATGACCCTTTTTTTTTTTGTAAATATTATAAGTAATTTTATTACAATCTCTACTTTTAATTACTTATTCAAAAGTTGAAGCAAGAGAATATACCCCCTAAGGTTTCTATCTCATTCTTGATTGAGCAGATCGTGACCGTGAATACTACAGCTCTTATTCATCCAAGGAGAAGGATCGCCGCAAACATCATTAACATGCTTTTCGTGATTAGCGCTTTCTCTTCTACTCTTCCTTCAGCTCCAGAAGCGTCTTTGCAGTCTCTGTAGTACTTCCAACACATTGAAAGGAGAAAAAGGAAAAGTGAAAGTCACCTTATATTATAATGAGATATTTGATTTAAGCTAATAGATTATTTGTTGGTAATTATTTATTCTAGATTTGAGTGTTAATTGTAAATTGAACTACAATATGTTGGCTTGAGTTGCAACTAAACATTAGTAAAATAGTTTTCTTATAAAATACTAATTGAGTATTTTTTACGAAAATACAACTAATTATTTTATTTTATCTAACACGATTATTTATAGTGTTAACTTACACAAGCAACCTTATATTTTTAAAGATACAAATAACTTTTTTATTTATAATCCATTTTTTATGCATAATTTATCAGATTATTCACTTTTCATGATCTTCAATTTGGCATCCATATCGCATATATTATAATGAGATATTTGATTTAAGCTAATAGATTATTTGTTGGTAATTATTTATTCTAGATTTGAGTGTTAATTGTAAATTGAACTACAATATGTTGGCTTGAGTTGCAACTAAACATTAGTAAAATAGTTTTCTTATAAAATACTAATTGAGTATTTTTTACGAAAATACAACTAATTATTTTATTTTATCTAACACGATTATTTATAGTGTTAACTTACACGAGCAACCTTATATTTTTAAAGATACAAATAACTTTTTTATTTATAATCCATTTTTTATGCATAATTTATCAGATTATTCACTTTTCATGATCTTCAATTTGGCATCCATATCGCATATATTATAATGAGATATTTGATTTAAGCTAATAGATTATTTGTTGGTAATTATTTATTCTAGATTTGAGTGTTAATTGTAAATTGAACTACAATATGTTGGCTTGAGTTGCAACTAAACATTAGTAAAATAGTTTTCTTATAAAATACTAATTGAGTATTTTTTACGAAAATACAACTAATTATTTTATTTTATCTAACACGATTTTTTTTGAAATATTTTAGTTATCTAAGTTACACGGGAAGAAAAATCATTGTTTAAATAATGAAATACATGTTTTATTAAATCCAAGGCCAAAACTAATATCTATTTATAATCATTTTATTAACAAGTCTGCTGATATATTTATTTTATCACAAAAGTACGGAGCTTTGAGTATATGTATAATTATGTACTAAAATTGTTATTGAAATTATTTTTAATTACTTATTGATATTTTTATAATGTATATTTTTTGAAAATTGTTTTTCTAAGAAACATTATCCGTTGCAACCTAAATTATGACTTTTGTTACACTTTGAGATTTTATATTATGAAGAACTCGCAGACTTTAATTTGGTATTCGAATTATTAAATAATGTTTAGATCTTAATTTGCTAAAGTAAGAATTTATTAAAAAATAAGATGTTTTTAAGTGTATTTAAAAGCACAGAGTGAAATATTAAAAATTGCAAATAAGAATACAAATTTTGAAAGAATTCTTTTAGTATTTATGAATAGAACTTAAAATTTTATTTGGATAAATTAAAAAATATAAAATAAAGGTAAGAACATAAAAAAAAAGTATATATTACATGTGAAATTGATATGCCTATAGATTAATAGATATTATCTTCCGATCAAGTTTTTTCTTAAGAGAATTAAACTGAAGTTCGCCTCAATATATAATTCTACTTCATGGTTAAAGTAACAAAAAAGAAAAGAAAAAAACTCAAGGGTTTTTGGCCCGAAAGCCCGGTGGCCCGAGGTCCTCCGGGCCGGATTTCTAGGCCCGAAATAAATCGGGGCCGGCCCGACCCCACCCGAACTTTCCCTTGGCCCGACTGGGCCCGGCTCGACAGGGCCGCCCGAATTGCCACCTCTAACCATGTCTAATACACAATCGCTTACCGAAGAGGCCATGACTAAAGTCGTTAGCCTTACGACTGCTCCCGGTGCGTGGCTGATGAAATGGAAGTTTTTTACTCAAATGGAACTTGGGAATTAGTACCCCGTCTCAGTCACCATGTAACTCTAATTTTAAAGTTTTCGGTTGTCAGCCGTGTCTAATGTGTATTTTTATTAATACGTGAATTTACTTTAACACAAGATAAGGGGAGTCTAAATAAAAGAATAGAGTCCGTCGAGTCTACTGTGTATTTGTCTGTTCTTTAATAAAGGAATAGAGTCGCTCGACTCTAATATGTATTTCTCTGTTCTTTAATAAAAGAATAGAATCGGCGGACTCTACTTCTTTATTATTATTATTATTATTATTATTATTATTATTATTATTATTATTATTATTATTATTATTGTTGTTGTTGTTGTTGTTGTTATATCTGGAGTTTGAGACATACCTATAAATTAATAGATATTATCTTCCGATCAAGTTTTTCTTAAGAGAATTAAACTGAAGTTCGACTCAATATATAATTCTACTTCATGGTTAAAGTAACAAAAAAGAAAAGAAAAAAACTCATGGGTTTTTGGCCCGAAAGCCCGGTGGCCCGAGGTCCTCCGGGCCGGATTTCTAGGCCCGAAATAAATCGGGGCCGGCCCGACCCCACCCGAACTTTCCCTTGGCCTGACTGGGCCCGGCTCGACAGGGCCGCCCGAATTACCACCTCTAACCATGTCTAATACACAATCGCTTACCGAAGAGGCCATGACTAAAGTCGTTAGCCTTACGACTGCTCCCGGTGCGTGGCTGATGAAATGGAAGTTTTTTACTCAAATGGAACTTGGGAATTCGTACCCCGTCTCAGTCACCTTGTAACTCTAATTTTAAAGTTTTCGGTTGTCAGCCGTGTCTAATGTGTATTTTTATTAATACGTGAATTTAGTTTAACACAAGATAAGGGGAGTCTAAATAAAAGAATAGAGTCCGTCGAGTCTGCTGCGTATTTGTCTGTTCTTTAATAAAGGAATAGAGTCGCTCGAGTCTAATATGTATTTCTCTGTTCTTTAATAAAAGAATAGAATCGGCGGACTCTACTTCTTTATTATTATTATTATTATTATTATTATTATTATTATTATTATTATTATTATTGTTGTTGTTGTTGTTGTTGTTGTTGTTGTTGTTGTTGTTGTTGTTGTTGTTGTTGTTATATCTAGAGTTTGAGACATGCCTATAAATTAATAGATATTATCTTCCGATCAAGTTTTTTCTTAAGAGAATTAAACTGAAGTTCGCCTCAATATATAATTCTACTTCATGGTTAAAGTAACAAAAAAGAAAAGAAAAAAACTCATGGGTTTTTGGCCCGAAAGCCCGGTGGCCCGAGGTCCTCCGGGCCGGATTTCTAGGCCCGAAATAAATCGGGGCCGACCCGACCCCACCCGAACTTTCCCTTGGCCCGACTGGGCCCGGCTCGACAGGGCCGCCCGAATTGCCACCTCTAATCATGTCTAATACACAATCGCTTACCGAAGAGGCCATGACTAAAGTCGTTAGCCTTACGACTGCTCCCGGTGCGTGGCTGATGAAATGGAAGTTTTTTACTCAAATGGAACTTGGGAATTAGTACCCCGTCTCAGTCACCTTGTAACTCTAATTTTAATGTTTTCGGTTGTCAGCCGTGTCTAATGTGTATTTTTATTAATACGTGAATTTACTTTAACACAAGATAAGGGGAGTCTAAATAAAAGAATAGAGTCCGTCGAATCTAATGCGTATTTCTCTGTTCTTTAATAGAGGAATAGAGTCGCTCGAGTCTAATATGTATTTCTCTGTTCGTTAATAAAAGAATAGAATCGGCTGACTCTACTTCTTTATTATTATTATTATTATTATTATTGTTGTTGTTGTTGTTGTTGTTATATCTGGAGTTTGAGACATGCCTATAGATTAATAGATATTATCTTCCGATCAAGTTTTTTCTTAAGAGAATTAAACTGAAGTTCGCCTCAATATATAATTCTACTTCATGGTTAAAGTAACAAAAAAGAAAAGAAAAAAACTCATGGGTTTTTGGCCCGAAAGCCCGGTGGCCCGAGGTCCTCCGGGCCGGATTTCTAGGCCCGAAATAAATCGGGGCCGGCCCGACCCCACCCGAACTTTCCCTTGGCCCGACTGGGCCCGGCTCGACAGGGCCGCCCGAATTGCCACCTCTAACAATGTCTAATACACAATCGCTTACCGAAGAGGCCATGACTAAAGTCGTAAATAAATCGGGGCCGACCCGACCCCACCCGAACTTTCCCTTGGCCCGACTGGGCCCGGCTCGACAGGGCCGCCCGAATTGCCACCTCTAACCATGTCTAATACACAATCGCTTACCGAAGAGGCCATGACTAAAGTCGTTAGCCTTACGACTGCTCCCGGTGCGTGGCTGATGAAATGGAAGTTTTTTACTCAAATGGAACTTGGGAATTAGTACCCCGTCTCAGTCACCTTGTAACTCTAATTTTAAAGTTTTCGGTTGTCAGCCGTGTCTAATGTGTATTTTTATTAATACGTGAATTTACTTTAACACAAGAACCCTAAACCCTAAACCCTAAACCTAAACCTAAACCTTAAATCTTAAACCCTAAACTAAACTAATATTAGGTAGGAAATAACCACTCCTGCAGAGTTAAAGGCACATGATCAATTCAGATCAAGATGTATGATGGAGTCATCAGAACCATTTCAAAAGTGAGGTATGTTTCTGGTCTTAAGAGAAACCTTCTATCTCTTGGTTCTCTTGTGGCAAATGGTTGTCAGTTCAACTCCACAGATGGGTATCTTCATATCACTAAACACAACAAGCTAGTAATCAAGGGAAGGCAACACAATGGGAAGGCAACACAATCGCCTAGAAATGCTAGGCCCGGTCCGGAATTTTTTCGGGCCTCTAATATGTGCAGATAAAGAAAGCGATGAATGACTTTACTTTATTTATTTGTGAGGAATGGATTCGAAGAGAAGTTTCAAGGTTGAAGTGATATGTGCAGATAAAGAAAATAGAAATACAAATTAGATTCGCCCGAGTCGATTTAAATAAAAAAAATATACATTTTAGTGAAATATGTATACAAGGAACAGAGATGCACGACCGACAATCTTTGAAATTGAGGTTCTTAGAATCAGATCAGTGATCAAATATAAGACTTAATCAACAATCTTTTCAATCATACCTCGATCCTTAAACCGAGTTCCACGCCTTCCTGTCTCACGTTCACCAGTTGCTCGTTCAATACACTCATCCGTATCTCACCTTCTTTCACTATGTTCCTCATCCTGGTCTTGGAAAACTTACCAAATTTGAATGAAAGAGGAATAGGATGAGGTTGTCTCCTCTTATAATGATAGACGCCATAATCTCTGCAAAATGGAGCTTCCCCAGACTTCTTTTGCAGTGGAGTTGTCAATGGGCATTCATATCGCCGAACCATTCAATGAGGCTTTTAACATAAATAGAAGTTAAATATATTACTGTTTTGCTCAGTGTTTGTTGGACGAGTCGGATCGGTCGGCTCAACAGGAAATCGGTCGTGGGCCTGGTCTGATTATGGGTTGGCTCTGAAGACTTTTATTACACCCGACATTGTTTCATACTCGACGATAATACACGACAATTAATTAAATACCGACATTGTTTGAGCTCGACCATAATCCACGACAACTCGACGATAATACACGACAATTAATTAAATACCCGACATTGTTTGAACTCGACCATAATACACGACATTTAATTAAATACCCGACATTGTTTGAACTCGACGATAATACACGACAATTAATTAAATACCCGACATTGTTTGAACTCGACCATAATACACGACAACTCGACGATAATACACGACAATTGTTTGAACTCGACCATAATCCACGACAATTAGTTAAACACATTCTCATCCTCGACAGTTCGCGTATGTATTGTTTAAACACCCGACATGCTGTAATACTCGACAATAATCCACGAGAAGAACAATATTCTAGTGCCTTTGAGAAAAGCAGCGGTGCTTTCATGCTCGACGATAATCCACGACAATTAGTTAAATACCCGACATTGTTTGATACTCGACCATAATCCACGAAAATTAGTTAAACACCGGAATACAATGCATATATAGGGGTGGGGAAAAATACTGAAATGCCAAAAATTACCGAAAATACCGAAATTTTCGGTATACCGAATTTTCGGTACGGTATGATACCGTACCGGAAATTTTCGGTATGGTAACGGTATGATAATCTAAAAATTTCTACCGAAATACCGAAAAAAGTAAAAGTTCGGTATTTTCGGTATACCGAAATTTTTTCGGTATTTTGGTAGTTCGGTATTTCGGTATACCAAATTTCTAATAGTATACCGTAAATTTTCGGTATACCGAAATTTCGGTATACCAAAATCAACGGTATGGATCGGTATATACCGATACCGATACAAAATTCGGTATATCGAATTTTCGGTACGGTAACGGTATGGGTTTTCGGCGTATCGAAAATTTCGGTACGGTAACGGTATGGGCGATTCGGTACGGTATAACGTACCGAACCACCCCTAACAGTAACGCGATGGGATTGAGAAATTGAAAATTTATCCTGCAAAAAGCTGCTGTCGCCGGAATTATGGCTTTGGAAGTTGAGCGTTGGGAAGCAACTAATGCCTTCCAAAGTCATAATCCCGGCGACAGCAGCTTTTTGCAGGATAGATTTTCAATTTCTCAATCCCTGGCATTAGTTGCTTCCCAATGCTCAACTTCCAAACCCTTAATTCCCGCGACAGCAGCTTTTTGCAGGATAGATTTTCAATTTCTCGGATTGGCCATTTCGACGCTGCACCTGGAGCTATGCTCCGGGTGCTTTTTCTGCCCTCGTCCTTCCCTCTCCCCCCCCCCTCCCTTCCATCCTTTTTCAACGTGCCCCAGCTTTTTCCTTTTTTATTTGTTCTTATTTTGTTTCTTCTAAAATTTAATTTTACTTCTTTGTAGTAGTGTAATAATATTTTTACTTCTTTGTAGTTGTGTAATTATTTTATTTATTACTTCCTCCGTTTCATATTAATTGACGTTTTAGGACGTTTCAATTAATTGATGTTTTATATATTTTTCATCAATTTTATCAATTTTTTCTCTGAATTCAATCCTAAAATATCTCTATTTTTCAATTTATAAGAGATATTTTGATTTGGTCAAATTTTTAGGAGAGTAATTCTGTCAAAATATTTCATCCTTAATTCTTCCCTTTCATCCGAAAACGTTAATTAATATGGAACGTAGGGAGTATATTATTGCAATATTAATATAAAATTGTATTGACATATTTGTCTAAATATAAATCTAAAAAGAAATTCAATGTTTAATAGAATATGAAAAACATAATTTTTTTTAAATTTCATCGAAATTTAAAGTTTTAGAAAATCTAAAAGGGAATATTAATGTTCAACGTACGTGTATGTACATTGACATTTAAAAATATATAACATAATTTTAACCTGGAATGATAATTAAAAATATATAACATAATATATATATATATATATTAGATTATGTTATATTATATTATATATTTTTTAATTTATGAAAATAATATTTAAACTCTAACTAAAAATAATTAAAAATATTCATGAAATATATTATAAGAGACGCTAATATTTTATTTGGATATTTCACATGTAATATATACTTTTTTTTTTATGTTCTTACCTTTATTTTATATTTTTTAATTTATCCAAATAAATTTTTAAGTTCTAATCATAAATACTAAAAGAGTTCTTTCAAAATTTGTATTCTTATTTGCAATTTTTAATATTTCACTCTGTGCTTTTAAATACACTTAAAAACATCTTATTTTTTAATAAATTCTTACTTTAGCAAATTAAGATCTAAACATTATTTAATAATTCGAATACCAAATTAAAGTCTGCGAGTTCTTCATAATATAAAATCTCAAAGTGTAACAAAAGTCATAATTTAGGTTGCAACGGATATGAGATATTTCTTTTGTGATATTCTCTGATTTGCTTTGTATATAATGCTTGTACTTAGAGTCTCCCTGGGTTTGATATATGTGGGTTCTTGTAAAGAAGATTTCTCCCAGACAATCATTTAAGTGAGACCGAATTGGGGGATCCTCTGGCTAGTTCGATATTTAAGTTGATCAAAGGCTCTTTATACTAAGTTACCCTCTCCTTTTAAAATAATTAAATCCCTAAATCAACTTTTGATTAGAGGATAATACGTAGAAAAGAATATACATGTCATATTTATAGGACAAAGATAAAATAAAATAATTAGTTGTATTTTCGTAAAAAATACTCAATTAGTATTTTATAAGAAAACTATTTTACTAATGTTTAGTTGCAACTCAAGCCAACATATTGTAGTTCAATTTACAATTAACACTCAAATCTAGAATAAATAATTACCAACAAATAATCTATTAGCTTAAATCAAATATCTCATTATAATATATGCGATATGGATGCCAAATTGAAGATCATGAAAAGTGAATAATCTGATAAATTATGCATAAAAAATGGATTATAAATAAAAAAGTTTTTTGTATCTTTAAAAATATAAGACTGCTCGTGTAAGTTAATACTATAAATAATCTCATGTAAACTATAAGGCTGCTCGTATAAGTTAATACTACAAGGCTGCTCGTGTAAGTTGACTGAATCTCGTGTAATATCATTTAAAACATAAAATTATTCACGTGTAAGATTCTAATCTCATGTACTATAAGGCATCTCGTGTAAGTTAGTAAACAACAATGTATCTCGTATAAGTTCACAATACTAATAATCACAAGTAAACTATAATTAATCTCGTGTAATTTTTTCTGAATCTCGTGTATTCTCGTTTATTACATAAAATTATTCACGTGTAAGTTTCTATTCTCATGTATACTAAGGCATTTCGTGTAAGTTCACAATATTAATTTAAAACTTACTAAATGTACAATAACTTACCAAAATTATTGAGTAAAAATTAGGAGGGAAAGTAAAAATTACAAAAATAAATTTCCTTAGAAGAGTAATTTTAACAAAATACTCGTTATTAATATAAATAGGTAATTAAAAATAATTTCAATACCTATTTTAACAAATGGCGTGTGGAAGGAGAAAGATCAACACGGCCGTGTTACTTGTTCAACACGGCCGTGTCAAAACTGGCGTGAAAAGAGAAGAATCTACTGGAAATCAACACGGCCGCGTTTCGCAAATGACACGGCCGTGTCAAAAGACCACCCCACAAGGTAAAACAAGCTGGAATGAAACACGGCCGTGTCACATACGCAACACGGCCGTGTCAGAAACGCCTCAGAAAACCAATTTTGGTTCAAGACTAACACGGCCGTGTCACGTACTCAACACGGCCGTGTCAATAGAGGGCTCAGACAATCAAAACACACTGCAATGCAACACGGCCGTGTTACGTACGGAACACGGCCGTGTCGAAAGTGCCCCAGAAATACAGATTCGATTCCAACTCAACACGGCTGTGTTACAAAGCAACACGACCGTGTCACCCTTCCACAGCCTTCAAAACGCGAATTCAGGTTTAAAAATTCCCCCTTCTCTTCTCTTTCACTACACGCACGAAGAACACACACATTCACTCACACTTCACCAATTCACACATAAACACACTCAAATTCACCCATAATCCAATTCAAACACAATCACACACTCCATCTCACTCACTATCTCCACAAAAGTCGGAAATTTCGACCCACTTCCAAGGACCTAGGGCACATTCCGAATTGGGTTGTCTCCGACTAAATTTCTCCGGTAAGTGATGCTAACCCTTACTAGTTTGTTTCCCATTCAATTTTGATGCATAATTAGTATTGGGGATGAATTAATTTCATGATTAAAGTGAGTATTGTAGTACCTATGTGTTAAATAATGTAATTTGGGTATGAACTTGTGCGAATAGTGAATGGGGTTACGTAATGAGTATAAATTGCTGTGATTGTTGCTAGAATTAGATGAAATTGTTGAGGTTAACATAGAACGAGCACCCCGAGATTGAAATTCATGTGTTGGACTCATTGAGGCATATTAGCAAACATGTTATGTGCATGGTTTTCATTGATGTTATGTCACTTGATTCCTACCCCTTTTAACATTTCTACATATTGTACGACTTAATGGAATTATGATGCATGCTCTAGTTGCTAAAATTCGAGGTTCCATTATTTCACGACCTCCCAAGTGAAGTGGGTAGGAGTTGGGCATAGGTTAGGGGGTATAAAACGCATACATGGCTCGGGTATCACTAGCCTATGAATATCTTGTTACATATGTTAGCATACTCCATTTTCGTCTATGTTTGGGCTAAACTAAGGATTATGGCCCTATTGATTTGTGTGTTGTTGAGTATGTGCACAGGATTCTAGAAAATGGCACCACCAAAAGGACAATCTAGTCGTAGCAGAGACAAGCAGGTCATGGTTGAAGACACCCCCGCTGTCAACCCAAATGACAGTCAGACACTCTTCGGGTTCTCTTTGACGGAGGTGGAACACAAGACTCGGTTTGAGGAGCTTAGACATCGCACTGTCATTCCCACACGGTTTGGCAGTGATAACTTGACTCGGGCCATGGGCATTCATGACAATGTCCGTGTTTTGCTCAACCGAGTTGGATTACTTCAGCTCATGAGGACGCAGCCGACATACAGACGGATCACCCTCGAGTTCTTGAGCACGTTCCACATTATAGCAGCCAGCTCTTTTCGCTCCACCCGTCCGGACGGCATCACGTTTCAATTGATGGGAAAAGTTCGAAAATTGACTTACGATGAGCTGGACAAGATATATGGCTTCCCGACTTTTGCAAGAGTGACCCCACCGGAGGTATTTGACCCACATTCGTTTTGGGCACTGTTGACGGCTGCACCACCAATTGTAGAAGCCCAACCGTATATCTCCAAGGCCGCTAAAGCTTCTTGGATTCGGAGTCCAGTCATCCGGTATATACAGAAGTTGCTGGCCTACACGCTTTTTGCTCGGCGTGAAGTGGGCGCTGTGCGACAGAGTGAATTGCATATGTTGTGGAACATATTGAATGGGTATAAGGTGGACTACACCCGAATATTGATGGAGCACCTGGAAAATGTCATCCGGAAACAAAAGGACAGCATCATGATTGGAGGATTGATCACTCCTATTGCCGCTGCATTTGATGACATTGACTTAACTGAGATGGAGCCGGTAAGAGGGGAAGTCCAATTTACATGGGACTTGCTTGAATTGATGCAAGTGGTGGTCCTCGGTGAGGATGGAACTGTCCCGTATGTTTACCAAAATGTGGGGCCCTACCTTCGGCTACCATATGAGTTAGGGACAGCAGTTACCGGAGTCCAGGATACAGCGAATTTGTCGCTATCCACTGAAGACCATCTCCAGCACTCCCAACCACCGACCTCCGAGGTGTTCCAATCTAGGCTACCAGTTGAGCAAAGTAGCCAAATTCCGAGACAGCCCCGGAAGAAACGAGCGTCTACGACAGTTGCTTCCCCATCGGAGCTCAATGACGATATGGTTGGCATCATCAACTCATTACGGGAAGATGTTCGTCTCCATACCGAGTCGATGCAGACGTTCCAAACCTCGATGGAGAGGCATCGCACGGAGGTCCGGGGATCACTTCAGACTATCCACTCGGAATTACATGCTCAACAGGGAGTACTCAACACACTGCTGCAAAGAAGTGATGAAGACCGTTTGTGGAGACAGCAGCAACAGAGTCAGTGGGAGGCCATGCAACAGTTTTGGAGCTAATATGGGTTCCACCCTCCGCCTCCGCCTCAGTGAATTGTAAGTTAGCACCAAGGCGTACCAGTTTTCCCTCCAAACGTTGGCTTCTAGCCAAGTTTGGGGGAGGGGGTGAACTGTGGACGTCTTGGCCGCTATGTTTATTGCTTTGCTGTTTTTTCTGCTTTACGGTCTTATTAGTCATTTGGTTGTGTAATTGAAAAATTTGAATGATGTAGTGATGCGTTGAGTTGAACTGGTCGTTAAGTGAGTTGTTGGGTCTGTGAGCCCTTTGTTATGTTGGTTACCTTTATTTCGGGGTCTGTGTGCCCATTGCTAGCGAGAACGTGCTATGATTTTTAGTTGATTTTGAGTATTGCGTCTGTGTGCCCCAATCTGTAATAGAGTTAAAAAGTTTATCTTGCCACCTCTACAAACTGTACGATTTATGAAAAAATCTGTACTATTTCTTTAACAATCTGTACTACTGTGTTAAACAGTCTGTACAACTATATAGTAGGAGTAATGTCCATTTATTTGTGTTGTTAGTTTTAGTAATTTTGGCATCCTTTAGATCACTTTGAGGGTTAAAGGGCCGATATGTGATACCTGAATTTCGTAGGGTTTGCAAGTTTTAGTCAATCTGTAATATTGAGTTAAACTGTCTGTTTACCTTGCCACCTATACAAACTGTACTATTTATGAAAAAATCTATACTATTTATAGAACAATTTGTACCATTGAGTTAAACACTATAAATAACTATATAGTAGGAGAGTCTCATATCCCTCAATTCGGTCTCACTTTGATCCATAAATGTGCAATTGTTTTTTTCTTTTTTGGGTCAATTAGGGTAACTTTATTTTTTATGGGACAACTTATGTAAATTTAGTGCACTTGTACTATTAAGTTAAACAGTCCGTATAACTATATAGTAGGTTTTTGTCAATCTGTAATAGAGTTAAAAAGTTTATCTTGCCACCTCTACAAACTGTACTATTTATGAAAAAATCTATACTATTTCTTTAACAATCTGTACTATTGTGTTAAACAGTCTGTACAACTATATAGTAGGAGTAATGTCCATTTCTTTGTGGTGTTAGTTTTAGTAATTTTGGCATCCTTTAGATCACTTTGAGGGTTAAAGGGCCGATATGTGATACCTGAATTTCGTAGGGTTTGCAAGTTTTAGTCAATCTGTAATATTGAGTTAAACTGTCTGTTTACCTTGCCACCTCTACAAACTGTACCACTCTCTTGTATAAGGTCACAACCGTAGATTCTAAGCGTAGTTTCCGTGGATTCATCAATGCCATCTTTTCTAGAAGGCGACGACATTTGTATCGAGAATCCTCACCCTCACCCATATCTTTTTTAAGTGCTAATAAAATCTTCACCATTGACCTTGTATTGAACTTCGAGCACATTCCTTGCGCCTCAAACTCTTCGTAAGTATGAGAGATGAGGTTATATTAAATTTGTCGCGGCCAATCAACTCGCTTTTTGGTGGCAGGAGGAGCTTGCTCGACTCTCTCAACATAGTTTCCAGACATCTAAAAGTAAACTTTGGTTATTCGTATTTATAATCATTTTATTAACAAGTCTGCTGATATATTTATTTTATCACAAAAGTACGGAGCTTTGAGTATATGTATAATTATGTACTAAAATTGTTATTGAAATTATTTTTAATTACTTATTGATATTTTTATAATGTATATTTTGTTAAAATTGTTTTTCTAAGAAACATTATCCGTTGCAACCTAAATTATGACTTTTGTTACACTTTGAGATTTTATATTATGAAGAACTCGCAGACTTTAATTTGGTATTCGAATTATTAAATAATGTTTAGATCTTAATTTGCTAAAGTAAGAATTTATTAAAAAATAAGATGTTTTTAAGTGTATTTAAAAGCACAGAGTGAAATATTAAAAATTGCAAATAAGAATACAAATTTTGAAAGAATTCTTTTAGTATTTATGATTAGAACTTAAAAATTTATTTGGATAAATTAAAAAATATAAAATAAAGGTAAGAACATAAAAAAAAAGTATATATTACATGTGAAATATCCAAATAAAATATTAGCGTCTCTTATAATATATTTCATGAATATTTTTAATTATTTATAGTTAGAGTTTAAATATTATTTTCATAAATTAAAAAATATATAATATAATATAACATAATCTAATATATATATATATATATATATATATATATTATGTTATATATTTTTAATTATCATTCCAGGTTAAAAGTATGTTATATATTTTTAATTGTCAATGTACATACACGTACGTTGAACATTAATATTCCCTTTTAGATTTTCTAAAACTTTAAATTTCGATGAAATTTAAAAAAAATTATGTTTTTCATATTCTATTAAACATTGAATTTCTTTTTAGATTTATATTTAGACAAATATGTCAATATAATTTTATATTAATATTGCAATAATATACTCCCTACGTTCCATATTAATTAACGTTTTCGGATGAAAGGGAAGAATTAAGGATGAAATATTTTGACAGAATTACTCTCCTAAAAATTTGACCAAATCAAAATATCTCTGATAAATTGAAAAATAGAGATATTTTAGGATTGAATTCAGAGAAAAAATTGATAAAATTGATGAAAAATATATAAAACATCAATTAATTGAAACGTCCTAAAACGTCAATTAATATGAAACGGAGGAAGTAATAAATAAAATAATTACACAACTACAAAGAAGTAAAAATATTATTACACTACTACAAAGAAGTAAAATTAAATTTTAGAAGAAACAAAATAAGAACAAATAAAAAAGGAAAAAGATGGGGCACGTTGAAAAAGAATGGAAGGGAGGGGGGGGGGGGAGAGGGAAGGAGACAGGTCGAGGGCAGAAAAAGCACCCGGAGCATAGCTCCAGGTGCAGCGTCGAAATGGCCAATCCGAGAAATTGAAAATCTATCCTGCAAAAAGCTGCTGTCGCGGGAATTAAGGGTTTGGAAGTTGAGCATTGGGAAGCAACTAATGCCAGGGATTGAGAAATTGAAAATCTATCCTGCAAAAAGCTGCTGTCGCCGGGATTATGGCTTTGGAAGGCATTAGTTGCTTCCCAACGCTCAACTTCCAAAGCCATAATTCCGGCGACAGCTGCTTTTTGCAGGATAAATTTTCAATTTCTCAATCCCATCGCGTTACTGTTAGGGGTGGTTCGGTACATTATACCGTACCGAATCGCCCATACCGTTACCGTACCGAAATTTTCGATATGCCGAAAACCCATACCGTTACCGTACCGAAAATTTCGGTATACCGAAATTCGGCATACCGAAAATTCGGTATGATATCGGTAAATACCGATACCGTACCGAAAATTCGATATACCGAATTTTGTATCGGTATCGGTATATACCGATCCATACCGTTGATTTTGGTATACCAAAATTTCGATATACCGAAAATTTACGGTATACCATTAGAAATTTGGTATACCGAAATACCGAACTACCAAAATACCGAAAAAATTTCGGTATACCGAAAATACCGAACTTTTACTTTTTTCGGTATTTCGGTAGAAATTTTTAGATTATCATACCGTTACCATACCGAAAATTTCCGGTACGGTATCATACCGTACCGAAAATTCGGTATACCGAAAATTTCGGTATTTTCGGTAATTTTTGGCATTTCGGTATTTTTCCCCACCCCTATATATGCATTGTATTCCGGTGTTTAACTAATTTTCGTGGATTATGGTCGAGTATCAAACAATGTCGGGTATTTAACTAATTGTCGTGGATTATCGTCGAGCATGAAAGCACCGCTGCTTTTCTCAAAGGCACTAGAATATTGTTCTTCTCGTGGATTATTGTCGAGTATTACAGCATGTCGGGTGTTTAAACAATACATACGCGAACTGTCGAGGATGAGAATGTGTTTAACTAATTGTCGTGGATTATGGTCGAGTTCAAACAATGTCGGGTATTTAATTAATTATCGTGTATTATCGTCGAGTTGTCGTGTATTATGGTCGAGTTCATACAATGTCCGGTATTTAATTAATTATCGTGTATTATCGTCGAGTTCAAACAATGTCGGGTATTTAATTAAATGTCATGTATTATGGTCGAGTTCAAACAATGTCGGGTATTTAATTAATTGTCGTGTATTATCGTCGAGTTGTCGTGGATTATGGTCGAGTTCAAACAATGTCGGGTATTTAATTAATTGTCGTGTATTATCGTCGAGTATGAAACAATGTCGGGTGTAATAAAAGTCTTTTGTGTCTTTTGTTGTTAACAGAAATATGTGGATCTTAAAGCAGATTTGATCAGAACCGAAAGACATCTTTTGAAAGAAATGGGTTTCATCTGCCATGTTGAGCATCCTCATAAATTCATCTCAAATTACCTTGCTACATTGGAAACTCCTCCAGAACTCAGACAAGAAGCTTGGAATCTTGCAAATGACAGGTGCATTTACTGAGCCTTACTACACAACTGTGTGTCTGATGTGTAATTATCAATAAAGATTTGGGACTGATGTCCTTGGTGTATTTTTCCTTGAAGAATAGTCTTATCAGCCACTTAGTAGCTTATTCTTTATCTTTTGTGACATTTGCAATTTAAATTTTGACATAGGATGTATTCCCTTATATACCAGACTGTGTATGTGTGTGTTGACCAGGAGTCTGTTGCTTGACACTTTCCTTCTAATATCTGTTTCCCATTCTGCTGATAAATTTATTTATATATTTCTTTCTTTTGGTTTGCAAATGACAGTCTGCGCACAACTTTGTGTGTGAGATTTAAAAGTGAGGTTGTAGCCTGTGGTGTCGTATATGCTGCTGCCCGCAGATTTCAAGTACCGTTACTCGAGAATCCTCCTTGGTGGAAAGCTTTTGATGCTGATAAATCTGGAATTGATGAGGTTTGCCGAGTTCTGGCCCATTTGTACAGCCTTCCCAGGGCTCAGTATATACCTGTATGTAAGGATGGGGGTGAGGGTGAGGATTCTCGATACAAATGTCGTCGCCTTCTAGAAAAGATGGCATTGATGAATCCACGGAAACTACGCTTAGAATCTACGGTTGTGACCTTATACAAGAGAGTGGCATATTGCTCAAGCTGTATCCTTTTTTAGGGTTTTGATATATGATTCTTTACTTTAATTCTATGTGGAGTCTAATCCTTTTTGTTCTTGAAGTATTATTACTGTAAGTAAAAGAGTATTTTACAGTCAATTTGTTGTATGTGAGCCGTTTTTTATGTCTATACTGCCTTTTTTATTACCTTGACTGAATTATATTCAGACCTCAAGCTATTATGGCAACCGGTCAAGTCCTATTTCATCGATTCTATTGCAAGAAATCGTTTGTTCGGTTTAATGTGAAGGTCTGCCTGTTACTTCTCATTTTACTCGTTAGTACATTTTGTATTCGACCATGTTGGCTTTTATTGTATGGTGAGGCATGACTAGATTTTATTTACCTATAGAGGGTTGCTGCCAGTTGTGTTTGGCTTGCTTCAAAACTCGAAGAATGCCCCAGAAAAGCAAGGCAGGTACTCATTGTTTTTCACAGGATGGAGTGCAGGAGAGAAAAGTTACCAATCGAGCATTTGGACGCATCTTCCAAGGTTAGCTTTCAAAACGAGATGTTTGTTATTTTATATAAACTATTCATTCAATCATCTGATTATTGTTTGGGTCTTGGTCCATCACTCGTAAGTGAAATAGTTTAGAGTCCGCTATCTTGTATTCGTGTCTTTATACCAGGAACTTGTTTAGGGTGGTTGATTTTGTGTCTTTTGTTGTTAACAGAAATATGTGGATCTTAAAGCAGATTTGATCAGAACCGAAAGACATCTTTTGAAAGAAATGGGTTTCATCTGCCATGTTGAGCATCCTCATAAATTCATCTCAAATTACCTTGCTACATTGGAAACTCCTCCAGAACTCAGACAAGAAGCTTGGAATCTTGCAAATGACAGGTGCATTTACTGAGCCTTACTACACAATTGTGTGTCTGATGTGTAATTATCAATAAAGATTTGGGACTGATGTCCTTGGTGTATTTTTCCTTGAAGAATAGTCTTATCAGCCACTTAGTAGCTTATTCTTTATCTTTTGTGACATTTGCAGTTTAAATTTTGACATAGGATGTATTCCCTTATATACCAGACTGTGTATGTGTGTGTTGACCAGGAGTCTGTTGCTTGACACTTTCCTTCTAATCTCTGTTTCCCATTCTGCTGATAAATTTATTTATATATTTCTTTCTTTTGGTTTGCAAATGACAGTCTGTGCACAACTTTGTGTGTGAGATTTAAAAGTGAGGTTGTAGCCTGTGGTGTCGTATATGCTGCTGCGCGCAGATTTCAAGTACCATTACCCGAGAATCCTCCTTGGTGGAAAGCTTTTGATGCTGATAAATCTGGAATTGATGAGGTTTGCCGAGTTCTGGCCCATTTGTACAGCGTTCCCAGGGCTCAGTATATACCTGTATGTAAGGATGGGGGTTCTTTTGCTACACCCTTACCAAGATTGAAGCATGCGAGGCCCTCCGTGATGACTATATTCTGAATATGTTCATGGCCTTTGACCAAATGACTAGATACCACTGGGTACGACTCCGTTTTTCTTCCCCAACTACTTGAAAACACATTCCTGACAATTTAAGTATTCCATGTATTATCTATTTTCTAATGAACGGTGTTAACAGACTTGCTGTCTCCATATTTTCTATGTTGATGATAATTTTGTCTTTTTATTTTACAGTTCTCAAGATTTAACATTTATTGATCACACTCGTTAAATATATATTATCGAATCGTAATACTGACTTGACTAGACAATGTTAATCTCCAGTCAACCTGTCCACCATTAACCATTGGTGTGATATAAAATCTAGTGGGGATGTTGTTGTTTGGTTGATGAAGAATTTCAAAGATGGGACATCATAGACCAATGAAGTCACCAAGTCTTGCAACATCTTCATTATAATTCTTTGCTTTTGATTATTGTCTTTACGTATGTGATATAAAATCTATTATAAAACACATAAATCAGTCTTTCAGCATTATTTCATGTATAAAATAAAAATTTAAAATCAGAATCGTAGATTAGACGGGATATCTTCGGTGTTTTATTGATTTAGGGATTTAATTATTTTAAAAGGAGAGGGTAATTTAATCTAAAGATTCTTTGAACAATCTATACTATTGTGTGAAACAATATGTTTACCTTGCCACCTCTACAAACCGTACTATTTATTTGAACACACAATATGTTTACCTTGCCACCTCTACAAACCGTACTATTTATGAATTTTTTTGTACTATTTATTTGAACAATCTGTAGTATTAAGTAAACAGTCCGTATAACAATATAGTAGGTTTTTGTCAATCGTACATGGTTTGATGTGAGTACACGATGTTACACGAGAAATATATTAGTTACACGAGAAACGTTAGAAATTACAGAGAATAATTCAAAGTAATAAACGAGATTACACGAGATCCCCATTACTTACACGAGATACATTATAGTTTACATGTGAATATTAGTATTGTGAACTTACACGAGATACATGAGATTAGAAACTTACACGTGAATAATTTTATGTATTAAACGAGATTACACGAGAATCGGTAAACTTACACAAGATACATTATAGTTTATATGTGAATATTAGTATTGTGAACTTACACGAGATGCCTTAGTATACATGAGATTAGAAACTTACACGTGAATAATTTTATGTAATAAACGAGAATACACGAGATTCAGAAAAAATTACACGAGATTAATTATAGTTTACCTGTGATTATTAGTATTGTGAACTTATACTAGATACATTGTTGTTTACTAACTTACACGAGATGCCTTATAGTACATGAGATTAGAATCTTACACGTGAATAATTTTATGTTTTAAATACACGAGATTCAGTCAACTTACACGAGCAGCCTTGTAGTATTAACTTACATGAGCGGCCTTATAGTTTACATAAGATTATTTATAGTATTAACTTACACGAGCAGCCTTATATTTTTAAAGATACAAAAAACTTTTTTATTTATAATCCATTTTTTATGCATAATTTATCAGATTATTCACTTTTCATGATCTTCAATTTGGCATCCATATCGCATATATTATAATGAGATATTTGATTTAAGCTAATAGATTATTTGTTGGTAATTATTTATTCTAGATTTGAGTGTTAATTGTAAATTGAACTACAATATGTTGGCTTGAGTTGCAACTAAACATTAGTAAAATAGTTTTCTTATAAAATACTAATTGAGTATTTTTTACGAAAATACAACTAATTATTTTATTTTATCTAACATGATTATTTATAGTGTTAACTTACACGAGCAACCTTATATTTTTAAAGATACAAATAACTTTTTTATTTATAATCCATTTTTTATGCATAATTTATCAGATTATTCACTTTTCATGATCTTCAATTTGGCATCCATATCGCATATATTATAATGAGATATTTGATTTAAGCTAATAGATTATTTGTTGGTAATTATTTATTCTAGATTTGAGTGTTAATTGTAAATTGAACTACAATATGTTGGCTTGAGTTGCAACTAAACATTAGTAAAATAGTTTTCTTATAAAATACTAATTGAGTATTTTTTACGAAAATACAACTAATTATTTTATTTTATCTAACACGATTTTTTTTGAAATATTTTAGTTATCTAAGTTACACGGGAAGAAAAATCATTGTTTAAATAATGAAATACATGTTTTATTAAATCCAAGGCCAAAACTAATATCTATTTATAATCATTTTATTAACAAGTCTGCTGATATATTTATTTTATCACAAAAGTACGGAGCTTTGAGTATATGTATAATTATGTACTAAAATTGTTATTGAAATTATTTTTAATTACTTATTGATATTTTTATAATGTATATTTTGTTAAAATTGTTTTTCTAAGAAACATTATCCGTTGCAACCTAAATTATGACTTTTGTCACACTTTGAGATTTTATATTATGAAGAACTCGCAGACTTTAATTTGGTATTCGAATTATTAAATAATGTTTAGATCTTAATTTGCTAAAGTAAGAATTTATTAAAAAATAAGATGTTTTTAAGTGTATTTAAAAGCACAGAGTGAAATATTAAAAATTGCAAATAAGAATACAATTTTTGAAAGAATTCTTTTAGTATTTATGATTAGAACTTAAAAATTTATTTGGATAAATTAAAAAATATAAAATAAAGGTAAGAACATAAAAAAAAAAGTATATATTACATGTGAAATATCCAAATAAAATATTAGCGTCTCTTATAATATATTTCATGAATATTTTTAATTATTTATAGTTAGAGTTTAAATATTATTTTCATAAATTAAAAAATATATAATATAATATAACATAATCTAATATATATATATATATATATTATGTTATATATTTTTAATTATCATTCCAGGTTAAAATTATGTTATATATTTTTAATTGTCAATGTACATACACGTACGTTGAACATTAATATTCCCTTTTAGATTTTCTAAAACTTTAAATTTCGATGAAATTTAAAAAAAATTATGTTTTTCATATTCTATTAAACATTGAATTTCTTTTTTGATTTATATTTAGACAAATATGTCAATACAATTTTATATTAATATTGCAATAATATACTCCCTACGTTCCATATTAATTAACGTTTTCGGATGAAAGGGAAGAATTAAGGATGAAATATTTTGACAGAATTACTCTCCTAAAAATTTGACCAAATCAAAATATCTCTGATAAATTGAAAAATAGAGATATTTTAGGATTGAATTCAGAGAAAAAATTGATAAAATTGATGAAAAATATATAAAACATCAATTAATTGAAACGTCCTAAAACGTCAATTAATATGAAACGGAGGAAGTAATAAATAAAATAATTACACAACTACAAAGAAGTAAAAATATTATTACACTACTACAAAGAAGTAAAATTAAATTTTAGAAGAAACAAAATAAGAACAAATAAAAAAGGAAAAAGCTGGGGCACGTTGAAAAAGGATGGAAGGGAGGGGGGGGGGGGGGAGAGGGAAGGAGACAGGTCGAGGGCAGAAAAAGCACCCGGAGCATAGCTCCAGGTGCAGCGTCGAAATGACCAATCCGAGAATTTGAAAATCTATCCTGCAAAAAGCTGCTGTCGCGGGAATTAAGGGTTTGGAAGTTGAGCATTGGGAAGCAACTAATGCCAGGGATTGAGAAATTGAATTAATTGTCTCATTGAGTTAAACACTATAAATAATTGTCGTGGATTATGGTCGAGTTCAAACAATGTCGGGTATTTAATTATATAAATAATCGTGTTAGATAAAATAAAATAATTAGTTGTATTTTCGTAAAAAATACTCAATTAGTATTGTGAACTTACACGAGATCCCCATTACTTACACGAGATTAATTATAGTTTACCTGTGATTATTAGTATTGTGAACTTATATGAGATACATTGTTGTTTACTAACTTACACGAGATGCCTTATAGTACATGAGATTAGAATCTTACACGTGAATAATTTTATGTTTTAAATACACGAGATTCAGTCAACTTACACGAGCAGCCTTGTAGTATTAACTTACATGAGCAGCCTTATAGTTTACATGAGATTATTTATAGTATTAACTTACACGAGCAGCCTTATATTTTTAAAGATACAAAAAACTTTTTTATTTATAATCCATTTTTTATGCATAATTTATCAGATTATTCACTTTTCATGATCTTCAATTTGGCATCCATATCGCATATATTATAATGAGATATTTGATTTAAGCTAATAGATTATTTGTTGGTAATTATTTATTCTAGATTTGAGTGTTAATTGTAAATTGAACTACAATATGTTGGCTTGAGTTTCAACTAAACATTAGTAAAATAGTTTTCTTATAAAATACTAATTGAGTATTTTTTACGAAAATACAACTAATTATTTTATTTTATCTAACACGATTATTTATAGTGTTAACTTACACGAGCAACCTTATATTTTTAAAGATACAAATAACTTTTTTATTTATAATCCATTTTTTATGCATAATTTATCAGATTATTCACTTTTCATGATCTTCAATTTGGCATCCATATCGCATATATTATAATGAGATATTTAATTTAAGCTAATAGATTATTTGTTGGTAATTATTTATTCTAGATTTGAGTGTTAATTGTAAATTGAACTACAATATGTTGGCTTGAGTTGCAACTAAACATTAGTAAAATAGTTTTCTTATAAAATACTAATTGAGTATTTTTTACGAAAATACAACTAATTATTTTATTTTATCTAACACGATTTTTTTTGAAATATTTTAGTTATCTAAGTTACACGGGAAGAAAAATCATTGTTTAAATAATGAAATACATGTTTTATTAAATCCAAGGCCAAAACTAATATCTATTTATAATCATTTTATTAACAAGTCTGCTGATATATTTATTTTATCACAAAAGTACGGAGCTTTGAGTATATGTATAATTATGTACTAAAATTGTTATTGAAATTATTTTTAATTACTTATTGATATTTTTATAATGTATATTTTGTTAAAATTGTTTTTCTAAGAAACATTATCCGTTGCAACCTAAATTATGACTTTTGTTACACTTTGAGATTTTATATTATGAAGAACTCGCAGACTTTAATTTGGTATTCGAATTATTAAATAATGTTTAGATCTTAATTTGCTAAAGTAAGAATTTATTAAAAAATAAGATGTTTTTAAGTGTATTTAAAAGCACAGAGTGAAATATTAAAAATTGCAAATAAGAATACAAATTTTGAAAGAATTCTTTTAGTATTTATGATAAGAACTTAAAAATTTATTTGGATAAATTAAAAAATATAAAATAAAGGTAAGAACATAAAAAAAAAGTATATATTACATGTGAAATATCCAAATAAAATATTAGCGTCTCTTATAATATATTTCATGAATATTTTTAATTATTTATAGTTAGAGTTTAAATATTATTTTCATAAATTAAAAAATATATAATATAATATAACATAATTTAATATATATATATATATATATATATATATATATATATATTATGTTATATATTTTTAATTATCATTCCAGGTTAAAATTATGTTATATATTTTTAATTGTCAATGTACATACACGTACGTTGAACATTAATATTCCCTTTTAGATTTTCTAAAACTTTAAATTTCGATGAAATTTAAAAAAAATTATGTTTTTCATATTCTATTAAACATTGAATTTCTTTTTAGATTTATATTTAGACAAATATGTCAATACAATTTTATATTAATATTGCAATAATATACTCCCTACGTTCCATATTAATTAACGTTTTCGGATGAAAGGGAAGAATTAAGGATGAAATATTTTGACAGAATTACTCTCCTAAAAATTTGACCAAATCAAAATATCTCTGATAAATTGAAAAATAGAGATATTTTAGGATTGAATTCAGAGAAAAAATTGATAAAATTGATGAAAAATATATAAAACATCAATTAATTGAAACGTCCTAAAACGTCAATTAATATGAAACGGAGGAAGTAATAAATAAAATAATTACACAACTACAAAGAAGTAAAAATATTATTACACTACTACAAAGAAGTAAAATTAAATTTTAGAAGAAACAAAATAAGAACAAATAAAAAAGAAAAAAGCTGGGGCACGTTGAAAAAGGATGGAAGGGAGGGGGGGGAGAGGGAAGGAGACAGGTCGAGGGCAGAAAAAGCACCCGGAGCATAGCTCCAGGTGCAGCGTCGAAATGGCCAATCCGAGAAATTGAAAATCTATCCTGCAAAAAGCTGCTGTCGCCGGGATTATGGCTTTGGAAGGCATTAGTTGCTTCCCAACGCTCAACTTCCAAAGCCATAATTCCGGCGACAACAGCTTTTTGCAGGATAAATTTTCAATTTCTCAATCCCATCGCATTACTGTTAGGGGTGGTTCGGTACGTTATACCGTACCGAATCGCCCATACCGTTACCGTACCGAAATTTTCGAGACGCCGAAAACCCATACCGTTACCGTACCGAAAATTTTGGTATACCGAAATTCGGCATACCGAAAATTCGGTATGATATCGGTAAATACCATTTCGGTATACCGAAATTTTCGGTACGGTAACGGTAAATACCGATACCGTACCGAAAATTCGATATACCGAATTTTGTATCGGTATCGGTATATACCGATCCATACCGTTGATTTTGGTATACCGAAATTTCGGTATACCGAAAATTTACGGTATACCATTAGAAATTTGGTATACCGAAATACCGAACTACCAAAATACCGAAAAAATTTCGGTATACCGAAAATACCGAACTTTTACTTTTTTCGGTATTTCGGTAGAAATTTTTAGATTATCATACCGTTACCATACCGAAAATTTCCGGTACGGTATCATACCGTACCGAAAATTCGGTATACCGAAAATTTCGGTATTTTCGGTAATTTTTGGCATTTCGGTATTTTTCCCCACCCCTATATATGCATTGTATTCCGGTGTTTAACTAATTTTCGTGGATTATGGTCGAGTATCAAACAATGTCGGGTATTTAACTAATTGTCGTGGATTATCGTCGAGCATGAAAGCACCGCTGCTTTTCTCAAAGGCACTAGAATATTGTTCTTCTCGTGGATTATTGTCGAGTATTACAGCATGTCGGGTGTTTAAACAATACATACGCGAACTGTCGAGGATGAGAATGTGTTTAACTAATTGTCGTGGATTATGGTCGAGTTCAAACAATTGTCGTGTATTATCGTCGAGTTGTCGTGTATTATGGTCGAGTTCAAACAATGTCGGGTATTTAATTAATTGCCGTGTATTATCGTCGAGTTCAAACAATGTCGGGTATTTAATTAAATGTCGTGTATTATGGTCGAGTTCAAACAATGTCGGGTATTTAATTAATTGTCGTGTATTATCGTCGAGTTGTCGTGGATTATGGTCGAGTTCAAACAATGTCGGGTATTTAATTAATTGTCGTGTATTATCGTCGAGTATGAAACAATGTCGGGTGTAATAAAAGTCTTCAGAGCCAACCCATAATCAGACCAGGCCCACGACCGATTTCCTGTTGAGCCGACCGGTCCGACTCGTCCAACAAACACTGAGCAAAACAGTAATATATTTAACTTCTATTTAAGTTAAAAGCCTCATTGAATGGTTCGGCGATATGAATGCCCATTGACAACTCCACTGCAAAAGAAGTCTGGGGAAGCTCCATTTTGCAGAGATTATGGCGTCTATCATTATAAGAGGAGACAACCTCATCCTATTCCTCTTTCATTCAAATTTGGTAAGTTTTCCAAGACCAGGATGAGGAACATAGTGAAAGAAGGCGAGATACGGATGAGTGTATTGAACGAGCAACTGGTGAACGTGAGACAGGAAGGCGTGGAACTCGGTTTAAGGATCGAGGTATGATGAATATTATTTAAGTTATATTCTTGTGAATTTTAATTTTTTTTTTATTTTGTGTTTTAGAAACTGAAGTTGAAGTTGAAGGAGAAATTTGGGGAAGAAGATAAGGAAGAAAAATGAAAATGTGAGGATTGTCGAAACAATTTTATTTTTATGTTTTGTTAAATTTATTTGTTGAATTTGCTGAATTTATTTGCTGAATCTATTTGTTTCAATTTGCTTAATTGATTTGTTTGCTTGAAATATCTGCATATGTCCATGATTGTGTGGTTAAACATATTGTTAATGCATATAGTATCAATTGAGGAATCCTGCCATGTTGTTTGAGTTGCCTCTGCCAGGGAGACTTCTTCCATATCCACCAGATCTTACACTCATAGCTGAGTGATCACTAACTTCACTTCCTCCAGTCCCAATATTTCTCTGTTTTTTAATCCTAATAAGTACCATAGAGTAAGCCTTGTCAACGTTTGGCAGAGGATCCATCATCAAGATCTGGCTTCTTATGGGATCATAGGAGTCATGTAATTAGGGGTGTTCATTATTCGGATTCATCCGGACCATTTAGTTATATGGATAACTAATTCGGATAATTCGGATTCGGATCGGATAAACGGGTTCACCCGAATTATTAAACGGATAAATGGATCGGATTCGGATCTTAGATTTTTATTCGGATTTTATCCGAAACCCGAATAAAAAAATATATATATTATATTATTTTTATTTCATTAGGATTATTTATATAAAATATCTACACTCATTTTCAACTTAGGCATAAAAAGACAACTCATAAATTAAACCCTTATAATTTCAAAAGCAATCGGGCCCAAAAGACGTGAATTGGCGGATTACCTCAAATTAAAGTAGCCCAAATACTCAATTACTCAAACAAGCTTGGTGTATTTGGATATGTAAACATATTTTGTTAATTGTTATTGTAGAATTGGGTATTTCGGATAATTTGGTATCCGATCCTATTAACCCGAATATCCGAAACCCGAATATCCGAATATCCGAAGTCTTTCGGATCGGATTACGGATAAGTTTTTTTAATCTTCACACCCGACTAACCCGAACCCGAATAACCCGAAACCCGATTATCCATCCGAATGAACACCCCTACATGTAATCCCATCAAGAATTGAATCAGTTTCCCTGACATCTCAAATTCTTCCCACTGTTTTGCTGCATCACATGTACAGACTGGTATAGACTTCAACAAGGATAGCTCATTCCAGAGTTTGTGGAGATGATTGTAGTAAACTGCCATGGATTGGTTTCCTTGTGAGAGATTGCAGATCTCTTTCTGGATTTGAAACAGCTGGGGACCATTGCTGTCACCAAATCTGCTGGCTACTGTATCCCATAAGTTTTTAGCATTCTTAGCATACAAAAAAGTTTCTGAAATTTCCTTCGCAATAGAATTGATTAGCTCCGAGTTGTGGCCATTCCTCTGCTGTATTTCTCCGGGGATTTGTATTTGAACTCATAGCTGTCAACTATGGCTCTGGTACCATGTAGAATTTTTGCAAGATAACTCATAAAATATATGGTAAACATTGAATGTGAAGGGCAAAGATAAAACATTCAATATATTCATGAAACTGAGTGTTTACAGCAGCTTAATTATTTATATTTTCAACCGCGGTTTATCAAAAAAAATTAATTGTACGGTTTGAAACGGTTCGGGGCGGTTTAAGGCGATTTGGCGGTTTAAGTAAATGTTAACAAAATCCAATTCCATTTTCACAAAACACCAACCTAATAAAAACTCACGTCCGTCTGGGCAACGCCAGATCACCCCTAGTATCTAGCATAAAAAAAGACGCCCTATCCATTGACAAGAATTGATCCTGTGGTAATCCAGCATTTTCTTCGCCATACTAAGTAGCTGATGCACTGACCTTTTTTTTTTATTAAATGTTTATTGAAATCAGTTTGGACTGCAAGCAAAAAATTGATGCCTTCGTTATGCTCTAGACTTAGTTGGCTTTGTACTGGTTGAAAAACTGTGGACATACAGAACCAAGCATAATGCTTTCGTATCGTTGTCGTCTTGGCAATGACACTCAATGGATGTCTTAATAGAGCTCTCTTTGGATTTGACCTCCTTTAACTCCAGCAATTTTCTTGAAAAAAAAAAAGTTGATATCAAATTTTCACAGCAAAACCAACAAAGAATAGCGAAAAGATTAACAAAAAAACCTGAGATGAAGATGAATCAGCTGTACTTTGTTCGTCGCCGTCGAAAGGTCTCTTTTGCCTTGCCATTAATTTCAATGAAGAAGAAGAGAAGAAACTGATAATTTGAACGAAGTTGAATTAAGAAAGGATGAAAGAAGAAAATGACAACTTTAAATATTTTTTCTTAATCTTTTCGCTATTTTTCGTTGGTTTTGCTGTGGAAATTTGATATCAACTTTATTTTTTTTTCCCAATTGCTAGAGTAAAAGTTCAATTACGGAGAGAGCTCTACCAAGGCATCCATGGAGTGTCATTGCCAAGACGACAACGATACGAAAGCATTATGCTTGGTTCTGTATGTTCACCGTTTTTCAACCAGTACAAAACCAACTAAGTCTAGAGCATAACGAAGACATCAGTTTCTGGCTTGCAGTCCAAACTGATTTCAATAAACATCTAATAATCCTCACTAGTGCCATTGTATTGAAAAGTGCACTAGAGAAGTACTAGATACTGGTTATGAATCGAAGTCTCACATGACATTGCCCAGACGGACGTGAGCGGTAGGATCCCCCAATTCGGTCACCGGCAAATCCAGACCGATTTCTTCTTTTCTCCGTCAGCCCTCTTACCGCTTTACCATCGCTCGTAGAAGGTATGCTGAATTTAGTATGCATTTTATACGATTTGAGTTGCAGGTTTATTTGATCTTGTGGATAAATAAGTCTTGTTAAAATAGATTAGACATATAAAAAGGTTCTTTTATATTAACTAGGTAGAGACACGTGCGTTGCACGTGATCCAGAAAATTTACTAAATATATATTAGTATGTTTTTTCTAAATAAATATCTTATAGTATGTCAAGATTAAAATATATACTTCTTAATATAGAATTTTCTAGTTGACTAAAATATACTCCTTAATATATTTTGTATTAATGTCTTACGTAATCTAATGAGTACTTTAAGTGCTTAATCGTGAAAAACTAAAAAAAATATATATTAAGTAAAATTTGTAATTAAATAAAGTTAAACGATGATATTGTTTATTATTACGCCTATATGTTCCATAAAAAGAGTCATTTTTAAAAATACTTTATGTAAAGGAGTCAAGTTTCAACAAGACAAACAACTGTTTTATTAATCAAAGTAAAAATATTAAAATTAATTGTGAATTAATATGGTTAGATAAGTCAAATGAAAAAAAATAGATGAAGTCGTATATGTGAGAACTCACGATTTTTAGAAGCTTATACATTCATTTGATTGACCAAAAATAAAGAAAGTTAAACATTTGTCAAGCATGACTCTTTTTATGGGCTGGGGATAATATACGTTTTTCTTTTTGGCTGGAGATAGTATGAGTTATTAACTTTGATAAATTTAAGATAATATTGCAAATACTGTTATTTCATGTTCACACTCCACTGTGTCCTTCAATTGTTTTTATATGAAAAAAGAATAACTTACATAAAAACGTATTATTTAGAAGACATGAGATTTTTCTATGTATTTAATTTAGAAGAATGAAAATATTGTACTACATCACTTTTAAACTAAAGTTACTTAATGTAACACCAATATTATTTTAAAGTTCATTGAAATTACTCCATTCATGTTATAAAAATACTATCAAATATAAATTAATTTTTTAATAGAAAAATGTAAATTATATATATTTTTTTCAAATATATTTAATTGAAACTATGATCGAGCACTTTCAAGTAATTATCAATAATTATAGATAAAACTTAGTTAATTTTTATATTGGAGATATATATTAAATAAAGATATATTCAAGTTTGATTCAGGAATTAATCAAGAAGTGTTTCAAAGATCAAATTAAGTGGACTCTTGTAGAGATTAAAAACTATGATTCCGGAATATTTTGAATTTTTTATCTTCTATCTAGGAGAGAATGGTAAATATTAATTCTTTTAACAAGTGCTACTAAGTTTATTAACTAACTCTTGCTTAAATAATAATTATTTAAGTCAACTCAACTTATAGTGAAGAAAGTAATCATCTCTAAAAATTCATCTCCAACACTAAACCTAGTCGCCGCCTTCTTCATATTCCCGCATGGGATGATGGGGAAGGTTTCATCTTTAATTTTTGTTTTGTTTTTCTCTTTCGTTTCCCTCAGTGAGAGGTTTTCAGTCTCTCTTTATGGGAGTTTTCGTCTCCCCTCTATAGGTGGGGGTATATCAGTTTCCGAAATAATGGAATATCCATTGTTCATGTTGCCTTTTCTGAAGATTCTATCATCATTAGGTATTTCAACAATGATTTGCTCACTTTTGGAGACTTTCATTGGAAAATTAGTGATAAATTCGAGATCAATTTTTTTGGTACTCGATTTATCTAGCGTATCGGCAATTTGTCTAGTTTACTTGGTTTATATCTTGTAGTTTTTGTGCTTCATATGTTTCATACTTTATGTTGTGTTGGTTATTTCTTCTCGTCAATCAATGTTGGCTGATTTCTACAATTTAATGAAATTTTATTATCTGAAAACTCTTTGCTTAATTTATAGTTAACAACTACTTTTAGAAGTAAATAGATAAATAAAACTTAGTCATCAAAATATATTAGTTACAATAATTAAAAAATGGGTTAATTATGACAAAAAGGCTGATTTTTACCTTTTTTTGCAATATAACCACATCTTTTTTAAAATTGCAAAAAAGTACATGAATTATTAAAATTTTGCAATTTAAAACAATAATTAATATTTTCAATCTGATTGTGATGATGTGGCCACCATAGCTCAGCTTACATTGCCATGTCAAAGGCTAGAGGACAAAAGCATCCATATTGATTGAGTAACATAAATTTAGGATTAGTTTTGGTTACTTGGTTTCTGCTTTCAATGTTGGTAATTTGAAGAAGAGAAAAAACCTTCAATAAGAATTTCTTTAGGGACTGATCAACCTCAAAGTTACTGCACCTGTTTCTTTAACTTACATAAGAGCTTCTTTAAATTTTTAACTGCAAAGTAATTCAGGGGTTTAAGTGGGGTCGATGAAAAGAATGTAGATGGGTAAATTTGTTTCCCTTTTTTATATCTAAGACACATAATTTTTATATGTGCTGAGGTAGCGTCCAACATGACAAAAGTCTCTTTAGCTCTGACAGTCTCATCATCACGATCTTACCAGAAAAGTTTATTGATGCATTGAATTGCAAAATTTAAAAACTCACGCAGTTTTTTGCAATTTTAAAAAAGATATGATTAAATTCTAAAAAAGGTAAAAGTCGTGTATTTTCTTACAAGTATTCTTAAAAAATATATATCAAGTATATTTTCACTTGAGTGTGAAGTATACTTCAATAAGAATTACTTTAGGGATCGATCAACCTCAAAGTTACTGCACCTGTTTCTTTAACTTACATGAGCGCTTCTTTTAAATTTTTAACTGCAAAGTAATTTAGTGTTCTAAGTGAGGTCAACGATAAGAATGTAGATGGATAAAATTGTTTCCCTTTTTCTTATCTAAGACACATGATTTTTATCGGTACTGAGGTAGCATCCAACATGATAAAATCTCTTTAGCTTCGACAACCGCATCATCACTATCTTACCGAAAACGTTTATTGATGCATTGAATTACAAAATTTTAAAAACTCACGCATTTTTTGGCAATTTTAAAAAGATATGATTAACTTGCAAAAAAAGTAAAAGTCATTCACTTTTTTACAATTATTCTTAAAAAATATATATCAAGTATATTTTCACTTGAATTTGAAATATCACTTTTAAAAACATAAACAAAGATTTGACTCTAACTATGTAGATAATAACTCATGATTAAATAGGTCATGCATTAATTGCATTTGTATAGTTATAGAACAAATTTGAATAAGGAGAATATGTTTAAAAGTTAAATTAGTGATATTCTTAAGATTACTCTTATATATGAAACATTCTCATTATAAAGTATCTATAATCTCATCACACGCTTGTATATAATATTATGTGAGTTCCAATTAGTGTAAAAAATGCGTACTTCTTTTCAATTTGTTTCTTTATGATTATTAAAATTCACATTTTTGTACATGTGGGTATAAATTATAATGTATACTTGATCAAAAAATATGTTTAAAAAAATAAATTAATTATACTTAAATCACATACAACACAAAAGGTCATAAGACAAATAATTAATAAATAAAGATCTACAATTAAAATAACAAGTCTATAATCCTATTTTAAGAATTCGTGAGATGTTGTGCTGCTTATTTTAAAACTACTTTTTAATTTAGCATCAAAATGGCAATGCGTGATATTTTTATATTTTTTCGCTAGAAATATTATATTAGAATTATCTTAAAATTTATACTATAATTAAAAGTTATGTCAATATTCAATTGACTGGATTCTCCTTCCACATTTTACTCCATATAATTTTTTTAGGGTGACTCCATATGATATATTGAATTAGCATATATTTTTCCAAAAAATTTCATGTCAAATAATATATCTAAGCAAAGCAAATCTTATGAAATGTAATAAAATTAAAAATTAATGGTACCTTAAGTTTAACTAAAATAATACAAATAAAGAATATATAAGTAAGTAGTTAATGGATGAGGGTATTTTTGTCACTACATTAATTTGTAAGAAATTACCTAGACTTTTAAAGGTAGGGAGATTGGTGATATTTTTTATTTTGTTGGCTGATTGAAAAGATTGTTGATTAAGTCTTATATTTGATCACTGATCTGATTCTAAGAACCTCAATTTCAAAGATTGTCGGTCGTGCATCTCTGTTCCTTGTATACATATTTCACTAAAATGTATATTTTTTTATTTAAATATTTTTGTTCGTTAATTTGTATATTTTAGAAATCAATTGAAAGGAGAAAAAGGAAAAGTGAAAGTCACCTTATATTATAATGAGATATTTGATTTAAGCTAATAGATTATTTGTTGGTAATTATTTATTCTAGATTTGAGTGTTAATTGTAAATTGAACTACAATATGTTGGCTTGAGTTGCAACTAAACATTAGTAAAATAGTTTTCTTATAAAATACTAATTGAGTATTTTTTACGAAAATACAACTAATTATTTTATTTTATCTAACACGATTATTTATAGTGTTAACTTACACGAGCAACCTTATATTTTTAAAGATACAAATAACTTTTTTATTTATAATCCATTTTTTATGCATAATTTATCAGATTATTCACTTTTCATGATCTTCAATTTGGCATCCATATCGCATATATTATAATGAGATATTTTATATATCAAATAATAATTTATAAAATAACAATATAATAAAAGGCTTTTGACTTATACTCCTTACTTATTACTTTGAGATACGTTTATTTTGTGAATTTTATAATTTTCGAAACATGTCGTATAATAATTTTAAATGTATAGGTCTTCCAGAGATAGGTCTTTAATCTTTTACGATTTAGATTTATAGAAACCTTTTTTCAAAATTTGAATAAATAGTTGACCTATCTTTGAGGTCACCAATAAAACTCCGTAAATAGATAAATAAATATTTCAAAATAAGTTACATTCCCGCACATGGGCCTTTGGGCTTTCGCTACCAAAGCTGGTATTTTTTCTCGCGGGCTTGGTAAATACTTAAGCCCATCTTCGCAAACCAATTATGGGCTTGGTTAAGTTTTTCTTTTATGGTTCATCTAGTTCAATCATTCAAAAAAAAAATTAGGGCAAGAACGCCTAAATCGAGGGCAAGCACATTATCGACCGTGCGAACTCGAAGGTATGTTGGTGAATTTTATCTTGTCTTGCATTGATTCTTTTTAGTTTCAATTTCCGATTTTCAGAAACTTGTTGCCGGCAGAAACCGTCGGAAAATCGAATACTATTTTGCCTATTTACGTAGTTTTCGAGATTCGTCTTTTTGATCAATCCCGTAAAACTGGCAATTTAACGACGATTTTTGCAGTTACTGAAAGGAGAAAATGATTTATACAGCAATCGACACGTTTTATCTGACGGAGGAACATCTGAAGAACTCGCCTTCTAGAAAAGATGGCATTGATGAATCCACGGAAACTACGCTTAGAATCTACGGTTGTGACCTTATACAAGAGAGTGGCATATTGCTCAAGCTGTATCCTTTTTTAGGGTTTTGATATATGATTCTTTACTTTAATTCTATGTGGAGTCTAATCCTTTTTGTTCTTGAAGTATTATTACTGTAAGTAAAAGAGTATTTTACAGTCAATTTGTTGTATGTGAGCCGTTTTTTATGTCTATACTGCCTTTTTTATTACCTTGACTGAATTATATTCAGACCTCAAGCTATTATGGCAACCGGTCAAGTCCTATTTCATCGATTCTATTGCAAGAAATCGTTTGTTCGGTTTAATGTGAAGGTCTGCCTGTTACTTCTCATTTTACTCGTTAGTACATTTTGTATTCGATCATGTTGGCTTTTATTGTATGGTGAGGCATGACTAGATTTTATTTAACTGTAGAGGGTTGCTGCCAGTTGTGTTTGGCTTGCTTCAAAACTCGAAGAATGCCCCAGAAAAGCAAGGCAGGTACTCATTGTTTTTCACAGGATGGAGTGCAGGAGAGAAAAGTTACCAATCGAGCATTTGGACGCATCTTCCAAGGTTAGCTTTCAAAACGAGATGTTTGTTATTTTATATAAACTATTCATTCAATCATCTGATTATTGTTTGGGTCTTGGTCCATCACTCGTAAGTGAAATAGTTTAGAGTCCGCTATCTTGTATTCGTGTCTTTATACCAGGAACTTGTTTAGGGTGGTTGATTTTGTGTCTTTTGTTGTTAACAGAAATATGTGGATCTTAAAGCAGATTTGATCAGAACCGAAAGACATCTTTTGAAAGAAATGGGTTTCATCTGCCATGTTGAGCATCCTCATAAATTCATCTCAAATTACCTTGCTACATTGGAAACTCCTCCAGAACTCAGACAAGAAGCTTGGAATCTTGCAAATGACAGGTGCATTTACTGAGCCTTACTACACAATTGTGTGTCTGATGTGTAATTATCAATAAAGATTTGGGACTGATGTCCTTGGTGTATTTTTCCTTGAAGAATAGTCTTATCAGACACTTAGTAGCTTATTCTTTATCTTTTGTGACATTTGCAGTTTAAATTTTGACATAGGATGTATTCCCTTATATACCAGACTGTGTATGTGTGTGTTGACCAGGAGTCTGTTGCTTGACACTTTCCTTCTAATCTCTGTTTCCCATTCTGCTGATAAATTTATTTATATATTTCTTTCTTTTGGTTTGCAAATGACAGTCTGCGCACAACTTTGTGTGTGAGATTTAAAAGTGAGGTTGTAGCCTGTGGTGTCGTATATGCTGCTGCCCGCAGATTTCAAGTACCATTACCCGAGAATCCTCCTTGGTGGAAAGCTTTTGATGCTGATAAATCTGGAATTGATGAGGTTTGCCGAGTTCTGGCCCATTTGTACAGCCTTCCCAGGGCTCAGTATATACCTGTATGTAAGGATGGGGGTTCTTTTGCTACACCTAATCGAGTATGGGATTCACCACGTCAGTCAGGTCCAAAGGTTAATAATTATACTATTTCAGTACATATATATAGTTTCTTGACCTGTAATTCTAGTTAGTGTACTCATAAATTTCTGTTATTGCTTTTTAATCAGGATAGTTCGATCACAAATGAAGATACTAGTACCGGAAAGGGGTCTTCTACCACTGTAAACCGAGAAGAAGCTGGTAAGGATGAAGTGACTAAAGCTGCTCCTGGAAAATCAAAGGAATCAAAGAAAAGCGACGACGATGAATCTAAAAGCACAGTAAATGGCGGAGAGTCAAGAGAAGAGCCTAATTCAAAATTGTTGTTAGACGATAATAAAACAGAGACAGGTGGCGAAAGGATCAAGGAGAGAGTGAGAGAGAGGGACAGAGAAAGAGAGAGAAGTAGGAGCAGCAGAGACCATGAGAGAGGGCGGGAATCTGACCGGGAACGAGGAGGACGAGAAGACCCTGAAAGGGACAGAGATAAAGCCAAGGAAAGGGGTCATCGTTCTAGGGACAAAGGACGCATGGAGAAGTCTAAGCATCACTCCTCTCGAGGTACTTCTATTTATCATATTTTATGTAGTATGTTAATAAACTGAGTAGTCAACTAGTCATATAGTAGCCAGCAGTGTTGCAAATGAGGATGCAAGGTCACTAGAGGCTTTTGCATAAATACGTAGACTCAACTTGCACGTAAAATACATATCCAGTATAAAAGTTAAATGGATAGTTCAAATAAGCTTTAAAACCCTACATCTATGGTCAGACTAATCTATCAATACTAGCAGGTAAGGTTATAAATCCTAGAAGTGCTTTTTGAGTTTTTAACGTATAAAAAGTTATTTTGAGTGTTTTTAGAGTGCAACTCTTTCTTAAAAAAGAGAACACCTTTAAGCTGAAAGCTGAATATTGGCATTTTGGTAAATGAATCAATCTTTTCTTCTCACTAAGCTAAAAGCTATTTAAATACTAAACACTATTTAACCAAAAAAAGGCCCATCCTCGAACATGACCCTTTTTTTTTTTGTAAATATTATAAGTAATTTTATTACAATCTCTACTTTTAATTACTTATTCAAAAGTTGAAGCAAGAGAATATACCCCCTAAGGTTTCTATCTCATTCTTGATTGAGCAGATCGTGACCGTGAATACTACAGCTCTTATTCATCCAAGGAGAAGGATCGCCGCAAACATCATTAACATGCTTTTCGTGATTAGCGCTTTCTCTTCTACTCTTCCTTCAGCTCCAGAAGCGTCTTTGCAGTCTCTGTAGTACTTCCAACACATTGAAAGGAGAAAAAGGAAAAGTGAAAGTCACCTGTACGTGTATGCTATGTTCATTGAAAAGTGAGGTGAATTCTTGATACGAATGCTTGTAATTTTGGATATTAGATTTAAACTATCTTTGATCATTGAAGTGCAGTAGTGTTTGGAACTTGATGGTGAATTGGCTACACTGAAATATGTCTCCATCTTCAACTGTTCTCATGAGATCATTGGTCCAATGCTCCATCGCTCACTTATCATGCATTCAACAGAAGACCTCACGAGGTACTATCAGTCATTTTTTAATAATAATATTCAAACAATATGCATTTGCAGTATTGAGTGATGCCTACAACCATATTCTGCTTAATAGAATATCATAATAAACTCACATTTACTATTTGTCATAAGACAAACTTGTATGCACCAGATTCATCCAACTTACCTGAACCTGCTCGTACTTGACCTGGACACCTTTTATTTCTTTTTCTTTCTCTTTATTTATGCCGAAAGATATTATTGATTATGTTAGAAGGGTATTTTCTGTTTTGATTAAATTTGTACGATTTAATTCCGAAAGGTATTTACTTATATTGATAAAATGCATTACTATTTACGCTGAAATGTAGTAACATTTATGTTGACAGGTATTACTTTGTTATGATGATATATATTCTACAAGGTATTTCTTTACATGCTATTCGTGTTTATGTTTATGCTGAGTGTATTATGTGGTGAATTGTACTCGGAATAGTACATTCAGATCAAATTAAAATATGCATCAAAATTACCTTTCAAAATAAATACAAAAATATTCTTAAAAGAATGAGATTTCTCTCAAGAAACGAGGCTGAATAAACATGAAATACATAGACATCCTCGTGTAAGGCGATCTCAACGTAAGACACACTGATCTTAAAAAAGTTATTTTTTCGAAATTTTTTTTGTAAAAAAATATCATTTTTCTGCTCTGGAAATTAACATTAATGTTTAGGTTACTTTCAGGTAAAATATCATTTAAAAAATAATTCTTGTGTAAAATGAGTATCAATCTGGAGTTTAAATGATAGAACATCTTTTTTAATGTAATTGCACATTAAACTTCTATAAATATGATGTGGTCAATGCATCACATATTGTATAAATTAGTAGTGTATTTGCAATAGAATATCCTATTTAGATAACGTTCCCTTAGGGAATATTCAAGCTACCGTGGTATTAACATGGTCTGAGATTTTCTTCTAACGCCGTCTTATGAAACATTTGAGAATGAAACTTGTCTTGTAATAAAGGATAATGACATGTATGTAAAATGACATCATAGTGATGTAAAAAAAATATGTTTTGTTTCTACAAGGTAATGTCGTAATGTTGATGCTATTCGGAGTATTATTTATTATGCAAAAAGTGTTATGATTTATATCGAAAAACCGTACCTATTCTAATGAAATGTATGAGTTTCTATGTTGAAAGATTTCATAATTTATTTATGAATGTACTACCCAATGGATGTAATGTATAATGTATTAACCTTTATGTTAAAAGGTAGTATATGTTTTTATGAACTGCAGTGTGTTTAATTATATTTTTCTAAATTTGCCTATATTTTTTTAAATTCATTAATAATTTCCTGAATCTATTTGTAATTGTTTGGATTTATCAAAATTACTTTATTACTTCATTGTTTAGAACTTATATGTATTTTTTTAACGGTGGAGCTGAGCTGATCATATCCCCACCCGTGCACACCAATTTATGTGTCTACCTTGCCGTAGTTTAGTTAATTTCTTTTCTTTCCCTCCTTGTAGCATACAAATATTTTTCAACGGTGACAATACAAGTACACAGTCCTATTGTTGTTGCTACCATATTTTCCCAGGAATGTCAAGGCTATGTTTATATATAGATCAGCCTGCACGGGGCCGGGACGTATCAATCCAATCTTACGTTTGTTTGTAAGACTTGAAAATTGGACTGGTAAAACCCAATTTACTATTTGTCCTCCCAGGAAGTTACACCTACTACTTTCTATCACACTCTTTTTTCCACTTTCTTTTAGCACTCAATCTTCATTCCAATTTTATATCTGTCACAAACACTATCTAATCATTCAATTATTACAAGTTCTTTTAACAGCTCTATTTTTTAGCAATCTACTTTGCAAATCCCATCATATGGTTTAAGGGCCTGTTTGGTTGCAAACCTTAATGGTAATGATAATGGATATGAATGAGCGATCAATTATACTATGGAATAATGTGAGAGGATTTGTTAACAAAATGGGGGTATTGATTAACTTATTCACTATGTACCAAACACTATAAATGAAAATGAGTCCTTATTCATTCCCATTTTCTACCTCTAAACCCCCCAATCAAGCGGGTCCTAAGTCTTTCATAATCCATGATTGGCATGGACAAATTTGCCCTTCAACCATAACCAAACATGTTCAATGTAATTACACTAAGTTGAATAACTCGTCGATAGTTTGAGTTTGATATGTTAACTATCGAGGTGAATTTGAACTTAATTCATTTAATATTTGAATCTATTATGTATCAATTGTTCACGATTTTGCAGTCTAATCTAGGCAAAGTGAACCTAGTTAAATTATTTGTCAAATTAAATAATCCGTCGGTGTTGAGCTTGACCCAAGGGGAGTCGGGAGCTCGTCATCAAACTAGGATGGGGTGTCTGAGGGGGGCCGGGGAGGCAGTGGTGCTGTGGAGGAAACGGGCTGCAGGGGTGCAACCCGTCCAGGCCCTAGGGGGCAGACGGTTGCTCGCGAGGAGCAACGCAAGATGTCGCTCAACCTGCAAAATAATGTGAGAAGATAAAACAACCCTACCTCTATGCTTTGCACTATTCATTTCCGTCCAGGTGAACCAAAGGATCAGACAAGGAATAATGAAAGCCGCTGCCCTGGAAAAACAGATGAGGTATAGTCTCCGTCTGCCAAGAAGCAGTAGCTGCACAACAATAACATCTAGACACAACATGGAAGCCAAGAGGGATGAGATGGGAGTCAGTAAGGAGGCGAAGGAAAAGAAAATGCCATAAAAACACAGACATGTTCGGAAGAAGTAAGTCCGTCCAAATGGCACCAAGGACAAGATTGCAAGGCAATCTCAGTCTAGTCAAGTGCCAAGCAGACGTCAGTGTAAAATCGCCATGCGGAGAACGTCTCCACCGCATGCGATCCCCACTATCCCGCATGATCGGAACCTGAATAATATCACTCCAAGAGGTTCTGGGGAAGGTCATATGTGTCAATGATATCAGACTGCAATCTAGCAATATCCCAATCCCCGTCCGACCAAAGATCCTGAACCCTCAGGTCCCACTCAACATCACAAGGGGCCAACTCGTCGGCATAAATATCAGAAAGCGGACGGTGCCCGAGCCAAGTATCATCCCAAAAACTGACCGATCCGTCACCAAGAGCCCAGAAAATCTGCTCCTGAGCCTGCGGAGCAACTCTACGCAGTCGGATCCAATGAGTACTGTCGTGGGTCCTAACACGAGCCTGCGGAACAACAAGGCCACGCGAACAATACTTGTCCCGCATGTGCCGGGCCCAGAGGGAGCTACCCTCCCTGAAACGCCACCACATCTTCATACCAAAAGCCTCAACTAGATCGGAGAAGTCACGAATACCGAGGCCCCCCTCATCTGTCAGGAGACAAGTTTTCTTCCAGCTAATCCAATGACGCTTCCGAACAGCGCCATCATGGCTCTAGAAGAACCGGGCGATGATCTGACTCATCGTGTGAAGGACTTTAGCCGGGGGGGCCATAACCTGAAGCACGTACTGCGGGATGGTGGTCAGAGTGCTCTTGATCAGAGCGAGCCTGCCACCCAGAGACAAATGGTGATGGGACCACCCAGCAATGCTGCTCATAAGACGCTGAAGAATCGGCTGAAAAAGGGCCTTACGCATATTGCCCGGTACAGAGGGACACACAGATAGGTGGCCGGAAGATGCCCGAGCTGGAAATTAGTCAAGTGCGTCACAAGGTCCTTCCAGGACTCTTCTGCCTGTTAATCAACTGACCAGTGACAGCGGAGTTTTAGGGTTTAGGGTTTAGGGTTTTAGGGTTTAGGGTTTAGGGTTTAAGTTTTTTTTTTTTTTTTTTTTTTTGGGGTAAAGATAGCAATATTAATTTAAGCGAGGAAAGAAAGTGAAGGATTGTTGATTAGAGACTACAAAGGGTGGAGAGAGAATACAATCACAACACCAAAGTAGAAAATAGGCCATGTTTCAAATTCACCCCAGCAAGGAACCATAAACTACTGCTAGGGAGATAATTAAAACACAGGCCCTATTCTATCACGCATAAAATCCCACCCACCAAACACTCTAGGGTTTAGGGTTTAGGGTTTAAGGTTTTTTTTTTTTTTTTTTTTTTGGTTAAAGATAGCAATATTAATTTAAGCGAGGAAAGAAAGTGAAGGATTGTTGATTAGAGACTATAAAGGGTGGAGAGAGAATACAATCACAACACCAAAGTAGAAAATCGGCCATGTTTCAAATTCACCCCAGCAAGGAACCCTAAACTACTGCTAGGGAGATAATTAAAACACAGGCCCCATTCTATCATGCATAAAATCCCACCCACCAAACACCCTACAACTAAACAGTACAACAACACAAACTAATCCTACAGAGACTCAGCACCTTATCAGGCCACATAGTCGGCCAGTAACCACCGGCGCCGGAGGGTTCGGGTCCAACCCGTTACGTGGTGGCTCCAGAACCACTGGCAAGAAGTCCAACTCATCACAGATGAAGTTGGCGTTCCGGAATCGCCTACAGAGAGCTTCCTTCCGCTGGATTCTAGCCCAGGTAATCTCACAGACTTTTTTTGAACCGATCGGCCCTTCATCAGTGTGCACAACTCCCCACTTGTGGTTGTCCAGAACCTTCTTGAACCTTCCGGCAGCAGCATTGCTGGTCAGGTTCAGAAAAGCATAGCCCAGATTGTGTTTCCTCCTGAAATCCATGGGGAGATACAGGAAATCATACTCAAGGGAGTGAACTTTGCAAAGGCCGTCAAGAAACTTTAGCATTGCATCCCGCCTGAGTTCATTAGGGATGTTCTTAATCATCAACGTGGAAAATGGGGGAATGGCCGCCGCAGAACGGGTGGCGCCGCCGTCACCGGGAACTTTCAAAACTGGAGCTTCCGATTTCTTCGGTTTCCAGACTAGCGGCGGCGGCGGCGGGGGATGGTTCTTCTGCTCCACGTTGAAGCATCTCACTGGCCGGAGCCTTGGGGGTAAACACCGATTTCTTCCCTTGTTGCAGAAATCAAGACAGCATTTTGGGGGGCTTCTTCCCATCTTCTTCGGAGGGTCATTTTCGACTTTTTTCGGCTGAGTCAACTCGGTCGCGTCTGGAGAACCCTTAGCTTCAACAGCAGCACCAATGGAAACAACGTAGACAGGGTGTGCGTGTGTGTAGATTTCATGGGGAAGATAGTGGTGTAAGTAGCAGAAATGAGGCTTCTGCAGTGGTGGGTGGGCGAAAGCCGGAGGTGGCGGTGGGGCGTCGTCGGAAAGGTGAGGAGGCTGTCGCGGTGTTGGCCTCCATTCTTGTGCGTGTGGATTTAGTGAAGGCATGGTGATCGATTGGCCGTCAATGGAAGAAACCAATTTTGCCCCCGGGTTTAGGGTTAAGGTTTTTTTTTTTTTTTTTGGAGAAACACCCGTATAGGGTGGGGGATTGAGGCTCGGTCCCCAACCTGTGCATACAAAACAAAGTGATGAAATACAATCATACGTACAAGGATTTGAGCCAAAAGTGCCCAGAATCCCAAATCATGGGGGAGTTGGGCCCAAAGTGCCCAAACACCCAACTAGAGGAACAATACTAGGGGGTTCCTCCCAACCCGACCAACTGACAACTCAAGGCGGTCGGAAAGAGAGGAAAAAACAGAGAGAGATAACAAAGGGCTCAAAAATGCACAAGAGCCACAAACAGAAGAACCAGAGTACTATAAGTAACAACATAAATAACAATAATGAAAACTAACGGGTCCGGAAGCTGGGGTAACCCAACTGGTCCATGCGGACTAGTGAAAGAAGATAAGCCGACGCCGACGCCGGAGTGTACGTGGTGAGAGGCTCGGTGTGATGTCCAAGCTCAGCTAGGTTGTCCGCCGGACGATTACCCTCTCGGTGGATGTGGGTAATCCGGACAGTCTTGTCTCTTAACAGACCCCGCACCCGTGTAAGTGAGTGGGAGACCTGCCAAGATCCAAGCTTGCTCGAGGTGAGGAGCGTGACCACCGCCGCTGCATCCATCTCGATCCAGATGTGGGTGACATCGTCGTCAAGGAGTGTGAGTCCAATCGGCAATGCCTGAAGCTCTGCATCAAAGCTCGAGGAGGCTCGGAGTGACTGATGATAAGCTATGGTCAGATCGCCGGTGGGGCCCCGGATCAGACCCCCAGCAGCAGCCGAAGCCGTGTCGTGGAGGAAGGAGCCGTCGGTGTTGAGCTTGACCCAAGGGGAGTCGGGAGCTCGCCACCGAACCAGGATGGGGGGTCTGGGGGGGGCCGGGGGAGGGGGGGGGGGGCAGTGGTGCTGTGGAGGAAACGGGCTGCAGGGGTGCAACCCGTCCAGGCCCTGGGGGGCAGACGGTTGCTCGCGAGGAGCAACGCCAGATGTCGCTCAACCTGCAAAACAATGTGAGAAGATAAAAAAGCCCTACCTCTATGCTTAGGGTTTAGGGTTTAGGGTCGGGCCAAGGTAAAGTTCGGGTCGGGTCGGGCCGGGCCGAGCCCGATTTATTTCGGGTTTAGGGTTTAGGGTTTAGGGTTTTAGGGTTTTTTTTTTTTTTTTTTTTTTTTTTTTTTTTAACGAAACATCCCGTAGTGATGAAGTGATTATAAAAGACGATATGACGATGATTACAATAATAGGATAATGAGAATCTAGAAAAGTAAATACAAGAGAAAGAGTTATTAATTAGGATTGCGGAAAATGGTAACATTCCATATAACTCTATCCTTTGCGTTGTTCACCATTTGGAAGAAGCAAACATCACCTGTCTTAAGGCCATTGTCAATGGCGAAATCCTTCCATCCGGCGGAGAGTTTTGCATAGTTTTGTCTGATAATGCATCTGACGGCCCATATTTTACCATTGTCCAGCCGAAGGGTCAAATGAGTCCTGTTGGTAGTCAAGTTTTGTCTAACAAGCCGAAGCGGAAGATTCAAATAGGATGAAGCGGTAACATAAGATGGTTGCATGACACAGGTGAACACTGGGTTAGGGAAGGTACCAGCCGATTGAAAAGCTATTGCTTTTTCGTGGGCTACACTTGTTTTCGTTGGACTCAAATCCATTCACTCTTCTTCTGCACGCCATATCATTTTATCCACACAGCTACCTTGGCAATGAGTAGAAATATCCCTTTGGGACAAATTTGTTCCATATACGGAAACATCAAATGTTGAGTCATCAATATTAAACCAGAAAACTAGGAATTCGAATGGTGATAGCTTCAGATATTTGGCAAAGTTACTCAAGCCCTCAGTGAAGTAGTATTCATCATCATTATCATCAAGTTTCACAATCCAAGTAGCACCCGAACCGGTTCTGAGTTTGGCACTATGGGGCAGAAATTCTCCATATTTCTGGACAAAAGCACGCGGCAACTCGAGTAAAGTCCCCAACCAACCACATCAAGAATGAAGCTCTTGGCTTCCTCTCCATACCAGAGGCTGTTTTAGGGTTTAGGGTTTAGTTTTTTTTTTTTTTGTAAAGATAGCAATATTAATTTAAGCGAGGAAAGAAAGTGAAGAATTGTTGATTAGAGACTACAAAGGGTGGAGAGAGAATACAATCACAACACCAAAGTAGAAAATAGGCCATGTTTCAAATTCACCCCAGCAAGGAACCCTAAACTACTGCTAGGGAGATAATTAAAACACAGGCCCCATTCTATCACGCATAAAATCCCACCCACCAAACACCCTAGGGTGTTTTTTTTTTTTTTTTTTGGAGAAACACCCGTATAGGGTGGGGGATTGAGGCTCGGTCCCCAACCTGTGTATACAACATAAAGTGATGAAATACAATCATACGTACAAGGATTTGAGCCAAAAGTGCCCAGAATCCCAAATCATGGGGGAGTTGGGCCCAAAGTGCCCAAACACCCAACTAGAGGAACAATACTAGGGGGTTCCTCCCAACCCGACCAACTGACAACTCAAGGCGGTCGGAAAGAGAGGAAAAAACAGAGAGAGATAACAAAGGGCTCAAAAATGCACAAGAGCCACAAACAGAAAAACCAGAGTACTATAAATAAAAACATAAATAACAATAATGAAAGCTAACGGGTCCGGAAGCTGGGGTAACCCAACTGATCCATGCGGACTAGTGAAAGAAGATAAGCCGACGCCGACGCCGGAGTGTACGTGGTGAGATGCTCGGTGTGATGTCCAAGCTCGGCTAGGTGGTCCGCCGGACGATTACCCTCTCGGTGGATATGGGTAATCCGGACAGTCTTGTCTCTTAACAGACCCCGCACCCGTGTAAGTGAGTGGGAGACCTGCCAAGATCCAAGCTTGCCCGAGGTGTGGAGCGTGACCACCGCCGCTGCATCCATCTCGATCCAGATGTGGGTGACATCGTCGTCAAGGAGTGTGAGTCCAATCGACAATGCCTGAAGCTCTGCGTCGAAACTCGAGGAAGCTCGGAGTGACTGATGATAAGCTATAGTCAGGTCGCCGGTGGGGCCCCGGATCAGACCCCCAGCAGCAGCCAAAGCCGTGTCATGGAGGAAGGAGCCGTCGGTGTTGAGCTTGACCCAAGGGAGGTCGGGAGCTCGCCATCGAACCAGGATGGGGGGTCTGAGGGGGGCCGGAGGGGCAGTGGTGCTGTGGAGGAAACGGGCTGCAGGGGTGCAACCCGTCCAGGCCCTGGGGGGCAGACGGTTGCTCGCGAGGAGCAACGCCAGATGTCGCTCAACCTGCAAAACAATGTGAGAAGATAAAAAAGCCCTACCTCTATGCTTTGCACAATTCCTTTCCGTCCAGGTGAACCAAAGGATCAGACAAAAAATAATGAAAGCCACGTGCTCAGTGTGTGCCGGTGTCATATGTAGGAAGAAACTAAGGAAGAGAAAGGGATCGAAGGTCAAAGGCACCTCCACCCCAAACCATGCCATAAAGTAATCCCACACCGACCGGACCACGCTGCCCTGAAAAAACAGATTAGGTATAGTCTCCGTCTGCCAAGTAGCAGTAGCTGCACAGCAATAACATCTAGACACAACATGGAAGCCAAGAGGGATGAGATGGGAGTCAGTAGGGAGGCGAAGGAAAAGAAAACGCCATAAAAACACAGACATGTTCGGAAGAAGTAAGTCCGTCCAAATGGCACCAAGGACAAGATTGCGAGGCAATCTCAGTCTAGTCAAATGCCAAGCAGACGTCAGTGTAAAATTGCCATGCGGAGAACATCTCCACCGCATGCGATCCCCACTATCCCGCATGATCGGAACCTGTATAATATCACTCAAGAGGTGCTGGGGAAGGTCATAAGTGTCAATGATATCAGACTGCAATCTAGCAATATCCCAATCCCCGTCCGACCAAAGATCCTGAACCCTCAGGTCCCACTCAACGTCACAAGGGGCCAACTCGTCGGCATAAATATCAGAGAGCGGACGGTGCCCTAGCCAAGTATCATCCCAAAAACTGACCGATCCGTCACCAAGAGCCCAGAAAATCTGCTCCTGAGCCTGCGGAGCAACTCTACGCAGTCGGATCCAATGAGTACTGTCGTGGGTCCTAACACGAGCCCGGGTAGGAACAACAAGGCCACGCGAACAATACTTGTCCCGCATGTGCCGGGCCCAGAGGGAGCTGACCTCCCTGAAACGCCACCACATCTTCATACCGAAAGCCTCAACCAGATCGGAGAAGTCACGAATACCGAGGCCCCCCTCATCCGTCGGGAGACAAGCTTTCCTCCAGCTAATCCAATGACGCTTCCGAACAGCGCCATCATGGCTCCAGAAGAACCGGGCGATGATCTGACTCATCGTATGAAGGACTTTAGCCGGGGGGGCCATAACCTGAAGCACGTACTGCGGGATGGTGCTCAGAGTGCTCTTGATCAGAGCGAGCCTGCCACCCAGAGATAAATGGCGATGGGACCACCCAGGAATAATATGGGCCCAATGGAGAAAATCAGAGATCTGAAAATAGAAGCCTGAACTTCGGCCCAATTACACTAGGAAGCTGCTTTTGATTGGGGCCCATTACACTAAACCCAATTACACTCTCGCATACTAAACCCTGGAGAGAGAGTGAAATTTTGAAAAAATTAAATCTCATCTCTCGTTTCCTTTGTTTCCGGCGATAGTGACGGTGCTGCTGATTCTGCTGCCGTCGAAGAAGGTGCATACGCTAAGGTCATGGAAACTCTTCGGACCTTCAACAAGTATTACCTACATTTGTTCATAACTTTGATGTTATGACAATGTAGTGCATCTGCTCTTTGAATGTTGCTTACTGGAAGAAAATTGAATGAATCAAACTTTGTAGGAGGAAGAGAAAAGATGTGCGACGTTGGTAGCCGACCAAAAAAAAGATGAAATAGGATCAGAAAAAGATGAAACAGGATTCAAAATCAAAGGTATGAAGGAAAATTCTATATGCTTCAGTTTTGCAATGTGTTGAATTAGATTTTCGGGCTTGGGTTTTTGAAATAACTATTTAAAACTTTGATTATTATATGTGAATGTGTTGTGCTGTGTTGTTCGATGATTTTAATCTCTGACGCTCTCTGCAAACATATTCTGAATTTCAGATTTAAGGACTAGGGTTTGTTTCTTTAGCTTGGGGACAAATAAATTTGGGACAGAAAATGGTTTAGGGTTTAGGGTTTTTTTTTTTTTTTTTCTTTTTTTTTTCTTTTTTTTTTTTTGGGTAAAGATAGCAATATTAATTTAAGCGAGGAAAGAAAGTGAAGGATTGTTGATTAGAGACTACAAAGGGTGGAGAGAGAATACAATCACAACACCAAAGTAGAAAATAGGCCATGTTCGAAATTCACCCCAGCAAGGAACCCTAAACTACTGCTAGGGAGATAATTAAAACACAGGCCCCATTCTATCACGCATAAAATCCCACCCACCAAACACCCTACAACTAAACAGTACAACAACACAAACTAATCCTACAGAGACTCAGCACCTTATCCGGCCACATAGTCGGCCAGTAACCACCGGCGCCGGAGGGTTCGGGTCCAACCCGTTACGTGGTGGCTCCAGAACCACTGGCAAGAAGTCCAACTCATCGCAGATGAAGTTGGCGTTCCGGAATTGCCTTTGCGGTTGAGAGGTGGGATGCAAATCTTTGTGAAGACGTTGACGGGTAAGACCATCACTTTGGAGGTGGAGAGTTCAGACACGATTGATAATGTGAAGACGAAAATTCAGGATAAGGAGGGGATCCCCCCAGATCAGCAGAGGCTCTCTCTCCCCCTTTGCTTGTGAATCTAGAGAGAAGAAGTGACCTTGAAATGCGAGAGGAGAAGCCGAAATCTGGAGTTTGGCCTACCGTCAAGCCATTTGTCAATGGTGGTATGTTTAGTATGCTAGCTACCTGTGTTATTCAGCCCGCCGACATGATCAAGGTATTTATCCGTACATGTGTTCACACATGATCTATTACAGTGATTTGTTATGAAATACTTGTTGTGAGAGACTGATTTTCTGTTACAATTTTACTTTTTTTGGTTGGATTGAAATGAAGTTGGTGACGTGATTTCAGATCTTTGATCGAATTGATTCATTTTTCCTGAATTTGAACAATTGAGCTTTGATTTAGATTGTGTTTCTGAAATTCGCTGCTTAGTTCAGATCATAAAGTATAAATAAAAGTAGTAGAAAAATAAATGTATATACTAAGTAACTATTATATTTTCTTTTATAGTGTTGTGATGTCTAGAGTTCTGAACAACAGTAGTATAATCCTTTTATCTGTGTTTAAATAATGAAAGTCATACTTTATTAAATTAAAGGTAAACACAACAATATCTATTTTATAATCAACTTATTAAAGCATCAAATTTGCTAAAGTATCTTCTTATCACGACTTTGAGCATACATATATTTATCTATCAAAATAGGTATTGAAATTATTTTTAATTACCTATTTATATTTTTAATAACGAATATTTTATTAAAATTACTCTTTTAAGGAAATTTATTCTTTGTAGCCTAAATTATGAATTTTATTACATTTGGCAGTCTTTTTAATTTTTTACTTTTACTAAAACTTCAATTATATGTTTTTATACTTTCTAAGCTAAATAATACTTGGTCGCACAAATCAACAACGGATGCCTTTTTTACTTTTAACAACCTAAATAAATTAGTTCGCATTAATCAATTTTTATATTCTAATAGATAACCCATTTCTAAGAAGGCTATAACATTTATATAAATAATTTACAATACCAAATAAAATACGAAAATATTCAAATATTTTGAAGAAACCAAAGACTTTAATTTGTTATTCGAATCATTAAATAAATTTTGAATTTTATATTTTTAAAATAAGATTTTATTAAATAAAAATTATTTAAGTATATTTGAAATCACCAAATGAAATGTTAAAATTCAATGTTATAAAGAAAAAATCAAATATTTATAATTAGAACTTGAAAGTTTATTTAGATAAATTAAAAGTTAAATATTAAATAAATCAGGGACATAATGAGAAAATTATTAAACTTTACATTACATATGATCCAAATAAAATATCATTGTTCATTTTATTATATATTTAAGGTAATTTAAATTATTTATAGTTAGAATTTAGTAAAATGAAAATAATTAAAGAAAAAAAAACTAGTTTTTTATAACATTATCCAGTTTATATTAATTATGGAAGTAACCAACATACATGATTGAATATATATCGTCAATCACATTAAAACAATTTCTACAAGTTAATTAATAATAATACTCGAATTAATTTGATAATTAGTTGGTTATATTGAAAGTAAATCTAAATTTAATATGTCGATTTACCTATTAGATTTTCTTTAATTTTCTCTACTAATATTTTTTTAAATACATGAATTTTGATATTGTATAATTTCATAATTACTAAGTTAATTTTCGAGTCACCATGGGGGAGGGGAGGGTTTTTTCTTTGTTTCTTAGATTAGGGGAAAAATTAAAAAAAATTAAAGAGTATAATAGTAATTAGAACCAGCTAACTCTATTCCAAATAATTTTTTCGAAGTACTGAATTTAAACCATCTGTACCATTAGTTAAACCATCTGTACTATTTTTCTCCCCTTTGTCGCCGTGGCTTTTGCGAGATTTCCGACTGAGAACTAGATTTTTTTCCCCTTCGTTGACATTGAGGTAATTCTCGCGATTTTGAACTATTTTCTTTCGATTTTGTGGATTTTTGTGCTATTTCGAATTGAAACAGGCATATTGCATCCTTATCTATTCATTTTCTTCTTCAGATTAAGTTCAATCTATGTAGGGGTATATATTAAGTTAAAGGAAAATTCAGTTAATGTGTAAAAATGTTAAGATTCGCTAGGCCTGTGGCAGATATTTTATACTGTATGCATTTTATCTTTTGATTTTCTTTTGTGTGATTCTTGTTGAATTTTGTGTCAATTGTAAGGATGGAACTCAATTGTTTCTTGGAGGCATGGAACTTTAAGCCTTTCTGTAGCAAATTTAGCTAGGAATTGGAGTATCGACACGTGCTATAATATCTTTCTGTAGCTATTACTAATGTACCAGACGGGGGATCTCTTATCCCTCAATTTTTAATTGCAATAAATTATATGTTTCTTATAAAGACGAGGTCCATCCCGCCTTCTCAATTTTTGGCTTTAATTTTTTTGTTAGAGGGTAACAACTTGCATTTGAATTTATTTGTAGAGGGTACAATGTTATGCTGATAGTTGATTTCTTGATAATTGGTTTTCTTGATAGGTGATATATGTTATGCTGATAGTTGATTTCTTGATAGTTGGTTTTCTTGACAGATGATATAGAAGCTGCCACTATATCTTTTATTTTCATATTCCCAATTGTGTTTTAAGAATTTTTATGTTTTTTGTTTTTTGTTTTTGTTTTTTGTTTAAAGGTATGGATAGTCGTGGTAAAGATGCTCCGAAAAAAGGTCGGGGTTATTTTAAGCAAATTGCACACAAATCTTCTAAGAGGAAGATTACGTCGCATGATAAAACAAGTCCTATTCCAGAGAAGAAGTTGAAGCGATCCTCAGAACCCGAACTTGTTGGGAAGGTAGCAAAGGAAGCTGCTAAACCTACTACTAGGAAAGTAGTAAAAGAAATGAAACACAAAAGATCAAAAGACAAAGCTCCTGAAGTTGAAACTTCGAGGTACAATACTGTTTCTTACTCTTAACAATATAATTTCGTTAACATTACATTATGAGTTTACTAACTGATTTTAACCTTGAAATTTGCAGAAAATTTGTGTGGCGATGCAGGCCAAAAGATTTGTATAATGTTATTAAAAGGTTGAATAATGCTCAAAGAAAAGCTGTTAATAGTATTGGGTTTGGTGGGCTGTTGCATTTGTCAATGTCTAAGAGTTTCAATATGGGGCTTTTGACTTGGCTAGTTTCTAAGTTTGATCCTAGTAGTAGAATGGTGTCATTGGATTCTTTTCGCAGTTTCCCAATAACTGCTGATGATGTTTTTGATGTTTTGATGATACCTAATAATGAGGGTTGTGAAGTTGTGAGTTACTCCCATACTGAGTTGACTGAGAATGATAGACCCGCGTTATTGGTCAGGTTGAACGAGGAGTATGGGTTGAAGTCTGGTACAAAATGGACCGTTTTGTCTCGTTTGATAAAAGACCGTTTGACTGATGGCGGTGACGATTTTAAGAGGATCTTTGTGTTATTATCTCTTTGTACTTTTTTGACACCACCCCCTAACCGTGCTGTTACTCTTGGCGTTTTAAAATCTCTTGAAGACGTTAGTAGTATTAGCAAACTAGACTGGTGTTCGTATGTCTTAAAGAAATTATCTAGTTTTGTGGATACATTTAAGAACGATCCTTCTAAGAAATATAATGGTGGCTTTATCCTTCTTCTTCAGTTTGTATACTTCCATAGACTGAAGTGGCAAGGTGTTGCTGAACCATCTACTCTTCCTCTTATTCGTCATTGGGATGATAAGAGAGTTAGAAGTAGGTGTGCTGAAGAGTCTAAGGCTAAGTTCTATGGTGACGGGGTGATGATGTCGAATAAGTACCCAATTTCCCGTAATGGTAAATTTTTTGATGGATTTGTTAGAAGTCGGGGCAACAATGTTAGTGATAAGTCAGATAATCCTGGATCACTGCGAATGATTACATTCTGTGTCCCTGATTCCGAGATGGACAATGCTCAGATTCAAAAGAATGCGACAAATGTGAGTGTTTTCTTTACACTTGTCTTAAAGTATAGTTTGTTATTTTTTGATAAGTTCAGTTTCAGTAAATTACATTTTTATATTTGCATAGTGCTGAATAACTTTATTCTATATTTGCAAAGTGCTGAATAACTTTATTTCTATATTTTCACAATTGTGCTCTGGGTATTATATTTTTCAAATTATAGAGTGCCCCTCCTCAAGCAGAAGAAGATCAGCTCATAGAGGAGCTACTGGAAGAGGAAATGGAAAGGTACAATAGATGGCGATCAAATAGGGTAAAGCTGTACCCTGACATCTTGAAATGGTCTGATTGGCTGAGGAGGAGAATTGGGTCATCAACTGGGCAAATAATAAAGACATTGCTGAATTAACCTCCAAGGACTTTGGTGATCGCATAAGGGCAGTAAGAAGGGTGTGCCTACAGGAGAAGGCATTCTTAAAACGCCCTGCTAACGACGACTTCGGTAATGAAGAAACTGATGAGCTGAAAAAACTTTGTCAAGTGATGGAGCACAGCAGAAGGGACATCAACCGGAAGCATGAACTTCATGTTGTACGGGGACCAGGAAGCACGTCGCAACAACCTATTGATGATTCTATAGCAGTACAGCCAGCTGCTGCAGAGAGTTCTGAGGAAGATCAAATTCCACTATCTGTTATGTTCAGAACTCAGCAGGCTGCCAATAAACTTACTTCAAGGGAGGACGTAGTAGACGAGGTGGCAATAATCTCTCAAAGTGCCCCAGAAGCTACTACAGGCGAGAATCCAATAGTTGAGGCAGATGCTGCAGTAGCCAATGAATCTACTATAGAAGAGTTGGTAGTAGACAACGGAGTGAGCACTTCGCAGCAGGCCGATGAAGAAGTAGTAGGAGATGAAGAGACTGCTTCGACTGCTTCGAAGCAGCAGTCAACTGAAGGAGAAGAGCAAGAACAAACACCCAGAAACCTTGCTGAAGTTGCAACTCCAATGAAGCCAAGTAACAAAGATATAGTGGATTACTGCCTCCACTACAAGAAAAAAGGGTAAGTAAATATTGCTTTTTTCCATACAATATGATTTTAATAAAATAATATAAGTTATCTACTGAAACAGTATAACTTTGTTTACAGGGATGTTTTCAGATGTGGACTTCATTTCATCCCAAGGAAAGACATTATGTCGTTGAATCCTGACAAGCAAATTTGTATTTCTGTTATCAATGCTTGGTGTTTGTTGATAAACAGAAGACGTCGAGAGAATGTTCATCATAGTCGTTATGTTTTTCCTATGGTTCTTGGTGTAAGTTACCTTTTTCAAAAGTTTATTGTCTAGTTAAGTTTTTATGTTTGATATTTTTTTGACTTCTTATTTTTGAATAGAATGCCTTGAATTCTGAAAGAGAAAGGATCCATATTCTAAATTCATGGCTTGCGGAAGATGGGAGGAAATTAAGAAATGCTGATATGGTTAGTCTTTTTTGTTATATATAATTGTTAGTGTTGCTATTTTTTTCTGTATTAATTAACTTTGTCTTCTTCTTTTATTGAAGATTTTTGTGCCTTTTTTGCTTAAGTCGCATTATGCTTGCATTGTAATCAATTGTGTGGATGAGAAGTGTCAGTATTTGGATAATCGCAAGTATAGTGGCAGAAAAAATGAATTTGTGAAAGCTGCTCGAGTATTGGTAAGTACCAATTCTATACTTTGTGATAGTATTGTTGACAAAATGCTATATTATAATCTGTGTTTGTTTCTTTTTGTACAGCAAAAGACAATGTTTAACTTTCTTTATGAAAAAAGTCATTCTAAGGCAAGCCTAATTACGGGTTATGAGTTTGAGAATGTTCCTTTTCAATGGAAGTTGAAGACGGGACCTGATAAGGATAGTGGAGTTTATTTGATGAACCATTTGATGAATTTTGATGGGCTTCCTTACTCGACTCCTGATATGTGCAAGGTATGCTTTCTGTTAATATTTTTTCCATCTTTTTGTTTTGATGTATTTTACATTTTAATTTCTTCTTTTTAGGCTGATATTCGAGTTTCGCTACGAGCAGAGATTTGTGCTAGTCTAGTTCTTTCAGATGTGAATGAAGTGAGGGATGATGTGGTCAAAGAATATATGGATTCTACAAGAACGAGCCTTCTTGGATAGATCAAATCATGGAAGACGAGAAAAAAACTGTTGTGGAAAAAGGTGAAGCTGTTGCTCATAGAGGTCGTGCAAAAAAAGCTGTTGCTCCTTTAGAAATGTTTGTCAAGGTTCCCATCTCCCTTCTTCACGAAGAGTACGTGCTCGAAGGCTATGATTTCAAGACTAACACGGCCGTGTCACATACTCAACACGGCCGTGTCAAAAGAGGGCTCAGACAATCAAAACACACTGCAATGCAACACGGCCGTGTTACATACTGAACACGGCCGTGTCAAAAGTGCCCCAGAAATACAGATTCGATTCCAACTCAACACGGCCGTGTTACAAATCAACACGGCCGTGTCACCCTTCCACAGCCTTCAAAACGCGAATTCAGGTTTAAAAATTCCCCATTCTCTTGTCTTTCACTACACGCACGAAGAACACACACATTCACTCACACTTCACCAATTCACACATAAACACACTCAAATTCACCCATAATCCAATTCAAACACAATCACACACTCCATCTCACTCACTATCTCCACAAAAGTCGGAAATTTCGACCCACTTCCAAGGACCTAGGGCACATTCCGAATTGGGTTGTCTCCGACTAAATTTCTCCGGTAAGTGATGCTAACCCTTACTAGTTTGTTTCCCATTCAATTTTGATGCATAATTAGTATTGGGGATGAATTAATTTCATGATTAAAGTGAGTATTGTAGTACCTATGTGTTAAATAATGTAATTTGGGTATGAACTTGTGCGAATAGTGAATGGGGTTACGTAATGAGTATAAATTGCTGTGATTGTTGCTAGAATTAGATGAAATTGTTGAGGTTAACATAGAACGAGCACCCCGAGATTGAAATTCATGTGTTGGACTCATTGAGGCATATTAGCAAATTTATGTGCATGGTTTTCATTGATGTTATGTCACTTGATTCCTACCCCTTTTAACATTTCTACATATTGTACGACTTAATGGAATTATGATGCATGCTCTAGTTGCTAAAATTCGAGGTTCCATTATTTCACGACCTCCCAAGTGAAGTGGGTAGGAGTTGGGCATAGGTTAGGGGGTATAAAACGCATACATGGCTCGGGTATCACTAGCCTATGAATATCTTGTTACATATGTTAGCATACTCCATTTTCGTCTATGTTTGGGCTAAACTAAGGATTATGGCCCTATTGATTTGTGTGTTGTTGAGTATGTGCACAGGATTCTAGAAAATGGCACCACCAAAAGGACAATCTAGTCGTAGCAGAGGCAAGCAGGTCATGGTTGAAGACACCCCGGCTGTCAACCCAAATATATGATTAGTGCCACTTTCACGACATGTTTTTTGACTTAAGGTTGGTGAGTATTTAAATGAAGGCCGGTTAGGATTACTTTAAGGCAAAATAGAGCTGGCAAAAAGGAATAAGTCAAATATATCCCCCCAACTAAACAGAAATCAAAATTGAAACCCAAACTAAAACTAAAACTAAAACCGAAACTAAAACTAAACTGACAACTCAGCAACGTAGAATTCTTAAATAAAATAAATATTTAATAAAGGCATTACATATTTCTTCTTCTTCTTCACAATCGCGTTCTGCCTCCCCAAATTTGCAGAAAAAGAACCCTAATTCATCTCCTGCCAAACTCTTCCCAAACTCGTGCATCTTGATATTTAGTTGCCCTACCCATTTGGAGGCCGAAGAACGACACCCATCCCCCCTAAAATTCACGTCCTGAAATATGTCACAAGATAGCAGCTCGCAAAACGCAGTCGTTTGCAATTGTGGTTTGGTCGCCGCCGTCAAAACTTCTTGGAAAGACGATAACATTGGCCGCAGGTTCTTTGGCTGCCCCCGCTACCCGGTACAAATTTTTTTGACGTTATTTTGTTTTACTGTAAATCCCACTTGTTCCCAATTTAATATTTTCAAATCGTATTGGTGTGGCCATTTGGTAGAATGCTGGTCACTGTACGGTGTTTGGGTGGATAGAACCACCGCTATGTGAAAGAAGCAGACGCATAATTAGAGGGTTATTGCGAAGGCTAAACGAGAAGGATGCTGAAATTGAGTCCCTGTGCAATTCCCGGGTTAATTTGGAGGAAATCCTTTCCCTTACGGAGATAGAGAATGAATTGCTGGTTGAAGAAAAAAAGAAAATGGATATGAGGAACAAGGAGTTGATGTCGGTTAACAATGAGTTGTTAAATCAAAACCGAGCACTTAGGATGGAGTCGGCCAAGAGATGTCCTAACCTCGTGTTTAAATTGACCATTTTTATTTTTTCTTGTTATTTTGTAACTCTACTAATGTTCAAACATTTTGGGTTTGGGATTGATTCAGAGATCAAATTGAAGAGGTTGTATTGATAGGATCACACCCTGAATGGTGAATGATTACGAACTCCTCCAGGAAAGCAACATATCTGTTCCGCGTTCAAAATTTGTAAGTTTCTCTTCTTTTGCTTTTCATTGTGTCTTTTTCTGGCATTTATTCTTTGCCTTGTTTGGTATGGTTTATTTATATGATACCGGTCTTGCTTTTTAACTACTAGGAAAGTAAGAAATTTAAGCGATTGAAGAAGGCTCGGAGGGATAGAAGGAGAGCCTTCTGGGCTTTCGGACGAAGAGGAGTTTGATGGAAGTGGAAAAGGTGGGCGTACAGCTGAGGAAAAGCTTAAACGAAGCCTGTTTGGCGATGATGATGGTAGCTCTTATTGCATTTATATACTTACATAAAATGTGTTATATGGCGATTTTCCTGTTGATTAAGTTGTATTTTGCTCAATAATTGTAGGGCAACCACTCGAGGATATTGCTGAGGATGAGCAGCTGGAAGGAGAAGAGGATGCAGACATTGCCGAAGACGATGAGATGGCTGATTTTATTGTTGAAGAAGACGAATTTGATGAGCATGGAGCTCCCGTGAGGTATTTCCAATAGTTTTACAGATTGTTTTGCATTTTTATGCCATAGTATATTAATAGATATTGCCATATCTGTTGCAGGAGGAAGAAGCCGAAGAAGAACAGACAGAGACCTGGAATTTCTTCATCAGCGCTGCAGGAAGCTCACGACATTTTTGGTGATGTTGAAGACTTCATAAGGCTTCGCAAGTTGGATGCAAGGGACAGGCATCGGGAAGGTGGTGAAAGGAGCCTGGAAGATCAATTTGATCCTAGTATACTCTCTGAGAAGTATATGACAGAAAAGGATGATCAGATTCGGGAAATTGACATTCCTGAAAGAATGCAGGTTCCATGTCTTGTGTCATATTTATCATTCACTTGATGAGGTTTTAGTTGATATCCGAGTTCTTATCTTTCCATGTAGATATCTGAGGAAAGTACTGGCCATCCCCCTACAGATGAGATTAGTGTCAAAATGGAAACTGAGTGGATATACAATCAGCTTATCAGTGGTATGACACCTGTGTTCAACAAGAGTGGTTCGACGAACGAAGAAGTAGATGATGAGCTGAAGCGCCATATAGCGAGATTTCTGGAGTTAATGCATGTTCAGAAGTTAGATGTATGTATTCCTTGCATAAATCATCATTTATCTTTTGATGTGTGATGAAGTCTCCTATTTGTTTGCTTGACTTTTATTTTTGTTGTAGGTTCCTTTCATTGCTATGTATCGTAAAGAGGAGATTTTGAGCCTATTAAAGGATCCAAATGATCCTCAACCCGACCTTGAAAGTGATCCAAACCAGAAACCTACACTAAAGTGGCACAAGGTGCGCATTGGTGCTTAATTGCTTATGGAAAATTATGGCCATGGGTTTCTACATTGGGCTTTAAATTTAAAAAAAAAAACAATAAATCTTGGACAGTTCTTGTAAAGTTCACTTGGATATCTAAGGAGTGTTTTGCTGCAGGTTCTGTGGGCAATTCCGGACTTGGATCGTAAGTGGCTTCTTCTTCAGAAAAGAAAGGGTGCTCTCAAGTCGTACTACACCAAGCGATATGAAGAAGAGAGTAGGAGAGTATATGATGAGACGCGACTCAGATTAAATCAACAGCTATTTGAATCAATTACTAAGTCACTCAAAGCTGCTGATTCAGAAAGAGAAGTTGATGATGTGGACATGAAATTTAATTTGCACTTCCCCCCTGGTGAAGTTGTCCTTGATGAAGGTCAATTTAAAAGGCCGAAGAGAAAATCACAATATAGCCTTTGCAGCAAAGCTGGACTGTGGGAGGTTGCAAGCAAATTTGGTTATAGCTCTGAACAATTTGGTTTGCAGATTTCTCTGGAGAAAATGGTAGCAATTGAATTTCTAGTGGCTTTTGTATTATGCTTACATAACGTGGATTCTGTTCTTTGCAGAGAATGGATGAATTGGAAGATGCAAAGGAAACACCAGAGGAAATGGCTTCTAACTTCACCTGTGCGGCATTTGAGTCACCCCAAACTGTGTTAAAAGGCGCGAGGCATATGGTATGTGGGAGTTTGGTTTAATAGTTATTGTATAATGGATAAACTTCACTCTTTCAATTGTACTGGCTAATTCAGAAAGCTGAAGAGGAGAAGCTCTTGCAAGTTACAATCAAGCTCCCTGAAGTAGTCCTTGAGAAGTTAATAAGTGACTCAAATGATTATCATCTGAGTGATGGTGTAAGCAAATCTGCTCAATTATGGAATGAGCAGAGGAAATTGATACTCAATGAAGCTTTTTTCAGTAATCTTCTTCCTTCAATGGGAAAGGAAGCAAGGTCATTGTTGACCAGTAGAGCAAAGGCATGGTTACTCTCGGAATATGGTAGGCTTTTGTGGGAGAAAGTGTCTGTATCACCATATCAGCGGAAGGAAAATGATCTCAATTCTGATGAAGAAGCAGCACCTAGAGTTATGGCTTGCTGTTGGGGCCTTGGAAAGCCAGCTACAACTTTCGTGATGTTGGATTCATCTGGAGAAGTTTTAGATGTATTACATGCTGGTTCCCTGAACCTTCGGGGTCTAAGTGTTAATGAACAGCAGCGCAAAAAAAATGATCAGTAGAGAGTTCAAAAATTTATGATGGACCATCAACCACATGTCGTTGCTCTAGGAGCTGCAAATCTGTCTTGTACGCGGTTGAAGGAAGATATTTATGAGGTATATCATAGTTTGAACTTGCTTTTGTTTTTCATGTATTTTTTTTATGTGCGAAAGGAACATCTGTTTTCCTGTAATTCAACCCTGTTGTGCCTTGAAATACTGTTAAGATGCTGAGGTGATATTTCATATTTTACCCTTAATCAGATCATCTTCAAAATGGTGGAAGATAATCCTCGAGATGTTGGTCATGAGATGGATAATCTGAATATCGTTTATGGTGACGAATCTCTTCCACGTTTGTATGAAAATTCCAGAATATCAGTTGATCAACTTCCTTCACAAGAAGGTATTACCTGAATTTAGTAATTATTTTTCCTTTACCTTTTGGTTTTTGTGCATTTTCTGGTTCTTGTCGTTTCTGCGCCATATTGATAAGTTCTTGTACTAATTTTTGGAAAACCTATATTTCATTTTATCTTTTAGGTATTATTAGACGTGCTGTGGCTCTTGGACGGTATCTTCAGAATCCATTAGCCATGGTTGCCACATTATGTGGGCCAAGTAAGGAGATATTGTCTTGGAAGCTCAATCCTTCGGAGAACTTTCTTACCCCTGATGAGAAGTATGGAATGATTGAACAAGTAATGGTGGATGTAACAAACCAAGTGGGTCTTGATATCAATCTGGCAGCCAGTCATGAATGGTTGTTTGCTCCCCTACAATTTATTTCTGGGCTTGGACCTAGAAAAGCAGCTTCTCTGCAGAGGTCTTTAGTAAGAGCAGGTGCTATTTTCACTAGAAAAGACCTGTTAACATCACATGGTCTTGGTAAGAAAGTCTTTATCAATGCTGTTGGTTTCCTGCGAGTCCGCCGTAGTGGACTGACTTCCAGTAGTAGTCAATTTATTGATCTATTAGATGACACAAGAATACATCCAGAATCATACAGCCTTGCACAAGATTTAGCCAAGGATATTTACCGAGAGGATGGTAATGAAGATGCAAATGATGATGATGATGATGTCCTAGAAATGGCTATTGAGCATGTAAGAGAGAAGCCTCATTTGCTGAGAGCCGTTGACGTTCATGAATATGCTGAACAAAAATATGATCTATTACAGTGATTTGTTATGAAATACTTGTTGTGAGAGACCGATTTTCTGTTACAATTTTACTTTTTTTGGTTGGATTGAAATGAAGTTGGTGACGTGATTTCAGATCTTTGATCGAATTGATTCATTTTTCCTGAATTTGAACAATTGAGCTTTGATTTAGATTGTGTTTCTGAAATTCGCTGCTTAGTTCAGATCATAAAGTATAAACAAAAGTAGTAGAAAAAAAAATGTATATACTAAGTAACTATTATCTTTTCTTTTATAGTGTTGTGATGTCTAGAGTTCTGAATATTCATCCAATTTGTGAAAAATATATAATAATTTTTTTTATATAACTTACACAAAATTGATTTTGATAAAAAAGAAACTAGGCCAACATCACAAAATAGATTTTGATAAAAATGAAACAAAAGTGAGATTTGATCCCGGAATAGGATGAATGCACCGACCACTAGACCACTCGACCAACTATAAATAAATTGTGCATCCAAATTTATATACATTAATTGTACATGTCTTATTCTGGGCCCCTAAATTTTATATTTTTTTCGGGCCCGAGTCGTCGTACTCTTCCGACTTATGGAAGGTCCGACCATGGCTACAGATCTAATCGGTCCGACCAATTAAATCGCCAATAAACTGATTTAATCGTCAATCTGATTATATAACACTATTATTATTATTCGTTCAGCACATATTACAAATGAAATCTTACAAACAATTTAAAATTATACTCCTACTAGTTGACAAAATAAAAAATAAAAACAAAATCAAATAAAAACAAAAGAAAAACTGAAGAGACAGGGGGAGAGTTTAAAAGCAAATATTCACCCGCCCTTAAACCACGAAACCACGAAGAGAGAGAGAGCGCGAAAATAGCTGCACGCCAACGCCAGTTTCCGCTCGCCTTCGCTGCTCCGCTCGCCGCCGCCGTTCCGCTCGCCGCCGCCGCTCCGCTCGCCGTGATTAGTCGAAATTCAAGGTTTTTAAGGTGGTTGTAAAGTGCATATTCATCCATCTCACCACATATTGTGAGTATAAAATTAACATTAGTTTTCGTATATGAATGCTTTCCACAAATAAAGGGGGTGTTTGTTAAGGCTTGACCCAAATGTAGAGGGTTTTAACGTGTTTATGTAAAGTGCATATTCATCCATCTCACCACATATTGCGAGTATAAAATTATCCTATTGATACAATCAGTTAGCATTTACCATGTGGCTGCTTCAAAATGTCTCCAGACAGCATGATTCAATCTTTGGCAAAATAGGAGTTTTTGTTTATTTGTTAATTTGAGTTGGGTTAAGATATCCTGTTTAGCTAAATAGTATTAATTCTCTTAAATAGTACAGGCAGTTTAAGAAATGGTACAATACTTGTATAGGTTGTTCTATTGACTCAATACTGTGTTGGGTACACTAGATCTTAGAATGACATGTCTCACATACAAAATCAACTTTTAAGCATCCAAAAGTTTAGCAATCAGCTTCTCACCCCTCCCTTTTTTCTTTGCAATAAACTTCTTGTTCCTAAAAGGTATTATAATATTAGTTGGATATTAGTTTGATCAGGTGAGGTGAATAAACCTGATATGTAGAGTCGGCTGATTCTATGTGAATTTATATTTTGAAATCATTTGCTGGATTGTTCCTAAAAGGTATTATAATATTAGTTGGATATTAGTTTGATCAGGTGAGGTGAATAAACCTGATATGTAGGTGAATAAACCTGATATGTAGAGTAGGTTGATTCTATGTGCCTTTGTGATTAGTCGAAATTCCAGGTTTTTAAGGTGGTTGTAAAGTGCATATTCATCCATCTCACCACATATTGTGAGTATAAAATTAAACAGTAGTTTTCGTATATGAATGTTTTCCACAAATAATGGGGGTGTTTGTTAAGGCTTGACCCAAATGTAGAGGGTTTTAACGTGTTTATGGATCTATATTCATTTGAGTCTAATTCAAACATAAGCTGAGTTCATATATATTTAATTTTCTTCATTACCATGCTATTAATTAAGTTGATCAATGATCATTGTTCCCTTATGCTTGATTCTTTATTTTCACTGTTATCTCTATGTGCCTAATGTTGTGATTAATCGAAATTCCAGGTTTTTAAGGTGGTTGTAAAGTGCATATTCATCCATCTCACCACATATTGCGAGTATAAAATTATCCTATTGATACAATCAGTTAGCATTTACCATGTGGCTGCTTCAAAATGTCTCCAGACAGCATGATTCAATCTTTGGCAAAATAGTACAGGAAGTTTAAGAAATAGTACAATACTCAATAGTGTTTTTTTGTTCTTTCATGTAATCGCATGAAATAGGAGTTTCAGTTTATTTGGTAATTTGAGTTGGGCTATTGACTGGTATAATATGTCTCCACACAGCGTGATACAATCTTTGGCAATATAAGAAGTTTTAGAATGTTCTATTAACTCAATACTTGGCTGATTTTTATTTTTTCAAATGATAGAAATCTCATTTTAGCTAATTGACTAAGGCAAAGTTTACAAAAGTAAAGTGCATATTCATCCATCTCACCACATATTGCGAGTATAAAATTATCCTAATGATGAAAATGTATAATTGTTTGTTTGTACAGTACTTTTAAATGGGTTTGAAATTACAGACAATCAGTGCACTCTTCAAAGAGCTAGAGGAAGACGCAGATTTTAAAGCAGAACTCCTAGAAGAGTCTACGCCGGGGAGTTGCCTATTCCAGTTGCTCAAGCTCCCATACTCGCAACTGCTGACAAAGGCCCTTCCAGTCCTTCATAATCACTATGATAAGGAATCTTCCATCTTCAAATTCGGGAGCCTGAAGATAGGCATCACGCTGGAGGATGTCTTATATCTGACTGGATTGCCCATTACAGGCAAACCAGTGATATGTGAAAGAAGCCGTGACCCGGAAGCTTTTGAACGGGTCTTCCGAAGGCCACCAACAAAAACTATCAAGCTTAAAGAATTGAAGGCGATTGCTCTCGATCGAACAGAAGATAAAGAAAGAAGAAAAAGGGCCATTTTGTTGATGCTTGTGGAGGCATTTATAGTCACCACCACGACCGGATATGCCAACACGACTTACGTCCAACTTATAGAGAAGTTGGATGAAGTCAACGATTACGCATGGGGAGCAGCGTTGTTGGCATTCCTACACCACGGGCTTCAAACTTGTGGAAAAACCCCAACCTCAGGAAACTTGTGGGTTTTATTGGTAAGTTAAATGTTAATTCTTCCATCACTCGCTTTTAACTAATTGTTGATTGTTGATATAACTAAGTTGACGTGGACTCATTTCATAAATGAAATTTTGAGACATTAAAAGTTCACCGAGTTAATACTTGTGGACCATTTTTTGTGATGTCTATTTTTATACTTTGACACAACATGATTCAATCTTTGACGAAATAGGAGTTTTAGTTTATTTGTTAATTTGAGTTGGGCTATTGACTGCTATAAAATGTCTCCAGACAGCATGATTCAATCTTTGGCAAAATAGGAGTTTTTGTTTATTTGTTAATTTGAGTTGGGTTAAGATATCCTGTTTAGCTAAATAGTATTAATTCTCTTAAATAGTACAGGAAGTTTAAGAAATGGTACAATACTTGTCATCAAATAGTATAGGTTGTTCTATTGACTCAATAGTGTTTTTTTGTTCTTTCATGTAATCGCATGAAATAGGAGTTTTAGTTTATTTGTTAATTTAAGTTGGGCTATTGACTGGTATAATATGTCTCCACTCAGCGTGATACAATCTTTGGCAATATTTGTTAATTTGAGTTGGGTTAAGATATCCTGTTTAGCTAAATAGTATTAATTCTCTTAAATAGTACAGGAAGTTTAAGAAATGGTACAATACTTGTCATCAAATAGTATAGGTTGTTCTATTGACTCAATAGTGTTTTTTTTGTTCTTTCATGTAATCGCATGAAATATGAGTTTTAGTTTTTTTGTTAATTTAAGTTGGGCTATTGACTGGTATAATATAAGAAGTTTTAGAATGTTCTATTAACTCAATAGTTTATTTGTTAATTTGAGTGGGGCTAGGATATCCTGTTTAGCTAAATAATATTGATTCTCACTTAAATAGTACAGGCAGTTTAAAAAATAGTACAATCTGTGTCATTCTATTTATTTCATGTAATCGCATGTTCTCAACTCAATAGCATAGGTAGTTCAATTGGATAGTATATGCTCTTAACTCAATAGTGAGGGTATGCTTCAAACTTAACGAAAATCCCTAACATGATTCAATCTTTGAAGAAATTGGAGTTTTAGTTTATTTGTTAATTTGAGTTGGGCTATTGACTGGTATAAAATGTCTCCACACATCGTGATACAATCTTTGGCAATATAAGAAGTTTTAGTTTATTTGTTCATTTGAGTTGGGCTAAGATATCCTGTTTAGCTAAATAGTATTGTTTCTCACTTAGATCAATATTTTCTTTTGTTTGACAGAGTTTTTTCCTGATTCGTATCCCGAAATTACGGGATGCCATTGGTATAGAGTTGACATCTCAGCACTATACGTTGCCTGTCGTGGGCTATGTGGTGGAGCAAGTGCACCATATCTCATTCAACCACAGACCCAATTATGAAAAGAGAGTGAAGCGGCTTCTTAAGAATCTTTCTGATGAGGTAAGTTTAGTTATTTATTAATTTGTTTTCTTATAAGTTGCTTTAAATTTTGATTGAAATCTCTAAATTTGAGTTGCTTGTATGAGCAGGATATAGAATGGAGACCATATTCTGGAATATCGGCGTTGCCTTCTTTCCTTCCAGAAGAGAACTTGGAGCATGTGACCTTGCTTACACCTTTGTTTTGCAATAACCATGTGGTATATCATAAACCACATCTTGTTGCAAAACAACTTAAGGTGTTTGACGGTTACAATGTACAGGACATAGCGTGGACGGAACCGAAATTCAGGACAAAGGAAAATCGAGGGGGAGAGCCTCCAAATTTCATTAAGCTTTATGATCGACTGCTCGTAATTTGGAAGGATAAGAAGTTGGCTCAAGATTATATGTGTGTCAGGTATGTGTTCGAACTTCTTACTTTGTGTTTTTTATGCTTTAATATGAAATGCCAATTTTTTATTTTCAATTTTGTAGGGAAATTGCGGACTCTGTAGAAGAGGAGTTGCAGATGTCAGAGGCTGATCGCTCTCAACCCCTTTCCCCTCTAGCTCACCATGTCACTCCTGAGCCTACTGCAGAGGCTGGAGATGGAGATAGAGATGATGATGACAATGATGATGGGATGCAGATGTCCGAGGCGGAGCCTACTGCAGAGGCTAGAGATGGAGATAGAGATGATGATGACAATGATGATGGGATGCAGATGTCCGAGGCGGTAGATTCTTCAACTGACCACTTCGCCACCTCTACTCCGAGAGATGTTGCTTCAGCTGACTCCTCCGATACGATGCAGATATCCGAGGCTGCGGATAGTGCTTTCTCTTCTCAGCATGGTGAAGATGAGTTGCAGATGTCAGAGGCTGATGGCTTTCAACCCCTTTCCCCTCTAGATCACCATGTCACTCCTGTCACTCCCAGGGGAACAAGAGAAATGCAAAATCTTGAGCCTACTACAGAGGCTGGAGATGGAGAAGATGATGATGACGATGATGATGGGGTGCAGATGTCCGAGCCTCCGGTAGATTTGAGATTATTTCTATTTGTATCACTTTCTTTTAATAAACTTGACTTTTTTTGCATTGACAACTTTCTTTTCCCTCATTGATCTCCAGGTCAAACGACGCTCAGAGCGAGAACATTTGCCGCCAAGAAATTTGAATGATTATATTTTCCCCAGAAGTACATTGAACCGTATACATAAAGGTATATCCAAGCATTTCCTTTATGTTTTATTACATAAATATTGTATGTCTCAAGAGGCAAGCTGCCTTAGGGAGGTGCAGAGTATTTTTACCTTAATTTGTTTATCTTTTTAAATGACCAGGAAGTGCAGCTACCCCGCAGGAAAAAAAGAAGAGGAAATGATGGTTTCTGTATAGGCATTTAGTGGCTTTGAATGACATCTTTTTTTTATTATTAATTGAAACAGGGGCAATTATGGGCCTAGGTCTTGCATATACTGGTACTCAGAGTAAGTAAGTGGGTGTCCTTGTATTACTTGTCAAACAATTGGGTATTGCAATTGTATGTTTATAATCCTAGCTTTGGTGGATATGAGATATTTCTTTTGTGATATTCTCTGATTTGCTTTGTATATAATGCTTGTACTTAGAGTCTCCCTGGGTTTGATATATGTGGGTTCTTGTAAAGAAGATTTCTCCCAGACAATCATTTAAGTGAGACCGAATTGGGGGATCCTCTGGCTAGTTCGATATTTAAGTTGATCAAAGGCTCTTTATACTAAGTTACCCTCTCCTTTTAAAATAATTAAATCCCTAAATCAACTTTTGATTAGAGGATAATACGTAGCAAAGAATATACATGTCATATTTATAGGACAAAGATAAAATAAAATAATTAGTTGTATTTTCGTAAAAAATACTCAATTAGTATTTTATAAGAAAACTATTTTACTAATGTTTAGTTGCAACTCAAGCCAACATATTGTAGTTCAATTTACAATTAACACTCAAATCTAGAATAAATAATTACCAACAAATAATCTATTAGCTTAAATCAAATATCTCATTATAATATATGCGATATGGATGCCAAATTGAAGATCATGAAAAGTGAATAATCTGATAAATTATGCATAAAAAATGGATTATAAATAAAAAAGTTTTTTGTATCTTTAAAAATATAAGACTGCTCGTGTAAGTTAATACTATAAATAATCTCATGTAAACTATAAGGCTGCTCGTATAAGTTAATACTACAAGGCTGCTCGTGTAAGTTGACTGAATCTCGTGTAATATCATTTAAAACATAAAATTATTCACGTGTAAGATTCTAATCTCATGTACTATAAGGCATCTCGTGTAAGTTAGTAAACAACAATGTATCTCGTATAAGTTCACAATACTAATAATCACAGGTAAACTATAATTAATCTCGTGTAATTTTTTCTGAATCTCGTGTATTCTCGTTTATTACATAAAATTATTCACGTGTAAGTTTCTAATCTCATGTATACTAAGGCATCTCGTGTAAGTTCACAATACTAATTTAAAACTTACTAAATGTACAATAACTTACCAAAATTATTGAGTAAAAATTAGGAGGGAAAGTAAAAATTACAAAAATAAATTTCCTTAGAAGAGTAATTTTAACAAAATACTCGTTATTAATATAAATAGGTAATTAAAAATAATTTCAATACCTATTTTAATAAATGGCGTGTGGAAGGAAAAAGAGCAACACGGCCGTGTTACTTGTTCAACACGGCCGTGTCAAAACTGGCGTGAAAAGAGAAGAATCTACTGGAAATCAACACGGCCGCGTCACAAGATGACACGGCCGCGTCAATCTCAGCTCAAACACAACACGGCCGCGTTTCGCAAATGACACGGCCGTGTCAAAAGACCAACCCACAAGGTAAAACAAGCTGGAACGCAACACGGCCGTGTCACATATGCAACACGGCCGTGTCAAAAACGCCTTAGAAAACCAATTTTGGTTCACGAAGAGTACGTGCTCGAAGGCTATGATTTCAAGACTAACACGGCCGTGTCACATACTCAACACGGCCGTGTCAAAAGAAGGCTCAGACAATCAAAACACACTGCAATGCAACACGGCCGTGTTACATACTGAACACGGCCGTGTCACCCTTCCACAGCCTTCAAAACGCGAATTCAGGTTTAAAAATTCCCCATTCTCTTCTCTTTCACTACACGCACGAAGAACACACACATTCACTCACACTTCACCAATTCACACATAAACACACTCAAATTCACCCATAATCCAATTCAAACACAATCACACACTCCATCTCACTCACTCTCTCCACAAAAGTCGGAAATTTCGACCCACTTCCAAAGACCTAAGGCACATTCCGAATTGGGTTGTCTCAGACTAAATTTCTCCGGTAAGTGATGCTAACCCTTACTAGTTTGTTTCCCATTCAATTTTGATGCATAATTAGTATTGGGGATGAATTAATTTCATGATTAAAGTGAGTATTGTAGTACCTATGTGTTAAATAATGTAATTTGGGTATGAACTTGTGCGAATAGTGAATGGGGTTACGTAATGAGTATAAATTGCTATGATTGTTGCTAGAATTAGATGAAATTGTTGAGGTTAACATAGAACGAGCACCCCGAGATTGAAATTCATGTGTTGGACTCATTGAGGCATATTAGCAAACATGTTATTAATAAACGAGAATACACGAGATTCAGAAAAAATTACACGAGATTAATTATAGTTTACCTGTACTGCCGATTCCCGTCGGTTCTCTTTCCCTCTCAATCTCTCCCCCCCTCAACCCTAGTCGGCGTAGTGGCTGCCCCTCGCTCATCTGAACCCTAATTTTGGTTTCAAAGTGAGTCACTATCGAATCTCTCACTCTCTATTTCTTGTCTTTTGAAATGCAAAGCTGATCAGTGATTAGTGAATACTTCTGTTTGTCTCCAAGTTTGATTTTTTCTATTTTTATGGACATACATTCTCATCTTCTAGTTGCAGAATGGAATTAAATGTCAACAGTATAGTATATTGATGATGATTTTCATGATTTAGATATTTTTGCAATTGGAGTAGTAGTTTGAAGATCTTTATATCTTAATATAGTGAATTCCAAATATTCTGAGAATGAAGTGCAGTTTCTGCATCTTGATTAGAGGAAGAATCTACTTGCGGTTTTCGGTTTTAACCGCAACCGAACTGAAATATTTCGGTTCGGTTGGTTTCGGTTTTAGATCAATTTCAGTTCGGGTTCGGTTGACAGATTTGAAGAATTTCAGTTTTCGATTTTGTAAATTCGGTTCGGTTCGGTTCGGTTTCAGACCGATGAACACCCCTAATCAATCCCGTAAAACTGGCAATTTAACGACGATTTTTGCAGTTACTGAAAGGAGAAAATGATTTATACAGCACTCGACACGTTTTATCTGACGGAGGAACATCTGAAGAACTCGCCTTCTAGAAAAGATGGCATTGATGAATCCACGGAAACTACGCTTAGAATCTACGGTTGTGACCTTATACAAGAGAGTGGCATATTGCTCAAGCTGTATCCTTTTTTAGGGTTTTGATATATGATTCTTTACTTTAATTCTATGTGGAGTCTAATCCTTTTTGTTCTTGAAGTATTATTACTGTAAGTAAAAGAGTATTTTACAGTCAATTTGTTGTATGTGAGCCGTTTTTTATGTCTATACTGCCTTTTTTATTACCTTGACTGAATTATATCCAGACCTCAAGCTATTATGGCAACCGGTCAAGTCCTATTTCATCGATTCTATTGCAAGAAATCGTTTGTTCGGTTTAATGTGAAGGTCTGCCTGTTACTTCTCATTTTACTCGTTAGTACATTTTGTATTCGATCATGTTGGCTTTTATTGTATGGTGAGGCATGACTAGATTTTATTTACCTGTAGAGGGTTGCTGCCAGTTGTGTTTGGCTTGCTTCAAAACTCGAAGAATGCCCCAGAAAAGCAAGGCAGGTACTCATTGTTTTTCACAGGATGGAGTGCAGGAGAGAAAAGTTACCAATCGAGCATTTGGACGCATCTTCCAAGGTTAGCTTTCAAAACGAGATGTTTGTTATTATATATAAACTATTCATTCAATCATCTGATTATTGTTTGGGTCTTGGTCCATCACTCGTAAGTGAAATAGTTTAGAGTCCGCTATCTTGTATTCGTGTCTTTATACCAGGAACTTGTTTAGGGTGGTTGATTTTGTGTCTTTTGTTGTTAACAGAAATATGTGGATCTTAAAGCAGATTTGATCAGAACCGAAAGACATCTTTTGAAAGAAATGGGTTTCATCTGCCATGTTGAGCATCCTCATAAATTCATCTCAAATTACCTTGCTACATTGGAAACTCCTCCAGAACTCAGACAAGAAGCTTGGAATCTTGCAAATGACAGGTGCATTTACTGAGCCTTACTACACAATTGTGTGTCTGATGTGTAATTATCAATAAAGATTTGGGACTGATGTCCTTGGTGTATTTTTCCTTGAAGAATAGTCTTATCAGCCACTTAGTAGCTTATTCTTTATCTTTTGTGACATTTGCAGTTTAAATTTTGACATAGGATGTATTCCCTTATATACCAGACTGTGTATGTGTGTGTTGACCAGGAGTCTGTTGCTTGACACTTTCCTTCTAATCTCTGTTTCCCATTCTGCTGATAAATTTATTTATATATTTCTTTCTTTTGGTTTGCAAATGACAGTCTGCGCACAACTTTGTGTGTAAGATTTAAAAGTGAGGTTGTAGCCTGTGGTGTCGTATATGCTGCTGCCCGCAGATTTCAAGTACCATTACCCGAGAATCCTCCTTGGTGGAAAGCTTTTGATGCTGATAAATCTGGAATTGATGAGGTTTGCCGAGTTCTGGCCCATTTGTACAGCCTTCCCAGGGCTCAGTATATACCTGTATGTAAGGATGGGGGTTCTTTTGTGTGAAACAATATGTTTACCTTGCCACCTCTACAAACCGTACTATTTATTTGAACACACAATATGTTTACCTTGCCACCTCTACAAACCATACTATTTATGAATTTTTTTGTACTATTTATTTGAACAATCTGTAGTATTAAGTAAACAGTCCGTATAACAATATAGTAGGTTTTTGTCAATCGTACATGGTTTGATGTGAGTACACGATGTTACACGAGAAATATATTAGTTACACGAGAAACGTTAGAAATTACAGAGAATAATTCAAAGTAATAAACGAGATTACACGAGATCCCCATTACTTACACGAGATACATTATAGTTTACATGTGAATATTAGTATTGTGAACTTACACGAGATACATGAGATTAGAAACTTACACGTGAATAATTTTATGTATTAAACGAGATTACACGAGAATCGGTAAACTTACACGAGATACATTATAGTTTACATGTGAATATTAGTATTGTGAACTTACACGAGATGCCTTAGTATACATGAGATTAGAAACTTACGCGTGAATAATTTTATGTAATAAACGAGAATACACGAGATTCAGAAAAAATTACACGAGATTAATTATAGTTTACCTGTGATTATTAGTATTGTGAACTTATACGAGATACATTGTTGTTTACTAACTTACACGAGATGCCTTATAGTACATGAGATTAGAATCTTACACGTGAATAATTTTATGTTTTAAATACACGAGATTCAGTCAACTTACACGAGCAGCCTTGTAGTATTAACTTACATGAGCAGCCTTATAGTTTACATGAGATTATTTATAGTATTAACTTACACGAGCAGCCTTATATTTTTAAAGATACAAAAAACTTTTTTATTTATAATCCATTTTTTATGCATAATTTATCAGATTATTCACTTTTCATGATCTTCAATTTGGCATCCATATCGCATATATTATAATGAGATATTTGATTTAAGCTAATAGATTATTTGTTGGTAATTATTTATTCTAGATTTGAGTGTTAATTGTAAATTGAACTACAATATGTTGGCTTGAGTTGCAACTAAACATTAGTAAAATAGTTTTCTTATAAAATACTAATTGAGTATTTTTTACGAAAATACAACTAATTATTTTATTTTATCTAACACGATTATTTATAGTGTTAACTTACACGAGCAACCTTATATTTTTAAAGATACAAATAACTTTTTTATTTATAATCCATTTTTTATGCATAATTTATCAGATTATTCACTTTTCATGATCTTCAATTTGGCATCCATATCGCATATATTATAATGAGATATTTGATTTAAGCTAATAGATTATTTGTTGGTAATTATTTATTCTAGATTTGAGTGTTAATTGTAAATTGAACTACAATATGTTGGCTTGAGTTGCAACTAAACATTAGTAAAATAGTTTTCTTATAAAATACTAATTGAGTATTTTTTACGAAAATACAACTAATTATTTTATTTTATCTAACACGATTTTTTTTTGAGATATTTTAGTTATCTAAGTTACACGGGAAGAAAAATCATTGTTTAAATAATGAAATACATGTTTTATTAAATCCAAGGCCAAAACTAATATCTATTTATAATCATTTTATTAACAAGTCTGCTGATATATTTATTTTATCACAAAAGTACGGAGCTTTGAGTATATGTATAATTATGTACTAAAATTGTTATTGAAATTATTTTTAATTACTTATTGATATTTTTATAATGTATATTTTGTTAAAATTGTTTTTCTAAGAAACATTATCCGTTGCAACCTAAATTATGACTTTTGTTACACTTTGAGATTTTATATTATGAAGAACTCGCAGACTTTAATTTGGTATTCGAATTATTAAATAATGTTTAGATCTTAATTTGCTAAAGTAAGAATTTATTAAAAAATAAGATGTTTTTAAGTGTATTTAAAAGCACAGAGTGAAATATTAAAAATTGCAAATAAGAATACAAATTTTGAAAGAATTCTTTTAGTATTTATGATTAGAACTTAAAAATTTATTTGGATAAATTAAAAAATATAAAATAAAGGTAAGAACATAAAAAAAAAGTATATATTACATGTGAAATATCCAAATAAAATATTAGCGTCTCTTATAATATATTTCATGAATATTTTTAATTATTTATAGTTAGAGTTTAAATATTATTTTCATAAATTAGAAAATATATAATATAATATAACATAATCTAAGATATATATATATATATATATATATATTATGTTATATATTTTTAATTATCATTCCAGGTTAAAATTATGTTATATATTTTTAATTGTCAATGTACATACACGTACGTTGAACATTAATATTCCCTTTTAGATTTTCTAAAACTTTAAATTTCGATGAAATTTAAAAAAAATTATGTTTTTCATATTCTATTAAACATTGAATTTCTTTTTAGATTTATATTTAGACAAATATGTCAATACAATTTTATATTAATATTGCAATAATATACTCCCTATGTTCCATATTAATTAACGTTTTCGGATGAAAGGGAAGAATTAAGGATGAAATATTTTGACAGAATTACTCTCCTAAAAATTTGACCAAATCAAAATATCTCTGATAAATTGAAAAATAGAGATATTTTAGGATTGAATTCAGAGAAAAAATTGATAAAATTGATGAAAAATATATAAAACATCAATTAATTGAAACGTCCTAAAACGTCAATTAATATGAAATGGAGGAAGTAATAAATAAAATAATTACACAACTACAAAGAAGTAAAAATATTATTACACTACTACAAAGAAGTAAAATTAAATTTTAGAAGAAACAAAATAAGAACAAATAAAAAAGGAAAAAGCTGGGGCACGTTGAAAAAGGATGGAAGGGAGGGGGGGGGAGAGGGAAGGAGACAGGTCGAGGGCAGAAAAAGCACCCGGAGCATAGCTCCAGGTGCAGCGTCGAAATGGCCAATCCGAGAAATTGAAAATCTATCCTGCAAAAAGCTGCTGTCGCGGGAATTAAGGGTTTGGAAGTTGAGCATTGGGAAGCAACTAATGCCAGGGATTGAGAAATTGAATTAATTGTCTCATTGAGTTAAACACTATAAATAATTGTCGTGGATTATGGTCGAGTTCAAACAATGTCGGGTATTTAATTATATAAATAATCGTGTTAGATAAAATAAAATAATTAGTTGTATTTTCGTAAAAAATACTCAATTAGTATTGTGAACTTACACGAGATCCCCATTACTTACACGAGATTAATTATAGTTTACCTGTGATTATTAGTATTGTGAACTTATACGAGATACATTGTTGTTTACTAACTTACACGAGATGCCTTATAGTACATGAGATTAGAATCTTACACGTGAATAATTTTATGTTTTAAATGATATTACACGAGATTCAGTCAACTTACACGAGCAGCCTTGTAGTATTAACTTACATGAGCAGCCTTATAGTTTACATGAGATTATTTATAGTATTAACTTACACGAGCAGCCTTATATTTTTAAAGATACAAAAAACTTTTTTATTTATAATCCATTTTTTATGCATAATTTATCAGATTATTCACTTTTCATGATCTTCAATTTGGCATCCATATCGCATATATTATAATGAGATATTTGATTTAAGCTAATAGATTATTTGTTGGTAATTATTTATTCTAGATTTGAGTGTTAATTGTATTGAACTACAATATGTTGGCTTGAGTTGCAACTAAACATTAGTAAAATAGTTTTCTTATAAAATACTAATTGAGTATTTTTTACGAAAATACAACTAATTATTTTATTTTATCTAACACGATTATTTATAGTGTTAACTTACACGAGCAACCTTATATTTTTAAAGATACAAATAACTTTTTTATTTGTAATCCATTTTTTATGCATAATTTATCAGATTATTCACTTTTCATGATCTTCAATTTGGCATCCATATCGCATATATTATAATGAGATATTTGATTTAAGCTAATAGATTATTTGTTGGTAATTATTTATTCTAGATTTGAGTGTTAATTGTAAATTGAACTACAATATGTTGGCTTGAGTTGCAACTAAACATTAGTAAAATAGTTTTCTTATAAAATACTAATTGAGTATTTTTTACGAAAAGACAACTAATTATTTTATTTTATCTAACACGATTATTTATAGTGTTAACTTACACGAGCAACCTTATATTTTTAAAGATACAAATAACTTTTTTATTTATAATCCATTTTTTATATATACTAAGTAACTATTATCTTTTCTTTTATAGTGTTGTGATGTCTAGAGTTCTGAATATTCATCCAATTTGTGAAAAAATATAATAATTTTTTTTATATAACTTACACAAAATTGATTTTGATAAAAAAGAAACTAGGCCAACATCACAAAATAGATTTTGATAAAAATGAAACAAAAGTGAGATTTGATCCCGGAATAGGATGAATGCACCGACCACTCGACCAACTATAAATAAATTGTGCATCCAAATTTATATACATTAATTGTACATGTCTTATTCTGGGCCCCTAAATTTTATATTTTTTTCGGGCCCGAGTCGTCGTACTCTTCCGACTTATGGAAGGTCCGACCATGGCTACAGATCTAATCGGTCCGACCAATTAAATCGCCAATAAACTGATTTAATCGTCAATCCGATTATATAACACTATTATTATTATTCGTTCAGCACATATTACAAATGAAATCTTATAAACAATTTAAAATTATACTCCTACTAGTTGACAAAATAAAAAATAAAAACAAAATCAAATAAAAACAAAAGAAAAACTGAAGAGACAGGGGGAGAGTTTAAAAGCAAATATTCACCCGCCCTTAAACCACGAAACCACGAAGAGAGAGAGAGCGCGAAAACAGCTGCACGCCAACGCCAGTTTCCGCTCGCCTTCGCTGCTCCGCTCGCCGCCGCCGTTCCGCTCGCCGCCGCCGCTCTGCTCGCCGTGATTAGTCGAAATTCCAGGTTTTTAAGGTGGTTGTAAAGTGCATATTCATCCATCTCACCACATATTGTGAGTATAAAATTAACATTAGTTTTCGTATATGAATGCTTTCCACAAATAAAGGGGGTGTTTTTTAAGGCTTGACCCAAATGTAGAGGGTTTTAACGTGTTTATGTAAAGTGCATATTCATCCATCTCACCACATATTGCGAGTATAAAATTATCCTATTGATACAATCAGTTAGCATTTACCATGTGGCTGCTTCAAAATGTCTCCAGACAGCATGATTCAATCTTTGGCAAAATAGGAGTTTTTGTTTATTTGTTAATTTGAGTTGGGTTAAGATATCCTGTTTAGCTAAATAGTATTAATTCTCTTAAATAGTACAGGCAGTTTAAGAAATGGTACAATACTTGTATAGGTTGTTCTATTGACTCAATACTGTGTTGGGTACACTAGATCTTAGAATGACATGTCTCACATACAAAATCAACTTTTAAGCATCCAAAAGTTTAGCAATCAGCTTCTCACCCCTCCCTTTTTTCTTTGCAATAAACTTCCTTTTCCTAAAAGGTATTATAATATTAGTTGGATATTAGTTTGATCAGGTGAGGTGAATAAACCTGATATGTAGAGTCGGCTGATTCTATGTGAATTTATATTTTGAAATCATTTGCTGGATTGTTCCTAAAAGGTATTATAATATTAGTTGGATATTAGTTTGATCAGGTGAGGTGAATAAACCTGATATGTAGGTGAATAAACCTGATATGTAGAGTAGGTTGATTCTATGTGCCTTTGTGATTAGTCGAAATTCCAGGTTTTCAAGGTGGTTGTAAAGTGCATATTCATCCATCTCACCACATATTGTGAGTATAAAATTAAACAGTAGTTTTCGTATATGAATGTTTTCCACAAATAATGGAGGTGTTTGTTAAGGCTTGACCCAAATGTAGAGGGTTTTAACGTGTTTATGGATCTATATTCATTTGAGTCCAATTCAAACATAAGCTGAGTTCATATATATTTAATTTTCTTCACTACCATGCTATTAATTAAGTTGATCAATGATCATTGTTCCCTTATGCTTGATTCTTTATTTTCACTGTTATCTCTATGTGCCTAATGTTGTGATTAATCGAAATTCCAGGTTTTTAAGGTGGTTGTAAAGTGCATATTCATCCATCTCACCACATATTGCGAGTATAAAATTATCCTATTGATACAATCTGTTAGCATTTACCATGTGGCTGCTTCAAAATGTCTCCAGACAGCATGATTCAATCTTTGGCAAAATAGTACAGGAAGTTTAAGAAATAGTACAATACTCAATAGTGTTTTTTTGTTCTTTCATGTAATCGCATGAAATAGGAGTTTCAGTTTATTTGGTAATTTGAGTTGGGCTATTGACTGGTATAATATGTCTCCACACAGCGTGATACAATCTTTGGCAATATAAGAAGTTTTAGAATGTTCTATTAACTCAATACTTGGCTGATTTTTATTTTTTCAAATGATAGAAATCTCATTTTAGCTAATTGACTAAGGCAAAGTTTACAAAAGTAAAGTGCATATTCATCCATCTCACCACATATTGCGAGTATAAAATTATCCTAATGATGAAAATGTATAATTGTTTGTTTGTGCAGTACTTTTAAATGGGTTCGAAATTACAGACAATCAGTGCACTCTTCAAAAAGCTAGAGGAAGACGCAGATTTTAAAGCAGAACTCCTAGAAGAGTCTACGCCGGGGAGTTGCCTATTCCAGTTGCTCAAGCTCCCATACTCGCAACTGCTGACAAAGGCCCTTCCAGTCCTTCATAATCACTATGATAAGGAATCTTCCATCTTCAAATTCGGGAGCCTGAAGATAGGCATCACGCTGGAGGATGTCTTATATCTGACTGGATTGCCCATTACAGGCAAACCAGTGATATGTGAAAGAAGCCGTGACCCGGAAGCTTTTGAACGGGTCTTCCGAAGGCCACCAACAAAAACTATCAAGCTTAAAGAATTGAAGGCGATTGCTCTCGATCGAACAGAAGATAAAGAAAGAAGAAAAAGGGCCATTTTGTTGATGCTTGTGGAGGCATTTATAGTCACCACCACGACCGGATATGCCAACACGACTTACGTCCAACTTATAGAGAAGTTGGATGAAGTCAACGATTACGCATGGGGAGCAGCGTTGTTGGCATTCCTACACCACGGGCTTCAAACTTGTGGAAAAACCCCAACCTCAGGAAACTTGTGGGTTTTATTGGTAAGTTAAATGTTAATTCTTCCATCACTCGCTTTTAACTAATTGTTGATTGTTGATATAACTAAGTTGACGTGGACTCATTTCATAAATGAAATTTTGAGACATTAAAAGTTCACCGAGTTAATACTTGTGGACCATTTTTTGTGATGTCTATTTATATACTTTGACACAACATGATTCAATCTTTGACGAAATAGGAGTTTTAGTTTATTTGTTAATTTGAGTTGGGCTATTGACTGCTATAAAATGTCTCCAGACAGCATGATTCAATCTTTGGCAAAATAGGAGTTTTTGTTTATTTGTTAATTTGAGTTGGGTTAAGATATCCTGTTTAGCTAAATAGTATTAATTCTCTTAAATAGTACATGAAGTTTAAGAAATGGTACAATACTTGTCATCAAATAGTATAGGTTGTTCTATTGACTCAATAGTGTTTTTTTGTTCTTTCATGTAATCGCATGAAATAGGAGTTTTAGTTTATTTGTTAATTTAAGTTGGGCTATTGACTGGTATAATATGTCTCCACTCAGCGTGATACAATCTTTGGCAATATTTGTTAATTTGAGTTGGGTTAAGATATCCTGTTTAGCTAAATAGTATTAATTCTCTTAAATAGTACAGGAAGTTTAAGAAATGGTACAATACTTGTCATCAAATAGTATAGGTTGTTCTATTGACTCAATAGTGTTTTTTTTGTTCTTTCATGTAATCGCATGAAATAGGAGTTTTAGTTTATTTGTTAATTTAAGTTGGGCTATTGACTGGTATAATATAAGAAGTTTTAGAATGTTCTATTAACTCAATAGTTTATTTGTTAATTTGAGTGGGGCTAGGATATCCTGTTTAGCTAAATAATATTGATTCTCACTTAAATAGTACAGGCAGTTTAAAAAATAGTACAATCTGTGTCATTCTATTTGTTTCATGTAATCGCATGTTCTCAACTCAATAGCATAGGTAGGTAGACAAATTAGACTGAGACGAAGGTAGTATTATATATGGTCTGTGGAACTCTACGTCCTGATATGTGTTTATTTATTATATTTATCAGGGAGATATAGAAATGACAATGCAGAAATTTGAATTGCTTCTCGAAATGACAATGAGCCAGATAAGCTCTCTCACAAATTCGAGTCGGGATGTAGATTTGTTCTCAAATCTATCATCAGAACTTATCATCGACATCCTCTCGAGGCTCCCTTTTCCAACCATTATGAATTGCAAGTTTGTTTGCAAGTCATGGCTCAATTTAATCGAGACACATGAGTTTGCCAAGTCCCATAAAGCCAAATCAGTCCCTGTATTGGCTGTTTGCGAGTACCAGGGGAAGACATACTCGTACCATCTTTATGATTTCAATCTTGCTGTTCAAGACGATCAAGTTGCCAAGCTCAATCTTCCTTGTAATGGATGGATAATTGGTTCGGCTGATGGTTTGCTTTTCATATGCGATATGGATATCAAACCTCATTCTCTTTACATATGTAATCCATTCACTCGTGACTATACTGTTTTTCATTACAGTCAAGAGCTCGACTATTCGGACTCACAAGTTGTCACCTATGGATTTGGTGTGAGCAAACTAAAGGCACATCATAAAGTGGTCAGAATTTTCCATGATCGTATATACAATCAAGAAACAGAGGAAATTATGGAAGTTACCAAATCAGAATGTCAAGTGTACACTCTGGAAACAGGAACATGGAGAAGCATTGCACCTGCTGCCCCCTTTGATTATATCGTGAAAACCAACCACGGGGTCTTTCTAGAAGGAAATCTTCACTGGCTCGTATATGATTTGAACTCTTGCCTGTGAATTTCTTGCTTTGATCTTGAGACGGAACTTTTTAGAACATTTGCTCCCCCTCCTCTTCAGAGACAAGAAACATCTTATGTAGACATTTATGTAGAAATTACAGAATATATGCATAATACATGCTGATAAATTCAGAAAAAAAAACAATAGCAATGACAACGGTTCTATTCAATTTTCATTAATTAAGCTTCATGAATGAAGAACATAGTGTACGGCTCTCATTCATTACATTCTTTGCTGCAGATTTAAGGGCTTATATATCACCTTGACAGCTAAACCTAGCAATTGATCACTTAAGACAAAAAACATTAATGTGTGCTTATAAGAAGCAACACTAAGACAACACCTTTTCTAAGCTAGAATGCTTTATTACCAGATATGGCAATAAGCATTAAAAGTTCCAGCATGACTAGTCTAATAAAAAACTTAATCAAAACACATGCATTAATAACTTAATACAAGCTATAATCCAACATGTATTAAGTTGCCAATCCATGTTAACATCCATAATCCAACACTCCCCCCTCAAGCTGGATGTGTGGATGAACACAGTCCAAGCTTGGAAAGGATTTCTGCAAACGGTCCTGGAGGTAGTTGTTTGGTGAAAACATCTGCCAATTGATCTTTGGATGATAATGACTGGAAGGTGAGAAATCCATCCTTGAATTGATTGTGCACAACATGACAATCGATGTCCAAATGCTTTGTACGTTCATGAAAGACAGGGTTTTCAGCTATGTGGACAGCAACCTGATTATCACATCCAAGAAGTAGTGGCTTTGGCACTTGAACCTGCAGATCTGATGATATATAGTTCAACCACATCAGTTCACATGTAGTGGAAGCCATAGCCCTATATTCAGCCTCTTCTGAACTTCTAGAAACAGTTGTTTGTTGCTTAGATTTCCAAGAAATAAGACATCTTCCCAAAAAGACACAATAACCAGTAACTGATTTCCTGGTATCTTGGCATGCACCCCAATCAGAATCACAGAACGCTTGAATAGATAGTTCACCTGCTTTAGGATAGAAGAGACCAAAGTTGGAAGTGCCTTTCAAATATCTGAGCAGATGTAAGGCAGCATTCCAGTGAGAGCTTCTAGGTGAACTAACAAACTGACTTAACTGCTGTGTGGCAAAAGTTAAGTCTGGCCTTGTGAGATTGAGATACAACAATCTCCCTATTAATCTCCTGTAGGATTCAGTGTCTGCAAAAGGCAATCCATCTGAACTATTAAGTTTTTGACCATAAGGAAGTGGTGTAGAGGCAGGCTTAGAGTTGTCTAATCCCACATCATTGATAATGTCCAGAATGTACTTTCTTTGGTAAAGGAAAGTACCTGTCTCATTCTGACTTAATTCCATGCCCAGAAAAGTAGCTTCTCCCAAGTCTTTAATGCTAAAGCTAGTATCCATGAATTGCTTTACAGCATATATAAGGTCAGGATTGTTCCCAGTGATCAAGACATCATCAACATAGATTAACAAAGCCAGAAAATCATCTCTAGTCAGTGTAAATAAACAATGGTCATGTGCAGATTGTGTGAAATCAAACTGGAGCAGTTTAGTGCATAACTCTGTATTCCACTGCCTAGAGGCTTGTTTAAGTCCATATAGACTCTTCTTAAGCTTACATACCTGTCCAGGACCAGCCTTGGTGTATCCATCAGGTGGTTGCAGGTATACTTCTTTGTCCCAAAAACCATGTAAAAAGGCATTGTTGATGTCTATGTGATGCAATGGCCATCGCTTCATAGTGGCAAGTGCTATGAGGTATCTCACAGTCATTGGCTTAGCAACTGGGGAGAAACTTTCCTCACAATCCTCTCCCAAAATCTGATTATAGCCCTTAGCAACTAGCCTTACTTTATATCTCTCAACCATACTATCTGGTTTTAGCTTAATCTTGTAAACCCATTTGCTGCATATTGGTTTCTTTATATAATCTGACTTTTACCTCAACTAACTTAAACTAATTAATCATATATTTACATATATACCCTTTTATAATAATCATGAAAACTATTCAATATACCACGCAATTGTAAAAGTCAAGCAAAAAATTGCTATTATTACAACAAATGAATATTTTCATGGAAACATTATTTGTTTTTTACGGCAATAGTTTCATGAAAATAATTTCAAGGCAAATAAGTACATAGCAATATATCACGGTTTGTGGAATATTGCCACGACACATGACAATAGTATCATATGAGGTGAATGTGGAGGATTTAGAACTAAAAAAATTGGCCAAAGTGGGGGAGGAGGACATAGGGTAGGGGTTTGGGTAGGAGATGGTGGAAGTATTATAAAAACTTAAGAAAAAAATTGGCTGAAAATTGGGGGTGGTGAAAGCATTGAAAAGAAAAAGGAAAAAACGGGGAAACAAAATTGGCTTGGGGTGAGGAATTGGATGGGTGTAGCAGTGTAGGGGTCGGATATGAAAGCATTAAAAAAACTGAAAGAAAAGTAAGGCTGGTGGGTGGAACTGGGGAATTTGGGGAGGGAGACGTGAGTTGGGAAGTAAGGAATTAACTAGATTAATTGGTAAGAGCAAGATTGTCCTAAAGGAATAAATTTATATTGTAAATAGCTAAAATTATAATATAATTACAAAGATGTTGATTATAGTAAAAAGTATTTTATATTATCTCACATTTATGTATTACAATAACAAATAAAATTCTTTTCAAAATTTATTGCATTTTTAACGTTCTTTTATCAATTTATTTATTACAAAAGCTATTTGATTTATTGAATTTACCACCATTAATATCACTTCCCGTTTTAAATCAATTGGCGTGTTAGTTTGTTAATAATATTTCAAATTAATTATCGTTTTAAATATTATTGAAGATTTCTTTTAATTTTGTCTCTATCACAATTCTTAAATATCTACTACTTTTTAACATACCACTGGTGAGTAACATTTTTATGTTGTATTTGGCGTAACAGGGTGTCGGTGTATATAAGAGATTTGAAATTTCCAAATTCATATCAAATTTCAATTACTTAAAAAATAAGTATTCAAAATCGTAACGGCACGGTACAATTATTTTTTTTCGAGATAGTTCGATCCGAAGTATCGAATATAATGGAACTCAATTGGATTTAGTTTCAGTTCAGATTATTGGAGACTTTTTATTTTATTTTAATACTCCTTCATTTCAAAATAAGTGACGTTTTCGAGTGAAAGAGAATAATTAAGAATTAAATAACTTAAAAAATATATCCCTCAACTAAATCTCTTTTTTCTCACATATTAATCCTAAAACAACGTTCCAATAATTATACTTTCAATTACTGATGGTATTTAAAAACAAATCTCAAACCCTACCCAAACTCATTTAGGTCTTCCCCAAACCCTTCAATCGAGTTTGGGTGGGCGGGTACCCATTAAAAACCCGCCCGACTGCCATCCCTAATTATTATACTCTCTCCGTTTCAGCTTAACCTGTTTACTTGTCATTTCGTCTGTCACACCTTAACCTGTCAATCTATAAATGACAAATTCCTCACACAATCTCCAACCTCAATCTCCACATTTGAAAAAATCAAAGATTCCACAAAATTAGTTTTTTCTTAACCTCCGTGCCCGGTCAACCTCGGCAGGTTAGGCCGGGACAGAGGGAGTACAAGACAACTTGGACATGTTCTTTGGCTTCTGGATTTTAGGGCTTGAAAATGTTGCTTTTTTTTTTTTTATGGTTTTCGTAAATATAGAATAGACACTCTTCCTTTAGCGTTTTCGGCTTCTTTTGAATCCCTCCACTCTTAGGCTTCAAGGCCACATCGCTAGATGCTTTCTTCTTCTTCTTCTTCTTCTTTTTCTTCTTCTTCTTCTTCTTCTTCTTCTTCTTCTTCTTCTTCTTCTTCTTCCTTTTGGAAGAGTTCGCAGAAGAGCTCACCATGAGCACAGATTTGCCTTTAGAAGTGGAAGACTCATAGGTCTTAAGCATGTTGTGAAGCTCAGGCAAAGTCACCTTCGTGTTGTTCATGTTGAAGTTCACTATGAAGTTTTCAAAAGAACTAGGAAGTGACTGCAAAATCAGATTAGTTGAGACAGTTTAGGGTAACACCGTTCCAATCGATGTCAACCTCTCAATTAATCCAATCATCTTTAGTACATGCTCAGAAACCTGACCCTCATTATGAAGTTTACACTTAAAAAGGTCACTGAGTATCTCATACTCCATTGTCTGAGCTTGTGAGGCGTACAAACTCTCCAAGTGTTTTATCATCTCATAAGGGAGCATGTGTTCATGTTGCCTATGCAGTTCAATACTCATCGAAGATAACATGACACACTGAGCCGACATCGCATCCTCAACATGCTTCTTATGAGCATCTGCGTCAAACTTAGCATACTCAGGAGAAGTTTTGTCGGGGATGGCACCGATTGGTTCATCCAAGACGTACTCAACCTTTTCTTGCCTTAGCACCAAGCGCAAGCAACGGAGCCAATCCGTAAAGTTGGACCCAGTCAACTTGTTTGATTCCATCAAACATTTATAAGCCAAATTCGACATTTTTATCTGAATAGAATAATAATCAAACGAAAAAGAAAATTAGAATAAAGTAAAAAAAGATCACATTCATATCACTAATCAAAACAAGTCTATATTATTGTAGCCTCTACTTTGGCTGATGATTGCAATAATACCACTCAGTAGGCCTCCAAGCCAATTACAACAACAATTTTACAATTCTTGGTTAATTAATACAATTATTTTGCGTCCTTAAACTATTTTGGTCGCTTTGGCGTCTCAAAATAAGTTAAGCAAGTCATTTCCATCACACGATGCCAAACATGCATCTATGAATGAGTCCCAACCTCGTCGTTTTAGAGTAAACACTTTGGTGTAAAACTCGTGGACGAAGAGATTAAGAATTTCATACAATTATGATGGACGACGCTTTTATTTCTAAATAAGACTTGGTTTTATTTGGGGATTTTATATGTGATACTAATTGTTAAATTTAATATCTAATATTAAATTAAACGCAATTACTGGGTGTCGCCTACCCAGGCATAAGAAATGCGGACCACACATATTGGGCGCTGCCTACCCATACATAATGTCACAGACTACATGTATTGGGCACCGCCTACCCAAACATAAAAGCGGTCTTAAATTACTATAATTTAAATTGAATAAGCATAAAATCAAATAATAGCTTATCACATAATTATCAAATAAATGCTCAACGAATAAAATTATTAATCCAATTAAAATTTTATTCTTCAATTAAATGTGGATTAAAATTATTATTAATTCAAAATTAATATAAATATACATTTAATATTAATTCCAAATTAATATAAATATATAAGTCTAGTATTATTCTTTCAAAATTAATAATACTATCAAAATTTATTAATCTAATTAATAAATTAATATTATTCTATTAGATCAATATATTAATTCCAAATTAATATAAGTATATTTTTAATGTTAATTCAAAATTAACATAAATGAATTAATCTAATTTACAAATTAATATTGTAATTGAGTCTTAAAATTAATCTAATTAATAAATCTAATTTCATTAATTAAATAAAATTACTTAGCCCATTACATTTAAATAAGCAGGCTCAATTCAATTAAAACCAACAGGTCCAATTAATTGTTATGTCCCAGCCCAATTTATTGATCCAAAACCCTAGCCTAGCCTCCAAGGCCCAATATCAGTCCGGCCCAAAAACCCAGTCCAAAACCCTTTAGGGTTTAGGCCGGGCGCCGCCTCCGCCACCTCCCCACCAGCCGCCGTCGCCGGAATCGTTTTTTTTTTCATTTTTTTTTTGCAGACAACAACGCAGCAGCAGGAGCGTCGAGAGTCGCAACCGCCGTCGACTAAACGCATAGCAGTGGCGCACCTCGCAGCAACCACCTCCGCCGACAAACCGCATAGCAGTGGCGCACCTACTTAGTCGATCGTCACTGTTCGCTGCCCAGCAGCAGCCATGGCTGCAATTCTCTTGGTCAGGGTAGACACCCATCGCCGGACTCCCTGCCTCCTTGCTCAGCCACAGCTTAACGGCGGCAAACGCCGCCGTCGCCGCCGCCTCGCTTCGGCAGAGGTATTGTGTAGAAAAAGGTTTGGACAAAAGGTTTTAAAACTTGTGTTTTGCAGACTCAATTTTAAGAAAAACCAGAAGCACATTGTGCGTAATTGGTTTTCAAAACAGGTTTTAAAATTCCAAAATTGATTTTACGTAATTAATCAAAATTTTACAGAATCTCAGTTTTACAATTTTAATCCATATGAAATTAAATCAATTTCAATTATAAATCTAGCCCTGGGCTCTGATACCACTGTTAGTAATTTTCGACTACATCCAATGTACGCAGCGGAATAAATAGTCGAGAATTATAATCTTGATTTATAACTAAATTAATGTTGAGCAATAATTACGCTAAAGTTGGAACAACTTACTTGTTGCGTAATTGATCAGACTAAATTGAGCGATTGATTCACCACTTCAGGTATCCACGCGTATATCATCCGCTGCAGGAACTATCATCGGTACAATTGTTCAATAATTGATCGCTAGGAAATCCCTTATTGAACTATATGGTGTTTCTTTCTGACAAGATTAATTGCTCCCTACAATAGGGAATAGATGTAGCTCATATACCCTAGGTATATGGGCCTAATATTCTGGCCTGCTTTAATTAATTAATTAGTATTACCTATTAATTAATTAAAGCACATATCCTAATTTAGTCCATTACTTTCAATTTATATTATTGTCTATATATTGTGCTAAACTTTACATTTTGTTTATAACATGTACAGTCTCAATCCGTTCAAAATATTGGCAAAAGATTAAAGACAATCAACTCTTCGAAGTAGCTGAGGTTGAAGACTAATTTATTGTAGCAGAATTCAATTTTTTAATTTTTGCAAAAATAAATTCATGTATCAACTTCAATTGAAATTCTAATTTTATCGCAGTATTTCATTTAAGTCATTACAATATGTTTACAATTAAACTTTGAGTTTTTTTGTAATTATAATATGTTTACAATTAAACTTTAATAAAACTCAGTCGACTATACGCAATACTTTTAAGAAGAAATATCTCATTTAACAACTATCATGAACTATTGCAGCAAAATTTATAAAATATTATCTTATAAACAAAATAAATTTAATATACAGATTGGTGGATAATAACTATAAAATGATATCACATATAAATTTAGAACTATTTTAATATACAGATTGGTGGATAACAACTATAAAATGATATCACATATAAATTTAGAACTATCACATAATTGGAATGATTAGCGAAATCAATACTTATTATAGACCGACTTTTATTTTAATATGAACTATAATTATGATGTGTATATTAATATATGAATTATCATACCTTTACCAAAAAATAGATGTGATTTTATCAAATTTTTAATATATAATAATATGTAATCTTTAATTGAAGATATCTGATAACAGAATATCAAGATCATTCCAAATCTTTTAGATATGATTTCGGATTTTCTATACCCCTATAAAAAGGGCAAAAGTCATTCCAAATATTTCAGATATGATTTTTAATTTTCTATACTCCCTATAGAAAGGGCAAAAGCATGGTTGCTTGCTCGATCTAAAAAATTTCTAAATTGTAAAAATCAATGTATCAAACTATATATAGATTATTGTATATCAATAATGATATGGAACCACCGGTGGGCAAAGGAATGGTCGCTTGCTCGATCTCAAGAATTTCTAAATTGTAAAAATCAATGTATCAAACTATATATAGATTATTGTATATCAATAATGATATGGAACCACCGGTGGGCAAAGGAATGGTCGCTTGCTCGATCTCAAGAATTTCTAAATTGTAAAAATTAATGTATCAAACTATATATAGATTATTGTATTTGCTCGATCTCAAGAATTTCTAAATTGTAAAAATCCAAGACACAATTATATGATTGGCATGAAAGGCTGCATGAGATTGTGGATACTGGTGTTAGGAATTTGTGCCTTGAATCTGGTTTGGTTTGAATCGACGTTCACATCAAGGTGGAGGCTTGGATTTGGACGTCGTTGGAATTGGGCACGTCGGAGGACGCAGCCGCGACGGAGGGTCGCAGCCGCGGCGAGAAGTTGATACTTGCAGGGGCCGCGGGCGTGAAGATCAGTAGCGGGCGCGGCTGGTTGTCGAAGGTTGTCTGTTTAGGTCGCGCGCGCGACACATAGTCGCGGGCGCGACACGTTAGGCGCCGCAGCAAATGGGCCGACGCAAGTTTAGGCCCAGTTGGATTCCTTTTGTGCCTATTGTCTTTGGAATTTGTATTGGTCAGTCAATTGATTGAATTGATTGATTGATCAGTCGTTGAATTTGATTGAGAGACAAGAGAGAGGTTGTCTATTGATTTGGGATATTCTGGCATTTGGTATTTGTGAGTACGTAGTACTCTTTTGGTCTAGAATATCTAGTTTGATTTGGGACTCTATTTTCGGGTTTAGAGTCGTTTGGTTATAGAGTGTGGAGAGTTATTTTGGTCGAGTATCAATTGATTGATACTCGAGTTTGTCTCCATTTGTTAGGATGAAGAGTTGGATAGTTGACCTAGGGTCAAGTTTGTCTTTGTCCTATGTTGTAAGTACTCTGTTGAATTTGATTGGTTCCTCTCGTTTGGCCGTGGACGTAGCTAACAAGTTGTTAGCGAACCACGTTAAATTTGGTATCTTTGTTTTGGCTTTTTCGATGGTTCTCGTTTATCGTTTGTTATTATTTGTATTGTTCGTAATTTCCCAACAGCTAGAACATTGATGTTTTTGTATTCTGAACAAAATCCTGCAGATGAGATGGTCTTTGTGTTTGCCTGGTACTTCTTCTGAGTGGTGTTGGATGTGCATGAATTTGATTTGCTCCTCCCTCTGATTCAAATGTTTCCTTTGTTGGATCAGCTGTACTGGATGGAATGGGTACAACTATAGGATTGGAAGTTGCTGGTGAAGAGTCTACTTCATCACCCAGGAATGGTAGTGGTACTGTAGGTGAGTTTGTTTTGTTCTCCAAATCAGGATTAGCATATGGATAGGTATTTTCAAGATAGATGAGATCTCTTGAGGTAATCACTTGCTCACTAGCTATGTGATAGACTCTGTAACCTTTCTGATGAGGAGCATATCCCAAGAAAATGCATTTCTTGGCTCTTTGATCAAATTTGTTCTTCTGTGGGCTTGTATCAGTGGCATAGACAAGACATCCAAAGGGTTTCATCATTGCATATGCTGGTATTTGTTGAAACATCACTGTGAATGGGACTTGCCAGTTCAATATTCTTGTGGGCAGTCTGTTTATGATGTGTGTTGCAGCGAGGATGGAGTATGGCCACAAGTAGTGTGGGACTGAAGATTCTTTCATCAAGGCTCTGGCCATCTCAAGCAAATGCCTGTGTTTTCTCTCCACCACTCCATTCTGTTGTGGAGTGTAGACACAGGTTCTCTGGTGTATTATCCCTTGATCCTTGGTAGCGTCGTTTCCTACTACCAAATTAAATTGTGTATGAAGAATACACTTAAACCTTACCGACTATCCTACTTAATAAAATGGTAAATAAGGGTTGATCCCACAGGGAACGCCCGAACAGTTTTGATTACGATGTCAAGCAGTTTATGATTAAGTATGCAAGAAATAAATACTTAAGAAAGCAATAATGGGGGAGGGGGGGAGGTTGATGGGAAACTAACAATCTATTAGTGACAATTAAAAGCAAATAGACACAATTAAAAGAAACAAGTACTCAAAAACACTAGAAGAGATCTTTTTCGGTTTTAGTTTTCAAATAGTAAAACAAGTCACCCTTGATCATGCTTCCCCTTGGTCTTGAACAATTGATGCAACTATTGTTAATGCCCGATTAAATTGTGATTTAAGCCCTTATCTCAAGACTATTAACAAGCTCTAATAGCCTTGTTGTCCCTTAATCTTAGTTAATCAAAATAAGCTCTTCGACTAACCCTATTCAGTTTAACCGAATCCTCGAACAAGCTCTCTTAGATTCAATCACCAAAAGCATTAAACACTAGGGCAACAAGATAAATTCAACATAAAACTCGAAAGCTCGATTTTAGTGGTTGAACTTTGTGTTATCCCCAATAAATAACTATTGTTTTCTACTCGGGAATCGGAAATCCTACAATTACGGATAGTAATCTCCTATTCTAGCAACACATTCACAAATCCCTTAAAGGGTGATCAAACCAATAATCAATTCATAAATGTGAGTCAATAAGAGCAAATAACACAAAACACTTAAATACACAATAATCTCGGTAACATTAACCGTAATAATCACATCAATGTCTCGACTCAAGGTTCCACAATGATCAAGGATGAACTAAGGGTGCTAGCCACCTATATTAACTAATACAATCAAAAAATAAATGGGAAAATAAAGAAACATGATACTGATATGGATGAATCCAAAGATGTCAATTGGAGAAGATGATCCTTCAATCCCTTGTCCAATCTCCTTCCTTGGTGGCTGAAATGTGCTCTCCAAGTATCAAAAAGGCATCCAAAAGTTATCCAAAGTTAGGTTAAATTCGAATGGGATGATATATATATAAAGGGAGAAAGTGCTAGACAAAAATAGGCAAAAACGTATTCAGTGTTTTAAAACAGGGTAGTGAATCTCGGCCGAGACGGGAGTGTGTCTCGGCCGAGACGTGAAAAAGGGTTTTCAAGAATTTTGGGTCGAAGGTCAATCTCGGCCGAGATTGGGTTGTATCTCGGCCGACACGTGAAAAAGGGGAAACTAGGGCTTTTTAGGTTTTGACTTATCTCGGCCGAGATTAGATTGCATCTCGGCCGAGACTTTCATCTTTGACATTCTTCAGAAATTCCCTGGAGCCTCATCTCGGCCGAGATTCAATCTCATCTCGGCCGAGATCTTCAGTCTTGCAAAACTTCAGAAAATCCCTGGAGGCTCATCTCGGCCGAGATTAACATCCTGTCTCGGCTGAGATCTTCAGTTGGCCCTTCCTTTCTTGCCTCGATCGATCCCTCGACTCCGCGGTCGTTTAATCTTCGATTTCGACCCTTTTTACACCTGTCTTAATACAAAAATAGCTCAAACGCATTATTTTGCCCATTAGAATATAAAAGCACTAAATACACATAATTATGCACGTTATTGACACTAAAATGACACTAAAAGTGCCCTAAAGTGCGTGCACGGAACACGTGTACCAAATCTCCCCAAACTTAAAACTTGTTCGTCCCGAACAATAAAGAGAAAGACAAAAGAACACGTGTTTAGGGCAAAGTTTAGTGGCATTTGATTTCAGAATTTTCATGAAAAAGAGTAAGAGATCATGATAAAAGTGAGCATGTGTGATAGACTAGATCCACTACTCTCGAGACAAAACACTCTAAACTTAAGATCCTCACATGGTGAGTGTAACTCTCGACTCTCAAGTGTATCAAAAGGGAAGTGTATACGCTCACATTGAAATGCATAAAATGCCTACCATAAGCTTGCCAATCATCTAAACTTCGATGTATACCGACATGTGTGACAAAGAATCAAAAAGGTCTTTAATAGGTTGTAATGTTGGCTTGGGGTAAGGTGGGATAATTTTGGGTAGAAGTGACTATAAAATGGACTAAATGAGTTAGCTAATCTCACCCACCCCTCAAACAACAATCACTTTACCTCACTCTTTACTTTCTTAGTAAACCAATCCCAAAATCGGTTTCTTCCCCTTACCACAAAGTCTACAACCTCATTGCTTTCTCAATTCTCCGTTGGAGTGTATTTTCTTTGAATTTCTACCACTTTGAGAACATTTATCGAAAAGTATTTATATTACTAGCCTCTCCAAATCAAAAGCAACAATTGAGTATATACAACTACTCTTTTTTTTTTTTTTTTTTTTATAAAAAAATATTGGAGAGGACTAGTGTTCTCGATTCTTTTCCTAGTGTTTCATCTCTTTTCACCTTTCAATATTCCAAATAAATTACCCCTTTCAATCCCAAATTACCCGACTATCTTCCAACCACCTCCCTCATACTCAAATAGTCCAATTAGGTTCAAAGGCTAATTGAAAGGGTTTTGGCTCGTAGAGTTGGGCTGTCAAATAAGAGGCTAAAAGCTCAAGGGGCTCAACTAGAGACAATATCAAATTAGGTAGAAAGGACGTGTTTTCAAGCTTGAAAGTAGGCTCAAATCAAGGATTGCCTAAGATCATTTTCAATGTCACACAATGCACCGACTCATGCAAAATAGAGAATCAAGGCAAGTTCTAGAGACAACTAAATGCACTCAAAGAATTTCACACTGAAAGAAAGTTTACATTACTCCAAAGATGGGAGTATCTTCTAAAGCTCAAAAACTCACTCGGTTGCAATTTTTGATCAAAAGTTTTGAGTGTATGTTCAATTTTGTTTCAAAAGTCTATCATGCTCTACCATGTGCTTCTTTCAAAGATATTTGTCAAAAAATTTCATCATTAATCAATGCCACATTTTTTTATCCTAAACTTCATCCAATTGCTTTCTCGAGCTGCCAATTTGTACGAATCTCACCCCCTCCCCAAACTTAGTTGCAAACTAAGTTTGTGGAAAAGAGGAGTACAATTTGGTGGCTCGCCGAACTTAACCATTTTATTTCACCTTTATTCACAAACATTAACTAAATGAACTACTTTATTAAGAATCCTACTCCTATAACAATAAAGGAAAAATGTGTGTGTACTTATCAATACAAACAAACAATTTGCCTAAGATCATTTTCAAAAACTCACAAGACTATACTCAACAATTCACCCACTCAATCATCAAGCAACTATACGAACTATCATGTCAATTCTATCATTTAAATGCATAACACCTATCAATTGGCAAAAAATCAATACAAGTACTTGTATGTATAACCAAGTTCAACGAATATGCATATAAACGTAAAATTAACTTTCAATCTCAACAATGTATACACTAATACGCAACAATAAATCGAAAGGAGGAGATAGCCGTACTTACCAGTTGAGTTTAATCGAAAAGTTTTTGAATTTGGGTTGCTCGCGCCCTTTTTGACTCGACCTCAAATGTGCTCCAAATCCAAATATTTTCGAAGGAGAGTGGGTGTGGTGATGTGAGTGAGGTGTGGTGTGAATTTGAGAGATGGAAATAGAGTGCAAGGGTGATTATTGGAGTAGTGTGTGCGTGAGTGTGTGAAAATCGCAAGTTTGGGGAAGAACTGACCTAATTTTCGCGCAGGGGGTATTTATACCTGTTTTTTGTCTCGGCCGAGATAAGAATTTGGGCTCTGGGTCTCAGCCGAGATCCGTTCTATGCTTTCAGGAAAACTTGACCCGGCAAGCGATCTCGGCCGAGATTCTGTAGTGTCTCGGCCGAGATGAAGTCTCAGCATTTTTACCCCCATTCTGGACAACCCCGTCTCGGCCTAGATTCAGTCCTGTCTCGGCCGAGATTCTCTTCCAGCGAAATTGGCTCAATTTCCATTCTAACTCGTCTCGGCCGAGATGATGTAGTGTCTCGGCCGAGATTTTCTTCCAGAGAAATTTCTTCATTTTGGGCCCTTCTGAATCTCGGCCGAGATATTACTGGTCCTCCCCTGCATTTTTCTACCTTTTTGGTGTTCTTCACCCCCATTCTGCACCATGTCTTGGCTTGAATTTGCTTGTTTGGTACCTACACACATTTTAACCAACACAATTCAAAATATGTAAATAATAGTAAACTACTAAACTATGAATTTAAAATACGAGAAAACGAGTAACCTCCGGGTTGCCTCCCGACAAGCGCCTTTGTTTAACGTCGTTGGCTCGACGGACGCTTTTTCAGTTTGGTGGTGAGTCTTCCACTCGTTCTTCTTCACCGAGGCTTTCTTGAATATGCTCTAGATAAGGCTTGAGAAGATGCCCATTGACCTTGAAGATTTTTCCGGTTTTACCACTTTCAATTTCGATGGCTCCATGATCGAACACCTTAGTGACAAGAAAGGGTCCTAGCCATCTCGAACGGAGCTTGCCCGGAAATAACTTCAACCGAGAGTGATATAATAGCACTTTCTCCCCAACCACAGACGTTTTCCGGGTAATTCTCGAGTCATGAAAAGCCTTCGTTTTCTCCTTGTAGATCATGGCGTTTTCAAAGGCTTCATTTCGAATTTCTTCGAGCTCTTGCAATTGGAGCTTTCGGTGTATACCAGCTTCATCAAGGTTCATGTTGCATCTCCGAATAGCCCAGTAGGCTCTATGTTCAAGTTCCATCGGGAGATGGCATTGCTTTCCATAAATGAGTCGAAAGGGAGACATACCAATTGGAGTTTTATAGGAAGTCCTATACGCCCATAATGCATCATTGAGCCTCAAACTCCAGTCCTTGCGATTTGGTTGCACGGTCTTCTCCAATATCAACTTGATTTCCCGATTCGAAGTTTCGGCTTGCCCATTGGTTTGTGGATGATAAGGTGTCGAAACTTTGTGCAATACAGCGTATTTCTTCAGCAATGCGTCGATTGTTCGGTTGCAAAAGTGTGTGCCTCTATCACTTATGATGACTTTTGATATCCTAAACCGAGCAAAAATGTTGGATTGGACGAACTCGGCCACAACTTTAGAGTCATTGGTTCGGGTTGCTTTCGCCTCCACCCACTTGGACACATAGTCAACAGCCAACAATATGTACAAATTCCCATAAGACAAGGGAAACGGTCCCATGAAGTCCATACCCCAAACATCTAAAATTTCGCAGACTACAATCGGGTTTTGGGGCATTTGATTTCTTTGAGAAACATTTCCCGTCTTTTGACAGTTGTCACAGGACTTGCAAAAAGCAAGGGCATCTCTAAATATGGTGGGACAAAACAGTCCACTCTCAAGCACTTTGTATGCCGTCCTCTTCGGCCCGAAGTGGCCTCCACAAGCATGTGAGTGGCAAAAATTCAACACCGACTGTACTTCGTCTTCGGGAATGCATCTCCTGATTACTTGATCTGAACCATATTTCCACAGGTATGGATCATCCCAAACAAAATGCTTCGACTCACTCTTCAACCTATCCTTCTGCGGTTTACTCATCCCAATAGGAAATCTCTTGGACACCAAATAATTCACCATGTTGGCATACCAAGGGACCTTCGTGCCTGTCATGGCTAGTAATTGCTCGTCTGGAAAGCTCTCCTTCAGGGGCATTTCGTCCTCCTCTTGTATCAAACGGCTTAAATGATCCGCCACCCAATTTTCCTTTCCCTTCTTGTCTTTGATTTCCAAATCAAATTCTCGAAGTAGCAAAATCCATCTGATGAGTCTTGATTTAGCTTCCTTCTTTGATAATAGAAACCGAAGAGCTGCATGATCAGAAAAAACGATAATCTTAGTACCAAGCAGATATGACCTAAACTTTTCTAAAGCAAAAACTATGGCCAAGAGTTCTTTTTCTGTGGTGGTGTAGTTTGCTTGTGCCGGATTTAGGGTCCTTGAGGCATAGTAGATCACATGGGCTGCTTTTTCCTTCCGTTGCCCCAATACAGCTCCCACTGCATAGTTGCTTGCATCGCACATTATCTCGAACGACAGTGTCCAATCCGGAGGTTGGATGATGGGGGGCGATGTAAGGGCCTCCTTGAGCTGATTAAAGGCCATCTTGCAATCGGTTGACATCTCAAATTTAACATCTTTTTGCAATAGCCGACACAGAGGGGCAGAGATCTTTGAAAAATCCTTAATGAAACGCCTATAGAAACCTGCATGGCCAAGAAACGATCGAACTTCCCGCACAGTTGCGGGGTAAGGCAAGGCAACAATAAGATCAACTTTAGACTTATCAACTTCAATCCCTTTTGATGAAATTATATGCCCAAGAACGATGCCTTGCTCAACCATAAAATGGCATTTCTCCCAATTCAAAATAAGATTTGTTTCTATGCACCTTTTCAGAATTTTAGCAAGATTATCAAGGCATTTTTCGAAAGGCTCACCATACACACTAAAATCATCCATGAAAACTTCAATAATATTCCCAACATATTCGGAAAAAATACTTACCATGCACCTTCGAAAGGTGGCCGGGGCATTGCATAGCCCAAATGGCATCCTCCTCCATGCAAAGGTACCGAAGGGGCATGTGAAAGTGGTCTTCTCTTGATCTTCTGGAGAGATGGCTATTTGAAAGTATCCGGAGTATCCATCCAAGAAGCAATAGAAAGAATTCCCGGCCAATCTCTCAAGCATTTGGTCAATGAATGGCAAAGGAAAATGATCTTTGCGGGTCATGGCATTTAGCTTGCGGTAATCGATGCACACTCGCCATCCGGTTTGCAAGCGGGTGGGAACCATTTCTCCGTCTTTGTTCTCCACCACCGTCACACCCGACTTTTTGGGCACGACTTGTGTTGGGCTCAAATATTCGCTATCTGATATTGGGTAGATAATCCCAACATTGAGTACTTGATGATCTCCGTCTTCACCACCTCCATCATAGGTGGGTTAAGCCGCCTTTGGGGTTCCCGACTTGGTTTGGCATTATCCTCCAACAATATCCGGTGCATGCATAGGGATGGACTAATGCCTTTGATATCAGCAATAGCCCACCCTATAGCTTCTTTGTTAACCTTGAGGACCCCGATCAATGCTTGTTCTTGAGTGGATGTGAGCTTTGATGAGATAATCACCGGTAGGGTTTCGTCCTCCCCAAGATATGCATATTTGAGATGGGGGGGGAAGGGCTTTGAGCTCAAGGGTTGGTGCCTTGATGGTAGAAGGTAACAGCTTTTCTCGAGGTTCAGGCAAGGGTAAGAATTTGGGAAAGGGCTTGGTTCGGAAAGGCTTGGATGATTTCGATTGTTCCACTATCCCCACAAACTCTTTCTTGGTGTCCATTGGCTCTATCTTCTCTAGGTCGGCCGCCAATTCAATTGCTTCTTCGTCCCTACAATAACACTCAAACACTCCCTCCACAAGGGGATCAATAACATCAATGACATCAATAGAATAAACACTATGCAATTCCTCAGGATATTTCATTGAATCAAAAATATTGAATTGCACCACTTGGCCAGCAAATTCCATGCTAAGAGTTCCCTCTCGCACGTCAATCTTTGTTTGGGAGGTACTCAAGAACGGCCTCCCAAGCAAGATTGGAGTGGAATCGGGCGAATTTCCATGCATGTCAAGTACATAGAAATCTGCTGGAAAGATGAGGTTATCCACCTCAACTATCACGTCCTCAATCACCCCGTTCGGAAACGAGGTGCTTCGGTCCGCCAGTTGGATGACTACCCTCGTGTCTTTCAGTGGACCCAAGTTCAAGCTATTGAAAATAGAACGGGGCATCACATTGATCGATGCCCCCAAATCAAGCATAACTCTCTCAATCAGACAATTACCGATCTTACACAGGATGGTGAGCATTCCTAGGTCCTTGCATTTCTGTGGCATCTTCTTCTGAAAAACCGCCGAGATATTTTCTCCCATGAAGACTTTCTCATTCCCATGTAGACGCCTTTTGTTGGTGCATAAATCTTTCAAAAACTTTACGTACCGCGGAATCTGTTTTACGGCGTCCATCAAGGGAATACTGATTTCCACCTTCCTGAATACCTCCATTATCTCCTTGTCTCTATTTTTGTCGGGAATCTTCTTCATTTGACTCGGAAACGGAAGTGGGGGCATTTCAGAATTTTTGTTGGACTTCAGGGAATCTCGGCCGAGATCTTTATGTGTCTCGGCCGAGACAGGTGGGCAGAGAATTTTACCTTCTGGACGAGGTGGGACATCTCGGCCGAGATCCTGATATGTCTCGGCCGAGATTTCGTGTTTTGCGCACTCCCTTTCACTTCCAATTCTACTTGCTCCTTCACTTGACTTCCCCTTTTCAAGGACCTTCCCGCTTCTCAAAATCCCCACACTGACATTCTCAATTTCACTTTGTGGAGAGTATTTCATAGTAGGAAAAGGTAATAGGTGGTCGGGGAAGCATGCAGCTAATGCCTCCTTTTGCTTACGCAACTCCTTGGCAATCTTCCACTTAGGTGTCCGAACTTTACTTTCAACCACATGGGAAGTCTCTTCTTTCCTCGAACCATCATCCACGTCCTCAGTCTTTCCTTGTGAAGTATACCCGGGCTTTTCAGGCTCTCCAAGTAACTCCTCATTCATAACAACAATGGCACTCACATTTTTCGGGTTGACTTCCGGTTGAGCCGGTAATCTTCCTCCTTGTGCATTTTCTAAACGAGATACCGCCGATGCTATCTGACTGACTTGATTTTCGATACTCTGAAGCCTAGAACTTGATTCCTTCTGTAATTGTAGTGTACTAGTGGCTAGGCTTTTCACTATATCAGAAAGAGATGGATCACAGGGTACCTGCTCGGTTTGCTGTCTTTGCTGGAACATTCCCCTAGGAAAAGGGGGTCGGTTTTGCCCAGTGTGATCACCTTGTTGATTATTGCTCGGATTCTGATTGCCGTATTTGAAATTCGGATGGTCCCTCCAACCCGGGTTGTATGATTGTGAATACGGATCATATTTCCTCCCGGATGAGTTGGGATTAAAGTTGTGAACCGCATTGGCATGGGCCTCCATTTCTTCTCCGAGAACCGGGCAAGTATCAGTAGAGTGTTCAGTGACTTGGCAAATTCTGCAAGGTTTGGAAGTAGGTGTGCCACCCGAGATTACCTTCTTCACTAAGTCGGTGAGTTGGTCTAACCTCTCTTCAACAGTTGAGTCTATCACATCCTTGACCCGTCTCACCGGCTCTCTGCATCCAAACTGTTGAGTATTAGCAGCTATTTTGGATATCAGTGCTCGAGCCTCAGTAGGTGTCTTATCAGATAGAACCCCTCCACTCGCCGAATCAATCATATTTCGATCTGCCAGGCAAAGTCCTTCATACCAATACTGAATCAGCAGTTGTGGAGTGATTTGATGTGGAGGGCAACTTCCAACAAGTCTTTTGAAACGTTCCCAATACTCATATAATGTTTCACCTTGCATCTGCCTCACTCCACTGATCTCCTTTCGAATGGTGGTGGCTCGAGAAACTGGGAAGAATTTTTCAAGGAATTGGGTTTCCATCTGCTCCCAGGTGGTGATTGATCCGGATGGAAGGTAGTATAGCCAATCCCGAGCAAGATCCTTCAGGGAAAACGGGAATGCTCGAAGTTTTATTTGTTCTTCCGTCACCCTTGATGGCTTCATACTTGAACAAACCACATGGAACTCCTTGAGTTGCTTATGAGCGTCCTCTCCGGACAATCCATGAAAGGAAGGTAGTAGGTGGATGAGTCCGGATTTCAACTCGAAAGCAGTGTCGTTTCCTATGGCTGGGAAGGTGATGCACAAGGGCTCTTGAGCAACCCTTGTGTTAGCCAACTCCTTCATTGTTCTTTCTTGACCTTGATCCTCAGTCATTTCTTCCAAATTAATAATATCTTCACCCCCTAAATTCAGCACTTCGATTGTTTCTCGGACTTGCTCCAAATCTCGAGCTCTCCTTCTCAATTCACGTTCACGTTCCTTAATATCCAGTTCAAATAGCAATCCTTTTTCTCCTTGCGAACGCAAGAACATTCACTACAAGTAAACAAAAATAAGGAAACAAAGTGAGATTATGAAATTACTAAGCTAAACAAGAAGATGACTATATATGCAATTAATCATAATGCTTGATCAACAAATCAACTCTATTCTAATCACCGTTCCCCGGCAACTACGCCAAAATTTGGTAGCGTCGTTTCCTACTACCAAATTGAATTGGGTATGAAGAATACACTTAAACCTTACCGACTATCCTACTTAGTAAAATGGTAAATAAGGGTCGATCCCACAGGGAACGGCCGAACAGTTTTGATTACGATGTCAAGCAGTTTATGATTAAGTATGCAAGAAATAATTACTTAAGAAAGCAATAATGGGGGGGGGGGGGGGGTTGATGGGAAACTAACAATCTATTAGTGACAATTAAAAGCAAATAGACACAATTAAAAGAAACAAGTACTAAAAAACACTAGAAGAGATCTTTTTCGGTTTTAGTTTTCAAATAGTAAAACAAGTCACCCTTGATCATGCTTCCCCTTGGTCTTGAACAATTGATGCAACTATTGTTAATGCCCGATTAAATTGTGATTTAAGCCCTTATCTCAAGACTATTAACAAGCTCTAATAGCCTTGTTGTCCCTTAATCTTAGTTAATCAAAATAAGCTCTTCGACTAACCCTATTCAGTTTAACCGAATCCTCGAACAAGCTCTCTTATATTCAATCACCAAAAGCATTAAACACTAGGGCAACGAGATAAATTCAACATAAAACTCGAAAGCTCGGTTTTAGTGGTTGAACTTTGTGTTATCCCCAATAAATAACTATTGTTTTCTACTCGGGAGTCGAAAATCCTACAATTACGGATAGTAATCTCCTATTCTAGCAACACATTCACAAATCCCTTAAAGGGTGATCAAACCAATAATCAATTCATAAATGTGAGTCAATAAGAGCAAATAACACAAAACACTTAAATACACAATAATCTCGGTAACATTAACCGTAATAATCACATCAATGTCTCGACTCAAGATTCCACAATGATCAAGGATGAACTAAGGGTGCTAGCCACCCATATTAACTAATACAATCAGAAAATAAATGGGAAAATAAAGAAACATGATACTGATATGGATGAATCCAAAGATGTCAATTGGAGAAGATGATCCTTCAATCCCTTGTCCAATCTCCTTCCTTGGTGGCTGAAATGTGCTCTCCAAGTATAAAAAAGGCATCCAAAAGTTATCCAAAGTTAGGTTAAATTCGAATGGGATGATATATATATAAAGGGAGAAAGTGCTAGACAAAAATAGGCAAAAATGTATTCAGGATTTTAAAACAGGGTAGTGAATCTCGGCCGAGACGTGAAAAAGGGTTTTCAAGAATTTTGGGTCGAAGGTCAATCTCGGCCGAGATTGGGTTGTATCTCGGCCGAGACGTGAAAAGGGGGAAACTAGGGCTTTTTAGGTTTTAACTCATCTCGGCCGAGATTAGATTGCATCTCGGCCGAGACTTTCATCTTTGACATTCTTCAGAAATTCCCTGGAGCCTCATCTCGGCCGAGATTCAATCTCATCTCGGCCGAGATCTTCAGTCTTGCAAAATTTCAGAAAACCCCTGGAGGCTCATCTCGGCCGAGATTAACATCCTGTCTCGGCTGAGATATTCAGTTGGCCCTTCCTTTCTTGCCTCGATCGATCCCTCGACTCCGCGGTCGTTTAATCTTCGATTTCGACCCTTTTTACACCTGTCTTAATACAAAAATAGCTCAAACGCATTATTTTACCCATTAGAATATAAAAGCACTAAATACACATAATTATGCACGTTATTGACACTAAAATGACACTAAAAGTGCCCTAAAGTGCGTGCACGGAACACGTGTACCAATCCTTGAGAAACTGCTGGCATTCTCCACTTAAAAACTTAGCCCCATTATCTGTTCTAATCATTTTCACTGTTTTCTCCAGTTGCCTTGTGATCATGTGGATGAATTCCTTAAGTGAGCTGACTGCTTGTTTCTTACTTGCCATGAGATTCACCCAGGTCATCCTACTGTAATCATCCACAATAGTAAGAAAGTAGGATGTGTTGGTGATGCTGGGTTGACTATATGGTCCCCAGATATCCACATGCAGAAGCTCCAGCACCCTGGTGGTGCTAATTGAACTGGTTGGAAAGCTATGTCTGGTTTACTTTGAGACATGACAGATCTCACAATGTCTGTGTGTTTCCAGAACAGGTGGAGTACACATATGCTCTAGAAAATTTAAATGCTGCATAGAAGCTGGTGATGCATGTCCCAGTCTTCTATGCCAAGTTTTGAACAACTTATTGTAGTGTTCTGCATTAGCTGCGTAGGCTGCTAATGCCTCATCTGAGTATGCTGGCTTGGCAATGTACAACATTCCAATCAGGTGCCCAGTGAGGAGTATGCTTCCATCTCTTGCACTTTTGACAATGCAAGATTCATGATAAAAAACAGCCCTTGCTCCTGTGTCCATTGTCAATTGGGATATGGACAATAGGTTGCAAGTGAAACTTGGAACAAGAAATACTTCTGTCAGTGTAAGTTTGTCTGATAAGAAAACACTTCCATACTGCTCCACTTGTCTTTCTGTCCCATCTGGTAAAGTCACCATAGTTGTGTGCTGTATAGGTCTAAGGTTGCTCATCAGAGGTGGATCATTGCACATGTGCCTACTAGCACCTGTGTCAATGACCCATGCACCATCATCCACTCCATCTATCAATGTGAAAGCAAAGAATGAGCTTCCAGCATGTGCATTGTCTGAATTCTTCACCTTTGAACCTTCTGTGTGCTGTTTCAATTCTGATTGATTCAGAATTCTTGCCACTTCCCTTTGTACAATGGCTGATATATCTAGAGATCTGCTATGACTTTCAGTATGATGCTCATTTCCTATCCCATCTCCTCCAGTTATATCAGCTGAGTGAGCATAATTTCCTTGGTTTACTTTCCACCAGTCTGGATATCCTTTCAACTGGAAGTAGTTGGAAATCAAATGTCCATGATTTCCACAATGATCACAAAGTAATTTTGCTTTCTTTTCCTTTGTCAATCTGGTGTTGCCTCTCCCTCTGCCACTGGAGTGCCCTCATCTGCTGTTTGAACTAAAGTGGGATGGTCTGTTTGCTGAGCCTCTACCACCACTATTGAATTTCACATTCATAGCTGAGCTGTCCATCAGCTCACTTCTAGGTACATGTACATTTCTTTGTTTTTCAATTCTCAAGATCATTGAGTATGCTTTATCAACGCTTGGAAGTGGATCCATCAGTAGGATTTGGCTCCTAATGGGATCATATGACTCATTTAATCCCATTAGGAATTGAATTAATTTTCCAGACATGTCAAATTCTTCCCACCCTTTAGTAGCTCCACAAGAGCAGGCCCCACAGGTACAGACTGGCAAGGATCTAAGCATGGAGAACTCATTCCATAGCTTATGCAAGTTATTATAGTAAATAACCATTGATTGATTCCCTTGAGTCAAGTTGCATATCTCCTTTTGGACATGAAACAGTTGGGGTCCATTACTATCTCCAAACCTGTTAGTTACTGTTTCCCACAGATCCCTTGCACTTTTGGCATAAAGAAATGTCTCTGATATTTCTTTAGACAAGGAGTTTAACAGCCATGCCCTAACCATACCATCCACTCTTTCCCACTGCTCTTTAAGTCTACTGTCAGTGGGCATAGCAATGCTGCCATTTATAAATCCTATCTTATTTTTAGCTAAGAGAGCTATTTGAACTGATTTACTCCATGGTAAATAGTTGCTTCCATTCAGCTTGGTAGATACTAAAGACATACCTGGGTGATCCGAGCCATGAAGGTTCAATGGATCATTTTCAAGGCAAATATTTGTTGCAGTTTGAGCCGTAGCAGATTCTGTGATAGCCATGGCTCTTTCGGTTTCTTCATATCTGAGTTGCGGCCACTCTCCCTGTGGTAAACGCCAAGCACTTCCGGTGAATGACATAGATTTGGATCAACACTGCTCTAGATACATGTAGAAATTACAGAATATATGCATAATATATGCTGATAAATTCAGGAAAAAAAATTAGCAATGACAACGGTTCTATTCAAATTTCATTAATTAAGCTTCATGAATGAAGAACATAGTGTGCGGCTCTCATTCATTACATTCTTTGCTGCAGATTTAAGGGCTTATATATCACCTTGACAGCTAAACCTAGCAATTGTTCACTTAAGACAAAAAACATTAATGTGTGCTTATAAGAAGCAACACTAAACAACACATTTTCTAAGCTAGAATGCTTTATTACCAAATATGGCAATACGCATTAAAAATTCCAGCATGACTAGTCTAATCAAAAACTTAATACAAGCTATAATCCAACATGTATTAAGTTGCCAATCCATGTTAACATCCATAATCCAACAATCTATGTTTCTTGGGGTTGCCTCTATATATGGTATCATTCGAGCTATTGTAATGATACTGTGATCTGGTCGATGGACACCTGTGGAGTCGAGAAATCTTGGACAAAGAAATTTTGTGAGAAGAATACTGAGAAGGAACATGTCTCACATTATGGCACCGAGGTTGATCACACCCCGAGCTTCTTTTCTCTTAGAAGTTTTGGGTTTCAGAATGTAGTCTCCTTCTGATTCGGAGTGTTCATGTTGTTTTACTTCATTTGTTTTCTTGTTTCTGCATTTTAAGATGATTTGATCTTCAATGGCCTTTCCTTATTGGAGTATTGGTTTGCTTCTCATGTTCTTTACTCTGTACGGCTAAACCAAATTCATCAACTTCATACTCCCTCGGGCCCGGTCTAATTGGTCAATCTTGGCAAGACACGGAGATTAAGGAAAAACAAATTTTGTGGAATCTTTGACTTTTTCAAATGTGAAGATTAAGAGTGGAAATTTTGATAGTGGAGATTGTGAAAGCATTTGCCTTTATGGGCTAGGACAATTATGTTGACACAAACAAATATGATAAGTTAGCCAATTAGGCCGGGACGAAGAGAGTATTATTTTTCATTTTATTTAATTGGCATGCAATATGATGATAATTGTCTTAGTATTAGTAAAAAAACTGTCAGGTAACAAATAATCTTAAAAACATAAATCAGTATTTTTCTCTTGCATTTTCAAGTTCCTTTTGCAATTTCTAGATTGCAAGAATGACAAAATGAAGACAGAACCCAGTAATACAACAGATGAGATCCTGTATTCCAATTTGTGTTTTATCTTGTATTCTAAAACAATCACTACACACTACATGTATATGATGATATTACTAATTAACACATGACGTGTTGTAAATATAATGGAATACTAGATGAAACACGAATTAAAATAAAGGATCTAATCCGAAGCATGAAGCTTATAAGGGGACACATGTTTAAAGTTTCTTGTATGTTATGAGTTTTTTTGTGAGTTAATATTGAAATATTTTTTGAAATATGAATACAATGTATTCGTCATTACATATAGTTCTTATACTAGTAAAGAACCTGTAAAAAAAATTCCCAGATCTCTTAAATTTAATTTTTTATTAATAAATAAGTGAATAGATTGCGGAGTCCTATGATTATTTTTGTGTGCTAAAGAGAACTATAAAAAGTGTTTTAATTTTTGCTTTTTTTTTTTTGGAGTTTACCGTATTGGGTGGGTTAATTTAAATTATATTTTGAACTTACCTTAAAAAATATTACATTTTGAATTTTGTTTTTTAAAATTATTTATCTTATTAATCATACAAAATAATATACATTACGTAATGCAATAAAAAATCAAAATATTTGTTAATTTTAATTAAAACGGTTGGACCGTCGATTAAACTGATTCAATCAGTCAAACGGCTTACTGATCGAAAGATCGGTTTGATTACCGATTCGGTTATAACAACACTAACTAATATATAGAGTAATATTGAAAAGTTGTAAAAAATATTTGTAATGATTAAGTTTAAATTAACTCTAGTAGAAGAGTCAAAATCGGAACAAAAATCAACAACGAACTACTCCCTCCATCCCGACTTAATTTGCACACCTGCCCCGGCGCGTATATTAAGAAAAAATAGATTTTATGGAATCTTTGAATTTTTTAAAGGTGGAGATTGAGGGTGAAGATTGTAAGATTCCTTTCCATTTTAGGGGTGTGCAAAATAGGGTGGGACGACCGAAAAAGGAAAGTGTGCAAATTAGGGCGGGACGGATGGAGTAATATATAAGAAAAATGACTATAATGACAATGCGTGGAAATTTCCACATTCAAATAACTCGAAAGTGAATGGTGGACGTCTCATTTTATGAAGTAATTTGTGCAAGGGGAATACTTGTGTACGTCTCCTTTGATGGAGTAATTTGTGCGAGGGAAATACTTGTGTACGTCATTTGTAAAATACCTATAAAATTAGTACAATATTTTAATAAACTGGATATCAAGGAAAAAAATATACTCACACGGCCCAAAATGTACACTGACTATCAAATCAAAAGAAATTAAAATACGCAAAAAATATTAAAGAAAAGAATATTATAGCAAAAGGACGCATAAAATACTATACAAAAACCTATATTAAAAGGACTCGTAAAATACTATACAAAAAGGAGTTGTGATGAATTTCAACTAAAGAGAAAAATACTATAGCAGAAGGACACAAAACATACTATACAAAAAGAACGCATAATATATTATATAAAAATGAATTGTGATGAATTTCAGTCGAAGTAAAAGAAGAACTATATTGACTGACAAACTTACCTGAGAATAAATTGAAGAACTTGTTCCTTTAGAACTATACAATGTAGTTTAAATAATGGATATTCACGGTGGTAAATCCCATAAATCATGTATGCAATATTTAAGAATTAGTGATTTAAATTATAATAAAAAAGACATTTAAAAAAAAGTGTTCAATTAGAGAGTTAATTATTTGGCAGATATAAAAATCTTATCAGGATCTCACTAATCTAAAAAAATCTAAAGCTCTCTTAATGTTTGGATTTATCAGGGACAAAATAGTCAGTTTGAATAACATGATTTAGTTTCTTATGTTGAAACATTGTTTGTACATGACTAGGACATTTAAGCATAGCAGTTCTATTTTTGAACCAGAAGACTCACCAGTTTCTCTTAATATTGCTTATGTCTTTCTTACAAAAATGTTGATATGCGGATCGAGTTCATCCCTTCTTGCATTGTGAAGATGAGTGATTTAGTCGGATGTTCGTAGACCTCTGAGTTCCTCCATGACTCCGGTAAGCTCATTTTTTAGTATCTAAACTTCCTGATCATTTTCAACAATAACCTGTTACAAACCAAACATTTTGTGTTTCAAATAATTAATTAAATAATCATTGGAAGAAATTGCCCGTTGAGCTAGTTTTAATTCGTTTACCAAGAATGATGTTCGAACTGAGGATTAAACAAGCATCTCTTCATGATTTCTTGCAATGGACAGTGATTTAGACAATTGATTTATGAGATTAAAAAGTTTAGCCTTCAATTCTTTAGTCTCCCTCGTATCACCCTCCACGACGTGTCCTTCACTTTTGTATCGCTTGACATTTGCTTCAAGAGTTCTAATAATTTTGACAACTTTTCTGCCCTTGATGATACTTCTTCATACATGGCCATGAAATCCTCAGCTGTGGGACACATACTGTTGGTGGATTTATTAGACTTGTAGTCTTCATATTTTGACATGTAATGTTCCATTGATGTTCCAACATATGTCGTCAAACACACAAGATTACTGGGAGATGAATGAACAACAAGGTGCTGAGTTCAGCATCCTGGTAATCTCCATCGTTACTCCATGTGGCTTCGTACGTCTTGTTTTTCCTCAGATGAATCTGAACATTCATATTGACAATGTCCAAGGCCCTTACATTCTCGACACTGTTCATTCTCATTATTCTCTGCATGTTTTAAGAAAGAACTTTTGTTACCAGATTGTGCTTTGAAAGAGTCAGAGTTTTTACCAAAAAAAGTGCTTCCAGGATTGTTGATCTTTTTCATCATTTAGTTATAACTCATAGAAAGACGTGTAATTATCTCAGCAAAGACTTCAACATCCATCACTTAGTCTTCTTCTTCAGGTTGTTGAGACACTCCAACTTTAAGAGCAATTCCCTCAGCTTTGGTTGTATCATAACCATTATTTATATCAAATGTCCATAATTCCCCCATGAGATCTCAAATGACGTGTCCTCAACTTTCATGAAGGATTCAAGCACAATAATCTTCCATCGAAATCTCTTCGAAAGCGTTCTCACGATCTTCTTTATTTGTCTATCTTCTGAGATTGTCTCACCAAGAATATAACATTTCTAACAATTTCACAGAAGCCAGTATAATAGACATCGATATTTCATAATCATGCACGGAAATATTGTCAAATTGCAAGGACAACCTTTGAAGTTTTGATTATTTTACAGATGCATTACCCTCAAACTGGTCTGCATGATCTTCCAAGCTTCTTTTGCAGACGTGCATTTGACAATAAACTTATGTCGTGTCTAACTAGCTGAATTTAAGATGTCCTATAAAGTAGTGGAATTTGCCTCTTCTTTTTTATCATTATCACTGAACAATTCTTAAGGCTTCAGGACAACCTCTTTCTTTTCATTGTGCATTTCAGGCCATTTCCAACCATCTCCGATAGTGTCCTAGCATCTTCTTGATCGTAAATATACCATCATCATAAAAATATTGTGCATTTTAGTCCTACTAGGTAGAGACACGTGCGTTGCACGTGATCCAGAAAATTTACTAAATATATATTAGTATGTTTTTTCTAAATAAATATCTTATAGTATGTCAAGATTAAAATATATACTTCTTAATATAGAATTTTCTAGTTGACTAAAATATACTCCTTAATATATTTTGTATTAATGTCTTACGTAATCTAATGAGTACTTTAAGTGCTTAATCGTGAAAAACTAAAAAAAATATATATTAAGTAAAATTTGTAATTAAATAAAGTTAAACGATGATATTGTTTATTATTACGCCTATATGTTCCATAAAAAGAGTCATTTTTAAAAATACTTTATGTAAAGGAGTCAAGTTTCAACAAGACAAACAACTGTTTTATTAATCAAAGTAAAAATATTAAAATTAATTGTGAATTAATATGGTTAGATAAGTCAAATGAAAAAAAATAGATGAAGTCGTATATGTGAGAACTCACGATTTTTAGAAGCTTATACATTCATTTGATTGACCAAAAATAAAGAAAGTTAAACATTTGTCAAGCATGACTCTTTTTATGGGCTGGGGATAATATACGTTTTTCTTTTTGGCTGGAGATAGTATGAGTTATTAACTTTGATAAATTTAAGATAATATTGCAAATACTGTTATTTCATGTTCACACTCCACTGTGTCCTTCAATTGTTTTTATATGAAAAAAGAATAACTTACATAAAAACGTATTATTTAGAAGACATGAGATTTTTCTATGTATTTAATTTAGAAGAATGAAAATATTGTACTACATCACTTTTAAACTAAAGTTACTTAATGTAACACCAATATTATTTTAAAGTTCATTGAAATTACTCCATTCATGTTATAAAAATACTATCAAATATAAATTAATTTTTTAATAGAAAAATGTAAATTATATATATTTTTTTCAAATATATTTAATTGAAACTATGATCGAGCACTTTCAAGTAATTATCAATAATTATAGATAAAACTTAGTTAATTTTTATATTGGAGATATATATTAAATAAAGATATATTCAAGTTTGATTCAGGAATTAATCAAGAAGTGTTTCAAAGATCAAATTAAGTGGACTCTTGTAGAGATTAAAAACTATGATTCCGGAATATTTTGAATTTTTTATCTTCTATCTAGGAGAGAATGGTAAATATTAATTCTTTTAACAAGTGCTACTAAGTTTATTAACTAACTCTTGCTTAAATAATAATTATTTAAGTCAACTCAACTTATAGTGAAGAAAGTAATCATCTCTAAAAATTCATCTCCAACACTAAACCTAGTCGCCGCCTTCTTCATATTCCCGCATGGGATGATGGGGAAGGTTTCATCTTTAATTTTTGTTTTGTTTTTCTCTTTCGTTTCCCTCAGTGAGAGGTTTTCAGTCTCTCTTTATGGGAGTTTTCGTCTCCCCTCTATAGGTGGGGGTATATCAGTTTCCGAAATAATGGAATATCCATTGTTCATGTTGCCTTTTCTGAAGATTCTATCATCATTAGGTATTTCAACAATGATTTGCTCACTTTTGGAGACTTTCACTGGAAAATTAGTGATAAATTCGAGATCAATTTTTTTGGTACTCGATTTATCTAGCGTATCGGCAATTTGTCTAGTTTACTTGGTTTATATCTTGTAGTTTTTGTGCTTCATATGTTTCATACTTTATGTTGTGTTGGTTATTTCTTCTCGTCAATCAATGTCGGCTGATTTCTACAATTTAATGAAATTTTATTATCTGAAAACTCTTTGCTTAATTTATAGTTAACAACTACTTTTAGAAGTAAATAGATAAATAAAACTTAGTCATCAAAATATATTAGTTACAATAATTAAAAAATGGGTTAATTATGACAAAAAGGCTGATTTTTACCTTTTTTTGCAATATAACCACATCTTTTTTAAAATTGCAAAAAAGTACATGAATTATTAAAATTTTGCAATTTAAAACAATAATTAATATTTTCAATCTGATTGTGATGATGTGGCCACCATAGCTCAGCTTACATTGCCATGTCAAAGGCTAGAGGACAAAAGCATCCATATTGATTGAGTAAAATAAATTTAGGATTAGTTTTGGTTACTTGGTTTCTGCTTTCAATGTTGGTAATTTGAAGAAGAGAAAAAACCTTCAATAAGAATTTCTTTAGGGACTGATCAACCTCAAAGTTACTGCACCTGTTTCTTTAACTTACATAAGAGCTTCTTTAAATTTTTAACTGCAAAGTAATTCAGGGGTTTAAGTGGGGTCGATGAAAAGAATGTAGATGGGTAAATTTGTTTCCCTTTTTTATATCTAAGACACATAATTTTTATATGTGCTGAGGTAGCGTCCAACATGACAAAAGTCTCTTTAGCTCTGACAGTCTCATCATCACGATCTTACCAGAAAAGTTTATTGATGCATTGAATTGCAAAATTTAAAAACTCACGCAGTTTTTTGCAATTTTAAAAAAGATATGATTAAATTCTAAAAAAGGTAAAAGTCGTGTATTTTCTTACAAGTATTCTTAAAAAATATATATCAAGTATATTTTCACTTGAGTGTGAAGTATACTTCAATAAGAATTACTTTAGGGATCGATCAACCTCAAAGTTACTGAACCTGTTTCTTTAACTTACATGAGCGCTTCTTTTAAATTTTTAACTGCAAAGTAATTTAGTGTTCTAAGTGAGGTCAACGATAAGAATGTAGATGGATAAAATTGTTTCCCTTTTTCTTATCTAAGACACATGATTTTTATCGGTACTGAGGTAGCATCCAACATGATAAAATCTCTTTAGCTTCGACAACCGCATCATCACTATCTTACCGAAAACGTTTATTGATGCATTGAATTACAAAATTTTAAAAACTCACGCATTTTTTGGCAATTTTAAAAAGATATGATTAACTTGCAAAAAAAGTAAAAGTCATTCACTTTTTTACAATTATTCTTAAAAAATATATATCAAGTATATTTTCACTTGAATTTGAAATATCACTTTTAAAAACATAAACAAAGATTTGACTCTAACTATGTAGATAATAACTCATGATTAAATAGGTCATGCATTAATTGCATTTGTATAGTTATAGAACAAATTTGAATAAGGAGAATATGTTTAAAAGTTAAATTAGTGATATTCTTAAGATTACTCTTATATATGAAACATTCTCATTATAAAGTATCTATAATCTCATCACACGCTTGTATATAATATTATGTGAGTTCCAATTAGTGTAAAAAATGCGTACTTCTTTTCAATTTGTTTCTTTATGATTATTAAAATTCACATTTTTGTACATGTGGGTATAAATTATAATGTATACTTGATCAAAAAATATGTTTAAAAAAATAAATTAATTATACTTAAATCACATACAACACAAAAGGTCATAAGACAAATAATTAATAAATAAAGATCTACAATTAAAATAACAAGTCTATAATCCTATTTTAAGAATTCGTGAGATGTTGTGCTGCTTATTTTAAAACTACTTTTTAATTTAGCATCAAAATGGCAATGCGTGATATTTTTATATTTTTTCGCTAGAAATATTATATTAGAATTATCTTAAAATTTATACTATAATTAAAAGTTATGTCAATATTCAATTGACTGGATTCTCCTTCCACATTTTACTCCATATAATTTTTTTAGGGTGACTCCATATGATATATTGAATTAGCATATATTTTTCCAAAAAATTTCATGTCAAATAATATATCTAAGCAAAGCAAATCTTATGAAATGTAATAAAATTAAAAATTAATGGTACCTTAAGTTTAACTAAAATAATACAAATAAAGAATATATAAGTAAGTAGTTAATGGATGAGGGTATTTTTGTCACTACATTAATTTGTAAGAAATTACCTAGACTTTTAAAGGTAGGGAGATATGTTAGGGTTTGTCCTAAAAAAAATTATGTATGCCCCGAAATTTCAATTTTAATTTACTATGTTTCAAAAAAATCCAATTTAAGGACACCGGATGCCGGCATCCATTAATTGTGGCATATTTGACCCAATAAATTCGGGATTTTCTGTCAAATAGCTAATGTGGCTGGTATGAATCCGGGTCTCTATGTAATTAATCAACAATATTAAGTCTTAATTTCTTATCTACATGGATTGATGTATTTAGAAGTTGGGGGAGGGGAGGTGAGGTTTCCTAATCTTTTGGTGGGGCAAAAATCATATTTCTTTCGATATAACACTACATATATGTATACTCTCTGATTTTATTTTATTTTATTTTATTATTATTTTTTTTTAAATTGAGAAGGACCCTCGCCCCCACACGCCCCCTGGCTCCGTCTCTGTTGTCAACTGCATTTTGTGTAATATTATTATCACCTGAAAATCTTATGGTAAATTTATTATTATATATTGTCTCTTAAACACTACGTCTTGACATATACTTTTATGTATTATATTTATTAGGGAGATATAAAATTGAAAAAGCGAAATGACAATGAGCCAGATATGCCCTCTCACAAATCCGAGTTCGAATGTAGATTTCTTCTCAAATCTACCATCAGAACTCATCATCGATATCATCTCAAGGCTCTCTATCCCAACCATTATAAATTGCAAATGCGTTCGCAAGTCCTGGCTCAATTTAATTGAAACTCATGAGTTTGCCAAGTGCCATCTAAATCAGTTCCAGCATTCGTTGTTTGTGGAAACCTGGGGAAGTCGTTCCATTACAATACTTATGAATTTGATGAAGGCCTTGATCTTGATGATTATGATCCTAACAACTACAATCGAGTCGCCAAGCTTCATCTTCCTTTTACTGGATGGTTAAGTGGTTGGGCTGATGGTTTGCTTTTCTTGTACGATCAGGATATCAAACCTCAGTCTCTTTATATATGCAATTCAATCACTCGTGACTATATTGTGTTCTACTATTCTCAAGAGCTCAAATATTCTACCTTAAAAGTTGTCACCTATGGATTTGGTGTGAGCAAAATAAAGGCACAACATAAAGGAGTTAAAATTTTCCTGTTAAGAATTAAACTTGATACATGAATCACATTAAATGTTTCTACATGCATCATTAGTAATATTCATGAACCAATGGTCAACATTCATGTATCTAAATTATGACTAGTACATGCACTTAGTTAATGAAGAGTTGTCTAGAGTTCTCTATGATGTAGTATAAATAACCATGTAATAAGAAACTCAAATCAAGTCAGATTTTACAAGGTAAATATTTCAGTGACTTCCTCTTCCCTCTACCATATACAAATTATAGCTTAGTGCTCATCCCCTTCCAATAAAGTTGTATCGAGAGCTAATGGCATCAAGATCCATTGCTTTCTGATACCCGCAACTTACGAAACTTAACTGTGAAAATTGGTCTCTTAGAATGAAGGACATTCTTGTATCCTAAGATGTATGGGGTATTGTTGAGAATGGTTTTGTGGAGCCTGCGAATGTGGCAACTCTTCCTGCAAACCAAAAGGAAGCATTGGAGAAGGAAAGAAAGAGAGATCAGTGTGCTCTCACCATCATCCATCAAGGGTTGGATGAGGATATGTTTGAGAAAATAGACAATGAAACTACATCGAAGAAAGTTTCGGACAAACTGCGTAACTCTGTCATGGGTGTAGATAAGGTGAAGAAGGTTCGTCTTCAAACTCTAAGGGCTGAGTTTGAGTCACTCTTGATGAAGGAGAATGAATCTATCTCTGATTATTTCGGGAGAGTTTGGGCTATTGTGAATCAAATGAAGAGGCTTGGAGAAACGATGATGGATGTTCGAGTAATTGAGAAGATACTACGCTCACTCAGTACAAAGTTCAACTATGTTGCGGCTGCAATAGAAGAGTCCGAGGACTTAGATGCAATGACCATTGATGAACTAAATGGGTCATTACAAGCATACGAAGAAAGAATGAACCGTGGCAAGCCAGAGCAATCAAAACATGTACAACAAGCAAAGACTAATTCGACAGGAAGAGGAAGTAAGTTAATAGAGGACGAGGCCAAGGACAAGGTAGGGGCCGAGGCCAAGGACAAGGTAGGGGCTGAGGCTTTCGACGTGGCAATAATCAAGGAAAGATGAGCAACAACAACATTCTCAATCTGAAAAAAGAAACCATAATTTCGTGAGGGGTCGTGGAAGAGCAAGAGGAAGAGGTAATTATAAATATCATATCGAGTGTTATTCTTGTTGCAAGATTGGACACTACGCTTCAGAGTGTCAATTTAATAACAAAATTTAAGAGGCCAATTTAGTGGAGAACAAGGAAGATGACGTTGAGCAGTCCCTGCTTCTTGCACTAAAGGAAGATTCTAATATGAAAGCAAACACATGGTATCTTGGCAATGGCGCTAGCAACCACATGGCGGGTGATAGAAGCAAATTTGTGGAGCTCGATTCAAGTAAGAAAGGCTTTGGTAGCTTTGGAGACAACACAAAGGTGATAATTGAAGACAAATGTATGATTCTTCTTGGAACAAAAGATGGTGAACATAGAATTCTACGTGATGTGTATTAATATGTTCCGAAATTGACCAACAACATCTTGAGTATTGGTCAATTTTTAGAAAGAAACTACAAGATTTATATGGAAGATCGTACGATTTGGATTCGTGATCAGGATTCTAACCTTATTGCTAAGGTGCCGATGACTTAAAATCACATGTTCTTAAATTGTGGACCCATGTGCTTGAAAACATGTACTCAAGATTCATCATGGATTTTACATCTAAGATTTTGGCCATTTGAATTTTGGTGGACTTAAAGCCTTGGGAGAAAACACGACCGTGAAGGGGATTCCAAAGATTAATCATCCAGATCAATTGTGTGAAGCATGCTTACTTAGTAAGCATCCAAGAAAGAGTTTTCCAAAGCAATCCATCTCAAGAGCCACAAAACAACTTCAATTTGTTCATGTCGATGTTTGTGGCCCGATCAAGCCGTAATCTTTTGGTTAATGCTCATATTTTATTCTTTTTATTGATGATTTCAGTAGAAAGACATGGGTTTATCTGTTGAAAAATAAATCTGAGGCATTTGATGTATTCAAGAAGTTTGAAGCTCTTGTTGAAAAAGAAAGTGGACATAAAATTCATGCATTGAGAATTGATAGGGATGGAGAATTTACATTTAGTGAATTTAACAACTTTTGTGTGATGCATGGAATTTGTCGTGCTTTCATAGCTCCCAGGTCACCCTGGAGTAGCCAAGAGGAAGAACCGAACAATACTTAACATGGCGAGAAGAATGTTAAAAACCAAAGACATGCATGCCTACAGAGTTTTGGGTTGAAGCTGTTGCGTGTAACATGTATCTTTCAAATCGAAGTCCAACAGAGAGCTTGAAGAACGTGACACCTCAAGAAACATGGAGTGAATGAAAACCGACAACGTCACATTTACGAATATTTGGATCCATAACCTTTGCTCATGTTCACGAGCAAGAAAGATCAAAATTGGATGATCGGAGTAAGAAGCTTGTCTTCATTGGGCATGATGAGAATTCCAAAGCATACAAATTGTACAATCCCATACCAGGCGACTTGTAATCAGTAGAGATGTGGAGTTCGATGAAGATTCTTCATGGGATTGGAGCACTGAGGAAGAAAAAGGATCTTATGATTTTCTTCCTTACTTTGATGATGAACAAGAAGCCCCCGAAGAGTTTACTCCACCACCATCTCCTCCCGCACCTAGATCACCTCTCTCATCGGGATCATCCTTAGGAGAAAAGACTCTGAAATATCGAACTCTTGTTGATATTTATAATGATATTGCAATAATTGATGAAACAAATATGATTTGCTTATTTGCAGATGCTGAACCTTTGTAAGCTTTGAAGAAGCAAATTATAAAGATAAGAAGTGGAGACGAGCCCATAGATGAAGAAATTCATTCCATCATGAAGAATGATACTTGGGAGTTGGTATCTCTTCCAAAAGGCCATGAAGCAATTGGAGTTAAATGGGTGTACAAAACAAAGAGGAATGCCAATGAAGAAATACAATGATACAAAACGCGACTAGTTGTTAAAGGCTACAAGCAAAAATAGGGTATTGATTATGATGAAGTGTTTGCGTGCGCCGGTAGCTCGTTTGGAGTCCATTCCGTTGTTGATATCTCTTGCCGCCCAAAATCATTGTAAGATCTATCAGCTAGATGTTAAGTCCGCTTTTCTTAATGGCTATCTTAACGAGGATGTTTACATTGAGCAACCAGTTGGATATGTGGTTGAAGGGCAAGAAAGAAAGGTCTTGAAGTTGAAGAAGACATTATACGCGCTTAAACAGGCCCCGAGAGCTTGGAACATCCGTCTTGATAATTATTTGCAAGAAAATGGCTTCTAAGATTCTCCCATGAGTACATATGTGAAAAAACAAGATGGAGATTCATTGTTTGTTTGTGTTTATATAGAGTGGCATTTTCATTTCACAGGAAACATATGCGAATGAGCTTTTGAAGAAATTCAATATGCTTAATTGTAAATCAGTTAATACTCCAATGGTTTTTGGCACACAGTTGAAGAAAGAAGAAGAAAAGATTGATCCAACTACATTCCGAAGTCTTATTGGGAGCTTACAATACTTGACTTGTTCAACATCGGACATTTTATATGCTGTTGGAGTTGTGAGTCATTTTTATGGAGAATCCTGTTGAATCTCACATGCTAGCTGCTAAAAGGATACTTTGGTATATTAAAGGGACTCTTGATGTGAATCGGTGATCCAAACCTCCTCGCAAACTCCCAACAGATACACACAAAACAAGATTCAAACAAACACAAAGTGTTTTTCAACAAACATGAAACAAACAAACTGAGAATGTGAAGAATTAAACAAGAGACGATTTATGTGGTTCGACAACTTGCCTACATCCACAGGAGCTGATCCTTGTTCACTATCAATCAACAATTACAGAGTTTCTTCGTTCCCTAGAACATCATCAAGCTAAACACACAATGATAGACTAGCTACTATCAAGAAGAATCTCACACACATTCTCTTGTGTTTCCTCACTCCTTTTCTAAACTCTATATCTCTCTAGCCTGGAGTATATTATGGTTACAAGAGTTCTCACACATCACCCCAAAAAACCGGAAGAAAACTGCTCTATATAGCAGCTGAAAACTGAAACAGAAATCTGCCAGAAAAACGGTTAAAAAAATTAACTTCCACAAAGACAACGGTTTCTTGAATCCAGAACCGTTGTAAAAGCCCTGTAACTGAATTTAACTGCTATAGCTTTCCAGTCTCAAACAGATTATCCACAAGCACTTTTATCCTTCTTTATTGAGTTGATGAGCCATATTACTTAACAATCTCCACCTTGGCTATCAACGAAGCCAACACCTTCATCAAACAATCATTCATTTCAAGCAAACCACCACAGACCAACTCCACCTTGCCCCTTACAGCTTGTGAGGCATTCTTTTCTTCTTTACTGACGTAAAACATTCACTAACTCAAGGCAATGCCTAAACTTGTCCAAAGGCAGTGACTTAGTTAGCATATCAGCAACATTATTCTTAGTATCAGCCTTCTTTAACTCCACTGATCCTCCATCCACAACATCCCTTACAAAATGATGCCTTACATCAATGTGTTTGCACAGCTCATGGAACACTTGATGTTTAGCCAGGTGTAAAGCACTTTGTGAATCACATAGAACACATACTTTGTCCTGAAATATTCCAAATTCCCCCAGAATCCCTCTGAGCCAGATTGCTTCCTTAACTGCCTCTGTCACGGCAAGGTATTCTGCTTCTGTTGTTGATAAAGCTACAACTGATTGCAGCATTGACTTCCAACTTATAGCAGACTTGAACAAAGTGAATATGTAGCCAGTTTGAGATTTCCTTGAATCTAGATTTGCTGCAAAATATGAGTCTACAAAACCACACAAGTGATCCTCTGAGTTTGCTTCCTGTCTTTTGTACAGAATTCCATAGTTTGAAGTACCTTTCAAATACCTAAGCAACCTCTTCAAAGCCTCCCAATGACCCTTTCCAGGATCAGACATATATCTGCTCACCACACTGATGGAGTGAGCCACATCTGGTCTTGTACAGATCATTGAATACATTATTGAACCAACTGCATTAGAATATGGGATCCTGTACATCTCAGCTCTCTCAGTATCATTTTTAGGTTTCTGTAGCTCTTGACAATTTCAACTGTTGACTCAGTGGAACAGACACCCTCCTGCATTCATGCATGTTAAACTTCTTCAAGACCTTCTCAATATAAGACTGTTGATTTAACCACAAACATCCTGTCTTGCTGTCTCTAACAATGTCCATTCCCAGAATCCTCTTTGCTGATCCTAGAACTTTCATCTCAAGAACTGATTGAAGATTTGACTTTAGAAGTTGAATTTCTTCTAGACTTTTGCTGGCTATTAGCATATCATCCACATACAAAAACAGATAAGTGATTACAACTTTCCCAGTTTTCTTGAATACACACAGTTGTCATATCTACATCTGAGAAAACCAATACTCTTCATATGGTTATCAAACTTGATATACCACTGCCTTGGGCTCTGTTTCAGTCCATACAAGGACTTCTTGAGTAAACAAACCTTTCCTTCATTTCCTGCTTCAACAAAACCCTCAGGTTGAGTCATATATATAATTTCTTTCAATTCTCCATGAAGAAAGGTTGTTTTCACATCTAACTGTTCTAGGATTAGATCAAACTGAGTCACAATTGCTAATAGAATCCTGATAGAGCAATGTTTTACCATAGAAGAGAAGATTTCATTGTAGTCTACTCCTTCCTTTTGAGTGAACCCTCTAGCAACCAATCTTGCTTTGAATCTCACTCTTTCTGTTTCTGCTACTTCAACCTTCTTCTTGTAAATCCATTTACAACTTACAAGCTTCTGTTGTATAGGTCTTTTAACCAGGGAAATTCCCAGGTTACATTCTTCTCCAAGGACTCTATTTCCTCCTGCATTGCTACCATCCACTGATTTCTTTCTGAGCTTAACATAGCTTCTGTTTAACTTTTAGGCTCACTATTGTCAATGTCTTCCCCAGTTACAAAAGCATAGGCCATGAGGAAATCCTCACTATATCTTGTAGAAGGTTTAGAGACTCTCTTTGCTCTATCTCTCACCAGTTGGTAGCTGCTAGGCTCACTCACTTCAGCTTGTTCTTCTTCATTTGTATATGAATCCTCATCAGTGTCTCTCTCTGCATCAGGTTGTAGAGTATGCTCCCCCTTTTCTGATGTGTCAGTAGACTGTTCTGTAATGACAATTCCTTCAGGTTTATGCTGCTTGAATGGCTTCTCATGCTCACAAAACACCACATCTCTGCTTACAATTATCTTATTCATTCCTGGCTCAATGCACCACAGTTTGTACCCTTTAATCCGCTTTGGGTATCCAAGCATAACACACTTGAGAGCTGTTGCCTCAAGTTTATCCTGTTTAATGTGTGCAAATGCCTTACAACCAAAATTTCTTAAGTGTGAGTATCCTGGTCTTTTTCCAGACCACTTTTCTTCAGGTGTCTTGAAGTCAATGGCAGAGCAGGGACATCTGTTGATCAAATAAGCTGCTGTTGATGCAACTTCTGCCCAGAATTTCTTTGCCAAACCAGATTCCAACAGCATGCATCTTACCCTTTCAAGAACTGTTCTGTTCATCCTTTCTGAGACCCCATTTTGTTGGGGGTTTCCAGGTACAGTCTTATGTCTTTTAATGCCTCTGTTTATGCAGTTTTTGTTGAATTCTTCAGACATGAATTCCAGACCATTGTCAGTTCTTAAACACTTGAGAGTTTTCCCAGTTTCACTCTCAACCTCTTTGTGCCATTCTTGAAAATTTTGAAAGGCTTCTGATTTTGCGTTCAAAACATATAACCATAACTTTCTAGAGTAGTCATCAACAATACTCAGAAAATATCTCCCTCCTCCTAAAGAAGCAGTTCTAGAAGGACCCCACAAATCTGAATGTGCATACTTTAGAGGTGCTTTTGATGTGTGTTTTCCAGTAGGATAGGGTAGTTTCTTACTTTTTCCTAAGATACATATTTCACATCCTTCAATGACAAACTTTTCTTTGTGCTGTAACATATTCTGTTTGAGGAGTTCATTTAGTCCATTTTGACTCACATGGCCTAACCTTGAATGCCATTTCAAAGATTCCAAATCTACTGTGTCATCAACTGACCCTGTGATAACACTACCATTAAGGTAATATAAGCTAGATTTTCTTGCTCCTCTTAACACAGTTTTTCCTTCCTTCATGACATCCAAAAAACCATCCTGAGATTTAAAACTGCACCCTTTGTTTTCAAGAGTGCCTAAACTGATTAGGTTTGCTCAGGAATGTACCTTACATCTATTAATATTTTAACAGATCCATCATAAACTTTTAGGTGGATATTTCCCATTCCCTTGACCTGGCACACCTGGTTGTTGCCAAGCATTACTGATCCACAGTTTTTCTCACAGAAATAATGAAACCACTCCAGCTTGGGACACATGTGGAAAGTGCATCCACTATCAAGGATCCATTGATTTTCTGGCTTTTCATCTGAAACATTCAGGACCTCATCTTCATTTTCTGTTGTTGCAAGATCCACTGTATTCTGATTTTTCTCCTTTTCAGCCTGTTTTCTCTTCCATTCATAACAATTCTTCTTAAGGTGCCCTAGCTTCTTGCAATGATGACATTTCCTTGTTTCTTTAACATCATTTGTCTTGGACTTATTCTGTGTATCTTTTTTGGGTATATCTTGAGGTTTCCTTTTACCTTTGAAGACCTTTCCTCTTGTTATATTCAGGCCTTCTCCAGCTACTCCCAGTTTTGACTCATTTTTCTTTTGCAACTCTTTGGATCTGAGTGCCATATGTACCTCTTCAAATGTGAGTCCTGTCTTCTTGCCATAAAGAAGAATATCCCTCAAGTGATCATATGATGTAGGGAGAGCATTCAGTAGGAGTATGGCCTTGTCCTCTTCCTCCAGTTTAACTTCAAGGCTCTAGAGATCATCTAGGAGTTTTGTGAACTCATCAAGCTGATCATCAACAGTTTTATCTTCTATGAACCTGAAAGAATACAATCTCTGCTTTGTGTAGAGTCTGTTTGCCAAAGATTTTGACATATATACGCTGTCCAGCTTATTCCATAAACCCTCTGCAGTAGTTTCTTTTGAAACCTCCCTGAGAACCTTATCTGTTAAGCAAAGTATCAAGGTGTTGTGTGCTTTCTCAAGAATATCCTGTTTCTGTGCTGGATCAAGTTTTTCTAGCAAGGCTTTTTCTCCTCGAAGTGCAGCAGCAAGCCCTTGTTGAGTCAAGAGGGCTTTCATCTTAATTTTCCACAATCCAAAGTCGTTTTTCCCAGAAAACTTCTCAACATCAAACTTGGTTGCAGCCATAATTCTTTCTCAAGGATTTAGATGATCTTCCAGGAAGTAGTTTCTTGATTCAGGCCAAGAACCAAACACTATGTGGGCACGATTTCTAATGATTTCCCACAGACGGCGCCAATTTGTGAATCGGTGATCCAAACCTCCTCGTAAACTCCCAACAGATACGCACAAAACAAGATTCAAACAAACACAATGTATTTTTCAACAAACATGAAACAAACAAACCAAGAATGTGAAGAATTAAACAAGAGACGATTTACGTGGTTCGGCAACTTGCCTACATCCACGGGAGCTGATCCTTCTTCACTATCAATGAACAATTACAGAGTTCTTCATTCCCTGGAACATCATCAAGGTAAACACACAATGATAGACTAGCTACTATCAAGAAGAATCTCACACACATTCTCTTGTGTTTTCTCTCACTCCTTTTCTAACCTCTATATCTCTCTAGCCTGGAGTATATTATGGTTACAAGAGTTCTCACACATCACCCCAAAAAACGGGAAGAAAATTGCTCTATATAGTAGCTGAAAACTGAAACAGAAATCTGCCAGAAAAAGGGTTACAAAAATTAACTGCCACAAAGACAACGGTTTCTTGAATCCAGAACCGTTGTAAAAGCCCTGTAACTGAATTTAACTGCTATTGCTTTCCAGTCTCAAACAGCTTATCCAGAAGCACTTTTATCCTTCTTTATTGAGTTGATGAGCCATATTACTTAACACTTGATTATGGAATCTCACACAAATAATAGTTTTTTGTTTTTTTTTTGAAATCAGGTGGGGCCGGGGGGATGGTTGGGGCTGAGGGATGAAGTTTGGGGATATGGTTTTATTTTTAAAATGTTATTTTCTTTTTATTAAAATATATTTTTAAATTTTTATAAAGTAGGGTGTGGGATTGAAGTTTGGAATATGGGTTTTTAATTAATATAAATTATTTTATGTTTTTCAGAAATATAAAATAAAAAAAAAAGTTAAAAATAACAAAATATCAAGAATAACAGCGGACACATGCATTTCCCCTCAAACTTTAGTGTATAGGCCAAAAAGAACTAATACTAAATCAAAATGGAAAATATCATTTTTAGTCCGGTATAATAAGCATTGTCTAACAAAATTTTGTGTGTTAAAAAATTTTAATTTTAGACCTTTATGTTTCAAAGTTGTCAAATTTAACGATACTGATCATTGCCGGCAACCAATTTGGCTGCACATGACTAATAAATTTGGAAAAGATGAAGAAATAAAATAAAATAAAATAAAATACACCTCATACGAGAACTAGGGTTTAACTTCTTTTTTTTCTCTTTTGGTCAGCTACTAAAGTAATTTAATGGTGTGCATTCTATCCGCACAAATACTTGACATATAAGCATTAACAATTCAAAATCTCAAATTTATTAGTCTAATTCCATCCAAATTGATCGTCAATGATGATTAGTATCCTTAAATTAGATAACTTTATAAAGATAAAATTTTCTAACATGCAAGATTTTTTCTAGAGAAGATATAATATAATATAATATTAAAAATATCTTTTTCCCCTAAATCAGAAGATCCAGGATTAAAATCGGCCCGCGCTCTATTTAAGGGGGCCATATTAATTTTTTTTATACTCTAATTAAACAAGGTCGGATGAGATTTTTTCATTAATTTTTTCTGGCCTCCGTCGCGGCAGCACAGCCCTCCTCCTGCGCCAATCTATCTCGCGCCGCCACCACCACCAGGTTCAACCCCCCTAATTATTTTTGCATGTGCGTTTTTCCTTGTTCTCTCCAATCAATTTATTTGCTGTTTGCTAAATGCTTGATACTCATTAACCTTGTCTTGATTGTTTTGCATTTGAAGTTAGAATATTCTTTAATTTTCTTTTCCAGGTTTTGTTACTGCCGGACTGAATTTACAATCTGTAATTTTAAAAATAGATTAGATTTTATGACTAAAATCGATCTGAAATTCAGTTAGTGCATGTTTGGTTGGTGCTGGAGGTAGTCGGGGTACTGTTGACTGAGGATAGTGGCTGGAGTTAGTGGCTGGGAGTGGTTGGGGTAGTAGTTATAGTGTAATATGATGCAATGTGTGTAAGATTGTTAATAATGATTAATTTTATAATTAAAATTGTATTGGAAACTTGTGGTGCTTTATAGTGGTTGGGCCAACTCCCTAAACAAATATATACGGAGGGGCTAGGCCAACCGATGAAAGATTTTGCAACCCCAACCAAACATACCCTTAGATAAACTTCATTACATAACTATACGCGATACAATTTTCAACTGTTAGAATTGAATCAATTTCATGGCATGTCAACTGCATTTTGAGTTATATTATACTCCCTCCATCCTTACCTAATTTGCACACCAGGTGCATATATTAAGAAAAAAATATATTTTGTTTTTTTAGTTGACTTTTTCAAAGGTGGAGATTGAAGGTGGAGATTTTAAGGGTGAAGATTATAAGATTTCTTTTCATTTTTTGGTGTGCAAAATAGGGTGGGATGATCGAAAAATAAAAGTATATAAATTAGGGCGAAACGGAGGGAGTATTTTGTAAATTTATTATTATATATTGTCGGTTGAACACTACGTCCTGATCTATATGTTTATTTATTATATTTATCAGGGAGATATAGAAATGACAATGCAGAAATTTGAATTGCTTCTCGAAATGACAATGAGCCAGATAAGCTCTCTCACAAATTCGAGTCGGGATGTAGATTTGTTCTCAAATCTACCATCAGAACTTATCATCGATATCCTCTCGAGGCTCCCTTTTCCAACCATTATGAATTGCAAGTGTGTTTGCAAGTCATGGCTCAATTTATTCGAGACTCATGAGTTTGCCAAGTCCCATAAAGCCAAATCAGTCCCTGTATTGGCTGTTTGCGAGTACCAGGGGAAGACATACTCGTACCATCTTTATGAAGTTAAAGAGGTTTTCAATCTTGCTGTTCAAGACGGTCGAGTTGCCAAGCTCAATCTTCCTTTTAATGGATGGATAATTGGTTCGGCTGATGGTTTGCTTTTCATGTGCGATGTGGATTTCAAACCTCATTCTCTTTACGTATGTAATCCATTCACTCGTGACTATACTGTTTTTCACTACTGTCAAGAGCTCGACTATTCTGATTCACAAGTTGTCACCTATGGATTTGGTGTGAGCAAACTAAAGGCACAACATAAAGTGGTCAGAATTTTCCATGATTGTATACACGATCAAGAAACAGAGGAAATTATTGAAGTTACCAACTCAGAATGTCAAGTGTACACTCTGGAAACAGGAACATGGAGAAGCATTGCACCTGGGGCCCCCTTTGATTATATCGAGAAAACCAACCACGGACTCTTTCTAGAAGGAAATCTTCACTGGCTGGTATATGATTTGAACTCTTGCCTGTGGATTTCTTGCTTCGATCTTGAGACAGAACATTTTAGAACATTTGCTCCCCCTCCTTTCGAGAGACGCGAAACATATTATGTAGACATCGATGTTTCTTGCGGTCGCCTCTTTATATGTTATTATAATTCGAGCTATTATAATGGTCTTGTGATCTGGTCGATGGACACATATGGAGTCGAGAAATCTTGGACGAAGAAATTTTCCAAGAATAAAACTAGAGAGGTAATTGAAAGATTTGAACAGGCAGATGAGTCGCATTATGAGTACGGGGTCATTCACACCCCGAGCTTCTTTTCTCTTACAAGTTTTGGGTTTCCGAATGTAATCTCCTTCTGATTCTGAGTGTTTAACGCCACTTAGTTACTTATGAATTTTTTTACTGCATTTGTTTTTTCTTTTTTGGATGTTCAGATCATTTGATGCTCAATTTTCGTTCTTTATTGGGGAATTGGTTTGCTTCTCATGTTCTTACTTTTATACGGCTAAACAAAGCAGGAACTTCATAATATTTTTCATTTTATTGAATTGACACCTAATATGATGATTATTATCGTCACAGTAGTGGTAAAAAATGTCTGGTAAACAAATAAAATCTTAAACATAACTCAGTATCATGTTTCTACCAACGTTTAGCTTATGAGTGAGAGAAAAAACTTCTATCTATTTACCAAAATATCAAAAAGTTGAAAAAAGCAATAATTTTTTACTTTTAACTTTTGATCTAAAATCACTTCTATTAAAGATAAAGTTGTTTTCCCTAACACTTCAAAATATATTTTTTTTAAGTTATAAGCCGAAAGCACTTGAAAAAGTGATTGCAAACACCCCTTAATGTAAACAGTTTCATCCTGCTTAACTTTTGAAGAAAGTGATTAAAAAAAGAGATTGTGGCAAAATTACTTAAAATCAAAATAGGTAGTGTTTGAGAATAAAAGTGATTTTGGTTAGATATAAAAGTTAGACTTAAGCAGCTTATCATTGGAAAAGTATATGTTTCCTAAATTCGTGGGATAAAATAATATATACCAGGAGAAAGGAATATGTGAAAAAGAATATATATACCGTGTTTTTATTAGTGGAAAAAGGAATATGTAAAAAAGAATATATATACGGTGTTATTAGTGGAAAAAGGAATATGTGAAAAAGAATATATATACTTTTTTTTTATTAGTGGAGTAAGGAATATGTGAAAAAGAATAGGGAAAATTGCACCAAATATTCTTTAACTTTACCTATTTGCTTAAAATGTCCTCTAACTTTTACACTTGCATAAAATGCCCTCTAACTTACAAGAAGTTGCCCGCTTTATCCTTCAACCTGTTATAGCCGGTCATGCAACCGGTTAACAGTCTAGGTGGTGTTTTTTTTCCACATATGGCATCCTATTTTTCGTTTTTTAATGATTTACCTAATTGGTGCCATGTGGCATTTATTAAAAACAACAAAATAAGAAAAAAAACAAGAATCTGCAGACGTGGAAGATAAAACTTTCAATTTTTCTCTTTGTCATCGTCAATTCAGGCCAGCTGGTAGCCGCGAGGCGGATGACGATGAGGATAAGGAAGTAAAGGGCGATGAAGGATAATTAGACTTACAGACCCTCGTCTTATTTTTCCTCCTGTTTTATTATTTTTAATAAATGTCAACCAATTAGTGAAAACATTAAAAAAAAAAACAAAAATATGCTGCCACATGTGAAATAAATGCCACCTAAGTTGTTGACCTGTTGTGTTACCTGCTATAACAGGTTGGAGGATAAAGCGGGCAACTTTTTGTAAGTTAGAGGACATTTTATGCAAATGTAAAAGTTGGAGGACATTTTATGCAAATAGGTAAAGTTAAAGAATATTTGGTGCAATTTTCCCAAAAGAATATATACACCAGGAGAAAGGAATATGTGAAAAAGAATATATATACCGTGTTTTTATTAGTGGAATAAGGAATATGTGAAAAAGAATATATATACCAGGAGAAATGAATATGTGAAAAAGAATATATATACCGTGTTTTTATTAGTGGAATAAGCGGTGGGTTCCATAAGAATACCATATCAGGATTTTTTTTATATATATAGAGAGAGAGAGAGAGAGAGAGAGACACCTTCATGATTTGGCTGCCCCATCATTTCTGTATCAGTAAATTAAAAAAAATATATATTAGAACTAAAAAAATCATATCTTGACATGGGTCACATATTATTTGCCGGATTTTCCTATTATTGCGGCTGGAATCTTCAATCGCCATCAGACTCCAAAGGACGAGTTCGTCAAGCTTTTGCTAGTATCATTTTTGTATGAAGAACATATATACAATTTAAATATTCTTTTATTCCATCATCTCAAAATTGGGATTTTGCACCTACTTAATCCTAATCCAAACATAGCCAAGTCCAAGAAGTGAAATTCTTGTAAATTAATCTTGAGAGTCAATTTCGATATAGAACGCAAACAAATAATATATCTTTCAATTTAATGTCCTCCTTTTGTATTCTTCAAGTAATTTTTATCACAAATGATACTTAAGAATTGGTTTGACTAATATATGACTAGTTAGTCTGAAATCACATAGTTAGTCATCATCAAAATATTAAAAGGTCGTTCTAAAAGTCCTGATCTAGATCCGGCTAGGTCCTAGAACTCCTTATCTCTTATCTCGTTTAGTCCCTCCTAGATACCTTTTAAACACCTAAATCCGACTATGTGCTAGACCCAATTTACCGCCCCACTAACGTATAGCGTCTTTTAAAACATTTTTATAAAGGGAGCAGGTGTTGCTCCATTAGCGAACTATATTAACAAATATTTTTCGTGTTAATGTACAATTCCTTTGTATAAATGCATTTAACTCATCATCAAAATTCAGTTATGAATTTGCATCATGGTGCTGAAATGACATCCCAAATATGAAAAATCAATGAAACTTTGATGTTTTTTTTTTTTTTTTTTTTTTTTGCTAATATTTAAAAACAGAGTAGAGCAAAATGTACAAATAGCAATAAAATACAAAATAAACAAAAAAGCCAATAAGGCTAGAAAGAAAACCCGATTGCTTCAAACATAGAAACAAAAAAAAAAATATTGTAGCTGGGATTCATAAAATTTATGTAACACAAAAATAGCAGTTCCTTCTCCATAGATATTCAGTATGTAGACATATTTTTTTCTTTTCCTTTCGTCATTTGTATCAAATTTACCAAAATCAAATGACAATTTACCTAAATACAAATATGATAGCACATTCAACACAAAAGGAAGTAATTGTTGTAAAACCAATTTAAATTAAGGAACAAAATAAATGAAAAGAACAATGTTGTCGGAAGAAGATGAGAAATCCATCTCACAATTGACAATTAGCGTGGACTAAATGGTGGCCTTTGTATGGTGGAGTCCATGACATTCAATGGCGGAAGGTTTTACAAAATAACCATATTATTCTTATATCCCGCGTATAAAATTAGTATGCCACACATAATGTGTGCCCCATGTCAATATATGATTTTATTAGTTCTAATATATATTGAATCTTAATTTACAGATATGAAAATTATGTGGCAGCCAAATTATAAAATGGACTCTAAATTATATATATATATATATATATAATAAAAACTTAAAAAACAAAAGAGAGATTTTATTTTTATTTTTAATTTTTTTAATTCCTTATTACTCACATGTTCCACCTATTTAAAAATAGTCCGGAAAAATGAGCTACATGAATGGCGATTTCCCGATCAATTTGGTCAGCGGCGAAAAATAAACTAAATCCAAACCGATTCAATTTTAAACAAGTTCCGATTAGATCTTATATTTATTCTCTCTCTCGCTCTCGTCCGCCCATCTAACTCACCGCCGCCACCAGGACACTAGGTTATATTTCACTACTCTCATCCCACCTCTATTATTTTTCGATTCTTTTCAATCAATTTGCCTTTGCTAAATATTTGACACACATTTACCTTCTGTTTTGGTTGTTTTGCATTCGCAGTTAGAATATTCTGTAATTGTCGTTTGGTTCGATTTTGAATTGGTACCTATTTTGATGTACTTGATTCTTTTGTTAGATTTATATACAGGGGTCGCTCGGTAACGGATTTCATTAACAAAAAGTTATTTATCTTCTTTTTAAATGTAAGTATTTAGTTACTAATCTTGTAATTGCTCGAATTTGTTTTTTAAACTGGAATTTGATGTTCTTGCTGAATAGTTGCATGTGTATTGCATATAGCCGACATGACAAAAACATCCAAATTTAACTGTCACTAATTGGAAAAAATGAAAGGTTTGACGTATGATATGTAGTGATGCAGAACTCGGGCTAGTCGATCATCGATCGACCCGAATTCACCCTAGTCGGTCCATCTAGTCGTTGCGTGAATTAACCGCCGACAGTCGGTCAAATCGGCCAAGTCGGTTTTAATAATTTATTTTTTATTGATTTTTTTAATAAAACGACGTCGTTTTAATACTTAAATAAAAAAATAAAAATTTAATTCTCATTTCTCACAAACCAGTGTATAACTATATTAGTATATTTGTATTTGAAAGTACTTTTTATTTTCGCCGTTTTGAATGTCAGTTGATTCAGTTGATTTATTAAATGTCAGTTGATTTATTAAAGGGGCAGGGAAAAAAGTCAGTTGATTCAGTTGATTTATTAAATGTCAGTTGATTTATTAAAGGGGCAGGGAAAAAAAATCGGACCGATTAATCTGCGAGTAGTCGACCGCTCTCCGCCCGACTACTGATTTCTGATTTCTGCAACCTTGGTCATATGTGGTGCACATACTTTTATTGAACGAAAATATCAATTTCTTAGTTTAAAAGGATCAAATTCGAGTTATTCAATAGATAAATGACTGTTTTAAAACTATTTATAAGTTGGCGGACGAGTTTTGCAGATTTTACAAATATTATACTAGCCGGTAGATTATTATATATTGTCTCTTGAAAATTGCGACCTAAAATATGGATCCGTTTGCTTAAAATTGAGAAGTGTTGCTGTGCCAAACCTGATTGAGGAAGATAATGGGTGTGTTTTATTGGGATTCGAACCTCTAAATCTACTGAGTCCAATCTTAAGCAAACGATGTTTTTATGTATTATTTCATGAGGGAGATATAGAATGTAACAAGCAGAAAATTGAATTGTTTTTCCAGATCACATTCTGAAATCTTGGAGAAATGACAAGAAGCAAGATAAGCCCTCTCACGAATCCAAGCCCGAAAGTGGATTTCTTCTCAAATCTACCATCGGAACTCATCATCGACATCCTCTCGAGGCTCTCCGTCGAAACCATTATAAATTGCAAGTGCGTTCACAAGTCATGGCTCAATTTAATCGAGACTCGTGAGTTTGCCAAGTCCCATCATTCTAAATCAGTTCCTTTACTCGCTGTTTGCGGAATCCAGGGGAAGTCGTTCAATTACGAAATTTATGAACTTGAAGAGGGCCTTGATCTTCATTATTATGATCTTAACTGCTACATTCTAGTCACCGAGCTCGATCTTCCTTTTAATGGCTGGATAAGTGGTTCGGCTGATGGTTTGCTTTTTCTATGCGACCGGGATACCAAACCTCATTCTCTTTACGTATGCAATCCAATCGCTCGTGACTATACTGTGTTTCACGATGGTCAAGAGCTCGACTATTCTCCCTCACAAGTTGTCACCTATGGATTTGGTGTGAGCAAAACGAAGGCACAACATAAGGTGGTTAGAATTTCTCATGATCGTGTATACAAAAATCAAGATATAAAGGAACTGCTGGAAATTACCAAAACAGAGTGTCGGGTGTACACTCTCGAAACAGGAACATGGAGAAGCGTCGTGCCCAGTGCCCCCTTCCATTATATCTCAATTACCAACCAGGGGATCCTCTGGGAAGGAAATCTTCATTGGTTAGTTTATGATTTAAACAAGCGCCCGTGGATTTCTTGCTTTGATCTCGAGACAGAACTTTTTAGTACGTTTGCTGCCCCGTTTACCAAGAGAAGGAAACCATATTATCTAGACCTCTTTGTTTTCAGGGATCACCTCTGCTTATGTTATAGATCAAACTATTATAAGAAGACTGTGATCTGGACGATGGAGGATTATGGAGTCGATAAATCTTGGACAAAGAAATTTTCTTCTAAGAAATCTTCCAAGAAGAATAGAACTAAGGAGGTAATTGATTCATTTAAACGGGAAGCTGACTCACATTATGAGAACGGGGTCATTTACACCCCGAGCTTCTTTTCTCTTACAAGTTTTGGGTTTCAAAATGTAATCACCTTCTGATTCTGAGTGTTCAACGCCACTTAGGGCCCGCTTGGTTGCAAATTATTAATGACAATGGTAATGATATGAATGAGGAGTCAATCATATTATGGAATGAAACGGGGAAAATTGTTAATAAAAGGAGTAATGATTAACTTATTTATTATATACCAAGCACCATAAATAAGAATGAGTCCTCATTCATTCTCATTCTTTACCCCTAAATTCACACCCAAGCGGACCCTTAGTTACTTATGAAATTTTTTTACTGCATTTGTTTTTTTCTTTTTTGGACTTTAAGATCATTTGATGCTCAATTTTCTTTCTTTATTGGGGAATTGGTTTGCTTCTTTACTTTTGTAGGGCTAAACAAAGGGGGTACTCCCTCCATCTCACTTAACTTGTCACAGTTGATCGGACATGGATGTTAAGAAAAAATATATTTGTGGAATCTTTGACTTTTTTAAAGGTGTAGATTGAATGTGGAAATTATGAGGGTGGAGATTGTTGACTTTAATTGCCATTTATAGATGTGAAAAGTTAAGTGGGACGGATTGAAATGAAAAGTGTGATAAGTTAAGTGGGACGGAAAAAGTACTTCATAATACTTTTCATTTTATTTAATTGACACATTATATGATGATTATTGTCGTAGTTGTAAACATAACTCAGTATTTTTCTATATTGGCTACTAAACAAAACTAACATTGATTTATTATTATTACTTCAAGAAGACGATAACTATGCTTTTGTCCAAGTTGGATCTGTGCTACATTTCTTTCCACAACATGTATATAACTTTGACATCATTAATATATATCGATAGTGAACATAAAAAGAATTAGTTTTCGTTTTTGATAAGGGCTAAAATCACTTATTTTGATTTTTTTACCCCCATGTTGTAGGGTGGATTTCGAAAAATAGGAAAGATCTTCCTTTAAGTTGTACATACGACTCTCATCGAATACAGCTTTCCACATAATTCTATATGCATCTGTGAGATGAGTATGAAATTATGTTAACTCACTTTAATAAATTGAGTATCAAATCATTAATGGCTTGCAAATTAATAATGTGATCCAAATCTATACCGTCTATCTTTCTTCGAGATTGGTCAATAACTTTGTTTCTTTTCGTGACAATCTCAGAAATTATGGTTTTCAAATCATCTCTAGATATTCACTTTGCTATTATGTTAGTGAAGAGGACAATCATACCTTTTATACACTGTCCCACTTCTTTGAATGTTTGGAAGTATTTTGCTTCGTATTTTCAAACGAAATCCCTTTTGATTGTATTGTTTCTCAATTCCTTTCCTAATCTTTTGGCACATTTAGTACGTTCGTAACCTTGCTAAATTTTAGAATCAAGTGCAAATTTCATGATTCTTACAGAGAGAATTTCCTTGTATTAATTGCTAAGAAGGAACTCGCTGTCGGCGTTTCTGAGTTATCACTTCAAAGGGACTCTTTTGTCTTCGAACAGCTTATCCAATGATTCCAATCATCTGAACTGCAATATTTTCTGAAATAACAGGCAAATTTAATAAATTACCGCACTGTTCATGCTTGAATTAAAATTATAAGTGTGCTTTTGTGATATTTATCAGATTAAGTAAATTCGTCTGTGTTACAGGCGAGTTCACATAAACCTGACACACCTTGTTCAGTGTTGCCTGTCGGAAGGACAAGATCTAATGTATAATTATTATTATTTTTTTATAATGATCTCGCCTGTGTCAGGGGCGAGATCTAATATATAATTTTTTTTTTTTAGTGATCTCGCCTATGGAAGGGGTGAGATCAAGGGCCGTATTTTTATACCTAAAGTCGCCCCTGCCAGGGGTGACATATACTTGTATTTTTTTTTAATCCACTTATGGTGTGTGTATATATATATATATATATTTTAAATTTTGAATTGTTTATTTAAGAGACTTTCAATAATTTGAATCGCACCCTCGAGTATAGTCGATGTTTAAATTCTGTTACTGAAAAAATATACTCCCTCCGTTCCATTTTAATTGACGTTACAGGATGTTTTCTTTACATATTTTTCACTAATTCTCTCAGTTTTCTCTCTGTACACAATCCTTAAAAATCTCTACTTTTAAATCTATCAGATATATTTTTATTTGATCAAATCTTTATCCCCTAAAATATTACACCTCATTATAGCGCCTTCTTCCCCCTCCTCCTTATTCCACGCTTTGTTCCCCTCTTCGTCCTTCATTCCACAATTTAAATTGAATAAAAGAATTTCCCTCTTTTTTTTTCGGTCAGCACTGTTTTCCCTCTTTCCTCCATTCCACAATTTAAATTGAATTAAAAAAAATCCCTCTTTTTCCTTATAGTATTTTCCTCCATTTACAGACCACCCCCCATGTCGTCTTCTCCGTGCAAGATTTAAAAAAAAAAAAAAAAAAAAATATATATATATATATATATATATATATATATATATATATATATATATATATATACCATAAGTGGATTAAAAAAATTAAAAAAAAAAATACAAGTATACTGGATGTCGTCCCTGCCATATAAAAATACGGCCTATACTTGATCTCGCCCCTCCCATAGGTGAGATCACTAAAAAAAAATAAAAAAAAATATATATATATATTAGATCTCGCCCCTCCCACATGCGACATTGAACATGGTGTGTCAGATTTATGTGAACTCGTCTGTGATACAGGCGAATATACTTAATCTGATAAATATTACAAAAGCACACTTATAATTTTAATTCAAGCATGAAAAGTGCGGTAATTTGCGGTATTTATTAAATTTGCCGAAGTAACAAGACAATGATATTGTTTAAGTTAATTGTCACAAATTTCGTGCAGATAAGTGAATTTTGTGAGCTGGTACGCCTAGGTTTGTTTAATTACTCCCTCCATTGACCATTTCATTGTTGTGATGTGTGTGACCGATGACGTGGAAAGTGCCGTGATGTGGCTACCAAGGTGTATATAAGCAGCACACCACAACTAACACCTAACCTACACTAGAGTATTTACATAATTTGTGAGGGAAAAATTTATTTTTAGTCTTGTATATTAGGCATTTTTTAGTGAAATTTTGTATGTTAAAAAATTTCAATTTTAGTCCGGTATGTTTTAAAAGTTGTCCAATTTAAGAACATTGACCATCAGAAACAACTAATTTGGCCACAATTAATCACGTGCTATGCACATGACTAAGAAATTTGAGAAAGATGAAGAAAGAAAGAAAAATAAAATAAAAAATAAAGTGAAATGCACCTCATACGAAAATTAGGATTTACCTTTTTTTTTTTTTTTGGGGCGAGCTACTGAATTAATTTAATGATTTCAAATGTTATCTGGACAAATATTTGACACATAAGCAATAACACTCAAAAGCCCTAAATTTACTAGTTTAATTCCGGCTAAATTGGTCGTTGGTGATGATCAGTGTCCTTGAACAACTTTATACATGACTAAAATTGAAATTTTCTAACATATAAGACTTTTATTAGGTAAGGCCTAACATACTGGACTAATGCAATAGATATGCTAATTATGACCATGAATGCAAAAGGCGGCCGCATATTCTAATACGTTCCGCTTTTGCCCAAATCGTCCTCCCTAGGCCTTTTTGGGCCTAGGCACCACCTAGCTATAGGCGGTCCTATTTTTTATTTTTTATTTTTTTACTGAAAACGCCGTCATCTTTTGAACTTGAAACATTTATTAAATTAAAAGATAAAACTTAAAAGTTAAAATGCTCACTCTCTTCATTCCAATGGCAGAAAAAAATGAAAAAAAAAAGTTACAATCCTCTCCCTCACATTTCGAGTTCCTCCGTCGCCTCTCTTTTCATTCTATCTTGCATAATTAATTAACTATATGAATTTTTGTAGTAAAATTTGGTCTACTTTAAGTATAAACCTTTAAATTAGACATGTACAAATTAAATTTGAAAAAAAAAAAGAAAAAAAAAGGAGGAATTCTCTAGGCGCCGCCTAGACGTCTAGGCGCTAGACGGTCCAAATCGCTCCGCCTTCGCATTTCCCCTTCTGCAACCATGATTATGACCGGAGCAATTAAATGCCACAAGAGAAACAAACACAGGAAACTGATTGCTTCTCATTGATAGCCTTCCTATTTTTATAGTTGCTCAAGATAAGCTGAATTTTACGAGTGAAATCGAAATAAGCTAACTGACTTAACGAGCTCAGGTCGTTCTCCCAGTTTTTCTCACTCTAATGTTTCTCAGTTTAAAATTCCGATCATTTTTTTGTACATTGCTTCTATTTATAATGCTACTCCCTCCGTCCCGGTTAAAACTTCCACTTTGACCGGGCACGGATGTTAAGAAAAAACAGTTATTTGACTTTTTTAAAGGTGGAGATTGAGTGGTTGAGATTTTGAGGGTGAGGATTGGGGATTAGTTTCCTTTTTTGGGCTGGCAACTTTAAGTGGGACGGACCGATAAGGCAAGTAGGAAGCTTTAACCGGGACGGAGGGAGTATTTTTTAGTGGGAAACATAATTATTGTCATTCACATCATGGATGTCCCATCGATGTCGTGTGCATGGCGACTATCATACATGCAAATCCTATGCCACTTGCACCTACTTTTGTCCGTCACTTTTTCTTTGCTCGCGGTGGAGAAAACTAGAGAAGTTGCTGGAGACGACCTTAGCGTGACTTTGCTGTGTTACCTTATAAACAAACTCCAACTCGATTTTGGGGATGGAGGAACTTGCAAATTCATTTTTCTTGGGTGCACATGACCTCTGGGTTGTTTTCAGAGTAGCTACAGACCTCCAAGTCGTCTTCTGTGTGATCTAATATTCTGAGGTCGTTTTCCATGTCATCCGTGTTAAATTATTTTTAGGTCAACGAGGTGCTTGCATTCATAATTTCCTCCTTGAATTTACAGAATGTTGTAAACGAGCTGTGAATCCAAATTTGAAAAAGTTCGAAATTTCGCTTCTTCTAATATTCGCTCGACACTTGTAATAACTTTTAAGGACGCTTCATCCATGGTTATGATTTCTCGTGCCTTTTCATCTTCCTTTCCTTCCTTATAAATACCGCATTTTTACCTTTTACTCTTTTCACTTAGTACTCTTTTTCTGCTATTGTTGTCCGATTCCAGCACCAAGATTTTCTTGTTGATACTTTAACTAGAATTGACTAGCATGTTCTAAATTATACTCCCTCCCTCCATTCCGACCCAATTTACCTACCTTGACCGACACGAAGGTTAAAAAAAATATTTTTTGTGAAATCTTTGACTTTTTCAAAGGTGGAGATTGAATGTGGAGATTTTGAGGGTGAAAATTGTAAGAGAAATTTGTCATTTATGGATTAACAAATTAGATTGAGACAAATAAAAAAAAAAAAAAAGTAGGCAAATTAGAACGGGCCGACGAGAGTAGATTATTTGTTAATTTAACAATAAAATGCTTTACAATCACATCAAGCTCATGCCATGGTCCATAAAACCTACAAATATAACTTCAATAAAATAAGTCTTTAGTATAACAATTTTTCAAATTATAATTGTGATCACCAATAATAAGTAGTTTGTGAAAAAATCTCTTTACAAATTGTTTAAGACCATTTTAAGATTAATTTTAGTTATTGCAAAAAAAATATTTAAGACGTATTTGGGATCATTTTTGTCGTCACAAATATATTGTTTGCGTCCAACTAATTAGTATGACACTTGAAACACTTTCTGGTTTCTCCCTCAGTGTGATTAGTCCTTTCTTGCTGTTTAACTTGATTCTTATTCTTGTTCACCATGAACTTTCTTGGAGCAGATTTCTTCACCATCAATCGTTCTCCAGGCTGTTCAACATGCCCAGAGTCAACTCCTTTCTGCAGCTCCTTTGATCTCAAGGCTGCCTCCACCTCAGACATTGTTAGCTTGGTGGTTCCATCTCTGCCAAACAGTATAGCATCCTTGAAATGTTCATATGACCTTGGTAGAGCAGTTAGAAGAATAAGAGCCTTGTCTTCATCCTCTAATTTGACCTCTATGTTTTCAAGGTCATCAAGGATCTTGTTAAACTCATCAATTTGATCAGATAAGTTCTTGTCTGTAATCATCTTGAAAGCAAATAGCCTTTCTTTCATATAAAGTCTGTTCGCTACTGATTTCACCATATAGATCTTGTCAAGCTTGTTCCAAATTCCCTGTACTGTTGTTTCTCTTAAAACTTCCCTTAGGACCTTGTCACCTAAACACAGTATTAGAGCACTATGTGCTTTTTCCAGAATCAGAGCCTTCTCCTCAGCTTTCAAGGATGCTGGCAATTTGTCTTCACCTTCAAGGGCCACTGCAAGTCCCTGTTGGACAAGCAATGCCCTCATTTTAATTCTCCATAAACTGAAGTCTGATTTTCCCGAGAACTTATCTATATCAAACCTTGCAGAAGTCATTTCGATTATTCCAATTTGGTTCCACAGACGGCGCCAGATTGTTATGGATTCAGCCTTAATCTTTTGAAACAAACCAACTCAAGAATTACTTTGAATCATAAACAAGAATTCCCAATTAGGTTAACAGAACTTCACACACAAGAAGATTAAGATCACAAACTGAAATTAAACAACACCAGATATAACGTGGTTCGAATCTTGACAGATTCTACATCCACTGAGCAACACCAGCAACAAATCTCATTAATCTTCTCAAGGTTACAGAATCACAAACAAAGAAGCTCATTACAGCTGATAATCACAATCAATTGTTGGATTATAGAAGTTGCATGTATTGATATCTTAATACACACCGGATTATTATATGTATTAAGTCATTAATGCATGAATTCTGATTAACCTTTTTGACTAGACTAGACTAGCTAGACATGTTAATGCTTATTACCTTATTTGGTAATAAAGCATTCTAGCTTAGGAAAAGTATCAGCCTAGTGTTGCTTCTTATAAGCACACATTTATATATTTTGTCTTTAGCATTTATTAGCTAGGTTTTGCTGCCATATGTGTGATATATAAACACAAAAACATCTGCAGCTTATTCAAGAAGATTGTAATGGCCGCACTCTTTACTTCTTGACTCATGAGGTTCATTCAATGAAACTACATGTTGTTGTTGCCATAATTTCTCCTTGTTTCATTTATTATACTTGATATACATCTTCTATATACTCCATAAAATTCTACATGGTACCAGAGCAGTGTTGATCCATATATATGTCATCAACTGGAAGTGCTTGGCGTTTACCACAAGAAGAGTGGCCACAACTCAGATCTGAAGGAACTGAAAGAGCCATGGCTAGCACAGACTCTACCACAGCTCAAACTGCAACAAACATTTGCCTTGATAGTGATCCATTGAGCCTTCATGGCTCGGATCACCCAAGTATGTCTCTAGTGTCTACCAAGCTGAATGGAAGTAACTATTTACCATGGAGTAAATCAGTTCAAATAGCTCTCCTAGCTAAAAACAAGATAGGATTCATAAATGGAAGTATCACTATGCCCATTGATAATAGACTTAAAGAGCAGTGGGAAAGAGTGGATGGTATGGTCAGAGCATGGCTATTAAACTCTTTATCCAAGGAAATATCAGAAACATTTCTCTATGCCAAGAGTGCAAGGGATCTGTGGGAAACAGTCACCAACAGATTTGGAGATAGTAATGGCCCTCAATTGTTTCATATCCAGAAGGAGATATGCAACTTGACTCAAGGGAATCAATCAATGGCTGTTTATTATAACAGTTTGCATAAATTATGGAATGAGCTATCTATGCTCAGATCCTTGTCAATGTGTACTTGTGGGGCCTGTTCTTGTGGAGCTGCTAAAGGATGGGAGGAATTTGATATGTCTGGAAAGTTGATTCAGTTCCTAATGGGATTGAATGAGTCATATGACCCATTAGAAGCCAAATCCTGCTGATGGATCCACTCCCAAGTGTGGATAAAGCATACTCAATGATCTTGAGAATTGAGAGACAAAGGAATGTGCATATATCTGGAAATGAGTTGATGGATAGCTCTGCCATGAATGTGAAGTTCAACAGTGGGGGTAGAGGCTCAACAAACAGACTAGCCCATTTTGGCTCAAACAATAGAGGAGGGCATTCTAATGGCAGAGGAAGAGGCAACATCAGATTAACAAAGGAAGAAAAAGCAAAGCTGCTTTGTGATCATTGTGGAAACCATGGACATGTGATTTCAAACTGCTTCCAGTTGAAAGGATATCCAGATTGGTGGAAGGGAAACCAAGGAAATTATGCTCATTCAGCTGATATAACAGGAGAGGATGGGACAGCAAATGAGCATTACTCTGAAAGTCACAATAAGTCTCCAGATATATCAGCCATCGTACAGAGGGAGGTGGCAAGAATTCTGAATAAATCAGAACTGAAACAGCAAATAGAGAATTCAAAGGTGAAGAATGCAAGTAATGCACATGCTGGAAGCTCATTTTTTGCTTTCACATTAATAGATGGAGTGGATGATGGTGCATGGATCATTGACACAGGTGCCAGCAGGCATATGTGCAATGATCCAACTCTGATGAGCAACCTAAGGCCTATACAACACACAGCTATGGTAACTCTACCAGATGGAACAGAAAGAAGGGTGGAGCAGTGTGGAAGCGTTTCCTTATCAGATAAACTCACATTGACAGAGGTATTTCTTGTGCCAAGTTTCACTTGCAATCTGCTGTCCATATCCCAATTGACAATGGACACAGGAGCGAAGGCTACATTTGACCATGAGTCTTGCACTGTCAAAAGCCCAAGAGATGGAAGCATAATTCTTACTGGACACCTTGTGAGAAAGCTGTATATTGCCAAGCCAGCACACTCAGAAGAGGCTTTAGCAGCATATGCAACCAATGCAGAGCACTATAACAAGTTATTTAAAACTTGGCATAGAAGGCTGGGACATGCATCACCAGCTTCTATGCAACATTTACATTTCCTGGAGTACATGTGTACTCCACCTGTCTTGGAAACACATAAGCATTGTGAAATCTGTCATATCTCAAAGCAAACCAGGCTCAGTTTTCCCACCAGTTCAATTAGCACCACCAGGGTGCTAGAACTTCTTCATGTGGATATCTGGGGACCATATAGTCAACCCAGCATCACCAACACTTCCTATTTTCTCACCATTGTGGATGATTATAGCAGGATGACCTGGGTAAATCTTATGGCAAGTAAGAAGCAAGCAGTGAACTCACTTAAGGAATTCATCCACATGATCACAAGACAACTGGAGAAGACAGTGAAGATGGTTAGAACAGATAATGGAGCAGAGTTTCTGAGTGGAGACTGCCAGCAGTTTCTCAAGGACCAGGGGATAATACACCAAAGAAGCTGTGTTTATACTCCACAACAGAATGGAGTAGTGGAAAGAAAACACAGGCATCTACTTGAGATGGCCAGAGCCATGATGAAGGAATCCTCCATCCCATATTACTTATGGCCATACTCCATCCTTACTGCCACACACATCCTAAACAGATTACCCACAAGAGTCTTAAACTGGCAAGTCCCATTTACGGTGATGTTTCAACGAATACCAACATATGCAATGATGAAGCCTTTTGGTTGTCTTGCATATGCCACTGATACAAGCCCACACAAGAATAAGTTTGATCAAAGGGCCAAGAAATGCATTTTGTTAGGATATGCCCCCCACCAAAAGGCTTACAGAGTCTATCACATTGCTAGCAAGCAAGTGATTACTTCAAGAGATCTTATCTGTCTTGAAAATACTTATCCATATGCTGATCCTAACTTTGAAAGCAGGACAGAATCATCTCCAATACCACTGTCATTTCTGGATGATGAGGAAAGCTCTTCAGCACCTCTTTCAAATCCTTTTGCTATACCTACTCCATCTGACACAGATGGTCCATCAGAGGAGTCAATTGAATCAGAGGAAGAAGTAGATGAAACTCATGCCAGCCCAACACCACTCAGAAGGAGTGCCAGGCTAGCACCAAGAGATCAGATTCACATAGATACAGCACCAACAAGGATAACTACCAGACAAACACCTGAATCAGAGGAAGAAGCAGATGAACTGAGTGCAGATCCAACACCACTCAGAAGAAGTACCAGGCAAATACAAAAACCAGCTCGTCTGCAGGATTTTGTAACATCCATGTTCAAACATCCACAATCACATGCAGCTTTCCATGCCAATCACTTGATTATACCAGAACCTAGGAGTTACAAAGAAGCTGTCACCTATTCAGAATGGAGGGAGGCCATGGATCAGGAACTTCATGCCCTGGAAGCTAATGATACATGGGAAATCACATATTTACCTGCAGGAAAGAAACCCATTGGTAGCAAGTGGGTTTACAAGATCAAGCTCAAACCAGATGGTCTAGTTGAAAGATATAAAGCAAGGCTGGTTGCAAAGGGGTATAACCAAATTGTGGGTGAGGACTATGAGGAAAGCTTCTCTCCAGTTGCCAAGCCAGTAACTGTGAGATATCTCATAGCACTTGCCACTATGAAAGAATGGCCATTGCATCACATAGACATCAACAATGCCTTCCTGCATGGATTTCTGGACAAAGAGGTATATCTGCAACCACCTGATGGATACACCAAGGCTGGGCCTGGACAGGTATGTAGACTTAAGAAATGTCTATATGGACTTAAACAAGCCTCTAGACAGTGGAACACAGAATTATGCAATAAATTGCTTCATTTTGGTTTCACACAATCTGCACATGACCATTGCTTGTTCACATTGACTGGAGATGATGATTTTCTGGCTTTGTTAGTCTATGTTGATGATGTTCTGATTACTGGGAATAATCCTGATCTTTTGCATGCTGTAAAGCAGTTCATGGATACTAGCTTTAGGGATGGAATTGAGTAAGAATGACACAGGTACTTTTCTTTGCCAAAGAAAGTACATTCTGGACATTATCAATGATGTCGGATTGGACAACTCTAAGCCCACTTCTACACCACTTCCTTACGGTCAGAAGCTCAATAATTCAGATGGACTCCCTTTTGCAGACACTGAATCATACAGAAGATTGATAGGAGGATTATTATATCTGAATCTCACAAGGCCAGACTTAACATTTGCTACACAGCAGTTAAGTCAGTTTGTCAGCTCACCTAGAAGTTCTCACTGGAATGCTGCCTTACACCTGCTCAGATATCTGAAGGGGACTTCCAACTTTGGTCTATTCTATCCAAAAACAGGTGAACTATCTATTCAAGCCTTTTGTGATTCTGATTGGGGTGCATGTCAAGACACAAGGAAATCTGTTACAGGTTATTGTGTTTTCCTGGGAAGATGTCTTATATCCTGGAAATCTAAGAAACAAAGTACTGTTTCTAGAAGTTCAGCAGAGGCCGAGTACAGGGCCATGGCTTCCACCACTTGTGAATTGATGTGGTTAAATTACATTTCCTCAGACCTGCACATTGAGGTGCCAAAGCCACTGCTTCTTGGATGTGACAATCAAGCTGCTGTCCACATAGCTGAAAACCCAGTCTTTCATGAACGTACAAAGCATCTGGATATTGACTGTCATGTTGTGCGCAATCAGTTCAATGATGGATTTCTCACATTCCAGTCATTATCTTCCAAGGATCAATTGGCAGATATCTTCACAAAGCAGTTGCCTCCCGGACCGTTTGCTGGAATTCTTTCCAAGCTTGGATTGTGTTCATCCACACATCCAGCTTGAGGGGGGAGTGTTGGATTATAGAAGTTGCATGTATTGATATCTTAATACACACCGGATTATTATATGTATTAAGTCATTAATGCATGAATTCTGATTAACCTTTTTGACTAGACTAGACTAGCTAGACATGTTAATGCTTATTACCTTATTTGGTAATAAAGCATTCTAGCTTAGGAAAAGTATCAGCCTAGTGTTGCTTCTTATAAACACACATTTATGTATTTTGTCTTTAGCATTTATTAGCTAGGTTCTGCTGCCATATGTGTGATATATAAACACAAAACATCTGCAGCTTATTCAAGAAGATTGTAATGGCCGCACTCTTTACTTCTTGACTCATGAGGTTCATTCAATGAAACTACATGTTGCTGTTGCCATAATTTCTCCTTGTTTCATTTATTATACTTGATATGCATCTTCTATATACTCCATAAAATTCTACATCAATCTCTATGATTATAAACCGAGAATCAACCTTACTCTGAACTCTTCAATTCCTTCGTATTCGTATGCGAATTTACCTCCAAGATCAATGAATGCTCACACTCTCTCTTTCTGGATCCAGCTGAGGGAAGAGAAGTTAGTTTTCCCCAAATCTGTTGAAGCTTTAAATGCAATTGGTTACTTTTAACTGCAATTGAGTTCCAAACTGATTTTTATTGTTGAATTACCAAATTGCCCTCACACTTATTTAGAAATAACATAAATGCCCTCATGCTTAACATCTAATTATACAATGTCATAAGACTATGCTTCCAGCTTGATATTTGAACTAATCTTCACAACGTTCTTTTAAACTTGAATAAGAATATTAAGGGATAGGATGAATGAATAAATAAGCCCCTTTTCTTGGCAAGCATCCAGCTGAAATTTCAAATTGGCAAAGGAATACTTTGCATCTTGGCTTTATTAAGAAATTTTAAATAGATAAAAAAGAAGAAGAAAGAAATTCATTTTTTTCGTGAAATATATAAAAAATTATGTAAGTTAAGATTTAAATCTTTGTTCTTTTCATCTGATTATGAAAATAAAAATCTCTCCCCTTAAATTTCTTACTTTTCTCCACATTTTCTTATTATGGTTATCTAATTATATGGTAGGTTGTATAATGGGAGAATTTTTAGGAATAGTCGTCAAAGGGGTAGTATTGGAAAAATAAAAAAACTAAATGAACATCTAAGTAAACAAAACACAAAAGTTAAAAGAACATCTAAGAAAAAACGGAGGTAGTAGTAATTTGCTTGATTTTAGGGAGGAGTGTCAATTGAAAATTGATTATATCTCTCTTGGTAGAAAATATTATAACCTAGTTATTCACCAGAGTCGAATTTTTAGTAAAAGTTTTGGATTAGCTGACATTATTTTTGGTGGTATTACACATGAAGATAGGATAGAAAAAAAAAAAATGATCGGATTGATTCAAAGATTCCTTCCTGATTTTCAGGATTTTGCACGGATGACTCTTTAACAAATTCAAAAAAAAATTAAATATCATTTCAGATAAACTTACTTTTCTGAAAAATAAAATAGTCAAATACGACTTGTAATTCACCCTCAAATCGGTTCGAATTTTCTATCACTTATATGTATTCATGATGTCCTCATATATATACACGTATCGTGTATGAATTAAAATATAGTAGAAGATATTGCATTGCGACAAATTCGATTTGTTTGAGTAATGAAGATTATATATTGGTTTTTCATTTATTTATTTGAGCAAGAAGATTTGCCAAATGTTTATCCAATACTATATTTTCTGAGTAAAAACTGTACAGTTGGTCGTTCCGAACTTTATTCCTAAATTGTTGTTGGACCATTTCCAACAATGTTAAAATAAAAAAATTTGTATACCCCGAAAAAAAAAAAACAGTACTTATAAGAAGTTGAATGTCATGAAAAACAACCATACTTCACTTTTCTTAACAATGGCATACATGTCACAGAAAACTCTCCCAAAATATTTTTGTTTATTATTCATCATGCTCTATTCACCTGCTGGTGAATGTTATTTATTGAAAGAACAAAACGTTGATGTCATTAATAATCTTCCTCCAGGTTCAGAGCCACTACGTGTGCATTGTTTTTCAGGGGATGACGATCTTGGATATCACACACTCACAGTTGACCAATATTTCGAATGGGAATTCGTCGAGAATTATTGGGGCAATACTTTATTCTTATGTCATTTGTGGTGGGAATCAAAAGAAAGAGGATTCGTTGCTTTTAAATCCAAATTATTTAAAAAACGTACTGGATATAATAATTGGGTAGCAAAAAGTGACGGCATCTATTTTTCAAAGTTGGGTCTAGATAATTTAGTTAAAAAATATGATTGGCAGTGAACTTTCAGTGGTTTCAAATTATAGTTATAATATTTAACTAATGGACTCTCCAATTCCGAGTTGAGTTTTTTCATCTACATTTTTTTTCTATGTTTTCCAAATGAACATATGCATAGACGTATGCATAGTGGTGGTCCGGTACAGTATATTTCATTGCTTTTAGGGATCGTCTTCGTCCAGGTTTTAATTCGAGCCATTACAATAATCTGGTGATCTAGTCAATGGAGGAATATAGAGTCGAGAAATCTCGGGGAAAATGTGCTGAGAAGAATAAAAATATGGAGGTAATTGAAATATTTGAACATTGAGATGAGTCACATTATGAGAAGTTTGGGTTTCAAAATGTAATCTTGTTTTGAGTGTTGATGGCCACTTAGTCATGAATTTTCGTTTTGGATGTTAAGATCATTTGATGCTCAATTGTCTTTCTGTTTTATTGTATTGGTTTGCTTCTTATGATACTTACATTGTATGCTAAAACAAAATTATACAAATTTTAGGATCGTTCCGTATACAGTACAATTATTTTATTGGTACCCCTTAATTTTTAGGCTATTTTTAATTGAGGTTGGGACAAATCTAAAAAGGTTGGCCCAAACTCAAATTCATGTTTGTTTGGTCAGTTCCCCTATTCCCCCACAATTCATTCTATTTTAATTAATCAATCACAATTCTCAATAGTGTTTTAATCATTAAATCAAATCATCAATTAACAACATTTTACACAAATCACATCACTTATTATGATTAATTAATATATTCAACATTGCAACCACTTCCACAACCACCAAACAAGCAATTAATCATAAATTTCAATACTATTTTAATCATTTAACCGATCATCAATAACAACCCCTTACGCACTTCACATCACATTTTATAATTAAATAATATATCACATTACAATCACTTCTACGATCACTCAACCACTTTTCTCAGTTAACAATGTCCTAGGCATCCAGCCCCAACCAAATATAGTCTTACAGTAGGGAAATTTTTATTTTTTCAACATTATTAACTATCTATCTTCTCTATTTTTCTTAAAAGTCATTTTGAATTACTTTAGTGTTGAATAAATTTGCTGATTATAGTAATCCCAGTTAGATGTGGTAATTCAGGCGGTCCAACTCGATCGAGCCTAGTCTGTCGAACCAACACCATCTTTCGAGTTAGGCCAAGTCAAAATTTGGTTGGACCTAAAATTAGCCGGCTCAACTCAGCGTATTCATGTATAATATACTAAGATTTTAAGGTAAGGCCCGTAGCTTGTCGAAATCTGACCCATCAAGTCGGGCCTGTCAAGGCAAATAGTACTTCGGGCTTAAATTTATTTGGTCCAATTCATCTAAAATATCAGACCAGCTGGGCCGGCTCATCCTTGCCACCGCTAATCCCAGCCCACCTAGTTCCACATCCAACAGAATTATTGTGACAGACTAAGTTAGTGAAGGAGAGTGCGGGCGATCTCTAGAGTGTGACAATTATGTCATTTCAATATACCATTTTGTTGTGGCATATATGGAGCCCTAGATAGCCAATTTATGTCATGTGGTTGAGAACAAACTTGAGAGCCAAAACTAGCTCATTGTCTGTGTAAAAGTTCCTTTTTTTTTTTTTTTTGTAATTTTTCGATTAAACTTTTTTTCAATGATTTTCAAAATTGTTGGAAGATTATATAGACCCATGACTTGGCATTCAAAGTGTATAACCAACAATAAAAAGAAAATAGATCAACAATAAAAAAAAAAAAAAATAACGACATCCATCAAGAGAAAACAATCGGGGCCGATCCCACAAATCAGGCATATAAAAAATAGAAAAAGTGCAAGGCACAAACTGACGAGTCCCCAAAGATAAATGATGCGACTTGCCAATTTCGTAAGAGAAACAATCACTATCCAATGTACTCCCTCCGTCCCGGTTAACTTGTCACAGTTGACCGGGCAAAGATGTTAAGAAAAATAGATTTTATGAAATCTTTGACTTTTTTAAAGGTGAAGATTGAATGTGGATATTTTGTGGGTGGAGATTGTTTCCTTTAATTGCTATTTATGGGTGTGACAAGTTAAGTGGGACGGACGATATGAAAAGTAGAACAAATTAACTCGGATGGAGGGAGTAGTACTTTTATTCAAAATAGGTAAACGAAAGTGGGAAATAATAGGAACCCTAGTATTCGGGCGAGGGATGACCATGCTATTTCGGAAGTACGAACACTTAAGCCACCACTTTAGGAACTGCGCGATCTAACCGGCAGCAGATGAAGTTGGTAAATCCCATTTTCACATGGTCCTTGAGCTAGACGCACCCGTATTGTTGGATCCTTAACCAAAAAATAAGATAGAAAGAATTCCATTGACACATTATTAGCCTTAATAAATTGGTGAACCCAAAGAAGGTTCACTTGGCATTCTGAATGCATAACATATTAGATAAATTATAATCAGGACGTGAGAATTTTAATTAAGAATTTATGTGTCAGTAACTGGTAGGCCTAACCCGTCCGCGATTTGGATTTCATGCATGCCATCATACTTAGAGTGAGTCATCATATTTCCAATATTATTTGTGAGGTGGTAGGACGCAACCGAATCCACAAGCCATTGGGCATACGACCGCTACCCGTAAGGAGGATACGGCATGTGAGCTAAGGCTGGGGGACGTTGGCAGTACGGTACGGTGTGGCCAGGGTAGTCGCACAGTTGCCAATACATGCAGTTGAGGTCTCGAATTAGAGGGGGGACCGCCACCCCGTCCTCTCGAATTTTGACTGCTACCATTGTTGGAATTTGGGTTATGCCCTGATTTATTATTCGGCTGCCACCACGTCCAATATTTCGGTATCCGCGATTGTTGTACCACCAAACTGTCGTGATTGGCGTCGATTGGTATAGGTGAAGCCTGCAACGCTATTAGAGTATGAAGGGTAAATCGGTCAAATTCTATCTATTAAACATACACACGGGAGGAAGCCATGCTGACAGAATGAATATACGATTCACCTTAATCTAGTGATCGGGTTTCCACTTATTTATAATTGTGTACAACAAAAATCACGGGAAGGTTACAACAGAATAATCCCCAAGATATGTACAGATATCTATCCTATTTTACACTCAATATAATTACAACAATAGATTTAATTACATATTTCTTCTCTATTAGCCCTCCTCAAGCGAAGTGTGGGATTAAGACCAACACATAGCTTGGAGCGAATGAGTTCGAAAGAAGGGCGGGGTAAGCTTTTTGTGAAGATGGGAAGGAACAATACGAGTCTCCAATTGATTCGCAGCTACTAGCTCACGAATGAAGTGACAGTCCAAATTAATGTGCTTGGCACGTTTATACACAATGGGGTTTTGACTGAGGAACAATGCACTTTTGTTGTCACAGAGGAGCAGCGGACGAGAAGAAGGCAGTGCATGCAATTCAGAGAGAAGATGGGTGAGCTAGACCATCTCCTGAGCAGTGTTAGCCAGTGCACAGTATGTGGATTCACAACTAGATCGAGCAACAGTGGGTTGTTTCTTTGCACTCCAAGAAACCAAGTTGCCTCCCAAAAATATCGAATAGCCATAAGCGGAATGGCGGGTTTCTATGCAACGGGCCCAATCGGCATCAGAATAGCCAAGTATTGTGAAATCCGAAGATCGAGTGAAGGATAGACTGTAGTGAATCGTGCCTTTGACATAACGAAGAATTCGCTTGATAGTAGTGAAGTGATCAACAGTGGAATGTTGGAGAAACTGGCTAACATGATTGACAGCGTAACAAATATCTGGGAGAGTGATCGTCAAATACTGCAAGGCCCCAACAAGTGACCGGTAAAGAGTAGGATCATCAAAGGCATCGCCAGTGCTTTGCAACGATTCACCAGCAGGTAGTGGAGTGGAAACCGGTTTAGAGTCAAGAAATTGAGCTCGGGACAAGATGTCATGAGCGTATTTGGCTTGTCCCAAGAAGAGACTAGAGGGCGTACGAGATATCTCAAGGCCCAAAAAGTAATTTAGATGACCAAGATCTTTGATGGCGAATTCTGAGTTGACACGATCTATAAAACTGCGAAGATGAGCGGGATTACTACCTGTAATAATAATATCATCAACGTAGAGAAATAGATAAATGGTAGAGTTAGAATGATGAAGAAAAAATAGAGATGTATGGGAATGACTATGAAGAAAACCCAAAGAAAGTAAAAAGAGTTGAAACGCTCAAACCATGCACGAGGAGCCTGCCGCAAACCATACAACGCCTTTTTTAGTTTACAGACATGATTAGGAAAGCGGGGATCAATGAAACCTGGTGGTTGAGTCATGTAGACTGGCTTATCAAGAATACCATGGAGGAAGGCATTCTTGACATCCAACTGATGCAAGGGCCACGAGCATTGAGTTGCAAGAGACAATATAACACGAACAATGGCGGCTCAAACGACAGGGCTGAAAGTATGTGTGAAATTGAATCCAGGGACCTGAGTAAAACCTTGAGCAACCAAACGCGCTTTGTGACGTTCAATGGAGCCATCAGAATGATATTTGTTGTGAAAAATCCACTTTGAGCTAACGATATTTTCATTTGCAGGACGTGGAACGAGGTCCCATGTCTGACTGGAGTGTAAGGCAGTCATTTCGTCTCGCATGGCTTGAAACCAATGAGGAAATTTCATGGTAGATTTGAACCCTTTAGGTTCTGCAGAAGAGGTTCGAGAGGCAAGTAAAGCAGTAGAGGCAATATCAACAAAATGACGGGATTTAAAAATACCGGACTTCCCTCGAGTTTGCATAGGATGAGTGGACAATGTAACTTGGGACGGAGGCGGGACCATTGGTGGAACAATCAAAGGAGAGGAAGTCACGGTAATGGACGGCAGTAAGGGACCAGTCGGCGACGAAGGAGCTAGGTCGTCGGCTAGCGGAGGCTGAGGATTGGTCGAGGCATGATCATGAGCTGGAGGAGGAGATGATGAACTGGGTTGTAATGGTGACGATCTTGGAGACTGGGCTGGAGGTAATGGGCTTATGGGAGGAGCAGAGGGATGTGGGCTTGGAAGATAGGCTGATGGTGGCGTTATTGGGCTAGGAGGAGAGCTCGGCTGGGGAATTTGTGGATTAGATGGATAATGGGCCGGTGGTATATTTGGATAGGCAAGTTCCAAGCCCAGCAAGGAGCGCCTAGTGGAAAAGGGCCCTGCTGGAGAATGGGTCGGCGACAGATTGAGCGCTGGGCCCAGAATGGATGAAGAGGTTGGGTTGATGGCGTGAGGCCTAGAGGAATGTGGGCCAGAAGACACCTGTAATTCATTAAAGATGGAAAAATCCAATAAGTCAATAGAAGAATTATCCAAATTGTTTAAGAAGGGAAAAACTGATTCATCAAATTGGGCGTGACGAGTAATGTAAACATGACGTGAAATAGAATCGTAACACCAGAAACCCTTATGTAAGCTACTATATCCCAAAAACATGTAAGGTAAACTACGAGGAGAGAGTTTATGTGAAACATAGGGATGAAGGTAGAGAAAAACACGACATCCAAAAACTTTAAATAAGCTATAATTAGGAACACAGTTAAACAAAATTTCAAAAGGAGATTTATTGTTAAGAAGAGCAGTAGGAAGTCTATTTATTATATACACAACAGATGAGAAAGCATCAAGCCAAAATTCACCGGGAACATGAGCATGAAATAAAAGAGACAGACCAGTTTCAGTAATATGTCGATATTTGCGTTCAGCTCTACCATTTTGTTGTGGAATGTAGGGGCAAGAAAAACGATGAACAATGTCATGCGAGGCAAAAAGATTGAGACCCGATTATTAACAAACTCACCGCCACCATCACTTTGAAAAAATTTAACCGTTGATTGAAATTGATTGTGAACAAGAGTTAAAAAGCACTTTAAAACATCAAAAAATTCAGATTTAGCACGCAACGGATAAAGCCACGAAAAATGAGAGAAATCATCAACAAACACAACATATATTTAAAGCCAAAAAAACAAGCAATTGGGGCAGGACCCCACAAATCACAATGTACTAAATCCAAAACACGAGAAGCACGTTTTTCATTCAACGAAAAAGGAATATGTTTACTCTTAGCTAATTGACAGGAAGAACATAAGGCTTAGGCAAAACAGAAGAAACAACTAAATAACCTAATTTAATAACATAAATTGAAGTATGTCCTAAACGAGAGTGCCATAATTTAAATGAGGAATTTAAAGTACTAGCATGTAACACAACGACAAAAGCAGAAGATCCCCGATCAAGGACGTATAGACCGTCCTTACACCGTCCATGTGCTACAATTTCCTTTGTTACCTGATTCTGAACAACAAAAGAGTCATTACAGAAAACAACAGTAACAGGGAGATCAGCAGTCAATTTACTAATAGATAGAAGATTCTTAGTGATGTGGAGAACGACTAAAACATCTAATAAAGGTAAGGAATGATTGACAAAACGAGAACCCAAATGTGAAATAGATAGGGAGGCACTGTTACCAACAGTGATTGTAGAATTACCGTTATAGGGTTCAAACGCATCAAGAGAATCGGTGGAGGACGTCATATTGGCGGTGGCACCGGTGTCAACATACCAGTCTGAGGGTGACGAGTTGACGGAGCATTGGGCGCCAAAAGCCTGAGCGAGGTTGGCGGAGTCGGAACCGATCAGGGCAATTGTTAGCGTAGTGGGCACCTTGGCAAATCTGACATCGGGGAGGCCGATGAGGGGGCTGGGAACCAGAGTTATTGGAGTAACCCCCACGTCCATTGTTCGCATTGCCCGAATTGGGGAAATTATTTCCACGTCCATGTGGCAAGTTTGGTTGACTAGAATTATTGGAACTTGGAAAAGCACTTCCACAACCAAAACTATTGGAGCCACGGCCTGCATGGAAGCCACGTACGGTGGAACCGCGATCGGAGGGACCGCCGTGAGGGGAATAGAAGGCGGCGGTGGCAGGAAGATTGTTGGCGGCGGAAGTGGCTTTATCACGGAGTTCCTGGTCGCGCGCCTGACTTATGAGGTCATTGAATACGAGAGGAAATGGAAGAGCGAGACGAAGATCAGCAAACATACGAAAGTCCGGGCCTAGACCACGAAGAAACTATCCGCATTTGTCGGATTCGGAGAGGATAACCATTGGCAACGAGTTGGTGACATAGAGATTTAAATCGGCGTCCAAATTCGGTGACCGACTGGGAACCTCTTTGCAAGAATTGTAGTTCATCATGAAGTTAATTTGCCCGAGACGGGGTGTTCGGGCTGAAAGCAGCCTCTAAAGCATTCCAGACATCAGCAGCAGATCGGAGACCAATGACCTCCGCCATTGCCTCCTCGGAGAGGAAGGAGAAAAGAAGACTCAAAACTTGATCATGGCGCCAAACCCAGATCGGATGGGCTGGGTTCGGCAGTGGAGCAACTTTGTCGGCAGGTGGAGGCACGGCGGCAAAGGGTACATCAGCCGACGAGGTGGCGGCAGAGGAAAGAAAGACTGGCAGCTCCGGACAAGAACGAGGAAGACATGGAGGTCGTCACACTTGAGCATGACGTGTACTTGTTCGCGCCACAACAAATAATTCGTGGAGGAGAGGCGGATATTAATGAGATGCAACATCGTGTTAAGCGGAAGGGATGTGCTATCGGTAACCATGAGAGAAGAGAAGACGAAAGAGAAATGTAGCAAAGAAGATGAAAGAAAGAGCGAACGACGAGAGAGAGGAAAAGAAGAAAAATTAGGGTTTCTGGTGTTTAGGCTGATACCATGACAGAATGAATATACGATTCACCTTAATCTGGTGATCGGGTTTCCACTATATTTATAATTGTGTACAACAATAAATGGAGAAAATCACGGGGAGATTACAACAGAATAATCCCCAAGTTATGTACAGATATCTATCCTATTTAACACTCAATATAATTACAACAATATATTTAATTACATATTTCTTCTCTATTACATGCAAATGAAGATTCTAGAGATAAGAAGTTAGTGATTTCTGTTTTGATTTTTACTAAAAGATCAATTAAAAAGAAACGGAGGGAGTAATTTGTATCCTGTACAAATACCTCTTGAGTAATGAAAAATGTGAGCTTCAGTCATTTCATAATTCTTCTAGATATTTTACATGGTATCTAGGGCCAAGTGGTAACTGCTCTCTTCTGCACTCTTTTTTCCGATTCTCCAAGGCAAGTTCTCCTTCAATCTCTGATTCCTCTATGGCTTCTTCTCTTCCGAATTCCGCTGTTCTTCCCTCGCTTTCTATTCGATTAGATCGAAATAATTTTCGGATCTGGAAAACTCAATTAGCTGCTATCGCTAAAGCATATGGATATGGCTCAATCTTGGAGAATTCCTCACCTCCTCCTCGAATGCTTCAAGCAGGTTCGTCTACTGAAGCTCTTAGTGATAATCCTACCTTCATCCTTTGGCTGCAAAAGGATCAAATCTTGTTCAGTTGGTTATTGACTACAATCTCCGAAAGTTTCATTGGTCATGTGTTGCGATGCAAAAATTCCACAGAGATCTGGTCTACTTTGGATGCGTTATTTCAATCGCAATCGCGAGCTAGGGCAATGACTCTTCGCTGGAAACTATAAACAACCAGGAAAGGGGATCTGACTATTGAAGATTATGTCTTGAAGTTGAAGAACATAGCTGATGGTTTAGCTGATGAGCTCATTATGTTCATTCTGAGTGGCTGCGGAGTGGAATTTGAACCAATTGTGATTCATTTATCAACAAGTACAGATTCGCTCTCGCTTCATGAGGTTCAGTGTGCGCTACACACCTATGAAATGCGCCTCAAACAAATGGTCCAAGGTCAAGTCTCGGTTGGTAATCCTACAGCTCACTACACACACAATCAGAATTATAACAGAGAGGTCAGAATCAGACTTACGGCGGGGGAAATTCACCTTAGAATTATGGTCGTGGCAATAATCAAAATTATGGTAACAACTCTGGATCTGGAAACTATAGTAATACAGCAAATCGTGGTAAATTCTACAGATCTAAGTCCCCTTGCCAGATCTGTGGGAAACCGAATCATATCGCGTCAAAATGTTTCAAACGATTTGTCGAAAACTATTCAGACATCAATCTGAATTCTGGTCATGCTCATTTTGCTCAATCTGAGCCTCAAGCACTCCTCTACCAGCTCCTATGCCAGCTCAATATCAACAGATAACCTCTCCTCTCACATATCCTCAAGTATATCATATGGCTGGATCCAGCAGCAGTGGATTGTTGATAGTGGTGCCACTGCTCATGTCACATCAGATTTGGCTAACCTCAACATACAAGCTCCCTATAGCGGCAATGAAAACCTCACTATAGGTAACGATTCTCAGCTCAGTATTGCTCACATTGGTTCTTGTCTTCCTAATCATTCATCGACACCAAGATTTTCTTGTAGATACTTTATTTAGAATTGACTAGCATGTTCTTTTTTTTTTTGCAGAAACCATCTATCGATGGAAGGATTAGGCGAATCCCCAAACCTGTATATTAATCAATGCTTAAGATATTTACAATTGTTTGAGGGAATGTATATAAATTTTCAACAAAACAACTCAAAGGAATATAAAATTAGGCAAGCCTAAAGCATCTAATAAAATGTAACCTCGCAAGCTATTACATTTTGAAATCTCAAAAAACTTGAAGGAGCTTGCTTCTTTGACAGCTTTGTTTGCCAAGTGATCGGTTGCCTTGTTCCCTTCTATGTGGATGTGGGAGATTCGAATATCTAACTCCCGTATGCTTTTCAAAAATTCAGCAATTAGTCCCTGATGCTTTCACCCGCCAACTCCATTTTGTTTGAGCATTCTCATCACGGACATAGCATCCACTTCTAGCCAAATTCTAGCAATCCCCAGCTTTTTACAAAGTCGGATCCCCTCAACTATAGCAGTTAGTTCAGCTGTATAATTATCTGTAATCTGCAAAAAATTTCAAAACCCAGCAACAAAGTTGCTACATTTATCACGGATCAGTCCACCAGCCCGACCAAGCCGAAATTACCCTTACTCGCTCCATCAATATTCAATTTGAAATAAATTATAGATTATAGATTATATTTAATTTAATAGTATAAAGCTCTGCAATCACATAAAGCTCATGCCATGGTCCATAAAACCTTCAAATATATATAATAAACACTATAACAAAATAAGTCTTTTATAACAATTGAGATAATAATTTTGGACACTAATAATAAGTCATTTATGGGTACTTATTGTCGCAAATATCTTTACAAATTATTTGAGATCATTTTAAGATTATTTTTATAGACAATTAGTTATTAAGAAAAATATGTTTTTTAGTTGACTTTTTCAAAGATAGATCGTAGATTGTGAGAAAATTTTCATTTTTAAGAGTAGGCAAAATTGTGTGGGGTGAACCAAAAGGGAAAGTGTGCAAAATTAGATGGGACGGAGAAAGTATATTATTTACATCCGAATTATTGAGACGACTAATTGTTAACGACATGTTGTGTCTAATTATAAAGTTGTAACAAATATTCATTATTTGGGACCAATTTTTATTGTCTCAAAAGATCATTTTTCATAGTGTAACTAATGCAATTTATAGCATAATTATCAAGATCAGGCAGTTCATCAACTAACATGTAGTTATATTTAAGATTTCGAGTTTAATTTTGTAAAAACCAGGAAAAATAAGTTATTTTGAGGCCACTTTTATCGTCATAAACACTCACTCTGTCCCAGCTAATTTTTGTACATATGAATGACACGTTTAGTTATATTTATCAATGAAACAATTCCAGAAGGGAAACGAAAAAATGTTTTCTGGATTTCATTCATTACAAAATTCCAACAAAATGTCTTCTAAGTTTGCATGAAAAGGCTAATAGAAAGTGGGTAGATTATTTAGAATTATTCCACAAACAATAATGTTAATGCTTAAACAGTATATCTTCCTACCTATAAAAGTGTAGGATGTTTCTTAGAATTTAATATAGTGACTAAAATGCCTTTATATGACATTATCAGTTTAAGGACAATCAAGTAATTTGATAACTATTTAACTAGAATTTTCTGATCAAAATACCTCAATGAATGATAAATTATGTTCTTTTATTAAATACAAGTGTCTATTGAATTAATACAAAATATCCTTTTGAATTCTAACATGTTTTTTTCTAATGAAAACTCAAATTCCTACTCACGTGCTACTTCCTTGAACATTTCAAATATTTAAAAAAATTCCTATTAAATATATTTTATAAAAATAATAATAATATAATAACAAAATATAAGTACATATCAAAAGAAATTAAAAAATAACATCAAATGAATAATATTAATATCGAAATAAAAGTGGTGAATGATATTATTTTATTAATGCGTGGAGATTTGGATTACATTTTTAACTCATGTTTACTAAATTAGTAGAGAGAACAAAATAATATCTTGTTGGTATTTTTTTCTTTTTAACATATATGATTACTTTTGAACTTTCAAAAACACTTATTTAATAAAATAAATTTCATTTCATATCAAACCTCGTGTAGTTTAGTTAATGCACATTAATATGTTAGATTTTGAATCAAGCAGCTTGTACATACACTTCATATCTATGATTCTATATGCTAGGCTATATCGAATTATTTATATTATAAGATCAATCAATTATAGTTATATCTAAACTTAACGTTGTAACATGCATAATTATCTATATATATATAAAAGTAGAATGGTGGGCTTTTATGTCATTTTACTTTTCCCGCTTAAAACTTTAACATTAACTTAGTAAGGTTTTGTCAATTTTGGTAAGTAATAATTTTCTTTTTTATTTTGTAAAATGCAAATAACTTTTTTATTTTTAATCTATTTTTTATACATAATATATCAAATTATTCATCTTTTCACGATCTTCAATTTGACATCCATATCATATATATTAGATTTATTGTTAATTATTTTGATTAGATTTTGGTTAGTTGAGTTATTTTAAACTACAAAAGATTTATTTATTTTATATGACATGAATTTCTAATATATTTTCTTTACCTAAGTTACGCCCGGGATAAAAATCATTGTTTAAATAATGAAACTCATATTTTATTAAGTTAAAAGTCAAAAATTAATATTTTACAAGCAATTTATTAAATAGTTACTTACATCTACAAATATACTCCCTTCGTTTATTTTTAATTGATCTTTTAGAAAGAAAAAAATGGAAGAATTAAGAATTCAATTTATTTTTTTCCAAATATATCCCCAGTTATCTCATTTCCCTCTCACATCTATCTCAAATCTAGGTTGGAAAGTAAGAAATATTTTAGGATTGACATAGGGCAAAATTGAGAGAAATTGTAAAAAATAGATAAAAGATCAATTAATTCGAAAATTCATTAAGAACCTAAAAGATCAAATAAAAGGAACGGAAAGAGTATATTTTTTATAATAACAATGTTTGTTTGATTAGTCACGGAGGTATGGGAACTTAGAGCAACTGCATATTTATATATCATAATTATTATTCAGTTTATTCTTTTATTACTAATTCGTATTTTCATAATATGTATTTTTTTAAAATTATTTTGTTAAGTTACATTTTGCAACCTAAATTATGACATTCGTTACATCTTTCAATCTTTTTTTAGTTGATTTTTTTATGTGACTAACATCACTATATTTTTTTACACTTTTTAATCTATAAAATACTTTGTAAAACTATTAAAATTCAACTGCTTTTTTTTTTTAAAAAAAAACCATTTGCAACCTAAGCAATAGCTTTTTCATTAACTAATTTCATATTTAGATAGATATAATATTTGCATTATAAATATAAAAATAATTTGAATAAGTTACAATACCAAATAAAATATAAACATACTTAAGTATTTTTTAGAATTCACACACTTTAAATTGTTATTCGAATTATGAATAACTTTTTAATTTTATTTTGTTAATGTTAGGATTTATTTAAAAATATTTTGGGTATATCTGATATCATCAAGTAAAATATTATAAGTTGCCAATGAGAATCTAATTTTAGAAAGGAACAAGTAAATATTTATAGTTAGAACTTGAAAGTTTATATAGATATATTAAAAAATTTACACATATATAAAAGTTATAAGAAAGTTAAGATTGTAAATTGTATTTCCCAACCATTATATTTTGTGTTATTTATGATTATTTGTACAAATGCGAACTTTTGATTTTTTTTCCCTTCTTTCTAAAGAAGTACTTTTCCAAAATTTTAAATACAAATAGTATTTTGTATCATAACCATTTTTTACATATTATATATATAATTATTATCTTTTCATGATCTTTAATTTAACATACATATCATATATATAAAAGTGTGATATTTAAAAAAATAAAAAGACAATGTTATATAAATTGATTGGTTATTTGGTTAGATCTCAATACGTATTGTGCATATTTATTGGTGTCAAATTTAGACTGTAAGAATTAGTTAAATATTTTTTATAAAAAAAAAAATCTATTTTTTATAAATACTTTAATTAATTTATTTATTGTATGTATCTTTCTATCTTAGTTTTATTCGGTAAATTAATCTATATATATACTTATATACATATGAATATGCGTTTTTGTCTAATTAAATAAAATGGAGTCAAATATGTAATAAAGAAAATTATTTTCCCCTCCAATTGCAAGTTGGACATTTTCAAGTGTATTATTCATGTATTTGTCCCTAAAGAGTTGTTAACCTATCACAATTCTGTCAGTTAGTTTTTTTTTCAACAATTTTTTTTTTAAATAATAACAATTATTCTTTTTTTATTTCTAATCTATTTTTACATATAATATATGAAATTAATAATTTTTACACCTACTTTAAGTTGAAGTAAGTTTTGACTTTTTATTGTGGATTAGACTATTTGTAATGGGAATTAAATTATAAAAAATGAATCAATTGACTATTTTTAACAATAACAAATATGATATTATTTAAAAGAAAAATATAATTTTCTTATAAATTATTCAATTTATTTTTTATTATCTTATAATTATTATTTTAATAAGTTGGCATGTTATTATATTTATATTTATGTTTATTTTAATATATATAATTAATGAGATTATTTGTGGTTATTCACATAGGTTAAGAAGGATACAGACTACCTACAGTAACATTTGAGTTAAAAAAAATAATTTTAAAATGTGTATTTTAATTGTCATACTTAATATTTATTTCAATTTTATTTCGTAATAATAATTTTTTTTATGAATAATAAGTATATATTCAATTCATAAATCTCACGAGAGAAACGAATGTTTACACTATTTAAAATTTTACTATATGATAATTCAAGATTTTGAATTATTTATTTTATTGTGTGTACAAGGTTCACATTTTAAAAAATAACATCATATAGTATTTAATTTTATACTATAATGTTAACATACTTCCGTGCATCGCACGGGAGTAATACTAGTTATTATAAAAAGTAATATCACCAAAAATAATTTATTGAAATTTTTTAGATATCTAATCATGAAATTAGATATTACTATAATCATGATATTAAGTGTTAATTAATACAGGAACTCACAAAAAAAATTAATTGTATTCTATGCATTGTTGACTTGACATCATTTTCAATATTTGTATTAAGCAGGAAAAGCATATGCATCTTTATTGTTATTATTATACGTAACAAAATCGAAAACTAAACCTTGTGAGAAAGAAAATAACACGTAAACATTAAAAATACAAGTATATTTAAACTTTCAACGAGTCAATAAAACATTGAAAAATCGTCATTATATCATCATCTCATAAGTTTTAGTTTCAAAATTATTACCATTCTTCGATGTAATTCCATTTTATAACTTTTTTATTTACATATTAAATTTTGTTACTAGAAATGATTAAAATGACATAACTATAAAAAAAAAAAAAAAAAAAAAAAAAAAAAAAAATATTCACTACTTTATGATGTTTTACTGTTTTTTCCAGTTCCTTGTGAAATTATAATAAAATACACATATGATTAGGACAAGTATTTATAGATATACCTATGTTTTAGTAGAACATATTAGATTGAGATCTTGTGACAATATACTCATAGACGGATCTGCCTTAGGGCAGCACTAGGCTTCAGCCCAGTGCAAAGCCCTTGTTGCCCCACTTTATGCCTTGAATTTTTATTTGCAGCCCTCCCATTATTATGTCCACCCCATCCTGTCACTTGAAACTTATCTTTCTGTTGGACTGAAATAACCCACTTTTAGCTCATTCTTTGAAATCTTTTCTCATGCTTTATTTGTTGTTAATTGTATATAATTCTCATAATATCGCTCAACTATTAATAGAAGCAACGCTTCGCTCGCTCTAATCCAATTATTTAATGTTTTCATAACATGTACTTCTCCCATTTCAAAATAAATGATGTTTTACCTTCTTAATTATTTTTCAAAATAATTGATGTTTTAGCTATTGTTACAATTTCTTTCAATTTTACCCCTACGTCAAACAAATATATTTTACTTTTCAACCCTCCACTCATACTTGATTTCATCTAATCGTATCACTACAAAATATATGGATATATTTGCCAATATATTTATTTCTTAATTATTCCGCTCCTTTCTAAAACACCATTTATTTTGAAACGGAGGGAGTATGATTTTTCTTAACATTTTATATATTGCTATATATCATGGGTATATATACAAATATATTAAATTTTAATGTTTATAACATTATGTATATTGTTTAACAAACAAAGATATTATTATATTATATATATATATATATATATATATATTTATTTATTTAATAATAAAATAATTCATATAATATATCAACTTATGGTACGAGCGCATGTTTTGTTATAATTTTTGTATAAATATACTTATGATCTAAAGTTCTCCTTCTACCTTTGATTGACACTCATCTAGGATATTAAATTTATCCAAGATCTTTGATGTTAAAATCCGTAGCAATCAATAGTTATATATATGTGTGTTACGTATATTAAGTAATAGTAATATTAAATTTTTAAGAACTTTAACTAATTAAGTATCTAATATTCCATTGAAGTAGTTTCTAAGTTCTAGATACTTATATATATTTAAATGGATTAAAAAAATAACAAAAAAAAAAATTAAAATTAAAATATCTCTATTTTTAAAGAATGATTCTTATATAAAACATTGTATAAGTTTACCTACAATTTTTTTCTAACAAGAATATATTTGAGAGTTATAGGAAATAAACTTCTATTTTATGATAAATTGAATCATCATTGTTCATTCATCATTGGTTAGCTTATAGCTATAAATAGAGTTGAAATACTTAATTTTATTTTCTTACTCCACATTCTATATCATAATTTTTTTAAAAAAATATATAAATTTTAAACATTATATATTCACAATAAGATTTAAAAGGTTAATATAAAATGTAGTTATTCACGTGCAATGCACGTTTCCCCAAAACAATTTGTTTTAATTTGATTTTGAGAACTCCCTTATTCTTAACCAATTCAATTCAGATTTCCCCAATTTAATACGCACTCCCAGCTCGTTCACACTCATCATCTCTTTCAAGCGAGCTCTCCCTGCAGCTCGTCGAGGATTGCTCCCGAGCTCTCGTTCTCTCTCCTCGTCGATCGTGAGCACTCGTTCAGCTCTTTCCAGCTCACTCCTCCTCCTCCTCAAATGATCGTGCGAGCTCTTTCCAACTCACTTCACAGCAGGCGTTCTCTCTCTCCCCCCTCCTCCCCCTCTCGTTGTTCTTTAGTCTTCTGTATTAGAGATTTGCTTGTATTCATAGGTTGATGTTTGATTTTGATTTGAACATGTTCAAGAGTGGATTTAAGATAAAGCTTCTTGCTACTGGTGGAAAGAGACTGAAACTTACAATTTGGGATACAAGTAACTCAAATATAATTCAATTCATTATCAAACTTGAAGTTTCCTTCCCATTATTAAACAACCTGTTACCAAATCTGAAAAAATTGAAAGCAATGAAGCAATATGTACTCATTGCCTATTATTCACCTCTTTTTTTGTGTCAACATGTTTGATGAAATGCCTCACGGATAGCATCTCCGACCCACCCTCTATATTAGTGTTTCGCATTAAAAATACTGTTTTTGTATACACTATCTCCAACTCAACTCTATCTCACTAAATTTACAGTTTTGTGTAACCATCTCCAACTCAATTCCATCCCACTAAATTTACAGTTTTGTGTAAATTATCTCCAACCCAACTCTATTCCACTGAATTTTACACAATAAGATTACTTACTTCTAATTTTATTTATAAATAATTATTTACGTTTTACTTATTATAAAAAATCAACACTATTTATTTTAGTTAAAATTAATTAATAATTTCACACTTAAAGATAAAACATTGCATTCAACACCATGAAAATAAAAAATTACATAAAACATTAATATTAATAATTCTACATAAGAAACAAATTTAGATGCTAGCATTGCCATGTTCGTCCCACAAAAAAGTAGTGGAGAAATGGTAATTAGTATTTCCAATATTGTTATCTTTTAATTTTTTTCAATTTATGCAATTAGTATTTCTAACACTGTTATTTTTTATATTGTTGTAATGAAGTTTCCATTGTGCTAATTATCTTGCAATTTGATGTAACTAGTAATTTATCTTATTATTGTTTAATTATTTGTAAATATGCAAGATTAATAAAAAAAAATTAATCAAAATTTTTTCATAACTAAATTTAATTGAATTAAATAAATTATTAAATACAAATAATAAAACAAATATAACATTTATGTAGTTAAAACTGAATTTAAGGGTATTTTGAGCATATAATGTATAAATAAAGTTTTTTGTGTGATGAACAGTGTCCCCTTATTTATTGGGGGACACTGTTCATCCCCCAAATATAGAGGGTTGTTTTAGCGTGTGGTTGGGGGGATAAACTCTAAAATTCTCCCTAAAAATTGAGTTTTTGTGTATGATTGGTGATGGTCTGAAATTGAAATAGGCTGAATTTGAAAATTATAGTGGCATATTTTAATTTGTATCCATATTTTATTACTTTATATTTAAGAAGACCTTGATATGTAATTTTGCACATATACACGGTACGGTGTGGATCGGATATTTAAAAATATCCAGATTCATACCAAACTTCGGTTATTTAAAAAGTGAATATCAATTACAGATCCGGAAAATCAAGACTGTACGGTGCGATTTTTTTTTCGCGGTTCAGAATTTCGGATCTTTTGAAACAGTTCAATTTGATTCGGTTCAAATCGGATAATTTGAGATCCTTTATTTCTTTCAAATAATGAACACAATTAGAACATAATATATTGACGTCTAAGTAATATAAATAATTTTATCACATCAAATATTATTCAAAAGATATAAAGGATCTCCAACTATCCGATTTGAACCGAACCGAATTGAATCGTTCGAAAGATCCGAAATTCTGAACCGAACTGTTCCAAAAAAATAAATAACCGCACCGTACCGTCCTGATTTTTCAGATCTATAATGGATATTCACTTTTTAAATAATCGAAGTTTGGTATGAATCTGGATATTTTTAAATATACGATCCACACCGTACCGTGCACACCCCTAATTGTTACGGTGTTTCATGTTGTTGTTGTTGTTGTTATTATTATTATTATTATTATTAAACTATTTATATAGAAGAAAAAAAAAAGAAACCTAAAGTCACCTCTCCTAGAGGCGTCTCTCATTAAGTATATAAAAAAAAAAAAAATTAAATGAATGTCGCCTTTGGCAGGGGCGACTATAAATAATATCTGACAAAAAATGAAAGTCGCCTGTTGCACAGGCGACGTCACTTAGTTTTTTAAATAGTAAAAAATATACACTTATTCTTTTTAATTGTTAGATGAACAATGTCGTACTTAATTAAATTTGTCAATTTTAAGCTTACGTAGTCATCAACATTCCTCACATATTATCTTGCGGCATTTAACAAACAAATAAATTTCGTACTTTAGTCTCAAGTCTAACTATCGTAGTGCAAAAAATAATAAAAACAAATGAATCAAAGATATAATATGCATGTTTCCCAATATAAAGTTGATGCTTATGCTTATGCTCAAAAAATAAGGGACTAAAAGAGAAAGAGAAAAATAGTGAGATATCTAGTTAGATAAGGGGCAGGTAGGATGGTGTATATGAGTTTTTACACCTGTACGATATCTAGTTAGAAAGTCAAAACAATTCAGGAATTTTATAACGAAGTACAAACTAACAAAATGACATTGATAAAGAAAACATCCAAAATATGCACAAACGTAAACACCCTTTTCAATATGAAGAGCAAAATAACAAAAGCAACCAATTGCTTCCTGGACCTACACACATCAGTATCATCAAACTTTGACAGTTATTTGCTTTTAACTACAAAAGCTTTTATTAGAGAACTCTAGCTTCTTTACATAAATATGGAACTTGCTATACAAACACCCATATTCGATGTTAAATGCCCTCATCTTCAACAAGTAAATTCAATGTGACAACTTAATTCCCACCTAAGAAAATATGAATTGTGTGATAAGATCGATAACATAATATATTACTTGAATTTTCTGCCTGGGTAATGCAAGATCACCATATCAATGTGACAACTTCATGATATGAATTGGTGCTTTGAAAGGAACTTATGGGCAGTGCAGAATGTATAAAACCTCTAATCAATCCGATAACTTCAATAGTCTTCTGATAAAATGAACGTGATGATGACATATCGTCTTCTGATAAGGTATATTACTAGATATAAGTAGTGTTTGAGAGTAAATTGTTTTTGGTCAAAACTTGAAAGTTATAATGTTTGATAAACAACTGCTATGTATCACTTATTTTACTTAAAGAAATTTGACAAATTTACAAAAATGCCAAGAAACTACTTAAAGCAACCCATTTGTTGCTTATAACTTTTAGCTTTTAAGTACTTAATTATAGTAGAAAGAATTATTACCAGACACTCCATTTAACTTAAATTAAGTCAAAATCACAAAAGTGCTTTAAATAAGCAATGGCAAACGCTCCCACAGTGTAACTATAACACAATAATTATATAGAAAAGAAAAATAAAATCAGATATCTGAGTTAGTATTATAATTGAAACCAAGTATAAAACCTTCAATCATTCTGATAAAACTTCAATATGATTGACTGGTATAATGGACGTGATGATATAACAGCATAAGGGATATTACTGGATTGAATGTAGATACAAGGCATAAGGGGTATTACTGGATTTAATGTACCTATAAGACATCAATCATATTAGAAGCTAAAAATAACATCAGATATCTGAAGAATTAGTAGAGTGGTTCTATAAGATCAAATGATTTTGGCAACAACAAAAATATAATGATAATTCAGTAGTTACCTAAGATCGAAATAATACATGATTTTTTGAAGCATTTTACTTTTAAGCAGTGTAAATTACCAAATGGACAGATTTCAGCAACAACACGTGATGCCAATCATGAACAACCGATAAACTGATAAAACGAATTAAATTTCTAACTATAACAATTACAAAAAAACCCCAAATTTGACCTCATCCTAAACCCTATAAAATCATTTCAACCGAACGAGAATTGAAGCAGCCCAAAGCAACCAAAACACAAATCTTCAGCTGAAGAATCATGGAACTCAAAGATGATGAAAACAAAGAAAAAAGTGACACTAATTTATTCACAACATTCGAAAATCAAATTAAACACGAACAAAGCATATTGAATTCCTAATCATATCTACTTCGAGAAAATGAGAAGTATGTTTACGAACCTCAGCCAAAGAGACAAAGGATCATCGATTCAGACCTTGATCGCATCTATGAAGACTTTAGGGTTTCATCTTTTGTGGAAGAATTATTTGGAGGAGCGGTGAGAGAACGATTAGGAGATATGAATTAGATTTCGGGCCTCCTGATGGAAATTTTGTTTTACTAAAATAATATAATATAAATATAAAAAATACTACTTTTTAAATTCCTAGGTAATTTCATAGGTAATATATTAAAAGAAAAAAGAAATACATATACCTAGGAAAATTTTGGTAGGCAAATAATTTTCTCTTCACCTACCACTACTTTGTAGGAGAATCCGTAGGTACAACTGTTTTGCCTACGGATTATTTTGTAGCTAAATTACCATCCGTTATTCCATTGCTAATTCTGTAGGTAAAATAATTCATAAAATTCTGTAGGTAATTTGTAAGCAATTCGAACTATTTAAGGACAGAATTATTTTCGTAGGTAAATTCCGTAGCCAAATAATTATTTTCTTGTAGTGAGATATTGAGAGTGTGATTCTAGATTTAAAATAATTTTAATGTTAGACAATATTAATTATTATAAAAATTGTGTACACGTGCAACGCACGTGCTCATTGTTAGTCATAAAAACAATAAGAATAAATTGATATTGATTTTTAATATGTTGATGTGTAATTTTTTTTGATTTATTTCAGTTTTTTTTTTCTTCATTTAAGTCATAATATGTGGTCGGCCACATCTGTATATTTGGCCACGTCAGCAAATCTCCACCAAACACCCCCAATTAGAATGAACACGTACAACGTACTTGCCTTTTTCTGTCCAGATAAAAATATCCTCAAACAAGATAATCGTAGGACCAAAATTTAAATTTGCAAGATAATAGGACCTTTTTTTGGGGTCGCCCAAAGTTGCATGATTAAAAATGAAAAATTTCCCTCCCAATATTAGTCCTTCGTCTTTTTAAATTCTCGATTATAGTTTGTTGCTCGAATTTGATTGTTTTTCAAACTAAAATTTAAAATCATGCCGAATAATTGTATGTGCACTGCATATGAAGGTTTTTCATTTAAAGTAGGAATGGCAAATATTCTGCGGGGACCCGTCTCCGTTGGGACCCGAAAATATTGGGTCGGGGATTCCCCGAAATTCTATGAGGAGGATGGTATGGGGATGAGAATCATACTCCCGGTTCTCGGCCCCGAACCCGACTCCGTATAGGCAAAGTGAGAATTTTCCATTCCACGTTATTTTATATATATATATCTATCTATCTATCTATCTATACCTATTATAAAAGTATGAATGTTTTGTTTCGTCTATTTTTTGTAATGCCTATTATACCCTCCTTTAAAATCAATATAGACAATAATTTAATATCTTGTCCGAATGTCGATGCTAATCCAATAAATAATAAAAGCAATAATTATAATACTTCTAATCTGAAAAGAATTTGGAAATCTATCCGTATATCTATACTAATTTAAATAAATAATAAAGTCAATATTTCTAATACTCCCAATCTCAACCGCATATATATGCTATTTCCAATAAATAATAAAACTATTCTAATCTCAAAGGATTTGGGAAGTTTGTGATGTTTCAAACCTAATAAAATTAAGAGTTCTAATCTCAAAATGATTTGGAAAAACCATGACGTTATAAACTTATAAAATTAAAGAATTCTCATATCTATTATTATTAGTAGTAGTAGTAGGAGCAGCAGCAGCAGTATTATGAAAGTACGGATTGTTTCGTCCTGTTTTAGGTTTCGCATTTTCTTGTGAGACCATAATTCCTTTGCAAAGTATTATAATTCAAAGATAGTTAAGTAATTTTAATTTTTTTGAATAAAACTACTATTATTATCATCATCTTCTTCTTCGAGCCCTATTGACATAAACTAAAACTTTATTGAAGATCAGAGCCTATAGACTCCAATCCTTGAGATCCATAATAAAGTAATGGAGATAATATACTAATAAAAAATAAATCAGCACCGATTTTCATAACTTGCAGTGCACAAGAGCCCATGAAATAACATAAATTTCATAAAAACACATCCGAATGAAGTGCAGAACAAATGATACTACGTACACATAGAAAATGACAAAAGAAAAATAAAAAAAATATATAAAGTTTTTGCAGTTATGAGAAGTTAAAATGTGTTCTTACAGTGCTTACCAAAACTTAGTTTGCAAACACATTATTTTCATTTTTTCAGGAATAATATCGGAGAACATTAAACAATAATAACCTAGAAAATTGACATATACTTATAACTCGTACATTTGTTTAACAAATCAGTTATATTGTATTAGATCTGTTTTATTAAAAAATAATTGTGAGAAACTCTTTGTTTATAAATGTATTTGTCCATTAAATATTGTGATCAAATTTGAAGATTCACCGTCACTTTTCCCAGATATTTACATGCAGGGATTATATGGAATGTATTTTCATGAAAACGAGTTTAGAATTATTTTTATTTTTTAATTGATTATTTAAGATTTATCATTCAAATATTATTTCATATCATGCATTGACCTCTTTCTAATATTTAGGGTTCTATTTTATTTGATTTTTTCCACATTTTCTTGATTCAGTGTTTTTTTTTTTTTTTTTTTTTTGCCAGTTCTTCCCAATTTTCATTTTTAAGATTGTTATCTTCAGTATTTAGGTTTATATCTTCAGGATATCATATGTGAGATGTACATTTTTTCTTAAGTGATACATTAAGAAAATAAATTGGATTATTTTAGGATTAAGTTAATGGTCATATTCCGATTTATCTAATTATTTTTATATTAAAAAAATCCTTTCTCAGACAAATAATTGGATTATATTTTGTTACATAATTTTTATAATATTGCATATGCTAAAATTTTAGATGCTTTATGAAAATTGTTTATCTGATTAATAACATTCTTGCAGAATAATATTAGCAAACAATCACAATGAGTCGAAAATTAAATTTCCTCTGCCGATAGTTCTTTATGTTGTCTTCTAAGTTAATCGATAACCTAAAAATGCTATAAAGAAAAATATTGGAGATAAGATTGGATTATTGGATACTGTACTAGGATTTTTCAGGATCTGGTTCGTGGAATTTAGGAAGTTGAATTTGTTTTAAAATTATTTTGCTTTTATTTCCTTTTATTAGTAATATTAACTTTTTAGTTGTGTGGATTATGGCTAGAATAATGTTAATATTTTCTATCTGTAATGATAAAGTATAGACTAATTCTTTTTAGAGAAAAAAAGAAATTGATGACGTCAGTTGAAAAAGAACGCTCAATATGACTAATGAAGTTTGACCACAATAACACATCAATAAGATTGGAAGTAATACGAGCTGGACAAGAAACAACATACACGACAAAAAACAATAGTACCAAGAAATTGATGATGACTGACTAAATTATAGGAACTTGAAAATATAAAAAATATTTTGAAATAGTATATGTCAAGGACGATTCAAAGAATCAATGTATTGTAGAGTGTTCTCACATGAACATTGATCTTTAATGAAGATAAAGGGGTTTCAAAGGAAAATTTAGAAAGATACAACACATATCTAATATCAAAAGTGATCGATGGTGAAATATGTCAATGCAAAGATTTCCTGAATGTACTTTTTGAAAAGAAAATAGTCCTCGCTGAGAAAAATAATATTAAAGAAGCAACACAAGGTATCGATTAAACTATCAAATACAACTTGGCGAAATTCAAAGACCTTGAGACGAAAGCCCGGCGACATAAAATGGTTTGGTGAGTTACTGAAACCCTAAGCCTCGAGGTAAATACGACTCTATTTGACAATAATGATTAATATATATTTCAAATGAAATAGATGTTTGTGGATGCTTGCAAAGGTGGAGAATGTCAAAATAATCATAATTACAAGCAGGAAAACTTAACCTAGAGAGAAATAACCATTATGGACATGTAGTAAGTAAAATCCTCCTCGAAAGTCCCTTAAAGTAATGTACATCATTCTTATCTACCAATTTTTATAAACAAATATAACTACACATGTATACATAAATAATTGTATGCCATCAAATAAGAAAATAAGTATTACCTTGTGGGAATACATGGTGAGAAAGAAGGAAATGTTAAAAGGAACACACAGAACGGAATCCAATATTTACAGTCACTGGGGTTATGGCAGTGAAATACTTGAATAAGGTCTAGAAAAAAAAATTACTTATAGATGAAAAATAACTAACACTATATTATCTTAATAGCTGAGGTAAACTTACAAGCTACGATAACAAGCGCTCTCCAAATCGAGAAAGACTCTAAACAGTTGGAACAAATTTTTTGGTGGTAAGTAATGAGCTATGAAATAGAAAGAAGACGGGGGAAGGTTGATAATTTATACGTATTGAGAATAAGGTTTGTAGGTCAAATACAATATAAAAGCTAACTAAAATTAGTGAGATGATTGCGAGTCAAAGAATGAACAATGGAAAGGAAAATATGTTTGCAAATAGGTGTATTGAAAAATCCGTAGAAACTATACCGAAGTAACATATTCTAAAATTTACAAAGATAGAAATATAAATATGCCAAACTTAAGGAATTTTTATACTTTCTCACAATAGGACATCAATTCTAGGAGAGAAGATTTTTTGTTCAACCTTAATTATCAGTATATGCAATTTTAAGTTTATAGTGAATGTTATAAAAGTATCAATTTAGTACAATTGATAAAAAAAAAAAATTAATAATAATAAAATAAAATACTTTCCTATAATTAATACATGAGTCAATAGTTTCTTTTTCCATCCTAGCCTATTACAAATTTAGCAATTCTTAATTCAATTTCTAACAAGTTCTTTTTATTTTGATTAAATAGTAACTTTTCCATTCTCAAAATAATAAGTTAGAATTTACACTTCTTATAATCAAAATAATATTTTCAATGAAAATTAAGCAAACTAATTAGTCTAACATCTTATTTAATCTAAATTTCCTTTGTATAAATTTGCACATGTGTAGAGCGAACCTAAATATGGTTCAAGGAGTAGAGGTTGTAATGGAGTAGGTTTGCTAAATTCGTAATCCACCCCGCAAAAGAAACATTAAATCCATTAAATCTAAACATCAAATTGCCAGGTTTACCCTCCCCACCATACTTGGTTTGTGTTATATATTTTTCAGTATTTTCTATACTACGACTATTCTTTTATTCTTATATAATATCACAACGATAAATTTTAAAATTATTTATATATTTGATTTATACATGTCAGGTATGGGCTGGTGTAAAATCCTTAACTCGATTAAAATCTGTGAAAAAAACCAATCAAATCAGTTTTAGCGGGTTTATCCATGGTAAGTTTTGTGCATGTTCAAGTATGAACCTGCATCCATTGCTATCTCAATAATGAAGGAGATTGCAATTCATTAATTTAAATCTTTGGTGACACGGTTGCTACATACATTAGATGCTCTGTGTAAGCATACCTTACATCATTAGCAATGATAAAAAAGAAAAAAAAGTACATAAAATTTTGAGTGCATGAGTATGAACCAATAAGGCCAAAAAGGAAAATTTTATATAAACGTTATAGATGATTTTCAAGGAGAGTATTGAGTCGGACTACAATAAAAGGCTAACCTCACAAGCACGCTGGAATTTGTTTTCTCACATTACTGAACTGGAAAACTCAAGAAACACAAGGAAGATTGTGTGTAATTGTTGAGGAAATATAAAGAGTGAAACTGAAGAGTAAGAAGATACAAATTATTGAAAGAAAATGACCAATACAACCACGAGACAAAAGTAAACAAAGAAAAAGATAAATCAAGAAAAAATTATAGAAGAAGAGAAATTACATAAGCAACAAGATGAACAAAACAAAATGAAGATAGATAAGGAAATTAAGGAACAAAACACTGGGAAAGAATCCAAATGCAAAGAAGATAGAAAAAGAAAAGTCAAAGACAATTCACCACCGAAAAAAAATAATGAGAGAAAAATTAAGGGGCAAAAGAGAAAAAAAGAAAAAAGAAAAAAAGGATTTAGGGAGACTGCATTGTAGATGAAAGTGATGAGAAGTGATCATTACCCAACACATTACAAGAACAAGAAAAGACATTAATACACCCCGCAAGAAGATCAAGAGAAAAACTAAATTCTCCATCAATAGTTTAATGGAGCATCGGCTCTTTAATACCCTACTACCATGACTTTTGATTTGTTTATTTTAATTTGATATTACTTATATCTTGCATGAAACTACTCTATTAAAGCATTACTTATTTATACTCTTATTATAAAGCTTGTTATATTTAGAATTGTATAAGATTCTATAATTTGAAAGTACAATTAATAGTACAATGTATGGTTCTTTACAACAGCCACAAATTTCAAAACATGTCGGTAGAATATGTTTTCTTAACACACACAAGGTGTTAGAATAATATATTCTTATAAATTGGTCCTAAACAAAGATGTCAATTGCTAGTATATATATATATATATATATATATATATATATATATATATATATATATATATATATATAGGGAAAAAATCATAAACCGTCCTGTAAGTATAGTGACTTCCACTAAATATCCCGTATCTATCTGCTTTTTCAATTTCGTCCTATATCTTTTTAGATTATCCGATTTTCGTCCTAAAATTCAAATTTTCGCCGGAAAATGCACGTCCCGGCATAAATTTTGGGATTTTGCCAGCGTGGCGCCGGAATGACGCGCTGGAATATAACACGGCCGTGTCACTCAAGCAACACGGCCGTGTCAAATTGTTGCTAGAAAAGTGAATTTTGCAAATCAACACGGCCGTGTCACTTAAGCAACACGGCCGTGTCAGAAGTGTTTTCCTGCGATAATTACCTAATTTTAATAGGATTTTGATCCTATCTTCCCCAAGATTCGGCCCAACTCTATTACAAGGACACCAAAACTTTAGGAAAGAGGAGGAATCATCAAGAACATAAATTACATATCTTGGAAGACAAAGAAGACGAAGATCATCGAGACGGAGTCATCCGGGTTAAATTGTTCTTTCTTAGTTTTAATTCTTACAATGTTTTTATTAGAATTTTGTATTGGATTATTACTAGGCATGAGTAGCTAAGCTATTCGTGTCCTAGGGTTAGAAAGTAGGGATTTTTATAACAATGTTTTGATTTATGATTTAATCTATTAATTCCGTTCTTTACATGTTTTATCTCTATGTTTGTGCTTAAAACTGAGTTTAGTTTGGTCACCTAGATTTAGTAATTTAGTTTAGCAATTCCGCTTCGAGAGGAGGGAATTGTTATCAGACTTAGAACATAGAGCGCAGTTGTCTATGACTGTGTAGGCCGAGGCTTAGGATCGTTTGGGAGTTATTAGGTTTAATTGACTCGAGAGAGTAATTAGCTTAATTAATCAACGGTTTAATCGCTTCGAGAGAAGGATTAGATTATTGTCGTGCCGCCTAATAAACATTAGAATTGGTAAATTAATAGGTTAATCATATTCAACATTGAAGTAATATCCTGAAATCGAAGCCCTAGGATACCTTGTCTCCTGGATTGTTATTCCAGTCAAAAAGGATCAAAATCTTGTAATAGAGTTGGGCCGAATCTTGGGGAAGATAGGATCAAAATCCTATTAAAATTAGGTAATTATCGCAGGAAAACACTTCTGACACGGCCGTGTTGCTTAAGTGACACGGCCGTGTTGATTTGCAAAATTCACTTTTCTAGCAACAATTTGACACGGCCGTGTTGCTTGAGCGACACGGCCGTGTTATATTCCAGCGCGTCATTCCAGCGCCACGCTGGCAAAATCCCAAAATTTATGCCGGCACGTGCATTTTCCGGCGAAAATTTGAATTTTAGGACGAAAATCGGATAATCTAAAAAGATATAGGACGAAATTGAAAAAGCAGATAGATACGGGATATTTAGTGGAAGTCACTATACTTACAGGACGGTTTATGATTTTTTTCCCTATATATATATATATATATATATATATATATATATATATAATATTCCTTAAATAAATTTAAATAATATTATATATATAATAATATATATACTAAACACACACTTACAACTTACTGCATTACTTCATCTTTAGTTACAAGCTATTATACATATATAATTATATATATTCTATATGTAATTTGTTATTTTAATACTTTTATTTTAGATTTATTGACTTTTGACATATTTTGGGCTTGGTGATTGTATGTTATAACTTTATTATTCTTTTTGCCTAAAAGATTTGGAAAAAAAATAAAAAGAATACGGGGAACCCGAATCCCCGTTGGGACACTCTTCCCCGAATGGGGATTCCCCATCCCCGACCCAAGATCTCCAAGCGGAAAATTTAGCGGGAATGAGAATCGGATTAGGAGTTGGGGATGGAAATGGGGAGACCAATACCAGTCTCGATCCCACCCATTATCACTCCTAATTTAAAGCTATTGCAAGTAACGTGGACATAATGTCTTGATAAACAATGTAACACCAAAGACATACTAAAATTAACCACGGCAGCCACAAATTCATCTGAAAAGAAATAATAATCTCCAATTTGACGGGGATAGATGTGGTGCACATGCAATTATTTTTCATATTTCTAGCTTAAAGGCAAAATTTGAGAAATTAAAAAACAAACAACTGATTTTGGGAAGAATTTCTTTTATATGATGAGACAAGAGTTTGCAAAAAAAATATGTAGATGTTGAAATCAGATTTATAGTACTCTCTCCGTCCCATCCGAATTTGCACATTTTCGTTTTCGGTACGTTCCAACTAATTTGTTCACCCTTAAAAAGGAAAGTTCTCTCACAATCTTCGCCCTTAAGATCTCCATCCTCAATCTCCACCTTTAAAAAATTCAATCAAAAAGCAAAAACAATTTTTTTCTTAATATACGTGTCGGGTCAACCATGCAAACTCTCGCGGAACGAGGGGAATATTATCAATATAGAATAAAACTTGCATCCTTGTTTAAGATTAGTAGCCTTCGGGTTAAATCTAGGCAACTCGGTACAAGAAAATGCATATTTATCTACAAAACCAATTTTAGAATTGAACTAGAAAATAAAAAATTATTTTATTTTTTAAAGTTGCAAACATCTTTTTTTTCATTTCTAATCTATTTATTATGTATACTATATCGAATTAATCATCTTTTGACAATGTTTGATTTGACATTCATATGATATATATAATAATAAAATATTCTATTTAAAATATTATATTATATTATTTGTTCGTTGATTATTTAAGTAAGATTTCAGTGTTTATTGTGGATTGTACAAAACATATAGTATTGGTTTGAAACACTATTAAAAATCATTCAAATTCTCTTTTACAAATTGTTTTACTTGATTATTTCATTAAAACTACAACTAATCAATTTGTTTTATCTGACATGAATTGTCTCAAGTTAATATTTGATTTATAATCAGCTTACTAAATTATTGAATTTCCTAATGCTTATTTGATATAATAATTATTTCTGTTGATAAATCACAAAACTATGATTTCGCTCATATATATAACTTTATATATGATAATTAATCTTAGAATTTTTTTAATCAATTTTATATGTTTTAGATATATTTAATAAATATAATTTGCAACCTATACTATGATATTATACAAGTTGCAACTGAACTTCTTTTAAATAAGCAAAATTAACCAACTAGAACTGTATGTTTTTTAGACTTTGCAACCAAAATAATAGTGGGTCACATTAACCAATCTCAATTAAGTCTTTTTTTTTTCCTCACATTTTGCTACCTAAACAATTTTTTTTTTTTTTTTTTTTTACATTAACCAATGTAAATCTTTAGATAAATCTACTATTTACAATATAAATGTATAATTTAATTGAAACTTTTCAACATATATATATATATATATATGAAAGTATTAAGAAATATTAGAGCACTCATATATTTTATTTTGTTATTCCAACTATTGAATTATTTTGTTATTCCAACTATTGAATAACTTTTGAAATATATTTTGTTAATTTTTTATTCTTTATATATCGAAAATACCAAGTAAAGTACTAAAACTTGCAGATAAGATTTTATAAAAGGAGATAATTATATTTAGAATTTAAAACTTTATTTAGATAAATTTAAATATTTAAAATAAAATGGAAAAAAATAAAGAAAAATAAATTTCTTATAACATTATCCATTTTATTTTATTTAATAATATGAGTTGATAGTTATATATTATATTTGTTTTAACATTCATAATTAATTAAGCTATTATGCACATAGGTGAAGAATGATGCAGACACACTAAATGTGTGTTTGGATTTCAATGATAAGAAATGATCATTTTGCAAAAGAATTTTTTTTAATATTGAATATTTATCTTAATGTTAACCTATAAAAAAAAGTATATATATATATAAAGAAAGTTATATTAAATTCATATATGACGTGGGAGAAAATTATATTTACATTACTTATAATTTTATTTATGTTTTATCCTATATTTTAACAAAAAAAAATTATTAGGATAAAACGATCGCATATTTCAATATTATATTATACTCCCTCCATCCCGCGGAAGTTTGCACGGTTGACCTAACACGTATATTAAGAAAAAATTGTTTTTGCTTTTTGGTTGACTTTTTTAAAGGTGGAGATTGAAGATGAAGATTTCAAGGGGGGAGATTGTGAGAAGTGTGCAAATTGGTGTGGGACGTATCGAAAAGGAAAGTGTGCAAACTCGGGTGGAATGAAGGGAGTATCATATTTAGCTTTATTAAAAGTATTACTTTCTAAATAAATTTCCGTGCATCGCACGGGAATATTACTAGTAACAAGAACAGAAGGATAAATGTTAAAGGAAAGTGCAACACAGAATCTAATAATTGCAGTCAAGAACGTTACGTTATCCAAGACTTGCATAAGATTTAGAAATAAAAAGAAATAGTTTTAATTTATTTATTAAAAATAACTAGCTCTTTATTCTCTTAATAGCTAAACGAAAGTTAAAAACTACAGCAGCAAGCGTCCTGCATATAGACCCAAACTCTGGACTGGAAGACCCAAGTAAGATGACGAAAAATTATTATTCTGATGCATTAAAAATAATATATGCAGGTCAATCATAATACAAGATTCAATCGAGATATATGTGATGATTACGAATAAAAAAATGAACTCATAGAGTGACTCTTAAAGATATCATAGAAAATACAGACTCATCGACGGAGGTAAGTTCAATATACAAATAATTTAGAACATATACTATACTATATTTCGATAAAAAAAAAAAAAATTTCTCGAACAAACAGGGAAGTTATTGTTGTTTCACCGAAATAATAGACAACGTGGAAAATATTGCAAACATATGATGCGAAGCATGTGATAAATGTAATAGAGGAACCTATAAGGAAGATGGAAATGTTTTTGCAAAAAGTGTATCGAAAAATCCATTGAAGCTAAACCAATGTAATACATTCTAAACTTTGCAAAAATTAAAGGCATTGCAAGTAACGTGGACATGATGTCTTGATAACAACGTAACACCAAAGACATACTAAAATTAACCACGACAACCACAAATTCATCTGGGAAGAAATAATAATCTCCAATTCGACGCGGATAGACGTGGTGCACATGCAATTATTCAATTATTTTTCATATTTCTAGCTTAAAAATGGCAAAATTTGAGAAATTAAAAAAATAAACAACTTATTTTGGGAAGAATTTCTTTTATATGATGAGACAAGAGTTTGCAAAAAAAATTTGTAGATGTTGAAATCAGATTTATAGTACTCTCTCCGTTCCCACTTAAATTTGCACACTTTCTTTTTTGGTACGTCCCAAACCAATTTGCTCACCTTTAAAAATGAAAGTTCTCTCTCAATCTTCACCCTTAAAATCTCTATCCTCAATTTCCATCTTTAAAAAATTCAATCAAAAAGCAAAAATAGTTTTTTCTTAATATACGTATCGGGTCAGCCGTGCAAACTCCCGCGGAACGGAGGGAGTAGTATCAGTATAGAATAAAACTTGCATCCTTGTTTAAGATTAGTAGCCTTCGGGTTAAATCTAGGCACCTCGCTACAAGAAAATGCATATTTATCTACAAAACCAATTTTAGAATTGAACCAGAAAATCAAATTTCTGACGGTTTCATATGAAAGTAGAAATATTCAAGATATACATGGTACAACCAATTATAATTTTGAATTGGAAAGCAAGATCAGACTTATACATACCTAATTGCAAGAGAACATTAAGAAATTCGAACATGATGTCAATAGCACTATCAGTATGATCATCGTCTGCTATGCCTAATGTTTGCCTCTGCTGCTGTTGTGACTTTTGCTTTGATCTTTTCAAGAGCAGCTACAACCTGTATCATGTTAATCCTTTCATCAGGAGAAAATGCTAAACATTTCATTGCCAAATCGAAAATAGATGAGACACAGTGCTCTTTCTCAGAGAAATATTGATCTTCTGTCGTTAGCAAGCCAGGGGCCACGATTTCGCTTATAACATTTTCTTGTAATGCTTCGCTCACCCACTCCTTTAAGCTCGTTTCACCGTCGAACATATCGTCGGTCGGTTTCTTTCTAGTAAACATCTCCAGCAACAATATTCCGTAGCTGTACACATCCCCGTTTGTGGATACTTTGCCTTCTGATCCGTACTCTAATCATATCACATGTTGATCGTTACAAAAGGGTTAGTTTGTAAAGATTAAGGATATGGATTAGTTTATGTGATTCCAAATTCAATATGTAGGAAAGAAACCTCTGAAATTATATTATATACTCGCTCAATCGTATAATAAGAGTTCTGTTTGAAAATGAACATTTTTTTATCTTTTGCCGATTTGATGAAGTTACTATTCTCTAAAAACTATCGATTCACACTCGTGCGACTTATTTTATTTCTTTTAGTTGACTTACTCTACTATATATAACTCATGTGTGAAATTAAACAAATATTACTTGGTAAGAAAGGAAATTGACTTTCGAACAAGACTCTCATTTTGAGCATGAAGTTTGATTTCGAATAGATAGCTCAGGCGAGAATCCAGCCGTAAGAAGCAAGATTTCAGTTCCCATCTGAACAGAACTCTATCGGACAGAGGGGATATGTGTGTGTGCGCACTTGCGTGCGTGTGTGTGACAGAGAGAATAAACATAAAAAACTTTAAGAACATTGTACATCACCTGGTGCTGCATAGCCGATAGTTGCCAAGGTTTTAGTTTGGACCATAGTCTCCCCTTCTTCAAAAAGCTTGGAAATACCAAAATCACCAACATGAGCGATCATATCTTGATCAAGCAAAATATTGCTTGGCTTTATATCACAATGAACGACAGGGAAAGTATGACCATGATGAAGATATTCCAACGCTAATGCAACGTCAATTGCTATTTTCAATCTTTGCACAAAATCCAGATAATAGCTATCAGAATGTAGCCATTTCTCTAGGCTTCCGTTCGGCATGTATTCAAGAATCAAAGCTCTAAACTCGGTGTTGGTACAACAACCAATTACTGGGACTAAGTTCCTGTGACGAATAGAGCTTAGGATTTCGCTTTCAGTATCAAAACTTTTGACGGCTCGTTCCACCTGTACGTGGAAGACTTTTACTGCAACACTTAACCCATCAGAAAGTGTTGCTTTGAATACCGAACCAAAACTTCCGCGTCCAAGTAGGTTTATTTCACTAAAAGAACTTGTTCCTTGCGTGAGTTCTATGTATGAAATTCTTCTCCAAGCAAAGTTTTCCAACAAACTATCAACTGAATTAGGTGGTATTTTCTTCTGATTCAGTCTTCTTATGAGCATGACTATGACAACCACTAGAACAATAGTCGCGACGAAGGTTGGCACGACAATGAGAGCAATACTCTTTGATCTCGATCTTCCATGCTTCTTCACACAAGTTGGCACCTGAAATCTTGTTGCACCGCATAGACCAGAGTTATAAACAAATGATGTAGCATTAAAGGTACGAAAACAACCCCCATTCGGAATCTCCCCTTCCAATTTGTTGTACGACACACTAAATTCTTCAAGATCGCGGAGCTCTTCTAAAGACTTTGGTATCGATCCAGAAAGACTATTATTAGATAGATCTAATGTCCTCAAGCCTTTAACCTTGCCTAAATCTTCGGGGATAGATCCTGCAAACATATTATTCGACAACCATAGATATTCTAATGATTGACAATCGCCAATTGAGCTCGGAATACCTCCTACAAACTGATTAGACGACAAGTCTAGTTCGTTGATCGTCCAAGTTCCAATCTGGGGTGAAAGCTGTCCCGTCAAATAGTTTGACGACAAGTATAGAAAATTAAGGTGAGAGAGATCCCAAAACTTTGAAGGTATGGAAGAATTCAACTTGTTCGACGAAAAGGAGAGCCCTCTTAAAGTTGTAACTTCACCCAAACATTCATTTATTTCCCCTGTGAGCATATTAACACTAAGGTCCAACACCCCCAAACTGCTCATTCCACACAGTTCATTAGGAATATAACCTTGCAACTGATTGCCGCCGAGACGTAGTTCTACAAGTTGCTTTAGTTCTCCTAGTGATGTCGGGATGAATCCGGTGAGCTGATTCTCAGATAAAAACAAAGCTTGCAATTTATACAAGTTTCCAAACTGAGGAGGAATAACACCCTTAATGTTGCAGTTCGAAGCCAAAAATCGAACCAGAGTAGACGATAAGTTCCCAACAGAAACCGGAAGGATACCATTGAGTTGATTGTCACTTACTTCTATGACCTCCAAATATCGGCAATTAGTTAACCCAGAGAGAAACGTCATTTCTTGATCCGATGTCAAATTATTATCCCAAAGTCGAAGGATTCTTAGGTTTTCGAGAGCACCGAAGTTGGGTATTAGGCCACTCAACGAGTTTCTATTTAGTTCTAACCTAGTAAGCTTGGAAGCATTGGCAATAGAACTCGGAATTTCGCCGGTGAGTCTGTTAAAATGTAGAATAAACCATTCAAGGTTGGGAAGTGAAAGCCCCAGGTTTGAAGGAAGACTACCGGAGAAATTATTCTCCTGAAAAACTAAAGTCTTCAATGTTGAAATATTGAATATACGAGGCGGAATAGGGCCGGATAAGTGATTATATGCCACTGCAAAAACTTCAAGGTTTGCTAAATTACCAAGCTCTTCTGGTAATTCACCTGTAGCACATAACAATGTTCACTTCAATCATTAATTGATTCACATATATCTATCTACTACTTACTCCCTCCGTCCCAAATGAATTTGAAAAAAGAGGTCAGTGCACAAATTAAGAAAAATTTATTTTTTCAGATTTTATCGATTTTTCAAAGGTTGATTGAGGGTGAAGATTTTGAGGGTGCACATTGTGTTTAGGCAAAAACTCGTATGTGACCATCACACGGTGTGACGGAAAAAATATCATTTTTTGTGGTAAAAGTATCACCTTTATCTGTAAAAGTATCACATTTTTTTAACAAAAAAAAGTATCACTTTTTGTAGCAAAAGGATCACCTTTATCTATAAAAGTATCACTTTTTCTGTAAAAGTATTAATGTTTTCTGTAAAAGTGTATTCCGTCACACGTGTGACCGTTCACACACAAGACTCACTCTTGTGTTTATAACTTTTTTTTTAAGGGTGTGAAAGTTTGCTTGGGACCGACGAAAATTAAAAATGTATAAGTTCATTCGGGACGGAGAGGGTATTATAAAAGTGTGACTATTTTTTTATAAAATTTATACCTAATAAATCTTTAATTAAAGACATTATTTATGGACAACAAGATAAATTTACAGTACCTAATAAATTCCTCACTAAAATCATTTTTAAAAATTTGAACTACTAAATAAATTATTTTGGGACAACAAGAAGACAAAAGTACAAACTCTTGATTTCTAAGAATACTCGCAAGTATAATGTTTGGGAAATTTCTTTTTCATTTTCTTTTTTTGGAAATTTACCTAAGCGTCCTTTAATTTTACCACTCTTGCCTAAACATCCTCTATATTGTCACCAAATAAAAATAAATTTGAAACTTGTAAAAAAATATATAAAAAAAAAAAGGTCATTTTACCGTCATCACGAGGATAAACAACCCCTTGCTGCTGATGTGGAGCCTTTTTTAATAATGTAGTTTTCCTTTTAAATTAGAAATGGATCCAACTGCTATTATTGGAGGAAATAAGGGTCTGTTTGCTTAATGTTTGGCTCAATAAATTTAGATGATCGAATTTCAATAAAGCACACTCATTAACTCTTTCAATTAAATTTGGTCCAGCACTCCCCAGTTTTAAGCAAACGAACCCTAAGTGATCATTTACCAAAAGAAAAATGAACAGAAATTAAAAACTTGTTAAAAAATTTATAAAATACATAAAACAAAATTACAAGATCTATGAACATAGTTTTTGAAAATAAAATATATGAAAATTAAATTATGAGATTTTCTTTTATTTTCACATATTATGATTTTTTCTTTTCATAATTTCTATTTTTTATATAATAAAAAAATTGAAAACATAAAATAATATGAAAAATAGAAAACATAGAAAATATACTCAGACACTTTTTTTTATTTTCAATTTTTCATAATTTCTGTTTATTATGTAAACATTAAAAAAAACAAAAAAAAAAAACTAATCATGGGAAACTGAATAAATATTTTTTGAATTTTGTGAAAATAAAACAGAATTGTGCATAAAATATTTTCATCGTAATTGAAAGAATTCTTAGAATTTTATCAAAGAATCAGAATTCTTGAACTTCATGAAAATAAAATAGATTTCCGCGTTTTTATACAAAAAGAAATATTAAAATTACAAAAAGTACAAAAAAAAATCAAAATAAAAAACATACAAAATATGCAAATTAAACAGAAAATATAAAAATGTAGTTAATAGAAAATAAAAATTACCAAATGTATAAAATAATACAGGAAATATAGAAAATATAATAAAGATATGAAAAGACGAAAACTTTACATCAGATATAAGAAATATTTTTACAGAATTTTTTATATTTCACATATTTGAATTTTCTTGATTTTTTATAATTTCTGTTTTTTTTTTTTTTTGTAAAATTCTGAAATTAGAAAATGTGAAACTAATATAAAATCAGGAAAATAGAAAAATTATTTTGATTTTTTAAAGAAACTGCAAATATTAGTAGAATAATAGTTTTTGGGAAATCTGATGTTGAAATCAACTAAATCATCGAATTAAAATACCACGTCATTCTTAAATGGTCACCGACAGAAAATCATTCTGAAATGTCACGTCATTCCAATTTTTTAAAAGAGATCTAATGGTCACGTCATTCCACATGTAAGTAGTTGTGTCAATTTCCAATTTTTTTAACATGATGCTAAATAGACCTTTTTGAAAACTTTTTACAGGTTACAAAATCATTTTAATTTGGTGGCAATATAGACAACATTTAGGATTAATTACGGCAACCTCACCAAACAATCATATTATGCATTTTTCCCAAAAAAAAATCTAATCAAATTTTGCTTAAGCATTTTCGGAAGTGGCCATTTTTTAATTAATTCAAAATTACGGGATTATTTTGTTAATTTTCTTTAATCAAAATTAGCACAAACTAAGGATGAAGCTAGGATGAAATAGACAAACAAGAGCCTAGTATTTAAACGGAAATTAATCGAAAATAATTAAAAAGAAATTGAAACAGAGAAATTACTACGTTTCGTATATCCATAAATAGATAAAGAAATTAAGCTATATATCTACTTTTGTAATTTGTAGTCCAAAATTGATTATTCAAAATCACTTCTTTCATTTTATACTTCACACTACATGAACTCATTGGATGCACGATATTGAATTTATTTTTTTAATAATTAACGTAAAAAAGGGATGACTGATTGACTTCCTATTCTAAAAGGACATTTAGCTAGGCAGAGAACAGTAGAAGTTTGTAGATAAACATACCAGTCAACTGATTTGAAGCAAAGTCCAGCACTCTTAGAGAAGTGAGGTTCCCAATTTGCTTTGGAATGCCACCTGATTATACAAAATACCAAGGAGGACATTAGCCTATATCTTGTTCTCGTTTCCTCATCGCCTAACTACCCCTATTCCTCGTCCAGCCCCACCTAGATCACACTAGTCGATAACCTCTAAATACAATTAAGTTATTGAATATTTATACCTGTCAATTGAGTTTCTGTAAAATATAATTCCTCAATCTGTGGCAAATTGTAAAAAGTGTCAGTTGAGATGCTTCCAGACAAATTGTTGTATTTGAAGCTCATGATCCTCATTGAAGACATATTGAAGATAGACGATGGAATATTTCCTGTTAGAGACGCCCCATATTAAATAAATATCATATATACATGTATGCCCATTCTTGTATCAATCATACATTGATATATTAATTGTAAACATATATCCCTCCGTACCAAATATACTTGCACAGGGGTTGGAACACATATTAAGAAAAAATTATTTTTTGAGATTTTGTTGACTTTTCAAAGGTTGATTGATGGTGGAGATTGATGGTGGAGATTTTGAGGGTGAAGATTGTTATAACTTTCCTTTTTAAGGGTGTCTAAATTTGTTTGGGACGGATAAAAATAGAAAGTGTGCAAGTTCATTCGGGATGGAGGGAGTATAACGAAATAAAGTTGGCTTAATTGAATGGTAAATTTTGAACCTCACAACAAAATTGTAATTTTGTGACAACTAAACCAATAAAATTAACATACCAGTGAAATTGTTTTTCTCTAAGCGCAGGTCCTCCAGTTCCTTACACTTGTATATATTTGCCGGAATTTTGCCGGAAAATTGATTCCAGGAGAGATAGATTCTCTTAAGTGTCGGAGTAGTATTATTACATATATCACTTGGGAGCTCACCCGATAACATATTGAATCCCAAATCAATTTCTACCAAGGAAGATATATTGAACATACCATTCGGTATAGACCCGGAAAATGTGTTGTTATTCAAATATATATATTGAAGCTGAGATAATGCTCCAAACCATGCCGGTATTTCTCCGCTGAAGTTGTTAACTCCGAGGTTTATCTCCTTCAAACGGCGCAAATTGGAGAGCTCGACTGGTACGAGGCTTCTGAAATTGTTGAAACTGATGTCTAAAGATCGAAGAAACGTTAAGTTTCCAAGATGTGGAGTGATGGTTCCCTCAAGCCTGAAGCCTGAAACATTCAGGGCTATGACCCTGTGGTGTTTCGGGCCGCAGGAGACACCGGTCCAGTAACAGATTGAAGTGTTACTGGGCCAGGTGTCGTTCGAAATACCATGGGAACTTTTGAAGAGAAGTAGAGCCTGTTCATCTGTGGTGAAGTTGAATAGTGGTTTGGAAGAAGTGAGTGTAAGGATGGTTAATAACAAGAATGCAAGTGCACAAGAAAATAAGGAATTCTCCATTCAATTTGATTATGTTTAGTAAGTTTGGTTTGGTGGATACATATATTGTCCCCTCTCTCTCTCATATTGGTCCCATAGACTACAAAGTCTACTATCTACATTTCAAACGTATGGGATACTTTATTATTTTCGTAACCATATTATAGACTTTACAATCTTCAACTTTTGAGTCAACAAACTTCAATGGTTCTAAATTTCTATATTTCCTTATTTTTTTAAGTGAGATCTTATATTTCAATCTCTATATATTTTATTTCGTATTTCAAAGTTATTATTATTTCAATCTATATCAACACATGGTCTATATTAGATACTTCCTCCGTTCCAGTTTAACTTGCCTAGGTTGATGGGACACGAAGATTAAGAAAAAACAGATTTTGTGGAATCTTTGATTTTTTTAAAGGTGGAGATTGAGAATGGAGATTTTGAGGGTGGAGATTGTGAGATAAATTTATCATTTATGGGGCTGACAGGTTAAGATGGAACAAACCAAAATGGCAAGTAAGCAGGTTAAATTGGGACGGAGGTAGTATAATGGAATACAAATTAGAATAGAAGAGCCAGTCTATTTTTAGTGAAAGGTAGTTAATGAATGCGTTTCAAGATTTTGAGGACTAGTTATTGGAGTGTGGCATATACAGAAACTAATTATTCGGGACAAAAATTTTGGTAAAACGCTGAATTTTATTTTTCCGATTATTTGATTTGATAATTGTCGAGTGATATGAGTAACAATTGAGTATTCAGTTTCTTACATGGTGAAGTATTGAATTTTATTTTTCCTATTTGTTTTTCTTTTAGTTACTCTTATTATATTTTTTGTTGATCCATTGTTCATATATCACATTATTAATCTTGGAATTTGATTTTATATGCCATCTATATTATCTTATATCTCTATGAGTCATTGATGAAGTACCAATATAGTGAACTTTTTCGTGGATTATCAAGCACAAGAATTTCTTATGGAGTTTCATACTTACATCAGTTACATGAATCTATTTCATCATGCATTTAGAAGATGATACGTTGGTATGAAGAGTGTCATTTGAAAAGTGATTCGTGGTTAGTTGAATATGAGGTTTACTGAAATTTTCATTCTTTGAGTTGCAACTGAACATGTAAGACAACTATCATGTTATTATGTATATGTAGATGTAGATGTAGATGTAGTTTAAAAAATGTATACTGGCTAAGAAAAATTGCAAATTGAAAATTCATTAATTCCTGAATTATTAAGGGATTTTTTTTAATCTCTAAGCACTAATACATACATATATTGTATAAAGTTTATGATAGATGTTGTTGATGTCATGAGTTTAAATGTGTATAAGACATTTTTAGGCATTCACTCAACGAATAATGTGGAAGAGTTTTCAGTTGGAATTTTTCTTCTTTTCTCTTTCTTTGTTTGTTTTTTTTTTTAAATTTTCTTCCTTTAATATAGATTTCTATCATTATTTTCTATGATCTCATTTATTATTTTTCAACTTAATTCTTTCCAAGGCTAAGTTCACTTTGACTTTTCCACATAAGATTTGAGTATGATTAAATAAATCTCAAAATAAAAAAGATTGTAGGTGATTTATAATTTTAAATATTTATAAGTATTTAAATATATAAAATCATATATGTACGTGCATTGCACGAGAACATTACTAGTCTGAGGTTAAATGAGTTATCCTTAATATGTCTGATAGGGATGACCCGGTTACCCCGGGCCGGGTTGCCTACCCCGGGTCGGGTTAATCCTGAGCCCACTCACCAATTCAACGAGCATGCCAGCAACCGCGAAGGCCCAGGCCCAACAGGCCCAGCAACACGCATTCGGCCCAGCGAATGCGAATCTGTCACGTAAATCCCAACTGCCATGATCTTTTCCCAACGGCCATGCAGATTTGGGAGGCAAGATTATAGGGATTTAGTTAGGGTTTGGGTTCAGTAGTATAAATAGAGGAAAAGAACTCTGAATTAGGGTTCCGACTTTGTATTCTGCAGTACTCCTTGTAAACTCAATAATCAAGTGAAAGAAACACCTCGGCGATTGCCATTTTCTGCCCGTGGACGTAGATCTCCGGATCGAACCACGTATATTGTGTGTTTTTACATTCCTTTCGCATTAATTATTGTTTGATTGGGTGTTTTCCGGATTGCGCATTAACAAATTGGCGCCGTCTGTGGGAACGACAAGATCGCATTCAGTAATACCATTGCCTTCTGAAATCATGGTGACAACCCGTCAGAACCAATCCCGCCGCGGAGATCAATCTAACCAGGATCCACCCGTGGATCCAGTGGCGCCTCCGAGACGATCGCCGGCAAGAAGCGCTTCCGCTCATCAGGGTCATCAAAACCCTCCACCCCCTCAGGATCAGCAGAACCCTAATATTGCTGCCGCTCAACCACCGGTAAACGTCCAAATTACCCCCGAATTGCTCCAGGCTTTCCTAGAAGAACATGCACATGTTCTCCAAGATTGGGCAGCCAACCGCCTACATCCGTCGGAGCCTGTCGCAGAGCCCGCCAATCACAATGACGATTCTGGCGTGCCTCTACCCCGTCCCCGTGGTCAGCGGAACCCTGGATACCGGGGACATCAGGATCGACGAAGGGAACGACCCGGATCTTCCGAGGACCTTGGGAGTTCAAATAGATCACGACCTCACAACGAGGAACCCACCGATGTGGATCGTCGCCGCCCACTTAATGCGGCTAAAAGAGTTCGCTGTGCAAATGCTCATACTCTGGACCTTCAAGAGTACGAGCGAGTTCAACGCAATGTTGAACTGGATAGGATCCTGGGCATGGATGCCAATGGAGAGATCATCACACCGTTCTCCCAGGCAATCATGGACACTTCCCTTCCCGAAGGGTTTAAACGGCCAGCCATACCTCCTTACAATGGCACTGGAGATCCGGCCAATTTTCTGGGTGCTTTTAGGCACAGCATGCTTAGTCATGACAACATCACATCTCTGCAGTACTGCAGGATTTTCCCGGAGTATTTACAGGATGAAGCTCGGGTATGGTTTGATTCTCTCCCGCGAAACAGCATATCCTCGTTCAGAGAACTTGCCGAGCACTTTTGGGCAAGATTTGAAGCCCGGGTGAAGCCCGCGGCCACCATGGCCGACGTCATGACTATGGAACAACGGGACGGTGAATCCGTTACCCAATTTCTGGACCGTTTCACAACGGTAAGTCTCAAGGTGGGAGACTGCCCCGACAATGTGGCCATCGGCGCCTTCATGAATGGACTCCGTCCCGGAGCGCTGCACACCGAGTTAGCTCGGAACACACCGGTCACAACTCGAGCACTGTTCCAAACAGTGTGTAAATTTGCGAAGGCTGAGGAGCAGACTCGTCAGAAGCGTGAAAAGCACGCGGCCAAGAGGCAGGCCGACAAAGCCCAAACTGGGCCTAGCACCCGAGCTAGTGCATTTTCCCGTTTGACAACGGGGCGCTCAGAATCCCGGAGTGAAATTCCGCAATTGACTCCGCTGACGAAGTCACGGGCTGAAATTCTTTCACTCCACAAAAACGACTTCCGACCTTGTCCACGGATGACTGCGCCTCCTGAAAAGAGAAATCGTGGCAAATGGTGTGAGTACCACCGAGATCATGGACACGAAACGGATGAGTGTCGGGAACTCGGCAAGGAGATTGAGGAATGTCTCAAGAAAGGATTCTTGCGGCAATACGTCGCACGAACTGGCGACCAACCTCGGGCAAACCATAATGGAGGCTCGTTTCATACCCGAGGAGGTTACCATGACCGAGATACTCAACAAAATCGGCCGCATTGGCAGAATAATCGGCAGGGGCCCAATAATCATGCGCGACAAGATTCTGGCAATCGCCAGCCGCCACATCTCCAACCTCTACCTCCTCCTCCTCCGGGAGGACCCCGGGACGACGCACCCCCTCACGTGATAAACGTGATATACGGAGCCCTACCCACCGGGGCTTCGCGACATGCTTTGAAAGCAGAAGCTCGACGTCCTCCACCCGAGGAGCCACGTCACAAACGTCTCCATCAGTCCGAAACTGTCAGCTTCACGGATAGGGATCCGGTCCCCGAGATAACACCCCACACTGACGCTATTGTCATCGACATGACTGTAGCTAACATAACAGTACGGCGGGTCTTCGTAGACAATGGGGCCGCAGTGAGCATCATATTTGCGGACTGTTTCGAGAGGATGGGGATTTCCCGAGATCAACTCAAACCGGCCCCCGGGCCACTACAGACTTTCACCCAGGGTGAAGTTCGACCAGAAGGTATCCTCACCCTCCCAGCGTCGTTGGGAACTTATCCGAAGGTGAAAACAATCTTCGTGGATTTCTATGTGGTGAATTCCCCATCACCATATAACATGATATTAGGCCGGGACTGGCTCACCCCGGCAAAAGCCATATGCTCCACGTATCACCTCGCGCTGAAGTTCCCCACCTCGCATGGTGAAGAAACCGTCCGCGGGAGCCAGCGGATTTCAAAAGAGTGCATGTACGTGGCACTCAGAAAGACTGCCAAGGTTCCGCCCAAACAGCAACTTCAGGTAACATCACAGGTCCTGGAACCCCGGGACTGTACCCCACTGGGAGATGCCACTGTCCAAATCCCGCTAGATCCGTCTAAGCCGGAACAGACAGTAACAGTAGGAGCCGTGGATGTGCCATGGCTACATCAGGCCATTATTCAGACCCTGCGGGAGTATTCCGATGTTTTCGCATGGTCTCCTTTGGATATGCCCGGAGTCTCTCCCGAGGTGATTACCCACAAGCTAAATATCGATCCTAGTGTCAAGCCCATCCAACAGAAACAGAGAAAATTTGCCCCGGAGCGAAATGAGGCCATTCGAGTTGAGGTAAAACAACTCCTGGACGCGGACATCTTATTCGAGGTATTCTACCCCTCTTGGTTATCCAATCCGGTAATGGTTACAAAAACCAGTGGGGCCTGGCGGATGTGTGTCGATTTCTCCGACCTCAACAAGCACTGTCCGAAGGACTGCTATCCTCTACCCTCTATCGACCAAAAGGCCGAAGCCATTACGGGGTACGTGGCACTTTGTTTCTTAGATCTGTATAAAGGCTATCATCAGATCTTTATGGACCCACGGGATGCCGTCAAAACGGCGTTTATCACTGCATTCGGGTGCTACGCTTTCAAGAAACTGCCCTTTGGGCTCAAAAATGCCGGAGCCACCTACCAGCGTCTAATGGACTCCGTCTTCCATGACCAGATAGGTCGCAATGTTGAGGTTTACGTCGATGACTTGGTCATCAAAAGCTCCTCTCATCCTTCATGCGTGCAGGACATCGCCGAAACCCTGCGCACTCTGCGGCGCTATAATTTACGCCTCAACCCTACAAAATGCACTTTCGGTGTTGGCTCCGGTAAGTTTCTCGGATACATGGTATCACAAAGCGGCCTACAAGCCAACCCGGCTAAGCTTCGCGATGTGTTAGACCTACAGCCACCAAAGACATTCAGGGATGTTCAACGCCTTACAGGTGGCCTAGCAGCTTTAAACAGATTTTTATCAAAGGCAGCGGAGCGCCAACTACCATTTTTTAAGATCCTCAGACAAGCGAAATCCTTTGAGTGGACTCCAGAATGTACTAAGGCCTTCGAGGCCTTGAAACGACATATACAGCAGCTGCCCACCTTGTCAGTTCCTCTCCCCGGAGAGCCGTTGTACGTATATCTGGCTTCCGCCGAGGAGGCTGTTAGCGCCGCTCTTGTGCGAGAAGTGGACGGGGTCCAGCACCCCGTATATTTTGCCAGCCGGGTGCTTCATGGAGCAGAGACGCGATACTCCGAGCTTGAAAAAACCGCCTTGGCCCTCGTTATGGCAGCTCGGCGCCTCCGACCATACTTCCAGGGACGCGAAATACGAGTCTTGACAAATCATCCTGTACGCCAGATCCTTGTAAAACCCGAGGTGTCTGGGCGCCTCGCCAAATGGGCCATCGAGTTGGGAGAATATGACGTCCAGTTCCTTCCCCGCCGAGCCATCAAGGGTCAAGCCCTCGCTGATTTCCTGGCCGAAGCTCCGGTGGACAGTCATGAGACCCCCGCAGACAAAGATGCACAACACCACGACACACTCGCCCCTTCACCTCGGAAGTGGCAGCTATTTGTGGACGGCGCATCCACGGTCCGAGGAAGTGGCGCCGGACTACTCCTCATCGACCCCGAGGAGGCTGAGTTTAAATATGTCATAAGGTACAAGTTTAAGGTAACCAACAATGTAGCGGAGTACGAGGCAGTCCTCGCCGGACTCCGGCTCGCTCAATCTCTAGGTGTTCGTCACCTAGAGCTCTTCACGGACTCCGAGATCGTGTCTAAGCAGATTCAGGGGACTTATGTCGCCAGGGAAGAAACCATGGTCAGGTACCACACTCTAGCGCTTAAGCTCATCTCAACTTTTGATACAGTTATTATACAGAAAATCCCGCGGACCCAGAACTCCAGGGCAGACGCACTCAGCAAGCTGGCCTCCGCGGTCCAAACAAATATATCCCCGGATATCATGGTCGAAGACCTCTTCCATCCGTCAATTCATAAGGCTACAGTTTCTGTATTGACCGACAGCGATCCGAACTGGATGACTCCGATCATTCAGTACCTTCGAGATGGGACTCTGCCCACTGACAAGCTACGAGCTCGGCAAGTTGTGCTCAAAGCCCCCAAATACTCCCTTCATAATGGAGTTCTATATCGACAATCGTACCTACAACCGAGCCTCCGGTGCCTCGCCCCTGCCGAAGCCATACAAGTTCTCCGAGAGGTTCATGAAGGGGCCTGTGCAAGCCATATCGGTTCCCGAACTCTAGCCAAGAAAGTTCTCCGCTGGGGTTACTATTGGCCAACCCTATTTAACGATGCTCACGATCTAGTGACTAAATGCAGCAAGTGTCAACTACATTCCCGGGTAAAGCATTTGCCGCAGACTGAACTCTCCGGAATCCAAGGTGCATGGCCTTTCATTCAGTGGGGTATCGATATTGTAGGACCATTCCCTGTTGCTCCGGGAGGACTGAAATTCCTTGTCGTCGCCGTGGACTACTTCACTAAGTGGGTCGAAGCCGAACCACTTACGGCTATCACCGGACAGAATATTTTGAAATTTGTCTGGCGCAATATAGTTTGCCGCTTCGGCATCCCGAGCACTATTATCTCGGACAACGGTAAGCAGTTTGCCAATGATCCATTCCGCTCATGGTGTAAAGAACTCCACATCAAACAGATTTTCACTTCGGTTGCCCACCCTCAAGCGAACGGGCAGGTTGAGGTCACCAACCGGACCCTTCTTACGGGAATAAAGAAACGACTGGATAGTGCCAAAGGTCTATGGGCCGAAAACCTGCCACAGGTCTTATGGGCTATTCGCACAACGCCGCACACCTCCATTGGGGAGACTCCTTACAGCCTCACCTACGGATCCGAAGCCGTTATTCCCGCTGAAATCAATGTGCCGAGTCCTCGCTTACTCACATTAGTTCCGGATGATAATGAAGAGGCACTTCGTGCAAATTTGGATGAACTTGAGAACCGCCGGGAACAAGCGTTCGTTCAGCAGGCTAAGTGCAAACAGCGAGCTGCCCAGTACTATAACCTCCGGGTCCGAGGTACTCAGTTCAATGTCGGGGACTTAGTTCTCCGACTCAACTCGGCCAGCAAAGCTGCCCCCGAGGGCAAACTACATGCTTCATGGGAAGGCCCTTACCGAGTCACTGCCACGCACGACTCCGGCTCTTATCAGCTTGAACATCTCAATGGGACCCCCATCCCCCGAAGTTGGCACGTCACAAACTTGAGACGCTTCTACCTGTAAAGGTCACATCGCAAGCACTATTTTTCTTTTAATTTCCTTTGTAGTTGTTATTCTTCTTTGTACTTTTGAATTTGCCCCGGCACTTATCATTGAATGAAATTCTTTGCTGGCATAGCTTACTGAGTTATTCTCTGTGTTACGGGGACGCCCTAACACAAACATATTATCATTTTTAGTCTCCGGACAATTACACCCTTCTCTCGGTCCGTCCGAGGGGGTTTGCACCTTAGTCCCCGGACTAACACCACTTTCTCGTTTGTTTAACCGGAGAAATGATAACTCCCGCCCGATCCGTCCAGGGAGTTTTTGCTCCCGCCAGATCCGCTCGGGGAGAAGTGGATTATTCCATACCGTGTTCCCGAACACCTACTTAAACAGTTAAGATATTTTGTATCGTGTTCCCGAACACCCAATACAGATGATTTGTAACACGTTACTCTCATTACAACAACTTTATTACTATTTTCCAAATATTGCATATCATATGGTCTTTTACACAAAACTCCGAAAAAAAAAAAAAAAAAAAAAAAAACAACAAACAAACAACAAATAAACCTACTATCTATGGCCCCCGAGCCAATACTGCGTGCTCCGGCGCTGGGACCCGCTCCCCGATCTGTGTTGAGTCCCCCGGGACCTTGAAGATCTTTGACCTCGGGCTCCGGCTGTATCACCCTCTTGGGTTCTGGCTCGCTCATCCCTTCGCGGTTCCCTTCGCCGAGAACTTTCTCTAGGCGCTGGCCTAGGAGCTTGACCTCTGGGCCGTTCTCTGCTAGCTCGTTGTGACGAGGACCTCGGGGTTTGAGCCCATAGCTCAGGGTCCCACTCCTCCGGGACCATCGCCTCAATCTCTTGAGTTAGCTCCTCGACTATCTTCTCGGCAACCGCCGGAGGCTCTTCAATCGTGGTCGTCGGGACTGGCTCCCTAATGACTATGCCTTTGCTCGGCACGGAGGGCTTTTTCTGGCCTTTGAACTTCTTATCCTTCCGAGGAGCTCTCTGAGTACTTCGGTCCTGACTAGTGCTCGCAATAAACTCCTCAGCAGTAGGCCTTCGCCTGATTCGGCCCTTTAGCCCTTCATACATGCTGAGCAATAGTTCCAGGGTTTCTCTTTTCCTTACCAGCTCCGCGGACTCTACCGAGCTCCCTGACATCAACGCCGCGATATCACCTCGGATTTCGACGGTCCGCTCTTCTACTTCTTCAAAGGTTAGTAGACCGAACTCGGACAGGATCCGCTCATATTCCTTATGGTGAACGCGGACGCGGCTCATCTCGGCAGCAGTGGTTCGATACTGCATCTCGAAGTCTTTGGCCCTTTCATTGGCCTCAACCACCTTCCTCTCCGCCGAGGCTATCTGCTTCTGCAACTTGGGCACTACGTGCAGCTCCAGGCGGTTCTTCTCTCCGCGGAACCACTCAAGTGATGTCATTAATTTCTTTATTGTATCGTGCAGCTCCGCGGTGTTCTAGACAGTTGGTAAGAATCAAACAGAATTACTCTCAAACATATAAGAGTTGATACAGTTCGGCAACGCACAATGGATTACGAAAATGAAAAGATTGCAAGGGTCCGAAACGAGGAAGTTGTATTGCACATTGTCAGAATACAACGGTTCAATTACATCATTCCTATCAATTCTACAAATTTACAAATTTAAATTTGCGGGGATCTACTGACCTCCCGCTCAATTGCCTCTGTTTCTTCGGGCAGCTCTTCTTGCTGGCCCTCAGGCACTTCGGCATTTCCCCCTTCGGCCGCTACGACGGCTTCGGTTTCAGCGAGGACTTCGGATTCTACCGGGGGGAGGGGCTCGGTGTTTTGAGGCGCAGGGGCCAGTTCACCGCGGCAGAAGGCCATAAATTCTTCATCTTGGTCCACTATGCAGTTGGCCACTTCTGCGGCAGTCAGAAGCTGCCTCTTCCCCCCGAGCGCGTTCACCAGGGGCCACTCCGGAAGCTCTGCCAGTGCGGCGTAATAGGCCTTCTCCACCTCGGCCGTCGCCTCGGGATCATACCCGAATTCTGGACGATGGATGTCCACGTCCGGGTACGCCTCTTTCACCTCTTCCAGCACCATGGCCCGAGTGGCTTTGTCCCCTATTGCCACAAACCTTGTCTGGAAATCAAGGAATGTGCTGGAGTGTAGCAGCTTCTCGGTGAAGGCCCTCAGTAAAGCCCCCTGTCCTCCGACCACGGCTGCCTCCCTCGCCTCCATCTCAGCCCGGAGCTGCATCAGCTCGCCGCGGAGGCCGTGATTCTCCGTTTCTATGCTGCGCAGACGCGCAACCTCGGACTCGACCACGGCAGCCCTCTTGCGTGCCTGAGTCAAGTCGTATGAGAGTTTGTCATTCTTAGCGCGAAGCTCTCGCGCTGTCGCAGCTAGCTCCTCCTTGGCCTCTATTTCATTCTTCAGGCCGACCTCAATTATCCCTTTGGCCAGCCGAAGAATCTTCTCGGCATCTGCGCCGTCGAACCCCAGCGTACTGGGGATCACCTGCTCCCCCTGAAACAGTTAAAACACAACGAAACAGCGGGTTAGGCCTCTGATACACACCTCGTGTACGTTAGACTACTGATCAGCGTTCTTAATATTACCTCGGTACTTGCCCCAACCCGGGGTCTTTTGGATGGTGCTTGCGGAGCTCCAGTAGGCTCCGGCCTCTTCTTTGATAACACCGGAGACCCCGCCGGCATCGCCCTCTCCTCCGACCCCGTTGACGGTCGAGCACTCTGTGGCGTCTTCTCTCGGGGAGTCACCTCGGTGACTTTCCCCTTCTTCTTGGCCGCCGCCGACGCTGTAGGGCTTCCTGATGCTGGCTGCTTTCCGAAGCGTCCCACTACAAATATATATATATCTAGGGTCAGTTCTGCGCAAAAAGGCAAAATTAAGTAACAGGACAAAAGACCCCTACCCTCTTCGGCATCTCCGTTTCCTGAATAATATGGGCTAAGCCCAGCTTTCTCCAGTTCCTCCTCGGAACAGAGGGTTTGGAAAGTCCCCACTTGCAGGAATATGTGCCTCATTTCGGCCCCCGGATTCTCCACAGGAGCGGAATCCTGCACCTCGTCACTCCTCTACTTCGGGAGGGCTATTTTATTCCTAACAAACATGAACCTCTCCTTCCACCCCTCTACTTTGCTCGGGTTTTGAACCTTGAACCCTCCGCGGGCTCGAGGACTAAAGGAGTACCATCCCTTAGACTTCCCGAAGTTCTTAAGCTGGTAGAAAAACCTAAAAAGTTCTACCGTTGGTTCTACCCCGGCCATTTTACTAACTACAGTAAAACCTACCAATTGCCTCACCGCGTTCGGTGCTAACTGGCAGAGGGCAATGCCGTAGTACCTCAACAACTCTACGACTATACCCCACAACGGCAACCTCAACCCTACTCTAAGGGGGTCAATATATACGGTCATAAACCCCTGCGGTGGGCAACAGGCCCTATCCTCGGGAGTCGGAATTATGTACTCAAGGTCAAATGGAAGATAAAATGATGGCAGTTCCTTCTCGAGCTGCCCCCGCGACATCCGTAACCCTATGGAGGACACCTCAAGACCAACCGCCGGACATTCGTAAAACGATATCGTCCGGGTATTACACTCTACACCATCGACTCTCTCTATGGTTCTTATGGCATCCTTCTCCGGAAAGATATACGATATGGGGGGGACATCTAACGGAGTGTCCGCATCTCCAACTATTCTGACCGAGGCCGAAGAAGGGGTAGAAGATGAAGCAGATGAAGAGGATGACATACTTACTTGATTTGAATTCGAAAGGATGGAATTGAGAAATTTTTGATCTCTGATGAATCACAAACGCAAGGTTCCTCTTTTTCCCGCTTTCTATAACAGATGAATCGCAATAGAGAAGATGAAAAGTTACTGTGCAGTTATTCCTTATATAAATGCAAAACACCGACGGCTCTGATGCAGCCTATACAAATTCAGTGATGAGGATTCATGCGTGCTTCTCACGCGCTTTACAGTTACCGAGGCGCGTGGGGAACAGCTGTCTTGGAACTCGCAGAGCGTGTCACTTCACGTTCCTCTCTCTCATTATGGCGCCGCCAGTCACACCAGCCTCACCCTTCTTCAGGAAGATTCAAGATACACTCCGGTGTACTTTTCGCCTCGGCCATACCACTACACTCCGGTATTCCAACCACTTCGGCCCACTATCTCACTCCGGTGTACCCTACACCTCGGCCAGACTGTCATGTACTTCAGACGTGTTTTGCGCCTCGAGCAAGTTCGGTAACTCATTACAAGCACCAAGCACTTCGGCCTACCAGTGACTCCGGTCTTCTTTGCTTAAGGTTCCATCCCGGTGACAACCGAAGCTCCTACCTCACTTCGGCTGGGGGGGGGGGGGCATCTGATAGGGATGACCCGGTTACCCCGGGCCGGGTTGCCTACCCCGGGTCGGGTTAATCCTGAGCCCACTCACCAGTTCAACGAGCATGCCAGCAACCGCGAAGGCCCAGGCCCAACAGGCCCAGCAACACGCATTCGGCCCAGCGAATGCGAATCTGTCACGTAAATCCCAACTGCCATGATCTTTTCCCAACGGCCATGCAGATTTGGGAGGCAAGATTATAGGGATTTAGTTAGGGTTTGGGTTCAGTAGTATAAATAGAGGAAAAGAACTCTGAATTAGGGTTCCGACTTTGTATTCTGCAGTACTCCTTGTAAACTCAATAATCAAGTGAAAGAAACACCTCGGCGATTGCCATTTTCTGCCCGTGGACGTAGATCTCCGGATCGAACCACGTATATTGTGTGTTTTTACATTCCTTTCGCATTAATTATTGTTTGATTGGGTGTTTTCCGGATTGCGCATTAACAATGTCCCAGCAAAATCGAAGTTCCATCGGCAACAGAGATTTTGGACCATAAAACTTGAAGACGTGCACGAGCAAGTGGCTTAGTAAGAAGATCAGCCAATTGGTCAACGGTGTTGATGTAGGAAACAACAAGTCAGCCTTTAGACGTGAGATCACGAACAAAATGAAGGTCGAGGACAATGTATTTCATATGCGAATGTTGTATAGGGTTCAATGAGAGACGGGTGGCACCCATGTTATCACAAAGTAGCCTGGGAACCGAAGGAAATGGAACGTGAAGTTCACTAAATAGGTGACACAACCAACAGACTTCGGCAGCGGTTGAGGCGAGAGTGCGGTACTCGGCTTCGGTGGAAGAACGGGCAACGCCTGTTTGCTTCCTTGAGCGCCAAGAAATAGGATTGTGACCAAGGAAGATAATATACGCCGATGTGGATTTAACATCAGTCAGATCCCCGCCAAAGTCCGAATCAGAGGAAGTCGTGAGGGAAAACGAGGAGGCTCGGCGAAGAAGGCCATGATGTAGTGTGCCCTTAAGATAACGAAGTAAGTGCTTTACAGCCTGTCAATGAGACGCAGTAGGAGATGACATGTGTTGAGCAAGCTCATTGACCGTGAACGCAATATTAGGATGGGTAATCGTCAAGTATTAAAGCCCGCCGATAGCACTGCGATATTCCGTAGGGTCCACGAAACTAGTAGCAGAAGGAAGTTTCGAGGACATGGGTGTACGAAGTGATTTTGCGTCGTCCATTTTGTGCCGACAGAGGAGATCAACGGTGTATTTGTGTCGAGATAGAAAAAGACCCTCCTTGCTGCGAGCAACCTCAATTCCTAGAAAATAGGATAAACAACCGAGATCTTTGACAACAAAAATTGCGTGAAGATGGTGCGTAAGAGCCATGAGTTGTTCATCCCAGGAGCCAGTGATAATGATGTCGTCTATATAAACCAGAGCATATAGACGAAGAGATCCTCTATGCAAAATAAAGAGAGACGTATCAGACTAAGAGCACACAAAACCATAGGAGAGCAAGGTGGAGCTCAAGGTATTGTACTAAGCACGGGGAGCCTGTCGAAGACCATACAACGTGCGACGAAGCAAACAAACATGGGGAGGTGGAGTCTTTAAACCCCGACGGTTGAGACATGTAAACGGGAACATTCAATTTACCATGGAGAAAGGCATTACTAACGTTAAGTTGACGAAGCGACCAATTAAACTGAAGAGCCAAGGAAAGTACCGTACGGATGGTGTCCGGTTTGATGACAGGACTGAAAGTCTCACGAAAATCAACATCGTGACGTTGATGAAAATCTTTGGCAACGAGACGGACCTTGTACTTATCAATGACACCGTCAGGTTTACGCTTTATGCGAAAAACCCATTTCCAGCCGATAATATTTACGTGTGAGGTTGGTGGAACTAAATCCCACGTACCATGGCGTTGAAGGGCCGTAAATTCTTCTGCCATGACAGCCCGCCAAAGAGGATGAGAAAGGGCTTGTTGCATCGTAGATGGCTCGACATCACCACTTGGATCCGTCATGATCAATTACTCCTGGTTGCGATTTTCGGATCGCTCTCGCCCGAGGTTCTCCCTCTTGTTTCCTCATCCGATTCATCGGCTGTTGCATGGGCCATTCTCAATCGTCTTTTCGCCAGCAAGTCCCGATCTCGTGGTACTTTTTTTGGATCCACTTTTTAACCTAAGATCTGTACACTTAGTCTACATGAGAATTAACTAGTGAGGAACAAAAAGTTAGGAGTCAGATATATTCTTTTTCTTTTATTCAAAATCAAAATTTTAACACCGTTTCCATGATCTATTACAGAGGAAAACTAACTAAACTAGAAGTTCACTAGGAAAATTAGAAATTAAAGTATTGGGGGGAAATGAAAATGGGAAAAATTGTTTCAATATAATTCTTATTTTCTCTTTCTCTACCAGTTTTTTGCGTATATAGTTAAAGTTGTCTTTGGCACTATGCACCTTAATGTGAAATACCATCAGGCCCAACTCGACGAGCCAATGGCCCGACCTGAAAAATCTTTGTATTTCCTTCGATTCATAGTAATTTGATATTTTAGAAAACAATAAAAGAATTAAGAATGAAATAGATTAACAAATACTCCCTTCGTCTCGTATGAACTTGCACTGGCAAGTGGGGCGCCCATATATTAAGAAAAAAATATTTTTGGATTTATATTGATTTTTCAAATTTATCTTTCTTGCTGATTTGGTAAATAAAGGTGCATTGTGGGGTAGAATTTGTGAGTTTTGTTTCCTTTTTAAGAACGTGTAAAAATTGTTTGGGATGAACCGAAATAAAAAGTGTGGAAGTTCATTCGGGATGCTTGTAGTATACCCTAAGAGGAGAGGGAATGAAGAAGGGAGAGTGTACGATAATTTAGTGAAAGGCGGGGAAGATTTTAGGGTGATTAAAGACCCGTTTGGTTGGGGGCTTTAGGGGTAAGGAATGGGAATGAATGAAGACTCATTCTCATTTATGGTGTTTGGTACATAATAAATAAGTTGATCATTATCTCATTTTATTAACAATTTCGCTCATTTCATTCCACAATATGATTGACCTCTCATTCGTACCCATTGACATTGCTACTGATGATTTGCAACCAAACGGGCCCTAAGATTTGACCAAATCCTAATATTAATGGAAGATTTTAAGTATAGATATTTTTGGATCGACTCTGCCCAAAGTGACATAGAGCATTACTCGGGCGGGTCAGGCAGCCAAAATTTCCAGCTATAATAGTACATACATTTATGGGTTTCTTGACGTGCGGTCTAGGGTGCTTTTTGGCAATGACTTGGAAGAAAGTCTTCTTCCACTTGGTCCTTTTTTTCCTACAAAACATATAAGTATTATTTGTATATTTGTATTGTTGTTATTTCCACATAAAGAACAATTTGGCAGGAAAAATATGTAGTCAGTATCAGCTGAAATTACAATTTTAGCCCTGGTAACCACTTCCTAATCCTCTATAAATAGCTTCATGTATGTATATCTATCTCACAAACCATAAGTGCGACACTAACTAAATTTCATTCTCCATGGCTATTACAGCAAATCATTTTATGTCTGCAATGTTCATATTGGGGTTGCTCATAACTTTGTCTCTGGATTTCACAGGTTAATTTTAATTTTTCTTCCCCTTAATCAATTTCTTATTTGAAATATATACATAGGAATAATTAGTGATATAAATTTTAGAAATATTTAGTTTTCTTTAAGAGTTAAACTTAACTTAAATGTATGGCTTTAGCGAAATGTATCGAGGGTCCGCTTGGTGGGGATTAGGGATAAGTAATGGAAATAAAAGAGGACCGATTCCTTATCATGTTTGGTACATTATGAGTAAGTTAATCATTACCTCATTTTATTATTAACTCCTTCCAGGTCAATTCATAGTATGATTGACTTCTTATTCATACACATTACCACTGCGATCATTCCTAATTTTATAAGAAGTCCCTAGGTAGACTATGTAAGAAAATCTGTCAGTAGCTCCTACATCATTATTCTATCTTCATTTCTTTTTAATAGGAGTGAGCTTCTTAGCCATTGACTACATTTGAATAATGGAGCTTATAAACTAGTAATTGAGCGAATGAATTCAGCTAAATTTGAGGGATGTATTTGTAATCTACCACTAAAAATATAGTCTGGGTAGCGTATGAAGTGCGACATTATTAGAATTAAGGTCTTTTGTCACTACAAAATGTAGTTACAAAAAAAGGAGAGTGGTCACAAAAGTATTTTTAGTAACAAAATATCTAAATGTAGTTACTATAGAGTAACCACTTATAATAAGATGCAAAAAGTTTTTTTGCAACTACTTTGTAGTTATTAGTGTATTTGTAATTATTTTTTGCAACTATTTTGTAGTTACTAATGTATTTGTAACTACAAGTAGTTGTAAAAGATCTTGTCATAATATAGCAAATTTTGTTAAAACTGTATGAAATAATTTATATAACTACTAATAGTTACAAAAGAGGTTACTTTTAATAACTATTTTTGTGGTTACAAAAAAAGTAGCGACAAATATATATATATATATATATATATATATATATATATATATTTGTAGTGCTAGTAGTGTTTGTAAAATGTGTGTTATCTACTATCTAGTGTGCGTGGAAGAAGTCAGTTTAGCATGTGCACTTAAGGGTGAGCACGGGTCTCGGAGATAATCCGCTCCGCATCGAACCCCGGACCGAAAGCACTCCGAACCGATAATATCCGTTGACTATTTGACTTTATCCGAACCGAACCAAACCGAATTTTTTTATTGTAAATCCGAACCGATCCAAACCGAAAAACCGAAATAGAACCGAGTAGAACCGATTCTAAGTAATCAACTATGAAATTTTTTTATATCATTTAATTAATTTCTTTTATACTATAATATTGAACCATTATGAATTTTAGTAAATTTTAACAATGATATAACTACTGTTTTAGTATTTTATAAAAGATTTAGTAATTAATAATAGAGTACAATATTTATAATAAATCATTTTCATAATAAACATATATCTATTAATTATAAATATATGAACAGTGAATGTGTTTATAGTTTATATAAAGAAATACATTACTATGATAATTCAATTCTACATTTCTTTAATCCAATCACTAAAATTTATTATTATATGTAATATTTAATTATTTTAAATATAAAGGTCAAAATTCTAGACCTGAACTCACTGCACATAGTTACTATCCTACGCCTGAATTTCAAGTAGTGGCTCGTTTCTTGTTCCCTTCTTCTTTGATTCTCCATCTTTCTCGTGCACATACCTTTTTCTCTTGAAGTCAACTTTAATTTTACTGTAGTTAGTCATATTAAGTTTCCCTTTACTTATTGACGATGTATACGACTAGAGCTTTATCAATGAAAAATAATCGGTAAATGTCCAAAGAGGTTATCAATAGCCAATAACTTTATAATTTAGTGCTATTCTTCTTTTGACGAGATAACTACTTCAGTAACCTGTAATTATTTTTTATAAGTTATGATTTTTGAAACTTGTCTTAATATATAACTTATAAGTTGTTTAATTACACTTTTTCTTTAACAATATGATATTATTGTAAAGACAACACTATAATTCTTTCGTGCATTTTGCTAAAAATATTAAAGGAAAAACTCCGAACAGCTCCGAATAACCGGACAGAAAGAACCGAGCTCCGGAAGGAACTGAACCGATCAACGGAGCGGTTCTGGAGATTTAATTTTGGAAATCTCCGAAAATCTCCGAGGTTTGATTCGGTTCTGGAGATTTTCATATCTCCGAACCGCTCCGAACCGTGCTCACCCCTATGCACTATAGGCAAAGTGTGTCCAATGTGTGTGTATTTGTATATGCTTCGAGATTTTATTTTCAAATCTTATAAGTTATTTAACATTTTATTTTGTTAGACACATTCTAAAAACGTTATATACTCTCAAACATCTTACAAGTGTTACGATTTGAATTTAGCATATTAACCCAAACCCTAATGCAGTTGCTCAAATTGGAGTCGACTACGGAAGGAACGGGGAAGGACTACTGCCTCCGTCGCGAGTTGTGCAGCTATACAATGACCTCGGCATCCAACGAATGCGAATTTACGATACTGACCAGGAAACCCTCCAAGCTGTGAGTGGCTCCAACATCGAGCTCACCGTAGGTATCCTGAACCAGGACCTAGGGAATATTGCTGCCAGCCAAGACAATGCAAATATCTGGGTCCAAAACAACATAATAAACTACCCTAATATCAGGTTTAGGCACATTGTTGTTGGAAACGAAGTCAGCCCAATCAAATCAGACACCTCCCAGTACGTGCCCTTCGTCCTCCCTGCAATGCAAAATGTCTACAATGCCCTCAATGCAGCAGGCCACGGAATGCTCAAAGTCACCACTGCTATTGAAACAGAGGTTATTGATCCGTCTTCAAACTTCCCTCCAGAAAACGGGCGTTTTCGACCCGAAGTTACGGAGTATCTCAATCCAATCATACGATTTCTGATGGACACAGGCGCCCCTCTGTTTGCCAGCATATATCCTTACTTTGCTGCCAATAACCCACAAATCCCTCTGCCATACGCACTTCTTGACCCAACTTATCCAGGTGTCGACACGCCCGGCGGGAAGTACCAGAATCTCTTTTATGCACTTTTGGACACAGTTAATGCAGCGCTCGAAAAGAGCGTTGCATCAATGTCGCTTGAAGCGAGCACAGACGGTAGAGGATTGCCAGAAGTGAAAGGAGGAGAGACTGGGTGGCCTACCGGTGGTGCGCAGAAAACAATGGCAGCCACTCTTGATGATATAACGAATGTTGATAATGCGAGGACTTATATCAACAATTTGATTCAGGCTGTGAAGAATGGAACCCCGAAAAGGCCGGGCCAACCCATTGAGACTTATATTTTTGCTCTGTTTGATGAAGATAAGAAGGACGGGGCGGAGATTGAGAAGAATTTCGGGCTTTTCACGGCAGGCGGGCAACCCAAATACCCAGTCAATTTCAGCTAGTTGGGTTAAAATATTTGCTGGATGTATAAATATATTTTGTGTGTGTGTGTGTTATATCCAGCTTGGAATAAGGTGAGTGAGAGTGACTATTAACTATATTGTGCGCATATGGTCAAGTAAGCTGTAAGCACGGACTTGTGTTTTGTCTTCTATCTACAATAAAAATCTTTTATCATTAAGATTAAAAGATGTCCATGAGCTTTTCTTTGTTTTGTTTTTAAATCGAACCACAAACATGATGTTTTTAAATCGAACCTATATATCATAATGCACCTATCCAAGTTACACACACATATAAGAAATTTACTACAGGGAACAATTTCTAATCTAGAAAATCAAAAGTTGGAATGACCCCATGCATCAACATGAATTAAGCTTTTAAGGCTTTTACATCGATCTAACTGATGTAAAAGATAAGTTACACTCCTCAAGAAATGTTGAATTAGTAAGGTTATAATTCTGGGACACATTAACTGAAGTATTACATGCATTGATCTAACATAGTAACATGTACCGATGTACGTCACCTATAATTCGAGGTTGATGACTTGATCGAACAATAAAGCGTATCCTCGCCGGTCTAGGACTGAATAGCGTATCTCTTCATTTCTATTGTTGCATCTAAGACTAATGCTCCTTTTCAATTAATTCATTTAATTGTTGGAATACAAATTTCAACGGCTCAAAATCGTTGGAATTGTCGTTGGAATTGAGATTCCAATGAAAATTTACCATATTCCAGCGGTTTTCCTGCCGTTGGAAACTTGTCAAATCCCAATAGCAAAAAAACCGTTTAGAATATGATAAATTTGTTGTGGGAAGTTGGTGTTGAGGCGCATGATAGTTACCGAGATGAAAGCTTAGGGTTGTGCTCCTTTGGACTATCAATGATTTTCCTGCCTATGGTAACTTGTCGGGATGCATTGTGAAGGGTATAACGCCACTACAAGACAAATGCAGAACAACAACGCCTCTAAGACAATGGTTTTTTATAAACACCGTTGTCTATTAGCGCAACACCATTGTTGTAGATATTTCTGTTGTTGTATAGCGCATAAATGCGCTGAACAAAAACGATTTTACTACATCGTTGTTATAAGCGTTGTAGTTTTGCACTTACTATTTATTATTCTTTTTAATTGATTTTCTAATTAAAATTTGTTAACTTTTTTCTCTTCCACACATTTAAATCTAGTGACTCCCCAAAAATCGCTGGAGCTATTCGTCAACACTGATCCGTAGCCCTCGACGAGAGGTCGCCATCGAGCCATCCCTGTCGCGGCTCAACGTAGGTGAGATCACCATTACCCCAAATCGTTATTCCCCAAATTGAAGAAACCCTAACCAAATCGCGCTCCCGCCCTTGTCATCAAGCGTCGCCATTGCCACCTTCCAAGCAGAAATGGAGATGAATCGGGGGTGGATCACTTCAAGTATTAGTCATTCGCCCCAACCCTAACATATAAATATAATTAATTACCACAATTTTTATTTTCCAAATCCTCGCACAAACGCAGCAGAGGTCAGAAATCCAAATAGCAGCTTAGCAATCTCCAGCAACAACAATGGTAATTGATTTCTCCTCTGCACTTGCTCTCGCCATTACACTCACTGTGTATATTCACCTTGACTGTGTGTTTTGTGGTATAACATTGTAGGCGGATGTCGAATCGGAGGTAGCGACAGGGCAGCCTAAGAAGAGAACATTCAAGAAGTTCAGCTTCAGGGGAGAGTTGATCTCGATTTGTTAAGGATTTTAGTACGAGGGCATTGGCATTGACGCTGCAAAAGTCGAAAGCGCGCTGACACTACTGCCCGTCACACTACCACCACCACCAAGTCCGACCCTTCTGTCACAGCCTTGGGGGCGGGGGGCCAATCAACCTCCATAATCCCTTCCAACATTTGAACAATTTTCCCCATCATAGGCCTTTGAGAGGGTTGTTCTTGAATGCACTAAAAACTAACTTGAATTGCTCTCATCACTTGATCCATGTCCACCTCATTATCCAAAACCCTTTTATTGACAATCGCCTCGACATTTCCCTTCTCAAACTCTTCGTAAGCCCATGTTGAAAACTTCTTATGGTTCGTGCCTTGTGAGACTTCGGAGTTACTTGATTTCAAGTAACATTGCCCTGATCCATCAGACAAAGAAGTCGAAGCAATACAAGATGATCTAACGAGACAATTCAGCCGACAAGGCGAAAGCTCAACGTAGAACACCTCAGACGACAATTCAGGTTGGAAAGTCAAGAATCTAGAATGATCTAATTCTAGCATAGCCTCCCTCCCAGGGCAATCTTGAAGCTCAACTTTTCCCTTACAACCTTTTCTACTATCATTTAAATCAATCGAACCGAAGTTTTCGGAAGGACATTGACAAACTGGAGAAGTATCATTGTAACTACTTGTTCCCACATCACCACAGAATCCAAAAACTTGACACTGACCTAGCAGTTATGGTGCCACTATTTCTAGCAGAGCTATATTTTTTTTCACTTCGATTAGTAAAATGAGACATCAATTTTTGAAACATGACTTTCATTATGAGATCGGTTAAGTATTAAACAGTACCATACAAGTTTCTTCTTATGAGGAAACAGAATCACTATTCTTCCGCATTCAACATCTGAAAATTAATTATAAGGTTGATGTAGCAACACTTAATGTGCTCATTAAACAGAAACATGATTACATAATGGCCCTCTAAATTGCAGAAAATTAGAAGGATCTAGCTTTCTCCATCCCAAAACTTTTCAATGAAAGAAAGCTCGGGTTGTAAAGTACAGCATCAATATGACTAGCAGGCGAATGCAGTTCCAACATATCGATTTTTTTCGAGGTTTTCGTCTTGTTGGAGTAGTAGAACAAGAAGTAGTCTTCCCACGCTATCAAAATGTCACCATCTTCGAAAACTTTGATAGGACAAACAACGTCATAAAGACCACTGGCAAAAGCAAACTCAGGCATTTCAATGACAAATTACTTCGTCCAAGATTTCTCGACTCCATATTCCTTCATCAACCATATAACAATCTCTTGAAAAGACGAAGTATCACATAAACATAGGCAATCCCGTAACACAAACAGCCTCTCGAACTCTTCACCCATAGGGGTACAGGACAAAATGGTAAATTGCTCTGTTTCGAGATCAAGGCAAGAAACTGTTGGCAGTTTGCCGAATCTAATACCAGCCAGTGAAGACTTCCATTTAAAAATAATCCTTGCACAGAAAAAACGTAATCTAGTGGGGCACCGGTTTCGATGCTTCTCCATGATCCTGTTCCAAGAGTGTACACGTGGCACTCGGAATTTGGAATTGTATTTGGTTTCGAATAACATCCATGGAAAATCATAACCACCTTATGTTGGCCAGTTATCCTGCTCGTGCCAAATCCGTGGCTAACTATTGTGTTATTAGGATCTAGAAGCTTCTGAGGACATTGGAACTCGATATAGTCACGAGTGATTGGATTGCATATGTAAAGAGCGTCAGACTTCAATGTAGTATCGACCAATAAAAGCAGACCGTTGGTCGTACCTTGTATTGTGATGTCAGCATCTGGACCAGCGACAAATGCGCTGTAGTCGAACTTGGTGACTAGCTTGTAATGAAGCTCGTGGTGTTCAAGATCGAGTTCATCTTCGAATTCAAAAACTTCGGAGTGTAAGAACACCAGCCCGGAAACTGATTTCAAGATGTGGGACTTGACGAACTCATTAGTCTCGAGTAGATCGTGCCATGATTTGCGAACACACTTGCACCTGATAATTGTACGAATTGGCAGTCGAGAGAGGATGTTGATGATTATTTCTGATGGTATGTTTGTGAAGAAATCTTGCTTCATTTTTCGGGTTGTTTTAGGAGATTTACCAGCTATATATCTATATATATGAATTTCATATTATGTATTTGAATAAGACTTCCGGTGTAAGATTTGAACTAGTCTTTTGATTAGGTACATTGTTTCTCTTGACTTTCTTAAGGGAGACAAGAATCAAACAAGTGATAATATTATTTTATTTGCAAATTTTAACCAAACATATAACTTTAGTTTAATCATAATTACGGGTGTTTGCCATTACTTTTTCCAAGTGCTTTTTAGCTTATATTTTGGAAACGACTGTTTTTGAGAAAACAGTTAAGTGGTTCGCTTCAAATCATCAATGACAATGGTAATGGGTATGAATGAAGGATCAATCATATTATGGAATGAAATGAGGGGAATTGTAAAAATAAAAGAGGGTAATGATTAACTTATTTATTATGTACCAAGCACCATAAATAAAAATGGGTCTTCATTCATTCTTATTCCTTACCTCTAAATCCTCAATCAAGCGAACCCTAAGTTTTATTAAAAGTGATTCTAGACTAAAAAAATAATTATTTTTTTGTATTTTGATAAATAAATAGAAGTTTGCATGTAAGTTGTCACGAAGAAGAACTTATTTATTTTATAAGGTTTCTAGCAGCTTAAAGCTGCTTTTACTTTTCCTGAATCTGTGTTTTAGTGTTTTCACTAATTCTGCTTCTTTCAAGCAGGTAGAAGTCACAAATTTACTTGAAATCATAATTTCTCATAAATTCTCACCATAATCTATCATTTCTCCAAAAGCATATTTTTTTGCGTACAGTTGATTATTTTTTCCTTTCCTATAATTCTTCTTTGTACATGAGTTGCCATAACTGAAAGGGGTATTTTCATAAATAGCTTAGTCAAAGTATGACTTATCATGAATGATCTTATTTATTCTAAACAATAAAAAATAGCTTCTTTTTTAAATAACTCATATCTCGATATAGGATATTTTCATAAATGACATAATCAAAGTATGACTTATCAAGATGACCTTACTTATTCTAAACAATAAAAAATAGTTTATTTTTTAAACAACTCATGTTTTTTGACATACTAAACAACCCAGTTGTTATGTGGTTGTGGTATATATCAAATATGGCCGGATAACCAGGCTTATAATAAAAAATGGCTTTCCTCCTATTTGACTTGATTTAAAATAAAGAACATTAAACATTTTCAAATTTTGACAATTTTGAAATAAAATTGATTTTCCTTCTTTCTTCCTCATATGTATGCTCTATTTTCTCTTCTCTCTTCTCTTATTACTTTTTCTCCTATCTTTTTTTCTCTCAACTCTCTCAATTCTCCATTTCTTCTTCTTTTCTTTCATAATTCCATCATCATGTTCGTATAATTTTTGCAGGTGTGGCATATTTTATTTTGATATTCAATCTATAAATATTATGTTTTTGTTAAGATCTAAGGTTGTTATTATATACGTATATGATAGTTTTCTCTCCCATTATTCAAGTTGTGCAAACAATATGGTAGAGTACTTATATTAAAAACGACTGAGTTGTTTAAAATAACATGGTTGTTTTGTGTTTAACTCGGGTTGTTTAAAACATTGGTGTTGTTTTTTAATCAAGTAACCTAGTTGTTTAAACAATTCGGTAAACAACTCGGTAGTTGTTTAAATAACTGGGTTGTTTAATATGTCAAAACATGAGTTGTTTAAAAAAAAGGCTAGTTTTTATTGTTTAAAATAAATAAAATTATTCTTAGTAAATCATATTTTGACTAGGTCATTTATGAAAATAGGAAATGTGGAAAGTCTTCTGATTTGGGGGTTGGAGTGGTAATTAAAGGAACTCATGAGACTTTTGGGCTTGAATTTTTTAAAATGGACCTAAAATGAAATAATGAAATAAATGATGCATGTAAGGACTTATGGTGTTTATTATATGAGACGTAGGACTTACAACATATAACATACAGTAAAATCTTTATAAATTAATAAATTCTCTAAAATAATAATTTTTTTCAGTCTCAACTCAGGTCAGTCCAAAAATCGATCAATTTTGATAAGATAATATTTTTTTAAAAAACTTCTATATAAATTAGTGGTTCCATTGATATCATAAATTAATAATTTCAACAAATTACAAAAATAACTATGACAATTTATTAAAATAAGAATATATAGTTGATTGCTTCTTGATAAAACTCAAATCTACTTGGAGCTCATCTCTAATATATATATATATGTATATATATATGTATATATATATATATATCATCCAATAGTTTTGGTGTTATATTTTCAAATTGCATCAAAAAGTTGTAAAGCATTCTTGATGCTACAAGTGTTTCCTTCCTCGTAACTGGTTTCAACGGTATTGTATCATTCTCGTCGTCATCCTCCACATTATTGTCGATGATGGTTGCAAATGAATCGCATTCACTTTATACGTTGGATTTTATTTGCAGTTAAAGTTATTATATTATGTATTTGATTATTATGATGAATACATTTGTTACATTAGTTCAATGAATATATAATAATTAGATGCACTCACCTTTATGAAAAATAAAATTCACTCGTTGTACTGAAAAAACTCTTTAAATTAATAAATTATTAATTTATAAATAAATTAATACCTCTCGAAGATAATAAATTCTTCCGATCCCAACATTATTAATTTATAGAGGTTTTACTGTATTTGGTTCAAGTTTAAATTTGAGATTTCGAGAGTGTTTGTAATTGCTTGTATATTTTAAAAAATGATTAAATTTAAAAATTATAAAAAATTACTTTAAAGTATAAGTGGTAGTGTTTGGCATAGAAATGTTTTTAACAAAAAGAGCGAGGAGAAAAATAAAAATAATTTTATGAGTCAGTTTATAGCAAGAAAAATTTGCTTCTGAATTTTGGCTTTAAAATGACTTTTTAAAGTTAAAAGCATGGGGTACATGGATTATAGGCGCGACAAAATGGGGAGGAATCGAAAAGAAAACCATAAACGATCAATAAAAGTCTAATATTGAGGTGGGGACTATTCGAAGCTAGTTCCGGATTTTTGCAACAAATTTCAGGTACTCAAGATATGATTAATTATTGAAATATGTAAAGTCACATGAGTACTTTTGTTCGAATCATCATAGTGCAAAACATGAATATTACATGGTTTTATACTTAAATAAAAGAAAAGAAGGGAGAAAAAAAAATCATACACGACTTATTAATAGAAATAAAATACGAGCTATGAGCTAATATTACTACCCAATATTCTATAAAACGCTATGTGTCAGTCGGACGGTAGACTATAATTTAGCATTTAATTAGGGTCTAGGCGAGATTAGTTGATCTAAGTGGAATTAAACGAGAAAGAGTCGGAAGAAAACCATAAACGATCAAGGACGATCTAACGTTCTAGACGGAATATAGTCGAAGTAGATGGGATATAATCGAAAATAGACGGAACCTTTTAGAATAGAATTAATACCTGAATATAGCCTTGTACTGCAGCTGTGATATCAGTGGATGTTTGAATCCTCAATGCTCTTAGCTAAGAAAAAGGAAAAAACAAAAAAAAAAAGAATACGATAAGTAAGAAAAGTAACGAATGCAAATTAAAATTTTAATTGAATTGAATTGAATAAAATAAGAAAGAATCAATAAAAAAGATGGATTTGAATAATATAAAGTTAATGGACATATTTTTAGCACATCGGGTCAAGTTCGCTGGACCTGATGGTATTTTGGGTCTAATATTTTTAATAGTCCAACCTATTTAAAATATGAAATGAATTGATCTGGTTCATTGAATCGGGTCGATCGATTTTTCCAGCACTATCGACTATCTTTACCTGATGAGAAATTTATTGTTCCGCCAACTCACCACAAAAAAGACATAGCTACATATATTTTACAATAAAAAAGTTCAGATCCCTCTTACTCCCTTTCCACTCTTTCCACTATGCCAGAATCATTTTTTTCTCAAAATTATTTCTACCCAAATATTAATATTAATTAATATTAAAACTAAAAATTATTTTATTCGTTTCTTTCGTTGTTCATCACTTTCAAAATATTAATATAAAAATATTATTCTTCCTTTGCTTCGCTTATCTCTACCAAAATATTAATATTAAATTTCTTAAGAATTATTCTTAAATAAAATATTTTATTAGTTTATATACAAAATATTCTCTATTAAAAATTATGAAAAAAATATAAAAATATATTCCTATTTTAGGATGAATTGAATCTCTATTGTTCATATGGATATAAAAGAGTTGGATGGGCTAAACAATCTCTAGTTGGGTTTTAAAAACACACTCTCTACTACCTTGCCACAAATCAATATAGGAAAAAAATGAAATTATACTATAATATACAAATAATAAATTATCATATATATGTAAGGTTTTAAACAAATACATTATAATAATACTAAATGCACCTACACATGCCAACGTAATACTGTAATATATAAATAATCAACAATTAAATATATGTCAGCACTTAAGCAATGACATTAAATAATAAATGCTTAAATATATGTAAACATTTAAGAAAATACATTAAATATTAATAGTAAATACACCCACTCATGCCAACATGGGCGATATAATTATACTGGGTGAGTTAACAAAAAACGCTTATGTAGTCTTACAAAATATGTAATAATACTAAGTGAGTTAAAAAAAAACGCGTAGTCTTAGAAAATCTTAAAGAACTCGTCATAAAGTGCGAGCCGTAAAGTGCCGTCCTAAAAAATCATAGAAGAATATAATGTAGTATTTCATTTCCATACAAGCCGCAGTCCTATCATAGAGATTATAATGTAGTATTTCATTTTCATACAATCCGATTGGTGTAAGGCCGATTGGATTATAGTTTAATGGGAAACAGATTGAAAAATCATAAAGTCTTTAATTTCCAGCCGCATTAAAGTTCGATGGAAGAAAAATAAAGTTCAATGGAAGAAAGATAAGTCATTTGAGTGTGTTAAAAAGCTGCGCTCAATTCCACCGTAATTTCAAGAGAGAGTAATTGTGCAACCGTAATTCCAAGAGAGAGTAATTGTGCGGGGTTGGTTGAAAATGCTGAATGTTATCATTCCGATTACAATTCCGGAACCAGGCAGGTGCCAAACATAGCTAGGGCACGCTGCATCTATGTGTGATAGTAATGGTGTGTTAAAAAACATGGATAGGCTCGCCGCAACTATTTGGCACGAGGTCCGGTACCTTAAGAAAACATAGTTGGGCTCGTTGCAACTATTTGTGGCACCGCCTTAGAAAATATAGCTGGGCTCGCCACAGTTATGTGTGGCACCAGCCTTAGCTATAAACATTACTATACCTATGATTCGCCACATCTATGTATGATTGTGGTGCATGTGTTAAAAAACATATCCAAGCGCGGTGCATTAAAAAAATATAGTTGGGCTTGCTGCAACTAAATGAGGCACCGTCCGTGTTTAAAATATAGCTAGGCTTTCCCGAGATCCTAAAAAGAAAATCTGCAACTAAATGAGACACCGTGTTTAAAATATAGCTATGCTTTCCCGAGATCCTAAAAAGAAAATCTTAAAAGGAAGGTGGGTTAAAACGAATGTTATGTAGTCCTAGCGGCTATGTGTTGGGGGAGTTAAAGAAACAAATCTTAAAAGAGTGTTAAAAGGAGGGTTATGTAGTCCTATCGCCAAACATATATTGCATTTGCAGGATTACTGATTTAAAATACACATGCAAATAGAAAAGTTTTTATAGTTACTGATATCAAATACATATTGATACATATTGATTTATTAGATGTTATAAATAGTTAACAAACGATACAGGACTTTGTGCAAATTATAAAACTAAACGGAATTTGTAAGTGCTTAAAAATATTATTAGAATATGTCACACAAAAGCGCTACATGAGCTCTAAATGTATTGCAAATTACAAAATTAAACAGAATTTGTAAATGCTTAAAAATATTATTAAAAAAGTCCACAAAAGCGCTACATGAGCTCTAAATGTATTGCAAATTACAAAATTAAACAGAATTTGTAAATGCTTAAAAATATTATTAAAAAAGTCATAGGAAAGTGCTCTACTTTAGCTTTACAAATGAAATATTCTATTTCAATCCGTATTTCATCTTGTATTCCAAAATGAAATACTCTATTTCAATTTGTATTTCATCTTGTATTCCAAAACAATGACTATACAGTCACATCTATATGATGATATCACCAATTAACACATGACGTGTAATAGATATAATGAAATACTAAATGAAACACAAATTATTAAAGTAGAGGATCCGATTCGTTATCTTTGGCCATCAATAATTTAGGTATTAATAATTTTGGTTGACTCGTAGTTAAAGGTGTGATCTATTAAGAAAAAATAAAAATAGATGAAAACCTAAGAGGTGGTGTTGTGATTCTACCAATTTCACCACCATTCTATTTATAATTCTACCAATCTCACCACCATTCTTGTCGCAATTCTACATCAGTTTTATAAATATTCAGTCTAATATGTAAGTTGAATCGTAACAGCATAAATAACTCTAGAATTATATGAGTTAATCACCATTTTAACAACATTGCTACATAAAATATTCATTTAACACTAATTAAACATTTAAATTTTCTATTGGAACTATAAAAAATAGAAATTAGTTGGAAGTACTTCAAAAACCCTTTGAATTGCTAAAAACACAGCACCAAGACCAGCCTTTTCTCAATTCCTTGTTCTCAAAAGAAAAGGAGAAAGAAAATACATTCTCAATTCCTTTTCTCAATTCCTTGCTCTCAAAAGAAAAGGAGAAAGAAAATACATTCACCGACATCACAAATTCCGACTACCATTTTAATAAATACCTCGATCAAACAATTTACCTACATCACATTTTCTATTGTCATTAAACAATTTACCTACATCACATTTTCTATTGTCATTGACTAACATATACGCATCCTATTACATTCCAGTACAAGCATAGCCTTAAAATAACAACAACTGTATTTCGACTTATTTTAATTAGTCTAAACAACTTTGACTATTTCAGATAGGGTACAAGTACGAACAATACATAATGGATATACGGTTACTTGTAAATAAGTTACTGCTACATAGAATAGCAGTACGGGTAATACCTAATGAGTATACGGATAGCTGCGAAGAAACCTAATTATACCACATATATTCTCATATTTTGTGAAGTAGAAGCAATTCTTGAGTACTAAGGGATTGAGGTAGTTCTATTGAAGATTCTAATAACTTAGAGAAAAAAAAAAAAAAAAAAACATATTCAATTAACTTGAATGATAATTAATTAAAGACTAAAGATGAGAAAGGAAAATAGAAAAGGAAATAAAACTATCACTGCCTCTGTCATCTCTAATTAAATTTGGGAGGAAAAGACAAATATACTGAAATGGGTATGTATCCGCAATACGGCATATTTCGACAATTGAATATTTTTTTCCACCTCTAATTGCAATCTCTGTTCTAAAAATCTCTATTTAGCTCTTTGTTTTTAGTTCGAATCAAATTTTGGAGGAAAAGATAAATTTACTAAAAATTTGGCTATGTATCTACAGTACGGCGTATTTTGACAATTCGATATTTTTTTTTCACCTCTAATATAACCTCTGTTCTAAAAATCTCTATTTAGCTCCATGTTTTGAATTCGAATCCTCTCGCTTAATGCTTTTAGAAAATTGATTTCAACAGAAAAAAAAAATTAGCAGATAACGTCTTTTAGAACATTGATTTCAACGGAATAAAACGGATTTCAACAGAAAAAAAAACCTAGAGCATCTTTTAGAACACTAATTGTATCGGAGTATATTTGTCCATTGCAAGAATTTTTAATTTATCCTACAAAATTTAAAACTACTACTATTTAAACCTTGGAAAGGAACTTCAAATTAGGCTTTATATGCAACGATTCTGAAGATTCAATTCTAGTATGATTTTGAAGATTCTAACAATTCTATTTGTCATTCTACTGATTTACTAATTTCATTGATTCATCGATTCTAACCTAGTATATGAGTTGAATAAACTCATAAAACCATACGAATGAATCGTCACTCAGTCAGTTTGACAACATTGCGTACAGATATTAATATAAGATTTTCATATAATAACGTTAAAACTTTGAACTTTTGATCAGAACCGTAAAAAATCAGATGTAACGTACCTCAAAAATTCGTTTACTGTTCAACAATGGATGTATCAAGCCCCAACGTTCTTCTCAACACCTTCGCGACGAAGAGAGAGAAAATTGTAAGAGAAAAAGAGAAAAGACTGCGTAGGTTTATGAGATGTGGTGTGAAGAACTGCGGCTGTACAGTTAGATATAATACCAGTTTCGGCCCAGTGCAAAATTTGCAGAACAGATATAAACGGGATTGACTAGCCAGGATAAAATTTGTAGCATATAAAAACCCCCTCAGATCCAGCCACGGCAAAATTTGCAGAAATATAAGCTGGCATGACTAGCCAGGATAAAATTTGCAGGGGCTAAAATCATTTTTTGGTATCGTAACTTTTCACTTGTATAATTTTGGTCCCGAAAAAAGTTAAAAATTTAATTTAGTCCTGTAATTGTGGAAGTAGTCCAAATTTAGTCCCTTTTTTTCGCCGTCGGTGATCAATTTGGCCGGAAAATTGCACGTGCTGACCACCAGACTCATTTTTCTATCCACGTTTCTATCCAATTTTTTAATACCTGGCATCGGCGAGTGATTTTGAAGTAAAAATAACATTAAAAATTAAAAGAAAGAGGATTATTTTATTTTTTTATTTTTTCTCGTTTCTCATCACTTGTTGGTGTTACATATTAAAAAATTATGTTGGAAAAATGAGTCATGTGAGTGATACATGCAATTTTTCAGTCAGATTGGTCACTATCAGAAAGAAAAGGGACTAAATCTGAACCAATTCTAAGGTTACAGGACTAAATTGAATTTTTAACTTTTTTTGGAACCAAAATTGTACAAGTAAAGAATTATAGGAGCAAAAATGATTTTAGCCAATTTGTAGATACATATAAAATCCCGTAAATATCAGTTCCAACCCAGGGCTAAATTTGCAGAACAGATATAAACTGGGATGACTAACTAGGATAAAATTTGTAGCATAGAAAAAGTCAGTTACAGCGGCAAAATTTGCACAACTGATCCTGCCGGGCAATATTTGCAGAAATAAAATCATTAGCCAGGATAAAATTTGTAGCACAGATAAAAACCCAATGATATCAGTTCCATCCCGGCTGCTAAAACAGTTCCAGCCGGGTAAAATTTGCAGAACAGATATAAATTGGGATGACTAGCCAGGGTAAAATGTACGGAACATATATAAACTATAGCCAGGGCAAAATTTGTAGAATATATACTCCCTCCGTCCCAGTTAACTTGTCCTACTTTCAATTTCGATCCGCCCCACTTAACTTGTCACAATCATAAATGGCAATTAAAGACAACAATCTCCACCCTCAAAATATTCACATTCAATCTCCACCTTTAAAAAAGTCAAAGATTCCACAAAATCTGTTTTTTCTTAACATCCATGCCCGGTCAACTGTGACAAGTTAACCGGGACGGAGGGGGTATACACTAACATATATCCGTTAGTGATATTTAATATAAACCGTTAGTATAGTTAAATTCCGACTCCGGTCCAGGATAAAATTTATAGAATAAAAATAAATGAGAATGATTAGGCCAAACTAAAATTTGTAGAACAGATATAAATCGTTAGTATAGGTAAATACCGGCTCCACCCAAGTATTGTAGAACAATACTAACGGTTTATTAGACGAGGATATTATTTACTTCTTAATTCTTCTCCCTCATCTTAAATAATTTGTTTTAGGCTTTTAGTCCGAAAGAGAAAAATTAAGAAGAAATAATTTGACAAATATACCTGTAAATATCAGATCCTCAACCTCTCGTAAGCTCTCCAAAAACAGCACACAACAAATCAAGATTGAACACACACACTTTGTGTTCCTAATGAAAAACCAAGAACTTAAAACCTTTAAGAATTAAACAAACAAAACAAGAAAAGGATTTACGTGGTTCGGCAAATTGCCTACATCCACGGGAGCTGCTTCATCTTCATTATCAACAAATGATTACAGAGAAATCCCTCATTCACTAGCATACAAGAACATGCACTCAACTAGTTACTTTCAAGAGGAAATACATCATCTTCTCTAGTTGTTTCTCACTCCTTTTATAACCTATCTAGCTCTCAACTTGGAGTATAATCTGGTTACAAAATGAGCTCTCAAGTAGTCTCTCAAACACGGAATAAACTGCTCCTTTATAGCTGACAGAAACCAGAAACAGAAACTGAAGAAAAACGGTTACAAAATAACCGTCTCAAAACGACAACGGTTTTAGCTATCAGAAACCGTTGTCAAAGCTCTTTAACAGAATTGAACAGAATCTGTTTTCCTCTTCTTTCAACTGCTATTTTCTGAACCAATTTAATCCTCTTCTAGCTGAGTTGATGAGACACTTCTTTAACAATCTCCACCTTGGCTATCAACGAAGCCAAAGAATACAAACATCCAACCATTCATTTCAAATATCACCACAAAACAGCTCCACCTTGCCCTGCATATCTTGAGTAATCATTCTTACCTCTTTACTGAGGTAAGACATTCACCAGCTCCAGACAGTGCCTAAATTTATCCAGAGGCAATGCCTTAGTCAACATATCTGCAGCATTATTCTTGGTATCCACCTTCTTTAATTCCACAGAACCTCCATCCACAACATCCCTCACAAAATGATGCCTCACATCAATGTGTTTACACCTCTCATGAAATACTTGATGTTTGGCCAAATGTAAGGCACTCTGAGAATCACATAGAATACATACTTTTTTCTGCATTATCCCAAACTCTCCCAGAATCCCTTTGAGCCAAATAGCCTCCTTGACTGCTTCTGTCACAGCCAAATATTCAGCTTCTGTTGTGGACAAAGCTACCACTGATTGGAGCATTGATTTCCAGCTTATGGCAGATTTGAACAATGTAAATATGTAACCTGTTTGAGACTTCCTTGAATCCAGATTTGCAGCAAAATCTGAGTCTACAAAACCATACAACTGATCAACTGAGTCTGCTTCTTCTTGTTTTCTGTACAAAATTCCATAATTTGCAGTACCTCTCAAATACCTCAGTAACCATTTCAAAGCTTCCCAATGACCTTTACCAGGATCAGACATATATCTACTTACCACACTGATGGAATGAGCCATATCTGGCCTGGTACAAATCATAGAATACATGATTGAGCCCACTGCATTTGAATAAGGGACTTTGTACATTTCAGCTCTCTCAATATCACTCTTAGGTTTCTGTAATTCTGATAATCTGAACTGCTGACTCAATGGGACAGACACCTTCCTGCATTCATGCATGTTGAATTTCTTCAAGACCTTTTCAATATATGATTGCTGGCTTAACCACAAACTCCCTGTCTTGAAATCTCTAACAATGTCCATTCCCAAAATTCTCTTTGCTGCTCCTAGAACCTTCATCTCAAACACTGACTGAAGATTTGCCTTCAATAGTTTAATTTCTTCCAGGCTTTTGCTGGCTATTAACATATCATCTACATACAAAAGTAGATAGATGATCACATCTTTTCCATTCTTCTTGAAATACGCACAATTGTCATATTTGCACCTGAGAAACCCAATGCTCTTCATATGATGATCAAACTTGATATACCACTGCCTTGGACTCTGCTTTAGTCCATACAGTGATTTCTTAAGCAAACACACTTTTTCTTCTTTTCCTGTTTCCACAAAACCTTCTGGCTGAGTCATATATATGATCTCCTTTAGATCCCCATGAAGAAAAGCTGTTTTCACATCTAATTGCTCTAAGATTAGATCAAACTGAGTTACTATTGCCAATAAAATCCTAATAGAACAATGCTTTACCACAGGAGAGAAGATCTCATTATAGTCTACTCCTTCTCTTTGAGTAAACCCTCTAGCAACCAATCTAGCCTTGAACCTTACCCTTTCTGTCTCTGCTACTTCAACCTTCTTCTTGTAAATCCATTTGCAACTTACAAGCTTTTGATGTACAGGTCTATTGACCAATTGCCAGGTTCCATTCTTTTCAAGAGACTCTATTTCTTCCTGCATTGCTATCATCCATTGATCTCTCTCTGAGCTGGACATAGCTTCTGTATAAGTTCTGGGCTCACTGTTGTCAGTGTCTTCTCCAGCAGTAAATGCATAGGCCATGAGAAAATCTTCTGTGTATCTTGTTGAAGGTTTGGAGATCCTTTTTTCTCTGTCTCTAACCAGTTGATAACTCCCAGGCTCACTTTCTCCAGGTAATTCTTCTTCATTGGTATATGAGTCCTCATCAGTGACTCCTTCTTCTTCAGGTTTTAGGCTTTTCCCCAGCTCTGCTAGTCTGTTTTGTGTCTGCTCTGTAGTAACAACCCTCTCAATTTTATCCTGGTAGAAAGGTTTCTCATGCTCACAAAACACCACATCTCTGCTGACAATTATCTTGTGCATTCCTGGCTCAATGCACCATAGTCTGTATCCTTTAATCCCTTTTGGATATCCCAGCATAACACACTTGAGTGCTCTTGCTTCAAGTTTATCCTGTTTTACATGAGCAAATGCTTTGCATCCAAATGTCCTTAAATGTGAGTATCCAGGCTTCCTTCCAGACCATTTTTCTTCTGGTGTTTTAAAGTCAATAGCTGAACAGGGGCATCTATTTATCAGATAGGCAGCTGTTGATGCTGCTTCTGCCCAGAATTTCTTTGCTAATCCTGACTCTAACAGCATGCATCTCACTCTTTCAAGGATTGTTCTGTTCATCCTTTCTGAGACTCCATTTTGTTGAGGATTCCCAGGTACAGTCTTGTGTCTTTTGATTCCTTTAGCCTTGCAGTAGTTGTTAAACTCTTCAGACATGAATTCCAAGCCATTGTCAGTCCTTAAGCACTTTAGAGTCTTTCCAGCCTCACTTTCAACTTCAGTGTGCCATTCTTGAAACTTTTGGAAAGCTTCTGATTTGGTTTTCAGCACATATATCCATAGTTTTCTGGAATAGTCATCTACTATACTCATAAAATATCTTCCTCCTCCCATAGAGACAGTTCTGGCAGGGCCCCACAGATCTGAATGTGCATACTCTAGAGGTGCTTTAGATGTGTGTTTACCAGTAGGATAGGGTAGCTTCCTACTTTTTCCTAGAATGCATGTTTCACATCCTTTAATGACAAACTTTTCTTTGTGCTGTAGCATATTCTGTTTAAGGAGTTCATTTAAGCCATTTTGACTTACATGACCTAACCTGGAATGCCATTTCATGGATTCCTCATCTGTTGTGTTATTAACTGTTCCTGTTATAGCACATCCATCAAGGTAATACAGACTTGATTTTCTAACCCCTCTTAACAGAATTTTCTCATTCTTCATGACAAGCAAGAAACTATCCTTAGATTGAAAACTACACCCTTTGTTTTCAAGAGTGCCCAAACTGATTAAGTTTCTTTTAAGATCAGGGATGTACCTTACTTCTGTTAAGATCTTAACAGATCCATCATGAGTTTGCAGGTGAATGCTTCCTTCTCCTTTCACTTGACATACCTGGTTGTTCCCCAGCATTACAGATCCACAGTTCTTTTCACAGAAATCATGGAACCAGTCCAATTATGGGCACATGTGGAAACTACATCCACTATCCAAGATCCATTGATCTTCTGGTTTTTGATCTGCCACATTCAGGACCTCAGCTTCATCTTCTGCTGTTGCAAGATCCACTGTACTCTGATTCTTCTTCTTTTCAGCTTGTTTTCTTTTCCATTCAAAACAATTCTTCTTAAGGTGCCCTGGTTTCTTGCAGTGATGACATTTCCTTGTCTCCTTTCCATCATTTTGTTTCAATTTGTTTTGTGCTTCCTTCTTGGGAGTGTCAGATTGTTTCTGCTTCCATTGGAAACCTTTTCCCTTTGTGATCATTAGGCCCTCTCCAGTTGCTCCAAGTTTAGATTCATTTTCCTTTTGCAATTCCTTGGATCTGAGTGCCATTTGTACTTCTTCCAAGGTAAGCCCTGTCTTCTTGCCATACAAGAGGGTATCTCTTAAGTGATCATATGACTTAGGGAGGGCATTCAGGAGAAGTATGGCCTTATCTTCTTCCTCCAATTTGACTTCCAGGCTTTCAAGATCATCCAGAAGCTTTATGAACTCATCCAACTGATCATCAACAGTTTTGTCTTCCATGAATCTGAAAGAGTACAATCTTTGTTTTGTGTAAAGTCTGTTTGCCAGGGATTTTGACATATACAGACTATCCAATTTATTCCACAGCCCTTCCGCAGTTGTTTCTTTAGAAACCTCCCTTAGGACCTTGTCAGTAAGACACAAGATCAAAGTACTATGTGCCCTTTCCAGGATGTCCTGTTTCTGTGATGAATCTAGTTTTTCTGGCAGTGCTTCTTCTCCTCTAAGCGCAGCAGCGAGGCCTTGTTGGGTTAGAAGAGCTTTCATCTTGATTTTCCACAATCCAAAGTCGTTCTTCCCAGAAAACTTCTCAGCATCAAACTTGGTTGCAGCCATATCCTCCTCAAGGAACCTTGCTTGTCCTTCAGTGGTTGTTTTTGAATCCAGGCCAATGAACAAACACTTTGTGAGCACGACTTCCCACAGACGGCGCCAATTGTGAATATCAGATCCTCAACCTCTCGTAAGCTCTCCAAAAACAGCACACAACAAATCAAGATTGAACACACACACTTTGTGTTCCTAATGAAAAACCAAGAACTTAAAACCTTTAAGAATTAAACAAACAAAACAAGAAAAGGATTTACGTGGTTCGGCAAATTGCCTACATCCACGGGAGCTGCTTCATCTTCATTATCAACAAATGATTACAGAGAAATCCCTCATTCACTAGCATACAAGAACATGCACTCAACTAGTTACTTTCAAGAGGAAATACATCATCTTCTCTAGTTGTTTCTCACTCCTTTTATAACCTATCTGGCTCTCAACTTGGAGTATAATCTGGTTACAAAATGAGCTCTCAAGTAGTCTCTCAAACACGGAATAAACTGCTCCTTTATAGCTGACAGAAACCAGAAACAGAAACTGAAGAAAAACGGTTACAAAATAACCGTCTCAAAACGACAACGGTTTTAGCTATCAGAAACCGTTGTCAAAGCTCTTTAACAGAATTGAACAGAATCTGTTTTCCTCTTCTTTCAACTGCTATTTTCTGAACCAATTTAATCCTCTTCTAGCTGAGTTGATGAGACACTTCTTTAACAATACCCTCAACTAATATGTATTTTAGGAGATAAAGATTTGACCAAATATGTGACTGATTAAAAAGTAGAGATATTTTAAAATTGTTAGGATTTGTGAAAAGTTAAAATGTCAATTAATTAAAAAAAAAAGAATAAATAGTTAGAATGTCAATTATTATGAAAACGGTGGGAGTACTTTTTATTAAGACCACCATATTTAATTTTTTTTATATTTTTGTCTCTATTTCATAAATTAATAAATATCTCAAACAAAAAATTATATCAATTTTTCTAATTTTTCTTGTTCACATTCTCTGTCCTACCAATATATAAATATCTCAAACTAAAAATTATGCCAAATTACTATGTTTTAAATTAATCAGTCAATTGTTTTAGTAAATTTCGATAGAAAAATAATTTTTTTTGTAGATTTTACTACTAACAATGTTTTTTCATAAGTATAGTAAAACCCAACTTCTTTTAATATTAATTCATTTGAATTTTTCACTATATGACATAGAGTAACTTCGGGAAAATCTCTGATACGATAATACTACATCTATTTTTTTAGTTGTAAGGAGGGAGTGAAATGGACAATCAACTTTTAGTTTTCTGTTTTTCCTCAAAATTCTAAAATTATATCATTATTTCCTTTAAATTATGTCTCTTTCCAAATATTAAATGGTTAGTATTGGAAGAAATAGGAGAAAAAAACTAAAATACAACTATTTAAAAACTCACACAACCTGAAAGTAACATCAATACAACAGTTTGGCTTTTCTTTTTTTCCTCTTTTTTCCTTTAAAAGCATACTCTGATACTTTAAAGTTTCAAGGTGATACAACAATCATTAATTAAGATATTCGGAATTGATCAAATGTCCGTCGGTGGACACCAATTTATATATGACCATTTATGTCGCACGTTATGAAAGCAAGGGGGTCCATCTGCATTTAACTAATTCCTTAATTTCATCCCCACATTTATATATATATATAGATATAGATATAAATATAGATATATTGATTTCCACGGATGGGTATGTGATCAATTCCGTTGAGATATTACTCACAGAGGGAAATCTTATATTTAAGATTGTGATATATTTTCTTTAATTATATTTTGGGTAACTCTCATATTACTCTACCGCATCAGTTTTTTATATTCTAAAATAATATTAGATGGGTTATATACTATTAAAATTTTAAAGTGAATTTAATGTAAAATAAAAACTTAATATTATTTTGATTTACATTTACGCATCGATGTATAATTCTTTTGGGTATATTCTAATATACTATGCTATTAAATCTGATATATAGATACAAACTCAAAGGTTCTTGTTATTTGGATTTATAGCTACATAGAATTTCAATAACGTATAACTTATTTAGATATTATCTAGGAATATGCACGGATTTTTTAACTGATCGAATCAAATCGAAATTGATGATTCGGTTGGAACCAAAATATGATCAATAGTATTCGATTTTCAATTATTAGTTTTGGTGAGTTCAATTTTTAATTCAGTTTCGATTTTTAAATTTGGTTAATCAATTCAAATCGAAAAATCGAATGCAATTGGGTTATTGTTTGTTTTTTCTCTTTTACAGAATTACAATTCATTTCGTGTTTTTTTTCTCTTCTATTTTATTTCCTTAATTTTATATTTCATTTTCTATTTTCAGTTTCAGATTGATTCCGAGCTCCACGTTAGCAATTGAAATAAAAAATTAATCGAATGTATTAAACTACAAAAATTATAAAGATAATATATTTATATATTATGTTTGAACAATTATATTGCAAATGATAATTGACCGATCATAAATTTTCACATTGCTAACCCTTTCGATTCATTTTCTATTTTCACATGCAGAGGGTGTTTGGCAAGCAGAGAATGGCTGCCGAAATTATCGTTGGGAAAGAATCTGGTGAACAATAATTTGCTGAGAAGAATTTATCTTTTCTGTCAAGAGGTTCATACGTAGGCTGAAAATCAAATCAAACTACTTAATATTCGATTTGAGATTGTTTGTTAAAAGTTCGTCCGAACTATGTTCGATTAAAGATATCAAACAAGTTTGAATATGCTTTTACGTTTGATAAAATCTCAAACTCCACTCGTGCTCGGACTCGGTAAATTAAAAATGTTAAAACAAATGTAAAAATGTCAAATTACTCGAGCTCAACTCGTGTTCGGCTCGATTAAAGCTCGTTCAAACTTGATACGATTAATAATCAAACAAGTTCGAACATTATATTAATAGCTCTAAAATATTTCAAATAAACTTTAACAACAGTACGTTCAACTCGACTCGAGTCATTTAAAACCCTACTCATACGGATTTACGTATAAGCGGATCATTCCTGATGGTGTGAAGTGATTCCTAATTACAGTAATAGCTTAATAGATTTGTTTTTATAAAATCAGTAATTTACAACATCATATTTTAATTGTAACGTAAAAATATACAATTTAGGGTGATTAGAGGTGGCAATTGGCCCGTCTTGATCTATCGAGCCGACGTTATATGCCGGATCAGGCCAAATCAGCCTAAGATTTGAGACCTTAACCAATTCATAGATAATAACGTATTATGGCTGATTCCAATTCAAAGCGTATGAACCTCAGTGAAGAAATTACGTGTTATGTTCAAAAATACCAATCAGAAACTAAAACAGCCTTTCAAGTAGTACAGATTACAAAAGAACAATGTATACCAAAGGTTGCATACATGAATGGTATATAAGACAAGTAGAATCTAATGCACAAAATCAAATCAATTAACCCTTGGGACAATCTTCTTAACTTTACTGAAAAGAACACTATCTTGACCTTCCGCTTGCAGAGGCTCGACTAGCATTTCAAAAGTAGTTGCATCCAGTTTGAATCCCCTTTTGCTCATTTCGTCGAAGAGTGGAATAGCATCGTGAGGCTCATTCCATTTCAGGAAACCCTGAAGAAGAACATTATAAGTCACACTATTAGGCAAATAACCACTTTCTTCCATTTTCAGCATCAAATCCTTAGCCTCCTGAATTTGCCCTTCTTGACAAAATGCACCAATAAGGATGTTACACGTAATAACATTTGGCTGCAAACCTTTGGACGAGAGTTTGTTGAAAAGATCTTTTGCTTCGGCGAGTTTATTGTCCTTGCACAATCCCGCAATGAGAATGTTGTACGTCACTATATCAGGACTAACACCTTTATCTTCCATCACGTGAACAATAGAAAATGCTTCAGCAATACGTTGAGCTCTGCACAACCCTTCCAACAGTATACTGTAAGTCATTATATCTGGAGACAGTTTCCGAGCTTGCATCTCTTTAAATAGCTTCAAGGCATCAGCACATTTGCCTTCACGAAAGAATCCTTGCATCATTGTGTTATAAGAAACCACCGTATACTCCAGCCGTCTGCGAGGAATCTCAAGAAAAAGACGCCAAGCTTCGTTCACATCTCCCTTTTTACAGTAACCGTTCATCAAACTATTATAGCTAACAATATCACGCTTGAGACCGAAAACCACAGCTGAATTGAACATTTTTCTCGCTTTATCCATTTCACCTCGCAAACAATATCCGTCAACCAACGTGTTGTAAGTCAAAATATCTGGTTGAACATCTATTAGCATCATATATTTAAAAATATCCTCAGCCTCTTTCATCATACCTTCCTTGAAATAAGCATCTATTAAAATGCTATAAGTAACCACGTCTGGAGAGATCTTTCGAGCCACCATCTCATCATACAACTCTTTTGCCTCTTTCCATCTACCAAAATTGTACAAGCCTTGAACCATTGAATTGTACGTTACAACATTAGGTGAAATGCCATTTTCAGTCATTTTGGAGAAAAGTCGGAGTGCATCATCGACCATTCTATCTTTGCAGAGACTATCAATAACAGTGCTATAAGCATACACATCTGGTTTGGATCTCCCATTTTCCAGTGAGCTAAGCAAATCACAGGCTGTGAGTGTATACCCAGCTTTGCAAAGCCCATTTATCACAATAAGATGTGTAAATTCATCAGGCTTGCATATTTTCTCTATCAACAGCTTGTTGTACAGTTGAACTGCCTCACTTACCTTTCCTTCCCTAAAAAGTCCTTTGATGAGATTGGTGAAGGTTAAGATGGTAGGTTCATAGCCACGCTTGACAAAGCAGCCTAAGACTGCAAACCCAGAATCCACTAGATTCAATCGGCAAAAGCAATCAATCGCTATATTCAGGGTGTAGTCATTTACAGGAGCTTTCCGATGAAGCATTTGGTCGAACATGTGCAGGGCAAGAGTGTATTGCTTCATCTTGACAGCAGCACTCAACAATTTCGTGAAATCAACAACAGAAGGGTGCGGCCTCATTCTCAGCATTTCGTGAAACAAAGAAACAACATCATCGGGCTCACGTATACTGCCAAAATCGATTCTAGGTTTGACAGAAAAGTATCTAATTTGATTATGAAAAGTTTGAGGAAAATTGATAAAACGTGCCGAAACAATTGCAGAAGGATTAGAAGTAGTTAGTCTAGAAACCAACATAGCTGCGTGATTTAACCTCATAATATTGTTCGATCAGAATCACGACGAAGAATCGTAAGCCCAAAAGATCGTTCGAAATTGCCTGAGAAAGAATCTGGTTGTTTAGAGTTTAGTGAAGTTAATACGATGTCGTTTGTGAGCAAATAGGCTACTCCCTTCGTCCCGATTAACTTGTCACAGTTGATCGGGTACGGATGTTAAGAATAAACAGATTTTGTGGAATCTTTGACTTTTTTAAAGGTGGAGATTGAATGTATTTTGAAGGTGGAGATTGTTGCTTTTAACTGTTATTTATGGGTGTGACAAGTTAAGTGGGACGGACCAAAATTAAAAATAGAACAAGTTAACTTGGACGGAGGGAGTAGTTTAAACGGGCCTAACAGGCCCATATCGCCTACGATCTAGATTTTCAGAAGCCCAATCTGAATTTCCAAAAATGCACGTCTTTATGAGGAATGTGAGTGAGAGAGAACTCGCGAGCCATTCGAAATCGACTCGTAAAAAAATGAAAACTGACTCGAGAGAAACGAGTCGAGCTCGATCCCGAGCTACTCGAGTAGGTGTTGAGTTCGAGTTCGAGTTCATTGATACTCGGCTTGACAGGCTCGCGAGCTTAATCAAGCTTATGTTAAATTACTAGTTTACCCTTTAGAGTTGACATAATTATAGATATCTTTTAATTTTATAAGATCCCCATTGACAACGATTTATAGTATCATCAATGTTTTCAATTTAAATGATTTTTTTATATTTTCTATATTTTATTTTTGCATGAACCGAGTGGAGTCGAGGCGATCCCGAACTCAACGAATTTCTACCGAGTCGAGCTCGAGATTGAAAAAAAAAAAACTCGGTCAAGCTCGAGCCGAGCTCTAACCTGAAGCCTTATAATTGAGTTCGAACCTGCTGGTACTCGACTCGACTCATTTACACCCTAGTCTTTTATCGTAAAAACATGGCCTTGTGTTATTCTATGGATTGCAATGTATCTTCTTTTTGTGATCCCACTAAAATTGTGTCAATTTATCTATGGCAAATATTAATATTAGATATTATTATGATTTTGCAAAAGAATCTTGAATTTTATTACACCTTATAAGAAGAAACTTGTTTGAAAAATGTGCAACTTACATTTTTCTTTATTTAATTTGAGGAAGGTTTAACTCTTCAAAAACTATCAATTGTTAGCACACGAATATTTTATTTTCTGATTTGTCATATTTAATTATTAAAGAACTTAAATAAATATATTCAAATGAATATTATTCGAGGTCGAACACGAACTTTTTATCGAAAGTTGTGTTTGTTAATAACTCTTTCACACAATCATTAATAAAATGTCATTATCAATATTTAGATCATAAATTGTGCAGCTTAGCAAGGCCTACCCAAATGGTCTTGAGACCCCTTTTTTTGGATCCAGCCCAACTCTGCATTCCGTTGATCAACTTTTCGGGTCCAGAAAAGGCCTATTGACCACTTGGACTTGGCTAATTATCTCAGAGTTTTGTGCAAGCCAATGAGAGGGCATAGCTGAACACACCGCTTGATTAGAGGAGTCAATTCGAACAGTCCAATCATTGGATCAATGCAATATGTCGGGTCAGGTCAGACCTATCTAGAATTTCTACGGATTTAAAATTAGTTAGCTGTGTCCAATCCACCCCTTAATATACCAATATTTTTGAGTTGTGCCTACCGAGACCGATGTATATCGGGCCAATATTTATATGGCCTAATCCGTTTAAAAAATTGAATGGGGTAACTGAAAAGGGGTTGAAAGTGATTTTACCTTTTTTTAAAGAAAAAATTGGGTTAACAGACGTTAGTCTGTTCTGTGAGTGGCTTTCTCGCTCATCTTACGTGTCCCTCATCTAGAAGGTGTAACTAGGGATGAAACATGAAAATGAAATAGGATATTCGAAGCGAAAAACAAGTGTCACGCACTCTTTTATAATCTATAAATGCGCAGATTTTAAAGTTATATTATAATTTATTAGTTAATATCAAATATTTTTGGTAACTTTTGGATACAATATGTTCGTCATTAAATATAGTTCTAATCTTTTGTATGTATTTTGACGGTGTTGTCGAGTTCCGTAAAATTAAATGACTTATCTTCTATTTCTATTAATATGTAACTAGTAGTACGTAGTGGTAAGTATGTAGTCGATCCTACAGAAAGCTAACGACAGTAATCACTTAAGTTATATAATATTAATTAATAAAAAACAAGACAAACTCTCCTCTATATATATATATATATGAAGTCTACAATGCAATACGCGAAAGATATCATTATTTATATTGAGAGATATTACTCGCTCTGGATAATACATTTACCCAGAACAACTAATGCGTTTAGTCATAAATATTAATGTTGTGTCTGGATGGAGGAATTTGATATCCATGGATTTAGAATCAATGGATTTTAAATTCACTCAACTTAAATCCTTCAAAAAATAGTTCAAAATGAAATCACGAATTTTCAAATTCATAGTAATTCATGAATATCAAATTCGCCTCAATCCAGATGCAACCAAATATATTTCTTCAAAAACATAATATGTTTAAGCATAAACGTTAATATATTTTCACGAAGAATTGTATATAAGCCGAACTACATGTGTACTAAGATTATAAAGATTATCGGGCCGGGTCGAGGTCTGTCGAACTTTTGCCCATCAAACCAATCCAGACGAGCCAGCTAGTATGTCGGACCTATATTTATATGGCCCAACTCATCTAAAATATCGAACAAGCTCATCTATTTATAAAGGAAAAAAAATAAAGAGCTTCAAATTTTAATTCAAAATATGTCAACATTAGGCTCTACTTGTAAAGAATTTGGTAATTCTTTTAATTTTCATAAAAAAAGTTATACTACCTCCGTTTTTTTTAGTTGTCATTCTAGCTTTGGATAAGAAAATTAAGAAGTTGACAAATCAACCATCAACTAATTTTTCTTAAATCCCCTGATCTTTTTAATCGCTTTTATATATTGTTAACACTTTCCATAACTATAAGGTTAGTACTCTTTTCGTTCATAAATAAATGACATTCTTGAAAAAATTATTTTTTTCATTAAAGAGTGTTTTTCAAGCAATTTTTGCCTATTTCTTCCAATATTATCCTTGACTAAATTTGAGGAATTTCCATATAAATCTTATAATATTATATAAATAAGGTATGGATAAAATATTGGAGGAATTTATGGTAATAAAAAAATGAAGGGGTGTTGTTATTCATTCAGAAATCTCTTAAATTCCACCTCAAAATGTGAAATGACACTTATTTGTGGACGAAGTGAGTATTGTAAAAGAAGTAGTAAAAGAATTAGAATGGCAACTATTTACAAACAAAACAAATAAACTAAAATGATAACTAAAACAAAACGAGTGTAGTATCATTTAGTATTTATCATTAAAATTATATCTAATAAGAATAATAGATTTGATATTGACATGTAACGAATTATTGAATGAGGTTAGGTCGTGGAATGAATTGGCCTCCGTCATGGAAAAATTGGTCATTCTCACTTTTCTTTTTATTTAAAAAGACGACCGTCATTGATGGAGTGAGTATTTCCTTGAGCCCCATCTTTGTATATTCTTCTCCGGAGTCTAAGCTGAGAAGTGAGAACATTGCGACAAACAACCACCACTCCGCCGCAGCGCCACCCGCTTCTTCCCCATTCTCACTACTCACATCCTCTCTTCTGAAAATAGCAATAGTCTTTGTATTTCTTCAAATAAATAACTCTTCACAGAAGGTGTTGGAAAGAGTGTGAATTCACTGAAGAAACAGGTACCCATGTCGCTACATTTGACAATTTCCCCATCAATTTGAGGTTTCTTTCAACTTCGTGTCTGTATATTTATTTCTTACGTCCTTTATTCATTTGCCTTCTGTTATGGTTGTTAGAAAAAATAACTTGGACCTAGTGTAGCGTATTCTGCATTCCACAGTCCACTTTTTCCTGAATTTTTTGGCTTAAATGTGATACGGTTAACCCTCAGGACTTCGAGCTAAGATTCATATGGCCCACCCGCCTAAAATTCAAGCAGTCCAGGCCGGATTTTGTCACCTCTAACTGACTGGAGAATAGCAAGAGTTGGGGAAAGATGAACTTGTCTGAACACATTACACAGATTTGGTCCCTCTATTTTTGACCTTTTCTGTTTCGTCAATTTGCTTTTGCTTTGGGTTATCTCAACTGCTGGTCTCTAGGTCAGAGAAACCCCAAAAAGAAGTAAGAATTCTTTGGAAATCGACCATCATATCGACTGATTGCCATAGGCCAAACAAACTCTCTTATTGATTCCAAAATGAAGCAAGAAGTCTCCAAAAACCTTCCATCATACCAACCCATCATAAGCCAGACGAACCCTCTTAGTGATCCCGAAATGAAGCAAGACTTGTTGAAAAGTCTACCATCGGATATCATCATCGATATCCTCTCAAGACTCTCAGTTGGGACCATTATACGGTGCAAGTGTGTTTGCAAGTCATGGCTCTATCTTGTTGAGACTCGTGAGTTTGTCAAGTCCCATATTAGTAAATCAGTTCCTGGATTAATCGTGTTTGAGTCCAAGATGCGGTTAAACGAGTTCTCAATTTTTGATTTTGAAGATGGGCTTGAGCTTGAACACCATAACTTCCACTACAATCTAGTCAACATGTTCAACCTCTGCTTCCATGGGTGGATGTGTGGTTCGGCTAATGGTTTGCTTTTTCTGCGTGATTCAAGGAGTGGGGAGAATGGGCTTTACATATGTAACCCAATCACTCGAGACTATATCAACCTTCCTTGTCCACAAGGGTTTGCCTACCCTCATTCTATTGCAGTCACTTATGGATTTGGAGTGAGCAAAACGACAGATCAATACAAGCTGGTTCAAATTTTCTGTGATTGCGTATGTGGTAAAGAATTCGGTAAATTGCTGACAGTTATCGAAGCTGGATGTCAAGTATACTCTCTTGGAACAGGATCATGGAGAAGCATTGCCTCGGGACCTTCTCTTGACTACTACAATGGTTTCCATGGGGAATTTGAGAGGAGCCGAGCAGTGTTTGTGAATGGGAATCTTCACTGGCTGGTATATGATTCAGAGGGCTATCCATGGATCTCTTGCTTTGATCTTGAAACAGAACTTTTTAGTACATTGTCTCCCCCTCCTCTTCCAGACAGTTGTCGAAAATCTTTGAATCTGTTTGCTTTGGGGGACTGCCTATGTTTCTGCGATAACACATCTCACAGTGAGATTGTCATCTGGTTGATGAAGGAATATGGAATTGAAGGATCTTGGGTGAAGGAATTCGTCATCAACAAAAATCATGATTTTGCGCGTGAATGTTATGAAACTGGTTACGCTGACTTTCCCAATGAATCCTATAATGTTCACCCTATCAAATTTTTCAAAGATGGTGATATTATGATGGCATGGTCGGACATCCTCGTGTTCTACTACTCAAACAAGACTAAAACTATTCAAAAACTCGATATCTTTGAACAGCAAACCCCTGCTGATAGCATTGTTCCGATCCTTCACACCCCTAGCTTTCTTTCACTAAGAAGCTTCGAAATGGAGAAAGTAAGATCCTTCTGATTGTCTGCATAGCAGAATGCCATTCTGGAATCGTTTTTGGACGTATGCGACGCTGGACGAAGCATTGTATCGGTGCTTAAATGTTGTAGGTTTAAACATTGCCCTGTACCTGTAGGCTTCATGAAACAGGGATATCATATCATGCTGCTCAATATTGTGAAGTTGTAGCTTATTGTTTGTTTATTACCCTATAAAAAGACTTTTAAACTCTGTTATATTTTATGTCTTATTGGATTTTGGGAAAGATAATTATACCTCATATTTCGTATTAAAATAAAAATCTACATGAGCAGGCTAGATTCTCCTCACAAACAAGATACTTGGAGCATCTCATGGTGGTGGGACTTATATGTCAAGAAAATAATCTATGTTAGTAGTCGAAAAAAGTTGAAAGTTTGTGAATTTTCTTTTTACCTTTTAAAGTTTATGTTGTTATTGAAAATTTACCCAAAATTAATGAATTTTTTTAACTATGCCAAAAAACTGAAAATCATGTATGTTACTCTCTCCGTTCACAATATAAAGTCATTATTCAACTATAAATTCAATAAATGGGTTCAAACTATTAAAATATAAATCACCATGCTGAAAATACTAAAAATTGAAATTGAAGATAACCAAACATCCCCTGTTTTTTCTTCTAATTATGACAGAAATAATGTTCGGCAAATTACATAACAAGTGATATTTCCACAACAGTAACCTTCAACTATAAACCTCATGAAAAGACATTGAAGCATAACATCAGAATGATCTTACATCCTCCACACCGAAACTTTTGAGTGAAAGAAAACTCGAGGTATGAAGGATCGAGTCTGCGCGTGCTTCGAACGTATCAATTGTACGAATAGTTTTAGTCTTGCTGGAATAATAGAAGAAGAAGTAGTCTTGCCATGCCATCAAGATGTCGCCGTCTTTGAAAACTTTGATCGGGCAAACGACGTCATATGATTCACCAGCATAATCGGGGATTTTGCTAATGACGTATTCCTTCGTCCAAGATTTCTCAACTCCATATTCCTTCATCAACCAGATGACTATTTCATCATCAAATGTCTCACACAAGCATAAACAATCCCCCAAAACAGATAGACGGCGAAGAACTCTTCCAGTACTCGGAAAAGGAGGACAAGCAAACGTGCTAAAAAGTTCTGTTTCAAGATCAAAGCAAGAAATCAACGGGAAGCCCTCCAGATCATGTACCAACCAGTGAAGATTTCCATTTAGAAATGCTCCAATGGTGCGAACACTGTATTGTAATGTAGCTCCGGGTGCAATGTGTCTCCATGATCCTGTTCCAAGAGTATATACCCGACACTCGGATTTAGGAATTCTTATCAATGCTTGAGTTTCATAATCAAGAATACAATCATGGAAAATCCTAACGACCTTATGCTGGCCAGTTATTTTGCTCGCTCCGAATCCAAAAGTGACTACTTGAGGATACACATAGTCAAAATCTTTAGTGCATTGAAGCTCGATATACTCACGGGTAACTGGGTTGCATATGAAAAGACCGTCGGGCATGAACCTATAGAGACCACGCAACATAAGCAAACCATTAGCCGATCCTTGTATGAGTGATGCATCATGAGGGAAATGAAACTCGGTCACTGGTATATAATGAAGGTCATGGTGTCGAAGATCGAGCCCATCTTCAAATTCGAACACTGTGCATATCGTTGGCTCCATGTATAACAAGGCCAGTCCGGGGATTGATTTAGAAAGATGGGACTCGACAAACTCAGGAGTCTCGACCAACACGAGCCATGACTTGCAAACGCACTTGCAACTGATAATGGTTCGAATGGGAAGTCTTGAGAGGATATCTATGATGATCTCTGAGGGTAGGTTTGTGAAGAAATCTCGATTCATTTTGGGATTGCTTGGATTGTTTCAAGTGGTTCATGTTTTGGACCAATATATATGTAGGGGCATACTTGGTGGACAATCAATCCTGCTCCAAGAAAATTACAGAAATTGTGACTTTTCTCATGTTGGAAGTTTCTGTGATGAAGAAGAGGTCATAGACTCCTTGGAAGTTTCTGTGATAAAGAATTGGTCATAGACTCACAGTACTCTATCAGTCGCGAATGAACTTGCACTGGCAAACACGCACATATATTAAGAAAAAATTACTTTTTGCGTTATATTGTCTTTTCAAATTTATTTTTTTGCTTTACTTGATAAATAAATGTTTATTGTGGAATAGATATTGTGAGTTTTGTTTCATTTTTAATAAAGTGTGCAAATTGTTTGAAACGGATCGAAATAAAAAGTGTGCAAGTTTATTTGGGACGGAGGAAGTATTACTTAATTTACTAAGGGTGTTTTCATAATACTCTAGCAGCTTAAAGCTGCTTTTACTTTTCTTGAACTAAGTAGAGACAGGTGCGTTGCACGTGATCCATAATATTTACTAAATATATATTAGTATGTTTTTTTAACTAAATATCTTAAAAAGTTCCATAGTATGTCAAGATTAAAATATATACTTCTTAATATAGAATTTTCTAATTGGCTAAAATATACTCCTGAATACATTTTGTTTTAATGTCTTACATAATCTAATAGAGTGCTTTAAGTGCTTAATCGTGAAAAAACTAAAAAAGATATATTAAGTAAAATTTGTAATTAAATAAAGTTAAACGATTATTATTTATTATTACGCTTATATGTTCCATAAAAATAGTCATTTTTAAAAATACTTATGTCTTAGAAAAGGAGCCAAGTTTCAACAAGACAATCTATTGTTTTATTACTCAAGTGAAAAATTAAAATTAATTATAAATTAATATATATGGTTGGATAAGTCAAATGAAAAAAATAGATGAACTCGTATATGTGAGAACTCACGGTTTTTAGAAGCTTATACATTCATTTGATTGACCAAAAATAAAGAAAGTTAAACATTTGTCAAACATGATTCTTTTTATGGGTTGGGGATAGCATACGTTTTTCTTTTGGGTTGGAGATAGTAGAGTTATTAACTTTGATAAGTTTAAGATAATATTGCAAATATTTTTGTTTCATGTTTACACTCCACTGTGTCCTTCGGTTGTTTTTATATGAAAAAAGAATAACTTACATAAAAATGTATTATTTAGAAGTCATAAGATTTTTTTATGTATTTAATTTAGAAGTATGAAAATATTGTACTACATCACCTTTAAACTAAAGTTACTTGATGTAACACCAATATTATTTTAAATTTCATTGAAATTACTTCATTCATGTTATAAAGTTACTATCAAATATAAATTAATATTTTAATGGGAAAATGTAAATTATATATATTTTTTCAAATATATTTACTTAAAAATATGATCGAATACTTTTCAAGTAATTATCAATATTTATAGATAAACTTAGTTAACTTTTATATTCGAGATATATATTAAAGAAAGATATATTCAAGTTAGATTCAGGAATTGATCAAGAAGTGTTTCAAAGATCAAATTAAGTGGACTCTTGTAGAGATTAAAAAGTATGATCCTAGAATATTTTGAATTTTTTATCTGCCATCTGGGAGAGAATTGTAAATATTAATTCTTTTAACAAGTGCTACTAAATTTATTCACTAACTCTTGCTTAAATAATAATTATTTAAGTCAACTCAACTTATAGTGAAGAAAATAATCATCTCTAAAAATTATCTATTATCACAATATATGTCTAAGCTCTTATTTTATGTTTTCTTGGGTATTCATTATTTTTGAAATATTTCATCTTAAATGGATATTGTCAATGGTTTCTAGTAAAAATATCAACGGCTCATAACGACAAAAGTTAGTGGGCTTTATAGCTAGAGGACTAAACTTTAAATTTCACCCAACAATTTTAGCTATCAAAGCTAATAAGCCACAAAAATACTTATTTATGTAATAACTTCTAAGTGATTAGTTTTTGTTCACTTAAATAAAAGACCTTCTAAAATCTTTGAATGGTTCCTGGAGACTTACTTATAAGCCTATTTTTGTTGTTAATCTTTTCATTTTTACTGGGATAATAGCAAAATTATTTTTATTGTTTTTTCTTCCTCTATCTTTGCAAATTTGGAAATTATTTTTGAAGTAAACTTTTCATTCTAAAAATATATGCTAAAAACCATAATTATTAATCAAAATATATTTTGTTTCCTATATCCCTTTATTTTGAAATTAATTATACTTAACATTAAGTTGCATGAAGTTCCTTTAATTTATTTTATCTTCCTCTTCATTATTATTATTATTATTATTATTATTATTATTATTATTATTATTATTATTATTATTATATATACATATAGAGAGAGAGAGTCATATTTTTTCTTTTGTTTAGATTGATTTAAAATTAGGGTCACTCAACACTAATTTTGTTTCCTTGGTTTATGACCATGCTATGTAATGGTCTTATTTTTTCTTATGCATGATTTTTTGTTCTCTTTTGTTTTAATTTTTTTTACTTCTAGTTCTCTATGTTCATTGTGTTGTACTTTGTACGTATGAATTTCAAAATTATATTTTTTAATACTTTGATTAGATAGATTAGTAACTTTTTTGGTGTACTATGACTAAAGAATTAATTGGATAATGGGACTGTAGTTAGGGGACTAAATATTAAATTTTACTAATTAATTTTAGATGTAAAGCGAATAAGCCACAAAAATACATACTTATGTAATAATTTTTTAAGTGATTAGCCACAAAAATACATACTTATGTAATAATTTTTTAAGTGATTTATTTTGTTTACTTAAACTAAGGACCTTCTAAAATCCGTGAATGGTTCTTGGAGGCCTACTTATAAACCTGCTTATTTCTATAGTGAATCTTTTCACTCTCTTTAAAGTATTATTAAAATTATTTTTATTGTTTCTTCTTCATCTGTCTTTGCAGATTTGAGATTCATTTTTATACATAACTTTTAATCATATACATATATATATATATACACACACACACAAACACACATATCTTGTTTCATCTATTTCTTTATTTTGAAATTAATTATACTTAATGTTACACAAAGCTCTTTTAACTTATTTTATTATTATTTTCATAATCTTAATGTTACATAAAACTCCTTTAATTGTTTTAAATTATTTTCATAATTATTATTATTATTATTATTATATATATATATATAGTTTTTTCTTTAACTTTTCTCCTTTCACATGAAATTTTTTCTAGACTTTTCATGACACAATTAAGTAATAAACTCAAACCATCCAACAACAAAAATATAATTTAACAACTCAAAATATTTGTCATGTTTGCTTATAATTTTTAATAAAGACCAATCTTGAATAAAATTAATCATAAATTTTAACTCATTAGTCTATAATTTTTTTTCTTCTCTAATGAATTGTAATATATTTACATCCATACTTAATTTAAAACCACACACACACACACATATATATGAAATGTCGATAATCCTTAGCTTAAAAATGATGAAGGTAACATTAAATAAATTCTTGCATATGTGCTTACCCTTTTAAATATTTCATCTAAAATATATGGCACAAATAAAATAATAAATTTCAATAAAAAAATTCTTAAACTACCTCTATTATTTTAACTCACTTTATTTATTTGAAGATTCATGAACAAACTTATTCTTAATTTTCTCCAATATTATACAATTCTTACCTGCATCAATTTGTTAACATTAAAAGGGTCAAAATGTTAAATTTTTCATAATGCTTTACTTAAAATGATAAAAGATCATATCAAATAAATATCTACATATATTTTTATTATATTATTAGCAAGCTCCTGAGATATAATTTAATATGGTATTAAATTTATTTAAATTTAAAAAAAAAATATCATGTTATAAATCAAAATTATTGAACAGTCGTTTACCCTTCTCAATATAATATCATAGGTATTTCAATCATCTAGTTTAATCTTGCTAAATATATCTCAAATTACTTGATTATTTGAATATGTTATAATATGATCTAAGGATATTTTAGTTATGATATTTTTTTTGTAAGAGACAACTTGCATTAGGCAGGTATGGATGATTTAAATAATGTTAGCTAAAGTTTAAGAATATTTTTTTTGTAATGTCATTATCCATATCATAAAAAATGCATTTTTTTTTTTTTTTTTTGTAGTGAAATATCACATTCTCATTTAATTAGTTAGGAGAAGGCTTCATTATTCAAACATAATTTGAAATATAAAAGTTATTGGGCATAAAAATTAAAATACTTGATATCAATGATCTGGAAAATAATATCGTATAATTTGAAAATTGATACTCTAAACCCAAAACACAACCAAATAACTAACCATCCACTTAAAATCCCATTTTAAAAAATTCAACTAAACAAATAATAAATATAAATCATATAGGTGATTCTTTTGGTTTTTTTTTTTTTTTTTTTTTGTTTATGTCTTCTTGAATTGAGTGGGAGTTTTATTATAGTGATTGATATATGTTATTTTTCCACCATTATTGTCTTGAAATTAATTATTGCAACTTAATTTTATGACAAGTTACTTGTTTAACCTTAACTTATAGTTATAAATATAGGGTTATTTTTGTCCATACATTAATTTGTAAGAAATCACCCACCCTTTTATAGGTAGGGGGAATAGTCTTTTAGGGGATATTTGTTTTAGCATGCCTCCATTAGGATGGGACATGAGTTATCCTCAACGTATTTAATTTTACACCAGATGACTCATCACTCCACATCCACACTCTATGACATACTTCACCTTTTACAATTTTCAACACATATTTTACAATTTTCAATTCACATTTTACAATTTTTAATACACATCCTGCCCTACTATACTTAAACTAAAATACTTTATTGAATGTCCCGTCTGTAGATGTGTCCCATCGAACGTGGCATATGCCATTACATCCCTTAGTGTTTTCAGTAAACAGATTCTGCTTGTTACAAGCAGGTAGAAGTCATAAATTTATTTGAAATCATTTTATTAACATATACTCCCTCTGTCCCAACTTAATCTGCTTACTTGACATTTCAGTTCTACCTTAATCTGACAGCTCATAAATAACAAATTTTTCACACAATCTCTACCCTCAAAATCTTTACCCTCAATCTCTACATTTAAAAAAGTCAAAAATTCCACAAAATCTATTTTTTCTTAACTATTCGCTCTTTGCGATTATCCAATTTCACATCAAAAACTACTCGGTTACTTTTAAGAAATTCTCACCATAATCTATCAGTTCTCCAAAAGCATTCTTTTAAAATTAATTTTGATCGACAAAAATGATAAACAGGTGTTTGCAAACTCAAAAATCTGATTCTGGAGAGCAAATTATACAAGCCAATTTTGAGAAGTTCAATTTTTGGTGCTTTGAATTGACTCTGGAATTTTTGGTATATCAGGTCAAGTCTGGTAGACCCATTAATATTCAACTATGATTCCTATAATCCTTCAAATAAAAAAAAAAACAATAAAAAAAAAAGAGAAAAAAAATTATTTTCATAGTTCTATCTGCTAAAAATATCAGGTGGATTCAAGAATTAAAATATCTCCGATATTCATCGATATCTCTCTTTTTTGACGATACCAAAACGAAATACGGATGTAATAAATTTATGTCAGAATATCTCCGATATATTTTCTAAATTTCTCCGAAATCTCCGAAATTTTTTATTTGGGCTATCTCCAGTTATAATTTTTTGTAATTTCGTGGAAATTTTACCAAAATTTCGGTGAATTTCGGTAAAATTCGATTAATTTCGGTGAGATTTCGGTTAATATCGGTGAAGTTCGGTAAAATTCGATTAATTTCGGTTAATATCGGTGAATTTCGGTAAAGTTTGATTAATATCGATGAAATTTCGGTTAATATCGATGAAATTTCGATGAATTTCGGTAAAAAAATTTTAATGCAGCCTTAGTTGTAAAATTTCGGTTAATATGTGAAATTTCATGATCCTTAGTTGTAAAATTTCTAAATTATTCGCAATCCACTAATTTTTCTTAATGTAGCCCAAAGATTTAATAAATTAGAATATTATTGTAAAATACTTGAACATCCTTATTCCTTAATGATAATAATGTATCTTGTGTGGCCTGATAATGTTTCTATTGTTTATTATTTGTCAACTAGTTGTAAATATGTGAATTTCACTCAATATTTAGATTAAATATTTGAATTTAAGTAGGTTTATAACAATCTATAAAATATGTTGATAAATTATTTGTTTTAATATATTTTCCGGCATTTTAAAAAAGTTACACCGATATTTCAATATTAATCGAGATTTCACCGAAATTTCTCTAAATTAAAATATGGATATCTCCGTAATCACGGATATTTTCATCCTTGGGTGGATTGTATCGATTTTACCAACTCTCCAACCATTTTCATGTTGAGGAAGGCCAGTTGAAATTTGAAAAGGTGCATCTTTGTAGAGGGATATTTCAGTTCTAGCTTAAGACAAAAAAAACATTGACTTTTAGCCAAGTTAGCACAACTGGTTTGTGGCTGAGATTTTGTTGCATTGCTTTCACACGTGATGTGTACACTTTCTACTCTTGCATTGCTGTTGTGATGACATGATACCAATATGATTAGTCGCATGTTTGGATTAAATAAGGTTTTTGGCCGGCAAAATCATCAATTAACGTTGCTTTTCTCTACTTTGAGCTGTAATCATATTGCTTGACTTATACATCCTAATCGATTTATTATTACAATTCTGCTCGTTATCTACCGTGTGCATATGTTAATGTATTGAGACGACAATAAATGAAAAAAATCAGAGGGAGTATAACATTAATTACAATTCCAGTTTCTTATTGATGCAACTCTATTACAAGAATGGTTATCCAGCTTAAATACAATCAGAACTATAATACATCGCAATGAAATGCAGCATAGAATTTTACAATGTGTTTCTCCTAAACAACTAAAGACACACTCATTTCACCTCCGATTGCAATGACAACGAAGATGGTGCACGTTCGGCCGGCCTTCCGGAGGCGGACGACGAAACCCCACCCATTTGGAGGGAAGACGACGAAGAGGGCATCGGCATTGACGCTGCAAAAGTCGACAGCGCACTAACGCTACTGCCTGTCACACTACCACCACCACCACCAACCGACCCTTCCGTCACAGCCTTGGGGGCGGGGGGCCGATCAATTTCCATAATCCCTTCCAACATTTGAACAACTTTCCCCATCATAGGCCTTTGAGATGGTTGTTCTTGAATGCACCAAAAACTAACTTCAACTGCTCTCATCACTTGATCCATATCTACCTCACTATTCATAACCCTTTTATCGACAATCGCCTGGACATTTCCCTTCTCAAACTCTTCATAAGCCCACGTCGAGAACTTCTTATGGTTCGTGTCTTGTGAGACTTCGAAGTTCCTTTTTCCGCTCACAATCTCCAACAAAACCATTCCATAACTGTAGACATCTGATTTGGAAGTGATTGGAAGGTTTGCAAGCCATTCGGGAGCTAAGTATCCTCTCGTACCTCTCACACTCGTCAACGTTCTATACCTATGATCTTTCGGATTGACGAGTTTCGCAAGGCCAAAATCGGAAACTTTAGCATGGTAATTCTCGTCCAAGAGAATGTTCTCGGGTTTAATATCACAATGAACAATGCAATCCCTACACTCCTCATGAAGGTACGTGATCCCCCTCGCAGTCCCTAAGGCGATGCTATACCGACTCTCCCAATTCAAATGCTTACCGGATTGATCCTCAGATGAAAACAGGAAGTAATCAAGCGACCCGTTTTTCATAAACTCGTATACTAATAGCCTATGTCGCCCTTCCGAACAAAACCCAATCAATCTCACCAAATTCAAGTGGTGAGTGCTACTAATAGTAGCTACCTCCATTCTAAACTGTTTTTCACCTTGCTCGATTCCCTCCAACTGCTTTATAGCAGCGATAGTCCTATTCGCGAGCACACCTTTATAAACAGCTCCAAATCCTCCCGCTCCAAGCTTCTCTTTAAACCCCTTGGTTGCCTTTTTTAGCTCGCTGTACGAGAACTGCACCGGTGCACCCGATGCATACTCAAGAAGCGCGTACTGAGACGATAATCCACTGAACTTGGTGCTGTTCCGAATGCACCACCACCACAAGCCACCTTCCACCGCCGCCAATACCAAAAGAGTACCCAGAACCGCCCCCACCACCACCCACACAGACAAATGCCACCGCTTCCTCCGTCCACTATCCGCTAAAGCCGGTGAGGGATTAGGCATTAAAGGCGAACAAACCTTTACGAAAGAAGTACTAGGAATTGCAGGCGAATGCATGCCACTAACAAAGTTACTTGATTTCAAGTAACATTGCCCTGATCCATCAGACAAAGAAGTAGAAGCAATACAGGATGATCCAACAAGACAATTCAGCCGACAAGGCGAAAGCCCTACGTAGAACACCTCAGACGACAATTCGGGTTGGAAAGTCAAGAATCTAGAATGATCTAATTCTAACATAGCCTCCCTCCCAGGGCAATCTTGAAGCTCAACTTTTCTCTTACAACCTTTTCTACTATCATTTAAATCAATCAAATCGAAATTTTGGGAAGGGCATTGACAAACAGGGGAAGTATCATTATAACTACATATTCCCATATTACCACAGAATCCAAAAACTTGACATTGATCACTAACTGCAGCCCATCTTGCAGCTACGGTTCCACTATTTCTGGCAGAGCTATATATTCTTAAATTTCCATCATTATCTAATTTTATAAACCTAAAAATATCACCTTCTTCAGCATAATCACTACTGTAAGCTAAATCAAGCGATGTCGTAAGCGTGGGATCGGAAAGAGTTAGAATTCCAGTTGATCGAATGTCAAGAATTGGGTTTGATAAGTTAGAATTAATTGTCGAATTCAAACCTGAATTGTAGTAAATCACAGAGTTGTTCCACAAGAGCGTCAAGTTCCCATTTTTCAGAATCTTGAAAGAGTATAGACCAGATGTGAGGGTATTATTGACACTCAACGTCTGCGTGGGAACAATCGTGTCGGTTGGGTGGTCAAAGGAGGACCATACGGCGCCGCCGGAGGAGTTTTTGAGTACAAAATTGCCGGTCTCTTCAAGTGAGGCGGCGGAGACACCGCGGTTAGCGGTGGCGGAGGACCAGAGGGGAGCGGTGGAGGTAGCGGAGGGGAGGAGCTGGAGGTCGCCGGATGATAGGAGCCGGAGGACAGCGGAGGAGTTGGCGGAGGCAGCGGCCTGCCAGATGGGGATATTGTTGAATGAGACGGCGGCGATTAGGGTTCCGGCGGAGGAAGAGGGGTCGGCAATGAAGGAGAGGGTAAAGGTGTTGTTGGAAGAAGTCCATCTGGAGTTGGGGTCGGAGGCGGAGAGGGTGGAGCCGAGAGGGATATCGGCGGCGGAGACGGCGGCAGTGAGGAGGAAGAGGAGGGGGAGGAGTGGTGTAGGTGGGAGCTTCATTTTGTTATTATATACATACAAACATTATAGTTTTGTAGAGTAAATTAGACAAGGAAATGTACAGTTGGTGAAGAATTGAAAGCTGAGGAAGACATAGATATAGTGTGTGTATGTGTGTGTTTGTGTGTGAAAATGGGGGAAGACTTTGACTTCGAAGGCTGAGAAAGTGGGGGGCTTCGTCTGTCATAGTCTTCCTCTGTTTTTGCGGTTGGGCAAGTGAGACAGCAAGAAATAGGATTTTGTATTTTTGTGGCCAAGCATTAGCACTCATTACCGGTGCGGGACCAAGCCCGTAGAATAGGATAAAATTTGATCGGATCTAAGATTAAACTCCGATCCAACGTATTCTTCTTATAATGTAATTTCTTTGTTACAGAGCCACTTCGGTCGGACCAAGCCCATAGATTAGCATAAAATTTGATCGGATCTAAGATTAAACTCCGATCCAACTTATTCTTCTTATAATGTACTTTTTCGTTACAAACGTATATTACACAAAAAAAAAAAAAAAAAAAAAAACTATTTTTTAGCTGACTGTTTGAAAGATGGAGATTTTGAGAGTGAAGATTATGAGAGAACTTTCTTTTTTAAAGGTGTGTAAAATTGTGTGGGACAAATAATAAGAAAAGTGTGCAAATTTTTAAGCGGGACGAAGATAGTCCTAAGATTCTCGGGTTGGGCTCGTTGTGTCAAATGGTACTTCGAACCTAAATTTTTATGACTCAATTCATCTAAAATATCAAGTCTATTGAACCGATCCATCAGGCCAGACCGATTTTGTCGCATCTGACCTCATCCTAGGATTTGTATAAAAGGAAACAAAAAACATATATTTCGATTTATATATGTTCTAAAAATATCCGTCTATTAAGTCATGCTAAATTGTTAAAGTGTTCTTGACATTTTAACTTTATTCTCTAACTTAATTTCTCCTAAACTTGTTTAATCTCGAGTTAAGTGTCAGATTTCAGCTTATTGTAGAACTAGTGCCTAATATTTTTTAAAACATTACTTCCTCCGTTTTAAAAAAAATGTCATTTTAGTTATTTTTTGAGAAATTAAGGATTGATATTTAATTGGTATGTTTTGTGAAATAAGAAAATAATCAACTGAATTAAGTAGGTTGTTTAAGTTAATATTGGAAGAATTGTAATTTTTATGGTAAAATGACACTTATTATAAAAAATTTCAAAGTATCTAAAATAATATTCTTTTTTAAATGGAGGGAGTATTATTTAATAGAACACATGAATCTAAAGAAACATGATATGTCTTCATCTTGATCAACAAAAACTTATGTGTATTAGATTTACAGTATGCCCAATTTGCAGAACCTAAAAAAATTACTCGCTCCGTCCCATTTAATTTTACGGGGCTGATCGGACACAGATGTTAAAAAAAACTGTTTTTACTTTTAAGTTGACTCTATCAAAAGTGTAGATTGATGATGAAGATTTTAAGGGTGAGATTGTGAGAATTTTTTTTATTTTAAGGGTGTAAAGAGTTAAGCGAGACGGATGAAAAAGATAAATCGACAAATTTAAGTGGGACGGAGGATATACTTTTTACCTTACATTGTCAGTATTCTAGCTAGTTAGATTACACGTTCAACTAAAATATGGGATTACTTGAAAGTTGCACACTTTGGACTAATAGCGCAAGAAACTTACTCAAGTGAAATAAATTTTAAAAAGAAAAATTAAACAATTAATGTATTTGATTAAGACAAGATTATCACAGCCAGCTGTACCAAAATAATATAAAACTTAGGGTTTGTTTGTTTGAGGTTGGAAAATGCCGAAATACTGTTAACTTATGTAAATAAAGTGGTGAAAAATATATTTGGTCTTTCTTAATATAATGGAGAGAATTTAAACAAACATACCCTTAGTAATGTTGCTTGATGTTTCCCCTGGGTTAATTAATTTGCTCTAAAATACAATGGTTTATAGGATTTTCAACATCAGTATTAATATTCAGGAAATGGTAATGGCCTTTGTTCACTCACCAAAATAATAATCATTTTGTTATATCAACTTCAGTACAAAGACTAAAACTACGATCTATGTCAAAAACAAGTTCAAGTTTTAGATCTTGGTAGTTTAGTGACAACTGTTTACGACTATTTGTTGATGGTCGTGGTTTTGATCCCTCATTTCACTCAAGAAAAAAGAAGTTTGTTGAAGACCATCTTGGCTAATTAAACCTTGGAAGAACTTTTTCCTTCTCCGGACCTTCCATTAAATATTTATTTTGTACTTTTCACTGAACTTGTATTATTAGTAAGGGTGAGAACGGGTTTCGGAGATAATTCACTTCGCATCGAATTCCGTATCGAAAGCATTTCGAAACGATAATATCCGTTGATTATTTGATTTATCCGAATCGAACCAAACCGATTTTTTTGTAAATCCGAACCGATCCGAACCAAAAAACCAAAATAGAACTAGTTCTAAGTAATCGACTACGAAATTTCTTTTATATCATTTAATTAATTTCTTTTATATTATAACTACCGTTTTAGTAAATTATAACAATAATATGACTACTGTTTTAGTATTTTATAAAAAAATTAGTAATTAATAATAGAGTACAATATTTATAATAAATAATTTTTATAATAAACATATATCTATTAACTATAAATATATAAATAATGAATATGTTTATAATTTATATAAAGGAATACGTTACTATGATATGTTTCAATTCAATTTTACATTTCTTTCATCTAACCACTAAAATTTATTATATATCTAATATTTAATTATTTTCATATATAAAGGTCAAAATTCTAGACTGAACTCACTGCACATAGTTACTATCCTACACCTGAATTCCAAGTAGTGGCTCGCTCATTCCTTTCTTCTTTGATTCTCCATCTTTCTCTTACAACACCTTTTTTTCTTGAAGTCAACTTTAATTTTACTGTAGTTAGTTATGTTAAGTTTACCTTTACTTATTGACAATATATACGACTAGAGTTTTATCGATGAAAAATAATCGGTAAATGTCCAAATAGGTTATCGATAGCTAATAATTTTATAATTTAGTGTTATTCTTCTTTGGACGAGATAACTACTTCAGTAACTAGTAATTGTTTTTTATAAGTTATGGTTTTGAAACTTGTCTTAAAATATACTCCTTCCGTCCCGGCTTAACTTTCCTATTTTGACCGGGCACGGAGGTTAAGAAAAAGTTGATTTTGTGAAATTTTTGACTTTTTTTTAAAGGTGGAGATTGAGGGTAGAGATTGTGAGAGAAATTTGTCATTTATGAGCTGAAAAGTTAAATTGAGACAAAGCGAAAAGGAAAGTAAGAAAGTTAGAATGGGACGGAGGTAATAACTTATAAGTTGTTAATATTACACTTTTCTTAAACAATATGATATTATTGTAAAGACAACACTATAATTCTTTTGTGCATTTTGCTAAAAATATTAAAGGAAAAACTCCGAACAACTCCGAATAATCGGACCGAAAGAACTGACCGAAAAAACTGATCTCCGAAAGAAACTAAACCAATCAATGAAGCGGTTCTGAAGATTTTATTTTGAAGATCTCCCAATATCTCTGAGATTTGATTCGATTCTGGAAAGTTCCATATCTTCGAACCGCTCCAAACCGTGCTCACCCCTAATTATTAGCATTTGCTGATAGTATCTTATTTATGGATTTTAATTTTGATCAGTATAATTTGTTCGTAATTTTTTCCATGAAATGTTTTTTGGTTATGAATTAGGATTTAGGAATATGAATATGTCATAGAGTGTGACCTTTCGTGTTCGCCTCTCCGTATTCTTCAACTCAAGTTAAACAGAGACCAAAAAAATCCTCATTTGACCGAGTAAAACTGTATTATTGATAGTTTTCCGGAAAATTTTCTAAAAGAAAAAGATCGTGGATTGCAAAATGATGTTTTATCATATACTTTATTGGATCTGTATATATCACTTACCATCATAGTTGACAAAATCAACCTAATTCACCCGATATTTAAATAGCGACTTGTTAAATTAAAGAGTTATAGGATAGAGTATATTATAGGAGGATAAACCGCAGCTACTCCAACATTATTTTGGCCCGATAAAATTTCAAGGTCAACCCAACTTAACATATGAAATTAACGTAACAAATTTAACTAGATCGGACTGGGTGATCAAAATAGCCACCTCTGTGTACTACCATAGTACCATGTATACAATAATAATTCTGGCATTGAACAAACACAAAACAATTGGATCGTGAATTAGGAAAAAAAAATCATTCGTAACTAATTATTACATGTAACATGCCGAGCTTAAACTCGAAAATTTTCAGAGTGAAATTCAAGCCTAATTTAGACGAGACTGATTCTTAAATTTTCTGTCTTGAATATTTTGACTTCTTTTTATGGTATGATTTGATGTCAAATAAAAATCAACATAGTTGACCATGTTAAAGGAGTAAATTTGACAAATCAAAGTTAGCCAGAAACTCTAGAAAAATAAATAATTAAATAAAATTCAAATTGTATTGGCAACAATAAGAGCAATAATAACATTGAAGAAGTATATAGAATAGTATTCCAAGATTTTGCTGATGAAAAATTATTAAGCTAGGACACCATAATTTCTGTATCACCCATATAACAATTTCATCTTCTAAGCAACACTATCGAAACCATAGGCGGATCTAGCCTATGCCAGTACGGGCTCCAGCCCAATGCAAAATAGAACACACCCGATTATTTATTTTCAAACTCATAAAAAACTTCTACGTAAATTCTATTAATACTAACTTCTTTTTTCTTTTAAAACCTATAACAAGTCATAACTTCATTCAACTCTAACAACTCTTCATTGTCTATAATTTTTTGTGTTTCAGCTCATCCCCATTACTAAATCTCTGGATCCGCTCGAAACATAATCCATGTTCAAACATAACCCTCGTAAAAATGCTAGTATAAGTTCCCAGTGATCCTATTTCATAAGCTGTAAATTTAGCTCTGCATTACTATAAACACCAAAGTCTTAAATTTCAGATGTCTGAATTTTCTGTTCTTATTAGTCTTGGAAACACAGAAAATATTGTTACTTCATTATACTCTACTCTAGAGTGGGTGCACCTTCAATTTTAGTTGAGCACTAGTATGATGTTTCATTCATCAATGCAACACATTAATTAAATTACAAAAGTACTACTTACGAATTCACATAGAGATCAGAATGAAATTACATTCTCCATTCTGAAACTTCTGAGTGAAATGAAGCTTAGGGTGTGGAGGACCGCTTCGGTAGTATTATACGGGGCATGAAGCATAAACTTATCAACCAGTTGAGTAGTTTTTGTCTTGCCTGAGTAATAGAAGAGGAAGAAGTAGTGCCATGCCATCAAGATGTCACCATCGTTGAATACTTTGATTGGGTAAACAGGATAAGTTTCAAGAGCAAAATCAGGATTTTGGGTGATGACCAACTCCTTCGTCCAAGATTTCTCAACTCCATACTCCTTCATATACCATATGACAATATGGCTGTCGTCCATGTCGCATAAATACAGGCACTCGTGCAAAGTAAACAGGTGCGCTTCCATTCCTGAACTATGAAGAGGAGGAGAAGAAAACGTGCTAAAAGTTTCTGTTTCAAGATCAAAGCAAGTAACCACTGGATAAGGCTTGCAATCTACTAACCAGTGAAGCTTTCCATCAAGAACAGCAGCACAATTATTAAAGTTCACGTGATACTCAAAAGGGGCACCAAGTTCAATGCTTCTCCATGATCCTGTCCCAAGAGTGTATACATGACACACACATTTAGAGACTTCCATTTGATATGTTTCTCGAACAATCCTATATTGCTGAGCAATCCTTACCGCCTTGTGTTGACCAGTCAATTTGCTCGCTCCAAAACCATATGCATAAGTGACAAATTTATCAACGTATGCAAACTCTTGATGAGAACGAAGAATGATATACTCCCGAGTGATAGGATTGCATATGTAATAATCGGAATGCTCACTGCTTGGATCACGCAGAAAAAGTAAACCATTTGCTGAACCATGAACCAATCCAGGAAAAGGGAGATTGAACTTGGTCACCAGAACGTAGTGAAGATCATGGTGTTCAAGATCAAGCCCATCTTCAAATTCATAAAATCGGCACAAATTTGACTCCATCCTAGAGTGGAAGCGTACCGATTGGAAGACTAACAACCCCGAGACAGATTTAGAAAGATGACACTCAGCAAACTCACAAGATTCGACTAAATTGAGCCATGATTTGCACACACACTTGCAACTAATAATGGTCTTAACAGGGAGTCGTGAGAGGATATCACTGGTGATTTCTGCTGGTAGATTTTGGAAGAATTCGTGCCTCATTTTGGGATTACTCGGAAGCCTCGCTTAACCTAGAATTGGCTTAACATTACAAAAATTGATGAGCAAAAGACAACGGGCAATAAAACATAAGAACTGAGTAAGTGAAATGTAACAAGACAAGATCACATAAAACAGAGACCAGTTCCAATAGTGTTAATCTAGGTCCGTTTGCTTAAGATTGGCTCAGTAGATTTAGAGGACTGAATTCCAATAAAGCACACTCATTAACTCCCTCAGTCAAATTTGGCCCAGCACTCCCCAGTCTTAAGCAAAGGGACGAGAGTTCTTATCGTATAATGATGCTTTATAATTCCTGGGTAATGATATAAAATTTAACGGAAACTGTCTAATTGTAAGGGTATGCAATTAGTACAATTGTGTAACAAAGTTTTGAAAGGGTCTATAGAATCAATTATAGACCTAAACGGCTAAACGCTAATTTGCTCGGTAATTAGGTGAGTGAAATAGGGGAATTACCGAATCCTGGAGAAATTAAAATACAGAACACGCAAAATTCGATCCAAAAGTTTCTTATCAATTCTAACGATCAGAACAGAGAGGCAAACGGAGTGAGTAATTAAGAATAAATGTAAAAAGACAAGTTCATCTTACCTGCTTCTGTGAATGCAAAATAATAGATAGTAGAAAATGCAGTATAGAGAGAAAGTAAGTGGTGAGCTGTAGCTAGGGTTAGATATGCCGAGGGGAGAGCGGCTCCGTCGCGGACTGGCAGCGGTGGCGCGGCAGTGCCGTTGGGCGGGAGAGAGAGTTCAGAGAAAGTCGCCAAAAAGGAAAGCGAAGAGGGCAAAATGGAATAGGCTCAAAGAAAACATAAAAGAAACCTCTAATCCTAAATCACATACTGATTTTATGTTATTTTAAATTGGATTATTTAAGATACTAAATTTTGTATTTCTTCTTTAATCGTTCGGTTAAAGCCCGTTTAAACTATACACGATTAAAGAAATCAAATAAGCTTAAATATACGTTTACATCTAACAAAATTATAAGTTTGAGCTTGATGAGTAAAAATTATTGGGTTAATTACAAATCACCATGTACTTTGTCACTTTTTACCCTCTGGAACCTAAGCTCTTTTTTTCACAGATTGGAACCCAAAAGTCCACGTTTTTTACACCATGCAACTTTCGACTATATTTTCCGACGAAAAGATCAGCACTGACTTGCACATGTCAAAGGTGAGGTCTGTTTCGATGGTTGTCACCTAAAAACTGCAGCCGGGGGTATTCTATTTAGTGCGGTGGAGATTGATGAGAACAATGGGGTGTACCCGTCTACCTACGCCGTAGTTGAAAAGGAGAAAAAAAGATTTGGGATCGGTTCATTTCGACATGTGCAGGATGCGTGTTGATTTTTTGCCATAAAATACCGTCGAAAGTTACATTGTGTACAAACCGTGAACTTTATGTTGCAATCTGTAGAAAAAGAGTTTAGGTTCTAGATTGTAAAAAGTCATAAAGAATAAGTTGATTTGGTGATTAACCCAAAAATATTTAACGAAGTGTAAAAATGTCAATTACTTACACTCAACTTGTTTTCAACACGATTAAAGCTCGTTGAAGTTTAATTTATTTATTAATTAATTAATACTCCATCCGTTTAATATTAATTGACGTTTTAGAACATTTCAATTAATTGACGTTTTACATATTTTTCATCAATTCTACTAATTTTTTCTCTGATTCAATCATAAAATATCTCTATTTTTTAATCTATCAGAGATATTTTAATTTGGTCAAATATTTAGCGAGGGTATGTCTGTTAAAATATTTCATCCTTAATTTTTTTTTTCATTCATCCTAAAACGTGAATTAATATGGAATGGAGGAAGTATTAATTTATGCTCCACTCTGACTCATATATAGTGATACAAGGAACGACATACATGATACATAGGTGTCACAGTCTCATTTCCCTTCGTTTAGTAAAAATGAAATTGGGCCGCCCCAAATAATTAAGTCGAATATACTTATTGGGTCATTCGAGCATAGACCAATAAACTTGCTTCTTTTCAAGTTAGACCCAAATCACGACCTTTGAATATAGATATTTTTATTTTTTTAAATTTTTTTTTTTATAACAAAGGATGTAAAATTAAGAAATTGAGAATTCGATCAATTGAGTTGTGTTTTTTTTGGAGTTGCTGGTAACATATTTTTCTCACATTTTACACTAAAAACAAACATCAACTTAATCTCCAACCATCAAAATTAAACGTCCATTTTTTTCTCTTTTCCTTTTATTTTTTCCCAACCTACCGTACCCAGCCTCCTTCAGTCACAAGTATACACAGCCACTATGAATAAGATCAAGTTCACGCAAAAATTTAGTGCAAGAATATCAGGCTATCTATGTATAGCCACAAAATAAAACATCTTGTTTGCAATTAATAAGTTTGCCATCTTTAAAATAGCTAACGATAAATATATCCCCACCCCCACATGTATTGTTCCCATCAATTGTGATTAGTGAAATCACTTGCTTTGTCATCATCAACCCTGATGATATAATGAACTATAAAATCGAATCAATATATTCTTTGATCTATGAAATTGTAGTTGTACTTTATTTAAGCCCAAAAAAAAAAAAAGAATATTTGCTTACTGGATTTACCTTATAACAATTTCATCTTCTGAGATGTAGACGAAGAAAATAAAAAATGCTAGTATATGCTCGGAGCTAGGGGAGGGCTCGTGGTGGCGGCCGTCCAACACATTCCCTCAAAATTTCTGGAGAAAGGTACTACCTATATACATATATAATGTAATTATAAAACGGACCGTGCCACCCTCAAATTTAAAATTGATACCTAAAAATTAATTTCCCCCCTTTAATAACATATTCTTGTTTCGTCCCCGGATGTGCATGAAATCAATGGCGTGATTCACCGACCAAGAATTTCAGTCTCTGTCTTGACCCTCAACATGATCATCAATCTGTTGAAGTTGAAGGTGAAACAACTCCCATTTGAGCTGAAGAAACAGAAGAAATTACTGATGATTGAACTTCAACGATAGCCAAAGGTGGAGGTGGTTTATGAACATCAGCAATCCCTTCAATCATCTGCACCACTCTCCCCATAGTCGGCCTACTCGACGGCTGTTCTTGAATGCACCAGAAACTCACCTGAATAAGCCTCATTGCTTGAATCATATCAATGTCATCTTCGCCAAGCCTCTTATCAAGCACACTTCCCACATTACCCTTCTCGAATTCCTCGTAAGCCCATATCGAGAACTTCTTGTTCTTCGTCTCAGAAGAAACCTCGAAATTCCTCCTCCCACTTACAATCTCTAACAACACCATTCCATAGCCGTAAACATCAGCCTTGGAAGTTATTGGTAGATTTGCAATCCATTCTGGAGCTAAGTACCCTCTTGTACCCCTCACCGTGATCAAGCTCCGATGCCTATGATCGTTCAAATTCAAGAGCCTCGCAAGGCCAAAATCGGAAATTCTAGCAATGTAATTTTCGTCCAGGAGAATGTTCTCTGGCTTTATATCACAATGAAGAATGCAGTCCCTACACTCTTCGTGAAGATACGTGATCCCCTTTGCAGTTCCCAATGCAATGCTGTATCTTCGAGCCCAATTCAGTGATTTCCCATCCGATGATTTTTGGTTCGAGAACAGAATATTATCAAGAGACCCATTTTTCATGAACTCGTACACAAGTAACCTATGTCGACCCTCAGAGCAAAAACCGATCAATCTCACCAAATTTAAGTGATGAGTACTACTAATTGTAGCCACCTCCATTCTGAACTGTTTCTCTCCCTGTCCAATTCCCTCCAATTTCTTCACAGCAACCACCATTTTATTCGACAAAACTCCCTTATAAACAGACCCAAATCCTCCCTCTCCGACCTTTTCCTTGAACCCCTTCGTCACCCTCTGAAGCTCCTTGTAAGAGAACTGAACAGGAGCACCTGATGCATAGTCTGAAAACGAGTACTGAGAGACTAAACTTTGATATCGTGGTCTAGACCGATAATATAACCACAACGAACCGCCTACCAGAAATGCTATAACCAAAATGGTAGCAAGACCTATAACAGCAATCTTCAAAGCTACAAATTCCTCATTGCCCTTTCTTGAAGAAATCGGAGGATTTGGCAATGCAGGGTCACAGACCTTCACATATGAAGTACTAGTAAGAGTTGGAGATTGATATCCACTGATAAATTCCGATCTTTTCATGTAACAACCTCCTGTACCGTCCGCTAAAGAACTCGAAGCTACACATGAAGAATCAAACAAACAATTGAACTTGCAAGCTGTGATACTAGCAGTGAAAAAATCTGAATCAATTTCAGGAGGGAATGTCAAGAACAAAGTATTGTTCAAAGTCAACACTGTTGCTTGACAATCTTGAATATCCACTCTCCTCTTACACCCTTTTCTGCCATCTTCTGGATCAACCGGATCGAAGTTCTGAGATGAACATTCACAGATTGGATTCACATTCATGTCATCATACCTACAAACACCGAAATTTCCACAAAAACCGAAAACCTTACACTGATCACTAACAGCAGTCCATCTTACAACTTTATTTCCCCTTCCATTACTCACTGAAGAACTGTACATCCTCATATTTCCATCACAATCCAATTTCACAAACCTCAGAGTATTATCCCCAACTTCACCATAGTCACTACCTTGAGCCATAATTACAGGATTCGATAGCAACGGATCGAAAAGTGAAAATATCCCTACCGGTTGCATGCCTAAACTCGGCGAACTCACATTCAAATTACCAGTCGTATTAATCCCCTTAGAAGTATAGTACACCACAGAATTGTTCCATCTAAGAGACATCTCCCCTGATCTCGACAAATGGAAAGAGTAAAATCCACACCGTAAAACATTATCAACAGTAAAATTCTGCTCAGGAAGAATCGTATCAGTAGGATTGTCAAAGGTTGTCCACCTAGTTAGGGTTCCATTTTTAAGAACAAAATTACCTGAATTCTCAAGCGAAGCTGAGTCGATGCCTAGTCCGGAGGTATTGGACTGCCACACCAGAGAATCAGCAGAGACGAGCTGGAGGTTTCCGTCGGGGAGGAAGCGGAGCGAGGCGGAGGAATTGACAGCGCCGCCTGCTTTCCAGATTGGAACGCCGTTGAAGGTGATGGCAGCGGAATATGTGTGGTCGGATTCTGGAATGAAGGAAAGTGAGAAGGATTTGTTGGGAGAAGTCCATGATTGTTGTGGATTGGAGGCGTATAATGTTGAGCCTGGAAGTATGTCCTGTGCTACAATGGTGGTGAAGAAGATGATGAAAAGGAGTTGAAATGAATTGAATGGTGATAACTTCATTTTCTGGTTATTTTCTGCGGAGCTGAAATAACATGAGCAACAAAAAACAGATAACAGCAACGAACTAGTTGCAACATTTTTTATTTTATTTGTTTGTTTATTTATTTATAATGGTAGTACCAAAAGTGACCACCTACCTTTGTACAATAAGGCGTAATTATTGGCGGTTTGGATCTTTTTCTTCTATTCATTCACACCACATCACCATTTGTAACATTAGTATGTAATTATCAGCATTTATATGGATGTAATCAATAGGGGAAAAAATCTAAAAATAGTCCCCGACTTCTTGCTTTTACGATTTTGGTCTCATAAATATTTATTATTTTAATTTAGTCCTATAATTTTAGTTCAATTTTGATCGGAAAATACATAAGTGGTCGGAAAAAGTCAAACCGGTGAACTAGCTAAGCTGCCAACAATTAGCTGATTTGGAATCATTTTTTTTTTTTTTATTTTAATTCATTTTAAAAAATGTCACATAAACATTACACAATAAATAAAAACAAGAAAAGAGAATACAAAATCCAGATTTCTCTTCCTTGAATCGCGATATACGTAGCTTAAGATGTAGTCCATCGGACTAACACTATATGTTGTGTTGGGCCGCCTTAAATTCATCCCCTTATATTTATCCCTGGACTCTCTTACTACTGGAGTAATATCTAATTGATCAGACGATAGTTTATTTTGTACAGCTATGATTTTAACACAAGTCATGTCTACACTTATCATAGAATTAATACGTGTAGCACGTTGTGATTAATGAAACATTGACGTAGAAGATAAATTATAATTTAAAATTCAAGATCGCATTTATATATGTGATGATAACTTTGTGTGAAATTTATAAATTATTGAGGTTTTTTTTTTTGTTTTTTATTTGTATTCGCAAATTAAGGAAGAGAAATATGGATTTTGTATTCTCTTTTTTTTTTTTGTTTATTGTGTAAAGGTTACATGACATTTTTTAAAGTGAACTAAAAAAAAATCCCAAATCAACTAATTGTTGTCAGTTAAGCTAGTTCACCGGTTTGTCCTAATTTTAAAAAGCCACGTACTCTGCATGTGACTTTTTCCGGCCACTTATGTATTTTTCGATCAAAATTGAACTAAAATTGAGCAATTACTAAAGTTACGAGATTAAATTAAAAAAATAAGAACTTATAGGACCAAAATCGTAAAAGTAAGAAGTTACGGGATCATTCTTAATTTTTTCCCTAATCAATAGTATGCATGTCTTTGAAAATTTAAAAGAAAAAAACATTATTTTATTTTATTTTTCAAAGAAACCTTAAATAGTTATTAGAAAAGAGGGGAGCACGTTCTATAGCTAATCATGGTTTCCAGAAATATTTTCGGGGTTGACAGTTTCAAAAGTTATTTATTTGATTTCAAAAAGAGGTGAATCCACTTTGGTTTTGACTAATAAAGTAATTTCAATAAAGAAAAAGAATTAGTAAATTTTGTATTGAATAATTGTTATTAGTGAGTAGCATAGCCAGGTTTGTTTGTACATTGAATTAATGGTGAGTTTATTCAACTGAGGAGTCAATTCTTGTATTGGAGTGGGGCACCCAAGTTGCAAGTTTTTGAGTGGAAGTTGATACTGTGTAGCATTTTATACACGCACTATTTGGCAGTGTCTGCGGACATTTGTCTTTTCTAGAGTAAATTTTTTTTGGCCTAAATAATAACAGCAACCTCATAATTTTACATAAAAAATAACCTAAAGTCATATAAAATTATCCTATTATCCTGATTTTCCTTATTTTTTTCAGTCTAAATTTGTTAATGCCAAACCCAAAAAAAAAAGGGAAAAGAAAAATATTATTCATCCCACACACCCCCTCTCCCAACAAAAGTTGCGTTCCTCCCCCCTCCCCAAATAACCAAAAGCTGCGAATTCTCCCCTCTTTTTCTTCTTTTTCTTGACACTGGTTCTACAACTCTTCAACGAAATCTTCTGAAGAACGATAACTCAAGTCTGATTCTACTTCTCTCAAAATAAACTTCTTCGTCTCCCCCACCCCTTTCAACTTCGCATCCCTTATTGGTCCGAAGTTAGATTCAAATTATTTTGAAACGATGAATGGGTCAAAAACGAGCGAAACAGGGAAGAACCAGGTAAGATTCTCACCACCTGTAATTTAAATAAATAACTTGTGAGATTTAGGGTATTGTTAAAGATGTATTCCGATTTAGGTGAGCAAATTTTGGTGAAAATTTCGAACAATAGAGTTCTTTGTTGTATTATGCATAAACATTGGTTGTGTTTAGTGTTTAATGTGTAATAATTTATGTTTTGAACAATAATTGTTGGTTTGTTCATGTCAGCATTTTGTGGTTCGTGAGTTTTATTATTATCTGAGACATATTTCTAATTTAGATTGGAAGAAAAGTTGTTACTTTCTTGTTTTTAAAAAAAATAATGATGTCCATAGCTATGGTTCGTGGTGTTCTTAATTGTGGTTCGTGTTATCAAACTATGGTTCGTGGTTCATGTTATAGGTTTGACTTTTAGGTTGTGGTTTGTGTTATCAAACTATGGTTGTTTTCCGGCCATTTTTTTGTATTTGTAGCTTTAATTGAAATTTTATCGTGAATGTATGTTATTAAAATGGAGTCGGTTACATTCTTAAACTAATCATCTTATGGCTGTTCCAAATTGACCACGATGTTGCCCGTGAATATCTTTTTCCGGGGGAGCCGAGATTCTGGAAGTTACAGAAATTGTTCGAAACTAGGATGCCGCTTCACAATGTCAGATTCCCACATCAATTTTTCCCCCGTGTTCCACCGCAGCAGATCACACTTTGTAGCCGTCCGGGCCCTTCTACATGATTGTGTCGGTGCGATGCGGGTGTATGGATGGTAATTTGGTGCTTCTACGAAATCGTTTTGGTTATGTGAAATCGTAGTATTGTTATCCACTGTACGGCTATATAGTAGGACTTTTGGGTTTAATCTCTTTCAAATTCCCAAATCATGAACCACTTTGTCATTTTTATTTTAAATATCGAGTAGGCCAGAAAGTGAATGTTTATTGTAGGGCCATGTAAGTGCTTGGTTATTATCGTTCGTGTAAATTAATCCTAATTATAAGTAAGATTATGTTGGAAGAAATATCGAATATATTTTTTAATTACGATTACACCGAAATAAACATACAAGATAAAACACGAACCACAGAAACGAAATTCGCCTCCTCCCATATTTCTCTTTACTAACATACCATGTGCTTATGGTAAGTGTAAATTAATCCTAATTATAAGTAAGATTATGTTGGAAGAAATATCGAATATTTTTTTAATTACGATTACACCGAAATAAACATACAAAATAAAACACGAACCACAACGTTAATGTGCAAGAAACGAAATTCGCCTCCTCCCATATTTCTCTTTACTAACATACCATATGCTTATGGTAAGTGTAAATTAATCCTAATTATAAGTAAAATTATGTTGGAAGAAATATCGAATATTTTTTTTAAGGCGGCGACTAATGCCACCACAAATATCTCTAACTACACCACTTTTACTAAAACCACCACATATAAATAATTTAAGTACTTTTATTTTTTTAGACACCACGTTAAATTCTTGTTTTACCCTTACAGTATTATAACTGATAAGGCACAATCCGGTATCCAATCGATTCAGCCTAAATCAGTGCAAGAAATATAAAAACACACAAGATATACGTGGTTCGATCCGGAGATCTACGTCCACGGGCAGAAAATCACTCTTGCCGAGGTGTTTCTTTCACTAAAACTTTGAGCTTACAAGCAATAATTCAGAATACAGAATGCGAACCCTAATTCAGAGTTCTTTTCTCATATTTATACTCAGCTTTCCTAAACCCTAACTGAACCCTAACAAACTCCCTCTTCTCACGCCTATTTCCCGCTGCATGGCGGTTGGGAACGAATCCTGAGCCTTGATTCGCGGAACAAACCATCTGTTGGGCCGACGTGTGTTCCTGGGCCTGCTGGGCCTACGCGTGCTTGGCCGGTCAGTGGGCTTAGGTATTAACCCGACCCGAACTGATCGGGTTATCCCTATCAGACCCGAAGTGATCGGGTTATCCCTATCAGATGCCCCCTCCCCCCCAGCCGAAGCGAGGAAGGAGCTTCGGTTGTCACCGGGGTGGAACCGTAAGCAAGAAGGACCGTGGTCGCGGGCGCGCCGAAGTGTTTATGGATGACTAAGTCTATCCGCGTCCCCGGGGGCTCCGCGGAGCAGTCTGCGGACGCGGAGTCGAACTAGGCCGAAGTGCACAAGACATATAGCGAGATACCGAATTTCCCAGAAGCAAGAAACGCGTTGGAAGTATATAACAACCTGGCCGAGGTGGAGGGTACACCGGAGTGAGTAGTCTGGCCAAAATGAAGGAAGCACCGGAGTGTGGTAGTATGACCGAGGTAAAGGAATCACCGGAGTGTAGTTTGAATCTTCCTGACGAAGGGTGAGGTTGATGTGATTGGCGGCGCCATCATGAGAGAGAGGGATGTGAAGTGACACGCTCTGCGATTTCCAAGAAACCTGTTCCCCACGCGCCTTGGGAACTGTAACGCGCGTGAAGAGCACGTCTAAATCTCCATCACTGAATTTGAATAGGCTGCATCAGAGCCGTCGGTTTTTTGCGTATATATTTGGAATAACTGCACAGTAACTTTTCATCTTCTTCATTGCAATTTATCAGTTTAGAAAGCGGGAAAAAGAGGGGATTCGGTGCCTGTGATTCATCTCAAATCAAAACTTCTCAAATTCAACCCACTCAAATTCAACCCAAGTAAGTATGTCTTCCTCTTCACCTTCTGCCTCATCTTCTGCCTCTATTCAAGAAGTAGGGACTACGGATGCTCCGTTAGATATCCCCCCCCCCCCTTCGATACCTCATTCCGGAGAGGAATGAGATTAGGACCGTAGACAGGGCCGATGGGCTGGAAAGCAACGTTATGATGGTTGCCTTCTATCCATGCGCGGAGGAGGGTTTGGAGGTAGCCTCTGTAGCGTTACGGATGACGCGAGAGCAAATTGAGAGAGAAATCCCTTTATTTTTCTTTCCCTTCAACCTAGAGTATATAATACCGAACCCCGAGGATAGGGCCTGCTGCCCACCGCAGGGGTTTATTAGTGTGTACATAGATCCCCTTAGAATAGGCCTGAGACTGCCCCTGTGGGACATTGTGATCCGGTTGCTGCGATACTACGGTATTGCCCTGAGCCAACTAGCGCCGAACCCGGTGAGGCAGGTAGTGGGATTCACCGTGGTGTGTAAAAACGCCGGATTAGAACCGACCGTAGAGCTTTTTAGGTTTTTTTACCAACTAAAAAACTTCAGGAAGTCCAAGGGGTGGTACTCCTTCAGTCCCCGAGCCCGAGGTGGGTTCAAGGTTCAAAACCCAAGTAAGGTAGAGGGGTGGAAGGAGAGGTTTATATTTATAAAAAACAAAGTGGCCCTCCCGAAGTGGAGGAGGGATGAGGTACTGGATACCGCTCCGGTGGAGGACCCGGAGCCCGAAGTCTTACATGTATTCCGGTCAGTGGAGACTTTCAAAACCCTCTGCACCGAGGAAGAACTGGAGGAGGCAGGACTGAGCCCGTATTATTCGGGCAATGCGGGCGCCGAAGAGGGTAGGAGTCCTTCTATCTTGCTTTTTACAGCTATTGACTGTGTATATAACTAACTTTACCTTCTGTGTGCAGTGGGACGCTTCGGGAAGGAGCCTGCCGGAAGCACCGCGGCTGTTGCCGCAGCAAAAAAGAAGGGGAAGGCCACTGAGGTGTCTCCCCGGGGGAAGACAGTGCCCAGTCCACGACGGTCGGCGGGGTCGGAAGAACGGGTTATGCCGTCGGGGTCAACTCCCGGAACGAAGAAGAGGCCGGAGCCTACCGGGACTCCGCTAGCACCATCCAAAAGACCCCGGGTAGGGAAGAGCACGGAAGTAAACTGGAAACGCTGCTCATAATTTTTACGTGCACGAAGTGTGTGTTATTGAGGCTGAGTTTGATATCATTTTTCGTGAAATTGTCCAGGTAGAACAAGTGGCCCCGGGTCTGCTGGGGTTGGAGGGCGCGAACGCTGAAGAACTTCTGCGCTTGGCGCGAGGTATCCTGGACCTCGGCCGTAAGAGCGAGAAGGAAGGGAAGGAGGAACTGGCCGAAGTGGCAAGGGAGCTTCGGGCGCGCAATGACCGGTTGACCCACGACCTAACTGAGGCGCGAAAGAGGGCTGCCCTGGTCGAAAATGAAGCGGCGCGTCTGCGCGGGGTGGAGGCGGAGAGCAATGTCCTCCGAGGTGAGGTACTACGGCTACGGGCAGAGATGGAGGCTCGGGAAGCTGCCGTGGTCGAGGGACAAGGAGCGATGCTGAAGGCATTCGCCGATAAATTATTCCAAACCAGCACGTTCCTCGACTTCCAGACGGAGTTCGTGGCAATAGGGGACCAGGCCACACGATCCGCGCTGCTGGAGCAGGTGAAGGAGGTCTACCCGAATGTGGATGTATATCGTCCAGAATTCGGGTATGACTTTGAAGCAGTGGCTGGAGTGGAAAAGGCCTACTACGCGGCTCTAGCGAATTTGCCGGAGTGGCCCCTGGTGAAGGCTCTCGGGGAGAAGAAACAGCTGCTGACGGCCGCGGAGGTCGCCAACTGTGAGGTGGACCAGGACCAAGAGTTCATGGCGTTCCGCCGAGGTGAACTGGTCTCCGCACCCCGAAGCAGAGAACCCCCTCCACGGATGGAGGTCGAAGCCACAGCTGCGGACGAAGCTGTCGCAGCAAATGAAGAGGGAGCAGCCGAAGTGTCAGAGGGCCGGCAAGAGGTGTTGCCCGGGGACATTGAGGCAACTGAGCGGGAGGTCAGTCGATCCCCGCAAATTTAAAGTTGTAGATGATAGGAATATATGTGAATCAATGTACTGAGTCTGGGACATTGTACTTCTATTTGTTGAATATAATTTTTTGTTTCTCAGATCCTCTGTCCTTCCTTTTCTTGCATGATCAATTTATGCTTGTTTTCGAACTGAACTTCAACTCTTTACATACTTGAGATTGATCGATCTGGTTGACTCTTCTTTCTGTTTAGAACACCGCGGAACTACACGAAACAATAAAGAAACTCATGCGATCACTTGAGTGGTTCCGCGAGGAAAAGAACAACCTGGAAATGCACGTAGTGCCAAAGCTAGAAAAGCAGGTGGCCTCGGCAAAGCCGAAGAGAGAGCCAAAGATTTCGAGATGAAATACCGGACTACAGCTGCCGAGATGAGCCGTGTCCTTGTTCATCAGAGGGAGTATGATCGGATACTGTCGGAGTTCGGTCTTCTGACCTTTGAGGAAGTGGAGGAGCGGGTCGTAGAGATCCAGGGCGAAATCTCAGCGCTTACGGCAAATAACCCCGCGGAGGCCTCGGAGCTCGTAAGAAAGCGGGAAGTTCTAGAGTTGCTTCTGAGCATGTATGAAGGGCTAAAGGGCCGAGGCAGGTGGAGGCCTTCTGCCGAGGAATTCATCGCGAGTTCAAGCCGGAGACAAGGTACCCTGAAAGCGCCTCGGAAGGACAAAAAGATACCCTCTGGAAAGAGCCAAGGCATTGTTATTCGGGAGCCAGCTCCAGTGACCACGATCGAAGAAGAGCCCGCTGTGGTTGCCGAAGAAGTAGTCGAGGAGCTGGCCAGAGAAATTGAAGTGATGGCTCCGGAGGAGTGGGACCCTGTGCAGTGGGCCCAAACCCCGAGGTCCGCTCCACAACCAGGTAGCCGAGCTCGGACTAGAGACGAAGTCCCCAGGCAAACGCCCAGAGCAAGTCCTCGGCGTCGGGAAGCTCGCAGTGGAGAAAGAGCCGGAGCCCGAGGCCGAAGAACGACAAGGTCCCGGAGGACGCAGCGAAGGTCTAGGAGTAGGCCTCAACGCCGGAGCGCCGAATATTGGCTCGGGGGCCGTAGATAATGCCTTGTTATATATATATATTTATTTATTTTTTATTTTTTTTTTGTTTCTGTTTTTTTAAGTTTATGTAAAAAACTTTTCGGTGTTATATCGTTTTGAAGACAATAGAATCGTTTTGATGTGCACAAATGTGTTAAGGAAAACAACAAGTGATTAACTGTTTTAGTTAGGTGTCCGGGAACATAATTCGAATAACTCTAATAAATATCTCCCCGGACGGATCAGGCAGGAGTAAAGTAAGTCTCCTCAGACGGATCAGGCAGGAGTAAAGTAAGTCTCCCCTGACGGATCAGGCGGGAGTTAACACTTCCCCGGTTAAGCAGGCGAGATAGTGATATAAGACCAGGGACGAAATGCGAATCTCCTCGGACGGACCGAGGGAGAGATTTAATTGTCCGGAGACTAATAATGATAATACGATTGCGTTAGGGTGTCCCCGTAACGTAAAAGGAAACACAACCAGATGCATAAACAAAGAATTTTTATTCGATGATAAGTGCCGGAGCAAACCAAACAATACAAAGGTAAATGATAATCATAAAAGAAACATACAATGAGCAGAAAGAGCAGATGGTACTTGTGATTTGGCCTTCACAGATAGAAGCGCCTCAAGTTGGTTACGTGCCAGCTTCGGGGGATCGAGGTCCCATTAAGATGCTCTAACTGATAGGATCCGGAATCATGCGCAACAACCACGCGGTAGGGACCTTCCCAAGAAGCATGTAATTTCCCCTCGGGGGCAGCTTTGCTGGCTGAATTGAGCCGAAGAACTAGGTCCCCGACATTGAACTGAGTGCCCCGGACCCGGAGGTTATGATACTGGGCTGCACGTTGTTTACACCTGGCCTGTTGAATGAATGATTGGTCACGACGATTTTCAAGCTCATCCAAATTTGCCCGGAGAGCCTCGTCATTATCCTCTGGAACCAATGTGAGGAGGCGGGGGCTTGGTACACTGATTTCAGCAGGGATAACGGCTTCGGAACCATAAGTAAGGCTGTAAGGAGTCTCCACGGTAGAGGTATGCGGTGTTGTGCGATAAGCCCATAGGACTTGTGGAAGGTTTTCAGCCCAGAGACCTTTGGCATTATCCAGGCGCTTCTTTATTCCCGTGAGCAGTGTCCGATTGGTGACTTCAACCTGCCCGTTGGCTTGAGGGTGAGCAACCGAAGTGAAAATTTGTTTGATGTGAAGCTCTTCGCACCATGACCGAAAGGGATCGTTGGCAAATTGTTTACCATTGTCCGAGATAATAGTACTCGGGATGCCGAAGCGACAAACGATATTGCGCCACACAAACTTCAAGATATTCTGACCAGTAATGGCCGTGAGTGGTTCGGCTTCGACCCACTTAGTGAAGTAGTCTACGGCAACGACCAGAAACTTCAATCCCCCCGGAGCAACGGGGAATGGACCAACAATGTCGATACCCCACTGAATAAACGGCCACGCACTCTGGATGCCAGTGAGCTCGGTCTGCGGCAGATGCTTTACACGGGAGTGCAGCTGGCACTTGCTGCATTTGGTCACTAAGTCGTGGGCATCATTGAATAAAGTTGGCCAATAATATCCCCAGCGGAGAACTTTCTTGGCCAATGTCCGGGAGCCGATATGGCTGGCACAGGCCCCTTCGTGAACCTTCCGTAGAACTTGGGTAGCTTCGGCAGGAGCGAGACACCGGAGACTCGGTTGTAGGTATGACCGCCGGTACAAAACTCCATCATGAAAGGAGTATTTGGGGGCTTTGAGGACCACTTGCCGAGCTCGCAGCTTATCAGTAGGCAGGATTCCATCTCGGAGATATTGAATGATAGGAGTCATCCAATTCGGATCACTATCGGTCAGTACCGAAACTGTGGCCTCATGAATTGCTGGATGTGATAAGTCTTCGACCATGATATCCGGAGATATATTATTTCGGACCGCGGAGGCCAACTTGCTGAGCGCGTCTGCTCTTGCATTCTGAGCACGCGGTATTTTCTGGATAACAACGGTATCAAGAGTTGACATGAGCTTGAGTGTTAGAGCACGATACCTGATCATTGTTTCATCCTTGGCGACATAAGTCCCCTGGATTTGCTTGGACACGACCTTGGAGTCCGTGAAGAGTTCAAGATGACGAACGTCTAAGGATTGAGCGAGCCGGAGCCCGGCGAGAACTGCCTCGTACTCCGCTTCATTAATAGTCACCTTAAACTTGAATCGGATGACGTATTTAACTTCAACCTCCTCGGGGTCGATGAGAAGCACCCCGGCACCACTTCCTCGAGTCGTGGATGCTCCATCCACATATAGTTGTCATTTCCGAGGCGAGGATACGAGGGTAGCGGGGTGATGTGTATCACTGTCTGTCGGAGACTCAGGATTGTCTCCCGGGGTTTCAGCCAGAAAGTCGGCGAGTGCCTGACCCTTGATTGCTCGGCGGGGAAGATATTGAATATCATATTCGCCTAACTCGACGGCCCACTTTGCAAGGCGCCCAGACACCTCGGGTTTGACAAGAATCTGGCGGATAGGATGATTGGTCAGAACCCGTATTTCTCGTCCTTGGAAATATGGCCGTAGACGCCGAGCTGCCATAACAAGGGCCAAAGCGATTTTTTCTAACACGGAGTACCGTGTCTCCGCCCCGTGGAGAACACGACTTGCGAAATACACGGGATGTTGAACCCCATTGACTTCGCGCACAAGTGCAGCGCTAATAGCTTCCTCGGCGGAAGCCAAATATAAGTAAAGCGGCTCTCCGGGGAGAGGAACTGACAAAGTAGGCAGCTGCTGTATATGACGTTTCAAAGCCTCGAAGGCCTCGGTGCACTCCGGAGTCCACTCAAAGGACTTCGCCTGTCTCAAGATTTTGAAGAATGGGAGCTGGCGCTCTGCCGCTTTAGATAAGAATCAATTTAAGGCCGCCAAACCGCCTGTGAGGCGTTGAACGTCCTTGAATGTCTTGGGCGGCTGCAGTTCTAGCACATCCCGAAGTTTGGCCGGGTTGGCCTGCAAACCGTGTTGTGAAACCATATAATCCAGAAACTTGCCGGAGCTGACGCCGAAGGTGCATTTTGCTGGATTAAGGCGCAAATTGTAGCTTCGCAGGGTGCGCAACGTTTCGGCAATGTCTTGCACACATGAAGAATGGGAGATACTCTTTATAACAAGGTCATCAACGTAAACCTCGACGTTGCGGCCAATCTGGCCGTGAAAAACCCGGTCCATGAGACGCTGGTATGTGGCTCCGGCGTTCTTGAGCCCGAAGGGCATTTTCTTAAAAGCATAGCACCCAAAAGCAGTGATGAATGCCGTTTTGATGGCATCTTGCGGATCCATAAAGATCTGGTGGTATCCCTTATACAGATCTAAGAAACAAAGTGCCTCATACCCAGTAATGGCCTCGGCCTTTTGATCTATGGAAGGTAGGGGATAACAGTCCTTCGGACAATGTTTGTTGAGGTCGGAGAAGTCGACGCACATCCGCCATGCCCCACTGGACTTAATCACCATTACTGGATTCGATAGCCAGGAGGGGTAATATACTTCGAACAGGATGTCCGCATCCAAGAGTTGTTGCACCTCGATTCGAATTGCGTCATTTCGCTCCGGGGCGAACTTCCTCTGCTTTTGCTAGATTGGCTTTATGCTGGGATCGATGTTCAGCTTGTGTGTTATTATGTCGGGAGAGACCCCGGGCATATCTAGAGGAGACCATGCGAAGACATCGGAATATTCTCGCAAGGTCTGAATTATAGCCTGATGTAACCATGGCATATCCACGGCTCCGACGGTTACAGTCTGTTCCGGCTTGGACGGATCAAGCGGTACTTGGGCGGTGGCATCCCCCAATGAGATACATTCCCGAGGTTCTGGAGCCGATGATGCTACCTGAAGCTGCTGTTTGGGAGGAACTTTAGCAGTCTTCTTGAGTGCCACGTACATACACTCCTTTGAAACCCACTGACTCCCGCGGATAGCCACTTCGCCATGCGAAGTGGGGAACTTTAGTGCGAGGTGATACGTGGAGCATATGGCTTTGGCGGGGGTAAGCCAGTCCCGGCCCAAGATCATGTTGTACGGTGATGGGGAATTCACCACATAAAAATCCACGAAAATGGTTTTTATTGCCGGATAAGTCCCCAAAGATGCCGGGAGAGTGATTACACCCTCTGGCTGGACTTCACCCTGAGTGAAAGTCTGCAGTGGCCCGGGGGCTGGCCGAAGTTGTTCCCGAGGAATCCCCATCCTTTGGAAACAGTCAGCAAATATAACACTCACCGCGGCCCCATTATCCACGAACACCCGCCTTATTGTTATGTTGGCTACAGTCATGTCGATGACAATAGCGTCAGTATGAGGTGTTATCTCCGGAACCGGGTCTCTATCCGTGAAGCTGACAGTCTCGGATTGATGGAGGCGTTTATGACGTGGCTCCTCGGGAGGAGGACGTCGAGCCTCTGCCTTCAAGGCATGTCGCGAAGCCCCGGTGGGGAGGGCCCCATATATCACGTTTATTACGTGAGGGGGTGCGTTGTCTCCGGGTCCTCCCGGAGGAGGAGGTGGTGGCGGAAGACGTGGTTGTTGGCAAGTAGCATATTGATAATGGGCTAAACTTGTATTGGCAAGTAACATAATGACAATGAGCTAAACTTGTATTGGCAAGTAGCAAATTGAATAATTACTTGTATTGGCAAGTAACAACTTGAAAATAATAGCACACGTAGGCAGTCAAGTAAATATAATTAAAGCGATAAACAATAAACCCCCACGATTATGAGACGGCCCCCCATTCTGACCTGTCCGAGGCTTGTCATCGGTCCGCGCAATGTATTGGCGCAAGAAACCTTTCCTCAGGCACTCCTCGATTTCCTTGCTGAGTTCTCGACACTCCTCTGTCTCGTGCCCATGATCTCGGTGGTACGCACACCACTTTCCACGATTCCTCTTCTCAGGCGGAGCAGTCATCCGCGGACAAGGTCGCAGATCGTTCTTGTGAATAGAAAGGATTTCGACTCGTGACTTCGTCAACGGAGTCAATTGTGGAATATCGCCTCGAGATTCTGAACGCCCCGGGTTCAGGCGGGAAAAGGCACTAGGTCGCGTACTAGGCCCAGTTTGTGCCTTGTCGGACTGCCGCTTGCTAGCATGTTTCTCACGTTTCCGGCGAGTCTGCTCCTCGGCCTTAGCAAATTTGCACACCGTTTTGAATAGTGCTCGGGTTGTGACCGGTGTGTTTCGAACCAACTCGGTGTAAAGTGTTCCAGGACGGAGTCCATTCATGAATGCGTTGATGACTACGTCTTCGGAGCAACTTCCCACCTTGAGGCTTTCCGCTGTAAAGCGGTCAAGAAATTGGGTAACGGTTTCACCGTCCCATTTTACAGTAATGGAGGGATGTAGTGTTATCGCGGCTAAGCATGTTGTGCCTGAAAGCTCCAAGAAAATTGGCCGGATCTCCGGTGCCATCGTAAGGTGGTATGGCCGGCCGTTTGAACCCTTCGGGAAGGGAGGTGGCCATGATTTCTTGGGAGAACGGTGTGATGATATCTCCATTGGCATCAAGGCCCAGAATTCTGTCCAGTTCAACATTGCGTTGAACTCGCTCATACTCTTGAAGATCTAGAGCATGAGGATTGGCATAGCGAACTCTCTTAGCCGCGTTGAGTGGACGGCGGCGATCCATATCAGTAGGTTCATCGTTGTGCGGTCGTGATTCGTTAGAACTCCCATGGTCCTCGGAGGAACCAGGTCGTTCCCGTCGCCGATCCTGACGCCCGCGATGCCCTGGGTCTTGTTGATCACGCGAGTGCTGACGAGGTGGAGGCACCGCGGGATTAGCATCATGTCTGGCAGGCCCCGCAGCAGGCCCCGCGGGATGTAGGCGATTAGCTGCCCAATCTTGAAGAACATGTGCATGCTCTTGTAAGAAAGCCTGGAGCAATTCTGGAGTAATTTGAATGTTAACCGGTGGTTGGGCAGCAGCAAGATTAGGGTTTTGCATGTCTTGAGGGGGTGGAGGTAAATTCTGATTGTCTGGATTCGCAACCGGGCCTTGATTGCCCTGATGATGAGATGTACTCCTTGCCGGCAATTGCCTCGGCGGCAAAACTTGATCCACGGGTGGATCTTGGTTGGATTGATCACCGTGGCGAGATTGATTCAAACGAGTCGTCACCATGATCTTTGAATGCGCTGTGAATGTCAAAAATTGCTTTACGTTCCCACAGACGGCGCCAATTGATAAGGCACAATCCGGTATCCAATCGATTCAGCCTAAATCAGTGCAAGAAATATAAAAACACACAAGATATACGTGGTTCGATCCGGAGATCTACGTCCACGGGCAGAAAATCACTCTTGCCGAGGTGTTTCTTTCACTAAAACTTTGAGCTTACAAGCAATAATTCAGAATACAGAATGCGAACCCTAATTCAGAGTTCTTTTCTCATATTTATACTCAGCTTTCCTAAACCCTAACTGAACCCTAACAAACTCCCTCTTCTCACGCCTATTTCCCGCTGCATGGCGGTTGGGAACGAATCCTGAGCCTTGATTCGCGGAACAAATCATCTGTTGGGCCGACGTGTGTTCCTGGGCCTGCTGGGCCTACGTGTGCTGGGCCTACGCGTGCTTGGCCGGTCAGTGGGCTTAGGTATTAACCCGACCCGAACTGATCGGGTTATCCCTATCAGATCCGAAGTGATCGGGTTATCCCTATCAATAACTATTATTAACAATAATTACAGTAAAATAAAAAAATATTTAATCGCAGGGATAAAATATACTATTCTTATACAAATTTGCAGAATATTTACTGTAACTTATACAGATTTCCGGATTTGATCAATTTTCAATGAACTTGTAAATCAAAACAACAATCTAGATTGAATGAACAACCTCTACTGCCACGGTCAGAAATGCTATGATCATGACAACTAAAGCTCATCAAATAATTTTTTATTAGGTTTTTACTGTTTTTAGCAATCTTTTTGCACCCATGTCACCACCGCTTGGATTGACATCCTTGGTGCCTTCATATATCTCTGAACTGCAACTATATATGTGTGTATGAAATTCTGGAGATTTGTAATGATTTCCTGGATTTTCTGCCTAAAAGGGATGGGAAATTGTGGGAATTTCTTGGGAAGAGAGAAGGGGAAACGGAGAGGGGTAAAATGTGGAGTTGCTAGAATTAATTTTTTAGTGGTTGTTAGGCTTATTTAAAAATAAAAAAATAATTAAAAATAATGTGATGTACTTATAATATTTGGTGGTGTATTTGGTCATTTTATTTAATTAAAAAGGATAACTCAGTCATTTGTTCTAAGATTAATTTTGTCCCCAATAAAATTGTGGTGCTCTTAAAAATATTTGTGGTGGCATTAGCCGCCGCCTTTTTTTAATTACGATTACACCGAAATAAACATACAAGATAAAACACGAACCACAACGTTAATGTGCAAGAAACGGAATTTGCCTCCTCCCATATTTCTCTTTACTAACATACCATATGCTTATGGTTCATGTAAATTAATCCTAATTATAAGTAAGATTATGTTGGAAGAAATATCGAATATTTTTTTAATAAAGGCAAATATATATTATTTTTTTATTGAGTTTGCTATTAACAAATTGGGAGTGAAAGAAATAAGGAAAATAATGGCAATATGGTAATTTTGTATGACTTTAGGCTATTTTTGGTGTAAAAGTATTAAAAGTGAAAAAAATGAGTTTGTTGTTACTATTTAGGCCGTTTTAAATGATTTCCTCTTTGTTTTTTATTGAAATTTTATTAATTTTGGTGATTGTGTAAGAAGCGTTGTACAGTTAAAGTGAATGATGTTTAAAAATTAAAAGATCTTATTTAGACTATGTGAAGGAGTTTTAGATGGAAAAGAAAAAGTTAAGTCCTTGATATTGCCAAAATAAGCCTTTTACTTGTAACAATCAAAACCCAAAAAAAATGACACCGGAACAAAATACTACCTAAATCAAGTGATGCAAATAACTAAAATGGATTTTATCTTTTTTTATGAAAGTGTTCATAAACACTATCTCTGGTTCGATAGCGTCGATTTTTCTCTATTCAAAGAACTCTTTATGTACACAGACTCACTCTAAGAGAATACGACAAGTGTATGCCTATAAGGAAAAACTATCTAGGTGTGACAAGATAAACTAAGTTTTTATTCTCTAAAGTTAATTGTACATAATTATTTACTTAAACTAAATTGTGCATGAAGCAAATTTACATAAGATGTCTAAGAGGATGATTGTCCAAATTTATAAGCTCCTATTACATCGATCTTTCGAAGCTATCAGCTATGAGCTTTTAAGGTTTTTTTCCTTTTTTTTTTTTTTTTTTTTTTTTTTGTTTTGCAAAGGATAGAAAGTCTTAAGATCTTATGCTAAAAAGTTCATTTCTATTACACAACTGCCATCACTAAGTTTTTATCATTTGTTCATCCAAAACCTTTAGTAACTAATTTTTAACTTTTTTTAAAAAAAAACACTAATTTTTTTAATCAAAGACATAAAAAAAAATAGACTAATTTTTAGAATAAGATAAACACATCTTACAAAATGTAAAACCCGTTCAAATAAGCTTCGACAAACACCCAAAAAATTTAAATAGTCAATGTTTTTACATGACTTTTATTATGGTTTTCCAGTCTTTTCTTGGTTGACTTTTTCCAAAAAGCACTTCTTTCGTTTTTTTTTTTTTTTTTCTGAGAATATTCAACTTTCTCTACTAAAACTATAGAGATGACAAAATCAGTCTGGCTCGATAAGTGACCCAATATTGAATAGGTGGGCCATAAAAACCGGAAGTAATATTTGACTAATAAATCCGATTCGATTAACTAAAAGCCCAACGGACCATAATTCAGTCCGATAATCTTGATATATTATAGGAGGTTACATTATGTCGGACCGACTAATTTTAGAATTGATTAAATTTTACTCGACCCGACCAAAAATATTATACTGGCCCGATAAACTTGACCCCACCGAACTGGGCCGTCAACATTACTAGAGACCTTACAGGTCAATCCAAGTGCACCGCACATAACATAAACAAAATTGACTGCACGCGGTCCGAGTTTAGGGCCTAAGAATCAGGCCCAGTTTGAACAAGACTAGATGGCCTTAAAATCAGGCTTTTATGTTGCATTTCCTACATTGACCCTGGCCCGACACATTTGGGTCGTCGCACCAGAGAGTGGGAGAGTCTTCAGTCTAGGCAGCATGACTATCTCGATATATATATATCGTTTTGGCGTGGAACATGATTTGGATCGAGTTCGGCTTTTTTCTGATTCTCTGCTCGTTATGCAGGCAATTACGAAATCGAGAAGTTGGATGAATTATAATGATTTTGTTATTCAGAAGATTGCTCAATTGTTTAGAAATGGTGGTTTTATTAGTATTGAGCATATGCGTCGGACTTGTAATGGTGTTGCGCATCATTTAGTTTGTTTTTCGTTTTCTTTAGGTTCTCCGTGCGTTTGGATGAAACCTGAATTACCTGATTGGATTAGGAATCTTGTATTGTTGGACATGTAATTATATATAAGATTCTTGGTTCTCGCTCTAAAGAAAAAAAAAGTTTATTTAGTATTTATTGATCACGTCTTGTTTATGCAAATGATATATTTAAATAAAAAATATGACATAATATCATATTGTAATAGAAAAATAATTAGTCAAGGTCTTTTTTAAGGAATTTAAATAAAGTTTATACACTCACTGTAAAAATGATACAAAAATATATCAATCATCTAGTCAATTTTTTCCTTTTTATATTTTATTAAATGTTCGTCCGTACAATACACAGGATGAATACATTATATAATGCTAATAAAATTAATGAAATTATCTTTCTATATACTATTTGGGAGTATAAAATCAACAAATTTCTATTTATTAGCCTATTAATATTTTATTGGCCAACCATTTTTCTTGCTCTTTCTATATCATATCATATATGTATTTATTTTTTTATTTTTTAACTGATACCTTGCATTATCACAAATTGAAAATATCAATTAGATTATCATAAAAAATTCTATTAATTCAATTATTAGAATGCAAGATTTAATGTGATTGAATGTTTTAAATAAAATGATAAATACAATCTTCATATTTGATTCATTTTTCTTCCTAGTAACTCAATAGTGCGTTACACATGTTATAATATTTGTAATAATATATTTATGTCGATGTGATGCATGGATAAAGTGCATTTCCGTACTCTAATATTATAGGATGAAATTATATTATTGTTATAAGTAATTATAAAATAAAATATATAACTAACATTATATAGAGAAAAATTTAAACTTGCAATATTGTAATGTTGTGAAAATTTGGGCCGTGTACAAAATACTAAAAAAGTCTAATAATTTATTTGTGTGTTTATAGTGTTCAAGCGCCTTTTTTTTCCTCCTAATATACGATTTCGTAAAAAAATAAAATAAAAGGACATAAATTAAATCAACACATTTTCTAGTAGATCTTGTATTCATGTGTGTATTTACTTTTAAATATTTTATGTTTATAAAATTAAATACCTACTCCAAATTATAAACTGATAAGCACTTGCAGTATAAAATAAGTTGTTACAATCACTACGGCGGTATTTGCCTAAAAAAATTTCAAGTACATGTTAGTTTATAATTTGGAAAAGATTTTTCCAGTGTTTGAGAATACAACATTAGCTCAAAAAAAATGATTTCAAATAAAAACAGCAAACGTATCTTTTTCTAATTTTTGTTAGAATTCTGTTCTTTTTTTCCTCAAACGTTAACACTCTTGTAGAAGTAAATTCACGAAGCCTCTAATAACGATCACATTTATAAGGTAAAAGCGTCAGCAAACATTTGTTAAATAGAAATAAGAAACGTTTTATTTCCACCAGAGATAAGTAGATATGATGCCGTGCTTTAGACTAGTATAAAGTTAATCGGGAATTTGAGCAACATACTTGGAAACCAAACAAGGCCTTAAATTTGAGAGAGCCTCATGACGTTAAAAGGGTAGACTTCATCTTTGTCGAGAGATGAGAAAGCCTTGTTTGCAATCACAGTGTTTACAGCTTCCGTTGTATGCAACCCATCGAAGAATACGTATTGTCTTCTGTTTGGACAAACTTGCCCTCCTCTTTTGCACAAAATTCCAGCTCCGCCTTCACTCATCTGTGTTACTTCGCAGCATGAAGTAGTAGCATCTCGGAAACCTTCATCAACCATTAACATGGGTATTTTAGTCTTCCGGTTTATTATCGCTCAAAATCAGTGGTCGACGTCCAAATAAAAGTATGTAAATGCCACAAATTTTATATTTCAATGTTTTATATAAAAAATATTAAAAATTGGATGGCCCCCCACTTGCCCTCCTTATCCATCCCTATCTGGAATGGAGTAGTTTTAGAGATTAAATTTTCTATAACTAGGGGTGCAACATTTACTATAACAAATATTTTATTGAATGGAGCATGATCACTGCTGATGTGATAATAATGTCATATTATACATGTGTCATATCATTAAGCACTTGTTGTATGTCCACCCTAATTATAAAAGCTCTCGTACCATAGTGTTAGGGGATGGGAGAGGTAGAACTGTAAACGAGTCGAGTTAAGTCGAGCTTATACGTGTTCATGTTCGTTCATTTATTTTTAATGGAACTCTAAGCTGAGGCGAACGGTATTTAAGAATGTTTGATTTTGTTCACGACTATGTTTGTGAACGTATTTGACCATGTTCGTGAACATTTGTGCTTGAAAACAATTAATTACCCTACTCATGTATATAAAATAAACACATATTTTCCTAAATTTCCATACAAAAATTACAATTGTAACTAAACACTTACTAGCATAACAAGTAATATACGAAAATTAGATTATATATATTATAAATATTATTATTTTTAATGTTATTATTATCATTATTATTTAGGTCGAACGAACTTGTTCACAAACCTATTATCTTGAACTGACGTATGAATTAGTACTGTTTATTAATCGACCATCCAACCATAGAAACAACGCCTTTTGCTAGCCGGGTAAGTAGATGTCACATGGCCAGCACACATTTTTTAGGAGCGCACTTGAATGATTTCTTTCATTTAGGAAAAACATAAAAAATACAGAAAAGCTTGAAGAAATAATAATAAAAATATAAAATCATTTATAAAATAAAATCTTAAAAAGAGAGGAAATACAATGAAAATACAAAAAAAAAAAAAACAAAATTTTATCGATCAAATACCCGAAATATAGGGCAACTCTCAATTTAGATACTGAAAGAAATTTGTTATCAATCGATGGCCTAGAAGATTAAAAATTATCAATGGAAGATCCATAAATCTAAGATCATTATAGAGCCTGTTTGGAAAATTACAAAAGCAAAAAATAAAATTGTTTCGAAGTGATAAGTAGGGAAAATATACGTCAATTTTTTTTTATTATTTTAAAATTGTAATCTGATATATCTAAAATAATTGCATAATTTGCAATTTTTTTTTAAATAAACAAATTAACAACATAACATTAAATAAGCAAAAAAATACAATTTAGTGAAATACGTATATTTGAATTTCAAATTATGAACTCAAAAAAATTGTAGATTCTTTTTTTTAAATGAAGAATTTTCTCGTGTATGACTAAAAAAAAGAATAGTTTTTTTTTTCTAAAAAAATGACATCTTTCAATAGAGAAACGACCAAAAATTTAAAAAAATAACAATATTTTTTTAAAATAACAAATTTAAAAGTAATAATGTAATGAAAACTTTCGACGTATATTTTCTCTACTTATCACTTCGAGATAATTTTATTTTGTTAATTTAGCAACTTTTCAAACAGACCTTAAAATAATTTTAGATTTATTGATCTTTCATTGATAGTTTATAATATTTTAGGCTCTCGATTAATAGAAATTTTCTTTTAGGACATGAATTGATAGTTGACATATCTTTTGGGGTCCTTGACTGCCCCAAAGAACCCGTCATCTTCATCAAATAAGCATGACATTTTTCTTATTATGTAATTTTCTAAATTTATTTAATTTTGAGGAGTTTTATATTTTTTCTGTCAATTATTTTTGTAATGAAGCAAAGATTGTCCCTCCTACAAAATATATACAAGCTAATTATATACTCCCTCCGTCCGACCTTAACTTTCCTACTTTGATCGGGCACGGAAATTAAGAAAAAATAGATTTTGTGGAATCTTTGACTTTTTCAAAGGTGGAGATTGAGGGTGGAGATTTTGAGGGTGGAGATTGTGAGAGAAATTTGCTATTTATAGGCTGGAAAATTAAGGTGGGACAAACCGAAAAAGAAAGTAGAAAAGTTAGAGTGGGACGGAGGTAGTAATTTTTTTGTCTTTTAAACAAGATTTAAGAAAAGACTTTGGAAAAGACAAACATATAATTAATTTCCCGATATGTCAATATTTAATGGGTATTATATTAAATATATTGTTTAATGCTCATATGAATAAGGGTATACTAGTAAATTGGTAAAATAAATGCTACTATATATAGAAATTGGACTATATATTTGAGACACCTGAAAAAAATTACTTGCCTATATATTTAGGACGGGAGAGTATGTTCTTTGTTAATAATATAGCAAAGGAATGGTAGGTGCAGTTGTGGCCATGTAATTAAGTGCATATATTTTCCACAAGTCATGATAGATATGTACTAACTACTAGTATGATCATATCAAGAAACTGAGAATTCTTAACTAATTGCAGTCACAATTCTAAGTTTATAGGGTTTAATCTGAATTAATTTTTGTCCTTGTAAGCTCTAAGCTTCTAATTAAACAAATTCCCCTAATGTTTAATAATCCTACTTTGAATTATTAGATAAAGTATAGGATAATTTATCTAGGCATGGGTAATTAATGGTATGTTTGGGGGCATGAAAAAATCGTACGCGAAAATTTTATTTGTATGAATTTAAAATCTCATTTTTTATTTTGTAATAGGTGGTAAAATTTATAAGATATTGTAAAATTATTATTAAAAATTAATCAAAATATATTAAATAAGTTGCTAATAATTGATATAATTATTTGAATTAGATTCATCTATCATTCATCTTGGTAGGTCATCCCATAAACTAGCATAGCCTAACACACTATCTATTTTGTCCTAAAATCTAAATTTAACACAACCTCCCAAAATTAGCGGTGGCAATTCAGACAGTCTGACATGGCTCGAGTGTCAATACTATATGGCAGGTTTGTTGGATCAAAGTTTCATATAGTTGAATTAGATTTTATCTGCTATTCATCCAGGCAGGTCAATCCATAAATATACATAGCCTAACGCATTATCTGTTTTGTCACAAAATCTAAATTTATCATGGCCTCCCAAAATTAGAGGTGGCAAATTAGACAGTCCAACCTGACTCTAGTGCCAATACTATATGGCAGCATCAGTTGACAATTTTTTTATAAGATTGAGAAACGGTGTTAGGCCCAGCCTGCCCGTTTGACATTTAGGATCGGACATGTGGGGTCCGACAATCCTTCTATCTAAAATGTCAGGCGAATTGGACTGATCTTGCCATCTCAAAACATAAAGCGTATTTGTCAAAGTAAACGGAGTCTTTTAACGTAAATATGTTAGGGCCGGGATATAATAAATTTAAGGAGATGTTGAGCGTACCTTGGAGAATAGGAAATCTGATGATATCTCTAATAATTTTGTAAGCATTGACAAAGACAAGGTTGGCACCAGGCAGTTGAGGCCTTATATCAATAACTAAGTTTCTCAAGTTGGAATTGAACATTTGAAATGCTCTGTTCAGACTTTCTACACACCCTTCTGTTGTAGGAGACCTGGCTGTAGCAACTGGACTACATCCATTTGGATTTAATGCTAACACCACGAATTTCCGACCACCCAAACTATACAACTTCTGCATAACACAACACATAAAACAATTCTAAATAATAATAATAATAACAACAACAACTACTACTTGGTTTCATTCTGGTAAGTCAATTCCACAATCATGTACTTGACCTCGATGGTTAAATGCAGACACGAAGTTAGGGTTTCATAATAAGGGGAACGAAATATTCTTTTGAGATATTTATCAAAAAATTTAGAATTTGAGGGGGGTGAAATTAATTATTTAACTACAATTACACTGTATATGTATATGCACAATATTTTTGCTGGAAAATTTTAGGGAGGTGATCGTCGCCGCAAGTCCCTCGCTAGCTCCGCCTCTGGTTAAATGATCAAATGAGATAAGGGTAAATATTTTATAGCTACATTTTTTATGTGGACGTATTTAGTCATTCTGAGGGTAAAGTGCCACCACCGTTTTACATAAAAGGTTATGACCTTCAATAAAACAGTGACATCCGATATATCTTGTTCATGACCTCTGGAGAAACAGTAATGCTGCATTTTTAGACTAATGTTATTTTTCTTTAAAAAAAAATTAACTAAAAAACATATAGGCTTGACAATTAGCTAAAAAGCATATTATCTTGTGATTGGATTGGGATGTTCCCATTCGAATGTGGCATGGGTCATTCTCAACGTATTTCATTTTACACCAAATGACTCATTCCTCCACATCCACACTCTATTACCTACATCACCTTTTACAATTTCCAACACACTTTTTACATATTCCAATACACATTTTACAATTCCAATACACATCATACCCTACTAATACCTTTAAACTAAAATACTTTTTAGATGTCTCGTCCGTGAATATTCCATCGAACATGGTACATGTCACTATTTCTCAATCCAATCGGCCCTTTATAGAATCTGGTTAAAAACATCAAATGGGACATTTCTAAATGTGGTTATACGGGCTAGGGTGGCCTGAATTGGTTTGTATGGCTCACATACATATGGATAAAAATAGTAAAAATATCTAAGTTAGCTACAAAAAAGTTGAAATTTTAAAATGGTGACTAAAATGGACATTTACTAGTAGCACTAGTGGCTCAAACAAAAAATGCCGCTATTCTTTATTACAAATGCTTTTACATGAAACTCACATGTACATACCAAACATTTTCAAGAATAACTAATTAATGCAAACAATGAACTGCCTTCGGTTATGCAGATTGGATCCTCTATTTCAAATTATATTTCACCTAGTATTTCATTATGTCTAACACTCGTCATGTATTAATTAGTACTGATGTTCATATACACGTGGCTTGCAGTGATTATTTTGGAATATAAAATGAAATAGAGGATCTCATCTATGAGTTCTGCTTTCATATATCAGAAATCATATAATGTTTCAAACTTACTTTTATTTCAATCACAAATTATTTTTGAAAAAATTTAAAAAATGAATACCTTAAGTTGGGCAGAGAGTGTTGCAGTGAGATTGTTAGTAAATGCTTCAAGACTGACATTTCTGTTGGCTAAGAACACAAAATAATTGAGTGAATAGTCATTTCCACCACTTCCCACCAAAAATATGAACTGGGATAGATCTTTTTTGATGTTCTGCACCTCCAGTTCTGGTAAGGTCACCTCCTCAAAATTTCTGATTTGTTGATTTAAACTCGTCACATTGCCCTGAATCAAAATTTAATTTGCCCAATTACTAGTTTTTTCAGGATAAAAAAATACTCGCGTGCAGGGGTGGAGCCAAGACGGAAGCCGAGAAAAAAAAGTCACCGATCAACATTAATATACACGTGATAATAAATATTCGATATATTAAATTTATTATTATATTAAAATATCAACAATATTTATTATTAAATACGTTGAAATGTATCATTAGTTACCTATATATTAAAATTTAGAGTATTTTTTTTTTTTTTTTTGCATATTATCAAATTTATCTAAATTTATCAGAGTGTTTGATTATTTGAGGGGGGCCAAAATACACACAATTTTCAAAATAAATACTCAATATAGGATATTACACATATTTTAGGGATACAAATAGTACGATGGAGATTGAATCCCCCACCCCCCTAAGGTGAATCCGCCCCTGCTCGTTTGTGCTCATCTCCGGGTGGCAAAATAGGTATGCCCTTCTCCATATTCTAAATAAATTGAACGGTAGAAATCTTACCTAGAAATATTATGAGCTCAAACAAACCAAACTCAATGGACTAATAACTCGAAAGGCTACGGGTTAGCCAACAATTTTTAGTATATTTGAGAAAGTAAAATGAGATCGCATTGACCCTTGTGTCTGGCCAAGCGGCTCGAATAGCCATGTAGTCCAACGAAATACAAAACATGCGAGGAAGCAAATAGTAATACTTTTTCAACTCGGATTCTCCCCTCTTTATGGTGCAACGTTTTATACAATAATTGCATCGGTGAATAATAAATAATTATTCTTGGAGTTCGTTTGCTTAAGATTGAACTTAGTGGATTTGAGGACCGAATCTTAATAAAGCACACTCATTATCTCCTTCAGTCAAATTTAACCCAGTACTCTCCAATCTTAAGCAAACGGACCCTTAATGTATTGATAATGTATATTATACATACAACATCTAATGGACACGTTATATTCTTTTGTTATATTCTTTCCACAATTTATAACAAGTCTCTTGGTAAACGATAGCTACAAATATTTGGGGGTGAATAGAAAATAACTTTCAACAAACTATGAAAATAGCTGGTAACATTAAATAATCTAAAAAATGTCTTGTAAGTCAAAAGGAGGATATTGCAGCCATTATCTTATTTGGCATTACTATATAGTTTTAAGCTTAAATTTTTGGTTAAGAAAATCAAATTAAATATTTATAAAATCTCAAATTAATTTTGAAAATGTTATACTTCCTCCATTCCAGGTTAACTTGCCTACTTGTCATTTTAATCTCTCCCAGCTTAACTTGGCAGTCCATAAATGACAAATTTATCTCACAATCTCCACCCTCAAAATCTCCACCCTTAATCTCCACCTTTGAAAAAGTCAAAGATTCCACAAAATCTATTTTTTCTTAACCTCCGTACCCGATCAACTAGGCAAGTTAAGTCGGGACGAAGGGAGTAGTTATTTAACATTTATTTTTAAAACTATTTAAATATACCTTTAGGTTAATTTAAATATTATGTTTACTCCACAACTCCCCCTAACAAGTCTATTGGCAAACTATGGCTGCCAATAGCTATGCCAATGAATAAAAGCAAAGACGGGGAACCAACATGGGACATCCATGTTTGTCCACAGCTCTATTCTAGAGTTCTCCGTCTACTTTCGACTAGGCTAGGTCTGTATAACTGCTAATGTTTTCCTCGACTTTTCCCTGCTTAATTTCTTCTAAACCCTGCTCCCAATCCCACCGTGAATGCTAGAACTTAATCTGTCGCCTGACTAGAGATAAGAGGGGAGAGAGAGGGAGAAAGGAGCAGAGAGAGAGACACTTACTACAACTGCACCAGTATCATCCAATATACCAGAACCACCAGAAGCATAGTTAACACCAAACACTATCTTACTTCCCTTTGTTGCAGGATCACTGAAAGGTGGAAGAAAGTTTGGAATCTTGACTTTTTCTCCCAACACGTCACCAACATTTTTGCCATTGGTGAATCTACCAGAACTGCCAGCTGGAAAATCAATCCCATAGGGGGCAAAGTCAGCCTTGGCTAAGGAATTTGTAAGGAAATTGTTGTTGCCATTGTCAAGTACTGAACTTCCGAAAACAAACATGCCCTTAACTTTATTTTGTGGGATTGTGCTGAGGCAAATGGATGGGGTGAGCGAAAGAATGATGATGAAGAAACAAAAGAGTGGAAGGTTTTGAGGTGCTGTTTGGAACATGATTCTTGTGGGCTGTTTGGTTTTCCGAAATTAGGACAAGTGGAATGGGATTCATCTTTGGTATTCCATTTATAGAGAAATATGAAGATTAAGATAATACTCCCTCCGTCCCGAGATAGTTTGTACATTTTCTTTTGGGTGTCCCGAGATAATTTACATATCCTTAAAAAAAAATTCCTTTTACAATCTCCACCCTTAAAATCTCCACCCTCAATTTCCACCTTTAAAAAAATCAATTAAAAAGTAAAAAATAGCTATTTTTTATTTTACGTACCGAAAAGGATGTGCAAATTATCTCGGGACAGAGGGAGTATATTACTCTACTGTTAAAAAAAAGAGTTAGGTCGATCGTACAAGCAAGCAAAACTTGTCAATGTAGCTTATAAGTATTTTAAAACCAATCTTTATTTTTTTTTTAATTGCTAGGATTTGGTTATTTACTTTTCATTAGTTGTTTTAAAACGAAGTTTTAAATTCTTAGTCGAATAATTATACGTGTACTACATATGACTTAATAATTATAAATGATGTGGACGTGTCATCATGATAAATAACATGAAGCATACCAAAATTTACCTTAGATACTGTATGCTCCCTCCGTCCCGATCTAATTGGTCTACCTTCCGTTTTTATTTATCCCAATTGAATTGATCAGCCCATAAATGACAAATTTTTCTCACAATCTCCACCCTCAAAATCTCCACATTTGAAAAAGTCAAAGATTCCACAAAATCTATTTTTTCTTAGTCTTCGTGTCCGATCAAGATAGGTCAATTAAATCGGGACGGAAAAAGTATTTATTGAAAAATTAAAATACTAAATTTGACCCAGTTACTTGAGGTACATATTCAATTATCCAACAAATTTTTTGAATTCCAGAAAAGAGATTAAGTTGGAGCACTTATGATAAATTTTAGGAACGCCTTAGAATTTTTTCTTGGAGTAGTAATTTTTCTCGTAGAGTTTATCTTGGTGGAAATAAAAAGTCGGGTTATTCTTTTGATCCGAGATAAAATGTTAAAATTTGAAGAAAACTTTAAATAATAATTTAGGCTCACCCCTTTAAATAATATACCCAATACTTGGGATAACATTAGAAAAATTACATTCTATCTCTTACTAATTTCTTTAGCAAGCGTAATTATTAAAAGAGACTTTTAGATAATATCACCCTTATCCAAACCTTCATATATCACATAGTCAAAAGTAGATAAGAATAGTTAATATCCTTATCTAAGATATTATATGTTACAATAAATATTGAAAGCGGATAATAATTTATATCTTATCCTATAAATTTATCTGGTCAGTCAAGATAATTAACCCATCTCTATTGTCAAAGTAAGCGGAGCCTGAGGAGATATGTATGTGTGTTTTTGAAGTGCTTCTAGAATTTGTATGCCCTTTGAATATGAATTTTTTTTTTTTTTTGAAACACTTCGAATATGATTTTTTTTTTTTTAAACAATTTGAATATGAATTATTGAATAGGAAGAATTAGTCAAATAAGTTAACATGGTTCTATTTTTTTTACCCTTTTTGATTTGGTACATTTGCTCTTGATTTATTAAATTGCTACTAAAGTAAGAGCAAAATTAAACTATTTAAATGCGTAGGGACAAGAAGTATATCTAGAGCAATAAATTAAACTTGCCAAATTTTGTTATTAATGAAGGAATTGACCCGATCCGATTGATGTCACATTCATTATCTCAGGGGGTTGATATGATTTAGTTGCTCTTTATTCTTTAATTAGTTCTCTTGAACACTAGCTAGTTGTACGAATTTAATATTTGTGCAAATTCGAGTCATAGATAGTTTTTCGTGAAAATGTATTATTATTTTATGTTGAAATGTACTACCTATGTCCCAGTTAATCTTGCATATTTTTCATTTTCATATGTCCCAACTAATCTTGCACACTCCTTATATATGGAAAGTTAAAACACAATCTCCACCATCAATCTTCACCCTCAATCCACCTTAGAAAAGTCAACAAACACTTAAAATATAAATTTTCTTAATACTTGTGTCAATCTCTCCTGTGCAAGATTAGCCGAGACGGAGGTAGTATTATTTATTTTGAAGAAAAGTATCATGCGGAAAACGTATTGATGTTAATGCGGAAAGTTATTTCTTATTTTGAAGAAAAGCATTATGCTGCAAAATGTATTAGAGTTTATGTTGAAAGTAATACATTTCATTATAAATACTTATATCTCTCAGTATAAATAGTGATACATTTTCGTGGATCCATTCTTCAATCCGAATTTCACAAGTCTAAAATCTTTAAACCTAATGTATAGGAGACTTAGTGTTACTCTTTTAGTTGACATGCAGATTTGGTTATGAATTTGCAAATTCAGAGTTTAAATAAATACAATTTTACGGAACATGCAGTTGAAATAAATTTTAATCTTATAAATGAGTTTATTGTTATTTTATTATCGAGAACTATATTACAAAAAATTGATTAATTACTTTTGTAAATGATTATTTTAATCAGTTACTGAGAAGGACTTAAAACTGGCATAATATCTTTTAGAAGATTTATTGAGCATAAACATTTTTATTTTGTTTCTTAAATGCTCATATGCCTTTAATAAATTATTCTATCAAATTGTAATTTACACCTTAATGTGCTTTAATTCTCCATATATTAAATAAAAGTATGATAAAATATTTTATGTGTATTATATTTATTTAATGGGTCAATAACATAAATCACCCTATACTATTCGCGTTTAGACACTTTGGAACCTAATTTTTTGTTAAATTAATGTTAAGATATTTTAAATAAATTTTTATAGTTTTAGAAATTTCATATTTTTTTAAATAATTTTATGATTTTTAAATATTTTTTAATAATTATTCAATTTTTTGGCCGAAAAATATCGCCGGAAGTTGAAAAACGTAAAGTATAAGTTGCAATCAGTCAAAAAAAAAAAATTATGTTCCAAAGAGTCAAAACGCGAATAGTACAAGTTAATTTATGTTATTGACCCTTATTTAATATATATAACTTGGATAAGCACTACTCTATCCGTCCCGACCTAATTGATCAACTTGTCATATTTGTTTGTCTCAATCTAATTGTCTTAGTCCATAAATGATAAATTCTCTCACAATCTCCACCCTTAAAATCTTCACTTTCAATCTCCACATATAAAAAAGTCAAAGACTTCACAAAATCTATTTTTCTTAATCTCTGTGCCCGATCAAAATTTACTAATAAGATTGAGACGGGGAGTATTTCTTTAGACTGTGATAGTATCATTTTCCTAGGGATCAACTTCGAATAATATAATCTTGTGATCGACATTAGCAATAAAATAATTAGAGTTGGTTATAACAAAACTTGACTTTTAGAGGGCACATGACTTAATTTTTTAATGGATAACACAAAAAATATTGTTCTGAGAGAATACCTCTTTGGTCAACTAAATCCATACAATAATAGCATTATATTGGTGCATTCCACAGCATTCCTGTGACCTCCAATACTCTATTCAACTTTACATTTATATAACCACAATTTGGACCCATGGCCTATAGCTACGGGTGGGCTTCTACATGTGGTTAGGGTACCCGACCCGACCCGACCAGTGTGGATTTTATTGGACCGAGTACTTTCTAGTTTAGTGGATTTCGAGTTTAGATCGGATTAACTTTTTTCAAGTACTCTTTAACAAAATTAATCATAATTATATAAACCTTTTAGCAATTTTGAAGAAATAAAAAAAAAAGATACAATCCTTAAAAAGTTGCTTTGAGAAAAATCCAACCCGACCTATCAGTATTGGTTACTGCAAGATCGAGGTTTTTTATCAGATACTCGATGTGGTGGATACCCGACGTGGAAACCCGAAACACGCAAAAATCTGACCCAAACTCATCCCTACCTATAGCCGGTTTTGCAAAAACCTGACTTAATTAACCTCGATTAATTTATATCTAATTGCTAAATTTATATTGATTGTTTATGTTTTTTTCTCAACCAGTCCCATCTATATTCCGGATATGCGCTAATCTCAAGCCTAACAATTTTTACAACATTAATAAAAGTCAATTAAATGTAGCAACTTTTACATTTTATTCAATTATATTTTTTCTTTTCCTTTCAACTATTATTTTTAAAAGTGAGTCTTGTGTTTGACGGTCTCACGTGTGACAGAATACATTTTTACAAGAAAATGTGATACTTTTACAAATAAAATTGATACTTTTACAAATAAAAATGATATTTTTTGTTCAAACAAAGTAATACTTTTACATATAAAAGTGATATTTTTATTACAAAAATATTTTTTTTCCCGTCACACATGTAACGGTCTCATACAAATTTTTGTCATCTAACTATTTTTCTACCTCTGTAGTTACCACTTCCTATTCCATATCACACCATTAATTATAGCAATTGAAATAGCAGTTTATTGTAGGACTCCATTTCATATTATGGTATGCTTGGTTGAGGGGTTTAGGGGTAAGGAATAGGGATGTAAACGAGCCGAACCAAGTCGAACAGTACCAGGCTCGAGTTCGGCTCGTTTGATTTTTAGTGGGCTCGAGTTCGGCTCGAGTTCGGCTCGAACTTATAAAAGTGTGTTCGAGTTCGGTTCGTTATATAATTACCAAGCTCGCGAATAGTTCGAGTTCGATTCGGCAAAAGCTCGATAACATAATAAGCAAACTTAAGTTCGAGCTCGGTTCGAAAAAGCTCGAAAACATAGTTTGAGCTCGGATTCGTGAAAAGTTCGATAACATAGTTCGAGGTCGGGTTCGTGAAACCTGTAATAAAGCTCGAGAGTCACTAAAACAAAGCTCGTCTATAGGCTAAGCTCAGTTTTTAAATGAAAACATTTACTAAAAGTCATAGTTGGCCTGGTAGTATAAGACCTTTGCCTTATTTTAAATGTTCTAGAATTTAAATCTCATTGAACACATATATTTTTGAAATAAATATATATATATATACATATATATTCGAGCTGGCTCGCGAGCTAGCTCGTAAGCTCGGCTCGCGAGCCTGAGTTCGCGAACAGGCTCGCGAGCTTACGAACCAAATACTTGTAGGCTCGGGTTCGGCTCGAAAATTTTGTCGAGCTCGAAATTGGGCTCGGGCTCGATTCGTTTAGGTTAGCGAACGATCCCGAACGAATATTTTTTCGAGCCGAAATCCGAATAGCTCGCGAACAGTTTGGTTTGATTACATCCCTAGTAAGGAATGAGAATGAATGAGGACGTATTTCCTTTTATGGTGCTTGATACATAATAAATAAGTTAATCATTACTCCCTTTTATTAACAATTTCCTCATTTCATTCCATAATATGATTGACCTCTCATTCATACCAATTATTATTGTCATTGATGATTTGCAACAAAGTGGATCCTTAGAGTGAAAATTCATTTACTACTAAATTTATAGCATTGCATTTCCTATAATATAGTAATATACTCCCTCCAAGTAAAAAAATTATCGCTTTAGCCTTTTATGAAAAAAATAAGAATGAGTAAAAGAACAAATATATTCATACATAATCAATTTAATTGAGGTATATTCTGTGAAATAAAGAAATAATCAATTAAATAAAGTAGGTTGTTTAGGATAAGATTGGAAGATTTGTGATTTTTTTTGTAAAAAATCGATATTTTCTTTAAATTTATATCTTCTCTAAAGCGACATTATTTTAAAACGGAGGGTTAGTTAATTATTTCAAAATAAAATCAACTTTTTAATATATATGATTCATTCAACATACAATTTTATTTTATTATCGAAATTCTATAGATTAGAAAAATTCGAGAGTATGTCACTTGTCTAAGTTATTTTTATTTTGATATATAAAGGATTTCAATTATCTACACCAATAAAAAAACACAAGTCAAGATAAATAAGGGTCCTGTTTGTTTATGGTTGTGGGTGACTGGAGTACTGTAGGCTGTGGGGAATATAGTGGAATATGGATGTTGGAGTAAATAAGTGAGTGTTTGTTTATGTTGGTTGTAGATTGAGTTGTTGGGGTGATTATGATATAAAAGGTGTTAAAGTTGATTTGATATGTGTAAGAGTTAGTTAGTGAATAATTAATTATTGATTAAAATGTATATTATGAATGATATTTGATTGGTGATATGTGTAAGAGTTAATTAATGATTTTATGATGTGTGGAGATTATGAGCAATTTATTGCCCACAACCGATGAACAAACACACAATGGGTAGAGTTCAATCCACAACCGATTGACCCAACCGTAAACAAACAGGGTAAGAAAAAAGTTTTAAAAAATATCATATATCTGTCCATATAGGAAAAAGATGGTTGGCCACAATGTGGCTGGCCACTTTGAAAAAAGAAAATAAAAATGAATATATGTTAGGGTAATTGTCATATACACCCTTTGTTAGAGTCAAACTTTTACTGTAGCAATTTAAAAAATTTACGGTAGCTTTCCAAAACTTTTGAAATACAAATTTGAAAATTGAAACTTTTACTTAAAATTTTTATCTTCCTCTCTCCTCTCTCTTTTATTCTCTCTCATCTGTCATATTTCTCTTCATTCTTCCACTCATTAATCTAATGTGTATATATATATGTGTGTGAATATTGTTTGTTAATTTTCTTATTTTTATATATTTGTTGTCCCGATCGATCTTATCCGGGTCTGTTGGAATTTTTTTTCATATAGGTCACGGCTAATTCTAATACACTCAAATAGTCTCTTATTTTTCACAACAAGAAATTTACAATTAGAGACGAAAATATCGGTCACTAATCATTAAAATTCTATCACTAAATTAATTTAGAAACCGATTAACATCGGATTGAATTTGTCTTAAAAAAGCTGATATCTACTTTTTAGCAACCGATATAATTTTAGCAACTGAAATATTCAATATATCCGGTCGAGATCGACCTTTAAATCCACGCCCTGTATTGACATGGGAACCATTATGAGATCGAAATCCCTCTCTAATTTAGTTTCTCAATATATATACAAATAATATAGGTAGCAAAGTATAAACTTATTTCATAAAGTAATTTTAACAATTAATATTTTTTAGTTAACAATTTAGTAATGCGAATATAGTTGTTTAAGTTGTAAAAAGTTAAAAAGAAAAAAAAAGGACATAATTGAAGTTAGTTAGCGCCACAAAGTATTTTTTTAGGTTGCAAAATATAAAAAAAATATAGATGAGGTTGGTGCACGAAAAAAAAATTGGATTAGTAAATCTAACGAAGGTCATTATTTAGGTTGAAAATATGTGATATTAATGTTAAATTGAAGATCGCGAAAAAATGAATAATTTGATATATTGTGCATAAAAAAAATATTAGAAATAAAAAAAAGGTATTTGCATTTAAAAAGATTGTAATAAAATTATAAACGTACCAAACTCCGTTTGGCTTTGATATATACATAGATGAATTAAATTGACACACATGAGAATTATACTGATGTACATAAAAATAAGACTATCAGAGTATAACATTATGAGACTAATTATTCTATTGTGTACTATGTTATTTTAATTTGATATCCAATTATTAAAATTAGAAATTATTTAATTATTGGCAAATCCATAATATCTATAATTAGTTTGAGCATTAGTAGAAAATAGAAAAATCTAATAACAAGAAAAAGGAAAGGAAAAATCTAACAACATAAAAAAAATAAAAAAATAAAAAGAAAAAGAGCAAAAAGTGGCGGGACCTTTTTTACTGGGAGGCGGGAGTTGTGGGGTTAATAAATGGAGAGAAAGGAACCACAATGGAAGAGGGGCTATTAAGGTATCCTTGTTTTTTTATTTAGAATTTATATATTTTTTTAGAAATTGTGACTAGTCACATTGTGGCCAAATAGCAAGGTCCATCTGTGGAAATTGTAGGGGCCTGTGAGAATGAAGTAGGGTTCTTAAATATGCAAGTCTACCATGCAGTGTAATAAATTTTGAGTGAAGTAAGTCAAAGGTCAAACTGACACTACTGCCACAAGAATGAAATGAGGTAATCAAGGCTTTTTATGTTGTACATTTTGCCATGGCGGCCGTGCATTTTGATGAAATTCTCTTTTTTCTTATTTCATATACAGTGTGGATTTTGTGGAAAAAAATGAAAACAACTAATTTATATAGAGATAATGTGGATTTTTTTTATTAAAATGTGCAAACTTCAACTACAGAGGATCTAGATCCTTGTGGAGATGTCAATTTGGAAATCGTAAATCTTAGACATTAACTCCATTAATGGTATTGTTGTTGGGTAGTCTTGTCCAAATGGACATTGCTTAAATTTTGTTGGCCCTTATGCTTCTTCCACACTATTTACAAAAGAGCATCCTGATTTTATTACTCACACAGTTTATTAATATGGATGAAATATATTTCCTCCGTCCCGGCCTAATTGTCCTACTTGTCTTATTTATTTGTCCCAAATTAATTGTCCTACCCCATAAATAACAAATTCTCCCACAATCTCCACCATCAAAATCTCCACATTCAATCTCCATCTTTGAAAAATTCAAAGATTCCCCAAAATTTGTTTTTTTTGAGTCTCCGTGCCAGTTCAAGGTAGGACAATTAGCTTGGGACGGAGGGAGTAGTAGTTTAAATATTATAGTAAGAAAAAAAAAATAATTCACCTGATTTATTATACATGAGTCACTAATACGGTAGTCCTTTGTGACTGTTTCACATAAAATCAAGTTAAAAAACAAAAATTGAGAAACTTAGAAATAAAAACAAAATAAGTACTCCCTTCGTCTTGGCTTATTTTGCATAGAGGAGGTCGGCACGCATGGGCGGAGCCATGTAGGGGCCAAGGGGGTGCTTGGCCCCCCCTCAAATTTTAATAATTTTTTGTAAGGTATGTATTTTCATAATTGAAAAATATTTACTTTAATTAGATAAAAATTAAAAATATTCACCAAAATCAATAACTATGTTTGATAATTTCCAACTATATGTATCATTTCAAGTTAGTGTGTTTTGTTTGAGTGTAGCTACTTTAGTATTTATATACAACTTATGCAACTATCAAATACCTACACTTATAGTTTTACAAACCAAATTTAATTATTTTTAACTAATTATTTAGGAGCATTTTTATACAACATTGTTTTATTTTGACAATATAGTTGGCCCACCTATCTAAAATTCATGGTATTTATATTGTTAATTTAAATTTGATATATATTATTTTATTTTAACATCATAGTTGGGCCCCCTGACTAAAATTCCTGGCTCCGCTACTGTCGGCACGGGTATTAAGAAAAATTATTTTTTGATTATTTGTTGACTTTTCAAAGGTGAATTGAGGGTGGGGATTATGTTATAACTTTTCTTTTTTAGGTTATGTAAGATAAGGTGAAACGATCGTTTAAGAAAAATGTACAAGATAAGGTAGGATGGGGGAGTAACCAAAACCTAAAAGTCCCAATTAGTCTTTTGTGACTCCAAATGAAGGTGTTTTGAGTGGCAGCTTAGACTAACTTTTTTTGGTTGAAATTTGAGTTGTACAATTATTCAAAAGTCCAATTGGTTATTACGAATTACAATTTTCAATATTTTTTTATGAATAATTTAAACAACAGAAAAACAAAGCTGACGAGGGTAGCAACCTAATTTCTATTCTTGATAAATGTATATAAAGAAGCACATTCATATAATTTCAATAGCCAATTAAATTAACTTAATTAATATTTACTTATTTAAAAAAAGGCCTATCCAGATTATGATGCCCTATTATCTACATGGGCCACATTTACTTTGCATATTATCAGGCCCAAACAGGTAGGGCCGTTTAGCTTCTGCAGAAATGATTATTTTTTCTAAATTATATATTTAAAATTTTATATATTGTTGTCACATAAATGAGACTTTATAGTCACTTTATGGTCTGCTCTAGCCAATATACAGTTAGGGAATAATTGAATTGGGATGTAGTGACATGTACAACGTTCGATGGAGCACATTCATGAACGGAACATCAAAAAAGGTATTTTAGTTTAAGAGTATAGTACGTTAGGATGTGGATTGAAAATTGTAAAAGGTGTATTGGAATTTGTAAAATGTATGTTGAAAATTGTAAAATGTGATGTAGGTAATAGGGTATGGATGTGGAGGGATGGGTCATCCGGTGTAAAATAAAATACGTTGAGGATGGCCATGCCACATCGGAATGGAGACATCCCAATCCAATTATCCCCTCACTTTTTCGTGCCACTGATTTCTGGGTGAAAATTCTAAATTAGAAAATCAGCCTCAATTTGCAAGTGAGGAAAAGAGGACAAAATAAAACTATTATTCTATTGCAACACTATAAGTTTATAAGTACAAAAAAATCGGATAAGAACAACTATTAAAATTTTCTTGGATTGCCAGCCGAATTATGACACTCTCAATATCATGATTGTTTATATGACGACGAAAGAAGGCATAAAAATTCATAAATCACCAATCAATACTCTAATGAATCAAACTGCTATCAACACCATAACTGCTTGCACGACAGTTGCGGAAACCATATAGATTCGCTAACGCACGAAATATCATCAAAGTACAGTAAAAATTAAATTGAATGTCAAACAAGACGTCAAAGATATACAGAGCATGGAAATCGCACGAGATGGAAACAATACCAATTATCAAGACGGAAAATCTCACAAAACACACAAAAAAGGGACAAGACGTGGAAGCGGCAGTGCAACACCAAAACAAAAAAATCTCACAAAGGGACTCCATTTCAATAAAAACTAATGATTAAGTTTATAATTTATTCATATTTGGTGAGCAACTAACAAATCATATCGTTTAAAAAAAAACCTAGCAAATCATATAATTTGATGTGAATATATGTACGCACACACCGGTATAATATTTCTCTTAATGATTAATACTACCGTTGGAAGATGTTATTATTTTGCTATTTCTTTTTTATTAGACTTTAAAAGTACCATTTACAGTCCAATCACAAAAAATAATCTATGAAGTCCTATAAAAATCATAAGTAAACATGCAAGCCATCATTTTACGCTCACTCAATTATATTTTATAGTAGGTTTTTTTCAGAGCTACTACAAGAATAGAGATACACGAACACCAAAAAAAAATAATCGAAACAAGATCGGAGACTGTAAAAGACATAGTTGATAACATAGACATGAATACCACATAAAACATGAAGGCCAAAAAATCTCATATATACAATTATAAGGAGAAGAAAAAAGAAAACACACTAATGTTGTCAGAATCGGATCGGACTGGCCGGTTCAATCGGTTGAACAGGAATCGATGCTCGGACCAATTCGGAATACACTATAAAACTGTTTCTAAGTTTCAACCGAGAAAAATCGAATTCAACAAGGAATAACTGGTGAACCGGAGAACCCGGAGAAAACCGATTATTCCTTTTTTCTTACTTTTTTTTATTATTTTTTTTAATTTCACTTATATATTTCCTTTTGTTTATGGGTTTATAGAATTTTAACAAGTTACTCATTTTTTACCATATTTATCATGTTTGGAAATAGATTTTGGAGTTAAAAGAAATTTATGGACTATAAATTACTAAATTTTATCATAGACATCCATGTTCTTAATAATACATTAAATTATAATTATCTTTATTTGAAATTTAAAGTTTAATTGATAAGTTTTTTTTGTGGATGTTAATATATTTAATTATATCAGAAAAATGAATTAAGTTATAATTATCTTTTTTAGTGACTACTACTTTTCTGGCTAGATCGCCGATACAATCGATCCGACCGGTCTAACCGATTTGACCACCGATGCGAAAATAACAACACTCATGCACACATCCCTTATATATTAAAAAAGAAACCACTCGAACAAGTGTCATTCTCTTAAAATTTTGGGACAAATATCATTTTCTTAGAATTTTGAGAATAAGAACTAATATTTAATATTTATATCTTCAAAATTTGTATTTTTATTATTTAAACCTTCAAATGTTTAAATTCAATTTTGCCATGATTTACATACTATATCATAAATTTGATACAATTTTTAGTTAGGATTTTTTTAATGATTTACTAATTCAACTTTTATTTCTAATATATCACAATTTTATAAGATAAATTATTTTATCAAAAGTGCATGATTAAAGATTGACATCATTGCACGCGTAATTAAAAAACTAAATACCTAAATTATAAAACTTATGTCAGGGATTAATTTAACAATTAAAAAAATATTCTAAAATATAATATAAAAATAAAATAATTTAAAATTTTTATTCAAATTAGTGATCACATAGTAATGAATTTGGTTTTATTAATAATGCAATGTCTTGCTCAAAAGAAAAATATATGAAAGCAAACTCAAGATTATTAATTACTCATTTATATATAATTTTGAATTATATAACTATGATTAGTGAATATATTCGATTAGTCTTCTATTTACTTGATTTTTAGATAATTCTCAAGACTTGATCATCTGAATTCTTTTAGAGATATCTTATACTGCAATTATCGTATAATACATATATGATTAATTGTAATTATTGCAAATTTTCTACTTAACTTATGTCTACTATCGCAATCAACTGAAAATATACGACGTCAAATATACAATAAATTTATATATCGAACAACTCAAATTTAATCATAATGAATTTATCAAAATTCACATGACCCTCTATTCTATATATGATAAAAGATAAATAAAATTATCATGTGTTCTGTTGAGAATCATTATAATATCTCAAAATTATAGGATTAAAATAATTTTAAAATCATTTGAATTTAAAAAGAAATCAAATTTCATGATTTATGTTTATACTCCCTCCGTCCCGGCCCAATTTATCTATCTTGATCGGACACGGAAGTTAAGAAAAAATAGATTTTGTGGAATCTTTGACTTTTTCAAAGGTGAAGATTGAATGTGGAGATTTTGAGGGTGGAGATTGTGAGATAAATTTATCATTTATGAACTTGCAAATTAGATTGCGAAACCGAAAAGAAAAGTAGGCAAATTAGAGCGGGACGGGGAAGTAATTGTTTAAGGTTTGGGAAAATTGGTATAAATGCCCAGTATGTTTTCTCTATTTAGAAACTAGGACACTAAGTATACCACTTTTTAAAAATGCCTTCTAACTTATGAAAAATTGGTGAAAATACCCTGTGACCGGCTATAGGCTGTTAACCAGCCGGTCACCTGTGAGCTGTTTTTTTACTTTCGCAAAAATTGGTATAAATGACCAGTATGTTTCCCTTATTTAAAAACTAGGACATTAAGTATACCACTTTTTAAAAATACCTTCTAACTTACCAAAAAATGGTGAAAATGCCCCGTGACTGTCTATAGACTGTGACACAACCAGTCATTAATAAGGTGAACCTTTTTTCCTGACGTGGCATTAATTTTTCATTTTTCATTTTTATTTTTTCTGTTGACTCACTTGTTAGGATGGAAAAATAAAAATAAAATATTAGTTTGAATTTATAAAAAATTATAACCCCAAAAAAATTTTAAAAATTAGAGAAAAATAAAAATTTTATTTGTGAAATTTATTTTAAAAATTATAAAATTTAAAGATTTAAAAATAAAAAAAAAATTATTTCTAAAATTCATTTTAAAAATTATAAAATTGATTTAAAAATTAAAAAATTCAAAATTTTATTTTTGATATTTTTTAAAAATTCTAAAATTTATTTAAAAATCAGAAAAATAAAAAAATTATGATTTCTTTTAAATTTTTAAAATTCATTAATATTTTCAAATTTCTTTTTTACTTTTCTCATGTCATTATTATTCATATTTTTTTCACGCTAACAACTGAGTCAACAGAAAAAAAAAATTTAATGCCACGTCAGAAAAAGAGCTTCACTTCATTAATGACTGGTTGTGTCATAGTCTATAGACGGTCACGTGGCATTTTCACCATTTTTTGGTAAGTTAGAAGGTATTTTTAAAAAGTGGTATACTTAACGTCCTAGTTTTTAAATAAGGAAAACATACTGGTCATTTATACAAATTTTCCCGAAAGTAAAAAAGATAGCTCACAGGTGACCGGCTGGTTAACAGCCTATCGCCGGTCACAGGGCATTTTCATCAATTTTTCGTAAGTTAGAAGGCATTTTTAAAAAGTGGTATACTTAGTGTCCTAGTTTCTAAATAGTGAAAACATACTGGGCATTTATACCAATTTTCCCTTAAGGTTTTAATGTTTTCCCTTTTCTTAAAAACATAAATATATTTATAAATTAAAAGTGTTTCGAAAAATAAAACAAAATTTAAACAGACCCGCGGGTACTGTATTAGTATGTTACTCCCTCCGTCTCAGTTAACTTGTTCTATTTTTCATTTCGGTCCGTCACACTTAACTTGTCACACAACAATTAAAGACAACAATCTTCACCTTCAAAATATCCACATTCAATCTTCACATTTAAAAAAATTAACGATTTCACAATTTTTTTTTTTTTTTTTAACATCTGTGTTCGATCAATTATGATAAATTAACGGGACGGAGGGAGTATAAAATAAGTGGGCGGAGAGAGAGCGTGTGTGGGGAAGGAACAATCAACCCAATTACCCAACTGTAAAAACAAATTATAGAGCGCGTCGGTTATCTTCGCAAAAACAATATAAGTACTCCCACTCCCCTCACTTGAACAAAAGATGCTTCTTCTTTTCAAGATTCAACGCACCCACCATTTCTCAACCCTAAAACCAATCATCCAACCATAACTCCACACTCAAATCACTGCAGTTCATTCTTTTCAGGTTTCTCTTTCAGATCCCTTTCGTTTCTCTCTTATCTGTTTTTTTTCCCAATCACTCTCCTGGATTAATTAATACTTGCTGGCATCTTCTCGATTGATTAATTCTATTGAATTTTCGTTGTGTGTTATGTCGATTACTTAATTGTTGATTAATGTATTCATTTGATATCGGTGCTGGTTTTCCTAATTTCTTTGACATTGACGGTAATTTACTTGTACGATTTGTTGATTTTTGTGTATTGAATTAGTAGTTTAATCTGATTAGATTTGGAAGTGTTGGATTTAGCTGAATTTGATGCACTTTTACTATTCCGAGTTTGAGTTGCTGATAGTTCTTCATCGGCTGTTGCATTGTTATTGGGGATTTTGATGAATTGGCTTTATCAGCTGTGTGCGCTTGAAGATTATGATTCAAATGCTTGCTAAATGCTTTCAATTATAATGTAGGTGTTCTTTATTAGGGGTTCCTCGAATGATTGGAGTTTTTTTTGCCTAACTTCTCGATCTTTTATTATGTTAAAGGATGCCGATCGTTCGTTGGGTACAAATGTTTAGGTATTTGCATCGCCAAATACCAATATAATTAGGGGCAGTTGATTGAGGCCACTTTCACGGAGGGGTGGCAATTCGGGTTATTGGGACTGATTCGTGCTTGATTTTGGGTCGATGAGGGTGGTATATAAAAAAGTTATTTGAAACGTATGATTATTAAGTTTTAAGTTATACTATTGATTTCGGGTTAGCATCGAGTTATCATGTTCGTGCCAGGTTGATTCTAGGTTTCTCTTTGAAATTTGGGTCGGGTTAGTGTTGTTGGTACTGGTTACATTCACATTTATTGTTTAAAGGTGCAACCTTTTCTAGAACTAAGAATGATTACCCTTTCTGAATTTGATGATGACTCCTTTCTGTTTTATAATCTGCAAAAACTACATTTCCTTTTGTAACTTCTGCCAAATCTAAGTTTGCTAGTTTACCGTTGTCTCATGATTTCTGTTAATACATGTGTGAACTTTAGAAATGATAAAGGATTGATCTACCTTTCAAAAGTATAATTATTGCAATCACGTGAATTTTGAATAGCTAGGGCCTATTAGCTGTTAAAACCATCATAGTGTGTGTGGATATGCCTGTTGTGGGGCATGTTATTATTATTCCCCTTTCATGCTTTAGTGAAATTAACCATCTCTCCTTCTTTCCTCTCAATGTCCCGGTGAACTCTATGCTACAAGGAAATTTGTGTTTTACATATGCTTGCAATTGTATCGAACGGTTCAAGATTCTTTTTCTTCCTTAGTCAAGTTTTGTCTTACTTTTCTATTTACAGAGCTGCAAAGGACGCCTGCGTTGCTCACCAGACAATGAGTCTGGCATGTCTAGTATGCCACGGCGTAGAAAGCCCGTCACATTCGTTTAGAAGCTACTCCGTATCAAGTTCAGACAATGAGGGAAGATGTTCAGGCATTGCCAATTGCTTAGCCAGGAGGACTCCACTTCCACACCCTAGAGCTAATCCCGGTACCTTCGCATCATCTAAGGTGATGCCTCAACCTACCATTCCCAGTGGGGCCCCACGCCTTGTCCGAAGCCATGCTGTTAGAAGAGACATTGTCAGAGACTGGAACTTCGATGAAGCACACCTGGAGCGCTAAGACAATACATGGGCTCGAAAGTACAGAGTGACGTTCTCTTTACGCTGTTTCTTAGTAGAGCATTTGTAATGGTGCTAAGATTCAGAGCCTGAACCATCTGTTTATAGCTTTTAGATTTTGTTTCTTGTTTTGTGATCATGGATTCATACACTATTGATCTTTGATCTAATGCATGAACATGGTGAGCTGAGTGTGACATTTCGAATTTCCGTTTCACTTCTGATATAGCTGAAAGGGAGGACCCCTAAAACTCACCATCTTGCTCCTGAAAATTCACTTTCAAAAAGTGCATTTAAGAAAGGATTTTTTGTCAAATGTATATGATATATTTTCCTCGTATTCTCTGTGTCCTGATAAGATTTTTAAGTTTTAGTTTGACTTCAGCTTTAGATAATGTAGCACTTGGTTCATCCGATGATTATTTTTCCAATTAAAATTTTGTAAGGATCTGCAGTCCAAACTATCACAATGTTCACACTATATATATTTTGTCCCATTTAAAGACAGTACCTAAAGTATCTATTAAAACGAATCATCATTTATGAAGTAACAGTGGAGACTAAAGTATAATAACATAGGTACTAAGCATGTCATGATAAAATACTTGCCATTTTCAATAAGCTGAGAATATGCAGGAGAACATAAATATTGTTTAATCAATCGAACAAGGTTCAATTTTCATTGACCCCGTCCCAATTAAGATTTGTACTAAAAAAAATTACAACGTTATCTGTATAGAACATATTTTTACTAACAGAGATTTATGTGCTGAATTGATGTTTTTTTTTTGCACAAATGTTCTAGTATTATCTAAGTAATCTTCCTTCTTTAAAAGAAGTAATATCCTGAAAAAAATAAAAATAAACAAAATAAGATGACAACAACTATTACCTACGCCACATTTATTTTCTAGACAAAAATACCCTAACTTCTCACTTTATGAAACTAATCCCTCCCCTTCTTTTTTCTTCTTCGATGCTTCTCCAAAAAAAGAAAAACAAACGAAGAAATCATCGATTGATTTCTCTCCAACGGCCCTGGCAGCATATAGAGAAGTTTGTCCTCATCACAATCTGCGAGTCATGTCCACCACTATTCAAATGTTCATTGCTTGATTGAAGCATGGAGAAAAGGTTGAGGCAAAGAGGATCCAGTGTAAATGAAGGAAGTTAGTGAAACAGGGTAGACTAAAGTTTGCCACTGTTAATACAGAAAATTGCATTCAACAACTTACAATCTGCAGAAAGAATACCAATTAATAGAGAATAATTGATCAATTTCCCCATTTTCTTTCATGACTAATCCTAATTTTATAAGTGTTTAATTCACCCCTTCTCCCAAAACATTTAGCTTATAGCGAGTTCAATGATTTAGATATGTATAATTCAAAAACTAAGTCGTTGCTAAGCAAAGATTGTTTAATCTGCGAGGATATATGTTTGGTAGAGGAAAAGACTTCTCTTTTTATTTTTTTAGAGAGTGCGAGAAACGACTTCTCCGATCTTTCAATTTTTTTGTTTTAATTTTATTGGGAGAAGGATAAGATTAGACATTTCTGTGGTACGTAAAAAAAATTTAAATCTAATATACATAATGTGCATAAAAAATACGGTGTATAAAGAATTATTTGTGGTGGCAATAATAGTAGTCTACAAAATTGTCTAACTAATTTGATTTTCTAACAATGTTGAAACCAGTCTGGTTCTCAATGTAACGACATATGTCAGTTTCGAACTCCATTGAGCAACTCCAAGCTCTCCGTCTCTCACTCACAACACAGAGATCTACAATCACTATTCATAAGCTTATACGCAATCAAATCAAAAGATTCACTTGCAATGGCGCAGAAAACTCCACCACTCTTCTTCTATCTCGCACTCCTCTCCCTTCTCTCTCTAACTTTCTTCTACCTCTACTCCACCACCACCGCGCCACCTCCGCCAAATCCCAAAAACGCTCTCTCCACCACCCAAAACTCCATCAAAGTTTTCATCTCGGAACTCCCCAGATCCCTCAACTACGGCCTCCTACAAAAATACTGGGCCCTAACCTCCGATACTAGGATCGGAAGTGAAATTGACAACCAGATCAGACAGAAAATCTCCCCCAAACAGTCCCTAACATCTCTGCCATACCCTGAAAACCCCATAATTAAACAGTACAGTGCTGAGTATTGGATCCTGGGGGATCTGCTGACCCCCGAGGAGCAAAAGGGGGAATCATTTGCGAAGAGGGTTTTGGATTATAGGGAGGCGGATGTGGTTTTCGTGCCGTTTTTCGCGACGTTGAGTGCTGAATTACAGCTGGTGGTTGATAAAGGTGTGTTCAGGAAGAGAGTTGAGGAGAATGAGGATTATGTGAGGCAGAAAATGGTGATTGATTTGGTTAAAAAGTCTGAAGCTTGGCAAAAGTCTGGTGGTAGAGATCATGTTTTTGTTCTTACAGGTAATTGTTTCTAAAATCTTTGTGTTTAAGGGTAGAATTTGCCCAATGACTGGATATTTTGCTTAGATTGATGAACATTATGTTATTGAATACATTATAGTTTATTCTTGGCTTTGAGAGATGTGGTTTAATTCAATAATTTTGAATGTCTGTGAACATATATAATGTGATTATTGTACATACTTGAACTCTCTTGCAAGAGGATGTATTGGGGTGTTTGCAATCGATTGTGCTTCGAATTGATTTTTGTAGGTAAATTAAAAGTAGATAGTGTTTGAGAGAAAGGGTTTTGATCAGAATATAAGAAGTTAAGTGTTTGCAAAATAATCAAATTTTCAACAATTTATTAATAAAAGGTCCCAGAATCACTTCTTATTAGTTCGAAGTAGGTATTTGGAGCTTCTGAGAATCAGCTTAAAAATGATTGACCAATCAGTTTTAAGTGCTTGCAAACACTCCAAAATCACTTTTGTTTGGAAAATAAGTGATTTTAAGCAAACATAGTTGTTGACAAACACCTCTAAGTATGGAGCAATAGAAGAGGTTTTGGCGTTTACGGGCTCGGGTGTTCTGTTAGTTTGTTTAATATGCTGGTGGATTTTGTTTTGGTTAAATGAAAAAAGTTTTGCTGGCTCTAATGCTTGTTTATCAAAAAGAAACTGCTGTTCATACTGCTCAGGAAGATTGCCATGCTTGCTAGAACTTAGATAAACGATAAAAGATATATCTTGGTATTACTGTCAAGATTTTGGACGAATTGTCTATAAATGTAAAAATATCTGTTGATTGTGGAGAAAAAGGAGATAGTAAAAACTATATGTAATTACTTACACAGCATTGGAATGTATGTTTCAAAATAAATGTTGCTACTGTGTGAAATGATAGTTTTACGTATAACCGAGATAGCAGAATCGATCTTTATAAACATCAGTCCGGATCTTCTTGTAATAAACGTGATTCTTTAGGGATATTTCAGTAAGTGTGGCATGTGTTAGTTGCTTATATCTTAGTCTCTGGATTGCCAGGTTATGTTAAAACTTGAAGCATTCTTTGGCAGACCCTGTTGCAATGTGGCATGTAAAAGACGAGATTGCCCCTGCTATCCTTCTTGTAGTGGATTTTGGAGGCTGGTACAGGCTCGACACTAAATCATCCAACGGGAGCTCATCAGATTTGATGATACATCACACTCAAGTGTCGCTACTGAAAGATGTCATTGTGCCGTACACCTATTTACTCCCTACGCTGCACATCTTGGAGAATCAGAAGCGACACACCCTTCTTTACTTCAAAGGGGCAAAACATAGGCACCGGGTTAGTCCTCAAATTTCTGCCGAGCATGCTGATTATGATTTTTTTTTTCATAAAGTGCACTATTTTGTTGAGCTTTATTGTGTTGTGTTTGTCTTCTTGGTATGTGAGAGGCTACTTTCTATGATCAAAGGAAATATACATTTCTCCCGAGTACATTTACTTTTATAAAGTTTTGGCCCCAAAATAATTTCTTTAAAAGAATTTGAAGTACGAGGGGCATAATATAGAAATTAAAATTAAGGGAGACAAAAGCCAAGAGAGAGAGAGGCAAAATATCGTTTTTCCCTTCTTATATGCTGATATTGATCCTTCCTACAGACTGATGCTTTGATTATATAATTTCCCATTGATTTTCTTTAATTTCAAGAACCTTGTAAATCTCTTAGACACCGTTTTCTCGTCACCTCCAGGGCGGTCTTGTGCGTGAAAAACTATGGGACTTACTGATAAACGAGCCTGGAGTTATCATTGAAGAAGGCTTCCCCAATGCTACTGGGAAAGAGCAATCAATAAAAGGAATGAGAACCTCGGAGTTCTGTTTACATCCAGCAGGAGATACTCCCACATCATGCAGGCTCTTTGATGCCATCCAAAGTCTCTGCATACCAGTCATAGTCAGCGACAACATAGAGCTCCCATTCGAAGGAACCATTGACTATTCAGAATTTTCTGTTTTTGTTGCAGTTAGTGATGCTTTGAGGCCAAATTGGTTAGTGAAGCATCTTAGAAGTTATTCGAGTGAACAAAAGGATAGGTTTAGGAAAAACATGGCCGAGGTTCAACCGGTATTTCGGTATGACAATGGCTATCCAGGTGGCGTTGGTCCGGTGCCTCTGGATGGAGCTGTGAATCATATTTGGAGGAAAGTGCATCAGAAACTGCCCGTGATTAGAGAAGCTATCATGCGAGAGAGACGAAAACCTACCGGTGTCTCGGTTCCACTTCGTTGCCATTGTACTTGAATTGAATGTCTTGTATTATGTGATTGATTCTTTAATAACTTCACCCTGCTTAATTTTGTATTTTCATTCTGTTTCTATCCATACAAGTTTATACCCCTCTTTGGCTCTCTCTCGAGGAAGTTTTTACCCCTTTGAAAAGATCTGAATCACATTCTCACATGTGATTGTATGTGATATGGATGCATGCTTGGTAGGGTTATAAATGAGTCGATTTGAGCTGAATATAGTATTGCTCAAGTTTGTTTGAAATATTATCGAATAATATTATGTTTGAGTTTGCTTGTTATTAATGAAATTGAGCTTGAAAGAGCCCTAATTGAGCCGAACATGAGTCTAGCTCGAGCAGGCCTTATATTTCTACACTTGTTTTAACAGTTTTACTTATTGAGCTCGAGTAGAGTTTTAGATTTCATCAAACATAAAAGTATGTTAAAGCTTGTTTGAATCTTTAATCGAATATAGCTCAAACAAGCTTTTAGCGATCATCTCGAATTGAGTATCTTAGTCTGATATTCAGTCATAATGCTTGGTACATTGTGGAAATAGATTTGCACATGTATGTACTTATATTGTCTTAAATACCCTGGCATCCCAGAAGTACAAGAATCACTTCTTTGGAGGTAAGCTTATTCAACTACTCTTGAGCATTTTTGTAAATTTTCCTTCATTTTCTTACATGGAAATTGTCACTTTGCAGCAAGAAAGGATACCCAATCCCCCTTCTCTTGGAAGGAAACAACACGAAGAGCAGACTTATCACGAACCCAACCACCAACGGCACCGTATTAACAACCTTCCTCGGCAAAACCAGGCGATAACAGCTCAGCACATCACCATGCATCACGGCAAACGTAAGAAACGCGACCAACGATAGCAACACGTGGAACATATCACTCCATCTTAGCCTGTAATCTGACGGCACACGTGGCCTAGCCCGCCCACCACCAAAGTTTCGTATTCCATTAAGCGTTGCCATCCCATAATACAACCTACCACTGCTCGTGCGAAAACTATCTGTGAACGAAAAGAAGAGGCAAGAAGTAGCTGATAACGCGAGGAAGAGGCCCATGAGCCATCTGTCCACGGCATTGCATTTGCCGTCGTTGGTGAGGAGAGGGGCGAAAATGGTAAAAGCAAGAATGGTGGCGGTGGGGAGGAGCACGTTGAGGCGGGCAGTGCCACTCAAGATAGTGTTGATGATGTATATGTAGTTGGAGTTGTCTACGTCGTCTTCCTGATCGGATGTTTCGTCGGGGGTGTTGTCGTCATCTTGGTCGTCTGGCGCGTAGTCGTTCTCAAGGTCTCCGCTTTCAATCGTGTGGTAAATGATGTCTACGGGCATGGTTGATGATGGTTGCAGTATGTGAGAAGAGTTTTATGACGAGGGAAATGTTGTTGGTGATATATAGATGAGATTGTGTGACAAAATATATTCCTTGTTTGGATGTAAGGGAGAAGCAATTCCTTTCTCTTCATCATAGGTTTTTCTATAGTTTCCTATGGGAAAAGTATAACGGCTGCAATATTTATTGCATCTTCAGTCTTCAAGTTCTGGTTGGATTGTAAACAAATCGAATCGGGAGGATCGTATTTTGTTCAAATTTGTCTTGATTATTATCCAATGTTTCTGTTGAAAAAATAACAATTATGTGTTCAAATACATTATTCAAGTTCGGCTTGAATAAGCAAATCAATCGCCTGAATTTACAATGAGAAAGCATCCGGCGGATTCTGGTTTGTTTTGGCGTTCATTTTATAGTTGAAGACATAGGGATGAAAATATCCTAAAATTTCGCCGAAATTTTCCTTTTTTAGCGATCCAAAATAAAACTAAAATGTAATAGATTTTTATCAGAAGTTTAAGAAAATTTGAATTTCGGTTGTCTCCAAGTACAATTTCATTGAAATTTTCACCAAAGTTTTGGTCAAATTTCGGGTTCTTTTTTTTTTTTTTTAAATGCTAAACATGATGTGCATTGACCCTTTTTTGAGTTAAAGATATTATTAACACAGGAGAAGACATTCTGATAAAAAGTAAGAGCTTGTCCGACATTTTTAATATGTTATATTGTTCAATATTTATAAAGTAGTTGTAAACATTTCCATTTATATAAAATTTCGCTAAACATGTAAATTTAAGTGTCGACAATATGTAACATGTCATCTTAAATTTCTAAATTTTTAATACATTTTTTAACTTGTTTAGAGAAATATCGAGAGTTTTATCCTTGAACATATGATTAGGGATGACAGTTGGATGGGTTCCCTGTGAAAATATATTAGAATTTCTGGAGAAAAATAAGCGGTACCAAAATGAATAAGATTTAAGGTTTGAGTGTTAATAAGTGGATTGATGCTATTTTAATATGAACTATTATTCACATATATTAATTACTATAATTTTTATTGAGTGATTAGTCTAGTGGTAAGTTTTTTGTTTTATAAACTTGAAGGTTGAGAGTGCGATAGGCATGTCAACCGGGTGGGTCAGGTCGACTTTTTGAATTTTCTGACCGGCCCCTCATGCCCCACGGCCCGCCTCCGCCTCCGCCCCCGCCCCCGCCCCATCACGGGTAAAAAATGTGCGCCCGTGATCTGTCCTGCACAAGGCGGGTTTTCCCCACCCTGCTCCACCTCCATCTTTTTTTTTAAAAAAAAAAAAACAAAAGAACTTGTTTTTCTATTAAAATTTTTGCTTTTCTTTGTAGAAGTCAATAGGATTTTAATTTTAGGTTTACATTAGCTTTGTTTTAACATTTTAATTTTTTTTTTAAATTTAATTATTAAAAACTGAAATTTAATTATTTAGTTAAATTTACTTTAGTCATAATTTAATATATTAGGATGACATATACATAGCATATTATATATAAAATTTATATTATAAATACATATTGAAATTCTTGGATTGCACAGTTTATGTTCCAACACAGAAACTGACGAAAATAAAAAACAGAAAAACGAACACCAAAATACACACGGGGCTGAATCCCTCAGACCCCTCGGACCTTTTGTTATTGATACTCCGTATAAAGATAGGTTTTACAAAGAGACTCGATTCCCTAACACCTAACCTATTCTATACCAACAATGCCCGGCGACTTGTTCGGCACTGATACGGCAAACCACCGAAGGCCGGACGAGCTCTCCCGAACCCGCCTTGAAGCCCCTTCTCCCGAAGGTCCTTCGACACAAACTAAACTAACCTATCTACCGGAATAATTTGTTCCTCACAAAATCAATACGTACTCATGACAAAACAAATAAATATAACTAACAAATCGAAGGTAATAATAGCAATTAATTGCTCTCTGCTCTCCGCCTCTCATTCAAGCCGCCAAGCATACGTGTACATATATAATGACGCTGCCAATCTCTCTTCAATGATATTACGTGATTTATTTCTTCCATCCTTATCCACTGTAGATTCTTGATATCCAAGTAATACTTGACACTCAAGTATTATCTCTCCATATCTTTTCCGATATATATCTTAAAAAGATACTCCATCAAATCTTATCCGTTTCTTATGATCCGCCTACAAAAACAGTGAAACATTAAAATAATAAATCTAATAAGTTCAATAGATTATATAAACATAATATAAGGAATTTTGACAAAAATATCGCCAACATAAAATACTCTAACAATCTCCCCCTTTGGTATTTTTTGTCAAAAATCCGAAAAATAACTAATGATCTGCAAAAGCAAAAGTTACGAAATCATAACGAGAAAATTACTCCCCCTAAACATAAGCAACAATGATGGTAAAAGAGTTTGGCGGAGTTTGACGGTTTGGCGGCGAAAAGCAATTAACAACTACAAAAAAAACAACCTAGCAACCTAGCATATTATCTCCCCCTTTTTTGACGAAAAATCCAAAGAACCAACTGACCAACTTAATAAAATAGACGCAAGTAAATTAACTCCCCCTACTAAAACTCCCCCTCACTTGAACCCACTGACCCATAGTCACTCACTGTATGAGTGGTAAATTAAGAGGTGCAACATTTAATTAAACCAAAATTCCAAATAGACAAATATATTCAATTCAAGGCATAAAATTTTTTTATCCATAATCTCATAGAAAATCATGCAGGGGATGCCTAAAAATAAGAAAACCATACAATGCAGACTCAATTTATCTTATCACACCCACGATATTAGGCAAGCAGAAGTGTTTGACACAGAACTAAACGAAATTCCACATCAACTTCATAATTGATTTTGACTTTTTGCACACAACAATTTGGAGGCTTAAACAAAAAATTAAATCAAGGTATCCTTATTCCTCCAACTGTTTTTACCCTCTCGTGGAGTAGCTCGCAAATCCCACGAGCCAATACTGCACTAGGAAAACCCGGTGCGACGAGCTCTGGTTGATCCTTATAACCCCTTTGCTAATAGAGATATACAATTTTTAAGCAACTTATTTTTGTGATCGGCGGCTTTCACAGTCAATCACTTTCTGTGCTAGTAGCTCTTTCCGATTTGTGGACCGGTAGCTGCTCTCAACATCATTTCATGACCGTAGCCCTTTTCCGACAAGTTGGGGATAATTAAAACAGGATAGTCTTTCTCAACTGGAAGGAAAAGGAATGTAAAGTTTTAAGCCAAATAAATCTTTGAACTTGCCCTTTTGCATGGAGTTTATAAAGAATAAAATTGAGATGGATGCGTGAAAAAAACATGCCTAATGCAGAATCCTACATGATATGCATGTTGCAACATACGATTTTTTTTTTTTTTTTAAACGACTATGAAACACAAACGAACGATAATCCTAAAGATTTTCCAGAGAGTTACGAAATTTTCTCTATGAAATGCCTTATTTTTAGTTGATTCGCTGCTGGAATATGATCAATTCTTTTAGCACATTATTATACCAATACCCAAAAATAGTGGTGACACGGGCCGACGAGCTTACTTCTGGGAGGTTGAACAAGTTGATTTTCTAACCTATATTTTTCTTTGAGTGCGGTTTATTAAATCTACTTAAGGTCTAGGGATTTGGCGTAGTATTCCTCTAATATCCAATCTACCAATCTTACTATTATAATAATCAAAATGCATTCTATAACAATTTGGACGTATATGACCCAAAACACCACAATAATGACAAATAGGCACAAAACGAGAATTTTCAGCAGTTTTTTACTTTTCATGTTGAAACATAGCAGGATGAGCAGTATTATTAAAATGTGCATAATGTGATCCTCGACCAGAATGTGCAAAAACAGCCCGTTTCTGAATTGGTGCAGTGTGTGTGCATTGATTATGACCAGATTTCTCATTAAGATTACAGTGATCATTCTGTGTTGTAACATACTGACCAGATTTCAGGAAACCCCTTTGCGAATTTGAAGAGGACTCACCATGATAACCAAGACCGGTGACATCACCATGACTTTTGCCTAGATTAACAAGTTCGGTTAGAGTGACCTTACCAGAGTTCAGTCGTTTCAGAACCTGTTTAGATTGCTCCAAATCGGTGGATAGTTTCTCAATTGTTTGATCTTTGCTTTCCATACTGCTAGTGCCACGATCACTTTGCATGGTCTGGAGGTCAGATTTCAAAGAATTTACCTCAGTTTCTTTTTCGGCCAGTGCATGTTGGAACACAACTTCTAGCTCACGAATTTTTTCTTCCATTATTGCCTCCACGCTTTTCTTTCTTAATGTGAGCTCCTCATTCAGTTTACTAATGACCAGATCTTTCCTTTTAACCTCTCTTTCTAATCTTTCAATGATCGCCAGTGATTCTTGGAGTTGACTCTCCAATTTTTTGATGACCTTGCTACCTTGAAAGCATGCGACCGACAGTTTCTTGTACATGTTCTGCATCTCCTCGATTGTGGGACCTGTTTCTCCATCAGAAGCATCATATTCATAAAAGTTAGGTAATTCATGTTGCAACATACCTGGACCTTTTCCCTGATCAGTATCTTCGGTTTGCCCCATAAAACACACATATGATGCAGACAAAGCTGCCATATTGTTCGAATGATCGTTCTCTTCTTCATTGTTTGACTCGTCACTTCATGTGGCTGCTAAGGACTTGTTTTGCTTTCTCAGAAACATGGAACACTCTTTTTGAAAGTGACCCCGTCCATTGCATTCTCTACGTCTAACTTTGTCCAGCGTTGAACCTACAAAACTTGAAGAAGAATTATGACTACTTATATTGGTTTGACTTGATTTCTTACCTAACGAAGAGGGACTCGGGTCATTCTTTCGAAACTTCTTCATTATGCTCCCAAATTTCTTTGAGAGCAATATCATATTCTCCACAATTTTCGACTGATCTAGATCATGTTCGCTGACTTCTTCATCCTTGCGATTGACTTTTGCTTTGAGTGCTATGCCTCTACTTTTCTCCTTGACCTCAAACCCTTTGTTGAGTTCGAAAATTTGGAGATATCCTACTAGCTGATCAATCTTCATATTTTCGACATCTTTTGAGGTGTCGATCGCTGTGACTTTCTCTGAAAATCGTCCGGAAGGGTTCTCAGAAATTTGTCCACCATAAGTGATTCCGAAACTATCTCTCCAAGTGAGAACCTCTTATTCACGATCCCCATGAACTGTGGGTGATAGTCTTCAATGGACTCGTTTTCTTCCATCTTGAGGCTGTCAAATTGATTCCGTAAATTCCTTCGTTTGGACTTTTTCACTTCTTTGGTTCCTTCAAAGTAATTCTCAAGCAAATCCCAAGCTTCTTTGGCTGTTTTACAGTTGTATATTTTCATGTATTGTACTTCATCAACAGCTGTTCGAATGAAAAGAAGAGCCTTGTGATTCACCTTATACAGTCCCTTTTCAGCAGAAGACCACTCGGATTTAGGCTTTGGTGTGGTCGAGCCTGTGGCAGTAGGTGGAGACCATCCGGATTCAACAATCTCCCAGTATTCATCACCCATCGCCTCCAAGTGAGCCATCGTAAGTGACTTCCAATATTCGTAATTTGTGCCATCAAGTAAGGGAAGTCGTACAGTATTGCCACGCAAATCCATAACAGTGCAGTGTTTCAGAATCTACCGTATTAGGATACGGATCCGCTCTTGATACCACTTGAAATTCTTGGACTGCACAGTTTATGTACCAACACAGAAACTGACGAAAATAAAAAAACAGAAAACGAACACCAAAATACACACGGGGCTGAATCCCTCAGACCCCTCGGACCTTTTGTTATTGATACTCCGTATAAAGATAGGTTTTATAAAGAGACTCGATTCCCTAACACCTAATCTATATTATACCAACAACGTCCGGCGACTCCCGTCGACTTGTTCGGCACTAATACGGCAAACCACCGAAGGCCGGACAAGCTCTCCCGAACTCGCCTTGAAGCCCCTTCTCCCGAAGGTCCTTCGACACAAACTAAACTAACCTATCTACCGGAACAATTTGTTCCTCACAAAATCAATACACACTCATGACAAAACAAATAAATATAACTAACAAATCGAAGGTAATAGTAGCAATTAATTGCTCTCTGCTCTCCGCCTCTCATTCACACCGCCAAGCATACATGTATATATATAATGACGCTGTCAATCTCTCTTCAATGATATTACGTGATTTATTTCTTCCATCCTTATCCACTGTAGATTCTTGATATCCAAGTAATACTTGACACTCAAGTATTATCTCTCCATATCTTTTCCGATATATATCTTAAAAAGATACTCCATCAAATCTTATCTGTTTCTTATGATCCGCCTACAAAAACAGTGAAACATTAAAATAATAAATCTAATCAGTTCAATAAATTATATAAATATAATATAAGGGATTTTGACAAAAATATCGCCAACATAAAATACTCTAACATATATATATATATATATATATATATTTTATATTTCTGTGTATATATATATAAGGGGTCTAATCATTAAAATGATTATATGGAAAGACATGAATTCAACAATGTATTTTTTTTTTTTTTATTAATGATTTTATATTTCTCAACGGATGTTGATATCAGAGTCAAAATTGATCAAAGACTGCATTGGTCAAATGTTTCATATAGTTACGTCGACATATTTTATGCTCAAACAAATATTATTGAGGTGGAAAAATAAAATCATCATAACTAATTTATGTCTCACAATTTGTTATTTCATGTAAAAAGATATCTCAAAGAGTTATGAATGTTAATTATTGTGGAAGGATCTTGTGATAAGTTTGAGTGGCAGTGAATTCTATTTTTATTGACCACTAGTATTTGCCCGTGCGATGCACGGGAAGTATTTTTACACACTAATATTTAATCTAATTATAATACAAAATTTCATCGATATTGGATACATACATAAAAGTAAAATATGATATTCGATGACCCGAAAATATATAAAGTTATCTTTATTCACATAATATATACTATGATGGTCCGAAAAAAGTAAGATAATATAAATAAATCAACAATCTATATTAACATTTAATGTTAGACAAAAATAAACATAGTGTTTACAAATTTTGAAAATTTTCCATATAGACAACATTTTTTGTAGTCTTTCTTTCCGGATTTTCGTCATATATTAAAATCTTCAAGTAATTTCAATTCGTGATGCGGGAAACAACATCATACAACTTACCGTGACAAAAGATGCATTTCTTCAAGAATAAACCAACATGGTTAAGTGATTGCCCCTACTTTTGTTTATAGTGATTGCATAAGAAACGGTAAAGGAAAATTGTCTCATTGCAATCGAAAAACGCATTCTCTTATCTGAAGGAGTCACCTAAAGTCGAGGGATGAGAATCTTTACACCATCATTACACTCTAATATAACATTTGTCTCAACCACGTTATCACCAAGTATTGTAATCACCAGTCAAGTACCACTGCATAAATCAAGTGAATGATCTATGTTTCGCAACAACATAATTGGTATACCGATGTTTAGGTTTAGCTTGATTGACTTCAGAAATTCTGAAGTGCGAAGATCATTCAAAAGATCTACATTCGAATCTGATCTACACGGAGTCTTCGAACTCAAGTACATCCTACCTTGGGAATTGTTCTTTGAAAACATATATTCATTAAAAAATATAAATATTTTATATTTTGCGAGTTAGCGATGTTTATGTTACTATGAATATGATTTATTTGTTTTCAATATTAAAGTATAACTCTATATAGTAGTATATATTTAAGATACAAAGTGTCTTGTTCTTTATATTTAATTTTTATACCAATAATAATGTTTATTGTTGAATTGTTTGATGTCCATTATCTATATATAGATATGATGATTTTTATAAAGAAAACAATTGATCAAGTATATTAATTTTGATTGAAATCTTGATATAGACGTTTTGATCACTACGGTAATATTTAGTTGAAGTTTGACTCATTGTTCGAAATATTGACAGAGCATTTTGTGAATACTCAGATTATTGATGTAATGCAAAATGGAAGGTGGAAAGTAGACTTAACAATATTTTTTTTGTAAATTGGGAGATATTATAATTGAGGTTTCGTTTGCTATATGTAGATACGATGTCTTTTTTATACAAAAAGTCTATAAAGTACAATTATATTTTAATTAAATGTTTATAGATATTGATTAGTTAACATGTTTGTAATTTATATGAAGTAATAAAATTTATTATAATCTAATACTCCCTTTGTTCCGAATGAATTTGCACTGGTAAATGGATACACATATTAAGAAAATTTGTTTTTTGAGTTATGTTGACTTTTCAAACCTATTTTTGTGCTTTATTTGATTAATAAAGGTGTATTATGGGATAAAATTTGTGAAATTTGTTTCCTTGTTAAGAAAGTGTGCAAATTGCTTGGGTCGGATTAAAATAGAAAATGTGCAATTTCATTCGGGGACGGAGGGAGTATTTAATTATTCACATATATAAAGGTAGAATTCATAAACATGAATTCTAACACATACTGCGCTCAGAATTAGCAGTAAGTTTACTTATTCGCTTTCATAGCTCATCTTCGTGATATTATTTGTAGCTATTCAGAACTTAAGAGAACAAAAATCCTTGTATGAGGCAAATTTTACTTAAAGGTATATGAAGAAGAGGTTTATTAACGAAAGTTAACAACTTTATAAATTAATGTTATTCCCTTTTAGATGAGGCATCTACTATACTAACTTATAAAATTTATTTTTATAAGCTTAGGTTTAGGACTTGTTTTAAGTTATAACTTATAAGTTTTTTTTTAGGAGAAAGATATAACTTATAAGTTACTTCATACTATTGCACTATCTTTTATAGAGAATATGGTATTATTTTAGATACTGCAATACTATAATTATTTCTTGCATTTTTTCAGATATCAATATTTGCTTTAAATTTAAAATTAAACTAAAACTACGAAAAGCACAGAATGCTCAGACCGAATAGATCCGATCTGTCGAAGGAACTAAACTGGACTGAATAGATCAAGATATGTTGAAGGAACTGAATTGATGGCGAAGCCATTCTGGAGTTTTTCGAAACAGAGGGAACAAATTGATCAGTTAATTAAATAGATTATGTTATTTCATATTTTTAGGGAGACATATCTAACTTTCGAAAAAATTAAAATTTGATTCAATTTACCATATTGATTAGTCAAGGAAATAATTTTTCCTAATTTATCGAAGTAAAAAACGGTAGGCCAGTGGGCCAGCCATAAATTAAAATATATGGCCAACTCTTAAAATAAAATAAGTTTTTATTTGATTATTTTTGTTTTTCTCGCTTGTGATAAATTTTAATATGTTAATTTTTGCCTTAACGTTTATCAAGTTCATAAATTACTATTTCATAGAACATTTTATAACAACATTTTAATTATAAATATGATAAATTATATTTATAAAATATTAATAAAACTCAATATAAGCAACTTTTTTTCTTTTTCAAATTAACTTTAATAGTACTAAATAACTAAATTATGATACTTAATAGAAAGTATTTCCTACATTGAATATTACGCTGAACTTTAGAATGTCAAAACAGTTCCGACTTTTAGTGAGTATAATAACTATGTAGATTTGGGGCTATTGCTAAAATTATTTTAAATTCTCCATATCGATCTAAATTAAATAAAGCTTCTTTAAAAGAGAAAACGAAAAAGAAAATCTACAACTAAAACAAATGATAGTTCGCCAACAAATAATATTGTACACGTTTATCACCAACTTTTAGATAATCTATATTAAAAATTAATTTATAAATATTTAATGGGATTAAACACTATATTATGTCATATACTCTCTCCGTTTTATAAAGAATGTTATTTTAGTTAATTTTGGAGAAATTAAGGATTGATATTTAATTGGTATGTTTCATGAAATAAGAAAATAATCAACTAAATTAAGTAAGTTGTTTAAGATAATATTTGAAGAATTGTAGTTTTTTTTGGTAAAGTGACAATTATTATGAAATTTTTCAGAATGTCTAAAATAACATTCTTTATGAAATGGAGGGAGTATATTAAAAAGATCAGAATGAGTATCAGAATCAAATCTTCTGTTCCAACTTATAGCCACCTTATATACTAATTTCTTTTACACTTCTCATAACAATTATTTCACAACACTAAAAGTCTCATCTATTCTTCCATTATAGCCACCTTATATACTAATTTCTTTTACACTTCTCATAACAATTGTTCCACAACACTGAAAGTCTCATCTATTCTTCCATATCAAGCAATGCTTTATTTTGTAAAGATTGGAATTATATTTGTTATAAGTTCCCATAAATTTATATTAATTATTAATATCATATATAACATTGATATTAATAACTGAAAATATATCATATAACATTTATTATATCTAATTATTTTGCAGATGCCATTAATATAAAAACTCATTAAAAATATTTATTGATTTTTTATATTATGTAAATAAAAAAGAATAAAAATTCATATTAATATCTATATTCTTCAGAATAAATTATTTGTGTTACCTTAAACATGTATTGATATTGTAATCTGACACATACATACAGTAAACATGTATTGATATTGTAATCGACACATACATACAGAAATACATATACATATATACATATGCATATATATATATATATATGTATATATATATTTTTTGAAAGTTTAACGTAAAAGGTCTTTAAATAAATAAATAAATTAGTTCAAGAGTATAGTTGATTTTATTTTTTATTTTTATATTTATTTTTGTAAAATTCAATAGACGTATGCACTTTCTAAACAATTATTCAATTATATATTATATATTAGCCTGTTGAGACGGATTATGATTTAGAATATGATTGTTTATTGTTATTAAATAAAAGAAAAATAATGAATAACAAAAAGAACATGATTGCAAATAATTTCACAATATATAATCTGATAGTTTTTTTTTATTAATAAGACAGGATAACAATTCATCAATATTGATAACAAAAAATCAAAAGATGATTGCTTTTATTATACAAAGTAATTTCATGTTCTTCTGAAAATATTTGCACCTCTAAAAAATTGTGAATTTGAAATCCGAAGTGACTGGGTAGCTTGTTCAATTTCGTTTCCCTTCCACACAAAGTTTTTCATAAAATTCATTAAAAATGCAAAGGCCAATCACCGGAGGCAGTTGCAAATTCTGCCTTCTGCCATTGAAGGTAACACCAGTCTCAAGTTGAAGCCCGTTTTTTATGGTCTGTTGAATAAGATTGAGTAAGATTGAGTGCTCTTGAAGCTGCTGTTCGGTAAAAGTCTTCTTATTGTTTTCTCGCTTTTTTCTCCGCTTTTTTCTCCTTAACCTTGACCACGATCGGTTTCACTTTGTCTGAGACGACTGGCGGACGAAGGAGATATCCGAAAGTCTTGTTATTGTTTTCTCGCTTTTTTCTCCTTAACCCTGACCACGATCGGTTTCACTTTGTCTGAGACGACTGGCGGACGAAGGAGATATCCGGAGCCTTAAGATCTTATATTTTATCGAAGATCCGCTAAGAGGGTGTAGAATTTGTCTAACCCTCTGTTCCGCTAAGAGGGTCTCTGTTCTGCAAAAGGGTTTTGTCCATGATTCTGTCTGCACATAGTAGCAACTAATTACCAGAAAAAAAAAAAAATTAAGAATTCATTTTTTATAATAAGAAGACAATGTCAATACAACCCTAATTTTTTCACCAATTAATTACCGCACAAAAAAATCTCACCGTTAAAGGGATTATATTAATGAAGTTGCAGTCCATGTGCAAGCCTAATTGTCATATATGATGCAATTTATCAAGACCAAAGGTACAAAGTGTGATGAAAAACGCAATCGAAATTATCAATGAAATGAAAAAGCTAGTTTAGTACCTATTTCAATACAAATTGTAGTTTGCGGATATTACCTGCCTATAAACTTTTTTCCATATCCAAGCTCATTTAATGAAATATAACTGCACGCCACATAACAATAATCACACCCGACGAAAATAGAGATGATATATGTCCAATGATGCTTCTTATTGACAAAAGTTGTAAATTAGAGAAACTCAATCATAAACCATCGATATTGCGGAGGATTCATCCCATAAAGTTGGTTCAACACCTTCAACACCGTTCTCATAGCCTTGTGAAGAAGTCAAGCATTTTCTGAGGATTCATCCCATAAAGTTGGTTCAACACCTTCAACACCGTTCTCATCTGAGGTTCAACACTGTTCTCATAGCCTTGTGAAGAAACACTGTTCTCATAGCCTTGTGAAGAAGTCAAGCATTTTCTGCAATTAATTCGCAATGCTGAAAAGACGATAGTAGTTTGATTTTGATCGATGAAATGATTGATTTGCTACGTGTTTGTTCTAGTATTTAAATGGAAAATTCTAGGGTTAACTTTGCTATCAATATCCCTATTTTCGTGGAAATCAAATATATTCGGTTTTTAACATCATGTATAAGTTGCCGAATACTATGTACTATTCTTGTAGACAAATCGGTAAATCGGATTTTGAATTGATTTTGTAAAATATTCAGAGTATAGTAAATATCTCAACAATGAGATTTGCTATAACAAAAATGAGATTATCTTTCAGAATAACATTTAAAATACTAACAGATTTCCTCAAACTTCGGATTTTTCAAATGTTATCATATATACAGATTTCGCGAATTTTATTGCTAAAAATGGAATGTGAAAATGGGCGGGAAAACGTCTTCTTTCCAATTGAGGTATAAATTCATTTTGTTTTTATATATATATAGATTCTAGTAAATCAAACACAAAGATAGAACAACTAATCAATTTATATTATAATCGAATATAGTTATTTATTTATTAAAGTAAAAAAAAGGACAGGAAAAAAAAAAAAAAAAAAAAACATACATATCATGCGATGGATATCAATATTTGACTACAAATATAGCCTAATTTTGTTGAACCTATGAACGTAAAAATAGTTGTGTAAGGTAATTTTTGGAGAAAGTCTCTTGACTAAATATATATCATTGAACTTTTATTTTGCCCATTTCTTTTAAGTAATTTAAATTAGAAAAGACATATTTTTTGTCTCCTGTACTTTTCACTTATTTTTACTTTTTTTCCACTGTACTTTATTTACTACTCCCTCCGTTCCAAAATAGATGATGTTTTAGAAAAAAACAGAATAATTAAGAAACAAATATATTACCAAATATAACCCTCTAAAATTTGTGCAGATAAGATTTAATGATATCAAATGTGAGTGAGAGGTTGAAAAGTCAAAGATATTTTTGGATTTACATAGGGATAAAATAGAGAGAAATGGTAAAAAAAACCTAGAACATCAATTATTTTGGAATTTGTTTAAGAAGCTAAAACATCATCTATTTTGGAACGGAGGGAGTATATTTTATTTCCTTGTACCTTCATTTATCTTATTATTCCCCCTCCCCCCCTCTAATAGAGCGTGTTAACACCGTTAACAATTAAAATTATCAACTTTATTAATTTTTTTTCTTCCTGTATTGTTTACTTTTTTTTCCTATACAATTTCATTTTAATTTGTTCCTAAATTTTTATTTCAAATAAATGTTATCTTTATGTTTTTGGAAGACATTTACCTATTGACCGTAATTTTAACTTAATCCCTGTCTAAGTGGACTTTCATCAATCAGCTATATTTCTTTTTCGATTTCTCTCCGTCTAATCACTCCTCCACCCTGATCAAGGTACGAGTTTTTCTGTAACTTTGTCTTTTAGTCTTTTAAAATATTCGATTTAGGCACTTTACCATCTCGGATGAAAAAAAAAAAAAGACAAAGGTTAATCAGGGGATAAAGTAACACAAATAATTTATAATGACATATTTTATGTTGTGCGAATGAAAGAATAACAAAACATAGCTTATCAACAAGATTTGTTAAGTAGGTAACAAGTTAATTTTATAGAAAATTGTACTAATTATATATATATATACTGTCAGACTATTTTTATTATTAATATTACTTAATATAAAAAGTAATTGAAATTAATTTATATCCTAATATAGATTTTAATCTAGCAGTCCTGCTTTCCTATACGCGAACGGCACAAGTTAATATGCCAATCAGTTGATGTGTCAAAATCTTATGAAATGCACCTAATTACCTCATTCTTAAATTGGGGATGCGAGGGGAGAATTTCTAGTGAACATACTTTGATCTTTTAATCTATCAAATATAGATTTATACAATTCAAATTTTTTGGTCTTTCAAAAGTATTTGAATTTTTTTTTCCTTTGTTGAGAAAAAAGTATTTGATCATGTATAATGAAAAGTATTTCATGAAGTCATGGTTAACATAACAATAAATGTATATAAAAAATTATTAAGCTACAAACTCATAAATTTCAATTACTTATGCACTTACTCTATTATTTAATTCAAATTATTTTTATTAAATTTCTTCATCCTAGAATTAAATTAACTAAATGTAGGGGCCACTACAACAAAAGAAGTCTTTTGCATAAGACTTTTTGACACCACAATTGTGGTCACTAATAATAAGTTATTTGTGACCACTTGTTGTCACAAATCTCTCTACAGATTATTTGAGACAACTTTAAGACTAATTTTAGAGACAACTAGTTGTTGCAAAAAATATTTGAGACGCATTTGAGACCACTTTTGTTGTCACAAATATATTATTGGCGACGGAGTTATTGAGACGACAATAAAGTTGTGACAAATACTCATAAGTTGTGACAAATAATTATTATTTGAGACCACTTTGCTTAAGTTGTGGCAAATACTCATTATTTGAAACCACTTTTTTGTGGTCTCAAAAGACCCTTTTTCTTGTAGTGCGCAAAACTCAACACTACCCGATAATGCGATACGAACCCGTACGATGATTTTGGATTTGGACTGATGTTTATCGAGTTTGGCTGTTATCCGTTCAACCCGATAAGGCACGATAATATTCGGGCCGTATCGGGCGAACTCGATAAATCCGATAATGGTCCAATATATATTTTTTTTAATTATTACTTATTAGTAATACTATTGCGTCATTCTTTGAATTCAAATTTTTTAACAATTCTCAAACATCTTATTGGAGCTTTATTTGGATAAACCTAACATAAGTAACACTTCTACAATTTCATCAGGGTAAGTAATTTGTAAATCGTGATGCTTATAAAATTCTATTAATAATGTTTTGAATATTTTAATTAATGATATTTATTTGCTACGGTCGAAGTTGATTGATCTAGTGGAAGAAATTGACTTAAAGAAGAGTTTGAAGACATGAGACCAGCTGTTTAGAGGGGAAATGTTAATTAGAGATTTTAAAAGTATTTTATTTAATGGCTATGTCTTATGTTATATTGTAACATCTTCTTCTTTTTTTTTTTTTTAATATAATTTCTATTCATTTATTATGTGAATATAGATTCAATAATAATATATATTTAGTGAGCTTGAACACGATAATAAGACATAAATATGTATGTAAGTATTAACATATTTACCGGGTCGGGTTGGGATATCGGGCTTTTATTGGTTTGGTTTTGGGTTGAGGTTTTCAATCCAATAAGCTTAATAGACAGGTTTGGATTTGTCCTTAACGGGTTGGCCCGATACTAACCCAACCCTCACAATTTGTCATCCCTAACTAAATAGTTAATACAATTTTATAAAAATTAATCTACTACTATTATAAAAGTGAGTAATTTTTACAAATTTTGATTTGCCTATCATATCCTCAATAAGTTCTATTTTTAAGGTTGATTTAGTAATCTTATTTTTTAACTTATATTTGTTTGGTAAGAGCCCTTTTATAATTGAAATTCATCTACTATTTCATGGAAGTATTTTATGATTGTAGAAAACGAAGAAAGATTGACTGGTTAAAATTGAAAAATAAGAAAAAATATATACAGATATATACATTATATTTTTCCTTTTATTCTATTTTGTTTTTATGATATCTATATTTATTTTCTCTTTTATTGTTTATGTATGAAATGTTTGAAAATCAATAAAGTCAGGTGTTCTTGGATAGATAAAAAATACGATTTTTTAGTGTTTGTAAAATAAAATATGCAGTTAAAAATTGAAATAATGTATATTAATTAACAAAACTTTACTATTTTTTTCTTCTTATTCTCGAGAAACGAAAAAAAATATATTTAATTTGTTTTTGTTTTCTTTTTAAGGTTTTTTAACTATAATATATATATATATATATATATATATATATATATATACTTATTTCACATATTATAATAGAAAAGTATTGAAAAGACGACTATAATTTATCATATATGAGATTTAGTTTACCATTTTATGCAAAATTCTTATAAAAACACTTAAAACTATAATATTGTCATCAAAAGTTAATTACAAAAATACAAGAAAGTTATTTAGGTATGAAATGTCTGAAGACGAATTATGACAGTGAAAAAAAGTATGATTTCTTTTAGGATTTGTAAAATAGACTTTTATTAAAAATTAGAACAATGTATATTAAAGTTCAGAACCCTTACTGATTGTATTTCTCATCTCATTCTCGAGAAAAAAATAGATTTTTTTTTTTTTTTTTTAAGTTTTGCAACTATAGTATCTAAATATTTATGTTACTAACTTTTATAAAAAAAAAAAATGAAGACAAGGAAGCTATAGTGTATCATGCATATATGAGATTTAATTTATCATATTATTTAAAATTCTTAAAATATATGAACGACTAACATTAATAATAAATAATTAGACCTACAATAAGTTAAGAGGACTTTGGGTATTCTAAAGTTCAACTTATTTGTTATAATAGTTGATACAAGACTCTTATTTTGAAATGGAGATACTTTAATTGTAACTCGATACAAATTATAACACGATTTTTAAATTTATACATTTATATTCTCCGAATTTACATTTTTATTTGAAGGTTGTGCTCCTTATTAGAATAATGTATTTCATAAAATTTCATTTACAAGGGAGTTATTAGGAAAGAAATATGTTTGAAAAATAATTAAGTTAGATTTTCTGGTGGTGAATAAAATAATATTGTATTTTAGGATTAGTATAACAAAACATATAATCAATCAAAACAATGTAAAGCCCTTATCGAGTTTATTTCTCAATCTCAATCTTGAGAAAGTAATACTGTATTTTTCGTTTAAGTTTTCCAACTATAATACCTATATACGCATTCCACAACCTACAACAAAAATATTGACGAGATATGTAAGATTTTTAGTTGAATATTTCAAGTAAAATTCTTACAATATACAAATGACTCAACATTAAAGTGAATATTTGATCAAAATTATAGTAAATTAGAAATGCAATAATAATTCTGTTAGGTATTCCAAATTTTGACTTCTTTGTTATAATAAAATATATAAAACTCTTATTATGGGGGCAGAAGAAGTAATAAACTTTATTTATTACTGGATATATACTATACAATGATTTACAAATTTATAATTTTACATTGTTCGCATTTATATTCTTATGTCAAGACTGACTTCATTATTATAATAATTTGTTTTCCTTGTGTGTAATATTACAAAGTCTTATAATTAGATCTAAATTTTAAAAAGTGATTTTAAATAGTAAGATAAAAGGAGGAAAAATATATTACTAAAATTACAATAATATCTTCAAATTCAACACTTGAGAATATTGTAAATTACCACTATTTTTTATATATGTTCTACATCAATAATTTATTTTGGTTAAAGTCAAATAAGTGTTAACAAATAGTAAGCAATCAATAATAACTAAATACTATTGCATATAGTAGAAAGTGATTATAAACAATATCGTAATGTTGTGTTTTGTTTTGTTGGTATAACAATTTAGAGTTGATCAAGACATGTTTTATTAATAACAAGTGATTTATTTCTCTTAAAAAACACTTGTGTTTTATTACACTTTTAGCATGTGTATAATGTTATATTGTGGTATAAATCATCAAAAGCATGTGACAAATATATTGGTTAGGTAACTTTTTCATAAGCATTTAATTATTTATTTTACTAAAGAAAATAGATATAATATTATCAATTTGCATAATTTTCTTAATAAAATATATTAATCATGACATGCATATTACTTTAAATATACTTACTTTAAATAATGAATTTGTTAAATTGCAAAAAAACTAATAAATTTCTATGATGATTTTAATTTATCATCGTGTAGAAATAAATAGTATATTAAAATAAAAAATATAATATTTAATACTTAAGGCAACCTTTAAGTGATATTAGTGCAGCTCATGTTTATAAGACCATTTGACAAAAAAATAATATTCATTTTTTTCCTATGAAAAAGATTATAAAAACTTGAATATTAAATTAAGTTCTATTCCTAATTTTTTAACTTCAAATATCTAAAAATGAAATAAGTAAGATTATTAATTGTTACAGTTTATTGTAGACAACAGTAATAAAACATAAATATATTGCAACAAATATATTATACCTAAACTCTAAATGGTAAAATAAGACGCAAACATTGGATGCTCCTATTTTTTATGTTATTTTATTCCTGCTATTTATTTGCAACATTACAAGTTAATTTACATAAGTGAAAATGCATTAAAAATTATCAAATAATTAGGTGATTTTAGTTAATTTATTACGATATTCTCTACACATTAAAGATCTACAAAATAATTCTATATGGAATATCAAATAAAAAGAAATCCTTACAATCATCTTTTCAAAAAAAATCCGGAAATATACTTTAACTGTTTGATATTTCTTTTGGGATTTAAATTTTCTTAATTCTAGCATGTTGCAAATATATATTTCACTTAATTGATTCTGGTTACATGTATCGATAATTTATACGACCAACTATTAGTACATTCTATCATGCTTAAGTTCTCAAAAAGTAATATTAGAGTTAGTAAAAGCAGAAAAAAGTTAGGGCGATTTACAGATAGTTATTAAGTCATTCGAAATTAATAAATCGTCATAGTAAACGACGATAGAACGGCACAAAGTATTACTTCGTTCTAATTTACTTTTTGCAATAATTATAATAAAAAATATAGACCTTGTGCGACACACGCACTTATTTCTTGTACAATAAAAAGGGACAAAATTAGTCTCGTAATTTAGAGTTTGTCCAGTAAAAGTTCTGTATGTTGCGTAATTTCAATTTTACTTCTGTAAATTTTAAAAAATGTTCAATTTGAGGACAAATTTTGCTGGAGGTCACTAGTTTTGCCGAAGTTACTGACGCGGCACTGACGTTGCGTAAAAAATTGGGGGTTTCTGGCGAAGTTGCAACATGGCAATGGTTGCCCATCTGGGCATATCGCGTCATTAAAATTTAAAATATACATTAAGAATAAACTTTAATCAATACTTCCTCCGTCTCAATTAACTTGTCACAGTTGATTCGAGCACGGATGTTAAAAAAATACAGATTTTGTGGAATCTTTGACTTTTTTAAAGGTGAAGATTGAATATGAATATTTTGAGGGTGAAGATTATTGCCTTTAATCGCTATTTATGGATATGATAAGTTAAGTGGGATGAACCGAAGTGAAAAGCAGGACAAATTAACTGGGACGGAGGGAGTATTTTTTACTTTTTTACTCTCTGCTACTTTTTTTTTTTACATTTAATGAATTGGTGATCACCGTCTGGAAGAAATCGATGCTTTCAACTGCGATGGCTTCACCGTCTACAACTCTGATGGTAACCTCGTCTATCGTGTTGACAATTACGTCTACGACCGCCTGGATTCGACGCAACCCTTGCCAGGACATTGGTCATCCTCCTGGATCTGATGTTCGCCTCTTGACAACAATCAATAATGGGTTTGCGACGTCTGCCGCCGTGGTGGTGAGGAAGAAGGGAAGAATAAAGTAAAAGAAAAGAGTGAGTTTTGTATGTGAACGGTCACACGTGTGACGGAATGCACTTTTACAGAAAACATTGATACTTTTACATGAAAAAAAATTATACTTTTACTACATTGATACTTTACAGATAAATGTGATACTTTTGCTATAAAAAATGATACTTTTTTTTGTTCAAAAATGTGATATTTTTACAGATAAACGTGATACTTTTACCATAAAAAATGATATTTTTTCCCGTCACACCGTGTGACGATCAATACAAGTTTTTGCCAAAAAAAAAAAAGAGAAAGTAAAAGATAAAGTTAACTAATTAATTTTTTTTTAAAAAAATTAATTTTATTTTATGATGTGACATGTTCAATTGGGCAACTAATTGTCACGGCTGCAGCTTCGCCAGAAACCCCAATTTTTTTAGGCTACGTTAGCAAATTCGATGAAATTAGTGACTCCAATAGGGTTTGTACCCAAAAATGCTTTATATTGTGGTTGGAGTCCTAGTGTTCTTAGCGCTTCGTCTAGGGTTTATCTCCTAGCTCTTGTTCTTCAATCCTCTTCTCTAACCTCTAATCTCTCTTGTTTTCTTGTCTTTTTGAGTGCTTCTGCAGGTCTCTCTCCGGATTTGAGTCAGATTGGTCTCCAGCTGTCTATCTTCGGGGTTATCCGAGTTCGTGCGCCGCCTCCTCTGCTACCACTCCTTTCTCCCATGGATGCCTCTTTAGAGAGGCTTTATGATAAGCTTTCCCTGACTGAATCTGAATCTGAACACGTCCCTCTTGATCCTTCCATCCCCACCATCCTTGACCAGAAGACTACTCTCATTGGCAAGCTCCTTGCACCAAGACTATTTACTGTGAAGCAGATTGACGACCTTTTTCGGCCCCTCTGGAATCCTTCGTCCCTTTTAATCAAATCTGTTGGGGATAATATTTTTGTGTTCATGTTCGGGGATAATGCGGATCTACAGAGGGTTCTTAAAGGGGCTTCTTGGGCTTATGACCGATTTCTGCTCATCCTCCGTTCCGCAGATTCCACCTCAACCATCCCTCGACTGGAATTTAAATTCTCTCCGTTTTGGATCCATTTGCACGGGCTACCTTTAGGTCTTATGAACTTTGAAGTGGCCTCCTTGATCGGCAACCGAATCGGGAATTTCCTTGCTGTTGATTATGACCAAGACGGTCTCCTTCTAGGGAAATTTTTGCGCATCCGAGTGGATCTTGATATTACCGTCCCCCTGAAGAGAGTTATCTCTATCTCGATTGGCGATTCTCTGGTGAAATGTTATATCCAATATGAGCGGTTCCCTGTTTTTTGCTACTGTTGCGGTCGTTTCGGTCATGTGGACAAGGATTGCCTCAAAAAGCCTTCCACTCCTTCCCCTACAGCTCTCCAATATGGCTCTTGGCTGAGAGCTCCTCTCATCTCCCCTTTCACAAACGCTAAAGTTTCCTCTCCACATAAAAAACCCCCACCGAAACCCATGAACCCTCCTACAGCAAACTCCCCTGCCAATCCCTCTATTGATCACTCTCCCACACCTTCTGTACCCCCACCACTGATCCTCCTTTGTCAAAGCAGATTACCCTCCATACTCCTTCCACCAGAGCAACCTTCAATCCAAGTACCGAGTCCTCTATCCCGATGCGCAATTCCCTCTCATCTATGGCTATACATCACTCACCCCCCACTTCATCTATGAATTCCTTGCCTCATCAGTCTGCCTCTATCATATCTCCCCATAAGCTGACTCCGCCGAGCTCAGCCTCTGGCTCTTCCCCTCCGTCTCTATCTCCTGTACCCACGGTCCCTCCCCCCTCTAGCCCCTTCCTCGTTCCCGTTCCTATATCCTTGGATTCACCAGCCAAACAGCTTGTCAGAAAATTCAAACAACCTCAATCCCTTGCCCATCAAATTTCCTCCACACCCCCTTCCTCACCTCCAGCTAAACGCAAACTCCCTTCCCTCTCCCCTAAACGTAAACTCCCCGAAGCCTCTGACCCGCCTATTCACTCTTCCTCCCCAAAGAAACCAAAAACTGATTCCTCGCATAATTCTTCTTCTATCTCGGATATGGAACTTATCCCTACTGAAGTTCTCATCTCCCTAGTTTCATCGGCGGCGACTGGCAAGATGGTCCAGTCCCGCCGACAACAATGAATCTCCTATGTTGGAACTGTCGGGGATTGGGGCATCCCCGAACAGTTCAGGAACTCTGTGACGTTATTCGTAAAAAATCACCCTCCGTTATCTTTCTTTGTGAAACAAAAAGCTCCATTCCTGCTGTTAATTCCCTGAAATCACGATTAAATATGTACGGCGTTGCTATTCCCTCCAATGGCCGCTCCGGTGGCCTTGCCTTACTTTGGAGAAAGAACATTGATGTCTCCATATCACTAATGTCAGATCGTTTTATTGATGCAATTGTATCTGTCGTTGGCTTCCCTTGCCGTATTACTGGGTTCTATGGCGAACCAGACGTCTCCCGAAGACGAGCTTCTTGGCTTGAGTTCCAAAACCTCTATGCCTCGCCTGCCCTTCCTTGGATTTATTTTGGCGATTATAATGAGGTGCTTTCTACGTCTGAAGCACAAGGCATTAATAGCCGAGCATCCTGGCAGATAACCGCTTTTCGTGAAGCTCTTCAATTTTGTGGTCTTTTTGATCTGGGATTCCGAGGCGACCAATTTACATGGCAACGCCTCCTGCCACACCCCCGTACCCAGCGGGGTCTTTTGGATCGAGCCTGTGCAAATTTGGAATGGCTCAACATTTTTAATTCGACTTATGTTCACCATATCCCATCTTTCTCTTCCGATCATTCCTTCCTCCATATTCGCTGTTCCATTCACCCTACTTCTTCGTCGAATTATAACTCCGCTAAGCCATTCCGATTTGAAGCTCTCTGGCTTCAATCACCGGACTGCACTGAGATCATTAAAAATTCATGGTCCTCCTCGGCTGATTCTGTCGCTGAAAAAATTGAGAAATGTGCAGCAAGTTTGGCTCAATGGGGGGGTCACATGCCGTCTTCCCTAAAGGCTGAAATTTCTAACACTAAGGCTGCTCTCACCACCTTGAAAAGAGGCCCTATTTCTCCTTCAGCCAAAGAACAGATCTCTCAACTCCAAGTGAAGCTCGACTCTCTTCTTGATAAGGAAAGTATAGTTTGGCAACAGCGGGCCAAACAACATTGGCACCGCCATGGAGACCGCAACACAAAATATTTCCACCATCATGCCTCTGCTCGAAGAGAAATTAATCATATCAATTCTTTGCGCAACAGCCTTGGCCTGGTTTGCCATCAAAAATGGCAAATTGAACAGATCATACTATCCTACTTCGGTGATATTTTTGCCTCCTCCCACCCTAACCCGAGCCTTATCCATCAAACCCTCCGTCGTGTGCGCTCTCGTATAACCCCGGAGATGGAAACTGCCCTTTCTCGACCCTTTTCTGGAGACGAGATAGTCAAAGCCCTCAAAAAGATGCATCCCTATAAGTCTCCTGGCCCTAACGGTATGAGTCCCATCTTTTTTAAGAAATTCTGGAATATTGTTGGTAATGATGTGTCTAATTCTATTCTTCAGTTCCTTTCGCATAATGTTCTTGCTCCATCTGTTAATTCCACCTTTATCGTTCTCATACCTAAGGTTAGGAAGCCAGACCTCATATCTCAATTCCGACCCATTAGCCTTTGTAATGTTACTTACAAGCTAGCTTCTAAAGTCCTTGCTAATAGGCTTAAACCCTGTCTTGATCATGTTATCTCTCCCGCCCAATCTGCTTTTATACCCGGTCGTCTTATTACTGATAATGTCTTGATTGCCTACGAAATGCATCACTTTATGAAGAATAAGAGGTCGGGTAGGGTTGGTGTTATGTCTATCAAATTAGACATGAGTAAGGCTTTTGACCGGGTTGAATGGCCTTTCGTCTATAGCATCCTAACCACTATGGGTTTTCCTTTGCATTTTTGTAATCTGATTCACACTTGCATTTCTTCTGTCGATTTTAGCTTCCTCCTCAACGGTCATCGCTTTGGTTCACTTATCCCTCAAAGGGGCATTAGACAGGGCGATCCTCTCTCGCCGTATTTATTTCTCTTATGTGCTGAGGTGTTCTCTTCTATTCTCCAAGACTTGCAATGTTGTGGACAAATCAATGGTATTAAAATTTCCCGTTCTGCTCCTGTTATCTCTCATTTATTTTTTGCAGATGACACCCTCTTGTTTGGTTCGGCAACTGTTGATGAGGCCCGTCACTTGAAATACGCCATCCAACTATATGAGAGTGTCTCGGGTCAGCAAATCAATTATGAGAAGTCTGGCATTTTCTTCAGCCCTAACACTCCTCCTGATATGGCAGAATCCATCTGTAATATTTTTGGTATTCCTCGTGTTGCAGCACATGATAAATATCTGGGCCTACCTTCAATTGTTGGATCAAACAAAAGCGAGGTGTTTGCGAATATCAAAGACAGAGTCTGGAAAAGGATCTCGGGATGGAAAGAGAAAATACTCTCCCGAGCGGGCAAGGAAATTCTTATCAAAGCAGTCGTTCAATCCATTCCAACTTATTCAATGTCTTGTTTTCGGTTGCCGGACTCTATATTACTTGATATTGATAAGTTGGCAAGATCCTTTTGGTGGGGCGACGGAGACGGTAAAAGGAAAATTCGATGGCTATCTTGGCAGAAGTTGCAACAGAGCAAGGATAGGGGTGGCATCGGCTTTCGGAATTTTAAAGCTTTTAATCTAGCGATGCTCGCGAAACAGGCTTGGCGCCTTTTGACAAACTCTTCATCTCTTCTCGCTCGACTACTCAAAGCGAAATACCATCCTAATGCGGACTTCTCAATTGCTACTTTGGGAGCTCGTCCATCTCTCACTTGGCGGAGCATTCTAGACGGACGTCGCGTCCTTCTTCGGGGCAGTAGACGGCTAATTTGTTCGGGCCGCCAGACTCGGATTTGGGTCGATAGGTGGCTCCCCTCTTCCCCGGGGTTCATCGCATATAGCCCATGTCTGGGTTTACCCCCTAATGCGTCTGTTGCTCTACTCCGAACCCCGAACTCAAACTCTTGGAATGAGGATCTCATTAACAGCATCTTCACACCTACTGAAGCATCAGACATCCTTCGTATGCCTCTTCGTGATATTAGCTCAGTTGATTCGTGGGTATGGCATCCGCACAAATCGGGGAAGTTTTCGGTAAGCTCTTCGTACCATTTCATCATGAATAACTCAGCTGAATTTTTGGATCTTGCCCCGGTGTCTGCTGCTAGTTCGGGACCTCACCCGGTCTGGCACAACTTATGGAAACTTCGTCTACCAAATAGGATCCTTCATTTTCTCTGGCGAATATGCTCCGATGCTCTTCCTACTGCTGAAAATCTGGAAAATCGGCACCTCGCCTTTTCCCCGACATGCCCTTTATGCAATGAACACAATCACTCAACCTGTCATCTTTTCTTCTTGTGCTCTTTTGCTGCATCAGTGTGGAAGGCTGTAGGTCTTTTTGATTTTATTATGTCTTTTGCCCATTTTTCTGCAGCTCACTGGTTTAGGGAGATTATCCTTTCTAGTGATCGTGAGGTGGTGGAATATGTTGGTACTCTTGCAAGTAATATGTGGTTTAACCGGAACAAGAAGTTGTTTGACAATTCGGGGATGGCTCCTCATCTTTTGGTCTCCCAATCTGCTAAGTTGTTGCTTGACTTTCGTACATCTATTGTCCGAAATCGATGTCCTCCTACCTCTGATTTATTACTTTGTCAGGTCCCTCCTAAGAACTCTATTTGCTTGTATTTTGATGGTGCAACCTCTATTCAGACGAATTCAGCTTATACGGGGGTGTTTGTCCAAGATATTGATGGCTCCTTCATTCAAGCCATGCTAGATCGTTTGTTGGTAACGCGGACCCCATTCTTGCGGAGTTGCTAGCTCTCAGGGAAGCTTTATCCTTAGCTTGTTCGGCGAACTACACCCGATTTCATATCCTCGGAGATTCATCTGTGGCGATTCTTGCAGCCCTTAAAGAGACTGATTGCCCCGATTTTTATCTTCCTGTGCTCCAGGACATTCATCAGCTTCTCGAAAATTTCCAGACTCGCATTATTTTTTGGATTTGTAGGTCTGAAAATTTTCTAGCTCATTCGGTTGCTTCTTATGCTAAATTATGTAATCTCCGTTGTATGGTTTGGGACTCTATCCCGCCTTTTCTTTGTTCATCAGTGCTGGCTGATTCCAGCTCAAATTAATGAATTCCTCTTTGGTTTCAAAAAAAAAAAAAGGGTTTGTACCCAAATTGGACATTTTTCAAATTTTACTGAATTAAAATTGAAATTACGCAACATACAAGATTTCTAAGTACTAGAGAAGTCATAATTTACAAGATTAAAAAATAATTTTTCCATATAAAAAAATTGGGGTTCACGTGCACCACACATAATCTTTACTAATATTAGAATTTGGCACGTGCTTTGCACATGCGACACTTAATATATTAATTTTAGAAATTATATTTTGATACTTATTTTTTGTATTTTTTTATTTTTAGTAACTTCGAAATGTTTTAGCAGGATGTAGTAAGAGAATAAATTATTTTCTCGTAGAATTGTGTAAATGAATCATTATGTTATCATAAGACCACTTATTCACCGTATTATCTCAATAGTAACCTTTTTTTTTTAGATATTCTATAAATTTTGTTGTAAAATAGTGTAATTGTTAAAATGTTAGTTTAAGTGAAAGTCGAAACATAGTATGTAGAATAAGATCTACAACTTTTTTACTAAATTAACTAATAATAAATAATATATGTAACCCAAGGAAAATTGTAACATCACAAATTTGTCCTAGTACGCATAAATGAATTGCTTCAAATTGATTTATATGAAACTATTCATCTATAGTAATTACAAATCAAAAGAAAAAAGGAAAAATAAAAAAAGCTATTTATCTTGGAAATTATTTTGAAATGTCGTAATTCTTTCATTTTACAGATTCACTTGTTTTTATTTCTCTCATTCTTAATATTCATTGTTATCGAGATCTTTTTTTGCTGTGACTTGCTAAAAAATTGTTTGAGTCGTCGCTCTCCATTTAAATGTTGTCTTCTATTTTTTTCTTTGTGTTTCTTCGGTACTTCTTTTCTTTCGTTGTTATAGTTTGTTCATGTTGTTTTTTCTTCGATATTATTCTTATTTTCTTTTCTTCACCTTCTGTAGTTTTATCCTCCAAAACTGAAGTTGTATTTTGTACCCCTCTATTTTTTTTTTTTTTTTGTGATCTATATAACCTTATCATCGCTACCAATCTGAATGCAATCTTTTACTTTTGTTTTTATGTGCTGTCGTTTCTTCTTCTCTTCCATTATTATAATTTCTTCATCTTCTTGTTTTTTCTTTGTTGTTCGCCTTCTTTCTTCTCTTCTATTTTTGTAGTTTTTTTCTCAAGTATAGTTGTTGTAGTTGTATCTTTCTTGTTCTCTTCTTTCTGCTCAGTGTGTTCTATTATTTCTACTGCAACTGTTGTTCCATTCAATCTTTCTTCGACAACTTTAGTATTTTGATTTTATACGATCAAGAAACTTACGTCATTTACATTCTGTAAGATTATTTTTCCGTAGTATTTGAATTCATTTTATCATGTATTAGATTTATCTTAGTAAGATTTCATTTTGCAATCTACGAATTTATTAGTGATGGATATTGCTAAGTAATTTATTACCTTTGCTATGAATTTTATGTAGTCTTGTGCTGAACATCTAATATATACTATTGTTATCTCATCGAACATGATTATTGTTGCGGTTTAGATTCCTAGATGAACGTTTAGTTTTATTATGTACCAGTAGTATATTAAGTATCATTAATTGTTCGTGTGCATGTCATTATGAAAGTATCACAAAAATTATATTATAGACATATTTGTATCCTGGTATTCCTTCCACTGGCTCATCGTAGCACTTGTTGCATATGACAGTAGTCTCACTTTCATGCACTGATCCAGTGCAAATTTTACAAGAGTTATACCATATTTTTGCTTCATTTCCAACACCTAAAACCATTTCGAGAAAATAGTAGTAGGTCTATGAATTGTGTTCTCCCTATCTCTCTCTCCCCCTTAGCCTCCCCTCTCTCACTCTCCCCCCCCCCCCCCCCCCCCCCAACCCCCACATGCCTCTGCCCCCCCCCCCCCCCCCTTTCTCTCTCTCTCTCTCTCTATATATATATGTATATAAATATATATATATGTGCGTAAATATAATTATAAATATAATTTTGACTTACTCTTTGTTAATGATAGTAATCTCTCTCTTATCTTTGAGTCTGTTTTTATGAATATGAATTTTCATGCATCCATTTACCCTTGTCAACATGTCGTAGGTATCTGCACATTTTTTATGATGTTAGAAGAACTTTTGGGGTACGTCCTTACCAAATGCTGCATTATGTTTGTGCTTTTGGGGTACATGTTTATCCTTGGCTGTCCTTTTAGTCCTCTCGCAGAGCCTCTCATTTCTTCTACTGTTCTTAAGTACTTCAAAATACAAGTTTCAAAATTCTCTGTCGAGACCTCGAACAATACTCACCTGTAAAAGAGATGAATCTATTATTATAAAAGAGAGATCCTTAAAAGATATACTCTACAACACTGTACTCAATCTTTAGCAATATTAGATACAATAACATTTCGAATTCCTTAAAAATAAATCCCACCAATCAAGTGTACCCTTTTCCACCGCTTATATGGACTCTTTACAATCTCCAGATACTCCTAATTCTTTCTAACCATATATATTAACGTAATTTTTAAAAGACGATACATCCTAAAAAATGGAATTTCTTCCACAATATCCCCTCGTCTAAAGTTATGGTGCAACACCGAAAGAATAAAATCAAATCTTTCAGCTTTCTTAATATTAAGTTATGTGCCACAACTTTAATAGTTCCTATCGAAGATTTGTGATGACCACCAACATTACTATTTAATAGATGAACAATGCTTACCTCTTTCTTACTAGTTCTAAGAATATTTTAAACAAGAAATGATGCCATGTGTACATTATTAATTTTAAGTAAATCACTTTTTGTCTTTTATTATTCTAACATTATCAATAAAGGTCGTGTACACACTATTTTGAGTATCTATTGCACAATATCATTTTTTGTCATTTGTCCATATCTTATCAGAGGACCTAACTTGGGGATGAAACATTGTTTGCAATAGAAGAATTCAGCGTGAAAAAACATAACTTTATGAAAGAGATATACAAGTTGATATTCCAAAATTACATTTCATCTCTGGTTTCAATCACGCAATATGCACTTGAAGAATACTACTTCATTTACACTAATTGAAGAACTTAGACAAACAATAAGCCATCTTAGAAAAGAGGATTATGTCAGCTAAGAAATTGAATTTTTGCATGTAAACAATTAATAGAGACGAACCTCTACACGATCAATGAATCCGTTTAATTCGTTTCTTGATTTATCCAGAATTAGCCAAAAATCAAGACTACACTCCAAGAGATTTCCTTTAATAAGTGATTCAATTGGTTTCTTGATTTCTCTGGGGTATCCACAAATCGAGAATGACAATTCAATTCCTTTCTTTATTTATCAGGTGTTAACCAAAAATTGAGAATGCTCTCCAAAAAATCTCGTTCAAAAAGTTGTTCGAGATTGAAGTCGTTTCTTGAAATCTCCGGGGTTAGCCAAAAATCGAGATTGCTTTCCAAAAATCTCGTTCAATTAGTGATTCGAGATGTTACACGCACAAACAGTAGGACATAGCACACAATGCAATTTCCTCCTGCATCTGTTGGACTAACATTCAATTTGTTGTTGTGTAGAAGCGTTTCTAAGAAAGTTAATCATGAAATTGTGAAAAATTGATAATTAATTAATGGGCATTAATGACGCTAGTACCAGACTTTGCAATAATACTTATGATTGGATGTGCTTGATATATAATTAGAATACAATGAACGATTCTTGGTATATAATTAGGATATTAGAATACAGTTAGGATTAGAATTAGGATCGGAATATAATAATGGTATATAATTAGGATTAAAATTAGGATCGGAATATAATAATTAGGATATGTTAAGAAGTATAATGTTGCCCTTAGAATGTTTAAACTTAAAAGAGGTAAAATAAGCTAAAAGTAAATTGGCTTAAACTTAAGGCACTTTCAATTGCCAAGATTACAAGATACTTTACCAACTAAGCTGCAACCAATACCGTTATATATTTCTATACTTAGATAAATTGCAGGTTAAGTAAGGAAATGTGAACTATTACATATTTACCATTGACCCTTCTTTGACACTTATATAGAAGTGATAATATTTTATACTAAGTGGATGATTCTACTCTACATGTTTAAAACAATTAATTATATTCAGAATGATCTTTTTGGAGAAAATAGCCCATTTATTTTTGTTGGAAATCCAATTTACTATTAGGATGTTACTTGAGTTAGTCCAATTAATTTAGGGTTAATTCTAATAATTTTTAAGCTAATCGAGCATGAATTTAATCGGGTCAGTTTTAGTGGCCAATTATGTGGAAACTTAATCCTACACGGCTTTGAGTCGTTCTACATCCCTAATCTATTGTCTGGAATTATGGTTGTTGTTATCCTTTTTTTTTTTTTATGAAAAGTTGAGGTTTCTAGTATTGTTATTTTGTTATATTTATTTTGATTTTGGTGCAGATGAGAAGTTAAGTAATCTAGTTTTTTAGGAAACACTTAAATAATCTAGTTAGAACAGTATAAAATATAATGCTTACTTTGATTCGTTTATACTTTAATACTACGTCCGTTTTTTTTTTTTTTTCTTTTAGGTTTGGATAAGAAAATTAAGAGTTATGGAAATGAACAAATAAGTCCTCAATTAGATTATATAGATATGGTAGATTAGATAATTAAAGTTTTTTTAGGAATAATTATAGGGTTAATATTGGAAAAAATGTAGAGAAAAAAATTAAAAAGATATTTTAAAAAAACAGAGGTAGTATATGTTATGTGTATGTGTTTAATTGTAGTACTATATTACTTAAGTGATGTGATTTACACAAATAATTAGCACAAATATTTATGTGCACTTATCTACTTTTTGAATGCTCAAAATCCACGAAGGTGGTGGGTCACCATTTTTTATTTTTTTTTACGTGTATAATATAATTATAATTATTGTAACTTATAATCATCATGTGGTGTTGGTTTGATGGTTTGCGTATTGGCTCCTAATTGTGAGTAGAGTTGTAAAACAAATCAAATATTCTTCGTATATAATTAGGATTTAGAATAGAATTAGAATCGAAATAGAACAATGGTATATAATTAGGATATTATAATACAATTAGGATTAGAATTATTAAGAATATAATAATTAGGATATGTTAAAAAATTACATTATTGCCCTTAGCATATTTAAATTTAAAAGGGGTAAGATAGGCCAAACGTAAATTGACTTAAACTTAAGACATTTTTATATTAGTGTATAGATTAGTTAAATCAGAAAATTTAAGTAGCCTATTTTTACCTACGAAACTTACACGAAAAAATTGAAAAAACCTAATAGTATTAACGTTAAGTTAAGGTACGAACCCACTTCATTATCAATACAAAGAAGAAGTCAAGTATAATTTCATTTAGATAAGATTATTCATATTTTATACACTAATTCTCATGTACATCATATGCATGAATTTTAGATTCATGCAAGTCCGATTTAAAAAATAATTCAAAAAGATGTATGAATATTTATACCGAAAGTTATACGTTAGTTTGGCGCCACGGAAGATATGAAATAAAGTGAAAATATTCGGCGGACCCTCATCCATGTTAGCCAAAAGTAGTTGGTGATGACATAGCCAACATATTAAAGAAGAACAGCCCCAACGATGGAGACGGCCATGTGCCAGCCTCACGCTTAATTGCAAATCATCAATAACAGTGATAATGAGTATGAATGAGAGGTCAATCATATTGTTGAATAAAATGAGGGAAATTATTAATAAAATGGATAATGTATCAAACGCCATAAATGAGAATGAGTCTTCATTCATTTTCATTCCTAACCCTTAAATCCCCCAACTAAGTGGGCCCTGCGATTCTAATAATGGAGCTCCTTTCACTTTAGTTATCTGCAATTAGAGATGGGTTAAAGGTTGAGAATTAGGAAATGAAAAGATCACACCAGAGAAAAAATTAATTCAATTTATCAAGATTTATGCACACTATAATAAAAGAGGTTTTTTGTATAAAAATTTTTATACCATAATTATGGTCACTAATAATAAGTTATCTGTGACCACTCATCAAAATCTCTTTACAAATTATTTGAGACCATTTTAATATTACCTTTGGTAACAACTAGTTGCAAAAAATATTTGAGGTGCATCTAAGACTACTTTTGTCGACACAAATATATTATTTACATCCGAGTTATTGAAACTACTAATTAGTGATGACATGTTGTCTCTAAAAATAAATTTATGACAAATATTTATAAGTGGTGACAAATTTTCATTAGTTGAAACAACTTTTTATTGTCTCAATCGAAAGTGGCATCAGATGGTGCAACGGATATCTTACACTCGCACATACATGAATACTACCTTCGTTTTTTTTAGATGTTCTTTTAGGTTTGGATAAGAAAATTAAGAGGTATGGAAAATGAAAAATGGACAAAGAAGTCCTCCATTAGATTATATAGATATGATCGGTTAGATAATTAAGGTCCGTTTGCTTAAGACTGGAGAGTGCTGGACCAAATCTGGCAGAGAGAGTTAATGAGTGTGCTTTATTAAGATTCAGTCCTCTAAATCTACTGACTCAAATCTTAAGCAAACCGTATATTAGAATTTTTTTAGAAATAATTATAGAGGTACTGTTGGGAAAAATGTAGAGAAAAAACTAAAAGAACAACTATTTATAAACAAAACATAAAAGCTAAAAAAAAACGTCGGGAGTAGTAATTTTTAATTACTTCAACTCTAATTTGGTTCTAACGTAGCCTTTGGAAATTTGGAACTGATTAGTCATGCCAAAGTGCGCCATAAGAAGCCATACATGAGTCAACAACTCACCCCCTTGGCTGAGCTTCTCGGCGTGATCACTCCAACTACATCGAGCTGCTGCATGTGTAACAATATCCACCCAAGCTTCGGTTACTTTCTCCCATTTATCACCAACTTTTTGGGATTGCAGCTGCTTGGCAAGCCTACAAGCATCAAACAAGACTGATTTGCTTCTGTCTCCTTTCACTTGAGAAGGACGTAGTCGAGTATCCACTCCGAGTAACTTCTCACAAGCATCCACTTCACTCAATTTCTTCTCTTCAAAGAATTCAACAGCTTCTGCACAAGTGTCTTGGAAACGGATCTTTCCAATCCCACTGGGGAGCATGAAAGGGGACATTATCAACAAATGCATCATGTAGTCAGACAACAACCTGCAAATTTCACGTTTGAACTTCACGTTGTCTTCTAAAGATGCGTTGTCGTCTAAAATGAACTCAACCAGCCAATTGTTATCTACTTTGTGGTTTACACCTACATCCCTGTAATAACACAAATATGTAGCAATATGCCAGAGAAGAAGACTTTGATCGAACTCTACTTGTTGATCATCCTCGCTAAAATAGTTTGTAGTTTCTTTGACCAAAACCTTATCGGTCCAGTAACTACCCAACTTAATGCAATTGCTATTAGATTTCTTTAGGAGCTCCTCAAAAAGCAATGCCTTCAATCCATTTGGGACGGTTGCACTTCTCCAGAAGAAATACTTCTTCTCCAGGAACTCGAAGACTTTAGGCTTACTACCTTCGAAGCAGCAGTTGAAGATGTTGTATTGTCCTATTACATTAGACCACCTCTTTTTTGCCGGTACCACATTTAAGTACCGAAGCAGTGACACAATTTTGCAGATTGTAAAGACAATGTGATTCTTATATCTTTTTAAACACTTGGGCACTTTTGACCAGTCCCCACTCTGCCAAATCATCATCCTATCGGAAGATAGAAGTACCAGTGTTGCATAAAACTCGAGAAGAATAGCTCCGGCCAACAAGATGTAGGTGACGATCACCTCAGTTCCTAGAGAAGCAGTTGGGTAAACATTGAGATGGATGAAGACGAAGGCAATGAATGAAACCCCAGTACAGAGGAGACTGATTACGCGGAGGCAGAACCCATGCAATGTGTAAAGTATGGACGCCTTTGTGTAGAACAAATCATAGACCAATCCTAGTTCAATCTCAACTATACAAAAAGCCTTATCCCATCTCAATGCCCTGAAATACGAAAGACTCGTTTCCTTGTCCTGGAAACTAAGAATCAGGTCTGCAAAAAGCTTCTTGAATGTTCCGAAGAAATAATAAGCTTCGTGCAAGGCCTCCGCGTCCGGAATTAGTTTTTGTGCGGCTGGATGAGTCAATACCGAAGAGGCGGGCGATGAGTCAATATCGATTGTTGGACCAAGAGAAACTTTGTACCCCTCGAGCTCCTTGGAAACCAACTCATTGGTGAACTTGGCATAGTTGGGCCCTGGATCGGGCGGCGTAACCATGGACTCGCGGAACTGGTCTCTACTTGCAGAGAACAAAACCCAAGTTCTCTCCCCATACTTGATGAGCCCGGCAACAAAAACCACGGGCCACATATAATTTATGGGCGTGCCGGTCCATGATCTGGTAAAGACGTAAATTGTGACGGAAACTTGGCCTAGCAATCCAAGACCGTGCCTCATCCAGAGCTCGTTATCAGCCAAGGCGTAGGCAGTAATGGTGTCTGGGCCACCAAGGTGCATGAGAATAAATGGGGCCCATAACGCCATTATGGCCTCTCGGGTATCGTCATGCTTCTCTCTGGACTTGGAGAGAAAGCCAAGCGCGGTGGTGCCGATGTAATCGGCGGATAAGTAAGAGAGCCAGAGAGTGGCTGCAACTCTTTTCTTTGTGGAGTATTTTCTTCGACTTCCGGTGGCAATGAGGATGACTTGAAGGAAGAGACTGGCGAGGACGAATAACCGGAGAAACAGAGCGTTAAAAAGCTTTGCCTCGTTGGCTGCAGAGCTTGTTTCCACCATTTCTGAATTGCTGTCGGAACTCACCTCAGTATTAAGAACTTCAAATGGTTAGAACTTATATTAGTACTAAATCTATACTAACTTTTAAACAATCAAACCTGGTGAGTGCCAGCAACTACTCTCGATAGAGAGACACTAGAGAACTCGAGAAAAAATAGCACGAGATGGAATGACTAAGAAAAGCAGGGATGCTAGAGGGGCCAAAACGGGAGGGCCAGTCCGAAGATAAAACTGACAAGAGAAGAAGATAAGACAGGCATATGTGTTTTTGTGGTGTAGAATGTGGGGACGGGGTGGTGTGGTTTAGATGAAGACAGATGCTTCGGAATAATTTTGTTCAACTTTATTCAATCTCTTTTTGTGGGTGGGGTAGGGCTCTCCATCCACTTGGGCACTACCCAATTATTGCAACTCCATTCCCCCAAACACACAGATTTTCATTTCCTAATTTGAAGCTACTGCAGCAATGGCGGAAGCGGCGATCAGTTTCCTGGCTGAGAATTTAAGGCAACTGATCATCCAAGGAACAGATCGACTGCGCTCAGTCAAGAGCGACATAAGAGACATTGAGGAACAGATGCAGGTACTGGAAGTTATTATCAGAGACTTACAAGCCAAGAACTCGGGGGACAAACACTTGGAACGAGTAATTGCAAAGGAGGTCCGGCCTCTCGTTTACGATGTACAAGATACTCTCGACACCTACATCTTCATTGTATCTGAGAGGGAGAAAAAAGGCTTCCTCCGAAGGCCTCTCTATTTTACCAAACTACAGGACTCTGCACAGAAGCTGAAAAAGTGTAGAACTCAGATCCAAGATGTTGTAGAGAAATTGAGGTCCTATGTTCCTCCTCCAGCAGAGCGAGTAGAGGAAGAGCCTGCTTCAACAGAAATAACTGATCAAAGTCAAGTTCCTCCTCCAGCAGAACAAGTTGAGGAAGAGCCAGCTTTGCAAGAAATAACCGATCATGTTCATATTTCTCGTCCAGCTAAACAAGTAGAAGAAGATCTTCTGCCAGAAATAACCGAAGAGCCTTCCCCAGAAATAACGGATCAAACTCATGTTCCTCATCCAGCTAGACAAGTAGAGGAAGAGCCTTTGCTTGAAATAACCGATCAAATTCATGTTCCTCATCCAGCTGGACAAGTAGAGGAAGATATTCTGCAAGAAATAACTGATCAAACTCATGTTCCTCCTCCAGCAGGACAAGCAGAAGAAGAGCCTTTGCCAGAAATAACCGATCAAATTCATGTTCATCCAGCTGGACAAGTAGAGGAAGAGCCTCGGCCAAAAATAACCGATCAAATTCACGATCCTCGTCCAGCTGGACAAGTAGAACAGTCTTCACCAGAAAAAACTGATTATCAAAGCCATGTTCCTAGTTACTTGTGGCGATTTATCTATTACTTGCTATTATTTCCAGTTAACTATGAAGTACCTTCTAGAAGATTGATCGTTTTGTGGGCTGCAGAAGGTTTAATTCGTCTCAAGAAAGATGATGGTGAATGGGACGAGCACAATGCTCGAGATTACCTAGATGAGCTGATAGACCTAGGGCTGGTAATTGTTACAAAGAAAAAGCTCAACGGAAAAGTTCGAGCTTGTAAGCTGAGAGATGGCATCCGAGAAACATGGTTGGTGGAAGCCAGAAGAACTCTTTTTTTCCAAACGAAAACAGGGGAAGTAAATCGGCTTGTAGATCATAGTACTGGCACCGACGATGCCTCGTTCATTCGGATTCATGGGAACGTGAGTACCAGTCATTTAGTGCCAAAATGTGGGGACGTCATCTCCTTCTTGTCTTTCGATACGGCAGAAGGAAGCAAGCCAGGGGAGGACATAGGAGATTTCCTTGATAAGTGCGTCTTGGCTGGTCGATTCATATGGCTAAGGGTGCTTGATCTCGAACGAGTATTCAGACCAAAGTTGTCAAAGACACTTGGTAAACTAACTCGTCTCAAGTATCTGGGCTTAAGGTGGACATACCTAGAGAAACTTCCTAGTTTCGTCAACAAGTTGCTCGAACTACAAGTGCTTGATGTAAAACGCACATACATCAGTGTTCTTCCTAAATCAATCTGGACTATGCAGGACCTGCGGCATTTGTACCTGAGTGAAGTTTACCGCACCAGGTTTCCTGATTGGCCATCAGGTCGCAAGGGTTGTTTGACTCGTCTTCGCACACTTTGGGGTGCTTTTGTAGATGAGGATACCTGCGTGAAAGATGGGTTGGATACTTTGTTAAATATACGAAAACTAGGACTATCCTGCTGCAGCTCAAACTCATCTGACATGTCGGAACAGCTAAAAGCTGTCGACAGTTGGATCGCGAAACTGAGATTTCTCGAGTGTTTGAGGCTTAAATCACGGCACGGGGATGGAACAGCTGCCGATCTGCATTTAAGCTCGTTGGAGGGGAATACAACTCTTTCCTCGGTTTATTTGCTGGGGAAACTCTTACACCCTGATGTCGTTGGTAAATTCCCAGAGAGTCTCACTGATGTTACGCTGTCTTGGTCGGGGTTAAATATGGACCCAATGGAATGTCTAGGTCGCCTTCCGAAACTCCAAATACTTCGATTTCTAGCGCAGTCTGTGGTGCACACTAAGATGCGTTGCTCCGGACGAAGTTTTCCTGTGCTTACAGTTGTTTATATGTGGAAGCTGGAGAATCTGGAAGAATGGGAAATAGAGGAAGGAGCAATGCCTTGTTTGGAAGAAGTCGAAATAAGATCATGTAAGAAGCTGGAAAGGCTTCCTGCTGAATTGCAGCATATTAACAAGCTCAGAATATGCAGGCTAACGGATATGCCTCACAGATTCATAGATGAAACCAGGCTCACACAACCTCAGCTTTGGCCTAAAATCGTACTTGATGACCAAAATCCAAGTGCTTCCACGTAACGTGTTGTTTCCCCGTATCTCTGTGTGTTTGTGTGTGATTGCGTAGTTGAGACGTAGCTGCTAGAGGTGGCAACTTAGGTGGTCAGCTCGCCCTAGCCTAACTTGTCGGGCCAGCGTTATATGTCAGATTGGATCGTTGATCCAACATTGTATTGTTAAAAGCGTTATAATATATTATGATTTTCGAGTCGGTCTATAGCATGAAAATAATGTAATTATTTGTATAAAATTAATTTTAAGAAATATTTTTTTTAACTAGAATTTGGCACGTGCATTGCACGTGCGACACTTAATATATTAATTTTAGAAATTATATTTTGATACTTATTTTTTGTATGATTTTTATTTTTGGTAATTTTGAAATGTTTTTAGCAGGATGTATTAAGAGAATAAATTATTTTCTCGTAGAATTGTGTAAATGAATCATAATGTTATCATAAGACCACTTCTTCCCCGTATTATCTCAATAGTAACCTATTTTTTTTTAAACATTCTATAAATTTTGTTGTAAAATAGTGTAATTGTTAAAATGTTAGTTTAAGTGAAAGTCGAAACATAGTATGTTGAATAAGATCTACAACTTTTTTACCAAATTAACTAATACTCCCTCCGTCCCGGCTGAGTTTGCACATGTGAGTCGGCATGTATATTAAGAAAAATTGCCTTTTGCTTTTTGGTTGACTTTTTTAAAGGTGAAGATTGAAAGTGAAGATTTTAAGGGTGGAGATTGTGAGAAAATTTTCATTTTTATGGGTGTGCAAACTTAAATGGGACGTCCCGAAAAGGAAAGTGTGCAAACTCAGCCAGGACGGAGGGAGTAATAAATAATATATGTAACCCAAGGAAAATTATAATATCACAAATTTGTCCTAGTACGCATGAATGAATTGCTTCAAATTGATTTATATGAAACTATTCATCTATAGTAATTCCAAATAAAAAGAAAAAAGGAAAAATAAAAAACCTATTTATCTTGGAAATTATTTTGAAATGTCGTAATTCTTTCTTTTTATAGATGCACTTGTTTCTGTTTTTCTCATTCTTGATATTCATTGTTATCGAGACCTTTTTTTGTTGTGACTTGTTAAAAAATTGTTTGAGTCATCGCTCTCTATTTAAATGTTATCTTCTATTTTTTTCTTTGTTTTTCTTCGTTTCTTCTTTTCTTTCGTTGTTGCAGTTTGTTCATGTTGTTTTTTCTTCGATATTGTTCTTGTTTTCTTCCCTTCAGCTTCTGTAGTTTTATCCTCCAAAACTGAAGTTGTATTTTTGTACCCCTCTATTTTATTTTGTGATCTATATGATCTCATCATCGTTTACAATCTGAATGCAATCTTTTACTTTTGTTTTTGTGTGCTGCCGTTACTTCTTCTCTTTCATTCTTATAGTTTCTTCATCTTCTTGTTTTTTCTTTGTTGTTCGCCTTCTTTCTTCTCTTCCATTTTTGTAGTGTTTTTCTCAAGTATTGTTGTAGTTGTATCTTTCTTGTTCTCTTCTTTTGTCTCAGTGGGTTCTATTATTTCTATTGCAACTGTTATTCCATCCAATTTTTTTTCGACAACTTTAACATTTTGATTTTATGCGATCAAGAAACTCATGTCATTTACATTCTGTAAGATTATTTTTCCGTAGTATTTGGATTCATTTTATCCTGCATTAGATTTATCTTAGTAAGATTTCATTTTGCAATCTACGAATTTATTAGTGATGGTTATTGCTAAATAATTTATTACCTTTGCTATGAATTTTATGTAGTCTTGTGCTGAACATCTAATATATTCTATTGTTATCTCATCGAACATGGTTATTGTTGCGGTTTAGATTTCTTGAAACGTTTAGTTTTATTATGTACCAGTAGTATATTAAGTATCATTAATTGTTAGTGTGCATGTCATTTTGAAAGTATCATGAAAATTATATTATAAACATATTTGTATCCTGGTATTGCTTCCACTGACTCATCGTAGCACTTGTTGCATATGGTAGTAGTCTCACTTTCATGCACTGATCCAGTGCAAATTTTACAAGAGTTATACCATATTTTTGCCTCATTTCCAACACCTACAACCATTCCGAGAATATAGTAGTAGGTATATGAATTGTGTTCTCCCTATCTCTCTCTCCCCCTTCGCCTCTGTCCCCTCGCCTCTCTCTTTCTCCCCCTTTGCCTCTGCCCCTCTCTCTCTCTCTCTATATATATATATATACATATATGCATAAATATAATTATAAATATTGTTTTGACTTACTCTTTGTTCATGATAGTAATCTCTCTCTTATCTTTGAGTCCGTTTTTATGAATATGAATTTTAATGCATCCCTTTTCCCTTGTCAACATGTCGTAGGTATCTGCACATTTTTTATGATGTTAGAAGAACTTTTGGGGTACGTCCTTACCAAATGTTGCATTATGTTTGTGCTTTTGGGGTACATGTTTATCCTTGGTTGTCCATTAGTCCTCGCAAAGCCTCTCATTTCTTCAACTGTTCTTAAGTACTTCAAAATACAAGTTTCAAAATTCTCTATCAAGAAGCCTCGAACAATACTCACCTGTAAAAAAGATGAATCTATTATTATAAAAGAGAGATCCTTAAAAGATATACTCTACAACACTGTACTCAATCTTTAGCAATATTAGATACAATAAAATTTCGAATTCCTTAAAAATAAATCCCACCAATCACGTGTACCCTTTCCTACCGCGTATATGGACTCTTTACAATCTCCAGAGAGTCCTAATTCTTTCTAACCAGATATATTAGCGTAATTTTTAAAAGACGATACATCCTAAAAAATGGAATTTCTTCCACAATATCCCCTCGTCTAAAGTTATGGTGCAACACCGAAAGAATAAAATCAAATCTATCAGCTTTCTTAATATTAAGTTGTGTGCCACAACTTTAATAGTTCCTATCGAAGATTTATGATGACCACCAACATCACTATTTAATAGATGAACAATGCTTACCCCTTTCTTACCAGTTCTAAGAATATTTTAAACAAGAAATGATGCCATGTGTACATTATTAATTTAACGTAAATCAGTTTTTGTCTTTTATTATTCTAACATTATCAATAAAGGTCGTGTACACACTATTTTGACTCTCTGCTGCACAATATCATTTTTTGTCATTTGTCCATATCTTATCGGAGGACCTAACTTGGGGATGAAACATTGTTTGCAATAGAGGAATTCAGAGTGAAAAACATAACTTTATGAAACAGATATACAAGTTGATATTCCAAAATTACATTTCATCTCCGGTTTTAATCAACCAATGTGCACCTGAAGAATACTACTTCATTTACACTAATTGAAGAACTTAGACAAACAATAAGTCATCTTAGAAAAGAGGATTATGTCAGCTAAGAAATTGAATTTTTGCATGTAAATAATTAATAGAGACAAACCTCTACATGATCAATAAATCCGTTCAATTTGTTTCTTGATTTATCCAGAATTAGCCAAAAATCAAGACTACACTCCAAGAGATTCCCTTTAATAAGTGATTCAATTGGTTTCTTGATTTCTCTGGGGTATCCACAAATTGAGAATAACAATTCAATTCATTTCTTTATTTCTCAGGTGTTAACCAAAAATTGAGAATGCTCTCCAAAAAATCTCGTTCAAAAAGTTGTTCGAGATTGAAGTCGTTTCTTGAAATCTCCAGGGTTAGCCAAAAATCGAGATTGCTTTCCAAAAATCGCATTCAATAAGTGATTCGAGATGTTACACGCACAAACAGTAGGACATAGCACACAATGCAATTTCCTACTGCATCTGTTGGACTGACATTCAATTTGTTGTTGTGTAGAAGCGTTTCTAAGAAAGTTAATCATGAAATTGTGAAAATTTGATAATTAATTGATGGACATTGATGATGCTAGTACCAGACTTTGCAATAATACTTATGATTGGATGTGCTTGGTATACAATTAGAATATGTAATTAGAATACAATGAACAATTCTTTGTATATAATTAGGATATTAGAATACAGTTAGGATTAGAATTAGGATCGGAATGGTATATAATTAGGATATTAGAATACAATTAAGATTAAAATTAGGATCGAAATATAATAATTAGGATATGTTAAGAAGTATAATATTGCCCTTAGAATGTTTAAACTTAAAAGAGGTAATATAAGCTAAACGTAAATTGGCTGAAACTTAAGGCACTTTCAATTGCCAGGACTACAAGTTACTTTACCAACTAAGCTGCTACCAATACCGTTATATTTCTATACTTAGATAAATTGCATGTTAAGTAAGGAAATGTGAACTATTACATATTTACCATTTACCCTTCTTTGGCACTTATATAGAAGTGATACTATTTTATACTAAGTGGATTTTTCTACTCTACGTGTTTAAAATAATTAATTTTATTCAGAGTGATCTTTTTAGAGAAAAATGCCCGTTTATTTTTCTTGGGAAAAAATAAACTATCCAATTTACTATTGGGATGTTACTTGAGTTAGTCCAATTAATTTTGGGTTAATTCTAATAATTTTTAAGCTAATCGAGCATGAATTTAGTTGAGTCAGTTTTAGTGGCCAACTATATGGAAACTTAATCCTGCATGGTTTTGAGCCGTTCTACATCCCTAATTTATTGTCTGGGATTATGGTGGTTGTTGTTATCATTTTATTTTATTTTTTTGGATGAAAAGTTGAGGTTTCTAGTATTGTTATTTTGTTATATTTATTTTGATTTTGGTGCAGATGAGAAGTTAAGTAATCTAGTTTTTTAGGAAACACTTAAATAATCTAGTTAGAACAGTATAACATATAATGCTTACTTTGATTCGTTTATAATTTAAAACTACCTCCATTTTTTTTTTAGATATTTTTGTCGGTTTGGATAAGAAAATTAAGAGGTATGAAAATGAACAAATAAGTCCTCAATTAGATTATATAGATATGGTAGATTAGATAATTAGAGTTTTTTTAGGAATAATTATAAGGGTACTATTGGAAAAAAATGTACAGAAAAAGTTAAAAAGATATCTAAAAAAAACGGAGGTAGTATATGTTATGTGTATGTGTTCAATTGTAGTATTATATTACTTAAGTGATGTGATTTACACAAATAATTAGCACAAATATTTATGTGCACTTATCTACTTTTTGAATGCTCAAAATCCACGAAGGTGATGGGTCGCAATTTTTAATTTTTTTTACGTGTATACGTATAAGTATATTTAGAGTGGGTCTTGTGTGCACCTAACACACAATTGCACTATTGTGCACTTGCTAGAGCCCACTCACCAATTTAATCCACTAGGTAAAAATTAGCCCATTAGGTTAAAACAAAAAACTGTAAAAAAAAACCCATTCTCCTTTCACTCCATCACTCCAGCCGCGACTTCTTCTACCCCATACGCAGCTGGCCGCGACTTCTTCTGCCCCATAAGCAGCTGGCCGCGACTTCTTCTCCCCATTCCCTCCGTCACACCGCCGCCTCGTTCAGTTCGTGCCGCCGCCTCGCTCAATTCGCGCCGCTGCCTCGCGAAGTTTGCGCCTCCGCATCGGAAAATCAGCACCTATCTTCTCGCGAAATCAGCAATAAGAAATTTGTACAATTCTCTTTCTTCTTCTGCATTTAAAATTTTGTGTTTGTATTAATTTTTTTATAAATTCCAACGACAAGAACAAGAGAATAACATGAATCAAGCGAATAGCATGAAACTTGTATATGGATTCTGTAAATTTTGATAATAGTATCTCTCAATTTTTTGAATTGATTTCTCGATTTAATTTGCTTGTTGCATTGATTTCTTAACACTTCGGTTCTGATGCTTGGAATATGCAGTTCGGATTATATACTTTAACTTTGTACTATGCTTTTAGAAATTTCAGTTTTGATTAGTAATGGTGGTGTTTTGATATAATGATATATACTATCAGACTATTATATTGTACTATACACAAATATTGTGCATGGTAAACATTGTATAAGTTAATGTTGCTTGTTTTCTGGTTTTTTGACAAAAAAAGTAAAATATATAATGATATATACTATCAGGCAAAATCTTACATACTACCCGGCAAAATGATATATACTATCAGGAAAATAGTATGTTCGACAATGGTTCGCGCCTGCGACCAAGTCCACGAACCTAAAACCAAGCAATGACTCGCGGTCGCGACTCATATTCGCGGCCGCGATCAAGTCCACGAACCTAAAACCAAGCAATGACTCGCGATCGCGAATCAAATTCGCAATCGCGACCAAGTCCACGAACCTAAAATCAAGCAATGACTCGCGGTCGCGATTAATATTCGCGGCCGCGACCAAGTCCACGAACCTAAAACCCCCGCCCTGTTCCCAAAACAAGGCAGTATGAATTAATGTTTGACTGACATAGTATACTTTATTATAAATAATAGTATACTTTTATTCGCATAACAGTATATGTTATCTGCTCAATTTTTTTTCACAGACTGTGCAAATGATGCTTGGAATATGCAGTTCGCATTATCTTGTTTCTATCAGTTCTCGTCTCATTTATTAAACTTTCAATATTATATTGTACTATACAAAAATGTTATGCATGGTAAACATTGTATAAGTTAATGTTGCTTATTTTCTGATTTTTAACAGAAAAAGTAAAAGAATCAATGGAAAAAGAAACCAAGCATCAGAACAAATTGTGAGGCCTCTATGAGAGTTTTAAAGAATGAAGCGGAGCAATTTGAAAGACGAAGGAAGAAGAAAGCAAGAGAACCAACTCATATCAAGAACAATGAATTTGGTTCAAAAAGGCCCAATGTCTGTATCATTTAGTTATATGTACTGAATATATCATTTTTAATAATATTGTTAAACTGATATCATTATTATTCTGTTCAGTAATAGTATATGTTATGCTTCCTCACATTATATGTTACGGTATGTTCTAAAGTCTCACTGTATATATAATTTTGTGTCATAGTATATGCCCAAATGATACACATTATATTTATTTTTTATAATTCAATATAATTATATTTTTGTATAATTCGATATATTAATTTTTCCAACTCACATTTTCATTATTCTTGACTTATGGAATACAAAATATTACTTAAAGAGTACATTCATCTACTAATAATGCGCACAATAAAGTCGACGAACCAAAACCCGAATAACAATTGGTTCAATATAACGAAATTTTTTGCCTTACAGTAAATATCATTTTGCCTGATAGTATACATCAATTTGCTTGATAGTACATATCACTTTGCTTGATAGTATATTTTTAATATACTTACTTTTCTATAAAGTATATGTCCAAGAATGACTTTATTTATTTAATATACTTACATTTCTACAAATACAATTATTGTTACTCATCAATTATTTTTGAAGCCTCGCAGTGTATTTAATATTTGGACATAGTATATGTTATAATATCTGACAGTACACGTAGCGAACCAGAAACCCAGTAACGATTCACGACCGCGACCCCATGTCGCGGCCACGATAAACCTGCCGAAGAATGAGCAAAAAACCTTCAACAATGGTTCGCGGCCGCGACCTTCTTTCGCGACCGCGACCAAGTTGACGACCCAAAGACCCAGTGTTGGTTAAATGTAAGGAAAATTTTGCCTGATATTACATTTCATTTTGCCTGATAGTATACATCATTTGGCTTGATAGTACATATCATTTTGCGTGATATTATATCTTACAGTACACGTAACTGTACCAAAACATGTGCAAAACTATACCAAAACATATCCAAAATTATACCAAAATTCATCAAAATACACATATTCAAGACATATCAATAACGTATCCAAACTTGTACGAAAACATATGTTCTGTTTCAAGATTTGCCCTTCTCCAATCAGTCCACATCACTCCGGCCTTTCCTTTTACCTTTAAATGTCTTCTTTTTATTTCGAGAATTCCTAGCAACAGTTTTACCTCTTTCAACGTCAAAAATATAAACCTGTTACATAAAAATAATAACATCAATATTTAATCAAACCTAAACTATAAGAAAATTTCATATTACTCAACTTAAACAAAACTATATTTTTTATGATGGAGGAAAGATGTTTGAACTGAATCTAAGCAATAATTTTATGTGTGTTTAATGACTTAAACTAATAAGCTAGGATGAATATTCTGCAAGAATTTTTGGTACCGACAAGGCACCTCCTGAAAAATACAATAAACAACCATAATTTTCAACCAAAGTCAGCGGATGGTTGTGCAATGGATGATCTCCATTTTCATCTCTCCCTCTCTTACTTTATTTATCAAGAATTGATTGTTTTATTTCTCTCTGCTCACTCCCTTTGGTAATACATCCAAGCAAAGTATAAGTAGGAGGTTATAATCATCTTTTTTTAAAGATGACTCTTTGAATGAATGAGTTAACAACTTTTGTGATTGTGGTGATCAAGGCTAATCGCAACACTCTAAAAAGAGCTTAAATATGTGTGTACATCTATAAGTTCTCATCCATCATGTTAATTATTAACTATTACAGTTCTTCACGTCAAATTTTGAACATCACTTTGGGTCAGTAACTTTTGGCAACGTCAGTCAACTAAACGCAGGTTCGAGCTCAGACTGAAGACAAATTGGAAGATACAAAAGAATGCTTTATTCCATGAAACATCACAGTACCATAATATACACAAAACGTAGTAGCATAATTGTTATGTATAACAGTTTTTCAAGCAACAATCCTCAACCAGACATTGTGAACAGATTAAAAAATCACAAAATTCACAAAATCTAGAACCCCACTCTCAATACATTTATACTATACCTGAATTCGACTGCGATTCGACTACGACTGCGAGTCCTCCAATTGCGATTCCACTCCAGTTTCAGACAATCGCACACTCGAAACAAAAAAACAGGGCATTCAAAATTAGAGCATTCAAATCATAAACAAGAGACTAAAATAAAAACGAAAATCTGAAACATACAAATAGTAAATAACGTACATTGAATGCCCTAAACTTCGAAAATCAATTGTGGGCTCAGAAATCGCAAACACTGAACCAACTCCGAAAACCTACGCCCTAAACTTCGAAAAACTACAAAATATGCGTCGAAATCAAGTGTGGGCTCAAAAAACAACTTCGAAACAGCAAGATGAAGAAGCAGCGCGAAGAAGAAAAGGTGAGAAGCAGCGCGAGGAAAAAGAAGGGGGCGCGGCTGTAAAATTTCCAAACAGAAGTAGGGTAAAAACTGAACTTTCACTTAGGGTTAAAAACAGACCGGTTCAGACCGGCCTGGACCGGTTTGGACCGGTCTGAACCAGCGAAAATTAAAAATAAACCGGCAAGTGCACAATAGTGCTATTGTGTGTTGGGTGCACACAAGTTTTTGTCGTATATTTATTGTAACTTATAATCATAATGTGGTGTTGGTTTGATGGTCTGCATATTGGCTTCTAATTGTGAGTATGTTGTAAAACAAATCAAATATTCTTCGTATATAATTAGGATTTAGAATACAATTAGGATTAGATATAGGATCGAAATAGAACAATGGTATATAATTAGGATATTATAATACAATTAGGATTAGAATTATTAAGAATATAATAATTAGGATATGTTAAAAAATTACATTATTGCCCTTAGCATATTTAAATTTGAAAGGGAACTTAAATTGGCTGAAACTTAAGACATTTTTATATTAGTGTATAGATGTAAAAAATAGTGCAGATTTTGCTTTATTTGATTTTGTTGTAAAGTATATAAAATCTACTAGGAAGTAGAGATGTCTATTGAAGATGCCCTAGTACTTCAATATTCGTAATACATGTGCATCGCACTATTTTGTAGACATTTTACATAAGTCTTTCTAGTTTAAAATGAAAAATAAAAAATAAAAAATAATTTGAGGTGTAGTTAGATGAAAGGTGCAGCTAAATAATCCCGATTTTGATGAATACCCTCCCTTCTAATTTTGACCAAAATAAAATGGTTTTTGATTGAAAGCTTTCAACCAGCACCGGTCAAATTCTGTTTGAAGCGTTCAACCGCAAACACCATTTCTTTTTTTTCGGGCCAAGAGATTTTGATCAAAGCCAAGAATGAAAGGGAGGTCTTCGTCAATGCACATAAGATCACTTGTTACATTTTGACGTTTCATCATATTTATTAACCGATACATGTATTAAATGATGTCACAAATTAATATATGTCGTGTACTAAATTAAATATAACAGAACATGAAACATCTAATGAAACAGAGGATCCGGACTATCATCAATGTTGGTGGCCATTTAGCCACTGACGAGATTGGAGTTTTAATAATCTGAAAAGGTATTGAGAAACAAAATTGAACACAAATTTCAACCTGCCTTTTGAGCTGAAAATTGCAGCCATCACAGAAAACAAGACTTAATAAAGGTAGAATCACCATGAAACCCGTGAAGTTTCATACATAAGAATAAGATCATGATATGATCCCAATTCTCAGACCACACAATATGTTAACAAACTAATAACCCATTTTACCCATCATGCACATTTCCACACCCTCCCCCAAATGCCTCATCTTCCGTCCGGCTCGACGTGATCCCTACGATCTTTCATTGTAGCCGGACGTGATCCCTACGATCTTTCATGCAACGAAGATAACGAGAATAAGGTATGTCAAAACCCAAACTCTTACACCATTCATCTGAGCTATGGATTTTCATATATAACTATTAGCTACTCATTCGATCTACACAAACAAAAGCTATACTAATTAATAGATATCTACACGAACAAAATGAACCATTGCTCATAGCTAAAACATAACACAGCCTGTCGAGGAACTGCAGACCATACTTTCTTTCATTGCAAAATAATAATATAGGTCCAAATAAACTGCACAATGTAAATCTTCACATTTACTCAATTAAATGTAATATGTATATCGAATATGTGCAACCTAAAAAATACCCTAACCTATAAAATAGCAAAATACCCTCAGAACTTTGCTGTAAAAAAATAATAGCAGGGCGAGAGGGAGGGAGGGGACATACACCGCCAACCGACTATACACTATATATAAAAATTGGGTAGTAGAAGATGGCCTACGGGGAATCAAGCAAAGAATCACCTTGAGGTGGGGATTTTGAGCCCGTCCCCTCTGTGGGCCCGCAAAGCTTGCAAGGGTTGGAGGATCTTCGAGAGCACCAATGATCAGGGACGCTCAAGAAGTGCGTGTCAATGAACTTTCTGAATCTCTTTTTGTATTCTTTAGGAGAGATGATAGTCGGCAACTGGTTTTTGGGGACAACTAGTGAAGATTTGACCCAGTTCTCGAGTTGCTTGTCCCACGTGTACTGCCTAAGATAGTCAATGATACCGCATACCAGTTCTCGTTTTTGAGTGTCCACTCCCACCAGAAGAGAGTAGTCCATCACATTTATCAACTGAGACGCACAATTAACGTACAATTGTTAGCAAAAAAACTAACAAATAGGATTGCATTCAACCATCAATGACTTGTGTTAATTTAAAATTCATGAATATATTTCATGCATAATTACAAAAAATGACCTTGAGGATTATTTGGATAACCAAGAAACCCCCCAACAAAAGTTTGTTTCGAAAATTACACCAATTAAAAGCGGGGTACCATTGTAAAGATAGAAAAGTTCATTGAACATTTTCTGTCACTAGGCTGAACCTCATGGTGGTTTCTTAAATTATCTCATTAATTATTATAGACTAAAGAAGTTTCAAAGAAACTCACATTGAGGAAATTGGTGTCGTTATACACAGCCCGCTGCAGATTTCGCTTCGATTTCCTACTGACATACAGGGGCGATACATTCATATCATTCACGAAATTTTGATCCAAAAGAACATCTTCTGAATCATTGCCAGCAGTCTTCAACCGAGCGTGTAAAGCCCCTTTGAGATCATACTGTCTTGATATGTGTCGACCGAATGAAAGATTCTCCATGACAAGAAGATCATGTCTGGTTTCCTTCCCGTTCTTGCCTCCTCTTATGACAACCTAAAATAGTTTGAATAAGAATAAGCAATGGACAAGATTAACTCGTTTATGCACACCTTAAAACATGATTAGACTAACCTGGTAGATACCGAGAATCTTAGCAAGACAGGTCTGGTTTCCCTTCACATCGCACTCTTTCATGTAGTCAAAGTATTGTTTGGCAAACTTCATGAACGATTCGAATTCCGTTCTCTTAATCTCCTTGATGATAAACCTGTCGTCTAGTGTTTTAGCAAAGACAGATTTACTCTTTCCACCTTTGGCATCCCAGTTCCTACAACGGCTTAAGGAAGCAATATAATCAACCTCCGAAGGACAACACCGGTCTCGTAACTCTCTAAACTCACTCGCATATACGCAAACAACAGAGTATTTACGGGTTCCTGGATTCTTCCCCGAGCCCATAGGGACCTCAGGGTGGCCAGCACCATACGAAATCAGTGATTCCAACAAATTTGAACTGTCGAAACTTGAGTGTAGATCTTCCAAGGACTTGGCAGATGAAGAATGCATCATGCTGTTATCAGAATCCAACGAACCGAATGAAGACCAGTGAGGAGAAGTCAACGAAGATACTCGTGAGGGTAGGCTCTGAGAACTCAAGGGTGATTTTGCGTCGTCTGCTTGATCTTCCATTGTAAACGTTGCATCCTTTATTAAAGTGAGGGCACAAGCTATTATGCTTGAAAATTCATCTTCATAATCGGCTACAATGTAGTCGTCACGACCAAGAGGAATGTGCAGCCTTGAGCCCTCATCAGAGATCAGTTTTAGAGTCGTAGATTCTGCAGCGTAGCTACTATATTCGAGCTTCGGTAAGCACCCTCTCTGAAGATCCTCCATATATTCACTTCGGATGTCTGTAAAAGGTGCCCAGATCCAATCTTTCCCGTTTCCCAGGTTAGACAAGACGGAAAGAAGCTGCTTAGACCTTAGAGAGTTGTTGGAATCAAAAGTAGCCCCTTCAATTGGTACTGTCCGAGCCAAATGTGATTCCATAGATGAATCAAGATTTTCCCGTAGAGAGTTTCCTTCAGTGGCGTCAAGATGATCTTCTGAACTAGGTTTAACCAAGAAGTCATGGACCACCGATCCGTTTTCACTAATGATTGGCCTCACAGCATCATCATTTATAGTGGGTGTAGGCAATGATTGATCATCGGTAGACCCTTCAATATGCCCATCAATATGAATCTCTTTAACTGGAAAATCACCGTTCTCTAAATATAACTCCTGCTTCGATTCAGATCCAGAAGAATCTTCGGTAGCACTATGGGCCTCGTTTCCATCCTCCTTAAAATCAGAACTGACCACCTTAAAATCTGATGAGAGCAATGCACGTAGTCTTCGATCCCATATGCATGATATAAGCAGAAGATCCAGACGCACTCTATTCAAGCTTAGAAGCTTACATACAGTACAATCTTCATTTGCATTCTTGGTGGAGTTTTGAATCTCAACCTAGTAACATAGTAGTAAGCAAAGGAATGATGGAGGGTACTTAACTTCTTTTCTTAATAACATATAATGTAGAAACAATAGAAATTTTAACGCTTCAAACACTTTTGTAGTTGAAAACCGGGCAGGACCAAAAGTCACACTATTTTATGAATCCTGACTACAAAAAAGACGTGTAAAACCATCAGCAAATTTCAGTTACCTTATTACGTCTCGCAGAAGTACCAAAAATTTGCCAAGCAATGAAATCCATCACTATTTAGCAGGCTAACAGAATTCCTCAGAAATTTAGGACTTAGAGAATGATGCAGAGTTTTTTGGTATGTAAATGTGTAATCACAAAAGAACAAGAGTTGTTCTTGTCCAGTGCTATTTTACTTATTCCATACAGTATTGGATGGATAGAAGTGATTATATCGAAATTTTAGTTAGGATTATTATGACTACGAGAATTTGATTTCTTAACAAAATAATGAAGTTAGACAGTTGAAAGAAATAACTTGCTACCAATTTTTGCATCTGTAATAACAGAACAAAATTAAGGATTTTATAATATCTTAATTAGAAAGGGGAAAAAAATACGTGGGGGCCTGGCTGGGGGGTGATGTCAAAGGATATGCTATCTAACCTCAAAGTAAGACTTTTCCTGCTTCAGCATCTCGACAATATCTGAGAATTCCATGTTCGAACCATCTATCTTCAGAGTTACCCCAACATATCGATTTCTAAGGTCCATTAAAGATTTTTCAATCTCAAGGAACATTGAAATCCCTTTTGAATACACCTTCAAAAGAGAACAATGATGTCAAAAAAGATAACTAAGGAAGATATGGTTGGTTCAATGATTAGGCAAATGCATCATTCACCAGCTAGGATAAAATGGCAAAATGAATTTACATAAGTGCATACATTATCGGAATCTTTCTTAAGAAACTCCCCTCCGACAGAATAGTTGAACTCCATCTTCTGAGGTGGAAGTGAAACTGAATACGTCACAACTGTAGAGTACTTGAACATTGCAACCATGGGCCCTAATCTGCATGTTCGCTAAAGTGTCATGAGCCTATCAATGTTACTGAAAGCAATACGAGAGCGAGAGAGAGAGAGGCACGGATGGACGAACATGCCCACCCAAGATAAGGTATACACAATATCAACCATACAGTATTAGTTCTTTTACAAAAGGAGGAAACTCCAATATCTGCTAGCAGAAAGCAGCACCAATGTACGTTACCATTTGAAAGCATTTCTCTGAAGTGCATCACTTTCTAATCAATAGTCTCACTCACCAAAATGAAGCCTAAAATGTTCAATTGACCTTCCAATACAAATAAACCAATTCGCAAATGGATGAAAGGTTTTATAGTACCATAATTGTTTACTCTTAGAAATTTGTTAAAAGAAGTTGAAAATATGACATACCCAAAGAAGTAGAGGAAGTCCTTATGGTATGAATGACCGCAGCTGGATGAACTACTGAATGAAGAATGGTTGGAAAAGCTTAGTTCCAAAAACTTTCCGAATGACAAGCCACGTGCAGCAAGGGATATCAAAACCCTTTTTGTAGATTTCGAGCTACCATCAGCGATTTTACAACGACCACAACGACTCCACATCCAAAGCTTCCCTTCAGCTTCTCCTGGCAGACTCTTTCTTGCAGGAAGATGTCTAACTTGGATTGTAAGTTGCTTATTATGATGTGCATAGTAGAAGAAGTGTGCCTCGGGGGGGTCGCCGCACGTCTTGCACTGGAGTCTCTGCATAGACAAAGATTTTCATTTAGGTCACTAAAAAATAAATCAAACACAGAGATACATACTAAAAGCACCCACAAGGGCCAAGGCAAGAACAATCCTATCAGGTTTCATATATATTTTCTGGAAATAGTGGTACAAAGTCTCATTAACAAATAAGTAATTCAAGAATCATAAGATAGAAGTCCTGCAAACCTGATTGAGTAAATTATCCTGCAAAAACTTCCCAAGAGGGACGTCGAAACTCCGGTAGAACTTAATATGGGAAAAATGGCGGTGCTCACAGAAAGTCCCTTGTGAAGCATTCCGACTGGACATCAAAACCAAAATACTCTCAGAATCTAAAACTGAATTGATCTCATCCTTGCTCTGTATTTTGTCTCCAGCAACATCACTATTGCTCTTTGTATCCAAAGAATCTGGTGGACAGGACTGCTCACTATTGAGTAAATTCTCTCCCTCGTTTCCAACCTTCAGCTTGTTACTATCAGCTACCTCTGCAACATTGAAGATCTGATTTTCAACCTGACGATCCTGATTTCCTTCATCGAAACCAAGGGGATTCAGCTTATCACAAGAGTCAGATAAGAAACGCAAGCTGTCATCCATGACTCTTTGAACAGAGGTTGAAATAGAAAATCCAGGAAACGTTTCAGGGCCGCAGGCTTCAAATGACAGTGAAGCATTGCCTTCAGGTGATGAGATTAGGCTCTGTGATTCGGTATGATCAAATCCGTTAGATATGTGAATATCACGTGGAAATGACTTGTCTGCCTCTTTATCGGAATTATTCTGGCCCAAAATAGTTGGCCCATCGGGGCTGCCTGAGATCAAGTTTTCATTTGTAAGTGCAAGATCGACCACCTCATTCGGCGAAATTGTGGAGAACATTGCACTCTGATCTAGAAGGAAAGAAGTCTCGAGCATCAAATGGTAAGCCATGACAACTGCACACCGCACTACGCATTTAATTCTCTTCAATTCATCGCTGTTGGCTCCCATCAGAAGAATCTGTGCATTATAAAACGGTTAAGATCAGTCCCCATCGACTTAAATTATTGAGCAGGAATAAGCTGGTCGTTAGCAGGAAATATAATGTCTAGCGGAGCAAGAACACTGATAAATAACGCTGAGACGGAAAATAAACTTTAATTTAATGAGCCAAAGAAGGATAAGAATATGGAATTGTTTGATAATATTAAAATTATTAGTCAACCATGTTGCCTTTGGAAGCCAATAGTAAACAGCCAATAAATAACGGTGCCTTATGTGCATGAGATTCGCAATACAGACCTTTCAAATCTAGGCAGAATAGAGAAGGAAAACATATAATATGTAATGCGTACGGTGAACTTACAGTGCATCCGAGTCGAGTAGGAGAGCCCTCAAGGAACATTAGTGTTTTACTTTGTTTTTTTCCACCCTCTGAGGAAATAGCATGTTCTTCTATGAACTTCTCAATACGGAAGGAATCACACTGCCTAAGTTTTTGACCTACTGCAACATCCGATGCCGATATAGATGAGCCAATGCAACGAGCAACTCTCTCCAGGCGATGAAGCTTCATATCAAAGACTAGAGTTATTCCTTTTGCAAGAATAGACTCTTGTATATCACGAGAAACTGATTTCTCGACCAGAATCACATTAGGATGGTACATGTCTATCATCTCAACGATGGATTTTAAATTGTCCTTCTCCTGTCAATTAAAAATATGATCAGAAAGGACAAATGGATGTTGATAAAGATGAAGAAACAGAAGATCTTACTTTCACCTGCTTCATTGATTCAAATGATGACAATCCACCGGAAGAAAGATCAAGGGAGCCAGGGATCAACAGCAGTCTCGGGTTCTTATACTTTGTCGGCATGTGTTTGTGAGCAGCATGCTTCTTGAATACTAGCCCTTTGATAAGTTGACTACAGAAGATACAGGAATAGATATGTTCAAACGACAATAAACAAAAACTTCACAAACATGTGAATTGTATGCCATTTAAAAGATGCAATTAAACAAAAATAAGGCAGCAAAAGATAATTACCTTTGAGTGCGTGTACCAGTTGCAATACATTTAATCTTCACATATCCATCAGGATCCATAGCCTTACCCTCGTGAGCATCAGGCTTCACAAAAGCAGCAGCCTCCCACGATAAAGAAGTCACTATATCAACCCAATCCTCGCCAGAATTTGTAGAAGAATCGACACCCACCGACTTCACAAGCTGACTAACAAGAGCCCTAAATTTTCCATTCTTGACATCGTTCATTGCTTTAATCTTTTCTTCTCTGAACTTGTAACTTCCACTGCTTTCTTCTCCAAAGAAGCTTAAAGAAGTAGGCTTAGCCCAGGCCCCACCATCACCACACTCGTCGTCATCGTCATCATAGTTTGCTATACTACCTACCGAATCATCCTCTTTGTCTTCTGCATCTGGTGGAAGCCAAAATTCTGCATCTACTTCATCATTTAAAGAAGACGTTTCAGATGCCTCGTCAATAGCACTCAATCTTTCTATGTTGTGATCTGCTCCTTCCTGAACTACCGCACTTTCTGTGGGCCCTATATTTCCGGTAGGCCCTAAACGATCAATCCTACTAACTTGTGTAGTTTCATGTTCCACCGTGTTATCAGCTTGGTGAAAACCGTTTAAAGTGATTGCCGAATTGGAGTCATCCATATTCCCTTTTGAAGAGGAACTAGAATCTTCTTGACTACTATCTGTGCCGCTGTCTTCTACATATCTCCTGATAATGAACAAACAGACGATAAGCTCATAATGAAACCACGAAAAACTTTCTAAAAATTGTGTATTTGTTCACATATCATGCTTTGATAACATCAATTAATGAAAGAAAATGAACATTATACCTTTCGTAAGACATTGCATCAACTGAAATGTCACCTGAAAAATTAAGTGGGTCAGTGAAAGAACTAGAGAAAACAGTGGCAGATCAAATTGGAGGGAAGAAAATTAAAGATGAAGCATACTGCAGTTCGATTCGGAACTTATTAGTGGCATTGCCTTAGAACGGGAATTCTCCTGATTTGCAGTGTCTTTATAGATCTTTTTACCACACAGTTCGCAATTTAGTTCGGTAAGATGCCCATTTTCCTGCTCTGTGCAGTTGCTCGAATCAACAAACTTTGCACCACAATGATGGCACATATTATGCTCGACTCACTTTCAATCTGCACGTTGGGTACAGGTTAAGCAGAAAGCAGGACAAAATCTTCAACTAATTGAAAGCCCGAAAAATCTAATACACAACAAACATCCAGGAAACTGAAACAACGACCGTGATGGTTATAAATTGCAACAGCTATTTATAGGACGGTATCCGACAATACAGTAAATAGCTTTCTAGCCAAATCATGATCCCAAATGTTACAGTATATAATGGAATTCAACAACATACATGTATTACAAAATTTAACCAGACCCTCAAGGGAAAATGAGGTTTTTTTACATTGTGATGGACAGCAAAATCAGTACGTTACATCTCGAGCCGAAAAGAAGGAAAGGAAGATTTAATACCCCATCAGAAATTGGGCATAGAAATATGTAATAATGATATACATACACTCTTGCAAACATTTCTAATCCTTTCAGTTGAATTCTTCAGGTTATAATATTGGCTGCAAAATACTCACATTAATCACCAATACGATACGACAAACTAGACTCCAAATTCATAAGCTCGATCCGGAAAATCTAGATCAGTGTTACCATAGTGATTTTATCACTATTTGCTACCAATGAATACAAAATCATAACAATAACGGATTACAATTTGTATTCGAACCATAGAAATAATGAAATTTAAGCCAGCAGGCCTAACTAAATCAATTCACTATATATCATAAATCACTAAACCATATAAACATCACATCTATACAACTAAAAACATGCTGGCAAAAACCGAATATAAAGTTCTAATCTGAAAATTACAATTAAGACAACAATCATATGAAATCACCAATGAATTAGTACAAAATCCAAATTACTTAAACACCATACAATATTTTATCATACGAATCAAATCGCGCTGAATCTTGAAACACAAGACACCAAAAAATTGAACCAATCAAAATCCTGAAATGCGATAATCAAAACAAATCATGGAAAGTTTATCTGTTGACTCATTAGTCAACATAATATTCAGTAAACCTTATTTTCAAAAAAGAAAATCAGAATTAAATCTGCCGCAACCAAAAAATAACAAGATCACAGCTCAGGATAACTTTTTCCTTCTTTGGACTCCAAGTAAAAATTCAAGACCTCAAAGTTAAAAAATAAAAATTAAGAAATTAGATGGTTCTAGAAAACTTACTGTTGAACAAATCAGATGGAGGAGTAATCATGACCTTGAAATCCCAACAAACAATCTTATCCGCGTAACCAATCTTCAAAGCCCAGATGATATTCGTTTGTTCAGGAAAAAAAGATTTGAAAATATTGGACATTCAAGTGAGAGAAATGGGGGTTAAAGAGCAAAGAATTTTTATGAAGTGAATTCAAGAAAGTTTGGGAGAAATAAAAAGCAAGCAAGCAATTTTTGTCTCCCAGTGGGGCCCACACCAACCCTGTGTTCAATGCTTTAAAAAAATCCAACTTCAATTTCCCCCTATAATATTTTCTCTGCTTCAAATGTCAATTTTTGTTGCTTGATTTTTTCCTCCCCTATATTTTTGCTTTATTACATAAGTATTCTTTTTACTAGCACATATATATTTCTTTTTCGTTTTTATCGTTTACTAATTTACTAAAATAACCACCCCTTTAACTCGGACAGCCCAACCCGATCTTAATTTGGGTACATATCAAAAGTTCATCGAACGAAAAAAAAGTGAGTTATCTTATTCATATCCTTAAAAAACATTGAAACTTGTATTAGGCTCGCCAGACCATTTTAGATTATAATTTCTACGACTCAGCTCACTATGATTAAGTCGATTTTTCTAAATAAATAGTAAATTTCTGTCAAATCAGTTACCAAATTCAATTTTTCTTTTAGCAGTTTTCTGTAGTGGTGAAAATACATCTTATATCGTAGCTTTGTTCCATTTTTCCTCTTTATTTTACGTACACTTTTTTTAATATTTACAGCTTACATATAATATTTTGTTTATTATTAGTTCTTTACATAATGCTCCCTCCGTTCCAGCTAATTTTGCACGGTTGATACTATCAAATCAGTCTTCCGTTCACAATTTTTCTTTAATTTTCCGCCAATAATACATTTTTAAAATAAGGCTAGACGTTTGTAATTTATTGTAGAATTATTTATTCAATAGTTTTATTTATAAATAAAAATTAAACATATTACAATAATAAAATTATTGAATATTGTTTAATAATCATTTAATTTTTAAAAATAATCATATTAAAGAAATAAACACATATTTATCGTTATCTTTCCAGCATAATAATATCAGGGAATTTTGCTACTATATAGTTTCCAAATTTGGAGATAGTATTCATTAAAAAAACTGTTACATACTTTACGCATGAGAGCTAAGAAAATCTAAAGATTTGCTAATTTTTCTGTACAACACTTATGTATCACATTTCACTTAATTTTCTAATTTTTCATTTCAAATTCATTTATTACTCGTTATATATTAGGCCAAAAATTAATTTTGATCTCTTAAGTGTTTGCTTTTTCGATTTTAGTTCCACAAGTATTTATTTTTTCAATTTAGTCCCGTAAATACTGAAATTGTCCAATTTAAAGATAATTTTCACGGGAAAACAGTAAATTGGTCGGAAATAATGATGTACAACTCACGTGACCCTAGTATTTTGGAAAATTGGACTACACTACGTGACGTGACATTGAATAGCAGAGTCGGACTTATATTTTTATCAAATTTTAATTCAAAATAAAAAGAATACCTGTACTTGAGAAGGCCCCGATTCACAACCCTTCTTCTGCACAAAAACCATGGCAAAGTTGCTCTCTCGCCTTGTCGCAGATAACTCCTAATTCTCGGATTTTTATTTGGGAAATTTCTGAAAAAAATTTGTACATGTTCTCCGAAGAAATTTGGTTCTATGTTTTAGGGTTGCGGCTTTTGGGATGTCAAATACGCTATTCGACGCTGATGATTAAACTTAAGTTTAATTTTGATATTCTTTTAACTTCTAACATTACTAATAATGTTGTTTCTTGCAAATAATAAAACGATCATTACGTTTGAATTAATGATATGGATATTCTCATTATTTTGAATTAAAATTTAATAAAAAATTTACTCTTATTCAGCTATTTTATGTCATGTCACTTAGTATAGTCGGATTCCCTCAAATATTAGGGTCTCGTGAGTTGAACGTTACTATTTCCAGCCAATTTAGTGTTTTTCGGCGAAAATTGTCCTTAAATTGGACAATTTCAGCACTTACGGGACTAAATTGAAAAAGTAAATACTTGTTGGACTAAAATCGGAAAAGCAAATATTTACGTAACTAAAAATTATTTTTGGCCTTATATATTATATTAATTATTTTTTCACTTGTTTGTTCATGATTACAATGCTCAATTTGAATATTTGTTGTGGGTTTACTATTTGATTTACTCATGTGCTGCATATAAATTATTTGATAATTAACATTTAAAAAAAAAGAATTATTCAAGCTATCTTATTTGATTATTTAATTCTTCTATTGTTATTATCAATTGTGCTTCACATAATGGAGGGTTCTAGTAAATAAAAAAAACCTTGAGCGAGCTTAATTTGAGTCTCCGTGTTGCCTATTTCTTTAATTGGGTTCTTATGTTTTCAATATAAATATTGGCATTAATATTTTTTTAACTAGACTTTGATTAACGTTTAGGAGATCTTTTTCAAGTGTAAGTTTAGTGGAAGTCTGAATGCCTGATATAAGAAGAATTGTGAAATAATCGAGTCGAGTTGAAGTTATTATTGTTTGGTTGAATTATCATGTAGCCCTATAAATTATGTAGAGTTTGCTTGATCATGAACTAAATTTTTTAATCAAGTTACAATATGAGTCTGTAAAGAATATTGTAGTTCAAAGGTATTACTTCTAGTTTAAAAATCAAGAAGTTTAGGATTCAAGCCCTTCCCACTTCGATATTCTATTGTACTCTAAAAAAAAAAAAAATTGAATATGGGTTTCTGAGTAATTTTGTCTTTTCCATGCGGCACGAATTTAGATAAGGGTGAACATGGATATCAAAAATAATCTAAACTGCATCGAACTTTGGACCAAAAGTCATTCCTAATTGATAATATTATTAGACTATTTGACTTTATCAATCTCAAACCAATTTTTTCTATTGTCAAATCGAACCGTTCCATACCAAATAACCGAAATCGAATCAAGTAGAACCGATTCCAAGGAAGTATAGAATTTTTTTATACCAAATAATCGAAATAGAATCGAATATAACCAATTCAAAGGAAGTGACTATTAAATCGTTTTATATATCATTTAATTCATTTTCTATACTATGATGCTGAATAATTAATAATAAAATTTGGTGAACTTTAATAGTGTATAATACTAATGTAGTAGAGTCAAATATTTATAATATATAATTTTCGAACAAACATAGATTTTTCTATAATTGAACAAACATAGATTTATTAACTATATCTACACCAATTAATATGCTTGTTGTTTATTATACATAACATGTTTAAATTCAGACTCTAGATCTATATTTTTTTAATCCAAGTAAGCAACAAAAGTTATTGTATATCTAATATCTAATATCTAATATTTAATTATTTCTCATATCATATATAAAGGTAGAATTTCTAAGCTCGGATTCAAACACTCATATATGAATACTAGTAGCATCTCGTTGCTCATTTTGTTCTTCTTTGATTTTCCATTTATGTCGTGAATCTCATTTTATCTCTAAGACAATTATGATCTCAATTTAGTTAGTCATACTAATCTTACTTCTCGAGAACGCTTTCATAACCCATCTTTCCAATTTTGTTTACAGTTATTTATCTTCGTTGTCCTAATCCACTTTTCGATATTGTTTGCAGCTATTTATAACTAAAGATGAGGAAACCCGGTGTATGACGTAAATTTTATTGAAAGGTATACGAAGATAGGCTTATAGATGAAAGTTTGGAAAAAAGATCGATAAAAAGTTTATTGAGGTAGAAATCTGAGAACTTTATAATTTAGTGTTGTTTTCTTTTTCTTTCTTTGGAAAAAAAACACACTAAGTTACAAAGTTATTATATTTTGTTATGTCTCTTTAGTAAAATTTATTTTTATTAGTTGGAGCTTGAAACTTGTTTTAACATATAACTTATAAGGGGAAAATTTTAGTTGAAAACCTGAATTTTGGTAAAATGCCTTAATCAGAGGTCTTAATTTTTTAGTTATCAATTCATAGCCTGGATTTTGAGTTTTTCTCAATTAGTGGTCTAAAACTTGAATTTTATTCTCAATTCAGGGGTTTGCGTCTTTAAAAAAGGAAATATTATCCGTTGTACGAAAGTTTTGATATGGAGTATATTGAAACTTTTATATATCGTACGAAAACCTTCCTTGCATCGGATAATGTGGCCTATTTTTCGAGACATAAGCCTTGAAAATTTAAAATATATGCCCCTAATTGTGAAAAACTAAAACTCGGGCATGAATTCAGAACTTCCAAAATTTAGGCCTCGAATTTAGACATTTTTCGGAATTCACGTCTTCTATTGGAATTTTCCCACTTATTAAGTTGTGCAATATTACACTATTTTCTTTTTAAGAATATGGTATTATCTTAGACACTACATTATAATTCTTTCGTACATTTTGTTCAAATTTAAAATTGAACATAGCTCCGAAAAGATCCAAATACCAAAATCGAAAAAGATCCAATCTCCGGAGAAAAGTAGGGGTGGCAAAATCCTCGTGGGGATCCATCCCCGTTGGGAACCGATGTTATTGTGTAGGGGATTCCCCGATGATAACGGGAGTGGGAGCGGGGATGGGGATTCCCCGCTTAAGAAAAAGCGGGGATGGTATGGGGATGGGATCAATGCTCCCCATCCCCGTCCCCGCCCCCTCCCCGCTTAATTAAAATGGAGTTTTCCATACCCTAATTCTTAATTATTTATTTTAGCATTTCTCATTTTGTAATATGTATAATTCGTATACTATTTAGGGATTAATCTTATGTTCTTCATTACTTTTGTATAAAATTCCACCATATTTCCAATATTTAAATAAATTGAAATAACATATAAGGTGCGTGTTATTTATTGTAAGTAGTACTCAATACAAAGATTTCTGAAGTTAGTAGAAATGAATATTTTATCATAAAATTGTATAAAAAATAAGAAAGTTTGACCTAAAGAAAAAATATGTGGGCACCCAACTCTCCGCGGGGAACCCATTCCCCGAACGGGGAATCCCCATCCCCGACCCAAATTTCCTAAGTGGGAAATTTTGATGGGATGGTATTTGGGATGTAAGATCGGGATGGGGATGGGATGCTCAATACCAGCCCCGAACCCGCCCATTGCCACCCCTAGAGAAAAGGAACCGATAAGCTTGATGGTTTAGATTTGTTTTGGAAATTTCCGAATACTGATGAACGTTAAAAATGATTGTTTTTCTCATGCAATCCACGTTCATATTTTGTTGAGAATTACACTCGTTTAATATGTTTAAGTGCAATTTCACATAGAGATGTGTTTTCTGGTTGATTTTCCTTTTTGATATGATTTATACACTTTTTTTGTGTATTTTTTTAAGGTTAGGAAAATCTGGAGGTCTAAAGAAGTCAGTTGCACACGATCCGCATTCTGAGGCCGAAATAGGTCCAACATGGGCTCGCACCCAGCCCGAGAACAAAAATTATGAATAGGGCGGGATGAGAAAACGAGAGGAATTTCTCTCTTCGAATGAGGTCAAAACGAAGGAAAACGGAGGTAACCTGCAAAACGGGCATGGGTACCACAACCAATACCACCAGCGATATTGGGACAAGTACCCAACTTGCCTCGGGATACCACTCCAGGTACCATACCAGTACTTATTGTGGTACCTAATTTTGAACGAACCCTGTTTTTCATCTAGCCTATCACAGTTTCGTATTTTAGCTGGAAAGTTGACGAGAAGATATAAAACTTTGTAAAAAATGTCTAGATCTGGTTCCGGACGAATAATTCCCATAATTTTTTAGAAGACGAACCAAACTACACTTCGATGCCCCAACACAACTTAAACTTAAATCAAGCATTCCCCTCTAGTCTTTTGCGCTTTTACCCTTACTTTTTTTTTTTTCTTTACTTTGAACAAAAGTTTTATAAAACTACACTCTGAAGTGAAATACACCATAATCGAATGACTAAGAATTTTCCCAAGTGGGGAATCCGGAGCACCATTCCAACAAGTATGACCTCTAACTACAACAAAGACCTACAAGAGAAGACTCAAAACTACTCCCACTTGAGGAGACTAAAACCACTCACAAAAGGAGACTAATCACCAAAAAAAAAAAAAAAAAAAACCAAATCTAGAATGTATTGATGCAAATCAGCCTATGTCTAAAACCGATTTCATCCTTAAAAAAAGAAGACACAAAATCCCAGAAAAAATCAAAATGCGAAGCACACTCCCTACATCTAACCAGAAAATAAGGTTGCTTAGGAATCACCTACCCACGAATAAATCAAATACTTACTCAAACAAAATAAAAATAGTAAAACAGAGAAACAGACTGGAAAAATAAGAAAAAAATTACATAAAATAAAGAGAGGTCTTCCCTGTTTGCCTGTCTGCCACAGCCACCAAAGTCACCACCGCCACTGTCAGCAACACTACTTCCACCCAAAACGACCAAAGAGACCCAGTGATAACTCGAGGGCTTCAATGGCAGGGAGATAAGAAAAGAAAATGAAACTTGTCGGACAAGACGAGTGAATGATCGGAACAACCTCCTGTCAGATGCCCTCGTCTTTCGATGAAAAACACCGGAGATGGCCACAACATCGCTGGAAAAAAGCAAAATATGGAAGAGGAACTCATGACAAGAACATCACCTTCGGGAAAAAGATGGGAGAAGCCAACAAACTAAAGGCTTTGGCAAAGCACAACCGACAAATAGTAAAGGGGGTGGACGACAAACTCAAGAAGGGAGAGGGAACAGAAAGGTTGCTAGGGTTTGAAGTCTTGTTTGCATGATTAGTAGGTTTTATATCTTTTGTCTAGCTAGGGTTTTGGGTCCTATAAATACCCATCCCCCCTCTCGTTTGTAAACACCAACTCACAACAGGTATTCATTTTACAACTTTCATTCTTCGTGTTAAGGAGGAAGCCATTTTTGTATAAGAAGCTCGGTGCTTACTCGAGGATTTGTAAAGCTCGTTAAGGATTCTTTACTTATTAAGTTTTCTCTTTCCCTATCTCTTTTATTTTTATTTGTTTGTTTTTCCTTGCTTAATGATGTTGTTTCCTCGTTCTTGCTTGATAATGCTTGAGTATACCTTGTTTCCCGAGGTTAGGGAGTAGCTCAACTTTAGGATTGTGAATTCAAGTATAATAGGTGTTGATGTGAGTTTGATTGATAAATGAAATTGATATTATGAGTTTGTAATTTCTTATACTTTCGGCTTAACTAACCGGCGGTATAATGGGCTTATTTGATGGGCCCATGAGGGACGATGAGAGGCCCTGAATCATAATTGACGATCTTGTTGAATTCCTCAAGGCCTCGTTTGTTGAGCAATATTCACTTGGGTGGTGATATAGTATGTTACTTTAATGCATTGAGACATTGCTTGCTTTGTCTTTATTGGTTCCTTTCGCCGACTTTTAATGATGGGAGTCGAGATATATTTAAATGTTAGTTGATTGACATATTTACTCCTTCTTGTTGAACTGCTTGGATTTCCGATTAAGACACATGACCTATATTCATCTCCTACTACTAGCTTGTATTTACTTGATTCACTTTCTTAGCTTATATAAAATCGAGCCTCGGGAATATCTTCCTATTGATCGGTTCCGTCATTGTTTACATTTATTTGCTTTTATGTTGTTTAGTGTAATCACAAGTCTTATTTTTGTTTGGTCTAACTTATTTAAAAGTGCTTAAGTCGGTTCTCAAGGAATAATCCTCCATCTAGATACCATAGTCTTTTATACTACATTTGTCAAGGTTGTATGCTTGCAACCTGGAAAACGTTCTAACCTTATCGATTTAGAGTGTTTTCTATGACAAGTTCAAATATTTACCTCTGAACTTTAATTCAATTTCGGAGATTTCTGAATCTTCCGCTCCAAACTATTTTCACCCCCGTAGGTACTAATGTACGGGTCAGATTGATGGGTTTTAAATATTACACCCATCCAATCATTCCCTTTAGAAGGGGTTGATAGTAAGTAGATATTAGCTATTCGATCTCAATCCACTTTTATAGCGAATGATTGGACATTATCCAAGTGGGTGTCATAGAATTTAAGGATGTGCACGGTACGGGACATATCGGAGATTTAAAAATCTTAAGATACGTAGAAAACTGATTATTTTAAAATTAATATTCAAAATCAAAGAAAAAATGGGGTTGGTAGGTTCCAGTTATTTTTTCTATCCAGACATTTCAGTTTGGAAGTTTAGATTTAACGGAAAGGGTCAACTCATTTTGGTTCAATTCGAATACCTGTAGAGTTTTCATCTTTTGAATAACAAATGTGATTTAAACACAATAGATTGACATTTTACAAGATTAAATCATTTTATCACATCAAATATGTTTCCATTTAACTACTTGTTTTTTAGATATAAGATCCATTAATTATTTACGTTAAATTTAACTAACTATGAAATTATGGATAATTTAACCTTAATTCTTATTTAAATTGATCTTATAGGGACATTTTATTTAAAAGGAATTAGGGGTGAAAACATAAACTGCAAAAACGCCGAGGGGCAGAATTGTAAAAGCGAAAAAAACAGTTATAGACGCGTGGGCCCAAAAAACATGGTTCAATTCTTCCCTATTAGGCGGCTTTTTGTCGCATTATTCACTACACCATTCGAAAGTACAAGTTTACCCCTCCTAAATTAATTTATCAACTAATCCCACTCATGTGAACATAATACTCTATTTATCAAAGAATCTTTCTTGTGTCCTCTTTAATTTTTCCTTTTTCGAGATATTTATTAATTATTTTTGTATTCGAGAATCTTTTTCTTGTTTGATTTTGTTTTGGCGGTGATTAGAAAATAATGAAATCACTTGAAACAGAAGAAAAGCACCTTTTCTGGTGGATATTTGTTGAAGTGTTGTGATTATGATTGGATAAAATGTCATTCTTTGAGGTGGGCACTTCATTTTCAACCTTAATCTATTTAAGCTCCACTAATTTGCCAAAATCTATCACTTCAGATTTCATTTCATTTTTTACACCGTTCATGGGCATTATGGTATTTTTCTTCAAAAATTGATTTATCCTTAGGCTAGCTTGTACATAGTTGGATGGGGCTAGCTCGTCTCCCTAAAGGGATATTTGGATTGAGATGTAGTGTAATGTGCCACGTTTGTTGGGATATATTCACGACTGAAACACTCATTTGAATAGTATAAGATATTTTTATTTGAGGATGTAGCAGAGTAGGATGTGTAAAGTGATGTCAAATTAATAGGTAGTGAGATGATAGATAATGATAAAAAAAAATGTATTGAAAATTTTAAAAGGTGTATTGTGAATTGTAAAAGAGGATATATAAGATGTGAAGTAATGATAAAAAAATGTATTGAGAATTGTTAAAGGTGATTAAATAATGATTGAATAATTATGTAATGATAAAAATGTGTTAGGGTGAGAGGAAAATTGACAGGGCGATCTGGATCGGCAATCCATAAAGTGAAATACCTTTAGGCTGAGTCATCTCACATCCAACTGGCAACGGTCCAACCCAAATATCCCGTAAATGTTACATATTTGGTTTGGCCTGTAGATGGGAGATTGACTATCCACCTCATTAAACTAATTCTTTTTTTAACTAATCTTGATTTAACATCTGCAGTAATCTTACACTCGCATCTTTTTATTGATTTGACATCTTAAGTATTTATCCTACTTTACTTCATCCAAATGCAAGTATTATCTTTTTACTATTCAAATTATCGTAGACATCCTAGATTTGATCAGCTGGATGCACTCCAAATACCTACAATTCTATCAAATATCCTATAGCATATAAACTCTGAAAGCTATAATCTTTTTTGTCAAAAATTATGATCCTTTTCAATTGCAAACCAAAATGTCACATATAATTATGATGTCATTAATATTATTGGATGAGTCACAAATAAATCATCCCTAATTGACTACTTAAGTTACCCCAAATATCGTTCTCGTTTGAAGGTAAAACGCACAACAAGCCTTAACTTCCATTAGCAATTTACAGTGATAATGATAATGGTGGCAGATAATGAAACACACTACACGAAAACGTGTTTTTAGCGACGGACGTACTAACATTATTAACAAATTATATTGAATTAAATTGAGAAAGTCATTACAGGGAAATGAACAAGTAAATGCACTATTTGTTTATAGTACTAGCATCCGTTTGGTTAAGATTAGGTTCAGTAGATTTAGAGGATCGAATACCAATAAAGCACACTCATTAACTCTCTTAGTCAAATTTAACTTAGCACTCTTCAATTTTAAGCAAACGGATCCTAAATGAAATATACACTTTTTTCCCTAAACTAAAGAAAAATAAATAGGTGAGCGGTATTGAGTTAATTAACACATATATGTCATATTTCTAGAGCGTGGAAGTAAATTGCAAAATTGGTTTGATAATTTATGGGTGATTCCAAAACTAATTGTTTATCTTTTTTCATTGCGTCAATTTTGGTCTCTTGATCCCTTTTTTGCTGACAATCAATTTTTTAATCGAATAATTGTATGTGCATATCATACGATCTCGTTAAATAGGGATTCACATTTTTCTGGTGAATATGTGGTCTTCATAATTAGTTGTGATAATTTTTATGTCATGTTTTTTAACTTGGGTAACACATTTATGTCATTTAGAACTCTATAAAAATCTATACTATATAATATAACAAAATCCGCCAAGAATAGTAATATAAACATTTTCCCGCCCAAAACAACTATACTATTTCTGGAACTTCAATATTAGCTGCATTAATTTATATTTATGGTATAATTGGCTGCATTAATTTATATTACCTTATATATGGTAAAACATTCAAATCAATTAATTACGAAATTGCTTATATAGTGGTAATATGTTACAATTGAATTTCTGAAATCTCGCAACATAACAATTAATCAAACGTATTAAATTGATTATATTCGGCCAATCAATTACATTGAATTAATACATCATATCTTTTTATTGGAATAGTCAAGTGTCATATTAGGAATTTCGATTATGCCAATGATTAAGCAATTTCCCCATTTTAAACCAAATCTACAATAAAATATTATAAACTGATTTAGTCATCATTCCATAACAATACGACAACTACACGAGGTATGATTCAAATCTTTATTATTTTTCTTTTGCCCACCATATTTATGCGCTAATCAATAATAATTTCTGAAAATAAGCTTCAATACACGAATGAATAAATTAATTACGTATCTATAAATACCTGCGTAATCAGCATAATATTCACCATATGTCGCTTACACAGTTACTCATACTACACATTATTTTGCTATTTAGTTTTGAGTATCAGAGTTTAATAATAAACCTCTCTCTCTGTTTTTCCCGAATGGAAACCAACAATAAACACTCTAATAGTGTAACGTCTGGATTGCGGTATAAAAAAACATGTTTAAGCGTGTACAAGTCTCAGGATGCGTACGACTTCTATGTAAGTTTGTGTTTCGATTAATTTCGTTTAATTTTTTTCCGTTTAATTCCATTTAAGCGTATTAATGCAATCCACATCTATTTAATTCTGTTTAATCCACATCTATTTAATTCTGTTTAATCCACATTAATTTTTTATTTATTTTCAGGCTATACCTGCTGATTTTGTTGGCCAGTTCCCATCTGGTTTACCGGATGAGGTATGTGTACGTAACATCCACTATACAACGTTCCGTTTGAAAATTCAAAAGATTCAGAGTCACTATTTTCTCACAAATGGTTGGACAAATTTTGTGGTTGGTAATGGTATTGCGGAGTCGGATTTTATTGTCTTCTTTTATGTTGCTTATAAATTATTTGAGGTACGTGTGTTTAAGTGTGAGACGTGTCTCAAGACGAGGATTCCTCGAGCAGACGTCCCAAAATTTATACTTGGCATTTGATATTTTTTTAATAATTACATTTATATTAATTTTCGCCAATTTATATATGAATTATCATTTAATTTATATGATTTAGTCAATATTATGTAATTTGTAGTTAAGAGTGGTTTGGATAATTTTAATGTGGGGATCGTTTGGTTGGACTCGAAAGTTCAAGCATGCGATTTTATCCAGAAGCTGAAGTTGCATGTGAACGATATGCAATAGGTATGTACGTACAATCATGCATAAATATTATTTTATTGTAATATATTTTTTGTAATGTTATTCTTTCTTACTTTTATTTAAATAACATCTGTAGTTTACATGGATCATCCTGATGGCGTTATTCGGCTAGTGAATCCCGAAGTTCCTGGTGATAGTATTTATGTTGAATGTTCTTCTAAGTTCGTTGGGCTAAAGTCAAACTTGGATGGTGTTGGTGTGAAGGAGAACACTACATCCAATATCTATCAAGGAACAAAACTTGCCGATTTAATAATGAAGTGCAAACTAATTATTTGGGACGAGGCATCTATGATGCATAGGCACTGTTTTGAAGCACTGGACAAGTCACTGAAGGATGTAATGCAATTAAAGGATCCACGTAACAAAACTACTCCTTTTGGTGGAAAGACCGCAGTGTTTGGTGGTGATTTTAGGCAAATATTGTCAGTGGTACCGAAAGGGACTAGGCAAGACATAGTTCGTGCAACGATTAATTCTTCAGAAATATGGGAACACTGCACTGTTCTTAGACTGACAAAGAATATGAGACTCCTTCGTCGATCTTCTGGTAATGAAGATGAAGAACTTAAGCAGTTCACATCTTGGGTTGCAAGCATAGGTGATGGGACAATTGGCGGAACCCACCACGGGTGTTCGGATATTGAAATACCGGATGATCTTTTGCTAAAGGTTCATGATGATCCAGTTGAGGAAATTGTACAATGCATATACCCAGATTTCTACAATAAACTAGATGATCCGCAATTTTTACATGAACGAGCCATTCTTTGACCAACTCTTGATTTAGTCGGCACTATAAATGAACGCATGATCCAAAATAATGCAAACGAAGAAAGGATATATTACAGCTCAAATAGTGCTTGCAAGTCCGACTCGAATGGAGATGTATAGGGTGAAGTGCACACACCAGAATTCTTAAATAAACTAAGGTGTTCTGGAACTCCAAACCATGAGTTGACTTTGAAAGTTGGAACTCCCGTCATGCTTTTGAGGAACATAGATCCTTCAAATGGTCTATGTAACGGTACAAGGGTGGTCATCACAAAACTTGGTTTTCATGTTCTCGAGGGAAAAGTTTTGACTGGAAGTATTGCCGGTCAACTGATTTTAATACCTAGAATGTCATTGACACCTTCCGATCCAACCTTGCCTTTTAAGTTTCAACGTAGGTAATTTCCTCTAATTGTGTCATATGCCATGACAATCAATAAAAGTCAGGGTCAATCTTTGTCTCAAGTTGGACTGTTCCTAACAAGGCCCGTTTTCAGTCACGGTCAACTCTATGTTGCAGTTTCAAGGGTTACCAATCGTCGAGGCTTGAAAATTTTGATCTGTGATGATGAGAACAAAAGTTGTAACAAAACACCGAATGTTGTGTACAAAGAGGTGTTTAGAAATGTATAAATTTCTTATGTTTTTTTCAAGTGAGAATGCTCCATAGAAATGCGAATATTGTTTTTTTAAAATAATTAACTATAATCTGTATAGATTTTTTATATTTATGATTCATCGACCATCATTTACTTTTAGATATATCGACAAATAAATAGTATATTAATGTATTAAAAATAACCGAATAAAAATCAATATATATTCTCACAATAGTAAAACGTATGATAACCGTGCAACGCACGGGTATTTTACTAGTAAAAAATAAAAATCAATTTAACGCAACCCAAGGTTCATGTGCAATTTACCTAGAATATCACCAAATTCAAGTAATTAAAAATGTTAACTATTGAGGAATAGTTATGGACCATCCATAAATTATAGGACTAATTTAGCAATTTGTCCAAGATAAGAGTGCAATATGAGATGCAAGATAATATAAATAAAATTTTCCATATACCTGAATTCGCAATCCAATCATGAACCGTGTGTATTATTTCTTAAAGAAAGAAAAAAATATTCTACATCGAAGAGTGAGCATGTACGTGTGGTTTACCATTAAATTCATAACATTTAAAATTATCATAATTTTATGATATTGATGTGTTAATTTTCTGAACCGTGTGTACTATTTATCAAAAATAAATAGATTATCGCATACGGTTAAAATGAAAAGGAATAAATAATAATCAAATGCCTTAATATAATCTACTACCTCCGTCATGTTCTAATTTGCATATTTTTCTTTTCACTTTGACAAATTTCTCTTACAATTTTCATCCTCAAAATCTCTATCCTCAATCTTCACATTTAAAAAAATCAAAGATTTCACAAAATCTGTTTTTTCTTAACCTTCATGTTCGATCAAAATAGACAAATTAGGTCAGAACGGAAATATTATTTATTTTAGTGGGACCCAGATTATACTTTTGTGGGTGTCCGCAAGAAATGTGGTCCTCAACTTTATTATATTTACAAAAGGTTCTGAAAATACTAGATAGGGCCTAAATTAACCTAAAGTTAGATATGATCTGCAACGGGTATGATCTTCATTATTTCCTTTTCCGAGTGTCTTGTTTGTGGCTGCTGCACTATTGGTCATTACCTGAAAAAAAATTAGTGTACATGAAAAAGTTTAGCCAGTTGACATTTGGCAAAAAGCGAAAAATTGATATTACTTATCCTACTATCATGGATGCAAAAAGCGATTTAGGTGGTTGTCTAAATGCTAGGCGCCATCAAGTTGTTTCGTTTTTGCTTAAATCACCTGCCTTAAATGTTTTTGGGTCTAGGCGGGTCAAGGCGAGCCAAGACATTCTATTTTTTTATATTAAATTAGAAAAATAAAACTAATTAAGTTAAACATCCACTCTCCTCATTCCAATGGCATAAAAAATGAGACCGTCGCCCTCTCTTTTTTCATTCCATTTTACATAATTAATTAACTATATGAACCTTTGTAATGAAATTTGGTGCACTATTAGTATAGACATTTAAATTAAATTTGAAAAAAAAAAAAAAATTCTTTAGACACAGTCTGGACGGCCTAGACGCTAAGCGGCCCCAAATCGCTTCGCCTCCGCTTTTCGTCTTCTACAACCGTGTTTACTATATAATGAAATAGAACAAATTTTTAAATAGAAAAGTTTATGGTGTGCCCGCAGTTGCAACATACAAAAACTGGATTGTGGATTTTGTTTGTTTCTACATATTGCACACTTTCTTTAACAACAAAAGGACAATCTTTTATTTAGCTAAAAATTAGTTTCCAATTGTTTGCAATTTTCATGGACAAGCGCAGTACATATTTTAAAACAAGTTATTATATTTAGAAAAAGACAATTGCTTGATAGTGGACGGAAAAAATGTAATTTTAATCCTCTATATTTTGGCCACTTGCATTTTAGTTCCTTCTGACGAGGATTTTGTATATTTAATTTTCTAATTTAATTTTTTCGGCAATTTAACAACAAATTTTGTCGGAATTTCTTAAAGTTCCCTTAGTAAAACTCGTGAACCTCACATGACTCTCAAAATTTGGCATCTTTGTCCATTTCAAGCCATTTGACACAATCTGAAGCATTGAGTTTATTAAAAATAAAAACATTTTCACCTCTGATATTTAAGTTACACATAAGTATTCCTTAACATGTCATAGACACATAAAAGAAAAAAAAAAAATTATCGGTCAAGGGCCCGAAAGATAGGTCAACTATCAATTTAGGTCCTGAACGATAATTTCTATCAATCCAGGACCTAAAATATTTGAAACTATCAATGCAAGACCCTTCATTAGAGGGCCTGTTTGGAAAATTGCAAAACCTACAAAATAAAATTGCACAAAATAAATTTGTCTCGAAGTGATAAGTAGTGGAAATATATGTCAAAAGTCTTTCACGATATATTTTTTAATTTGTTATTTTTTTGAATTTTCAGTAGTTTCAAATTGAAATTGTTAGTTTTTTTAATTTATTTTTTTAAACATCTGTAATTTCCTTTTTAAGTCATACGTGAGAAAAAAAAATTATTTTTTAAAGAAAAGCTGTAATTTCTTTTTGAGTTCATAATATTTAAATTCATGTAAACAGATTTCACTAAAATGTATTTTTTCTTATGTAAATACCTTTTTTTGTTAATTTGTATATATGTATATTTTATAAAATATTGTAAATATTTAATTATTTTAGATAAATCACGGGAATTTAAAAAAAACAATGTAGTGAAAGTCTTTGATGTATATTTCCTTACTTATCACTTCGAGATAAGTTTATTTTTTGGGTTTTGCAATTTTCCAAACAGGCCCTATAATGATTTTGGATTATGGGTCTTCCATTGATAGTTTTAAATCTTTTAGGCCCTGAATTGATAGAAATTATCTTTCAGGACCTGAATTGATAGTTTTTCTTTCTTTCTTCATCTTTCTCAAATTTATTAGTGACGTGCATCGCACGTGATTAATTGTGGTCAAATTGACTATTTCTGATGGTCAGTGTCCTTAAATTGAACAACTTTAGAAACATACAGGACTAAAATTGAAATTTTCTAACATACAAGACTTTTATTGGACAAGATCTAACATACTGAATTAAAAATGAATTTTCCCCTAAAATGAGTGGATCTCCTCTTATTACCAATTAATTATAGGATAAAACCCTTTTAGAAATGACTATATTTCAGTGTCACAAGTTGTGTATTCTCCAATAAGTGGAATCGTACCAAATCCCAGAAATTAACACATTTTCTATGGTTGTTGGTTCAATCAAATAGATGTTGGACAAAACCGAAAAAAGAAAAAAAAAGAAAAAAAAGGAAAAAAAGAGAAAAGAAAATCAAGTAGAGGGTTGAATATATTTAAAAAAAAAGAGATTTGACAATATAAAAAATCTTGCAATACTCATTATAGGGTTTTTGGGTAGCATTTCCACGAAAACAATCATCATATACGGCAAGTCACCTCATATGACATCAACTTCATCCAACATAAGTATTGGGCTTTACATAATCGGATTTAATCTTGAACGCCGTAAATAATTGCGCTACATGCACTATTGTTCAATTTTACATTTTTTAGTTCATGAATTCGATTCACGATTCATGTTTGATGTCTCAAATGTTCAAAGATAAAAAGAAAAATAAAATAGGTTAATTTATAGAAGAAAAGAGGAAAAACAGAACGAAAAGATAAGGGCATGTTTGGTTGGGGTTGGGCCAACATAACCTCATGTTTTTTTGGGCTGGTTTGGCCAAGCCGGGTATATTAGGATTTGGTGGGGGGACATCAATCACAAATCTCAGCACTACTTTAATTATTCTCCCAATCATTAATAATTATCTCTTACACATATCACATCTCATTTTACAATTAATAATTAGATTTCACACTCTAACCACAACCCCAACCACCCAACCAAACATCACTCTTTAACACCTCCAGCCACTAACTTTAGCCATTTTCCCCAACCCAGCCACCTCAATTCCAATCAAACATTGCCTAAGAGTTGTAGCGCATGTAGCGTATATTATATAATGTTACGGAATGAAACTGTTTAGATAATTATATATATATATATATATATATATGTATATAACGTTTTAAGTAGGGTCATAATAGTCCGTGCAACCCGGCAAGCAACCTGGTCTTTGAAACAACCAAGTCCAATGTTTTAAGACATTGTTGATACGCATTGACAAAATTCTTCTTCTTCTATGTTTTTGTCAACCAAGATATTTTTAATTCAAATAATCTATAATTAGGCGTGTATATTTTCTACAACAAATATTTAATTGTATGATATATATAATATAACATTATTAATATATCAACAATAATTATGTTTCATTATAAATTTTGTATCTTCATTTAGGTCAAAATAATAAATTATAGTACCTCCGATTTTTTTTAGTTGTTATTCTAACTTATTTGTTTTGTTTGTAAATAGTTATCATTGTAGCTTTTTTATCACATTCTTTACAATATTAACCCTATAGTTATGGAAAATGTTAACAATATACATAAATTATTAAAAAAATCAAGAGATTTAAAGAAATTAATTGAGGATTGATTTGTCAACTTCTCAAGTCCCTTAATTTTTATATTCAAAACTAGAATGACGACTAAAAAAACCGCTATATTATTCTATTGGACATACCATGAATATTAATAGGTAAAATCATGTTCAAAGATATAAGTATCATAAAGCATGCAAATTATTTAATATTTTGGTGGAGTTCAAGATTTTAAGCCCATGAGATCACATGTTACACTTTGATGTTACATCTTGTATTTCACTCATTCACTAATCGACACGTGTATGGTATGATGTCACAAATTAACATGCGTCACCTAGTGAATTGAGTGTAACAGATGATAAAACACCTACTGTAACAGAGAATCCGAATTGGATTCTAAGAGCACACGTTGGCGGAATACCTGGAAATTGCATTTTTACTCCCTATAAGTTAGGGTTATTTGAATTTTTAATCCCAAGTAATTAGCTTTTGCATTTTTTGTTGGATTTATTGCACCAAATTCCCCTTTTTTTCAAACACAATTTACCATTCAAAAACTAAAAAAATAAATTAAACCATCATTGCATCAAACGTACGTGCTACGTCCGTCTGTCATCCTTAACAAAATCGAGGATTTCGTGCATAATTTATTTAACCACACAGGGTTCACACAATTATAAAAGTACGAGAAAATATTATGCAATATTTCAAAAAACACAGGGGGATTTGGTGAAATAAACTCATTTTTTGTTCCATAAGTTAAAATATTGCGTGATTTTACTCAATTTTTTCAAAAATTGTAAAATTTTCGGAAAATAATACGCTCCTGTGACTTCATCAAAATCTTCGTTCATTGCTTGTAATTTTAGTTAATTTGAATAAGATCTAGTTTACGGATTGAATAATTTTATACATATATTTCTTTTATAAAAAAAGGTACATTTTAATTTACAATATCTTAGATTTTACGTTATTATTATGGAGTTATTAAATACTTGTTAACTTTTAAATATAAATTTCAGATTCATATAACAATTTTTTAAGTTCTTATGTGAAAATTCTAAAATTTATTTTCAAATATTTTCTTATGGTAAGATAATCTAAATTATTTACACAGTTTATTTTCTAGATATCCCTTCTGATCTTAACAAAAGTTATCAATCTTGTTCCAAATTTTTCGTTAGAATTATTTCGCTTCGTAGCATCTTGGTCTGCCGTTTCAGAATATTTTAGAATAAATTTATATATTTTACCTTATAATATTTCAAATTAGGGTCAATTACATAAACCAGCTTGTATTATACTCATTTTGTTACTTTGGAACCTAAACTTTTATTTTTACCCATTACAACTTGTACTCCACTTCTTTTACAAAATTGCAACCTCCAATGACAATTTCCGGCAAGAAAATAAAATAAAATTAAAAATTATAAAGTTATTTTCTGAATATCTAAAATTATTTTTAAACTCTAAAAATTAATTTAAAATATCTTAAAATTAACTTAAAACCTTGGAACTATTTTTATAAAATTTAATTTTATTTAAAAAGTTTAAAATAATTTATAAAAAATATATAAATAAATAAAAAATCAGAAAAAATATTTTTTTTAAGAAGATAGTTAATTCTCTTACATAAAATCTACATCTGTTAATATTGACATGTTACCAATAGCATATTAACATATATCCACGATAAGTGTACGATACTATTCCATAACTTATTGTCATGCTTCAATTTTATTTGTATTACAATTGAATTAATTAAACATCATCTAACATCTATCAACTCCTACTCTCTTTTTTTAACTAACGATAACCGAATCATCTACATAGTGTTTGTTAATAATTTTACGTAGTCGACTTAAAAAATAAAAAAGAATTATAATATCATATCATTTTTGTATTCTTCTTTCAATTTTAATACAATATACTGATACAATATTGCCAAGTTTAAAAGAAGTATTATTAATTTTTTTAGGGACAAGAAGTATTATTAATATTAATATTATATAAAGCTAGATTGTTTTTTGACACAACATGGATTCATAAGTTTACTCATAAATATTTTATATTTTATAAATAACCTATAAACTCGTAACTCGTAATGAGATGACATATTTTTATTATATATACGAAACTGCATTAATTATTTTGAAAAATAAAAATGTATATTAGTTATTTATTGTTATTTATGAAATATTTTTTTCATGGTTGGGATTGTAAAAAAATATCAATATTAATCCATTATTAGATCTATAAAGAAATTAGGTAAATGTGTTATGGGTCATACACAATTGATTAAAAACAAATAAGAAATTACTTGTTGCTAACCTACTATAGTAGGTAAAAGATATAGGTGTATTATAGAACTACCCCTCAAATAATCATAGGTGGACTTTGATGCGTCTTTATTGTATAAAAAAAATCTAATGACATGTATTTTGCAAGCCCAATCAGCAGGAGGTAGGATGGCAAAACTAGATACGACCTGATAGCATGACACGAACCTGTACGTTTTGGTCGAGGTCTATCGGGTTTGGTTGTTATTAGGTCAACCCGATAAGATACGATAAAATTTGAATGATATTGGCCCAAATCGATAAACCCCATAATGCCTGCTAATTTTTTTTTTTTACTTTTAATTATTACTTATTAGTAATAATATTGTATCATTCCTTGAATTCAAAACTTTCAATAATGATGGAGTCTTTGGTGCTCATAAATCTTAGTTGAAATTTTACTTGGATGAACCTAACATGGATAGCAATTCTACGCCTTATTCTAGGGTAAGTAAATTTGCAAATTGTGATGCTTATAAAATTTCATCAGTAATGTTTTGAATATTTTTTTATTAGTGATATTTAATTGTTAATGTTAGAGTTGCTTGATCTAAACACATGAGCACAACTGCCGAGAGAAAATGTTGATTAGAGAATTGGAAATAATTTTGTTTAATGACTATCTTATGTCATAGACTTTCGTTGTGGCATTTTTTTTTTCTTATATACATATTATATTCATATATTATCTGAATAAAGATTAACTATAGAATAGTTGTGCTAGTTATTTGATTTTTTTTTTTTTGTACTTTTACAAAAAGACAAGGCAAAGTCTCCTATAAATCAGGTGCACGGTGCAATTCGGGTAAGATATCACTATTTATATTAGAATGTACTACTCGAACTGGGTAATACCTTTACCAAGAACGTCATTCAAGTATAAATTAACACCAGTACCTTTTCAATATGACATTTTTCTTCTTGACCATTATTACTTTAAGCATAAACACTGATACATTTTCATGAAAAAATGTCCATGACCCTTGCATTTGCGCGGATTTCTAGTTTACAAGAGACCTACCAAAAAATCAATAGTAGTATTATGCTTATTGAGTTTGAACAAAATAACAAGACATACATATGTAAGCAAATATTAACGAGTTTATCAGGTGGGGTTGTATTATCAAATTTTAATTTGTTTGTGTTCGGTTGAGGTTTTCAACTCAATAAGCTTAATAGATGGGCACAGATTACCCTTATCAGTTTGGGTTTTATCGAGCTAGCTCGATAACAGGTTAACCCGCACAATTTGTCACCTAACAGGAGGTTAGCTCAAATTGTGACATACCAAAAACAATGAACGAAGATCCCCATTATGTGAAGATACGTGATGATCACGTAATATTTTCTGACGAATTTATGATTTTTTCTCGAAAAAAGACTAAAATTATAATTTTTTTTAGTTAAAAATGCAAAAGATTAATTGACTGAGACTGAAATTGCTATTAGGGGACCTTAGAAACAATTTCCCCCGACAAGATTCTCCAGTTGGCACAATTTTTATTATTATTTTATATTATTAACTTCTTCCAATAAATTCAAACAACTTTTCTGTTAACAATCCACTTTTTTACAGTATAATATATAAAATTCAATTCTTTTGTCACGATCTTATAACCAACCATATTTTAATTGAAACTTATAAAAAAGACTCTAACTCATTTAATTTTTGAAAAGTTTTCAAAATATAATGAGTCATAAGTCACGTCAATTGTAGAAAACTAGGTTTATTCAATTTTGAAATTGATACCGTAGAAGATTCGTAGCCGAAGGGCATTTAAGACGTATTGTTTTTGTTGCGTTATTTTCAACTGCATCACTCCTGCAACTTGCATATAAACAAACACACAACTTGCCTATTTATTGACCCAAACTTAGTTGCATCATTCAGACTCGGTTTTTTTTTTTTTCGTTCTCATTATTTTACTATTTCTGACTTTCTTGAAGCTCCAAAAACCTTTCCCTTATATAGAAATGTTGTAAAACTCAGTAGACAGTAGTCCTTTGATAGATTGAGTCTAGCGACTAGTCAGAAACTAAAGCAGACATAATAATAATTAGGTAAGATGGAATCGGAGAAAATATATAAACGACCAATAAGAATCTAACACGTAATTGAAGTTAGTCGAAGATTTTAGCAAAAATATGGTAAATACCGTAAATGAGATAGATATATGTTAGCTCTCTAAAAGTAGCAAATTGTATATTGGATCTAACATGGACACTGACCTATTGGTGATGTATGGATAAATGGTGGATCTTCTTATGAAATTTGAGTAGCCCTTCAAAATGGAAATTCAGAATTATTACTCATAGTATTTATATATTTATTTGTTCACTATTAATATGTTAAGATCATATTTGTACATTTTTGATTGAATAATTAACAAAAGATTTTTGTATCCTCGGGGATTTGAGCACTGTTATCCTCGATCCTCTTGAGGATCAGACTGTGCAATTGCACGTCTTCTGATGCTCTTGGATATTCATGATTTGCTAGTCTCTAGGCCTTGGACACTTTCCTGGATTAGTCGTGCGGAGAATTTCATTTGTTAAATTTTGTATATCGAACATTATTTTATGGTTCTTATCACCGTTTTCCTCTATAAGTTAGCGCCGACTGATTCCAACAATAATTTATGAACGTATTTTCCCTTTTAAAAGAAAAAGAACAATGAGCTGTGGACAGAGAGTTTTGAGCTTAAAAGTTTCCGTAATCAAATTGTTTAATTTTGGTAGGAGCAAAGAGCCCAATGTTATTGGGCTCATTGCACTGGGCCTACAAGCCTTGAACAATTGAACTTCAGTAATTGTCTATAGTTTCTTTTTGTTAAAGAAAAAAACATATATTATGCTGAGCAATAGCTAGTGACCTATCACCATCGGATCAAATTTTGCCTGGTCCCAAAAACTTCTCGGAGCGGGTTGGGACGGAGCGAATCGATTTTGACATGCCTATCCATATCATAATGCCATCACTTGCAAGCTTCCATTGCTTATTTGCTGTGGTCCATAGTGATGCACTTAATATGAGATCGATCTTCAAGAGATTCTTAAAGAATTGGAGTCAGAGTCTTTTTGTTGCAACATAGTCAGTGTAACTATAAAATTTCAACTAATATTAAGATTATTGAAAACGTCCATCGGCAATTGCATTTACAAATTCGAGTATACTAGTCCGTTAATTTTGTTATAATCATCCTACAACTATTGATAAAATAGAGACAAACATCAAGTGAGAATCTATACTACGTAATTAAGAAGATCGTAAATAAACGAAAATAAAAATAATGCAGGAATAAAAAAATAATATGATTTTAAGCAACAGACACCAATTAAATTTAATTTTCATCAAGTAGTAAAATAGTGGGTTATCTTTTATTTTTTATTTCAATTAGAATACATATTGCACATAATTTAGCAAGTGGCGCCCATGGCCTAATGGATAAGGCGTCTGACTTCTAATCAGGCGATTGTGGGTTCGAGTCCCACTGGGCGTGCCAACTTTTTGTTTCTGGGCCATGCTAATTATGGGCCACAAAGACCCATTTTTTTTTTAACGTAACCAGGTAAACCCAATGGGCCGAAAGTTTGGTCTTGTAATCAAACCCGCCAATACGAGTTTTGAATCCATAACATGTCAAAAATATATGGTATAATTAGCAAGTTGTAAACTGTAAATCCTGAATGAAATGAATCCTAAACACACCGTTTCCACAAAATTCTCATGTACATCAAATATATGGATCTTAAATTAGTGTAATTTGGGTCGTGGAAGACCTATGAAGTTTATCACTATTTATAGTTAAAAATATTACTTGTTTGGAATAAAAATATAACCTGTCAACATAATCCATTTCTTTATGATAAGACGAAGTTGGATAGCTCAAGTGGCAAAGCATCTATTATCTAAGTCTTTGGTTCTGGGTTTGAGTCACCGTGGGGGGATGGAAGGGTTTTTTCTTTTTCTTACATTAGGAGAATTTTTTTTTGTTTTTTATGATAATTATGATAAATTATATCTTTCTACATGTACTTTATTGTATAAACCTGAAAAACTTTTAATAAGAAACCGAAAATAACCCGAATTGCGTGAATTTAAGATTTTGTGCAATTAGTGGGCGCGAAAATTATTCCTGATTTCCGTAGGCCTCTTGTCACGAAAATTCCCTAAATCTTGACAGAAAATTATAGATAGTGAACACACCTATTCAAGGTGTGTGTGCAAGATAGTATGATTCGGGATTTGAAAAATTCAATACTGTTAGAAAGTTCGGTACTCCCAAAATCTAGGAACAGGAATAGGAACATGATCAAAACTTATAAAAATTCGTACCGAAACGTCAAAAATTTAGGACAGTTTGGTATAATATTTCATATCTAATGAGATGGTTTGGTTCAATACGATATACTCGATTATTCGAAGATTTTATAAGAATTATAATATCAAAGTTTAAACAGGAAAACAAATATCAACACACTCTCATCAGAGTTGCAACTAAAAATTAAAATTTGTGTTGACATAAACATCAAATCATAGTAAGGTCATCCAAAAAGTAGTAATGTATAAAAAATTATGCACAAAACTTCTAGCTGGTCTATCTCTGAAATGATTAATCTATTTATATATTTTTTTATTCTCAGTTTTTGGTATGAGACAGTTCGGGCTAGTTCGGTACGGTTCTTGGTATGAATATTACTGAATATTCAAAACCATACAATTTTTTTTTTTTTTATACAGTTCAATTCGAAAAGTTAAAGATCAATGATTCTTTTTTGATTCAGTATACTCTCAGTTTGATTTCCGATACAATTTAATAAATTTCGAATTTCATACACACTCTACCATCCACACAAAAATAAGCAAAAGCATTAATTTCTTTGGGGGAGAAAAATACAACAAAAAGTTTGACAAAGGACCTCGTATGATTCTATGGAAAATTCTTGTAATTGTATTCTTTCGAATCTACAAATACTTGAATTAAATAAGAACGATTAAATCACAGTCTCACAATAACATAATTGAAATATTAACTCGTGAATTAGAAAATATCCTTAATTAATGACGGTGGAACCCAAGGTCTTCAATTAAATGTAGAGAATAAAGGATGAGAAACTAGAAGAAAACGAAAGATGTGGCGTGAATATTTTTGGGAGGAGAGAGAGAGCGCGTATTAGAATAATTTATTTGGACTGACCATCTCCTCTATATAATCACGGAGTAGGTCTTGGGTGCACCCAATACACAATAAGCTTATTGTGCACTCCTCAATTTAATTTGAAAATTAGATATATATTAAGGGCTGCGTTTGGATAAGCATAAAAGGCCGGTGGCCCAGCGGTTAAAGCATCACGCGCGCGCGCTGAGGTCTCGAGTTCGAGCCTTAGCCAGCGCGCGCAATTTTTTCTTATTTCTTTTAATTCAAATTAATAATATATGTGTGTATATATATATATATATTAAGGCATGTTTGTTATCACATGAGACACTAGCTTAGGTGGTAAAATCTTAAATTGTTAGATATTAGGGCATGGGTTCGAATTCCATCTTCTTCAGTTTTTTTATATATGTGCACTTTTTATATTATTTTAGACAATGTAATATATTATTTAAAAAAATTATATATTATTATTCAAAAAATGTGTATACCTGTAACATAACATATACTATTACACAATATAACATATACTATTACGCAATATAACATATACTATTAAACAACAAAATATTTAAAAAAATTATATATTATTCAAAAGAAAATGTGTATACCTGTAACATAACATATACTATTGCACAATATAATGTTACATATACTATTACACAATATAACATATACTATTACGCAATATAACATATACTATTAAACAACAGAATATATTATTAAAAATTGTACGTGTAACTATAACATATACTATTACACGATATAACATATACTATTGTGCAATATAACATATACTATTAAACAACATAAAAAGAGGTAAAAACAGAACAAAATCAGGGTTCGAACCCGCGCGCCTGAACAACACCTGCACGTGACTTACCGCTGCACCCACATGTTGTTGTTGTAAATTCATCCAAACAAGGCCCTTATATATATTCTTAATTTCAAATTAAATAGGAGAGTGCACAATAGTGCAATTGTGTGTTGGGTGCACACAAGTTTTTGCCATAATCACGGTACATAATAATTTTTCTCTCTACCAAATCCTAACGAAATCTTAATCAAATCTTGGAAAATATCTAGATAATTAAAAAAAATAAAATAACAATCCTAATTAAATAAAGCTTTTGATGAGCTTCTTCATAAAATTGAAGGCTTTAATAAATCCAAGTCCATCTTCTCTCTATCTCGGCTCACTTCTTCACTTTTCAGCTCAAAACATCAATTTAAATCAAATTTTGTTGCAAGTCCAATTATTATTCTCCTACATCAAAAGATACTTAATTATGATCAATAAAGAATAACAATCATAAAAAAATAAGGGAATATGAATATAAAATAAGAAATAATATATGCACATCAAATTCCCCTACACCTAAATCATGTTTGTCCTCAAACATGCATTAGCACATATCAACACTAGGTGACAACTTGTAAACCTCTCTTTTATCACCACTATTTCTCACTAAAATATTTTCTATGACAACTCAAGCTACCTTGTAATGAAGAAATCAAGTAGATAACTTTTAATTAAGAGTAAGCGATCCTGATTTCGATTTTGTTCAACGAAATCCATATGCCTCATCAATACTTAATAACTTCAATAAGCTCCAGTGTGACAAGAAACAACACCCCACAAAAAATATCACTCATTCCGCTCTTTGAGCGAATAAGCGAATAGAGACAAACATCAAGTAAAAATTTATACTACGTAACAAAATAAGGTAGTAAATAAGCGAATAAAGCAGGAATAGATAAGTAATATGATTTTAAGCAACATATAATAATTTGATGATACCACCAATTAAATTTAATTTTCATGAAGTAGTAAAATAGTATGGAGGAAGACCTATCCCACTATTTTACTACTTAACGAAAACCAAATTTTAATGCTAGTATCTAGGGGCGAGCAAAACCGAAATGAAACTGAAAAATCGATTCGAATCGAGTGATTCGGTTCATTTCGATTTTGTATATACAATCGGTTTGGTTGCAAATATTAAATCCGATTTATAATTCGGTCGGTTCGGTTCGGTTCTTAACAAAAAATGTAACGACCCGATTTTCATAAAATAATTTAATCTTAATTAAATTTCAATAAATCTAATCATGGAACCTTTTTTTTTCTATATATATACACACACACACATATATATAAAAGCCAATTCTTAGTCGGACTGTTAAGGGAACCGCATAAACACACAAATACTGATCTTCCTATCACATGTAGCAACGGAATAACACCAGCATCCTCAAACTATAACTGAAACGTTTATTAACTAATAAATTATCATGAAATATTACTTATATATAATCAAATAGGCAAAATTATTTCTAAACATGCTTCTAACAAAACTAATATAAAACTAACAAACCTCCATATTATAGTTTCATATTAACCTAAAGATTATAAAGAATAAATCATGCATAGCAGCGGAACTTACTAAACACATACGACAAAGTATCACAAATAAATTATATTTTTAATCTCCTCAAAGCTAACATCCTAAGAAATCAATAATCCATGAAATACTCCAATGATCAACTTATAAATAACTATTTAAATAACAAGCTTAAGTATTATTCCATGCTTCAAGATAAATATATAATACTCCTTCTAATCATGCAACTAGTGAAATAGGCTTCCCCATTAAACTCACAACATAGAAAATAATTTCGAATCCATGTCAAAGATTTTATTTGATTTATAAAATAACAATAACACTCCTTAAAAATTAATTAGTCATCTTGTGTAAAATTGCACTAAAGTAGTCATGTTGTCATATGCTTCGGCTCCCCTCGTACTCCCCGCTTGCTCCAAGCTAACCTGGCTCAATAAATGGTTGGGGTGAGCTGCCTTCAGCTCGTGGAGGATCACAATTTATAACAATTATAAACAAAATCAAAGACATAAAGTATAAGCAGTCATAACTTGTAACTTGTAAACTTGCAACTTGAATATTATATTCAATAAATTGAATATAAACTTGTAACTTGTAATCCATGTACTCACGGAATTGCATATCCAAATAAATTGAATATACACTTGAAACTTGTAAATATAACAGCTATAAATCATACAATTAATTAAGCATATAATTGTAATAAATAGTAAACCCCCACCTGTAACGTGATGCAACTCGGAATGTAGATGCAATTACTCTATTGTTTGTAGCACTCAGTAGTCTCGTTTCCTTCCTACTTAAGCATGCATGACTCTATCTTGATCTCCAATTAAATATATGGAATTTGGAATTTTGGAATTTAGGGTTTGGTTGATGATTTAGGAAATTTTGAAAACAGATTTGAAAGAAATAGAGAACTTCTAAGAATGGATTTGCTGCGCAACCGCAGATAAATAATTTATTTTTCATAAATGGTAAGAGGTAAAACTTTGAAAATTTTACCGAAGGAAATTAAATTTCTTGAAAGTATCATACTAAAATTTCATGATTTTACAAGAAGTTTAACTATGGGTTTTGAATTTTTGAAACCGAATAAGTCGAAACTGTAAATTTTGCACAGCGGTGGAAAAACCTTAATAACTGAAAATTACTAAAGGGATCACTTTGAAATTTTCCAAATAATAGAAGACATGTATATGTAGTACATATCCAAAAATCATAATTTTTCAACATGTATAAATATATTTTTCGAATTTCTCAAATCAAAAAGCAGAATATTTCAGATCATGTGTAGACGTAATAGAAAGATTATATAAAATAAAATATAAGTTGTATGGATTTGAAACTTTTATATAAAATAGATAACATACTGGGGAACAACATATTAAAAAATAATAAGATTTGAAGACATATAAATATATATCACGAATTTTCTAGATGGAATAACATAATATTTACAATCTGAATCAGTAGAGATAGAAAATTTATATAAAATAAATACGACTTATATGGAGTTGAAATTTTTACTGTAACTTGAGAACATATCGTGAAATAACATACTAAAAATTCATCGAAAAATAATATGTATTGATATGAGTTTTGAATTTTATAAAGAAGGTACCTGAAAATAGAGTGAAAGAGGAAAACGAGGTTGGCGGCTCTCGGAAGGATATCTAGGGCTTATGCACGAAATTATTAAGAAAAAAATAGATGACTTGGATTATGATTTTGATTTATGATATGAATCTCTTATTTATAGATTATATTTCTAGGTTTAGAACTCCTATTTCTTGTTCCCTAAGTAAAAATCATCATGGGCTAACTTGGGCTTGACTAATGCATTGAGTTAGGATCCAAAATAAATATTTAAAAGTCTAATAACATGGAATATACGTTTATCCATAACTTAAAATAATTTTCATAATTTACGAAAAATAAATAATTCTCATTGGACAAAATAGATATTGAAATATAATAATAATTAAATAATTTACGGGGCGTTACAAAAAATAATTCGGTTGACCGAACCGAACCGAATTACTCATATTTAAAATATTTTCAATTATATATTTATTATATACTATTTTTTTCATTGAATTGATATAGATTAGTAATTTCTTTATTTAACATGCATGAAAATTAAAACTTATCCCTATGTTTTGGTCCCTTCTTTAATTTGATTTTTTAATTAGAAAAAAATATTATGAAAATCGAGATTTGTTGCTATAAAAATAAAAAAAACTTTAAAACCCAAACCGATAACCGAATTGTACGAAACCGACAGAATGCTCATCTCTACTGGTATACATTCTCAAAAAAAGAAAAAAGAAAAAATTAAAAAAGAATAGTGGGTTATCTATTATGTTTTAATTGAATTAAAATACATATTGCACATAATTTAGCAAGTGGCGCCCATGGCCTAATGGATAAGGCGTCTGACTTCTAATCAGGCGATTGTGGGTTCGAGTCCCACTGGGCGTGCCAACTTTTTGTTTCTGGGCCATGCTAATTATGGGCCACTTAGACCGATACTTTACTTACTTAATCAGGTAGACCCAATGGGCCGAAAGTTCGGTCTTGTAATCAAACACACCGTTTCCATGTACATCAAACTTAAATTCGGATCATGGGAGATCTATGAAATTTATTACTATCTACGCTTAAAGGTATTACTTGTTCAGAATAAAAATATTATCTTTCAACATAATCTATTTCTTCATGACAAATTATATCTTTTTACATGCACATTATTGTATTTTCAACATAATACATTTCTTTAGTAGAAATAATACCTTTCCACATAAACATGAATAACTTTTAATAAAAAATTGAAAATAATTCGAATTGCATGAATTTAAAAACTGTGCAACTAGTGTACGCGAAAACTACTCTTTATTTCCATGGGCCCCGTGTCACGAAGATTCGCTAAATCTTGAACGAAATTATAGATTTTGAACACAGCTATGCAAGGGGTGCGTACAAGATAGTATGGTTCGGGGATTTGAAAAACTCAGTACCGTTCGAAAGTTCGATACTCCCAAAATTTAGGAACAAAAACATGATTCAAAACTTATAAAGATCCATACCGAACTGTCCAAAATTTAGGACAGTTCGGTATAATATTCGTATCTAATGAGATAGTTTGGTTCAATAGGATATACTCGATTATTCGGAGATTTTATAAGATTTTTAATATCAAAGTTTAAACTGGATAACGAATATCAACACACTCTCATTAGAGTTGCAATTAAAAATTAAAATTTGTATTGACATAAACATCAAGTCATAAGTAAATATTTCCAGTAAGATCGTCCAAAAATAGTAATGTATAAAAATTATGCACAAAACTTCTAGCTGGTCTATCTCTGAAATGATTAATATATTGATATACTTTTGTAATCTCAAATTTCAGCATGAGTGTTCAGGCTAGATACAGTTCTTGGTATGAATATTATTGAATATCCAAAATTATACAATAATTTTTTTTCAGTACAGTTCAATTCAAAAAAGTTAAAGATCAACGATTCTTTTTTGATTCGATATACTTTCAATTCAATTTTTTGTACATAATAAATCCTGAGTTTTATGCACACTCTACTATCCACACAAAAATAAGTAAAAGCATTAATTTCTTTAGGGGAGAAAAATGCAACAAAAAATTTGATAAAGGATCTCATCTGATTCCATGGAAAATTCTTGTAATCGTATTGTTTTGAATTCCTTTTTTTGTTTCAACAAAATATATATTATTATAATATAATAGAATTTTAAATGACAGAAGCAAACGCAGCCGAAAAGATTTGTAAGTAGGCCTTTAATTGCCAATAATTAATAGCCTATAGAAATGCCCCATTGAATGACTGGCAAATTGGTCCATATTGTACTTTGAGTAAGAAATGCCCATCTATCTGTTTTTTTTTTTATCCTTCTCTATTTAATGAGTAGCCCCAAATTTTGGGCCAGATTCATGCAGAAATGCAACTCATTTTAGGACCACACTTTTTCTTCAAGTTTTTCCTTTTCTTCTTTTTAATATTAAATTAATATCGAGCCTTTGAATTCGATTACAAGAAACTCAACTAACTGAACTTCGTTATATTTTGGGACCAAAAGTTCCAAAGTTAAGATACTCGAATAATTACATACTTATATTGTTGCTAGCAAACACCACTACAACATAAATTATCGATTCATCACTCCTAATCGAGCGTGCCGAACAAGTTCTAGGTGTAAATGACTAATTCTATCCACTAAGTTGGGGTAGCAATACCAAACTAGGTGATCTAGATATTCATCCAAAAAATGGTTTGCGATTAAAAGAAATTAAAGTTATTGATCTCAAACAACTTTTTAAGTGAATGATGGATTTTGCAGTTGGATACTACCCGACTAAATAGGATAGAATTAGCCATGTAAAACGCTAGAGACGGAGAGTTCTCCTTAAATATATATGTGGATCTTTTTACTTAGAAAGTACTTTAAATTGGTTCTATGCTTACAATAGATACTATTATTACATTTCATCAATTCATTTGTAATTTAATGTACAAACAACATTCGTACTTCATTTAGTATACACTTCAAACTTGAAAGATTGATATATCTTTTAACACATGCATTTACATAGAAGTAATATTATAGAAGTCACTAGACGCTAGTCAGACGGTAAATCGTGACCTAGCAATGAATTGAAACTTAGGTGGGGTTAAGTGGGACATAGACGTTCTTAGGTGATCAATGAAAGCCTAACGTTCAAGCGAAGATTTTTACAACTAATTAAGCATAAAAGGTGGAAGTAACCATCAATATTTTTTACTTTCATATTGGTTCATTTGAAAGTCTATTTACGACTGTGATAATATTATGAAACATTGATACAAGTATGAAGTTAAAACATGTAGAACATGATACATAAGATCTGGACTAGATTGAAGCCCCTTATCCTTACCTACTAGTCTACTAACCCTAGTTGATGTGATCAACTCAATGACAAGTCATGCCCACATATCATCAACCACACGTGTGTCGACATTCCTATGAACACCATAATTTAGTGTGTGATATATAATTTGTCAACGTTCATAATTCTTGTGTCACTTATAATTCAACATGAAATTCTCATCAATATATATACCAAAATACTATTTGAGAAATCTAGTTTGTCCACCGATTGAAGCTTAAGAAATCTATCATCCAATCAAAATCAATTGCTTCTAAACATAATACTCCATCCGTCCCGGCTTAACCTGCCTAGGTTGATCGGACACGGAGGTTAAAAAAACAGATTTTGTGGAATTTTTTATTTTTTCAAGGTGAAAATTGATTATGGAGATTTTGAGGGTGGAGATTGTGTGAGAAATTTGCCATTTATGGGGTGATAGGTTAAGATGGAACGAACCGAAATGACAAGTAGGCAGATTAAGTTGGGACGGAGGGAGTATATACTACTATAATATAAGTTTTAAACATAATTAATTATATATTAATTCATAATTTATGTAATATTAGCTCCATGAGTTTAGGAACTATAATCAATACCCCATCCGTTCATATTAATTGTCGTTTTAAAAAAAATGAAAGAATTAAAGATAAAATATTTTGATAGATGTATACTAATATTAGGAGATAAAAAATTGAACAAATAAAATATGTGTGATATGTTAAAAAATAGAGATATTCTAGGATTGACCCCTGATAGAAAATTGGTAGAATTGGTGAAAAATATCTAAAATGTCAATTAATTAAAAAATAAAAAAATAAGTAGAACGACAATTAATATGATATGGAGAGAGTACATTTTTACAATAAACCTTCTCATTAGTATTTACATGTTTTTTGAATTGATTTTTCTAAGTACATCATAAATTATGATGTGATAAAATTAATCTCGAAGAAAATGACGAAGTTGCAATTTCTTAATAAATAAGAAGACTCAAGACACCACAAAATATTCTAGTACATCATATTATTTTCAATAAAAAATTAACGGTAAGCTACAACAATTGATTATTTTTGTATTTTCCACATTATCATCTTCCTTCACACTCACTTCCTCTCCCCATAAACCATAAAATTCATCCATGTACATCAAAAGGCCACTAATTTGATCGAAAAGAGAGAAATGAGCAACATGCAGTCAAAAGTATGAACAATATACGTTATTTTATATTTTTTCATGTCTCAAATTTATAAGTTTCACATTTTATTGACACGTCTCGACGAGCAGCTTTCTCAAAATACAGATTAATTTCTTAATTGTTTTTGAAAATTAAAGTTCGGACAGAGAAGTGTGTCTTGGATTTTAAACAGACAACTCAGAGTTTGAAAACTGTATTTCAAACTAACAATGGACATATTAGAAACTAAATTTTGAATATACAACGAAAAGTTTGAAAACAAAATTTTGAACATTCCATGGTCCATTCAGAAACTAAATTTTGAACAGATCACAGTTAGTCCAAACCGTGAACTAATCTTAGCCAACTGAGTTTGAACATACAATGATAAATTTAAAAAATAAACTTTAAACATTAGTTGTAGTATCTTAAGAATAAACTATGAACTTAATGTGATGCCTAAAAATATAGGAGTATTTAAGTTATTCATATAATGTCATCAATAAATGTAGTGTACTTAAAGATATCTTTGGTGACATTAGCCGCAGTCTATTTCTTTTTTTGTTTGTTTGTTTTTTCTGTCATTTTTTTCTATCTTTTTCTTTTTCTTTTTTTTTTTTAAAGTTTGGCTAATCGTATTCCTCTCTCTAATTTTTAACACATTACTCGGCCAAGCTTTTGTTTTCTTTGGGTTCACATATGTAGTTTGGTTATTGGGGCCTATTCGCAAGAATCTTAAATAACTTGTTTTGACCACGACTGATGTCTCGTGATTTATGAATATAAATATGTTCTCTAAAAAAATAATTTAATACCTCTCACTTACTTATAAAATGCATTTTATACAAGAAATATATTGCGTTCTATTGCCCTCGTCGCCCAAATTGTGTGATTAATATATTTATAAGGCTTAATAGTTAATAACATAAAAATACACGATGTTTTGATTAATGATCAAATAAAAGACGTTTTTTTTTTTTATATTTAACGTATAAATGCACGATCTTTACTTTTATTTTTGCAATCCAAATACATGGAAGTTAATCTTAGGCTTCATTTGCTAACGTGGAGCCCGGAATCGAAAACTTGGATCATAACTTTTCTAACGTGGACTTTTATTTTTATTGTTTTTTTAAACAACAATAGTCAATTTGGTGAAAGAGATTTTATAATACCTAATCTTCTAGTAGAATAAGAATATCATAAACAAGAGAACTTTACCAGTTTCTACTGATACACATCGTGTATACATGCATTTAAGTTGATTTGGAAGAGTATTTGATATCATTTGCATGCATGATTGGTATATTTGTGCTTAAAGTCATCATATTGTGCCGTATGATGTGTTTGTGCTTATTTTGAGGTTATTTATGTTATTTTGAGTTAATAAGTCCGTTTGGATGAAGTTTGACAAGCATGCGAGTCAAAGGAGGGAAGAAACGGTGAAGTTTGAAATCAACGGGGAAGAAAAAATGAAAAAAAATGACTTGACCAAGTCACAAATGCAACTCGATCGAGCTAAACAATCATTTTTTCCATCAAACTGGCTGAAAAAGGTTCGACTTGTTCGAGTCCAGTATGGACTCGGCTGAGCTCAAAGTTCGATTTTTGGAAGAACTTGTGCTTTGGAAGTCGACTCAGTCGAGTCAAGTAAGTCGACTTACGTGTTTTGTATGCGGTTTGACCTATTTTCTAGCTTGTTTCAACCATAATCCGTCCCAAATTATAAATACAAGGTCCCAAGTCTGAGAATTATCAATTTTTAGCATTGGAGAAACCTAGAGGGCTAGGATTGAAGAGCAAAGAACGCAAGAGACGAAGATTGAGATCAAGATTTTGAATTTTGCTTACTTTTGTTTATTTTTATTATTCGACAATGTTTGTCCATGAATTTTGTTGGATTTTATCTGTGAACATGAGTAGCTAAATCTTTTGTGCTCTAAAGTTAGAGAGTAAATTATTCATCAACTCTGTTTTGATTTTGTTCTTTTAATTCTAGAATCTGTTTTAATCGTTTATCTATGTACTGGTTTTATTCCTATGATTATATCAACTTGACCAATTGCTATTTTTCTACAAGTTTAACAATTTGACGTCTAAGAGGAGAGTTTTGGTAATAGACTTACAACATATAGCGTAGGTATCCAAAACCGTTCGAGAGGAGTGAGCTATTTGCGTAGGCACAAGGGACGTCAATTTTACCCGCGAGTAATCCTACCCGACTAGTAAATGGGTAATAGTCGCCCGAACCTGATATTTTTGCCATCGGATAGGGTAGGGTACGGGTTTAGCATATTACCCGTTTACCCTACCCCCCTTCCCGTTTACATACTTATGTATTATTTTACTTGTTATAATTATCACTATATTTAATATATTATGTTTATAATATATGATTTAATATATAAAATAACATATAATGTAACATTTACATATTATATATGTTATATTTGATTTATTGTATCACATTATATATGATATATATATATATATATATATATATATATATATATTACATATTATTTATAATATTTTTATATAGTAATTGGGTAACTCGATTATTCGAAGGGTAACCCGATTACCCGACGGGTATTGCCCATACTCGTACCCGAATCAAATAGGGTAAGGTATGGGGGAAGCATACCCGTACCCTACCCGACCCATTTACATCCCTAGTAGGCACTGGTTCAGGATCCTTTGAGAGTCTTTATGTGATAGTTGGCCCGAGAGGGTAATTGTTCATTATTGACATACATGTTAGCATTGTCCGAGATGAGGGCTAATTAATAGTTGTGCCGCCTGATAAACGAAAGAATTGGTCTACACGTCTAAAATATTAGAATAATTAAATATAGGGGATAGTAATTGACATCGAAGACCTATAATACGTTTTCTTATCTGTTTGTTTAATCCACAACCAACCACATTTTGAGAGTCTAGATAGTGTTGACTTATTAAGATTAGGGTATAAAATTAGATATAGGACACAGTCCTTGTGGGATAAACCTTGATTGACATTAGCTACACTAGCACCGTATACTTGCGATTTACTAGGTTAGAAAATAGTGCATTATCTACCGGACAAAGGATTATGGTCTACCGGGCACTTCTATATTTTTTGTTTCATTCTTTTATGTTTTTTTTTACACTGTAACTGCAAATAAAAAACACACAAGCGAAATTGTATTATTGCGCACTCGATTACACAAACACTTATTTCAGCTTAATCAAGTGACAAGTCATCCACATTGAATATAAACTAAAATGAGTATTAAAGATAAAAATAAAATTGTATGTTGAAACAAAAAATCAAACATTTTACCACTATAACTCATCACTTTACTAGCATAACCTCAACATTCACCTATAGACATACATAGAAAGAGGCCGGACGAGCTTGCTCAACAAGTTCTTGGATGTAATTCTCATTGAAGTAGCGGTGTTAGACATCATACACTTGAGGTAGAAGGAAAACCAACTTAGACGGGCTAAAACCAATTTTGATCCTGTAACTTTTCACTTATACAATTTTGGTTCCAAAAAAAATTAAAATATCAATTTAGTCTCATATCCTTAGAATTTGTACACATTAGCTCCTTTTTCACCGCCGACAACCAATTTGGCCGAAAAATCACACATGTCAGTCATTCTTCGGTGCCACATATTTGAAAATTGACCAGAAAAAATAACTATGTGACAGACACGTGTTACTTTCCGACCAAATCGGCCACCAACGGTGAAAATAAGGACTGAGTGCGGACAAATTCGAAAGATACAGGACTAAACTGCATATGTAACTTTTTCGGGACAAAAATTGAACGAGTGAAAAGTTACGAGACTAAATTTGATTTTAGCTCAAGTTAGACTTTCTCATAGCCACAACTCAGATCTGTTCAGGTTCACGATTGAGCACTTCTTAGCATATTTAACTCATTGAAGAACATAAAACAGAGTCCTTGTAGCCAGAACGTGCATGGCGGAAGCCGCCGGCATTTTGACCCTAGAGATGAGGACGAGATGGAGAAGAAGAAGAAGAAGAAGAAGAAGAAGAAGAAGAAGAACAAAAAAGGAGAATCCGCAGCACAAAGAACCTATTTCGTGGAGAAGATGAGTTTGACTTTGAAAGAAGACTTCATACCCAATCTTCAATGTTAATTTATTTGCGACATTTTACTGAATCATGAGTTATAAAAAAACAAAAAAGGAATTTTTTTAATTCCACATTAAAAAAGTTATGCCCCGGATTACGGTTTGAGTTTCATGTCAGTCATTAGAGTCTAAAATTAGTCCTCATGTATTAAACTGAAAAAAAAATGTATTTATGTATTGCATTAAAAAGATCGTGTTGCATTTAATAATTAATCAAAAAAATTATGTATTATTACGTTATTAATCTTATACATATATTGATCTATTAATTGATTTTTAACTTGATATTAATGATACTTCTATTGTGACATGAATATTAACTTGATATTAATCATCGTGGTATGATTCTAGGTTTTGATTGTGCACACCACATACATAAGAACAATCTCAAACCATGGAAAAGGCATCTACTTGGTGTCATTACAATATTAAAGCCTACAACCACTTGTGGTACAAGATTACTATAAATGCTTTCTCAAGGCATTTTGTTAGTTTCATATGCTTTTATTTTTATTTTTAGAGTTAGGTATTAGTATTATATGTCAGGGACTGCTCGGATTGGGTTACATTTGTTCAAAACACATTTAGTTTGACATATTTAGGATGTGTACGATCATTTAAATAGTAAAAATTGATGTTTATATTGAGATGAAGTATGATAATTAGGATGTGAACTACATATGTCAAATCAATAAATTAGTTTGAGTCTGGAACAATTACTAGGATGGGGTGGATGATCGATTCTCCATATATAGTCCAAATTAAACATTTATGAGAATGAACCACCTTATATTTGGTTGAGCACAAGTCAATCCAAACATTCGTTTTTATTTTATTTCAAATATATATGCTACTACCTCCGTCCCAGCTAATTTTGCACGATTGATCGGACACGGATGTTAAGAAAAAACAGGTTTTGGGGAATCTTTGATTTTTTCAAAGGTGGAGATTGTGAGAGAAATTTATTTTTTAAAGGTGTGTAAAATTAAGTGGAACAAACCGAAAAGAAAAATATGTAAATTTAAGTACGACGGCGGGAGTATAATATATTAAAATCTAGTGTGAGCCTATATTAAGGGTAAAAAATGGGTTATGAAGCCATGGACAATGATAGTGGGAGGGAATCTCATAGTGGACCTTCACATAAGATAATAATATGAGCTACCCTAGTAAACGCTCTTCCTATCCACTGCAATAAATTAGACCCCAAATGTAGAAGAACTTATGAAGTTTAAGATTTTATTCTTGTGGCTTTACTTTTCTTTTCACAATCACATCATTACAATTCCTAGTTTTTATTTTAATTCATAGGATATTTAGCAATATCAATAATTAAATAATAGCACTATATGGTATGGCTTCTATTCGATTTTATTTATGTGTGCATTTCAAGGATATAGACTCAATCTTGACAATAAAATCTGACGAGAGAGCGGAACCAGAAATTTTGATTAGGGGGTGATATAATTTTTTTAATAATTTTAAATTTTAGTTTTTTTAATCTATATAGGTTAATTGATGTATTTAGTAGTTGGGAGAGAGGAGAGGGGAGAGGAGGAGAGATGAGATTTCAGAATCGTTTGGGGGACAAAATTCAATTTCTTTTCATACTAATATACATATAAAAATACTATTCCGTGTCACTATGTACATGTTCAACCCATCAATACATGTTGATACAACTCTCACAGTACATCATGTACATGTTCATAATACAGTGAATGTGAAAATTGTAAAACTAGTCCTGTAATTGTATAAAATTTTGTAATTGCAATACCTCATAAACTAAAATTTGTAATTAAGTCCTATAAGCAGTGACTTTTAAGGCCGCAACCCAATTTTGAGTAGAAATAATCCCCTGATTCATCATGTTTGTGATCACCCGAAAACATTAGTAAATTCCTGGCTTGTTAGTGTCCCAAGATGTGGTCATTCTTGATGAACTGGGTTAACAAATATGTGTTCTTTATTTTTCGGTCCTATTAAATTTTCAATAATTGCACTTTAATTGCAAACTAATCCGACGTTTGGCTCACAGTCTAATTAATCTCACACATATGTCACGATTGAATGCATTTTCTATGGTCTAAAATTTGTGATTTTTCAGAAACTTGAGGTAGGAAATGAATTCATGCGGCTCATATGAGCCGCACATATCAATTTCCGGATAAAATTCCAAATTTATCCTAGAATAATTGAATTAGGAGATGGCCGAGTTAAAACTGGAAATAGACCTGGAATTGAATTGTTTATCAAAGATAAAAATGCTGCTCAAGGTTTGATGGCTCAGAACTGTGACCATTGTGGCCCTAAAGGTTAGTTATGGCCCTAAAGCTAGATTGCTTAGATGGCAAGCTGATTGTCAATATTTAATTGAAGTTGTCTTTGTAAAGTCTCACGAAAATGTTCTTGCAGACTTTGTAACGAGAGATGGAGTCCAGTGAAGCCGACTCTATCCTAATAGAATCCAGACATCTCCAGAACTGTTTGGAGGAGCTTGACTAGAGGATCAACGACCTATAAATTAAATCCACGATCGCGGGTCAAGTTCAACACGAGGACTTGGAAAAAGTCCATTATGCGATGAAGGCTACCAAACTTGCAAGTAATTGCCTCTGGGACAACCTATTTATTCTTATCCCATGGGAAGCTTCTTGTTTGAAGCAAAAGGTCGAGTTTCGGGAATGGATCCCTAACCTGGTCGCCACAAATTCAAGTACTGTGAGTACGAGTTCTAAGTTGGATCCTTACATGGATCTAGCTGAAGAGAAAGTTGAGCAAACAGAGGATACTCCCTCCTGCTGTCTCAAGCCAATCCAACACCTCTGGGGTAAAAGATGGAGAGATCAATCTTAGGCTAATGGATGACACCTTTAAGATTGATACTAACGAGCTTAAAGTTTCTCCTTTTTAGGTTTATCAATGGACATGGGAGAAATTCTTATAGGGTGGTGTTAACCCATCAAAATACCAAATTGATCAATCTGATAAACATCCAAGGATGTGGATGTTCCAAGGAGCCAATCCACAATAAGTAAAAGAATAGTATGATTTTGGAGCTTTAGCTTCGGTTCATAATATGTCACCAAGTTTCCAAGAAATTTTAGAACTTCCGGGATGTATTTACAAGACAGTGCTTGAGACGTGGAAAAATAATGACCATCTCGAATGTGGAGATATTCTGGAGTTGAAGTTCACATTGGCAGCCCCGGAACCATACAAGAACGAGTCTTACCCAACTTTTCATTTTATAAAGACTCGACACCAGACATGCAAACAAGAATATGTCTGCCCCAGATCACAAGATCCTCTTAGTATCAACCTTTACGAAAGATGATATTGGTACAAGGAGAGCTTGGAGCCTATGGGTTTGCCTCATGGAAATGAGAAATGTCAAGGAAAGTTTCAAAGTCTTTCACAAGATGGCGAATTGACCACTCTTGATCAATACCATAACATCCAAAACTACTTCATATGCAGAGTCTATCTTTGAATATAACAGAGATATGTTATGGAAGAACAAGCTGCCGGAAATTTCAGAAACCGCCAGAAAATTTGCACCAAGGCGCATAATGAGCCGAATTTGTCCCAGGTGCCCGGAATAGAAAAAAACGTTATTCGTGCAATCATTCCCTGTTATAAATGACAAGGGAAAGAGAAATAAGAAAGAACCATCGAGAAAGCAAAAGATGCCAAGGAGACCACCCATAAAAAATTAATAAAGGGTTCCCCGACAAGCCTCGATGGGCTGAGTCACGAGAGTTGTTACCACCCATAACGATAAAAGGTGGAAATATAAAGGAAAATCGAAAGCGGGATAATTAAAGACCGCATGTGATGAAAAGGGTCCACACCCATGTGAACCAGCGAAGCAAGGACCACCTCAATGTGATCCGGATAAGAGAGAATCTAGAAATCTGCAACCATCACTGAGAGGTTGACAACTGGATACAATAATTCAAGGATAGGGGGTCTTAAACCCCTATAAAATAAGGTAGCAGGAAGCAATGCATCGACCATCCCCTCCGTTTTCTTACAAAAATAAACATTGTAATTGTTAGTTTGCAGTTTTCTTCCATTCTAATTTTCATTCGAGTTTATGTGGGATGTGAGAATAACTATCATTGGTAGCTAAACAAGTTGTCTCCTCCCAAAAGGAGATATACTGATGTAATAAATAAGTTCTTAATTTCTTAATAAAAGTTGAGTTTTTGTTCATCATTTTCCCAAAGTCTTATTTATGTTCATCAACCAAGTAGAATATTGCATGCCTCTAGGTAGGAAACGAAACGAGGCTGTGCTGATTGCTGTTGAAGGAGTTTACTCTGGAACCATTGGTTGCGATCGAGTGGTTGGGCTGTGAGGAGCAGTTCGTAAACTCGATGGATATGATTCGACGACAATTCGTTCAAATGTATAAAACTTGGTTCATATTTCAAGGATTTAGTTTACTGAACCATGATGGGCTCGGTATGATTGTAATGGACTATTTCCATTAATAGAAATGTTAGTAAATTCGGGTTTTATGTTGTTATAATTCTGCACTTCCTTCATGCCATGTTGATAATTAGGTTCGTGCTTGAACGAATGCCTTAATTATGATCTTGTCATGTTAAAAGTCGTGCCCTGGTTGTGCTGTGCCAAAATAAAATTTCCTATCAAGATTTAATTTCGTGCAATAAGTTTTATTTCGTGTCATATGTTCGTGCCACAGTACTGTTGTCTGACAGTCTTAGTGCTTTTAACAGTTTGCTACAATACCTTGTCGGATGAACAGTAAAAAATAAAAATGACAAAATGAATATACAATACTAAATTTAATATATTTTTAAAAAGTTAGCAAAATTTATATATTTATTAGAGAAAATGCTATATAAAATTTTCTCTCTCCTTAAATATATGTACTGGCTGAACATGTTTCCACACTCACAATGATTGGTAGTGCAGTGGAACAGTTAGCAATTGTGTACTGAAATAGACCCCAAAGTGGGTAGCTAGGTAGACAACTTACACTGCAACAAACATCCCCTTAATGATTTTCTCTCTCTTTTTCTTGCATGAGTGACAGAATTCTATTAATTGTAACAGGAAAAAAGCATGGTTAAGTGCTGGTTTTTTTTGTCATAATTGCCTGCCTAAATCAGACAATGCCTATTATGAAATAACAGCTGTTAGAATCAATTTCACACTAACTTCATTCACATTTCCACAAATACTAAGTACGATTTGCCATTCATGTTTAATTATAACTTCTTTCACTCTTTAATTAATATTGTCCCACTGGGCCCTTCCAAGATTATGACTCCCTCCGTTTAAAAAAAAAACTGTCATTTTACACATTTTGAAAAATTTCATAATAAAGGTCACTTTATCAAAAAAAATTACAATTCTTCCAATATTATCTTAAACGACCTACTTAATTTAGTTGATTATTTCCTTATTTCACAAAACATACCAATTAAATATCAATCCTTAATTTCTCATAAAAATAGCTAAAATTACATTCTTTTTGAAACGAGTAAATTAAATTGCATGTAACTGCCTGTTTTCCATATTTAATGAATAATATTCACAAGTCTTTCCCAAAGTTATGCTATACAAGTTCCATACATCACAATATTATGATACCCTCTTTTTCTAGTGTGAGATCAATTCATTTATGCTACTCTTCACCTAAAAATTTGCTAGGAGTCGCTCATTATCCGTGCTTTCCTGCACAGGTTGTCACTCCCCGCCCTCGCAACTCCAGCATCACATTACATCACGATCCCCTGTGGTTTCATAAGCTTGCGTGAAATCCCTGTAGTTTTAGAATTGTATGTAAACCTTACATGACTTCAATAACACATCACGATATTTCTTTTTAAAAAATTACTTTAGTTAATTCTTTTCGTATTTTTTAGTTTAACGCTTGAATAATCTTTATAAAAGTCTTTGATGGCGGAGGAAATAATATAAATAAATTAAAGACATAAATGTTTTTGCTGATAATTGGGACATATTATGCTATATTTTATTTAAACTATTACATATAAAATTACATAGGATTCTTGCACAATGTTATGAAACCACATGGAACCTGATGCAATTTACCCCAAGTTAATTATAAAATCCACAAAATATGTACATATAAGATTTAAAGGGAACCTTTTAACTATGTCACATCACTCTTGATTATTAAGAGGTCTGAGTTCTATTTTCATCCTCGTCCCGATATCCCATTATACTAAAAACGAAAACAAAAAATTCAGTAATTCTGATCAGGCGTGCAATCTGATTAAATTTTGATATACTTTACCACCTCAGTTGATTTTTTTTCTTTTTTTTTTTTCTTTCTAAAGTTTATTAGCGAAAATGTATGCCAATTCTATAAATATTAAAAATGGGAGGACCAAATTTTTTATTACTTTTATTAATTATAACAAGCTCAATAGACTCTAAAAACAAAGTATCTTTATGTCTTTTCTAGCACTTTTTTTCCTTTTAATCTTTCTTTCCTTTTCTTTAATGTGCGAAATCAACTGGAGTTCAAGTGACTCATGAGTTGACTAGAATTCAAGTCAACGACAAATCTAAAAGCAAATTTGGAGCTATTGTTTTCTTCATTGGATCTTAAATTGTTTTTTATTATGCCCATTGGTAATTAGTAATCATTTACTTCCTCCGTCCCAAATTATTTTGCACACTTTTCTTTTCGGAATATTTCACCCTATTTTGTACACTCCAAAAATAAAAAGAAATCTTACAATTAATCTTCACCCTTAAAATCTTCACATTTGAAAAAGTCAACTGAAAAAGTAAAAAATATTTTTTTTTCTTATTCCACGTGCTGGAATGGGTGTGCAAAATAACTAAGGACAGAGGAAGTATTAGAGTTTTCACAACAATAATCTAACCCTTTTTTTTCTTTTTGAAAAATCCTATTTGGAAAAAGAAATTTGGTAGGATTTAATTCCTGATTTATGACCTTAATTATAAAATGTTCTCCCAACTAAGTTATAGTTAATTCCACTTTGATCTAACTTTTGTTCAACATAAAAATGAGTAAATAAGAGCACCAACAATGTCTTCTATAGCAAACAATATCGTGTCATATGGTGTATGACACATTGATACACTACGACAAAAGAGGTCTTTTGTATAAGACTTTTTAACACCACAATTGTGGTCACTAATAATAAGTTATTTGTGATCACTTATTGTCACAAATTTCTCTACAAATTATTTGAGACAACTTTAAGACTATTTCTAGAGACAATTAGTTGTTGAAAAAAATATTTGAGACGCATTTGAGACCACTTTTATGGTCACAAATATATTATTTGCGACCGAGTCATTGAGACGACAATAAAGTTGTGATAAATACTCATAAGTTGTGACAAATACTAATTATTTGAGACCACTTTATTTAAGTTGTGACAAATACTCATTATTTGAGACCACTTTTTATGATCTCAAAAGATTCATTTTCTTGTAGTGATATAATTATGTAGTTGGAATAGAAGACATAAAAAAATTTACGCAGAGAAAAAAATGTCAAATAAATGATTTTCGTAGTTTCTTCCGAGCAACGTGGTTGAATTTTATAGCCAATAGTTCTTCGACATGGTGGACGTACCCATTACAGTATACTCCCTCTGTCCCAACTTAATTTGTTTACTTGTCATTTCGATTTGTCCCAACTTAACTTGTCAACCCATAAATGACAATTTTTTCACACAATCTCCATCCTCAAAATCTTCACCTTTAAAAAAAATCAAAGATTCCACAAAATCTACCTTTCATTAACCTCCGTGCCCGCTCAACTAGGTAAGTTAAGGCGGGACGGAGTATTAAACAAGATGTAATTATTATTTAGGCGTGCAAATTTAATTAAACCCTTTCTAGTAGGGTATAATCTGAGAAATTCAATAATACAATAGAACTATTTTAAACAGGATATAATTTTTATTTAGGCGTGCAAATTTAATTAAACAACTGTTATAGTAAGCAAAAAGTGTGAGAAGTTGAATATACAACAGAATTATTCTAAAGATGCATTAACAATTCAATAATTATGATTGCCCCCCTTATTCTTAATTTTGACCAAAAAGTAGTTGAAATATAAGTAGATGGCCCAAACTAGTGAAGTACACTTTGACCAGGTTGGCCATTAATGGCTATGAAAATCCTTCACTAGGTTTAGTTGGCAGCCAGCCATGCATTCTACCAAAAATCTCTATTGTAAATATCTCCGACTAATTGTTATTTAAGCGCTAGATTTTTGTTGATTGTCTACCTATTATTTTATTTTTTTAATGGTTCCCGTCTATCTACGTTTAGAGCTCCACTCAATCGCTAAATCCCGATAACACTACAAGGAAAATGGTCTTCTGAGACCACAAAAAAGTGGTCTCAAATAATGAGTATTTGCCACAACTTAAGCAAAGTGGTCTCAAATAATAAGTATTTGTCACAACTTATGAGTATTTGTCACAATTTTATTGTCGTCTCAATAACTCGGTCGCAAATAATATATTTGTGACCACAAAAGTGGTCTCAAATGCGTCTCAAATATTTTTTGCAACAACTAGTTGTCTCTAAAAGTAGTCTTAAAGTTTTCTCAAATAATTTGTAGAGAGATTTGTGACAACAAGTGGTTACAAATAACTTATTATTAGTGACCACAATTGTGGTGTCAAAAAGTCTTATGCAAAAAATTTCTTTTGTTGTAGTGTAAAGTGTCAAAGCATAGTTTACTGTTCGATTAGCGCCTAACAAGTTTACATTGCTGTCAGAAATAAAAGAAAAACTAAATTACTACATATTTTAAGATTGAAAAATGATTTAAGCTCGATTTCTTAGGAAAAAAATGTAAAAGGTTCTGCTTTTTTTTGGTATTGAATTTGATTGAGGCTCATTTTGACATGAATTTGCCCACTAAAAAGATCAATATAGGTGTTTGGTTTGGCTCAGTTCATAGTAAACAAACATGTGAAAGCTTAATGTGCCTGTCCTTTTCAAAATATTTTGTTTGTAGAAATAATGAAATACTTATATACTCTCTCCGTAAATAAATAAGTGACATTTTAAAATTTCAGGTATAATTTATGAGAAAAATGATGGAGAACATTACTCTAAAAAAATCTATGTCTATAATTTTGACTTGCATCATTTTCTCCATCAACGAATTTTATTACCATAAATTTATTCATTTTTTCTTCATTATTTTTTTAATTATCGATTGGGAGATCAAATAGTTTAGGTAATAATAATATTATGCAATTTGTATGGAGATTTTCTTAGATTTAACTCTCTTTGTCCCACAATAAGAGTCATGTTTAAAAAGTTATAACTTTTTATTTTTTGTCAATTTGATGCCAATACAACAAAAGAGATATTTTGCATAACATTTTTTGGGACCACAATAGTGTTCACTAATAATAAGTTATTTGTGACCACTTGTCACAAATCTCTCTATAAAATATTTGAGATGCATTCGAGACCACTTTTGTCGTCACAAATATATTATTTGCGTCCGAGTTATTAATTAAGACGACTAATTAGTAATGGCATGTTGTCTCTAATAATAAAGTTGTGACAAATATTCACAAGTGGTGACATATACTCATTATTTGAGGTAGCTTTTTGTTGTCTTAAAATACCATTTTTTTAGTATGAAGGTACAATCTCCAAAATCCATCAATACATACTTACACGACTTATTTTATTTGTAAAATAAAAAATTAATGTTTACTTAAATTAGTAAAACGAGACATTAATTTTTAAAACATTGCTATTATTTTGGGATAAGTTTTTTCCTTTCAAACATGACTCTTTTTATGAAATGGAGGAGGTATTATCTTTCAGCAATACCTTTATTCAGATTTCAGAACAAATAATACATTTTAGCATAAACATTAATAACTTCTCAGCATACTATAAATAATATTTTTCAACATCAACACTAATAGATTTTTCACAATAAACTGTACATAACACATAGACGCATCCACGATCCAAATTATATAGATGTGGAATGCGTGCAACTAATATATACGAGGATTACTCAGTTTTTCAATGTATTTCCTACGTAGAACGGGATAAAATAAAAATAAAAGAGAGATGCCGAAACTACAAAAATAAAATAATAGAGGGGCCAAAGTTTAAATATTGTTTGTGGCTCTACTGCTCAACTATTGTGCATGACCCATTAGTCCACGCGCATGAGATATCATCTTAATACAAAGTAGGACTTTAATCCATTTCTTATCCCCATTACTATCTGCATTATAGAAGGTGGTCCCTAAAATGGAATTGTTGTTGAAAATTATTATACATATCGACTCGGTGACTTTCATCTTATAATCTATTGATGATAAAAAGAAATGGTTCACGACGTTTATAAATAAAGTAGTCTTTCTTTTCTTAATATATCAATGTGTGACAATCCACTCGTGAATTTTTCAATTAATTCAATCAGTATTTCACACTTTAGTACTTTTACAAATTTGGCAATTGAGTCATTTTTATACTTTCTTACCAGCTCTGAAAAAGATACTAAATCAAATTGAGTCGGCTGATGTGGGCATAATTTTGAGTGGGTAGGCTAATAAAATTAAAAAAAAAAATTAATAATAACAAAGATAATAAAAACAATAACAATAATAATAATAATAGAATGAAGATAACTATGGATCAACGGGTGGGCTCTAACCCAGGGTTGGCCAAACATGCCTCCACCCCCTGAATATTATTATTATTATTATTATTATTATTATTATTATTATTATTATTATTATTATTATTATTATTTCATTTAAGTTTGTTTAAAATGAGATGTTATTTTCAATATATTCATTCCATAGACACACATAAGATCATTTTCAATGGTGAGGAGGGATATGGACCATACAGTTGGATCCATCTAGGGTTCATTAAGAAGAAAATGAGACCTTCTTGTTGAGAAAATTATATAGTATGGCATCCTCATTGGCTAGAAAAGGATGGTGGCCAAATATTAGGGGTCATGCTTTGACTTACTTTTTCAATTATGAAACAAAATTAACGAGTTAACAGTGTTCTGAAAGTTCCCGTCTAAGCTTTAGACTATCATCGATCGTTTACTTTTTTCTTTTCCTATCTTGTTCCTGCTAAAATCTGCGTAGACATGCTTAATCCCGCATAAACTTTAATTAGGTAATAATGATACAAACCTTACCTTCTGCAATAGATCACAATTAAAAAACAAAAAGAAAAGAAAGAAATAAATAAGAAAAGGTTCACGCATTTGTCCTTCACTAGAGAAAAGTTTGGGAAGAAAATGGCGACAACCTTTATGAGGTTCTTATTCTACTGCATGCTCAAAATGATTAGAGAAAATCTTCATCAGATTGATTAGGATTATTTTAAAACAAAAGTCACAATTCACTAAAAAATATGGACCAAAATTACAGCTTCGGGGCTCCACGTTAGCAATTGGACCCTGAAATTAGTTCGGGTGTACTAAATTGTAAAGAATTAAATGATGTGTATTTATACATTAAAATTGAAAGATCGTGTTGTATTTTTTAGTTGACCAAAAGATCGTGTATTTTTACATTATTAAGCCTTTAGAATACTAGGACTAGGTAAAATGAACAAATAAACCTACAATTAAATTTTCTCTCACCCCTCAAATTCTTAAATTTTCTCCATTCATTCTCTTATATCGACTCTCTTCCCAATTATTACGGGGCAATATCAGAAAAATAGGGATAATAAGATAAAAAAAAAAAAAAAAAAACTATTTATGAACATTTTTACAAAATCTTAAACAATAGTTAAAGGAGAAAAGACAGAGATATATAAGATTAATATCCGGAACATGCTAATTATCATAAAAATACTCCAATACAGATAATCTATTGGAAAAATTGAAGAGTATTTAGAGATCGCTGAATCTTTTATCTAACGGTCACATGAATTTTGTTTTGTGCAGTGAAGTCTTATTTATCCAAATCAAGAAGAAGATGTCAGAGCTTCATTTATCCATTTTCTTTTTATATTATAATACTTAAATTGATTGACTGTCACAAATAAGTTTTTATCTTAAAGATTTTTGTTGATTTGGTATAAATTCGACCATAAGCCTTTCTAATGACTCTTACCCGTAATGCGCTTTAAACCTCAGTCAATGATCGTGGATATGAATCCTTAAAAATATTACTTTTAAGTTTAGAGAAAAAGTAACACATTTTATATGTAGTTAAAAAATAAAAATATAGAACTAACAATAAATGTGCTATTTTGCTTTTTTAATTTTTAAATTCACCATAAAATAGTTTAGAGAATTTATATTCAAAGATCATCAAAATAGTCCAAGACTCCATATTAGATTAAAGGGATTTTAAGGTATAGGAAAGTGTAACAAATTTTTGGTTGACCACTCATATTTAACAATTATTTTCAAAATTAATATTCCCCCGTTTTACAAAGATAGACTTACTTTTTATTGTAACACATCCTTAAAAAAGTAGGCGATTTGCGTATCATGGACATTACTATGTTTGTTTTTTCGCTTGTTCCTACTTAACGTACCTTCGTATTTTACATATCAACTAAATATATTTAAATTCTAGCTAGTACTACGAAAGGAAATACAAGTAAAATCTAATTCTTTAACTATATCAATTACCGGTTGATAATCTGTGTGAAAGTTTATCTTTGTGCGACCAAGGAATATAATGTTAACACTCTTTATTGGCAGTAGTTTAATTTTTTAAAATCATATATGAATCAAAATTTTCTTGTAGAAAAAACGTTAGAAAGATAAGATATTTTATTGAAATAAATTGGATTTAAGGTAGATAGGTGACTTGAAGCAAGCTAAATCCTTTTCGTGGTATTCGTCATGACAAGTCTACATTTTTTTCTAGATTAGTATCTATCTTAATCATATTCAATATCTATATGGATGCTATATTTGAATGTTCTTCAATAATTGTTATATATATAAAATTCACAATATAGTAAACATAACTTCTCTGTTTATGGTAAACACAAGTTTATGGGTTCATTAACTGATATGTGGATATTTTACCAATTGCAATAACTTATGTGCAAAGATCTCATTTATAATTAGTTACAATTATGAAGTGTTGACACGCAATAAATAAATACGTTAATTTATTTTCATCGTGGATAGGAAAACATTTTTGTGAGTAAACATGATTTCATAGTCTAAAACCACAAAAAAAAAAAAAAAAGAAGAAAGAGGATTAACGAAAAGGCAAAAACTTATATATGACCGTCACACGGTGTGACGGGGAAAAAAAATTGTGGTAAAAGTATCACTTTTTTAGAATTAAAAAAGGGAGTCTTACTCCAATGCAATAGTTGCACATGTACAATATTCTACTTTCAGTTATTGGATCTTTTAAAGTGTCATCTTGACCATTCATTAATTTAAAATTTTATGTGAAATTTTCTACTAGTGTGTGGACTATCAGTGATATAGGTGTGAAATTTATTCGTCTGTCGTCAATCCGTCTCAACTCCACAGAAATTCTCAGCATACGATCGTCCGTGAATTTTCACTATGTCTCTTCACCGTCCAAATCATAGGGAGTAGAAAAATTCTGACAATTCTAGTATGCTAGAATAAATAACTGAATGAGCCCATATGCAAAACTTTGGAAATTAACTAAATTACTCTTTAGTTGCACAAGTGCAACTATTGCACCCTAGAATGACCCTAAAAAAGGATCACTTTTTGTAGCAAAAGTATCACATTTATCTGTAAAAGCATTAATGTAGTAAAAATATTATTTTATCTGTAAAAATATTACTATTTCTTGTAAAAGTGTAATTTTTTTCTGTAAAAGTATATTCCGTCACATATTGATCGTTACACAAGACTCACTCTAAGGGAAATGGATCCTATAATTAGATTTTGGTGATGTGGGCAAAGAAAAAGGGGGCGCCCAAATCAATGGCCTTAAATATTGGACCAATGTTCCTAATGAAATCTGAAAGGACCAACATCCTCTCAAATGTCCCATTCTCCAAAATCCCGCGACCACCTTCTTCTATAAACTACTACTTACTTTAAATAATTACCCCCAATAAATAATTCAACATTTCTTCTTCAATAAACTACAAACTAAGAGGTAAATATTCAATGTCACTTAAAACATTAATATCTCTATACTAAATTTATACTACCTCTATTTTTTTAGTTAGAGTTTTAGATATTATGAAATATTTATAAATATTTATTTTTTTAATAGTTTTTCTCAGTTCTTCTAATATTATCTCTTAATAACTAGACAACAAGATAATATAAAAAAATAACGGAACAATTTTAAAAATTTGAGAGGAGAGGGAAAATTATCTGTCCATTGCACCTACTTCTTAATTTTTTTTATCCTAAAGTAAAACCATAGACGGTGGTGGTATTATCTATACTTAATCATGCATATTTGGCGTGTGATAAATCTGTTCGTATGAATCTTGGTTGAATGAATTTTAATTTTAGTATTTGTTTAGGGGTAGAATGTGATAAATTCATAACACATTATCTAATAATGCTTAAAAAGTGATAAAAAAATATTAGAAAAATAGGTAATGATTAATATAATAGGAATTGGATCGATCTGTCTCCATCCAGGCAGGTCAATCAAAAAATATGCATAGTTTTGTTTTAGAAACGTTGTACTTTAATCTTGACACACATATGCTCATTATCTTCAATTTGTTTTGTTTGTTTGTTTGTATTATTATTATTATTATTATTATTATTATTATTATTATTATTATTATTATTATTATTATTATTATTATTATTATTATTATTATTATTATTATTATTATTATTATTATTATTATTATTATTATTATTATTATTATTATTATTATTATTTATTTATTTATTTATTTATTTTAGTTACGAGGTACCACCTCTGTCCCCCTCTAACTTTCCTATTTTTCTTTTCGATTTGTCCCAACTTAACTTTTCAGCCCATAAATGATAAATTTCTCTCAAAATTTTCACCCTCAAAATCTTTATCTTTAAAAAAGTCAAAGATTCCATAAAATCTGTTTTTTCTTAACCTCCGTGCTCGATCAAAGTAGGAAAAATAAGTCGGGACGTAGGAATTACTTTATTTTGACAACAAACAAGTGAAAAACTTTACATAACAATGGGAGATGAAATAGGACACAAAAAAGATGAGTGATGTACATATGAAAAGGGTCACTAAGCAAATGGTGTGCTTCAAAAATCATGTGGGTTTGTTCATTGTAAGGTATAGGGGGGAGCATTATTAATTTTACACCCAAATATTTACAAGATGGGGAAAATAAAAATGAAGTTTTAAATTCCATAAAGAAAACCCAAAATAAATAAAAAAGTTTGGGTGGCCTTAAAAGGCTGATTTGTTTGCATAGTAGAAAGGTACAGAATGCAAATACAAAGAATCCCATCATTCCAAAATCCCCTTTAAAAGAAGAAAAGAAAACAAGAAGAGTATATATCTAGGACAAAACAAAACCCCACATATTTCAATAACAATAGCTTGGTTTAAAGGAACAATCTCAGTTGCTCGAGGAAGAATTTGAGGAGGATACATACAACAACCCAAACATCACTTTTGTCCACAATTACATACATTAATACTTACTCATTAAACTAACTAGTCGGACGGCAGATTAGGGTCCAACGCTTAGTTGGGGTCTAGACGGGTCATCAACATGGTTATACTGGGAAAAAATCGAAATAAAAACGTAAACGATCAATAAAAGCATAATACCTAGACAGGAAATAATCAAAACTAGTTATAGATTTTTGTAACATAGACTATTACATGTATATGTAAGTTAAAAAGTGATACTATACAATAAAATTCATCTAGTGCAGTATAAAGTACAATACGAGACAGTGCTTTGCCGATCCGAATTTGCTACTCTATTAGATTGGTGCTAAGGCGTCCCTAGGTAGCCATGCATTTTTTTAAAATTAATTTTTCATATATTTGTTTTAATAATTTCTTGTATTTTTCAGTTTAAGATTTATGCACCACGATGTTGATTTTCACATTAAAGATACAATATTTCAAAATATTGAGAAAATATAATGCCTAAAATCTGGAAAAAAGAAAAAGAAAAAGGATCCCCTTGTAAGTGGACTGGTCAGTGTAGGTGCTAGCAGCCAACAAATGTCATACTTAACGCTTAACGATTTCTGCAACCTTAATAAAATCCTACCGCACCCAACTCTTCACTTGGTACTTGTTAGCTCAAAGGGAAGAAGAGAGAAAGGAAGGTTAAAAAAAGAACGTAAAGAAGAATAAAGTTGTAGTACAGTCAGGTCCCAAGTCCAAGTCAACGTGGTCTTAGTCTTACAACACAATGAACTCAATCTAACATCATCAACAATAACATTTGAAGACAATTTTTGTAACACACAAATTCTACACAATTATTTTCTTTTCCTTTTTGTTTCCTCCCATCTCCACATAATGATACACCACTTTATTGTATTAAAAAAGCAAAAAGAAATTTAAAGTAAACTTAAATGTTCTAAAAGACGCTAAAGACTAGTCGTCCGACATATTAAGGTCTAACGTTTAGTTAGGATTTAGACGGGCCAAGCAGGATCTCGGAGGGATGAGCCAGGAGAAGTTAGGAAAAATGCATAGATAGTCGAAGATAGTTTAGCGTCTAGACGGAACTTTTAAACTCACAAGAATTTCATGTCCCTCAAGTTTGCCTTGTTTCACTCCTTTCTCTGTTTTCCCCCTTTATCTTTTTCCTCTTTCCTTCTTCTTTTCTGCTCATTAAACTATGAAAATGGCAGATTACCAATCATCCTTTCCCCTCTATAGGAAACACTCATCATTGCTCCCAACAATCCCTTTCAACCTTAGAAACCTGTGAGCTTCCAAGATTAGATATTCCCTTTTTTCTTCTTCTCACTCTAAACAATTTAAATATCACAATCTTCACACCTTTTTTTCCTCCTCCTTCTTCATCAATCTTAACTACCCTTCTTTCTATCTATGATGGATGCTTCTTCCACCAACTCTGTCAATGGCTATTACACCTTCCTAACTCGCGGCATCGATGATCTCGAGCGCGTTTTCGTGTCGAGCAACTTCATGTCTATCCAGTTTCTTCAGAGGGTTCTGTCCCTCTTAAGATCTTCACACACTCAGCTGATCCTTCTGGTTCAAAAACTCCACTTACCAGTTGGTGAAAAATGGCTTGATGAGTACATGGATGAAAGCTCTAAGCTTTGGGAGGTTTGCCAGATTCTTAAAACTGGTGTTTCAGGCATGGAGAATTACTACTCTTCTGGTCTCAACATAACTTCCTCTCTTGATGGCCATCGCCATTTGAGCCCTCAGCTCTCTCGTCAGGTAATTCACACACAATCACACACACAAAGAGCAATAAAGATGAGCTTTTTTTATTTAGTTTTCTTAATTTTCTTGGTTGGGGCATTTTACCAAACAGGTAATCCGCGCTATATCAGGATGCAGAAGAGAGGCTGTAGGTTTGGAGCAAGAAAACCGTTCTCTAACAGAAACAAGAATCGAACCTCTTTCATTGAAACTCGATGACAATATCTCCGTAGAATCAAAGCTGAATGGATTCAACGGATTCAGAGGAGTACTCTACGCAATGAGAAACGTCAGTTCACTTCTACTAACAATTCTCCTCTACGGTTTAGTATACTACTACCCCGAATCGAATTCATCACGAAACGGATACGAAGAGTGCCTGTTTTTCGGGTCAGCGTTGATGATCTCAACGGCTAGGCTGCAGCAGAGGGTGGCTTCAGAAATCGATCAAATTACGGGGCGGGCCGGAGTTCTTCTGTACGAGTTTAGGAGATCAAAAGTCGCCATGGATGAGCTGAGGGCAGAGCTGGAGAAGAGATGCTCACAGGGGGTTGTGGAATGGGAATCAGAAGTTGGTGTAAGAGAGAGAGTGGAGAATCTGAAGGGCTGTTTCGGAATTTTGAGGGGTGGAACTGAGAATCTTATTGGGCAGCTTGATGATTTCTTTGATGAAATTGTTGAAGGGAGGAAGAAGCTCCTGGATTTCTGCAGTCATAGGTAGAGAGAGAAAGTGACAGCTTTAAAATTTTAATTAATTCCAGAAATGGTAAGGGAAAAAAAAAAGAGAAAAAAAAAACAAGTGTGTAGGTTTATTGTAACTTTTTGTAATATCTAGTTTTTCTTTTTTTCTACACCCCTATTATCTCTGTTTTAAGGAGCCATTTTTTTATTTTTCGGGTAAATTACACTAGGCTTCCATGTAGTTTTCTAATTTTGTGCAAGTCTCTCGCGTAGTTTTATAATTGTATGAAATTTCTACATGCTTTTTATAACTCAGGCTAATACCTTTTTTGAGCAAAAATGAACTAGGGTTCTAAAAGAATTTCATTTTGTTTTCTTCATTATCAACTCATTTTTACAAAAACTATTTAAGTATTTAACCCAAAAACACAAAAAGAATTAACAACGTACAATTCTTTACTTGAAAGGAACATTATGTTGAATTAGTGAGGCTGTGTGAAGAATCTCGTACAATTTAAAAAATATAATGAAATTATAGAGTATGATGGTGCAATTTACCTCTATTTTTCTTACCCCTCAATTTTATTTTTCCTTATTTTGACTTTGTAATAGTAAAATCAAATACTTTCTCTGTCCCAGCTTAATTGGCTTACTTTTCATTTTTGTTTGTCCCAATTTAATTGACCTAGTTCATAAATGACAAATATCTCTTACAATCTTCACCCTCAAAATCTCCACTTTTAATCTTGATATTTAAAAAAGTCAAAGATTTCACAAAATCTGTTTTTTCTTAATCTTCGTGCCCGAGGAGGGAGTATGAGATTGAAAGACGGTGGAATATTCCATTTTCAAAATGATGTTTTACAGGCGAAGCATGGTTTTCAGGTAATCAAGATTCAAGCATGAGAATCCTATGGCACAAGACAAGACATGAAATGACAAAAAGATAAAAAGAAAAGAAAAAAGAAATGAGATTTCAACGGAGCATAAAAGTGATTTGCATAAAAGAGAGCAGTAAAAAGTGGAATGGAAACTTCTTATTACACAAACAGGGGGAGACAAAAAGGTTAAAATCTTCGATTTGAATTGATTCATATCTTTCAATTATTTTATTCCAGTACCATTATTTTACTACAGTGTCACTGTTGATACTGAGATTTTACTACACTTTGGGGGTGTGAGATTCCTGGGTTTGGCTTTAATGTTAAAAGCAGATGCAATGTTTTTGCACTCTGTGAAGCTTTTGTCTGGTTCAGTAATGGATTTGATGATGAGAGTTGTGTGGTTTTTCTCTCTCTAGAGAAGAAAGAGACATCCAGTTGAAGATAGTAGAGATTTATTTATCTTCCCCTTTTTGGGGTGGATTGTGGAAGGCAACATAATAGTATATCACTAAAATGAAATACTTTAGAGTCCTTTTCTATACCTGCTAACCGGATCTCATGCTTTTTGTCTCTTGCCGGAAATTCATGCAACCACTTGTTTGCATATTAACCCCTTCTTTTCTTTAATTAAACATGCTTTTTCACAATATAAAAAAAAATCATGATCAAACTGAGGAAATGCTCACCGAGGACTAGAAAACTCTATGCCAACTTTAAGGTAGCGCCAGGCGGAGACGGAGCCAGCGAAAGGCGGGTGACAGCAATCGTCGTCCTCAAAATTTTTAATGAAATTATTGTGTGTATATATATGCAATGTAATTTTAGTTAAATAATTGATTTCGCCCCTTTTAAATTCTAAATATTTTAATAGGTATCTCAAAAGAAATATTTTACCCCCCTTATTATGAAATTCTGACTCCGCCCCTAGCGCCTCACATGTATTACATGTAAAATATTAACCCTTGATTCTTTGGTTTCACATAGCATGTGGTGTATCAACGCTAATATAATAAATGCGGCAAAATGGGTCAGGCTCAATGGAGCGGTCCACCCCACCTGATATTTTAGATGAATTGATCGATAGAAATCTTGACTCAAAGTATTATTAAACCCAACATATTCGATGCGATGAACCAAAAGTTCGATGGACCGATCCTAAAATCTTAATATATTATAGATGATTGAGCAAATTATTTTTAGATTTGATAAAATTTTGAACTGACACAACCTAATATATGTCATTTGTTTGACGGGTCGTGCCACCTTAAATTAGTGGGAAATAGTTAGGGTTACACTTGGTGGGTGGAACTTCCCCATCCTAATTTTATGGTATGTTTGTTTATTGGTGAAGGAGAGTGTGATAATTGACAAATTCAAAGTTGTTAAACTCGTAATCCTAATTTGGATCGATAGACGATCTATATAATCAGATCATAGAATCGTAGTCTACAAATTATGGAAATATAAATATAATATATATATATGTATATATATTGAAAATTGCATCTAGCTGGTGAAATGATAATTAGAAATGAAGATTTTGATTTCATTATTGCGTCTTGCTTAACATCTCTCCACAAATATTTCTTTTGTTTTTCCTCTCAAAATAAATTGATCTTAAAATTAATATTTAGGCATAAATGAATCGTAAAACCGTACGAGTTGAATCGTAAATGACTCTTAGAATCGTACGAGTTGAATCGCGAATTTAATAATATTGAACAAATCCATCTACTGAAATTTAGGTTGTATGAATTTTAGATCTAATATATTTTTCTTAAAATATGAATATAGTTATAATATTGTTAAATCGTGCTTAAAAATGATTAAAGTCTAACAAAGAGTTAGGTAATATAAAATTCAATTGGTCTTTTACTCGTTCAGACTTTATCAATCCATAAATAAGCAGTCTCAGAGAATGTGCTATATATACACACCCCAATGTAATTCTAGCTCAATAATTAGACTTCAAACCTTAAATTTCAAGAACTTTCATAATTATATATAAAAAGAAAGCTCCTCTTAACAAAACTCAGAGATGGCAATTCTCGCGATTCGACCCAAAATTTTATTAGACTAATATTATATATCGAGTTGGGTTGAATAGGCTCAAAATTACATCGGACCAAAAATTCTTGAGTTCAATCCATTCTCCTTAAATATCTTAAGATTTTTTAACCGTTCATGATCGAACTTGCCAAACTTTAAAAAAGCTTATAAACTTCTAAACATGTTTCAAATATTTTTAAGAGCTTATAACTCAGACAAACGTCCTCCGAGGTAAGCAACATATATATGCTTATACCTTCACATTTTGGATCTCCTAGAGAACATTCTAGGCAAGATTTCGTTACTTGGATAGCTAGTGCTCAACTCAATAGACTTGTTTTATTTGCACCTTCTTCTCTGAGTCTTCCACTTTTTGTTTAATCCCTTTTTGGATAGGGAGAACGGCTCTGATTTATTTTCAATAAATTTTAACATTATATCTTAAAATAAATTTTATATTAAAAAAAATATATAATTAAGATTCATGTCATGATCGATTCTCACCAACCTCACTTGATCAGGAGTTGTTCTAAAAAAACCACATACTCCCTCCGTCCCGCTTTAATTTGCCTACTTTTCTTTTTGATTTGTCCCAATCTAATTTGCCAGCTCATAAATGACAACTTTCTCTCACAATCTCCACCCTCAAAATCTTCACATTCAATCTCCATCTTTAAAAAAGTCAAAGATGCCACAAAATCTATTTTTTCTTAATCTCCGTGCCCGACCAAGGTAGGCAAATTGGACCGGAACTGAGGGAGTATCTTTTAAGATTTGCCATTCTTACCAAGTCCTTTAAAAGTTCAAAAGACCAAATTCAGCTACAACTTTGCCAATTCAATATAACTAAGGCCAATTTGTAGAACGAATAGAAAATGCAAAAAATGTTGAAGATGGCGGCGTTCTTCGTTTCTTCATTTATTTACTTTTTCTAAATTTGTAATGAAATTATTATAATTTTTTAATTGTTCTAAAAATTAATTCAACTGGATTAGTTAGTCGCCCATTGGACCCATAATTGAGAGTTAGGGCCCATGGAAGAAACATCTTACTGAGCTCATAGATTAGACTTGGGCCTGAACCCTGAACTCAGCCCATACTCCATCAATATAAATTATCCTGAGATAAATAAGATAATACCATAAAAAGAAAAAAGATAATTAAATTTATCCGAGTATGATTTTATTTATATATAATTGGAAAGAACTTCAAATTTAAATTAATGTGAAACTATTTCTGCAACTTAAAAGGTACATAAATTTAGGCCTGTTTGTTTATGGTTTAGTCTAGTAGATTCAGGGGACCAAATCCCAATAAAGTATACTCATTAACTTTCTCGGTCAAATTTGACTCAGCATTCCACATTCTTAAACAAACATACCCTTAGAAGTTAAATAATTGAAACATGTGATTTTCTGATATATAAAAATCATTTTATCATATGATTGAAAAAAGTAAAAACAAAAAAAGTTTGAATTAGTTTTCTTCTTTTTAAATCTAACAATTGTAAAGGGTATTATATGGTTTATACAGAAGATGGAGTCATTATTATTTATTATTTATAATAGTAATATTAAGACTAATAGATTAATATATTTCACTTAACCAGCACAAATTCATTCAGATCTTAAAATATTTTTTGTTTAAGCTCACTATTATTGCTTAATGCTCCCTCTGTCCTAAATTGAGATATCCATTTTCTTAAAAATAATTTTTAATTTATACAAATGTAATATATTCCGTTTGAAGCTAAATTAAGTACTTCTGTGTCCTAAGACTCCTAACCGCTTATAGGCCGGGTATGTTTATGAATTGAGTGGAACGTGACAAATTCTAGAACATGTGAATTCAAATGACGGTGTAAATCTTGTATTTGTTCTTCGATAGAATATAGTATGATTTAAAAAAAATGCAATCATTATGCTGGAAATGAAGAGAGATATAGAATGATAAAAAAAGAGTAGAATAGACTTGAATTTAAGACTTAAATAATCCTAATTTTAGTACTAACCCAAACGTAAAATTGAATCGATCCGTCCTCCATCCAAACGGACAAATCCATAAACAAACATGAGCGCATTGACATTTCAATAAATTAAGCACGGGTATATATTAAAAAAAAGAGCATTCTTTATATGGATTTCTTTAAGACATTCAGAAAAGTATAAAGCAAAAAGAAAAAGGGCAATATAAGTTAATGAATGACACAGTTATGACACTTCTATCATGCAACATCACACAATCCTTAGGAAATACAATTTGCAACTTTAACCACACATCAAAATGCACTACTTGCCTTCGAAAACATCACTTTGGACACTACTTGTCTAGAGTTTCGGATCACCACCGTCGTTCTTTTGTCACTTAGTGCTGGCTGTTTTCAGCAATTAGTAATGGAAGTTTCTTCCGTTTCAAAAACAAAATCTGAATTAATGGATGGATAATCTAACAGACTTAGGTGTTATGCTTCGAAGATCACGACGAGCATGATTTGTTGCATTTCTGCAGAGATCACTAGTTTCATCACAGACATGGACAGTCAGTTGTTCGAGTGCCACTGCGTTGTTTACGACATACATGGCGAATTCCAATTCGGATGTGCTTCCATAATAACCCACCAGTTTCACCTTTTTAAGAGTATAATTTGGGGCCTGTCTCCTATGATTTGCCTCGAGGGGGCTCCGGTCGAACCTGGCTCGAATCATCCACAAGAACTGGAAAACAACACAAAATGATAATGTAACATTGACTCGTACAAGAAAGCATATAATTTAACGGAAAATAATTAATTAAGCTAGAATAGTCCATGTATATTTACCTTCATCTCTAGTTTTACCAATGAAGGACATGCTTCAATTATAGAAATGAGTTGATGGATATCGTGGCGAATATCGTTACGATATCTATCGTTCATTCTGGTTTCCAACTCCAAATGTTTTAGATTTGTGAATTTCGGAAGCTCGTACTTGGGATCATCACTCTGAAACATAAAACAGTAATTAAGACTTTCATTCATCAAGGGCAATATCGTCTTATAGCGAACGTGGCTAAAATAAGTCTACCCTAAAGAAGTTGGCTGAAACCATGCAATAGGACTAAGTAAAGAAACATATATACCTTTAAGAAATTGGTTGAGAGCTTCAATACTTGCAACTGATCAAGTATGAAAGACAAGTTTTTAGGCAAATTTTTAGCGAGTTTTCGCTTACTTGGATAGCTAGTGCTCAACTCAATAAGCTTCGGGACATAATCGAGCAGCAGATGATATGTCACCGGTAATTCATAGCACCTTAATGAGACAAGGTTGGTCATATTTCGTATCTCAACGGATCTAATACAAGGAGAGTGAGATATGTCCAAATGCTTCAATACATTATGGCCAACCACACGTACATTCTGCAATTTTTTAGAAGAGTCTATCGACAGACGTTCAAGTACAACGGCTTTTGAGAGTATAATCTCAACATCCGAATCTTTTACCTCAAACGCAGACAGAGACAGTTCCTTGAGGCATTTAAGGCCGAGTAACAACTCTGTGTTGTTAACCAGAGTCGCGAGCGGAAAAGGGTGGTGCCAACAACAGTGGCCCTTAGGCGGAGCGATGAACTTTCGACAGAGCAAGTTGATATTAACGACTGGGATTCTTCTTGAAAATGCAAAGTCGAGCCAGTATTCGGCAGCATGGCTTTCAGTTCTGAAACAGGGCAGTTGGACCGTGAATTCTGTCACACTCTGGTTGTCCTTGGATGAATCCAACATCTGATTTATTTTACGTACGAAACACGGGACTTCTCTGCCGTATTGTTGCCACAATAATCCCGAATACTGTACGGAATAACTCCTTGGTGGCTTAAAGGGAAAGTAAAAGTTTAGGGAAGTTATGTGGGTGTAGAGGCGGCGCCACCGGCTCGAGAGGACACTGGTGGCGGTAGCTTTTGGGAACGTTAATCGAGAGATTATGGATATAAGAATATCGTCAGACAACTCGCTGATTCTATCTACCTCATTGTTGCAGCATCCTTCCATCGCTATTTCCTGCAATTAGAACATATAAAACAGAAACTATCTACACTACACATAAACAAAGTCACAAATTTCAATGAATTACAGATATATATATGTAACAGTGTTAGCATATGCAGATGAATTAGAAAGATGGAATCATTCACCTTATTCCTTTCTGTCCCAACATCAGCATTTCTCTTCCTCTTATTTCTCTTCATTGTCATGTGGATTAGTATCTAACATAAAAAAATACAAGAATTAACTCTCAAATGTACACACACATATATGTATATCAATGTTCTAGAAGTTGTTACGCTCCGATCGAGCGGTAAAGCCTAGCGACGCATGGACAGTTGAGAAAAATATATAGGCGGCCAATAGAAATGTAACGCCTATGCGAGAATTAGTAAGAGCTACTCGGTAATTTTTGCCAAAAAAGTAAAAAATTATAGAGTAACACCATAATTGATTGAACTGATTAGCCAACATATGTAACATTAGATTTCAATGATAACATTACGAGAGAGTCACTTTCTGTTTTAGTTTTTCAACCAATAATTGGCAGCCAATAACAAACCAATTACTCCAACAAAAATCAGTTATGCACAAATTGTACAAGTTTAATAATGTAATAATCTAAGCCCAAAAAAAGTAAAATAAAAATAATGTAATAATCGGAAACACAAAAAATATTGCTCATTTAGCTAGAGCCATTAAGAAGCACAAGTTTAGTGGAGGTTGGTATGATATACTCCATCCGTCCCATCCTAATTTGCACACTTTTCTTTTCGATCCGTCCCACACTAATTTGCACACCCTTGAAAAGGAAATTTTTCTCACAATCTCCACCCTTAAAATCTCCCTCCTCAATCTTCACATTTAAAAAAGTCAACTAAAAAACAAAAAATAGTTTTTCTTAATATACGCGCTGAAACAAGTGTGCAAATTAGATCGGGACGGAGGGAGTACTAAACTAAAACATCCACATCATTATCATGCCACAGAAACATCCATATCATTATTGTACCAAATTTTTTGGTATATAAAAAATCAATATTGCTACTCTATCAAAATTCATACTATTACTGCTTCGAATATTTAATATGTATACATAAATCTTGGTATGTGAATTTTATATTAGCATCACTATGATACCGTTACTAACCGTTTATCAGCATTAAAGTATCGAACTTCTTTTGATATTTCGATATATACCAAAAATTTAAATTCTCATGGCGAGTTTGAAACGGTACCATATGATATGAAATAATTCTGTACTTTACCACCCCTCATAATGTTACATTAATAAAAAAGAAAAAAGGGGGAGAACAAAGAGAGAACATATTACCTTAGTTCGAACTTACTGCAAAAAAAAAATTCGCGTACTTAGTTAAAACCTAATTAGCCAGATATATATATAATTTAAAATTAGGGTACTGCTACAATATATAATCAATGAAGTCAATGCTATATTATAATCAATCAATCATCTGACTTACAGATGAATAGCTTGGGATGTTGATTGCTGCCCTCACGATATCAACAAGACGTCAAAAACCTGTTGCCTATTAAGGGAGGGATATCAAATCGTGTAGGTTGGGTTATTATCAGGCCAACCTGATAAAGCCCAACTACATCGTCACATCATCACAGTTGTTCCCATTTTCATATACCCGCTAAATAAATTTGATCAGAGGTTGCAATTTGTTGTGTGTTAGTGTTGACACATAATTTTTTTGTCAAATTAAATAGTCAATCGGATATTCCCAAGCGTCTAAATCTCTATTTCTTGCAAATCAAGTGTCTAAATCTCTATTTCTTGTTAATCAAGACAAAATCTTGCCAATATAGAAGAGAATTACCAATACTTTGTTAACAAAATCAAATCAAGTCATATCTTCCTACTGCAGGAAGGAGGTGTTATCAAATCATGAATGACTAATCAAATTGCGTCATTTTATGGAAAGAAATCTTATTCTACACCTATATAAAGCGTCATCTAATTCCTAAGAGACAAAAAAAAGTGTACCACAAGTCAAGATGTTGAGGAGAAATTTAATATATGAAATTCTCAACCATTCAAGGCGTCAAAATCTCAAAGTCAATCGAAGTAAAGAATCAAAAGAAGAAATAGAGATTGTAACACAAGTTCTTAATTCTATCAATAAATTCTATTTGTACAAATTTTATTTTGTTACAGTTAGTCTTGAATAATTACAGAATCATCTATCCGTTATGCAATTAAAGTGAGACTTGGGTGCATAAGATGCACAATAGTGTTATTATACAGTCTAAACTCTAAAATCCTAAAAAGCCTTGAAAACCCCTAAAAAAGCCTATATCCCTAAACCTGTGAAACCTACAAAACCCTAAAAACCCTAAAACCTAAAAATTCGAAAAACCCTTAAAAAACCCTAAGAACACTAAAAACCCCGAAAATTCCTAAAAAACCCCTAAAACCATAAACCCTAAAAATCCTAAAGAACCTAAACTCCTAAACCCTAAAACACTCTAAAAACCCCTAAAAACCCTTGGGTATACAATAGTCACCAACCACTGGCCACTGCACCGCCACCATTATCCTGCTCCGGTCACTTTTCTGCTACTGACCTGCTCCGTCGCCTTCTCTGTTGCTGCACTGTTCCTGCGTCACACTGCTGCTCTGCTCCGACGTCTCTCTGCTGCACTACTCCGGCGTCACTCTACTGTTGCTACATTTAAATCCGTTGTCCGCCGCTTCTTTTCCGCCTTTTAACCCTGCTGCTCATCGCCTATCCTCCACGGCGAGCTTACCTTCGTTGCCTATCCTCCACCGCCGTCGAGCTCGACCTCGGATCCACCTCTACCCACCCCCTATGACTGCCACCATCCCGCCGCCGTCGTGACCTCCCAATCATGGCTCAGACCCATCTTCATCCACCTCCTTGGCCGCCCATCGCCTCTTCGTCGCCGGCAAGTTTTCCAGGGCCATTTCCGGCGCCCGCTGCGGACAGCGGCGCCACTGCCGAACAGGTTCCCCATAACGCTTGTTCCTTGCCATCTCCCCTCCCCCCCCTCCTTGAACCCTCACAATGAACCTTTGAACTCCCCTGTTGGTGGACTGAGCCCAATGCCACTGATGGGTCAACCCTCCCCGGCGCAACCTCTTAACCCAACACTAATCCTGATACACTAGCCCATTTATTAGCCTTATTTTTGAGCTCAGACTTTTTGGCCCATTTGAGATCCATTAACCCCATCCTGGGCCTTGGCCCATTTCTCTCTGCTAACCCACCCACCCGGGCCAGGTCCCCTTACTAGTCCTTTTTTGCTTAAATCTGATATCGGGCCTCTTTGCCTCAAGCCCTCCTTGCCCCCACCTCTTTTCTCCCAGACCCATTGGCCCTTTCTGGGCATCACACTGCCATCGGCCTTCACCTTTTAGTCCCACCCCCCTACCAGTTCTATCAACCCATCCACTCTCCTTGGCCCCAACCCCCCTACCCCCTCCCTCCACCACTCCACACCCCCCACCACCCACCATCATCATTAGTGAGGTGCCCCTCTTTACCCCTGTGGGCCCATCCTCTATACATGCTACCCCTGATGAGCCCGTGCCTCCCTCGGCGGCTAAAACTTTCGTCGAGGCTGTTGCTCGCCCGCTTCATTCTGTTCCGGTGCCAAAGCCGACCCCCACTCCTAACCCGGTCTTGGTCATGTTCGGAGACAAGGTACATCATCTTGGCTCCCATAAAATGATTGATAACATACCTGCACTTGATATCTTGCCTAGGGTCTTTGATAACCTTGTTGTTGACTGCAAAAATTATCTTGTTGGAAAATTTTCCAACGCTATCCCCACTGCTCGCATGATAGTGACCGGATTAGCCGGGTTAGGCCTTGTTGGTAGATATCGTTGGAGCTTTTTGACCCCCTGTCACATCTTTATCGAGTTGTTTGAGGATAGTGATTACACTAAGCTCTAGCTGAGCATTTCTTTATCGATCTCTAGTTGTCCTATGCAGGCTTTAAATGGACCTCGGATTTCGACCCTGAGGTCGAGGCCGCCATGGCCCCCGTTTGGTGCCGTTTTCTTGGCCTCCCCGTTTAGATGTTCAATCATGATACTTTGTACGCCATGGGCGAGCTAATCAGCAAACGCCTTCAGATGGACTATTTGACTAGTAACAGGAGTCGGGTTCTTTATGCTCTGCATCGAGCTTGACCTTCAGGCTGACCGATCCCCTGAGATTATGATCACCTCAGGCGAAGGGAGATGGCGTCAGCGCGCCATTTTTGAGTTTGTACCGGATTACTGCAGTGGTTGCCATCACGTTGGGCACAAGATGCAGGACTGCTATGTGATGGGCAACAAAGCCCAGCTGCCACCGCCCGACGAACGACCACCTAGGCCATCCAGGACTCAGCTAGAGCAGTCTGCTGGTGACGTTGCCTAGGGTCAACAGGACCGTCAGCACTGCAGGCGCCGCGGGTGCCGTGCTTTCCCCACGAGGCAGTTGGGGGGTGCTCACCCTATTCTGTCGTCACAGGGCGGGCCAGACCGGAGGACTGGTCTGCGTTCCCACGCTCAAAGGACGCCCGCCGCCACTTCTAAGTGGTAGACCGTTCCGCCAGGGGGGCTGATCAGCTAGACCAGTATGACCCCGAGGAGAGTGAGGTCTCCGAGCGCACGAAGAGGGCTGCCAGAGCCCTCGGTAGAATGAGTGGAGATGACCTCAAGGATGAGGACACGTTAGATGATGAGGATACCGACGATGATACTTCTCCCAGTGGTTCTTATGTAGCTGAGTCTAAGCTACCTGACTCGGCCCCCACCGTGTTTGCTGCTAGAGGAGCTTTAACTGCTCAGGGGGACTCTGAGGGACAAAACATGATAGACGTTGAGATGCCTGTGGTAGCTATCAACGTGCCGAGACCTTATGAGACATTTCTAGGCTAAATTGAAAAGTGGTTTTAGAATAATAAAAAATTCTGAAAACATAGGATTATATGTTATTTTGTTTCTATGCACCGTAAATATATCTGTTTCGCTAGAAATATTATATCAGAATTACCTTATAATTCAAAGATATATCAATATTCAATTGACTGGATTGTCCTCCCATATTTTTTACTCCATGTGATATCCTTTTATTCTTGAAGGAAACTCCAAATGATATATTCAATTAGATACATTTTTCTTAAAAAATCTCATGTCACATAAGATATTTAAGCAAAATAAATGTTATCAAAATTTAATAAAAAATAATAATTAATGTTACCTTAAGTTGAATGAGAAAAAAATAATAAAAATAGATAATATATAACTAAGTAATTAATTTATTTGCAATAATTACATACTTGTTCTTATATGTCCCTTTATATATGGTAGTAGGACATTTTTGTATGGTAGAAGGACTTTTTATCACTATATTATATTGTGAGAAACTAACCATACTTTTAAGGATAGGATATATATATAGATTTCATCTCCATAGATTTGCCTTTATAAAATTTTCTCCCCATCTATCTCTATCCCCATCCGACGAGAATATAATTTATTATCTATTTGATTTTATTTTTGTGTATTATTTTCTCTTTCTCCTTTCCCATCCGTGGGAATATAATTTCAAAAACTTGTGTGCACCCAACACACAATAGACTTATTGTAATTCCCCTCTTTAATTTTAGAATTAAAGATATATATAAGGGTCACGTTTGGATTTGCAATAGCAGCATGTGGCACAACGATTTGGCTTCGCACTTTGAGACGAGGTGCGGGAGGTCAAGGGTTTGAACTCTGCTCTCGCGCTATTTTGTAAACCAAACGTAGCCCTTAATATATATCTAATTCCAAAATTAAATTAGAGAGTGTACAATAAACTTATTGTGTGTTGGATGCACCCAACACCTACTCGAATATAATTTACTGCGCTATTTTGTAAACCAAACGCAACCCTTAATATATATCTAATTTCAAGATTAAATTGGGGAGTGTACGATAAACTTATTATGTCTTAATATATATCTAATTTTCAAAATTAAATTGGGGAATGTACAATAAGCTAATTGTGTGTTGGGTGCACCCAAGACCTACTCGAAAATAATTTACTCTCTCCGTCCCGGCTTATTTTGCACACTTTCCTTTTTGGGGTATTCCGACGTATTTTGCATACCCCAAAAAAGGAAAGAAATTGCACCATTTATTTACATGTTTGCCATTACTTTTTTTACCTGAAAATTGTTAACTTAAAGTAAACCTCAATTAACAATCTAAAACCCAAGATTACTATCCCACCCTACCAACTCAACACCACCCAATTAACCAGTCCAGCCCAGCCCATTGAGGAACAACAGATCTAAATCTGCCCTTTTCACAGCCTCCATCCAAGAAACCCTAGAATACTTCTCACAGCCTCCACCGTTTCTGATCTGTCGTCTCTCTTCATCCTCTCACCATCTTCAACTAGCCTTCTTCGTTGGTTGATATATCACCGTATCTGTTGTTTTTCTCCATTTTCCACCTCTGTTTCGTGGAAAAATGGATGATTTTCCCGAATTTGATGCTATTGTTTACGATTCAGAGGACTCTTTCGTAGCTGAGACCCAGTTGCCGGAGCCAGATCAGACCTGTGATGGCGATGGAGGCGATTGCCGGGATGAGGGACGAACTACCTCTAGATCTAGTAGATCCGTGTAGCGGGTTGCTTATTTCGCAAGATCTGAGGAATTTTTGTTGGGAGTGCCTTGCCGCTCCATCAATATTGAAGGTCTATGTACTCTCTCGAGACTTTATATTCGATCTGCTATGTTTGGGCCTTGTTGAGATGAATTCATTGATTACTGCTGCGGTTCGTTTGATTTTGCCCCGAATGGGTACTGCATGTTTGATTTTGCCCCTCATCATTTGATTCCTGCTGCTGCTGCGTTTTGTTTGATTTTGCCCCTGAATTTATGTGATGAAATAGAACATGTGTGGGATATATTTTGATTTAAACTTGTTGGTCACTGTGTGATTTTGATTCTGATTATATGAGGAAATTCGTGTGATTTATGTGATGAAATAGCTCCTGTGTGGAATTAATTCTGATTTTTACTTGATGGCTCTGTGTGGGATTAATTCTGATTTTTACTTGATGCCCCTGTGTGGGATTAATTTGTTGCTTTTGTTGCCCCTGTGTGGGCTTGTTGTTGTTTCTGGAAGTTGTTGTGCTGCTGCCCCTGTGTGGGATTGTTTATGATTTTTTGGTTGAAACAAATTGGTGGCTTCAAATATATGATGATATCTGATACATGCTAGTTTTACATGTATTTTAGGTCAATTAAAGGTCGTAATATGGGACATATGCATGTGTATCTGGGCGAAAAGTGATTAAATTCCATCTCTTGAGCTAGATGACGTGTTTCTACTTGTTTTGGTGTTATTCAGGTATAAAAAGGCCAAAAAGTCCGTTTGGGCAAGGTTCGGGTGGAAAACGAGTAAGAAAAGTCGGAAATAGCAAAGAGATGTTGAAGCATGGTCAGAAACTCCAACTCGGTCGAGTTGTTTAACAACTCGGTCGAGGGAGAAATGAAGAGAAAACGTGAAATTGGTCCAGAGACCCCAACTCGGTCGAGGCCGATACTGACTCGGTCGAGTTGACCCAACTCGGTCGAGTTGGCCAAACTCGGTCGAGTCAACTTTCCGGGTCCAAAGCAGAGTCTGCGCGTTTTAAAGCCCATTTTTGGCCCCAATTTGACCTAATACTATATAAGGAAGTCCCAAACTCTAAAAATAGGAGGAGAGAGCTCATTAGAAGATATTTTGAAGAGGAAAGCAACATCGAAGAATCGAGATCAAGACGACGATTAGGGTGCTTATTCATTATCTCATTTCTCTATTTCAAATCATGTTTGTCTATGAACATATTTGTGTTATGAATATGAACATGAGTGAGTAGTTCTTTATTATTCTAGGGTTTTGAAAGTAGGTTTTAACGATGTTTGATTAATCGAAGTTTTCTATTCTAGTTAATGATTGTTATTCGTTATCTATATGTTGTGATTTATTTTCATGAATGGTTAATTTGATCACTTAACTACTTCTACATAATTCATAAGTTGGCTTTGAAAGGAGGAATTTGTGAATGGAAATACAACATATAGCGTAGTTGTTGAGCGCTCTGAAAGGAGGTGAGATAAATGCGTAGGCATAGGTCTAAGATCGATTGGGAGTTCATTAGGTCTAGTCGACTTGAAAGGGTGGCTAGGGGTAGTGAATCTACAAGTTAATTGCTTCGAAAGGAGAGTTAACATATATGAGTGCCGTCTAATAACGATAGTAATCATTGCTAGTTTAGAATAATTAGATTGTCAAACTTAGTTAATTCTGAAAGCAATTCTCTAGAATATATCTTCCAATCTTGCAAGTTTGATAAATTGTTTTCTTATACTTGAATTTAAGTGTTTAGTAATAATTTAGTAAGATGAGTTCAATATTAAAATCAACCCAATTGAGAGCCTAGTTAGGAGTGTTTTAGGATATTTAGAGTATCAAACTAGTCATTAAGTCAGTCCTTGTGGGATCGACCTTGCTTGCCGTTATATACACTTGCACCCGTACACTTGCGGAGCGTTAGGTTATAAAATAGGCGAACAAGTTTTTGGCGCCGTTGCCGGGGACTGAGTTTAGTGTTTTAGTTTTTATTCTGATAACTAGAACAAGACTAGACTAGGCAACAATTTATTTTTGCACATTTGATTTCTGTTTTTATTTTTATTTTTATCTATTTCAATTTTACGTGGGTATTTTCTTGTTAGTGTTTTCAGGGATTGTGCATGCATACCAGGTCTAAGGGAAAAGAACATCTTATTCCGTGTGATCTAGAAATTGAAGCTACAGCTCGAAGACACAGAGCAAGGAGAAATCGACCGATTGAGATGGAAAATCCACCAAACCAAGAGGAGGTTATGAACCGCATCCTGATCGCACTGACCAATTTGGATGACAGAGTCACAAATATCCAACAACAACAACCTCCACAGAATCCAGTTCTTCCAGGAAGAAATCAGAATAACAACGAGAACAATGATGAGGACACTTCCCCAATAAGTGACTGCCTAATCAAAATCCTGGAGGAGTACAACCGCCACCGCTCAATGCACACAGTTTTGAGCTCAAACCAGCGCTCATCAATATTGTGCAACAAAATCAGTATGGCGGTACTGCTTTAGAAGATCCGAACACTCATTTAACGAAGTTTCGGAGACTGGCTGATACGATAAAAATCAACCATGTACCGCATGAGCAAGTGAAGATGAGGCTCTTTTCTTTTTCCTTAAAGGATAGAGCTCTGCAATGGTTTAATTCGTTAGAGGAAATCACTGAGTGGGATGAATTAAGTGAAAGATTCTTATTGAAGTACTTCCCACCCAGCAAGATGCTAGAATTGCAGAACAAAATCACACAGTTCAGACAGTTGGATCAGGAGCCACTGGGTGAAGCATGGGAAAGATTCAGAGATTTAATCCGAAGCTGTCCTCAGCATGGGTTCACCAGGAAGCAACAAATCTGTAAGTTTTACAATGGCTTGCTTGCACCAACTAGAGATCACGTAGACGCTGCGTCAGGAGGGAGTTTGATGGAGAAGAGTGTGAATGCGGCGTTTGCTATTCTAGATGCTATGTCTAGAACCAGTTATCAATGGCCGAACGAGCGTAATCAGCCGATGAGAGTTGCTAGTGTAGTTGAAGTGGAATCAAATCAGAATTTGGCTTCTCAGATTTCAGCTTTGACGACCCAAATGAACTTGCTAACTAATCTGACGTTAGCACAACATTCTGAGCAATCACAGCCGCAACTAGCCCAAGAAGAAATGGAAGATGTGAACTTTGTGAATCAGCGGAATTTCAATAATTACCAAGGTAATCAACCAAGGTATAACCAATATTCACAAGGTAACCAATATCCACAAGGGAATCGGAATTATTCCAACTTGACTTATGGAAACTCGAAGAACACCCTTACTCCTCCACCAGGGTTCAAAGTCACAAATGGAATCATACATGATGGACGAAACCCAACTCCGGAAGAGTTAAGAGAAGCACAAGCAGCACAATTTGAGGAGAAGTTAGCGCAGCTGGAGAAGAAAATGGAAGGGAAGCATATTGAGCTGAGTAAAAATATAGCAGGCATGGGTGCAGAATTGAAAAGTGTGGCATCGGACATCCAGCATTTGATTAAAGCAACAGCAGCTCAGCATAAGAAAGGGCAGTTTCCTAGTGATACAGTGGTTAATCCAAGGGAACATTGTCAAGCCATTCAGTTGAGGAGTGGCACTGAATATGAAGGACCAAAGAAGCCGGTGGTGGAAGGCAAAGTCGTTGAGAAAGAGCACTTGGAGGAACAAGCTGAGCCGGAGGAAAAAGGCAAAGAAGCGGAGAACGTGATAGAGCGGGGGATTACATTTGAAGGTGGCTCTAAATATGTTCCTCCCATTCCATACCCTCAAGCACTGAGAAGAAAGAAAGTGGACGACCAGTTTGCTAAGTTCTTAGACATCTTCAAGAAGATTCAAATTAATATCCCATTCGTGGATGCACTTCAACAAATGCCCAATTATGCAAAATTTCTCAAGGAAGTGATAGCAAAGAAACGAAAGCTTGAGGATTATGAGACTGTCAACCTGTCTGAGGAGTGCAGCGTAGTGATTCAAAGGAAGCTGCCATTGAAGCAGAAAGATCCAGGTAGCTTTACAATTGCTTGCAAAATAGGTAATGACACATTTGAAAGAGCACTTTGTGATTTAGGAGCTAGCATTAATCTTATGCCCTTTTCTATTTTTGAAAAACTAGGAATAGGCACATTTAAACCTACCACAATTGCACTTCAAATGGCTGATAGATCTTTGACTTATCCTAGGGGAATAGTAGAAGATGTTCTTGTGCAAGTAGATAAATTCATATTTCCTGCAGATTTTGTGGTCTTAGATATGATGGAGGATAAAGATGTTCCTTTAATTCTAGGTCGCCCGTTTTTAGCAACGGGCAGTGCTTTAATTGATGTCCAAAAAGGAGAACTCACACTTCGAGTAAATAAGGACAAATTGACATTCTCTATTTATAAGGCTATGAAAATGCATGATGATGAAGAGGTTAATCAAGTTGAAACATGTAGTGCTATAGATAGGTTAGATACTACATTGCATGAAGACATTCTGACACTTAGCGATTCTGATGTGTTAAAGCATTGTATCACAAATTCAATTTTTTCTGTGAAAGACATAGATGCTACTAATCTTGATCTTGTAGATGGGGTTAGTGCTTTGAACGCTTTGCAGGAAAAAAGGATGGAAGATGCAGAACATGAAGACATCACTAAGGAAGTCGTGAAAGAAGCACCTGAAGAGAAAGCCAGTGGACCTGAGGTTAAACCATTACCGGAGCATCTGAGGTACGAATTTCTTGATTTAGAGAAAAAGCAACCGGTAATCATCTCTGCTTCTTTGACTGAGTCAGAAACTGAAAAGTTGTTGAGAGTGCTTAGGAAACATAAGTCGGCTATAGGATGGACAATTCATGATTTAAAAGGGATTAGCCCGACTATATGTATGCATAAAATCTTGATGGAGGATAGCTATAAACCCAGTGTTCAAAATCAGCGTAGATTAAATCCTATGATGCAAGAAATAGTACGAAAAGAGGTTCTTAAATGGCTAGATGCAGGGATAGTTTTCCCTATATCGGATAGCAAGTGGGTTAGTCCCACTCAGGTTGTACCTAAGAAAGGGGGAATGACGGTAGTAAGAGGTGATAATGATGAAGTCATAGCTACCAGGGTAGTTACAGGGTGGAGAGTTTGCATTGATTATAGAAAATTAAATGCGGCAACTCGTAAGGATCACTTTCCCTTACCCTTTTTGGATCAAATGCTAGATAGACTCGCAGGGTATGAGTTTTATTGTTTCTTAGATGGGTATTCTGGGTATAACCAAATCATGATAGCACCTGAGGATCAAGAGAAAACAGCCTTTGTATGCCCTTATGGAGTGTTTGCGTTTCGTAGAATGCCCTTTGGTTTATGCAATGCTCCTGCTACATTTCAACGTTGTATGATGGCAATATTTAGTGGACTCATCGAGAATATAATGGAAGTTTTTATGGATGATTTCTCTGTGTTTGGTTCCTCGTTTGATCATTGTCTTAATAATTTGTCATTAGTATTACAACGTTGTGAAGAGACTAATCTTGTGTTGAATTGGGAGAAATGCCACTTCATGGTGAAGGATGGTATCGTGTTAGGACATAGAATCTCTCCTGCAGGTTTAGAAGTTGATCGTGCGAAGGTAGTTGCCATTGAGCGATTACCACCTCCGGCAAATGAGAAAGGTGTGAGGAGTTTTCTTGGACATGCGGGATTTTATAGAAGGTTTATTCGTGATTTCTCTAAAATTACTAAGCCTTTATCCCGTCTATTGGAAAAAGATGTTGCGTTTGTTTTTGATGATTCTTGCAGGGAAGCATTTGAAACATTGAAGAAGGCATTAGTATCTGCTCCAATTCTGATCACTCCTGACTGGTCGCAGCCCTTTGAGTTGATGTGCGACGCCAGTGACATGGCCGTAGGGGCTGCATTAGGGCAAAAGCGGGACAAACTATTCAGAATCATCTACTATGCAAGTAAAACACTTGATTCCGCTCAATCAAACTATACAACCACTGAGAAGGAGATGCTGGCCGTGGTATATGCATTTGATAAGTTCCGGTCGTACTTGATTGGAGCTAAAACAATTGTATACACTGATCACGCAGCCATTAGATACTTGTTCGATAAGAAGGATTCCAAACCGAGATTGATACGATGGATTCTTTTACTCCAAGAGTTCGATGTAGAGATTCGAGACCGGAAAGGATGTGAAAACGTGGTTGCGGACCATTTATCTCGGATCACCAATGAAGAGGACAAGAAGGGGCAGAAAGAAGATATCAATGAATGTTTCCCGGATGAGTACATATTGACAATGGAGGAGGTACCATGGTTTGGGGATATTGTGAACTATTTAGCATGTGGAATTTCACCTCCGGATTTGACAACCCATAAGAAGAGGAAGTTTTTTCATGACATCAAGTTTTATATTTGGGATGATCCTGTTCTTTACCGAAGGTGCGCTGATACCATACTTCGTAAGTGTGTTCCCCAAGCTGAAGTAGGAGACATAATCACTCAGTGCCACTCATCTCCAAGTGGAGGCCACTTTGCATCAGCGAAAACTGCGGCGAAGGTCTTACAAAGCGGATTTTACTGGCCAACCATTCATAAAGATTGCTTCGAGTTCATCACGAAGTGTGATCGCTGCCAAAGGACGGGGGGTATCTCTAGAAAACACGAGATGCCTCTCACGAATATAATTGAGGTGGAACTATTCGATGTTTGGGGAATCGACTTCATGGGGCCCTTCCCTTCATCAAAGGGGTTCCAATATATTCTACTTGCAGTGGATTATGTTTCGAGATGGGTGGAAGCGATTCCAACCCAAACGAATGACTCACGAGTGGTGATCAAATTCCTTCAGAAGAACGTAATCACACGATATGGAGCACCAAGAGCATTGCTGAGTGATGGGGGTTCGCACTTCTGCAACAAATGGTTGGCTGCACTGCTAGCTAAATATGGAGTAAAACATCGTGTCACAACTCCATACCACCCGCAAGCAAATGGTCAAGCAGAGCTCGCCAACCGAGAAATTAAGCAAATCTTGGAGAAATCAGTTAGTGGGAACCGTAAAGATTGGGCTTTGAAGTTAGATGACGCATTGTGGGCGTATAGAACGGCGTACAAAACGCCGTTGGGTATGTCACCATATCAATTGGTCTTTGGAAAGTCATGTCATTTACCGGTTGAATGGGAGCATCGTGCATACTGGGCTGTGAAGAAAGTCAACTTCGATTTTGATTCAGCGGGCCAAGCTCGAGTTCTAAAACTCAATGAATTGGAAGAATTCCGAACACAAGCATTTGAGAACTCAAGCATCTACAAGGAGCGCACAAAAAGGATCCATGATAGAATGATAAAGAATCGACACTTTGAAGTTGGTGAACAAGTTCTCTTGTTCAATTCACGGTTGCGCTTGTTTCCCGGAAAGCTAAAGTCACGATGGACGGGACCGTTCACAATTAAGTAGGTGCGAAAGTCGGGAGTAGTGGAATTGATGGATGCACAAGGAAGCACATTCCTTGTAAATGGTCAGAGGATCAAGAAATACTACAACCCGAGTCAAATTGCAACCGTAGATGAATTACGGTTGACCGAGCTGAACTAAAAATCCAAAAGGTCGTCGAGCTAAAGACGATAAAAGTAGCGCTTGTCGGGAGGCAACCCGATGTTTTGGTTTGTTTTAAATTTTCGTATTTTGAAATTTATGTTTTGAGTTGTCTTAATTTGTTTGTTAGTGTGCATAGGAAATACGACGTCATCGAAAAAGCAAGGAAAGACTTGAAAAGATGCGAGAAAAAGGAGTAAAAACGGAGAAAAGGCTAAAACAGGGGAGATTCAGCGAGTTCAACTCGTCCGAGGCAAAATTAAACTCGCCCGAGGCGAGTTTGAAGAAAAAAAAAACAGAGGAATTCCAGAAAGTTGAACTCGGTCGAGGCCAAATAACTCGACCAAGTTGTCTACAAAAAACTCGGCCGAGGCGTTAATAACTCGCCCGAGGCCAATTTGACGAGAAAAAAACTGAGAAATTCCAGAAAGTCTGACTCGACCGAGTCCAAATCCAACTCGACCGAGGCAGACTAATAACTCGACCGAGTCACAGATAACTCGGTCGAGTCTCAGGTACCAGTATCTTATACACGTTTTTCCCCCTTTTCTTTCAAATTTTTACCTCCTCCCTCTTCCCCCTCTCTAAAAGCCGGAAAACCCTCCATTCCCTTCTCCCATTCCCTCTAATCTTCTACAAAAACACACGAAATTCACAAACCCACTTCATCATCTTCAAAGTTTACCCATTTGGTTTTGTGAAAGACACAAATTGGGACTTTCTTCTCCACTTAGGGCTCAATTTCGAAAAGGGTCTTGCATCTAAGAATTTCCGGTAAGAATGCTTAACTTGCACTTGTTTGTTTATCAAGGATGGTTATTGTGTTTATTAGTTGGGATTGTAGTTGCCATTGATAAGTTTTGAGCATGACATTGATGTTTGCACTTGTAGTGCAAACTTGTAGCAAAATTTTGTTGGGGAAAACTTATTCTGAGTGGACTTGAGTGAATTGCATATATAGTCGAGTTGTTATGCTTGTGGGAATTGACTTTAGAGCTAGTTTCTTTTAATTCACATGCAAGAGTCATTGTGGCATTTTATCGAATACGTTGCGTACATTGTGATTCTTGGGTAAAGACTAGGCTTTAATTGGTTTAATTATGTTCTATGTTGATGAAGAATAATAGAGAAGTTTGTATCGATCGTGATATTGATGTTTACATCTCTTGTGTGCTAATTTGATGAAAATTTGCAATTAACATAGTCGGAGAATAAATTAAACATTCATAAAGCCTAGGAGAGTCGGTGTTGCTTGTGTGTCTCATGGTACTAATTGAAAAATGTTGTTTTATAGGGTATATAATGCCACCTAAAGGAAGAAAACGGAAGGTTACAGGTGAAACATCCTCGGCTAATCCACCGGCATTCTCGCCTGATAATCCTCTATTTTACAACATCAGACTACAATCACCTGAAGAAGAGAGGCGATGGAAGAAAATCATTGGGAGAAAGATCATCCCCACTAAATTTACTATCTCTGTCGTGGAAAACCACCTTGGCATTCACAAGAATTTATGGATGCTCATAAAGAGGGTCGGTTGGGAGAACATATTGGGAAGAGGTCGGGTCACATATCGGAATGATACATTAGAGTTTCTCACTACTCTAGTTCTACACCCTACCTCTGCTCAAGACAGGAAGCCGAGCAGTATGTCATTCCGGCTTCGCAACAACACTTACACACTTACTCGGGTTGAATTGAATGACATTTACAAGCTGCCAAACACCGGAGATTGCACCCCGCCAGATGAATATAATGAGCACACATTCTGGAATCATATGGTAGAAGTTCCGGGACTTGTGCCTTGGATGAAGAGCGATCCATCGAGGAATAAGGTGTCTTGGATTCGTAATCCTGTTTTCCGGTATTTACATCGCTTAATTGCCTATACGGTGCTTGCTCGCCCTGAGACGGGCACTGTGACTCAAAAGGAGATGTTTCTTTTATGGTGTGTGGCAACGGGACGAAAGATTGATCTCAGCCAAATTCTGATGGAGCAGTTCGATCGCCAAGCAGTAAAACAAACGGGAGATATCTCGATTGAGGGTCTTATTACTCCTATAGCGAATCTTTTTCAAGTGGTTTCTGATGATGACTCAGCTGAGAGAGTTCCCGGCGACTGGGGTATAACATTGGATGATGTTCGTAGGCTGAAGATGATTTTTTGGAGCAAACCGGAGGATCAATATTTGCTGTTGCAGAATCAAGGAGGGTTCTTTCGTCTTCCTAATGCCCAACTAACTAAGATTGAGGGGCTTGGGGATATAGCTAATTGGAAGATGCACTCCCCAGCTCATCGTGCACAAGAAGTTGACCCTACTCCTGATGAGTCTCGACTTTATCAAGCTGTGCACCGAATTGAGAGTCAAGGTGAAGGAACTAGTGGCTCGGGCCAAGGAGACCAAGAGAACATGGCTCAAGTGCTCCCTACATTGATTACATCTTTGAACAATTTGATGACACAGCAGCATCAGAGGATTGAAGAAGACAAACAGTGGCGAGTACAGCAAGAAGAACGGTGGGCTCAGCAAGATGATCGATGGAATACGGAGACCACTTGGAGATTACAACAAGATGAGAGGTGGATCTAACATGAGCAGAGACAAGCTTATCAACAGCAGCAGTTGGATGCAATGGCTCAGTTCTGGCAGCCATGGGGTTTTAACCCACCACCACCACCTCCACCTCAGTAGCACTGTGAGAAGGCACAAAGACGCATCACTCTTTTTCCCACAAACTTGGTTTCAATCAAGTTTGGGGGAGGGGGTGGATAGTGCTACGTCTTGGCCGCTTTTATTATTTTTTTCGTTGTTATTTCATTCGGTGTTATTGAGGTCATGATTGTTCTTGGTTGTGTATCGTATTTTACATCTTGCTTGAGTTAGTTGGTAAAGGGTCTGTGTGCCCGAATAGCTGATTCGATTGATCTGTTGTATTAGTTAATGTTAGTTTATGTTTTGCATTTTAATTGTGATTTTAGGTTAATTTTAAATTTCGTTGTTTAGAAGTCGTCAACTTGGTTCTTGATAAGCATAAAAAGGGTATTAGATGATAATTTGTCAATGATGAAATTTGTTTTTTTTTTTGAAGTAAATGAGGATAGAACACATAACAGAGCATGATAGGCAGTTGGAGACAAAATTGGGCTTAGACTTGAACAATAATCACAAATTAACCTGTGAGGTTTTGAGCTTTATATGTACTCTTATTTATAGAGTAATTTTATCATTCTTTCGGTGTGAAGTGATTGATCACATAGTATTTAGTCTCTAGAACTTGCCTTGCGTCTTTATAGGAATGTGTCGAGTACATGCTGTGGCATAGAAAATGATATTAGGCATTCTTTTGCTAAAAGCCCTATTTTTGAGCCTTTAAAAATAATCTTTTGTACCCAAAAAAAAAAAAAAAAGTGAAAAATCCCTAGTCAGCCATTTTGAGCTTTAAAGCCTTCTTTTTCAAAGCCATACATTACAAGCTTATACCTTTCTTTTAGCTTTGACCCGAGCAATTGGACTAAGTGAGTAAGAGGGAGGTGTATTGGAAGGTAGAGGGGTAAGAGTATCAAGGTGGAGTGAATGTTTGGGATGATGTGAAAAGAGATTCGGGGAGGCAAACGAGATAGGAATAGAAAAATTCCCTCTAAAAAAAAAAAAAAAAAAAAAAACAAAGGAAAAGAGAAAGTTGAAGGAGGGGTTAATAATGAGAATATACATATGCCAATGTGTGTTTGAAGGTGAAAGAAGAACGAGTAGTCCCAAAATGTGGTACTTGATCGGGTAGTCCCAAAGTGGTACCTGAGTGAAAGTGGCATAAATAATCTTGATTGATGCATAAATGTTGTGGTAAGGTGAAGAAGCCATATTAATTGGTTTTTCTGAGAATTGAAGATTGAGATTGAGTGAACAAAGTTGAAGGGTAGTCGGGTTAGGAATAGCTTGATTAGTCCAATGCATAGTCACTTATATCTAAATGTATCCCACCTAACCATAAGCCAACATTACAGCCAAAAAATAAAGACCTATTGATTCTTTGTCACACATGTCAAGTATGAGATCTAATTTAGACAATAGGCAAGCATATGGTAGACGATGCATGTGATTCAATGTGAGCGCAAATACTTTCCATATCATACACTTGAGAGATGAGCGATACACTTATCCGGTGAGGATTGTTGTTTTAAGTTTAATGTCTCGACAGTAGTTGAAACCTGCCATGTCACTAATGCTCAAATGTTATGTTGTTGGTTTTGAAAGGAAAAACAAAAAGAGAATTTCTGAGACCGAAAATGTCATTTAATTGCCCTGAAATTTTATGATCATTGTGATGTATGCTTTTTATTTATTGTTCGGGACGAACAATGGTTAAGTTTGGGGGTCTCCCAATCGATCTTAGACCTATGCCTACGCATTTATCTCACCTCCTTTCAGAGCGCTCAACAACTACGCTATATGTTGTATTTCCATTCACAAATTCCTCCTTTCAAAGCCAACTTATGAATTATGTAGAAGTAGTTAAGTGATCAAATTAACCATTCATGAAAATAAATCACAACATATAGATAACGAATAACAATCATTAACTAGAATAGAAAACTTCGATTAATCAAACATCGTTAAAACCTACTTTCAAAACCCTAGAATAATAAAGAACTACTCACTCATGTCCATATTCATAACACAAATATGTTCATAGACAAACATGATTTGAAATAGAGAAATGAGACAATGAATAAGCACCCTAATCCAGCTGATATTTTAAAGTTGCATGTGTTGAAATTCTAAGGGAATTGAAGGTGTTTTCAGTTTAGTTGGTAGAAAATTGGCTAATATTCAGTGGTGGATATGTTGCCTTCAATTTAGTTGGTAGTTTAAACTGAAAAATCAAATGAATTGGTTTTGACTGTTTAATGTTGCCCTAGATGGTCTGTTGGTGGTTTGTTTGGTTTAGATGAATCCCAATGATGAACTTTTTCTGAGGGATCGGTTGGTATTAATATAACATATGTAAACATTTGTCCAAAAACTCAAAATGTATGCCATACAAAAACCTCCTGAGTTTACAGCTTAAGCAAAATGTACATCTACATAAGATGTTTATGCTGTAAACTTAGGAGTGATTCCAAAAGTTGCCCTATCAACTGATTCTAATCATATCCCAGTTCAGACATTAGCCCACCTATATCATAAGTTCCACCAACCTGCTCTTTTTCAATTAAGTGCTCTATCGTGTTTCTTACAACTTCTTCCTCGACTTCTAGAGATGTTGGGAGTGTTCCTTCTCTAGCCAAGTGCCCTTTGCCCAAATGAGGGTGTTTATAGTTGTTGTGACCCTTTTGCTTCATAATCTCTATCAAACAAGACTGCAAACTTAGATAGACATTGTTGAGTTTTGATGCCTCATTTCTTTGTATGCCTTGATCACGTTCTTCGCTAGATCATCTGCGGTATAAGATGCAGTTTCAACCTGTAGTGACTGAATTACCCTAAAAAATCCTAGGTCTAGGACATTCGTGTCGGGGGAATTAGGGGGTTGACAAATCAGTTGAATATCAAAATCATCTGATGAAGCTGCTGCCCTATTGGGTCGTAATTGCTGTTGTGAGGCTTTGTGTTATCTTGTTGTATGACTATATGTTTGCTTGCATCAGCTGGTCACTTACCTTTAATGGCCGGTATAACCTGAAATTGATGATTTTGAAGGAATTTTCTGCTGAATTTTTGTCGCCAATGTGTCTAACATTAGTGTTAGACAATTTAGGAGACTTACAATTTCTGGTTTGCTATATGATGAGATTATTCTGATAGCAATTTTTCCTAAAAAAAAAAAACAAAAGATTACCTGATGCAATATGCATTCTTTGATGACAGTTTTGGTTATTGAGTCAATTAGTTTGGTCACCAACGAGCTTGATTCCGACTGTTTCTGAGGGCTGGTTCCTTTGTTGTAAATGGAAAAAATTTGATTTTCCCATCGAACAAAAGTTCCCCTTCAGCTGTGTATCGAGGTCGAGCGACGCACACATGAACATTACATTCTGTATATACCTTTTGCTCTTGCAAGCCCTATATGGGTCATCTTCTTCAACCAATTTGTAAGCCCTTTCAGTGGTCCTTTGCAAATAGAACCACTTTTCATCAATATGTATGGTATTGTGCATGGAGTCGTACCTGATTTGGTTGAGCTGCCGGTCTAATGCAAACTGCTTAAGCTGAATTTAAGTTGTTGCAACATATTTGAGTCTGTTAGTGCAGGTTTAATTGCATTTGTACGTGCTCTTATCAGCCTTTTTTTGACCCATCTCCCTACTTGACTCTTACTGACCTCAAGCTCCTTGACCAATCTCCTTGTGCTGGCTCTTTTAGAAACCAGGATGGTCTTCATTTGTTCAACATCAAGTGGAGCTTTTGCCTTCTTGTTAACTCTTTTCACTTCTGTAAATTCAATGGGTAACCCGGCTAATATTTGAACTTTTGCAGATTCTCAGATGTAATGGATAGTGCGCCGACTTGCTCCAAATGATGAAGCCGCTGCCTTGATTTTGCCGGAATGTACGACTCCGTCGGTACTGCTCGCTAAAAGGAATTGCGCGATCATGCAGCGGTCTGATGGAGTTTGATGATTCCCCCCTCTAGTGTTAGGCATATTTCTGTTCATATTTTGCAGATTTAAAACTGTAGACAGTTTGCAGCATTTAGTGCTGAATTAAATGTTGTTGAAGTGGGTATTTATATAGGCAACCTGCTTTTTTTGGTGTTTTAGGAGGGAAATTCAGTTTGTAATTTTTGGATTAGATTTCCTGAATATTTCTACTGTAATTTTTCAGAATTTGGAGGGAAAATGCCCTCCTTTTAGTTCATGCTGAAATTAAAAAAAATTCACAGTATTTTTCCCAGATTTTTTTACTATTCACGTATTTGATGCCCCATTCATCTTTCCCTTATTTTTCCGCTAATACTTAGTTGACTGGTCAACAAAAAGTAAAAATATCAGATTTTTCTTAACACCTGTGCCGACTTACCTGTGCAAAATAAACCGGGACGGAGGAAGTACTATTTATTCGGTTCCTTTTGATGAGCAAATTTTCCTTGGTTCGGGGTTTTCATAGGGCTTCACATGCTTAAAACTATAGGCAACATGATATTTCCATTGTTCTATCTTATTCTCTTGCAATTGTGTTGACAATAATTTTCCTATCTTGTTAACATTCTTTTTACTTTCAGATTCTTCTACTTTTATAAATTCAAAAAAATCTTTACACAAAAAGGAAATATAATTTAGCTACAATTTTGCCAACACTATGTAATTTGACCAAGTTGTAGAAGGAATACAAAACTTAAAGAATCTAGAAGGTCTTTTTTTTTTTTTTTTTTTGTTGAATTAACGTATAGATATTGTGAAGGTAGTAACTGGTTAATTCAGCTGGAAGATTCAGAAATAACAGAACGCGTGGGATCATTCATGCTGAATCAGTTGTGACGGTTTGTGACGGTTATGCTGATGAAGGATGGTTAGCTGTTCTGTTAGACGTCAACTTCCATTCCTGCTATTGTAACTTCTATTGTATATATAGCATAGAACGCTAGGCTTCAAGATGAGAGAGTTACATGTGATAACAAACTGGAAACAGACTTGTGAGAGTGAGTGCAGCGGTTGCAGTTGGGAGAGCTCAGAATCTCATTACTGTGGGTGTTGTTATTGTATTTGTTGGTGTAATCTCAAAGAGAAACATAGTGTGTGATCTTTCCCGTGGATGTAGGCTTCGTTAACAGCCGAACCACGTAACTTTGGTGTCTTCTACATTCTTGCATTTCAGGCGTGTGTGTGTTTTGATTGTGTTGTGTTTTGTTGTTCTTTGGGGATTCTTGCGTTACAAGTGGCGCCGTCTGTGGGAAGAAGGTGCAGGTTCTCTTAATTGAAGATTCACCATGTCCACGGCAAGGTTTGACACGGGGTATTTGAACTCCATATTTTACTCAGGCTTGTTCCAAAATAAAGAAAAGATAAAAAAACATGAAAAAAAAAATTAAGAAAAACATTGGGTCTCCATTTGGTTGAAGGTGTGTGTGAGTAACTTCTTTTAATAGAAAATAATGGAAGTGGTAGAATAGGAGAATTAATTAAGAGTGGGACATACTTTGCTAAATTAAAAAGACAAATATTACCTATTAAAACCTGCAATAACAAGTTAAAATATTGATTGTATCCATGAAAGGATTGTACTATAGAATTTCCATATATATATCTATATATATACATGTTGACGTTTACATGCACACCGCCTGTGTTCACATGCTAATATGGTAGAAAATTGCACACTGTGCTTTTCCCCTAAAACTACCTGGTTTTGGATAAAATGACATAGTTTTGGGGTTTCCCCACCCCAACTCCCCCCCCCCCCCACCACCCCACCCACCACTCATTTCTTCATGTTTTGGTTTTTAATATTTTGTAATCTTCTTTTGTGTGTGTAACTATATTTCGTAAATATCATACTTCAGATATATATATATATATATATTGAGCTTTAGTTTAGATTGAAAATAAAATATCTGACTTGTAAGAATGTATTTCAGATTTAAATATATGTTGTAATTCATAATTACAAGTGTATTAAGACTGAAGAAGAACAGAAAAAACAATAATAACAGATAAAAAAGACAAAATTCTGAACCAAAAAAAACAAACGGAAATTGAAGAACAGGCAAAAACCTTTCCTTTTAGAACACGAATTCTGTTTTTTGCCCACATTAGTGGATCTTAATTGCGCCTCCGCCACATCAGCAAGTGTACTTTACATACCAAAACTTATGAAACGTGAGCAGGTGCTTTACTAGAAGAGCTTGGTAATCTGGCAAACCTAGAGAAGGTTGATTTGTTTAACAATTCCTTCACTGGCTCCATCCCATCTTCCATATTCAACATATCAACTTTGAAGTCTATTGATCTTTCAACCAATCGGTTTTTCGGTAGTCTTCCTTCAACTATGGGGCTTTCAATTATCAGTCTCGATGGACTCTTTTGCAGCAACAATGGACTCACCGGCACAATTCCTAGCTCCATCACAAATGCTTCTAATCTTTTTGTCTTGGAGATAAGCAACAACTCATTCACTGGTTCCTTACCAAACTTTGGCAATACGAGACTCTTAAGTATATTAAACATATGGGGGAATAATTTCACATCAGATATGACGACACTTATATCTTCATTAACTAGTTGCCGATACCTGCAGCACATGGATATATCAAATAATCCAATCCAGCTTCAGTTGGGAATTTATCCACTTCTTTCCAGATTTTCTATGCTGCAAACTGCAACATTACCGGTGACATTCCTAACGAGCTCGGAAACTTGAGCAGTTTGCTAGTTTTAGAGTTATCTCGAAATAAGTTGACAGGGCTCATCCCTAAAACTATAGGGAAACTGAAGTATCTTCAAAGAATGTCGTTTCGTAGCAATCAGCTGGAAGGGTATATTCCTAGTGAACTTTGTCAGATGAGTAGTTTGGGTGATCTATTCCTATATGACAATCTGCTGATAGGTCAAATTCCCGAATGCTTAAGTGAACTTAAATTCATAAAAATCATCTCCTTAGGTTCAAATAAGTTGAATTCAACTATACCTTCCAACTTGTGGAGTCTTAGAGATCTCCTGTCTCTAAATTTGTCCAAAAACAATTTAACTGGCCATCTTTCGTCAGATATCGGAAGTTTGAAGGAAATCCACCAAGTAGACTTATCATCAAATCAATTATCAGGTGATATTCCAAGTTCAATTGATGGTTGTCAATCACTGATAATCCTTTACTTGTCGAGCAATGAGATTTGACGGCAACATTCCAAAATCCTTAGGCAATGTAAGAGGCTTGAGCATATTGGATTTATCTAATAATAATCTCTCTGGATTGATCCCAAATTCTTTCGAAGACCTCCAATTTCTGCAATATTTTAATGTGTCTTATAACAGATTGGAAGGAGAGATTCCAAATGAAGGTCCTTTTCTTAACTTCACTTCTAGATCGTTTCTTCACAACTCAGCCCTATGTGGCACAAAAAGATTTTTAGTGCCAGCTTGCGTAGAAAATCATGGCAGATCAAGATCAAAGAATGCTAATAAGTTATTAAAGTACATCTTGCCCGCTTTTCTTTCAACTATCATTCTGGCGATCGTCATTGTTATGCTCCTGCAGAGGCGAAACAAGAGAGCACCACCACAAGTTGAAACTTCACCAACTACTGAGTGGAGAAGAATTTCATACATAGAACTTGAGCGAGGAACAAGCAACTTTAGTGAAGCTATGCTACTTGGAAGAGGATCCCTTGGTTCAGTATTCAAAGCTACACTTAACGATGGGTTAAATGTTGCAGCAAAAGTCTTCAACTTGCAGATGGAAGGCGCCACCAAGAGTTTTGATACTGAAAGTGAAATATTGAGCTCTGTACGTCATAGGAACTTAGTACGAGTGATTGGATGTTGTTCAACGATAGAATTTAAAGCCTTGATTCTTACATACATGCCAAATGGGAGTCTTGAGAAATGGTTATATTCTGGACACTATTCTCTGGATCTAATACAAAGGCTAAACATAGCAACAGATGTTGCATTAGCCTTGGAGCATCTTCATCATGGTCACACTTTCACCGTTGTTCATTGCGACATAAAGCCAAGCAATGTGCTGCTTGATGAAGATATGACTGCCTATGTAAGTGATTTTGGCATTTCTAAGCTCTTTGATGAAGGGGAGACCATAATTCATACTAAAACCTTGGCGACAGTTGGCTACGCTGCACCAGGTGATGTTTCAGTCTAATATCTTAAATATAAATTTTTATTTTATATGTTTCTTAGTTTCCTATACTTATGAAAAAACTCTGACAATGAACATGTAATATACATTAGAGTACGGATTGGAGGGGAAAGTGTCAACGAATGGTGATGTTTATAGTTATGGCATTATGTTGCTGGAGATATTTACTGGGAAGCAGCCCACAGACGAAATGTTTAGCGAAGAATTGAGCTTAAGGGAGTGGGTGACTAGAGCTGTACAAGAAAATGCAGTGGGTAGAATCGTGGCCCCTGGTTTGCTATCAAGACAGGATGAACATAGTTTTGCAAGGGAGAAATGCGTTTCATATATTTTTGAGTTAGCAATGAAATGTTCAACATTTTCATGGGAGGGAAGACTAAACATGATACAGGTTGTGCCTGCTTTGCACAAGATCAAAGCCCATTTCTTGCAAGCAGCATAATGCATCAAGATTGTGAATTTTTATGCCTCCATATAGGGAGATTTGATTTCAATTTCTGATTTTCAGTATGTCTGGCTTTGTTTACGAGGGTGTATTGGTTTCCATGTGAAAGGGAAAAGGTAGAATGAATGTATTTGAAATTTAAAATTTTATTGTTTAAATAATATAATACATCAGGTTGTTGATTTAGGTCCGTTTGCTTAAGACTGGAGAGTGCTGGGTCAAATCTGACTGAGGGAGTTAATGAGTGTGCTCTATTGAGATTCGGTCCTCTAAATCTACTGAGCCAAATCTAAAGCAAACGAACCCTTTGAGTTTAGTTGTGAAAAATGATATTTTCTTATGAGAACATTCACCTCGGTTTGTTCACTTTAAACTACATACATATTTATGTTTGGTTGCACAATGTCCAGAAGCACATAGCTAGGATGAACTTACTAAAACAAACATATTCTCAATGTCTAGAAGCACATGGTTTCGATGAACTTGTTTTAACGATTCTATATTTTCAAGATGACAGGAAATGTACATACAAACTATCTTAACGGCGCCTAATTTTCCCATCTATTGGTACTACTACACTTTTCTGATGCATCATCTATCTATTTATATGATCCCTATGAATTCGGCTGTCCATCTCAACATTCTCAATTGAACTATGTATTTTTCATTTATGTTCGTATCTAATAGTCCAATACTTCGATCTTATTGTAAAGTTGGTCGTATAACACCAATATCAGAGTATCAATCAAGATGTCCAAACTGGATCGTCCAAAGGCTAGATCTACTTCAAAGGCAAACCTTCTTAAATTTCTAGCAGAATCTCAATCATCAGCATCTTGGCTCCACAAATTTTCCTTTATCCCTCTTATTAATTTAATTTAATCCAAACAAAATTCCCTTTGACAATCCTATGAACTGAAACTTTTCACTTACATAATTGAGGGCTGACCTAAAAATACATCGATTACCTTTCAAAATTCCCCAATTCATATATTCACAGCAGAAACATATTTAAGCCATATTATTGCAAATATCTGTTAGTTTGACAATATATACAAATGCTAAGGTACAAAATCTGACTGCAATCAATTCTGACAATAGAATTGATTAAGTCTGCAAGTAAAAACTAAAAAAGTGATTGTATTTCAGTTACCATTTAGTTTAAGGATAGGAATAGAAGCAGCAGAAGCAGCGACAGCAGCGTCTGAAGCAGCTGCAGTGAAAATACCGAAATGGACTCCGGCGATTTCCATGATCTGAGGAAGCTGCTGAAGAACTCCGGCCGGCCGGTGGAATTTCCATTGGACTGCTCTGCGAGAACAGAGAGACAGAGAGACGTCGCGCACGCGACTAAAGCCGACCAACAGAAGAAGCGCTTTTAAGATAACTGGCCCTTTAAAGTTTATAATTTAATGCATGAATGTTCTAATTTTTACACAGGCAAAAAAATAAAAAGTTATCATAGCAACCGGATTATTTTTGTGGGACAAACGAAAATGAAAAACGTAAGTCTATCTTTAAATATTGTTAAAATTATAAAATATTTATTAAATAATTTAATTTTATATTTTTATATGATTAAACAAATTAATAAGAAAAATAATTAATAAAAAAAGAAACAAAGTTAAAATTTATTTTAAATATAAAAATATCATTAGAGTTTTATTTGATGAAATTATGCTAAATCTATTTTATGATTTTAATTTTTTTCTTTATTGATTTGTTTTCCCTTCTAAGTTATGGATATACTTCGTCATAGTTTTTTTATACACTTGATAAATAATACACAAATTAAAGGGCACAATTAAGTAAAAAGAAAAAATTAAATAAAAGAAAATGAGTACAGTAAACATAATACATATGATATTAGAAATAAAAAAGAGTACTTTTACTTTTGTGGACAAACTTATTCCCATCCCACTCCCTTCCCCACATATTCGCCCCCTCCCGCAATTTTATATTCTAAATAATTTTATTGATTTCTCTCACACAATTTCGGTCACATTTTCTCTCTCAATAAAATTTGGAAGCAAGCACAAAATTTGGTTGAATCAACTATTTGATTAATGACGATTTCAATTAAAAAATAAATTGATTGGTAGTTCAGATTTTTTTGGAAAATTGCGTGAGTGTCTCATTTTGTAGTCTTAGACAAATTAAATTAATTGTGAGGGAATTACTATTATTTTGAGATAATTGTGCCTAATTATATTTAAAGCAAATATATGTGAATTTATCTCTAAATTAAATATTTTATATCAAAAATAATGTTTTTCAAAAATAGCAAAGGAATTTGGACAGAAAAATTTCTAAGTTATTATTTTGCGCAACGTATTGCCACTACTATAAACACGACAAAATGTCTTGTTTATAGTAGTGACAAAATGTCTTGTTTATAGTAGTGGCAATACGTTGCGCAATTTTATAATCATAAAATTATAATATTATTTGTTTTTTCGTTGATTTAAGAAAGTGTTTAATGTGTTATACTACTATTAGTTTTTTAGTTGTATGGCTTTAAATGTCGTAGATTGATTAATTGGAAAAGAATTATATATAAAATAATTAGATTTTAGATGTCAGACCGTAAAAAAATCACTATCAACTCGTAGAAAAGAAAGGAAGCAAATCCGACAAAGATATTTTTTCGTGAGCCTCGTGCGTGATGGTCTTAGACTCTTTCGTCACAGCGGAATATGGTAGGACAACATTTTTACTGAAATCGATCATGAAAGTAGAATTGATTCAACCTGCAAGTAAGAACTAAAAAAAGTGATTGTATTTACAGTTACCAAATAGTTTAAGAATCCATTTGAATAGAGGAATTTGTGCTATGAATTTATAAATTTATTATCAAATTCACTTCATGTATTTGGATAAAATACTAAATGAGTGAATTTGTAGATTCAGATTTTTAAATCAGTCCAATTAGAAATCCAAGATTTGATATTGACTGTTTTACACTATATTTTGGTGGATTTCAAATCATTTGATAAAAGTAATTATTTACATATTCCTTCCTACTCACACCTCTCCATCGACTCTCTCTCTCTCTCTTCTCCTCATCGCTATCTCTTCCTCTCGTTCTACAATGAAATGCACCCAATAATTTTTTTGTTCTTTTGTATTCTTTTTTATTTTTATTTCCAATGAACTGCTCCAAATAATTTTTTGGTATATAAAATATATAAAATGTATATATATGTGTGTGTATATATATATATATAATTGGAAAAAAAAATTATTCGATTAATTTAGATGTAGATAAATATTAGTATTTTATTTAATAAAAAAATTGAAATTGTGAGTTTGAATTTTACAAATGTTGTATAAGTTTGTTGCCAAACAATAGATTTGAAATTTTTTTGGATTTAGAAATCTTTTCACAAATCCACCATAAATCCAAACAAGGGATTTCAAGTTCATAAATTTCAAATCTAAGGATTTTAAAATCTATTCATTTTAAATCTCTTGGCAAATCAAATCCCTACATCCAAATGGAACTTAAGGGTAGAAATAGAAGCAACATAAGCAGCTTCAGTGAAAGTACCGCGAACTCCAGCGGTTTCCTCGATTTGAGGAAACTGCTGAAGAACTCCGGCCAGCTGGTGCAATTTTCATTGCGGAGGTGGCAAAATTAGTTTGGTCCTTATGGTCCAGCAGCTCTATTTGAAAAGTTCGGCGTATAGGAATTTTGACCCAAAGTAATATCAATAAAGATGTCAAAACACGCCTGACTCTGAGGGTCAATCCTAGTCCGAACCTAAAAATAAAAGGGTTGAACCTTAGTTTTCAAGGTCCTTATAGCGCAATGGCTTTTAGGCCAACCCTTCTCAGCCATCGGGCCTACTAGAGCTCGGGCCGAGTTAGGGGGTTGTGCCATGAGGGCCTTATTTATTTTATATACACTATATATAATATATATTTATAAAGGTATATTACTAGCAATTAACACGTATGATGCACGTGGCTTGTAAAAAATTTAAAGTATTATACCGATGTAGTTATTTAATTTAAAATAAAATTTATTAATTATCTAATTTTAGATGATTTCCCACTAATAAAATATTTTAAATACCTATATTACAATGTAAAAATTGATTTTTGTATATTTATCTCCAAGTCTACTGCATTTTATATAAGTCAAATGATTTTTTACTATTTTTAATACAATATACAAAATTATATTCTTTCAATCTTTCGACATGATATGTTTGTACCAAGTTGTACCCAACTAATTGTGGGTGGCGTTTGTCACAACTCACAACCCTATAACTCCATTTACAAAAGTCTCATCTCTCTCTTTCTCTATAATTATAATTCTTCGGTCACTTTATTTTGGCAAATTATATTGCATGTGTCAATTTACTTTTTTATATTCATAAAAATTAGATGTCCACCCGTACAATGTACGAGATTAATATATTCTACTATATTAATAAAATATAATAGAGTTATATCATATACACTACTTGAGAGTATCAAGTGGGATATGTGCCAATGAATTAACCTATCCATATATTATTATTCAATCCTTTTTCTTCCCCTTCCATGTCATATCTTATATATATTTATTTATTTATATATTTTAATTTTAATATTACAATAATCATAAAAATTATATTTCACATTTAAAAATTAATATTTGAATTAAATATATACATCATGAATGTCAAATCGAAGATCGTGAAAAGAAAATTAATTTAATATAACTTTCATAGAAAACAGAGTTGAGACGAAAAAATTATCACACTTTTAAAATTTGAGAGGGAAAAAAAAAGTAAAACTAATGTGACATAGGATGGAAGTTAACGTCCCAAAAAAATAGGGACAATTAGGTTTTATATTATGACATTTAAAAATTTAAAAATTTGAAAATTCAAATTCAAACTACACAATTTATGATTACAAATAATATATTTAGAAAAAAAAATTAAAAAAGGACACTTGTCGCAGCTAAAAAAAATTAATTTAAGTAGATGGCTGTGTTATGCAGATGAGATCTTCTATTCCAATCCGTGTTTCATCTTATATTCCAAAACAATCACTACACGCCACGTGTATATGATGACATCACTAATTAACACATGGCGTGTGGTACATATAATGAAATAATAGATGGAACACAAATTGGAATAGAGGATCCAATCCGTGTGTTATGAGATTCTTTTTTAATAGTAAAGGAGGATGTGCACCCGTGCGCTGCACGGTATATAATTTATTTTTAAGTTAATAATACATGATAAAATATATTAGGGTAATACATAAATATAAAATATGAGAAAAATACTATAATAGTGTACCAAAGTAGTATACCAAGAGGTTTCTATTCTTCTATCACCAGCCACTTTCTCCCTCTCCGTTTTTTACACTACCCCATTCCTCTTTTTCTTCCAAAGCCACCTTCTCCATCTTTTTTTGTTCGTTTCATTTCTTTCTTTCTTTGGTTGTAAATCATGCTCACCTACGTCAACTTTCTTCTGTAAAAATGGAATTTCTCGGCACATGCAAACTTCTTCTTTTCTCGTTCTTTGTTAGAATTTAAAAACCCTCATTCCTTTATTTATATAATAACATGTTTCATGAAATAAGCAATCGCCACAACAAAAACATAACAATTATAACTTACAGCCACCACTCTGTCTCTGGCTACAAACGCAAAAAATTGTGCCTCTGCTTCCCAACATCACCACACGCAAAACGACCACACTCTCAGACCACCACAGTTAACCAACCCTAAACCACCAAAATCATATTTTATGTTCGGCCATTGTTTTTCGTTTTGGCTGCAAGCATTGGATGGTTGTGAAGCATAATAATAATCCTACACACTAATAGTGCAAATGCTACATCTTTAGTCATTTCAGCCTATAAAACAACACCAGTAAAGAAATTCACATACATCGATCAATGTAGATTCTATACTTGGACGGGTTGGCTCATATTTTGCCGACGTTGCAACATCATAATCTCTATAATTGTAATCGTCATTGTTGCTATCGCTGTTGCGGTCGTGCAGCGAGCTTCCTGCAAAGCCCATATAAATGTTGTATAAAATAATTTTGAAATTGCAAAATACTTAGAACTTACCAGATAAACGGTACAATTGAGAACAGTGGAAGCCTCAAAAGATTAAGGTTGAAAGGAACCCATCATCACATATCTGAAGCCAAAATCAGAAACTAATTTCAAGGTTCAGCCCACCCCCGAAGCCACAAATCCGAAATCTGAAGCCCAAAAATCAGAAACTGATTTCAAATTTTCAACCCACCCCTGAAGCCAAAATATCATAAACTGATTTCAAGTTTTCAGATAGAAATCTGAAGTCATAATACAGAAATTGATTCAACTTTCTAACCCACCCTGAAGCCAAATATCAGCACGCGATAATGCACACAACACTCAGAAAATGTCTCCTCGCATATACAAAGAAAATCAACACGATCTGAAATAGAGGAATAATCAAGAGCTGCTGGTTAAATAGAAATGTCAATTGCCTTGACATCAGGCTTCTTCACTTCCTCCTTCGGTACCGTCACAGTTAGCCTCCCGTTCTCCATCGCCGCATTCACCTGATCCAGCCTAGCATTCTCCGGCAGCCTGAATCGCTGAAGGAACTTCTCACTGCTTCTCTCCACGCGGTGCCACCTGACATTCTTCTCCTCCTGCTCTTTGTTTCTCTCTCCACTGATTTGGAGAATAGAACCATCCTCAACCTCCACTTTAACTTCCTCTTTCTTTAATCCAGGAACATCCACCTTAAACACATGTGCCTCCGGCGTCTCTTTCCAGTCAATCCGAGCATTTGCAACCACCCTGGTGTCTCTACCGGCGGAGGAAGACAACGGAAAGCCCTCCAAAGGATCCTAAATATCCAACGAAAACGGATCCAAAACGTTGCTCCGGTGGTTGCCAAGAAGCTAGGAATCAACGACATTTTAGCTTGATTTCTGAGAAGAAATTAATAAGGTTTTGATTAATTGAAGAAGATCTTGTTGCTGAGATTCACCAGTGAACCTTTCTTGCGGTTTTGGAATGGAAGAGGTCACCAATTTATAGTGTGAGGGGAGAATTCTGGCGCTTTCTTGCAGAGTCAACATTGTTGCCTTGTATGCAGATTATACTGGACCTTTTCGCAATCGCGAAAAACGAGGAACGTGATATGGGAAGGAAGTTTTAAATGCCAAAAAAATAGGAACAGTTACTCAGATGGGAGAATACAAACAACGTAAATAGAGTCATTTACGCTAATCGCGAAAAAAATTAAAAGAGGACAGGTGTAAGAATAAGAAGTTATTTTTAAGGAGTTTAAACATAGAAAATGGCGACACGTACTTACGATTCTTCTTTAATAGTAAAGGAGGATTAAGTAGTTATCTTATAATTTTATGTGGCTATTTGGGGGTGGCAGATTGAGATAATCGAAAGTTAAAATCGGTGATGAAGACAACGAGAATAGTAGCACAACTAAAAAAAAGATATAGATAAAAGTAAAAGTCTTCCAAAATTTATAATGTTAATGGATAGAATTAGTAATGTTTAATTTTGCCTCTCATCTAATATAACTTCCAATAATATTGAACAATGCTATGCATGATAGTAAAAATTTCGAAAAGTGAAAATTTGAGTTTTTATCCCATGTTTAATCATATGTTACTATTTTAGATCATGCAATGCAAGGATGAAATACTAGTTATTATTAACAACAACAACAACAACAACAACAACAACAACAACAACAACAACAACAACAACAATAACAATAATAATAATAATGTTGCCTGCTGATTCACAAGATATGGAAAATTATCATTATTTATCTAAGAAATAAGAAAGAGACTCACAGAAATGGGAAAAAAATCACTTTTGGTCCCATAACTATTCACTTTTCCACTTTTAGTCCCATATTATTTTGCTTTTTCAATTTAGTCCCACAGCTTCGTTAATTGTCCAATTTTGGCCCAATTTTTGCCGGAAGTTGTCAAATTGACCGGAATTTGGCACGTGACTTGCACAGGCCGATCAATTTTGGGGCTTTCCGGCCACTTAGCTGATGTGGCGCTGGAAATAGGATGTGAAATTTTAAACCTTTTTTCTTTTTTTTTTTTTTATATGGTGCCAACTCATTTTTAGAGGCCATGTCATTTCATTTAGTCTTAATAATAATTAAACTAAAACACAAAATCTGAAAATAAACTTAACAAAACACTCAATTAAAATGACAGAAGTGAATTTCTAATTAACACACCCATCTTCCCCTTCATCTTCAAAATACACGAACCCCATCAACAATTTGAACCCTAGCTTCCACAATTGTCCCCTCCCAAATCCATCTACAACACGTCCCCATTACCCAAAGAAGAGCGCGCGACGCCGACAAGCAACTCCTCTCAGTCGCGACCGCTTCACAGTCGCGGACATCGAGCGAATGGTATTCGTAAGGAAGAAGGGGGCAGTGGAATGGCAACCCCCAAGCTACGGTACATAATAGCTATCCCTTTTCCTATTTATATCTGAAAATATTGGTGAATGTGCGAAACTGAGTTGGAGGATGAAAGTAGGGTTTGCTCGAGAATTTGTGTTTTTTTATGCTTGTTTTTTGGTCGAATGCTGGATGTGGGTTTTGTATTTTTGGTTTTGTGGGTCCCAATTTGACTGGTATTGTATTGAATGGGGACCGTAGATGTGGGTGTGGACTTTATTGTCGTTTGGTTGGATACAGTTGGGTCGTAATTGGGATTGATTATTGTGAAATGGTCCCCACTACCCTGAATTTTGATATTTGTGTCTGTTCCTTATGCACTGTATATTATATAATATGTGTGTTGTCTTTTTTGTTTTTTTTTTTCCTTTGCAGATCCGAAAACCCGATATATCAATGTGATTTTACATTTTGGGGGTGTATTTGCGGGTATGCCTAGCACTAGGTATGTTGGGGGGGATAGATTGGTGTTTGATTGGGTGAAGGTTGATGAAATTAAAAGAAGTGACAATGACGATTTTTGCTCTAAAGCTGGGGTTAAAGGGCTTTCAAAGTACCATGTCATGTTAAGGAATGGGGATTTTAAGTTTCTTGGTGAGGATGACGATATTAGGAAGTGTGCTACTAGCTTTCTTACACGGAGGGAGATGAATGTGTCTGTCGAAGAAGTTCTAGATGACCTCCCAAATGAGAACACTGAAAACTTAAATCAAAATGAAAATGAAAGCGACTCCGAATATGAATCGTTTGAGGATCCAGATTTTGTGATAGGGAATGAATACTATGATGAAGATGACGATGTCTTATTTGAAAAAAGTGTAGATAACGTTGGGGAGGATTTGGATGAGATAGACCCGACGAATGTCGAGGGGGGTAGTTACTTTGTAGAGTGCACCGTGGAGTCAATTGGTGGGTTGGAACATGGTAGTGGAAGTAGGTTAGGTGCTGAAAATGATGAATGCATGGATAGGGATCAAGGGAGTGGTCGGGGGCAGCCTCAGAGTAAAAAGGATAATGGTAAGCAGCCCGTTCAGGTTGAGTCTAGTGATAGTGAAACGGACAGTGGGGAAGATGATGACTTAGTCGGGGAAGGGGAAGATGACTTCGATGAGACTAGGGACAGTGAGGGAGAGGAGGGCGGCGACCCGAACTACCCAGTCTTTAATCCAAGAGAGATGTATAACCCCGAATTTGTGATCGAACAAGTGTTTGCAACCAAACAGGAGTTCAGAAAAGCAGCCCAGAACCATGCCATAAAGCATCGACGGACAATACGCTTCACAAAGAATGACAAGAGGAGAATCTACGCCAAGTGTGCCAACAAACGATGCAAGTGGATGATTCACGCCTTGAAAATCAGGGACGAATCATCTTGGCAGATTCGTAAATACTACGAGAAACATACCTGTGCTGCTTCACAAGAATGCAAGAATGTCACTTCGACATGGTTGAGTGAGCGGTTCTTACAAAAATTTCAAAGTGATAAAAAAAGGAGTGTGCAGGGGTTTATGGAAGAGGTGAGCAGCGAGGCTCGTCTGACTATTTCACGTCAGCAGGCCTATAGGGCCAAAGCCCGAGCGCTAGAGACGATAGAAGGGGACCCCGACGCCTAATATGCTAAACTTTGGTCTTATGCGGAAGAGCTCAGAAAGACTAACCCGGGTTCTACCATTATTCTAGGCACCCAAGTTGATGGTGGAGTGACAAGGTTTTGCAAGTTTTATGTTTGCTTCAATGCGCTGAAAGTTGGCTTAAAAAATGGTTGTCGACCGCTGTTGGGTGTTGACGGTTGCTTTCTTAAAAGCAGACATGGTGGGATGTTGCTTACAGCTGTAGGGGTCGACGGAAATAATAATTTGTACCCAGTTGCATGGGCTGTGGTGGAGAAGGAGGACGGGGAAACTTGGGAGTGGTTCCTTACGGTGCTAAAGAACGACCTTGATATTCCGAGCGAAGGATTTACTTTCATAAGTGACAAGCAAAAGGGGTTGATCCAAGCATTTGAGCAAGTATTTCCTACAGCAGGCCATAGGTTTTGTGTTAGACATATGCACAATAACCTTAAGGCTGCCGGTTTCAGAGGACTCGCATACAAGCAAGCTATGTGGAAAGCAGCATGTAGTACTACGGAGGGTGAGTTTGCTGAAATAATGAAAGAGTTAAAAGACTTGAGTGGGTGGGAGTGGTTTTCTGATAAACCACCCGAGCATTGGTGTAAAGCTTACTTTAGTGAAACACCGAAATGTGACATGTTGTTGAACAATGTTTGTGAAAGTTTTAATTCTGTTATCCTAGATGCGAGAGACAAGGCAATAATTACAATGTCGGAGTGGGTGAGGGAGCACATGATGAAGCGATTGCAAAGGAATCAGGATAGGGCAAGTGCAAGATGGAAGGGCAGATTATGCCCTAGAATCAACAAAATTCTGGAGAGGACAAGTGAGAGAGTAGCCGATTGTGTGCCTATCAAATCTAGCTCTCGGTTCTATCAGGTTCGTTACTTTTACGGAGGGCAGTACACTGTTGATTTGGAGCTGCATGAGTGCTCGTGTAGGAGTTGGCAATTGACAGGGATACCTTGTGCACACGGGTTGAGTGCTATTGCTCGTGAGCGGCTTGAACCGTCTGATTTTGTTGATAAATTCTATGAAGTTGCCACCTACATGCGAGCCTATGAGCATCCTATCATGCCTGTGAGCTACGACAAACTTTGGGGTGACTCTCTATACATCCCACCCCTCCCTCCAGATTTTGGCAAGAAGCGGAGACCCGGAAGACCTCCAATGAACAGGAGATTAGAAGAAGGGGAAAGTAAAAATAAGACAAAGAGGGTTGGTAGAAGGCCGAAAGTGAAGTTGCAAAAGATGCGAAGGCAACAAAAGACCGTCAAGTGCGGTAAATGCGGTCAAAGCGGCCATAATTCAACAAATTGTGTGAATGAAGCCGTAAGTAAATGTCGATTAATTCGTGTTTTTTCTGAATTGAATACTAATTTTTTTTTTTTTTTTTTTTTTTTTTTGTTTCACACAACCAATAGCAGATTCGATTGGTGTTCCGGAAGGGGGATTTGACCAAGCTGAAACTGTTGATGATAATGCACAGTCAGAAGCTGCCGAAGTGCAGGTTCGAACCATATAAGATTACTTTATTGAGACGTTCCTTTGTTATTCTTATTCGTGTTTTTCTAAACAATCTATTGTTTGCCATTATAGTTTCAGTTCTGCCAACAAAAAAAATTAAATATTCTGGTATGGAAAAATATCAACAGTAATAGATTTGACCGCACTGTCGCGATGCGGTAAAATTAATTAAACCTAGCTACCCTTCTAGCTCGTAGAAGTGGTAAGTAGGGTCGATCCCACAGGGAGCAGGAAGAATCTTAGTGTTTAAGTAAGTCCTAATACTAGCAACATATATAAATATATAAATAATGGGGGTTTATGAATTGATGTACGTTAACTAAGGAACTAAAACAGAATTTAAGCAAATTAACTATGACTTGTTCTACTTATAAAATAACGAATCCCAGCCCTTAATCTTATCTCCCCCTAGTTATTACTACCCTGTGATAGATGCAATTATTAACCAATTTTATCCTTAAAACTCCTACCCCGAGGTTAGCAACAAGCTCTGCTAACCTCGTTATCCCTTATGTTTAACTGACCAAAACAAGCTCTTTGGTTAGTCTATCCAGTTGAGTGACCTCAGAATAAGCTCTCTGGATCTCATTAATCGGACGCCTAGAGAACTAGGATAACGGGATAGACACGGTGTGGACCTCGTAAGCTCGGACCCATTCAGACCGAGCTATATACTACCCTAGCGATATCACTCGCTATTCGCTACTAAGTGGCTATAGGTTCGTAACAATTACGGATTACGATTATAACCTAGCGTTACTTATGCAATTATAATCCTAGGTGATCAATCTAGCATATAAACGCACAAGCATTGAAGGATAAACAAATAGTATAACAACGTTTTAAGAAATCAACCGATTAATAATCACCGTAAATATCACAAAATTATAACAACTAGGGTTCGACTCGACTAAGGACTGAAATAACCTACTAGCCGCTCATGACGGTGACAAAAGACATAATTCTAATGAAAAGCATAAAACTAAAATAAATTAGAAAGATGAAACCGAGAATGCCGAATCTTGATTGCTCGTCCCCTTCGAAGTGCTCCAAAATCTCAATTCCAACTTTTCCCTTGATGTCTAGAGTCTTAACATATTTATAGGAGTACATGTCTAGGATAAAGAGGGGAAAAAAACCTAATTGGAATAGGAAAATAAGTCAAAAACTCGTTTTTGAGCTTGTGGGCCAAGTAATGGGCCGACACTGCATTGTTTTTCCAACTTCAAAGCTATTTTTGAGGGTCTTCTAGTCATTTTTGGGTTTTTCTTCTCTCAAGTAAAGTTGTAGCTCTTTGAAACAGCTTTCCAACGCCACTAATTTCACCTTAATCGGAGTTGTATATCTCAAGATATGGCCAAAATACTAGAGGTATATCAAGCTGTCAGAAAATTCAGGAGGCTTTTGGCCGCGGCCGCGCACGTAGACCGCGGCCGCGGAGAGTTTCCAGCGCTTTTCAGCCCTTTCTAGGCCACTTTTGACGCGGCCGCGCATCTGGGTCGCGGCCGCGACTAGCCCTTTCGTACTTGGCTCGATTTTCTTCGGTTTTGGACTTTCCGGGACTCGTTTCTTCACCCATCATTAGCCGAATGCAATTATTTGGCCTTAAATCACCTGAATATCTCTAAAACAAGTCCACAAACATCAAATAGCACAATAATACGAATATAGGCCAATCACGATCGATTATGTATGCAAATATCATTAAATGGACACTTAAATCGACCTAAAATGCACGCATAAACACGTGTATCAAAATCCCTCAAACTTAAACCTTTGTTCGTCCCGAACAAATATAAACCAAACAAACAATCAAGACACAAGTTTAAGGTACTTTAAGTGGCAAGTATGAGTTTCAGAAAAGTTTTTCAAAACACAGCAGCATGATGTAAACGAGCATATTTGACAGAGCAACTTCAACTACTTTCAACACTTAAGATTTTCAACAATTGATCCTCACCGGGAATGTGTATCACTCGTCTCTCAAGTGTTTAAGGTATGCAAAGTATTTCACTCACACTGACTTATATGCAACGACCACCATATGCTTGCCAATTATTTAAGTCGGATCTAGTACTCGACATGCGTGGCAAAGAATCAAAAAGGTCTTTAATTCGGTTGTAATGTAGGCTTAGGTAAGGTAGGATAAAATTTGGATGAAAGTGACTAAAATGTGGACTAACCGAGTTATTCCTACTCAACCACCCCTCAAAACAATCACTCACATCTCACTCTCCAAAACTCAGTAAATCACCCCAAAGGATGACTTCTTCTCCCCACGTCCGCATCTTTTACAACCAAGTGCTTTTCTTTTCTCACTATTTTTTTCTCTTTTGGGTACCACATGTTTTTGGGACTACCCGAATTTCTTCTCCCTTTTTTTTTTCTTTGTTCTCTCTTTTTTTTTTTTTTTTTCACTAAACACTTTTCTTACTCCCCTCCTCAACTCATTCTTCATGTGTACTCGACTCATTTCTTCCTTACTTTTGCATTGTACAAATCAAAGAGTCTAAAATTTTAGTACATAGGAGGGTAAACCTTGTTGATTTTTCTATCACCAATTCCCTTTTCATCTGTTATTTTATCCCCTTTTTTCAGCCCATAGTAATCCCGAATAACATCCCCGACTACCTCTCCTTTCGCCTCCCTCTTAACTAGATTAGTCCAATATGGTCAAAGGCTAATTTGAAAGATGTTCGGCTTGTAATATTCGGCTAACAAATAACAGGCTCACGGCTCAAACGGGCTAACTAAAGGAATTTTTTTTTCAAAATTTTGGTAAAAAGGGTAATTATTTTGAGGCTCTGAAATAGGCTAAAATAAAAAAAAATGCCTAAGATCATGTTCTAAGCCACAACACATACCGACTTATTCACGACATAGATGCACGGCAAGTTCTAGAGTCTATTTGCACATAAACAATGAAAATCACACCGAAAGAATTTATACAAATTACTCCAAGAATGGAGATACAAAATAGGCTCAAATTCCTCACAGGGCAATTATGATCAATGTTTCAATTCAAAGCTCAATTTCATATCCATTACTCGTCATGCTCTATCATGTGCTATTTTAAAACAAGTTTTTACAAGAATTCATCATTAACTCATTGCCAACTTATTATCACCTTAATGTGTATATTTTCTTTTCCCAACAGCATATCCCGGTTTTTTTTCCTATCCTAGACTCGATCTAGACTCAACAAAACAATAAAGTACATAACAACTAACATGACCCAACTCAAAAAGACAGTGGCTCACAGGCCCGACGATCAACCAAGTAATTGGCTCACAGGCCATACAATTTAATCATTACACCGGACTAGTAGCTAGCATAAAGTAAAACTAAAGCTCAAAAGCGGCCAAGTCGTCCCACTTACACCCCCTCCCCCAAACTTGGTTGAAAACCAAAGTTTGTGGGGAAAAGAGTGGTACGGCTTAGTGCTTACTTACAATTCTACTGAAGTGGTGATTGGAAGTTATGCATGCTCCAATATTTGGCTATCGCGCCCCACCAGATGTCTTTTTTTCTCCACCATACTCCATTGCTATGTTGATTTTTAGTCATGTTAGTTCCTACATACTAATTAAAAACGATAAGAAACACATCAAACTGGAAATAACAATAAAATTTAAAATTTAAAATAAAATACGATAAACGTCGGGTTGCCTCCCGACAAGCGCCTTTGTTTTACGTCGTCGGCCCGACTCAAGACTTCCCTTTTAGAAAATACACCAAGGAGGTTTACGGACTGGTCTTGATGATTGTGGCTCATCAACTACCGTAGGAGTTTTCATGCTGACTCGTTTCCTTCTCAGGTATCCAATTGAAGCCATGTTCAAATTATACCCGCACTTTAATTCTTTTTCACATACTGCATGTAACACATATGACAGGGTACTGGATGATCCAGTGTGCATCTTCAATACGTCTGTCAACACACTGTCTGATGGCACATTGGATGACACAATGTGCATCTCGCATCCAATGTGCGTCTGTTCAGCCTGACTTTTGATGCCCTCTTCATTTTGCAACACTTGCACGGGTTTTTCATCCTCTCTAGGATGTTCTTCGCTCCTCAAAATCATGGCATTTTCGTTCTTCAAATTTTCCTCTGGTTGGGATGTCAATTTCTCTCTTTCTTGGCTTTCTAACCTGCTTACCACGGTAACCAATTGACTCATTTGAGTCTCAAGATTCCTTATTCTTGACCGTGTCTCTTCCTGAAATTGCAGAGTGTTAGAAATCAAGATTTTCATCATATCTTCCAACGTCATATTGGAATTTTGTTCCGCCATGACATCAAAAGAAACAATAACAGTCCTGCAGAAAGTAGCAGTTCGACAAGCACATAGGATGACCCAAAGATTACGAACCGTGATGAAAATAACTAATACTAATTAACAGAAGAAAATATATAACTAAAATAGAAGAAAATAAGGTTGACACTAGAAACACAATTAATCTTACACTGCTCCCCGGCAACGGCGCCAAAATTTGACCGCACTGTCGCGATGCGGTAAAATTAATTAAACCTAGCTACCCTTCTAGCTCGTAGAAGTGGTAAGTAGGGTCGATCCCACAGGGAGCAGGAAGAATCTTAGTGTTTAAGTAAGTCCTAATACTAGCAACATATATAAATATATAAATAATGGGGGTTTATGAATTGATGTACGTTAACTAAGGAACTAAAACAGAATTTAAGCAAATTAACTATGACTTGTTCTACTTATAAAATAACGAATCACAGCCCTTAATCTTATCTCCCCCTAGTTATTACTACCCTGTGATAGATGCAATTATTAACCAATTTTATCCTTAAAACTCCTACCCCGAGGTTAGCAACAAGCTCTGCTAACCTCGTTATCCCTTATGTTTAACTGACCAAAACAAGCTCTTTGGTTAGTCTATCCAGTTGAGTGACCTCAGAATAAGCTCTCTGGATCTCATTAATCGGACGCCTAGAGAACTAGGATAACGGGATAGACACGGTGTGGACCTCGTAAGCTCGGACCCATTCAGACCGAGCTATATACTACCCTAGCGATATCACTCGCTATTCGCTACTAAGTGGCTATAGGTTCGTAACAATTACGGATTACGATTATAACCTAGCGTTACTTATGCAATTATAATCCTAGGTGATCAATCTAGCATATAAACGCACAAGCATTGAAGGATAAACAAATAGTATAACAACGTTTTAAGAAATCAACCGATTAATAATCACCGTAAATATCACAAAATTATAACAACTAGGGTTCGACTCGACTAAGGACTGAAATAACCTACTAGCCGCTCATGACGGTGACAAAAGACATAATTCTAATGAAAAGCATAAAACTAAAATAAATTAGAAAGATGAAACCGAGAATGCCGAATCTTGATTGCTCGTCCCCTTCGAAGTGCTCCAAAATCTCAATTCCAACTTTTCCCTTGATGTCTAGAGTCTTAACATATTTATAGGAGTACATGTCTAGGATAAAGAGGGGAAAAAAACCTAATTGGAATAGGAAAATAAGTCAAAAACTCGTTTTTGAGCTTGTGGGCCAAGTAATGGGCCGACACTGCATTGTTTTTCCAACTTCAAAGCTATTTTTGAGGGTCTTCTAGTCATTTTTGGGTTTTTCTTCTCTCAAGTAAAGTTGTAGCTCTTTGAAACAGCTTTCCAACGCCACTAATTTCACCTTAATCGGAGTTGTATATCTCAAGATATGGCCAAAATACTAGAGGTATATCAAGCTGTCAGAAAATTCAGGAGGCTTTTGGCCGCGGCCGCGCACGTAGACCGCGGCCGCGGAGAGTTTCCAGCGCTTTTCAGCCCTTTCTAGGCCACTTTTGACGCGGCCGCGCATCTGGGTCGCGGCCGCGACTAGCCCTTTCGTACTTGGCTCGATTTTCTTCGGTTTTGGACTTTCCGGGACTCGTTTCTTCACCCATCATTAGCCGAATGCAATTATTTGGCCTTAAATCACCTGAATATCTCTAAAACAAGTCCACAAACATCAAATAGCACAATAATACGAATATAGGCCAATCACGATCGATTATGTATGCAAATATCATTAAATGGACACTTAAATCGACCTAAAATGCACGCATAAACACGTGTATCAAGATTTTAATAAGTTGATGCTATTGTTATTAATCTTGTTATTTTTTCAGTTGGTAATGGTTTAGGGAAACTGTTGAGGAACTGTTCGGTAGCTGTTTTTATCCGTAAAGTTTTTATGTCAACACATTTAACTCGCATGGAGATTAGCTTTTATACTAACTAAGTTTTACTATAATGCAGGGGGCTTCCCCAGATCATAGCCCTGTAAGAGTGCCGAAACGTAGAGGCAGACCCAAAAAGGTTCATAATTATAATATAACTATTACACACTATTAGTCGTTAAACATTATATTTATTCAATTGTATCAATTTTAGGGTGCCGAGCAATCTGACTCCTCCAACAAGAGACCGAGAGCTGATAATATGAATCCACATGAGGTTTGACCACATTTTCATTTTTCTAATTAGTGATTAATTTGCGGTCGAAGAAATCATGACTTTTTTTCCATTAATCAGATTGCACCACCACGACCAACCTTGGAAGAACTTGATGGCCAAGGTAGTGGGTTGCAACCCGAACTCAACACTCAAGAGAGTCAAGTCACTACAACTTCGTGGCTTAAAACACGACATGCTCCTCCAATTCAAGGTCCATAAATGTATCAGCAACTACAAATGGGCCAGACGCAGCTTCAAACTAAAGTCCAGATTAGAGCCCCTCCACCATTTGCGACCGGCCAATTCAGTTACATTAGAACAGAACCGATACGCAATAGGAATGCTGGCAATATAGTGATTGAGGGTGGACAAAAGTACATGAATCTTGCATCACAAACCACTAAGACCAATGACAAGGGAAAAAAAGAAGGCGTAGATTGTCCTGGTTGCTGTTTTCATTTGAATGCAGTGCTTTATTCTTCCTTATATATGATATTGTAAATAATCATTTTTGCTAAGATGTAATATGAAGCGCTTGTATGCACTTTTAGCTTTTGTAGTGCTTGTATGCACTTTAGTGATTTATATGAAGTGCGTAGGTGCACTATTATTTTGCTTGTTAAGAAGTGCCTAGGTTCATCTTAGACTATCAATATTACGCTTTTTATAAACTTGTTTGATGTTGAACATCAAAATTAAGCACTTGATTGGCTACTTGGTTTATGATTGTATTTTTCTATTGCTTGGAGGATGTTTATGTGTGTTATTGTATTTTATGGATTTAATACAGGTTTGGAAAACTTGTTTGTACAAACTAAACCATGCCAAATTTTTTGAAAGTTTACTATAATATATGGATTTAATACAGGTTTTGAAATTTTTTGCCCAATATGCTATATCATAATTGTTTCTTATTTCTAGCATTTTTTGCTGCCAATAGCAGCTCACATAAAAGATACTATTCTTTTGTATTAAACCCCATTTCACAATAACAATAATCCAAACATTCTTTAGCTTCACTGAACAAAAATGGAGTATTTGGCAAGGTTTTTTAATATAGCTGATAATCGCATTTTCTCGCTTGAATCAAATTACTATACTAAAACAATGCATATTTTCTCCAATTTCCACCTTAAATGCGTAAAAATTTCAACATATTCGCTCCGATTCACACCCTAATGCAAATACCTAAACAAATGCCAACAACACAAAATTGGAATCATTTCGATCAACATAATGCCTCTAAATTGTGTGCAAGTCAGTGAAATAGTCTGATTTAACATCTAAATTCAACATTCACATTCGGAAACAACAGAATGACTCGGATTACAGGGGCAAACTAAGGAAATAGATTAATTCAACATCTTAGTTCCACTTCCGGACACATACCTAACACGAACAGTTACGAACCAAACAAAAACGTAAAACAGAAATACTATAATGAAACCAAGTAACATTTTGAAGCATCTCAAACGAAATTCAGATTCAGTCTTCAAAGCTCTGTTTTCAGACACCAACTCTCTATTTTGAATTGAAATCCTCATATATTGTTCGACTAGGAGTTCGTTTTCTGTCTCGCTGACGCGCAGTATTTCTTCTAGCTGTAATTTGGCGTTTTGTAGAACCTGAATTTCCGAGTTCTTCTCATCGAGCCTGCGTAGGAGCCCTCTAATAATTCCCCGACCCCTATGATAGAGTTGTGGATCGATCCATCGAAGAAATTTGCAGTGCCCTTCATTCTGATAGATTATGCTATTTGGGTCAAATGAACAAGAATCAAACTTAATATTATAGATTGAAACACAAAATTAACTGGTCCACGCGTTTATTTATGCACTTTTAGTCTGTTAGAGTGATGAATTGTGATGTTTGCGTGTAGAATGGAGAGTATTTGGTTTGTTTTAGTGCCTTTGGACTATTTGACGTTTGTTTTTTCATTTTAAGCTAAATAGGTGATTTAAGGCTAAGTATTCGTACTCGGCCGGATGCACAACGAGGGGATGAAGTCTGGATGTCAAAAGGATGAAAAAATCGCCGGGAAATGAGAACAGAGTACCGCGACCGCGGCACAATGGCGCGGCCGCGGTCAAAGTGAAGAAATAAGAGTAAAAACTCTGGACAAGTAGCGCGGCCGAGGCATACTTGCGCGGCCGCGGCGTGCTGCTGGACCAAGAGCGGGCGCGGGCGCGGCCCGTGAGCGCGGTCGCGGCCCGTTAAGGCGGCTACTTAATCCTTAGGCCACAAGAATTCCGTTTTAAAGCCCAAAATCAACCCAAATTGACTTCCTCTATAAAAAGGGACCCTTATGCTCGGAAATAGGAGACTGGGACATTACAAGAGAGCAAGATTGGGAGATTCCGAAGGGGACGAGCAATCAAGATCGGCAGTACTCGGGTTTTCTAGTCCTTTAGTTTTTTAATTATGTATTTTCAGTTTAATTTGTCTTTTGTCACCGCCATGAGCGGCTAGTAGGTTATTTCAGTCCTTAGTCGAGTCGAACCCTAGTTTTGCTATTTTGTGATATTTACAGTGGTTATTAATCAGTTTATTCCTTGAAACGTTGTTATACTATTTGTTTATCCTTCAATGCTTGTGTGTTTATATGCTAGATTGATCACCTAGGATTATAATTGCATAAGTAACGCTCGGTTATAATCGTAATCCGTAATTGTTACGAACCTATAGCCACTTAGTAGCGAATAGCGAGTGATATCGCTAGGGTAGTATATAGCTCGGTCTGAATGGGTCCGAGCTTACGAGGTCCACACCGTGTCTATCCCGTTATCCTAGTACTCTAGGCGTCCGGTTAATGGGATCCAGAGAGCTTATTCTGAGGTCACTCAACTGGATAGACTAACCAAAGAGCTTGTTTTGGTTAGTTAAACATAAGGGGTAACGAGGTTAGCAGAGCTTGTTGCTAATCTCGGGGTAGGAGTTTTAAGGTTGAAATTGGTTAATAATTGCATCTATCACAGGGTAGTAATAACTAGGGGGAGATAAGATTAAGGGCTGGGATTCGTTATTTTATAAGTAGAACAAGTCATAATTAATTTGCTTAATTTCTGTTTTAGTTCCTTAGTTAATATACATCAATTCATAAACCCCCATTATTTATATATTTATATATGTTGCTAGTATTAGGATTTACTTAAACACTAAGAGTCTTCCTGCTCCCTGTGGGATCGACCCTACTTACCACTTCTACGAGCTAGAAGGGTAGCTAGGTTTAATTAATTTTACCGCATCGCGACAGTGCGGTCATTAACTTACCGGGTAATTTGAGCACCCGAAGAACCGACGCCCAACGTTCTCCTCCTTCCAAGATGTAACGATGGCGGCTGGAATTCGGCAACGACAGAGGGTACCGGTTTGCGAACTCCCACTAGAATCGGACATCTTTCAATTGAGAGATATGACGCGAATTTCTTGATGTTCTTCGTGAGGAAGCTCTGTTAAGACCCGGCGTGATTCAATTTCAACAGGAAACATACCTTGATTCCTCCATAGAATAACCTAGGGTTTAAGCTTTTCTTCAAGTTTTGGGAAGAAACTCTTGAGAAGAAGACTTGTTTTATTTACGGGGAGGAAGAAAAGCCAATTTCAGCCTTTATTTTCAGATTTTGTGTTTTAGTTTAATTATTATTAAGACTAAATGAAATGACATGGCCTCTAAAAATGAGTTGGCACCATATAAAAAAAAAAAGAACAAAGGTTTAAAATTCCACATCCTATTTCCGGCGCCACATCAGCTAAGGGTAGCTAGGTTTAATTAATTTTACCGCATCGCGACAGTGCGGTCATTAACTTACCGGGTAATTTGAGCACCCGAAGAACCGACGCCCAACGTTCTCCTCCTTCCAAGATGTAACGATGGCGACTGGAATTCGGCAACGACAGAGGGTACCGGTTTGCGAACTCCCACTAGAATCGGACATCTTTCAATTGAGAGATATGACGCGAATTTCTTGATGTTCTTCGTGAGGAAGCTCTGTTAAGACCCGGCGTGATTCAATTTCAACAGGAAACATACCTTGATTCCTCCATAGAATAACCTAGGGTTTAAGCTTTTCTTCAAGTTTTGGGAAGAAACTCTTGAGAAGAAGACTTGTTTTATTTACGGGGAGGAAGAAAAGCCAATTTCAGCCTTTATTTTCAGATTTTGTGTTTTAGTTTAATTATTATTAAGACTAAATGAAATGACATGGCCTCTAAAAATGAGTTGGCACCATATAAAAAAAAAAAGAACAAAGGTTTAAAATTCCACATCCTATTTCCGGCGCCACATCAGCTAAGTGGCCGGAAAGCCCCAAAATTGACCGGCATGTGCAAGTCACGTGCCCAACTCCGGTCAATTTGACAACTTCCGGCAAAAATTGGGCCAAAATTGGACAATTAACGAAGATGTGGGACTAAATTGAAAAAACAAAAAATTATGGGACTAAAAGTGGAAAAGTGAATAGTTATGGGACCAAAAGTAATTTTTTCCCCACAGAAATCAACAATTAAACTTCAACAAATTGGGTTATGCATAAGATCCGAAGATTAAGATCCTCGTACCATACCATACTTCACGTTAATGCCCACTATTATACTTGCCAAAAGAAAAAAAAAACACATTTACTAAATTATCGGCGAGGAGACCAAAATATAGATGAAATTATTGAAATTTTGCTGCATTCACTAAAATTTCAGCAAAATTTCGTGATATTTTCATCTTTGCTTAAATGTCGCAAGGAATTCTAAGCAAACAATACACGATTTCAGGCCAAAGCCAAAAATGTCGGTGCGTAGCAGTATGATCAAAATATTTTTTTGATCAAAGACAAAAAATTTATTACTTAAACAATGTTCATAAGTACAAGACTCTCGATCCAATAAGTAAAATTATGCCCCATCGAAACAAACGGATAGACAGAAGAAAAAAGAAAAAAGAAAAAAGAAAAAAGAAAAACAAGAGAACGTGCCAAGTGATATGTAATCGAAGAATGCCCTGCTCAGTGACTGCAAGCAGAAGAAACAAATAATCGGAAAAACCACCAGACAAAGACGCTAGGCCTGTAACAAAGGACCAGGAAGGCCAGAAAAAAAGTCATAAGGGTCGGCAAAAGTTGCACGTCGGTGTGAAAATGTCTCACACGAGGAAAAATCCTAGTGGGGAGGGAAAAACTAATTATGGTAGATTTTGAGTTATTGCAATAGTAGGCACGACGATTTTGACAAAATAAAATGAAAAAAAAATTTAAATAAACAACAATTGAATGTGATTGTCGAGTTATAAAACTATACAAGGACGGAATCTCGCCGACAGCTATTGGAAGTGGGCAATTGACTAGTATGTGTCCTAGTAATTTATCACTGATCTTTCTTTGTCGACTAGATTTGCATTGATTTCTTTATCATAAAATTAAGGAAGAAAATAATCATTGTAGTACCGGTATTATTATGAGATAAAATAAAATTGTATAATTTAGTGAGTCGTTCATATTTAAATACATATGTATTATTTTTTCATAGTGATATTGATACCACAGTGATACCCAAGTTGGACTCTTAAATTTCATATGTTATGGTTTTTGAAAAGGGTTTTGATATTTTAGAGGAAAAAAAATTAAATTAAATTATGTCTTGACGTTAATTGTAAATATTTATTTTATTTTTGTTTTAGATAATAATTAAATTAGAAAACACTTAAGGAGATATGCTGGAATTAATATTTCGAGGATAATTTTGAATAATTTCTAGAATAACTTCTTTTTGGGTACAAAATAACTTTCTACTCTCTAGCAAATTTCATTTGGATCATGAAAGAGTACAACAAATTTCGGGAGGCGTTGTACAGTGTAGTCGCCTATGAATGAGAGGCTGGTCATAATATTGAATATCCGTTATTTTCGATCATATATTTCTTGTTCTTTGTTCATAGCTTTCCTAGACTAAAACTTTTATGATTAAGTGTTGAATCATCAACCCTTATCAAAATAGGAGTAATGATTAGCTAAATTTAATTCTCATTTACGTGTACCAAATATAAAAATAAGAATTCACCCCTAATGATCCCCCGTGCCAAGTCGCATCTTAGCCCGAGTAGCGTATGTGGACATGAAGAATCGCAAGGTGTTGGAGTACGAAGTAGGGAAATGTATAGTTTCTTATGATATACTGGGTAAAAGCTTTTAGAAACTCGCGTACGCGATGGTGCCAAGATTGTGTCACACAACTCTTCATGTTACTAGCCTTATAAGTCCCTTTTCCGAGTATGGAAGTTAATATCATTAGCCTTTTTAGTCCTTAATTCTGTGATGATTAATGTTCCTAGTTCTACATGTTTATTTTATTTTATTTTTTTTAATTCAAGTATACGTATTAGATGTGCTTGATTGGAGGTGATAAAATCATCCGGCACAATACACTTGACATTTTAGACAATTTAAACAATTAGAATTTTAATCTGATGTATCTTTGGGCCTCTACCTTATGAGTCATTGGTCCTACAAACTGTGGAGTGATCGGCTCGACAATCATATTGAATTTAAGAGGATGGACTGGACGGCTAGACTCACCAGATTTCTTTATCACAAAGACCATGCCCAGTGTCCCGTCCCATCTCCCCTCCAACCCACTGTTCACTTAAAAAATAGTAAAAGAATAATAATTAATAAAAAAGAGACTTTGACCTAAACTTCACGCTAGTAAGTATTATTTGAGCTTGATCATGCTGTTGAGGCACACAAAATTAAATTACATTGTTACCATTGAGTTTCGGCTATATATTGTTACCTTTGAGTTTGGCTACTGTGAGTGGGCATGGAAGACACTCCATAGAGATGTTCTAGGGTACAAAAAATAGATTATTGAGAGCTGGAGTATATTGCGTTGTATCTGTGTAGAAAATAAATTTATTCAATAATCTTAAAAAACTTAGGCTTCTTTAGTCTCCTTTCTAATGAGAGTTCTCAATTTATTTCTGTCCAGAATTTGGAATTATTGATTTCTGTCTGAAAATTGAAATTATGTTTTGATGAATAAATATGAAAATCTATCACTTGGAAGGTGATATTTTGTTTGGCTGAAGTATTTTGTATATTTTGACTCTAGAATCATTTCCCACCCAGAAGCATGCTGTGAGAAGGGCCATAAAATGGAATGATTAGTGAAAGTATGTTATTATTCTACTTCAGATGACTAAAAAAGAGTTATGGACCAAATATTCGGGAGCTGAGTATCTTCACAGTATAAAAAATGTAGTTGCCAAGCTAACAAAGCTCGGAGAAAGGTAGTTTTATTTGAAGTTTGTTATGTCGTGGACTTCCTTAACCGATTGAATTTGGTTTGATGATGATTTTTTTCATCTCATACTATACATTCATCATTCTTTCAGATTAGGCATGTTGATCCAACTGTGGACATAGAAGCTGATGAGGGCGATGATTACATTCATCTCCCGGTAAATTTGGTTGCTGGCCCAGAATCTGCAGTATTTTTGCTAGGATGTGATTATTAATGTTTCATTTGTCAGACTTCTTGACATTTTTTCCTGGTATTCATGTCCGTAAAAGAAATCTTCTCAAAAGAGCTATTGTTTGTAGGATCATAGGTTAGTTCAGGGTGAACCCAAGGATGTCCTGGAGTCGCAATATGAACCATATCGAAGGTCTTCTGCGCAAGATTTGAACCAGTATGCTGCAGTTGTTCTTCAAGGAAGAATACGTTGTTGGTTTGAAGATGTAGCTAAAGAGGAGGGAACTAAAGGACAATCCGGTTCGCCAACAGAAGCTTGCTGCGTATTTCACCCACTGCAATCTCCAGCTTCCTCACACGAGCTCGCACTCACGAATGCAATGACAATTTGCTGCAATGCCCAGAATGTGAGCACCGCGGCCCACTTTGCATGACGGCCTCTCGAGGCCAATCCGACTGCGAGGCTCAAGCCAAGAAAGCTCGACAGGTACTGCAGGCTGTTGTAAGGAAAATGACAAATTCTACGCAGCATAACAATGATTTTAGAAATTCGTTAGTTGTGTGTAGGGGTGTCCTCTGTTCGGTTCCACCTGAAAAAACCGCCCGAACCGAACCGAAATGTAAAATTCGGTTCGGTTATTTTTTATTCGGTTCGGTTTCGATTTTCAAAATAGGAATAATTCGGTTTTCGGTTCGGTTGGGTTTATTGAACAAAAATCCATACACAAACCCGAATAGACCGAATTAGGCCATGATCCATTTATCATTTCATCTGCATTTCATTTAATTTACATTTCGTTTCACTTTCATTTCCTAATTACTAAGGAAGGGTTTCAATTCAGCTTTCAAGTTTCAACTCTTATTCTCCTTCACCTTCACAAACTCGCCGCCGCACTGCAAGTCTGCCACTACCAGTCCTCCGTCGCCGTCGACGTCCAGCAACAGCCCGTCGCCATCGGTGTAGTCGCCTGCACAGTCCAGCAACAGCTCGTCGTCGTGGAGTCAACAGCTGCCGTCGCCTCCTCTCCTGTCGCCTTCTTTTCCGTCGCCTCCTCTCCCGTCGCCACCTCTCCCGGACAGTCCTTCGTCAAATTTTAGACTTTCAGTTTAAATCAAGAACATTCAAGCTTAAGAGGTAATTTTTATTCTCTTTTACTGATTTTGCACCCGCATCACAACATCAGTATGAATTTCAACAAATATTAGTTCATGAAAGGTAAATAATCATCACTATATGTACATTTTTAATTGATTATATGGAATTACGATTTTAGAAAAAGTCAGACTAATTGTTGGAATGGTAGTTTGAAGTGAGCCTTGGATCCACGAGACAATATTAATTTTCTTTTTGTTGAAACTCCATCAGTTCCTATGCACAATAATATCCTTGTGAGATATCTTATAATTCCATGTTTCAATAGATTGGATGTGGAGTTACTGGAGTAGATATTTAAATGGTTTTCTAGTTGAGACAATGAACAAATTAATTACTAAGATTCATCTTGTCTTTATGTTGAAAAAAGTTCGTAGACGGCATTTCAAATTATATACTTGTGAGATATCTTATACTTCCATCTTTGACATCTCAAGCTTCCTCCGTAAGTTAAACATTTTTTATGGAGGTTTGGAATGGATTAGCTTAATTGGCACTTGACATTTGACAATTCCATAGTTATATCTTCAGCAGTATGAGTTAATAGATTCCAATTATATGCTGAATTTGGTAATAGTAGGCAAAAAAATGACAATTGACAGTAAATGATGCAAAAATGTGGGTTGCATTTTTTTAGCATTTGTTTAACAGTAAATGATCCTACTTATATGTTGGATCATACTTACATTTATTTTGTTTATGTAGATGTTAAGCACACATAACACAGAAGATGGGAGTATGGCTGAATCTGATAGTTATAATCAAACAGAGGGCTCACAAATTCAAGCTCTTCAGAGTGCCAATGAACAGCCGCCCACGAGCCAAGAGCCTGCAATAGAGCCTTCTGCTACTACTATTGATCCATTGAAAGCAACAAAGATTCAGAAGCAAATGAAAACAAGGTCGGTCGTGTGGGATCACTTTGAAAGAATCAAGGATGATAATGGCATTGTCACAAAGGCTAAGTGTCATTACTGTCAAGCAATTCTCTGTGCTAAATCGAGAGGTAACGACACTTCATCTCCGTAATCATATGAATTCAACATGCTCTAAAAATCCACACGTCCTAGAAACCCATCAAACATTATTGAATTTGCAGCGTAATAATGAAGAGGGTACTAGTAGGTTAGGTAAACTTAGTGCATGGAAATATGATGAGGATGAAGTTAGGGAGGCCGTAGCATATATGATAATTATTGATGAGTTGCCCTTTAAATTTGTGGAGGGTAAGGGATTTAAGAGAGTCATGAGTAAAGCTTGCCCTAGGTTTAAAGTGCCTTGTCGATCAACGGTCACACGCGATTGTTTTAAGATGTATGTTGAAGAGAGGGAAAAGTTGAAGTCTTTTCTTAAAACCAATTGCCAAAGAGTTAGCCTTACCACCGATACTTGGACATCCCTACAAAGGATTAATTACATGTGCCTTACAGCTCATTTCATTGATGAAAAAAAGAATGTTAAATTGGGGGGGGGGGGGGGGGTAGTATTGCTAAGTGTAAGTACCTGCATATGAGGTGTATTGCACATGTGATTAATTTAGTGGTTTCCGAAGGCTTGAAAGAGATAAACCCTTCAGTGAAGCGTGTGAGGGATGCTGTTAGGTATATCAGAAACTCTCCGGCAAGACTTAGAAAATTTAAAGAGTGTGTCGAATATGAAGGGATAGAATGCAAGAGCTCTTTGTGCTTAGATGTTCCAACTAGGTGGAATTCGACCTACCTAATGCTTAATACGGCTGAGAAGTACGAGAGAGCTTTTGAAAGATATGATGAGCAAGAAGTGAGTTTTGAGGCAGATTTAGGGAGTGATGGGGTTCCAAAAAGCAATGATTGGTCTACCGTTCGTAAAATTGCAGGTTTGCTTAAGCATTTTTATGAAATGACCTTGCGGATTTCGGGTTCATTGTATGTTACATCCAACACTTTCTTTAGCGAAGTTAGTGATTTGTGTTGCATCTTGAATGAGTGAAAGGCTAGTAATGATATTAAGGTGATGTGCTTGGGTGAGTCAATGAAAACAAAGTTTGACAAATATTGGGGAGATCCGGAGAAAATGAACAAAATCATCTTTTGGGCCAATGTCTTCGATCCACGAGATAAGTTCGAGTACATGGAGTACTCATTTTGCGAGATGTATGGGGCTGGGAAAGGGGAGCAAATGTTCAAAAGTGTGAAAGATGAGCTTGTAGACGTGTTTAATGAATATAGGCTGAAATATCAACCGAATAGTGAGGAAAGTGCAAGTGCTAGTAGCATTCCTAATTTCTCAAGCACTAGTTCTAGCAATTTGTCTGATTCTGATTCAATCAGTAGCAAGCCTAGTGCAGTTTTGAAAACCAAATTTAAGAAGCAACGAATGGAGAGTGGAGGTGGTGTGAGGAAGAAATCTGAATTGGAGATTTATTTGAGTGAGGCCATAGTGGAAGACGAGAATCTTGAAGTCTTGAAGTGGTGGAAGATGAATGCCGAAAGATTTCCAGTTCTTTCAAAGATGGCCCGCGATATCTTGGCCATTCCAATTTCCACAGTTGCTTCCGAGTCTGCGTTCAACACCAGGGGTCGGGTTTTAGATGCATTTCAGAGTTCTTTAACTCCTAGAATTGTTGAGGCACTCATATGTGCCCAAGATTGGCTACGAGGCGAACTCCCAAAATCTATTGAAGAACAATTGGAAGAACTTGAGGTTATTGAGAAAGGTAATCAATATTTATTAAATATTTATTTTGTTTCTTGTTTATTCTTGTATCTTGAAGTAAATTTACGGTTTTCTTTGATTTTCAGATTTGCCTAGTGTTGGGATTGGCCAAACAAGAGCCATCTAGAGAGTTTGGGTGTGCCCGTGTGGGATGAGGCAAGCAAATATCTTGGAAAGGTACCGTATTTTTTTATTTTCAGATTTCGGGTTGTTGTGCTGTTAATATTAATGTTTCTGAAATTTATTTCCATGTGGTCATTTTGAGGGAAAAATTGTAATTAACTAATTTGGTCTATGTAATTTCCAGATTTCAAGATTAGGGGATATTTAGTGTTAAGCCTATTAATGTATATTATGTATTACTGATTTGAAGTCATTGACTCATTTCCACTTAAGCATTTGTACAAGGCAAATACTCCCTCCGTCCCGGTTAAAGCTTCCACTTTGACTGGGCACGGATGTTAAGAAAAAACAGTTATTTGACTTTTTTAAAGGTGGAGATTGAGTGGTTGAGATTTTGAGGGTGAGGATTGTGGGATTAGTTTCCTCTTTTGGGGTGGCAACTTTAATTGGGACGGACCGAAAAGGCAAGTAGGAAGCTTTAAGCGGGACGGAGGGAGTATAATTGTTAGTGTCGTGCATAATTTACCATGTGGAGGTTAATCAATTGGTTGTACACCAGTTTTATTTGTTCTCTCTTATGATATATGGTGAAGGTAATCTAAACTATCGTGAAGTGGCTATGAGCTATGAAAGGCAGCAAAGCAAACCAGCAAGAAGAACTGAAGAAGACAAGAAGTGTCGGTTCTTGAAGTCGAATGAATTAATATGTTTCTAGTTTTAAATCTTTTGATTGATGGATATTGTTGAAACTAGTACAAGTTTATCTAGTTGTATGTGTAAGCTAAATTTGAATTTTTCAAGACTTAAATGTTAGGATGTTTTGCTTTGATGTATTTGTCGTATACTCGTATAACGATGTGTGGTTGTTGGCTTTGGTGTTTGGTTTGAACTCTCAAGTTGGTGTTGTGAATATTTGATTTATGTTGTTTTGACTTTTGATAAAGGTGTCGTTGGCTTGCTACTGTTGTCCCATTCTTTATTTTTTAGATTTTTTGGTGAAAAACGAAAATTTTAAAACTTTATTCGGTTTTCGGTCAGAACCGCAATCGAACCGAAATATTTCGATTCGGTTGCTTTCGGTTTTCGAGTATATTCGGTTCGGTTTCGGTTTTCAGTTTTGACATAATTCAGTTTTCGGTTTTGTAAATTCGGTTCGGTTCGGTTCGGTTTTGAACCGATGAACACCCCTAGTTGTGTGTGGGGCCACATACATCCCGATTTACAGGGGGCAGAAAGATGTGACTTGCCCATACTGCACAATGCATTTTGTTCCAGCTTAGCAAGGGAAGTTGCGTACTGTTTGTGATCTTGCAGTTGTGGGAGCTGATGCATTTGGCTTACTCTATTCTCCTCCCCGGCCGCCGCAGTTGGAAGTCGCCGTCATTAATTCGCATCCTCAATACCTTATCACGTAATTCACCCCTAAATTAGTCAATATGACATGCCAGTAAGTCCTCACTACTCCCCTGTTTTTCATTTTAACTCGTACGTATGATTCTATGCTCATTTTTAAAGATCCAATATTCGATGTTCTTGGTTTATACAAAATCTCGTATTAGTCACTAATATAGGTTAATTAAGCTCAATACTGCGTGTACTTGGATGTGTGTTTAAGTGATCAGTTGATTCGGTTACTATGTTGGTGCAGTTAAGAGGAGCTATGGTGTTGGAGGTTGAACCTCCGAGTGTAATGAGGTATTTGATCGGAGTGGCGATAATGATGTGTGGGGGGGAGGGGGGGGGGGGAGGGGGTGTGTTGCTGGTGAGCTACATGATGTTTCTCAATAAAAGAGTTCCTTCTTCTTCTACATACGCCAAACAGACATAGGTGTGCCTTTCTCGTGTTGTTGCAAATTTTCGATATTTTGATCTTGGATATAGCAAAACCAGGATTGCGTTTCTACTGCAGTTGTTTCTGCGTTGTGGATTTTGTCAGTTTTATGGAATTAGTTTTCAAGTGGAAGCTAGCTTATATGAAATGCTTAATTCTTGTGCTTTTCTTGTTGTTTATAAATGATATAATACTCATAGAGTAGTTTATTTATTACCTTTACAGGGTGGCTTTTGTGTTACTGATTGATTGTGGAATTTGATCTTATTGGGATAGTTATTCAAGTGTAGTCGAGATAAAATGTAGAATTTCTATTAATGTGAGAATATTCAGTATGTGTGAATGTGTTAGTGAGAAACTGTTGATTACTGTTTGCGTTAGGATTTAGTATGTGACTGAGTTGAGCTTGAAGGAACAATTGATATGTCTTTGCAGGAACAAGGTTTGATATAGAGTTGTTCTAGAGGCGTAAGACTGGGCACTAATTTATGGACCAGGTGGTGTAATTTGAAGGGAAAAAAAGGGAGAAAAACAACTTATATATCTGCAAAATGCTTGTGCATGTAAAGAATTCTTACCGTCTTCGCCGTATGAAATTATCAGATTAATACAATTTCTATAAGGATTATATTCTTTTCATATTTCTTACTGATTTTATGTTATGTTTTGGACGTATTTTGCCATGCCTTAGTGATTTTATGTTTTTCGTATCTTGTTATGTGCAAGTTATTGGCCACACATTTTACTTTTTGTTCAGTGTGCTCATTGATTGGAATTTTTTTCCTCAAAATGAAAGCTGAATGTGGCGTGATTATGAGATTGTCTGTTATCTTACTTATTTGCATAAAATTTGTATCATTGTATGTTAAAAGATAAGTGTAAATTATTGTACAAAAACATGTGACCACTAGGAAGTTAGGCCTAAATCATTGTTACTGAATGTGCACTTTATTCTTAATTAGAAATATTTATATATGAGTCATCACAGATTATACATTACAATTTAAATAAAACTATTAAAAAATAAGATAGCATAATGATAGAAATCAGATAGCATAGTGACAAAATAAAGACATTTTTTTTTTTTTTTTTTTGGTAACAGAATAATTCCCTTACTAATATAGGTAAAATAGTGACTATAAATTCCGTCATTAATTTGTGACGGAAATATTCCGTCATTAATCATGCATTGACGGATTAGTGATGGAATTTTAGCCGTTGCTATATAGTGACGGAAATATTTCGTCACAACTTCATGATGATTTTTTTTAGAATTGTGACAGAATTTCCGTCACTAAACTAGTGACAGAATGAAAAATCTGTCATTAGCAATTTAGTGACAAAGGTTTTTGTAACAGAACATTTTCATAACTAATCCATCACTAGTCCTTCATTGTGACGAAATTTTTCAGTTTAGTGACGAAAATTTTTGTCGCATTCAGTGATTTTTCTTTTGTAGTGAACCATAAATAAACTAAAATGACAACTAAAGAAAACAAAGGTATATATATGTGTATATATATATATATATATATATATATATGATTTAAAGGTAAAAAGAATTCCAGAGTGGGTAAAAGTAAAAACTAAAAGAAAACGAAATGAAGCGTAGGGCAAAATAATTAATCAAAAGTAGATTCGTTCTTTTTCCTTTTTCAATTCCATGAAATATATTTTTTTAACATATTGCCACACTTAATTAAAATATCTGAGAGTAGAGTCAAGTCTTCTATATATTTAGCTATAGATTCTTCATTCTAACTTACAAATAAGGGGGGTTACCTTAGTCTTTTTTTATCTATTTTCAAAATATTGCTTTATATATATATATATATATATATATATATATATCAATTTCACTGAATTGAACATATTTGCTCAAAGACAACGCAAGAGTAACAATAATGTAGACGAGATTCTTCATTTGAGATGGATTATTGAGCTTTCACACGTGAGTTGGTCTATCATATGCATATAATTTGTTATATTTCATCATGTGGATAATTTAATTTGTAAAACTATTTAATTGAGTTATTTATTGGATTCTTGTAATGCGTACCGCCGATACGCCATTGCTACATAACAAATTTCATGCTATTGTAACATTTTATAAACAACAGGCTAGTGTGAATTGCACAAATTCAGGAATCATGAGGCTTTTATACACATGTAAATAATATGTTAATGTGAATCTGTATATAAATACATGTTGGTGTCACATATTTGTGTGTCTAAATTGTGGATACATATTTCCACCACACGTTGGTATTGCAGATATGATTAATTAGTATCTAAGCGATTTGAGGTTTCTCGAATCATGTGTTGAGATTTTGTTATTGGATTTATCTCCATCATATAATTCTTAAGTGGGTTTTTTTTGTTTTGAATAAATTTTATTGTGTATGCAAGCATCAAATTATTCCACAAGGGTGGAGATTGGATTACAAGGACAACTGTGGTTCCTAAAGCCATCAAAATTCCCACCACAACGTTTAAGAAGTACCATCGGAAAGAATTATATCTTTCCTACAAGGTAATTCGAATTACTCTATTTTGCGAAGTAAATGCAAATAACTACATATGCTTATGTACGCAAGATGTGTTTGTTTAAATCTTTTTTGAGTGAACATGATGAGGAGTTCCATAAATATACATGACGTATATATAAATATGATTTTGTGAAAATTGAGAATTGATGAATTTATATGTGCACTTGACTTTTATTATGTACAATTTTGGCAATAATGTAATATGCTTGATTTTACTAATATTCATGGAATACTCGTGTTTAATCTGATTTGATATTTTCTCATGAAATTGAAAGTTATTTAGTTGAATTATTATGTCTTTTGAGGATTTTGTGACTAGAAATTGTGAATTAAACTATTTATCCGATAGATTATAAACTTGGTCAGTATTCTGTCTATGATTTTTTATGATAAATTATGCATGTCCATGATAAAGAAGAATGATGGACAAATCAACTACGTGATAAAGTAATTTTACAAAGTATTGAAAAACTTGTGATATATGGTATGAAAATATAATTCATAAGAAGATGATTAAACCAACTCGCACCACATTTGAATTAGTAAACTCAAAAGAAATTGAGTTACCGCAATTAATATTGTTAATATTTTCATGAGATATAACTACACCCTGTAAGAACTCTCTTACGATCATATCATCAACCGATCCAAATGACAAATAAATGTCTGACATAGTAAAAGTCACAGTTAATGCTCTAATGAATTTGAGATGACACATTAATCCTAACTTAAACTAGGAGAATTGTTTAGCTCAAAGATACCCGATGAGCTGCGGAATGCAATAAAAGAAATATTAAATTTTTTAGATGAATCTCTACTTCCGATATTAACTATCTAGTGAAAAGAAATCCACTCACTAGACCACAAAAGGGTCAATAGCCTCAATAAAAACACGTTGTACCTAAAAACACATCTCTCTTTATGCATAAAGAAATCACAGAAGATGATATGATACATAAAATCTCTTTATTTTCCTACTCTAATGCTTATACTAGCGAACTTGTATAGGCTAGAGTATGAAATAAAAGAAACAATATTCAATTAGCTAATCAACTAGTGCAAGTAGTTGAGAGGCATGACCAGTTTCTCCTAAAAAGTAACACCAAACGCGCTGGGATAAAGAAAATTCTCTAGCCTAACTATGGTAAACTAAATAGTGAAAATAATCTCAAAGTAAAGGGAACGAATGTGTCTGTCTCTACAGTTGTGGTCATGATACTCCACAAAGTAAAGGACATAGAAGCCCTGGAGACCTTTCGTGTGCCTACCCCAAACGAACATGGTAGTTATGGAAACCATGTGCAAAAGACACCTCGAAACCCTCTAAACAAAAGGGATAGAGTTGGTAATGAACATTTAAATATGTGTGAAAATATTATACTTTTGTATAAAAACTGCTAGAGCAGTTAACTATAAGAGATACAAGAAGTCCAAAGAATAGAGACTCACTGCTTCACTGCATAATGACCATCATTGAATCACAAGTACTAAAAGGACAAATAATCGTCGAATTCTCTGGATGCCTAATGACATAACAATTATAGTCACAAAACGCTCTATATGTAGCAAGAGCTATTAAAATGTTATTAAGTAAAAATATTTGTGTCAAAGACTATCATTTCAAAACTACATGTGAGAATGGAATTGAATAATTTATGATACTTCTAATGAATGTGAAAGGAAGCACATCTTAGAGAAATAAATGAGTCAATCTAGTGGCATCTACTCCACTATAATTCTGATCGTTGGATCAAACACTATAACCAAAATGAATTTTGGAAGATAGAATCATATCTTACCGAAAATGAACTTTGGGACATTAATTCATATAGGTTTTGGTACGACTTTCTTAGACATCTATGTCATAATATGATGATCTATATTAAGAAATCATATGGACATTCTTTCTTTTGAGTAAAATACAAAAGGGATGAAAATCTTATACAATGTATAGTGTCAGTACTAATTTTATTATAACAAAGTTAATGCTTTCTAAAGTACTAAAAGCACGACCAACATCTCATTCTCCCTCATTAACTGTTTTAGGGCATATCACTCATTCTACCAAGCCTACTATTTAACAATAAGTAGAATCGAGGCCTTCCTATGCCTGATATATAAGTAAGACATTCCATTCTTACAAAAGAACATAATATGATATATGTGGACCTATCAAACCAGAAAGCAGGTCATTAAAGTATCTATGGTTCTGGTAAATGTTTTGACACATTAACTGATCATCACATTATTGTCCACAATAAACGTTGCATCAGAAAAAATCCTAGAAAATATTGTCTAAGGGCTCACCACCCTCACTCCATAAAGTAAATCAGACTTATTAACTCTAGAGAGTTCTCATCATAAGGATTTAATGATTATTGCATATCTGGTAGGATCAATGTATAGCATCATTTAACACATGTGCATACACAAAAATATTCTCACATAAGCCACCATCACAAGGATATAGATGAAGGATTAGGCATTGAAAATTGCGCACTAAAATGTCTATCAGACATTGGACTATGTAATATCACTGCAACTTTACTTTATTTGTCTCAGACCCACTGCTAACCAATAATTTATGCGTATCAGTTGGTAACTGGATTTAGCCTGATATTTTTACATTTACGCATATTTGGTTACGCAGTATATGTGCCTATTTGCGTCCCCACAACGCATCAAAATGGATCTTTAAAGACAATTAAATATATTATGTTGGTTATGAATTTCCAACTATTACCTGCTATTTGAAACCTTTGACAAGCAAGATCTATTTACCGCTAGATTGGCGGATTGTCACTTTAAAGAGACAGCCTTCCCGTCGTAAGGGGGAGATAAGAAAAAGAATTTTCTAAGGGAACGACAGGAAGTGTTTCCCAGTATGTCTCATTAGGATCCCCACACTTCATAATGTAAAGTGAAATAAAATGAATTATCGATCTTCAAAGTATGGAAGATTTGATTGTTGATGCATTTGCTAAACTTGCTAAAGTGACAAGATCATATATACTACCTGCAAATGTGCCTATAAGGTTAAAAGTCCCCAGTAAGGGGCACAACACTACAGATAAAGGTATTGCAACCACACTTAGTGGAGGTGTGGTTGAGGTTGTGGTTCCCAAAAGGAAATGGAGGACGCCGTGGTTCGATGAAGACCTGCTCAAGGAAGGTGGCAGGTATGACACAATTCGAATCATCAATAAAAAGAATTACTCTCAAATTATCTCTGAGTAATTATGTCCATGAATCATCACTGAAGGACGCTCCGAAGTTTAATATGATTCTAGAGATAATGAGAGTATATGTGAGTTAATGAAAAAATATTTCACGTGCATTAATGATGTATACATTGTTGCTCAATGAATTATAGAGCACAATAATATCGAACCACGCTTTATTGTAAGACATCAATAAAGAGTATATTGACCTATATGGAATCAATCCAGGTAGAACTCAATTCTATGACAAAACAACAGGTATTTGATTTGGTAGTGCTAGGCTTACCGAGTGTAAAGCCTGTAGGACATAAAATATGTTTTGTCAGTAAGCGTAGTCAGAAGAATAAGTCCTGAGATGCAAAACTTACCTTAAAGCATAAGGTTTTCTCACAAAGTACTGTAATTGACTACGAGCAGATATTCTCCCGCAACAGACGTCATAACGTCTTATTGATAAGTTTCCAAAGGATTGAAAATGCAGCATACTAATGTGGTTACAACATATCTCTTTGGGGATCTTGTTATTGAGATATGTGTAAGTGTCAGATGGACTTGCATTGCCCAACTCAAGTAACTCTAGACCACGGAGTGCATTTACAATATTAGATTGAGATGCTCACTTTGATTGAAATAAATCTGGATGGAAATGGTATATCCGTCTAAGTGAGTACTTGATTGGGAAGGGAAAGAACAAGTAGTGTTGCCCCTATGCATTTATAAAGAAAACGATTTCTATATTTGCAACTATAGCAGCTTATGTCGATGTTAAAGACATAATGGGTACTCTTAAAGAAATAAGAGATACTGTGATGTATTTGAAATCTAAATTGTGATAAAAGATCATGGAAAAACTCACCGAGTGTGGAATATTAATTCATCAGTTTGCATATATCCAAAAGATTATCAGGCGATTTCACATGGATAAAGTGTAATCTGTTAGCACTCCTATGATTGGTAGAAGTGTTGACATAAGGAAATATCCATTTGAGTCAAAAGGAAATGACGAAAGAGCTATCGGGAGATGAAATTCCCTACTTAATTGAAATGTGCGCATTATTGTACAAAAAGCTCAATACACTCAACCATTTATTACTTTCTCAAAAAACATGTTAATTATATTTTACTCAGGACAACGCAATATCAATTGAATGATATCAAATAGTATTTTGACATATGAAAGAAACCATTGACTCATATTTGGTCTTCCCATATTATAGACAAGAGAGATTACAAATGAAATTGTAAAACTCTAAAGAAAATGTCAAATGCTCTCATATAGAGAGATAAAAGGATTACAAATGAATATGTAACTCCTAAATAAATGTTGAAGCTACCCCCTACTACGAATACTAAATACTACTTAGGTAAGTTTAGATGTTGGTTATCTTAGTGGCCAATGTAAAGGTCATTATCAAATCGGTTATATATTACCATGAGGAATACGATGAAAACTTGAAGATCAACCTATCGCAACTACTCAATCTACCTCATCACATTACTCATGGATGATATCTCAAGAAGTTTATTAACCTATATGGTCAGAGTATTAGTGACTTGAGCTATACCACCAAAGAGCGTACCCGAAGTTATGAAGATGAAATTATTTGCAACAAATAGATGGATTATGCTACACATCAAAGGTGACGAGACCAAGCATGTACCACCAACGTTTTTCTATAACTAGCAACCACATAATATCCTCATGGTTTATATAAAATTAAGGATGAAGAGATTTTCAAAACTCTCTTGATAGATGTATGTATCAAGGGAGAGATGTAGACTTCAGGGGGAGTCTCAACAAAGGTGCGTTGCACTCTTTTTTCCTTCGACCAAGGTTTATTTTATCCCACTGGGTTTTGTTGTTTGGCAAGGTTTTTAACGAGACAACAAGTTATGCACCAATTCCCTTTTGACTTGGCACAAGGGGGAGTGTTGAAGGAAAAACACAATTAGTGTGCCTTCGTCAAAAGTAATTGATGAAGGGCAGTTTAGGTATTCACTAAATATTATGTAATTGTGAAACCCTTATATTTGACACCCTATATAAAGGGATCTGATGAATAAGAGAACCCTAATTATTCCGTGTCTATCTTTCTTCTTTACTTTTCTGTTCCTCTACAAAATTTATCAAATTTTTATCTAATTTTTACACTTCATGTTTTGAAGAATTAATTATCGTGGCGAAATTTCTCTTTTGAGTTTCAAGCTAATATTTTGTCAAATTATTTAATAAATTATCAACTTGCTACTAGTGAATTATGACAAACACTTAAATAAGATCGTCTATAAATCTCTGTTCATAAGACATGAGTTACTTTTATTATAAAACATGTTACATTTGTTATAAAAATTGTAACTTTAAATGTTAACGTTTATATTTAAATAACAGTTTTCAGAAAATAATAATTTTTATGTCAAAAGTAACACTTTCAATGATATTGTCTTAAATAAAATGAGCTCACACAAGTTACTTTTATCTTTTAGATCCATATGCTTAAGATCAAGACCAATTCATCTACAATTTTTTTAAGGTGATTGCACGATCATTATTGTAAAAATAAAAATAAATAAATAAGTGTTTAATTAAAAGAAGAAAAACAATTAAAAGAACAATTAGAATAATGTTTAGTCGCCATTGAAATATAATAAGAATAAGAGCATGACCAATGGGGGTACAAATATTAATTTGTACCCTCCTATTTGGTACAATCTCCATTGGGTCATACACATGTGGAGGAGTGAGAAATTTTTTGGTACAATTCTTTGTACCTAGGAGTGGGGGGCCTGCTTAGCTTTTTCCTTCTTTTTTTTTTTTGTTTTAATCTTTTATTGTTATATTTATATATAGTGTTTTATTTATCTTTTATCATTTTTGAAAATAGTATATGAAAAAAAAAAGATAAAATTTTTTATTGTTGTTATAATATTTAGAAAAAATAATTAATTACATTTAAAAAAAAAAACGAAAATTTAATTTTAATTAAAAAAGGAATTATGAATATTAATTAAATTAATTGTATGTGTGAAAATTGTAAATAAGATTTTAATAAATTGTAGATATGAAAATAATATAGTAGTTTGCATGTGGGGTCCGTAAATAGTGTTATTTGTACCTAGAAGGGTTGAGGAGAAATAGGTACAATTTAATTGGATATTAACTTTTGAAGTGGCAGTGAGGTGTCAGTGATGTGGCGGGTACAAATAATGCTTCCATTGTGGATGCCCTAAGACTTTAATTAAAAAAAAGCCACATCCATGTCAGCAGTAGTCCGGTCATTTAACTTGGTGTTGGTGGTCGCAGGACCTTTTTGAACAATTTTTTGCAGGTTACAGAAACGTTGTGATTTGGTGAAACATAGAGGATAATTTTTCAAATGTGGTAAAGTTACACGATGTTTAGGCCAATCTTTCCACCAAGTTATACTACTCCCTCCGTTTCGGCTGAATTTGCACACTTAGTCGACACGTATATTAAGAAAAATTATTTTTGCCTTTTAGGTTGACTTTTTTAAAGATTGGAGATTGAAAGTGGAGATTGAAAGTGAAGATTTTAAGGGTGGAGATTGTGAGAAAACTTTCCTTTTTAAGGGTGTGCAAACTTAGATTGGACGTCCCGAAAAGAAAAGTGTGCAAACTCAGCCGGACGGAGGGAGTATATCGTATCCACGGCAACAAGAAAAAGACTACAAAATTATAATAATATTGTTCAGGTAAAAAAATAATATGTTTTGATTAAACAAGTTATACTATATCGTCCGCAACATCAGGAAAAAAAATTTAAAATTACAAATTTACCGATAATAATGCTGACATAAATAAATAATGGTTTTGATTAAACACGTTATGCTATACCTGATCAGCAGCAACAAGAAAAAGAAATTACAAAATCACAAAAAATACTATTAAGGTCTTTAAACAAATTATATTATATTTGACACACAATAGCAAGGAAAAGTTTTACAAAATAAATAAATTACTGAAACAAAAAAAAATAATATATACGTGCATGTTTGATTGGGGTTGGGGTGGTTGTGGTACTGTTGGCTGGAAATAGTGGCTGGAGTTAGTGGCCGGGAGGTAAAAAAATGATGTTTGTTTGGGTGGTTGGGTAGTGATTATAGTGTAAGATATAATTTTTAATTGTAAAATATGATATGATGTGTGTAAGAATTTGTTAATAATGATTAATTTAATGATTAAAGTAATATTAGAATTTGTGATGATTTGTGGTGGTTGAGACAACCTGTATAAACAAACATAGGGAGGGGTTGGGTCAACGACAACAAAAATTGCAAATATGAAAAATATTGTACTATAGTTGATTATTAGTTAATTTTAGCCTTCTCTTTTCTCCTTCTAAGTTGTGACTAGTGACAAACGACGAAAATATCGATTTTTACGGAGATATTGGTGTTTCAATTCACGGAGATTTCGATGAAATCTCGAATAATATCGAAATATCGGTGCAATTTTCCAAAAAATATTATTCCCTCCATCCCAAGCTAATTGCCCTACCTTGATCTGGCACGGAGACTAAAAAAAGCAGATTTTGTGGAATCTTTGACTTTTTCAAAAGTGGAGATTGAATGTGGAGATTTTGATGGTGGAGATTGTGGGAGAATTTGCCATTTATGGGTAGGACAATTAGCTTGGGATAAACAAATAAGGCAAGTAGGAAAATTAGGCCGGGACGGAGCGAGTAAAAAATAAATTAAAAATCTTAAAAGTAACATGATATTTTTACAATTATTATAACAAACTTGAATACATATACACGTCTTATATTTGATAGAAATAGATTTATTTACAACTAATTCATAAATATAAAATAATATAAACAATGAGTAGCAATATAAAACACTTTTTGACGTTTTTTAATAAAACATTACTAATTACTAGTATGGAAATATTATATTAAAAATTCGAAAGTTTAACAAAATATTTTAAAAATATTATAACCAACTTTAATACATAAATTCATCGTAAAATTATAAACAAAACAAAATATTTAAAAAAATACAGGGAAAATTGGTAAAAATGTCCTGTAAGTTTACCATAATTAAGAAAATATCCTTTAAGTTTGACACTTTCTAAAAATGCCTTCTAACTTACAAAAAATTAATAAAAATACCCCGTGACCGGCTACTGCAGGTTACCCATCAGGTCATCCATGAGCTGGCTGCTTTTTGCTTATGTGGCACTTAATTTTTTGACTTTTTTTGCGTTTTTCCTGCTAAGTCACTTATTAGGATGGTAAAGAAATTAATATATATATATATATATATATATATTAATATAAGGGAAAATTGGTAAAAATGTCCCATAAATTTGCACTAATTAACAAAATATCCTTTAAGTTTGGCACTTTTTAAAAATGCCTTATAACTTACAAAAAATTGATAAAAATGCCCCGTGACCGGCTACTACAGGTTACCCATCAGGTCATCCATGAGTTGGCTGTTTTTTGCTTATGTGACACTTAATTTGTTTACTTTTTTTGTGTATTTCCTGCTTAGCCACTTATTAAGATGTAAAGAAATTAAAAAAATTATATATATATATATATATATATATATATATATAAATTAATATAATATTAAAATTTAAATATAAATAATAGTTAAATTTATATATTATATAAAAATTCATAGTTTTAAATCCTAATCCGAGAAATTATTTTAATATATTATTTTGAATTAATTTAGACTGTAAAATATATAAAATATTCAAAATAAATTATAGAATGATTAAAAACAAAACTATATATAGATATATGATTACTAAAATCTTTAATGTTAAATTAATTTTTTTAATTTTATCTATAAAATCAATAAAATTATTTTAGTAAATCTTAAAGTAACTTGAAATTTTTTAAAATTAATTTATAAAAGTAAAACTAATTTTTAGAAGAGTCTTAAATCTTAAATTATTTTTTATATATAAAATTTAGATATATAATTTTACTGATTTTATAAATCATTCTATAATTTACTTTTAGATATATAAAATAATTTAAGATTTAAGACACTTCTAAAAATTAATTTTACATTTATAAATTAATTTTAAAAAATTTCAAGTTACTTTAAGATTTACTAAAATAATTTCACTAATTTTATAGATAAAATAAAAAAAATTAATTTAACATTAAATATTTTAGTAATCATATATCTATATATATTTTTGTTTTTAAATCATTCTATAATTTATTTTGAATATTTTATATATTTTACAATCTAGATTAATTCAAAACTATGATTTTTTAAATATTATATAAATTTAATTATCATTTATATCTAAATTTTAATATTATACTCCCTCCGTTTCAAAATAAGTGACGTTTTAGATAGAAAGGGAAGAATTAAGAATTAAAAATCTTGACTGATATATCCCTCAACTAATCTTCTTTTTCTCATCTATTATTCCTAAAATCACGTTACAATAATTATCTTTCTTCTCTCCCTTTATATTTACGCGCTATACTCATTTCATTTCTCCCTTTATATTAGCGCGTTTTACTGGTAGCTTAAAAGATACTAAAAGATATTCTAGGATAGTGATAGGGATAAAGTTGGAAGAAATCGTGAAATATATTTAAAACCACTACAACAAAAAGGTTCATTAGTGACACTTATGTAGTGACAAATTTTAAGAGCGTCAGGAGAAATTAGTACTTAATGACGCTTTTTAAAAAATGTATCTAATTTAGTGACACATACAATAAAGCGTCAGCATATTTAATAAATTCATGACACTCTTATGAAAGCGTCAACAATTTTATAAAAATTCTTGACTTTTTTTATAAGCGTCGTAACATTTGCAGATATTACTGACGCTATTTTTAATTGTGTCATTAAGATAAAAAATTATTATTATTATTATTATTATTATTATTATTATTATTATTATTATTATTATTATTATTATTATTATTATTATTATTATTATTATTATTATTATTACTGCATATATGTTTTATTTTTTTCACGAATTTTTTCCTCGTATCTTATTCTAGAAAATTAACTTTTTCTAATATGCCGGATTTTTTTCCAAAATTATTTTACCTGTTTCTTTTGCTTCTCTCATCTCTACCAAAATCTTCATATTAAATTATACCAAAATTTTTATATTAAATTATCATAAATTTTGAATAGATAAAATTGATTCATAATAATAAATAAAGAGAAGATACATAATCTATAATCCAATATCATTTAATAGGATTGACAAACAAAATAGTTCTTGAGGATTATTCTTATATAAAATATTTTATTAATTTACCTACAAAATACCCTCTATTGAAAATACCATTTTTATTTAGGATGAATTGAATATGCATAGTCCATATGATAAGCTCATTGATATAAATAGAGTTGGATTTGGATTTAGAAATTTAATAGATATAGGTGAACTCAAAACTTTCAAATTTATATCCAGTAATCTTCAATATTTCATATAAGGAGCTCATTTATATAAATAAAGTTGAATATGAGTTTAGATCTTAATAGACATAAAAAAATTAATAAATTAAACTAATAAAATATCTTATATAAGAATAATCCTTGAGAAAATATTTATTTTCTCAATCTTATTCAATTATATTGAAATTCTGGATTATGTATATTCTCTTTGTTTATTGTTATCCTTCAATATGATATATTTCAAAATTTATTAAAATTTAATATTAAGATTTTGGGAGAGAGATGAGAGAAGAAAAAACTTGATAAAATTAATCTTGGGAAGAAAAAAACTCTTGTATAGTGGAAAAATTGATTTTTTTTAGTAGAATACGATAAAGGATTCCGTAAAAAATGAAAAATAAATGTAGCGTGTTTTTTTTTGTGGTGAAAAATTAATTTTCAGAGTAAGATGTAAGGAAGGATTAAAAAATATATATAACATGTTTTAACTGGTGTGAGTGTGAGTGTGAGTGTGAGGTGGCAGAACATATTAACTAGTGGTGTGAATGTGAGGTGACAGAATATATCAACAGCTGAGCTCTATAAGAAAACCCACGGGTGGGTTTTATATCATTAGTGCATATATATAATCCAATATTTTTATGTGTAATGAATATATATAATTCTTCATTTTTTTACAATTCATTAGCAATATTTAAAATATTAACAACCTAGAGATTGAAAAAAATAACTATTCAGTACAACATTAAAAGTCACAGCCAATCCCACCCTTAACTAACCCCACCCTTAACTATTCAGTTTTATTAGAATTCGGAGAAATCCATTTTTAAGACGAAATAATTAGACATATATAGTAATCATTAAGCTAAAGGTAATAATATACGTCCAACATAATTAATTCTTAAGATCTTTATTAAAATGTAAAATCCTATAACATAAATAAGCTAATACTTTTCTAAATCAATTTAATTTCTTTTTTAATTTCTAAAATAATTGTGAGATATAAAAAAAGAAATTTGAAAAGTGCACCCGGATCTGCAAAAGTGAATAGGATTAGGGATGACAATGGGGTGGGTATGGGGCGGTTTGTCTTTTCCCAAGACCCGTCCTGCATAGAAAGAATTAAATTCGTAACCCGCTTCGACCCGTCTTATCAGAAAATCCAATCCCGCCCCATCTCGCTAACCCGGCGGGTTACCCACCCCGACCCGTCATGTTGTTTTAGTTTTTTATTTTTTTCAATATATACAATATTTTTTAATATAAACATTTCATAATTGAAATATAATATAAGGTATACATTATTGATTAAAAAATCTATTAACGAATATAACTAAATAATTCTCAAACTAATCAAACACAATAAAACAATAAAAATGTGAATATATTGGTAGTAGAATTAGTAGTAAGTGAAATATATTATTATAATAAAAAATATAAAAAATATTAATATAGATAATATATACAAGGCAAGTTAGGGGCGGGTTTAACAAAACCCACAACCCAATTCAAACTCAACAATACCCTTTTGACTGGATTTGAACCCGTCGCATACGAAGCGAGTTTAGTACGAATTCGGGTTTGAACCCGATTCATTACCACCCTCAATAAAATTATAGTATAAAAATGTCAGTCCATTCTTAATTGCCTCAAGCCCCCAAATCTATAATACCTAAACCCCACACCCCAAATTTCCATTCTCCACTGATGCGTGAAACCCCAATTGAAGGAATGATTTCAACAGTTATTTCCCCACCTCCCTTCACATATGTTTACCATATTGCTCTTGTGATGATTTGTTGTTGGATACTTTTGCTTCTTCCAATATCCAGTCATACTCGAGTCCCTCCACATCCAAACACAGCCCTAGTCTCTAAAGGCCCAGGAATTTTTGGATTGCGCCAATTTTCTTTTTCACAAATTATGATTTACCGCTTCTTCTAGCACGTTCAGTTGCGCACGACTCATGTATTCCTCTTCTCCCTCCCTCCTCTTTATTCTCTCCATTGATATTGGTGCATAGAAGGTATATCTAGGTATATCTGTGCTCTCAGCGTTGACATCACAAAAAAATTCTTCAAGGAAAGTAAGTTTTTTTTTTTTTTTGAATAATTTCGTCTCTTTTCTTCCAATTATTGTGATATTGTTTTCCGGTAAATCTGTACACTTCTAGTTTAGTGTGACCGTGAAATTATTTATTTGATGATTGGTACATTGTCCCACTTGATTCTTTTGAATAATTTCGTTGTTGGACGTAGCAGCTTAAGCCCCCCATGCCAATAATAATAAATTCAATAATTTTTCATTGTTCGTTGTGAGTTTTACAATGATAAAAATTTGTTTGACATGTAAGAAAGTATCAAAAGTGAGGCGTGAGCTTTGCTTTTGAATGACTTACAATTCTGTGTTTTCTGTTATTTCCATGTAATTGAAGTGGTTAAACACAAGTTGAGATGATGATGCAGCAGGTAACAGAAACGAAAGCCATACTGTCAAATCGTTGAGTAAGACAATTAGGTAACATTAAGGATGTACAAGCAACTCCAGCTTTATGTATCATACAATCTTTACAAAATCAATAACTGATAATAACTGATACTATGAAATGCGTAATATCTGCAAATATTCGAAAATAGAAAATCGGTGCTATCTTGATGGGTGAATTTTAGGCATATTATAAATATAGGTATTAGCTACTTTCATCCAAATTATACTCTTGTACCAATTAAAGTTTGTATTATGTTGTTTTTTAAATCAATCTTTAACACATCGATGATGGGTATATTATCTTTATTTATGATTCAGAATTTGCACTCAAATCTTCTTTATGTAAATTTTCAGAGATTTACTTGTTTTGATCTTTGGATTTAGATTAATGGCAAGAACAAAACGGGCAAGGGACCCTCATTTTACCGATTACGCCCTAACATGTGATACTAACCAAGAAGTTTCGGATGATGAAACTCAACCACCTGACAGCATAGACTCTGACACTGGAGGTCAAGATAACAATGATGCCGACAATGTTGAACAAGTCTACGAAGAAATTGAAATAAGAGGTACTATTGGGATGATCACGGTTTTGCATGTCTAGGACTGATTTATTGTGTGATATGGCCTATTTTATTTGTCTAATCTGGTGAATTTTTTTCCTCAATGGTTACATTTATTCTGTGAATAATTTATATTTACTAGCAATCATAATCTTCTTCTCCTTTGTGATACACTTGTTTTTTAACCCGTTGATTAGTTGAGATTTGACATTCCAAAAGTCTATTCCACCTATTGTTCATGATTTGGAATTATGCATGCCACAATTCATCAAAATCTAAGTAAAGGGTAGTTTGAGGTCTCCTTTCTATTTTCCAATGATAATATATGATTTATAGTCAATAAAATAGACTGTAATTATTGGATTCTATAATTAGATGTTCAAGGCAATGTGCATAAAAAACGAGGCTCCCGTGCGAAAGATGTGTGGACTCTACCAAAAGGCTCAAAGGTTGTGATCCAATGCAATAATATGGAACAACCAATAAAAAAAGGTGGTGGAATTTTGGGTAGTTGGCTTGGTATTGTTGCTAGAAAAAAGGAGTATTGTTCGATTGAATGGACAGATTGGAGAAAAATGCCTCGTCAGGATAAAGAAAATATATGGAAGCTGACTAAGGTACCTTAGACGTTGATTTCATTTTCGTTAGTATGGTTAAGAAAATTTAGTTAGTGTATCTTATATATTACATTGAAATTAAAGTGAGTTTATTATTTGATATAGACGTACTTCGACATTCCTGATAATGCAAAAATGAAAGGGTGGGTCTTGAAATCAACTAACAAGAAGTGGAAGAACCATAAGTTTGAATTGAAAGGTAAGCACTATCAGCCTAACAGAAAGACGATGGAAGAGACTATGGGATCAGTTCCACAAGGAGAGTCATCATTGCAATGGAAGAAACTTGTAGAGTATTGGTATTCAAATAAGTCAAAGGTAGGACGTAATCAATATGTGATTCATATAATACAATACAATTATTGTGTCAATTTGCTTTTTTGATATATATAAGTTCTTTCCAGGACCTCTCTATTAAGGGTAAAACAGCAAGGACGTACCACAAGACACCTCATACTACTGGTTCAAAGAGCTTCGCTCGGTCTAGAGAAGAATATGTGTGTTGAAAATTAATTTTTTATTATTATTTTTATATTAATTTAGTCAATTGAACATGTTACTTATAATTTAATGTTGGTGCAACAATTGTTTTCTTTTTAGATTAGATTTATGTTGCTATTTTATCTAACTTAAAATAATATCACATCAGATAGAGAAAAATGGAAAGGAGCCTGGACGCTTGGAGTTCTATGGAATCACACATCAGAAGAAAGATGGAACTTTCGTTAATCAAGAAGCTGGAAAGATTATGGTAACCTTCCCAATGACATCATTTGTGCTTAAGTGTAACTAGTTTATTCCGTATGTGATTTATGCTATTGGATTTCTCAATTTGTAGTTTCTTTAATAGATTCATAATTTTTGGATGGTTATAAGTATGACCGGTGTGTCAATATAATCTATCCCAAAAGTTACTATTATTTTTAATTAATGTCGAACATGTTGGTCCTATTAATTTAGCTCTATCTCTGTGGTTAGATCTCCTACTTGGATTCATGATTGCCTTGTTTCTGCTTAATGAATTGCTTATTACCTTCTTTAGACTGAATTAGCTATTCCATCAGTTATACTGGCTATCTTTTATTGTATATAGCTAAGGGGTATGTGTGCGTGTCTATATGCTGAAACAGATAATAGAGTTTTCAATTACCTTTTCTATATTGTCCCTTCGGGGATATCCAATAAAATTCCTTTGTGTATATTCATAGAATATTAATTTCATTTGTCCGCTTCCTATTTTAATAGGAGACAGGTATCAATATGGTTACTGAACGTAGTGAAGCGTTAGAATCTCCTGAAAAAAATGTTATTGAAGATGAAGTGTTTGGTGAACTCTTTGGGGAAGATCAATATGGGAGGGTTCGAGGATTTGGGCTAGGAGTTACACCAACACAACTGCTTAACCAAAATCATCGGCCAAGAGAAATAAGATGTAGTGAAATTGAAAGTGTGCAAAAAGAAATTGTTGATATGCAAGCACATCATGAAACGGAGATAGCAAACTTGAAGTCGGAGTATGAAGGTCAAATAGCTCAATTGAAAGAGGAGTATGAGGAAAAGATGGAGAACATGAAATTCGATTATGAGAGGAAGATGAGTGAATTCCAAATAGGCATGGATAACTTTCGAAAGGATCTCTTTGAATTTAAGAGAAATTTTTCTGAGGTTTGTACATAGTCAAGTATATATACATACTTTTCATATTATTATATTACTTTTTTACATAATAAATGGAAATTTTATGATGGACTCATTTCATAGTTTCCTTGTTTTCTTTTACAGAATATGCCATATATGACAAATTTCTCAGAATTTGGAATCACTCAAGGAATGTGAAATTTCAGGATGCTCCAATCAATTGTAAGTAAATTATATATTGTGCCAATATAAAATTAACCTTTTAAATATTTGTTTGATTCTTCATTTATTCTATTTTATGCTTTTGACTATGTTATATTAATTTTTTTGGTGACGTATTTATTTTTGCTTGGAATTATTACTTTTGATTCTTATTGGTTTCATTTAGATGTAATTGAGTTATGTATATATCTTGGCCAGATAAAGGTTTTATATTTGAAATTTGATTAATTCTTTCCACTTTGTACGTAGTTGAGTTTGTGACTTATGGCTTAAATGTCTTCCACATTAGAGTGTAGCAGCATAACTTTATCATTCCCAGCAACTTGCATGTGTTAAATTTCAGTTTTAAGTTAAGCATGTGTGTTAGTCTCACCTGTTGCATTTGATGACTCTCATAAGGCTTCATTTTGTTGTTATGGAGTATAGTCAAGATAAACTGCACATTGTAAGCTACATTGTGATAATGATGTATAATTCCCTCCATATTGTAAGCTACATTGTGATAATGATGTATAATTCCCGTACTAATAAAGAGATGTATGCTAAAGTAGAGGATATAAGTTCTTCATTAATTAACTAATTTTTCAACATAACATACAAAATTGACATGCTCTTATTTTTTTTCTTAATATTCAAAAAAGTTTAGTTTTAATGGATTTATTCTGAAATCTCACCGAATTATATAATGTGCATGTTTGTTGGTCGTCGTGTCTAACTTTCACTTTCACTTAATTATTATAGATGCTAATTACTTCTTGTTGAATTGAAACAGGAAACTCGTTGATCGACTTACGAAATGATAATGGAAGCATATGATGTATCACATCTACCGTGCATCCTTGTGTTGAAGACTTTCTTTTTCATTTTAGTTAGTGCTTTGTATATGATAGTCTAGTATGAACTTACCTAATTGTTTTTAGATTAACTCTTTAATTTGTAACCAGATTTCTATTATAATACGTTTATTGTTGATTAATTTAAGCTTTATATATTAGTTTTTACATTAATTTTGTATTTTCTGAACAAAAGTTTTAGCACCCAAAACGTAAATACTGATAAATTTGTTATTAATTTCATGACACTTATTTGTGTCACAATGGATAAAAAAAAGTATCATTAATTTTAGGACGCTTAGTCATGACACAATAGACAAAAAAAAAATGTCATTAATTTGGTGACGCTAATTAATTAATATGTCATTAATATCTAGACGCTTATTTGTGACACAATAGATTAAAAAAACGTCATTAAAGATGCCTATTAATAAATGTGGATTTTAGTAATTATGACACTAATTTGTGTCACCATAATAATATTCATGACACTTACCATAAAAGCGTCGCTAGATAAAATTTACCGACGCATCATTTTGTGTCATAAATATTTTCGTGACGGTAAATTTAGTGACATAATTTATGACACTTTTAGAAGCGTCGGTACTTATTTTATGACACTTATTAGCGTCCCTAAGCAAAATAAATAGTGTCACTAGGCGACCTTTTTGTTGTAGTGAACGACACTTAATTTGAAAAATCACTAACAATCTAAAACGTCACTTATTTTGAAACGGAGGGAGCATTAGTTTATATATATATATATGTATATATATATATATATATATATTATTTTTTTAATTTCTTTACCATCCTAATAAGTGACTAAGCAGGAAAAACGCAAAAAAAAGTCAAAAAATTGTGTCACATAAGCAAAAAACAGTCAGCTCATGGATGACCTGATAAGTAACCTGCAATAGCCGGTCACGGGGCATTTTTATCAATTTTTTGTAAGTTAAAAGACATTTTTAAAAAGTGCCAAATTTAAAGGATATTTTCTTAATTAGAGCAAACTTACGAGACATTTTTATCAATTTTCCCTTAATATAATATTAAAATTTAGATATAAATGATAATTAAATTTATAATATTTAAAAATTCATAGTTTTAAATCCTAATCTGAAAAATTATTTTAATAAATCTTTAATATATTATTTTGAATTAATCTAGATTGTAAAATATATAAAATATTCAAAATAAATTATAGAATGATTTAAAAACAAAAATATATATAGATATATGATTACTAAAATCTTTAATGTTAAATTAAATTTTTTTATTTTATCTTTAGAATCAGTAAAATTATTTTAGTAAATCTTAAAGTAACTTGAAATTTTTTAAAATTAATTTTTAAATGTAAAATTAATTTTTAGAAGTGTCTTAAATCTTAAATTATATATATTTAATTTCTTTACCATCCTAATAAGTGACTAAGCAGGAAAAACACAAAAAAAGTAAAAAATTAAGTGCCACATAAGCAAAAAACAACTAACTCATGGCTGACCTGATGGTTAACCTGTAGTAGCCGGTCACGGGGTATTTTTATCAAATTTTTGTAAGTTAGAAGGCATTTTTAGAAAGTGTCAAACTTAAAGGATGTCTTCTTAATTAGGGCAAACTTACGGGACATTGTTACCAATTTTCCCAAAAATACATGTTGTCAAGTAAAATAATACTAAATTGAAAATTTGTATACAAAACTTTTGATTACTTATTCAATTTTATTTAGTTTTATGATATGAGGAGGCAATTCTTGCTTATTTGATTTTAGATGATTTTACGGAGAATAAAACAAGATGTTGACTTGATTTAGTGGTTAGAGTTTCGAACTCTCTTCAATAGGTCTCCGGTTCGAATTTTGCCCTTGCATTTTTGGAGACAGGTTAAGAAAGAAGGGCGAGAATTGCCGATTTCTCGTGCCAAAATATCGTTGCATTTGAAAAAAATTCACTGCCACGTGTCCGCCATTCTGCATGCCGAAAATATCGCCTCATCTCGCGATTCTTCATCTCTGCTAGTGACCAACCTCAGTCCGCTCTCACCATCTCCCTTCCAACCCACTTCAAATTAAGACTTTGACTTAAACTTCACCCTCATAACTATTATTGAAATCTTTATTGCATAGTCTAAAAACCTCTTAGTAGGCAATTTTATTGGAAATGTTTATTGCACGGTCTAATCAAAATTTTCATTGACAGAAAGGCTTAGGTTGAATAGGACATGATCTTTTGCCCCCAAAGATAAGGCAAGAATAGGACATAATGTACTATAGTTGATTATTAGTTAATTTTTACGTCGTAATGGGTTCGCAGGTCCTGTGAGACCAAAAGAACCAACTTTTCTACTCACTTAACTTCTTCCCTAATGAAATTCCCCAAAAGTAGTATGCTTCCATTTTTACCCTTGTTTAATGTCAGCTGTCAGATAAGTTGAACCTGCCTGTGAGTCACAGCCCAAACTCTCGTGTAACATATCGTGTTGTATCTCGTGTAACATAGTGCAATTATATAAATCCTCGTGTAGACTCGTGTAAGGGTACAGTTGTGTCCACTAGGTAAGAATCTCGTGTAATTCTCGTGTACATATCAAACACATCCTCGTGTAACTATAGTAATTAAGCTTGTGTACAATTTGCAGAATCTCGTGTACACTTTTTAGAATCTCGTGTGAGTCTTTTGAAACTCTCATGTGACCCTCCTGTAACTCTCGTGTAAATCTCGTGTAATACTCGTGTACAGAAAAAACTCGTGTAACTTGTAACAGTCGTGTAAGTCTCTTGAAACACTCATATAACTCTCGTGTAAATCTCGTGGAACACTCGTGTACAGAAAAATCTCGTGTAACTTGTAACTACCGTGTAAGTCTCTTGAAACTCTCATGTGGCCCTCCAGTAACTCTCGTGTAACCCTCGTGTACATCTCGTGTAACTAGTATTGATTTATGAAAATTCTAACTCACGTGTAACTCTCGTGTAACCCTCGTGTAAATCTCGTGTACACAATCTCGTGTAACTAATATTGATTTATGAAAATTCTAACTCCCATATAACTCTCGTGTAACCCTCATGCAAATTGTTTGAGAGCTATGATGTGAGAGTGGTGAGGGAGGTGACAAAAGAAGAGTGAAATGGTGTGGGTGAGATTACTTTAATGCAGGAGTAACTTAGTGAGTTCAATAACGTGGGCATATTGTAAGTAAAAAGGTGAAATGAGTAAAAAAGATGGTAAGAAAGATCTGACAGGTGCACTGTAACTTTTTTCCCTTAATTTTACCCATTTATTTTCTCCTTCTAAGTTGTGACTAGTGACTAAGGACGGAAATATAGATTTTTACGGAGATATCGGTATTTCAATTCACGGAGATTTCGATGAGATCTCGATTAATATTGAATATCGGTGCAATTTTCTGAAAAATATTAAAAAATATATTAAAAATATTAATATTTAACATGATATTTTTACAATTATTATAACAAACTCAAATACATATACGCATCTTAAATTTGATAGAAATATATTTATTTACAACTAATTCATAAATATAAAATAATATAAACAATGAGTGGCAATATAAAACACTTTTTGACCTTTTTTCATACAAAATTTCTAAATTACTAGTACGGAAATATTATATGAAAAATTCGAAAATTTAACAAAATATTTTAAAAATATTATAACCAATTTAATACATAAATTCATCTTAAAATTATAATTAAAAAAATATTAAAAAAATACATGTTGTCTAGTATAATAATAATAAATTGAAAATTTGGATACAAAACTTTTGATTACTTATTCAATTTTATGGAAATTTTATGATATGAGGAGGCAATTCTTGCTTATTTGATTTAAATGAATAAGTAATTATATAGATTCTATGTGGAGAATAAAACAAGATGTTGCCTTGATTTAGTTGTTAGATTTTCGAACTCTCTTCAATAGGTCTCCAGTTCGAATCTGGCCCTTGCACTTTTGGAGACAGGTTCTTAAAGAAAGAAGGGCGAGAAATTGCTGATTTCTCGCGCCAAAATATCTGGCCCTTGCATTTTTGGAGAGAGGTTCTTAAAGAAAGAAGGGCGAGAAATTGCCGATTTCTCGCGCCAAAATATCATTGCATCTGAACAAAATTCACTGCCACGTGTCCTCCATTCTGCATGCCGAAAATATCGCTTGATCTCACGATTTTTCATCTCTGCTAGTGACCAACCTCAGTCCGCTCTCACCATCTCCCCTCCAACCCACTACAAAATAAGACTTTGACTTAAACTTCACCCACATAACTATTATTGAAATCTTTATTACATAGTCTACAAACCTCTTAGTAGGCAATTTTATTGGAAATGTTTGTTCCACGGTCTAATCAAAAGTTTCATTGACAGAAAGCCCTAGGTTGAATAGGACATGATCTTTTGCCCCCAAAGACAAGGCAAGAATAGGACATAATGTACTAAGTTGATTATTAGTTAAATTTTTACGTGTTAATGGGTTCGCAGGTCCTGTGAGATCATAAGAACCAACTTTTCTGCTCACTTAACTTTTTTTCTGATGAAATACCCCAAAAGTTGTATGTTTCCATTTTTACCCTTGTTTTATGTCAGCTGTTAGATAAGTTGAACCTGCCTGTGAGTCACAGCCCAAATTCTCGTGTAGCATATCGTGTTGTATCTCGTGTAACATAGTGCAATTACATAAATCCTCGTGTAGACTCGTGTAAGGGTACAGTTGTGTCCATTAGGTAAGAATCTCGTGTAATTCTCGTGTACGTACCAAACACATCCTCGTGTAACTATAATAATTATGCTTGTGTACAATTTGCGGAATCTTGTGTACATTTTTTAGAATCTCGTGTAAGTCTTTTGAAACTCTCATGTGGCCCTCCTATAACTCTCCTGTAAATCTCGTGTAATACTCGTGTACAGAAAAATTACGTGTAACTTGTAACAACCGTGTAAGTCTCTTGAAACTCTCACGTAACTCTCGTGTAAATCTCGTGTACAGAAAAATCTCGTGTAACGTGTAACTACCGTGTAACTAATATTGATTTATGAAAATTCTAACTCACGTGTAACTCTCGTGTAACCCTCGTGCAAATTGTTTGAGAGCTATGATGTGAGAGTTGTGACAAAAGAAGAGTGAAAAGGGTGGATGAGATTCCTTTAATACAGGGGTAACTTAGTGAGTTCACAATAATATGGGCATATTGTAAGTAAAAAAGTGAAATGAGTAAAATAGATGGTAAGAAAGCTCAGACGGGGGCACTGTAACTTTTTTCCCTTAATTTTACCCTTCTCTTTTCTCCTTCTAAGTTGTGACCAGTGACCAAGGACGAAAATATCGATTTTTACGGAGATCGGTATTTCAATTTACGGAGATTTCGATGAGATCTCGATTAATATCGATATATCGGTGCAATTTTCTGAAAAATACTAAAAAATATATTAAAAATCTTAATATTTAACATGATATTTTTTCAATTATTATAACAAACTCAAATACATGTACGCATCTTAAATTTGATAGAAATATATTTATTTACAACTAATTCATAAATATAAAATAATATAAACAATGAGTAGCAATATAAAACACTTTTTGAAAATTTAAAAGTTTAACAAAATATTTTAAAAATATTATAACCAAATTTAATACAAATTCATCTTAAAATTGTAAACAGAACAAAATATTAAAAATAATACATGTTGTCAAGTATAATAATAATAAATTGAAAATTTGTATACAAAACTTTTGATTACTTATTCAATTTTATGGAAATTTTATGATATGAGGAGGCAATTCTTGCATATTTGATTTTTAGATGAATACGTAATTATACAGATTCTATGTGGAGAATAAAACAAGATGTTGATTTTGTTTAGTGGTTAGAGTTTTGAATCTCTTCAATAGGTCTCCTGTTCGAATCTGGCCCTTGCATTTTTGGAGACAGGTTCTTAAAGAAAGAAGGGCGAGAAATTGCCGATTTCACGCGCCAAAATATCGTTGCATCTAAACAAAATTCACTGCCATGTGTCCGCCATTCTACATGCCGAAAATATCGCGTGATATCGCGATTTTTCATCTGTGCTAGTGAACAACCTCAGTCCGCTCTCACCATCTCCCCTCCAACCCACTACAAAATAAGACTTTGACTTAGACTTCACCCTCATAACTATTATTGAAATCTTTATTACATAGTCTACAAACCTCTTAGTAGGCAATTTTATTGGAAATGTTTATTGCACGGTCTAATCAAAATTTTCATTGACAGAAAGGCCTAGGTTGAATAGGACATGATCTTTTGCCCCAAAAGACAAGGCAAGAATAGGACATAATGTACTATAGTTGATTATTAGTTAATTTTTACGTGGTAATGGGTTCGCAGGTCTTATGAGACCATAAGAACCAACTTTTCTACTCACTTAACTTATTTTCTGATAAAATATCCCAAAAGTAGTATGCTTTCATTTTTACCCGTGTCTTATGTCAGCTATTAGATAAGTTGAACCTCCCTGTGAGTCACAACCCAAATTCTCGTGTAGCATATCGTGTTGTATCTCGTGTAACATAGTGCAATTACATAAATCCTTGTGTAGACTTGTGTAAGGGTACAGTTGTGTCCGCTAGGTAAGAATCTCGTGTAATTCTCGTGTACATACCAAACACATCCTCGTGTAACTATAGTAATTAAGCTTGTGTGCAATTTGCGGAATCTCGTGTACATTTTTTAGAATCTCGTGTAAGTCTTTTGAAACTCTCATGTGGCCCTCCTGTAACTCTCATGTAAATCTCGTGTACAGAAAAATGTCGTGTAACTTGTAACAACCGTGTAAGTCTCTTGAAACTCTCATGTAACTCTCGTGTAAATCTCGTGTAACGCTCGTGTACAAAAAAATCTCGTGTAATGTGTAACTACCGTGTAAGTCTCTTGAAACTCTCATGTGGCACTCTGTAATTTTCGTGTAAATCTCGTGGAACCTCGTGTAAATCTCGCGTACAGAATCTCGTGTAACTAGTATTGATTTAAGAAAATTTCTAACTCCCATGTAACTCTCGTGTAACCCTCGTGTAAATCTCGTGCACACAAATCTCGTGTAACTAGTATTGATTTATGAAAATTCTAACTCCCGTGTAACTCTCCTGTAACCCTCGTGCAAATTGTTTGAGAGTTGTGATGTGAGAGTGGTGAGGGAGGTGACAAAAGAAGAATAAAATGGGGTGGGTGAAATTACTTTAATGCAGGGGTAACTTAGTGAGTTCACAATAATGTGGACATATTGTAAGTAAAAAAGTGAAATGAGTAAAAAAGATGGTAAGAAAGCTCTGACAGGGACACTGTAACTTTTTTTCCCTTTATTTTACCCTTTTCTTTTCTCCTTCTAAGTTGTGATTAGTGACCAAGGACGAAAATACGGATTTTTACGGAGATATCATTGTTTCAATTTATGGAGATTTCGGTGAGATCTCGATTAATATCGAAATATCGGTGCAAATTTTTTAAAATTATTAAAAATATATTAAAAATCTGAAAATTTAACATGATATTTTTACAATTATTATAAAAAAACTCAAATACATATACGCATCCTAAATTTGATAGAAATATATTTATTTACAACTAATTCATAAATATAAAATAATATAAACAATGAGTGGCAATATAAAACACTTTTTGACGTTTTTTCATACAACATTACTAATTACTAATACGGAAATATTATATTAAAATTTTGAAAGTTTAACAAAATATTTTAAAACTATTATAACCAACTTTAATACATAAATTCATTTTAAAATTATAAACAAAACAAAATATTTAAAAAATACATGTTGTCAAGGATAATAATAATAAATTGAAAATTTGTATACAAATTTTTTTATTACTTATTCAATTTTATGGAAGTTTTATGATATGAGGAGAAAATTCTTACTTATTTGATTTTAGATGAATAAGGAATTATATAGATTCTATGTGGAGAATAATACAAGACGTTGACTTGGTCCAGTGGTTTGAATTTGGAGCTCTCTTCAATGGATCTCCGGTTCGAATCTGGCCATCTGAATAAAATTCACTATCACGCGTCCGTCGATCTGCACGCTGAAAATATTGCGAGATCTCGTGATTTTTCATCTCTGCTAGTAAGTAGTAACGAACGTCAGTCTGCTCTCAACATCTCCTCTCCAACCCACTACAAAATAAGACTTTGACGTAAACTTCACCCTCATAACTAATATTGGAATATTGCATAGTCTACAAACCTCTTAGTGGGCAATTTTATTGGAAATGTTTATTGCACGGTCTAATTAAAATTTCCATTGACAAAAAGATCTAGGCTGAATAGGACATGATCTTTTGCCCCCAAAGACAAGGCAACAATAGGACATAATGTACTATAGTTGATTATTAGTTAATTTTTACGTGGTAATGGGTTCGCAGGTCATGTGAGACCATAAGAATCAATTTTTTTACTCACTTAACTTCTTTCCTGATGAAATGTCCCAAAAATAGTATGCTTTCATTTTTACCCTTGTTTTATGTCAGCTGTTAGATAAATTGAACCTGCCTGTGAGTCCCAGCCAAAGTAGCATATCGTGTAACATAGGGCAATTATATAAATCCTCGTGTAGACTCGTGTAAGGGTACAGTTGTGTCCACTAGGTTAGAATCTTGTGTAATTCTCGTGTACATACCAAACACATCCTCGTGCAACTATCGTACTTAAGCTTGTGTACAATTTGCGGAATCTCGTGTAGATTTTTTAGAATCTCGTGTAAGTCTCTTGAAACTCTCATGTGGCCCTCCTGTAACTCTCGTGTAAATCTCATGTAATACTCGTGTACAAAAAAATGTCGTGTAACTTGTAACAACCGTGTAAGTCTTTCGAAACTCTCATGTAACTCTCGTGTAAATCTCGCGTAACGCTCGTGTACAGAAAAATCTCGTGTAACGTGTAACTACTGTGTAAGTCTCTTGAAACTCTCATGTGCCCTCCTGTAACTCTCGTGTACACAATCTCGTGTAACTAGTATTGATTTATGAAAATTCTAACCCTCGTGTAACCCTCGTGTAAATCTCGTGCACACAAAATCTCGTATAACTAGTATTGATTTATGAAAATTCTAACTCCCGTGTAACTCTCGTGCAAATTGTTTGAAAGCTATGATGTAAGAGTGGTGAGGGAGGTGACAAAAGAAGAGTGAAATGGGGTGGGTGAGATTACTATAATGCAGGGGTAACTTAGTGAGTTCACAATAATGTGGGTATATTGTAAGTAAAAAAGTGAAATGAGTAAAAGCGATGGTAAGAAAGCTCTGACAGGGGCACTGTATCTTTTTTTCCCTTAATTTTACCCTTCTCTTTTCTCCTTCTAAGTTGTGATTAGTGACCAAGGACGAAAGTATTGATTTTTACGGAGATATTGGTGTTTCAATTTACGGAGATTTCGGTGCGATCTCGATTAATATCAAAATATCGGTGCAATTTTCTGAAAAATATTAAAAGATATATTAAAAATTTGAAAATTTAACATGATATTTTTACAATTATTATAACAAACTCAAATACATATACATATCTTAAATTTGATAGAAATATATTTATTTATAACTAATTCATAAATATAAAATAATATAAAAGTGGCAATATAAAACACTTTTTGACTTTTTTTCATACAACATTACTAATTACTAGTACGAAAATATTATATTAAAAAATTCAAAAGTTTAACAAATATTTTAAATATATTATAACCACATTTAATACATAAATTCATCTTAAAATTATAAACAAAATAAAATATTTAAAAAAATACATGTTGTCAAGTATAATAATAATAAATTGAAAATGTGTATACAAAACTTTTGATACTTATTCAAATTTATGGAAGTTTTATGACATGAGGAGGCAATTCTTGCTTATTTTATTTTAAATGAATAAGTAATTATATAGATTCTATGTGGAGAATAAAACAAGATGTTGACTTGGTCTAGTGGCTAGAGTTTGGAGCTCTCTTCAATGGGTCTCCGGTTGCATTTTTTGAGATAGGTTAAAAAAGAAGGGCTAGAAATTGGCGAGAAATCTGGACAAAATTCACTGCCACTCGTCCGCCATTCTTCTTGCCAAAAATGTCGCGAGAGATTTTTCATCTCTACTAGTGACCAACATCCGTCCGCTCTCACCATCTCCCCTCCAACCCACTACAAAATAAGACTTTGACTTGGACCAGAGTTATCAATGACCCCAATAAGGAGGTCGTGAGAAGCGACAAAAAGAACTAAAAACATAAAAAGTGGAAATGATAAATGAAAGAACAATCGATTGTGGTTTGGGTTGGTCAACCAACCCATTCCACAACCCAATCACATTTTACAACCTACCACATGTCAACATGTCATTTGTTGTATTAAATTATTTATTGAATATAGTATTAATGATATATAAATAGTATAACTTTTACTTTAAAAAAAATTAAAAAATTATCAAAATTCTTATTTAATTTTTCTCTACAAGTAGAGCCGAATATTGACATATTTTGAATTAAACTTTGAAGCTCTTTATTTTTTTTTGACTTTCTAAATCGAGCCTAATGTTATCTTTTTCCTCACATATATTTGTAGCTTAATTCATTTTTTTCAACTTTTGAAATTTTAATTAGTTATTATGTTAGCATGTTATTTTAAGTGCATAAAAAAATTACCTTATTGTAATTACGGAATGAAAATAAAGTTTTTTCCTTGAAATATAATAGAAAAAACGCTAAAAATAATACACAATTATTAAGACGTAGCAAAAATATTAGTATTATTGAAAATAGTTTATATATTTATTAAAATATTAAGTTGTTTTGGGTTGTTGATAAAGTATAAAAATGTATTTTTTAGGTTGTGAAGTAGGTTATATTTGTGAATGAGAGATAAATAAATATTTTTTTGATAAGTTGAGTTGTGGTGGGTAGTTGATAAACATAGTCTCAAAATTCACCTTGCATAGTCTACAAACCTCTCAGTGGGCAATTTTATTGGAACGTTTATTGCACGGTCTAATCAAAATTTCCATTGACAGAAAGGCCCAGGTGTAATAGGACATGATCTTTTGCCCCCAAAGACAAGGCAAGAGAGTCACCATAATGCACACAGACTTCTTCATATTATTTCAGGTCCCCACACACACATACACACAGAGATATATATCTATGCACTATACCCATATATAGCAACAGTCAACAAACCAATTCCAAGAAAACACATAAAATAGCATTAAGAATGGAGAATTCTTTCTTTTATTCTGCTGTTCTTCTCTTGATATTAAACAGCTACCCTACTCTCTGCTCATCCAGATCACTCATGACTCACCTCATTACTAGGGAAGGTGTAAATTAGGTGCATTTCAATAAATCTGGATCATTAATTTAATCTATGAAGTACAACTTGCCACGTCATGCATCAAACTGATATTTTTTTCGTTTAGCCATTAAATGACGTGGCAATTTAACATGGCAAGCCGTATACCATAAATCTGATAAATGGTTTGGATGTATTGAAATGCACCAAATTTACACTTTGCAAATGTAGAGGATCCGCATCCCTCTAACATTGAATAGAACATCCTTTGCCCCAAAGACAAGGCAAGAGTCACCATAATTGCACACAAATTTCTTCAAATAATTTCAGGCCCCCCCCTCCCCCCATACACAGAGATATGTACCCATGTACAACCCATATATGGCAACAGCCCAATTTCGAGAAAACACATGTAATACCATTTTAATAATGGAGCACACTTTATTTTATCCTGTTGTTCTTCTTTTGATATTAAACAACTGCCTTACACATTGCTCATCCAAACCACTCTTCAACTCTACCACCGATGAATATGCACTTTTTGCCTTCAAAAACTCCATCACTTCAAATCCTAATGGTGTTTTGAACACCAACTGGTCCAGTAATACTTCTATCTGTAACTGGATTGGTGTTTCTTGCAGCCCCAAACATCACCGGGTCATGGCCCTAAATGTTTCAGGCTTCGGGCTTGGAGGAACTATTACTCCACATCTTGGAAACTTAACTTTTCTTCGATCCTTAGATATCAGCTTCAACAATTTCAGTGGCTCTGTACCCTCTGAGCTCTCTAACTTGTATCGTCTAAAGGAGATTAACATGGGATTCAACTCCTTAACGGGAGGGATACCGTCATGGTTTGGAGGCTTATCTCAACTCCAACGTATGCATCTCGATAACAACACATTCTCAGGTTCTATCCCAAATGGTGTGTTCAATATGTCTTCCTTGATAGAAATGAATATGAGATTTAATATCCTATCTGGGAAGCTCCCAAATGATATGTGCAGCAGTAATGCTGCTCCCAAACTCAAAAGAATCTATCTCACGGGCAATCAACTTTCCGGCGAGATTCCGGCAAATATATATAAATGCAGAGAGTTGGAGGATCTGCGCTTGCCCCAAAACAATTTGAGTGGCAATATACCAACTCAAATTGGGAGTCTGAACAAGCTTACAATTTTATCTCTATATTCAAACCATTTGAGTGGCAGCATACCAACTCAAGTTGGGAATTTGACCAACCTTAGAATTATAGCTCTACATGAAAACCAATTCACAGGTACGATCACTTCAACGAACAATAAAGTTAGAATTAATACTTTTTCTTGAACTAATTTTTCGATTTTATACAATAAATAGAGAATCTGATAAAAAGAAGTCTTATTTACATATTCTAAGGGCTAATTCACATCTTTAATTTAATGCAAAAAAATGCTGATAGATTTTTGGATTTTAAGATAATATATGCAATTATATTTAAAAATTATAGCATTCCAATAAACCGAGGCACTTTTTAGCAGCAGAAGACCAATTTGCCTAGGTCTTAAATGATGTTTCATCTGGTATTCAAAAACACTAAGGCCCCATTTGGATGGAGGGATTTGTGCTATGAATTTATAAATTTATTGTCAAATTCATTTCATGTGTTTGGATAAAATACTAAATAAGTGAATTTGTAAATTCAGATTTTTAAATCAACTCATTTAGAATTTCAAGATTTGAGATCCTCCATTTTACCCCATATTTGGGTGGATTTCAAATCATGACAAAGGTAGTCATTTACAAATCCCTCCTCACTATCACTTCTCTCTCCCCTCCCCTCTCTCTCTCTCTTCCCCCGCTCTCTCTCTCTATCTTCTTCTCTCCTCTCTGTCGCTATTTCTTCCTCTCGTTCTCCAATAAAATGCTCCTAATATTTTTTTTAATTCTTTTATTTTTTTTTATTTTTCTCTTTTATCTCCAATGAAACGCTCCCAATAATTTTTTGGGATATAAAATATATAATATGTATATATGTGTATATATATAATTGGAAAAAAATTATTCGATTAATTTAGATGTAGATAAATATTATTTTATTTAATAAAAAATATAAATGATTAGTTTAAACTTTACAGAAAAAAAATTGAACTTTAAACCCTAAATCGCATATGGTTTCATTCAAAGAACTTCAATTGGCAAGAGGATTCTTGGGAAAAATCATTTAGCCCTGTGTATTTGGTTTGTCTATTAAAAATTCTATAATGTTACGTACGTAATTTTAATTTTTGTCCTTTTTTAAAAAAGGTGTTCAATTTGAAAACAAAGGTTATGGTCCTTTTTTAAAAAAGTTGTCCAATTTGAGAACAAAGGTGACCCGCGGTCATTAATTTCGCCAGGAATTGTGTAACATCCCGATTTTCATAAAATAATTTAAAGTAGTTTTAAATAGCAATAATCAATATCCAGACGTTTTATGTAATAATAAAATAATTTCTAATCAGGGCATTAGAGGAACCAAATAAAATGCATCTAAATTTATTTGCGAACACAATTATCTTCAATAAGGATTATTTAGTATCATACATTAACATGCTTATAATATAATTAATTAACAACACATAATATAACATTGATCGTATGGAAAGAGACCCATACGAGTGTACTAACATTGACCGTATGGAAGGAGGCTCATACGAGTGTACTTTCCTTGATCGTATGGAAGGAGACTCATACGAGTGTATTTTAACTTATCCTATTAAGTATAAGTGTTTGTGTTTGTGAATGCATACCTAATTTACAAGCCTATATAAAATGCAAATCAATTCCTACTTAATCAGATTCTAATAACATTCACAACCAAAATAACTTCACAAACTTTAACTAAATTTCATAAGTACAACAATCGAGGAAAGAACTTGAATCATTTAATTATATATATATATATATATATATATACATATATATATAAATATTGTTTCCAACTCATAACAATTAGTAAAATCTAACTTTTAAGAAAATAATGTCTCAGACTAACATGCAAATAAAATACCAAAAAAAGGAAAAATTCAATTTATATTTGGAGCATATGCTTTCACCGTACCGCCATCTCCTCTACGTCCAGCCCCTTGATCTGGCTCATGCTTGTTAAAACTAATTACACCCTTGATAGTATAACATGTAATAACAATTATAAACATGACATAAAACTTGAGGGTAAGTAATAAATACTTACATGACTTATAACTTGGTGTTATGATTGTCAACAAAGTCCCACATCGGATATACAGAGGATCATGAGGTTTAATAGGATTGGAGTATCTCTATTGGTATGAGGCCTTTTGGGAGTTAGCCCAAAAATAAAATCGTGCGGGCTTGGCCCAAAGCGGACAATATCATACCAATGAGGAGATGTGGCCAAGTTAGGGGCCCAACACTTGGGTGGGTAACGAGTATCCACATAACTTATAACTTAAGGGCATGTAGCAAATTAGCATGCAAAACTTGAGGGATTGAACTAATCAATCATATTTAGGGGTGCAAAACACAAATCATATAAAAGTTAAACATGTTCACATATCATGCAGACATAATTAATAATGACAAACAAGAAAGAAACCCCACCTTATAACAAGTAAGAAACCCCACCTTAGAAAAGCAATTCTGATAAAACCTTGAAAACCTTACCGTGTTCTTGATCAGACAAGCTTTTTGTTGCTCGAGAAAAATATAAGAACGGCTGACATTACCGTGTTTTTTATCAGAAAACCCTTTTGTTGCTCGAGAAAAATATAAGAACGGCTGACTCCGTTTTCTTTATTTTCAGCGTATAAAGATGGCGTGTGTTAGGCGTGAATATAATGGTGTATTTATAGTTAGGGATTAATAGGTCTCCTAGGGTTTCATATCTTATTAGATAAGGCTATATTCTGACAGTATGAGGATTAAGGGATCAATATCTAAGTGTATATCTTAAAAGATTAGGAATGCTAATTCTTGTATATATCGGGATCTGATCAAGAAACACTGTAATCTACAAACACTGTAATCTACGACACTTTACGGATATGTAACAAGAAAATAAATTAAATAAGTAATAATAATTATTAAATGGAAATATAATGCATGTTTTGGGCTTGGTAAAATGAATGATTTATGATGCATGTATGTACTTGGGCTTGAAAAATTCGAATGGATTTACTTAACAACTAGTCGGGCCTTATGCTGCCACTAGGTGATTTAAGACAAAACCTCATAATTGACCAAAATAAATAATATTTTTATCAAATATATAATATAGTTGTAAATAAATAATATGCAGAAAAATGTGGGGTGTTACAAATTGACACCTGATCAATTAATTTGGGGGTTTCCAATGAAGCAGCAGAGGTGACAATTGGATGCCAAACTACACAATCCACTTCACTAAAATTCAAAAATGAAAAATTAAACAAATTTTAATTGACAACGTTTATTTATTTTTTACTTTTTCTCTTTTTTCTTTTGCTTTTTCATTTATTTCCTTTTTCTTCCCAAATGGACTACACATAGTACATTCCTAGCCGTGGCTGCTTCCACCTCGTCAACCAACACCCTAGAAATATTGAACTTGAGGAACAATAAGTTGGCAGGTTCTCGGCAAAAGGTATGCTCAATAATAGGCTATAAGGAAAGCTCCTAAATAAGATGTACAATAAGAAGTCTATATATGTTATAGAATCAAGAACTACAAATCGAATCTCACAAGAAACACTCAACTCTCAAACGTTTAAATGAAAAATGTAAAATGAGAATCAGGGTTCGATCAATTGATCTACATCCATGGAGGTAATCTAGCTACTTTCCTTTCTTGAATCAAGAGTACAATAGATACAAAACATGTGCAGTCTCAGCACATAGATCACACACACTTCAAGAGTTCAAATCCAACTCTAATCTTCTAAGTGTGTTTCCTCTCCGATCTAATGCTCCTAGTTTCTCTCTCTAGCTACAAAGATCAACTAAAATTGATCTCTCAGAATAGAATGTAAAAATGGGAGTGAAAGAGAAATACAAATCATAATTCATAAAACTGAAAAATTGCCAAAGTTGGATGAGTAAACCACAACGGTGTTGAAACTGTTGCACAACCGTTGCAGATAGCGATTATAACTAACTTAGAATCGTTGTCTTTGTAAACAACTTATTTCTTCAATTTCTTCTTCAAATGTGATTCATATCTCTTTTCACTTGGAAACCTGAGTGTGATAAGTTCCCCAAACACTACAAATCTCCACCTGACTTATACACGAAGTCAAATTACACCTTGAATCTCCAAAGTCAACATACTAAATCACTTCAAACCATGTCCTAACATCTCCATTGTCAGTCACATCCCTAACATAGTGATGCCTAAAATCTATATTTTTTAATCTTTCATGAAATACCTGATGCTTGACTGAGTGTAGAGCACTTCGAGAGTCACATCAAATCTTCATTGAATGTTGTTTCAAACCAAAATCGGTCAGGATTCCTTTGAGCCACACAACCTCTTTCATTGCCTCTTTCACTGCCTCTGTCATTGCCATATATCCTGCGTCTGTTGTGGATGATGCTACCACAGATTGGAGCATTGATCTCCAACTGATAGAAGCACCAAACAATGTGAATACATACCCTGACTGAGATCTCCTATTATCCAAGTTAGCAGCATAATCAGAATCCAACTATCCTCTCAGAAACTCAGTAGATTCATCACTTCTCTTAAACATAATTCCATAATATGTAACACCTTTTAAGTATCTCATCACCCACTTAAGTGCTTCCCAGTGTTGTTTTCCAGGATTGGCCATGTACCTACTAACTACTCTCACAACATGTGAGATATCAGGCCTAGTGAATACCATCACAAACATTATACTCCCAACAACATTTGAATAAGGTATTCTGCACATTTCCCTTTCTTCTTCTTATGCCTTTGGTTTTTACAATTCTGATAGCTTAAAATGTTGAGCTAATGGTACTGACACTGATCTTGGTTCATTCATGTTGAACTTCCTCAAGACTTTCTGGATATAACTTTTTTGTTCCAAACATAGCAATCCCTTCTTCCTATCTCTAACAATATCCATTCCCAGAATTTTTCTAGCTTCTCCCAGCTCTTTCATCTCAAAACCTGCCTGCGAATCTGCCTTAAGGCTTTCTATCTCAGCATGACTCTTGCTTTCCCCAAGCATGTCATCCACATATAACAATAGAAAACTAAACATCTCATTTCCAGCTGAAAACATAGTTATCATACTAAGACTTAGTATACCCAATCTTCTTCATATCACAGTCAAATTTAATGTACCACTATCTTGAGCTTTATTTGAGCCCATACAATGATGTCTTCAACAAACATACTTTGTTTTCATTACCTGGTAAAATAAATCCTTCTGGTTGTGTCATGAATATTGTTTCCTTCAAGTCACCATGCAAGAAAGTTGTTTTCACATCCAATTTCTCCAGTTCTAGATCCATTTGTGCAACCATTGCTAAGAGAATTCTTATTGAGAAATGTTTCACCATCAGAGAGAAGATATCATTGTAGTCAATTCCCTTATTTTGTGTGAATACTCTTGCAACCAGTCTTGCCTTAAATCTGACCCTTTCAGTTACAGCAAATTCCAATTTCTTCTTGAAAATCCACTTGCAACTGATTAACTTCTGCTGAGTTAGCTTGTCAACTAAAACCCAAGTTCTATTTCTTTCCAATGAATCTATCTCTTCTCTCATAGAAATCATCCAGTGATATATCTTTGTCTTTACTTTGAATGGCTTCTGTGTAGTTCCTTGGCTCAGAATACTCAGTATCCTCTGCTACATTTAGAGCATAAGTAGTGAGATGCACCTTTTGATATCCCAACATCATACATCTCAATGCTCTAGCATCCAATTTATCCTATTTTACATGAGCATATGTTATACATCCAAATAGATTTAAGTGTGAAAACACAGGTGGATTTCCACTCCACCTTTCCTCCGGTGTGATGTAATTATTAGCTGTTGATGGACTTCTGTTAATCAAATAAGCTGCAGTGGATACAACTTCACCCCATAATTTCTTCTGTAAGCTAGAACTGAGTAACATGCACCTCACTCTTTCCAATATGGTCATATTCATTCTTTCAGCTATGTCATTTTGTTGTGGATTACCAGGTACTATTCTGTGTCTCTTTATCCCCTTCACTTTAAAGAATTCTTTGAATTGATCAGACAAAAACTCAAGACCATTATCAATTCTAAGGCATTTCCGAGTTGAACCCTTTTCAACTTCTACTTCATTACACCACTCTCGAGACTTGTTAAATGGATCTGATTTATTTCTAAGACATATACCCACAGTTTCCTAGAATAGTCATCAATTATGCTCGGAAAATATCTTCCTACCCCAAGTGTTTCAAATTAGAAGGGCCCCACAAGTCTGAGTGGGCATAATCTAGTGGATGTGTAGATGTATGTTTCCCAACAGGGAATGGTTTCTTTTTACTCTTGCATAGAATACAACTTTCACATGAAACAATCTTGAAACTTCCTTGATTCTGTAATAGATTCTATTTTAGCAATTCATTCATATCAGCTTCACTCATGTGTCATAGACTATTGTGCCACAAGATAGAATTATATGTTGCCCCCTTCATCACTATCATATAATTCTTTAAAACATGCAAGAAACCATTCTCAGATTTGAAACTGCATCCTTTGTTTTCTAGAGTTCCAAGACTTATTGACTTTCTTTTTAATTTGGGGAATATATTTCACATCTGTCAATAGTTTTGTGGATCCATCATGTATCTTTAGCTTGATATCGCCAACACCTTCAACATGACATGCTTGGTCATTTCCTAGCATAACTAAACCAAATCTATAACTCTTGAAATCATTGAACCAGCTGAGATTGGGACACATATGGAAGTTGCATTCTGATTCCAGTATCCATTTCTCCTCAGCTTTTCCTTCTGTAACATTCAAGACATCTACTTCCTCCTCTCCTTTTGCCACATCAACAATACTTGCCTTCTGATCCTTTAGTACTTGTTTTCTTTTCCATTGAAAACATTTTTCTTGAGATGTCCAGGCCTCTTATAATGATGACACCTTCCTGTTTCTTTTCCTTCAATGGCCATTATTTTATTCTAAAGAAACTTCTTATTTTGATCAGCTAAGAATGACTTCCTTTGCTTGAATTTTTTCCCTTTTCTGATATTTTAATCCCTTTGCCTGGGGATCACTTCTTGAATCATTTGAATTTTGCATATCTTTGCCCTAAGAGCCGTTTGAACTTCAGGTAAACTAATCTTGGATTCTCTGCCATACAACATGGCATCCTTCAAATGTTCAAAACTTTTAAGCAATGCATTGAGAAGTATAATAGCCTTGTCTTCATCTTCAATCTTGTCCATGCTCTCAAGATCATTTAGATGCTTGTTAAATTCGTTCAGTTGATCATCCATACTCTTACTTTGTAATCCTGAACAAATAAAGCTTTTGTTTTATGTACAGTCTACTCACCATAGTTTTCTTCATGTACAATTTTTCAAGTTTATCCCAAACAGCTTGTGCAGTCTTCTCTCTTCCAACTTCTCTGAGAACTTTATCTCCAAGGGATTGAATTATTGCAGAATGGGCCTTCTCCACCGATTCAAGCTTTTGAGATTTATCCATGTTATCTGGAAAACCTTTCGAACCTGTTAGAGCACCTGCCAAACCCTGGTGTAACAATAATGCCTTCATCTTGATTTGCCATAGCCCCAAATTATTTCTGCCATTGAACTTCTCAACATCAAACTTCATCGTAGCCATGGAGATTCTTATGGTTTGATTTCTCAAATCTTTGGTTCCCACAAAAGGCGCCAATTGTTATAGAATCAAGAAAAACAAATCGAGTCTCACAAGAAACACTCAACTCTTAAACGTTTGAATGAAAAATGTAAAATGAGAATCAGGGTTTACATGGTTCGATCAATTGATCTACATCCACGGAGGTAATCTAGTTGTTTCCTTTCTTGAATCAAGAGTCCAACAGATACAAAACATGTGCAGTCTCAGCACACAAATCACACACACTTCAAGAGTTTCGATCCAACTCTAATCTTCTAAGTGTGTTTTCTCTCCAATCTAATGCTATCTAGTTTCTCTCTCTAGCTACAAAGATCAACAAAAACTAAGCTCTCATAATAGAATGGAAAAACGGGAGTGAAAGAGGAAATACAAATCACAATTCATAAAACTGAAAAACTGCCAAAGCTGGACAAGTAAACCACAACGGTGTTGAAACCGGTGCACAACTGTTGCAGATGTCGATTATTACTAACTCAGAACCGTTGTCTTTGTAAATAGCTTATTTATTCACTTTCTTCGTCAAATGTGATTCATATCTCTTTCACTTGGAAGCCTGAGTGTGGTAAGTCCTCAAACACTACAATATATATTTGTCAATATATATTACTCACCCGGTTCCATTAAAAGAGTTATATTTGAAAATGCATAACTTTTTATTTTTAGTTAATTTGGTCGAGGTGCAATTCTTCGAAATCCATCAGTGTATGCTCATACCACTTATATTACTTTTTTAGTTGACTTATTCAATCATATCTAAATAACATGTGAAATTAGAAAATTAATTTTTTTACCAGAACTATTGAGAAAAGTTGTATTCTTTTATCATATTAACACATTCTACTATGTATTTTTTAAAGATTTTAAATGTTTCTAAAACTCTAGAATTATTATTTTAACAGTCTCTTACTATTTTAAAGTGCATGAATTTAGATTTTTTTCCGTTAATACTTTATATAGTTATATGCATACCCTATTCAATTTTTTTGGATCCACCGCTGTCCAGCAAAATTGCCGGTACGATCACTTCTACTCGCATATTTTTAACTTTTATAGTACTGTCTCAACAAACTAGTATTACCCACGCCATGGACAATTCTTAATTGTTGTAGGGGTCCTACAAAAAAATGGAACAATCTTGTGTCTATATACTAAAATAACAAGTAATGATTTTTCTAGAACTTATTTTCAGTTTTATATAATAAATAAAGATTATAATTAAAAAATATGATCTTATTTACGTATTCTAAGGGCTAACTCATATCTTGTCATGAATACAAATTTGATGAATCAAAAAATTGATTGAGGCCCGCTTGGTTGCAAATCATCAATGATAATGGCAATGAGTATGAATGAAGGGTTAATCATATTAAAGAATGAAATGAGGGGAATTGTTAATAAAAAGGGGTAATGATTAACTTATTTATTATGTACCTTCTCATGCATTCTCATTCGTTATCTCTAAATCCCCCAATCAAGCGGGCCCTGAGATCATTGCACCCGTATGAAACCCAATTTGACTATGTTTAGGATTTTAGCTTCATGGTCAAATGAACTCAAAGGTGTCATCTCTTATGCCCTTTCTGTATGGTTCTCTTATAACTTGATATCTAACCATGCATGAGGTATATGTATGTTAACAAATCAAGCAGGAAATTTGTCAACTCCGTTAACAAATGTCAAATGCTTAATTGAGGATTTTCTCTAATATCTTGTAAAAAATAATCATAGGAACACCTCTCTTGCAGGAAATGTTCCATCTTCAATCTTCAATATTTCCTCTTTGAAATCTGCGAGCCTAGGAGATAATTCTTTATCTGGAAGCATCTCAATTTTATACTATCTACCAGAGCTTGAGGAATTGCATCTTTACAATAACAACTTCACAGGTATATGATCAAATTGCAACTTTTATTCAATAAAAGAAAGTAAATCGAAAGTTTAACCATTTTCTTGGCTCCAAATATATTTTTCGTCATAAATAATTAATTATTAATAAGAGAAGTAAAAGTTATCAAATATATTATCAGGTCGGATCCCAAGTGATATTTGCAGCAAACTACCAAACATTATATTACTTTATCTATGAAACAATCAGCTGAGTGGACGAATTCCAATAAATATAGGAGAATGCAAAGCTCTTGAGCACTTGCAATTGTCTACTAATCATTTCAGTGGCACTATCCCAAGGCAAATTGGCAATTTAACCATGCTGAGGTTGTTGTTTTTAAGTAAAAACAATTTCCAAGGTATGCACATTCTCATCTTCCTTCTCATATATAAAATAATTGTATTATTAAGTCAGTACTTCAAGTGGTACGTGGAGTCTTACATACAGTCATTAAGGAATTATGCGAACCAAAGTGTTATTCAGTTACATTTATGGTCCTTCTCAATTTCTTAATTTAATATTAGGCTGGTTCTTATGATTAAGGATTAAGCTACTGCATCGATCTTTGCAATCAAACCAAGTTTATTATGTATGTTTAGGTAACGAATAATGAACGACTTTCCATTAAATCTTGAGGAATTAATAGTATCTTAATAACAATTTGTAAATGGGTCTACAGAGAGAGATATCTAAAAATTAAAACTGATCCTTGAGCAACATTAATGATTGGCATTTCAATACTAGTAGTAAGTCTCTCGTGCGAGGGATAGAAGTCTATTGTAAAATATTATTTTAATTAAACTAAATATTATATAATTTAATTATATAAAAATGTGACAATTGTATACCAATGTGAGATAAATAATTGAACAATATTCCTCACAAATCTACATAAGTCTTTTTCAGCGGACTTTGTCCTCACTCACATGCACCCAGGGCAAACACACTTAATCTTAGAGTTTTCACCAAGAAAAGAAGATGCACCTTGTTGGTATGAGTAGTACTAATCAATTCTTCAAATTCTCTTCAACTGTACAGTCCCATACCTGTACAATCTCACAATGTCCATCAAAACTCGACTATACGGTCTCATACCTGCACGGTCTTAGAATAATCTCTTTTTCTAGTTTGAGATCAATTGGCTCATGTCTCCCTTCACTTAGAAGCTGTCATGAGCCGCTCATTGCCCGTGCCTTCTTATTGCACCGGCAATTATCCTGCCCTCATCAATCCCAGACGTCACATGTCCACCAGCTTCCGTCTGGTTCGTCTCGAAACCTCATCGTACTAGAAGAGGAACCTGGCTCTGACCATTTATAACGGAATACTTCTAGTTTTGACGGACTATTCTCACAACCAACACAAGACTTTGACCAAAACACTTTGTCCTCACTAAGGTGCACCCTGAGAAACTTTCCAAGGGATCACAGGTCACCCATCCTAAAAAATTTCCGGGTGAAGCACGTTTAACCTTAGAGTTATCTCAGAATGAGTGCCATAAAAGGAATATGCACCTTGTTAATATGTTAGTTTCCGAAACATAGAGGACTAAAATTTTGTAACATACATGATTTTTACTAGACAAGCCCTAACATGCAAGACTAAAAATGATTTTTTCCCATAGCACTAATAAATTATTTAAGCTCTCTTGAACTATACAGTCCTATACTTGTACAGTCTCAGAATGCCCTTCAAAACTCGACAATAAGGTTCCACACCCGCATAGTCTCAAGATACTCTCTTTTTCTGGTGTGGTATCAGTTTGTTCATGTCTTCCTTCACCTAGAAGCCTGTTAAGAGCAGCTCATTGTCAGTGCCTTCTTCTTATTGTACCGACGATCATTCCTCGTCCTCGTTAATCTCAATCGTCACAATAAAATATTTAATACAACAATAAAAAAAATATCTAAAAATATCTATGCTTTTAAAATTGATTAATTCTAGTTTGAAACTCAAAAACACTTGTGGTTGTTATGCATGTTTCCTGAACTATGTGAACAACCACAAATAGTCCAATCAGCTACAAATATTAAATCAACACTAATATTTCAATATGACAAAACATATTAAAAAAGTTAAGATAAAATAGTAAGCAAATGAAATTGAATAACATTATCAGAAAAATAATTTTGTTCCAGATATGCAATCCCATATTTTTTTATTAAGATAATTTATTTATTGCTTCCATATAACTTAACACATTGCTATTTACGTCCGTACATATATACATTTTATTTACAAAATTATTATTTAAAAATCAAACAACATAATTTTATTATTTGTAATTATTATAAGAAAATTCATTTTTTGTGTATGGTTCAAACACAATATAATTATAATCCAACCAAAGTAAAAATTTAATTCGAAAAAGCAATTGCACTTTTTGAATTGAATATCTCAGTTTTGATATATGTGAAATGGATGTCGAATTAAAATCATAAAAATAAAATTAATTTTATATATTATACTTAAAAAAACAGGTTAAAAGATATTGTATCATAAAATTGGAAAACTGGAAAAAGGATGAAAAGTGACAACCCAACAAATCGCATTTAGAACGAGGTACGATAGTTTAGTACACGTGGGTCTTTTAATTGTCGACGAAATTTAGTTTTTAAGTATTATAAAGACATTCTCATAGTTATAGTTATATATTGGTATTAGGTTATTAGAATGTAATGTTTCTAATTGTATTTAACTAACTTATATTAACATATCCAAAATAAAATAAAGAACATTTTTTGTAGCAATATTAGAAAAAATGTTACATTAAGCAATGCATATGCCAATGTGTACATATACTATTTTAAATTCTGAAAGACTTCTTTGTAAATAAATATTGTTTGTGAATCTATAAATGTATGTAGAACAAGCATGGGTTATTCAGAAAATTAGTTGTAGATCAGTCGGTGGATATAGCATCTTGTAACCTAGGTAATTAGCCAAAAAAAAAAAACAATAACAACAATAACAAGAACAAAAACGGTTATTCAGATCTCAAATAATGTAACATAAAATTAAGAAAATTGATATGAGAGTAGTTGCAAATGATTCTATCTACCATAATTATATTGTTGCATTGTTTATTGTTTTCAATAATAATATAATGTTAGGAAATTAGGTAAGTTGAGAAGATATCACTTGTCCCAAGTGGTTTTACTTTTAATATATCGAGGATATGAATGTAAGTCAAGAAAACTCCTAGATTCACAATTAAGCGAGAAAATCCAAAAAAAAAAAAACAAAAAAAAAGAAAACAAATCTATATATCAGGCTTCCAATTTCTTTAGTGTGTATAAATATTGATGCCAATAACTTTATAATTCAATAACATCACTAATTACTTATGACTAAGAGGTAATGGGTTCTAAACCCATTCTAACCCCCTAGCTCCACGAATGTGTGTATAAATCTTTTTATAGATTACTATAGATAAAAATGATTTATGGAATAAAATATAGATTAAAAAATTAGATTAGGTAAAGTCACTAATCATACTTTTAAAAATGAAATATTTTAAAAAATAAATTTAATAATTTTTGTTACACGCCAAATACAATACAAATAGGCCAACCACAATAAAAACTTAAAATATAACCTATAAATTAAAAAAAATCCAACATATAACCAACTAATAAAAACTGAAATTCTGAGAACTACAGTGAATGTTATAACATTCACAGACAAAACAGTAAACAGAACAAATCACACCACAATATTAAAGACGGGAACTAAATCCCTTAGTCCCCTCAGACTTGATGTTATTGATAAAATTGCCGAACAGGCTATGCTTTACAAGAAGACGCGTTATTGATAAAATTGCCGAACAGACTATGTTTTACAAGAAGACGCACACCACCGAAGGTCGGAATATTCGTATTACGCTCATTCAATTTCTCATCAGTATTCGACACCACTGAATGAATGACTCCAATCAATAAATATCGGAAAAATGATGAACCACAACTTTCTCTCCAAGCAACATATCTGTAGATAAGGTTGTAATATTCTTCCAAATCTTCCATATCTTCCCATATCTTTTGCAATCCTTATCCATAATTCCTATTTTCTGCACATGCAATAAATAAATTAAATAACAATATATTTTTTATAAAAACTCCCAAATTAAATTCCTTTACAAAAACTTTAATATATTATAGCATGGTTGTCAATTTAAAAATCATGAAAATATAATTAGATTGATATATTATATTTAAAAAAATGAACTAGGATTGAAATTTTTTATTTCCTTTTTATAAAATAATAAGAATGTTTGATTTTTTAAACGATTTTAACCCTCTTATTATTTTATATAGAAAGAAAACCACAACTAACACCCGGAATGAAATAAACATGCAACACAAAATTTGAATGCACAAAACAGACTTAGGTGAATTTAAGAAAGTTATTAAAGTGCGTAAACTTGGAAAATATTGACAAACTTACGTGAATAAATATAATAACACAGTTAAAGAAAATTAAAGGGTTAATTAAAAAAAATCACGACATTTGATCCAATTTTCAATTGAAACATGGTCTTTAAAACTTAGGAATACTAATCACCAACTATAAATTGTTTTTAATTACAACATCGGCAGTATATTATGACATCTAATTGTGTTACCATGTGCCGAGATTGTCCTATATATGAAACATATTTTGTCATCTATTGTTATAATTATAGCAAATCGGTGATTGAAGCTATTATGTCACGTCTTCCGCTCCCAATTAACGACAGTGAAAGTGACAGATTGTAAAATTGATGAAGGATAAATGATGATCTCGTCAAGATGCGTCTAAAGATAGTGGTGGCAATGTAAAACAATATAAAGGATGATGTTGTAATTGAAAAAACTCCAAAATTAGCGATTAATATTGCTAAATTTTAAAGATCATATTACAATTAAAAATTGGATCAAAGGTCTATCACTTTTTATAATTAACCCAAAATTGAACAATGTAGTTCCAGAAAGGTTGGCAACTTCACTTTCTTAGAAGAACTATATCTTTATTCTAATTCCTTATAACCATGAAGGTCATTTCTTTTAACATGACCAGAAAGAAAAATCCTCAATATGTGTATGTATAACTTTAGTTGTCTTCTTATGAGTGGTTTGATTAATTTCAATCATTAATTATCAAGCCCGAAATTTATGCGATTATGTTAAAAAATCTCAGATGCTTAGTTGTAGAATTTCTCTAATATCTTGATAAAAATTAATCATCAAGATTATCTCCCTTGCAGGAAATATTCCATCTTCGATCTTCAACATTTCCACGTTAAAACTCGCGCACCTAGGAGAAAATAGGTTATCTGGAAGCATCCCAATTTTATACTATCTACCAGAACTTGAGAGGTTGTATCTTTATAGTAACAACTTGACAGGTATATGATCCAAACAAAACTTCTATATATTATGTAAAAGAAAAGTAAATATAAGGTATAATCATTTTACTAGCTACAATTATTAGTAAGAGTAATAAAAGTTACAATATACATTATCAGGTGGGGTTCGAAGTGATTTTTGCAGCAAACTGCCAAACATTAAAATGCTGTATCTATGGGGCAATCGGTTGAGTGGGCGAATTCTAGAAAATATAGAAGAATGCAAAGCTCTTGAGAAACTGCAGGTTTCCTCTAACCATTTTAGTGGCAGTATCCCAAGGCAAATTGGGAATTTGACCATGCTGAGGGTGTTGTATTTACAAATAAACAATTTCAAAGGTATGTACATTCTTTTCTTTCTTCTCATATATAAAATCATTGCATTATTAATTCAATAAAATTCAATTGGTATATGTATTAGTAACATACTAACATACTAACATTAAGAAAAAGCTCATTTTATTTATCACATAAAAGTATTTTCTAAGTGGAGTAGTCTAACTTATAGCTTCCACGTACTAAAATAAAATTATATTGATAAAGATAAAATAAGAAATAAAAACAATATTATGGACAAAGCCCTATTTTAAATAATCATGTTTTTTTATGTATGATGTTAATGCATCATTGAAAAGTTTTTATGTCTAGTTTAGTTTGAAAGTAAATTTATTTATTTATATTATAATTCAATGTATAGAGGAAGAATCTAATTTGTAGTGTTTCTAATGAAAGCCTCCGACTTTTTAGAATTAAATAAGTGTAAGACGTTAATATTCTAAATTATTTTATTTGTTTTAGAAAAGAGTCATGTTTCACAAAATTATAGATTTATTGCTTTAATTTTATTTGGTGACAATTCAACCTTTGAAAAATATAATTTCTTATTTATACAACTTCTTTTATTTCTTTATTTAACTTATTCAATCATTCATATATATATATATATATATATATATAAACTTAATTTATGAAATTAATAAAACAATTTAAATATTTATTTTGACTAATTAAATGAGATATTGACTTCTAAACGTTTTGGAACTAAATGTAACATCCCATCTAACGGCATGTTACTTCTACTACTACAAGAAAAATGGTGTTTTGAGACCACAAAAAGTAATCTCAAATAATAAGTATTTGTCACAACTTAAGTGAAGTGATCTCAAATAGTATTTGTCACAACTTATGAATATTTGTCATAATTTTATTATCGTCTCAATAACTCCGATGCAAATAATATATTTGTGACCACAAAAGTGGTCTCAAATGCGTGTCAAATATTTTTTGCAACTACTAGTTGTCTCTAAAAGTAGTCTTAAAATGATCTCAAATAATTTGTATTGAAATTTGTGACAATAAATGATCACAAATAACTTATTATTAGTGACCACAATCATGGTGTAAAAAATACTATACAAAAGACTTTTTTGTTATAATGCATATGCCACTAAAATTTTCATATATCATAAAATAAAACGTAATAACAAGAATCTCCGTAGAAAGTTGATTGAGACTTTAATTAAAGTTAGAACATACTCCATCTGTCCCGCTTTAACTTGTTTATTTTTTTTCGGTTTGTCACAATTTAACTTGACAATTCATAAAAGAAAATTTATCTCATAATTTCTACCCTCAAAATTTCCAATCTCAGTCTCCACCTTTGAAAAAGTAAAAAATTCCACAAAATCTATTTTTCCTTAACCTTTCTGCCCGAATAATATAGGCAAATTAGGCAGACACGGATGTAGTAGACAATTTGGTTCTACTGAACTTAACTTAATATACAACAGTCGTATTAAGAGAAGACAAAGTGCTCAGCTTAATATTATTCATAAAACAATATTTAACTCAAAATGCAAATTAAGAGGGTGTTTGGCTAAACTTATTTTAAACATTGTATAAGCTCCAACATCTTATAAGTTGTTTCAAGAGTTTATAAGATGTAACTTTTAAGGAGCTTATAAGTTAACAAATTGTTTGGATAAAAGAGTTTATAAGCTTGCAATCGGATATAATGATTTAGCTATAAATTTGGGGTCTAATTTAAAATTAATATTAAACACACATTTTGATTAGTGTGTGAAATGTGTGTAGTGTGTGTAGTGTGTGAAGTGTGTGTGTTGTGTGTGAAGTGTGTGTAATGTGGGTAGTGTGTGAAATGTGTAGTGTGTGAAATGTGTGTAGTATGTGCAAGTGTGAATTGTGTGTGAAATTTGAGTGTAATAATTAAGATCTTAAAAAATAAGATGGAAATTGGGGTATAGCAACTTATTTTTTTTAGATCTTATAAGCACTTAGAGCTTATTTTTGTGTCTTATAAGCTCCTAAACATCTTTTTTTGCTAAACACTTTGCAAGAGCTTATAAGCTCCTAAACATCTTATAAGATGTTTTTAGGAGCTTATAAGCTCAGCCAAACACCCTCTAAATTCTTAATCCATTCCGAGGATCAACTATCACTATCATGACTTCTCAGATGTCTTGTTCTCTTCTAACTTCACATCTAAATCTTGTTTTTCTCTTAAGAAATGCTTAGTAAGTAAATAGTTTATCTCAAAAAATATTTTATTATGACTTTAGTTAAATGATAAAAAGTCATTCTATAAACAAATAATCATAAACCTTGACATTCAACTAAAATATATACTTTTTGAAGTACCTAATAAATCAAAACTCATATTAAAAACTATTATGAATTCGAACATGGTACCGATGTGCACAACTAAAAACAAGTATGATGGTCTAGGAACCATGAACTTATAAGTTATAATCGAGCGATCTAGGTGCTCTAACATATAACTGGGTTGTCTAATTACCCAAAATTCATTTTTGGGCGATCTTGAGGACTTTATACCAGTCTTCAATATATAAAGAAATATTGAATGATACTGTAACTTTGCAAAAACTTAACTTTTCTGTTAGACAAGATGGACTAAAAGCATATATAATTTCAATAGTACATAGTAAAACTCGAAATATTACATCATATAAAGCATTTCAAGTGAATTTCACCTGATAGGAGCAAATAATAAAATCAAATTAACTACTCATATGACAAGTTAGAGATGTACTTACCAAACTTCCATGCTTACTCAATTTTAAATATGATTCTTGAATAAAATTAACTACTCATATAATGGCCTAAGCACCGTGTGTCCTTGATCCGAGTAACCTTGGAAGATACTGAGAATATGGGTGGCAATCTTAGTAATACTTTGTAATTTCCATAGAGATATCGTAAAATAATTAATGCCCATAAAGTAACATAGCAAAACAAATTTTGTTAAAATATTTGTAGACACTATTTGATAGAAAACTATTGCAATCACAAATCACAAATACAAATAAAAGAAATTAGATTTGTCCTTGAACTTAAGCGGAAGCGTAAATAAGTATATAGCACCTTAATACTATGTTTTAAAGTATAAAGGAATAGATAGAAGGGTAGATAGAGAAAAACCAACTTCAACCTTTTTCATCAAACTAAACTTTTAAATTTTAAATAAATAAATAAAAATTAGACTTCTTGATTCATTGCAAACAACTAACAAAATATCCAACAATTCAAGTATTTGCAAAACTCTACTTTTTCTACTAATTTTTTTAAAATAAATTACAGAAAAATACTAAAAGATAAGTAGATCGAAAAAAAAAAAAAAAACTTAACGTTACTTGCATCCACCAATCGTACCATCACCCAGCTCCAAATAACCTATAGAAACTGAAATATAAATGGGGTGAGCAAGCCACAAACTCAGTGGGGATAATCTTGTCAACCCTTAATACAATAAATGAAATAATTAATGAATGCATACAACACATTATAAATAGATTTTGGCCATCATAGAAAACAATTTGCTTGTTGACTAGCAAAGCACAGCACAACACAGAACATAACAGAGCATACTATATAACATGTTGCCTATAGCCTATGGAATGTTGTGCTTAGACATTAAAATAACATTTAAAGCATTTAAAGTAGACAAACAACCCATAGTTTAGAAATCCCCACCTGAAATAAACAAAAAGTGCAACGTAGATGCAGATGCCCTATAATCCTTAGCCTTTGGTTGCCTCGTCACCTTACCGTAGCAATTATAATCGCTTTAGAAAGATAGCCTTAAAATAGAATTATATATAAAAATAATAATAAATATAAATATTAGGATTGAAAAGGAGAAATTTAAGTTTGAGGGATCAATTCAGAAAAGAATATAAATTTTTAAATTATACTAAAAATTAAGACACAATTATGAAATTAATCAGTTTAGGAATTAATAATTTTTCAGAGATAAATAGATATGGTGTTATGGGCTTGGATATGGTTTAGTGAAGAACGGATTTGAAAGAAATAAGATAGGTTATAAAGATTCTTTTGGCTCATATAAAATAATAAGAATTATAAGTAGAAGATAAATAATCAAATAAACAAATAAAAAAATAAGTACTAAATTTATACGGGTATTATATAACTAGCTCGGGCCCAATATTTCTAAATACGATTTCGGGCTTAACTTAAATAAAAATGCTTTTGAGCCACTTTTAACGATATAGATGAATAATCAAACCAAAAACTTAGAAAAAAGTACGATAAAATATAAAAGATGCCTAAATCAATCAGGAAAAACATTCGGGCGTTACACTAATTATTTTTAAGGCACGACTCTTTTCCTAGGAACTGGGAAGTACACAACTCTAAGATTTTAATATTTACTACATAGATGGTCAAAACAAAACTAGGGTAAAGAAATATATCCACACATTTATAATTGGTGATATATATATATATATATATATATATAACTGAAGATGTAACAAATAAAAGAAGCCACATCAGCCAGAACTTATAGTTTTTAAATGTTATATTTACTCCGTCCCGCACAGTTTTACGCACTTTTCATTTTGGTATTCGTCCGTGGATGTAAAACTGAGCGGGACGGAGGGAGTATTTATATCAAATTGATAAAAATAAAATATTTGTATTTTACGAAACAACTTTTTTAAATATTTGTATTTTTACGAAACTACTTTTTTTCCGGAACTAAGGGAGTATAAAACCATCACACTAGCAAAGAACTGCAATCGTGTATTTATTCTGACTTTTATGAGCCCTTAGCGATATAAAACAATTTCAAAAGAACGTAGTAGATTGAAAATGGTTTTAATCAATGTCTCATCCAAAGACAGATGAGTCGTACAGGGTGTTTTGTTTTATTCCTAGACTTAATTGGCAAAAATTTGTGTGCACCCAACACACAATAAATTTATTGTACACTTTCCTATTTAATTTGAAATTAAAGATATATATAGGGGTCTTGTTTGGATAAATTGCACAACAATTGCATGTGGCCCAATGGTTGGCTCTGCATGTGCGCACTTTGAGGCGCCGAGGAGGGTAGGGTTTGAATCCTGTTTTCGTGTTGTTTTACCTCTTTTTATGTTGTTCAATAGTATATGTTATATTGCGTAATAATATATATTATAGTTACAATTTAATACTCCCTCCGTCCCGGCTTAACCTGCCTAGGTTGACCGGGCACGGGGATTAAGAAAAAGCAGATTTTGTGGAATCTTTGACTTTTTTAAATGTGGAGATTGAGAATGAAGATTTTGAGGATGGAGATTGTGAGAGAAATTTGCTATTTATGGGGTAGGCAGGTTAAGGTGGGACAAACAAAAATGCCAAGTAGACAGGTTAAGTTGGGACGGAGGTAGTAATATATTATGTTGTTTAGTAGTATATGGGGTCATTCTATGGTGCAATAGTTGCACTTATGCAACTAAAGAGTAATTTAGTTAATTTTTAGAGTTGTGCATATAGGCCCATTCAGTTATTTATTCTAGCGAATTGTCAGAATTTTCCTAATCCCTATGATTTGGACGGTGGAGAGATAGAGTGAAAACTCAGGGACAGTCGTATGCCGGGAGTTTCTGTGGAGTTGAGATAGGTTGACGACGGACGAATAAATTACCAAGGGTTATAGTTGTTGATAACCAATTTGGCTAGAAAAATCCATGTGGCATTCGCATGTCTATTTTTTTTGGTCGATTCTTAAATACGTGGTACCTGTAAGTGACGAAGAATTAAAAAAAAAATTCCTCTTTTGTTTTTTTTTTTAATTATTAATTCAAACTCACTAGTCGGTGGTAAGTATTTAAAAATAGACCGGAAAAATGAGTCACGTGACTGGCACTCATAATTTCCCGGGCAAATTAGTCACCGACAGCAAAAAAAGGACTAAATCCCGACCAATTCTAAAGTTATAGAATTAAATTGAATTTCTAACTTTTTTGGAACTAAAATTGTATGAGCGAAAATCTAAGGGATCAAAAATAATTTCAGCCCGTTATTTAAATATACCAAATTTCTAACGAATGCTGAAAATTTTCGGCATATCAATATTTAAGAGAATTATGAAAAAATTACTTGGTGTAATAAATAATCACATAAAAAGAAAATACTTGCTCAAAAAAAAAAAAAAAAAAAAAAAAAAAAAAAAGAAGCAAACAATGGTAAAACAAGAGCAGAAACGGTGGCCTATTATGCCCAGTAAAGTTTGCTGGTTTATTAACTAAGTAGAGTTATGTGGAAGAGTTAAAGAGGGAAATGTCAACTTCACCCTTTTCCTTTTTTCATAAATTTTTTAACTAATGAATGATCAAGATAACACTATAAAAGATCCAATGATTAAAAGTAGAAAGTTGCACATGTGCAACTATTGCATTGAAGTAAGACTCGTTTTTTAATAATTTATATATTTTTTTAATAATATATTACGTTGTTAAAATAATATAAAAAGTGTTCAACAAGGCTCGAACCTAGACCACTACACGCGCAAGAAGACATTTATCCACTTGACCACCACATTTTATTGTTACATAAAACGCGGCGCAATGTATTAATATTAATAATAATACATACACATATATAGAGAAAAATGAAAAAGAACAAGATGCACCATGAGTTCAAACCCACGCCCTTTAGAGGGCAACATGCACCTTTACCACCAAGCCATCACCTATTATATGATATCAAACATGTCTTAATATATATATATATATATATATATATATATATATATTATTAATGTGCTAAATTCAAAGAAAAAAAATTAAAAAACAATATATATATATATATATATATATATTATTAATGTGCTAAATCCAAAGAAAAAAATTAAAAAACCTACGCTCGCTGCGTGAGGCTCGAACACGAGACCTGATAGTGTGCGCACTAAGCTTTGACCGTTGTGCCACAAGCATTATTATGTATCCAAACCCTTAATATATATCTAATTTTTAAATTAAATTGGGAAGTGCACAATAAACTTATTGTGTGTTGGGTGCACCCAAGACCTACTCTAATGTATCCCTGTTTATTTGTGACCATAAGTGAGCGAAGTAATGTAGATTTTGGGGAATATAGTGGAATATGAAGGTTGGGATGAATAAGTGAGTATTTGTTTATGTTGGTTGAAGATTGGGTTGTGTGGTGATTATAATATACAATACATTAAAGTTGATTTGATGTGTGTAAGAGTTAGTTACTAAATGATTGATTATTGATTAAAGTGTTATGAATGATGTTTGATTAATGATGTGTATAAGAGTTAGTTAGTGGTTTGATGATGTGTGTGGAGATTGTGGACAATTTATTGCTTATAATTATTGAAGAAACACATAATGAATTGGGCTTAATCCACAATCGATTAGCCCAAACTCTAAACAAACAGGGCATATGAATTTATAGGAGAAAAGCAAATGAAATTACACGTTTATAACAAATAATAAATTATTATGAAAAAAATTTGGACTGATAAACCCATATTCCAATGCTCATATGTAGATTTTCAATGTAATTAATATAAACTATATCCGCCAACATATATAAAATAATTTTAATATCAATTGGGGAGATTTTGGAATTTTTTTTAATATATACTCCCTCCGTTCCGTCCTAATTTGCGCACTTTCCTTTTTCGGCCGTCACATCCAGTCTTGTATACCCTAAAAATGGAAAGGAATCTTACAAAATCTCCACCTTTGAAAAGGTCAACTAAAAAGTAAAAAACAAAATTTTTTTAATATACGCGCCGGAGCAGGTGTGCAAATTAAGTCGGGAGAAGGGACCATGATACAACGCAAACTCTTTAGATATATATAGTATAACTCAAATTTTTTTTTTTTTTTTTTTTGGAGAATAGGTATAACTCAAACTTTCATTAGTGAAGAGGTGCAAACATTTTCGGATTGGAAGAAGGTCGAACAACCAGATAAAATCTTTTTTTCTCTCTTAAGAAAACTAATCCAGAAAATCTGTAATGCATTCCCTAACATTATAACTGGCATAATATATATATATATATATATATATATATATATAAAGGTAGTTTTGGTCCACTTTGAGAAAGAACAATTTTGCATAGTAACCTAACTAAATTCCAAAAGGTTTGTTCACTTCCATTGACTTACATCCTAAACAGAAGCTATTTAAATAGACCTTGATATGTACATGTAAAATTTTAATATTCAAAATTATTCTATTCATCCCAACTCTTTTTCCCGTAAAGGTTCCTCATCATAAGAATTGTGATTTATGTCTTTAATAATCAATTGCGGATATTTTAAGGTCCTAGAAGTATCAAACAATCTCCTCAATGGTATTCTTCCTACTTCAATTTGGAACTAATTTACTTCTCTTATAGCGTTTGATGCATCGAATTCTAACATAACAGGTGTTATTCCTTCCGAGATCGGAAACTTACATAGTTTGCTAGAGATACATTTGCATGAAAATCAAATGACTGGATTCATTCCTACAACAATAGGGCAACTAAAGCATCTCCAAAGACTATATCTCAATGGCAATCAACTGCAAGGGCCGATACCGAATGAAATTTGTCAAATGACTAGTTTGGGAGAGATGTACTTTGATGGAAATATGCTCTCAGGTCCAATCCCCGAATGCTTAGGTGAACTTAGTTCCCTAAGAGACATCAACTTAGGCGCCAACAAGTTGAATTCCACCATACCTTCCAACTTGTGGAATCTTAGAGACCTTTTAAAACTAAACTTGTCCTCAAACTACCTAGGTGGTCAGCTTCCATCTCAAGTTGGACATCTCAAGGTAATTAATCAGATAGACTTATCATCTAATCAGTTTTCGGGTGATATTCCAAGCTCAATTGATGGCTGCCAATCATTGGAATTTTTATATATGTCGAACAACAAGTTTACAGGATCTATCCCTCAGTCCTTAAAAAATGTCAAAGGTTTGATTTCATTAGATTTATCTCATAATAGTCTTTCTGGATTGATACCCAAGTCTTTGGAAAACCTCAACTTTCTTAAGTATTTTAATGTTTCTTACAACATGTTGCAAGGGGAGATTCCAAACAATGGTTGTTTTGTAAAATTCACTGCTCAATCATTTATTCAGAACCCTGCCTTATGTGGTCCAGTAAGATTTCAAGTGCCACATTGCAAAAAAAGTCATGTTGTATCAAGATCAAAAACTCTCGTCCGCTCAATGAAGTTTATTCTGCCTTTCTTGATTTCAACTGTTATTTTGGTCATCGTTATAATCATTTTCATAAGGAGACAAAAACATGGAAGAAATCCATCCTCTACAGCTATATCACTTGGAATGGAATGGAGAATAATTTCATATAGAGAACTTGTACGAGGAACAAGTTCTTTTAGTGAAACCAACCTACTTGGAAGAGGAAGTTTTGGTTCAGTATTCAAAGTGACACTTGATGATGGTTCAAATGTTGCGGCAAAAGTCTTCAACTTGCAACTGGAAGGAGTTACCAAGAGTTTTGATACAGAATCTAAAATATTGAGCTCAATCCGACACAGGAACCTAGTTCGTATAATCGGATGTTGTAGCAATACAGAATTCAAAGCATTGATTCTTACATACATGCCAAATGGGAGCTTGGAGAAATGGTTATATTCCGATATCTATTGTATGGATCTTGGTCAAACACTAGATATAGCCATAGATGTTGCATTAGCCTTAGAATATCTTCACCATGGTCATACATTCCCTGTTGTTCATTGTGATATAAAGCCAAGTAATGTTTTGCTTGACCAAAACATGACTGCCCATATTGCCGATTTTGGAATTGCTAAGCTTTTTGACAATGGAGAAGCCATGGTTCAAACTAGAACGCTGGCAACTGTTGGCTATGCGGCACCAGGTGATGTCTAATTATGCTTACATTTTTTAATTTTAATTTCCTTAATATGATTTTAATCTTTCGTTTATATGTTCCTGCAATAACATGCTTCAAATTTTAGAGTATGGAATGGAGGGTAAAGTGTCCACGAATGGAGATGTGTATAGTTATGGGATTATGTTGTTGGAGATGTTTACGAAGAAGAAGCCGACAGATAATATGTTTAGTGGAGAAATGACCTTAAAAGAATGGGTGAGTGAAGCATTACAAGAGAATGCAATAATTGGAGTTTTGGGTCCAGGTTTGGTTTCTACACAAGATGTGCATTTCTCCGCAAAGCAACAATGTGTCTTTTCTATTTTTGAATTGGCGATGAGATGCTTGGTAGCTTCACCAGATGAAAGAGTCAGCATGACTCATGCAACGACTGTTCTGCATAGGGTCAAGGCTAGAGTTGCTGCATACATAATGTAAATTTTGGTTTTGAAGATAATATTATTTGTTTGATCTTGTATAATATTGTGCTGGACACTAACTTATCACTGCAATATGTTAACATATCTAAAGTGGTGCCATATTCTTATTCCAAATAGTTGTAAATTTTGAACACTTTTTTGTCATCTGAAAATCCACAACTCTGTAATATATTTTCCATTTCCGCTATCCTTTTTAAGTTTTTAAATTGATCATATCAATTTTTTTCTTTTCACTTAATTACTATTTGTTATAACTCGTGGACTTCCTTTTCATCCAAAATCGATATGTTTTTTTTCTTTTATTATTCAATTGACTAAATGGATTTGGTTCTTTTTACTTAGTTACCATATGTTTTTTCATTTGTTACCATTCGTGAGATAAAGACACACAAGTTCAATTAAATTATTCAATTAAAAAATAATGCATTGAAAATATAATTATCTCTTTCTAGTGTGAACCTAGTAGGAAGTTTTAACAAGCAAGCAACAATGAACAATCACCAAGCAACAAAAGAGCACAAGCCATTTTAACGTGGAACTCCTCCTCGTTGTGAGAAGTGAAAACCACGGGAGTGAAGTCCACCCAAAATCTCCATTATAACTAAATATGATTAGTACACCAAATTAACAATCTGTCATCACAAATATTTAAGTCAAAATAATTGAATCTTGATAACAAACAAGTATTGGAAAGACCTCACCCAAAACCACTCTTCTGCTCAACCTAGATGCTTGCTTCAACCCATACATGTTTTTCTTCAGCTTGCATACATACTTTTCTTTTCCTTTTACCCTAAAACCTTCAAGATGCTCCAATTATATCTCTTTATCCAATACACCATGGAGAAAGGCGGTTTTCACATCCATCTACTAAACCTCCAAGTCAGGGCTAGCTGCTAAGCTAAGCGCAAAGCTAAAAGATGACATTTTAACAGGAGAGAAGATTTCATTGAAATTAATGCCTTTCTTCTAACTAAAGCCCTTGACAACCAGTCTAGCTTTGAACCGTGGGCATGACGTGAACTCTTCTTGCTTTATTCGGTATACCCATTTATATTCACTACAACAAAAAACGTAAAAGACTACGGTAAAAAATCGTAGTTAAAGGCATAGAGCGACCGTGGTAGTAGATACCGTAGTCGTAGACCTACCACCAATAACTACGGTTATGAATCGTAGTGGTTAATAATAAAGACTACGGTTGTGAACCGTAGTCATACTAGTAGCTTCTACTACTACGGTATCTACGACCACGGTTTGGAACTTCCTTTTGACTACGGTTTCAACCGTAGTAATTTATACTAATGACTGCGGTTGACAACCGTAGTAGTAGATTCAATATCTACCACCACGGTATGTATGACCACGGTTGGTGATTTTCTTTTACTACGGTCTGAACCGTAGTTATTAAAGATAAAGACAACGGTTAGTTGATAACCGTTGTCTTTACATAATTGTATTTATTTTATGATTTGCATTTTTTAATATTAATAATTGATATATACACATTTAATAATTTAAAATTAGTAAATCTTACATATAAACAAAAAAATGGCAATAAAGAAAAATTGCTCCAAATTTGTTTATCAATATATATAGAAGTATAATTGTACAAAATGTTAAAAAAAAAAAAAAGAATAAACTACAAAAAGAAGTACTACACAACGTTGAAGTGAAACAAAAAATCCCCAATCAGATAACTTATTTTTTTTTCACGGTACCCTCCGAGCAAAGATTACATCCCAGAACAAAGAGTAATGTGCTAGGACATGATTCAGTCATAAGCAATTTTCACCAATAAGATCTGTCAAAACAAACAAATAACATATGAGTAATAATCAAATGATAATCCACCCCATATGTCTACTATTGACAATCCGGAAATAAACACGTTGTTTGCAATAAATCAACAATAAACACATTAAACAACTCGATCAATAATAATATTAATCCTTGATGGCGATTATCTACGACAAAAGCTAAGTTCATCATTGGCCTTAAAACTTTTCACTGTAGATATGAAAGAATCTCTCTGGAGAACTCAGTCAAAGGAATAAAATAAAGGTAATAATAGGTCAAGTTTTTTTTAGAGCATATAAAATGCAGAGAGAGAAGAATAGATGAGAGGAGTGCATGTGCTGAAGGAAATAAAACAGAAAAACAAATAAGAAACATGAATACAGTCATGTGGTGGATAAATCATTTGTTTTCTCTTCTTTTTTTCGGAACGAACCTTGTCCACAGACAGGTCTTTTCTTGTATGAAGATTTCTGTCAGCTTGCTCAAGGGAGTAAGTTAACATATCATATATTGCCAATGTGGTGGATGAATCATTATTAATTTCAAGAAGGAAATACTTGATATCCTTCAACTCTAACAATATTGAACTTCAAGAAGTGAAAAAATTATTGTACCTTGATATCCTTGACGCTCATTACCAAGTGTGTGCAATCTCATCAAGTAATATATTGTTCTGATTTTATTCTTGTAATAAATCTTTATTTTTTTACGTCAATTGAGAATTCTCTGTGTCTAGTAACTGCAGGACCAAACTTAATTTCTATCTCATATATCAACTTATAAACAGGATCACGAAAATAAGTATCTCGTACCTAGCACCGAAATACTTTTCTGCTTCAGATGAAGAATTTTCATAGTCAATTTCTTCCATCAGCTCTATCATGCTTACAGCTTTCATGGTCTGCAGAAGTCAATCACATATTTTGATACTTAGAGTCACATAAGTGCAGAAATATTATCAAGAAGAAGAAATCTAAACTTAACTCACCCGCTGTCCAAACATTATAGTACTCGCAGTTCAGCATGATGACAATAAGATGGCCTGATTGTTGAATATAAGAAATGAAAAGCTCTTCTAACTAATGCATATGCATTTGTTTTAAGTGTTATATCCAAAAAAACACACTTTTGAAATCCTCCACAACCGGAATAATTATCTTTTCGGGGGCGAGTAAATCTTAAATCGGCTCCATATAAAACTGTTGGCATTACATGTCAACTTAATCAAAACGAGAAATCCAAGAGCAACAGGCCGCCTAATGGCAGGTGGGTAATCGGTCGGCTCAATCAAAAGCACATTAGGATTGCTAGGTTGATTCTGGTTTACCATTTAGAGGCCCTTATCCCAGATTTGGGCAGCCCAAATTGCGGACATTACATGAAATTCTCATCTTTATAATTGGTCTTCAATAGCTGGAGTATATGGAGCTCAGTAATAGAATTTAGACAGTTGAAAAAACTGCAAGAACTCAGGCTGTCGCATTCTGGATACTCAGGCAGAATTCCATCATCTTATTCTCAGTTGATGAATTTGAGCTCTCTTTCACTGCAAAAAAACCAATTATCCAGCCGAATTCCGGCGGGGTTTATTAACTAGTCACACATTTATCACCTGAATTTGAGCAGGAACTTTCTGGAAGGAGTAGTACCTTTCAACTCAAGTTTCTTGAAGAGACTTGGGAAGAGTTATGTCCTGAGTGGGAATCCAAGGTTGTGTTTGAGCCCATCTGAAGAAGATGGTGTCAATGTTAGTGCTGATGTTTGTGGGAACAGCAAAACCAGTTCATTGCTCAAACCACTGAAGAACTCTGAAGCAGCTCCATTGCACTACTCCCAACTGTTCATTGTGACATTTCACCGAACACTTTGTTGTTGTTAATAAGCTGGAGAGGGACAATAAATACTGTATTAAAATGCAATTCACAGTCAATCCCTATTTCGCCCTTCCGAAAGAAAATATCCGATCTGATAATGTCATAACAAATGCAAGCTCACTTCAGTTAGTGTATGAGAGGTTTTTTCAGATTATTATATGTTGAGCATTTACTTTTCTGTCAGCAGCCAAATATGAAGCTTTGTTGATTGAATAAAGAAAATTGTAAGAAGAAATAAAAGATAAAGATTACATATACCTAGTTCTAGTCCTAAGTTTGGGATACTTAGTACTTCATGAACAACATTATTTTTCGAAACTAATGTTCTTTTGGCAATCCAAAGTAACAAGACAAGATTTTCTATCATAATTCATTAATAGTTCTATCTTTTCTGCACGGTCTAGAACCTACATTAATAAGCATGTGTTTAGCGTAGAATACTAGCTCTTATAAAGTCGACTTGAGAAAGCAGATGAGAAGGAAAAGCTAGAAGGATTATGTTTATTTTTTCATTTTCTTATGATTAATTGCAAAAAATGGAAGAAAGGACGATCCTAGAGGATACATGAAGCAATAAGATATCAGATACAACTGCATGAAGCAATCAGATGCAGAAACTGAATCTGTTCATTCCGCTTTTAATTCAAAATAGATGCAAGGTATACAATTCTAACATAGGAGGGCACATTATAAAGAGGAAAAAATCAACCAAAATAAGAAATTCATCAAAATATAAATCCAAGCTTTATGTTTGGAGGAGGTGAGAAGGAAAGCCTAGAAGAGTGTTGTCCCTTGTTTCGAATTCTGACAATTATGGAAAAGAACGGAACCGAAGGTCAAACTACCTATCACTCCTAACTAAGGTGGAACATTCCGAGGAGGAAAATCATCCAAAATAAGAAACTAATCAAAATATAAGACAACACAGTTTTAAATCCATCTAGTCAATCGTAAATCAAATTAGATCATTTCTGTAATAGCTAAACAGCAGGCTCATACCTTCTCCATATTTTCCATCATGACAGTTTTAACTTCTAAAACCTTAGTCTTAACCTCTGCAAGTTTGTTAATCTCTTCAGGGTGCTCTATGCAGTACTGCATATGTTCCTTCAATTTGGGTCTGCAATAATGCTCTTCCGAATCTTAGTTTTAAACTAAACAAAAGATAAATCTTATACATCTTGGCATTGTTATAATAGAGTAATGTACCCATATTCTTTGTTAAGGCCATTTGCAGTAGCCATTGCAGCCTTCTCACCACCGTATCTCGTCACAAAATCATCCTTAACATGCTCCAGGAAAGCCATAGGGATCTGTTTCTCTGTTGATTCTTCCGCAACGACACAATATGCTGCAAGGCAGTATGATAAAACAGATTATTTGTAATATCAGTTCAATAAAACACCATCATTTTCAGAAAAATTTAACAGCAATTTTGAATAGACAAATCAGGAATTTTAACACATGGAAACACAAGCACAGCTCCAATTCGAGACGAATTTTCAGATATAAATAATTTACAGATTGGGGGAATTGAGCCACATTTCGGAATTCGATTCTCAAAGGGAAGCGAAATTGGATAGGAGATGGATAAAAAAATAATATATATAACACTCATGTAAATTGGACACACATGCGAATACTGAAAACCAGAAAACTAGAAACTGAAAACCGATCACCTTCACAGTTTGCAACCGAATACTGTTTGAGATCTTTGATTTAAAGGCAGCTAACTTAGAAACTTGATATTCCTGAATTGAAAAAAAATAGATGAAATAGATGTGAATGCCACCAATCGTAGATGAATATAATTGATTCTTAATCAATCCTAATTTCCTCACTACCTTGTCACAAGAATTACTTCATGGCTGCTTGACAATCGAGATGGCCAAGCTTTGCGGAGTCGCTCAATGGCGAAGAAGGAGTCAATTGAAGCTTGCAGAGTCGTTCGAAGACGAAGATAAAGCGATTGATTTTTCGTAGTCCGATTGAGAATGGAGAAGAGATCATCATTGATTTGGCCACCATGAATTAAGACGAATCCTTGGAAGCATTTTGATCAGCTCCGATGCTCCTTTGAGAGCGAGAGAGAGAACCCTGATTTGAATGATAATAAAATATGAAATAATGGGAAATAAAACTAATTTAGATACTTTTATAACAATAATACTTTTTTTATTTCATAGTCCTAATAGATGCTAAAAATCAGGTACTAAGTAAATAAAGTTTTGAATAACCCAATTATTAACAATATAATACTCCACTGTAATGGGTCATTTTAATATAAGTGTCCCATTTCATGTCTAATGGGACATTTTTTTCACAAGTGTCCTTAAAATGTATTCTAACAGGCTGTTTTTCTAGTAGTGTAATGTACTAATTATGTTGTAAAAGAGGTAATAATTCGAGCGGCCTAATCGAACGACATAGACCGGCCAGGCCAATGCCATATTTGTTTTAAATTTTTTATTAAAGGTTGAAAATTAATACATTTTCTTTTTACAAAATATCATTGGATACTTTATTAAAAGAACTAGAAAAAGCAAAAAATCGGAGGAAAAAAAAAATATATATATATATATATATACACACTTTCAATTTATAAGATGGGGATTTTATCAAGCAAATAAAAAAATGAATTGTATAAGTAAAAAAAGTGTTTTAACTCTGCAATGTTCGACTGTTATTCCAGACAAACAATCAATGAATATTAAAAAGAACAACACTATTAATTTATTTGTAAATTTTAAGATATATACATATATAATAGTAATTAATATGAAATAATAATCGATAATATTGTACACTGAAAAAAATCGTACAACTAACTCAAAATACTGGATACGCCAATAATAGACATCGAGAAAAGAACAGTTTAAAATAATTATTAATAAATATTTTTTTAATTGTAAAATATTAAAAATGACATTAGTCTTGTAAATCTATATTTAAAAAAAAATTAAAGAAAAAAAATATGACAACACTCAATTGACAACGGTTTCATAACTGTTGTCGTTGATCATACAAAAGTAATTATTTCATGTTATCTAATAGAAAAGTATAAAGACAACGGGCTTTCAACAACAGAAGAAAAACCGTTGTCTTTAAGCGGAAAATAAGAATTCAACAACTGTTAAATGACAATGGTACTGCTAAACCGTTGTCTTTTAGCGAATGTTTTGTCAAAAACACTACGGTTTCTACAATGACAACGGTTATTCGCTGAAAGACCACGATTTTTCTAAAAACCGTGATCTTTTTAGTGTAGTTATTGAGCGTTTTTGTAGTAGTGATTTTAAAGCTCTCTTCAAGTAGTTTCATTAGTTCAAATGTGTCATTCTCATACAGAGACTTCATCTTATCTTGCATTGCATCCAACCGCTCATTCATGTGCTCACCGTTCATTGCTTTATCATAGCATTCAGGCTCTCCCCCATCAAGAAAAAGCTCATATTAGTAGGAAGGATATAATGTATTATGTTTAGTAGGTCTAGTACTTTTTCTAGGTGGTTCAACAGGAGGTTCTAGAACCTGTGGTGAGGGCAATGATTGATCTGCATTATGTGTCTCGAAGGGAACATCACCATTATCAACATCAAGCTGATCCTAATTATCCTCTTCCAATTGTAATAGAACATGATCGAGATTTATATCCAAATAAATCAAGTCACCACTGGATGTAGGAACGATTTTAACAACATTCTCAATCTCCTTAATGATTTGATCCTCAACAAACACAGCTTCTCGACTTCTAACAAGTTTCTTCTCCACTGGATCACAAAACCTGTAGCCGAACTCATCTTGGCCATAACCAAGAAGAAACACTCATTATCAAATTTTCATGTCAAGCTTAGACCTTTCATCTATGGGAACATGAACAAAGACTTCACACCTAAAGACCTGCAAATGATTGTAGGAAATATCTTTCCCTGACCAAACCCTATCTGGAACATCAAACTCTAGAGGAACACATGGTGTAAGATTCAAAACATGTATAACAGTACTCAAAGCTTCACCCCAGTATGATGTAGGCAAACATGCTTCTGAAAGCAAACATCTTACCGGTTCTATTAGTGTCATGTTCATCCTTTCTGCAAGCCCATTCAGCTGAGGAGTCTTTGGAGGTGTCTTTTGATGTCATATCCCTTGCGCTCTGCAATATTCATCAAATGGACAAGAATATTCACCTATATTGTCTGTTCTGATGCATCTCAACCTCTTCCCAGGGCCACATACATCAGAATATATTAAATCAAGTATACTTGGATTTCTTGAAGGAGGGGATGTCTGGAAAGCAACTATAGTTTGTTTTCCTGCCAAGCAATGAGAGCACTTCTATAGGGATACATCCTTCATTTCCGGAATGAGATTTTTTTGGCTAAAAATCATCAAAACATTTTCACTGATGTGACTAACTCTACTATGTCACAATTTAATTTCTCCCTCATTCTCCACTGCATTTATGAAGCGATCAAGAAACTTTGCCTGCATCAAATACCGTGAAGAATGTTTCCTGCCTCTGGCCACAACCAAAGAGCCTTTTGTAAGCTTCCACTAACCATGAAAGAAAGTACTTCAAAAGCCTTCTCGAGTTTTCCAACAAATATTAAATTCAAATGAAAATCAGGTACATGCTTGATATTTTTTAAAAGTAGCGTAATACCATTACAAGTATACAAACATACATCTCCAACACCACTGACTTTTGGCAAACCAATCATCAATAATCCTAACATTTCAAAAGTCGCCCACTGTATAGGAGGCGAACATATCTCTCTGTGATGTAGCATGTATGGATGCATCACTATCAATTACCCAACTGGTCACATGGTATGCAAGATTGATAGCATTATAATCATGAAAGATAAGAAAATCACATGTGGTAGCAGACACTCGATCATCAGTTTTTCCTTCTCCATTCAACTTCTCCTTTCCCTTATCTTTCTTGTCATCTTGCTTGCATCTTTGACAATTTTTCATTATGTGACCCGGGGTGCCACAACTCCAACACTCAACGTTGGAATATCTTTTAGACTTTCTTCTGCCTTTGTTTTTGCCTTTGGACCCCTATTCTTACTTCTCCCCTGCTTCTCTGTAACCAAGACCTTTGATTGTTGAAACAGACCCTATGACTTTCTTTTCATCTCTGCATTCAGAACACTGCCCTTAACTAAATCCATGGTAATGGTACCATCAGGGGATGAATTAGACAATGATGTTCTAAATGTCTCCCATGAATAGGGTAGTGTACCAAGAAGCCATAATCCACATACATCGTCTCAAACTTGATACTCATTCCTGTCAATTGATTAATAATGCCCTGAAATGAATTCAAGTGATAAGTCATGGGAGTACCATCTTTATATTTTAAATTCATAAACTGCTTTATTAGAAATAACTTATTGTTCCCAGTCTTCCTTGTATACAACTGCTCAAGTTTTTCCCACAAGGATCGCGCATTTTTTTTCTACCTAATGTAACTACATACTTACGATACAATATATTCTATTTGGATTCACTTTTACCATATACACTCAAACACTGCCAGATAATAATCTTTCACATACAAAAGGTCCTCTATCTTCCCCTTACATGATAATCAGAACTATTCAAATTCACATTCTACTTGTATTAGCATCTATGTTCACTACAAGACACGGAGTAGAAAACCTGCTTTGATACCACTTTGTGGGATAAACACACACAAGTTCAATTTAATTATTCAATTGAACAGCAACACGGCAAAAATATAATTACCCCTCTCTTGTGTGAACCTAGCAGGAAGTAATAACAAGCAAGCAACAATGCATAATCACTAAGCAAAAAAAGAAGACCAACAATTTTAACATGGCAAAACCTCCTCGACATGAGGAGTAAAAATAACGGGACCCAAGTACACAAAATCCGTCACTATAGAAAAAATAGGATGAGTACACCAAAGTTCACAATCTGTCAAAACAGATTGCACAAATTTATTAAGACAATTGAATCTTGACAACAAACAAGTATTGGAAAGACCTCACCCAAAACAACCCTTCTGCCCGCAACTATTCCCAACTCTATGAATATTAAAACCCGATCTCCACCATCCATAATATGCCTCTATGTGCCATAAATGTGCTAACTAAATTCGGCTTTATCCAACGGTAAGATTTTCTTAATGACCTCCTGAATCAGACTGCGCAGACAAGAAATCCTGAAACAGCACGAGTTCTTCAATGGTTGTTTCCCGGTGATAAAGACTCAAAATCAGATCTCCACCGTTCGGATTGTACCTTGACAACTCCTGAATTCATATTCCAATTTCAGCTCAATGCAATGGTTGAATATACAAAAAATGCTCTTGAAAAATTTCTAGTTTCTGTAGATCTCCAAACGGGAGAAAAATAATCATCTCGCTTTTCTCTCAGAATCTCTTGGTCTCTCAGACCCTAATTTTGGCTGCTAGTTGATGTTTTTTTATTGTTCCACATTTTATATGCATATTACAAAATGGTTGCCGAACAATTAGCACTTTTTTCACTTCGGCATATAAACTGTTAACATTGACTAAGCCGCCGCCAACCTATTTTAATATTACTACTTGAAAGATGTCAGCTAGAATACCGGGTAAATCCATTACACACCCGCTGGGACAGAATTTTGTATTTTAAGTTAAAAAATAAAAAATAAAATATTTAATTAGAAAATACTAAAAATTAGAATATAAGATCACGTAAGGATTATATCGTAAAATACTCCAGTTATATGAATTAAAACGTGAGGAACGGAAAAAAAAAAATCAGTAGAAGAAGAACAATACACAAGGGAGAGGGAGAAAAGAAAATGGAGATCTAGCATCGGGCTTCTCGTCCCAGCAAAAGAAGGATGAACACCTGCTCTTGTGGCCTCAATACCGTGACTAGAACATCATGGACAAATCTTAATCCAGGGAGGAGATATTATGCTTGCCAAAATCAACGAGACTAATTTCTTCACCTAGTCGAAGAAACGAACGTGATGAGAATCATGTTATGGGACGAGAGTCGTGACGCATGTCTCCTTCTCCCTCTCTATCGCGTACCTTGAAACCTTTCTGCTTTTTCTATTTTTTTTTTGGCTCTTCTGCTCTTTCTTCTTTTTTAATTACTTCCACTACAAGAAATTTGCAAAATAGCGACTACTATTTTGGTCGCTAATCTGTCGTTAAGAGGTGATACCGACAGATTAGCGACATAAAAATTCGGTAGTAATATGGCTAGTCGCTATGAATACCGACGAATTTACAGTCCGTCGCTAAAAATTACGATGAATTTTTGACAGATTGTCGACAAAAATTACCTTAAAAAAGTCTTACTTAATTGCGACAATCTACCGACAGAAATATTGTCGGTACAACTATTCGTCGGTATTTCACGACTGCAATATGTCGTTAATCTGTCGGGCGTTGCGGACCACATTGTCTATCGTTAACTTTTCTGTCGCTATTCTGTCGCAAAATGTTAAAAACTTTAGTCGATATTCTGTCGCTAATTGTTATTGTCTTTATCGACCAAATAGCGACAGATTTTCACAAGCTCATTCTTTAGGTAATTTGTCAGTAAATATTTAATTTTAAATCCTTTTAATAATAGGTGTCCTCTTTTAGTTTTTTACATATAAAATATTTCATAAAACTACTTAAAAGTAATCCAATAAAATCTATAATAATCAATTCAATATCCAAATATCAAATTGAAGTCCAATTATCCCACAAATCTAACAAGACAAGTTTGGAATATGAACACAAGAATCGGAAGATATTAATTAACATAAATCTTGACCTTCTAGGAGCTGAATAAAATGAATAGAGCAAAGAATAGACTATTCTTGAACAAGTTACTGATATGTAGGAGTAGTAGAAAGAAAATATACTTTTTTACAATAATTTCTCCAGTTAGTTGTTGCAGTAAGAGTTCCGTTCGCAATATGACATCATTTCACGGAATGCATCACGGTTTTTGCGTTCAGCTCGCCTCAATTGTTCCTTGATGTTCAAAAGAATTAATCAGAATCAACAACAAATATTATGATCACATAACACAAAAAAAAAATGAGTTGTTCACATACGAACTGGATGAAGACATTCCATTTAGAATTCGAATATATAACCAAATAAAACCAGTGGGAAATCTAACGTTTTAAACAAGGTTTAACATATTCGAGAGCTACCTCAGCATGCATATAATATAGGTGACTTTGAATTCAACTTGATTGCTTTTGTAAGATGACTTATAACTTTATTAAGCTCTCTTGATTCGCAAGCATGGAAACATACACAATATTTTTCTGTCATATGTAAATATGTTCACATCAAATAGTTAGAAAGGCACCTACCTTCAAGTAGTGCATCCATGGCTATAAACTTTGATACTTGAGCAGCTTCTCGACTCTCGTCAGTCACTTCAACATAAGGATCTCTCATCTAGAATAGCAAAAGGGGAATATAATCCATGATTAGACCACCATTAAAAGAGCCAAAGCACCAGTTTACCTTATTTTTTTGCATCACCATATCTCAAAGCTGGAGACACTCAGTTAATGTCATACTAAGATAGTGAACCTTTTTCTGATATTTCTATTGTACAATTTCAGTAGTATATATATCAAGAATGCAGTCTTGCTGCAGTATATCAAGTATGCAGATTTTCAGTTGTTAATTGTTAATGATTAAGATCAAATTATTCGAACACATGCCATGCATCATGTGATCAGTTTTATACTGATTTTTTTGGAGAAATAGTTTTAGCTAGATCAATGTAAGCATCACTTTAGGAATCGAGAGCACATAGTAATGCTCATAAAAAGAAATGCAATACATAAATACTTCACCTCTTTCTCATGCACAACAATGGAGTCTTGAAACTTGTTTGTCCGCAAGTTCCATATCATTAGCTTGCAGTCATCCCCAACAGAGCAAAACAAATATTTTCATTCTTAGGATGCCACTCTACATCTTCAACCACGTTTTCATGGCCCTATGAGAATAGTTATAAAATTAGGAAGTCAACAAATTATCCTAGAGAAGTAACCATGACGCTCTTCCTGTCCACAGAAACAACTCTAAGATGATTAAGATATGTACAAAAATGTGTTACCTCATAAACATAGTTTGCGTTAAGCCCTTTCTCTTGAGGCATTGCAGAAACATCCCACAAACAAATTTTGCAATCGTTTGAACCACTCAAAAGATATCCTTCTTTGAACGAGCTCCATGACAAGCCGTATCCTTCTTTAACATGACCCCTCAGTTTCAAGTCTGGTTGAGCTTATATAACTATCTTTTGCATCCTCCAGCTGCTTAGCACAGTCGAATATATATACTTCGGGGTTTCTGGTCTTCGCAGCAATTATAGATGGCTTTTGTAACATACACCTAGACCTATTCACTTCTCCATCAACTTGAATTTTCTAGACTATCTCTACCTGTATATAAACAAGACTTCGATGAGTACTTAATTGTATTAGATATTGTCTAGAATAGTGCAACTGCGAAACAAATAGAGGGGAAAACCAGACGCGATGATTCAGTGCGATAGAAAGATGTATGTGTAAATTTACATCTCCCCAATATAAATCCCAAAATAAGGTAACTACTACGAACTTTCAGTCCGTACTTTAATCAAGTTGGTCATCTCGATAAAAAGCAAACATACCAAATGGGAAAGCATAAAACTCGATGGAATTCAAGAAATATAGGCAAGCTGGTTAGGAACTCAAGATTCGTAATGATTTTTGAAAGCACTTCTATAGCAGAATTTTGATTGCTTGAGCTTTGCTACACTAATACAATTCTTGTATACAAGCCTTATGCAGCTCCCAGATTAATGAACAGTTTCATGGTACAATCCAGCAAGGGGCAAAGGAGCCTTTCACAAACTATTACAAGATTCGGATTTAAGGAAATTACTTGGAAAATGTTCTGGTGTTAGAAGGAAATCAGGCCTCCACGTACCTTTCTCATGAGATTTTCATTATCCCAAGTGAAAGGTGAAAATACATTGATGTTAATAGCAACAACAAGATTTTTTGAAATGGGCATATACGCCCTCCCATGTGGCTGTCATAGGCAATCGTCTAGTACCAATGAACACTCCAATGGTAAATAAGAAGCATTATTGTACTTATAAAACATCTAGAATCCTAAAACTCTTCCAACCAAAAGAATCTTAACACGATATACACTTCTCTCAAGCCTAAACTCAAGAAAAAAGATGAGGAGAAAGAGTAATTATGTATGACTCAACAAGAAAGAATACCTGAAGAGTGAAATTTACCCCTAATTATATTCGCCTACCAGAACAGTAGCATTCCAAGTAAGGATAATCACACATCACACGTGCAAAGTGCGTAAAGTACCATTAGTGATGTATATAGATAATCTCAGTTCATCAATATAAACAACAGTTATGCATTACCTTAAACAAATCAATTTCACAACACAAATACATCACTAAAGAGCTAGAAACTAGTACCTCAACTTCCACAGCACTCAAACCAAACCGAGAGTCCCCTTCAACGGCCACCACTAACCGACCAGGCAAAGCCACAACAGCTGCAATGTAATATCCAAGGCCAACTCCTCTCGTCCCCCACGTCCCTGCATCCAGCCTACTCTTCAGCTCCATTTGGACCAGCACAGATCGCCCCACATCCATTGTATTAGCCCCCTCAGATACCACTATCGCTGAGCATTTATCGTGTATGCCTATAATGTTTGTACTATTTAATACTCATTCGATGGTCAGAATTGATTTGGAACTAATATGGGCCCAGCATGTAAAGAATTATCATTATTTTTTAATGTATAATACCGACTGAATTTCTGTCAGTGTTTAGCGACTATCCTAACTGTCGGCATATAATGATATCAAAATACTGACTGAATTATATTCGTCGGTAAAATTTTGTCACTAATCAATCGTTATTTTGTTGCATAGAAAATATTACATTGTTTGCTACTAATTATTGATAGGTAAAAACAATTGTTAAAATAGCGTCGTTAGTCCATCGGCAATCCGTCAATGAATTTTATTTTTTAAAGTTTTTTTTTATTTTTGTCGATATATGGTCGTAATTTTATCGGCACTTAACGACGAAAATTTTTCGTCACTAAAATCGGTCGCTATTTTGAGATTTTCTCGTAGTGTTCTACTCTTTTTCTTTTTTAATTACTTTAGTTCTTTTAAGGTTAGAAGATTAGTAATTATTTAGATTATTAGTAATTATTTAATTTAAATTTCTTAATTTATTATGTTAGTCCACTGCCGATTCTTTAACCCTCAGATTATCTTTATATTTTAATATTTAGTTTTTTAGTTTTTT